>CM070573.1:10010000-12510000 GCA_036346355.1 Rhipidocladum racemiflorum | reverse complement strand
ATCACGGTCGTTTCTATACTGAGTATCTGTGTCGGTTCTATAGAAAAACCGATCGCAATATGTGGAGTATCTGTATCGGTTCTTTAAAAGAACCGATCGCAATTATACTATCTGTGCCGGTTTCCTAAAGAACCGATTGCGATAACTATGATCCAATTTCTAATTTTTTTTAAAACAGAATCTTCATTCAAAAGAGTCGAAAAGTCAAATCTTTTTCAAATTTGCTATACTATAAGATCCATTTGACATATATATTCTACAAAATGCCACATTATACAGGGAATTCTTACAACATAATTTATTTAAAATACAACCCTTCTTGATGATCTACACGCATGTAATGTGTTCCATGTGTGCCGTCGTCACCGCTAAGACATGCCCCATCTGCAAACGGAGGTGTTTCATCAAATTGGTTGTACTCTTCTTCATCTACGACATTTTCAACTTCAACAATCCTCCTCTTGCCATGAAGTACGACGTGCAACCTCGGATTGGCCGGGTCACGCACGTAGAAAACTTGACTTGCTTGCTTTGCGAGGACGAACGGTTCATCTCTCAGAGGCGGTCTATTCAGATCAACAAGTGTAAAACCTGTCTTGTCGACCTTAACTCCGTGAGGAAGTCTCACCCACTTACATCGGAACAATGGAACTTGGTATATTCCGTAGTCGAGCTCCCATATTTCTTCGATCATCCCGTAGTAACAATTCATTGCAGTTGACGATCCTCTAATTGAGTGATCATCGGACAAAGCATCTATGCTCACACCACTGTTTTGCACTGTACTCTTTGCATCTTGACTTTCAGTAAAAAATGTGTTGCCATTAATATCGTAACCTTGCCATGTCTGTATATTAAATCTTGGTCCATCAGCCAACTATTTGACATCCTCGGTACTAACGGGGACCTTCACCTTTTCTTTGAACCATGTGAGGAATCGATCGTTGTGTTCTCGTGTGATGGAAAGCTCATCCATAAGTGGATTCTCTTCCCGTAATATCAACTTGTCTTTGTTGGATGTATGGATGAACTTCATATTGTGTGTTGCAAGGCTGTGAAATGCGCTTTACAAGACATATCAAATTGTGGGCTCATTAGATTTGACCCAATGGTTCCTTTGCCACCAAGTGCGCCCTCATGACGAGATATAGGAACACCAATCGGTTGTCTTTTACCTAGGTAGTCCACGCAGAACTCAATAACCTCTTGATCCCATAACCTTCAATAATACTACCCTTAGGCTTCGACCTATTCCTCACGTATGACTTTAATATACCCATGTACCTCTCGAACGGATACATGTAACGCAGGAATGCGGGTCCACAAATCTTAATCTCTCTAACAAGGTGAACAACGAGGTGGACCATGACGTCGAAGAACGACGGGGAAATGCATCTCAAGTCGACAAAGAGTCTGCACCACCTCACTCGTAAGTTGTCCAAAGATATCGGGATCAATAACCTTGCATGAAATCGCATTGAAGAAATAGCATAGCTTCGTGATTGCCAACCCGACGTCATCCGGTAGGATATTTCGATTGCAACGAGGAGCATTTGGGTCATCAAGACATGTGGTCGTGGGACTTCATACCGATCAACTTCAAATCATCCATAGACACAAGCTTCTTAATGTTTGCGGAGTATCCCGATGGAACTTTAATATCGTGGAGACACTTGCAGAGGTCTTCTTTCTCTTTCTTGGATAAGGTGTAGCATGCGGCGAGGATGTACGGCCCTTTTCCATCCTCCACCATCACTTTGCAAGCTTGGGCCTGATCCCCATGTAGGTCATATCGCTGGCGAGCATTCACACCATCCTTGGTCTTCCTGTATGTTCAGCAGGATGCCTACCAAATTATCACAAACATTTTTCTCAACGTGCATGACATCAATACATTGACGGACATCTAACTCCTTCCAATATGGTAAGTCCCAAAATATCGACCTCTTTTTCCAAATGGTCCTAGGACGAACAGATTTACGGCTCTTACCATACTGAACATCGATATCCTCTACGCGTGAATATACTTGCCTTCCACCATAGGTCATGGGGCTGCACGAACTTCCCTCTTTCCATCAAATTTGTCATCCATCTTACGATATCGATGACTTGGGTAGAAACCTCACGGTGACCCATGTACACCGTTTTCCTCGAATTCGGCAACCACAAGCTATCAGTGTCCTCTTCACAAATTGGACAAGCTTTGGCTCCCTTCGTGCTATAGCCCGCCAAATTACCAAAGGCTGGGAAATCATTTATGGTGCAAAATATCATAGCCCGTAGGGTGAAGTTCTCTCTTTTGTATGAATCCCACACCTCAACCCCACATTCCACAATTTTACCAAATCCTCAATTAGTGGTGATAGGTACACATCAATATCATTACCCTACTGTTTGGGTCTGAGATTAGCAACGACATCATGATATACTTCCGCTTCATGCATAACCAAGGAGGCAAATTGTAGATACACAACAAAACTGGCCAAGTACTGTGTCGACTGCTCATATTACCAAACGGATTCATACCATCCGTACTCAATCCAAATCTTATGTTCCTCATCTCGGCACCAAACTCCTCATGTTCCCAATTAATGTTTCTCCATTGAGCCGAATCAGCGGGATGTCTCAACTTGCCATCTTCCTTTCGAGATTCATAATGCCAACGCAACAATTTTGCCTCTTTAGGATTTGCAAATAACCACTCTAAACGGGGAATGATGGGCAAATACCACAACACCTTGGCTGGTGCCCCTTTTTTCACATCTTCACCGTGGTCAATTCGGTTCTTACGCTTCTTGTCATTACGCTTCTCATTTTGTTTGTATCGGGGTACACCACAAACAGGACAAATCTTGTGATTCCTTATGGACGTTGCGGTATAGTATGCAATCATTTGGACATGCATGTATCCTTTCTATTTCCATTCCCATGGGACATAATAGCTTCTTCGCTTCATAAATACTTGTTGGCAACTCGTTTCCCTCTGGAAGCATATCCGAAAGAAGTATTAAAAGTGCATTGAAACTTGTATCCGTCCAACGGTGTTTTGCCTTCAGTTCAAACAATGCAAGGACCGAACCCAACTTGGTGTATTCCTTTGCAACCTGAAAACAATGGTTTGGCATCGTCATCCATCAAGCTTTTAAATTTTTCGAACTCTCTTTCCGTGTAATTTCCCTCCACATCCCGCAACATTTGATCTAAATTATCCTCATCAAACATATCACGCTCCAACTCTGATCGGCTTCAAAGATATCTTCGTTGCATATCACAGGGTACTACTGTCTCCCCATGATGGATCCAACACGTGTAATTCCTCACGAAGCCACGTCGAATCAAATGGCCTTCAATTTGAGATGAGTTGTTGAATCTCCTGAGATTGGTGCAATCAATACAAGGACAATATATGAACTTTACACCCCTCATAACCATATCTTCTTACGCAATTCTTATGAACTCCTTAACTCCTCTCAAATTCAGCACTCACACGGTTTTGTGATACATCCATTCTTCACGGTCCATCTACAAGTAAACCGCAAACAATAAATTAATAATGCCCTAATCAATGAAATAAAAGAAGGGTTGAACAGAAAACAAAGTTTTTGTTGAATGATCTTAAAGAAACGTATATCTGTAGACCAGGCTAAATGCACGCACGTACCAACGATGACTCCTAATATCTAAGTAGGTTAGGTCCTAATCCCATTCGAGGATATGTGGTTCGAGCAAGTTCCTAATTAAGATGTTGTACAAACTTTAGAGAAAATTTTGGCAGCATCTCCCCGCTGTTCTCCAAATACACGTATCGACAACATGTCAAGAGGATGTGTATTCGGAGAACAGCGCCAGGAGATCTTTGCCGAAACTTTCACTACAGCTTTGTACAGCAATAGAACTTGCTCGAGCCACATATCCTCAAACTGTTCAAAAAGCGTGGACAATTCGAGACTGCTTATTTATAAATATGCCATTTTAGCATACTTATAAACAAGCACCCTCGAACGGGAGACGCATAGGTTACGCAGCCTAATTAACTATTATATATAATTGATCATATTAATAATATTAAAACAATTAATTTAAGTCCTCTGCAATATTGAAGAGATTTCTAAGAATTAATGCTGGTCACCTTTCGATCGAGGAAAACCACAAGCGAGGGAAATCTAGCTCCTGATCAAGCTAGCACGGGTTTCAATTAACGGAGACCTTCAACGCACCGATCTCCTCCACTACCATACACTCTGCTAATGAGACCAAATCAAAATCGAATAATGTACATTAATACAACATTGAAGGGATTCGAAGGAATCGGGCCCACCTGTTGAATAAAGCCACAGGTAAGATAGGCTGGAAAATAGAGAAATCGCCTAGCGAACTAACTCGACGAGAGTTAATAAGTTCATTCCCGAGTCCAGACGGTACATATAAAACCTAGCGAGCCTCATCACAATCGGTTCTATAGAAGAACCGTTTGTGATTAATTAGTTATCACCGTCGCTTATATGTAAAACCGACTGTGATAATTTGATTCTCAACACTGTCGGTTTCTTTATAGAACCGACACAGATAATATATCAGTGTCGGTTCTCAAAAGGAACCGACTGTAAATCAAGTCAACATCACAGTCGGTTCTTGATAAGAACCGACACGGATATCCATTCGCCCCCTCGTCTTCCCCGCCATTTTGACGTTCAAACAATACTAGCATTGATCACACCATATAACTCCTTTCGTTCTCTGCATCCTGGTCACATCGGTACAAGTCTTCCTCCTTTCGTTCTCTGCATCTTCGACCGGCAATGGCAGCGCCACCACCATCTCCCGCAAGTTACGGCGACTCGGTGAGTCGCCTCTCTTCCATCCTCCTCCACCGTCCTCACCGCCGCCGTAGCGCCGCCCTCAGCCTCCGGCGCCTCACTCGGCGTGGCGTGGCGCCCCACTGTCTCCGTCGTCACTCCCGGCTTCTCACCCCATCCGGCGCCTCCAAAGGCAGCGAAGCGCCCGAGAGATGACGGCGAGCGGCGAGGAGGAGGAGGAGGGCGACTACGAGGGGACAACGAGGAAGGACGGCGGCGGCGGCGAGGAGGATAGCGAGGGGACGACGACGACGACGACGAGGAGGAGGAGGAGGAGGAGAAGGTGGAGGAGTACTACGCGCCGATCACCATAGGGACCGGCGCGTCGTCTAGATCGGGTTCATCATCGGAGGATGAACCATCACTAGTCCGCGTAGTCTCCAGCGACTCTGGCGACTCGGGTGACTCGGGTCACTCGGATGACTCGGTTGACTCGGGTTACTCGGGCTAGAGCCGCGAGTAGTAAATTTAATATATTAGGTGTAATGCAGTCCCCCTTTATATGTTTACTAATTATAAACAATGGATGTGGTGATATATTGTAATGAAATACAGCTTGTTTAATATATTAGGGTTGTTGGCCTAGTGCAGATGAAATCTATTCGGCTGCCTTTACACTATTTTGAATCTCTTTTATATTTTTGTGCATTGTATCTTTCTAATGTTCTGTTGTTCCAAGTCAAAATGTTTCATGTCCTATTGATAAAAAAAACAAGTATAATGTGTGGAATGGTATATATATTATTATTATCTGCTGCATGCATGCTACTATAATGTTATATATAATTTGCATCACTACATGTGTCTATATAAATTGTCTCAGAGTTGAACCGCGAGTTGGGATTCTAGAAGACCGGTACTGTTCATCGTCCGAAAATACAAGTTTTGCACAAATATTAAAGCATGAATGAAGGGCACAAGAGGTCTGTGTTGGGATTCTAGCAGAGCATGCTGTGTTGGAGTTTGTTTTTTTCTTCTTCCCTGAAGGGGAAATGTGTGAGTGGAGGATCTCACAAAAACTATGTTTCTAATGAACTGTATGTTCTTGGTTGCACGTGGTGTTGCCAAAAAATCATCACAATCGGTTCTGAAAAAGAACTGATTGTGATAACCCCTGTGCTCATCACAATCGGTTTCTTCCCAAAACCGATTATGATAATACCTTCTCATTACAATCGGTTCTGGAAAAGAACTGATTGTGATAACCCCTGTGCTCATCACAATCGGTTTCTTCCCAAAACCGATTGTGATAATACCTACTTATTACAATCAGTTTTAGATAAAAACCGATTGTGATAACAAAATTATTATCACAATCGGTTCTTATCTAGAACCGATTGGGATTATTATCGTATCACAATCGGTTCTCTCTAAGAACCGATTGTGATAACCTGTTACCAAGATTTCCAAATGGAATATGCTTATCACAATCGGTTCTGAAGTCAAAAGTTTAGAACCGACACAGATGAAGCGATAGTAATGTGTCATTCTGTAGTAGTGTTAGTTTCAACAAAGAACCGATACGAATATGTGGAGAAATCTATCATAGTTTCTATATATAGAACTGACATTGATAGATGAAAACATCTATATCGATTTCTATATAGAACCAACACTAATATCCATGTGAATACCTCTATCGATTCCAACATAGAACCGACACTGATACATATATATATATACATATATATATATATGACCAATTGTATCGATTGTTTATGGGATCTGATATCAATAATATATCATTTCTATAGGTTTTTTTGTTGGAACTGATAGAAATGAGTGCTACTAAGTTTTTAAGAATGCATGAGTCTATAATCCCTAAACTTTTTAAATATAATTGAAATTATTTCAAATTTGGCAGAAACATACTTTGGGGTACTATAAAGCTTTTTCAAAAATAGTCCCCATTTAAAAGATATGCCAAATTTCACTTTATAGGCATGATTTTTGCTTACCGAGTAGAAAAGTCAAAACTTTTTCAAATAAATTCCAAATTATTTTAAAATTTTCAGAAATGAACTTTGGAGTAGTTAGAAGATTTATCAAAAAGAATTTCCTTAAAAGAATTTTTTTTCAAAATATATGGCAAAATGCGCTTTGTACGACATATAAGATCATATAAGATCCATTTGAGACCAAATTTGCTATTTTGTTTCTAACATAGGAATTTTTACTCCGAAAGCATTGTTGAATATTTGACATATATATTTGAGAACTTTTACAAATCTTTTCACAAATAAGGGCCTTTTAAACAATATTTTTGACATTTGACCAAAGAGCCTCATATAAAAGAATATGCACGCATACATAGGCTTTTCAACACCATTTTAAAGAAATATTGGTCCGTCAATCAACCATTTGATAGCCTCACTGATGAGGACCTTCATTAGAAACTTGTCCGAACCACATATCCTCGAACTGTCCAAAAAAATATGGACAATTCGAAACTGCTTATTTATAAATATGCCATTTTAGCATATTTATAAACAAGCACCCTCGAACGAGAGATGAATAGGTTACGCAACCTAAACTCTAGTATTGATCATATTAATTACAGCAACAATAATGACATGTAACATGTTTACCAAATCAAAATTGAATTTAATTCCTAATGCAAAATTGAATGGATTTGAAGGAATCTCACCTTTTGAAGAAAACCACAATGAGGGGAAATCTCCTCACGCTAGGGGTTCAACTTTAACCTCTTAACACCCATCCTCGAGAATTTCATAATTTTCCACCCATATTGGTTTCAACCATAGCACTAATAATATGTAACACATTCACCAAATCAAAATTGAATTTCTTAATGCAAAATTGAAGGGATTTGAAGGAATGCTCACCTTTCGATGAAAACCATAAAAGAGGGAAAATAGAGGGAAAATCTCTTCAAGCTAGGGCTTCAACTTACCCTCTTAACACACATCCTCAAGGATTTCATATTTTCTCACTCAAGTATAAGTTTCAACCAGAGTATGTTCTGTTTTTTTTTTGTGGCGGCGGTTTTTTTGCTCTAGAATACTAACACAGGAGAGTTCCAAAAACACATATTATAGTACACACATCACAATCAATTTTTTCCTAAAACGTTGGAAACCAACACAGATGAAGCGATAGTATTGTACCATTCTATAGTAGTTATTATTTTGAGAGGAGCCTAATTATACCATTGACGCTTGTAAGCCTATTATAATTCTTAAAGGGTTTTTCTAAAATGAGAACTTCATCTTTTAGCTCAGAATTTGATTGTCCTAAGAGATTTTATTTCCTTCTATCGACTACTTCATTGTTTGGTTTGTTGTATTAGTAATACTATTAGTAATTATATATTGAAAGTAGACACATGGTGAAAGGATGAAAGTAGACAAACAAGGGAGTTGGATTGGCCCTGAATGGTTCAGATCTAAGTGGAATCCCATCTCCTCCACTTAAACACATTTTACACGTAACCCCTCAGAAAAATTAAAAAATTCCACACCTTAAGTGGAGGAAGTGGGATTTCGCCTAGATCTAAAACATGTGAGGCCCAATGCCCTGTTTGCCTACTTTCATTCTTTCATCATGTGTCTACTTTCAGCATGTAATTCCTCTACTATCTAATGGCTCACATCTTTTGATGAGGACATCACTACCATGGATACGGCCATACCTACAAACCCAATTGAAACCAACAATGTAATACAAGGGCCAATTACTCGAGCTCGCGCACGTTAATTCAATTACCAGGTGAATGCGTTCATCGGGTTACATACAAATAATTTAATGAATAGAATGCTATTTAATCATTGTGATGATTTTATTGTCCTTAGGAACCAAGAAGAAGGACTCCCAAACGTCAAGCATGTAGCCAATTCGTCCGGTGCACAAGTTCAACTCGGATTCGGTCTCCGGGACAGCACCAACTTAAAACGACCATAACTTTTGATCCACAAGGTTGTTTGGGGTCTATGAGTACTTGTTTGAAAGTTTTCGTCGTCCTCTTTCCAACGGATCTGGCCTCATGTCCAAATTCCTTACGAGTCAACGGGAATATGCAAAACAAGTTTGGTCATCTTTCCAAATCCATGTCAAACTAGGAATAGGAGTCTTACTAGGCCATGGTTGTGCTTTGGACACCCCTAGCACTGTTTTGGCCTCCTTTTTCTCCTATATATAGCTAGGGAGTCCCCCAAAATAACTTGGGTTTTGGTTATTTGATAGTTTAGCCTTTTGTTACTATTTTGAGTCTTTTAGACGTGCTCAACGGCCGCCTAACAAGCTCCTTGTATCGGAACCCCAACTTTTTCTATACTTCATCTATATTTGCAATTTTAGATTGCTTTTGCCTTGTTCTTGCTTGTTCTTCGATTGCTTGCAGTAATTGATCTTCGTGATCAAGTTGATCGTGCCCATGGCAAGGTCAATGACCCTTTGGAGTTGGTTTAGCGATTGCTAAGGCGCATCGTCGTTGTACGTTGTAGTCGGATCGTCAAAGTCGTCTCCACCCAAATCGAAGGTTATCATTCTCATCGAAAGATCGGGACACCCAATGTTACATCAAGTGGTATTAGAGCCAGGTTCCAAAACAAGAGCGTGAGAATGATAGTACCACCTTGCTTGTGGAGGGGAGAGAATACCACCTTAAAAGGGAGAGCAACCCTCCCCCCATCAGGCTAGTCTTTTGGGGGCCACATGGGACTTTTATGGCCTGGCTATGGTAGCCAAGGTGTGTATTTCTCTCGTGGTCCAAGGCCCACACCCCTGGGCCAGTTGGGCAGTCCGCTCGCCGGGCGAGGCACGTGCACCATACGGCTAGGCTGCGAAGGGCACGATGCGCACCCGGGAGGGATGCATCATCTTTGCTTACCGATTTGTCAACAGGCGCATAGGAGTTCGCTACTCTCCATTTCCAAATAGCCAGTTAGCATGTTTCACCAAATTATAGACAAAAAACAATCAAAATTTTGAAACATGGCCAAAGTACCCCAACAGTAACTTCTCAAATGCATAAAAAATTAGGATTGCAAAGTGTGGGGATATGGGTATAATTAATAGGAATTTCTCAGGATTGGATAAAGAGTTGAGTGTTTGATAGCAAATTCACCTTAAGATGAGAAAGCCCCGTTTGAATTACCACGATTCCGTAAGAAAAATCATCCAATTCTCGCATAAAAAAGTTCCAAGATCTAAGTTCAAAAAAATGTAAACAATATTATGATATAGATAGAATCCTAGTCCAAGTTTAGAATGACTCTATCTATTGGTGGACGAATCCGAACCTATCTCTTGTTGGTTTTACTATATATTGGGCACCCCTTGTACAGAGAGACTCAATCTAATAAAGAGAGAGTACTTTGCCACCTTACTTTATGTGTATGCTCCCTGTTCTTCTTCGTGTGATTTCGTTGACGTACTGTTGATTGATCATAGACGAACGACTACGTTTTACAACACATTATCAGCACGAATGCTTTTCATCCGGGTATGTTGTTCTAAATACACTAGTGATTAGATCAATTGTGTTTTCATAGTGCTAATCACAGCTTAACCACTGTTCGGTGCATGTATTCACACGACATTCTGCCGAGGCCGATTGTGATCGTCTGCTTGGGTCAATCTACACAGCATCGAAATTGATCGACAACACGTGATTAAACTACTACAAGCCTTAGGTAAGTTAATCGCAAAGTGAACAATGATATTACATGCTGCAGATTACTTCTTTTACAGATTAACATATGGCGATTATTCTACTGTTCATCCTTGGCGTCTGTGCCTAAAGTGTCCGTCATGCCACCTCAGCGTCTGTGCCTAAAGAGCGCGGTGAATGGCCGGAGAGCCTCCTCGATACGCACCCAAATCTCATGCCGCACCGATGAAGCCTCGATACGCTTGTCGCTGCCTCATCGCCTCCTCGCGGCCCATGCGCCTGCAACACCGGTGGCTCTCTGGCTTCCGTGCGAAGGCGGCGTGATTACTCGCCTACTCGAAAAATGCGTGGTGGCGTGCCTCTTTGTTTTCCACATGCGCGGTGGAGGCATGCCTCTTCGGCTTCCATGTGCAACTGAGGCGGCGGCTGTGCGTGCTCCGGCGATGGTGACTGCGCCCTATCATGATGCACGACGGCGGCTCCCGAATGACGGTGGCTATGCGGCGACGACGGCGACCGCTTCGAAGGTGGCGCATGCGGCGATGATGGTGACCACCTCGGTGGTGGCGGTAGCCCTGCGCCCAAAGTGCCGAGGCCAGTGATCCCGTGTCCACTTCGCATGTCGATGCGCGCTCCTGCCTGACCATGGCACCATTGGGAGGAAGTGGTGGCTAGGGTTAGAAACACTAGCTGCCCTCTTGTCGACCCATCTGGTTTTCTTTTTTTTAAAAAATGATAATTAAAATTCAAAGGGATTTTTATGATTATGTCCCCGAATTTTTTAGTAATTTTGGAAATTGATTAATAAGTTCTAAAAATTAAATCCTAGAAATTGATATTTTAGGTATATAGGCTTCCGTAAATTGTTGAACCTTTTTCATAGCACACATTAGAAGTTCCATACCCATGGATTTATTTCACTAGCAATATAAAATTTTTAATATGTGCTAAAATTTAAATTTTTTTGTCATTAAGTAATTATGAAAACTACTTAATCATTAATGGAAAATTGCGAAAAATGCTAGAAAATTTTTAAAATTATGTATGACACATTAATAATGTCATGTTTCTATATTTATTTTCTTAGCATCATTCTATGATTAATTCATGTTGGAATTTGTTTTTCTATCATTAAGTAATTATGAAAATTGCTTAGTAATTAACAGAAAATTATAAGAAATGCTAGGAAATTTCTATATAGCATATTGAAGGTTCCATATCTTTGAATTTATTATCCTAGCATAATTCCATGTTTATATATGTTGAAATTTGTTTCTCTGTTATTTGTTGAATAATTAGCAGAAACTATGAAAATTGCTAGAAAAATTCTGAAAAATGTAGATAATTATATACTAAATTGATATAGACCAAGCTTTACTAATGGGGAGTGAGCATTCAATATATTGATTTTACCAGTAGTAAAAGTCATTTTGCATAAATGGAAATAGGATCCTCTTCTCTCGAGCACTCCTCCTCCCACTCCACTCGAGAGCTCCTCCTCTTGGCGCCTCCCTCATGGCTCTTCCATGGCGCCTCCCTCCTGGTTCCTCCTTCCCCCTAGGTGCAGCTCCCCTGGGCGAGCTCCTCCAGGGTGCCTGCAGCCTGAGCTCCTCCTCCATGGAACCTCCCTCCTGCTATAGCCGAGCTCCTCCTCCTTGTTCCTCCTAGAGGGTAAGTGAAGGTATTTTTTTTAGGGTTTGTGGTGACTTGCTTGCTGTAGCTAGGAGCAGCCCTGCTAGAATTGTGTGTTTTAGGGTTTGAGGATTTGGTGGATTTTTGTGGATCTAAAATTTGGGGGAAGGTCTGTTATTTTCGAGCTGAGCAAAACCCGATTTTAGAGCTGTTATTTGAAGCCTCTGGGTTCATTTCCAGACAGGTTGACTGTTGGATAAGTTGTAAATCGTCGCCTTACCTTTAATTAGAGTCCAAGAACATGCATTTTTGGTTCAGCCATTTAAAAGTTATGGCTATTTATTTGCATGCTGTCCAGATACTGCTGTTAATAGCAGCTATGGGGATTTACAGTTTATGGTTATTAAAAGGCCGAGTCAAAATTTCTCAATACCTAGAAAAGGTTGGAAAGATTCTGAAAATGTCATCGATTGCTTAATTTGGAGTTGTATAACATTAGTTATGCTTTATGGAACTTTGTTGTCCAGAAGTTGAATCCCTGCTGGAAGTTCAGATTTTTGGTAGATTTGGGACTAATGTCCAGATCACATTTTGAGCCTCTTTTGCTCACTTCTAGAGATGTTGAGTGCTTTGAAAGTTGTATATCTCTGTCTTAAGTTTAGTTAGAGACAAAGAACATGATTTTTTGTTTAGCCGTTTAGGAGTTATGGTCGTTTTTGTGTCTGCTATTCAGAGTTTGTTGCTGCTGACAGAAGTTTCGGTGTTGTGCTATTTAGGTCTACTTAAAGGCCAAACTAAATTATTTCAATAACTAGAGAAAGTTAGATATTTTTTTTGTAGTTTTTAGAAATATCCTAGTTTTCTTATTTTGGAGTTGTATATTATGAGTTAGGATGTTTTGAAGTGGATTGTCCAGCTGGCAGTCAATGCTGAAATTAGAGTCACTTTTGGAATGGTAGATGACTTGTGAGAAATTGGTGAGTAACTAGAAAATAGTAGGAATTCTTGTGTAGTTCTTGCAAAGAGTATGGTTTTCTATGTTTGGGCTTAGGAACTAATTGTTAGGGTCAGTTGACCGCCGGGATAGCAAGCAATTCGTTGCTTGAAGTGAAGGATAGTTGAACTTGGGGATTGATCTCTCCGGCGATTCAGAAAGTTTAAAGCGGGGTTAAGCAAAGGAGAGAAATTGTTATGCTTGATGCTTGCACCATGATGCCATTGTTTTGAGATGAATACATTTATTTATTAACCACGGGAGGTGACTACGAGTGTGACCTCAAGTTCATGCCACACCGCTCCGCGTGGTAAAGAGGCAAGTATATCGTGCTTTTGAGGATGGTTTGTATGTTGAAATGGGGTGTATATTGTTATATTTGTTACAATGATAATTTATATGGATTATTGCAATTGTTGGTATAGTTTGTGCTCCATTCCTGTGATGATGAGAATGGATTCATACTACGAATGGTCATTTTGTTATGTTGATCCATGGCTAATGAATAATGAAAAGAAAATATGCATCATTGCATACATGACATGAAAAGATTTATGAGCCAGGTCGGTAAGAAAGTCATATGAGGTCATATGACTAATCTGGAATGCTCTTGAGAAGATCTACCTCGTAGTCCCATCCATAGGGATGGATGGGAGCGAGATAGTAATAATAGGCCCCTCCACAGCGATGGAAGGGAACCAAAGGGTGTGACACCGATGGATGTGCACTCAAGCTATACCGGTATAGGCTAAGAATGGTGCATTTTGAGCATAAAAACATAAGTGCATTGCATCATTAATGTTAAATGATGATTATTGAGTTGATGGTAATGTATAGGTTTGGGATAGAGTCGTGGACTCATCCAAGGATGTCTAATGAGGTAAGGTAATACTTGAGTATGTTATTGAGGTATAGACTCAATCAAAAGTAAGCAATGAGGTGAATGTGGTAATTGGCGATGATATTACTACTTTATGAGTTTACTGAATCTAATTAAGAAAAAATATTAAGTTATGGTTTTAATTGTGATAAATGGTTGTTTTTGGTAGTTGATGTACTTTGCTGAGTCTTGGACTCACGCTTGTTTGTTTAATATTATTAGGTACTATGAGACCGTCATGATGGGATGGGAGTATCACAGACACAACATTGATCATCACTTTACTCTCATGTTGTATTTAGCACTTTGTGCAGACTTAGAATTTGATTAAACAACTAGACATAGTTATGAAATAATATTAGTGGATACCTTCTTGATTGCCCTTAGTCGGTTTGGCTCAATGCTTGGGTACCATGTAAAGTATTGTGGTTTTTACTTTGGTTGTGGTTGATATGGTCTATGTTTTTAACCCTCGTTTGTAACTTGTGGTTCATAGTTATTGTCTAAAGTTAAAACTAGATGTTTGCTGAAATTATGGTATAAACTGGATATTTGTTATTGTTGTTATGTTGTCTTGTGACCCATATTGCAACTTTGTTACTGCTGAAATTTTTAGAGGAGATGGAAAAATTTATGTACAATTGATTTATTTTGTTGTGGTTGAGCTTATGGTAGTAACATTCAGAGCACGTTTTGGTGATGGGGTGTTAATACCCTTCCCAAAGCCGTCAGGTGTATGACTTTGCACTTCCTGAGGCATCATTTTCATATGGATCTGAAGGCCAAATATTTGATGAAAGAGGATTAGCTGATACTTTTGAATTATCTGAATGAAAAATATATAACTAACAAAGATCCATCCTGTTGCTAAAAACACATCACGAATGGATCCTCCCTCGAGTTCAGGATTTTAAAGGCTATGGCAGTATATAACTTTCCTATGCATGAGCTTATCACTGAATTAACATTCTGTAACCAGAAAGTTAATAATGTTAAAATGATAGACAAGACATAATGGACCTTCCATCCCAATTGAGGGTACTGCTATGACAGTATTATCATGCCAAATACCATAAGTACTTCGAGCTTTTATGCATTTTGCTAGAAGCAGAAAAGCGTGATGAATTCCTAGTGAAGAATCATCACTACTTACTAATGGGAGTCATGCAATGCCCGAAGCACATGCAAATGCTCAACAAACTAGCAATAGCCATGGCCACAGAAAGGGCCAAATGAATAAAGGAGATAAATGGAAGAATGACAAATCAAGATAGGGGAAGAGGCAATTCATAGTGAAAAAAAGGTAAAGTGCTAGGGGGCTTCCAGAAGCAAGACTCAGCTAACAAGGTTGTAAACATCTGCATAACCCTACTTTAGGTATGGATGCACTGACAATTAGTTGTGCAACTATCGCATTCCAAAGCATGTGGTAGACCTTTACTCGAAATCCACTGAAAAATTAATAAGACATGGGAAAACAATGTTGAACAGTACTTTACCGTTCAATCTGTTGTTGACACAGGCACTGAGAAGTGTGATGATACAGTTCTTGAAATTATTGAGTTCAAGAAATCCCAGAAGGACATATACGATTCATATGGAGACCTGGTTTAGTCTCCTAAGTATTCTTTCACTTTGCCAGTCGATGTCACATATTCCCTATAAGTCTCCTCACCAGTTTAGCACTAGTTCCTGAATAAACATTTGGTCTACGCTTCTATTGAGCGATTATCATTTAAAAGTGAATAAATGCCTATTTTTGAGATATTTTGATTAATTATGCTATGTTTTGTTCTATATTCTACAATTTGTTCCTAATGCAATAATTGTCTGATAGTTAAATCAAACTTTTGATATAGAACAAAGTATAATCCAATAACGGAGGAGGAAATATGTCTAGAAGACAGTTGTACCACACTAAGTGAATTGAAAATATTATGACTATCGCCAGAAGCGATGCTCTCATAGTTGGCGCTAGAAGAATACCATATTATACTATGAGTCCAGTTGTACTCTCTTAAGTTTTAAAGACATTCATCTGACCTACTCATGACTAAGCTTAATGGGTGTAATAAATGTGTAATTGAAAATTTTCTCTTCCCTCTCCACCGGATTATACATTGCACATACAAAACCTGAAATTTCTGTTGCGATGAAAACCCAGAAATATTTAAGATCTAGCAGATTAACTGAGTTATCCTGAGTTGAATATTGTGAGAAGAATAATTAATAATTCTGCTAGCCATAGCACAAATACGTTCCTAAATCTAAAGATTTCTAATACTTGTTTGTGCTATAGGAAAGCTTATAGTTAAATCTTCTTGCCTAAAAAAGTTAGGGAAGAATCACTGAATTTCCTAGAGAGAATTCAATGTGATATCCCCTGTCGGACCTTTTCAAATACTTTATAGTACTAATAAGTTGCTTCTACAACTGATCCCATGTATGTTTCTTATCTATTAGGAACCATGCTTCTGCCAAAATTAATTGCCCAAATTATTAAGTTAAGAGCCTACTTTCCAGAAGAAAGGAACAAGTATTTTTCATATGCAAAAATTTGGTTGTGTTGTATACGTACCAATTTCTCCACCACAGTATACCACCATGGAATCTCACCGGAAGTTGAGGACCTATGTAGGTTATGAATCTCCATCAATTATTTAATACCTAGAGCCTATGACATGGAACCTATACACTACTCAGTACGCTGATTGTACTAAGGATATTTTTCGACACTAGGGAGAGGAGATAAGTACCACATTAAAAGAATGCTGAGTCCTTAGATCCATACACTAAAGAGACCGAACTTAGAGTTCGAATGATAATAAATATGCAACAAATAAGCTAATAATATGCCAAATGCTTTCATTGATTATAAGGGAGTGAAAAGATGTCATATACATGCAGTATATGCACCTGAAATAGTGGAAATATCCAGAAGGATATTGAACCCACTTTTGACCCTCATGATAAAAAGAGGGGCAGTCTTCCATGTGCATGGGAGTCAATTCTGCGGAGACGTCTGCAAAATTAGATAACCAAACAAATAAGAACACTACCCGTGGTAGTGGAAGAAGTTCAACCTGATATTGAGAAAATCCCTGAAGAGAGCCATCCTGGAGATGGTAATATCCCTGAAGTGATCTATCCTGAAGATGATAACCCAACGTATATTTGCGCGCACAATCCAACACTGGGAAGTCGGAACACCAAGACTCCATCGTTGTGGGAAATCACGAGGGGTTGGAAGAAATTAATGAAAAGATATCCTTGAAGTGATGCAGGAGAATTGTATAAAAGAAAGACTACAATTGTTGATATATTTCACCTCTAAGAATTGCTAAAAGTTGGATCCAGAACCAAAGTCCATGGTAGAGTGCTAGAAGCGCTCAGATATGATCAAATGAAAGAAGCAATTGAGACAGTGCTTGCTTAATAAAAGGAAAGTTTTTGGTCCTGTTGACTAAATACCTCCTAAGGTGTTCCCTATAGGATCAAAATGGGTTTTCATCCAGAAGAGATATGAAAATATCCAGGTGGTGAGATATAAAAAGAGACTTGTAGTACAAGGGTTCACACAGAGACCCTGCATCGAATACGATGAAACCTATTCTCATGTAATAAGTGAAATAACGTTCCGATATTTAATATGAATGGCAATGAGCTTAAATTTATCAATACAATTGATGAATGTAATGACCACATACTTATATGGGTTACTGGATAATGATATTTATATGAGAATCTCTAAAGGAGTTAAAATTCCGGATCCTAAAAATCGCAACATATATAGTGACGAGTACTCATACCATGGGTACCCCCAGCGGTCTGGGACGACGAGCGGGCCGCCCCAATCCCAGCTCTGGCCAAAGGCCCCGCTGGGCCACGGACACTCGTCCCCGACCAAACTAACCAAGGGGGCGATCCGACCCTCGCCATGAGTCGAACGCCCGCAAGTTCCGACCAAGCTAAGGCAATCTCCGCCCAGGGGTCGGGCGCCAGACCGTCACTGGCCGCTGGCCACCTGCCCTACAGACACGACGGCTCAGAATGATCGTGCGAGGGCAGGTGGCTCCTTCCCAAGGCAGTAGGGAGGTTGCCGAAGTCAAAAGCACCAGTCTCATCGTCCGACCTTGCGCATCGGAAGGGTGCGCTCCCTCCCGAGGCAACACCAGAGTCAAGCGCTACAATGTCAGCACCTGACAAATGCACAGAAGACGATGCCGCTCGGTGTGTCTACCAACCCAGCATTGGGCGAGCAGACACCGGTCAGTCGCCAGGCCCAAAGACCAGGACTCACAAGCGTAGGACGCCCCATCTTTCCTTTTCCGAGTTCCCATGTAACCTGCCCCCTCCGTCTATATAAAGGGAGGTAGGACCGTCAGGGAAAAGGGGGACGGCTTCTTTTTACAAGTAGAGGTAGTTCTCAGGGCCATTCCTCAGCCCCCGTTTGTAACACCGTGCAGTCACCTGCGTCCAAAGCAATACGAATCCACCACACGAACTGGAGTAGGGACATTCGGCCCGAACCAGTATACTTCTTGGGCTCCCCGAGTCTGATCATTCAAGGAGAGGGAGCGCGCGACCCCTAGACTAAAATTCACTATCCGGTATTGGAAACACCGACATATAGCATCAAACTAAAAAGATCGCTATACGGTTTAAAACAGTCGGGAGAATGTGGTATAACCAACTCAATAAGTTCCTCCAGAAGAAGGAATATTGTCCCTGTGTGTTCATAAAGAAATCCTGGAATGAATTTTATGTCATCTCATATATGTCGATGATCTGAATGTCATCAGAACGACAAAGGAAATAAAGAAAGCAATTGATTACATTACGAGAAAGGTTGAGATGAAAGATTTGGGTACAACCAAATATTGCTTAAGCCTGTAGCTAAAGCATTTTTTAGAAGGAATTTTTGTACACCAGCCTATCTATATCAAAAAGGTATTGGAAAGATTTAATGTGGATAAATCTCATCCTTTAAAGACTCCATGGTTGTGAGATCCCTTGAAGTGGATAAAGACTCTTTTTAGACCAAGGATAGAAAATGAGAAAACCTTATGACCTGAAGTCTCATACTTATATATCTTGCGAATTGCACAAGCCTTGATATTGCATTTGGAGTAAATTTGCTAGCAAGACAGCGTAGTCTCGACCAGAAGACATTGGGCTAGTGTAAGACTTTATTCATATACCTCCAAGGTACTAAAGAGTAAAGATCTTGAATTGTTTTTCCAAAAGAACCAAGACTTAGCCATAGTGGAATATATGGATGTTGGCTATCAGTCTGATATACATAGTGCCAAATCTAAGGTTGGTTTTGTGTTTTTCTGAGGTAGTTCAGCCATTTCTTGGCGGTCTTTTAAGCTGACCTCGGTAGCTATTTCTACCAACTACTCAGAGATTACAGTTTTATATGAAGACTCACGAGAATGTGTTTGACTGAGATGTGTGATTAACCATATCCATAAGTTATGTGGTCGTAATACCGTCGAGAGTCTCACCATTATCCATGAAGATAATATTACTTTTGTTACCCAAATGCAAATGAGTTATGTAAAGAGCAATATCACGAAGTATATTGCTCCTAAACTATTCTATCCTTACGAACTCCAGAAGGGTGGTGATGTAGAGATATTACGAACTAAGTCGTGTGAAAATCCAGCAGATTTGTTCACTAAGTCCTTACCAAAATATATTTTTCAAAGATGTCTTAATGGCATTGGAATAAGGCGACTTAGAGATTTGCAGAATTTAGGGGAGTAAATCCCTGAACCATGACCCTTTTTGCATGATCGTGAATATCATATTTTATATCTTGAAGATTATAAGTTGTGCTCTTTTTCCATTGGTGAGTTTTCCTGAAGTTTTCTGACACGAAGGTTTTTAATGAGGCAACTAGTGTAACATGGAGTATGAGTACAATGTACTTTTTTCTCCATCCCTTTTCCTATTGGGTTTTGGGAGGAGTTTTTAACAAAATACGTGGATTACGCGGTATTAGCTCGAGAGGGAGTGTTATTGTAACACCCCGACATTTGATATGCCTGAATGCTACCAAATATAAGCTAAACAACATCTAAATACCATAATTAAACATAAATTCCAGCAAAGGCGCACATGCTAAAAACCGAGATTTCGGCAGCATCTCCTTTGCTTTAACATGAATTGAAGGAGCAACAACAGTAACACAAGTTATATCATAATGGAAAGCATCTAAAACAGCAATAATTAACGACTTAGCAACAATGTAAGTCTAGTTCCAAACATATAATGTCTCTAAGAGTCAAACGAACGAAAAGATTCTCATTTAGCAAAGCTAAGCCTTAAAGCAATGATCATCACACGCAATTTATTATCAACACTAATTGAATGACTTGTGAAATCAAAAGAGTGAAGCTACGTGTGGAAGTGTGACTATTTCCCTTCCCCGCATGCCGGATTCATGGTACCTAAAAGAAAACAATGTAAACACAAGCGTGAGTTCATCACTCAGCAAGCATATTGCAATGGACAACAAGAACAATAACATGGCAATAATGTCTCACATCATGTATATCATCTCATTCATGAACACATAGCATTATCATCATCATTACGTATGCAATGCAATGCAATGCTCATGTCTCCTTGGAAACTCATACCGGTATGGTTGAGTACACACCTGTCGGTGTGCACCCTCTCCCCCCTTCCATCCCGGAGATGGAGGGTGCCTACTCCTCGCTTCCACAACCCACGGTAGATGGAATCACGATGTAGGACTTACTCTATTGGCTCTCTGGATTAGTCATAACTTTCTCACCGACCTTCTCGGATTAGTTAATGACTTTCTCACCGCCCGGGCCATGTAACATGTCATGTATGCAAGCATGCCAACATCATATAAAACTCATGTATTAACACATGGCATCATAACATCTTAAACATGCTCATCATATCATAGCAATCATTAAAACATGGCAAGTGGATATATAATATGTAGACAATTCCATCTAATCTCAACATGCAACCTACAACTCGCTATCCATCACAACACACTTGCCTCAACCACGGGCAACGGATTGGCGGGAAGTAGAAGGCACTCCCGGGGTCGCACCACCTGCACATAGGTATCACACACTCACAATCATGTCCACAAAACAGTACGCAAACCCTCATCTACCCCGACATTGCCAACTACTCGCAAAACCTAAAAACAGAGGTTCTGTCCAGTCGGAACAGCAGCCTTGCAAAAGGCATAACTTGAGTTCTGGGACTCCGAATCAATTAAACGAGTACATCCTCGCGTAGCTTAGGAAATTTCCCAACTTTTTCTAGGTATAGGGAAAGACTGATTCGGACTCTAAAGTTGTTTAATCTACAAAATATCGTGATCTGTTCCAATCACGTCACAGATTTTAACACGCTCAGTAAAACAGCCATAACTTTCAAACGCTGGGCGGAATTTAACGTTCTTTATATCCACGGAAAGATAACGAAATTATCTACAACTTCTTCAACGTCCGTATGACCAGATTCCGACTCTAATTTGGCGAAAAACCGAACCCTAGGTCGACTGCTCATGCTGCCCGAAACAGAGAACGTGGCAACTTCTAGATCTAATCCAATCTACTCAATTCCAGTACCACCAATTGATCTAAAAACTTGATAAACACCCTTAGAACAGTACCTAGACCAACCCCAAGGATTCCCATGTCCATACCTTTGCCCAACGCACGAAAACCCAATAGATCTCCCGGTTCGCGCGATCTCCTTCCTCGCTCCAATCCCGCCGGATCTCCTCGTCGCGGAGCGCTCCAACGGATGGATTTTTGAGGTGTGGAGGTGGAGAACTCCCCTAGGGGCAGCAAGGGAGGAGGAGAGGTGGTGGAGAGGTGGTGGAGAGGTGGTGGAGCAATGGGGAGCAATGGGGGAGGTGGAGGCGCCACAAGGAGGAGGTGGGGAGGTGTGGGGGGCGGCTAGGACTTGTGGGGGCGCAAGGGCAGGGGGTGAACGCCTAAAGGGGCTGGGGGAGGCCCCCAACCAGGTCTCCTACTCCTATTAGGACTCAAACTCCATCCCACCAAAGCCCACGACCCTTTCCTTTAGGCCCAAACTCCCCCGGAAACGGCCCGAAAACGGCCCAGAAACGCTATTAAGCCTCCTATCATATGGTTTTAACCTTCAATACCATATTTCATAAAGTTTTTGACCTTATCATTCACATTAAATAATGTCACACCATTCCGTAGTGTCACAGTTATGATATAGATAAAATCTTAGTCCAAGTTTGAAAGGAATTTATTTATTGGTGGGCGAATCCGAACCTATCTTCAGTTGGTTTTGTTATATATTGGACATCCCTTGTACAGAGAGAATCAATCTAACAAAGAGAGAGTGCTTTGCCCCTTATTTTATGTGTGTGCTTCCTATTTTTATTCGTATGATCTTGTCATCGTATTGTTGATGGTTGATCGAACGACTATGTTTTACAACAAACAATATATTTTAGAGACTTTTAGGCCCGGTTTGGTACGGTTTTAGATTCTAGTAGAAACGAAAATAGTTCCAGATTCTTGGTATAGAAACGTTTTAGGTAGAATCAGAATCACTTTCTGCAAACCGTTTGGTACGGTTCCAGATTCTAGTAGAAACTAATAGAAACGGGGTTGAGCGTGATTCAGCCATGGTGTGGAAAAAGAAGAAACGTTTCGAGTTTTAGCCCGTTTGGCAGGGTTTCTCCCAGATTCTAGTAGAAACAGCTCGTTTCCAAGTTGCCAAACAGTGCCGCGTGGTCTTAGGACCAAGGTTTTAAATTTTGTTTTTTTTATATATCTTGGGGTGGTTGAAATCTGAAATATTTATTAGATTTTGAAATTTTAAATAAAATTCGGACGAAATTCAAAAACTAAATTTCAAATCCGGTCATTTTTCAATCGAGATTTTGGTCAAATTGAACCGATCGAAAAATGGTCAAAAACACGTTAAAATTTTTTGTGGATAGTCTTTACCCTAAATCCAATCAAATTCGGCCCACAAAAATGAAATCCGGTAAAAACTCCCGAAATTTTGGTTAAAATCATCGAGATTTTAAAAAGTACTTTAGCATTTTACAAATTTTTTATATTTTTCTCGACTAAGATTTAGAATCTCGGTAGGTCTAAAATCTAGCCTCTAGCCCAAAATTTTCAAGTCCCACCAGAATTTAGATCCATGCTCGAGGCTGACAGCGCGCGGGGGCGCTGTGAGCCTGTGAGCCGGCTTTGGTGGGTTTCGCGGCTCGGTTCCCCTGGAGATGGGTGATGGCCGATGGGGCTTCGTTTCTCGTCGTCGCGGTGGTGACCCCATGCCGTGCCGTGCGCGGGGCAACGCGATCGGTACGGCGGATTCGCTCCCTGTTTGGCGCGACGTGCGCTCACGGCCAAACAGTGCAGGGGTAAAGCAACAGGAAACAAATCGCTGTGCGTACCCGCCTGCCTCCACGTGCAGTAGCAGCAGCCGGGGAGCGACGATTTCCTCCGTAAGATTCGAGTGATCTTTCCTATGATCTTCTTTTCGCATCAAACAAGTCGTGCGCGAGAGTGACGTACATGGTGATAGGCTAATATCCTACTCCTAAAACTTTGCATAAAACAATTTCAGAAATCCATCACCTGTCAGGAAGATTTACTGACGAGTTCAAAGAATTTTTCACTATACATGTAAATCAGTCACTGGTTAAAACCTGCTTAGGATTCTCTGAAGATTAATTGCGATGGAGCTTTCGATTTCGATGTATAATCAAAGTGTGGAGGATGGGGCTTAATTTGTTATTATTAGAGATTCCGTTGGTTTAGTAGTTCGTGTTGGAGCTGGTAATGCTCATTCTAAAGATGCACTGCAAGTATAAGCCGAAGCTTGTTTGAAAGCTCTGAACACTGCTGCCGAGGCCGGTATTGCTGCTATTATAGTTGAGACAGACGCTCAAAATCTGAAGCATGCCGTTGACAGCACTGATCATGACTCATCTCATTTGGGTTTCATTTTCAGGGAAGCAACGCTCCTCCTCCTCACAAATTTAACACTAGATATTGACCGCGGGCATATAATCATGTAGCTCATGAGTTAGCCAAATATGATAAGGTGTTAAGAGTTCAGGGCTGGAATGTGCTGGCATAATTCAGTGTCTAGTTGTGTATCTTCTCTAGTGGTCAGGTCGATGGAATCAGCTTTATTTTTTAAAAAAATAAAAATAAAATTCGCCAAATGATTTTAGGAGGCTTGAGCAAGGAGCTGTGATATATCAGCTTTATATGGATCATCACAGACGGTTCCACATTAGAACAGTCTGTGATATATCATCTTAACAGACGGTTCAATGAGAACCGTCTGTAATATATGAATCATCACAGACGGTTATAAACCATAATAATCTGTGATATATGAATCATCACAGACGGTCGAAAAACCCTCTGTGATGACTATAAAGTCATCGCTGACAGTCTGATACAGTCGGTCGGAAAATCGTTTGTTATGTGGCTTGCGAACCGTCAACGATGAGAGATTGTATAGTAGTAGAGCTCGGTGGATACAAATTCGACGAGACGTCGTCTATTTGCCAACCAAGGAGAGACTCGCACATGGACTTTGTTTGGTACATTCTCTTAAATGCTTCGTACTACCATGTGACATGTAAGATTGTAAAAAAAAAAAAAAAGCTCAAGCGAGCTCGACCTGCTCTATATTACATCTATTATGTGAAAAGGCTTTAGAGAGAGCTCAGGCCATTCACCTCATCTCCATGCTAATTTGCAAAAAAAGTTCCCCACTTTTCTTTGAATTATGGATAAATTCCTGTAAATTACGAAGAGGTCATTTACGATTTTTTGTGAGGGTAAAAAAACGTTTCCAAATTGCGTTTAGCTCCCTGGTTTGTTACTTTACGGAAAAACCCCACGCTAGATACAAATCTCGAACGAGTCATTTTCTAATTTTTCAGGATAGCGATCAGGTCCAAAAATATAACAAACAGGTCTCTGGCCCTTACTTCCAGGTCGTTTCTCCGGTTTTTCCCGAAAAAAAATATTTTCATCAACAAAAATATATGTACAGCTCTATCTCTAGAATTTTTTTTTCAACTCGATCTCTAATCTCTAGATTTTTTTCCCAACTCGATCTCTAATATTTTTCAGAACGTGTATTATTAGTCGATGAACGCATAGAGTGTTAAACTCGATAAAAGAAAGTTGACATCTCTAATATTTTTCGAAACATGTATTATTATCCAGTTAACACATAGAGTATTAAACTCGACAAAAGGAGGTTAGCCGGGTAATAATAAAGTGTTAACTAAATTCGTCAAAAGAAATATGTGTCCAGGTGCTTTCTACGTTTTTTTCGAAAAAAATATTTTCATTAACAGATATGTGTTTGCAGCTGTATCTCTAGACTTTTTTCCCAACTCTATCTTTAAGCTCTAGACTTTTTTCCCAACTCGATCTCTAATATTTTTCGAAATATGTATTATTACTCGATGAACGCATAGATTGTTAAACTCGACAAAAGAAGGTTGTCATCTCTACTATTTTTCGGAAGGTCGACTGGGTAATAATAAAGTGTTAACCAAATTCGTCAAAAGAAATATGTGTACAACTCTATCTCTCTATTTTTTTTGTAACTCGATTTCTGATATTTTTCAGAATAAGAAATATATGTATACAGCTATATCTCTATAGTTTTTTTTGCAATTCGATCTATAATATTTTTTGAAAAATGTATTATTCACCTGTGAACGTATAGAGTGTTAAGATCGCTCCGAAAAAAATGTTTAGGTCCTTCTGTGATCTTTTTTAAGAAAAAAATAGGATAAATTTTACACGATGCGGCATGCGTTGCACATTGTGCCTAGTATACTTGATTTGAGCTTGGCTTGAACTCCAAACAAGCTGGGCTCATCTAACGAGTTTAAACTCAAAGAGTGTGGTCAAGACAAGGCTTACCCAATCCAACATTTTATTTCAATGTTACTATTAGTTGTCCAACTATTTCGAATTGAACTCGAGCTTTTGTAGAAAACATTAAGTAGAAATGTAGTTGCTAAGTTTTCTCGAGTCGAGCTTACTCAAGCTTTGGCCAAGATTTTGCAGAAGACATCATGTTAAAGTATGATTGCCAAGCTTTTCGAGTTGAATTTGAGCTTCGGCCTGTGAGCTTTCTTGAGCTTTGGTCTAAGGCAAGCCACGTTTTCAAATTTTATTTTCGGTATATGTCTCAAAGGTGGCCAAAATTTCAGCGAGATCTTGGAATTTCGAACGAAATCCAAAAACCAAATTTCAAATCCAGTTTTTTTTTCAATCGG
This sequence comes from Rhipidocladum racemiflorum, assembly GCA_036346355.1. Taxonomy (NCBI): domain Eukaryota; kingdom Viridiplantae; phylum Streptophyta; class Magnoliopsida; order Poales; family Poaceae; genus Rhipidocladum; species Rhipidocladum racemiflorum. The sequence goes on along the minus strand of CM070573.1, from coordinate 12,483,684 downwards.
AATTTCCAAGATTTTGGCTAAAATCACCGAGATCTCGGCCTAAAATCACTAAGATTTCAAACAAGAGTATTTGTGGCCATTTTTAAGAAAGCTGTCACTGATAATATTATATGTGGCAGTTTTAGTCAAAAACCGCCATTTGATAATATTATCTGTGGTGGTTTTAGTCAAAAACCATCACTAATAATATTCTGATTTTTTTTAAAAAAAAATTATCCGGACGAGATTTAGGATCTTGGAGGGGTCCGAAATCTCGACCGAAATTTCGCCGAGATTTTAAACCTGGAGCCAAGCTCGAGCTAGCTCATTTACAGTCCTTCGAACATGTTGCAAGCCTAGATATCTTAGTAATAAGTTTGGTTTGTCCCGAGCAAGGTTCAAAATCTCACCGAAAATCAGCGGTTTTTTTGTGAAATATCGGATCTTGGAACCCCCGAGTTTCATAATCCCAGCAAAATTAAATAAACCCTAAAAAAAATTCAAAGTGCTACAGTATCCTATAATCTCGCCGAGATCTCGGTGAATTTGATCGAAATCTCAGCAAATTTGACCGATATTTGCCTAAAACTTGATCGTATTTCGACCGGATTGGATTCTTCGCATCGTTTCCCATGTGGGATAGTCGGTAGATCATAATTCCAGAGAAATTGAAAAAATCCTAAAAAAATTCAAAGTGTGACGCTGCGTAAAATCTATGTGGCAAAGTGTGAAGCATGTCTGCCATTATATTTAAAAGCTATGTGGCAATGGCGGATTTTTTTTAATAATACATTTTCTAAGAGTAATTGCGATATTAATACGCAAAAAAATAAAATTGCAAAATTAATACTGTTTCGCCAAACGGTATGGCGATAGCTAGTTGCCGCCATACCGTTTGGCATAACTAGCCGCCTTGTCAAGTAATTATCGCCATGCTATTTGACAACTACTAGTTATCGCCATACCATTTGGTAACTACCCGTTATAGTCGAACCCTATGACTATTATTGCCTCGAGTCGCGCGAGCTCCAACGCCGTATCGTTTGGCAAAGGATTGGATCCTTGGTACCAAGTACCAACCAGAGAGTGCAGGATGCTCACCCCACCCACTCATTCACACGACAAGAACTATATATATACCTGTTCAATTCGATTTACGGCACTCGTCTGGTGAGCTGACAAACCCAAGGGCTGAAATGGCAATTTACCAATGCCCTTCTTGTCCTTTTGCAGTTGGCTGGCAGGTCCTTTCGCAAATCACTTCAGCTGCCCGGCTTCAGAAAAGTCGCATTATTCGTCAGGTCCAAACACACATGGCAAAGTTGAATCACTTTGCTTATCCACGATTCTTGACAGCATCCCATCACTACATTCCTTCGTGATTCTTTGGATCAAACGAAGAAATTTCCATTTTGATTGCATTGGAACAATGCTTACAGATTATTCGCAAAAATTTCCACAGGCAGATGTGAACTAACTACAGACGAAGAAAAAAAACTAGCATTTTACTCTTGGTGTTACATGACAGGGAATTTTGCAGCACGTACATGTATCGCGTAAGTGATTCAATAAAACTAATGTTACTGCTCAGTTTAAAATATCGCTACAACCAACTATCATTCACCTTAAAGAATGTGTAGGAAAGAACTGTATTGTTCACCCCGTCCATTTAGGGGTCTGTCTCGAACTCAGGATCGATGTAGAAGAATACCTGCCAATTTTCACAGGCATCGTTAAAACGAGGTCTAGACATGCCATCATTATTGTATCGAATGCAAATTGAACTTACTGGCATGTCAATCTGCTCTCCTCAAGGCAGAAACATTGTATTAGCCGGACCGCCACACCTAGCAGAAACATCGTATCTTATTAAAGTAAATAGCAGCCTGCGGGAAGAGAGAGAAAAATTACTTATGAACTGAACGTCAGGACTGAGGGCTTGTCTTACTTAGAATGCCATGGCTACGTGTCTCAGCTTAGTTTTAGTTTAGCAACATATTTCACCTTAGTCCTTGACGACTAGCATCACCTCAACATAGATTGTATATTATACAATTTTTTATCAACATTTTCATGTTGCCTGTTTTGCAAATTCAAACCGTGATTTCAAAATTTCTTCCATGCAACTCTGGTTTGGAGCTATTTTATCCAACATATTTGCACTAATTTAGGCCAGGAAAAAACAAACAGATGTCTACAGTAACCTCCCAACAACCTCCCTGTGCTTCTTCCACAATTATTGCTTTCCAGCACATCCTGACACGGTTCAGGTTGAAAAGATGTGCTCCATTACAGACAGGTTTCTTTAATTCGATAACAAATGCAGTTTATTTGACATTGGACATTGAAATTTTGCAGATCAGCGTAACATTTTGCAGATCTGCATAACAATACATGTACTGAATCCGTGATTTTTTTTTAGGTTTTTTGGAACATTGCATTGTGCACTTTTCACAAATGGGGATGCAAGCCCACATGGGCACCAAAACATTTCTCATAGGACATGTAGATAGTGGCATTGTGCCTTTATATCAAATTGAATGATATGAATCAATAATCATACAAAACATTTCTTTTGGCTTGACGTCTTTAATTGTCGTATTCTTCATGGCATGTCGTAAGGCTTTATCACCTACATCATTCAAAAAAATTTACTCTTCTTGAAAGCCATTAGTCTTATCAAATTTAACATCGAAAGTTTCTTCAAATAACCGGAGGTTTTGGTGAAGACACGATAAGCCTTACTACTAGAAAAGTAGCCAAGAAGAAAACCTTCATCACAATGGTTTTGAAACTTAGAGGGCCGAAAATTCTTTTTTAAAATAAAACAGTTGCAACCAAAAACACGAAAATAAGAAATTTTCAGTCTTCGATCAACAAGAAGCTCATAAGAAATATTTTTCAAGAGCCGATGCAAATAGAGACGGTTTATAGCATGATAAGCGCTATTAATATTTTTCGCCCAAAAACTATCAGAATTATTATATGAGCAATGCTTCTATGCTTTTCCTCTCAATACAAGTTGCACAAATCTTGAAGCAAGCGAAGGGGTAAGTAATCCTCATCTACCCTTCATTAATGCTTTAATATTTGTGCAACTTTAAAAAAAAGAGCACAGAAGCACCTCTCTTATTATATTCATCAAGCATTGTCCTTGCCATTTCAATTAATGTTCGATTTTTTTCGTTCTACTACTCCATTTTGCTTTGGAGTATAGGTGGCGAAAAATTTGTGTTTTATTCCAAGTTCATAACAAAAAATCTTTAATTTTTGTATTCTTAAACTCGGAACAATTGTCATAATGAATTTTCTTGATTTTAAAATCAAATTTATTTTGAGCCCTTTTTGCAAAGCTTTTGAAAATGTCGGAGGCTTTTGATTTTTATGTAGAAAGAAAACCCAAGTGAATCTCAAGTAATCATCCACAATCACTAAACAATAAGAATTTTCCTCGATACACTTATGTTGTTGTGCCAAACAAATCCATATGTAAGAGCTCTAATGGTCTAGAAGTGGACATGATTCTCTTTGATGGATGAGAGCTAGCAACTTGTTTGTTGGCTTGACAAGCACTACAAAGTTTGTTCTTCTCAAATTTCACATCTTTCAAGCCCACAACCAAATCATTTTTGAAAAGCATTTTGAGTTGAATCATCCCAACATGAGCTAGTCTTCTATGCCATAACCATCCTAAGGATGTTTTGCAATTAAGCAAGTTTGAAGATAAGACTCGTTTGAGGAGAAATCAACTAAATAGATATTTTCAAATCGAAAACTTTTAAAACCAAGGATTTATCGTTTTCTTTTGAAATTTCAACTCTATTTTGAGAGAAAGTACAAATAAGACCAAGATCACAAATTTGAGCGAAGGAAAGCAAATTGGAATTCAAAGTTTCAACTAATGAAATATTAAAAATTGAAAGGCCATTGGAGATAGCAATTTTACATAAGCCTAATATCTTTCCTTTACTATTATCGTCAAATATGATTTTGTCATGATCTCCACTTCCACTCTCAAATATGGCGAACATCTGTTGACGCCGCGTCCAGGGCGAGAAAGTCCATTGCTCAGGAGTCCCGCTCGGCCAGATCGGTAAGTCTGACGGGGATTTGTCTTTCGTGCATCTCTCGACCGGGAAACGGAGACTGACCGGGCAGGTATTTGCAGCGCTTGACATCCCGGGAGGTGGACAAGTCGATGTTCCTCCGGCACTTGCACAGCCGGGGTAGTGCCGTAGGGGAAGAGCTGCTCGACGCCCGGAGGGCGCTTGTTGCCGAGCAAGGAAGGGCCGCCACGGCTGGTCAGCGGCTGGGGGAAGTCACTGAAGCCTTGCGGGAGGCTCAGCGACTTGCAGAGTCGTTGACCGTCGAGGGAGAGAGGGCCAGGTCGTCCCTGGCGGATGCTGAAGCGGCCAAGACTTCTGCGGTCCGCGCAGAAGGATCCGCTCGGGCGGAGGCCGCCCTCTTCCGAGAGGAATGCGAGTCGGCCCGCAGGGAGGCCGACCGGCTTCGCGAGGAGCGGGATCTTGCTCGGGGGGAGCTCGCGACGGCGAGGGAGCTTGCCGACCGCGCCGCGTCCGATCGAGAAGCGCGTGCCAAGGTCGAGGAGGAACTTCGCGCCAAAGAGGCCTCCGTGGCCGGTGAGTAGTTCAACCCCTTGGGAGCCACTGCAACGGGCGTCTTCTGACGTTGTTTTTGTCCCTGCAGAGCTGCGAAAAAGCCTTAGCGATGCGCTGGAGTCGCGAAGGGTGGCGGTGGAGAAACGGGATGCGGCGGTCGAGTCACGTGACTCGGCCCTTAGGGATAAGCGGGTGGCGGAGAGGGACGCGGCCGATACGACGGCCGAGCTGACGGTCCTCCATGTGGGCATCCAGGCCGTCTGCGACCGGCTGTTCGGGCTTACTCCGGGCCCCAGCGCCATCCCCGCCATACTTGGATGGGTCCCTGAGCGCGTCGAGGCGTCGGTGCGGGAAGCGGCGGTGCTTGGCGCTTCCTCGGCCCTGATCAACACCGTCTCTTATTATGACGGCGTCGACCTTGAGGCGGTTGGGAGCGGCGTTGCCGCTGACCGAAGCGACGAAGAAGTCGACGCATTCATGGCCCGGGTCGATCCGTGCGCCCAAGAGATTGCCCGCCGAATCTCGCCGCGAGAAATCCTCCATCGGAAGGAGGGAGATGATTAGTTTCCCTATTTTTTGTTTTTTTGCAGTGCATGTAATGAACATGATTGCCCTAATCGAATTCGACGTGTCGGGTTGCTCTAAGTTATTTTGCCCATCTACCCCGTGCTTCCTCTGTGAATTTGGGCAATCTTACGACCATAGCTACAGGGCCCGCGGGGGTGCCCTGAAAGCGTAGGTGTTGCTTCAACTCCGTCCGAAGAGATCACGGGATAGGACAAGCTATCTCGAGCGATAGCTTTGTGGAGGAGAGGTGCCTAGGTCGGACCGCCTCCTTCGCGAAGCTTGTGCTTGGTGGGTTGGAACGCTGACCTGAGTGGGGGTGCTTCGACCGTCCCTAGCGTCTCTTGCTCGGAGGACTTGTTTCCCCCCGCAGAGTGCTACTTCGAAACCGTAGCCGCGGAGGCGTAGGCCGTAGTACTTTGGGCCGGGGGAAATAGCCACGAGGTAGATAGCTCGGTCGGTCGGAGTACGGCTTAGGTTAGCGACTCGTACGCTTTTTTAACGATGGCCCGGGTCGGTCTGCCCTGATTGATCAAGCTTATCTTCTGCTCGGGCAACTTCCTTTTTGCGCGAAATGCTACTCGGGAGCCGTAGCCGCTGGGGCTTAAGTTGTAGCATTCGGTTCGAGGAGGTTGCCACGAGGGAGATTGTTTGGTCGGTCGACTGGCCGACCTAAATCGAAAGGCTCCATCCGACCGCCCTTGGCCCTTCGCTCAAGTAGCCTCCCTTTTGCGCAAAGTGCTACCTCGGAGCCGTAGCCGCGGGGGCGTGGGCTGTAGCATTTTGGGTTTGAAGAGGTTACTATGAGGAGGGTAGCCCGCTCGGAGTGGTTACCGGTAATTGATCTAGGTCGCTGACCCCTGAGGTCGCGAGGCAGCCCCCGAGTGGTGCGTCGGATCGAGGGTGCGATGCCACGCACCGCTTGAGCCCGCACAAGATTTTTGAAAAGGATTTAAGTTTTCTTTGGAGATAAGGGCGGATTAACTCGCCTGGGGGACCGTGCCGCTTTCGGAACTGGTGTTGGGCGCTTCGTCTTCCGCTCCGTTGCGTGATCCTAAGGCGCTTTGTCTTCCGCGCCTCCCACACTGTTTGGCTATAAAAGGAGAGGCGCCGGTGCGCTCGTTACTTTGGCAAGGACCGCCACCAAACGAACTTTCTCTGCGCGCCATGGCGGACCGCAATACTCAGCCTCGCAAGGAAGTGGTTGCCCATCAGGCCTGGCTGCAGGAGGTGGCGGAGGCTGAGGCTGAGGCTGTTCGTGAGTACATACGACGGCGGTTCGTTCTTGGTTGGGGCGATGTTCCTCCATAAATAAATAAAGCGCTTCTTTGCTCCCTGTTTCTTTTTTCTTCTTCGAGGATTTTGCGCTTGCGATTTGCCCATATCCGTAGTCCTTTGGGACCGCAACGGATCCGGCGTAGGTTGGAGGCGGGACTTTATGTGTGTTTGTTACCGGAATGGGACGGCCCGACCAACTGTAGGTCGGTTGTCCTTGTATTCGTGGTCTTTGTGACGGGCAGAGTACTACTTCGGGACCTCGGCTTTCGGGGCGGAGGTCGCAATACTTGCGGTAGGTCAAAGATAGGGGAGAGAGAGAGAGGGAGAGCACTCGGTCGGTCGTCCGAGGGCTGCGGCTTCCTTTGCTCAAGTATTTGTCGAGTGGTAACAAAGAGGGGAGAGGTTGACTATGAATCAGTGTTCAAGAAGGCGCTAGGCGCTAGTCGGGCGCTGAGGTAGGGCCTAGCGCCTAGACGGATTAGTCGGGGATTAATCGGATCTAGGCGGTCAGTCCTAGGCGGTCGGATAAAATAGATTATAGTAGATATGTAGGATGTATAGAACCAAATAACTAAGCAGTTAAGCACACAATTAGATAAATAACATAGACATAATGACATAGATCCCCCCACTAACTTATATGCTTTGACATTGCCTCTTATATGTCCAACATGTTGTTTAATTCTATAGATCCCCCCACTAACTTCCTTCCCACACAATTTGCACTTCACTCTATCCAAATTATTTTCATCCACAAGGATCCCATATTCCCATCCTATATCATCGGAATTTCTTTTGAGAAGGTTAGAACTCGATTCTTTTGCAACCGATGCTTGGGATGACGACATTGATTCTAATATACAAATTACAAAATAATAAATGGCATTAGCATTTAGCAAAACTAATTACCTACACTAGAAACAGAGAGTGGGATTCGGGGGAGAGAGAGAGAGAGAGAGAGAGCCTAGGCAGAGAGAGTGGGGAGAGGCAGAGAGAGATCCAGAGGGGGGAGAGGCAGAGAGAGATCAGGAGAGGGGGGAGAGCGGCGGAGACGGGCGGAGCCGAGGAAGGAGAGGCGGCGGAGGGAAGGAGGCGGCGGAGGCGGAGCGAGGAGGAAGTCACCAGGCGGCGGCCGGAGGTGACAATGAGACGTTAGGTCTTCCCGTGCGCGCCGTGTCTCCACCGAAGGTCCTCCGTGGCGGCTGTGTCTCTAGGGTTGGCTGTTTTATTGCTCCTTCGGCGCTGGCTCCATCACGGTCGGCCGCCTAAGCGCCGCTGCTTCCGCCTAAGCGCCGCCGGATCCGCCCGCGCTAATCCCGCCTCGGCCATGCGACCGCCTAGGCGGTGGAACCGCCTAGCGGCCCGCCGAGGCTCGAATCGCGGCGGCCGGTGCCCGCCTAACGCCTAGGCGCCGCCTAGGCGCCGCCTAAATCCGATTTTTTGAACAGAGCTATGAATAGAACTTTCTCAGCTTCTCTATGTTCCATGCATTAGTCACGAGATTTCCTTCAGTGTCCTTGAGGCGGAAGGTGCCGGGTCGGAGGACTTCCGCGATGGTGAAAGGGCCCTCGAGTGAGGAGAGCTTGTGCCTGTCTTCATGATTGGACTTGACGCAGCACTAAGTCGCCGACTTCGAATGAGCGGCCGCGAACCCGTCGGCTGTGGTAGCAACGCAGCGCCTGCTGATATTTAGCCGACCGTAAGACCGCGACATCTCGAGCCTCGTCGAGTTGGTCGAGGTCATCCTGCTGTTCCTCGGTCCCCCGTGCGCTGTCGTAGTTCTGCACTCTTGGCGCACCGTACTCAAGGTCGGTCGGGAGGACAGCCTCCGCTCCGAACACCAAGAAGAAAGGTGTGAACCCGGTCGACCGGGTTGGTGTGGTTCGTAGACTCCAAAGAACGGGCGGTAGCTCGGCGGCCCACCGTCCCTCGAATTTCTTCAGTCGACTGAAGATTCGCGGCTTGAGTCCTCGGAGGATCATGCCGTTGGCTCGCTCGGCCTGGCCGTTGGCTCGGGGGTGCGCCACTGCCGCCCAGTCGACTCGGATATTGAAGTTGTCGCAGAACTCGAGGAACTCCTTCCCTGTGAACTGCGTCCCGTTGTCGGTGATGATGGAGTTGGGCACCCCGAAGCGGTAGACAATATCGCGGAAGAAGCCTGCTGCCTGCGCCGATGTGATCTTTGCCAATGGCTTGGCTTCGATCCACTTTGTGAACTTGTCCACGGCGACGAGTAAGTGAGTGAAGCCCCCGGGCGCCTTCTTGAAGGGCCCGACCAGATCGAGCCCCCAAACCGCGAAGGGCCATGTGATGGGGATTGTCTGCAGGGCTTGCGCAGGAAGGTGCGTCTGCCTGGCGAAGAATTGGCATCCTTCGCAGGTGCGGACGATTTGGGTCGCATCTGCTACGGCGGTCAGCCAGTAGAAGCCTTGTCGGAAGGCTTTTCCTACTAGGGACCGCGGCGTGGCATGGTGCCCGCACACCCCGTCGTGGATGTCCAGCAGAAGGTGCTTCCCTTGGTCGGTCGGAACGCACTTCTGAAGGATTCCGGACGGGCTCCTTTTGTAGAGGGCGCCTTCGACCAGGACGAAAGACTTAGCCCGCCGGGCGAGGCGCCGTGCCTCGGTGGTATCGGCGGGGAGCAACCCGTTCGTCAATCGATCGACAAACGGTTGCCTCCAGTCGATTTTGACGCTCAGGACGCCCAAGTCCGACCAAGGCAGGTGAGCATCTGGGCGAAGATCGGCGGGAGCGCCCGTCTTCGAAGTCGGTGGCGCCCTCGGCTTTTCGGGTCCAACCGGATTGATGGGTCGAGGTCGAAACGAAGATCCCGGGAACCGGCCCTTTTCGGAGGCGAGGTTGGCGAGGAGTCGGCTTCACCGTTATAGCGTCGGTAGCCGTGATGGAGCTCGAAGCCCTTGAACTTCTCTTCGAGCTTGCGGACCTCCAGCGATGGCGGCCATCCGAGCGTCCACGGGGCTCGGTGGCTTTCATCACTTGGTCGGCGACCAGCCTTGAGTCGCCGTGAGCGTAGAGCCATCGTGGCGCCAGGTCGGGCGGCGATCCGAAGGCCATTGACGAGGGCCGTCGGCGACATTGTTGGTGGCGTCGAAGAGTAGGCGGATGGCATACCGGAGCTTGTTGCCGAGGGGAGATGATGGCGACCCCACGCCGCCCCATTCTTGGTGTAAGACCCATCGAAGTACATCGCCCAGTACTCGGTCCTCGACCACCGCAGGACTTGCGCCTCGGTCCACTCGGCGACTAAGTCCGCCAAGACTGGGACTTGATCGCCGCCCTGGGGACGTACGATATGTCGAGGCCATTGAGCTCGAGAGCCCACTTGGCGATTCTTCCGGTAGCGTCGCGGTTGTGGACGACTTCTCCGAGTGGTGAGGAGGTTACCACGGAGATGGAGTGTCGATCGAAGTAATGGGCAAGCTTCCTCTTGGTAATGAGCACCGAGTCTGAACTTCAGTATCGGGGATATCGGACCTTTGTTTGGAGAGCACCTCGCCGACGGCGTAGACCGCCTCTGCACCTTGAAAACGCGGCCTTCCTCCGCTCGCTCCACAACAAGTGCCGCCCGACGACCGAGTCGTGGCGGCGATGTAGAGGAGCAAAGGCTCCTGTGGCTCGGGCGACCAGACCGGAGGTGAGGTCGAAAGGCCTTTAGTCGACTAAAGGCTTCCTGAGCCGTGGAGTCCAGAAAAGCGGTCGGACTTCTTCATCGGCTTGTAGAGTGGCATCCGCGTTCGCGAGGCGGGATCTGGCGACTTAGTGCCGCGAGGCACCCATCAATCTCTGAACTCCTTCAGATCGTTGATCGGCCCCATCCTCGTGATGGCGGAGATCTTGTCGCGGTTGGCTTCGATGCGCTCGAGAGACGATAAAGCCCGGCTTGCCCTTGGGGACCCGAAGATGCATTTCTCAGGGTTGAGCTTTACGCGAAACCGTCGGAGGTTCGCAAAGTCTCCTCCAGATCGGCGATGAGGCCATCGACCTTCCTGGTTTTGACAACGATGTCATCGGCGTGAAGCCGATGTTACGGCCAATTTGGTCTGAAAAACACGCCTGCATACACCGTTGGTACATGGCGCTTGCGTTTTTTAGACCAAAAGGCATCGTGACGTAACAGTACGAGCCGTACGGGGTGATGAAGGAGGTCGCGAGCTGGTCGGACTCCTTCATCGCAATTTGGTGGTAGCCTGAATAGGCGTCCAAGAAGGAAAGGGACTCGCACCCGGCGGTGGAGTCCACGACCTGGTCGATGCGAGGTAATGGGAATGGATCTTTCGGACAGGCCTTGTTGAGGCTCGTGTAGTCAACACACATTCTCCATTGCCCCGACTTTTTCTTTACAAGGACGGGATTGGCGAGCCACTCGGGGTGACGCACCTCCCTTACAAAGCCGGCGGCCAAAAGTTTGGCGATCTCTTCCCCAATGGCCTGGCGCTTTTCTTCGTCGAAACGGCGCAGGCGCTGGGCGACTGGTCTGGATCCCGGTCGAATGTTCAGGGAATGCTCGGCGACCTCTTTCGGAATTCCTGGCATATCCGAGGGTCTCCAAGCGAAGACGTCTCGGTTTGCCCGGAGGAAGTCGACGAGCGCGCTTTCCTATTTGGCAGTGAGGGCGGCCCCGATCCGCACGGTCTTGGCGGGATCTTCGGGATCGACTGTGACCTCCTTCGTGTCCTCCGCGGATTTGAAGGAGCTCGTCCCCGATTTGCCGGAGTCGGGGGCGGACTCGGGGCCTTCTCGAGGCTGGGCTAGCTCGGCGGAAGCGGCGACGGCCGAGGCCGGCTCGCGGTGCCGGCTTCATGATTGTAGGCGAGCTGAAAGGATGCGGCCACGGTGATGACACCCTGCGGCCCTGGCATCTTCATCTTGAGATAGATGTAGTTAGGGACAGCCATGAACTTCGCGTAGCAAGGCCGTCCCAGGATGGCGTGGTAGGAGCCGGGAAAGTCCACAACCTCGAAAGTGAGGCTCTCGGTGCGGAAGTTGTCCGGGCTCCCAAAGGTGACGGGCAGGCCGACCTGTCCGAGGGGGTGGGCCTGTTGACCTGGGACAACGCCGTGGAAAGGCGCCCTGCTTGGCCGGAGGGCGGAGCGAGGGACCCCCAGGGCATCCAGGGTCTCAACATACATGATGTTGAGACTGCTGCCGCCGTCCATGAGCACCTTGGTCAGGCGCTTCGTCCCCACGATGGGGTCGACGACGAGCGGGTAGCGTCCCGGGTGCGGGATGTGGTCGGGGTGGTCGGTCCAATCGAAGGCGATCGGGCACTCCGACCACCTTAAGTAGGAGGGCATGGCGGGGGTAGCCGTGTGAACCTCTCGGTGGGCGAGCTTCAACCGTCGCTTGTCGGCATAGCACTCTGCCCCTCCGAAGATCATGAGGCAGCCGTCGAGCTGTGGGAACTCGTCGGCTGGCTCATCGCCCTTCGCCCCGGCGTCGGGTGCCGGGTAGCGCTTCTTCCCCTTACCCCGCGATGTCGAGGGGTTTCCGGAGAAAAACTGCTTCAAGACTTCGCAGTCCCAATACTTGTGTTTGACGGGATAGTCGTGGTTCGGGCACGGACTATCCATCAATTTCTCGAATCGGTCGGGCGTCTGCCTGGCTCTTTGTTTAGCTGGTCGGTCGTGGCGACCATTCGCTCAGCGACCTGCTTCCCCTTCCGCTTCCTTTTGTCGTATGGCGGGGCGCTGGCCCCGAGGTCGGCTGTTTTGTGGGCCGTCTTCCTTTGAAGATGGCCCCACCTCCTCGCCGAGGCGTGATTGGTGGCGATGTCGAGGAGCTCCTTGGTGGTCGGGGTTTCGACCGGCTTGTGGACCAGGGCCTCGCACGTGGTGCCGTAGATGAACGCCCTGACGACGTCGGCGTCACGGATGTCGGGGAGCTCGTTGCACTGTTGGGAGAAGCGGCGGATGTAGTCTCGGAGGGTTTCCCCCGGTTGCTGCTTGCAGCTCTTCAGGTCCCAGGAGTTGCCAGGGCGTTTGTAGGTGCCCTGGAAGTTCCCGACGAAAAGGTTCGTCAGGTCGGCCCAGCTGCCGATGGTGTCTGCGGGCAGGTACTCGAGCCAGGCCTGCCGAGTCCGCAAGGTAGATGGGGAGATCTTGGATGATGAAGGAGTCGTCTGTCGCTCCCCGGCTCGGCCCGAGCCGATAGTCTTCTAGCCCGGACATCGGGTTGGTGGCCCTGTGTATTTGGCTATGTTAGTCGGGGCCGGAACCTGGTCGGGAAGTCGGCGTTGCGGATGAGGCGGGTGAACGACGCGGCCGGACCGTCGAATCTGGTCGGAATGGTTGCGTCGCTCGCTTCTCGGCGACTGCGAGGCTTCTTGCATCGGTAGCTCTCCTTCGCGCCTCGAGGGTGGTGCGAAGATCGTACTTGTCCCCAGGCGGTGGCGCACCGGGTGTATGATGCCTGGGGAGCTCGTGGAGCGGGTCGTCTTCGGCCTGGCTCGCCTGTGAGGGAGTAAGCGCCCGGCAGTAGCGCCCGTCCGTCGGAGCCGGAACCTTGGGCGTCTTGAACGACAAAGACGTTCTACCGATCCGGAGGTTACGATAGGTGGCCTTGGCTTCGGCTCTGTTGGCTCAGCAGCCCTCGAGCGGCATTGCCCGCGGCAATGTTACGGTTGGCGTGAGGAAGAACGGAAGATCGTTCGTCTCCTCACCAGCTGCCGATGCACTGGCAGCCGCGCGCTGGCGAGTGGTGGGTTAGGCGGCGCTCGGCTCGGCCTGGAGCTTGTCGAGCTCGGCCTTTCGGCCCTCTAGCTCCTCGGCTGTTGCGAAGGTCGTGAAGCGTTGAAGGTGTCGTCGTCTTCCTCGCCGGGATTCCTCCCGCCGCTTCGTCGCTACGGAGGAGGGTCCCGAGGGTAGCGGGGTGGAGGACGGTTCCGCCGCACCGTCATGTTGCACTCGCGAGTACACCTGCGAGGGGATACTCTGTCGGAGCTAGAGCCGTGGTGGAGGAATCCGCCAAAGAGTCGTGGAGGGAAGCCGGCGCAGAAGCCGCCATGGCCACGAAGTTGAGAGCCCGTGGAGGGTGGAACCGCCGCTTCGCCGCGGCTGTGGCGTCGCCGAGGAAAAGCGCTTCTGCAGCAGGCGACGCCGCCAGCGGCCCATGCGGGGGCCTCGAGGCGGAGGTTGCTGAGGACATCAGCAACCGCATCCAGGCTTGCGGACGGCGCCCAGTCCCGGACGGCAGCGGGAATGAGGAGAAGCTCTCCCGCCGTGGTGACGATGAAATCGAGGGTGCCAAAGCGGATCCAGCCCCTCGACATCGGCGAATCGTGGTGGGAGGAAGCCATCAGGGAGGAGAATGGGAACCCGAAGATGAGGATGTCGGTGAAGACGCGCGAGAGCCCCTACCTGGCACGCCAACTGTCGGTGTTTCGTGCACGCAAGAATATTTAATTTGTGGTCGGATGGGGTCGCACGCTCCCTCTCCCCGAATGGTCGACTCAAGGAGCCAGATGATGTATACTGGTTCGGGCTGAACGTCCCTACTCCAGTTCGTTCGGTGTGGGTGTATTGATCTTTGGGCGATGAACAAGAGGTATACAAGCGAGGCAGGGAGTCGGTCGACCGATCCCTCGGTGTTTTTGCTAGGGAGTCGCGGATACCTAGAAGACTGTTTTTTCCATCGCCCCTCCCTCTCGGGCCCTGCCTCTCCTTATATAGACGGAGGAGGCAGGTTACACGAGAGTTTGGGAAAACCACGAGGAAAGGGGCTTGCGTGTCTCGGAGTCCGGTTTCTGTCTTGTCCGACTGACCCCTGCCCGTCCCGAGGCAGGGTTGGTGGCTCTGTGATGAGTGGTCTTGCATGGTGCTGTCCGGATGACGCATCGCGTGGTGCTCCTGTCAGCCTCGGCGGCTTTAATGGCGCTTGACTTTGCCTTGGCCTCGGGAGTGGGCGTATTCCTCTACGGTGTGCCAGGCGATGGGACGGGGGCTTGACTTCTCCGGTGGCTTTCCTGACAGTCTTGGGAAGGAGCCGCCTACCCCGGTACGGACGCCAGGGGACGCCGCGCACAAGGCAGCTGCCTGACACCGGCGTGGGCCCTGCTGGCTCGTGCGTGGGTGGAGCTTGCTGACCGCGAGCTCCAGTATTAGGCGGTCGGAGCCCGCCGACCGCCCGGGATCGGAGTCCGCCGACCGTCCAGGGTCGGTCCTGCACAGGCCGGGGTTCGCTCTCCGCGACCCAAGTACCTTTTGGCAGTGCTGGGCCTTCGCCGCGGTTGGTCAGCCCGTTCGCGTTTCCGGGCTGATGGGGGTACCCATGGTACGGGTACTCGTCAGTACCCAAGTCTCTCCTTGTTGTATGAGCAATGTTGTCAGTTCAAAATCTTATCGAGTGTTTCCTTATACTTGAAATACCAATCCAAACTCTTACTTAACTTGCTCACTTGCTCTTTGAGCTCATTTTTCTCAACAATTAAATTATTGCTATTAATAGAAATTGAGCTAGAACAAGAGCTAGAGGGCATGGCAATCAAATCATCACATGAAGTAGCTATGCTAGATCTAGAGATATTGCAAGAAAAATTATCTATTCTAGGCATAGCATCAATTAGATCACAAAAGACTCCTCAGTCAATTTTGAATTTTGAATAGTCCTTGAGAATGAGAGTCTCATGAGTATTTTTGAGCTCATCATTAGATCATAAAAGTCTTTTCTCAAAGCCTTATGTTTAGACTTCTCTTTGCCAAGATACTTATTTAAATGCTCAAGCATATCTAGAAGCTCATCAAAAGAAGGATCATCATTGTCATTAGCTTTTACCTTATCTCATTTTGCCATAAGGCAAAGTGGAGTGACAAAAGGCGATGAAGCCTCCTTGATGGCAACTCCGGCAAGACCCTTCTTCTCAGAAGGAATGTCCTCATCGAAAGAGTCAGAATCCGAATACTCTTCAGAATCCCACTTCCCAATGTGGGTCTCACCCTTGCCATCCTTGTGAAGCTTTTTGAAGGGCTTCTTCTTACTATGGAATGACTTCCCCATTGATGACTTGCCCTTATCATCCTTCTTCTTGGGGCACTTAGAAGCAATGTGTCATTTCTCATCACACTCAAAACACCAAATGTTAGCCAATCGGTTGTTGCTTGAATATTGGCCCTTCTTGTACTTTTGAGGGGTGCTTGAACTTGAGCGCCTCTTCATGAATCTCCTCATCCTTCTAACAAGAAGAGCCATTTCCTCCTCCGTATCATCCTCGGAGTCATCAAGTGTCTCCTCGCTTGACTCCACCTTGGCCTTGAAGGTATTGTTCTTCTTTTGGAAAGAACTTTAATCTAAGAGCTCCTCCTTATCTTTCTTGTACAACTCATTTGTAATAAGGCTGCCTAAGAGTGCGGTTAGCGTCATTTTTGCCAACTCTAAAGAGTTGAGGAAGAGTGTCACCAACGTCTCGTATTTGTCCAGTAGAACCCTAAGCATCTTATGAACAACATCAAGATCGGTTAGTGAACCCCTAAGGCCCTTGAGCTCATTCACTATGTTGTTCAACCGTGAATACATCTCGGTAGTAGTTTCATGGGGCAACATAATGAAACTTTAATACTTGATTTGAAGCATATGTAATTTGGCCTCCTTGACCGTGGATGTGCCCTCGTGTATTTCAGAGCAGGTCATCCAAATCTCGTGAGCCGTCTCAAGATTGCCCAAGCGATTGAACTCATCCACATTCAAGACTCCAAACAAAGCATTCATTGCTTGAGCACTGAGGTGGGAGTTTCACTCATCTTGATCGATTGTGGACATGGGATCAAGTGACATAGAGAAACCCTCATCGATAATTCTCCATATGCTTAGGCACATGGCCTTGAGATAAAAAGTCATGCGTATTGTCGGGACCCCGAATTTGCAAATCCGGACCCTCTGTGTATTCAGCACTAGTCCAGGAACGCGCTAGTGCACACAGTCTTAACATCGGTATATATCACAATCATACCAATCGATACTATCAAAGTACTTTATTTAAATAATCAAAGGGTTACTTGACCTTATGGCCAAGTTACAAATATAGGCCTTGCAAGGCGAAACTTATTAAAAGAGAAATAACGGCAGCGGAAAATCAAATAACTTCGTGGCGCCATCCAGTATACCACAGGCAACTGACTGGGCTCGCATCCCTAAGTAGACGGGTCCTCTTGGAAATCCTCCTCCGAAACTGGCGTAGTCTCCTCTTCAACTGGTATTGTGTTGAGGCAAGGGTGAGTACTTGGTACTCAGCAAGTCATGCACAGAATGCAAGCTAATATACTATATGCATGGCTTGGTACAAAGGAGTAGCTCAAGGTATATTTGCGAAATGTGACTTTTGAAAAGTAATATAAGTAGATTCAAAGCGAGAAATAAGTAAAGCATAAATAACTTTTCAGGAAATTTAATAAACATTTTCCCCATCCTAAACCACATTTCTATCATCTTCATTATTAAACCAACCCAACCTTTCAAACCAAAGTTATTTTCAGAAAGTCTAACCCTTGACTGTAATTCCCGAGCATTGTCCAGTACCGTGGACTCGGCTATTCAAATAGATTCTACACTCTGCAGAGGTTATGCACTTTACCCACAAGATACAGTCAAACACCACAAAGGCGAGTTCCCGTAACAAAGCCTTTCGGAAGCCTCAAACAACACAGGTGGTCCTCTCCGGTTCGTGCTCTACACCATCCCTTCCCTTAGCCAAGGCGAAGTATGGGACCAACACACCGTTAGATGGGTATCTGGCCACAGCCACGATCGCTCCCCGCACAATCACACAAGCGGTGTAATCGACACCCTGAGGCTCCACAAGTGAGTCCTTAGCGACTTAGTCAACTAGGGCCGTCCCATTCGACCATGTGGTTGCAAGTATGACCAGTTCAAAGGCTTGCAAGGTTAAGTCCTTAGAGTGACCAGGGCAAGACTACCCGAAAAACCAAATCAACACTCCCAATGCCACAAGCTGGCCCACTGATTACTCTTGCCACATGCCCCGATCGAAATCTGTTTATCAAACCCATTGATTACCATGCACCACGTGCCATCAACATCACATGATACTTTTCCAAAACAGGTTCAAGATATCATTAAGTCAATATTAACATTTGATTGTCCAAAATCATGTTATGAGCACGTAGTGAGTCTAAGCGTTATACTACAACGGTCTAAACCCATGTTGGCAATTTAATAATGTCCAACTAGTAAACCACAACTAGGGTGACAAGGGATCATGGCACATACTTAGATAATCAAGGTGTCATACGACAATTTGGTATTTATCTAACCCCATGTTTAAACAAAGTATCTTTCTAATTGATCTAGCATGCAATAGTTTAAATCAAAATAGATTTGAAATAGGATCAACATGGTCAAAGCACAACTTGCCTTCAAAAGCACTTGCTCTTGGTCTTGAGTTGGATCTGAGTCAACACTTCTCCTTGAATCCTTCCGGCACTTCAACGTCTATTAAGTAAAGCGTGCAAATAGCAAATACCCAAATAAACAATAGGCAAAAACATCCCAAAACTCCAAATAAAATCCATAAACAGAGAGAACATAATTTTCTGGATTTTTAGAAGCTGGAATAAATCAAATTTGGAGTTAAAGCATAAAAGTTATGATTTAATAAACTTTAAATAATCAATTAAATAATATTACAGAGAAAAACTTTAGTCCAAAAATTAAATAAAATTCATATTTAGGTAGATCTCAATTTTATACAAATTTAGAAATTTGAATCACTCAAATCGGAGTTGAAACGCATAAAAGTTATAAGCGTTTGAAGTTTGAATCTAAATTTGAATCAATATTTCGAATTAATAAATCATTTTCTTTTCGGAAATTAATTATTGCGTCATCATGGACACGTGTCAGCCTCGATTGGTTGGTCGACGTCAGTAAACTCATGGGCTCGACTCACGGCGCGGTTTGGTCCACGGTGGACCGGTCCACGGCTTCGGGTGAGGTCGACGGTGGGACCCACTGTCGGTCGCGAGTCTCACGCCAGCGGTGGCGTGTGGGCCCTCGACATGCGGGGCCAGCGTGTCGAGGACATGCGCTCACACGCAGCGTCACGGCTGACGCCGCGTCGGTCCACCTTCCCAACACGTGGCGCAATCTCGTAGTTGGTTTGAAAATCAACGGCGCGGATTAGATCCAGAGTTTAACACGTTGAAACTACTCGATGCTCGTGGGCCGTTCGATTTAGATCGGACGGTCCAGATCTAATCCTATAATAGTACTGCTACGGCACGTGGCGATTGTGAACCGTTGGATCTTGATCCAGCGGTCGAATCTAATCGGGTTTGGAACACGTGAACTCACCTCAACCGTCCGTCTGGATCGGCGGTCCACAGAGCTCGCGGAGTCCGGCGATGGCACGGCGAAGCTTGGGCACCGGAGACGGGAACGATGACGAGCCCGACGGCGCTACGGGGCTCCTCCGGCGACGTGCGGGGTCACGTTCGAGTCGCCTTGGCTCGGGGATCGGTTCGACCTCCTTCTCCTCGGCGGCGGCGACGGCGGCGGAAGGTGAAAAAACCACCACGATACCCTAGCTACTACGGCGAGCAATCCCGAGCAAGCGGCGGCTGCTAGGGCTTAGCAAGCTAGGGCAAAAAGTAGCGCAAGGTCACGGCGATACTCGAGTGCGATCCGGGCATTAAATAGCCCCGGAGGCGTGCTCGGCGGAGCCCTAGTCGATCCTGGCGGCGCTCGGCGGCGGAGTCCGGCTCGGTCTCGCGAAGACGGCGACTCTCGGCCGATCCCACGTGGCGCGATCAACGGCCACGATCGCACGGCGCGATCGGATCCGGGCCGGATACGGCTCAACCGGTACGGGCGGATCTCAGCCGTTGGATCTTGATCCAACGGTTGGGATTGATTAGGTTTAGGAGTGGGTTCGGTCGAGTCAACTGGCTCGGGTCGGACTCGAACTCGACTCGGGTTCCGACTCGGTCGGATGAACAGTACTTGACCCGAGTTTGATTTTCCAGCGATTTAATATTTAAAATAATTCCTAGTAATTCATTTAATTCATTAAAAATAGCAAATGACTCAGAAAAATTCCAGAAAAATTCTGGAAAATACTTTGGATCATTTTGGACTCAAATAAAATATTTCCAACAAAATTTTATTTGCAAAATTAAATTCTTTAATTATTTCAAAATGGAATAAATTCAAATAAATTCCAAATAAATCCAAATAAATTCCAGAAAATTCCAAAAATTCACCAAAGTGCCAAATCACACATGAATTTAGGACAAGTAAAATTTTGGGGTGTTACAAACCTCCCCCCCTTAATAGAATCTCGTCCCCGAGATTCAGGGCTTACTAAAGGAATAGGTTTGGAAATTCTTTCTTCAAATCCTCTTCGCGCTCCCAAGTCGCTTCGCTTTCTTCATGGTTGCTCCACTGAACTCTACAGAAACGGGTTGACTTGTTTCTAGTTTCTCGATCCATTGTGTCCCGAATCCTCACGGGATACTCCTTATAAGTCAAATCCTCTTGCAACTCAATTGATTCTAACGGTGTCTGTTCCTCAGGAACTCGGAGACACTTCTTTAACTGGGACACATGGAATACATCATGTACTCCTGCCAACGACTGTGGCAACTCCAGCTGATAAGCAACTTCGCCTCTGCGGCTCAAAATCTTAAATGGTCCAACATAACGGGGTGCAAGTTTCCTTTTGGCATGGAACCTCTTAACTCCCCTGAGAGGCGTAACTCTGAGGTATACAAAGTCTTCTGGTTCAAAACTCAAATCTCGGCGACGATTGTCAGCATAACTCTTCTGTCGAGATTGGGCTATCTTCAACCTTTCCCTAATCATGGCGATTTGCTCTTCAGCCTCTTGAAGAATATCAGGCCCAAAGACACGGCTCGCCGGGTCTCATTCCAATTCAAAGGCGTCCGAAGCGGTCGACCATCTGATGCCTCAAAGGTGACATCGTAAACTAGCTTTGATAACTATTGTTGTGGCGAACTCGGCATACGGCAAACTCTTATCCCAAGAGGTAGCATAAGCTAATGCACAAGCTCTCAACATATCCTCCAGAATCTGGTTGACTCTTTCGGTCTGTCCATCCGTCTGTGGATGATAAGCTGTACTGAAGTTCAAACGGGTTCCCATGGCTTCATGCAACTTATTCCAGAACCTTGAGGTAAATTGGGTACCTCTGTCCGATACAATCCTCTTTGGTATTCCATGCAAACAGACGATCCTGATCATATACAATTCTGCTAACTTATCCCCCGAGTAAGTGGTCTTTACGGGGATAACATGAGCTACCTTGGTTAAACGATCTACTACAACCCATATGGAGTCATAACCTCCTTGAGTCTTCGGCAAACCGGTAATGAAATCCATTTCGATTTCCTCCCACTTCCACTCAGGTATTTTCAGCGGTTGTAGTAATCCTGCTGGTCTCTGATGCATTGCCTTAACTCTCTGGCATACGTCGCACAATGCAACATGCTCGGCAACTTCACGTTTCATACTCGGCCACCAGAATCTCTCCTTCAGATCCTGATACATCTTGGCGCTTCCAGGATGAATCGAGTACTTGGAGTCATGGGCTTCCTCCAGAATCAGTTGCTTTAACTCCTTCTTGTTAGGCACACAAATGCGATCCTTCATCCACAACGTGCCTTGCTCATCCAACTTGAAGTCCTCTGCCTTGCCTTCCTCCTTGATGGACTTAATCCTGCGGATCTTGTCATCATCATACATCCTTCTCGGATCGATCCTCTAGGGTAGGCTTTACTTCCAATGCGGCCAAGAATCCGCTAGGTACTACCTCAATCTTCATTTTAAAATCCTCACATAACTCATCACGACTTGTGGCTAGCAACGTACTCACGGTATGGCTTTTCCGACTCAGAGCATCGGCTACTACGTTGGCCTTCAGGGATGGTAATGGATTCCAACATTATAGTCCTTGATCAACTCTAACCATCTCCTCTACCTCATATTCAGATCCGACTGGGTGAATATGTACTTAAGGCTCTTATGATCCGTATATACTTCACATCTGTTTCCAATCAGATAGTGACGCCATATCTTCAAAGCATGCACTACGAGCCTAACTCTAAGTCATGTGTCGGATAATTTTCCTCATGCGGCCTCAAGCGTCTTGATGCATAAGCTTAATTTACCTTTCCATTCTGCATCGGCACACATCCAAGTCCTTGGCGCGTCGTCACAATAAATATCGAAGCTTTGAACAACATCCGGTAGAACTAGCACCGGTCTTGGCGTCAATCGCTTTTTCAGCTCACGAAATCCTTTCTCACATTCCGGCGTCCATGCAAACTTCTTTTCCTTCTTTAGCAAGCTGCGTAAGAGGTTTCGCGATTGTCGAAAAGCCTTCGATGAAACGGCGGTAGTATCCTGCCATTCCAAGGAAACTCCGAATCGGGTCACGATCTTGGTATTTCCCAATGTAACACAGCTTCTACTTTGCTTGGATCTCTGGCGACTCCTTCTGCGGTCATTACATGTCCAAGAAACTCCACCTTGTCCCTCCAAAAATCACACTTCTTGAACTTGGCGAAAAGTTCTTTGTTCCTCGGCTTTTCCAAAACTCGCCTTAAGTGTTCGGCATGTTCATCCTCTGTCTTGGAGTAGATTAGGATATCGTCTATGAACACGACGACAAACTTGTCCAAATATTCCATGAACACCTTATTCATCATATTCATGAAATAAGTGGCGCATTCGTTAAGCCAAAGGACATAATCGTAAACTCGTAATGTCCATATCTTGGCGAGAATGCGATCTTGAATATCTTACGATCGGATCTTCAGCGATGGTATCGATCTCGGATCGATCTTGGAGAAAACTCGGCTCCTCTCAAGCGATCAAACAAATCATCAATCCTGGGTAGCGGATACTTATTCTTCACGGTGACTTCATTGAGTGCACGGTAGTCAATGCACATCCTGAAACTCCCATCCTTCTTCTTGACAAACAAAGCGGTGCTCCCCACGGCGGCGAACTCGGTCGATAAATCCTTTCTCCATTAACTCTTCTATTTGTTTCTTCATTTCTACCAACTCCTCGGTAGACATCCGATAGGGTCTCTTTGCTATCGGTCTTGCACTGTACAAGCTCTATCACAAACTCTATGTCCCTGTCTGCGGCATACCAGGTAGATCTTCGGGAAAAACATCGGGTACTCATTCACTCTTGGGACATCCTCTATCTTGATTGCCTTGGTACTGTTAACCATCAACTGTCCATCTCTAAGCAGTGGCTTGAAATTCCACTTTCTTCCCACACGGGCTCTCAATCGAGATAGTCCTTCGTCCACAATCCAATACTGACCTTGTGCTTGGATAACCAATCCATTCCCAATATGACGTCTAAGGTGCAGGTCTCCAAAATTATAAGGTTTGCTAGGAACTCTATTCCTCCTATTAGTATTCTCACCAGGAACATCCTACTTTCGTTCGGAGTTCGGAACCAGGGGTTTGAACTAAAAGCATGCACTTAAGTCTTGCAATCCTTAAATCATTTCTAGTAGCAAAGCCTTGCGAAACAAGCGAATCTGAAGCTCGAGTCAAACAAAGCTGTTGCAGTCTTGAGTTAACAAGTAACTTACCCGATCGACGGCGTCAGTAGCATTCTGCGGTGCATCTGCGGTGACATGGTTGACTCGGCCTCTCACCACGATGCAGGGTGTGGCTCCTGAGTCTTTGGCGTCCTAGCTGGGGTGGTTCCTAGGTTGAAGTGGGTGGGGTCGCTCTGCTGTCTTCTTTGGACAAGCTGTTGGCAAAGTGTCCTGGCTCGTTGCGGTTGTAGCAGCGTCTCCTTTGTTCCTTCTTGTGCACGAGTAGTGTTTCTAGCGAAGTGAGTGCAGTAGTTACGATTGGCGGGTCTTGGTGCTTTGGGGATGGTGTCCTTGTTGCATTACGTGGTTGGAATACGAAGAATTGATTTGGTGCAACTCTCGGTATTGCGTTCCTCGACGTGATCCTTCTTTGTTGCATCCTGCGCTTCTGTTCTCATCAGTTCCTTGCGCTTGTCCTCAAGAATAAGCGCCTTATTCACCAATTCTTGGAAATCTGGAAAGGTGTGGGTGATCAACCCTACTTGCAATCTGAGTTAAGTCCCTTCATAAGCGAGGTATGCGGATTTATCCGTCGCTACATCCTCAGTGCGTGGCGTGCTAGGCTGTGTGAACTTGTTCGGGTAGTCGACCCTTTGGTGATTACCTTGCTTCGATGCTCTGAACTCCTCCTTCTTAAGGTCCATGATTCCTTCAGGCACGTGATCTTGTCGGAATGCATTGTGAACTCTTCCCAAGTGATATCTTGAGGGTTCTCTTGCGTGGCACGAAGTTCTCCCACCATTCGTGTTGTTCCTTCCAAGCGATGAGAAGCGTAGAGTACCTTCTCATTTCCTATGCATTGAGCTATGTGTAGCTTCCTCTCGATTGATCTTAACCAATCATCGGCCTCCAATGGATTGGCATTCCCGGAGAAAGTGGGTGGGTGAGTTCTCATGAACTCGACTGACCTTGTATTACGGCGTGGTCCTGATTAACTTGATTAGCGATGGCCTGGCGGTGACATGCTGCATTTGTTGCATCATAGCATGCATCAACCGAGTCTGAGCAGCAAGAAAGGCTCCAAAATTCTGCATATCAACTGGCGGTCTTTGGTGCTCTATCATTGGGGTTTTCTGCTGGGCGAGAACCACTCCCATTGCCTCCAAAGTTTCCACGGGTGTTCACCATCTGTCGATTTGCTCTAGGTTTAGAGATGAGAGGGAAACAAGAATAGACAAGTAATATGGAACTTATGCGGGGCGAAAGGTGTAGCCTTAAGGTCCAACTTTATTATTAATAACTTGGTATGGCTGCTTACAATGCCTAAGGGCCTTGCAACACATACTGCACACTCAGCAAACAAAGCAAATCCAAATCGAACTAACTCTGAAGTCTAACGCCTAAAGGGTGACTCTTTATTCTATGACTCGACTCGGCGAAGGAGTCTCACTATAGAACCTATGCTCACTCATCGAGAAAACCTCCATCTGTCACAAGAGTGCTTTACGTAAGAACTCGGAATTTTTAAATTGTGACAAGGTCAGGGAAAATTTCAGCAAGAGACAAGAAAAGAGAGAAGGGGATAAGTCGAGATGTCATTTCTTGTCTTCACAAATTTTTAGCTTTAGAAAATAGGTTTTATCCTCACTACGACCATTCTAGCTAGGGTTGAGCCTACAGTCAAGTATGGCTCTGATACCACCTCTGTCGGGACCCCGAATTTGCAAATCCGGACCCTCTGTGTATTCAGCACTAGTCGAGAACGCAGCTAGTGCACACAGTCTTAACATCGGTATATATCACAATCATACCAATCGATACTATCAAAGTACTTTATTTAAATAATCAAAGGGTTACTTGACCTTATGGCCAAGTTACAAATATAGGCCTTGCAAGGCGAAACTTATTAAAAGAGAAATAACGGCAGCGGAAAATCAAATAACCGTGGCGCCATCCAAGATACCACAGTAACCGACCGGGCTCGCATCCCTAAGTAGACGGGTCCTCTTGGAAATCCTCCTCCGAAAGCTGGCGTAGTCTCCTCTTCAAGCGGTATTGTGTTGAGGCAAGGGTGAGTACTTGGTACTCGACAAGTCATGCCTGAGAATGCAAGCTAATATACTATATGCATGGCTTGGTACAAAGGAGTAGCTCAAGGTATATTTGCGATGCTTGACTTTTGAAAAGTAATATAAGTAGATTCGAAAGCAGTAGAAATAAGTAAAGCATAAATAACTTTTCAGGAAATTTAATAAACATTTTCCCCATCCTAAACCACATTTCTATCATCTTCATTATTAAACCAACCCAACCTTTCAAACCAAAGTTATTTTCAGAAAGTCTAACCCTTGACTGTAATACCCGAGCATTGTCGATCACAGTGGACTCGGCTATTCAAATAGATTCTACACTCTGCAGAGGTTATGCACTTTACCCACAAGATACTGATCAAACACCACAAAGGCGAGTTCAGTAACAAAGCCTTTGGAAGCCTCAAACAACACAGGTGGTCCTCTCAGGTTCGTGCTCTACACCATCCCTTCCCTTAGCCAAGGCGAAGTATGGGACCAACACACCGTTAGATGGGTATCGGCCACGACCACGATACGCTCCCCGTACAATCACACAAGCGGTGTATGCGACACCCTGAGGCTCCACAAGTGAGTCCTTAGCGACTTAGTCAA
This sequence comes from Rhipidocladum racemiflorum, assembly GCA_036346355.1. NCBI lineage: Eukaryota > Viridiplantae > Streptophyta > Magnoliopsida > Poales > Poaceae > Rhipidocladum > Rhipidocladum racemiflorum. The sequence goes on along the minus strand of CM070573.1, from coordinate 12,458,008 downwards.
CTAGGGCCGTCCCATTCGACCATGTGGTTGCAAGTATGACCAGTTCAAAGGCTTGCAAGGTTAAGTCCTTAGAGTGACCAGGGCAAGACTACAGAAAAACCAAATCAACACTCCCAATGCCACAATGGCCCACTGATTACTCTTGCCACATGCCCGATCGAAATCTGTTTATCAAACCCAGGTTGATTACCATGCACCACGTGCCATCAACATCACATGATACTTTTCCAAAAGCAGGTTCGATTATATCATTAAGTCAATATTAACATTTGATTGTCCAAAATCATGTTATGAGCACGTGGAGTCTAAGCGATACTACAACGGTCTAAACCCATGTTGGCAATTTAATAATGTCCAACTAGTAAACCACAACTAGGGTGACAAGGGATCATGGCACATACTTAGATAATCAAGGTGTCATACTGACAATTTGGTATTTATCTAACCCCATGTTTAAACAAAGTATCTTTCTAATTGATCTAGCATGCAATAGTTTAAATCAAAATAGATTTGAAATAGGATCAACATGGTCAAAGCACAACTTGCCTTCAAAAAGCACTTGCTCTTGGTCTTGAGTTGGATCTGAGTCAACACTTCTCCTTGAATCCTTAGGCACTTCAACGTCTATTCGTAAAAGCGTGCAAATAGCAAATACCCAAATAAACAATAGGCAAAAACATCCCAAAACTCCAAATAAAATCCATAAACAGAGAGAACATAATTTTCTGGATTTTTAGAAACTGGAATCGTCAAATTTGGAGTTAAAGCATAAAAGTTATGATTTATTAAAGTTTAAATAATCAATTAAATAATATTACAGAGAAAAACTTTAGTCCAAAAATTAAATAAAATTCATATTTAGGTAGATCTCAATTTTATACAAATTTAGAAATTTGAATCACTCAAATCGGAGTTGAAAGCATAAAAGTTATAAGCGTTTGAAGTTTGAATCTAAATTTGAATCAATATTTCGAATTAATAAATCATTTTCTTTTAGGAAATTAATTATTGCGTCATCATGGACACGTGTCGACCTCGATTGGTTGGTGGCGTCGGTAGGCTCATGGGCTCGGCTCACGGCGCGGTTTGGTCCACGGTGGACCGGTCCACGGCTTCGGGTGAGGTCGACAGTGGGACCCACACTGTCGGTCGCGAATCTCACGCCAACGGGTGGCGTGTGGGCCCTCGACATGCGGGGCCAGCGTGTCGAGGACACGCGCTCACACGCAGCGACGCTGACGGCAGCGTCGGTCCACCTTCCCAACACGTGGCGCAATCTCGGCCGTTGGTTTGAAAATCAGCGGCGGATTAGATCCAGAGTTTAACACGTTGAAACTACTCGATGCTCGTGGGCGTTCGATTTAGATCGGACGGTCGGATCTAATCCTATAATGAATCGCTACGACGCGTGGCGATTGTGAACCGTTGGATCTTGATCCAGCGGTCGAATCTGTCGGGTTTGGAACACGTGAACTCACCTCAGCCGTCCGTCTGGATCGGCGGTCCACGAGCTTCGCGAGTCGGCGATGGCACGGCGAAGCTTGGGCACGGAGGCGGAGCGATGGCGAGCCCGACGGGCGCTTCTGAGGCTCCTCCGGCGACGTCGGGTCACGCTCGAGTCGCCTTGGCTCGGGATCCGGTTACGACCTCCTTCTCCTCGAGGCGGCGGGCGGCGGCGGAAGGTGAAAAAACCACCACGATACCCTAGCTACTACGGCGAGCAATCCCGAGCAAGCGGCGGCTGCTAGGGCTTAGCAAGCTAGGGCAAAAAGTAGCGCAAGGTCACGGCGATACTCGGGGTGCGATCCGGGCATTAAATAGCCCCGGGAGGCGTGCTCAGGGCGGAGCCCTAGTCGATCACTGGCGGCGACTTTCGTGGCGGAGTCCGGCTCGGTCTCGGCGAAGACGGCGACTCTCGGCCCGTCCCACGTGGCGCGATCAGCGGCCACGATCGCGCGGGCGCGATCGGATCCGGGCGGATACGGCTCAACCGTGCAGGCGGATCTCGGCCGTTGGATCTTGATCAGCGGTTGGGATTGATTAGGTTTAGGAGTGGGTTCGGTCGAGTCAACTGGCTCGGGTCGGACTCGAACTCGACTCGGGTTCCGACTCGGTCGGATGAACAGTACTTGACCCGAGTTTGATTTTCCAGCGATTTAATATTTAAAATAATTCCTAGTAATTCATTTAATTCATTAAAAATAGCAAATGACTCAGAAAAATTCCAGAAAAATTCTGGAAAATACTTTGGATCATTTTGGACTCAAATAAAATATTTCCAACAAAATTTTATTTGCAAAATTAAATTCTTTAATTATTTCAAAATGGAATAAATTCAAATAAATTCCAAATAAATCCAAATAAATTCCAGAAAATTCCAAAAATTCACCAAAGTGCCAAATCACACATGAATTTAGGACAAGTAAAATTTTGGGGTGTTACACGTATTTTCCAATACGCATAATTTGTGCTATCAAAAAATGGTGTATTGCTTATGGACACTAGCCATCCGTTTCTCTCTAAATGGTGGAGCCTAAAATGAGAGAGCAAGCTCTGATACCACTTGTAGGATCAAGGATAACTGACTAAAGGGAGGTGAATATAAGGTTTTTAAATTTTTTGGATCTAATTACAATAAATAAACAATTAATGCAAGAAATAAGAATTTTAATAATTTAAGCCTAAAAGCTCTAGGTTTATCTAAGTGCACCAGTAACCTAAGTCTAAGCAAATTATATAATCCTAGAATAAAGATTAATCACAACATAAACTAGAAATGTAAATTTTACAAGTTAATACAAGAAAGCAAACCACAATAGAGATTGACACGATGGTTTTATCCCATGATGTTAGAGACTTGCCGGTCTCCCCTAATCCATGTTGTGGAAGCTTGATCCACTCAAGCTGGCTCCTTACGCAATTAAGCCTTCTCTCGATCACTCGTGGTAGCTCTTCCCCCCTCTGGGTAGGCGAGCTCCTTGCCTTCACAAACACTGGGCCTTCTCACAAGTTTTTTTGAGGAGGTCACTGGTTCTCCCACCTCCAAACCATCTAGGAGGCGGCAATCTCCAAGATAATGGAAACTTAACGTTTGCTTAAGGTTGATCAAGTGTCTAAAAGCTCAAATTTAATGCTCCCACTTGAGTTGCTCTCAACCACCACTCAAAAGTGAATTGAATGCTCAATTGGTGATAAGAGACATGCAAGGGCTCACAATTATACAATGATTGTCTAAGAAATTACCCTTGCTACTAATGGGGCTGTATTTATAGCCCCCACCCATAAATCCAACTGTTGGAGGCAATATTCATAAAAAATCAGCAAGTCAAGTGCTACCGCCCATCTAGGACCGGTAGCATTGGCCCCTATGGTCGGAACAGCAGTTAATGCGGTAGGTGAAGTTCATTGCTTAGTGATCCGGTGCTACCGACCAGGTAGTACTGGTAACACGGTCTTTTGAATAGCCAACTGAGGATTTTGATGCCCTTTCTGGAAAATAAGTATCACCGTAAGGGCCAGTACTACTGGACGTCTCGTAGTACCGCTCCTAGATAGACGGTAGCTCCTGCCAGACGGATTTGTGCAAAAATGCACCTTACTGGAAAATAACTACCACTCAGATGAGCCAATGCTACCGGAACCCGGTAGTACTGCTCCTACATAAGTGGTAGTTCCAGCCTTACAGGAGTTGCGCAAGGGGTGTCTTTCTAGAAAATAAATACCGCTTGGAGTGCCGGTGCTACCGTGCCTCTGGTAGCACCGCTCCTACATGGCGGTAGTACCGACCTTCTAAAATTGGGCAAAACACCCATTACTGAAAAATAACTACCGCTCTAAGGGCTGGTGCTACCGGGCTCCAGTAGCACCGCTCCCAGATAGGCTGTAGTATCGGATTTACAGTCTTTTGTCTAGAATTTTTATGAGATGTAAGATCTCAATTATGAACATGGATTGTAGCCAAAAATCTCTCTTGATAATACGGCACCTAATCTAGCAAGTCGATCTTTTCTCCATTCACCAATATAAGTAAAAACTATGAAAAGTCCTTATTTGATTATACCTTAGCTTTGAGTTTAAAGTCTTGTATTCTTTCGATTTTGACCATCACATTATCATCTTTTCACGTGCATTCTTATGGACTAACATATTCTCATACTCAACTCAGAATTGTTAGTTCAATAAGCATAATTATTATTAATTACCAAAACCTCAAACGAAATTAGGAGCCTAGATGTTTCATTGGATCCTACGAACGGGGAGAAACTACTTAAGCCATATGCACGGGTTGACAAAGCGTGCGACACGCAAAAGGGCACTCGTCGGCTGGCTGGGTGCGCTACGTGGATAGGCACGAGAGCCGAGAAACTTTCGAAATGTAATTTAGGGACTATGTGTACATTGAATTTATATTTGATTTTTTTACGATAAATTGATACGTAGTGTTTAGAAGAGGGTGCACTTTTTGTGCTAAGTTTGGTAGTACAAAGGCAAACCAAAGATCTGGTGGGCTAGTTGCTGCTACGGTCCACTTGTGATGCTTGGCTGGCGCGGTCGAACAGTGGAGATCGGCCTTCATGCTCTGAAAAAACAAAAGCAAAGCGGGCCAGCGCGGCCGTACGCGTGTGGTTGCTGGGCTAGATTGGTATGGGCATGCGGCGACCCAGCTCAAGCAGATAAATATGACGTGTGAAATAGTCCTAATTCAATTTCAGGTAGAATTGGAATTGAGCTACAATTCGATTTTTTTTTGTTTGGTTTTCGAAGATTTCTTAACTTGGAAATTGCAACTCTATGGCGATTCTAATTCGCGATTGGTTGCCAAAGGAACTTCTCACTTGGACTCACAGCAGCTCTGTTTGATCCTCTTCACATCCACAACACTAGTGTCAGCCTCATGTCAGATTCAACCACGCTGGACTCCAGCGAACTCATCCTCCTCCCAGTTGCTCCGTTGGCTTGCCGGCACCGAGGATACTTGTGGGTGATGAGGAGGAAAGGGGACGTCGGTGAAAGAACAGAACTCACAGGAGTTTAGGGATGGCAAAAATACCCATGGGTCTGGGTACCCGCGGGTACCCAACCTGACGGGTTCGGGTCCGGGTCCGGGTTCAAATTCGGACCCACGGGTATATTAGTTCGGGTCCGGGTCTCATGTTGGACCCGTGGGTACCCAGACCCGGACCCGACTCTAGGTAGAAGGTGAGGTGAACTTAAAATAGATTAGTATGCACTCGTGTCACAAGTCACATCATAGCTCAATGGAGGGAACCATGTGATTGAATCAAGAGGTCTTGTCTTCAAACCCCATTCTAACTAAATTTTTTCCATTGTATTTGAATATCTCAATGACCTCATGCATGCAAACCTCAAATAACGGGTCTCGAAATTTGGGTCTCGGGTCCGGGTCCATGGAGGTTGGACCCGGAGGGACCCGGACCCGTTGCCATCCCTACAGGAGTTGTTGTGTGAGGTGGAGGTAGAGGTGGAAATCGAGTCAAGTTCTCATTTTTTCAGCCATTTTTAAAATTGACATAGTTTAATTTAATATCATTTTATTTATAGTTTCGAAGTATTTTTGGAATTGAGCTAACGAGCCGAGCCGAGCTAGAGCAAAATTCAATTTCATTCGAAATTGAGTTATTCAATGTTTAACCAATAAACAAGTATAATTGAAGCAATTTTGAACCGAACCAACGAGTCCTACCAACGAGAGGACGGATGAGTCATCGGAGGAGAAGAGGCTAAGGTACCGCGCGAATTGGGGGTATCTCCCCTTCGCCCCTGGTCCTTGGACATTGCCTTCAATCTAAGAGGTGAGCTCCCTCCTCATCGAAACCTGACAAACTTCGGTGTGTTCATCCACCAAATGTAAGTGTTGAAGATTAATTAGTCCACCCCTTCCCAATTTGTTGCATGCTTGGCGATCGATGTTAGCTTGATCGTACGGCTGATACTATGCATGTTTGGATCATCAAAGTTCCACTCAATTAGGAACTGAGCCCAATAGAACTCAACTGTTGCATTGCACATGATCTATGCATTTTTGATCTTATATTCTGAGGATCAAATGGTCATCAATGTCTACGGACAAGGTGTCCTTGGTGAATTTCAGTTGCTTCAAGTCATGAGACACTGTTAACCATGTTACTCTGCACCACTATCATGAGACACCATTTTTAACCGCATCATGTGCTTATTACTAGTTACATGTCCGTGCGTTGCTACGAAAAACAAAATTGATAACGAAAAATAAAGATTAAAAAATAAAAAAAATTATTTCACAAAATCAAACATCTATCTTTAACGCTTCGTTTCTTGCGAAAGCTGGCTAATTAAAGCAACACTTCGTTTCTTGCGTAGGGCAATTAAGCGGCAATTAATGACGTGGGAAGAACGGATCACTGCCACCAAGTGCTGCTTTAGAATAGTAGAGATTTGAGCAGATGCACTCAGCTAGATATGATTGAGCTGAAGCATTCTTGTTCTGTTAGTTGACAAGTAGAAAAAAAAAACATTAGCTAATTCTTGTTCTTTAGAAAAGAGAACATATTGATCTTGTTGTTTAGTAGTCATATCTTAGTAGTAGAAAATAGTACTAGTTTATCCAAACCCTTAATCATAACTGTACAAGACTAATGGTGTATGCTCTACATTATGGTATATCACTTTGAATCCGTGTTTGACAGTTTATTTTTTCAATTGGCATACAATTATATAAGTTTTATCCTACAATACAACAACTGGTTATGGGCACATGAGTACATAATAACTGACTTTATATAGATCAATTGGTGTGTTTACTCATGTTATGGCTTCATACTCCTTTCTTCATGCGAATTATCAAAATTATGGCATTGTATCGTGTGTGCAACACATTATTCACACATATTATCTATTATTGGTTTTTATTGCCTGCACGAGAAGTTACCACCGTTTTAGTTTTACGTTGTCGATATATGGTTCTTTGATGCTGATTTTACTTGAGTTTCGGTTCCAATGATTTAACTATGTTATTCATAGGGGTGTAGACAGGTTCACCTTTTCGTTTTGCCGATTTTCGAATGAACAATAAAATTTGATAATCGCGAAAATCGAGTCGAAAATCGTATAGATTTAAAAACCAGATTTTTTTGAAAAAAAATTCGAAAATCGACGATTTCGATGGAAAATTAACGATTTATCGATGGAAAATTGACGATTTATCGATGGAAAATCGACAATCATCTTGAACTTTTTGTGCGGTCGACTTTTGGTAGCGATTTTCGACGATTTTTAACGAAAATCGACCGATTTCCACCGATTTTCGACTGTTTTTTGACACGTAAATTTTTTCGAATTTTCGAATTTTTTTTGAATCGGACTGGTTTATCGACCGGTTTTTGATGTCGAACCCTAGCTGTACGGTCGATTTTCGACGATTTTTGAAACCTTGGGTGTAGATGTGCATGCAGCGGCAAGAAGCTATTCGTGTTTTTTTGCGGCAAAAGAACCAAGCTTGCCATTTTTGGATTACGGGGCTGTTTGGTTTGTATCCATTTGTTGCCAATGCTTGCCATGCCAAATTTTGGTAGTGTTGACCAAATTTGGCAAGCATTTGGTTTGCAACCAAATTTTGGCTAGATTCTTTTCTCCATTGGCTAGCCAAATTTTCCTAGTTCATTTTCTAGCCAAAAGTTGGCCAAACTTTGGCCACCAATTTGGGCACCAAAATTTGGCTAGCCAAATTTTGGCATGGCATGGCTTGGCAAATTTGGCCTCAAACCAAACAGCCCATACATCTTTTGTTGATGTCAACTTTAATGTATCCAGGAGGAGTATGCTGGTATGGATTTTCATGCAAGCTGCATTACCAGCAAAGAATTGGGAGTTGTGATGAGGTCCTTGCGTGGAAATCTAGTCAATTATTGAACATGATGTAATCTACTCCCTCCGTTTCACAATGGTTATAGTTTTAGCTAAATTCATATAAAATAAGGAGACGCGAAAAATGATTTGTCTACCCTCATTTAATTCATCCCCTTTGTGATTAATGAAAGGTAGCTGAACAGATTAGCTAAACTACATTGACTGAGGATACAAAGGTCATGCTGCCTCTAAAATTGCATTGGAATGTGAACTACAATCATTTTGATAAAAATTTGAATGATAAAACTACAACCATTGTGAAACGGAGGGAGTACTCTATAATATTTGAGCATCCATTGATGTAAGCAGGTAATTAGTTGGTAAATTAAATTTCTAAATACGAATACATTTTGTTCAGGCTCTATTATTTTTTTTAGAACTTTTTGATACTTTTTTGGAAAATTTTCCAGAGCACTCAACTGTTAGGTACTGTTATGTAGTCGGCACTTGGGCAGCAGCAAGTCGGCAACATAATTTGCCGGTTAGTGGGTTGTTGGACAACCGCATTTCGTTAAGCGGACGGTGTGGGTCATCCGCAACCTGCCCCACTTGCAACCCTAGCCATCCGGCGACACCAGGGATGACGACGGAGAATACGTGCATGGTGGTGCAGCAAGGACCTCAACAGTTATGGTGAGCAGAGGGCGCTGCAGAGGGAGTACGGAAAGTGGTCGACGGCGGTGGCCGAGGTTGATCATCGCGAGCTCGCTGACGATAAGTAGGGACTCGCGGGTGGATCACGGTCGTGGATCTGGCAGCGACAATCATCGGGATCTTGCTGGCGGTGGCAATGGTGTGAGCTCACCAGCGGCAGTAGGGTTTCGTGGCCGGCGGCAGCAGTGGTGGTTGAGGCTTGCCTGAGAGAAGGAAGGAGATGTACGTAGTGGAGGCGGATATGTTTCACGAATCATGACGGCTGTGTGTTCTCAGTTTCTAACGATGAGGAGCTAAACCCCTTTGAATCGTAGGTTGGGAAAACTATCTGGAGGTGCTTCCTGTGCGTATTGCGTTTTAAAAGTTACACAAATATTAAGCATAGATAAAGGATTAATGGTAATTACTTATATTCGCTTACTTACATATTAGGAGGGAATACACAGACGAACTAGTCAAACTAAAATAGTTAGAGTAGTTTGTCTATGCATCATAAGATCAGATCTATTCATGTTTTAATATTTGTGCAACTTTTAAAAGGAGATACACTCCCGTTCCAATTCTAAAGAGCATCCAAACGCCTGAAATCGAGTAAGACTACTTCAAATTCCTCGGTTCCCTGCTCAATTCTACAAACCACCATGGTGTCAGAGAAATATAAGATGAAATTTACTTGGGTGAAAATATATGCTGAAAAAGATTGCCCCCCTGGTTGGCTTTTGACTGGAATCTGGTCTGGGTCGATCACGCCGAGATCGATCAAGTGGCAATCAATTCACTTTTGAAACCCCCGAAACAAATGGTGGCAACGCGGTTGCGCTGTGCAGGAGCCAGGAGGTCGGCCAGTTGCTTTGGAACGAAGCGGCGGAAGTGGAAGAATTTCGATGGACGTGCATACTTTATATATTTTATATGTACAACTATATAATTTTATATAATAATTTTGAACTATCATAGATTCAATATATATTTAAAACTAGCTAAAAAATATAATACAAATATTTCTAAGGTCTTCAAAAAATCTTAAACTACTGAAATCGAAACTAATTCAATCGACAAATCTAACCTACTAAAAAATCCGAAATTTTGGTATTTCTAAGATTTTTAGGTCTGCGTTCCACCTATACGGAACGAACCATGCGTTGTGTTCGTGCGGCAGCGTGTGTACCACTGTACCTACAACCGAAAGCCGTCGGTATTGGATGGCCCTCTTTTGGCATGCGGTGCTCGTTGAGTTGTAAAGTTCCGCAATATACTCCGTCTGCAAAAACCAAACCATGCTACATCGATCTTTGTTTTTGCAGAAACGTGCCGTCTCTACTCGTTTCATGTGCACCAGCACCACACACGCGCATGCACCAATCGAGCTAGCGAGAAAAATCTTGTGGGCACCCTAAGACCGTCTCCAACCATATTTCCTTTGTTTCATTCCCTTCTCTGTTCTCTTTCTTCATTCCCATTTCCTTTATTTGCCCTCATCTCCAACAGTTTCCCTTTAAAGGGAATTTTATAGGGAAAGGAAAGAGAATCTCTTGCTAGAGGGAATGGGAGAGAGAATCCCTTCACGAAGGGAATGCTGAAGGAACGCTGAAGGGAATGAGAATCCCTTCGCGGAGGGAAAGAGAGAGGGGAAGGGATTGGAGATCGTCTAAGCTAAGCTTGCACCACCATCAAATCCGTACATGCATGTAGATGGATTCGTGTATAAATACTCCACACCAGCCATACCAGAAAGAACCATCCTATAGCCTGCTGCAAGCTGAAAGCACACTTGAAATTAAACAGGATCGGAGCTGCACTACCACGTCCAAACTTGCAGCGGAGATCGAACGTGATCGAGGCTTCACTGCAACGTCCGACGTCCAGACTTGCAGCAAAGATGGCCTCCGAATCCAGGGCTCTTCAGGCGACCTTCCTCGCCCTGAACCTCCTCTTCTTCGCCGGCGCCCGCGGCCAGAGCCCGGCGCCGCCGTCCCGCGGCAACCCGTGCCCGACGAACGCGCTGGCCGACCTCAAGGTGTGCGCCGACGTGCTGGTCCTGCTCAAGCTCAAGATCAACGTGCCGTCGAACCAGCAGTGCTGCCCGCTGCTCGGGCAGCTCGTCAACGTCGACCTCGCCGCATGCCTGTGCGCCACCATCAGGCTCAGCGTCATCGGCATCCCCATCAACCTGCCGCTCGACGTCCCCCTCGTCCTCAACTACTGCGGCCGGAATGGCTCCGCCGCCGGGGCCAACTGCTCGTGAATTCCTAGATACACGGCCGTCATGTAACGTACCTACGCAGTACTGTTGCTTTGCTCGATCGTCGATCTCACGGATGCGATGGATGTGTAACTGCGGTTTCTGCATGGCTTCAGGTTATGATGAATAAGTTGGTGTCTATGAACATCTCAACCAGGAAAAAAAAGAGGTTGTTTTCTAAGTGCTTCCTACAATTAATATGCCTTGATTGCAATAACGTGCCGTTTGTCAATTAATCGACAGTTCTCTGTGTGTCCATCTATGCTCTTCCCTGAATGTTTTTCCGGTTAGCAATGACAATTAGTGATGGCTAAGAGCTCAAATTTCTCGAGTACTCATTTCTAGGCCACCTTTGTGCCAGGGATATGCTCTTCAAGTTCGATGTGCATGCACTAATTGGTTGAATGAAATACTAGGCTATAGTGGATTGTTAGATAAAAGAGTTTCTACTTTGATTTTTTTTCGAAATTTGCGGCAGGAGCTCTGCCTATTCAATTAAGCAAGGAAGTAGAACAAAGTCGTACAGATAGATCAACAGGAAACCATTAGACAGGAGTGGCGTCCCAACAGTTCAGAAAGGAACCTAGATTACAACACTAATTCTTGCAACAACAAACGTCAGCCGTTTGATGTCATGGCGACGGCAAAAGTGGACAGATCCCGGAGAGTAGTTGTAAGAACGTTCTGGACGGAGGAAGACGTTCCCTGAAAGATGCGTGCATTACGTTCTTTCCACAAGTTCCAGAATCCAAAAATTACGACACCATTTAAAGCTCGATGAGCCTCCTTAGGAGTGGTTGATTGAACCTTTTGCCACCAATCCGCAATAGAGACCTGGGAGTCGCTGATCAAACTGTTGAGTCTAGAAAGGCCAAACTTTGAAAAGAGCAGGAACCAAAAAAGTCTCGCAAAGGCGCAGTGGATCAGGAAGTGCTTTGCCGTCTCAGGTTCCAAGTTGCAAAAACGACAAAGGGGGTTATGTGGCCAACCTCTGCGAGCCAAATTGTCCGCTGTCAGAATACTGTTCCGAAGAAGTAACCACACGAAGAACTTGCATTTATTCTCAGTCCTCGCCTTCCAAATTGCATTGTAAGAAAGGTCCAACTGTGAACCATAGAATTGCGCTTTGTACGCCGACTTTGCAGTATAGGCTTCATCCGGTGTCCACCGCCAAAATAGCTTGTCCGGGGTGTTTGTCTGGAGTACGACCGGGTGGAGTAGCTGCCAAAGGGCGAGGAATTGAATCAGCTGCTGATGTGTGGTTATTTTCCTGAAGATGTTCATCCAGTTGTTGTTGGATAATTCATGCACCACTGAGTTATACTTCCTTGAGGCGAGGGGGAAGCAAGATGGCGCAACATCTTTTGGCGCCCTACCCTGAAGCCATCTATCCGTCCAAAACCTGGCTGTTTCGCCATTCCCTACAATGATGGAGGTGCTTGCATTGAAAAGTTCCACGTCTGTGCGGTCGCAAGGGAGCAAAGTTCCCGCCCACAACCGACTGGAGTCAGTCCATTGGTGCCACAGCCAGCGCAACCTGAGTGCTCTCCCAAAGCAGGTGAGATTGGGGATTCCCAAACCTCCTAATTGCTTTGGACGACAAATTTTGGACCAGCTCACAAGGCAGTGGCCGGAGCTGCAATTATCATGTCCTTTCCAGAGGAAGTTCCTTCTCAATTTGTCGATCCATTTGGTGGCCCACCTTCCCGCTTTAGAGAGCGGTTTTCATATTGAATGGAGGTGCTCTACTTTGATTTTCATATTGGAAAATAGTGGTTTCGTCTGATGACCTCCATCAGTTACCTCTTCTGGGGAATCTATCCTCTACCATTGCATCGGCAAAAACAGAGGAGCACAATACGTTATTATTGGATAAATCTAATTATCTAAGCCGTCCGGTTCAGGGAGTGCCGTTCCTCATATTTCAGGGGCCCTAGTGCAAATCAAAAAATAGGGCCTTTGATTTTAGCAACATAAAAATGTTTTTATCTATTAATTAAAAAGGCATATGTTAAGTATATAATCAAAACATTTTTTTTTTGGTTACAAAATGATGCATACATGATATATAATCAAAATAAGCGATCTGGTTGCAAATATGACTAATTCATTATATATCCCTTCAAAAAACTAATACATGATATAATCAAAGCATGTGATCTAGTCCAATGTAAGATGTCTAGCACATGACATATCCTGATATCAATGATAGAAGAGAGAAATAGAGGGAGGAGAGAATAATTATAGAGGTGGTCCCAAGTTCCATATCCCAAAAGCTAGACCATGCTAAATGAGAGTCATCATATACTATCTACCACCTGCAAATTCAAAATAAGCAAACCCATCATTTAAAACAATTTCTTCTCACATTTCTAGATGCAAAGTCATCGATAATGGTATCTATATTCATCTGATCTAACATAGCCTTCTCGATGCATAAATTGGCCAGACCATTCAACCTTTTTTGAGACATTGTTGACCTCAAATAATTTTTTAATAATTTCAACTTTGAAAAGCTTCTTTCAGTTGATGCTACAGTAGCTGGTATAGTAAATAATATTCGATAAGCAACTAAAACATTTGGATAACAATTTACATCTCCAGTGAATTTAAATATTTCAATAGCAGTCAAAGGTTCATCTGGCAAAGTCATTTGCAACACTCCATTACTTACTATGTGTTGTATGCTTACATGGGCCGGGGCCCCTTCCCATCGTGGGCCCTAGGCGACAGCACCTATTGCACCGGCCCAAGAACGGCCCTAGGTTCAGGAAAGACGGCTCCGATCGAGCGCTTCAGCACGTAAATAATGGTTTATTACAATTCCTATTGGAGAGGTGCTTCTATGTATTATTTTTTAAAAGTTGGACAAATATTAAAGCATGATTTTTCCTTTAGTTTGCTACAAAAAAATTGTGCAAACTGGGGTGATGCATATAACATTTGAGAAATTTTACTTTGCATTATACTGGTAGTACATAGTAAGTAGTAGAGATCAGATCTAGCCGTTGGTTTGTTAAGTGTATTTCTACTGCTTTTCTACCTGATAAAATATAAGTAAATTCTAGCTAATCTTATCTATTAGATTGAAAAAAACAAATAATTTATATTAAATTTAGTGTACGGTTAAAGAGCCCTAACATTTTGTTACAGCTACTCGCTATAGGGAAATAAATTCCGTGGAGCCGGTATACAAACTTCTTCTCATGCATACATGATGTTGATTGATGCCACGTGGACAATCCTGCAATCCAACGCCACGGCATTAAGTCTGAATTAAGCAACCAAATTTGCATCTAAATAAGCGCCAGGTATTTATTTCCACCTGAATTAAGTTGTGGCGTTGGATTGTAGGATTGTCCACGTGGCATTAATCAGCGTCAGATATGCACGAGAAGAAATTTGCATACCGGCTCCACAAAATTTATTTCCCGCTATAGTTCTATGTCATTCCCTCACCTCTCTTGCTTTTTCTTTGCGCTCCTATGTACACTATGCCCTCAGGCCTCAGCCTTCATTGGAGCAAGGCATGCAGACGGTGCGAATCCCTCTTCCAACCAATGATATAGCATCGGGGGAAAAAAAGGGATGCCGACTACAAACCTTAGACGGTAATTTTTTCTGCAACATAAGCCGACACTGGCCGAGTGCAAGATGATAGGACTATCCTATCCACCCTAAACTCTTGGACCAAACGCACTCTTAACTTTACCCGTTTATCCATTGCAAAATTTTTCACACTTGCCCCTCCAAAGTCTACAACGCACTGAGCCCTGTCCGTAGAATATCAAAAATATGACGTAGCCCCCACAACACCACCCGCATGCGCCGCAGGGCACTACGCGCCGCAATTTCGCCATTTCTATCACGCACGAACCTTCTTAGAGAGAGAGAGAGAGAAAAAATCTCTGTAAAAGAACGTAGGCATGATGAGCATAGGCAGGCAGCAGTTAGACTTTGAGAATTTTTACGGTGAGATTATACTGGTAGTATATAATGTGAAGTAGAAATCAGATATAATTATTGATTTGTTAAGAATGTTTCTAGTACTGTACTACCAGATAAAGTATAAGTAAGCTCTAGTTAATTGGATTCGTTAGATTGAACAGAATGAACGATCCATATTTAATTTAATTTACTGTATCGTATAATAAGAGCTCTAGACTTTACACGAGTAACACGACGACCTTGCTTATGTACGTACGTATGCAGTTGCGAATTGTGTGAGTTCAGGACAGCGCCAAGGAAGAAGACATGCCGCCCCCCCTGGGCAGCGGCCTGACGAGCTCGGCTGCGGAGCGACCGCCGCCGCCGCCGCTGCCGCTGGACGCGCTGCTGCGCACCGACGGCGCGGGGCACGAGAACCTGTCGGCGTCGACCCTCTTCCGGCTCATGTTGCACGGCTCCGCCGCCCTGCTGAAGCTGCAGCCGGGCCTCTTCAGGTGGGGCATCGCCTCCTTCTCGCCGAACAGAGTGCGCAGCTTCTTCTGCTCCTGCTACATGTGGATTACTTCCGGTCATCTCGGAGTTCATGTGAATTGTAGTGCTGCTTATTGGTTGTTTGTTCTTGCGAGTGCCGACCAAATGCAGTAGAAAGAAGAATGTTTCTTTACCCGGAGTCGCCTCCTCTCCTCTTCCTGCATTACCCTGGCTTGCTTGTGCTCTTCCAGGACGGCGACTAGGCGAGCCTTGACACGGTAAGAAATACAGCAATTCATCAACCTCTGTAGTTCTATGAGATGTTATATAACTTATGCTGGTGTAGTAGAACTGAAACTAGCTTACCCCGTCGTACAGAAAAGGCTTTTTTCTTTCGCTCTCCCATGCGAGTGTTCGACTCATCAAGTTATCAACAATAGCTGCAGATTAACGAATAATGAATTGTTTCCCCTTGATATATTATATTCTGAATTTAGCTGTTGTATGTTTCGTGAAATTTACCCGGAAGCTTGTTGATGATAAGCCTTGCTTTCTCAGCGCGTTTCAGGTTCAGACGTGCAATTCTGCCAGTGTTGAATCTGTTCTCATCCTGAAAAAAAAGCAGATCCCCTTGTTTTCAGCTCCAGGAAGTCAGTGTTCAGTAATCCACATTAATCTGTAATAATATTTGGACCTACCAAATTGTACTCCTCGAGCCATTTCTCTTCGTCACACGCCAGTAGCCACTTGTTGATCTTGTCCAAGATCTCTTTCCTAGATTGCTGCTCTTCCTTGGCTTTCACTATCTGCTCGTCGATGCTGGCCATGAGCTCAGAAGGATTCA
This sequence comes from Rhipidocladum racemiflorum, assembly GCA_036346355.1. NCBI lineage: Eukaryota > Viridiplantae > Streptophyta > Magnoliopsida > Poales > Poaceae > Rhipidocladum > Rhipidocladum racemiflorum. The sequence goes on along the minus strand of CM070573.1, from coordinate 12,441,944 downwards.
CAAGACCTAACAAGATGCCACTTACATTAGAAACAGCCTCGACATGGTTAAAGCTAAGGGTCCATCTGAAGTGCATTTCAGTTAGTAAACCAAGAACTCCGCCTGAACTCATACCAGAATCGATCAACGCGATAGATTTCTCCGGAACGGTGCTTGTATCAGGATCAACATGCATGCTCCTGCAAATGCTCTCCAGTTCCAGCCTTCTCTTTAGAACGAGCTCCTTCACCCGGCCAGCCTTGAGCCTCGTCAGCCTGTCAACCTCCTCCTCCGTCTTCGCAACGCAGGCGACACAATGAACTGATCAGTACCGACATTGCAACTGCAATACTGCGAATTGATCACTTATGGTTGCTATTGATGACAACAGAGTTAATTACTGTACCTTGTTTATGGTTGCTATTGATAACACACCGGAGGACAGAGCCTGCTCTTTGCCAGGCTTCAGAATGGCCGTCACTTTTCTGAAGCACCGCCTCTCCGCCTCCGGCGGCTCCATCAGATCCCACAGCTCGACCAGTGGCACCACGGTTTCTCGCAGCTGCGATGCAGAACATGTTGATCAGTGCCTGATAAGCAACAGATTAGAAGGAGCAGGGAAAATTGGTGGTGCATACCATGGCTGCCCGCTTGATCTTCTCCGACGTGAGCATCGCCACGACCTGGGAGAGGCTGCTCAGCGTGCTGTCGCTGATGCTGGTCGGCTTGCCGGGATCCGTCTCGTGCAGCCCTGGGTGGACCTCGTTCACGATCGCTATGAAGTCCTCGCCGAGCACGTCGCACAGGGAATGCACCTCGGTGACATGCTCGAGAACCTTGTGAAGCCGGTCGGACTGCGAGCACAGAAGCATGGTCGATCGTTACTCAGTGTTGTCACCATCATACCCAGATGTTGGAATCTTTCTTTCTTTTCTTTTCTTTTTTTATGTCGCAGACGACTGATGGAGATAGTGATTAACTGATGCTACATGTTAGATAGTGATTAACTGATGTATAGGGACTGATGCCCATTGGGCATCAGTACCGGTTTCACCAACTTGTTTCAAAATATATCGAGAATGTATGGAACCGCAACCTCGGTACAAATTGTACAAATATTAAAGCAAACGAAGATACAAGAAATCACCATCCAATCTTCATTTATAGTTTAATATTTATACCACTTTTAAATAGTGATACATAGAAGTTTTTTAATTGTGACAGCCACAAATCCCAATCCTTGGGGTATTGCAAGCTTTTAAAATCACTACAATAATAGCTAGGAACGCGTGTATGAATCGACTGATGAACCAACTAACAACATGTACAGTACAAGCACTAAACTAATGTCCTACTGGCTAGTTGTTGACAGGTCTGTCGTACACTAAACTAAGCATTACATATGCCGATGAAGGGCTTATTTTAAGCAGTCCTTGAGAAGGATGTCTCTTTCTGAAAATTTATTCTGTTGCCTTGTCGGAAAATATATATTTGCCGTAGTTTCTATAATTCTTTATTAAATATGCTAATGAAGGGCTTATGTTAAGCAGTCCCTGAGGCTCTCTCTTTCTGAAGATTAATTCGATTGTCTTGTCGGAAAAGATATCCACCGTAGTTTCGTTAACTCTTGATTAAATATGCTAGTGAAGGGTTTATGTTAAGCAGTCCCTGCAGTGCAGGCTATCTCTTTCTGAAAACCAAGTCTATTGTCTCTTGTCGGAAATATATTCGCCGTACTTTCTTTAATTCTTGTACCACTCACTCGCCGGTTACCACCAATGGAAAGTTGTACAAAAATTCTGAAGAATCAGAGCCGTGTTCTTGGCAAATTGAAACAGGATGGTAACAGTCACAGTACCTTCTCTTTCTGGAGACTCGACAAGCGTGCCTTGCACTCATTGAGCCTCCTGATCGTCAGATCATGGCCGTCTGCCTCGATGGCCCTGAGGGAAGTCTCGTGGCCGTAGCTCCTCCCTGCAATTTCAGCGGTGATCTTCTCGATCTCCAACCGTATGTCAGCAAACTGCTTGCTCCGTTCTGCTTTCGTTGCCCTCAGCTCTTCCAGCAGAGCCGTCGCCGACGTCACCCGCTCGCTCAACGAAATGGTCCATTTGTTCACCTAATGAAGGAGACACCGGAAAATAGTATACCAGCCTGAATTAGTAAGTGATCTATTATACCATAAGCCAAGTTTCACCGAACACTAGTTACATGCCCGTGCGTTGCTACGAAAAACAAAATTGATAACGAAAAATAAAGATTAAAAAATAAAAAAATTATTTCACAAAATCAAACATCTATCTTTAACGCTTCGTTTCTTGCGAAAGCTAGCTAATTAAAGCAACGCTTCGTTTCTTGCTTAGGGCAATTAAGCAGGGCAATTAAGTAGGGCAATTAAGCGGCAATTAATGACGTGGGAAGAACGGACCACTGCCACCAAGTGCTGCTTTAGAATAGTAGAGATACGAGGCTTTCAGTAACCAAATTAATCGCTGTAATGCCCTGAGCAGCATCGATAAACCGTCATAATTCACAAATTGGAGGCACACAATACATATGGACCTGACTGAATCTGAAACTAAAGATATTTTAGCTTGTACTGTATGTATCAGCACCACTCTTCGAAATACTGTAGGCAAAAGGGAAGAGAGAGAGAGAGAGAGAAGAAAAGGAGAACCAGATTGCTGCCTGCCTACCTTGAGATGTGGGCTGTTTTCGGCGCCGAGGGCGACGGTGAGGGCGGCGATCTCGGCCTCGCTGGCGGCGAGCGACTGGTGCAGCAGCGCCCGCTCGCCGGTGGCCTCGTCGACCTTGCGGCGGTACACCCGCGTGCACTCCGCCTCCAGCTCGCGCACCATCCGCTCTCTCTCCTCCCGGCACTTGCCTATCTCCCCCCAGAGTTGCTGCACGCACGCACGCACGCACGCACTCTCCGCATATCAAATCACAGCACGAGCAATAGCGCTACGCGCATGCACGGTTCCAAACACTGCCATGCACAGAACGCTTCAAGAACACAAAAGGCGACCAAATAGAGAGGTCGAAGGCGCACCTTGAGCTCGGCGAGCAGGGCGCCGCAGCTGCCGGCTTCCATGCCGGCGCGGGACCGGGCAAGCAACGACGGCATGTCGTACATCAACTCCGCGGCGACTTCTCCCATGAGCGAACGCTCTTGCTCGCTCGTTAGGTTGCTCTCTTGGCGATCGACTTGGCGTGCGATGGTCTGAGAAGGTTCCTACTCGAGGGAGGGTTTAAGAGTTTGTCACGGAGTAGTGGCACAATCACAGGAAATGTGTTGGTTGGAGATCGAGCATATATATAACGAAAGATCAGGTCCTGGGATCGCATGATTAATTGCATGCAGTCGCTGTTTGTACGCAGCAAGTATGGGTGTGGCAAGCCATGGTCGACCGGTTGATTCCTTGTCGGCCAGAGCCAAAAAAAGAAAAGAAAGTATTGCTAATTTGAGATTATTCTCACCAATTCTTTGTGATGACACATCCAGGTATTGTTATATGGTGTCCTTCCTAGCTTTCACTCTCTCTTCTCTTCCCCCTTACCCACCACTTCCTTCTCTAATACAAAAAAGAAAAAAAGAAAAGCATAGAAGCATCTCTCCAAAAAAAAAATTCAATTCGAAACTTTCAGATGAATTCAGTCGAAAACTTTTGGTTCGAAAACTTTCGATCCAAAAAATTTTCGGTTCAAAACATTCGATTCAAAAAACTTTCGGTTCGAAAAGTTTCGACTCAAGGAACAGTCAGTTTGAAAACTTTTGACTAAAGAAACCTTTGGTTCGAAAAGTTTTGATCCAAAAAACATTTGGTTTGAAAATTTTTGATTAAAAACTTTCAAAAAATAGTTAAAAATGCTTCATATTAAAAAACTTGTTGGAAATTTGAAAAAAAAAAAACTTTTTGAATTTGAGGGGAAGGGAATGTGGGAGGAAAGGGATGTTACCAAGTGTTGCAACGAGAGAGCCTTTGAAGGGAAAGTGAGAAGGGAATGTGGGAGGAAAGGGATGTTGCCAAGTGTTGCAACCAGAGAGAGCCTTTGAAGGGAAAGGGAAGTGGAGGAAGGAAGGAGGTGCCACCATATATCACAATAAGAGTGCCTTCTCACAAAATCTTTGATGATGATACCCTTAATTAAATTAGCAATTCTAAAGAAAAAAAGCTTAGCTAATAAAGTCAAGGTTTTTAGGAAAAGTCTAGAGGATGATGTACCATCGGGTGCGTTTCCAACGGAACAGCAAATAGTAACCCTCAAGAAGCGTATCCGACACACATCCTCCCCTCTTTCACCCACAGCGTACGCACAAATGACTTTTCTCTGAATCAAGAGCATAGCTGTCCCAAATCAACCACACCATTGTAATCTTCTCTCCTCCTTTGATGTTGTTGCTATTCTCCATCCTCTCTAATCGCAATTTTCTGCCATCCATCCACACCATCTCTTCTTATACAGTCCCAGGAGCAGTAGCTAGCGCAAGCAAGGGTGTTGCCTCACATGAGAGAGGTGTGATTGCGTGCACAAAGCAGCCTTGAGTGGCGCGAGAGGATGACTATTAATCGTGGAGGGAGGTATGCTAGCCCAAGCCAGCTTGACCGCAGAGCGGGCGGGGCGGGGGGCGCATATGTGCGGTTGCGGTGAGCGCCGTGACCACCTACACTGTCTGCAACCAACGCGGCGCTGGCCAAGGCTTGCATAAGCACCGCCATTTGTCGTAGCTATGGTGAGCTCATCCAAACTCTTCAAAACTTGTTAGTACTTCTTGAAACTTTTTTGGGTGGAAACTTGTCAAAACCGCTGAAACTTTTGGATGAAACTTAGTAACCCGTGAAACTTATGGGTTGACGTTTGATGAAATATGTTGAAATTTACTAAACTTCTTGAAACATTTTTGGCAGAAACTTGTTGAAACTTTGTGAAAGGAACTTTCTTAGGACCCTTTAGACACTTCTAAGAGCACATGAAATTCACTGAAACTTCAAACTTTTCTAATGTTTTGATGGAACTTCCTAAAACTTGATAAATCCTTTGCTATACATGAAATTGCAACGGTATATCGTTCTCTAGTCATCTCCGGTTTTTGGTATGCAGGCTCAACCTGCTGATCGTGTTTCGCTCGTGTCTAATTCAGCAGTTAGCTCATAAGTCATAACTATCATGCTCTAATTGTTATTGACCCCTCGTCACAAATTAAAGCAACCAGAGTTGGTGCATTCAGTGGCCAATGCGTTCTCATCTGCAAAATTAATCTGAGTTTGGTTGAGTAATAGCTCGTACTATTGGAGTTCTTTCAATGACATGCGTGAGTTCATTTAAGACAATGAGAAATTCCCTCTCACATAGCAGGGTTCCGAAAACCGGTACGGTTCTCACTGGGCTTTGAAAATATCGATCGGTCCTTGCTGAGCATTACAAGCGGAATGTGTGTATCAGTGGTATGTACTAGTATGTTTCAACTACCAGGATTTGATTTGAAAAAACTCGAAAAAAGGGTTCGACAAAAGAGATAGAAACCGACCGGTTGCTACACGGAAACCGCTAACCGGCCTGGTTCCGGTTTTTGCCCGGTTCCTGGACTCTGCTCCTGAGCCACGGAAGAGGCTTTTCCAACTTGTCTTTTCATTTTTCAATCCGTCCGGCTTAACGGAAAGATGCTGGGAAAGAAAGAAAAAACACAGCTAATTAATAATCCTTTGATACATCATTTGATGATTTGGTTAGCTCCCTTTAACTTTCCATTAGGGTTTTGGGGCCTTTTGCATTAGGTTAGCAAGTGAATAAAGCATCCTGTGAGGTCAACTACTACTAAATCGACCACACACCAAATGCTATGATAGGGAGTTGGGGGAGTGCATGCTGTGGTGTTCCCAAGCTTTTGTCTCAGAAACAGTGGTTGCATTGGCCTGGCTGAGACGAATTATGCATGGTTTGGTGAGTCCCAGGTCCTATCCCAACCCCAGCCTAGCTCCTAATGTAATCCTATTAATGCAAAAACATACATTTGCACACTCTTCTTTTCTTTTTCTTTTTTTCTTTTTTGTCTTTGAACAGCTTTAACCTAGTTGTGTGTGCGCTTGTGGGGGCCCTACATATGATGCAAACATTCCAACAGTCCAAATCAACGAGGCTTGCATAAATTAAGCTAGAAAGAGAGTGGTGTGTGAAGGTCGCATCCAATGGAGAAAGAAGGTATGATGAGAGGAAAAGGACCTCCTAACAGATTAATTGCACAGGAAATCGTATGCTCGTTTCGGTGGCTGGAGCAGAAATTGACAGTCAGCTGGTACAACAAACAAACACGGGGATCGAGTATCTGTCGTGAGAAACAAAAAATTTTGAAGGGTCGAGTTTGGTCACCGCTCGTCAATGGCATACATAGCTACTCTTGTAGCACAGTTGAACGAAAATATTAGTAGCAGTCTAGCGCATGGATTTAAATTTCGGCGAAATTTTGGAAATCTCGAGATCCAAAATCTCGGTCAAGTAAAAAAAATTTAAAAAATTCAAAATGCTAAAGTGTCAATACAGATTTCGGCGAGATCTCGGCGATTTCGGCCAGAATCTCGCTATTCTTTTTTACCGGATTTTTATTTTTCTTAACTGGATTTGATTGGATTTAGGGTCAAGATCATCCACAAAAAAATTGAAGGGTCGAGTTTGGTCACCGCTCATCAATGGCATACATAGCTACTCATGCATGTAGCACAGTTGAACGAAAATATTAGTAGCAGTCTTGCGCATATGCCGGATCAGGTGTTTACTGTACTCGTCAGAAAGTGGAGGCAACCAAAATGATCGCCTAGGTTCTATATTATATGGCTCCGAAAATTGACGGTAACTAATCAGTCATCGGTTCAGGAATTCTATAGGAAGCTAGGATTAATTCATAATTTCACCACTATTTTTGCATTAATTCTGGTTGATTTTCAAAGCTATTCTCTCTCGATGACAAGAAAATAGTTTTGCCCTGTCAAAACTGTTCAGTGTAAGCTGATTTAGGAGCTGACGCTAAAACGTCAAATAGGAACAACCGGAAATTAAGTCATATTATGCTGGCTAGAAGAACTCACTCATCGGGTTGCTAACAAGTTAGCTATGGTGCATGGTAGAAGCAGAATACATCCCATTTGGAACGTGAGAATTACTCTGTTAGAATGAGGCGTTTCAAATAGGTCCTTGATTCGCCGCTCACTCTCCCTTTGCCTCTTATTTCTCATTTCTCAGCGGATAAGTTGGAGTCGAGTCTTGTCCCAGTTCCGCGTCCAAGATGACAGGTCAAATGTCTACCTGATTGGGTGCTATTCGTGATACCTTATGTAATATCCCGGTCCGTTAACGTAATGGTCTATATGATCCCCGTGATATGTGGAGTGGTGATATAATTAGTTTCACATTGTTTGTCTAATATGAGTCGTAGTAGTATATAATGTATGCTGGATTCAAATATATCATCTCCGAATTAATTTGAAGATGGAAGTGTAAGTGGGGTGTAATACACGGATGCCCCCCCCCCACCCACATGGTGGAGTAGGCTTCGAGCAAATTTTAGGTCAATAACAAGATACACATAAGCGTAGCTCCACATTCTAGTGTCTATTTGGATTGTAGGATTTTTAGAGGAAATTTGAAGGAATCCATTACTATAGGAAAATTCCCTATGTATAGCCCTTTGGAACAAAGGATTGGCGCGCGCTCTACGAATTTTTAGAGAAATTCTAACGTGAGGTTAGACCTTATGAAAAAATTCCTTTGTGTCCTCTCTCTCTCTCTCTCTCTCCTCAAATTCTTGCATAATTCATGTGAAGCAGCCAAAACACCGCTTTCGAACCGTTCCTCTGTTTTGTGTTCATATAGGTTCGCATCGGCAGTCCAGCATCCCTGTACAACTCACATGCTTTTTCCTACTACTGCATTTGCCATTTCCTGTATTCTTTATACTCTCCTCATAAGAGGCCCTTTAAGACCTATTCAAACATGGGAATTTCATAAGATTTCCTAAAAGAATGGTTTCGTGTGAAATCTTTATACTCTCTTCGAGCATTGTGCATCCAGTAGATCCTGTTTCAGCGATCCTGATCCTCAAGAGGGTTTCACTCGTCTATGAACGAAGTAACAATCTGGCAAGTGGCAACTGCTCTGAAATTAATTCGTCCATTGTTCAATATCTTGAAGTAGACGAGGGGGTAAGTAATCAACATCTAACATTCATTTATACTTTAATATTCGTGCAACTTAAAAAAAAAATGCATAGAAGCACCTCTCTTATTTTTATTAACAAGTTGCATCGGATCTTCGACTATGACAATCCATAATCATTTTCTCGGTTATGGCTCTCATGCATGTGCCTATTATCCTTGCAGCTAATGCTCGTGTCGTGTCAGATCACGTGGATTCTGCGACGGCTAGTATTATATTTCTTTGGATAATGCAGCAGTGCCGAGCACGAAGTTGAACAAGTTACGTTGCTTACATGCTCAGCATTCGTTGGATTATGTGCTATCTGCGTCATTTTGTGACGAAAGGGGAGAACATAAAAAGAGAGTTGACATCGAACAACCGAGTTGTTGGCGTCTTGGTGCCAACCAGTGGCGGACCCAGGAAGAAATTATAGGTGGGGCATGCTTGAAGTAGTATTAAAACGCTTAAAAGAATGCAATGTACCGTAACAACAATAGTACTATTAAAGAAGCATAAATATAACGTTCAACTAATACGGTCAAAGAAGAATTAGTAAATAGGCAATATATCACTCAGTTAACAATTGGTGAGGGACGAGGCAATTGTATTCTCCTAGTTTTGAGGCGCTGAAATCGTCGGATGATGGCTTCATCATTAAGTGATTTGAAGATCTCTCTCCGTGTAGCAAACCATTAAGTCATTCATCCAATAGTTAGCAATCTTATTGCGTAGTTCAGTCTTGATATACAATATACGGGCCGATCGTTTCTTGCTTGGTGGTGGTGCAACGTTCGACTTTCAAATTTGTTAGGTCTATACATATACAATATATACAACATACATGGGTCTTGTGAACTGTAGGTGGGGCAGCAGCCCAACCTGCCATATTGTTGGGTCCGCCCCTGGTGCCAACATAGCGAGAAGAAAGAAAGAAGAATCTCCCATGCTTTTGCGTATGCAATCACTTGAACAGCGCTGCAACTACGCTGTGTAGGTTGAGCTGGTACAAAAGATACTAAAAGCATAAAAGCCGTAGGTATCAAAACGTAAAAAAATTTAAGCGAGGTAGCACCTCTCAAGGATGATAAAACTCAAAATTCTACTTGGTTAAACACCGTTAGTTCGGCGAAAAAAAGGACGAGTCGCTCGGGCATCTTTTCGAGATCTCGTTCCATGAAATTGGAAACACTCGTTGCTCAGCGTCACAGTGTCTTGTTTTCTTTCAACATTAAGATCTGCATTGCATTGTAGAAATCGATCGTTCTTTACGTCACATCAGGTGCACGCTCAATTGGTAACTTGCATAGGATGTAAATAGGGGAAATTATGTACAGAAAATGTGTCTTAGAGATAAGGGATGTGGTTTATTAGGGTTCCATTGACACTACATTACTGTGCAGGGAACATTCACGTGAGCGTTCTCCTAAATTAAATCGGAAATTGCTACAGCACTTACTTCCGATGCCATCGGATGCTTGGAATGAAAGCCCACGACCCACTACGTGAACTCCACGGCTGTATTCACTTCCGTTCTCTTCCCCTGCTACCGTTTGATCTTTATTCTTTTCCAGGCCGCACGTCTCTTCGCCTGCTCCTCCTTCCGTTCCCCCTTTCTACTCCTGCCAAATGGAGCTGCATACATTCGTGTAATATCGTACATCTTTATCTAGAATTAAAGGATGTTGTAGATAGGAAATTGTGTCAGTAGGGGCCTATTTAGAGGTTTTTTTTGGGATGAGTTTAGGCCCTTGTGGAGGGAAATTTCCCTAACCTTAGCCCCGCCCACCCCTCATCTCCCCTTGCGCCCCCTCATCTCCCCTTTGCGTCTCCTCCTCTTGCTCCCAAGCAGTAGCCACCTCCTCCTCTCTTCCTAGTGCCCTTCCTCCTTTCAAACCACAAATCCCCCTTCCTCTCTCTGCTGTGCGATCCGAAGGATATTCAAGTTCGTCGTCGGGCTCATCGATCTCCGGGAAGGTAATTTGTGTTTAAGGGTTCCTTTGAAGTTTTGGTGGCTGCAAATAGGAGTGGATTCGGTAGTTTTGCTGACTCTTAAGGTTGGGGTTAGACCTGATTGTTGGATCTAAATTCGTAGCACTTCTAGTGCATTCGGGCAGATTAGGTCGCAGTTTTAGAACACTGTTTAGGGAACTCTAGAGTTGTTTTTAGAGGGAACGGCTGTTGTGAAAATTGTAGATCTTCATCTTATCTTTTAATTAGAGACTAAGATCATGAATTTTGGTTCAACCGTTTTAAAGTTATGATTGTTTTACTGAAGGCTGTTCGAAATTTGCCGCTGCTGACAGCACCTGCGAGAATTTACAATTTAGGGCTAGTTAGAGACCAAATTAAATTTTCTCAATATTTAGAAAAAGTTTGAAAATTTCCTGTAGATCATTAAAATATCCTCGTTTTCTAAATTTGGAGTTGTAAAACTTAAGTTATGGTCGTTTGAAGTCTGCTATCCCGATTGACAGCGGACTGATTTCAAGGTTTTAGAGTCGAGTGTAGGTTCAATGTTATTTTATGTTTTCTGTTGGCTGTGGTGGGCTGATTTTGAGTTGTATGCAACTTATTTCGGGATGTGTGATTCCAGGAGTGGCTCCAACCTCGCGCCACTCCGCTATTCGTGGGTAAATGCAAGTGCATCGTATAGAATGATGTTATGGTGGTTGTTGTTTGCATAATGAATTGCTACCTAGCTATCTTAAATATTTGTTATGCCTTATTACCATATGTTTCTCACAAGAGTATGATTAGGGTGATGTGAATATTATGTTTTGGATATGAGAATGTCAATGCTTATGATTATGACTACGAGAATGTTGGAAAAGAATGCGACTTGCAATTTAATTCATGTCATTTGCATATGTGCATTCATGATGGCAGAGGTGACCTGTGTGAGGCCTCTATGCTCACACGTAGTGAGTATAAAAGTTCTACCTCGTAGTCCCATCTACAGGGATGGATGGGAGCGAGACAGTAAGAGTAGACCCCTCCACGGGATGGAAGGGAATGAGAGGGTGCACACCGGTATACGCTATGTGATGTGCATTATGAGCATGTATAATGCATTGCATAAATGAGAAGTAATTGTTAAATTGGTATGTTCCTTCCCCCTGCATGGTTACAGAATATGAGGTAAAATGTTATGATTTATGCTTATGTATTGTTTTCATGGTATGATGCACTTTGCTAAGTTTTGGACTCACGCTTGTTTATTTAAATATTTTTTTGGTACCTTGAGCTCGGCATTTGGGAAGGGGATGTAGCATCATCTTTACACGTAAAATCACTCAATTTAGACAACCACATATTTGAGCTTAATGTAATAGTTTCTGTATAATAGTTTGTATCATTGATTATACTTTGTTTATGTCTAGATAATAAATTATTTGGAGTCGATGGTTTGTCATCTTAGTTTTGTCCTGTTAATTATTGTTCTTATCATATAGTGCTCTTTCGTGGTTGAATTAATATATCTGTTAGGCTCATTATTGTTACCTTTCATTCTACTTTATTGATGCTATATTCTAGTTGTTGCGTAGAATTCTTTTGGGAAGGATTCATACCGGTGAAATTTATTTTAATGTTAGTGTTCTTGCTGAAATTTATTCTGTAAATAGCTATTAAGTTGTTAATGTTGCTCGTTGTTGTGACATTCTAAACACACTAGGTGCCTGGGTGTTATATGTCGTTGGCATTTCTATTTCGATTTTGGTTTGCTAACTATCTATCATGGCTAATTTATTTCTTGGTACCAATGTAAATAACGAGTTTAGAGTTGTTAAGGTTATATTTCATTGTTTTTTCTTATATTTATCTCTTAATTGGTGTGTAGTAATTGATTAGAAAGTTTAAGGTATTGCTGAAATTATATTTGAATTGTTTTGTTAATCATAGATGAATCGCTATTTGGTTTGTGTTTTAGTGGATTAAAAGTCTTATGTTGTTGTTAAAATCATGTGCATTTTGATTTTAAGTTAGCGTTTAAGTAAGTTGTAGTAATATTTGTAGCACTTTTGAATGCCGGGGTGTTACAATCAGGGTTCACTAAATCGCTGGGTGCGATTTTCGCATGAACAGTGATTTTCGATAATCGCAAAAATCGAGCCGAAAATCGGCCGAAAATCGTTAAAAATCGGATGAATTCAAAAACCAAATTTTTTTCAAAAAAAATTCAAAAATCGTCGATTTTCGTGAAAAATCGACCGGTTTTCGTGGAAAATCGACGATTTCTCGTGGAAAATCGACGATTTCGTGTGGAAAATTGACGACCTTGTTGAACTTTTTTGTGTGATCGATTTTTGTAGCGATTTTCGACGATTTTTGGCGAAAATCGACCGATTTCCACCGATTTTCGACCGGTTTTTGACACGTAAATTTTTTCGAATTTTCGAATTTTTTCGAATTGGATCGGTTTACCGACCGGTTTTTGATATCGGGCCGCGGCGATATGGCCGAAAATCGCGAAAATCGAGCGATTTTCGTCGATTTTTTGAACCCTGGTTACAATTCGATCCGGCATCCCGATGGGATTTTTTGGTGGCACGGGGCCGCTCTAAGAACCGGAGTCCGTCGTGGATCCTGCTGCTGCTAGATTGGCGAAGGCGTACAGGCTACCGTGGTCAACTTTTCAGGCCGCGGAGATCCAATCGTGCGACGAGAGCCAGCAGAAATGGATGCTGCAGCGCAAGGTCGTCACCGTTCTGCACATGCGCAATACCACTATGCTCCGGATCTCGGGCGTCTTGCTCGACGCTGACAAGGCGCTTGCTTCGATGGTTTCTTTTTTCAAATTTGATATCTTTTTTTGTTGCAAGCATTTTTTTCCCCTGATTGTTGCATGAGCAGCTGTAAAATGTTAAACTATTCTTCTTTTTTCAAATTTGATCTCTTTTTTTGTTGCAAGCATTTTTTTCCCCTGATTGTTGCATGAGCAGCTGTAAAATGTTAAACTATTCTTCTTTTTTCAAATTTGATCTCTTTTTTTGTTGCAAGCATTTTTCCCCCTGATTGTTGCATGAGCAGCTGTAAAATGTTAAACTACTAGTTACATGCCCGTGCATTGCTACGAAAAATAAAATTGATAACGAAAAATAAAGATTAAAAAATAAAAAAATTATTTCACAAGATCAAACATCTATCTTTAACGCTTCGTTTCTTGCGAAAGCTGGCTAATTAAAGCAACGCTTCGTTTTTTGCGTAGGGCAATTAAGCAGGGCAATTAAGCAGGGCAATTAAGTAGGGCAATTAAGCAGGGCAATTAATGACGTGGGTAGAACTCACCACTGCCACCAACTGTTGCTTTATAATAGTAGAGATTCTTTTCAAACGTTGGAGTGTTGTGTTCTTGTAATTTTCTTTTGTTTACAATGTCTGAACCATTTTAAAATCCAGCTACATCCTGTACTAATGGTTTTATCGAATTTAGATTTTTTTCTCGATATTTCCACCGTTATTGTGCATTTTATTGCAAACGGTGATTACAAATATTACACGCGTTGTTAAAAAATATTACGACGACCTGCCCGATGAGAAACCTCCCATCGGAGTCCGATTCCTAGTCCTCAATTAAATCCTAGACACCCTTTCGTCCGGTGTTATCGTGTCTCCATGCATGCGGTCAGTTCAACTTAGCTAATCATGGAAGCACTCATTGTGACAGGGAAGATGCAGACATTATCCAAATTAGATATGCACAAACCCAAATACAAGCAAGAGCCTTGCCCTGCCTGTACTGTACCCTTAGGCCGGCCTAGAACAATAATTCATGGTACCAACCATCAGCTTCTCAACCTCTCTTTTGCCTACGCTTTTCTTAGATCATTACAAACTTTACAGTGATCCTTTAGCTAATACATTGAAAGTACTACTTTTAAAGAAATGAACAAGCAACCCTCAATGATCGTAATGTGTTTTACCCCCTGTCCACATTTTGTTGTATGGTTGTATGCTTTATCCAAAAAATACAGGCTTATAGTTGGTCCCTACTGAAGGTTGGTTACACAACCTTTGTTGAGAATACAATAATTGACAATATATGCTCGAACTTTATAAATTGTCGTATCAAAACTGGGCATGATAGCTATCATGTTTTGATAATAGCAACCTTTGATATTTGTGAATATATGTCTTTTAATGGAGCAAGTAACACGGTTTTGGTTGTTAATGCAAAAACAGATGGAACCCTAGATTAGATAGACACATCAACCTGTTGAACCATCTAACAAACCGCATAAACAAATAGAAGCATCTATAATATTGTGCCTGGTATGCTTTCCCAAAAGTGTGTTTTACCTTGAGACCTTATAATCACATATACAAAATGAAATTATACCCAGATCATTGGAGTAAGTAGCATCGCAGTTGGTATAGTTTTTTTTAAAAAAAAAAAACATAAATTCTGTAAAGCTCTGCCTACAAAACTTAATTAGGAACTCAGTATAAATTACTGACATACAGGTCTTGGAAAAGAGATCCCACCTGTCGGTCACGGTTAAGAATAGTATCTGTAAAAAGAAATTCGTACGAAATAGCATGTCTGTGTGTCAGGTTTTTGGATATAGCTAGCCCAAGTGGTTCCATGGAGCATCTATTGATTCGAATGCACAATCATATGAAGTAGCATACTATATTAGCCAATCAGTTCCAATTTGGTTAGTACAGTTAGTGGATAAGTAATGTTCAATAAATTAGCCAATAAGTTAGCAGGATTGTTTCAAATGATTGGCCAATCTCTTCGGTGTTACATCCTATGAGAGACACCCCGGGCCATGGGTGCAAATGCACGGACTAGGCATGTATGATATGCAGTTTGCAACCACAGGAGAAGTTG
This sequence comes from Rhipidocladum racemiflorum, assembly GCA_036346355.1. Taxonomy (NCBI): domain Eukaryota; kingdom Viridiplantae; phylum Streptophyta; class Magnoliopsida; order Poales; family Poaceae; genus Rhipidocladum; species Rhipidocladum racemiflorum. Next base: position 12,426,940 of record CM070573.1, on the reverse strand, counting down.
AACAAGGAAGAAAATGGACACTTGGACAGAATTCTACAGTTCCAATGCTTTCTCAAACTTTGGACCAGTTGTTACCTCGTAATACAAGTTTGAAGGAAACTAAAGATTTATTTATAACAATTTACACCAGGTGATATATAGTTTTATTTAGAACACCATATGATATTGTTTCATACTCGAATTTATTCATCTACATGAAGTTGGCGAGATGAGCACCTTATAATTGAAGCATCATTGTTATCCAAAAGATTATCTGTGAGTTTGTGACAGTTTTGATGCAAAGGATAAGCAGAATATACACAACACAGAGCTAATGCAGCTGTACACAGAAGTCGGAAGGGAAAAGGGAAGAACTGGCCTGTTCAGCTGTGATACTTCGGTGGGTAAGTGAAGTTGAAAGAGCTATGCTTCTCAAGGACACGCCATGCTCTTCAATGAAAGGGCTGCAGCTCTGTACCAAGCAGCAGCAGCCATGGCTCCAGGATCAGGAGCTGATGCCAGTTTGTCAGCAGCAATATAGGATGATCTGCCAACCTGAAATTATGTTTTCACACCGTTAGTGCAAAGAATCCCATTGTTTGATCTTGGATGCTTGGATGCCTGAGAACAAAGATCATGCCAGACGAGCTGCATTGTATGCTTCTGTCAGTAGCATTTGACAGACGAAAATATCATACAGATCTGCATTTTATCTGCCAGAAGATGACTCACTTTTCACTACCTCAATACTATGATCTATGAATCACGCCCCTTCCAACAATGAAACACGATGTGCATACATGAACATAAAAAATCTCTTCAAGTGATATTCATCATCTCATCAACAATTGATTGGCTACAAATTAATGCAAATCTGGGAAAACCAGTTTGTTTTTCCCCTTAAAAAGGGACTTACTAAAGAATGAAAATCCATATTGAACATTTTCCTTGTTGCACAAAAGTTTTGAACAAAATCAAAGGCTTGAAATATCTCACTTGGGCTTGCATGTGTCTCGTGGATTCAGCACCAGTGAGAGCAGCTTCAGATGATATGATAAATGCATCCAGAGGATCATCCCCGGCTTCAAGTCTCTGCTCATTAATAAGTATTTCTTGGTGAGTGCTGATATTGGCCAAGTAAATATAATTGCTAGAGAATAACTGCCCACCTCTCTCAGAATTTTTGAAGCAGGAATAAGAGCATCAAGCATTGTATGATAGCCATCACGAGCACCACCGTATTTGCTGATAGCAGCGATTGATGCTTGTAAAGCATTAGCCCCTGAAAGCAAAGCATCTCCTCATATGCCTTCTATTGAATACAACGGAAATCAGCAAGTATATGAAAAGTTGCTTACACTCCTTTGCTGCTACTGTCTCAGTGCCCTTTAAGCTTGCATAAGCAGCCTTACAGAGTATGTCATACCTATATAGAATCGAACCAGCATAGGTTCTATTAGAATTTATGTTTCAAAAGTTCTATTAGAATTTTATAATTTGTTGAAAGGAACCAAGTTTAAGAAGAAGAGCGATAATACAAGCTCCCAGTTGTTCCTCCCATGACCCGTCTGACTGTAGCACCAATCTCATTTACTGTTTTTGCCGCATCATTCATCGGGTAGCTGAGAAGTGGGAGATTAAGATTTAACAATAGAACATATCCATAGACGACATGCATGGTCACAAACAAAGTAAAATCATTGCAGGAAAACAACTGACACATGAGGGCATTAAGTGCACGAAGTAATATATCATGATCGGCTGCTACTCAAGCAGGTGTACAAGCAAACGGGTGCCCGGCAAATGGGTAAACCATGTTTACCCAGTGTACCAAGGAAGCACTTGCCAGGTGTTTGTAATCAAGCACAATATTATTGAAGAGGCCCAAGAGGCAAATATGCACATGAACAAGTGTAGGAAAAAATGCAAGAAGAACGCAAGTACAACCCTATACAAGATGCTAATAGCAGTGCGTATACTGATATACATTTTACTTAACAACATGCAAGACTGTTGTGTGTTCTTTTAAATCATTACCATTTTTTCATATCCTCAAGTATAGCAATTGCCCCTCTGTACATCTGAAAAGATAAAAATTGGTTACATTTTACAAGCTACGGAAACATAGATAGATATAACATAAAAGTAATCATAGCTTATTTGACTCACTGTTGTTCCACAGTCACCATCACCCACTTTACTGTCCCATTCATTTAATGTATCTTTCATCCTGATTATTTCTTTAGCACCAGCTTCAATAGCAGCCTCTAAAATGCAGCTTTGTTTAGTTAGCTCTCGACTTTTTTTAAGCACCTACCAAGTATCAAACAACAACAAATGAATGTAAGTATGAAATTATCAACTAAAAACTCAAATATTTTTATAAGGTCTCCCCCCCTCCCACTTTCAATATATAGAAGGTTATTCTACACTCCAACCAGTCCCCTCGCCCTGCCCGAGCCCGTCCCCCCACCAAGCCATGGGCTACGACCAACCTGCTCACAGTTAATTTGGTCGTAACTTGGTGTGTCCAGACGTAAATGTGGTTTCCACTTTTTACATGGCTAGCATGAGCCATGATTAGGTGTCGTAGTAAACTATAATGATGCATCCAATAAATTGTCAGTACATCGTAAGCAGTTTCCTCTGACCGTAAAATAGTATTGTAACTGGTTGTAAATGTGGTTTCCATTGTTTACGACCGACTCCAGCGCGTTGTCGGGTCGCATTGTTCATCTTGGCCGCGCCGCAAGATGGTATGTATCTGGTCGTAAATATGGTTTCTGTTTTTACTGCCACCATCACATGGCCAGCATGCAACACAGCAAGGTGTGGCAATAAACTAACGACGTGTCTAGTAAAATGGTATGTATCTGCACATAATTGTGGTTTTCTAATTTTACTGACGCCATATGGCCAGTGTGCACTAGGTGTGGCAATAAACTTTAATGACGTGTCCAGTAAAATGGTATGTATCTGGATTCTGGACATAAGTGTGGTCTTTAAATTTTACTGCCGCAGTCACATGGCCAGCATGCACCACAGCTAGATGTGGCAATAAAATCTAATGACGTGTCCTGTAAAATGGTACATATTTGAACGTAATTTAGTTTTCCAATTTTACTGCTGCCGTAACATGGCCAGCATGTGCCACGGTTGGGCATGGCATTAAATTCTAACGACACGTCCAGTAAATTGTCAGTATTGTAAGCAGTTTCATCTGATTGTAAAATAGTATATAATAGGTTGTATTTGTGGTTTCCATTTTTACTGTAGAATCTAGCCACGTGGTTCATCTTGGCTATAAGTTGGTATGTTTCTAGCTGTAAATGTGGGTTCCATTTTCACTGTCATCATCACATGGCCATCATGCGCCGTGGCTAGGTTTGACACTAAACTCTAACGACGTGTCCAGTAAATTCGTCAGTACATTAAAAGTATTTGTACGTAAAATGGTGTGCATCTAGACGTAATTGTGATTTTCATTTTTACTGCTGCCATCACACGGCGGTGGCTTTGGTACGAGAGATGGCGGGGTTGTTGTGGCGGAAAAACTGCACGACATAGGCAACGGTGATCGATTACTGCCGATTGGTGGACTCCTACACCGGCGTAGTGGATGGTCTCGCGCCATTGTACTGTTTCCACACGGCACAGCCGTGCAACATCGTAGAAGAACAGGGATAGGGCAGCGGCGCGGTCGAAGACGGGGGTAGGGTGGCGGCGCGGTCGAAGACGGGGGTAGGGTGGCGGCGCGGTCGAAGACAGGGTGTAGGTCGGTAGTAAAAGTCAGTGGATGTGCGATTTTACTGACGATTGCGTGGCAGCGCTTGGGATCGCACATAGGTGGGTTGTGGCCGGACGTGTGGGGCATGATCGGGCAAGAATCTAGTTACGACCAGAGCATATTCTACGCTCAGGCCTAGAATACGCTACTGTATGTGTATGTATACGTATAGAAAGCCTCTTTTCAACTCCCGAGGGCAAGGCTCTAGTTACGACTGGAGCGTATTCTACGCTCAAGTGCAAAATAGCGCTTATGCATATGCATATGCATATGTATATGTATAGAAAGCCACTTTTATACTCCCGGGTGTAGTTACTCCCTATGTTGTTGCCGTATCTCACAATGTAGGGAGTATCTCGCATAATGGAGGGTATGTACGTGTAGTATACGAGTATATAAGACTATCTAAGTGATATGCACATTTTTTTAGACACACTCCTTTTTATATGCGTACATGAAGGTATTTGCAAAATACACTAAAAACTATGGACTCCCTTGCAATTTTTTCAGGTAGTTCAAATTGGAGTATCTTACAATTAGTATACAAGTGTACCCAAAATGATAAAGGAGTATTTCAAGTTCGTTTAGGTGGTATATCAGATGTGGGAGTAACTACTCCCGAAAGATTTGGGAGTATTATCCTATTTGTACTAGGATTGGTGTGTAACAACCATAGTTACCGGATTCGCTGTAAACCCTCGCTAATTGTGAACCAGATTTGTCGAATACGAACCGGTTTAAGGTACGGGGTTTGAGTTCGTAATGGAAATTGAAAGAAAAATTGGCAAACAGCGAACCCGAATCCCATATCGCGACTCAGACAAATCGTGTTTCTAGTAACTATGGTGACAACTATTAGTCTATTACAAACATAATACTAGTTCGTGTATATTTCGGTTTAGTACTACGTAAATCTATATAAACCCATGGAGCGTGGCATCAAAGAGTAATCCAATCCAATCCCATACAAGCAAAGATAAAAGCAATTAGGGACAAGAAAGAGGATCAGAGGCTAGCAGTTACTTGAGCATGTCTAATTGTGGCGACCCGGGTAATTAACCTAGAGTAATTAACCTCCACATGGGCATTACCCTATGTTAATCACCCGAATCTCGATATAGTAGCTAGCAAAGTACCGGGTAGTCCAGTACTTTGTCAGGTACCATACCATGTTCAGAATATTGCAGCAGAACAATAATTAGAGACTGAACTGAAATATATTACATTCCAGCCACGCATGGCTTACATGGTCCAACTTAACTAAACATTGGTTCCAAATTACAACAAAATCTATATTACAACGGTCTCATCCCATGACGACCGTCCAAAAGTAATCCTTTCTACCCGATCATCTATTACTCCTGATTGTAGTAAGCGTAGTAAGCATCCTCCTGAAGTTCTGAGTCCTGCACGTCACCTTCGGTCCACGCCTCAACGGTGGATCCATCAAGCTCGCCTTCTAAGCAAGGGGGGATTTAAGCAAGAGTGAGTACAGAGTACTCAGCAAGTAATAGTAGAGAATGCAATACATGAGTTTTTCCTTCTTTTTCCAAATCCAACTTACCACCTCCTTCAAATCTGCTTTTTATTGGAAATAGGTTTTGATTTTCTTTAAGAGTTGCCAATTTTAATTAAAAGAGCTACTAACACCCAAATATGAGGCAGACTTAGCTTCCGTAGCCTCCAATCCAGGAGACAGGCATGAATTCATGATTTAGACCCTGCGCAGGTTTGTACCACTTTACCCATAGTGACCTCCACGAGTGAGGCTCCAGAATGTTTATCACTAATCCGGTAGTTGTGATCTTTACCCTGTTACTCGAGTGGGGGATCCTCTCAAGGCCATCCCACTACACTCGCAGCTATGATTGTACTCCACCCTAATGTGGCGATACTTTCACGGCTTCAAATATAGCGCCATATGGAGAACCTCAAACACATGTTGGGTTTCCATCGCCACCATCTCTCTGGGTTTCGGCTCCCAGATTAGGTGCCTATGTACTAATTAACCACCATGCAAGATCACAATACGTTCATAGGAGAACCTTTTACGTATGATTACTCACACTATGGTTGATATCGATTTACGGCTCATTGCCTGAGTATTAGTTGTTTATCCTTATATAATAACTTATGTAGAGGACCCCCCGGCCTTTTCACCTTCTCATCGGCGTCCTCTACCCACCACAATAGAATATAACTTTACGCCATAATGAAAACAGATTAAGCTTTTGTTACCAACAACACCGACTTTCACAAGTCGAAAATAGAACTGATCACTTCCTCATCTTATACCACTTTCACTTTCCAACTTAGATACTTTGCTTTGAATCCAAGCGATCTCGATTTAAGTTTTTGCAATATATATATATAAAGAGCTTTTGATGCATGAGTGATATAGATACTTATACTGAAATCACTTTTAAAGGCACTTTAATGGAATTTGATCCAGGAAAGCTTGCCTGGAATAATACTGATAGGTACGCCATCGCTCGTATACAAGAGCGGTTTGGTCCGACAGGTTACATTACGGACTGACAAGGACCAAGTATCAAATCTACAGACTTGCCCAAAGCAACCCCTTTTTAATCTAACCCACCAACTTACCCATAGCATTAACATCTAGCAGCAAGTAATACAATAATGCAGTTAATTCCAAATTTATTACTTTATACAGATTTTAATTAACAACTTGCAGCTTTTAAATACATCTTTTTCCTACGATTCAAATACGATCAATTTAACCTACGCGAAAGCGCGAAGGAACCAGATTTCTTATTTTTCCTATTTTTCTTCTCTTCTTTTTCTCTTCTTTTCTTTTCTCTTCTTTTCTTCCTTTTCTTATTTTCCTATCCTTTTCTTCTTTTCTCTCACCCTTTCCCTTTTTTCCTCTTCTGGCCGAAGGCCTTTCTGGCCTGGCTCCATCGGTCTCATCGCCTCCCCTCTTCTTCGCCTCCTCCAGCGCGCCTCCCTCCTAGCGACCACGCCTCCCCTGCCACTGCCGGCTCCTCTCCTCCCCTACCTTCCTCTCTCGCTCTCACTCCCTCTACTCTTCCTCCGGTTCGCCCCCTGGCCGAACTCCCCTCGGTTTTCCTGACTACATCCCTCTGCTGCTTCTTGTGGTGGCCTGGCCGCGCCATCTGTGACTCACCTCGTCGCCAGGTTTCCCCTTCTACCACAGATAAGTCCCTCTCCACTCCCTCTCTTCTGCTATTCTCCCTCTTCTCTGCTCTGAGTACCCCTCTAATCTCTCATCTACTTCTCCTCTACTCCCCTCTCTGCTTTAAAGAATATGAGAACAGATATTACTTGATCTATTCACTTTGCCTCATTTTACGTTTGCTCTACCTTTTGATTTCCGCATTCTAGGGGTCATGATAAGAACAGATACCACTTGATCTCATTGTTTATTTTTTTTTGCTGGTTGATTTACTTTCGATTTGGCATACGAGTTACTGATGAGAACAGATGCTACTGGTTTTGGTGCTCTATCCGTTGCTTTTGGTTTTGCTTGCAAGTTTCTAAGGTCGATGATGTTTGCTCTAGAGGGACGGCTAGGCATTGATCTAAGCAACCCTAGAGTTCAAAGCTGAGACTACTAGCTACCCAATCTACTCAGTGCACTAAAGAAGTAGCTTGCTACTGTGATCCGCCGTGCACCTGAGAGGTTTGAGGTTCGGTTGCAGGGGAGGATGAGGTTGGTGCTGTTCTTGGGGGTCTTCAGTTCATCTTGTGGACCTCCTTGCTCCTTGCTCCTTGATCAGTTCAGTGGACCTTGGGGATCCTCCGGTTCGGTTCGTCTTGTGGGTCTCTTCCCCCTCCGGCTTCTGGACCTTCCCTTCCTGCTTCCTTGCACCTTCGTGCTCCTTGGTCCCTCGATCTCTCTCTCTCTGGACCAAAAGTGGTTGTGCGTGTGTGTTCTGCTGGGGACTGAGAGAAGAGAGGAATGCTTGCTTGCTATAAGGAGAAGGGAAAAGAGTAGGGCTGGCCTGTAGCCATGCCCTCTCCTTGGCTGCCTCGGTTGCTGTGCTTGGCTGAGAATTGCTCTACGTGGCTGCTGAGTTGGCTGGGAGCTGGCTGGCTTGAAAGGTCAAAGTTACCATGCTCTCCTCTGGCTCTTTACTGAGTTACTGCAGGGGATGGCTAAAATTTGGGTTTCTAAATCCGAGGACACCGCGATCCGAGCAGTAAGTCGCGATTCTTAGAATGATGAACCAGGTCTAGCGAGAGGTGCCGACTCGCCCCAACAGTGCAGTATCTCATTGATCAATACCTCGCTTTCTTGAGTCGGCGGCAATCCTCTTCTATTTCTATTCGCTCTAATCGCATTTTAAAATCTTTTGAAATTAGTTTACGCTAATTACTGTTCTAATTACTTGATTGAGCTATTAATTGCTTAGTTGATTTTCTAGGTTCTTACATCCTATCCCCCTTAAAAGGGATTTCGCCCCCGAAATCCGGCTAACCCAAAGAGATACAGGTAGGACTCGCGAAGATCGACTTCCTTCTCCCACGTCGCTTCTTTTTCAGTGTGGTGCTTCCACTGGACCTTACAAAACCTAATAGTGGCTCTTCTGAACTGCCTTTCTTCTGTGGCTAGGATTTTGAGTGGACGCTCTTCATAGGTTAGGTCAGGTTGAAGAGGAATATCAAGGTTTTGCACTAGTTGCGAAGGCTCTCTAAGGCAGGCTCTAAGTTGAGATATGTGGAAGACATTACGGATTCTGGAAAGTTGAGAAGGTAATTCCAATTGGTAAGCTGTAGTTCCTTTTTGAGCTAACACTTTGAACGGCCAACATGACAAGGACTAAATCTTCCTTTAACTCCGAATCGGTGGACTCCTTTCATGGGTGACACCTTCAAGTAAACCAAATCTTCAGGATGGAACTTCAAATCTCTCCTACGCTTATCAGCGTAGTTCTTCTGTCTACTCTGAGCAGTTTTCAACCTCTCTTGAATTAGTTTGAGCTTCTCATCATTTTGGCGAATCAAGTCTGGACCCATCAATGATTTCTCTCCTACTTCGTACCAACAGATTGGGGATCTACACCTTCTACCATATCTTCCGATTTTATCTTTATTTGGTGGTTTCGAGACCTCAAATCAATCTTGGAAAACACACAAGCACCTCTCAACTGGTCAAATAGATCATCAATCCTAGGAAGAGGGTACTTGTTCTTGATAGTGACTCGGTTAGGATCTCTATAATCTGTACACAGCCTTAATCCACCATCTTTCTTATTTACAAAAAGAATAGGGGCTCCCCACGGTGACACACTTTCTCTAATGAATCCTTTGTCCTCTAATTCTTTCAACTGTTTCTTTAGCTCCACTAATTCTGGTGGGTTCATACGATAAGGCCTTTTACATATTGGAGTGGTGCCTGGGACAAGTTCTATAGGAAACTCCAACTCTCTGTCAGGTGGCATGCCTGACAGTTCTTCAGGGAAGACATCAGGAAATTCCTGAACCACAGGAATGAGGGACAGTCCCTGATACACAATTCGACTCCCATCAAAGGTTCTTATAGACGCCGCTTTCTTTTCACAATCCATATTAACCCCATTAGAAGCTAGCCAATCCATTCCCAGAATTACATCCAAGGCGATTAAGCGATCACATGCAAAGTTGGCTAAGAAGGGAACGTCTAATATCTCGACCATTTGATTTCTTCTTGATCGGTTACCACTGATTAACTCACGGTTATCGACTTCTAATGGTGATAGTAATGGCACACATTCTAACTTATTTTTAGTCACATGCTCTTTGGAAATGAAAGAATGTGTAGCACCGGGATCAAATAAAACAGTACCCACAGATGGGGGAATGGGAAGCTTACCCGTAACCACATCTGTGGCTCCTTCTACCTGCTCCACTGAAATGTTGTTTAGGCGGGCTGATCCTGTGCTGGAGGCTGCACGAACAGATCCTCTAGATGCTGAGGCTGCAGGGCTTCCTGGGGCACGTCCAGGAGCTGAGGAATGACTCTGGGGTCTCCTAAGATTGTTCTGACTCACTGGTTGGAGTGGGTGACGGCAATAGGGCCTCTTATGACCTTCCTGGCCGCAATTGAAGCACTTAATAGCATGAGTACAGCTAGTGGTAAGATGAGATCCTCCACACCTGTAGCATTTAAGTGGGGGTCTAGGTGGGAGAACACTAGAGCTCTGAACTGGTGGGGCTACACTGGATCGCGGAGTTAGGTTTCTGTTTGGTGGAGGAGGTCCGAGTGATCTCGGCTAACTAGGGAAATTTGGACGAATATCAAACCTAGCCTTCTTCCTCCTCTCCTCACTCATCTGGGAATGCTCATCTTCTAGAATTATGGCACGGTTGGCTAGTTTTTGGAACTCGGTAATCTCCTGGGTAGACAGCAACATTCTGATGTAGGGATTCATTCCCTTCTTAAAACGGTATATCTTCTTAGCATCTGTATCCACTTCATCAGGGGCATATCGTGACAATTCATTGAATTTCTGCAAATATTCAGTGATCTTTTTGTTCCCCTGAGTCAAGTCCCAAAATTCTCTCCTTTTAACATCCAATGCTCCTGTGGGAATGTGGGCACTACGAAACTGAGCTGTGAACTCTGCCCATGTAACCGGTGGTTCTACTGCATGAGCCTCACAATAGTTTTCCCACCAAAGCTGCAGTGGTCCTACTAATCGATGTCTTGCATCTGCACTCTCTCTGGTCGGGGCAATTTATTGTATTCAACTTCTTCTCAATTTCTCGGAGCCAATCATTTGCTGCAAGTGGTTCGGTGGCTTGGGAGAAGGTAGGTGGGCGGGTTTGCAGGAATTCACCTAAGGTTACTCTCCCCCTAGGGTGATGAGGATGACCTCCAGGGACTAGGTTGGTTAATAGTGTTTCCACCAGGTGGTTTTGGCTCTCTTGGAAGTGTCGGAGGATTCTTCCGAGTTGATCTGGGGGTTCGGGGGCCCTAGCTACATCAGCTAAGCCTCCTTGGGGTGTTGGCTGTCTGGGTGGTGGTGGGAATGGTTGATTTATGTCTTGGAATGGTGCTTGGGGTGGCTCTACTTCTTCTGGTGGATCTTGGATGACTCCTAAACAAAGGATCAGGTCCTGCTCAAGCACCTCACGATCCGACATTCTGCAAAAGAGACCAACCCAACGCGCAATTTAATTAACCACTTATCTTTGACTCAACAATTGGTCTTTAGAAGGTCATTCCTATATTTAACTAAGGATATAACTAAGGAAAGAAGGGATATCCTTAAGAACAGCAATTATTTTCAAAGGAAAGAAGTGTGCAAGGGTAACTTAAACTTTTACAAGCATTCAATTTTGTTGAGATAAGGGGTGTCTTTGTAGTTAGTAGATATTAGGGCCAAGTTTTTAAGAAATGAGATAAGAAGTTGAGAAGCTCGCTCTCAATCGTCACTCCATTTCAGAATTACAACTACCATCTATCTACCATCTCAGAATAAGAACCATAAATCGCAATTTAAGAAAACGACAAAAACTTGGTGTCTGAGTACCAAGAACTCCTTGAGGACGCGCCTCAAGTCGCACCTATAGCTACTGAAGAACATAAACACCATCAAGATGCAAATAAGAAAACGATAAAAATCCTAGTGTCCGAGCACTAGGAACTCCTCGAAGTCTACGCGCTTCGAGTCGCACCTATCTATTGAAGAAAAACGATAAACAACCCTCGGTGTCTGAGCGCCGAGAACTCCTCGAGGTCTACACGCCTCGAGTCGCGTTATGGACCCCGTGCCCAAAACCGCCACGGACTACGGGTCCGGGTCCGTCTCCTAGTCCTTAGCTCCTAGTTCTATGCATTGTATTCAGCTATTTAGATACTTGATACATATAACAAGCACACCACAAATGCATCCTGGTTTTCTACGGTCGGCAATGCAAGACAGAAAGTTAACATGCTCATGCAGTGCCTCCTAAACATACTAGTAAGAATTAAAATGCTTACATATGAACTGATGCCATGAAGGTAACCTGTCATACTAGTTATTCATGGAAGCAATAAGTTAACATGATATGCCATGCTGCAATGATATCAAACAGGAGGACAAGCAATGCTAAGATGCAAATGCAGATGGCCAATTACACAAAAAGAGTCCTTCTACCACAACTACCACACAAGACCCCACTACCACAAGGAACTAACTTGCTTCCCTATCCCCCTTAAAAGAGGGTCTAGTTAATGCTGGTGGTTAATTTAAGAAGATAGCTAAACCAAACTTAACACTTGGCAGTTGATAAAGGAAAGGTTACTATGCTAGTGCCATATAGCTAGAGATATCTTTTTATTTCAGTTTCTTAAACAGTCTCTATTATTTAATGCGTGGTTCTCGTAACCATTGCTCTGATACCACCTGTGGCGACCCGGGTAATTAACCTAGAGTAATTAACCTCCACATGGGCATTACCCTATGTTAATCACTCGAATCTCGATATAGTAGCTAGCAAAGTACCGGGTAGTCCAGTACTTTGTCAGGTACCATACCGTGTTCAGAATATTGCAGCAGAACAATAATTAGAGACTGAACTGAAATATATTACATTCCAGCCACGCATGGCTTACATGGTCCAACTTAACTAAACATTGGTTCCAAATTACAACAAAATCTATATTACAACGGTCTCATCCCATGACGCATCAGTCAAAAGTAATCCTTTCTACCCGATCATCTATTACTCCTGATTGTAGTAAGCGTAGTAAGCATCCTCCTGAAGTTCTGAGTCCTGCACGTCACCTTCGGTCCACGCCTCAACGGTGGATCCGTCAAGCTCGCCTTCTAAGCAAGGGGGGATTTAAGCAAGAGTGAGTACAGAGTACTCAGCAAGTAATAGTAGAGAATGCAATACATGAGTTTTTCCTTCTTTTTCCAAATCCAACTTACCACCTCCTTCAAATCTGCTTTTTATTGGAAATAGGTTTTGATTTTCTTTAAGAGTTGCCAATTTTAATTAAAAGAGCTACTAACACCCAAATATGAGGCAGACTTAGCTTCCGTAGCCTCCAATCCAGGAGACAGGCATGAATTCATGATTTAGACCTGCGAGTTTGTACCACTTTACCCATAGTGACCTCCACGAGTGAGGCTCCAGAATGTTTATCACTAATCCGGTAGTTGTGATCTTTACCCTGTTACTCGAGTGGGGGATCCTCTCAAGGCCATCCCACTACACTCGCAGCTAACAGTTGTACTCCACCCTAATGTGGCAGTACTTTCCTGGCTTCAAATATAGCGCCATATGGAGAACCTCAAACACATGTTGGGTTTCCATACGCCACCATCTCTCTGGGGTTTCGGCTCCCCAGATTAGGTGCCTATGTACTAATTAACCACCATGCAAGATCACAATACGTTCATAGGAGAACCTTTTACGTATGATTACTCACACTATGGTTGATCTTTGGATTTACGGCTCATTGCACGAGTATTAGTTGTTTATCCTTATATAATAACTTATGTAGAGGACCCCCCGGCCTTTTCACCTTCTCATCGGCGTCCTCTACCCACCACAATAGAATATAACTTTACGCCATAATGAAAACAGTATTAAGCTTTTGTTACCAACAACACCGACTTTCACAAGTCGAAAATAGAACTGATCACTTCCTCATCTTATACCACTTTCACTTTCCAACTTAGATACTTTGCTTTGAATCCAACTGATCTCGATTTAAGTTTTTGCAATATATATATATAAAGAGCTTTTTGATGCATGAGTGATATAGATACTTATACTGAAATCACTTTTAAAGGCACTTTAATGGAATTTGATCAAGGAAAGCTTGCCTGGAATAATACTGATAGGTACGCCCTCGCTCGTATACAAGAGCGGTTGGTCTGACGGGTTCTGTTCTGGACCTGACAAGGACCAAGTATCAAATCTACAGACTTGCCCAAAGCAACCCCTTTTTAATCTAACCCACCAACTTACCCATAGCATTAACATCTAGCAGCAAGTAATACAATAATGCAGTTAATTCCAAATTTATTACTTTATACAGATTTTAATTAACAACTTGCAGCTTTTAAATACATCTTTTTCCTACGATTCAAATACGATCAATTTAACCTACGCGAAAGCGCGAAGGAACCAGATTTCTTATTTTTCCTATTTTTCTTCTCTTCTTTTTCTCTTCTTTTCTTCTTTTTCTTATTTTCCTATCCTTTTCTTCTTTTCTCTCACCCTTTCCCTTTTTTCCTCTTCTGGCCGAAGGCCTTTCTGGCCTGGCTCCATCGGTCTCATCGCCTCCCCTCTTCTTCGCCTCCTCCAGCGCGCCTCCCTCCTAGCGACCACGCCTCCCCTACCACTGCCGGCTCCTCTCCTCCCCTACCTTCCTCTCTCGTTCTCACTCCCTCTACTCTTCCTCCGGTTCGCCCCCTGGCCGAACTCCCCTCGGTTTTCCTGACTACATCCCTCTGCTGCTGCGCCGGCTGGCGCGAGCGCCGCCGCCACGCGACTCCCCCTCGTCGCCGGTTTCCCCTTCTACCACAGATAAGTCCCCTCTCCACTCCCCTCTCTTCTGCTATTCTCCCTCTTCTCTGCTCTGAGTACCCCTCTAATCTCTCATCTACTTCTCCTCTACTCCCCTCTCTGCTTTAAAGAATATGAGAACAGATATTACTTGATCTATTCACTTTGCCTCATTTTACGTTTGCTCTACCTTTTGATTTCCGCATTCTAGGGGTCATGATAAGAACAGATACCACTTGATCTCATTGTTTATTTTTTTTTGCTGGTTGATTTACTTTCGATTTGGCATACGAGTTACTGATGAGAACAGATGCTACTGGTTTTGGTGCTCTATCCGTTGCTTTCGGTTTTGCTTGCAAGTTTCTAAGGTCGATGATGTTTGCTCTAGAGGGACGGCTAGGCATTGATCTAAGCAACCCTAGAGTTCAAAGCTGAGACTACTAGCTACCCAATCTACTCAGTGCACTAAAGAAGTAGCTTGCTACTGTGATCCGCCGTGCACCTGAGAGGTTTGAGGTTCGGTTGCAGGGGAGGATGAGGTTGGTGCTGTTCTTGGGGGTCTTCAGTTCATCTTGTGGACCTCCTTGCTCCTTGCTCCTTGATCAGTTCAGTGGACCTTGGGGATCCTCCGGTTCGGTTCGTCTTGTGGGTCTCTTCCCCCTCCGGCTTCTGGACCTTCCCTTCCTGCTTCCTTGCACCTTCGTGCTCCTTGGTCCCTCGATCTCTCTCTCTCTGGACCAAAAGTGGTTGTGCGTGTGTGTTCTGCTGGGGACTGAGAGAAGAGAGGAATGCTTGCTTGCTATAAGGAGAAGGGAAAAGAGTAGGGCTGGCCTGTAGCCATGCCCTCTCCTTGGCTGCCTCGGTTGCTGTGCTTGGCTGAGACTTGCTCTACGTGGCTGCTGAGTTGGCTGGGAGCTGGCTGGCTTGAAGCTACTGGCTGTGAGCTAGCTGGCTTGAAAGGTCAAAGTTACCATGCTCTCCTCTGGCTCTTTACTGAGTTACTGCAGGGGATGGCTAAAATTTGGGTTTCTAAATACTGAGGACACCCGCAGTCCGAACAGGTAAGTCGCGGTTGCCGAATGATGAACCGGTCTAGCGAGAGGTGCCGACTCGGCCCCAACGGGTCTGGTATCTCGGTGATCAATACCTCGCCTGCGGGTCTGACGGCAATCCTCTTCTATTTCTATTCGCTCTAATCGCATTTTAAAATCTTTTGAAATTAGTTTACGCTAATTACTGTTCTAATTACTTGATTGAGCTATTAATTGCTTAGTTGATTTTCTAGGTTCTTACACTAATGCACAACTCCCTTAGTTTATCTGATGGGATCCAGTTGAGAGTAAAATCACATATCATGATCAAATGGTAATTCTATAGTCTTAAAACCAGTATTTGAACTGGTTATCCATGCAAAATAAGCATAGGGAGTATTCTTAATAGTGAATGTAATAGTAAAAGCATATGACTCAGGGGGAAGAGAAAAATAATCTCTTTTGGAGATGATGACGAAAGTATTGTACACATTATGGAAATCCTACCTTATCACTCTTCATTGCACATGATGATGGTACAGGAACAGGAATTTTTGCAGATTTTTGTCGGTCTCCTGCAGTTTATGATACTATTTGTAACTTCACAAATAAGGAGATCCATCTTAAGGATCAATAATTTCTTGAATGTGCATAGGAGAAAATACAATAAAAGCAACTCGGAATAATGTTTTGCCTCGTGAATGTAACATGACAAGTGGTCTGATCAGATCCCCATCTATAATATCCAACTAGCTTAACATCAAAATATAGATCAGGTAGGGAGAAGTTCCTTAAAAGGATAATTAATCATACCTTAAAAAAGGAGAGATTTTAGGGACCGTATAGTAAATTCCTTTCAGTCTGGTACATGCTTCTTGAAAACAATCCAGACAAGACCAAACCTTTTTTTTTTCTTCTAAAAAGACAAAAAAAAAAAACTTGACTACAGTTCTAAAATAATACCCACCTTCCTTTTGTCAAAGAAATAGACATTTAAGAAACCAAATGTAGATTTATTTTATGTTGATGCTGTTCTATGCCTCTTTCATATTGTTTTAAATTAATATCTGCCAAACTTTTAACAAGCCAAGTCAAAATAAGAAAACATAGTAACTAACTTTAAAAGTGATATGCGCAATTGAGTTGCTATCTAGAAGGGGGCATGAATAATCCATATCACTATTATCCTAGCCATATCACAGGGAACAAAATGCAATGCCACAACTAAGAGGCAGCATTAATCTGCTTTTGGATTATGATGCATTACTGAAAGCTGAAACAGGAAGGGCATACTTTTCATGATACTCCAATTCACTGTCTAGAAGGAACTTATTACCATCACTTCCGATGGGCCAACTAGGAGCTTTAGTGGAGGCATCTAGACGCTGCAAAATTTTTCTGTCTGACTTCATGATGGAGATTGAGAATCCTACAAAAACGATAAAACTGTTATGAATAGCACTTGTATTCATTATGAGGCCAAAGGGCCAGTATATATACATGTACAAAAGGGACAGGAAATAGGACTCTATCTCTAACCAAGTAGGTATACAAGGGTAACAGGACTATCTCTAACACCCCCCCTCAAACTCATGGTGGATCTATTACACTGAGTTTGGAGAGGAAAAAGTTATGATAAGCTCTAGTTTGTGTCTTCGTGAAGAAATCGGCTAACTGAAGTTCTGAAGGCACATACTGGAGAACCACAACCTGATCCTGTACCTGTGACCTCATATAAGAAGCATCGACACCAATATGCTTGGTGAGTTCATGCTTCATTGGATCTCTGGCAATGCTGATAGCCCCTGTACTGTCAGATAAAAGAGGAGTCGGTGTAGAAACAGAATCAACGAAATCCTCAAGCAACCACCGTAGCCAAGTAACCTCTGCTGTCGAAAGAGCCATAGCCCGCAACTCAGCCTCAGCACTCGAACGAGAAACTGTTGTCTGCTTCTTAGTCTTCCAAGCAATGAGAGAACCACCAAGAAAAACACAGTAAGCAGAAAGGGACCGACGATCAGAGTGATCACTAGCCCATGTAGCATCAGAGTATGCCTGGAGTTGTAAAGGGCTGGAGCGTGGAAAGAAAAGACGACGAGAGATGGTGCCACGAAGATATCGTAGAACACGAAGAAGATGACTATAGTGGAGCTGAGTGGGAGCAGAAACGAACTGACTCAAGATATGAACTGGGTATGAAATGTCAGGACGAGTGACACCAAGGTAAACAAGACTCCTAACAAGATGGCGATAGCGAGTAGGATCCTCAAGAGGTTCACCATCAGTAGATCGAAGGTGAACATTGAGCTCCATGGGAGTCTCGGCTGTACGCTCATCAGTGAGAGAAGCGCGATCAAGAAGATCCTGGATATACTTCTCTTGGGAGAGAAAGAAACCCTCAGAGGTAGAAGAAACCTCAATCCCAAGAAAGTATCGAAGAGGACCTAGATCGGACATGAGAAACTGCTCATTGAGACGAGCCTTTACAAAGGCAATATACTGAGAATCATCGCCAGTAATGATCATGTCATCAACATATAGAAGGAGAAGAGTCCGACCATGAGAAGAAGTGTGAACAAAGAGCGCAGGATCATGAGCACTTGCAGAGAAACCAGCTGCAGTGATCACAGAAGAAAAACGCTCAAACCAAGCACGAGGGGCTTGCTTGAGCCCATAAAGAGAGCGATGAAGCCGACAAACCATGCCCTCAGGAACAGAATACCCTGGTGGTGGCTGCATATAGACCTCCTTATGCATCTCGCCATTAAGAAAGGCATTCTTGACATCAAACTGAGAGATAGACCACTCACGAACAGAGGCGACAGCAAGAAGAGTGCGAACAGTGGTCATGTGAGCCACAGGGGCAAATGTCTCATCATAATCACGGCCATGCTCCTGCTGAAAACCACGCGCCACAAGATGAGCCTTGTAGCGCTCAAGAGAACCATCAGAGCGAGTCTTAATCTTATAGACCCACTTGTAAGTAATGGAACGAACACGTGAAGGAAGTGGAACAAGATCCCATGTGCCAGTGCGCTCAAGGGCAGCAATCTCCTCTGCCATCGCATGCTGCCATTCCTGATGAATAACAGCATCACGGTAAGAAGTCGAGATGCAAGAAGAACATAGCACACACACCCAAAAAGGCGAAGTCCAGAATAATCAGGAGGCATACCACAAAGACGCTCAACTGGAATCCCACCCTTCAAAGCAGACGAAGGTTGGATATTGGTCAAGTAGGTAGCAGTGGAAATAGCCTCAGCCCAGAAGTGAGGTGGAATAGCGGAAGCAAGCATAAGAGCGCGAGCTGTTTCAAGAAGATGATGATGCTTGCGCTCAGCCACACCATTCTGAGCATGAGCACCAGGATAAGAAAATTGAGAAAGAGTGCACTGTGTGGCAAGAAAAGCCCGAAGAGCTCCTGACAGATACTCCCCTGCCGAGGCAGCACAAAGAACACGAATGGGAGAATCAAACTGAGTGCGAATCATGGTGGCAAAAGTCTTATAGATGGATAAAACCTCACTACGAGAGGACATAAAATATATCCAAGTGTGGCGAGAAAAATCATCTATAAAAAGAATATAGTAGCGATGACCCCCTTTTGAAACAAAAGGAGCCGGACCCCAAACATCAGAATGAACAAGATCAAAAGGGCGCTGTGATATAGACTCACTAGAATGGTAGGGGAGTTGTAGCTGTTTGCCAAGCTTGCAACCCGTACAGTGTAAAGAAGCATCACTAGACACAGAGCCTAAAAGACCTTGACGAACTAAAGAATACAGACGCGAGCCACAAAGATGGCCCAAACGGTGATGCCACTGAGCGAAAGTCCCGGTAGAAGAAGCAACGGATGCTGAAGCGGTAGAGGAAACGGAGAGACTGGCGGAGGCAGTGGAAGGTAGATGAAGCCAGTCAAGCTCCCAAAGACGCTGAGAGTCATGGCGGCGAGGGCCAGTCCCAACTAGAGCCCCCGTGTGGCGATCCTGAACACAACAAGAGTCAGAATCAAGAATAACGCGACAACCATGATCAGTAAGCTAGCCAGCGGATATGAGCTGCATGGTCAGTTTGGGAATATAAGAAACAGCAGGAACATGAAAAGAGGATGACAAGATTTCCTCGTCCTGCAACAGAGAGAGAGGTACCATCTGCAGTATGCACAGTGGTAGGAGCAACAGGAGGACTGATGGAATGTAGACAAGTAGGATCACATGTCATATGAAAAGAAGCTCCAGAGTCAAGAATCCAAGGTGTGATACCTGATGAGGATGATGGTTTCTCATGAGAAGACTGAGTAGCAGAACCAGCAGAACCTGTCGGTGTAGTGGCAGCCATGCGACGTAGTAGCATAAGAATCTCCTGAGTAGAGTCAGAACCAACAGAGGTCAGCTGAGGTGAGGCGCCCAAGAGTCCAGTGCCCTTAGAAGGACGTCCACCTTGACGTGCAAGGTCCTTCTTCTTCCTGTAGCAGAACTGTTCCACATGTCCGTTCTTATTGCAGTAGGTGCAGTGAAGGCCTCCCCCCTTAGTGGCTGGAATTGAAGTAGGTGGCACTGTCGGAGGAGTAGACCACGAAGACGAGTCTCCTCAGTACGAATAGTTGCAAGGGCCTCCAACAAAGTGACACGAGGATGACGAGCAAGCAACGGGCACGAATCTGCTCGAACTCAGCCCGAAGACGTGTCAGGAAGTCGTAGATCTTGTGAAGCTCGGATGAGTCTTGTGTGGCCGAGGCAAGTCCGGCAAATCTCCGGTTCGAGTGAATCAAGCTGACGCCACACCGAAGACAGCTGCGCATAGAACTCATCCACAGTAGAATCACCTTGCTGAAGCGACTGCTCCTATCGTACAACAGCAAGGTACAGAGAGTCTCCAGCTGGCTCATAACGATCGCGAAGATGCGCCCACATCAACTGTGCCGAAGACAAAGCAACAATGTCACCAGTAAGATGCACCTCCATGCTAGCAACCAAAATAGCAGAGGCACGAGCATCTTCATCAATCCATGTCTTGTGAGCAGAAAACTGAGTCTGAAAAGATTCCAAAGCATCGGCATATTCATCAGAGGCCTTCTGGTGATCAACATCATTGGCCTCCTTAGGAATAACAGGCCTGGCAGGAGGAGTAGGACGAGGCAGACATAAAAGTTCACCGGTAAGAAACTCCCATAGACGCTGACCACGCATGTGAAGACGCATATGAAGAACCCAATCGCGATAATTGAGGCCATCGAAGATAACCAGGCAGCAAGGAACTGAAACAGTCCCCGAAGAAGAACCTGCATACGAAGACTTTTTTTTTTACAACCCAAAACCAACCGGACTCAACTGCGTCCGACCTGGCTCACTCACGAGCAGGAGCCCAACATGGCTCACTCAGCCGCAGGAGCCAATGGAGGGTTGGAGAGCCGAAGGCGACCTGGCCCGCGGCGGCCGGAAGCTGCGCAGCGCCCAGAGGCGATGCGGCCCGCAGCGGCAGCGGCCGGAGGAGACCTGGCCCGCGCGGAGGGCGATGGAGCCATGGCGCCAGAGGCGAGGCGGCCCAGCCGCTGGGCGGCCGACCAAGACGGCTTCGGCGGCAATCAAGGAGGAGGAACGGCGCGGTGGCCGGCGCGTGATGTCGTCCGAGTAGATCAACAGTCGAGGCGGCCGGCGCGTGAAAAGTAGAACCGACGGGAAGAGCCGGTGAAGGAATCGATGCAAGTGCAACGCCTAAGAAAGAGGTAACCCTAACCCTAGATTGGCTCTGATACCATGTTATGAATAGCACTTGTATTCATTATGAGGCCAAAGGGCCAGTATATATACATGTACAAGAGGGACAGGAAACAGAACTCTATCTCTAACCAAGTAGGTATACAAGGGTAACAGGTTCTATCTCTAACAAAAACAATAGCTGAAGTCTTTTTTAAATAATTGTGACTAACGTAACTAACCAAACATAGAAGTCCTAAGCTAAGCTGGTGGAAATATGGAGATCGAAATACTCAGTAATAAGGCTAAACTGCATACTGGGCTTATAGTTCATTCCTCATTACTTTTAACATATTGCAGACTCAGCAGCAAGTCATTCCACAGTATACTGTTCCTCATTATATTAAAAAGCTGAATATACTAACCTGCCATGTCAAGTGAAGTCATAAAAGATCCTGTGTAGACTCTGTCGATAGCAATTCCATATTCCAGTTGTAATCCACGTAAAGCCTTTCTAGTGGCAATCATCAACTCCATAATAGGAGTAGCACCTAATCTATCAATTAGGATAATATGCTAGATCAGTGTTGCACTCAGCAGTTACTTAATCTCTTGCTTCAAGAGAGCACCTGAAAGTCATAGTACAATGCATGTGGAACAAACCCAACCCAGAATACGAAAGCCCTTTTCGTGGAAATACTTCTGTTTTATGTATGGTGACGGTATTTCTGCAACAGATGATGGGTATTCATCCCAGCAAAAGTAGTACAATGATCTCATTGGGTTCCAAAACACTACAACCATACGTGCAGGCAGGCAGCGATGCAGCACCAATCTAATCCCCCATACTTCCCCAGAAGTTTGGCATTCAGCTGCACTGATTTAATCCCGATTTTAAAAGTCCACTAATCAACTCAAATCATAATTTATGACATGGAGTTGATAAAGCCAAATATATTCTTCTTCTGGCAATGATGTTTACTGAACTGTGATTTGTATAGTACTTAACATTTATAGCTTCAGGATTCAAGAAGGTTATGTATTTTCTAATCACACGGACTTATTTGGAAAAGTAACTCAGGAGATACAACAAAATAACAATTTTAAAAACTGTATACCCATTAGTCAGGAGAATCGCCCTGTCGCCTCTTGTAATAGGAACATATTGAGTTTCCTGTCAGAGTGGGCACAAGTACATTTATAATCAGGCATTCAAATAGCTTTTACAACCATTAGAATAATAATTTAAAAAAGGATAAATTATAACTTATATCATGAAAAATCCTGTTTTGAGTTTTTTCTCCATGACCGCACAACAATACTCAATACAGATGTATGGAGGGTGAACAAGAACTGGGGTTAATGTTAAATGACAATAAAGATATGCGAAGTCATCAGTTTAGATCAGCGTGTCAAATTCCTCTAACTAGTGCACCAAGTGATTGGGTGGGAGGAGCGAAGCAATGGAAGATCATGATGATTGAGAGATATAAGGGTTGATTGAATCGAAAGAGGCACCTTCTCATCCAAAAAATAACAATAAAAAAAAAATGAATAGTCATCTTGACTGAATCAGTTAATCGCAAATTCAGGTAAGCTGAGATGACTAGTGGACAGTGAGTGGTGTATAAAATCCCAGATAACCTTGTATAAAGAACTGGCTTGGGAGTCCACCTATCAACTGTCAGATAATTGCATCTGTATATATTTTTTTAGGGAAATTCCATTGAATATATAGCTTTATGTTGAGTATGAATTTTCAACTGAAAACCAGTAAAGGTACCAAACTCAGTAATTTGCTTCATAGTACTAAATAAAATAAGGAGTGAGCAGCCGAATTGCCAAAAATATAGTTTTTTTTTCAAAATGAGAGAAGCAAGGTCATGGACCTGCCAGGGGTTAACATTCATGTTTATTATAATATCCTTTCGTAATACATATGTAGCTTGTGAGATATACATGCATCAGTAAGCAAATAATGGAACCAAACATCAATTTGTTGTATGCTTTGAGGTTCTAATATATCCATAAATGGTTTGATATTCAAGTGTGAAAAACAAGAGTGTGCAGAGGATAATGGTACTAGTTTAAATGAAATTATCCTTTTGTACATGTTTGCTTCCCACTTCTAAGGTTTTATGTGATGAAACTCGAAAGAAAAAGGCAAAGTTAGCAGAATCTGGAAGGAAGTCAGCTGTTGGAAGGGCTACAATACCGGTGATAAGATCTGCTTAAGAACACGAGCCACCACTACATCAACAGGCTGAAGTTCAGTGACAGCAGCACCAGGCTCTCCATGCTGGAAAATACAGTTACACTATATTGTTAGTAAAGTCAAAAGTGTAAGTACATGCTCAATACTATAGAAAAGTAATAGTTTTTGTATAATTGTAAGTTGCACTAAAATGCAAAAAAAAAAAATTTGCAGTAAATTGTTATGAATAGCACTTATTGATCATGAAGCCAATAGGTCAGAATAAATACATGTACATGCGGGTACAAAAGGAAAATCTATATAAGACAATCTCTATACAAGGCAATAAAGGATACTTGTCAAAACCCCTTCTCAAACTCATGGTAGATCAACAACACTAAGTTTAAAGAGATAAAAGTTGTGATGAGCTCTAGTCTGTGCCTTTGTGAAGAAGTCTGCCAACTGAAACTCTGAAAGCACATACTGAAGAGCCATGGCCTTATCTTGTATCTGTGACCGCATGTAGGAAGCATCAACACTGATATGCTTGGTGAGTTCATGCTTCACCAGGTCTCGATCAATGCTAATAGCACCTGTACTATCAGATAAAAGAGGAGTTGGTGTAGAAACAAAAACACCAAAATCCTCAAGTAACCATCGTAGCCAAGTAACCTCTGTTGTTAAAAGAGCCCTAACTCGCAACTTAGCCTTAGCACTCGAACGAAAAACTATTGTCTACTTTTTAGTCTTCCAAGCAATGAGAGAACCACCAAGAAAAACACAGTAGGCAGAAAGAGACGGTCAGTAAGAATTATCACTAGCCCAGGTAGCGTCAGAATATACTTGAAGGTGTAAGGAGATGGAGCGTGAAAACAAAAGACGGCGAGAGATAGTTCCACGAAGATATTGCAGAACACGAAGATGACTATAGTGGAGCTGAGTAGGAGCAGAAACAAACTGACTCAAGATATGCACTGGATACGAAATGTTAGGACGAGTGATACCAAGGTAAACAAAGCTCCCAACAAGATGGCGACAGAGAGTAGGATCCTCAAGGACCTCAAGAGATTCACCATCAATAGGTCGAAAGCAGTGGCGGACCCAGAACGAAAATATAGGGAGTGCTCATGGGTTAAGCCAATGGTCCGTAAAGAACTGGTGCTACCTTTAGGTAAGTTGATCCAGCTAAAATCTTATGAATTGTGCCGCACTAAATACAAAGACTGACAAACAATAGGTGGAAAGGCCATTACAATCCTGTGCACCTTTAGATCCCGCATGGACGCCTCCTCTCTTAAGTTGGCGTCATAATTTTTTTTACTATATTCAAGCCTTACAAATGTATTATATATGTTAATTATATTCATAAGCATTTCATCAAAACAACTTAGGACGTGCTACTTAAGAATTTTAGGATAGCTAACAAAGAAAACAAGCTAGCATACCACAATATTAAATTACAACAAAATAGCATCAAACAGGAAAACAAAAATCGCATCAATTCACAAGAAAACGAGAAAACATTGATACAACATTAGTGCATGTGACCAACTGTAGGGGTGACTGGAACCCACCTTGCCCACCCCATCGGGTCCACCACTGGTTGAAGGTGAACATTGAGCTCCATGGGGGTCTCTACTGTGCGCTGATCAGTAAGAGAAGCACGATCAAGAAGTTCCTGAATATACTTCTCTTGGGACAAGAAGAAGCCATCAGGTGTAGAAGAAACCTCAATCCCAAGGAACTAATGAAGGAGACCCAAATCAGACATGAGAAACTATTCACTGAGATGTGCCTTCACAAAGGCAATATACTGAGAATCATCTCCAGTGATGATCATTTCATCAACATACAGAAGAAGTCTGACCACGAGGCGAGGTGTGAACAAAAAATGCAGGATCATGAGCACCAGCAGAAAAGTCAGCTGCAGTAACTACATAAGAAAAACGTCCAAATCAGGCACGAGGAGCTTGCCTAAACCCATAAAGAGAGCGGCTAAGCCGACAAACCATGCCCTCATGAACAGAATACCCTGATGGTGACTGCATATAGACCTCCTCACGCAGCTCACCATTAATAAAGGCATTTTTGACATCAAGATGAGATATGAACCACTCACAAACAGATGCTACAGCAAAAAAAAAAAGTGTGAACAATGGTCTTGTGAGCCAAAGGAGCAAAAATCTCATCATAATTACGATCATGCTCCTGCTGAAAACCACATGCCACGAGACGAGCCTTGTAGCAATCAAGAGAACCATTAGAGCGAGTCTTAATCTTATAGACCTACTTGCATGTAATGGGACAAGGTGGCTCGCCTGTGAGAAGCTCGCAAAGACGTTGACCACGCATTTGAAAGCGCATATGTAGAACCCAGTCTCGATAATTGAGACTATCGAAAATAACCGAGTAGCGAGGGATAGAAACGGTGCCCGACAAAGAACCAGAAGACTACAACATTTTTTTGTCTTTTTTCCGAGGGAGCCGGAGCCAAGACGGAACCGAAACCGGATTAAATTGAAAAACAATCGGATTGAAATCCAATCGATCAATACTCCTTCCAGGAGGCTCGGCAACAGCGGCAGGCAGTTGTAGCGGGAGCTCGTCCTCGGCAACGGTGGCGGAGGCCGAGGAAAGCGACGCCCTTGTCCTCGGTGATGGCGCACCTATATTGATCATGAGGCTAATAGGCCAGAATATATACATGAACATGTGGGGGGTACAAAAGGAAAGCCTATATAAGGCAATCTCTATACAAGGTAATAAGGGATACTAGCAATCTCTATACAAAGCAATATATTATACTAAGCAATCTCTATATAAGGCAATAAAGGATACTTGTCTAACATAAATAACCACAAGTAGACAAGTACAACTCCAAAGCCTCAATTTTTCATGAAGTTATAAGCTGAGGGTGATATGTGAGGTAAGCTTACAAGTCCAAGACCAAGCTCCATTTGTTCAGGACCTAAACGATCTGAGGTGTCTTGTCCAGGCAATGTACACACTGACAGAGCAACTCCCATTGTACCAACCAACTCGGATGCATGTCTTGCTTCTTCTGCAACATCTTCAAGGGACAAACCAGCATCGGCAGCAGCTCCAGCTACCTATAAGTAAGGCAGGCAGATATTGATCTTATTGAATCAAATGAAATCAGTGAGGAAAAAGCTAATCTCTCAATCAGAAGTATATTGCCCATATTTTAGAACAAAATCCAGACAAATCATAACTTAAAAAGGGTTGTTCACAATAATGTGCATTGCAATCAGAATATAAGTTTTTTATTTATTTAGAAAAGAAACCAATACACTAGTCTTTGCTCGCTGGATCCAGCATATCGATTTTGTATCAGCAAGCTTGGCAAGGGATATAATTTCTGCTATAAAGAATAATGAATAATCATTGAAGTATATAAAATGAAGGATCAGTTTATAAAATTATGTCATGCGACATGCCTTGACCAAAGTGATGAGTGATGACCAAATAACAGAATATACAGTGAGCAGAGGACAGATATCACAGTAACATGATCTCAATGCACAAGTAAAAAGGGAGCATCACTAAAGTCTGTATTAAGAAAGTGCACTACAGAAATTACATGATCAACTGCATATAAGAAAACTGCCCCATGTAAGGAGGAGCCTCCACATTTCCAATTGTTGTGGTAGATCCTAGTTTATAATGTATCTATCCTTTCACTGGCAAGAAGATTACTGCGGTCTGAGATAGCAAGTTTATTTTCTGGAAGAACTTGTTCTACTATATTGAACCTAAGTTATATTATTTGCAGCTAAGCGAAGGAGACAAGATAGAATCAAAGAAAGAAATGAAAATAATGGATACATAATTTAACAGTTATCCACCAAGCAAATGTTGTACAGCTAAAATAGACAGATAGGAGAGCATACTACCTTATTCACAAGAATTGTGCCTGCAAGGCCTCTCCTGCCAACTATGCCTTGAGTTGGTGGGAGAGAACAATCATCTCCAACAATAACCATCTGATATTATTTGACATACAAATGAAAATCCATTAACCATTTTCATTTGAATTGATATTTAGAAGGTACTGAAGATATGCAACCTCCACTTTGTAGCCTTCAGATTTTGCTTCCTCAGCTGCCAGGCCAAAATTTAGTCGATTGCCCGTATAATTCTGTAATTCCCAAAAAAACAAAATCTCTATTTTACAAAAATGAGTGTTGAAATAGATGGGTGATGGCGACTGCATCCTTAGGAGGAGGAGGCAGCAGCGGCACGGGAAAAAGGGTTAGGTTGTGAGAACCATGGCTACGATACCATGTTACGAATGCAACTTGTATATGTCAGGGGGCAATGGCCCAACATATATAGGAGTACATGAGAGTACAAAAGGAAAACATATACAAGGCAATGCGTAAAAGGGAAACTAACAATATGGAAATACAGGATATTTCTCCAACAGAGAATACAAAATCAAGAAGATGAGAGAAAACTGTACCAAGATAAAGCCAGAAGTGTGTTTGTACTACTTCATTTTAGTATTTACTAAGTAGAAGTTGGAGCATGATGCGTACAACTCCCAGATGTGTTACTTGATGTTTTCCTACAAGTTTTCCTCTTAAACTCCTACTTTATTCAACATGACTTTGTAAAGCAGATCTCTGGTTGTAAAAGGCAAGTACCGTTACTACCAGAAGACAGCCCATGGGACCTGTTACAGTTCGAATAGCCTACAGCAGAACACGTCGTGAGAATTTTGAAATCTGGGCAACTAAAGACCTTGAACAAGTTTTTTCAGAGATTGTACAGCCAAAATAGAATTAACAGGTGGCGAAGTAAAAACATCTCCAGAAACAGCAGCTGTCAACATTCCTTGACCAACAAAGCCACCGTGGGCTGGCTCATGGCCACTTCCACCACCTGTGTATGAAATCAAGTTGCTGAAACATACCAAACTAAAAGTAGCCCATAGAAAACAAAAGAATTGTCAATCAACTTTTGGACATGTTACTGAATTTGGCTATGCGTTCTGGAATTGCTGACGGGAAAAGAAAGAAAAATGTCAAATTAGACAAATAAGAAAGTATCACTGTTTATTTCTACGTATAAAGGAATAACACTAACAAGAATAGCACATGAAAGCTCAAACTATCATTCCATCCATCCTGTAAGATCTCCTAGGCTTAGCCTTGTACACACTCTTCAGCTCTCCAATTAGATGTCAGAAAGAAAATTCAAGTATCTCGCTTCTTGTACAGTTATAGAATATGCTGTTAAGATTGTTAGACAGTATCCTGATATGCCTTGTATAGATATTAGGCTTTCCCTTTATACCCTCATGTACATGTATATATATTGGCCCATTGGCCTCATGGTGAATACAAGTGCTATTTGAAAGAGTATGGTTGGGAAAATAATAGATTGATTATGGGAGGAGCCCAAGGCTCAAGTACATATAGGCAAGGATATTTCTAAGATTAGGAAAGACCTAATCTAGGAGATCCTTGCCAAACATAACCAATTAGATTAGGAAAGACCTAATCTAGGAGATCCTTGCCAAACATAACCAACTAACCAAAAACAGATAGGGGGAGGCAGCCGCATGACTCGAAGGGCAAAGAAATGAACCACCTGGGCCCATTACCCTATACATCACGCTAACACGCCCCCGCAGTCGGAACGTCGGTGGTTAGCCACGGACATTCAGACTGGACCGAAACTCAGAAAATACTGAAGACGGCAGCCCCTTCGTGAAGACATCGGCGAACTATGATGTCGTGGTAACGTGAAGAACCCGCACGGTACCCATGGCTACCTTCTCACGAACGAAATGAAGATCGATCTCGATGTGCTTCGTCCGTTGATGCTGAACCGGGTTGGAGGACATGTAGACCGCGCTAATGTTGTCGCAGTAGACAAGGGTAGCACGGCGAAGCGGAATGTGGAGCTCATGAAGAAGTCCGTTTGAGCCAAGAAGCCTCAAAGCAACACCATTGGCGGCACAGATTACTCGGCCTCATTATTTGGAGCGGGACACGGTGTTCTGACGCTTGGAAGACCAGGAGACCAGGTTGTCACCAAGGAACACGGCATAGCCCGAGGTGGACTTGCGCGTATCGGGACAGCCAGCCCAGTCAGCATCAGAATAAACCACCAAGTCATCCTGGGTCGACGGGTGAAGATGAAGACCCAGGTGTAGAGTACCCCGAATGTAGCGAAGGATGCGCTTGAGAGCAGCAAGGTGGGGCTCTCGAGGGTCGTGCATGTGAAGGCAAACCTGCTGCACGGCGTAGGCAATGTCGGGCCGTGTGAAGGTCAGATACTGCAAGGCGCCGGCAAGACTCCGGTAGTCCGACGGGTCAGCAACTGGAGCTCCCGAGTTGGCAGAGACCTTGGGGCTGATATCCACGGGCGTTGTGCATGGTTTGCAATCGGCCATCCCAGCACGATCCAAGATGTCAACCATGTACTGGCGCTGAGAGAGTATCATACCGTCGGCGCTGCGCTGAACCTGCATCCCGAGGAAGTGATGAAGTTCGCCCAAGTCCTTCATGGCAAACTCGCCTGAAGGGTGAGATGACTGCCGCAGAGGTGTGTCGAGGAGGCGGTGAGACGATGTCATCAACGTAGGAGTAGGTAGATCGTGTCGCGCTACTGCGGTAGACAAACAGCGAAGTGTCTGACTTGGCTTCCACAAAACCAAGAGAGACCAGATGTGTGGCGAAACGGCTGTACCAGGCACGGGGAGCCTGCTTGAGACCGTAGAGCGACTTGTTCAGACGACAGACAAAGTTGGGCCTGGCAGGATCCTCAAATCCGGAGGGTCGTTGCAAACACTGTCTCTGTCAAGGTGCCATGGAGGAAGGCGTTCTTGACATCGAGCTGGTGAACTGGCCACTGGCGAGAGAGAGCCAGAGAGAGCACTGTGCGAACTGTGGCGGGCTTGACTACTGGACTGAAGGTCTCGGCAAAGTCGATGCCTGGACGCTGTGTGAAGCCGCGAAGGACCCAACGTGCCTTGTAGCGCTCCAGAGATCCGTCGGCGTGGAACTTGTGTTTGAAGATCCACTTGCCCGTGACAATGTTGGCATGTCGCGGCGAGGAACCAACTCCCAAGTGCAGTTCTCGAGAAGGGCAAAGATGTTCTTCCTCCATAGCACCGCCAATTGGGATCGGCAAGGGCGCCACGGAAGGTCTTTGGAACCGGGGACAGAGGTGCAGCATGGTACAAGGACGGTACGCGAAAACTGTCCTTGGCCCGAGTCGCCATGATGTCCGTTCCTTTGTCGGAAACGGCAACAACACCGGGCACCGGCCGGCGATCGCGAGGGAGGAGTCTTTGTCGGAGGACCGCGGCTGCTTTGGGCGCTGGAGTAGACGCGCGGGAGGTGCGCGTGGCTGCGACGGAAGCCGGGTGAGAAGCGGTTGCCGTCGGCGTGGCGTAGGACCCGCGTGAGAGTCTTTGGAGAAGCCGTCGGTGCCACAGACGGTGCACCACCCGCACGCGTGAGCGCGGAAATCCGGTATCTTGGCGGCGCAGAGGCGGCGGTAGACGTCGGCATGGGGCGTAGAGCAACGATGGTGGCGTCGGGAGGACTCGCAGAGACACTGATTGGCAGCCCTATGGGAGGGGGCGCCGGGTTAGTGAATTCATCTAGGAAGGTGAAGTCTGCAGCAGTGGGAGGGGAGGTATGCTCGGCAAAGGGAAAAGCGGTCTCGTCAAAAAGAACATGACGGGAGATTATGATTCTATTTGTGGTAGGATCAAGACATCGGTATCCCTTGTGGTGAGCGGAATAACCAAGGAAGATGCAGAGGGCAGAGCGCGGGGCGAGTTTGTGGGGAGCAGTGGCCGAAAGATTGGGGTAACACTTACAGCCAAAGACACGCAGATTATCGTACGACGGTGCACTGCCGAAGAGAGCAAAGTGTGGTGTCGAAAAATCCAGTGTCTTGGTCGGCAAGATGTTGAGGAGGGTTGCAGTGTGCAACGCCTCAGCCCAATACGAAGGTGGCATGCTCGCCTGAAACAGAAGGGAGCGAATGACATCGTTAGTGGTACGAATAATCCGCTCAGCTCGACCGTTCTGCGAGGACGTGTAGGGACACGACATGCGAAACTGAACGCCATGTGTGAGGAAGAAGGTGCGCGCGCTGGAGTTGTCGAACTCCCGGCCGTTGTCACTCTGGACGGCCTTGACTTGAGCGCTGAACTGGGTAGACACATAGGCGAAAAAGTTAGATAAGGTGGAAAACGTGTCAGATTTAAGCCGTAAAGAAAACGTCCATAGGTGATGTGAGCAGTCATCAAGAACAACTAAGTAATATTTGTAACCAGAGACACTAACAATGGGAGATGTCCAAAAGTCACAATGAATAAGATCAAAGTTGTTTGACGCTCGAGATACTGAAGGGCTAAAAGGAAGACGAACATGTCGTCCTAACTGACACGCATGACACAAAGACTCCAAACTTTTATTACAACCAGGAATAGCCGAAGTGAGTTTGGAGAGGGCTTCGCGACCAGGGTGGCCGAGACGACGGTGCCACAGGGAGGATGACGTGGAGCTGGCAACAAGGGAGTGAGCCACGGCACCGCAGATGGGTAGAGCGGACCGAGCTATTGCACTGATGATCACGTTCGCGAGAGAAGATCCTTCACGTAACAACCATACGGGTCAAACTCCACGTAACAATTGTTATCGATGAGTGAATTGGCGAACGTAAATAAGATTCTTGATAAGTCGAGGCGAAACAAGAACATTATTTAGAACAAGAGAGCCAAGGTGCGTCGAGCCTGTGGCGGTGACAGTGTGAGCGAGCCATTACCGACAACAATGGAGGTGGGAGAGGGATACCGAGGGGTTGAGGAGTGAGAGAGGGTACCATCATGAGAGGTCATGTGGGAAGAGGCACCTGTATCAAGGTACCAATCGTTGTTTGCCGGCGGAGTGAGGGTGACGGTGCTGAACGTGGAGGCCAGAGAATTCTGGTCCCAGAGCGGAGACCCCTCCGTGGGCTGGTGCTGCGTCGGCTGCTGCTGCTGTAGGTACTGTGTCGGCAGGAAGGCCTCTTTGTTGGAGCGGAGTGCATTTCTTTGGCGAGTAGAGTTCTTGAGCGGCCCGGCTCTTCTGGGGCCGACGCGCCCCTGGGGAAGTTGGGCCAGAGGAGGCGCACGGGGACCGGGCCACATTTGGATGGATCCGGTCCACGGGTTGAAGAACGACGGCCAGCCGCCGCCAGGCGCAGCAGCCGTGCCGGGCGTAGAGGAGGAGCCGGAGGAGGGAGTGCCGCTGCCAGGCGCAGCAGTGCCGCCTGAGGAGGTGCGGTGGTCCTTCGGCTTCTTCTTCTTCTGCTTGGGGGCGGCCGGACGAGGAGGACCGCTGCTGGTCGGTGCTGACTGGCGAGGCGAGGGAGAGCCAGTGGCGACGAGGGCAGTCGGAGGAGCAAAGGGAGTTTGCACCATGTTGATCTCCTCAAGGAGTTCATTGCGGACGGCGGCGAAGGAAGGAAGGCGGCGCATGAGGTGGACCCGATGTCCCTGCATCGCTTCGTTGAGCCCGCGAATCACGTTGAGGACCAGAGCGGTCGATCCACGTGTTCGTCGAGGTCAGCGAGGTCGTCGGCTTCTTGAAGCGTTTGCAATATTCGGTGACGGAGAGGTCACCTTGGGCAAACGCGCGAAACTTGGCGTCAAGGTGGAGAGCACGGGTCTCCTGATTGCCAAGGAAGTGATCCTCGATGGCGATCCAGGCGTCGTAGGCGGTGGCGCGGTGGTCGATCACGGCGTCGGCAAGGTCGGCGGTGATCGTGCTATACAGCCATGATTTGACGACGGCGTTCATCCGAGCCCAATCAGGAAGTGCCGAGGTGGCGAGTCGCGACGTGGTCTGGCAGCCGAATACTTCGTGACGGCGAGGAGGAATTGTTCGCGCCAACGTGGGTAGTTGCCGGAGGTGTCGAGGACGAGGGGGACCAGACTGCGGGCGTTCTGCACGGAGACAGCCTGGGCTTGGAGGTTGAGAACGGCGGCGGTCTCGTGGTCATCCTCGTGGTAAATCGCCGGCGGTCAGGCGAGATCGGCCGCTTGGCAGCGTCGGCGGGCTTTAGCGCGCCTTGGCGATCTGGCCTTGAGCCAGCGATCGGCAGCTGCGTCGCGTCTTCGGATCTGATAGCGGCCTCTGCTTTCAGCGCTGAAGCCAGGGCGAGTCTCGGCGGTGGCGCTGGCGTCGGCGTCGTCGCGAGCACTGCTTTCAGGTCGGCAGCGGAGCGGCAGGGTCCCGGCCATACTGAAGCGCGGCTAGAGCGCGCAGGGGCAGCGGAAGGGTGAGAGGGGAAGCTCCCGGTCTCGTGATACCATGAAAGAGTATGGTTGGGAAAATAGTAGATTGATTATGGGAGGAGCCCAAGGCTCAAGTACATATAGGCAAGGATATTTCTAAGAATAGGAAAGACCTAATCTAGGAGATCCTTGCCAAACATAACCAACTAGATTAGGAAAGACCTAATCTAGGAGATCCTTGCCAAACATAACCAACTAACCAAAAACAGAGGGGGAGGCACCGCACTGAAGAAGCGGCAAAGAGAACCACTGGGCCCATTACCCTATACATCACGCTAACACTATTCATAACAAAGATTACCTTATCTAAACCATATTGGTTAATGGATAGAGATCAGTTCCGATCATGCGAAGATTTGAACACAAGTCAGTTTGTAATTGTTATCTCTCTGTTGTAACAAACTGTATCAAAACTGACAACTTGATCAATATAAATAGCAGAGCTTTCAACATTCAACCGGAGGCTTTGCAGTGTTCTGTGGGTCGAACTTGGTGTCATGGAGTTCTAGGAAGCAACCGGCTGTCTCGCAATCAAGTACAGAAGCAGAATACAAGGCTGTAGCAAATGCTGCGGCCGAACTCATATGGCTGGAATCTCTGTTGAACGAACTGAAGGTCCCTCTGCGCCAGCCGCCAAAGCTCTAGTGTGATAATATAGGAGCAACATACCTCACAGCAAACCCGGTGTTTCATGCTCGCACTAAGCACATTGATATTGATTTTCATTTCGTGCGAGAACGGGTGGCACAACGGCAGCTCGAGATTCAGTTCATTTCTTCAGCAGATCAAGTTGCAGATATTTTCACAAAGCCACTTCCTCGACATCTGTTTCGAAGGTTCTACAACGATCTCAATCTGACAGAGAGAGGCTGAGATCGAGGGGGCGTGTTAAGATGACCTTATCTAAACCATATTGGTTAATGGATAGAGATCAGTTCAGATCATGCGAAGATTTGAACACAAGTCAGTTTGTAATTGTTATCTCTCTGTTGTAACAAACTGTATCAAAACTGACAACTTGATCAATATAAATAGCAGAGCTGTGCGCATCAGTTGTGTGCGACAGAAACTCAAATCAATCTATACTTTGATTAGCCTCTTGTTTTTCATATGCCATTAAAAATATAACTCCAAGATTCTGTGTTATGCATCCAGCAACAGCACCGAGCAATATACTTGACAGGTAACACAATATCCAGTTAATATGTAAACACCAGAAATTACCACGCATAGCATCACTAACTAAATACTGCACCTGAAAAACTACAAACCAAAAGGTTGAAAATTAACATATCCACCGAGTGCATTACATAACATAGCCCCCCAACACACACACACACTTACTTATAAGTAACAGCACAAATTCTCAATTCCGCCATCCCCGATTCCCACACCCACACACATGACCCAAATATAGATCAAAAGAAATGATATAGGACTTATAATTACCATCACATCCTTGTAAGATCATCATGCCCAGTCAAAATTTGAACATAACAGCCCAAAATATGTTGCAAAGCGAGCATGATTACCGCATATAACCGCGACCTTATCGTAGGTCCCGCTAGCGGCATCGGCACGGAGAACCACCTTGATCTGCACACCATCGGGCACAAAATTAAACAAAGAAACCACAAAAAAAAATTGGGTGTAAAAGGCGGCTCCCATGCCTAAAATCCACCGCGTCACCTCGGGGAACCCGTCCAGGTGCTGCAGCCCGGGGTACGTCTCCACCAAGCCCTCAATGAACTCCATCACCACATCTGCATCCTCAAAACCCCACCAATTCGTAAATTTTCTCCAAAAGTGGGCGGAAATCATCGGATTATCGAAGCAGCACAAGGATTCCACGGAAACAGGAGAAGCCGTTACGCTGTACCGTTGGGGTCGTTGATGAGCTTCTTGCCCTGGGCCGTCATGGGGACCTGGATCCGTCGCCGGAGGCGGGAGGAGAAGCGGAGGTGGAGCTGGAGGAGGAGTTGGTGCAGTTCGCCAGTGAAATGCTTCGTGAGGCTAGGAGCATGTAAGTGTAACCTGTTGGGGAGCCGTAGGTTTTCTAAAAAAAATTTATAAGAAATTGTACGTATCGAAAAGCAAGGTTACAAGGCTGCCTCTGTGTCTGTGCTGACTGCTATGCTGGGACGGTGCTGAGTTTGTGTTGTTTGGGTGATGCATTGCTTGAATTCGAGTCCAATTTAGCATAAAGAAATCAAAGTTGTCAATTATTAAATTCAGCCTTTAATAAACAATCCACTAAACGACGTGACCTAAAAAGCAGCTCACCACTTAGCAAAACTTCTTCTTCTTCAACCATGCATGAGCACGAATGTATTCGTCGTCGCTATACTAAAAACTAAATAACTAAAGATGATACTTAAAATTCGACGGCAAAGGATAGAGTGCAGCTCAAAAGAGGCCTCCTGTTGGCTACGCCACTAGATGGGTGGAACTGGGATTCTTGGCTCTTAGTAGCTTAACATTCGGTTTTACTGTTGAACGGAACTCACTACTGTCACAAATTTAGTGTGAATGGCAAACGTACAATTGTTCGAATAAATTAGAGGATCATAGTCCAATGTGGTTGCACCTGACAAGTCCGAAGAAAAAAATTCCAGCAATTGGAGCAGGCTTAGGAGTTTGGACTACACTAGCAACGTTCTCTTGCAGAGAATCATGTAACATAAACCCATCGGTGTCGTTTTCCATTCATCTTGGATTTTAATCCTAAAAAAGATTACATCTATTATGTGGGGAAGTTTTGGAGGCCAACTAGGCCTCCATGTCACCCTCCGACTTTTTGCAAAAAAAAAGCCCCTTAGCTTCCTCCAAATTACAGATAGATCCCTGTAAAATTACAAAAAAACCCTCCAAATTTTTTTATATTTTTTTCTCAAAACTGTGAGGGTAAAAACCATTTTTTTTTCCAAAATAGACCATGTGTTCTTCCGAATAGCATTTAAGTCCCTCCTTCGTTATTTTACGAAAAAAAACTCACGTTAAATACAAATCTCGAATAATCCTTTTTCTAATTTTTCGGAGTAACGCTTAGGTCCAAAAAGAATACGAATATGCCCCCGTTCCTTGAGTCCAAGTCCTTGCTCCGTTTTTCCTGAAAAAAACGATTTTGTCAAAAAAAAAAAATGTGTACAGCTCTATCTTTAGAGTTTTTTTTTTCAACTTGATCTCTAATATTTTCCAAGACATGTATTATTATCCGGTGAACGCATATGGTGTTAAACTCAATAAAAGAAGGTTCTTTCTCCGTTTTTCCTAGGAAATACAAATTCATCAAAAGAAATATATGTACAGCTCTATCGCTGTAGTTTTTTTTTTTTACATCTTGATCTCTAATATTTTTCGGGACAAGAAATATGTGTACAACTGTATCTCTAGAGCTTTTTTACAACTCGATCTATAATATTTTACGAACACATGTATTATTACCCGGTGAACCTATAGAGTGCTAAACTCGCCAAAAAAAAAGTTCCTTTCTCCGTTTTACTTGGGCAAAAAAATAGATTTGTCAAAAGAAAATGTG
Source organism: Rhipidocladum racemiflorum (assembly GCA_036346355.1). NCBI lineage: Eukaryota > Viridiplantae > Streptophyta > Magnoliopsida > Poales > Poaceae > Rhipidocladum > Rhipidocladum racemiflorum. The sequence continues at coordinate 12,389,912 of CM070573.1, read as the reverse complement.
TACAACTCTATCTCTATAACTTTTTGGCAACTCGAAATCTAATATTTTTCAGAACATGGATTATTCGTTTTTTTTTTTTTTTTTTGCAAAAGGCCCGTTGTTACGCAAATTCGTCGACGGTTCCTACCTAGCGTATTTTTTATTAAAAAACAAAAGATAAAAAAAAGCTTAGATCCTCGTACCTTTTTCCAGAAAAAAAAATTGGATCAAATTTCGCATGGCACGGCAACGCGCAACCTTACCTAGTTATAAGTGACTTGTAAGCAAACTCCAGTCCACACTTCACACTAATGCAGGTACCTAACCAATTAGGCCCCAATTAGAATGCATAATTCTTACAGTAAGGGTCTGTTTGTTTTTGCTTTAGATTCTCTAAAAACTGATTCTGGATTATGGTTATAGAGAAACTGATTTTCTAAAAACTAAAATCCAAAAGCATATATGAAGTGAATTGTGAATTCTAATGTATATGAATAGACTGGATTGTGAGAATTGAATTTTAGAATAGAGCTGTTTGTTTTTTATTCAGCTTTTATGGTCAGAATCCATAATCAAAAGTAAAAACAAGCAGACCCTAAAATCCTGTTTACAACGCGGCAACTTCTGCAAGAATTGAATTGCTCTTTTTTTTATTTTTTTCGAAAAATGCATGCGTTCCAACGGGCCCTAATTTCGTAGGGAATCCCACTCTAGTGACTGACGGTGGATGTTTACTATATTCCAAAAAAAATCCCACAAAGGCTTTAACCACATGGGCTCTTTTACAGTTTATGCAGCATCCACGCACGACGTCGTTGCAGCCCGACGTACAGACCGTTGCACCTGTTGCAAATTTCAACATGGTACTTACAGATTCGATGCGTTTTGAGGAAAAAAATAGACGGCAATCGTTTAGTACCATTGACCGCATGCAAAGACATCATCCACAAGGCAAAAGCATAGCTTCACTTTATGCTTGTGTAGGTCTACAAACTCTTTGAACTGCTCTTTGTATGATGTGAGGGCAAAAGAATACGGAACTCGATTTCTCGGCCCATGCAAAGCACAGGCTGAAACCAAACCTGAAGGGGTGAGAAAAGGCCCCAAGGATTTCGCCGTCAGCAGGGTACTTTTGATCTATGAATGAGGCATAGCATGTACTACTACTACTACTACTACTACTACTACTACTACTAGCTTTCTGAAGCGTGCAGCTTCTTCTTCACTGAAAGCGCCGCTGCTCGGTACCATGCAGCTGCAGCCATTGCTCCTGGATCAGGAACTGAGGCCAGGAGGTCCGGAGCAATGTACGATGACCGCCCTGCCTGCAAGTGCAATCCAATTTCATTACTAGAGGAATAAAATATAATCAAAGGAAAAGGGTATAAGAGAAGAAATCCTACAACTACAGGAGTTCTGCAGAGCTAAAGAAACGTTTTGTGGAATGGGGCAAGTGGAAGAGCGTTACCTTTGCTTGCATTTGTTTAGTGGATTCAGCACCAGCTGATGCTGCTTCAGAAGAAGCGATAAAGGCGGTCACAGGATCATTCCCAGCTTTAAGAGACTGTTTTAAGCACAAGAGTTCACCAAATAAGTACCGAAAAAACAATGCAGCAAGAGCAAGTAGATTTAAGAAGCAAAGTAACCTGTTTCAGAACTGTAGAAGCAGCAATTAGAGCATCTAGCATTGTGCGGTATCCTGCGCTAGCACCCCCGTATTTGCTAACAGCAGCAACCGAGGCTTCTAAAGCATCAGCCCCTGTAGAAAAGCAGCACACTTTGTTTAGTATGTAAATTACCTGAAAGATGGTAACGACAATCATAATGGTCACATTTCTTACATTCATTTGCAGTAACAGTTGTGTTTTGTTTTAGGCTTGCATATGCAGCCTTGCAGAGTATGTCATAGCTGGAGCATAGTAGGAAAGAAAAAAATAGTACTTCTGAGGGAATTATATTGTCAATAATGAAACAAAGAGTAGGCAAGCACAGATTTCTTACAGGATTCCACTTGTTCCACCCATCACCCTTCGGACTGTTGCCCCAATCTCATTTATTGTTCCAGCTGCATCATTCATAGGGTAACTGGCAGAGAGGAAAATGCATAAAAAATAGGTCAACTCATTTGTGTGACTGAAAAAACCAGCCAACTTAAAAAGGTCAAAATGAAACACAGGCACAATGATACAGAAAAAGACAGCGGCTGGCCTTAAACACAGTGGAATACTACTAATAAGACACAAACTTGTCTTGAAAAAGTTCACAACCACATTAGTGGTTGACATATGACATTTCTGCAGGACAGGAATCAAAAGATAAATTTAATCTTATTGATGATAGGAAGTAAATTGCGGGGATTAATAATTTTTTAATCACATTTCAGCCTCATCATAGTCTCTTATCTAACCTTCAAGAATAAAATACAAAAACACTGTAGATACCAGGAATCACTAAGCAATAACATGTAATGCTTTCAACTTACCGCTTTTTCATATCTTCAAGAATAGCTGTAGCACCTCTGTACATCTGAAACATATCAATTAATATTCTATCTTAAAACAGCTATCATCACATAAACATTAAATTGATAAACCCTTATTAGACTCACTGCGGTCCCACAGTCACCATCACCCACTTTACTGTCCCATTCATTTAGGCTATCCTTGAGATCGATAATTTCTTTAGCGCCTGCTTCAATAGCAGCCTCCAGAATACACCCTTGAATGCTTAGCTCCTGAGGTTGAGTAATCTGCAGAACAATAGCTAATTCATCATAGCGAGAAATTGCATGTGGCAACTGATGAACATGCACATTCCAGTATGGTAAAAAAAACATACAATAATCTTGATTAAACTTGCTGTTAGAAAGGAGAATGTCCCCCTGGTTGTGACATCAAGTAACTGAGCTAGAGCAAATACTAGCCAACAACTGAAATAGACACCTATAACCCACGCAGAGAGCAATACGCAGTTCTTGCATACTTCCACATCAAAAAGTGCAGGTCAACATACCCCCAGCAGGATGACCTTGTAAACGAGGATTTTGTTTTACCTCGTCATCCTTCATTGAAGGTGATGGTGGTACTGGAACAGGAATTTTTGCTGGTGGGCGATTTCCTACAATCAACACTAAAAATTAGAAAACTGGCTATTCAATAACAAAGAAGTCGCGATAGATCTTAAAACTGTTAGCCGAGCATGTGTATATGTTTTCCCGTGAAAATGTTTCATATACTAGCAATCTCATACTAAACATGTACTAAAAACTAAAAATGTATCTAGAACTTTGCTAACTCTCCATTCTCCATGTGAATTTATCTGCATCCAACTACCCAGTTCTGCCGCCTCCAATCGACACGTTATACAAAGAAAAGTTTGTAAGTGTAGTGTTGCCCTCTAAATGATAAAAACCACAAACTCATGACACGTTAGCTCGCAATAGAAGGTATCAAAAATAGAAAACCACTGCATCAGGCCAACCTATAATCCTGATATAAAGTGGCCTAAAGGTTGCAGACATCGCTAAAGAATCTACATAGTGATGAAATTTAAATTTGGAAAATGTTGAAGATAACTAGGATCCTACCACCTTAGCCTGTAATTTGTGGAACCCAATAGAATAGATAAGTCAACTAGTCTTCTGCCAGCAAGCGCATTACCTTCAGAACCAACAGGCCAAGCCAGAGCTTTAGTAGGAGCATCAAGTCGCTGCAAAATGTTTTCATCTGATCTCATAATGGTGATAGAGAATCCTACGTATAGAAACATAATTAAATAATCAATGTAAGTTACTTACAATGAGTTAATTAATTAGCCAAAAGTCTACTGCTTGCATCGAAGATGAAAATGCACAGTATATACAACATGTTGGAGTAAAAATAAAATGGCTATCTTAATCAGTGAAGATTCGATGAGATTTGATCAGGAAAAAAAACGTACTGTTGCATGGTCAAGCAACAACTATAAATCACCATATTTCACGTAGCATATTTAATAAAAGTTGAGAGATGATCATAAAGCTTAGCCACAGACTCATTTAGGTCTTTCAGCGGAAGCTTAAGGCTCTCTTAAGAGATATGTTCATGCAAGAACTGACCAGCCATATCAAGTGATGACATAAATGTTCCAGTGTAGACTCTGTCAACAGCAATCCCATACTCCAATTGTAACTCAGGAACCGCTTTTCTTGCTGCAATCATAAGTTCCATCATAGGAGTGGCACCCAATCTGTATTTCAAAGATGAGATTAAACAACAAAGTACGGTGTAGTCAAGTCATAGTGTAAGAATGCAGAGAGAAAATAAATATGCTGATACAGTAATACACCTCTTCAAAGATATCACAGATCATCATGGTGGGTTTTAATTTTTAAAATAGGACTTTATATGGAAGATAAACATATGGTGGCAAACTCACACATACTTTTAAAAGCGGAAAGCTGATCAACAAGCATTATCACACACAGAATTCAGAACAAAAAACACTTTAGGTAGAAGCACAAGCTTAAAGTGATGTACAAGGCAGGCTAAAACAAGATTAAGAGATCGCACTTATAAAACTTTTCCTAGTCAGTTCTATGACCCCTTCCAGCTATTCCTAACCTATATTAGTCGCAGAATGAAGGGCTGTAGAAGCCATAGTGAAGTCTCTTTGAAATGACACCAGTACAGAATCAGAAATGAGATTTTTTTTTTCTCCAAGGAAGGAATATTTTCTTTGTTCCGCAGGAAGCCGCCTTTCTAGCCATGTTCATTTGTTGTATGATCAGAAGAGAAGAGATAATCTCTCACTGAAGCCACTCATGATGTTTCATACATGGATTCTTCCCCCATGATTGCTAAATTCCTACCCTGCTTCAACTCTAACATTGTATATTCGGTTACACTGTTCAGCATAATTTTCTTGAGAAAATTTTCAATCTATCCTAGTGATCTATCACTAACTGATAGTGCAAATATTACTCAACTCATACAGTGACAAGAAATGTTCAGAACTGTAGTTACCCATTGATTAGGAGAACAACATTGCTCCCCCTTGTGATAGGAAGATACCGAGTTTCCTGCAAGGATGCAAGAGCACCACATGAATAAACAAAAGTGCCTAGAACTAGGCAGTACAAACAAGCATTTATTTGAAATTTAGGGAAATGGGGGCTGTTTGAAAAACAAAGAATTTCAAAACTAAGACAAGCTTTAGTTTTCACCATTCCAGAATAAGTTGTGACAAACTAAACTCAACATAATGTTAGATTTCATGAACAATTGAAAACATGGATTCATGGTACTCAAACAAAACGTATAAAAATGACAAAAAAAAAACTTTAATAATAATTATTCAACTGAAGGAGAAATGTAGAGACATAACGAGGTTAGAAATAGATAGATAGCATATCACAATTATACCTGTGACAATATCTGCTTAAGAACATGTTCTACCACTACATCAACTGGCTGGAGCTCAACAACAGCAACACCAGGTTCTCCATGCTGGGAAACAAATCAGATGCTTTTTATTTGAGGAAAAAGCAAATTTACAGCTCTCAGGTGCGTTCAAAACAACACAAATGCACAAAAACTAATAACTAAATCCAAGTATGCCAATTGTTATCCTGATCTATGAGGACAATTTGCCTAAAAAAATCTATGAGGACAATAACTGACGTGGTTTGAACTTACAATTCCAAGGCCAAGCTCCATTTCATTAGGACCTAAACGATCAGATGTCACTTGCCCAGGCAATGTGCAAACAGAAAGTGCAACTCCCATTGTACCAACAACCTCAGATGCATGTTTTGTTTCTGCAACAACATCTGCAAGAGATAAACCAGCATCGGCAGCAGCCCCAGCAACCTGCAAAATCCAAACAAACTTAAGACTCAACAACAACAAATAAATACACCAATGCATTCATTCCTTCCAGTTAGAATGACCAGAAAATTTTGATGAACCACGAGGACAGAATTTATTCACCATGCAAATGTAGATTGGAAGAAACAAAGCATTACCCTAACAGCCTAACTAATCAATTTTTACACATAACATTAGCTTCTCTAAGTATAAGCTGGAAAAAGGATGGTTCCATTAGAAAAAAATTCTACTCTTACAAAGATATCTCTGATGCCACGTGACCAGATTATTCAAATTAATCACCATTTAGTGTCTGCTAATGTGATTTCCATATTAGCAGACTAACATCTAGCTTGAAAAGGCTTCATGTGTTCGTTTTAGATAAACAGGTGCAAGGCTGTGGTCAAACTAGATGAAAAAGGGGGCATGCATGAACAAGTGGTAGGTCAATCGAAGGGAAAAGGATTTTCTCAGGTGAGGTTTGCTCAATAAGTTGCAGTGTAGCATGCCGGTAATTGACACGATGCAATAATACATAAAAGAGAATCTAAGATTGAGAAGATAATAGCAACAATAAAATACCTTATGCACAAGAATAGTTCCTGCTAAACCTCTTCTACCAGCTATCCCTCGAGGTGGGGGAAGAGCACAATCATCTCCAACAATAACCATCTACAGTTGGTCGATAAATACTGATTAAAAGGTAATTTTAACGTGATCTTCTATATTAAGGCTGTAAGATGTCATATACTCATGAACCTCCATCTTGTAGCCTTCAGATTTTGCCTGCTCAGCAGCTAAGCCAAAATTGAGTCTATCACCAGTGTAGTTCTGCAAATGTCCAACAACCAAACATGGGAAAAGAAATGCAGCGTAACTAAGATGATTTAAACAGTACACTTCAACAGAAATGAGCACTGCAGATTTATTGGTAAAACAGCACCAGTATCACTGCATCAATATCTGAATAAGCCCCAGTAGCCCAGTTTCTTTTTAAGCACAGGTCAAGGACAGCCTTCATAAAAAAAGAGGCAGATGGCAGTGCCAACAGCGGCATAAACAAAAAAGAATAAGCATAAACAAAAAAGAATAGTCCAAGATTCCGTGTCTTAGATTGTATTTTGAAATCTCAAGGGTGCTCCATTTATTCTTCTAAGTCTTTTACCAGAGCCAGTTTCTTAAAGGCACCACATGAAACTCGATGGAGAAAGAGAGAGCAAGAAATACAGATATGTAGAAAAGAGAAATGAAACAAACTTGCGAAGCACTTTGAGCAGGTGGGAGACCACACCACAGAGCTTGAGCTTTCCCACTAAAATTACCAAAATCTTAACAAATATCCATAATTGAACCCCCCCCCCCCCCCCCAAAAAAAAAAAAAAAAAACCATTTTTTTTAAAGGCGGTCTTAGCTCTGGACACTCCACACAAAGAAAGCTCATTCAAGCAAAGTCCACCTACGCAGCTACAACCCACAGTTACTGTTGACAAAAGACACAATGTAAGTGATTTTAGCACACCACCACCAGGACAGTTTAATTTGCCCCCAGTTCATTTACGGAAATCCGAGCTAATGAGGTATTTTGGAAAAACAAGCCCCCCTCTCCATCTGTCTATTTGCACTTGCGTGCATGTGTGTAGTTGTGTACGCGCATGCGCACACAACCACACACAAAAGTCGAACAGGGGGAGAAATCAGTAGTAAATTTTTCACGTGATAATCAAATAAACATTGCTCAACCCAAAGCGTCACACACTGTTTTGGAATGAAATCATCTCAATTCAATGGGCCAAATTGGCCATACATAAAAGGCTAGAGCAATTAGCTGAGAACACACTAACACCCCCCCCCCCCCCTCCACCCCAAAAAAAACACATGGTAGATCTACAATACTGAGTTTAGAGAGATAGAAGCTATGTTGAGCCGTAGTCTGCACCTTCGTGAAGAAGTCAGCTAGTTGAAGTTCTGAAGGCACATACTAAAGCGTGATAACCTGCTGTTGCACCTACGACCACATGTAGGAAGCATCAACCACAATGTCCTTGGCGAGCTCATGCTTCACTGGATCTCAAGCAATGCTGATCACCCCAGTGTTGTTTGATAGTAACATGGTAGAACAGAAAGATTCAAAGACGTGTGGTGAGTGGAATCTAGTTTCATATGGAAGGAAGCACCACACTCCAGGATCCAAGAACATGATATACCTGAAGTGGGAGACTGAGTGGCTGAAAGCTGAGTGCCAAGACTGACAGCACCCAAATAGCCTTAGGTAGGGCCAACGACCAAACGCTGAATGAGGGAGACCAGCTGTTAAACGGTGTCTGGCTGGCGAGGAGCACCGACACCTCATGACTGAGCAGTCACACTAAGCACGACTACCTCTGCGGCCCTAGCTCCATCCCTTGGAGCAGCGAGTCGAGTTATCGAGTAGGTGTGGCCATCACACTGGCACCAAGTGCAGTAAAGGCCACTAGTGGAGGCACTCACAACAGCCACTAGTGCACCCACGGGTGCTAAGGAGCATGTTGGAAGAATGATTAACATCTGCTTAGACAGCCCGTCAAGGATGCTCGTGATCCTCATACCCCATCCCAAGGGAAAACGCATGGGGCTCTCATTGAAGCGTCCTCCCTCGAAGGTTGTCTCCTGTCCTAATGCAAGGGCTTACCATGCTGAGTCCACGCCTCCGGCGACCCCCTACAGATGTTAGGAAGGTTATCATTGAGGATCAAAGCTATATGAAGGGTGCATTCATCACCAGTGGGTCCCGCAAGGCAAGCGGGCCCGCTGGCCCAAGAATATGCTCTAAGACATTGGGCCACTCGTCATATGGCCAAGCATACACAACACGACCGGCAACTGATTATATGATATACAGATCAAACAACTACCGTTGTGCCTAGAAAGGACAATAATAGCCCTCATTTGTACTTATAGATTAACTATCTTCATGAGGGGTATTTCGGTTATTTGTGCAGGCCCAAGAGCGTATAAATACCCCATGTATCTCCCATTTGTAACTGGAGCTCTCTTGAGCAATAAAATAGCACATTCAAACTAGTGAGCCCTCAGGGACCTGCTCCTCAGAGGCAACCCCCCACCCCCACCCCCCACCCCCCCCCCACCCCCGTTAGCTCACCGGGGCGGTCATCTCAAACCCCGAACCTGCATAAATCCCCGTGTCATTTGTACTCTCATGGATAATGGCCTGTTAGACGGCCAACATCCACCCCCTCACTCATGTTTGGTTTTCGCACCTATAATAGAGCAGTAGTAGGAGCTACCGCCAAAGGAGTTGTACGGGTAGCTAGGACAACCGAAGACGGCTACTTAGTCATGCCACGAAAACGAGTCTCCTCGGAACGAACAAAAGTGAGTGCCTCCACCAAAGACGAACTGGCTCGAACCCTGGTCGAGTACGCGTCGGGAAGTCGTAGAGATGGTGTCTCCTAGAAAGCACGAGTCTAGACACAACAGACACAACAAGGACAAGCCCGACAGACATCCAGTCCCAAAGAGTCTAAGCTGGCGCCACACTCTAGTGATCTGCTGATAGAAGTCGTCAACAGTGGCATCAAGCTGCTAGAGAGTGTGCCTAATGTACCACAAAAGGTAGAGGGCATCACAGCTCGACTGATACTATGCCCAGACACGCTCCCACATTAGTTGTGACAATGGAAGCTCGGCGAAGTCCATAAAGATGTCAATAGTCATGCTCCCAATGAGGATGGCGATGGCACGAACTTCACCACCCTACCACCTCTCATAGGCATGAAGGTGAGATCGATACATCTCCACAACATCCTCAAATGCGGCAAAGAATTACGATTAGCTGAGCAGCACCCACACCAACAAGTGCCCCGACCAGTGGAGCTGGTAGAGGCGAGCAAGGCAACTCGCCAGTAAGGTGATCCCAAAGACGCTAGCTATTGAGGCAGATCCACAGGTACACAGACCACTCCCAGAAGTTCGTCCCATTGAACACGACCTTCGGGAGTGGGACGGAGACGGAGGAGTTAGCAGCAGCCATCAAAGCTTAAATGGCCAGAAGAAGACCTTCCCGTTGCTTCCACCTAGTGACTTCCAATCTCGCATCGATTCCAACAACCCCCTCCTTGACCCGATCTGCTCGATCAATCTCCTCCCCGGCGACGTCCTTCAAACGGTTGGAGATGGCCAAGACTTTCTTCAAGCTCGAGCACTTCTGGGCTTGAGGGAGGCAAAGACAGCATGATGGAGATCAAAGAGGCTAGAGCGGTGAAGGACAAGGCCAGTGCGATGAAGGTCAAGACGGATCCGACGTCAATAAGTGGAGGAGGCCATTGGATCTCAGGTTGTCAAGGAGTCAGCAACATAGGACACTAGATTCGACGGCGATGGTGAACGAAGACGACACGACAACGAGATCTGGCGACGTCAAGAAGTCAAGGACGCGGTGGCGAGAGCAAAGCAAAGGCTGTGGGAGGGCTGGCGACGGCACGAGAGGAGCAAAGGAGGCGGCAACGGCCTGAGGTCGGTCTCTTCTCAGCCCTAACCCTGGCTCTGATACCATGTTTTGGAATGAACTCATTTCAATTCCATGGGCCATATATGTAGTCATGTACAAGGCAAGAGCAATTAGCAGAAAACACCTTATACAAAGGACTAATACAAATATAAACATATACTTCTATCATATACAATATTGCAGGTGCACTAGGTGTTTCCTATTAGATTATGGTTGACTTTATAACAGAGGGCTAGATGCTGCAGAGTACCTTTACTATCAGAAGGCACCCCATGGGACCCGTCACCGCTCGAATAGCCTACAATGAAAACATGCAATTGAAAAAAAAGCTAGGGAATCTTAGCAATGAAAGCAGATTGGCACGGTTTTATTGAAAGAACCATACAGCTAAAATAGAATCAACGGGTGGAGAAGCGAAAATATCTCCAGAAACAGCAGCTGTCAACATTCCTGGCCCAACAAAACCAGCGTGGGCTGGCTCATGGCCACTTCCACCACCTACAAACAAAATTGGCGGTGCTACAATGAAATGCTATAATAAGACCTGAACAATATAAAATCTACCAGCCAACCTCCTGTCTTGAAGTTAATAGTTGATATAATGTTTTATGCATGAAGAACAATAATATATTAATATGTATAGAAGTGCCTATTGGACTTTGGTATCAGTGATTGCAAGGAGATAATTACAGCTGGCTAGAGTAAACGCAGACTCAGATGCATTTTTAATTAGACCTCCGATCAATACAGACAAACAACAATAGCATTTCCATGTTGCCTGTTTCATGATAACAACACAAGAGTTTTCTTAAAAAACAGTTACATGAATATTCAAAATGGGTGCCTTCAAACTGTATCTTTGATGTATCATATTTAAGATGACACCTAAACTATGACATGTTAACTCAGAACAAGGTTTTCATAACCACATACACATATGCAGATCATTTTCATCTATGACGGCAGAGCACTGAATGTCTTAACTTTTTAGCAATTGTAATCAAAGTAGATGATCAGTTTCATTCACCCAGATCAAATATATTAAAAAAAATGAACAGGTGTCAAAATTATAACTGATGGGCTACAAGCTCATGAATGTAGGCTCCAAGTCTGTTACTAAAACATGAGCAAGCACCTTGAGATAAAATAATGTTCTAGACACAATTCAAGCACAGGAATAACAAACAGAAAGACCAGTACAGTGCATCACAGTATATACATGCACTCATGGAGAATATAGCGGCAAGGACAAAGACTACCAAAACACAATAATGCATGTGGATATCTTCTTATCTGATAATGTGTGTTATTCCATTCCTTATGGTGATATCTATGAGTGCTACAAACTTAGGAGTTCAACAAAAAGACAGGACAGCTCAATACAACTCTTAGATGGGCAACCTAGAGCATAACGGGAAAAACATTGTCGAATTGGTATGATCTAGCTTGGAGATGTGCTTGTAAATCACCATGCGTTATTTACAATTAATAATTAGTTAATTACAATGTTAGTAGGATTTTTAGAATCAGGAGACTTGCCCCCAATTTTATTAAGGAAATTGTTCAAGCTACAAGACCAAACACAACACACGTGCTGAGGATCTGCTGAATCGCATCATCTAGACCCATATAAAATATCTAACATCTGATCGAAACAAAGAGATTTGCACAGCAATCAATCGTCACATTCACAAAGCACAGTTCCCAACAAGGCTGTACCTGAGATGACCGCAACCTTGTCATAGGCACCGCGCACTACATCGGCACGAAGAACAACCTTAATCTGCACACATTTGAGAGTAATTTTGTCACAAAGTGGTCGCCAAACAACTTCCAAATCGTTTTTCTCTCGCGAGCATCACCACCTGAGGGAACCCGTCCAGGTACTGCAGACCCGGGTAGGTCTCCACCAGCCCCTCGATGAACTCCATCACCACATCTGCAAAAGTGAGCCAATCCGACGCCCCGCCGAGACAATCCGAAGCGATTAAACCCTAGGAATAGGGAAGGAAAAAAAAACCTCCGAAAATCAGCGGGAAATGGGGGAGTGGTCGCGGGGGCGGGTACCGTTGGGATCGTTTATGAGCTTCTTCCCTTGCAAAGCCATGGCGCGGGGGGATACCGGCCGTGGCGCGGGCTCCAGCGATCGCCGGCGGAGGAGGGGCACAGAGATTGGGGGGGAAGCGGCGAGCGGTACGAAGCAAGTCGCCTCGCCTGTGGGCTTTCCCTTGCTTCTTCGAGGGGAAGTGGTGGGCTGGTGGCTTATCCTTTTATAGGCGCGGATTAGCAGTCCACGGAAAAGGGTGAAATGGAATTACGGGAGTGCCCCTCTGTAGAAGTAGAACTCTCTGAGAGCATCTCCAACAGCACTCTCCAAATTTCACTCTCCAAAAGCCAAATTTGGAGAGTTCTCCAAAAATTTGACTCTCTATATCTCCTTCCTCTCCAACAGCACTCTCTATATCACACTCTCTATTTTCTCTCCCCTATATTTTAATCATATTCCATAACCGCCATAACCGCTATTGTAACCAGCACGTTGCAACGGTTTTTTTTCAACGGGTAAATTCGAAATTCGAACGGCTATATTTAAATGCGGGAATATAAAATTCTTAATTTATTGTAACGACAACGCTGCAACGGCTATTTTTTAACGGGTAAATTCGAACGGCTATATTTCAATGCGGGAATTTAAAATTCGAAATTTATTGTAACGACTACGCTACAACGGCTATTTTTAACGGGTAAATTCGAAATTCGAACGGCTACATTTCAATGCGGGAATTTAAAATTCGGAATTTATTGTAACGACAACGCTGCAACGGCTATTTTTTAACGGGTAAATTCGAACGGCTATATTTCAATGCGGGAATTTAAAATTCGAAATTTATTGTAACGACTACGCTACAACGGCTATTTTTCAACGGATAAATTCGAACGGCTATATTACTCTGCTCTATATATACATACCCATTTGCAGTTTGAAGTATTGCACGTTTCTTGTTGTTCACTACCAATAACACCTCAATGAGTCGTCGAAATTTAGTCTTGGAATGTCTCTCGGAAGATGAGGAGTCTGAGAGAAATGATGAGTACGTATTTCTTTTGACAACAGGATACCTAGCACACATGGAAGATCGGGATGTTCGACGCCATGGCGGTTCTACTCCTGGCCATCAAGTCGTTCATCGCAATAGACAAGAAGGACATGCTAGACTGTTCCAAGACTATTTTGCTGATCCTCCTATCTATGGCCCAACCTTCTTTCGGCGCAGGTTTGGAAATTTTTTGATCTTTTATTATGAGGTCTCGGCTGGGGACTGGAATGGTCAATTGGTGAATGTTGCTCCCCAATTGGACTTTCATCCCAACGTATTTCACTTCCCCCCTCACTTAACAGACTAGTGTAGAAGCCATCCATATTATATATTCTGCGGACATCAAGATTTCATTAAGAAAATTTGCATAACAACACAGTTCAAAAAAGAACATGAGTCACAGCATTGATGATCATAAAGTCGATCAATACATATAGTGATGATCATAAGTCTTCATATACATAACACAAAGATAAGGATAACACTAGCCACTGGAGCTGATACTTTCATCCTCTCTAAATTGACGATCATCCGTTTACAGAATCATCGGTCTCGTAGTCGTATGGAAGCAATTGCTCGCCTAAACTCGATGAACTGTCTTCTTCTTCAGGACGATCAACGCCATCCGTTCGCACCAAATCTTCGGAATGTATGGCAAGTTCGTCAAGGCGGCAAGCAATTTGTTCGATCTCAAGTAAGACTTGGTTTAGTTCAGTTGCGCTGGCGCATGAGCAAGGAGAAAAGTTATCGTTCACTACATTCTTAATGTCACATGCGATTTCCTCTATGCGCTTAATTGTCCAAGCATGCATCAGATCGACTTTCTTCGATTCTTTGTCCATCTTTATATGCATTACAGTGGACAAGAAAACACAAAATATCTCAATTACTTAATTTCCAACAGCTAGTAGCAAACAGAATAATATGTTACCATATCTTTACTCATATTCAAGAAATAGCTAGTCAACAAATAAAGGCATGATAAAGCAAGTACTAATAAAGGCAGTAGATAGAAACTATTGACAATTATAGATCAAAGACAACAAAATAAAGGCATGATAGATCAAAGACAACAAAATAAAGACAATTATAGCTCCACAGTTTTAATTCCCTAGAAACATGAGCAGAATAACGGTATATTATTTAGATCAAGGCAATATTATTATCATTCAGTAAAACTCAAGGTTTCCAAGGATTAATTTAGTGCCCAACTTCTTGTATTGCAGAAGTATAGCAGAACAAACCAAGTCCCCTGAGAGAAAATTATGCCACAACTACCTAATGCAATCCTATGTCATACCAGGATATACCCTAGCCCCTAACTCGAGCAACCCAAATACACAAACCATTTAAGCAAAGGCTGATATCAATTTTAGTTTAGTAGGGCAAACTAAGCTAAATTGCTCCCTAACGCAGAGGATCCGTTTCCCCTTCATACATGCTGAAGCTTTAAGGCTGGCTCTCATTGTAGCCATAATTTGCAATGTTTTTCTTTGATTATCTCTCTTACCTAATTTTCAATGCATAGAATGTACATGCCTGATTTTTTAATTCACCATCGTGTAGACTTTCCAAAATATGGAATTGACACTGCTTTGCTTTCACTGATGGATTTCCCACGATCCTCTTTTATCCAAAGAGGAAGAAAAGCTTTGAGCCTGTAAGTGCTTAACTCTTCTGTTTTACTTGTTGAGCAATGTATCTGCATCGTATTTCTTCTTTCAAGAGGTAGTAATCAGAATATTCTCACCGCTTAAAAGATTTCTCACAGTGATACTTTTTGCTTCATTGAACTGTCTCTAGACTATCGTAAACTCACTAAAACTGAAATATCTGTTTGGTCTCATGTAAAGATGGGTTGGTTATAAGCAGATGTGTTTCATACTTTCATGCACAATTCAAAAGTGCAGATCTTGTTGGGCTCCTCCTTTGAAAAGATGCCACGTTTATACCCCTGCAAATTTGTATCCATTTGAATATATGCCATTGTAGAGGTTTACACAGTCTATTTAAGAATTCAGGTATATATGTGTGTTCTCACCCAGCACCTCGCTGCTATTTTGTACCAACCGGCAGCCAATCAACATGTAAAATCTACGATACGCAACAAGCATCTGAACATTCTTAAAACCAACAATTTCTCGTGGGAAGAGAAGCACTTTGAGATTGTAGAACATTCTTACAAGTTACGGTACCCACTCAAGGTACCGTGAGAATGACCACAGCATCTTAACGAGCATTTGATGAAAACAAGGATACCTGCAGAAGATGCTTACCCGGGGAGCAGGCGACGTCGGTGAGCAGGGGAGGAGGAAGCGGAGCCGCCGACGAGGGTTGGGGGAGGAAGCGACGTCGGTGAGCCGGCGGAGCAGGGCCGAGGGGAGGAGGTGGAGCCCCCGCCACCTAGGGTTGAGGGGAGCGGAGGAGCGCCGGGGGGAGGATCCGCCGCCGAGGGTTGGGGGAGGAAGCGACGTCGGTGAGCCGGCGGCGCCGGGCCGAGGGGAGGAGGTGGAGCCCCCGCCGCCTAGGGTTGAGGGGAGCGGAGGAGCGCCGGGGGGAGGATCCGCCGCCGACGCCGCTTATGGTTGGGGGAGCGAGAGCAGGTGGAGCAGAGCAGGCGGGGAGCAGCGGCCGTCGGCGCCTAGGGTTGGAGCCGTGGAGGTGAGCAAGGCCGGACAAGGCCGAGGGATTCCATGGCGCGCGGAGCAAGGCCGGGGGAGCGGAGCAAGGCCAGGGGAGGAGATGGCGAGCGGAGAGAGAATCGCTAAATGTAGCGAGTCTCTCTCCGCTCGCTACATTTGCAGAACGCTTTGGAGATTCTGTTGGAGCTCCGTTTTCCCACCTGCTATCCAAAATTTGGAGATAGAGAGCTGTTTGGAGATTCTTTTGGAGATGCTCTCAGTCATCGTGGACTTCTATGCACTGTGTTCCAAATTTTCTCGGCAATCTCACAATTTCTTTTGAAAAAGAAAAAGAGAGGGAAACAGATATTGAGATAGATGAGCAAATGATTCTTGTCATGTAATTAACTAGCAAATTTACCCGCGTAATTGCGCGGGTAGATATTATGATATGATTATTTTGATATATAACTATATTTTATATAATTGTGTGTTTTTTATATAACTATAATATCTATATAGATTAATATGCACCGTTATAATCTGATCCCACCAAAATAAGTGTGGAGATCTTTAGATTCTTTCTTTTAAACTAAACCGTTATCGTATGGAATCCAATTTCTAATTTTTTAGCTATTTGTGTAATGTAAATGATACAAACTCTTTCTTTCTCGAGCAGTGTTTCTATGTTTTTCCTTATAATACAAGTTGCACAAATCTTAAAGCAAGCGAAGGGGTAAGTAATCACCATCTACCTTTCATTCATACTTTAATAGTTGTGCAACTTTTAAAAGAAAGAGCATAGAAACACCTCTCTAGACCGTTATAATCTAGATCATGTATTATGCAATACACAAACTCTTTCTTTTAATCTAGACCGTTGTAATCTAGACTCACCGTGATCAATAGTGTAGATATTTCTTTTTTTCTTTCGATTAATGTGGGAATTTCTAGCCTTAAGAGCGAACGTAGTGGCTTTTTTTACCTCTGCTTTAATATTATAATAGATTTCATAGGTCAAAGATCTTCTTTATATTGATTGGATAGTGAAATACTGTTGTTGCATATTTGCTACTCCCTGTAATCACAAATGCTTATCATTTTAGACAATGATATGATCTTAAAAAAACGTAACTTTAAACATTAATTTCTATTATAGTATATTTATAAAATATAGTAAAACTATAATATTATGAAGGTAGTTTTCAAGACAAATTTACTTATATGATTTTCGTGTATTCAATTTAAATATTTAACAGATATTAATAATTGAAGTTTTGTGAGCTTAATTGTAGCGATATCCAAAACGCTGTGTGTTTGTGACCAGAGAGTGTAAGTAATTTACAACATGTGCACAGAAGAATCAAAATACGCAATATCTAGTTTTTTTTCCCATAGAGAGAAGAGCACATAACGCTTATCACAATTTATTTGGTGAATGGGATTTCATGATACGCTTTATAAAACTACTAGACCGTAAGCACGGCGCACGCTGCGCGCGCGAACGAAAAATATTTTTTGTATTTTTTCGATGAAAAAATAGACTCAGACGTTTTTTCTTGAGGCTCCAGAAACCGTAGAGATCGAACCGGAAAAAAATTACACATCTTTTTGTTGACGAAAACATTTTTTTGGGGAAAAATGGAGAAAGCGCGACGCACGCCGCCCGCTTGAACGAAAAATGATTTTGTATTTTTTTCGGAGGCTCGAGAACCCTCAGAGACCGAGCCGGGAAAAAAGCACACATCTTTCTGTTGATGAAAATATTTTTCCCGGGAAAAACGGAGAAAGGACATGATTTCCGACGAAAAATAGACCTAAGCGTATACTCAATTTTTTTTGAAGTTCGAGAATCCTTAGAAACCAAGCCGGTGAAAAAGCACACATTTTTCTGTTGGCGAAAATATTTTTTCGGGGAAAACGGAAAAAGGACCTGAATGTAAAACCCGTGGACCTGTTTGTTATAGTTTTGGACCTTTCCGCTATTCCGAAAAAGTAGAAAAGGACTTGCTCGCGATTTACATTTAACGTGACGCTCTTTCCATAAAGTAGCGAGCGAGGGACCTAAACGTGATTCACGAAAAAAAAATCCCTCACAAAAAATCGCAAATAACATATTTGTAAATTCGGAGGGACCTATCCGTAAATTGAAGAAACGGGAAAATGTTTTCGCAAAACGCACAGAGGACACGTGGGAAGCTTCTCAGCGAGCTTTTTTCCGAACTTTAATACCGGTAGGAAAAAGTGCTTAGCAGAAGAAAAAGATATCGTAAGAGATCAATTTTATTTATATTGTTCATTGCATCTGACGATATCCAAATATGTGTTAAAGAATATTTTTATTAATACCGAATCCAAAGATATGTTGAATCATACCTCTGTTAACAACATGTTGCCTTTCCAACGCATGACCGAGTTTTCTCAAAAACTGTGAGAATTGAGACGCAGTTGAAGTTACTTTCGCATGTTCTTATGTAAAAGAATATAATGTGTTGGTTCTAATTGTAGGTGGCATGTACAAGTTTCTTTTTTAAAAAAAGAAAAAAAGAAAACATGTTTATGCTTAACGCTATCGTTTCTTAAGACTTTATATAAAAAAAATTAAGTCCATTTTACACTCCTCTACTTACCAAAAAGTTTATTTAATATCATTATCTATAAAACCGGATATTTAGCACCATAAACTGACAAAACTGGTTTAATTTACACCTTATGTCGGTTTTGAAGAGCGGTTCTGTTGACAGAGATAAAACTTAGAGTAATTTTTGTGATTTTTGTTATGTTAGCAATCATATCATCGATTTTTGTTGATGTAGATTCAAATGAGAGAAGAAATTATTGAGTTGCATGCACCAGCCAGTTCACCCAAAAGCTTAAAAGCTGATGAGGAAAGACAGGCAATTCACTTATACTTCAACACTCCCCCTCACGTGTAGGCTCCCTCAAGCCTAAGATGTGGAATAGAAGTGGATTGCAATTATTGTTTTTTAGGCCATGTTTGGATCCCTGGACTAATTGTTAGCTGGCTAAAAATTAGCTATAGTCTATCCAAACAGGAAGACTAATAGGTGGACTAATTTTTAGCCAACCCCTTAGCTAACAATTAGTCCATTAGTTGATGGGGAGGAGCTAATTTGGGCTAATAGTATGTAACACGCTAGGAAAAGTCTGAAATACCCTCGCGCTGGTCTTATCCTCATTTCCTCACCCATTATGAGGGGGCAGACATGACTTTTCTAAGAAATTAGCCCAACCATTAGTCATGAATCCAAACAGCCTTGGACTAATTTTAGATGGACTAATTATTAGCTGGCTAATAATTAGCTGGCTAATAATTAGCTCTAGCCATTAGCCAGCTAACAATTAGTTTTAGCCCATCCAAACATGGCCTTAATTGCATCAACCGGGTCTTGAACTCAAGACCTCTTGGCTCTGATACCATATTGAGTTGCATGCACCAGCCAGTTCATCCAAAAGCTTAAGCTGATGAAGAAAGACGGGCAATTCACTTATACTTCAACAGAAATGATAACTAATAGAAGAAAGAATGCATACGGAGAGGAAAATATCTATGATATTGATGTCAAATGTCAATACACTTGAATTGGATTATTATTACGAAAACTCGATGATATATCTGGGAATATAGCGAAAATCATCTTGAGTAGGATCCAAAACATCAAAATCACTCTTCAAAACCGTCCTAGGATATAAATTGAACTAATTTTTAAATTTAGGGGTTAAATACCTGGTTTTGTAATTGATGGTGTTAAATATTTTTTTAAAAAAGTTGAACGGTGTAAAATAGACTTATTCTTTATATAAAACGTGAGTTTGTACTTTACATTTCCTTACAGAGTTTGTTTCCCTACCATTCCTATAAAGTTTCCGTGACTGTTTCAGAATATTGATATCTTTTGAAAATAACGAGGAGAATTATGAGGAACAAGGTGTCAGATGGTAATTATGTAATTTGTGGTGATGTGGATGGCGAAGTGGGAAGAGGTGATGTGGAGCTTTCTAGCGATTCGGATCGTCTGCGCCGCTACCAAAAGATCAGCGAGTGCATTTTAGCTCTGCCGCGTGACGGTAGCGCAATTTCGACTTTCGGCTCGTGCGTGCCAAAATGGGCCGGCCCAGGCGCCATGTGAATCGCTGCCTCTAGTAAAAATAAGAAAGCAAGACTAGCAGAAGCAGATTGTAAGCGTGGGATCTACATCCAATGCTCCACGAAGAGCTAAGACTGAAGCGTTTTTTCTTCAGACTAGAACAGAACACATACATGCTACAGAATCTGAAACTGAATATTGAAATTAGATCCACAAAATGATCATTTAGGATGCACAAGAACACTAATATAGCCAAAATGGGTTCTTAACAGTATTGTGGATCTTTTTGCACAAACAGGGAGTTTCAAAATGTAGCAATTCGGACGCAATTTTGATTCCAACTTAGTACTAGTAACTACAACACTACTTTGAACTGAACTGGTAGTCAGTGTGCAAAAGACTCCATCTATCACTTCTTACTGGTAGTGTGCCTTCAACCTAACTAGCACCTCACAAGTGATCACCATCATTGGACCCCCCCTACATGAGAATGTATTATTGTGATTTGTATTAACAAGAAAATAAAAAAATAAGAATATAACCAATAGATTAGTATTTACCATCAATAGTTGCATGTAACTTCCATTGAAATCACTTTGTCGAAACCAATCTTGACTATTTTCCACCGATTGCGGATGGTGTGTGTTTTCTTTATTGTCATCTCCCTATAAATGACAATCATTTTTTTTTCAAAATTATATTGTAATATCAAATTGTATAAGAGAGTACAATATATATTATAGAACACCAACCTTTGTAGTGGGTTGTTTCTTTGTAGTTTTTTGCAATTTTTGAACCCAATCTCTCTTTCTCTTCGTGACCCTCTTTTTAACCTCTTTCTTCTTTAGACCAATAGTGTGTGACATAGTATGGGATACTTGAGAGATCTCTTTAGCTCCATTTTCATTATCATTGCCATCCGTAAGTTCTTTTATTTTTGCTTCCACTTCTCTCGACAAGTTGTCATATGCATTATCTAGTAGCATGACACAAACAGGATAATCAGAGGCTTGAGAGAACAAGGCACTAAACTTGTGAGAAAGAAGCCGATAAGAACGTGAAGCTTCTAACTTCGGATTTTCTAAAACATTGTTGCCATTAGCATCTTGAACAATAGATATACGCACTCCTCTTGTCCATCGTTTGAGAACATAATTTTCAGGCAATTGCTTTATGTTCATCAAATCAAGAACTTTTATTGCATGGGCGCATAATATTCCAATTCTCTCAAATAGAGCGACTACATGAAACGCCAGGTCCCTCCATGGTACATACAAGCATTTGTTCTTCTTCCACATAAGATTTGTCACCAAATATTTCCATTCCAACAATGTACTTTCGTTGCTATTATTCGATGGTTTTGCATAGGTTGCAAGAGAGATCTTTCATATTCATTTTGAAAAGATCGGGAAATATTTGGGGTGTACATCTTACTTGCTTGCACCAACATTGGTGTCCTCATCCTGTAAGCGTGCAGTATTTTTCTCCTCGAGTCATACTCAGTTGTAGCTCTTTGTCTCGCTTTTCTTGTACAACCATCAAAGTGGTTAAAAATCGAGGATATCCAACTTCACATTCAAATAGCTTTTGAGGTTGCTATTGAAACTCTCACTTAACTGTGTGCTTCGCATTCCCAACGCGTGAATACACCCTTCATATAGCATGCTGCCCACTTTTCCTTTAACTTGTAAATGCTATCTAACCAAGTTTCCTTTACAACCTTGCTTCTCATGCCATTGAAGACTTCTTCAAATGTTGCACTGTCCTCATGCTCATACATGCAAGCTTTGAAATCGCCAAGAATATTTGACCCTCCAACCATGTGACGGCTCAAATTCTTGATTGCATTTTGACCAATATGCCAAGTACATAATCCATGCCATGAATTAGTAAGTACCTCAACGATTGCCTTTCCCATTGCCGCATCACAGTGAGGTATAGATGGTCTTGGGCGCCTTATTACCGTGGCTAGTCAAGAAAGCATTGAATAACCATTTAAAAGATTCATAAGTTTCATCATACATGAGGGCAGCACCAAAGATAGTGGTCTCTCTAAAATGATTAAAACCAACAAAAGTACCAAATGGTCGACAGTCTTTGTTGGTTCCAAAAGTGGTATCAAAAGTGACAACATCACCGAAGTGTGCATAATCAATGATCATCCTAGCATCTGCCCAATATATATTTGTTATTTGCCCTTCATCATCTGTTTGCAACGCATATTGGAACGAAGGGTTTGTAGCAATTTTATTTTGAAAGTAGGTCAACAAACTCCCATATTCCCCACTCTTTAACTCTTTTTGACGCTTGGTCCGTACATAATTCTTGTGATCAAGACAAGTGTAGGAAAGATTGGATTTCCCTCCAACTTTACGGCTTGCTAACTCATGAGCAACTTTAGGCCTAATTCCAGAATCTTCGGCCATTTCAATTTGAATAGCTTGTACTTCAGTGATTTTCCTTTGTGAAGGCAACAAGTGAGTTGTCTCAGGCAAATGGAGCACATGGTTGTGTTCAAGATTGAGATCATGCAACTTGTACAACTCTGTAATGCGATCCAAGGTGATTCCCATACGAACATCACAACCTGTTCTTGTCTCATCTCGAGGAAGTTTCGTCAAATGATCTCGTTTGTCCTCTACTCGATAACCTTGGTTGGCACAAACATATCTACATGATGTTATTACCTTGTCCAATTTACTTTTGTTCTCGTACTTCTTCCTAACGCTAAAGCCGGCCTGGCCTCCATAAAATACCCAAAACTTCCAAGCATCATCTACACTAGTAAAGTCCATGCCAATTTGAGGCATCCAAGTAGGCTTGTTGCTGGTGCTGGAAAAAAATTATAGGGTTATGGCTTGTTGCTTGTACAAAGAAATAACCAAGATTACTTTGCATCGGAGCTGTAAAGAAACATACCAGTGTTGTTGATTTTCATTTCTGTTGCCATCCATCTCATCCACGATTTCTTGAACGGCTGGCTGTGTCATCTTCGCCACTCTCACATCCCAACTGCTTCTGCTTGTCTTGCTTACCACGCGGGAATCGCTTCTGTTTCTCCCGCCGTTAACTACAGCGAGCTTCAGTCTTGCTTTCTTATTTTTACTAGAGGCAGCGATTCGCATGGCGCCTGGGCCGGCCCATTTTGGCACGCACGGGAGCTGGAACTGAGTGCGCTGGCCTACGCGCCGAGCAGGTAAAAATGCACCCTGCCTTTTGACTGGCGACGTCAGACGATCCGAATCGAGCTTTCTAGAGGGGAGTCAAACGGCCTGCCGGATTGCGGCGTGGAGTTCACTGGTTGGTGTTGATTGCTGACCTCACCATCGCGATAGGAAGTATCGGGGCAGTTAATACTAGATCGAATGGTAAGGAACGGTGAATCGGTGATCTTGACCCTTCTCCTTTTCCGATTAATTTTTTTTGTAAAGGAAACTTGAGGGTTGTTTCTATATATATTTTTTAAAAAAATTACATAAATATTAAAATATGAATGAAGAGTAGATGATGATTGCTTGTCCCTTCTTTCGCTTTAAAATTTGTATAATCTATCTATCTATCTATTATAATATTAAAGTAGAAGCAAAAGAAGCCACCACGTTCACTCTCAAGGCTAGAAATTTCCACATTAATCGAAGGAAAAAGAAAAGAAAAATCTACACCATTGATCATGGTGGATCCAGTTATAACAGTCTAGATTAAAAGAAATAGTTTGTATCATTTACATTACAAAAATAGCTAAAAAATTAGAAATTAGATTCCATACTATAACGGTTTAGTTTAAAAGAAAGAGTCTAAAAATCTCCACCACTTATTTTGGTGGGATCAGATTATAACAGTGCATATTAATCTATATAAATATTAGAGTTATATAAAAAATACACAATTATAGAAAATATAGTTATATATCAAAGATAATTATATTATAATATCTAGTCGCGCAATTGCGCGGGTAAATTCACTAGTTTATATTTATATTAAAAGAGAAAGTATAGAAGTACTGCTAAAGAAACTTTCGCCTACTGTGAACTCTGAGCTCTCACCGTGATGGGAGTGTGTGGCATATGAACCACTAGGAAAGTGAGCGCGGCGTGCTGCCGCGCACGCGAACGGGAGGAAAAAATTGTGCTATTATTTCGGAGAAAAACGGAGCACGAAAACTTTTTTTCGGGAAAAACAAGGAAAAATGAACCACGAAAGCATTTTTTTGGGGGGAAAACGAAAAAGTTTTTTTTTTGAGGGAAAACGTAGAACGAAAACTTTTTTTCCCGTGGAAAACGAGGAAAAACAGGCCTCGAAAACATTCTTCGCGGAAAAACGGGGGACGAAAACATCTTTCGTTTGCTCCGGAGGAAAAACTGATCACGAAAACATTTTTCGCCGGCAAAACAGAGAAAGAAAACGATTTTCCCTTTTTTTTTTGGAGAAACGACCAACGAAAATGTTTTCCATTCTACGAAAAAATTGTTTCAGGATCACGAAAACATTTTTTCCGAGCAAAACGGGGAAAGGATCATGCTCCGGAGAAAAAACGGATCACAAAAACATTTTTTCCGAGCAAAACGGAGAAAGTTTTTTTTTTTTAGCGAAAACGGGCAACGAAAACATTTTTTCCATGCTCCGGAGGAAAAACGGACCACGAAAAAATTTTTCGGTCAAAACGGAGCAAGGACCCGAACGTAAAGTATAGGGACCTATTTGTTATAATTTTGGACATATTCGCTATTTTGAAAAATAAGAAAAGGGCTCATTCGTTATTCGCATTTATTGGGGGCTCTCTTTGCAAAATACCGAACGAGGGACCTAAACGCGAACCGGTAAAATTTATTTTCCTCTCACAGAAAATCGCCCAGGGACCTATACGTAATTTCGAAGAAACGGAGGACCTTTTCGCGAAATAGAGGAGAGAGAAGGTGGAGGTGACGTGGGGCGGTGGGGGGCTGCGCTGCCGGGAAACCTCCGGGTTATAATGGAGTAGCTATTCTCTGAGTAGAACTCTCTCTGTGTTGCGTGCGCAAGAGATACAGAAGAAACAGTAAAACCGTCGAAGAAGACGACGAAGTGAAGAACAAGCAGAATAGAGAAAAAAAAAAAATAAGTGTGAAAGCTTTTTCTGCATGATTAACGCACATAAATCTTCGTACGACAATACATCTATGTTCATGCACATTCTTTTCTTGGTCCCTCGTATGCTTACTACTTTGTTCATTAGTATAAAAGGGTTGGCAGAGAGTTTTTCCATCCATCTCTCAACTGCGAATCCACGAAATCACAGGCGCTCTCAAAACCAGAAAACGCTTGTCGCAAAAAGCAGCGACAAGATCACCCACTCGCCAAAAACTCCAGGCAGTTCGAGCAACACTGCAGCAGTAAACCAGTAGCACAAGAAGAAAAGGTGCACGAAACGTAAACGGACGCATAAATCTCTTGGCACAGAATCGAGCCACTTGCACATCCAACTCGATTTCAAGTTGACACACCGGCAGACATAGAAGGCAGGCACCACCGACATGGTGCAAGAATACAGAGCACGCAGTTCAAGGATATCAATTCTGCTGCAAATCTGATTGAATTGCAATGCAGAAAATGTCACCTCTCATGGGGAAAGGCGTCTAAATTATTGGACACCACACATGCAGCCACACAGGGAGAAACGAAACATTTACAGAGAAAAAATTGATTATTTGTCATAAAAGTTGATATATATTTGATGATTTACTACGATATATCTCACTAACATTTAAGCTCGGGGCAACATATTAGTGAGACATGATATGATAAATCATCAAGTACACATCAACATCAACTTTGTGACAAATAATCAAATCTTCTTTGCATATACGCATCCCTGACAAAAAAAAAAAAAAAAAAAAAATCTCAGGATACGCTGGGAGGCATCATCCGGTACCGCATCATAAATTAGTAGCAGCAGCTTCCTGCGCTCGTCGTCCTCGCAACGCAGATGATCAAACCACGACATCCACCGTCGGGAGGAGGGAACGCTCGCCCCGTGCTCTGCAGATGATCAAAAATGCATCCCGCGAATCGACCGGCACTACCGGCGTCAAATCCTTGGGGTCAACCAATCCACAATGTCACCCATGACCTTCTCCTTCTCTGGCTCGATAAGGAGATCATGCAACAATCCGTCGTAAAGTTTGATGGACTTGTCCGAGGACGAAGCTTCTTCGTATAGCTTCTGCGAACCCTCAGGATCGGTCACCAGATCGTCGGCGCCATGTAGAACCAGCATCGGGACGGTGATTCTGCGCAAGTGCCGCTGCAAGTACGATGTCAGGCGGAGGATCTCGTAGCCTGTTCTAACTCGGATCGAGCCGGTGAATACAAGCTGGTCTGAATATTTTGATCTCAGGGCTTCAGGGTCTCGGGACACCAGTGGCCCGTTCCTGTGTGAAGCGGTGAACTGGTATCTTGGCGCTATGAGGGCGAAAACTGGGGCCATGACCTACGATAGAAAAAAGAAAGAAAAATATTTTTGAGAAGCAGAGATGGGATGACAGGAGAACAAATCTGTCCACAAAAGCCGGTTACTGTTCCACGATACTCCAAAGTCTACACATAAAATTCTTTTTCACAAACCATTCTATGTTTTTTTAAAAAAAGAGGCAGGAGCTCTGCCAATTCATTAAGCAGCAAGGAATAGGAGTTTCGAGTTTAGGTTACAAAACACCCTTCACGAGGGCGTCAAGAAATCCGAGAAGCAAAACACAAGACCGACAAGAAGACCGACAAGGGTGAAGTACTCGGCTATCAGGCTCGGCACCTTAGGTAAGGAAGTGACGCGCTACATCATAGTTGGTTACATTCTACGTTTCGACAAACATACCTTTATGATCGGGTGGGCAGGCTGAACACGAACAGCTGGTGACGTCAAGATGATACCCCTAACACAATTCTCTACCTCTGGATCAAGCACAGCCTGCGAAGAATAAAAAAAACAATAAGATTTATGAAGGTGCGCACGAATGCACAGGCACACCAATGTATCAGTTAACGCCACACTAATATAATTCATATGGTACCAGTGATGTTACCTTCAGAATGATTCCTCCACCAGTTGAGTGGCCAAAGCAGAAACAAGGAACACCAGGGTTGTCAGCCAAGACTTTCTTGAGATACATTTTCTACATTGAACAAAAGGCTTGGAATAAGATTTTATACAGGCGGTCACAGACAACGCAAAAATGTTCAATTGCTCATACCAAATCATTGACAGCAAGATCAAGAGATTGCACGTATCCATGTAAACCGTCACTTCCACCATGGCCTGTATCATAGCATAATCTACAGGTTATAAAAGACTAATGAACTATAAGTGATACCAAATTTGATGACGACCTGTCAAAGTTGACTACAACCTACAGTTTACTGAGTATCAATTTGACGAATTCTGATTACTGATTGCACTTTGTCAAATCGTTTCTTGCATTTACCACTATCATCGATTCCTACTGTCCAGTTACTGGAATATCAATGTGTGCTCTTACAGGGTTCAGTAGTTCAAACTAGGTAAATATCCACATGGTTAATATCAGAACGAAGTGCAAAATTGAATTTAGCAGGTTGTTTGTCTAATTTCAATAAGAGTAAAGCTAAACTGACGATGGCAAAAATGACAGGGGTTAAAATGGTGTTTTGAATAGTACCCAGTATATATCGATCTCTCAAAAACATAATTAATCTACACATCATTTTCTTCTCTTCCCTAGTACTAGTAGTTCTGACTTCTGAATTATTGCGATTTTTAATTAAGAATCCACAAATTGGGACCTGTAACTTATGCACCAATTATAACTAAGCCCCCAGCTTACAAACCATCCAATCTGTATTTACAAAGGTCAGGGCCATACTTCGAAGGCCTTAGCTTAAAAGTCATATACTCATTCAGAACCTGAAAATCCATAAAATGTTATTGAAATGATGTGATCGAAAGATGAGTTAGCTTAGTGTGAAAGTATCTAGATCAACCGAGGAATAAAATCCAATATGAAGCCCGCAAAAAATCACCAAACTACACACACACACACACACAGAGAGAGACTCTGGACTAGACATCCAAAGTAAAGCCCAAAATTACACCACTTTTACCTCACTAGCTGCATCATTACCCCAGATTTACATCAATTTATGCAGTTAATTCCGGGAGTTAAGCCCGAAAGCATTTAACAAAATCAAGTGAGCTATTTTATTTCATTTTATTTATTTGTTACATATTTGGCAAACTTCATAACACTCTGTTAGAAATTTTAGCTGTCCTCATTTCCAAGCCTCATAGGAGCCTACGACCATCCAATTCACCATAAGACTCTTTTGCTTCTTGTACTCGAATCAGTAAGGGAAAATTGACAATATGCCATAAAGTTGGTGAACACGTAATATGCCACAAAGTTGAATCATATCTATAAAATACCACAAAGTTGGATGGAAACTATGACTTGCCACATTTGTCACTTTCCACCATTTTCTTTTAATTTTCTCCCACGGGAAATGACTCAAATGCCCCTCCTCCTTTTTTCCCTATCCCCACACACACACGCACGCAGCCACGACTCGCGCCGCCTTGCTCTCCTTTTTCCCTACCCTCACCGGAGCTCGCCCGCCGCTCCGGAGCACAGCCGCGCAGCCACCAACCACCTTCACGAGAGGATGCAGGTGAGCTGAGTCGTGGCTACGTGCGTTTGTGGGGGATAGCGAAAAGGGAGGACAGTATTTGAGTCATTTCCCGTGGGAGAAAATGAGAAAAGAAAAGAAAATAGTGAAATGTGACAAATCATCTAGTTTTCATTTAACTTTGTGGTCATCCAACTTTACAGCATATTATCAAGTGTTCACCAACTCTGTGGCATATTGTCAATTTTCCCAATAAGTAAATAAATTGTTTCCCCCGTATTCACTAAATAAAGTTAACAATCACAGCGGTAAGGAAACAAAATCAAAAGAACACAGACATTGTAAAGCGTTAAGACCATCTCCAACCCATTCCCCTCCCCTCTCTCATTCCCTTCGCGAAGGGATTTCCATTCCAGCCTCAACGGAGTTCCTTCAAGATTCCCTTCACTGGGATTCTCTCCCATTCCCTCCAGGAAGGGATTCTCTCTTCTTTCCCTATACAATTCCCTTTAAAGGGAATCTGTTGGAGATGAGTGGAAATAAAGGGAATGGGAATGGGGAAGGGAACAGGGAAGGGAATGAAATGAAGGGAATATGGTTGGAGATGGTCTAAGGGAATTAAAGAACTCACCAGTCCAGTCCATCCCATAAACCTTGATACCAATCTCATTCAAGCGCCTCGCTAAATGATCATACCTCCCACTGCCACATCAATCAAAGGCAGGCCAAGCATCAGCCGCATCAAACCAAACCACCGTTTTAAATGGCGGAAAGGAACGGAAACCGTTCTTACCTGTGCTCATTCAACCCGTGCATGACCACAAGGAGCGCCCTGCATCACGCATCACCACCAGCAAAGGACAAATCATCAACACACAAAAAAAAAAAAAAAAAAAATTGAGGGATGCTTATATACTTACCGTCAACTCTTCGTTTATGCTTTAATATTTATACAATTTTTTTTTTAAAAAAAAAGATGAATAGAAACATCTCTCAGATTGATTTGTGCGGGACAAAATAAAAATGGAACAAAATTTGCCTGCTTGTGGTATTATTTTCCCCTCTCGTTCTATGTATAAAGATCAAGAACAAAGATCAACGTCTCTCTCTTTCTCACCTTGGCTTGATGGCGGAGGGCGAGTGGGGCCACCAGCACTGCGTGAACAACGTCTCGCCCCGCGAGGTGGGGATGAGCTCGTACTCCCGCCCCGCCTCCCTCGCCCGCCGCACGGCTACCTCCCGGCGCACCGACGCCTGCCTCCGCGCGGCCGCCATGGGGGACCCGGCCGGCACCCGCAGCACCACGGCCTTCCCCTTCTTCCCGCTCGCCGCGGACGCAGACGCGTCCACGGCGTCCGTCGCCGCCGCCGCCACGACCCCCGGCCGCGGGCGCCATCGGAAGGGCAGGAGCAGGAGCAGGGCCACGGCCTGGAGCACGGCGAGGAGCCGCCGCAGCGCGAGCAGCGACAGCAGCGCGCTGAGCCGACCCGCCGCCTCCGCCGCCTGCATGCTCCCTGCCATCCTCACAACCACCGACGCCTCCAACTCCTCTTCCTATGATCCCTCCCCGATGTGGGCGGCGACGCAGGGCGCTGCCGCTCCTCTCCGTGAGCTTCTTGAAAAAGCTCCGAATCCCGGATCGATTGGACCTGCACTGCTGCACCGCGCCTAAAAATGGCCTCCACTGAAATTCTCCAACGGCAGCAACAGCAAAAAGGAGAAAAAAGAATCAAGGAAAAGAAAAGAGAGGCGTTCGTGCTGTGAATCGAATTATCCTGCCGTTTTCAACGGGCGGCTTGGAATCAGATTCTACTGGCGTGCGGTGATATCTATATCGCACGACGATGAAGAATATATTAAAAGCCGCAGATTGATCGGCGAAAAAGAAAGTTTGGGCTGCGCGGAGGCGGAGCTTTATTTATAGCGGCCCAGCCCCGGAGTTGGAGGCGGCGAGACGAAGCGAACTCGCGTAGCGAGCGTAGAGGCCACCTCGCCTCGCCGCGGCGACGAGGGGGCGCGCGCGAGACGCACGTGGCGGTGGGGATAGCCGGATAGGGGCCACGCACCGGTGTCTCTCTCGGCGGAACGTGTGGAGTGTGGGCGAGGGCAAGGGGTGGGGACGCGTGGCGGCTCGGGAGCGGCTGGGGCCGCCGGTATATGAGACCGTGCTATGCCCTGCGTCGCGGGAGGTGGGGCCATGGTGACGGCGACCGGTCGCTGTCCCTACTCCCTAGCCACTTCGTTTATCTTTTTGGTACGACTATTTGATGAGGTTAATCTTGTATTAACAAATTTAAAGTTTTTTTGATGTTATATATCAATTTTTTTTTCATCTCTTTCCTGCTTCCATTCTTCCTACTTATATCCCCACCTCTTCTTCCACCTCTAACACAAAAAATTTAAATTATATTATTTAAATTTTAAAAAATTTAAATAGAAAGTTTCGATTAAAAAATTTAACTCAAAATTTAAAACTTTTAAAAAAATCAAATTAAGAAGTTTCAATTCAAAAAATTTCAACACAAAAAGTTTTAAATAAACAAAATTTCAAATCAGAAAGTTTCAACTCACAAAGTTTCAAATCAAAAAGTTTTAATTCATAAAACTTCGTATATTTTTTCCTAGGTGGTGGTCACGAAAATACTAGAGCGCACGAAAATCGCTCCTACGATCGACCGTAAATTAGCGATTCCGTATCTTTTTAACCCTGTTAGCACCGCGTCGCATGGGCGTCTGGGAAACGAACGGACATGGGTAGATGGCTCTAGAAAATTCGAGAGCATGTCAGCATATACGACTGTATTAAATAGTACTACAATAACTTTTAAATATTATTTTAAATATATATCATTATATAATTTTGAGATAATATTTTATCATTTTTTCTTTGTATACCCATTTGTTTAGTTATTCCCAATATCATTTACTAATATAGACTAGAGTAAGATAAACCATCTAAGAAATAATAAGTGATATAATGAAGAGATATAATACAATCTTTTTTACATATATACAGTGCAATATCATATAATAACATCTATTCAGGAACAAAGTACTAAGTTGTGTACTAATTTATCTCCATCCAAGACAAAAAAAAAAATACTTCTCTCTTTTGGAATACACATTATTCTAGCTTTTAAATTTTGTTTCTAAATACATATCATTCTACATTTAAGATGATATTTTTACCTTTTTTTACTTTTATATCTCTCCTCTTTTGCTATTTCTAATGTCATTTACTATCACAGACTAAATAAGATGCACTATTCAAAATATAATAAAGGGAGATAATATGTTTTTTTTTATATGCTTTGATACAAGTAAAAAAATACCTATTCTTTGTATGCTAGTATTCGTAGTACGAGCAGCCAGATTATGTTAAGCTTATTTTACTTGGCCGGAGATCTCGGGTGGCCCTTGTGTTTGCTGCAGATGGTCTCCAGGAGGGAGGCGTGCCCTGTTTGTTCATTCCTGCCTGGTTCTCTCTCTCGGACTCTCCTGCAGCCCTGCTCTTCTAGATGGTGGTGGACGTGAGAAATCTTTTTTTTTTTTCTTTCTAATCGAGCCTCTGTTTTGTACTTTGTACAGATGTTTTTGGTTGAAGTAGTACCCGCCCAGTTGTAAATACACGCACGGTATTGATACAGTTTCTAAAATATAATTTTAGCTATTAATTTTTATTATAATATATTTATAAATCTTATAGGGTTATAATATTATTTTTTAAGATAAATGTATATATATGATTTGAAAGGGTATATATATATATATATATATATATATATATATGTATATGTATATGTATGTATGTATGTATGTATGACGGAATGGAGTACTTATTGCTGTTCATCTTAATACCGCTCTAAGAGCAAGTACAATAGTAAAGCTCACTGCCGGCTAATAGTAAGCTAGAAACCAGCTTATACAATAATTGTCTCAAAAAGTTGTCTCTAGATGTACATAAATGATTTACCTATGCATCCGTGCAAAGCTGGCTACTAAATAAGAGCCAGCTATCTTCTCTCTCATCGTTTCTTACTCTTCCACATAGACTAATGCTGACATGTACAGGCTCTGCTGACGTGGCCTTATTGTACTTGCTCTAAGGGCATATGCAATGGTGCCACTTCAGCTTACTATAAGGGTGCCAACTCAGCAGTTTGCTTAGGTGGATGAGAGAAAAAGAAGAGAGAGATATAGACTTACTACTAACTTATAGTCAAGCTATAGCTGATTCCAAGACATTTATCACCTCTTACATATGGGTCCATATTTAATTTTGTAGACAATGCTATAGCTAGTCCATTAGAGAGGTTGTCTATTAGCTACCTATAGATGACATGTACATTTTTTATAGCTAGTAATTGACTACACCATTGCAGATGCCCGGCATGTACAATGGTATAGATGGCAGCTGTATATAATGTAGTTCCACATCATCTACAGACAGCACTATAAATAATTCATACAATGGATCGTCTATAGAGTTGTCTGTAGTGGTCTCTCATTCAATTAACAGACTGTCTATACAATGGTACACAAAATGTAAAGCTATCTATAAGCTGTCTATTAAATAGTAGACAACAGTCTTCTCTCTCATTCTTCTCTCTTCTCCACATCATTTAAAATCCTACGTGTCATCTCTTATAGATAGCTAAATATAACCATTGTACATGCCCTAAGGTGGTAAATGGTTACACGTGGTTTTCTTGCAACCATGGACAAAAATTGTGTCAACACTTAGGTATTGAAGCCTGGTTAAGTATTGATACTTGCATACGTCCATGTGAGTTTGTCAAAATATGTAATGTTCTTAATTGAATATTTGAATTCCTATTTTAATTAGAAGCTGTGAGCAATTGGGTAGTGCACTCCTATTCAGATGCACAACCCGTAGATCCCAATGTTCAAAGTTCGGTAAATCATGGTAAAAAATTCCACAAAAATAACACACTTATAGCTAGAGAGACAAGGTGTTGCACTGCTAGACTATTTCTAAGGTTGACTAGCAAGGATATACATGATGCTATATAACACACTTATATACACCTTTGAAGCACCTCTTGGATTGGAATGCTAAATTTAACATACAGTATAGCCCAGTTATTAATTATTATTTTTTATAGAAGAACGTAGCTTAGATTTATGGGATATACATATATAGTTACGTCTGTACATCCACCGTTTTTATTTGTGACCTAGACTATACAGTTGCGCCGAATCTTTCACAAAAGATTTTGTTTTAAATTCACCGTACTGTAAACCTAAGTGAAATATGTTGGCAGAGGGTGAAGCCAATTTTGGCCATCGATGACTAGTTCATGTGGTACCATGTTTTGTGGCTAATGACCACGATTCGAATCACATTAATTATGTTCTGAGTAGGTTTATTCGTGGATATTTTATCATTTGATATGCCAATTTTGCCCGTTTACAGTGGTCACACTATTCGAATCTCATTGATTACGTTTTGCGTCTGTTTATTCGTGGATATTCATGATTTCATATGCCAATTTTGCCCGTCGATGGCTGGCTCATATACTGTCCACTTCTCTCTGTCTGATCGGCACTTTATTCGCTTCTCTTGCTTCATGTGGCAATAAACTTGAAACCCTAAAAAATGGGGGAAGAATATCGCCTCAAAAGATGTTACTGCTGTACTCGAGATGGCCGTTAGCAGCTAATAGTTAGCTATCTAATAGTTTGTAGCTAATATTAGCTAGCTAACTATTAGTTGGAAGGTGTTTGAATCCACTAGCTAACATGTGGCTAATAGATGGTATTGTTCAGAATACCCATGCTATTAAATGCTATTGTTGGTAGACGCAAAGGGTATTTTGGTTAAATGCCACATATTAGTTGCTATTAGCTGGGTTTGGCTAGCTAATGAGATAACCATTAGCTGGGTGTCCAGCTAATAGTTAGCTGATCTATTAGCTGGGGGTGTTTGGATCCACTCCAGCTAATTTTTAGCAGCTAACTATTAGCTGTCCATGCAGCTAATAGTTAGTTGGCTAATTATTAGCTAGGGGCTAACTATTAGCTGGGATTGTTTGGATGTACTAGCTAATAGGTGGTTGGAAATTTAGTTGTGAGTGAAAATATCTATTGTACCCTTGCATTAATTAGCTAATGGGTGAACCCGAGCACAGTGAAAAAGGGCCTGCGGTGGAGGGGCAAATTAGTCTTTTAACCATCTATTAGATGGAATTAGCAGGGGGGAACCAGCTAATGAGATAGCTATTAGCTGGATTGTTTGGATCCACTTTAGCTAATTTTAGCAGCTAACTGTTAGTGCTAATGAATCCA
Organism: Rhipidocladum racemiflorum; assembly: GCA_036346355.1. Lineage (NCBI taxonomy): Eukaryota > Viridiplantae > Streptophyta > Magnoliopsida > Poales > Poaceae > Rhipidocladum > Rhipidocladum racemiflorum. The sequence continues at coordinate 12,354,812 of CM070573.1, read as the reverse complement.
AACATGCCCTTAGTAATAGCAACCTTGCGCAAAATACAACTGTCCAATGATCGCGTTTGTTAGCGCTGTGACCCGGATTAATAGGGACGCCACGCAACAGAAGAACGAGACGACTACTCCATTCTATTTACGTATAAATAAGTTCATCTACCTATAGTCTAAGGCCATGTTTGGATCGGTTAAAGCTAATTGTTAGCTGGCTAATGGCTAGAGCTAATTGTTAGCCAGCTAATAATTAGCCCATCTAAAATTAGCCCAGGACTATTTGGATACATGGCTAATGGTTGGAATAATTTCTTAGAAAAATCATGTCTGCCCCTCATAACAGCTGGTGAGCGGATGCACGGGGTGAGGAAGTGAGGATAAGACCAGTGCGAGGGTAATTTAAACTTTTCTCAACATGTTACCTACTATTAGCCCAAATTAGCTCCCACCCATCAGCTAATGGGTTAATTGTTAGCTGAGGGGTTGGCTAAAAATTAGCCCACCTATTAGTCTTCCTGTTTGAATAGCCCAGAGATCCAAACATGGCCTAAAACATGAGTTTTTTCTTGACTTAGTCTTATATATTTGTTATATAATATACAATTCGTTTAGCATTATCATACAGTTTTTTATACTATAAGCTCGCTTGTTTCTATCTAACCATGTTATAAAGTTAAAAAAATGTGTAATTTCATTTGAATTTAGGACTTTATTGGGGACCCGTTCCGGCGTTCCCCAGTGTGGGGTGGCGACGGTGCGGGGAATAGCAGCTCTGTTGCCACCCTTGTTGTGCTAGGCGTGCTGGCTAGAGCGGCGAGATGGAGTCGGCGGCTGGCGACCGCGAACGAGTCCGGCACGCACGGCGGAGTCGTCAGGTTTGAACGGACGATGTACGTGGGAGCAGGGGCGGACGCAGAACAAAAATTGAGTGGGGGCATCTATATTATTGTAATAGTACTAACTATCGCAATTTACAAATTTCTTAATAATTTTGCCATTGAGTAAAACAAAATAGAGGCTGAGTGAACTAACATTTGCAATTTTTGAACAAAATGACTTTGAGACGATCGAAATACCACAATATCATAATGTAATATACAAATATATATCTTCTAAATAACGATATTACTTATAAAGAAGAAAAGTTAGTGCAAGCCATATAAACAAAGTTAATGAAGACAAATTTTAAACGTAGAAAAGGAATAAGTTTTTAGTACATACACTGTATTTTTCCCACGACGATTTTTGTCTTATGGAAACGATCAACGATCACCTCATTAGTGATTGTATCTAGCATATCCTTTTCTACGAAGCAAATGAGGCTATAGCTCAAAAACTTGTCCCCAATCTTGTTCCTTAAAGCATTCTTCACAATTTTCATAGCCGAGAAACATCTCTCAACAATTGCAGTAGCAACAGGAAGAGTGGCTGCTAATTTCAAAAGACGATAAACCAAAGGATATGATAGATGCTTCCCTGTATCTACCATCAGTTTAGCTAGATCACCTATATTTTCCAAGTTAGCAAATGATTAAATGACTAAATGACTAAATGTACCTACAGAACAAATGACTTGAGTTCTTCAGACTTCAGAATATTGATGGTTACCTATCTAAGTATCTATCTATCTAGTTGCGAAAAAGCAACGCCATTCGGAACAACATTAGCATATTAGGTGTGTGCTAATCCTACATATGATTGGTTTCTATAAATATATAATTGGATCCAGTACTAAGTACTACCTACTATGTCTAATTAGCGAGCATCTTGTCGTTGCATCCTTCTCGTACATACCGTCAGGGGCTCACCGCCTCGGGGCGCCAGCGCGGGCGGGCGCTAAGCGCTGGGGCTGGGGCGGCGTTGAGGCGACGACCGCGGGGCGGGCGTTGAGGGCTTGAGGCGACGGCCGGTCGGCCACTGGGCGGCGTTGAGTGGGAGCAGAGGCCAGAGGGGGTGCTCGGCCAGGAGGAGGAACCGCCACCGAGGCGAGGAAAGATCGGGAGCGGTTGTGCGCTGTTGCTTTCGGGAGGATGGTCGAGCCCGAGGAGGAGCAGACAAGGCTGCGCCGGGTGGAGGAGGGACCGGCCAATCAACGATCGGGTTGGGGTAAAACGCGGGAGCCGGGAGGCTTGCTCTGGAAGCCTGGAAGGCAGGAAGGGAGAGGAGAAAACAGGGAGTGGGGGCCATCTTCAGATTTGACTGGGGGCCCACATGTCATAGGCTTGAGGGGTATAACTAGAAGTAAAAATTGAGTGGGGCCAAGGACCCCACTCCTTACAAGCTGAGTCCGCCCCTGCGTGGGAGTACATCGGTGTACTCTCAGGACGTATCCGGCTGGCTGGGCGACGATTGGCGAGCGGCCAGCGGTTGTGTCCAAGGCAGGCAGCTGATGAAGAAGCACCAGGACGCCGTGCGCTTCGCGTACGCTGGCTGCGGAAGATAACGATACGAGCGGCTGCACACAGGCGCAGCGCCGCAGCCGCACAACCGTGTGAGTGTGATCTCCAAAAAAAGATCGTGTAGAAATTAGCCTGTTTAATGCAGAGTTCTGTGGTAGAAAAAATGGGTGGCATGGGAGTTGCACGGAAGTGTGGCCGGCGACTTGGCCGAGCCTTTGGTTTAAGGGTGCGTTTGGTTCGTTGTATGAGGTTGAAACGAACCGTTTCGTACAGGATTTAATCTCGTTCATACGTTTGGTTGACTGAACGAAACCATATAGTACGGGATGAGATGGTACAGATTCCTAGAATATTCTTTGAAGATGCTGTATCATTTGATACGACGAATTCGGCTGAACCGATCGGTACAGAACCGACCGATACCATCCCATCCAGAATCATCTCATCCATCCTGTACCATCCCATCTCATTCAGCTTGATACATCCAACCAAACCCACCCTAATAGGATCTGAACAATTATTCTGCACTGAAAAAAGAAAACGAATAGCGTGGAAGGAGTACGGGATTTATACGGCACGGATCAGAAGCAACCGTCGATGTGATTCGTGCCGCCCACCACCGAAACAAGAGGAGAATATTCAGACGCACAAACAGCCACGAGAATCGTGGACTCACGAAACAGTCCGTATAAATGACTCACGAAATGGCAGCATGACGCGTAAATGCACGCTTCTCCGCAACAAAGCCTTGGGGGGGCAATTCCCAGAGCACCCGACAGTGCAAGATCATGTACAGAGCCTTGGGTTAGAACCATACATGGAAGTGCACAACATGGCACATGGTCCAACAATAATCACACCATGTACAACATGACAGCCCTATTCCTATAAATCGCGTTTCAGAAGTATCTAACCAAATGGCCTGTTACATTGGGGCCTCAAATAGACAAAACCAGCACAGGACAGGCATTCGAAGTACAAGGCGCGAAAGACCCATCCCCAGCAGCACCACGCCATGATCGGTTTGAATCAAGGTTGCGTTTGGACTCCGATCGATGCCGTGGGGCGGTTGTGGTAGAAGATACTTCATCTCGACCCATCAAAACTTCATGGTGCTTAGGTGCCAAGAGAAATGCTAGGGCACTCAATATAGCGCAAACATCACGATCCAATAGCAACCATGTCATGAAGATATTGGCTCATAAGGAAAAGAAAGCCACGGGTGTTTCAATGCTTCCGAGGCACTTGGTCGCTTCTTCGGATTTACCTCAAGAAGGTATCCAACAAACTCGATGAAACCTTGATCAGCCATGGGCAGGCGGTGCCGCAAAGATGTCTTTTTCGGAATCAAGTACTCCAGCCTGTTACTTTCCTGAAACACAATGAATTGCACGCTTACTACATAACGGCCTAACGCATAATATTTTAAGGATGGATTTACTAACAAAAAAAAAGGTATGCCTGCGATAGGGAATGTAAAAAAGAAGAAACATTGAAGAGTTCAAACCTGATTTCTTTCATACAACATGTGGTTCTTTGTGAAGTATTTGTATGTATCTCGTCCCTGCGCAAGCATAGCTTGTTCTATGGAGCCAATGATGCCTATCACACGGGCAAGTAATGTCGCAGGAGAATCGTTTTGGAAAAGGACCTGAAGTGAAGAGCATGGAGCATAGAAAATATGCTTATTAATAAGTTGCATGGCTTTCTAATCGCCTTTTTCTCTAGACAAGCCCATTTCTGCTGTTATCCGCGTGGACCAATGAATATTGAATTGTATCTTACTATGATAAAGAGCATACAACAAAGAGAGAGACAGCTAAAGATCTGAAAGAGATTTTCATTTTTCAGTAAACTACTCATTTGCATTGCAGCTTCATCCTTTGCCAGAAGAATGTGAAACAAAGAAGCATAACCGAAATGGCCACAATGAGCACAGTCGTAACTGTTAAGAATTATAATAACTGGTATGCACTATGCAGTAACCACTTACGTTTCCAGTGCAAAGTTCCGCTAGTATACATCCAAGTGACCATATATCAATCTTTTTGTCATAAGGCAGGCTCAATATAACCTCAGGTGCACGGTAAGATCGTGATTGCACGTATGAACATAGATGATCTGTCCCAAAACAGCTACTGCCAAGGTCAATGACCTTTACTTCACATCTGCTGTAGCTCTTTACCAATATGTTCTCTGGCTTGAGATCACAATGAATAAGACCAAGTCCATGCAAAAACTGTAGTGCCTCCAGACACTGAATGGCTATTGACTGCACAAGGGGTACACCAAAGGAAATGATCAATTGCCAACACGAAAAATTGAAATATCACGTCCAGTTACTGAACGTGAAAACATTAAATCACCATTAGTGGATCTTAAAGCTTAGTAATACCTGAAGCCTTGGCATTGTGAAGTAAACCTCACCTCCTGATTCTCTGTTAAACTTTTGAAACTCATACAAATTTGCCTTTAGAAGTTCACAGACTATCAACAGATGTTCCTGCAAACAAATATTTGAAATAAGTGCTACAGAAAACACAACTGACTTTGTTATAGAATGTCATGACCTAAACTTGACAAATATCATATTTGATAATGCCTAGAAAAAGTAACCCCGGCCATTCTAATGGATCAACTTGAAGAAGAATCATGAAGCATTTTTTTTATGCTAAATAAGGTAAACTTGCAGAACTTCACACACTATCAGCAAATAAATAATGCTTAAAATAAGTGCTACACCAAACATGACAGACTTTGTAAAAGATGTAATAACTTATATTTATCAAACAGCAATGCTTGAAAACACCAAGAAAAGCAACTTTTCTTATGGATCAATTTGTAGAAGAATCTCCAATCCTGCCTTAATGTCTAGAAACTATGACAATATGAATTGTCAGTCTACAGAACAAGGCCTGGAATTACTGTCAAGATAACTGGATAAGAAAGGTTTATAATAAGAAATCGAACTAAAATTGTCCAACAAATGAAAATAATCTATAGCAAAACTAACATTAAAACTAGATCAACATATGCACTAAATGTCAAAGTATGATTCTAAGAAACCCTCATGTGTAGAAACATCAAAATCTTAAATATACCATAATGCAATGTGGATGTCTTCTGCTTCAGTAAACTCACTGATATATGCTGACACTTTAGTAGAAGGGTTGTGATAAATTCAAAGCTCCATGGAAACTGAATAACACTAGAAAAGGATGGACAGAAAGTAAAAGCTCAAATTTACCCGATAGTAGAAGTAATCATACAGACGCAAAAGGTGGTACTTGTCGCCAGGATCGTGCTTGTTAACATACTTCAGAAGCTTGATCTCATCCAGACTCTGATCGAAAAAATCTTTGTTGTTCTTTATGATTTTAACACACACATCCATTCCCGTGTGTAAATCATGTGCCTGGATAGCTTTGCTGAATGCTGCTGACCCCAGATACTCCGTGACATGGTAACGTCCAGCAATAACAGAATTGAGAACAACATGGAAATTTTTGTCTTCTTCAAAGCCAGTTCTGTTATATTGTTAACAGGAGAGAATGTCAGAATAGATAAACAACTTTTCAGAGAAATGAATTATTGCTATCCCACTGTAAATACAAACACCAATAAGCATAAATAGAGCACTGGGCTGGACATAGCTATTTTCTTTTATGCTTTAGCCCAGATTAAGAAATAAAAAGAGCAAGAAGGAAAAAGTACCTGTTTTTTCTATGCACAATCTTCAGATTGAAAGTTTCAAATTCTTCCTCTTGGGCCTTTATCTGCCTTACTTGTTCTTGCAATGCTGCTACTTCCTCATCATCTAAGGTGGTTCCAGTGTCCTCTTCTTGTGCCTCATCTAGTTTGTGATGCCTAGCATTCATTGTGTTCTCTGCTTCATCGTAAGCATTATTCAAAGCAGATGATGCACTTGAATTTCTTGATCTAACAACATCAGAAGTCATTTCATCTCGAGAACTCCTTAGAGAAGACTCGCTATTTTTTTTCCTCCACGTGGCAAGCATATCATCCGAAACCGTGCCATTTTGACAGTCATCAGGATCGTTAATTGAATACATATCATCCTTCTTTGACCACACAGATTTAATATCAGGTTCAACATTTTTTCCAGTATGCAATGGTGGTGGAAAAGAAAATCCACCATCAGTGCCCTTCTGGATATCAGCAACATAATTCATTTGGTCCTGTTTTGCTCCTTTCGTATTTGCTCTTTTCTTTTCGTTTTCCTGCTGAGAATGTCTTTTCCCACCAAAGCTGAGATTACTTTCGTTGAAGTATTCTATGTCTCCTTCACTGCTTCCTCCAATTAAACTTTCACGCACCTCGCTGCCAATGTCAGCAGCATCACTGCTTATACCAACACCAATTGACCTAACCGAACCATGCTGATCATCCTCCACAAAAGGGTCATCAGGATGAGGTCGTTCAGAATCATTAAGAAATTTTCCATTTCCTAACATGCCTAGTTCGCTATTCTGTGAAACAAAACCCTGCCAGACTGGTTCAGAGTGCATCAAATTTAGATCCTCTGGATCCAAAAGTTGGCCATCATATTGAGCTATCATATCATTATCGGGAATCCCATGTCCCATTGGCCCCTCCAAAGTACTTATCTGTGCAATGTTCCTCCCATGAAAATATTGCTCACCAGATATATAGGACTCCTCCTCAACAAATGATTGGTCGTCATCATCATCCTTTGTAGGACGATCAGGCCCACTTGTGTGGCCAGTTGCCTTCTCATTATCACTAGGATAGTCAATCTCATGTGCTAGAAACCAGGTCTCATCCTCAATTGGTTGTCGGGTGTAGCCAACATCGTCGTCGTCATCATACTCATCAGAATCCCAATACTCATTTGGATATTCGAGCGAATCATCACCAATTGTTGCAAAACCAAATCCTAAGTCAGAAGTATCCTCTGCAATACCGTGACTGACAGACAACCAACTGCTGCCAATTGTGCGTCTTCCACCTGAAGTTTTTTTACATCACAGGTCAAAACTTAAGTGCCAAACAATTAGCCAAGTTAAAATCAAGTGGCACCACGCATTAGCAAGTCTCCGAAGTATGGAAAAACACTTGATATAGTTTCATTATTACTTTGCATGTCAGTATCATCAAAAGATGAAATCCCCTATGAGTTTTGAAAGAAATCATTCAGGAAAACATGGGAAGCCATTGCCAAATATTGCTTTCAGAAAACACATTAGAGAGTAATAAATCCTATAGGACACTCTACAGTTGGAAATACAATTTGTAGTATTCAACATTAGAAAACACAATTTCTACAGCGTTTTTGTAGCAGTCACACATCCGAAAACACAAATTTTACAGGATTTTCGTAATGTTCACACATCGAGAAATAAATAGATGCCTTGAACTAGCTCCTATAAATCGCTGTATTCATCTTCTTTTTCCACAAAACATAAGTAATACATCCTATTGGGCACTCTACAGTTGGTGCACTCACTGGCACTACCCACTTTCTAGCTTCAGTCATGCATCTGTAGTTTGATTAATTGATTAATATTTGTCAGTTCCATGGGGCAGGTCTGAGAAACGAAGTGGCAGGTTTCATAGAAAATTTTATGTAAGATGAGCATGTAAAAACCGAACAGGTTACTTCTGTAGAGTAATGTGCTGTGCTGCTTGAGGGTAAGCTAGAATGTATATCTTTCAATTTGTACTATAATTGAAACTATTAAACTCGTTAGCAACATACCTGATGATGTTATTTCTTGCCCAATAGGAACATCAAGATAAGACCCAATCATAAAGGCATGGTCTGCACTAGATATAGAATGCTTGGCTCCAGATCCATGATGACTGATCTTTTCCTCCCAGTTCAAATTAACCAGCTTGTCCTCAGACTTGAGCCTCACAGGAGGCAACTTCGGAAGTTCCTCACGCTGGTTATCTCCCATAAGCTGCAGATTGAAGCATCGGTCAGCAACCTGATCTGCAATGTTCTGGGACTCTCCTGAATAATACTGCCTGTTCCCCTCATCAAGCTGCCCCTTTGCTGCTTTTCCAATACCATCTGCATCAGTACTCTTCTTAATGTCTTTGCTCTCATTCCCATCATGGTGTGTACTATGGTAACTAGATGATGGGTTTTCTGCAGAGAATGGAAGCACTGTCTTAACTGCACAGCCGTTCAAAAGCTCCTCTTTTTCTGGAACCAGATTTTTATCCGTGGAATGACCTGAGTCGTTGATTTCACTTCTCCCAGCAACATCAACTTTTCCCTTCCCTCTTCCAAAAGAAACTTTTTTTTCCAGCACCAGATCAGGCTGCTCGGTTCCAACACCACGATCCCTCTTCTCGGCTAACAATGCACCACGGTGATGTCTTGGCGCCTCTTCCGACACCAGCAGCTCCGCCAGCTGCTCCACAGTGCTGTTGGCAATGGTAAAGTTCCAAGGATACAGATCCCCTGTACTGTTCTCCTGAGGTAGGCCAATCTCTGACCCCTTCCTCCCATCTGACCCATTTGGCAGGCCTCCAACATCAATCTCCTTCACAATAAACTCCCTCGACGAGGCCGCGCTCTTCACCGACGCACCACCTGTTGGCCCTGCATTGGAACCCACCTCGAAGTCCTCCTGCTCCTCATCCTCCTTGGGCTCAGCTACATGCCTCTGTGTGATCGGGCCGTTCAAATTACCCTGGCCATTAAGCTCCCCGCGGAGCGCAGCCTCGGCCTTGGCGAAGCGGTTCTTCCGCAGGAACTCCAGCACCAGATCGATGTTCTCCGCCATGGTTCCCTCCAATATCAGCTAACCCAGAAGCGGAACCCACCGAAACGCTTGCCAAGGCAACAGACGAGCCAAAGGTGGCGCCTTGTTGGAGCCCAAAGCCAGCCAAATCAACCGAATCGAAGCTTCAGCCCCTCCGGGACTCGCGAGGCCGCCCAATGCCGCGGCGCTGCCAGCCGCAGATCCGCGGGGCGCGGCGCGTCGCCCCCGAGAACCCCCCACGAATCGAGCCCGGGATCTCCTCCGACTCGCGCGACGGCAGCAAGAGCAAGGACCAACCCCTAGGGCGGAACGAAACCGCAGACGCCCCGCGGCGCAGGGCACCGCACCACCGGTGGGCAGGCACGAATCCACGGCGCCAAGCGCGAATCGCCGAAACCCTAGCCGGCGCCCACCCCCGCCCGTCGCGAGGGGAGAGCGGCGGAGCTGCAGGGCAGAGGAAGGGAGGCAGCTGGGTGACGCGCCGGCCCGGCGGTCAGCGGGGACCCGCGCGCGGCAGACCGAGAGCGGGCCTCCCCCGCGCGGATCCGGCAACGGGGACGAGGCGGCGGGGAGGCATGGGGGGGTTCAGGGCGCGGCCGGCGTGGCTGGGGACAGCATATCCGGATTCCGGAGTGGTGGCGGTGTGTTAACAACGGAAAGAGCGACGAAAAAGAAATGGCTTTTCCCCCCCCTCTCCGATTTCTTTTTTCCCCCTCTTTCGCTTGGAGATCGACAGGAGGTGGCGGACGGATCAGACGATAAGCTTTTGTACGTTGCAATTGGGCGTTTTTGCCTTCAAAATTGGTCCCGTCGCCAGGCTTCAAAAAAGGAGTCCGTGTGACCGTTCGGCGTTCGGCCGGCCGGAGGGAGGCGCTCTCTCTCTCTCTCTCTCTCTATTCATCCATTGGCCGGAGCTCGCTCGGTTCGATGGTCAGGTCTTGCAGGGGATCACATGTGTTAGGAAACTGATTCCGTATCCTATATGGACTCTTCCTTATCTCTAGCAGAACCGCTATATATAGGAGGCAGGGGCTACCCCTTTGTACACAAGCATACACAATTGCACTGCTCCTCCTCATATTGTGTCTCGCTCTCTCTCTCTGTTCTCCACTGAGATCTATTCAGGCAACCCCGACTATTCGATAGCGAGGTTGTCTAACAATGCTTATCGGCACGTTCTGGAGAAAGATTGAAAGGTGAGAAAGACAAGAAGAAGGATCATCGGCTTTAATTTAACGACTACTCTGGCGATTGATCGCTCGATCCGATCTGAATCAACTTCGCATCGCTTCAGGCATCCACTTGATTGGGAAAATAAAAGTCTGGCGACTCTATCCCACGCGATAGTCTACCTAAAGCGATTGAAAAAGAAATCGTGTAGCCCAATGGAGGAAATATGCATTGTTGATAGTGGCACAACAAATACCATCTTAAGAGAGTCGAAATACTTCGCACGCATCATTAAGAACGGCCTGGAAGGATTACAACTATCGCAGGAAAGCGATGCATATAATAGGCTCGGGAAGAGCCACAATTATATTGCCAATGGGTACAACTTTGGTAATTGAAGAAGCCCTCTTGTACCCTGAATCAACTCGCACTCTCTTAAGTTTCAAAGATATCCAGCGTACCAATGGGGTTTCACGTAGAAACCAATGAAGAAAATGGCAAAGAACACTTGTGCATTGTGAAGCACGCGAATATGGAAAGATGGTACTAGAAAAATGTCCTCATATGAATGCAAGGGTTGTACTACGAAAATCAATGCACACTGCTATACTTTCTTTGAAGACTGCCTTTTAGAAGCTCACGAATTATTTGCTTTATGGCATTGTAGATTAGGTCATCCTGGTCTTAGATTGATGAGAAATATAGTTAACAACTCACAAGGTCATGGCATTAATGTTAAGAATTTCAGAATCACGAAGATTTTGTGTGCCATGCATGTGCCAATGAAATTAATAACTAGACCCTCTGTTATGAAAGTGCAACATGAAATCCTGCATTCCTCGAACGCATTGGGGGATATTTGCGGTCCGATTCAAACACTTGTCGTGGTAGTTTCGATACTTTATGGTGCTTTGATGCTTCCTCGAAATGGTGCATACATGTTTGCTGTCAACAAGGAATCATGCATTCGCAAAGCGATCTCGCAGATCATCGAAATTAAGAATGCTTTTCGATCATCGGCGTGAAGTCCATTCAATGGACAATGCCGGTGAATTCACTTCAAGGCATTTGATGATTATTGCACAAAGAACGAATAACTGCTGAGCACTCTGACCGCACGTCCATACGCAAAATGGGTTAGTCAAGCACTAATAAAAGGATTAAGTTCATTGCCGCATCGCTCTTGGCAAGAGTTGTAACTTGCCCAACACTTGTTGGGGACACTGTGATCTGCAGCAGCACTCATCAATTATAGACCATCGGCCTACAACATCCATTCACCTATGCAACTAGTGCAAGGGGTCATCCGAAGATTTCCCATCTTAGAAAATTTGGTTGTATGGTATATGTACCTATACCACCCCACAATGACCGCAAATGGGCCCTCCGCAAGTCCGGGATATACGTTGGTTATGAGAGTGCATCCATAATCGTATTTGGAACCCATGATCGAGACTTGCACACAGCCCGATTCGATTGCATCTTGACGAGGACCATTTCCCGTCATTAGGGGAGAGAATCAACCATTGGATGAAAATGAGGAAATAGTATGGCATTCCACTCGGGATCCCAGCGCATGACCCTCGACTAATGAAGCAAATCAAGAAGTCGTGAAGATAATTGATTTGCGAATTTAGCAAATGAACTCGGCCTCGATCATTTTGTGATCCGAAGAGCGTGGTTAAGTCGCATGTACAAAGCAAGAAATGCACCGAGAGAGGGTGGAAATACCAAAGAAAGCGAAAGGTATCCCTCATCTGTTCGGAGGCCTCAAAGAAAAAAGAACAGGAGATCGGCTTCTCAAACCCAAAGTACCGGAGGCGTCCTGGGAAAATCGGGCGAGAGGATTTACCATGACCAATCACAAAAGTGCCCCAAAGAAGAAGGGGAGCGCTTGAGACACAGCCTTTGGAAAGAAGCTTTGTGGAAAGGCAATTCCAGAATCTGAACCTTCCATTGGAAGAAGCGCGAAAATAATGTGTGCGCACACATTGGCGTGGAAAAACTAAAGGAACTTGCTCTGGAATGGGAAATAGCAATGAAGAGCAAGTAGAAGTGCACGAAGCACCCCATGATGAAATGGCCATAAACTTTGTAATAACGGGAGAATCAATGAATAGAGCAACAGCCTAATGTCGATGCATACTTTGCAAAGAAGATTGCCACGATCATTAATCATGATCCGAGCCCGCATCTCTCGCAGAGTGCAAGAAAAAGGCCTCGATTGGGAAGATTGGAAGAAGGCAATCAGCAGTTAGTCTCTGCGAACAAAAGAAAGGTGTTTGGGGCCTGCGTGCCGCACGCCCCCATATAAACCCGTAGGTCACAAATGGGTTTTTGTTCGCAAGAGAAGCGAAAACAATGAAGTTGTAAGGTACAAGGCAAGGCTTGTCGCTCAAGGTTTCACTCAACGTCCTGGGTTGATTATGAAGAAACCTATTCTCGGTCATGGGTGGAATTACCTTTAGATACTTGATCTCAATGGCGATCAACTTGAAGTTGAAAATGAAGCTAATGGATGTTGTCACAAGATATTTGTATGGAAACTTGGATTCGAGATATACATGAAAGTACCTAAGGTATCCCTATCCCGAACCAAGACAGAGCAACAGAAACCTATACGGTGTGAAATTGGAGAAATCATCAGTATGGGCTAAAAACGATCAGGAAGAATGTGGTACAATCGTTTGAGTGACTTTCTCTGCAAGAAAGGCTACACTGAACAAATGTAAGATTGTCCATGTGTATTTATACAACGATCCACGAATGGATTTTGTATAATCTCCGTCTATGTAGATGACTTGAACATCATTAGGACTCGGATGAAGAAATTAAAGAAGCATGCACATACTTGAAATCTGAATTTGAAATGAAAGACTTGGGTAAAACCAAGTTCATTTAGGCTTGCGGCTTGAACATGTCCAAGGCGGAATCTTGGTACACCAAGCATCCTACACGAAAGTGTTGGAGAGATTTGGCTTTGAAAAGGCATACCCTTAAAGACCCCAATGGTCGGAAGGTCCTCCAAGCGACTAGACCGTGACAGGCCTAAAGAAGAGGGAGAAGTCACCTGGGAGCGGAATTCCCATACTTGAGTGCAATTGGAGCGCTCATGTACCTTGCTAATAGCACTAGGCGGGACATTGCTTTGCGTGAATTTGCTAGCACTGACAAAGGCGTAACCCACCAAAAGGCATTGGAAAGGGTGAAGGACATCTTCCGTTACCTTCAAGGAAGCAAAGACCTCGGCTTGTTTTACAAAAAGAAACAATGAATTGAATTTAGTTATTACGCCGATCTTTGAGTACCTATCGGACCAGCATCGGCAAGTCACAACCGGGGTATGTTTTCCTGCGGAGGAAACGGCAATTTCTTGGAAGTCGTCTAAAGCAGACTCTTGTCTCGACGCCGACAAACCACTCGAAATAATTGCCTTATATGAAGCATCTCGAGAATGTGCATGGCTTCAAGAATGGTTCACCACATCCGGAAGTCATGTGGTTTGAACATGGAACAAACCCCACTATTATCTATGAAGATAATGCGACTTGTGTTGCTCAAGTGCAAATGGGATATGTGAAAAGCAATCTTACGAAAGCATATCAACCCCAAGTTCTTTTATGCCCATGAAATGCATAAGATGAGCGAGATAAAGATCTTGCATACTAAGTCGTGAAAATCTCGAGATTTATTCACTAAGTCACTCCCGGCATCTTCCTTTGAAAGATGTATTAGAGGAATCGGGATGATGAGACTTAGAGAAGTGCAGATTTCAGGGGGAGAATTTTCACATACTCCTACATAAATCTCGAACATGAAGTTTGAGTACCCAACGTGAATCTAGAAGATTAACATTGAAGTTTGGGTGGATTGTACTCTTTTCCTTAAGTAAGTTTTTCATTGAAGTTTTCTTACATAAGGTTTTTGATGAGGCAATCCGCAAGTAAATACAAGCGTGTGCTATGTACTCTTTCTCCAATTATTTTTCCACTTTGGGTTTTATGGAGTTTTAATGAGGCATATGCATCTCGCGGTGAAGAGTCCAAGAGTGTTAGGAAACTGATTCCGATATCCTATATGGACTCTTCCTTATCTCTAGCAAACCGCTTATATATAGGAGGCGGGGGCTACCTTTGTGCCTTATACATACACACAATAATAGCGACGTTCCTCCTCATATTGTGTCTCTTTTTCTCCCTGTCTATTCTCCAGTTTAGATCTATTAGGCAACCCCGGACTATTCGATAGCGAGGTTGTCTAACAACATGATGCATCCGGTTTCGCGGTTGCAGGTAAGCGTACGGTGAGTACAGACCAACCAGACACGAAATCTAGTCGAAAAAAAAAATAGTGATATTGTACCAGCGTTGAAATGGCGTGATAGGAATTGTAAGTTGTAACCGTCGAATCGGTTTTATCGTACTCCCTTGGATTCTGAATATAAGTCATTCTAAATATACGTCCGTCAAATATTTTTAGGTTTTATCATCAATGTGTAAAAAGATTTTTTTTATCAAGATTAACGACATGAAATTGGTAATGCCAGATCCATCGTGAAAGTATATGCGTAATTATTTTTTTATTTGCAGCAACATATTTTTATAGAAATTGATAGCCAAAGTGTTACCTTGGAGACTATATCAAATGAAATCGTAGAGAGTATTAAGTTGGAAATTCCGCAATAACCAAACTATTGATCTCCTTAGAGCATCTCCAAGAGAGGGCCCTAAAAATGAGCCTTAAATTTTAATTTAGGACCCCAACTAATTAGATTTAGGGCTCCAATAAAATATTCACTCTAGCAATTAGGCCCTAAAACTCAATGAAGATAGGGCTCAATCACATAGTTGCTAAATATAGCTACTCTCTCATGGGCCCTAAAACAATTTGATAAATTTTAACAATTTAGGGTCCTTGCTGGAGTGGATCTTTTCCTCTAAAAGCCCTATAATTCAAGTTAGGACCATATTTAGGGCCCCTCTTGGAGATGCTCTTAGTGCCCTGCATTTCCCAAGAAATGGATTATATTGCGAGACGGATTGAGTATATCGTGGAAAACCCTATCGTAGCATTGGTTCCCCGACACGTTTTCGAAGTAAAATTCAGTGGTCGTCTTTTTTGCTTGATTATTAAACTTTTTATATAAAAATCTTAACTATTATAAGAATGAGTTGGTGGTGATGGTGAGTCTGCCAGACCGTTGTTGGGCCAGAATAGTAAGGGCCTAAGGCCCAGTAGGTGAGGAATTTTGTAGCTATTTGCTGTTTGTCTAGCCTTATTTGCATTTCATTGTATTCCTTTGTTCAGTGATTCTTCAGTAACGGATCTCAAATAAGTGATAGCTCAAGTTTTAAATTCTTGTTTTTTTTTGTTTTTAAAAGTTTAGAACTTGTGGTGTCATCATCTATTTGAGATCCGTTGCAACGCACGGGCACTTTACTAGTAATATATAAATACGAGTTGATGGTGGTCGTCAATTTCCCTCTTCTTCTCTATAAAAAAAATAGCGTATCGACATATGGGTTATGGGATAAAAAAGAAACCAATTGTATCTCTTTTCATCCACAGTCGCTCCCTATGGCTAGACTATGATCCACTTCTATCTTACTACAACAACTTAATAGTGTAATTTTTTTTAAATAGGTACGTGATTTGATTATTTGATTAAAAATGTATTTCCGTTGCAACGCATAAGTACTCAACCAGTTATATATATATATATATATATATATATATATATATATATATATATATATATATATATAAAGCCTTTTTCGTACTCCTGAGAGTACGTACTCCTGCCTTCAGTATACCACTTAAACGAACGTGTTATACTCCTTTATCACTTTCAGTATACTTCAATAATAATTCTAAGATACTCCAATATGGCATGAATGAAAAAAATTCATAAGAGCTATTTATTTTTTGTTATATACCCATCTATAAGAATTCAAATGAAACACATATCTTTAAAAAAAATATACTCGAATTTGAAGATTTGAATGAATTTAGATTACATACTTTGCTCAGGTCAAACTTGTTTGAACTAGTTAGTAAACTAGTTGAACTCAACATCCTAAAAATTTCAAAAAAATTTGCATACAAATACATATGGAAAATACTCATTTTGGATCATGGTGCCCAGGCACCTTGGTGTCCCAGGTAATTGTAATATATATATATATATATATATATATATATATATATATATATATATATATATATATAAATATAAATATAAATATAATGGGTTTAACGTCACGTCCCTACCTTTGGTTTGATGGATGATGCATTAGTCAAAGTATCCTGCGATTAAGTGCATATTTATCGAATGGACGGCGGGTGAAGTGTCCCGTTTTTGCATGATGGCGGGAGAGGCCCTTTCTATGCCTGCCCAAACGGCCAAAAGTTGTCGTTGTGGCTGTACTACGAGTCCAACCAATTCGCACCGCCAGGAACGTTGGAGCCACAATCAGTGCAGGATGAGAACTAAAAACCAGGGCATCATCTTGGCCACAAGTCGGCACCCTCCTCTACTTTCATGCATCAATGGCAACATCAGAATCTCAGGCATGCGACGGTAGTTTTCCGAGCAGCAGTCTAAACTTCGAAACTAACGATCGAGTATAGATGGGGGAGGCCAGGCCAACAATGTATCTTACAAAGATAATTCAACATCAGATTTTGAGCCCTAATCAAACTTTATAAATAAAAAACATGGTGCAATCATGCATGTTTACACAGATGATGGGAAAGGCCTTTCTTTTCGCCAATCTAAGGCATTACATATTGGATATCATAAAGCCGATGGGCGATAGGATTGCTACCTCATAGCCATGCCATATCGTCTCCCTCGTGAAAAAATCCTCGCAAAACTTAAAATTGCATTCAGATCCTTCGATCAGTTTTTTCACAAAAAAAAAACGTCGTTCCGTAGATTCGCGAGCGGGTCCTCTGTCAATTTTTTTTGCAATCGCGGATTAGGTCATTCTCTGTGGTTTCGCAAATGGGACGATGATTTTTTAAAAACACCACCAAGGAAATCGAAATTATTTTTTTCTTTAGCAAATTCACGAATAGATTCTATGTTGGTTTTTTCACAATCACAGATAGGTCTTTCAGGTTAGCAAATTCGACGACAGTTTATAGCCAGTCATTTTTTTTTAAAAGAAAAACACCACTAAGGAAACCAAAATTACTTTTTTTACTTTCATAAATTCACGAACAGGTCCTCCAGTCGTTTTTGGTGCAAATGACCCTGTGATTACGTAAATTCGTCGATGGCTTCTAGCCAACCATTTTTTTTTAAAAAAAAAACACCAACGAGAAAATCAAAATTTTATTTTTTATAATAAAAATCTCGGACCAAATTTCACACGACGTGGCATCGTGCACAACCCATCCTAGTTATAATATAAGAGCTGAAGTCATTTGTCAAGGAGGTAGGTTGATACAATCCAATCGATTGGGCAAGAACAACAGTAACCTAGAAATAGACTGGCACTATGGATCAAGCTAGGCTAAGTACCGAATCATGTTACAAACAGGACATTACATTGTTATTGGACCAAGCTATATCAGCACAAATGGTTGCTGCACCGCTGTCTTTGGCTGCATCCACCATACAAAGTTACAAACCAAGAATGGAGTGCCTTATCTTTTGCCATGTAAAGATGCCACTGCATTAAAGAATTCATATCCGACGTTTTAAAAAGAAATACAGCAATCTCTAATGGGCATATCGTTGCCGTCGTTTCTCTACAAAAACCGGCAAGGACGCCCAAAACACACACAAAAACAAAAAATGCAGCTCTTAAAATGTTCACCTTGGCATAAATCTAGGCAATGGGCCGTGTTTTTTAAGGCTGACTTTTGGCATGACCGGTTTAGCATGATCCAAAGCACAACACGATTATCTTCGGACCAAGCTGACACAACACGAATGATAGGACTGCTTTACCCAAACGGCCCAGAACATCATCAAATACTATCTCTTCCCTTTGCCTCCTCCCACAACCCATCTGTTGGAGATATGCCCTAGAGGTAATGATAAAGATGATTATATTTCCTTATGTTCATGATTAATTATCTTGTTCTTTGAATATTGCTATTATTATTTATTAGCAAGTATGTAACTTGTTGTTGTGAAACTTTATGTATAACTTTGTAATGATTATTCTAAAGTGATCCTTAGTCGATAAAAATATGATGACATATATGAATATACTAGCATATGTATTGGTTGATGACCATGTTTCACGGGTCATAAACATGGAGATATCAAACCAATGATATGGATACATGTTAGAGAACATGGAGTTGGATCGACCCACCTTGAGACGCTACGAGAACGTTGTAACCTTCTTGTCATCAGTTGGTCTCATATACAATGTGTATTCTATATCCATAGACTTGAGGTTGGCACATGTACTCGAGATGTGTAATTAACTACTTAGGGGTTGCCAAACGCTACTCCGTAACTCAATAGTTATAAAGGTAGCTTTTGGGTTTGTCATGAAGTATGCTGCGAAACATGGTCGATCAAGATGGGATTTGCCCCTCCATTCAATGGGAGAGATATCTTTAGACCTCTCGAGTAGTCGGATTCTAGAAATGCATAGCTGTAACACCCTGGAATTTTGGGATTTTGGCTTAATTATTTATTTGTGAATTTTTTTGAATTTGCTGGATTTTATTTTGATTTTAAAGATTGCTTTTGAATTAACCCTTTTGAAAATGATATTTAAATTTATGCAATGTTTAAATAAATTTTGTTTGAAAATATTTTTTTAGTTCAAAATATTTATGAGAATTTTTCTGGAATTTTTAGAGTATTTTTTCTATTTATTTTGAATTAAATAAATTTTATGGGCCAACCCATTTCTTTGAGCCAACCCAACCCACTTACCCGTAGCAAACACTTAGTCGCGTCGCTCTGTAGCCGTCGGATCTCGATCCAATGGATCACATTGTACCTCATCGCACCCGTCGAGAGCCGTCCGATCACCACTATGTGGACGCTCAGGATTTTGCCGTGTCACCATCGCCGTAGCGAAGCTGGACTCCACCATTGCGCCGTATCCACCATGATTTCCGCGCCCATATGCGCTCACCGAGGCCTATTTAATGCCCTCAACCCTCGTGCCTTATTCCCCGCTCACCGCCACCTCTTTTGCCCCCAAGCCATGCCACCCGTGATGCTGTGGACTACTCTAGATTGCTCGCCGAAGTTCGTAAGGTTGCCGCTGCGGTTCTCGTCCACGATCTGTCGTTGAGCATCGCCGGAGAAGCGCTGGCTCACCGCTATCCGTGTCTTCTTCCCCAACGCCAGTAAGCCACCGCCGCATCTTCACTTACGTCCCCTGCCATGACCCCTCAACCGTTCGATATGACCTGAACAGTCTCGATTGTGACACGTGTTGATCACGCATCGTGCCGTGCGTCCTCGTTGATGTCGGCTACATGACGTCAGTCGTGATGTCGGCACGAAAAACGAGGCGCTATGAACCAGGTTCATGCTAGACCAGCGCTCGTGCGTGGACCGGGTCCATGGACCTGTCGTCCCACCTATCAGCCGCTACAGTATTTTTATTTTTATTTTTATTTTTGGTAATTAGTACTGTTGACGTCAACATGACATCATAAATTATTTTTCTTTTAGAAATTTAATTTGGCTGAAAAGAAAATAGATGGTGATGTCAGCAATGACGTCATTATTTGATTTTTCAATAGAAAAATAATTCAAATAATTAGAATTTATACTTTTTCTTTTTATTTCAAACTTTCGAGAGCCCGTTCTCACTCATTCGAGCTCCGATTGAGGTGATTCTAGAGACTAAAAATTTGTAAAATTAAGCTCTATTTAATGGTGAATTTTATTTTACTTTTGGAGTTCATTTGCTCTCTTTTATTGGTATTTATTTGTAATTCTTCTCGATTCGCGTAGACGTTGAAACACCGAGAGTGCACGAGAGTGAAGCATGGACTCAAGAGCAAGGTCGAGAACCAGAGCAATGACTATTACAAGGCAAGTTACACATCCTTGACCATGTTGAACCCAATTTTTGAAATGCTATGTTGTATTTAAATTATTGCATGCATAGTTTCTATAAATGTATTTTAGTTCTAGATTTAAATTAAATATTTATGTCATGATTGTTAAAGCCTCATTTAACGATTGAATCCCTTGTGCCATAGTAACCCTAGGTTATAGTTATGATGTATGATGATTATCAAAACAGTTAAAACATGCTTAGTCTTGTCTAGACTTGAATTTAGGTTATTTTGGGAATTTGTGCCAAATGATGATTTTATTGAAATCGAGAACTATGTTTTGAGCATTATTGAATGTTGTACCATAGATTTTTATGTCATGTCATGATAAAGTTAAAAATATGATTTAGATTGGGCGAGACATGCTAGTGTGGTGGTTTCATGGGTTGTGAAAACTCGCCTAGTCAATTAAGGACCGGTCTGTGAGTTGTTGAATGTAAAGCATTATCATACTACCACATGTCTGGTATGGGACGGACCTGGTTATCCATAATGCAACATATCATGGATACTCATACCATTAGGTGGGAAGTGGTGTGAGCGAGAGACTGCCACTTGGTGCAAGAGGGGACTTCTGAATTAGAGTGATCCTTTCAACGGTGAAACCTTAGCGGGCATGACTACATGGGTGAAACTTTATATAGGACCTTGTCGTGATTTTCTCTGCCGCACACCAAAGGAAGTGTGTATTTTGGCACAAGAAGGCAATCATGTCCTGTGGGTACAGATATATAACCTCTACATAGTGTAAAACTAATCGATCAACCGCACCCGCAGTCATGGGTATGCCGAGCTGGCCTTTCACAGCTTAGTTCTTATTGTTTGCATAAATGGTTTCGCGAAAGTATTCAGTTGGGATGGAATGAGTACATCATGGTAAATTTGGGTTATGCCCTAGGAGGTATTCCTGAATTGATTCTAGGAGTGATTACTGAACTTTGAAACATTGGAATAATGGAATTTACCGTGTAATTAAAAATTGTGCTTTGAAAAATTACTTAGAATATTTGTGAACTTCTAAAATAACCATACAACCATCATTTGTTATTCCTTACATTAACACTACATCTTCTGTGTGATTTACGGAGTACTTTTGTACTCACCTTTGCTTACTCTGTTGATTCAGAGGAGGAGTTCTACGATCGAGAGGACCAGGATAACTAGGTCCGCTACCCCAGTAGATTGCCAGTGGCAAATCTATTAGGTTTTATTTTAGTTTATTTTATTTTCGTTGTTTTACTTTTATTTGACATGTGAACCAATATTATTGTAAAAGACTATATTAGTTATTGACTAAATGTACATTTGATGTGTTGTTTTATCAACTTTGTTCGTTGTGTATACTAGCTCGATCCTGGATCAGCGTGTTTTGCCATGGGTCATGTGATCGAGAAAGAGTGGTTATGCTACTCACGGTTAAAGATCGTAGTTGGGGATTCCGAGTCACGTGATCGAGAAAGAGTGGTTGAGCTAACAAAACAAGGATGACATGTACTTGCCTTGAGTCTGACCGATATCATGAGGCAAAGGGAAATGTATATAACTAAGCATTGTTTAGGTTCGTCCGATGTGATCTTTACATGTACTTGGCAGTCGGCACGTCCTGCTAGGGACCGCTACCGATTAATGGTTGAGTAAGAGTACTCGAGCCATGTCTATGTATATGTAACCTATAGGGTCACACGCTTAAAGGGCTAGGACTTAATTCGGATAGTGATATTAATTCTGGTGGGTTTTAAGTTCCTAATGGGCCTCTAATGTAGAGCCCATTATGGGACTTCTATTTAAAGGGAAGGGGTGATGTCTTTAGAGTTGGAAGAGGCACGAAATTAGTACGACTACATTTGTACCACCGCGCTACATCGACTCTACTTTCGCTATGGCTCTGCCCGTCTAGTGGTAATTCTATGATATGTAACTTGTAGTGGTTCATTGGTTAGGCGGTAGAAAATTTTGAATTTACCCTAGAGTAGCCTACCCGTTCCCCAACACCATCTGATGTAGTCGCCATGTCCTTGAGCCCTCCTCCACCCCTGATTCCTCCTCGCTGACCTGGTACGAATGAACGATATGGACATTAGAGAGTAGTTAGTATGTATGCATGTTGTAACTTTACTCTTTTTCTTATGAGAGGAACCCCACCCTAGGGTGTAAGGTTCTTAACGAGGCAGTAACTTTGTATCTGTACCCAATGAATAAATAATTTTAGTTCTTTTTTCTCAAATAATTGTGTGTACCATATCCTTGCTAGCGGTCAGCATTTGCTCCTTGTCCTTGGTACCGCCCACAATGACGGACCGACGACGATGGTATCCACGACTTCACACATCCAACAGAACAAGGCCTAGACCAGTACGGAACGGTATAACTTATGCCGTGCCTGAGCCGCATTGGAGATGAGTCAGGCTGACATGATACGCCCTGGCCCGAAGCTCATTAGACCCACCAGCACGACCTAACTCCCATCTCTACCTTGGCATAGGCTAACAACACAGCAAAGTTAGAAGCCTCTATAATAGTACAATTGAAGTACTCATTGCCATCATCTGCATGGACTAGAAATATATCACCACAGGCTCTTTTTTGTACAATGCTCTATCCATAATGGTTGAAAAAATAGCCTACATAAACATATGTCAAGTTGAAGATGATAAATGGCTTCAGAAGCAAAAACTAAATATACGATACTTACTCATACTGTAATTAAGGGCTAATAGCATGAAGGTCTTTCCCCCTGTTTCTAGGAGATCCACCACCATCATAAATGCTCATGAGTCATGATTCTTGTAGTAATGGCTGTAAGGTAGGGCACCACTGCATCCAGCCATCCACCCTGTTCCCAAATCTAGTATAAAGAACATTAGCATGCAGATTCGATTATGAAACCAAACTTGAAGTAAAGGCAAAGAAGAAAGACACAAATCCATTGCGGTGACCGTATAATTAGTCTGGGGTAAAACAATAAATAGAGACCGATATGGAAACTCTATTACCTTTCATTGCCATACAGACTATATGTTCATTACTTTAATTACACATACAATCCACGTACAACAAAAAAAATCATACATGGATACTAATTACCAAAAAGTTGTCAACAGCTAGTGCACTCCTCTTGAGTTCATATCCCGATCAGATGCTTGCTCACCAGATCCAGTATCTAGCAAAGGGAGAGTCATAAATGGTGAGTACAAAGATGTACTCAGCAAGCGTTAATAGCAAAATGAATTTTATATGCATTTTATCATTCGAAACACTCACCAGTTCCATTCCTCAATCCATTCCCCAAATCCATTTATCCAAAATAAATTTTATTAAGAAAATCTTGAGTTTTGATTTTATTTGTAAAATTTCTACTAGTACTCATATATGAGGCAGAATTAACTTCCGTAGACTCCAGTCCAGGAGACAGGCATGAATTCATGAGTTTAGACCTTGTGTTGGTTTTGTATCACTTTACCCATAGTGAACTCGACAGCAATCGAGACAGGCATTGTATGAAGTTTTAATCCACATCAAATACAAGAAGTTTCCATAACCATCCCTGCCTAATTATTCCTCCAAAACCATTTATAGAAAATAGAGTTTTATTAGAGAAGATGTTTGGTTGATTTTTAATTATCCAAAAATCCTACTAGCACTCATATATGAGGCAAACTTAGCTTCTGTAGCCTTCAATCCAGGAGACAGGCATGAATTCATGATTTGACCATGCGCAGATTTGTACCACTTTACCAATAGTGAACCCAACCTCAGTCAGCAACCCCGAATGTTTATCACTACTCGGGTATTAGATCTCCAACCCTGCTAACTCAAGCCGAGGATACCTTCCCGGCAATCCCACCGACTCACAGCTAACAGTTGTACTCCCGAATCTTTGCGGCAGTACTCATCCAGGCATGTATATGGTGCCCCGGTAAATCAATCTTGGTTGATTACCTCACGTGTCCTTCACTGGATCTCCGGCAGATCCAGCTTCACATCACCTAGTTAACTACTTCTAGCCTAATGTGGAGATCAAATACCTTTATAGGACAACCTTTTCTGGTCGTTTCCACACACTATAGTTGATACAATTAATACGTCTCATTGCCCGAGTGTAGTGTTTTATCCTTATATCACATCCCTATGTAGAGGGCCTCGCCGGCAAACTTCACATATGGCACCCCCTACCCACCTCATACCACACTGACTTCATTTGTCGGGTGAACCAAATTAACATATCCACATTTTACCGACTACACCGGCATTTCACCAGAAATTTTCTTCCAACAATCCGATTTAGGGTTTGTCCCTTTCAAAAGATATATTTTTCCCCATGCATTGCTGATTTCTAAAACATTTGAAAATTATTTCACAAATATGAGCAGGGAAGCTTGCCTGGATTTTGATGAAAATAACCGCCCTCTCATTGTTGATGATGATGATCATCGGTTAGGTTGAATTTAATTCCTGAAATTATAAAGACGCCATATTTTAGTGCCTAATAGATTTTGACGGATTTAGGGTGTCCAACCTTTTCCTTAACTTTTATTAAATTATTGTATGCTTACTGCATATTTCATTTTAGGGTGTTTTAAATTGACGTATTTAACTGGACATATTTTAGTCTGGAATGATTTGATTTATTACAATTTAAATTAATGCCATTTCCATTTGAGTTGTACCTTGGCCTAGGTAGAACTTGACTGTTTCAATTAGTATGATAATTGCTATCATTAGTTAGTCATTAATTTCTTTATCAGATCGAGTTTATTCTCCTTTTAATTGGTCTACTTTATTTCCTTGGATGATTAGAACATTGCTAATTCAATTTATGGTTGATTTACTAAGTGAGTTACGCAATCTGACTCTTTCTGAATTATAGTAGGATATACTCATCGGCTTAACTTTATTTTCTTGATTATTAATATTTGATCTTAACTTACTCGATCCATCAGGCTATATGACTATTTAATTGAAAGGAAATTGTTAGTATTATTTCCTTCTGGTGCTCGCACATCCATTTATCCTTATGCAACTTTTAACTATCGTAATATGATTATGATATGAAGGTTTTGATATAACTCAGTTTATTAAATCATTAACCCTAATAGTAACATCCTTGTAATTAGTACTATTTCTTATGCTTGTTATTACTATTATGTTATTGTCTTCTTGTCGTTCTTTTCCTTCACTAGTCGGTTCTTATCTTTTCTTTAACTTAGTTTAATTTAATGCGTACATGTTGTTTATTTAAATATGGCCTATATATTAATTTGTTGTCTTTTGATTTAGCATGTTTTAATTCTAAACATTACAATTTGCAATACTTTTAGGTTTGTGTATTCTATTTTAGCATATTGCAATTTAGTGTATTTTAGTTTAATGCATCGACCTAGCCATGATTATCCAATTTTATTCATTATAATAACCAATGACCATGTTTGAATTTTCCAATGGGTCTTCCACCTGACTTAACCTTTCATTTTGATTTCTGCTAACTGCTTACAATATATATCCACATGAATTGATCTGTGTTGCAATTAGTTTGGTCAATATTCCTTTCCCATTTAAAGTATTATTTTGCCTAGTTAATGTATTATGGTGACTATTAATAGTATTCGCTTTACTTACCTGATCGCGGATTAGCGGTCCAATTAGGATTAAATTCTGAAACTACCTAAATACCATATTTAGTGGTAGCTAAATTTTTGCCTATTTTAAAGTGCCCAACGTGTTCAATTTATTATTTTAGGATTTATAAATTTTATTTTGCTATTCTTAGGGCTATATTCGATTTTATATGGTCGCGTTTTAGTTAAATATTCGATCGGCTGGAATTATTGATTTAAAAGATTTTAACTGATTCAGTTTAAAGATGAATGGTTCACCTAGATAAATTGGTTCATAAATTTAACAATTTCACTAAAATTATATTTTTCTTATTTTCTCTTTTCTTTTCTCTTCTTTTATTTTTCTACTAATTCATTTGATTGCAACGATTTTTCACGCGGTTGCTAACGTAACATTATACTGTGATTATTTCTTTGATCAGTTACTCATTTTGCGTATTTTTAGAAATTTGCCTCTCCCCCTATTTTCCTCTTTCTTTTACTTTTCTTTTTCCCCCTCCTCTTTCTTTTCTTCCTATTTTTCTTTTTATTTCTCCCACTGGTCTTATCCACTTGCTCGCTCTTCTCATTTCTCTCTCTTCATCTCCTCTCCGATTTGTTCCTCTTCTCCCTTGTCATTTCTCCCCTCTCCTCCTCCTGAATCCATGGCGCCCTCTCGATTCCCTCCATTCCAGCGTCGATCTACCGCCGTCCGGCCTCCCTAACCTCACCGGTCATCGCCGACCTCGGCTAGCCCCCCCTCTCACGCGGCCTATGGCCCACGCCACCCTGCGCACTTGCGCCGCCGCTAGGCCGCCAGGTTCCTGTGCCGGTTGCCTTCTCCATTTCGGCCTCCTCTGCTTCCCTCCTCTACTTGTCACCTCTCTACTTCGCCCCCTTGGATTTTGGCTAGGGTTTGGTAAACCGTAGCTCACTGCTCCCTCCCCCTTACTACTGGATACCGAATCCTCTTATCTGTGATTGATGATTGCATAGGAATGTTTGTGATCTGAGATTTGTGATGGATGCTTGCACTGAGATTAGAAGGATACAATCTGTGATGTGTTGGAATGATTAAATGGAGAATGTTAATAGTGAGGTTATTGTGAGATGGATGAGCTTCGTAAATGATGAATTGATACTAGACCATGCTATTGATTCATGTGCCCTTGTCGGCCGACTATGAATAATTTTCTTGTTTGCGATTTCATAGGTTGGATGGCTTCGTGTCGATTAATTAGTTTACATTACACCGGGGGAGTAATGTGAGCTAAGGGTCGCATGGCATAACCCCCGTGATTCTATTTTACTAAGACCACAACCTAATATCTCTATTTCATGTCTACTGCTATCCAATGTTGGAGCTAAAAATAGTTGGATTGGGTGGTTACCTGGATGCAGTAGTGAAGTAGATTGCTAGGAATGTGAGGGGATGTGCTGGATGGAATGGTTGGAGTGGCCTTGGCCTTCTCCTCACCTCTGGGCTTCGGCTCTCCTTGCTCCAATGCCTCTTGGAGCCAGGTCTGGCCGGCTGCTTCTTGCTCCTTGGATGCTGGAGTTGGCTGGCTGCTTTGCTTTGTGTGGGAGTATGCTGCTGGTGGTTGATTTGCTTGCTCTGGCTTCGGTTGAACTTTGCTTTGGCTAGGGTTTTAAGTGGTGGTTTCGACTGGTTCTGAAAGGAGTTGAATGGCCTCTTGGCACAATCACTTAACCGTATCCTTGGTCACAGTAAACTTTTTACTGTTTACTAGGGGTGGAATATTTCTACCGCGCGATATTTTAAAATACGCACTTCTACGCTTGAACTGGTTTGTTATTGCCGAGTGATGCAATTTCAAATCGCAAGAGGCGCCGAATTGGCCCCCGGACAATATCAGGTACCTCATTGCACGATAATTTAAATTTACAGGCTGACAGCAATTCTAACTTAATTCATTCATTTATTTGCTTTCTTTAACTTCAATCTAATGTTTGTTTGGATTTCTTTTTACATGTTTCGATGAAGGAAGATCAGAGGGCAACGTAGATTCGATAATTATTTTTGTAATCTTCTTTTTTTTGTATTTGGAGCAGTACTAATCATTCATGTAATTGTAATTTAAATTGTATCTGATATTCATTGATGTTGTAATTAAATTTTCTATACACAGTTTGAATTAGTTAATTTGTAAGGTTAATGCTCTGATGATTAATTTAGTTAATCCAATGATTTAATTTATTGATATTATCTCTTAATTACTCTGTTAATTGTTCCATTAATCGCTTTTACTATTTCACTTAGTTGGTTAATTGATTGGGTTATTTTAGAAACAATTTAGAAAAAAGGACCTAAGACCATAAAAAATAATTAAACAAATAAACTAGAAAGTAATTGTACGAAAACTTAAATAACAAGAATTAGTAAATCGGTATCCATACTCATTGAGGAATAAGAACGCGAACAAAAAACCATGTACATGGAAGCACAACCCTAAAATAAGCTTAAATCTTTCTTAATTTTTTCGCTCTTTTTTTTCTCTCCCCCTTTTCCTCTTTCTTTCTCTTACTCTGTTCACTCGCGTTGCACTGTTTGGGAAGTAGTTACTACTAGAGGTGGGTGTCGTGCCGGCCTAAGGGCGACCATAACCACAGGCAACCACGGCACGGCCACGGGTGACCATGGCCACGGTGACTACGGCGACGCGACCATGGTGCGGCACCATCTGGCGTTCCGGCGGCCAGGTACGCCCCCCCCCCCCCCGCCCGTCCACCTTCCTCTCCGCCGCATGCTCGGCCGCGCCCGCTGCCGCGGGCCATGGCGAGCACCAGCCGGTGTGTCACCCGCCGTGCATGCTGTGCCGTGGTACACATGTACTTTGCTGGGCCGCTCACCGCGCCCGATTGGCAAACCAGTATGGTTCGGTCAACCGTATCGTATCGGTCTGATCCGCCCGCAAGCGTGCCGTGTTGAGCCGTGGGCTAGACTGTGCCGGTCATGTCTCGTGCCGATCCTAAATGTGCCGGTCAGCGTCACTCCTCTGTGCCGCACAGAGCAACTCCTACAGTCGCACGTCACGTAGCTCTCTGCTACAGCCGCATGCCTCATTTCTTCTGTCGTACGTGTTGTCGCAAAGAACTTTTCTTCCGCTGCGCGTGACCTGTTTTTTTAGTTTGCGCCGTCAACTGAAGCATAGGGATTGTGCGCATATATAGGACTCCCAGCCGCTGCACCTGGCAACGTAAAACCTAATTACTTATTTCTAATCACTTGTATTCATGCATTCACACCTAACCCTAATACACATGGTTCGTTCTAATACATTCATACGCAGAGTTCATATATGCCCACGGTCTTTCTAGCGTGGCTCGCTCGCTCGCACCGTCGGTTGGCTGCTACACTGTTTTGTCTATCCACGTAGGCCTTTCTATATTTTGTCTTACTGCACTCGTGTGACTCGCGTGCTGCTCCTGGGCTACACGCCTCCTGCATGGATACTCCCTGGCCTGTAGTTTGCGTGCATCTCGTATACCTGCCTGCATCTTCTATTACAAGAAAAACAACCCAACACAATACTTTGATTTTTCACAAAAACAAAATAAATTATTTCATCACAAATATTGTTGTCAAATTAATCATCACACATATATATCGCAAATAGAATTAATAATCTCCCCATTGATGAGTGATTTGACAACACACAAATAAATCATAATTTTTAATAACATATGCAAATTGTATTATCTGAGTTCTGCTTAATAACAAACGAGATTATCACAATTTAAGCACATTTTAGCATATTATTTCTCCTCCTTTGGTAAAACACACAAAGATTAAATAAATTTCATATGAGTAATGAAATAGTAAATTATGGAATTGGATTTATGCACTCAAAAGATATCTTGGGAAAAAGTTTAATAAAAAATAATAACAACTAGTACAATAGTGAAAGTACAAAAATAACAAAAGATACCTAGAGACCATCCGTATCCAATTATCCTTCCAGATATCAATTGATTCCCTGTACCAATCCGTTTAGAATGTCATGGCAAGAAGTTCCACACATTGCAAATTGTTGGAACCTTTTCTCCTCTCAATTTCAAGATACAATGTTTTGTATTTCTCTATGAATGCTGCCCAATGCATCTTGTTGCATATTTTTGCCTATTTCCATTATGATTATCTGGTTGAAGGCAGCATTAGTTATGTGCGGTTTTTGTAAGTACCATAGCAGCATTGGTTAGTGGCAAGTGAGTGTGTTAAGTGGGGATTTTGTTTCTCGAGTGTGAATGATATTTTAATCCTGTGCATTTGTTCCTTGTTACCTTTTCTCATGTGGATTTGGTGTGCATGTGGCCAATCGAAACATTTCTTTTGGAATTTCATGTATGAGAAAAAATGATGTTAAATATAAAATTTAAGATTTCGTTGTAACGCACGGACACTCTGCCGGTACATATCTATTGTGCGTGAGACCAAGCTAAAATAAAGTCTAGCACGACTGAACTGCAGCTATCAACCAAACACCAACCGAACTTTGACCAAACTAGCTCAAGGGGATCATGGCAAAGTGCGACGTGTCTCCACCACTGGTCCTTGCATTTGCACGGCTTGATCATTAGCTTTCGTCCCCGCCGCACGATCTTGCACAGGCAAACAGCTGCCAGGTCAGAAGCTCAACCAACAGCCGGCCATTCGTTTCAAAGATCTGCTCGTCTACCATCGTGCTCGTATACAGGGTGCCAAGCTTGGCCGGCTTGGGATACATATATTTTTTTTCAAAGAAATTTTACGGTGGATTATACTTGTAGTATAAAATGTGTAGTAAAAATCACATCTAACCGTTGATTTGTTAAAGGTGTTTCTACTACTCTACTACCAGATGTAGTATAAGTAAACTCTAGTTAATCTGATCTATTGGATCGAAAAGAATAAACGGTTCATATTCTATTTAGTGTACCGTAAAAGAGCCCTATTTTCAAACTGCAACCGGATGGACATCGATGTACTGAATTGATTCAATCAACCTGGTGAATTAGCTAGTAGAGAGAGAGAAGGGGTGCCTGCCGAAGCTAAATTGTAGGAGAAAATTGACGTTTTACCATTATTAATACGTGGCCTCGCACTTTTACCATCAATTTCGTGACGCTCGCCGAAATACCACTCATCTCGAGCGCACTTTGCGCATTTGCCATTTCTGGGACTTTACGCATTTTCGAGCCTTCTTTAACGTATTTCTCGAGTGAATTACCGGATTTGCCCCTCCTAGAAGAACCACTTGGTTGAACCAAGCCCTTGATCGAACCAGTAGGTCGGTTTGTCTCTCTCGTTCTCGCGGTCGGCAACGGCGACACGAGCGGCGGCGGCGAGCCCCTGCGGCGGCGACCACTAGGTCGGTTAATCTCTCTCGATATGAAACCCTAGATATGTGGTTTTTGTGTGGTATTTCGGTCTTTGATTTGTTGTGGTTTTTGTGTGGTATGAAACCCTAGATATGTGAGTTGCGTGGATTGAAGTAAACTTGCTGAAGAGATGGAGACCAATTTGTCAGGGTAAACATTTTTTGTAAAGCTTTGTTTGCATTCCATTGTTGATATGAATTTAAACTATGTATGGCAATTTCCTTGTTTATGTAGAGCGCATAGCTTAGATACTGGGATAGATGGTTGGATGGATAATATAAATGGTTGTTCAGACCATATTGACTGGGAGTCAATCAAGATATTGGAGCCACAAGATGATGAAGGGAGGATAGAAACAATGGATGAGGACACTTTATTTGAACTTCTTGGCTTGAGGGGTGAACAGGACTCTGGTGTGCCAAAGAAAGGAACAGCTCCAGATCAACCATTTACATGCATGGGTCCAAATTTGTTTCATGAAACTGAAGATGCAGCTATGCATGTTGCTGACGACAATCCTGAAGAAGAGTGTTTCTTGTATGACAAAGATAATCCTAAGATGGATGTGGGCACTATGTACCCCTCTATGAAGGATTTCAGAGATGCTATAAGAATGTATGCAATAAATGAGGAATTTGAGCTGGGCACTAGTCACTCTGATAAAAGTAGATTTAGAGGTTATTGTCTTGGAGCAGGGTGTAATTGGGAACTTGCTGCCTATAGGAGAAAAGATATGAGAACTGTTGTGGTACTAACCTTGTCTAACATTCCCATGTTTGTTTTTGTACTTATGCATGCTATATTTTTTGTGTGCTATTTGAAATTTAGTAACAAGTGCAAATTATTTGCAGGTGTCAGTCCAGAAGAATGATCACACTTGCACATCTAGTAGCAGGTTGCAAATAAAAAATTGTACACAAGGATGGGTAGCTGCCAGGGCAATTCCAATCCTAAGGAATGAACCTAAGCTTGGCACTACAGAGCTGCATAAGAGATTACAAGATAAGTACAAAGTTACTATCAGTTCTTATGATGTAGTTTGGAGGGGACATCAGAAAGCTCTTAATGAAATGTATGGAACCTGGGACCAAAGTTTTGGCATGTTGTATAGGTGGAAGGCAGAGGTACTTAAGAGGTGTCCTGGTAGTATAGTAGAAATTGACACCATTGTTATAGAAGATAGAGTGTATTTTCGTAGATTCTTCTGTGCACTAAAGCCTTGCATTGATGGCTTTATTAGTGGCTGTAGGCCTTACATTAGTGTAGACTCAACCGCCCTCAATGGTAGATGGAATGGACACCTAGCACCGGAATCGCTTCTAGATGGAAATAATTGGATGTATCCTTTAGCATATGGATTTTTGATAGTGAGATCAAGATAAGCGGGTTTGGTGGATGACCCACTTAGTAAGGCAAGAGGTGAACTTTCGGTGCTTGCTATTTGCACAGATGCTTGTAAAGGTTTGGAGAATCTTTGTGGGACTAGTTTTTCCACATGTAGAGAAGAGGGAGTGCTTCAGTGCACCTAATGAATAATTTTATTAAGAGGTACACAAGGATTGGATGTGGAGAGATGTACCCACCGCTAGGGCATACAGGAAGGAAGTCTTTCATAAGCATATGGCTGCAATTGTAGCCCAATGCGATGATGTGTTACCGCACTTGGAGAAGCACCATAGTCTTAAGTGGATGAGATCCAACTTTAATGTAAACATCAAATGTGACTACATTAATAATAATTCATTGAATGTTTCAACAATTGGATTAGGGACTACAAAGACCTACACAGTAGATCAACTTGCAGACAAAATTAGGGAAATGATAATGGTGCTCGGGAAAAGAGGAGGAGGATAGGGGAAAGGCTAATCGGAAAAATATTGCCGTCTGTTATTGTGCAACTCACTGGGTAGGACTAGAGGTTTAGGACACATTAGAGTTGTCAAGTCCGGCCATCACTCTGCTGAGGTTTGGGATAATGGCAGACACAACAAGAGAGGCATATAGTTAAGCGGCCATGAATGAATGTACATGCTTAGAGTGGCAGACACTTTGGGAAGCCATGTGCTCATGCGTTGGCACTTCTAACTAGTAACAAGGCCTACAAGATAGAAGATTTTGTGCATGAGTATTATTCAATCCAAAGGTTCCATGCATATGCATCTCTTATTGAGCCTTTGTGAGATAAATCTCAATGGCCACATGTTGACTTAGCGGCAGAGATTGTCGCACCATTGGTCAAAAGAATCTTTGTGCAGAGGAAGCTCAGAATGAAAGGTATTCTTGAAGGTGGCAGCAAGTCCAATGGTAGTGCTAACAAGCCTAGCAGTGAGAAAAATCGCTTGCCAAGAGGACCTGTGAAATGCCAAAGGTGTGGAGAATTGAGTCATAGGCAATCTAGCTATAAGTGTTCCATGAATGGCACTAAAAAGAGGAAGAGGAAGCCCAGAGCTAGAAGGTTTTTAGGTGCAAATCAGCCTGCAGCTGCAGGAACAAGTTCACCAGCTGCTGTACCAGCTGATGTACCAGCTGCAAGAAGAAGTTCACCAGCTGCAGGAAGAAGTTCACCAGCTAAAGGAAGACGTTCACCAGCTGTCGAAGATGACATCAGATGCCATTTTGATGTTATATTAAGGTAAAAATAGTATCTGCATATGCCATTTTACTGTTGTATTAGATGTTCTTCACTTCATATGACAATTTCCTCTACTATATCTTCATTTTAGCCGTATGGGTCGGATCAAGAAATCTGGTAAGAAGCCGACTGCTGCTGAACCAAGCTCACCTGCTGCGCCTACTGAACCAAGCTCACCTGCTGCTGTACATGCTGCGCCTACTGAACCAAGTCCACCTGTCTTGTGCACGATCTTTGCACTGCCGCTACGCCAAAAACAGGAAGAAGAAGCTGGCTACAAAGAAGAAGATCACTCCAAGAAAAAAATAAGATTTGATAACCTGTTGTCTTTTGTAATAGCAAGCATGTGCCTTTTCTTTTGTAATGGCAAGCATGTGCCTTTTCTTTTGTAATGGCAATTTGACCATCCTGGTACTGTTGTCTTTTATTTGGTTAACCATCCTGGATTCTCCAAGGACTTGACACTTCTTTTATTTGTAATGGCAATGTGATGCTGTTTTGGGAAAATGCTTAAAATGATCTATGACAAGGTGGACTGGGAGTTAAACCCAGTGTATGCAGAAGTTCGATTGAATTATACACAGGGGGACTTGTGCAAGTTCTGTTATCTACTCGGCTAAGATACTAAGTAGGGATTGATTAAGTATTGAAGTGACATTATATCCTATGCACGTTAGCATGGCCTCTAAGAACACATAACTTTTCGTTAAGAAAACATCGTGTGTGTTCTTATGTGTACAGGTATCTCCAAGAATCGTACCTGTCGAGGGTTTCAAAATCTAGAACCAACAAGTTCTTGCCACCAACTTGTAGTGAGTCCTGCCATTCTCTTGTGTCAACTTGATCCGATTTAGGCCAATTTGAGGTGTCAATCGTCAACAATGAAGATAAAGTGGGCTAGAATACTTTGAAACATGCCCATGAGTTGGTGCAACTGCAACAAAGCGTGCAAAAATATGTTACTTCCTCAAGTTAGTGAACTAAGTTGACTGCTTTACATGATCTCTGTATTGGATGCCTTTAGTGCTTTGGTTGAGGTTATGTTGTTGAATTTTTGCACATGGTCTGCAATTCAACCAATCTTATGTTGTCATATCTCAAGCTTGTCATTGCCTCACAACTACTTTCTTATTTTTCTGCTTCTCTGTTTGTATAGACTATTTGCAATAAGACGATCTAGCTTTAACCAGGCCCATCTTCTTCTCTGTCTTTTTAGACCGATTGGGAAGGTGGATACTTCCCTCTCACCCTTCATTTCAGTGAGGATTACCCTAGCAAGCCTCCCAAGTGCAAGTTCCCACAAGGTTTCTTCCACCCAAATGTCTATCCTTCGGGAACAGTCTGCCTGTCAATTCTTAATGAAGACAGTGTAAGTTTTCCAACCATTTGTCAGGTTTTATGTGATACCAAACTTGATAGCGTGGTATTACTGTTCCAATTGTATCCTTTCAGGGTTGGAGACCAGCCATTACTGTCAAGCAGATACTTGTTGGAATTCAGGACTTGCTTGATCAGCCAAATCCTGCTGACCCTGCTCAGACCGATGGTTATCACCTTTTTATCCAGGTTAGACAAAAGTGACCAGCCAGGTTCCAGCTAGCTAATGTTTACTGGAGTCTTAACTATTTACCCTAAACATTACTGCTTACGGTTCATTTTGTGCTTGTAAATTATGAAGCTTAAGATGAAGCTTTCAGTACATACTTATCAAACAATGCAGCTTAAGATGAAGCTTTCAGTACAATAATACTTCGTTCATTTCATTTCAGTACAATAATACTTCGTTCATTTCACTTCAAAGCCACCAGCATAACACACACACACCCTAATAGTACACTAAAAATAGCCAGAACAACTAAAATTCTCTGTATTTCGATGATCTTATATAACTTCTGCTCCATTGATTTCGTTGATTTGTCATCTCCATCTTCACCACGAATCCTTGCAGCTTCTAAAGTCCCCTTGCATAATTCATTGTCCATGCCCCGTCTGCGCAGAAGTTCATCATACTGATCATGCCACATGAAGAACCTGCATTTCCCAGGAATCTGTGTAAACTCACAACAAGAAATGCGGTTGGCTCATCACTCACACAGAAACCCTAATCAATCAGATGTAATTGAACATAACCGAGATAAAAACACTCACATCTTTCTCATTCAACACACATTTGAAGAAGACCCTACCCGAGTACATCCCTGTCCTCGCAGTCAGCTCAATCAAATCGCCACCGCACTTGGGGCATGGCACCAATGGCAGGCCAGTGGCCTGCCCGGATCTCAACACGCCCTTTCCAAAGGAATGTGCGTTGAGAGGGGCGCTGTCAGAGTAGCTACCACGCGACATGGTTGATTGCTTCAGGGGCTCGCCGTCGCCGCCGCTTGTGTCGCCGCCGCTCGTGTCGCCGTTGCCGACCGCGAGAACGATAGAAGAGAGAGAGAAACCTGCTGCAGTGCTTTGGCTTGGTTCGACCAAGTGGTTCTTCTAGGAGGGGCAAATCCGGTAATTCACTCGAGAAATACGTTAAAGAAGGCTCGAAAATGCGTAAAATCCCAGAAATGGCAAATGCGCAAAGTGCGCTCGAGATGAGTGGTATTTCGGCGAGCGTCACGAAATTGATGGTAAAAGTGCGAGGCCACGTATTAATAATAGTAAAACGTCAATTTTCTCAAATTGTAGTGGCACAGTTTTGAACTTTTGCGTACAATGTGTAAAGCATGGAGCACAGAAAATCTTCAGCGGCGAGAATGCGCAGATTTGATATAGCATGGCTCGTTTCGGTTTGCAGCACAAAGAAGGCTCGAAACTAGGAAGTCCAGTTAAGTGAAGTTTCGACATGTTTCATCAGCTTCAAGCGAGTACATGATGATTCTAATAAGATAACCCAACATGATAATATAACAAAATCCAGAACGACACTGCCGACACTGCAAGCAAATATGTTTGTTTGCTACAGAAACAACATTAGTTTAAAAGGGGCCACACCACGGTCAGCTGCCCGTTGCAACTCACAAATCCTCCAAACTCCCAAAGCTCCATTACAAAATGCAAGGCCTGTTATCTGGAGTGCCTGTTTTAAGCACTCCTCATGTTCAATCAGTAACTTGATGCTGAACTTTATGAATGCATTGAAAAGTTAACATATCACTGCACATATTAAGATCAAACAGAAACCAAATCCTAAATAGGAAAGTAGAAGTCCCGGACATGAGCTATATTTCACAACTTCCGGTAAACAGAATATATACAGGAAAAAAGAGAACTACAGGTGTTTAATGTTTGCTTATTAAGGGTCCGCGCTTCGACAAGAGTTGTTGTATGGCGAAACATATATACAGATTTTGAACTTTGAAGTGCGATCTCCATGATGGCACGATAAGCGTCATTATATGGGTCCCTGACCCTCAGAGCTCAAGCTGCTTTCTTGCTTTTGTATTTGTTTGCGCAGAAGATATATATCACAAAGTTCAGAAAACTGAGCCCAGCAAGCAGCCAGAAGAAATAATCAAGATGCCCTTCATTCAAGTTATCAGGGATCCATCCAGGATTTCCCCCTCTTGTTGTGAAGTATGCAACCATTGTCAAAATGATCGCACTAAGATAATTCCCAAGCGCTGTAGTGAGGAGCTGTAGCGCACTGCAGAGGCTCCTCATGGCATCCGGCGATTGATCATAGAAGAACTCGAGTGCCCCAATGAATGTGAATACCTCTGAAGCACCAACCAAGAAATATTGAGGAATTTGCCAGAAGATGCTCAATGGAACTGGGGAATTCGGATCCACCAAGTTTTCATCCCTCGCAATCGCCAACCTTTTGATCTCAAGGATTGCAGCTGCTGACATTGATAAGATGGATATTACCAAGCCAATACCCATCCTCTGCAACTCCGTAAAGCCCCTCTCGTTGCCACTGAACCTCCTAGCTATCGGAACCAAGATGCTATCGTAGATAGGGACCCATATAATGACACTTACCACGTCAAAGGTGGATAGAGATGCTGGAGGAATCTTGAATGAACCGAGCGATGGGTCAAGCACCATTCCTTGTTCCACAAACATGGTGGACATCTGAGCGTAGACAGCAGAAAACACAATAGTTGTCGCCCAGACAGGGAACATCCTTACCAATATCTTCAGTTCTTCCACCTGGGTGACTGTGCATACCCGCCATGGGTTCGTGAAGCTATCTGTTTTCACATCAAGATCAGTAATTGTAGCAGCCTTGTCCAGACATCTGAAATAAATGTCAGTTGGAATATGTCAGGCTCTTAGCTTTTCCACAAATAAGGAAAAAGAGTGTACAAATATCAAGAGTCAAGACATATTTTTATCTATTTTGCTAAAGCACAAAGGCAAAAGACTAGTATCTAAGTTTTTAAGTTGCAATTTATTAAAACTAAATGTTAACCAGCACAAAAGAATCAGCAATAAATTTGGAACATCTATTTGCCAAGCTCTTTACAGGTCAAAGAAATGCTTAGGATTGTGGTGTTTTGCTATACTCATTTGTGGAATTTTAGCTCTGCAAGAGATGCACCTGAGTTCATCGGTGTGCTCCAATTGCCGACTCCCTTTAATTGCTGAAACTCCATCAGGTAGCTCATACAAGAGAGAGCTGTCCTCTGGGACATGTGCATTCCACTTGCGCAAAGAGGCAACAACAACCTGGCATACTCGTGTAATAGGACTACCACCTGGCTTTTGGAATCTATAAAGTGATGTGCCAGAGAAGAAGCTTATGATGGCCAACCCCATGAATATTGTTGGAATGCCAAAGCCTAGTCCCCATCCTAAGTTGTCTTGCACCCAAACCAAAAAACTGCTTGATATAAGAGCACCAATGTTTATTGAAAAATAGAACCAATTAAAGAAAGCCCCCTTCTGGATTCGCTCAGCTCGATCTGTGTCATCGAATTGATCCGCCCCAAAGGATGAGACACAAGGCTTAATTCCACCAGTACCAAGCGCAATTAGGTAAAGACCAAGAAAAAATACAGTATACTGAAAAGGAGTTGCTGATGGGCAAAAGGATCCTTCACAGGATGGAGGCATGAGCATAGGAACTGATGCTGAAAGAGTCAGTATTGCCATCCCCTGCAATTAAAAGATGATGTCAAGATAAACAAATTAACCAGGCCATATCAGTCATCAGATCAGTAGTTTGGCAGTTCACATATGGACAACTATGAACTAAGAAACGAATGGCACACAAGAATTATAGGCCTATTCAGTAGTTGACAAAGAGAACAGCCATACTCACATATACCTTTCCCAACAATTCATATTGTAATTGAGAAAGAGTACAACAAGACATCTCTATTTTGACAAGGATGAATTACAGGCAGAAATGATGTGAGACTTGATAGTGCATACACCATATTTACATGTCATATGATATTTGCTTTAATTCTGTTCGAGAAGATGAGAATTCCTGCACTCGTAGCTCATACACATATCTTCTCTCAATTTGAGGTGTTTACAAGCATCAATACAAGATCTACCATAAAACTTCAGAGAAAAGATGACTTACAATGAAGTATATCGTGGAGAATGTTGCAATCGTCCAATACCTCCCCCAGTATGCATCAGCCAGGATAGCTCCAATAAGGGGAGTCAGATAGCAAGTTCCCTGCCATGTAGTCACATTGCTAGCAGCAGAGGCATTACCATCATGTAGTTTCTTTGTCAAGTAAGTAACAAGGTTTGTAGAGATGCCGTAATACGCCAACCGCTCACAGCATTCATTGCCTATAGGTTGTATATGATGGTTAGTTACACACTAAAGCGAATGTAAACAAAAGAATGGATTTAACAGATAACTGCAGAAAATTACCTAAGATGAATGGGCATGCCTTCCATCTACCAGTTCTCTCCTTCACCACAGGGTTTCCGGAAAAGTCAACAGATCCATCTCCAGTATATGCTAGTCGGTTGGGTTCCTGAAACCGAGCATTTATCGTAACATGCCATCAAACAAATAGTAATAATGACTATTAGAGTATTTTGACTCTAATTAGAATAGAAATCAATGTACATTGCTTTATAGACTTGAATCACTTAGTTTTAAGAGAGTAGAGCATCACTGATTTTCCACGTATCGATTCAGCGACACAAAAATCGAGAGTAAATGCTGGGCTTTAACATGTATAATTCATCATATGAAAAGGACTGTAGACTTATGCTGGCATCATAGGCTCACAGCTCCATCAGCTTAAGAAAAAATGGGTAGCCAAAACTATCAGAAACCTGACCGGGGCAAGGACGTATTTTTCCATATTTGTACAGTGCAGGAGTTCGGTTCTGAGTAGGAACTTCAGAAATTTAACTCTACAGGTGGAATTCCAAAATTCCACCCGCGCAAGCATGTGTGCGTCCTCCTTTTACTCTCAACAAAATCGAACACCAAAGCTGAGACGCATTTCCTTCCAATTTCAGCGCGGTCGGAGTATTCTGTATCCACAACTAAACCGAACTATAAATCCCACTTAAAGTTTCGTAAACACGATCTACAGACACACTCGACACTCGGCGGTCAACCAAGCTAAGGATCTTCATTAGTAAAATAAACAACCAGCTCCGCCAAATTATCCTAATTAAGACCCACAGCCAACAAAACACAACTCCTATGATCTCACGGGAAGTATACATGCATCTGCAAACACCAGGTCCATCCATAGAGAAACGAATTGAAGACAAAAAAAAAAGATTAGCCGCACCGCACGGGTGATCATCAAACTAGAGAAATGAACTCACCTCCGGACTAGCGAGGAGCCCCTGCTCCAGGGTGTTCTCCTGCTCGCCCTCCGCCGCGCGGCCCACCTCGGCCATGGACGACGGCTCCGTCCAGGCAAAAAAAAAAAAAAAAAAAAAAAAAATCCACCCAAGGACGGGCAAACTCGAGAGCGGGGCGGATCAAACTCGCGGCGAATCCCTGGCCCGATCGGCGCAAGAACCGGCGGTTCCAAAGGTGGAAGGATATCCGGAGCGGTATATATGATTATGGACGGAGCTAGGAAGTAGGATGAAGCTTGGAGATCTGGTTATGTTGGGCCCGCCCAACGAGTGCAGTGCACGGCACGAGCACCCGATGCTGCCGATGATTCTTTCCCTCCTTTTGCGCGGTTGTTTTGGGATCTCTTCGGGGAGTTGCGCAGGAATCCAAGCCACAGTGGCCGGAGAAGAACCACACGCTCGGCGTCGAGAGAGGACAAGGACGGGGATAGCCTGTGACAGATTCTTTGCCTCACTCCAACGTCAAAAAGATGCAGATACCTTTTTTTTTCAGAAAAACTAAAAAAGCAGATATCCAGAATCCAGATATATCAAACTCGCTTAAACTTATGATTTTTCGAAACTCATGAAACTTGCACTAAAAACTGATAAAACATGAAACTGATGAAACTAAACACCGAAACTCATAAACCAAAGATCAAACCGATAAGTTTCATAAGTTTCATTATATATCACAGAATTCAGATACCGTTGCCTAGTCACTCTTTTTTTTTTTTATTTCATCCTGTGTTTATTTATCATCTTCTTTTTGTTATCTGAGACGAAATTCGCGTGTATCTTTTTATCCGATTATTTTAGTGTTTTGCTAAATTTTTTTTTTATCTAGCCGTTCATCTGATAAAATTTTAAAAATAACCTCTAACTAGTAGAATACAGCCTGATCGCTAATTTTTTATTTTTTTTATTGTATTTTCAGCGGTCCCCGACCGATTGATATTTATTTATTTATTTATTTTCAGCAGTGTCCGACCGCTTAAAATTAATTTTTTTTCAGCCACCGCCGATCGTGGAAATTAAAAAAAAAATCAATTTTTAATTTTAAAATTTTGGTTTTTTTAATTTTAAGCTGCTGGATTTTTTGTTTTTTATTTTAGCGAATTGAGTTCACTAACCGCTTAAAATTTTTTGAGTAGAACCGCTGAATTTTTTTTAAAAAATTGCTGTACAATTACCTAGGACACCATAGTGCCTAGGCACTATGATTCAAAACGGATATTTTTTCTATTTATTTGCATTCGAAAATTTTTGAATTTTTTAGGACGTTGAATTCAACTAGTTT
Organism: Rhipidocladum racemiflorum; assembly: GCA_036346355.1. NCBI lineage: Eukaryota > Viridiplantae > Streptophyta > Magnoliopsida > Poales > Poaceae > Rhipidocladum > Rhipidocladum racemiflorum. Next base: position 12,312,771 of record CM070573.1, on the reverse strand, counting down.
ACTAACTAGTTCAAACAAGTTTGAACTGAAATTCAAACTAGAGTTTTTTATGATAGTTTGATTGTAGGTATGTGCTGAGTATATATATATAAATCAGCAAAGCATGAAATCTAAATTCGTTCAAATCTTTGATTTGAGTAGATTTTTTTGAAGGAATGTGTTTCATTTGAATTGTTATAGATAGGTATATACCCTAAAACTGAAAGTTTTAAAAAATAATCCGACTTTGACTTGAATTCATGCATTTAACATCATGGTACCTGGGCACCATGGTGTCTAGTCGTGTGAAAATCTCGCAGATTTATTCACTAAGTCACTCCCGGTATCTTCCTTTGAGAGATGCGTTAGAGGAATCGGGATCATGAGACTTAGAGAAGAGCAGATTTCAAGGGGAGAATTTTCACGTACTCCTACATAAATCTTGAACATGAAGTTTGAGTACCCAACGTGAATCTAGAAGATTAACATTGAAGTTTGGGTGGATTGTGCTCTTTTTCCTTAGTAAGTTTTTCATTTAAGTTTTCTTACATAAAGTTTTGATGAGGCAATCCATGCAACACAGCAAGCATATGCTATGTACTCTTTCTCCAAGTATTTTTTCCATTGGATTTTTCTGGAGTTTTGATGAGGCATATGCATCTCGCGGTGAAGAGTCCAAGGGGGAGTGTTAGGAAACTCGGCCCATCGTGGCCCATGTGGACTCTCCCAAAACCCTAGCTGTAGGTTATAAATAGGATGCAGGGGGTCACCCTATTTTACACAGAAACAAGCAATAAAGAATAGCAGATCCGTTCCTCCTCATATTTGTGTCTCGCCCTCTATCTCTCTCTCTCTCTCTCTGTGTGTGTGTGTGTGTGTTCTCCAGTTTAGATCTATTAGGCAACCCCAGACTATTCGATAGCGAGGTTGTCTAATAAAAAGGATCAGTTAACCCCTCCGACAGTTAACTCATCCTAAAATTTATCTCTAACACAACAGAAAAAAAGGGTTTATGGACTTGGGCCTGGCCTAGCCACACACTTCAATCTCCACAAAACCCTGCCTCCTTTCTGTGTTACTATATAAGATAACAGCAGCCGCCATCCTCTTGTCATCCTCGTGAACAAAAGAAACAAGGGGAAAAAACAACACTTCCATCCCCATTGCCATATCTCCTAAATCGATCTACCGATCACCACCTTGGCCGTGCCCCCCCATAGCAAATAATGACAGAGGGGCAGTAGCCGAACTACTCCTGTGCACAAACGCAAGGAGCATGAACATGTAGGCCGTGTGCATGTTCGTGTGCGCCAGTAGGCCGGGTGGTGTTGGTCGGGCAGTGGCTGCGCCGCTGGAGGCGCTGGTGCCTGATGGCTGCGATTCCGTGCAGGCAAGGAGCCAACGGCGGTCGCACCGTGTTCCATCGACGGTAGTTTCAGAATTAAAGTATCTTGCTAGAATATTTTCCAGATTTATTGCTCATACTTGTCTATCATAGTGTTCGCGCTAAAAACGTGAAGCAGGGTTTCTAGCCTCGAACACACAAGATAAACACCGAGTTTGCAAGGCGTGCCAGTCAATTTGACCTGGAATTGACAAGGTAGAGATTATAAGCAATCAAAGCCGATAAAAACGAAGGTTATCGGCTTAGCGCTAGTCGGCTAAAAGCCGATCAGGAGATAACTTAGATCAACCTGGCGGTTAATCCGGGTACAAGGCAAAATCGGCTTTGAGAAGGTGATGCGCAACAAAACAAAGCAGATCGAACCTGGGGCGAAATCGACCAAAAACCAACAATCGGCGATGCGCAACTTTGTTGATTTCGTCGACTTACAGAGAGGCTTGTAAATCTAAAATGATGTAAAAAGGAACTGTGAGAAGTATGTGTGTTGTGTTGAGATTGATCCCTTCATCGCCCAGAGGCCAGAGCCCGTCCCTTTTTATAATACTCTGGCCGATCCGAGTCACACATGGATACGGCGGCCATATCCATATCGGCCTCTAATCTGATTTCCTTTCCTTGTTAGAAACGGATTCTCTTTCTGTGAGGAGCCGCCCAGATCGTCCTCGAGTTGTTGGATGAACAGTTGCTCCCATCGGATTTGGATCCTAGCAACCAATCACCGGAGGTGATCCTGATGCTAATACCCAAGCCCAATGGAGACAACCCTACGAACGTCCAAACGACTCAACAACCCCGGTATTCCCCCGGTATGCGACCTGAAACACGCCCAGGATCACCGCATACCGGAAAACAATACGATATCCATTCAATTTGCATAAAGGGGGCAACGAACCCGAAACTTTCGAACCAACACGCAAGCGGATGACAACAGCACAAAGACGAACCCGACAACCACCAACCAAGATTGAAAACCACGCCAAGACTCCAAACTAGGCAAAAACGGAGAAAAAGACCAAGACTCCGAAAACTAGAAAATTTCGGCATGACCTTTCTAGATTCTACGGACATCCACTCAGCAGACAAGAAAACACAGTTCAAAATATATATATTGAAAGTAAAACGACATCCACAGCAGTATCAGCAGTTAAAGAAAACGTAAACGGAACCCGACATACACTTAAGCATCTATTGCCAAATCCAAAAGACCAACAACCGCATCTATCTATACAACAAAAGGGATGCAAACAGCAAAAGTAAGACAACTCCGGAAGTGTTACGCTTTGAACACTCCGGCGTGAACGGGCGTCGGCAAGCCCCTACTCGGTGCCCGCTTGATCCACCGAGAGGCAGTACGGGCAGAACTCACACTCGCCAACCGGATCCTCACCTGAAAACCACAAAGCAGAAGCATGAGTACGAAAGGTACTCGCAAGACTTATCCGTGAGTCCATATATGACCGACTCCAAAGGATTATGCATTTAGTTGTAGCAAGGAGAAAGCTTAAGGTAAAAGTGCGGAAAAGCATTAACATTTGTAGTATAAATGCGACAATCGAACCGATTACAAGTTTAAAGCAGTTATAGACCGCACTTACTTCTAGGGTGAGATTGAAATTAACACAATTAATGTAGAGCAATACATAACCATTTTTAAGCTCAAGCCCAACGGCGAACCACAAGTTCAAGTTACTTACTACGCAGAAGAAGTTCGGATTAAGCTTGCTCATATCCGAGAGCGCGGCAATTCGAATCGCTTAATTAACCCTGCAGGGAAGCATTGATCGCACGACACTTACCACAAGGGCCTAGTGTCAACCCCCTCCCAATCATACCCAATCGGCTAGGCGTCCTCACGTGGCGAAAACCTAGCACCCCTCGAGCAGCCCCAAGCGGCTTGGCGCCGAGAGTCGACTAAGCCTCGCCCTCAGCCACGTCCAACCACAGGAAGTTACGGTCCATCGATTCCGTATGAGAGAAAGAGTGGCTTACCGTACCATAATCGGGCATACGACCAACCGGGGTGTGCTCAATCCTATTCCACTTACGGATCGGTCCTTAATTGACACAGACGGGGCTACACATTCGAGTCTCCATACCCAAATGAACCAATTCCCCCGCCCGGTCCACAAGTTAACCTTTCCAAAACCTTTCCCAATTCCAAGTCCAAAGATAACGTAACATGTGTGTAATAATAACAACCACAAGTGGCCAGAACCCTCCGTCACTTGGCAGAACCCAAACCTCTAAGCAAGACTAAGCTGACTCGGTTATATTACCCGTATTAGCTTCAAGGAAGTGTTTAACAATAATCAATGGATATATGTGCAGCAAATGGGATCTAGTCCTATCCCACAATTAACTCCTAATGCAAAACGTAACTCACAAATTTAGCAATTTATTCTCGAAAATAGAATCATATAAGGGTTCAAGATGCTTAGGTGCTTGCACCTTACGCTATGCGTATCAAGCGTCCCGGACCCTCGGGAACCTCCTCGGTGCCGCCAGCGTCAACCTCCGCGGGATCGCTCTACACGAGCACAAGGTATGCGAAAATGAGATGCATGCGATGCCGATGACATGCAATGAGAATTGAAAAACAACATGCACACATTCGACAACCAAAAGGAAAAACAAGGCGAAAGTCCACTAACAGGCAAACACTAATTTCTTAAATGCCCAACACTTCCAGGATGACAACTATAAGTCATTCACCCATTTTGATCTCTCACGTATAATCTATCATATAAAATCGAGCATCCACAAGGCTCTAACCTAGATTACCGTCAAGCACCACACGACCTAGATAAGGATTCTAGCATTTCACCTTGTGGTTTAGCCTCAACCAACATCCGCTAAACACATTCACTTACTAAATGGACTCAACCACTATTTGGAATGCTCAACACTAAACAATTCATCAACCTTATAATGCAACTAACTAGAACCCATAATCTCCTACCTACTAGACATTCCCTCGAACCCATGGCATGCACTAAATCTGAGCCCACCCATTTCACTCCACCTAGGCATTTCAACAAACATGTAGCATGCACTAACACCCACCACATAGCCATTTCATCAAACACCTCCCATACACCTAATTTGGAGCAACCAAACCCTAACCATGCCATGGAGGTGGAGAGGAAGGGAGAGAGAGGAGGGAGAGGAAGGGCCGTCTGAGGGGGTTCTTGCCAGGAGGAGATGGCGGCGGTGGAGGCGGGCCCGTGGGACGAGGGAGGAGTGGCGTCGCCTGGCCGGAGGAAATGGAGCCTGGCCGACTGGGAAGCAGCCGCCGGAGAGAGAAGCGCCGCCGGCTGGGAGGTGGCCGTGGCCGAGGAGGCCGAAGGCGGCGGCGTCGGTGGTGGGGTGGGGAAACCGGGTGGGGAGTGGAGTGGGGGGGGGGGGCTCGGGCGTCGGGTGGGTGGGGGCAGGGGGGTTTTCGGCTGGGAAAAGGGGAGGGGAGAGAGAGAGAGAGAAAAAGGAGTGTGGGGAAAAATATCTAACTAGGAAAAATCACACACTTGACCACCACCAAAATGCCGGTTTGGTTGGATTGGGCTGTGACAAATCTTCCCCCCTTAGGGGAATCTCGCCCCGAGATTCAAAAATGAGCACATAGGCGGAATGGAGTTTATCCATACAAGACTTGCGAATGGATGGGTTTAAAGCACTTACATAGTTTGGAAGAATTCCGGGTATTCACTCGCAAGCGGTCTTCCGTTCCCAAGTGGCCTCATCTTCGGTGTGGTTGCTCCATGAACCTTATAGAACTTGAGAGTCTTCCTTCGAGTCTTGCGTTCGGCCTCATCCAAAACTTCGAATAGGATGCTCTTGATATGATAGATCGGAGTTCAGGCTGAACTTCGAGGTCATCCACCTCTAGAGACTCAAAGGGAGTACGGAGGCACTTCTTCAACTGCGATATGTGGAAAACGTCGTGGACCATCGCTAGAGAGGGAGGAAGCTCCAACTGATATGCCACTTGGCCACGCCTTCCAAGGATCCGGAACGGACCTATGTAGCGAGGGGCCAACTTTCCTTTAACTCCGAATCGACGGGTGCCACGGAGAGGAGAAACCTTGAGATAGACGAAGTCGCCAATGTCGAAGGAGAGGGTCTCCTACGGCGATCGGCCATAACTCTTCATCGCGGCCAGCGCTATCCTCAGGTTCTCTTGGATAGTCTTCACCTTTTCTTCCGCCTCCACAACTAACTCCGGCCCAATCAAGGAGCGTTCTCCACTTTCTGACCAGTTCAGCGGCGCTCGACAACTGCGACCATAAAGTGCCTCGAACGGGGACATCCGGATCTTGGTTTGGTAAATTTGTTGTACGCGAACTCGGCGTCTGAGAGACACTCTTCCCACTTTTTCCCGTAGGACAAGATACAAGCCCTCAACATGTCCTCAAGGATCTGATTGACCCTCTCGGTCGGCCGTCGATCTGAGGGTGGTATCTTTGAAGCGTGAAGCAACCGTGCCCAAGGCTTCATGTAGGCTTCTCCGAGGCAGAGACAAGCGAGAGCCTCGGTCTGACACTATCCGTTTCGGCACTCCATGGAGACACACTGTTGGACCGAGTAGGCAACTAGAGGGGGGGGTGAATAGATGCCGAATAAAATTCAACTATTTCTTTTCGGAAAATTAAAGAACCCCTAAAGAGCGGAAGAATATCTAATATCGTAGAAATCAAAACCCTAGATTAATTAGCAAGACAAGTCGAAAAAAAATTCAAAACTAGTTCTATAAAAATCGAACAAACCTTCTAATCAAGAATCATAGCAAAAGAGTATGTAAAAAATTGCATAACCTTTTCTTTATTCCAAAGCCACTCCTTCCGGGAGGACACCAAAATCTCTAATCTCACAAGATTAGAAAACCACCGAAAATCTCTAATCTCACAAGATTAGAAAAACACCGAAAATCTCTAATCTCACAAGATTAGAAAAACACCGAAAATCTCTAATCTCTTGTAGGCACCTCTTGCTTCTTGCGCTTTGCCTTGGATTGATTATCTTTGGCTTCATTGGCTTTGTTTAAATAATGCAGCCCACGTCCTCCTTATTTCCTTTGCCTTCTCCGATTCCTATCCAATACCTGTGTCCAACTTGGACACTTTGCCGAGCTCGCCATTGGTCTGCCAGTGTCGAGCATCTCTGCTTCGCTCGATGCCACGGCCTCATGCCCTGTCTTCCGAAGTCGGTAGTGGAGCACTGGCCATCGCGTGCCACAGGCCGCCTTGTTGCCTCCTTGCACTCCACCTCGGACCACGGTATGCAAAAGCGGCCGCGCCTGTACTTCCACTCGGTCACGGCAGCAATGCCCCCTGCGCTCTGGCCTTCCTGCATGCAAACACACACCATGCATAACACTACGCACGCCATGCATGCAACTCACGCCAACACTCACGTACACACACTCACATGCATGCACACCATGCATTACACACATGCATGCACTCACGCACACACACTATGCACATGCACACACACTTATGCACATGCACACAAAAAAAAATTCGTATACACGCGTATGACCCACTTGCCATTGGCCGCTCAGCGGGCCGTGTCGGCACTGCCAGCCGGCGCGCGGCCGACTCCGTCGGCTGCGGTAGCGCCATCGACTCCGCTGCCGATGCAAGGTGCCCCGACCTCGGCCCGGCTTTATTGCGCCGCTGGCTCCGCGCTCGGCCGCCTTAGTTGCCAGCCGCTCCGGCCGCCGCTGCGGCAGCGCTGCCGTGCCTACTGCGTCGGCCGCCGGTGTCGGCTTGCAGCGTCGGCCTCGCGAGCTCCTGCGCACCAAGAACGATCTCGACCTCACGTGCACCGTTTCTCTAGTCAGAAACATCTCGCATGACACCCTTGACCCTCACGACCTCGGTTCCTCCCTGAACCTAGTCTTGGTCTGTCATCGACCATGTTCGACCTCGAGCAACACACACCGTGACGTGAATGTAAAACACAAAAACAATTTCCGAGCCCAAGTCTGCGACTTGACTCAAATTAATCCATACAACCAACTGGTTTCAGATTTTTTCAAATAAAGAAACCAAAAAATAAATCGGTTCAAATTGGTTTCAAATCTTTTTCAAATACTGAGCCAAAATCAAATCAACTCAAATCTTTTCAAATCTCTTCGAATATTCAAATACTCATCATCAAAAACTCATGGATCAAAAAACAATGATCCTTCAATCTCCCCCTTGATGAGTAATTTGACAAAACACAAAAAGATTTGACAAGAGTAAAGAAAAAAATGAGAGTTTGAGACCCAAAAGATTCCAAGACCAAGTAAAGACCAAGTTCTCAAACAGTTTGAAATTCTCCTCTCTTTTATTTTTCTTCTTCTTGACTTTTGCTCTCCCCTTTTGACAAAATAGTCATCAAGATCTCAAAACTCCCCTTAATGAATGCAGTATCTCAAGCTTTGAAGTATATTCAAGGTATATAATCAAAGAAAAGCATTTGGAGAGTTTTTACGAGAGTTTTCACATTTTGTATCAATTTATCCAATGAGAAAGCAAATTGTGAGAATATGGAGGCTCTAACACATAGAATAGTTGTTGCATAAGCAAATTAGAGCAAACAAGTAAAATGTCATAAACTGATTTTGCCAAAGCTAAAAAGAAATCTATCATGAGCAAAGAGAGACTTTTAAATTCACTAATGTTTGTCTCAAGCCTTTTCAAAAATTTGAATTTCCTTTTTCTCTTTTAGCAAGTTTGACAATTTTGCTTTGTGATCAACAGGGATGACAAGTAACTGCACACTAGCCCATACTTGTGTATGAGTAGGTAGTTCTTTCTTGTATCTTTCTCAGTTTAAATTGGCAAGTGGCTTCACATTGTTCTGAACTTTTGTTTAGACAAGTAGCCTTTTCTTGCATCTTTTGAATTTAAATCCCTGGCAAGGAAGCTGCACATTGTACTAAACTTGTGTTTAGCCAAGTAGCTTTTGCTTGCATCTTTTTCAACTTGCTTTTATCATTTAAAACACTGATTTTGCTTGAGACTCATAATGATCATTTGAAGTCCAACAAAAAGCTCACACATAGTTTCTAATCATCTCTAGCCTTTCAACAGATGACAAGAAACTTTTAAGCCTATTTCACAAATGTAATACCATAATGAACAAGAGCCAAAATATTCTCAAAAAGCATCTCAAATTGAATTATTTTAGTCTTTTAGTCTTTTAGTGAGAAGTGAAGCAATGTAGCATTAATTTGACTATATACACAAGAATAGTCAACAAAGCTTTGTACTACATGATGTAATGAAAACAGGGGAGTTTTCTTTAAGTGTAACGACAAAATAGCTCCTTGTAGTAACCAAAGTCAAGTAACACAAAAGAAAGAGTTAAAATCAAGACTCCCCCTCAAATCAACCCATGGGGATGAATGATCCCAAGTTCGCCGCGTAAAAAGCAAAGCGAGAAGAATCAAGCGGCTTAGTGAAAATATCAACAATTTGAGCATCCGAATCAACAAATTTCAGTTCAATAGCTCCTTTTTCAACATGATCTCTAAGAAAATGATATCGAACATCAATGTGTTTAGTCCTTGAATGTTGAACAGGATTTTTAGCGATGTGAATTGCACTAGTATTATCACAAAGAAGTGGAACACTACTAAAGTTAATGCCGTAATCTTTAAGAGTTGAAGTGATCCAAAGAATTTGTGAACAACAACTAGCGGTACAACGTATTCGGCTTGATAGATTGAGCAATCGAGAATTTGTTTCTTAGAAGACCAAGAAACAAGTGAAGTGCCAAGAAAATGACATGTGCGAAGTACTCTTTCTATCTAATCTACACCCCGCAAAATCAGCATCGAATATCCTAGGAGTGTAAGCGAAGAAGAACAAGAATACCAAATGCCAAATTCGGAAGTGGAGCGAAGATACCGAAAATTCTTTTAATTGCTTGTCGATGTGATTCTCGAGGAGAGGCTTGAAATCGAGCGCACAAACAAAGCGCAAAATGTATGTCAGGCCTCGAAGCGATCAAGTACGTAGTGATCCAATCATGCTTACGTATTCTTTTGGTCCATCTCGACACCATTCTCGTCAAGATCCAAAATTGTTGTTGTGCTCATTGGAGTAGATCTTGACTTTCCTTCTCCCATGTCGAATTTCTTTAGTAGCTCCTTTGTATACTTGGATTGGTGCAAGAAGATCCCTTCTTTCGCTTGCTTGATTTGAAATCCAAGGAAGTATGTCAACTCTCCCATCATACTCATCTCGAATTCCCTGGACATCGGCTCGGAAAAGCGCAACACAAGAGAGTGGGAGGATCCTCCAAAGATAATATCATCCACATAAATTTGCACCACAAGAAATTGATCATTTGAATTTTGAGTAAACAGAGTTTTATCAACTTTTCCCATCTCAAAATTATGTTGAAGCAAGAAGCCTTTTAATCTATCATACCATGCACGAGGAGCTTGTTTTAATCCATAAAGAGCTTTTGATAAACGATACACATGATTAGGAAATTTTTCATTTTCAAAACCAGGGGGTTGATTCACAAAAACTTCTTCTTCTATAAAACCGTTTAGAAAAGCACTTTTCACATCCATTTGAAATAACTTAAAACCTTTTGAAAATGCAAAGCCAAGAGGATGCGAATAGCTTCTAAACGAGCAACAGGAGCAAAAGTTTCATCAAAATCAATTCCTTCAAGTTGAGAATAACCTTGAGCTACAAGTCTAGCTTTGTTTCTAACAATTATTCCATCTTCATTTAACTTGTTCTTAAAAACCCATTTTGTTCCAATAATGTTTTGATTTTTAGGAGGTTCCACTAAAGACCAAACTTTATTCCTTTCAAAGTTTTCTAACTCTTCATGCATCGCATCTACCCAAGAACTATCGGTTAAAGCATGAGTAATGTTCTTAGGTTCAAAATTTGCAACAAAAGCAGAATGCATGCATAAAAGAGTTTGAGATGAATTAGAACGTGTCACCCTTTCATGAAGACTTCCAATAATTTGTTCAGGAGGATGGTTCTTCAAAACAGTAAGGGGCGGTCCAGTTGTTTCAGTCGTCGTGGGAGGTGTAGGAGAATCTGAAGTAGTAGTCACATCAATTTGTTCAGGAACATCTTCCCGTTCTGTAGGTATGAGCTCATCATCATCATTATCTTCATCATTTTCTTGAATCTTTTATCCAAAAGATTGGCTCTAAATCTTCTCGTGAACCTGAAATGTCGGGTCTAGCTCGAGGCTAGCCTCATCAAAAGTAACATCGCATGTCTCCAACAATTTGTTAGTCGATAAATCAAGTACCACGATATCCATGAGAGTGCAACGAATAGCCAAGGAAAATACCATCTGTACTACGAGCTTGAATTTATCAAGATTTCCATGTTTAAGAATAAAGCATTTGCAACCAAACACTCGTAAGTGAGAAGCAGATGGTTTACGATCAAATCTCGATTCATAAGATGTTTTACCAAGTAAAGCTACGAGATAGACCCTATTTGATATATAGCAAGCGAAGAAATTGCCTCATTAAAATTTTCTTGAAGTGTTGTATTCATCTAGCATAGTTCTAGCCATTTGAATCAAAGTTCTATTTTTCCTTTCTACAACACCATTACGTGAGGGAGAATATGGCGAAGAAAATTGATGTTCAATCCCATTAGTTTCACAAAAGATTTAAACAATGCATTTTTGAATTCTGTACCATTATCTCGTTCTTATGGCTTTCAATGAGTTAGGCAATTCATTTATCAATCTCTTAATGAAGACATGAAAGAGTCCAAAAATCTCATCTTTTGAAGACAAAAAATGCACCCAAGAGTATCCCGAATAATCATCAACTATTACTAGAAAGTACAACTTACCTCCGGCCGATTGTACTCGAGATGGTCCTCTTGTATCCATGTGAAGAAGTTGGCCAGGGCCAGTGGTCATTACAAGAGAGACAGGAGCATGAGGGGCTCCAACCATCTTACCATGTCGACAGGAAGCACAAACAATGTCTTTGCAAGATTTTAATTTTGGCAAGCCACGAATTAAGTCTAAACCACTCAATCTAGATAACAGATCAAAGCCCATGTGACCTAGCCAAGCGATGCCAAAAATTGAGATTTCTAGATTACGAGGCAACAAAACAATGTGAACTTGAAGCATTGCTAAAATTTGCTATGAAAATTTTTCCAAGTCTAGATATCTCAAGAGTCAAGTTTCGGAAGCATCGAGTACTCTACATGCATTTGGTTTAAAACTCACTTCAAAGTTTTCATCCAACAATTGAGATCTGAGATAGAAGGTTGAATTTCAGTTTAGACACCAAAGAGACATTCTTTAAAGTAAAGTGATCATTCACCTTCACAGTACCTTTTGCAACGAGCGCGTCGGTAGTAGCATCTCCAAAAGTGATCGTTTCGTTCCCGGATGCTTTTGTTAGGGAGGAGAACCAACTTGGGTTGCTGTCATGTGTTGATGACATCACGAATCAACGACCGGATGTTCTCCTTCCCTTCTCGTACCACCTACATGTTATGAACATAAGATGTTGAGGATTCAAATGTTGGGGTTAGAGAAATATGATTTAGGTATCCAGATCGAATCACTTTCGACGAGGAGGTGATCGTACAAAAGCTTGTGAATGCAAAGTAAATGAATTTCCAGGTATTTTGTTTGCTTTCACTAGCGGAACATGTGGAGAAATGATACGTGTTTGTCTAAAGTTAGACTTAGCCTTTGAATTTTCCTTTCTCTGTTGTTTGGCTAGTCTAAAACAAAAATTCATCAAATGACCATCTTTTCCACAATGAGTGCAATTGTACTTAACAAATGGTTTGTCTTTAGAAGTAGAAGCAACATTTGCATTCATCATAGTAGAAGATAAAATTCCAGCAGATTTGAAGACAGTTTTCTCAGGTTCTTTGACAATTTCAAACTTTCCACTTTCAAGAGTTTTAACAATAGTAGGAGCATATGATTTGTGATGAGCATAAGGATCAAAACCTAAACCTTTGTGATGAGTGCTGACTCTTGATTGATCCAAAATCATATTTAGATTTTTCTTTCCTTTAGTAAAACGTTCTAAAGACTTTTCCAAGTAATCAATTTTTCGAGAGAGTGTTAAACAATTATTACAGGAAACATCTACTTTTTCTTTTTGCTTGCGACAAGTTGAGCATGAAAGAACTTCATGTGTAAGCAAATCATTAACCAATTGAGTAATCTTAGCATCTGCATCATGCAACTTCAATTCTAGTATGGGACATTTAGAACAAGAAGTTTGACCATGTAAACCATCAGTAGAGCAACCAACATTTTTCACAAGTTTTTCATTTTTCAGCATGGATAGATCTTTCTCTAAGTTTTTATTTTTGAGTAAAGATTTTCTTAAAGATTTTCTCAATATGACTAAAACTTCACAAAGCTCATCATACGAAGGTATTACCTCATCACCGTCGCTGGAAGTGCTGTCGTTGTCACTAGAATCACTAGTGTTCCCTTTCGCCATGAAGCATAGTCCGGTGAAATCTTTCTCGTCCACTTAGTTTGCTTTGCTTCCTTCTCATCGTCAGTTGAATCATCAATGTCGCTTAAGTCTAAGCGACCAATTGTCTTGAAGACTTTGTTGAGCATCTTTTGTCCGTTGCTTATTTTTGTCCTTGCTTTCTTTTGGTCGGAAGGACTTGGAGGAGTTGCTTTGCTCCTTCTCCTCTTTATCTTTGTTCTTGAAAGCTTGATTAGCACGGATGTGCCCGGCCTTACCCTTGATTGTAGCTGATGGATGGAGGCTCCTCTTCTCTCCCTTGATCTCATGTAAGCTGCATTGACACGCTTGGAAAGAAGAGCAAGTGTATCTTCTGGTATTTGATCTAGCTGTTCATCACTAAGAGCACTCAAAGCAGTAATGGAATATGATGATGAAGAACTAGTGGCATTATCATATGAAGAATTAGCATTAAGAGCCATAGAGTTATCATTTGAAGTTCTTGAAACGATGTCTATCTCAAAAGTCTTGAGACTAGAATATAGTTTATCCAAAGTCATTTCACTCATCTTGTGAGCTTCCCTAAAAGCAGTCACTTTCATTTGCCAGAAAAAGACCAAGACTCCGAAAACTAGAAAATTTCGGCATGACCTTTCTAGATTCTACGGACATCCACTCAGCAGACAAGAAAACACAGTTCAAAATATATATATTGAAAGTAAAACGACATCCACAGCAGTATCAGCAGTTAAAGAAAACGTAAACGGAACCCGACATACACTTAAGCATCTATTGCCAAATCCAAAAGACCAACAACCGCATCTATCTATACAACAAAAGGGATGCAAACAGCAAAAGTAAGACAACTCCGGAAGTGTTCTGCCCCTGAACACTCCCGGGCGTAAACGGCGTCGGCAAGCCCCTACTCGGTGCCCTTGACCACCGAGAGAAGCGATGCGGGCGTAACTCACACTCGCCAACCGGATCCTCACCTGAAAACCACAAAGCAGAAGCATGAGTACGAAAGGTACTCGCAAGACTTATCCGTGAGTCCATATATGACCGACTCCAAAGGATTATGCATTTAGTTGTAGCAAGGAGAAAGCTTAAGGTAAAAGTGCGGAAAAGCATTAACATTTGTAGTATAAATGCGACAATCGAACCGATTACAAGTTTAAAGCAGTTATAGACCGCACTTACTTCTAGGGTGAGATTGAAATTAACACAATTAATGTAGAGCAATACATAACCATTTTTAAGCTCAAGCCCAACGGCGAACCACAAGTTCAAGTTACTTACTACGCGAAGAAGTTCGGATTAAGCTTGCTCATATCCGAGAGCGGCAATTCGAATCAGCTTAATTAACCTCGCAGGAAGCATTGATCATACGACACTTACCACAAGGGCCTAGTGTCAACCCTCCCAATCATACCCAATCATTGAAGCGTCCTCACGTGGCCCGAAAACCTAGCACCCTCGGCGGCCCCAAGCCGGCTTGGCGCTCGAGAGTCGGCCTAAGCCTCGCCCTCGACCACGTCCAACCACAGGAAGTTACGGTCCATCGATTCCGTATGAGAGAAAGAGTGGCTTACCGTACCATAATCGGGCATCACGACCAGCAGGGTGTGCTCAATCCTATTCCACTTACGGATCGGTCCTTAATTGACACAGACGGGGCTACACATTCGAGTCTCCATACCCAAATGAACCAATTCCCCCGCCCGGTCCACAAGTTAACCTTTCCAAAACCTTTCCCAATTCCAAGTCCAGCATAACGTAACATGTGTGTAATAATAACAACCACAAGTGACAGAACCCTCGTCACTTGGCCCGAACTCCAAACCTCTAAGCAAGACTAAGCTGACTCGAGTTATATTACCGTATTAGCTTCAAGGAAGTGTTTAACAATAATCAATGGATATATGTGCAGCAAATGGGATCTAGTCCTATCCACAATTAACTCCTAATGCAAAACGTAACTCACAAATTTAGCAATTTATTCTCGAAAATAGAATCATATAAGGAGTTCAAGATGCTTAGGTGCTTGCACGCTTACGCTATGCGTATCAACTGTCCCGGACCCTCGGGAACCTCCTCGGTGCCGCCGCGTCAACCTCCGCGGGATCGCTCTCTACGAGCACAAGGTATCACGAAAATGAGATGCATGCGATGCCGATGACATGCAATGAGAATTGAAAAACAACATGCACACATTCGACAACCAAAAGGAAAAACAAGGCGAAAGTCCACTAACAGGCAAACACTAATTTCTTAAATGCCCAACACTTCGGGATGACAACTATAAGTCATTCACCCATTTTGATCTCTCACGTATAATCTATCATATAAAATCGAGCATCCACAAGGCTCTAACCTAGATTACCGTCAAGCACCACCACGACCTAGATAAGGATTCTAGCATTTCACCTTGTGGTTTAGCCTCAACCAACATCCGCTAAACACATTCACTTACTAAATGGACTCAACCACTATTTGGAATGCTCAACACTAAACAATTCATCAACCTTATAATGCAACTAACTAGAACCCATAATCTCCTACCTACTAGACATTCCCTCGAACCCATGGCATGCACTAAATACGAGCCCACCCATTTCACTCCACCTAGGCATTTCAACAAACATGTAGCATGCACTAACACCCACCACATAGCCATTTCATCAAACACCTCCCATACACCTAATTTGGAGCAACCAAACCCTAACCATGCCATGGAGGTGGAGAGGAAGGGAGAGAGAGGAGGAGAGGAAGGGCCCGTCTGGGGGGTTCTTGCCGGAGGAGATGGCGGCGGTGGAGGCGGAGCCCGGCCGGACGAGGAGGAGTGGCGTCATGGCCGGGGAAATGGAAACCACGCCCGCTGGGGAAGCCGCCGGGAGAGAAGAAGCGGCGCCAGGCTGGGGAGGTGGCGCCGGCGCCGAGCTGGGAGGCCGAAGGGGGGGGGCGGGCGGCGTCGGCTGGTGGGGTGGGGAAACCGGGTGGGGAGTGGAGTGGGGGGGGCTCGGGCGTCGGGTGGGTGGGGGCAGGGGGGTTTTCGGCTGGGAAAAGGGGAGGGGAGAGAGAGAGAGAGAAAAAGGAGTGTGGGGAAAAAATATCTAACTAGGAAAAATCACACACTTGACCACCACCAAAATGCCGGTTTGGTTGGATTGGGCTGTGACAAATCTTCCCCCCTTAGGGGAATCTCGCCCCGAGATTCAAAAATGAGCACATAGGCGGAATGGAGTTTATCCATACAAGACTTGCGAATGGATGGGTTTAAAGCACTTACATAGTTTGGAAGAATTCCGGGTATTCACTCTGCAAACGGTCTTCCCGTTCCCAAGTGGCCTCATCTTCGGTGTGGTTGCTCCACTGAACCTTATAGAACTTGAGAGTCTTCCTTCGAGTCTTGCGTTCGGCCTCATCCAAAACTCGAATAGGATGCTCTTGATATGATAGATCAGGTTCATTGAACCGAGGTCATCCACCTCTAGAGACTCAAAGGGAGTGCGGAGGCACTTCTTCAAGCTGCGATATGTGGAAGCGTCGTGGACCATCGCTAGAGAGGAGGAAGCTCCAAGCGATATGCCACTTGGCCACGCCTTCCAAGGATCCGAGCGGACCTATGTAGCGAGGCCAACTTTCCTTTAACTCCGAATCGGCGGGTGCCACGGAGAGGAGAAACCTTGAGATAGACGAAGTCGCCAATGTCGAAGGAGAGGGTCTCCTACGGCGATCGGCATAACTCTTACATCGCGACCGCGCTTATCCTCGAGTTCTCTTGGATAGTCTTCACCTTTTCTTCCGCCTCCACAACTAACTCCGGCCCAATCAAGGAGCGTTCTCCACTTTCGACCAGTTCGGCGCTCGACAAGCTGCGACCATAAAGTGCCTCGAGCGAGGACATCTGGATCTTGGTTTGGTAGCTGTTGTTGTCTGCGAACTCGGCGTCACGGAGACACTCTTCCCACTTTTTCCCGTAGGACAAGATACAAGCCCTCAACATGTCCTCAAGGATCTGATTGACCCTCTCGGTCTGACCGTCAGTCTGAGGGTGGTATGCTGAACTGTGAAGCAACTTCGTGCCCAAGGCTTCATGTAGGCTTCTCCAGAACCGAGAGACAAACTGAGAGCCTCGGTCTGACACTATCCGTTTCGGCACTCCATGGAGACACTGCTTGTTGGACCGAGTAGGCAACTAGAGGGGGGGGTGAATAGATGCCGAATAAAATTCAACTATTTCTTTTCGGAAAATTAAAGAACCCCTAAAGAGCGGAAGAATATCTAATATCGTAGAAATCAAAACCCTAGATTAATTAGCAAGACAAGTCGAAAAAAAATTCAAAACTAGTTCTATAAAAATCGAACAAACCTTCTAATCAAGAATCATAGCAAAAGAGTATGTAAAAAATTGCATAACCTTTTCTTTATTCCAAAGCCACTCCTTAGGAGGACACCAAAATCTCTAATCTCACAAGATTAGAAAACCACCGAAAATCTCTAATCTCACAAGATTAGAAAAACATCAAAATCTCTAATCTCACAAGATTAGAAAAACACCGAAAATCTCTAATCTCTTGTAGGCACCTCTTGCTTCTTGCGCTTTGCCTTGGATTGATTATCTTTGGCTTCATTGGCTTTGTTTAAATAATGCAGACCACGTCCTCCTTATTTCCTTTGCCTTCTCCGATTCCTATCCAATACCTGTGTCCAACTTGGACACCGCTGTGCCGAGCTTTGCCATTGGTCTGCCAGAGCCGACATCTCTGCCGCTCGATGCCACGGCCTCATGCCCTGTCTTCCGAAGTCGGCCGTGGAGCACTGGGCCACTGCCCACAGACTCTGTTTGCCTCATGCACTCCACCTCGGACCACGGTATGCAAAAGCGGCCGCTGTACTTCCACTCAGTCCACGGCGGCAATGCCCCCTGCGCTCTGGCCTTCCTGCATGCAAACACACACCATGCATAACACTACGCACGCCATGCATGCAACTCACGCCAACACTCACGTACACACACTCACATGCATGCACACCATGCATTACACACACATGCATGCACTCACGCACACACACTATGCACATGCACACACACTTATGCACATGCACACAAAAAAAAATTGTATACAGCGTATGACCCACTTACCCATTTGCGCTACAGCAGGCATGTCGAGCCGCCGCGGGAACGCTGCGTAGCTCATCGGCTGCCGGTACGCCATCGACTCCGATTCTGCCGATGCAAGGTGCCCCGGCCTCGCTGGCCTGTGCGGCCGCTGGCTCCACGCTCGGCCGCCTAGTTGCCCGGCCGCTCCGGCCGCGCTCGAAGGCTGCAGCGCCAGGTGCCTACGCGTCGGCCGCCCGTTGGCCGTCGACTTGCAGCGTCGGCCTCGCGACTCCTGCGGCTGCTGCAGCGATCTCGACCTCACGTGCACCGTTTCTCTAGTCGAAACATCTCGCATGACACCCTTGACCCTCCACGACCTCGGTTCCTCCTGAACCTAGTCTTGGTCTGTCATCGACCATGTTCGACCTCGAGCAACACACCTGCGTGAGCATGTAAAACACAAAACAATTTCCGAGCCCAAGTCTGCGACTTGACTCAAATTAATCCATACAACCAACTGGTTTCAGATTTTTTCAAATAAAGAAACCAAAAAATAAATCGGTTCAAATTGGTTTCAAATCTTTTTCAAATACTTAGACAAAATCAAATCAACTCAAATCTTTTTCAAATCTCTTCTAATATTCAAATACTCATCATCAAAAACTCATAGATCAAAAAACAATGATCCTTCAATCTCCCCCTTGATGAGTAATTTGACAAAACACAAAAGATTTGACAAGAGTAAAAGAAAAATGAGAGTTTGAGACCCAAAAGATTCCAAGACCAAGTAAAGACCAAGTTCTCAAGCAGTTTGAAATTCTCCTCTCTTTTATTTTTCTTCTTCTTGACTTTTGCTCTCCCCTTTTGACAAAATAGTCATCAAGATCTCAAAACTCCCCTTAATGAATGCATTATCTCAAGCTTTGAAGTATATTCAAGGTATATAATCAAAGAAAAGCATTTGGAGAGTTTTTACGAGTTTTCACATTTTGTATCAATTTATCCAATGAGAAAGCAAATTGTGAGAATATGGAGGCTCTAACACATAGAATAGTTGTTGCATAAGCAAATTAGAGCAAACAAGTAAAATGTCATAAACTGATTTTGCCAAAGCTAAAAAGAAATCTATCATGAGCAAAGAGAGACTTTTAAATTCACTAATGTTTGTCTCAAGCCTTTTCAAAAATTTGAATTTCCTTTTTCTCTTTTAGCAAGTTTGACAATTTTGCTTTGTGATCAACAGAGGATGACAAGTAACTGCAAACTAGCCCATACTTGTGTATGAGTAGGTATTTCTTTCTTGTATCTTTCTAAGTTTAAATTGGCAAGAGGATACACAATTTAATGAACTTTTGTTTAGACAAGTAGACTTTTCTTGCATATTTTGAATATAAATACCTGACAAGGAAGCTGCACATTGTACTAAACTTGTGTTTAGCCAAGTAGCTTTTGCTTGCATCTTTTTCAACTTGCTTTTATCATTTAAAACACTGATTTTGCTTGAGACTCATAATGATCATTTGAAGTCCAACAAAAAGCTCACACATAGTTTCTAATCATCTCTAGCCTTTCAACAGATGACAAGAAACTTTTAAGCCTATTTCACAAATGTAATACCATAATGAACAAGAGCCAAAATATTCTCAAAAAGCATCTCAAATTGAATTATTTTAGTCTTTTAGTCTTTTAGTGAGAAGTGAAGCAATGTAGCATTAATTTGACTATATACACAAGAATAGTCAACAAAGCTTTGTACTACATGATGTAATGAAAACAGGGGAGTTTTCTTTAAGTGTAACGACAAAATAGCTCCTTGTAGTAACCAAAGTCAAGTAACACAAAAGAAAGAGTTAAAATCAAGACTCCCCCTCAAATCAACCCATGGGGATGAATGATCCCAAGTTCGCGCGTAAAAAGCAAAGCGAGAAGAATCAAGCGGCTTAGTGAAAATATCAGCAATTTGAGCATCCGAATCAACAAATTTCAGTTCAATAGCTCCTTTTTCAACATGATCTCTAAGAAAATGATATCGAACATCAATGTGTTTAGTCCTTGAATGTTGAACAGGATTTTTAGCGATGTGAATTGCACTAGTATTATCACAAAGAAGTGGAACACTACTAAAGTTAATGCCGTAATCTTTAAGAGTTGAAGTGATCCAAAGAATTTGTGAACAACAACTAGCGGCTGCAACGTATTCAACTTCAGCAGTAGATTGAGCAACTGAGGACTGTTTCTTAGAAGACCAAGAAACAAGTGAAGTGCCAAGAAAATGACATGTGCCGAAGTACTCTTTCTATCTAATCTACACCCGCAAAATCAGCATCGAATATCCTAGGAGTGTAAGCGAAGAAGAACAAGAATACCAAATGCCAAATTCGAAGTGGAGCGAAGATACACGAAAATTCTTTTAATTGCTTGTCGATGTGATTCTCGAGGAGAGGCTTGAAATCGAGCGCACAAACAAACTGCAAAATGTATGTCAGGCCTCGGCGATCAAGTCTGAAGTGATCCAATCATGCTTCGTATTCTTTTGGTCCATCTCGACACCATTCTCGTCAAGATCCAAAATTGTTGTTGTGCTCATTGGAGTAGATCTTGACTTTCCTTCTCCCATGTCGAATTTCTTTAGTAGCTCCTTTGTATACTTGGATTGGTGCAAGAAGATCCCTTCTTTCGCTTGCTTGATTTGAAATCCAAGGAAGTATGTCAACTCTCCCATCATACTCATCTCGAATTCCCTGGACATCAGCTCGGAAAACTGCAACACAAGAGAGTGGGAGGATCCTCCAAAGATAATATCATCCACATAAATTTGCACCACAAGAAATTGATCATTTGAATTTTGAGTAAACAGAGTTTTATCAACTTTTCCCATCTCAAAATTATGTTGAAGCAAGAAGCCTTTTAATCTATCATACCATGCACGAGGAGCTTGTTTTAATCCATAAAGAGCTTTTGATAAACGATACACATGATTAGGAAATTTTTCATTTTCAAAACCAGGGGGTTGATTCACAAAAACTTCTTCTTCTATAAAACCGTTTAGAAAAGCACTTTTCACATCCATTTGAAATAACTTAAAACCTTTTGAAGCTGCAAAGCCAAGAGGATGCGAATAGCTTCTAATCGAGCAACAGGAGCAAAAGTTTCATCAAAATCAATTCCTTCAAGTTGAGAATAACCTTGAGCTACAAGTCTAGCTTTGTTTCTAACAATTATTCCATCTTCATTTAACTTGTTCTTAAAAACCCATTTTGTTCCAATAATGTTTTGATTTTTAGGAGGTTCCACTAAAGACCAAACTTTATTCCTTTCAAAGTTTTCTAACTCTTCATGCATCGCATCTACCCAAGAACTATCAGTTAAAGCATGAGTAATGTTCTTAGGTTCAAAATTTGCAACAAAAGCAGAATGCATGCATAAAAGAGTTTGAGATGAATTAGAACGTGTCACCCTTTCATGAAGACTTCCAATAATTTGTTCAGGAGGATGGTTCTTCAAAGCAGTGAGGGCGGTCCAGTTGTTTCGATCGTCGTGGGAGGTGTAGGAGAATCAAGTAGTAGTCACATCAATTTGTTCAGGAACATCTTCCTGCTCTGTAGGTATGAGCTCATCATCATCATTATCTTCATCATTTTCTTGAATCTTTTATCCAAAAGATTGGCTCTAAATCTTCTCGTGAACCTGAAATGTCGGGTCTAGCTCGAGGCTAGCCTCATCAAAAGTAACATCGCATGTCTCCAACAATTTGTTAGTCGATAAATCAAGTACACGATATCCATGAGAGTGCAACGAATAGCCAAGGAAAATACCATACGTACTACGAGCTTGAATTTATCAAGATTTCCATGTTTAAGAATAAAGCATTTGCAACCAAACACTCGTAAGTGAGAAAGCAGATGGTTTACGATCAAATCTCGATTCATAAGATGTTTTACCAAGTAAAGCTCGAGATAGACCCTATTTGATATATAGCAAGCGTAAGAAATTGCCTCGGCCCAAAATTTTCTTGAAGTGTTGTATTCATCTAGCATAGTTCTAGCCATTTGAATCAAAGTTCTATTTTTCCTTTCTACAACACCATTCTCGTGAGGGAGAATATGGCGAAGAAAATTGATGTTCAATCCCATTAGTTTCACAAAAGATTTAAACAATGCATTTTTGAATTCTCGTACCATTATCTCTGTTCTTATGGCTTTCAATGAGTTAGGCAATTCATTTATCAATCTCTTAATGAAGACATGAAAGAGTCCAAAAATCTCATCTTTTGAAGACAAAAAATGCACCCAAGAGTATCTCGAATAATCATCAACTATTACTAGAAAGTACCACTTACCTCCGGCCGATTGTACTCGAGATGGTCCTACTGTATCCATGTGAAGAAGTTGGCCAGGGGCCGGTGGTCATTACTGAGAGACAGGAGCATGAGGGCTCCAACCATCTTACCATGTCGACAGGAAGCACAAACAATGTCTTTGCAAGATTTTAATTTTGGCAAGCCACGAATTAAGTCTAAACCACTCAATCTAGATAACAGATCAAAGCCCATGTGACCTAGCCGACGATGCCAAAAATTGAGATTTCTAGATTCTGAGGCAACAAAACAATGTGAACTTGAAGCATTGCTAAAATTTGCTATGAAAATTTTTCCAAGTCTAGATATCTCAAGAGTCAAGTTTCCAGAAGCATCGAGTACTCTACATGCATTTGGTTTTAAAACTCACTTCAAAGTTTTCATCCAACAATTGAGATCTGAGATAGAAGGTTGAATTTCAGTTTAGACACCAAAGAGACATTCTTTAAAGTAAAGTGATCATTCACCTTCACGGTACCTTTGCAACGACGCGTCCCAGAGTAGCATCTCCAAAAGTGATCGTTTCGTTCCGGATGCTTTTGTTAGGGAGGAGAACCAACTTGGGTTGCTGTCATGTGTTGGCGGCATCCTGAATCAACGACCGGATGTTCTCCTTCCCTTCTCGTACCACCTACATGTTATGAACATAAGATGTTGAGGATTATTATTTGGGGTTAGAGAAATATGATTTAGGTATCCAAAGATGAATCACTCGGCGAGGAGGTGATCGTACAAAAGCTTGTGAATGCAAAGTAAATGAATTTCCAGGTATTTTGTTTGCTTTCACTAGCGGAACATGTGGAGAAATGATACGTGTTTGTCTAAAGTTAGACTTAGCCTTTGAATTTTCCTTTCTCTGTTGTTTGGCTAGTCTAAAACAAAAATTCATCAAATGACCATCTTTTCCACAATGAGTGCAATTGTACTTAACAAATGGTTTGTCTTTAGAAGTAGAAGCAACATTTGCATTCATCATAGTAGAAGATAAAATTCAGCAGATTTGAAGACAGTTTCTCGGGTTCTTTGACAATTTCAAACTTTCCACTTTCAAGAGTTTTAACAATAGTAGGAGCATATGATTTGTGATGAGCATAAGGATCAAAACCTAAACCATTGTGATGAGTGCTGACTCGTGACTGCTCCAAAATCATATTTCGCTTTTTCTTTCCTTTCGTAACTCGTTCTCAAGACTTTTCCAAGTAATCACTTTTTCGAGAGAGTGTTAACCAATGATTACAGGAAACATCTACTTTTCTTTTTGCTTGCGACAAGTTGAGCATGAAAGAACTTCATGTGTAAGCAAATCATTAAACAATTGAGTAATCTTAGCATCTGCATCATGCAACTTCAATTCTAGTATGGGACATTTAGAACAAGAAGTTTGACCATGTAATCCATCATTAGAGCAACCAACATTTTTCACAAGTTTTTCATTTTTCAAAGCATGGATAGATCTTTCTCTAAGTTTTTATTTTTGAGTAAAGATTTTCTTAAAGATTTTCTCAATATGACTAAAACTTCACAAAGCTCATCATCTGAAGGTATTACCTCATCACCGTCATTTGGAAGTCTCATCGTTGTCACTAGAATCACTAGTGTTCCCTTTCGCCATGAAGCATAGTCCGGTGAAATCTTTCTCGTCCAGCTTAGTTTGCTTTGCTTCCTTCTCATCGTCAGTTGAATCATCAATGTCGCTTAAGTCTAAGCGACCAATTGCTGCGAAGACTTTGTTGAGCATCTTTTTTGTCCGTTGCTTATTTTTGTCCTTGCTTTCTTTTGGTCGGAAGGACTTGGAGGAGTTGCTTTGCTCCTTCTCCTCTTTATCTTTGTTCTTGAAACAGTTAGCACGGATGTGCCCGGCCTTGCCGCAGTTGTAGCAGTGGATGGAGGCTCCTCTTCTCTCCCTTGATCTCATGTAAGCTGCATTGACACGCTTGGAAAGAAGAGCAAGTGTATCTTCTGGTATTTGATCTAATGCTCATCACTAAGAGCACTCAAAGCAGTAATGGAATATGATGATGAAGAACTAGTGGCATTATCATATGAAGAATTAGCATTAAGAGCCATAGAGTTATCATTTGAAGTTCTTGAAACGATGTCTATCTCAAAAGTCTTGAGACTAGAATATAGTTTATCCAAAGTCATTTCACTCATCTTGTGAGCTTCCCTAAAAGCAGTCACTTTCATTTGCCAGAAAAAGACCAAGACTCCGAAAACTAGAAAATTTCGGCATGACCTTTCTAGATTCTACGGACATCCACTCGTGAGACAAGAAAACGATTCAAAATATATATATTGAAAGTAAAACGACATCCACAGCAGTATCAGCAGTTAAAGAAAACGTAAACGGAACCCGACATACACTTAAGCATCTATTGCCAAATCCAAAAGACCAACAACCGCATCTATCTATACAACAAAAGGGATGCAAACAGCACAAGTAAGACACCTCCGGAAGTGTTACGCTTTGAACACTCCCGGCGTAACGGGCGTCGGCAAGCCCCTACTCGGTGCCACTTGATCACCGAGAAGCGATGCAGGCAGAACTCACACTCGCCAACCGGATCCTCACCTGAAAACCACAAAGCAGAAGCATGAGTACGAAAGGTACTCGCAAGACTTATCCGTGAGTCCATATATGACCGACTCCAAAGGATTATGCATTTAGTTGTAGCAAGGAGAAAGCTTAAGGTAAAAGTGCGGAAAAGCATTAACATTTGTAGTATAAATGCGACAATCGAACCGATTACAAGTTTAAAGCGATTATAGACCGCACTTACTTCTAGGGTGAGATTGAAATTAACACAATTAATGTAGAGCAATACATAACCATTTTTAAGCTCAAGCCCAACGGCGAACCACAAGTTCAAGTTACTTACTACGAGGAAGAAGTTCGGATTAAGCTTGCTCATATCCGAGCGCGGCAATTCGAATCGCTTAATTAACCCTGCGAGGAAGCATTGATCGCACGACACTTACCACAAGGGCCTAGTGTCAACCCTCCCAATCATACCCAATCATTTGAGCGTCCTCACGTGGCCGAAAACCTAGCACCCCCTCGAGCAGCCCCAAGCCCGCGGCTTGGCGCTCGAGAAGTCGACTAAGCCTCGCCCTCACCCACGTCCAACCACAGGAAGTTCACGGTCCATCGATTCCGTATGAGAGAAAGAGTGGCTTACCGTACCATAATCGGGCATACGACCAACCGGGGTGTGCTCAATCCTATTCCACTTACGGATCGGTCCTTAATTGACACAGACGGGGCTACACATTCGAGTCTCCATACCCAAATGAACCAATTCCCCCGCCCGGTCCACAAGTTAACCTTTCCAAAACCTTTCCCAATTCCAAGTCCAGCATAACGTAACATGTGTGTAATAATAACAACCACAAGTGATGAACCCTCCGTCACTTGGCCCGAACCCGACCTCTAAGCAAGACTAGTCCGACTTCGGTTATATTACCCGTATTAGCTTCAAGGAAGTGTTTAACAATAATCAATGGATATATGTGCAGCAAATGGGATCTAGTCCTATCCCACAATTAACTCCTAATGCAAAACGTAACTCACAAATTTAGCAATTTATTCTCGAAAATAGAATCATATAAGGGTTCAAGATGCTTAGGTGCTTGCGCTTCGCTGCGTATCAACTGTCCCGGACCTCGGGAACCTCCTCGGTGCCCGCCGCGTCAACCTCCGCGGGATCGCTCTCTACACGAGCACAAGGTATGCGAAAATGAGATGCATGCGATGCCGATGACATGCAATGAGAATTGAAAAACAACATGCACACATTCGACAACCAAAAGGAAAAACAAGGCGAAAGTCCACTAACAGGCAAACACTAATTTCTTAAATGCCCAACACTTCGGGATGACAACTATAAGTCATTCACCCATTTTGATCTCTCACGTATAATCTATCATATAAAATCGAGCATCCACAAGGCTCTAACCTAGATTACCGTCAAGCACCACACGACCTAGATAAGGATTCTAGCATTTCACCTTGTGGTTTAGCCTCAACCAACATCCGCTAAACACATTCACTTACTAAATGGACTCAACCACTATTTGGAATGCTCAACACTAAACAATTCATCAACCTTATAATGCAACTAACTAGAACCCATAATCTCCTACCTACTAGACATTCCCTCGAACCCATGGCATGCACTAAATACGAGCCCACCCATTTCACTCCACCTAGGCATTTCAACAAACATGTAGCATGCACTAACACCCACCACATAGCCATTTCATCAAACACCTCCCATACACCTAATTTGGAGCAACCAAACCCTAACCATGCCATGGAGGTGGAGAGGAAGGAGAGAGAGGAGGGAGAGGAAGGGCCGTCTGGGGGTTCCGGCCGGAGGAGATGGCGGCCGGTGGAGGCGAGGCCGGCCGGACCAGGGAGGAGGTGGCGTCGCCTGGCCGGGAAATGGAGGCACGCCGGCCTGGGGAAGCCGCCCGAGGAGAGAGAAGCCGCCAGCTGGGGGAGGTGGCAGCCGGCTGGTAGGAGGCCGAAGGGGGGCGGGCGGCGTCGGCAGTGGGGTGGGGAAACCGGGTGGGGAGTGGAGTGGGGGGCTCGGGCGTCGGGTGGAGTGGGGGCAGGGGTTTAATTTGGGAAAAGGGAGGAGAGAGAGAGAGAGAAAAAGGAGTGTGGGGAAAAAATATCTAAATATGACAAATCACACACTTTACCACAACAAAAATGAGGGTTTGGTTGGAGTGTGCTGTGACAAATCTTCACCCCTAAGGGGAATCTCGCCAGAGATTCAAAATGAGCACATAGGCGGAATGGAGTTTATCCATACAAGACTTGCGAATGGATGGAGTTTAAAGCACTTACATAGTTTGGAAGAATTCGGGTATTCACTCTAAGCGGTCTTCCCGTTCCCAAGTGGCCTCATCTTCGGTGTGGTTGCTCCACTGAACCTTATAGAACTTGAGAGTCTTCCTTCGAGTCTTGCGTTCGGCCTCATCCAAAACTCGAATAGGATGCTCTTGATATGATAGATCGTGTTCAGTGAACTTCGAGGTCATCCACCTCTAGAGACTCAAAGGGAGTACGGAGGCACTTCTTCAACTGCGATATGTGGAAAACGTCGTGGACCATCGCTAGAGAGGGAGGAAGCTCCAACTGATATGCCACTTGGCCACGCCTTCCAAGGATCCGGAACGGACCTATGTAGCGAGGGGCCAACTTTCCTTTAACTCCGAATCGACGGGTGCCACGGAGAGGAGAAACCTTCAGATAGACGAAGTCGCCAATGTCGAAGGAGAGGGGTCTCCTACGGCCCCGATCGGCGAGCATAACTCTTACGTCGCGACCGCGCTTATCCTCGAGTTCTCTTGGATAGTCTTCACCTTTTCTTCCGCCTCCACAACTAACTCCGGCCCAATCAAGGAGCGTTCTCCACTTTCTGACCAGTTCAGCGGCGCTCGACAACTGCGACCATAAAGTGCCTCGAACGGGACATCCGGATCGGTTTGGTAGGCATTTGTTGTTGTACGCGAACTCGGCGTACGGGAGACACTCTTCCCACTTTTTCCCGTAGGACAAGATACAAGCCCTCAACATGTCCTCAAGGATCTGATTGACCCTCTCGGCCCGTCGGTCCCGAGGGTGGTATGCTGAACTGTGAAGCAACTTCGTGCCCAAGGCTTCATGTAGGCTTCTCCAGAACCGAGAGACAAACTGAGAGCCTCGGTCTGACACTATCCGTTTCGGCACTCCATGGAGACACACTGTTGGACCGAGTAGGCAACTAGAGGGGGGGGTGAATAGATGCCGAATAAAATTCAACTATTTCTTTTCGGAAAATTAAAGAACCCCTAAAGAGCGGAAGAATATCTAATATCGTAGAAATCAAAACCCTAGATTAATTAGCAAGACAAGTCGAAAAAAAATTCAAAACTAGTTCTATAAAAATCGAACAAACCTTCTAATCAAGAATCATAGCAAAAGAGTATGTAAAAAATTGCATAACCTTTTCTTTATTCCAAAGCCACTCCTTCCGGGAGGACACCAAAATCTCTAATCTCACAAGATTAGAAAACCACCGAAAATCTCTAATCTCACAAGATTAGAAAAACACCGAAAATCTCTAATCTCACAAGATTAGAAAAACACCGAAAATCTCTAATCTCTTGTAGGCACCTCTTGCTTCTTGCGCTTTGCCTTGGATTGATTATCTTTGGCTTCATTGGCTTTGTTTAAATAATGCAGCCCACGTCCTCCTTATTTCCTTTGCCTTCTCCGATTCCTATCCAATACCTGTGTCCAACTTGGACATCGCCGCCAGCTTGCCATTGGTCTCCGTGGCCGACATCTCTGCTCGCTTTGGCCTCGCCACGGCCTCATGCCCTCGTCTTCCGAGTCGCCGTGGAGCACACGGCCACCGTGCCCACAAAGACTGCGCTGCCTCACTTGCGACTCCACCTCGGACCACGGTATGCAAAGCGGCTGCTGCTGTACTTCCACTCAGTCACGGCCAGCAATGCCCCTGCGCTCTGGCCTTCTGCATGCAAACACACACCATGCATAACACTACGCACGCCATGCATGCAACTCACGCCAACACTCACGTACACACACTCACATGCATGCACACCATGCATTACACACACATGCATGCACTCACGCACACACACTATGCACATGCACACACACTTATGCACATGCACACAAAAAAATTCGTGATACACGCCAGTATGACTCCACTTGCCGCCGCTGGCTGCACCTGGGCCGTGTCGGGGTACCGCCGCTTAGCCGGCCGCAGCCGAGACCTGCGGCACTGACGCCATCGACTCCCCGTCGCCGATGCAAGGTGCCCCCAGCCTCCGCTGGCCTGTTGCGGCCGCCTGGCTCCACGCGCTCGGCCGCCTAGTTGCCCGGCCGCTCCGGCGCCGCTCAAATGCGGCCGCCAGGTGCTACCTCTGCGCGTTTGGCCGCCGGCCGTCACGCCAGCGTCGGCCTCGCT
Source organism: Rhipidocladum racemiflorum (assembly GCA_036346355.1). Classification (NCBI taxonomy): domain Eukaryota; kingdom Viridiplantae; phylum Streptophyta; class Magnoliopsida; order Poales; family Poaceae; genus Rhipidocladum; species Rhipidocladum racemiflorum. Next base: position 12,283,488 of record CM070573.1, on the reverse strand, counting down.
GAGCTCCTGCGCTGTTTGCAGCGATCTCGACCTCACGTGCACCGTTTCTCTAGTCCGAAACATCTCGCATGACACCCTTGACCCTCACGACCTCAGTTCCTCCCTGAACCTAGTCTTGGTCCTGTCATCGACCATGTTCGACCTCGAGCAACACACACGTGAGCAAAACAAAAACAATTTCCGAGCCCAAGTCTGCGACTTGACTCAAATTAATCCATACAACCAACTGGTTTCAGATTTTTTCAAATAAAGAAACCAAAAAATAAATCGGTTCAAATTGGTTTCAAATCTTTTTCAAATACTGAGCCAAAATCAAATCAACTCAAATCTTTTCAAATCTCTTCGAATATTCAAATACTCATCATCAAAAACTCATGGATCAAAAAACAATGATCCTTCAATCTCCCCCTTGATGAGTAATTTGACAAAACACAAAAAGATTTGACAAGAGTAAAGAAAAAAATGAGAGTTTGAGACCCAAAAGATTCCAAGACCAAGTAAAGACCAAGTTCTCAAACAGTTTGAAATTCTCCTCTCTTTTTATTTTTCTTCTTCTTGACTTTTGCTCTCCCCCTTTTTGACAAAATAGTCATCAAGATCTCAAAACTCCCCCTTAATGAATGCAGTATCTCAAGCTTTGAAGTATATTCAAGGTATATAATCAAAGAAAAGCATTTGGAGAGTTTTTACGAGAGTTTTCACATTTTGTATCAATTTATCCAATGAGAAAGCAAATTGTGAGAATATGGAGGCTCTAACACATAGAATAGTTGTTGCATAAGCAAATTAGAGCAAACAAGTAAAATGTCATAAACTGATTTTGCCAAAGCTAAAAAGAAATCTATCATGAGCAAAGAGAGACTTTTAAATTCACTAATGTTTGTCTCAAGCCTTTTCAAAAATTTGAATTTCCTTTTTCTCTTTTAGCAAGTTTGACAATTTTGCTTTGTGATCAACAGGGATGACAAGTAACTGCACACTAGCCCATACTTGTGTATGAGTAGGTAGTTCTTTCTTGTATCTTTCTCAGTTTAAATTGGCAAGTGGCTTCACATTGTTACGAACTTTTGTTTAGACAAGTAGCCTTTTCTTGCATCTTTTGAATTTAAATCCTCGGCAAGGAAGTCGCACATTGTACTAAACTTGTGTTTAGCCAAGTAGCTTTTGCTTGCATCTTTTCAACTTGCTTATATCATTTAAAACACTGATTTTGCTTGAGACTCATAATGATCATTTGAAGTCCAACAAAAAGCTCACACATAGTTTCTAATCATCTCTAGCCTTTCAACAGATGACAAGAAACTTTTAAGCCTATTTCACAAATGTAATACCATAATGAACAAGAGCCAAAATATTCTCAAAAAGCATCTCAAATTGAATTATTTTAGTCTTTTAGTCTTTTAGTGAGAAGTGAAGCAATGTAGCATTAATTTGACTATATACACAAGAATAGTCAACAAAGCTTTGTACTACATGATGTAATGAAAACAGGGGAGTTTTCTTTAAGTGTAACGACAAAATAGCTCCTTGTAGTAACCAAAGTCAAGTAACACAAAAGAAAGAGTTAAAATCAAGACTCCCCCTCAAATCAACCCATGGGGATGAATGATCCCAAGTTCGCCGCGTAAAAAAGCAAAGCGAGAAGAATCAAGCGGCTTAGTGAAAATATCAGCAATTTGAGCATCCGAATCAACAAATTTCAGTTCAATAGCTCCTTTTTCAACATGATCTCTAAGAAAATGATATCGAACATCAATGTGTTTAGTCCTTGAATGTTGAACAGGATTTTTAGCGATGTGAATTGCACTAGTATTATCACAAAGAAGTGGAACACTACTAAAGTTAATGCCGTAATCTTTAAGAGTTGAAGTGATCCAAAGAATTTGTGAACAACAACTAGCGGCTGCAACGTATTCACTTCAAGAAGAGATTGAGCAATCGAGGACTGTTTCTTAGAAGACCAAGAAACAAGTGAAGTGCCAAGAAAATGACATGTGCCGAAGTACTCTTTCTATCTAATCTACACCCCGCAAAATCAGCATCGAATATCCTAGGAGTGTAGCGAAGAAGAACAAGAATACCAAATGCCAAATTCGAGAAGTGGAGCGAAGATACCTCGAAAATTCTTTTAATTGCTTGTCGATGTGATTCTCGAGGAGAGGCTTGAAATCGAGCGCACAAACAAAGCGCAAAATGTATGTCAGGCCTCGGCGATCAAGGCATGTATGATCCAATCATGCTTCGTATTCTTTTTGGTCCATCTCGACACCATTCTCGTCAAGATCCAAAATTGTTGTTGTGCTCATTGGAGTAGATATCGACTTTCCTTCTCCCATGTCGAATTTCTTTAGTAGCTCCTTTGTATACTTGGATTGGTGCAAGAAGATCCCTTCTTTCGCTTGCTTGATTTGAAATCCAAGGAAGTATGTCAACTCTCCCATCATACTCATCTCGAATTCCTGGACATCACTCGGAAAAGCGCAACACAAGAGAGTGGGAGGATCCTCCAAAGATAATATCATCCACATAAATTTGCACCACAAGAAATTGATCATTTGAATTTTGAGTAAACAGAGTTTTATCAACTTTTCCCATCTCAAAATTATGTTGAAGCAAGAAGCCTTTTAATCTATCATACCATGCACGAGGAGCTTGTTTTAATCCATAAAGAGCTTTTGATAAACGATACACATGATTAGGAAATTTTTCATTTTCAAAACCAGGGGGTTGATTCACAAAAACTTCTTCTTCTATAAAACCGTTTAGAAAAGCACTTTTCACATCCATTTGAAATAACTTAAAACCTTTTGAAGCCAAAAGCCAAGAGGATGCGAATAGCTTCTAAACGAGCAACAGGAGCAAAAGTTTCATCAAAATCAATTCCTTCAAGTTGAGAATAACCTTGAGCTACAAGTCTAGCTTTGTTTCTAACAATTATTCCATCTTCATTTAACTTGTTCTTAAAAACCCATTTTGTTCCAATAATGTTTTGATTTTTAGGAGGTTCCACTAAAGACCAAACTTTATTCCTTTCAAAGTTTTCTAACTCTTCATGCATCGCATCTACCCAAGAACTATCAGTTAAAGCATGAGTAATGTTCTTAGGTTCAAAATTTGCAACAAAAGCGAATGCATGCATAAAAGAGTTTGAGATGAATTAGAACGTGTCACCCTTTCATGAAGACTTCCAATAATTTGTTCAGGAGGATGGTTCTTCAAAACAAAGAAGGGGCGTCCATTGTTTCGATCGTCGTGGGAGGTGTAGGAGAATCAAGTAGTAGTCACATCAATTTGTTCAGAACATCTTCCGCTCAGAGGTATGAGCTCATCATCATCATTATCTTCATCATTTTCTTCGAATCTTTTATCCAAAAAGATTGGCTCTAAATCTTCTCGTGAACTGAAATGTCGGTCTAGCTCGAGGCTAGCCTCATCAAAAGTAACATCGCATGTCTCCAACAATTTGTTAGTCGATAAATCAAGTACACGATATCCATGAGAGTGCAACGAATAGCCAAGGAAAATACCATCTGCATTTTACGAGCTTCGAATTTATCAAGATTTCCATGTTTAAGAATAAAGCATTTGCAACCAAACACTCGTAAGTGAGAAGCAGATGGTTTACGATCAAATCTCAGTTCATAAGATGTTTTACCAAGTAAAGCTCGAGATAGACCCTATTTGATATATAGCAAGCGAGAAGAAATTGCCTCATTTCAAAATTTTCTTGAAGTGTTGTATTCATCTAGCATAGTTCTAGCCATTTGAATCAAAGTTCTATTTTTCCTTTCTACAACACCATTCTGTGAGGGAGAATATGGCGAAGAAAATTGATGTTCAATCCCATTAGTTTCACAAAAAGATTTAAACAATGCATTTTTGAATTATGTACCATTATCTGTTCTTATGGCTTTCAATGAGTTAGGCAATTCATTTATCAATCTCTTAATGAAGACATGAAAGAGTCCAAAAATCTCATCTTTTGAAGACAAAATGCACCCAAGAGTATCTCGAATAATCATCAACTATTACTAGAAAGTACCACTTACCTCCTACCGATTGTACTCGAGATGGTCCCATCAGTATCCATGTGAAGAAGTTGACCAGGGGCCGGTGGTCATTACAAGAGAGACAGGAGCATGAGGGCTCCAACCATCTTACCATGTCGACAGGAAGCACAAACAATGTCTTTGCAAGATTTTAATTTTGGCAAGCCACGAATTAAGTCTAAACCACTCAATCTAGATAACAGATCAAAGCCCATGTGACCTAGCCGAGCGATGCCAAAAATTGAGATTTCTAGATTCTCGAGGCAACAAAACAATGTGAACTTGAAGCATTGCTAAAATTTGCTATGAAAATTTTTCCAAGTCTAGATATCTCAAGAGTCAAGTTTCGGAAGCATCGAGTACTCTACATGCATTTGGTTTAAAACTCACTTCAAAGTTTTCATCCAACAATTGAGATCTGAGATAGAAGGTTGAATTTCAGTTTAGACACCAAAGAGACATTCTTTAAAGTAAAGTGATCATTCACCTTCACAAGACCTTTTGCAACGACGCGCCCAAAGAGTAGCATCTCCAAAAGTGATCGTTTCGTTTCCCGGATGCTTTTGTTAGGAGGAGAACCAACTTGGGTTGCTCGTCATGTGTTGACAGATCCCGAATCAACGACCGGATGTTCTCCTTCCCTTCTCGTACCACCTACATGTTATGAACATAAGATGTTGAGGATTATTATTTGGGGTTAGAGAAATATGATTTAGGTATCCAAAGATTGAATCACTTTCGGCGAGGAGGTGATCGTACAAAAGCTTGTGAATGCAAAGTAAATGAATTTCCGTGTATTTTGTTTGCTTTCACTAGCGGAACATGTGGAGAAATGATACGTGTTTGTCTAAAGTTAGACTTAGCCTTTGAATTTTCCTTTCTCTGTTGTTTGGCTAGTCTAAAACAAAAATTCATCAAATGACCATCTTTTCCACAATGAGTGCAATTGTACTTAACAAATGGTTTGTCTTTAGAAGTAGAAGCAACATTTGCATTCATCATAGTAGAAGATAAAATTCCAGCAGATTTGAAGACAGTTTTCTGTGTTCTTTGACAATTTCAAACTTTCCACTTTCAAGAGTTTTAACAATAGTAGGAGCATATGATTTGTGATGAGCATAAGGATCAAAACCTAAACCTTTGTGATGAGTGCTGACTCTTGATTGATCCAAAATCATATTTAGATTTTTCTTTCCTTTAGTAAAACGTTCTAAAGACTTTTCCAAGTAATCAATTTTTCGAGAGAGTGTTAAACAATTATTACAGAAAACATCTACTTTTTCTTTTGCTTGCGACAAGTTGAGCATGAAAGAACTTCATGTGTAAGCAAATCATTAACCAATTGAGTAATCTTAGCATCTCGCATCATGCAACTTCAATTCTAGTATGGGACATTTAGAACAAGAAGTTTGACCATGTAAACCATCAAGAGAGCAACCAACATTTTTCACAAGTTTTTCATTTTTCAAAGATGGATAGATCTTTCTCTAAGTTTTTATTTTTGAGTAAAGATTTTCTTAAAGATTTTCTCTTCCAATATGACTAAAACTTCACAAAGCTCATCATACGAAGGTATTACCTCATCACCGTCATTTGGAAGTCTTGTCGTTGTCACTAGAATCACTAGTGTTCCCTTTCGCCATGAAGCATAGTCGGTGAAATCTTTCTCGTCGGCTTAGTTTGCTTTGCTTCCTTCTCATCGTCAGTTGAATCATCAATGTCGCTTAAGTCTAAGCGACCAATTGCTGCGAAGACTTTGTTGAGCATCTTTTTTGTCCGTTGCTTATTTTTGTCCTTGCTTTCTTTTGGTCGGAAGGACTTGGAGGAGTTGCTTTGCTCCTTCTCCTCTTTATCTTTGTTCTTGAAACAGTTAGCACGGATGTGCCCGGCCTTGCCGCAGATTGTAGCAAATGGATGGAGGCTCCTCTTCTCTCCCTTGATCTCATGTAAGCTGCATTGACACGCTTGGAAAGAAGAGCAAGTGTATCTTCCGGTATTTGATCTAGCTGCTCATCACTAAGAGCACTCAAAGCGAATGGAATATGATGATGAAGAACTAGTGGCATTATCATATGAAGAATTAGCATTAAGAGCCATAGAGTTATCATTTGAAGTTCTTGAAACGATGTCTATCTCAAAAGTCTTGAGACTAGAATATAGTTTATCCAAAGTCATTTCACTCATCTTGTGAGCTTCCCTAAAAGCAATACTTTCATTTGCCGATTTTAAGATCAAGAGATGATAGGAAATGTCTAGCATTTTCAGAGTCGTTGTACTTTACATCTACTGACTCTAAGATTGTTTAAAATTACATTAAAGCGAGCAAAACAATCATCTAGAGATTCTCCAGAGTTCATTTCAAATCTAGTGTATTCCTTTTTAAATTGATCTTGCCTAGCTTCTTTTACAGAGTCAGTACCCTCGTGATAATCTTGAAGAGATTTCCAAATTTCATGAGCAGTGAGTAAATGACAGACTCTATCGAATTCTTTTCTAGCAAGTCCTTGAAGCAATATGTTTCTAGCTCTATTATTGTTTTCAACATCTTTTTCAAACTCGATTTTATCAATATCATCATTAGAAGGAAGCTCGTACGAAATTTTTACCTTGCGCCAAATCGCGTTACCTTGAGCTTGAAGATATGCAGTCATTCGGATCCGCCAGTGGGGGAAGTCTGTGCCATCGAAGATTGGCGGTTTGTTCGAGTATTTCTCCGTTGCCATAACTTACCGTTTACTTAATCACCTGTTAAGATGGATTAGTAGAGCCTGGCTCTGATACCACTTGTTGGACCGAGTAGGCAACTAGAGGGGGGGGTGAATAGATGCCGAATAAAATTCAACTATTTCTTTTCGGAAAATTAAAGAACCCCTAAAGAGCGGAAGAATATCTAATATCGTAGAAATCAAAACCCTAGATTAATTAGCAAGACAAGTCGAAAAAAAATTCAAAACTAGTTCTATAAAAATCGAACAAACCTTCTAATCAAGAATCATAGCAAAAGAGTATGTAAAAAATTGCATAACCTTTTCTTTATTCCAAAGCCACTCCTTCCGGGAGGACACCAAAATCTCTAATCTCACAAGATTAGAAAACCACCGAAAATCTCTAATCTCACAAGATTAGAAAAACACCGAAAATCTCTAATCTCACAAGATTAGAAAAACACCGAAAATCTCTAATCTCTTGTAGGCACCTCTTGCTTCTTGCGCTTTGCCTTGGATTGATTATCTTTGGCTTCATTGGCTTTGTTTAAATAATGCACCCCACGTCCTCCTTATTTCCTTTGCCTTCTCCGATTCCTATCCAATACCTGTGGTCCAACTTGGACACCGCCGCCAGTTGCCATTGGTCCTGCCAGAGCCGACATCTCCTGCCGCTCGATGCACGCCACGGCCTCATGCCCTGTCTTCCGAGTCGGTAGTGGAGCACTGGCCACCGCAGTGCCCGCAGCGACTGCTTGCGCCTCCTTGCACTCCACCTCGGACACGGTATGCAAGCGGTGCCGCTGTACTTTCCACTCGGTCACGGCAGCAATGCCCTCGCTCTGGCCTTCCTGCATGCAAACACACACCATGCATAACACTACGCACGCCATGCATGCAACTCACGCCAACACTCACGTACACACACTCACATGCATGCACACCATGCATTACACACACATGCATGCACTCACGCACACACACTATGCACATGCACACACACTTATGCACATGCACACAAAAAAAAATTCGTATACACGCGTATGACCCACTTGCCATTTGCCAAGCAGCCATCGGACGCCGTGTCGGCAGCCGCTTAACGGCCGGCCAGCTCCGTCATTGCGGTGACGCCATCGACTCCCCGTTGCCGATGCAAGGTGCCCCCAGCCTCCGCTGGCCTGTTGCGGCCGCTGGCTCCACGCGCTCGGCCGCCTAGTTGCTACCGCCGCTCGGTAGCCGCTCAGCGGCGCCTGCGTGCCCTACCGCGTCGGCCGCGTCGACTTGCGCGTCGGCCTCGCTGAGCTCCTGCCGCTGCTGCAACGATCTCGACCTCGCGTGCACCGTTTCTCTAGTCCGAAACATCTCGCATGACACCCTTGACCTCACGACCTCGGTTCCTCCTGAACCTAGTCTTGGTCCTGTCATCGACCATGTTCGACCTCGAGCAACACACAGACGTGAAATGTAAAACACAAAACAATTTCCGAGCCCAAGTCTGCGACTTGACTCAAATTAATCCATACAACCAACTGGTTTCAGATTTTTTCAAATAAAGAAACCAAAAAATAAATCGGTTCAAATTGGTTTCAAATCTTTTTCAAATACTGAGCCAAAATCAAATCAACTCAAATCTTTTCAAATCTCTTCGAATATTCAAATACTCATCATCAAAAACTCATGGATCAAAAAACAATGATCCTTCACACACGATCCGAGAGATATATAGCTCTGCATATCTCTTGGTCGAGTAAGTGGTCCGAACAGCCAGAAAGTGCGCGGACTTCGTCAGTCGGTCTACGATCACCCAAATTGAGTCATGGCCTGAGGAAGTAGTCGGCAGGCCAGTAATGAAGTCCATGGTGACATCCTCCCACTTCCAAACCGAACAGGAAGAGGTGAAGAGTACCTGGTGGCTTGAGGTGTTCGGCCTTCACCCGCTGCAGACGCCGACTCAGACACATAGCGAGCGACCGGCGCTTCATGCGAGCCCACCAAAACTGCCGTCTCAGGTCTTGATACATCTTGTTGCTGCCGGGTGAATGGTAAGCAAGGAGTTATGCGCCTCATCGAGAATCCTTCGCTTCAACTCCTGGTCATCGTGGACAACTATGCGGTCGCCGAACCACACGGTTCCTCTCGATCATCTAGGCGAAACTCAGCAGCTTGCCCCAATTTCAATTTATCCCGATTTGGGCAACTTCTTCATCCTTCGATCGTGCCTCTCGAATCTGATCGAGCAATGTAGACTTCAACTCAATATTGGCTATGAATCCTGCCGCCCATCTCCAAGCCGAGTCTTTGGAATTCGGCACAAAGAGAGACACTCGGGATCGGAGAGTACAAGCAGTTGCATTGAGCCTTGCGACTCAACGCGTCGCCTACCACATTCGCCTTCCCGGGTGGTAGTGTACCTCAGCATCAGAGTCTTTGATCAGCTCAAGCCATCTCCGCTGCCTCATGTTCAGATCTGCTGGGTGAAGATGTACTTGAGACTTTATGATCGATATAAATATTGCACTTGTTCCCAGGAGATAGTGGCGCCAGATCTTCAAGGCATGCACCATCGCCGCAAGCTCCAAATCATGGGTGGGGTAGTGCTCCTCATGATGCTTCAACTGTCGAGATGCGTAGGCAACGACTTCGGCCTTCTTGCATGAGCACACACCGAGCCCAATGCCCGACGACGCAATACACCTCAAAAGGATTTGTGGATATCCGGTGAGTGAGGACAGGAGCCGTGGTCGACGTTGCTTCGTAGTCCGAAGGCGCTCTCACGATCGTGACCATCTGAATTCAACTCCTTCTTGAGCGGCTCGGTCATCGGCCGCAATCTTTGAAAAGTCTTTGATGAAGCGGCGATAATACTCCAACAAATTTCAAGAAAAGCGCGGATGTCCGTGACTGCCTTGGCTGCTTCCCATTTGAGTACATCCTGCACCTTGCTCGGGTCAATGCCACGCCACGCCGCTCGAGAAAGGGCGTGTCCTAAGAACGACACTTCCCTCGGCGAACTCACACTTGCTGAACTCGCATACTGACGATGCTCCTCGAGTCGCCCGAGGACAATGCGAAGGTGTGCAGCGTGCTCTTCTTCAATCGTGAATATATCAAAATGTCGTCGATGAAGATGACGACAAAAGAATCCAGCTCTTCCATGAATATGGAGTTCATCAGGTACATAAAGTACGCCGGCGCGTTCGTGAGGCCGAACGACATCACGGTATACTCGTAGAGCCCGTATCTAGTGGAGAAAGCAGTCTTTGGAATGTCCTCGGCCCGGATCTTAATCTGATGGTAGCCGAGTCTCAAATCAATCTTGGAAAATACTCGTGCACCAGTCAGCTGATCAAACAGGAGGTCAATCCGGGGCAATGGGTACTTGTTCTTGACGGTGACTGCATTCAGAGGACGGTAGTCAACGCAGAGGCGCAGAGAACCATCCTTCTTGGTCACAAACAAAGCCGAGCAACCCCAAGGTGAGGAGCTCGGACGAATGAACCCTTTGTCCATCAGCCCTTTCAACTGAGTCTTCAGCTCGGCTAGCTCATTGGGTGGCATTCGGTATGGCCGCTTGGAAACCGGAGCGGTCCCTGGCTGGAGCTCAACGACGAACTCAATGTCCCGATCAGGTGGCATTCCCGGTAATTCTGCTGGGAACACATCGGGAAACTCAGACACCACGGGAATCGAGTCCAAATTTCTTCAACTTACGTCCCATTCGGTGAACACAAGGTGGCCTTGTTCTCATTAAGAAGTAGAGTGAGCTCGGCCGCTCTTCGGATTTGAGTGACAGGGTACGACTACAAAATTAAAACAAAAGCGACCTGTCGTGTCACCCAACTCATCCTCAGGATGACATCTATCCCCGAAGGTCTAGAAGCGACAAGGTCGACAAATGAACGGAATCCCTCGAATCTGAACTCGCCTTCGAACCATGCAGCTTGATCGTGATCTTCGACCCTGGTGCCTCAATCGAAAGGAGGTGACACCGCCATCGACCCTCATCCGATGTCGCTCTGCAAACCCGTGACGGATAAAAGAATGGAGGCCCTGAATCAAACAACACTCTAGCCTCATGCCCTCAACAAGAAACGTACCCGGCTAGCACGGCGGAGCCTCAGAATCGCCTCGGCGTCGGCGATTTAAGGTGACGCTGCCTCGGCTCGACGTAGGTAGTGGCAGTGGTGCTGTCGCGCCCGAAGGTCGTGGAGCGCCGGTGCCGGTGCCGCGACGCGGGAAGGGGCAGTCCCGGATGAAGTGGCCCGCGCGTCCGCAATTGTAGCACGGACCGGGACCGGGACTTGCTGCTGCTCTGGCTGCCGGTGGCGGTAGTGGTGGTCGTGGCCGGGAAGCGGCAACCGACGGCTGGGCCGACGCGACCGACCGGGGCTGGCTGGAAGCAGACGACCTCGGGCCGATACGAGACCGCTGAGCTGGCCGGCGAGCTGCCGCCCGAGTACGGTGTCACCCGCTTCCTCTTCTTCTCCTCCCGATGAGCCCGCATCTTGAGCTCAACGATGATCGCGCGCTCACCAGGTCATTGTAGTCGGCGAAGTCGCAGACGGACTGACATCTGCATCTTCGCCGTCGACCCACTCACAAACCGACCTTGCTTCTTACAGTCGGTGTCAACCTCCTCGGGGCGTCTGCAAGAAGGTAGTTGAACTCTTGCGAGTAGTCAACCACCGACTTGCTGAACTGTCGTAGGGCGAGAAATTGCTGCTTCTTCATGTCCATGAGGCCCTTTGGGATGTGGTACGCCCGAAACGCCTCACGGAACTCAGCCCAAGTAAACTGGTGCCCGGCAGTCGCATCACCCGCAAATTGGCCCACCAAGCACCGCCAGGCTCCTGGAGCCGCTGCGCCGAAGTGGGCCTTACGAACTCCCACGATCGATAAGAGCAAACTTATGCTCTATCGTGCGCAGCCAATCGTCGGCCTCCAACGGATCGGTGGCCCGTGAGAAGACCGGTGGCTGAGTGTGCAGGAAGTCGAGATAGCCGGTGGGCCGACCCCGCCCATCGCTGCGGCCACCCTGCTGGACCCGATCCTGGACCAGCATCTCCAGGATCCGATTCGTCGCCTCCTGGTGCTGCTCGGTTCTGTGCCAGAATGTCCAACACGTTGGGAGGAGGTGGCGGAACAGCACCCTCTGGCTGCCGCTCGGCCAAAGACCACCTCACCCCAGAGGTGGAAGCCCCACGGTCCTCATTCTGTCACCAACGAGACAGACGACACAGGTTAGACTCCACAAGAAAAAGTAGACTTCAAGATTTTCAAAACCCTAACTTGACCTAGTCAGATCGGAAGATCTCCGCTACTGGAGCCCTACAAGCCCATCTTACACAAGAGCACAAAGTATGATGCAAAATGACATAGTAAACATATGCATGCATGACATGATATGAACCTCATATGCATAATATGGATGCACGATTCCAACGTAATCGTTTCTCTCACGCTCACCCTTTAACGTAACTCTCCTAATTATATACCTAGGGCGGGTAATCAGTACTAAGCTCTACCTAATGCACCATGCAAGTCCTAATAAATCACCTAAGTGGTCGTCAAGTTTAAGTTCGTCTTTATGCACCTTGCTCTGATACCAACCTGTGAGGAGCCGCCCAGATCGTCCTCGAGTTGTTGGATGAACAGTTGCTCCCATCGGATTTGGATCCTAGCAACCAATCACCGGAGGTGATCCTGATGCTAATACCCAAGCCCAATGGAGACAACCCTACGAACGTCCAAACGACTCGACAACAACCCCAGATTCCCCAGATGCGACTGAAACACGCCAGATCACCAGATACCTGAAACAATACGATATCCATTCAATTTGCATAAAGGGGGCAACGAACCCGAAACTTTCGAACCAACACGCAAGCGGATGACAACAGCACAAAGACGAACCCGACAACCACCAACCAAGATTGAAAACCACGCCAAGACTCCAAACTAGGCAAAAACGGAGAAAAAGACCAAGACTCCGAAAACTAGAAAATTTCGGCATGACCTTTCTAGATTCTACGGACATCCACTCAGCAGACAAGAAAACACAGTTCAAAATATATATATTGAAAGTAAAACGACATCCACAAAGATGTCAAGAAGCTAAAGAAAACGTAAACGGAACCCGACATACACTTAAGCATCTATTGCCAAATCCAAAAGACCAACAACCGCATCTATCTATACAACAAAAGGGATGCAAACAAAAAAGTAAGACAACTCGGAAGTGTTACGCTGAACACTCCGGCGTAACGGGCGTCGGCAAGCCCCTACTCGGTGCCCGCCCACCACCGAGAGGCAAGACGGGCAGAACTCACACTCGCCAACCTGATCCTCACCGAAAACCACAAAGCGAAGCACGAGTACGAAAGGGACTCGCAAGACTTATCCGTGAGTCCATATATGACCGACTCCAAAGGATTATGCATTTAGTTGTAGCAAGGAGAAAGCTTAAGGTAAAAGTGCGGAAAAGCATTAACATTTGTAGTATAAATGCGACAATCGAACCGATTACAAGTTTAAAGCAGTTATAGACCGCACTTACTTCTAGGGTGAGATTGAAATTAACACAATTAATGTAGAGCAATACATAACCATTTTTAAGCTCAAGCCCAACGGCGAACCACAAGTTCAAGTTACTTACTACGCTTGAGAAGAAGTTCGGATTAAGCTTGCTCATATCCGAGAGCGGCAATTCGAATCGCTTAATTAACCTGCAGGGAAGCATTGATCGCACGACACTTACCACAAGGGCCTAGTGTCAACCCCTCCCAATCATACCCAATCGAAGCGTCCTCGTGGCCGAAAACCTAGCACCCTCGAGCAGCCCCAAAGCCCGGCTTGGCGCTCGAGAGTCGACCTAAGCCTCGCCACCACGTCCAACCACGTGAAGTTACGGTCCATCGATTCCGTATGAGAGAAAGAGTGGCTTACCGTACCATAATCGGGCATACGACCAACCGGGGTGTGCTCAATCCTATTCCACTTACGGATCGGTCCTTAATTGACACAGACGGGGCTACACATTCGAAGTCTCCATACCCAAATGAACCAATTCCCCGCCCGGTCCACAAGTTAACCTTTCCAAAACCTTTCCCAATTCCAAGTCCAAAGATAACGTAACATGTGTGTAATAATAACAACCACAAGTGACGAACCCTCCGTCACTTGGCCCGAACCCGACCTCTAAGCAAGACTAAGCGCTGACTCGATTATATTACTCCGTATTAGCTTCAAGGAAGTGTTTAACAATAATCAATGGATATATGTGCAGCAAATGGGATCTAGTCCTATCCCACAATTAACTCCTAATGCAAAACGTAACTCACAAATTTAGCAATTTATTCTAAAATAGAATCATATAAGGGTTCAAGATGCTTAGGTGCTTGCCTCGCTTCGCTATGTATCAATCGTCCCGGACCCTCGGGAACCTCCTCGGTGCCCGCGTCAACCTCAGCGGGATCGCTCTCTACACGAGCACAAGGTATGCGAAAATGAGATGCATGCGATGCCGATGACATGCAATGAGAATTGAAAAACAACATGCACACATTCGACAACCAAAAGGAAAAACAAGGCGAAAGTCCACTAACAGGCAAACACTAATTTCTTAAATGCCCAACACTTCCAGGATGACAACTATAAGTCATTCACCCATTTTGATCTCTCACGTATAATCTATCATATAAAATCGAGCATCCACAAGGCTCTAACCTAGATTACCGTCAAGCACCACACGACCTAGATAAGGATTCTAGCATTTCACCTTGTGGTTTAGCCTCAACCAACATCCGCTAAACACATTCACTTACTAAATGGACTCAACCACTATTTGGAATGCTCAACACTAAACAATTCATCAACCTTATAATGCAACTAACTAGAACCCATAATCTCCTACCTACTAGACATTCCCTCGAACCCATGGCATGCACTAAATACGAGCCCACCCATTTCACTCCACCTAGGCATTTCAACAAACATGTAGCATGCACTAACACCCACCACATAGCCATTTCATCAAACACCTCCCATACACCTAATTTGGAGCAACCAAACCCTAACCATGCCATGGAGGTGGAGAGGAAGGGAGAGAGAGGAGGGAGAGGAAGGGCCGTACGGGGGGGGTTGCCGGCCGGAGGAGATGGCGGCCGGTGGAGGCGGAGCCGGCCGGACGGGGAGGGTGGCGTCGCACGGCCGAGGGGAATGGAGGCACGCCCGGCTCGGGAAGCCGCCACGGAGAGGGGGCGCCCGGCGGGGGAGGTGGCGCCGGCGCCGAGCGGGGAGGCCGAAGGGGGGGGGCGGGCGGCGTCGGCTGGTGGGGTGGGGAAACCGGGTGGGGAGTGGAGTGGGGGGGGCTCGGGCGTCGGGTGGGTGGGGCGGGGGTTTTAATGGGAAAAGGGGAGGGGAGAGAGAGAGAGAGAAAAAGGAGTGTGGGGAAAAAATATCTAACTAGGAAAAATCACACACTTGACCACCACCAAAATGCCGGTTTGGTTGGATTGGGCTGTGACACTTTCCGATTCGTTCGATGCCGGTTTATCCTTTCCATAGAACCCTTCTATCCGAATTGGACCGATTTTACTAAAAATGCCGAATTTTGGTGCAAACATATGCCCCCCGTTTTTAGAAGATAACTTGTTATTTTCCAAAAATCCTATCGGCTTTACGTCCATATTGGCTCATGGAGGAATCTTTCTCGGGAACCACCCCATTGACGACGCCATAATAATCTCGGTGCGCTTTAAATGCACAACTGTTCCCGCCCGTTCGCCTTTTCTCACCGCGGTATAAATATGGGGGTCCCTTTACGATCATTTTCATTCTTCGAAGCCCTTGCTTTCTCAGCGATCGGCTTTCTCCGCATCCTTGGTACTCCTGAGCGACCTTCCTCCGTGCTTTCATCGTTTCCTCCTCCCGAATCGGCTGAAATGGACACCTCACAGGTACTCATTCCGATTCCCAATAGCGATAACCAGTACTTCTTAGGGCCGATAGGGATGATAGAAGCCGACACCGTTGTTAACGATGAAATCCCTAAGCTTCCTCTTTCGGCTCCAGGCTATAACATAAAAGAATGGGACAAGAGTTTTAGGGCTTGGCCGACAGCTCTTAGAGGTTGGAAGCTACTACTCCAGGGTCTTTACATTTTGTTGTGGAGGTTGAAACTGAAGATCACACCAAGTTAACGCATGAAGGGAGTACATGTGACTGCTGGTTAACAGATGAAGGGAATTCTGTATTGTGTGGTCGACGATCTTGATTTTACTAGTCCTTTAATGAATCAGTGTTGTTCCGTTTGCTTTGCCAATTTGTTCTTCCTTAGATACTTTTGCTCCTAGCTAGATTTTGTTGTACATCACAATGACTCACAAATTCCCATATATTTTGTCACGAGTTTCGCAATTAGCCAATACAACATGCCTATTAGTGGCAAAATTTCATCTATACATGTGCATTTGTAATGATAGTGTCATCATTGTTACAAAATATAAGTGCGACAATTTAATTGAAATAATAGTGAGAAATAATGTCACCACAAGAAGAGTTGTACTGATAAAACTACCACCACTAACTACCGCCACTAACGTAAACTAAATTCTAACTACATAATTTGTCACTTTTACAAAATGTAATTGTGATGATTTAATGGTAACAAATGTTTATAATATTTGGGAAATTTCTCCGTCACTATAAGAATCATAAGTGACGAAACCGTCGTCACTATTTGAAGTCTATTTATGACGAGTTATGTCTTCTCTAATGTAATAGTTATTAGTGATACTACCATCACTATTGAACATGGTTATTTGTGGGGAACAAAAATTCGTCACTATATTAGTTATGACTTCAGTATTAGTGATGACCAATGACAAACGGAAAATCACCACTAGAACTCATTTGTGATGGAAAATGGGTCTTTTGTGACAACAATTTTCACTACAAAAACCGATTTATCTTGTGGTGCATTACGGCGTCCTATATATGCTATTCTCCAACTACGTATAAAATATATATTCTACACACCGATCATTTTACACAGTCCGATCAAGCCACATTACCCAAATTTATTACTTGCGCATGGGTGTATGGACCATTCATTACTTATACATCATCTATCAACGAGGATGGGTTAGATTACTGATCTCGATGTTCTAGCTGCGAAGCACATCGTACTGATTGCTATCAATTCAGTAGTAAATCACAAATACATTTTACTATAAAACAACAGATACAATTACTACCAAACCAGTTACTAGTTAATGCGTTTGTCAACTCAACTAGTTAATACGTATTGTAGTTTGTACATGAATCTGTTTCTTTTTTATTTTAGCCATATTTTTTATTGATAATTCGAATTTGCAAAAGATTTTCACCAGTAATTTACTGACAATGAGAGGAATAAAATGATATAAGTCTCGCTATTACATAGTAATTTTATTGATTGGTAAAAGAAATTAATATTCTTATAACATAAAATTACTATATCTACAACTAGAAATTACTATCATACAGTATAATTGAAAATCTTACACAGATCAGTCATTTGGCAGTAAATGTCCACGAAAACTCTATGTATAAATTCTAAAAAATTCTCAAAAAAATTACCATACGTAGGGAATATGAGATTCTATAGCCTTGTAAAATTTGAATGTCAAACTTAGTTGCATTTGAAAGATACGAAAAGAACAAATTTACTATTCATCACTGATTAGCGCTTATTAATTTCATATCTTTTAAATCATATTCATTTTGGTCTTCAAATTTTTGAGAATTTTTTAATCATTTTACTAAAGGTCCGATAAGCAGAACTAAATTTTTTTTTGTGAAAATTATTTGTACATTTTTTAAAAAAATCTTAAAAATTACTATAAGTAGAGGATATGAGATTCTACATCTTGTAAAATTTGAAGATCAAAATCAATATGATTTGAAAGATATGAAATTGACAAACGCTAATCAGTGATGAATAGTAAATTTATTCTTTTTGTATCTTTCCATGCTACTTAGTTTGGTATTTAAATTTTATAGTGCTATAGAATTTTCAGGAACAAGTTTTAATCCAAAGGTTTCAAGAAATTTCAGCAACGTTTAATAGGTTCATCAAGTTTCAACTAAAGTTTTGAAAAGTTTCATATAAAAAACAACAAAAAAGAGTAAAAAAATCTCAACATGCTCACCAATGGTTGCTGTCTCGCCCTAGCTAGTCGTCAGCACCGCCTCCTCATCCCCCTGCTCACTAATGGGATGAATCCTGAACTCGTCAGCGCTACCATCAACCGTTAGCACCACCACCAAATGACAAACAATCCCTACCACTGGGATATATATACCCTACACTAACATTAACGGATGTCTCCAAAGCCAATCTTATTAACACAATCCTCATGGACATCAACCAGAGCCTCAATTATATTAGGAATGCAATGTGGATTGCAGCTGGAACCTTCTGCGAATGGGGTGCCAGGTAAAGTAATTTGGGAAGATGATGATAAGGGATTTTAATTAGTGATCGGAAGTAAAGAACCAAGGAGAAGGAGCTCTGAGAAGGAGATACACCGGGTAACTCTCGTCATTTTTTAGTTCAATCTCATTGTTGCACTCTCACATTGATCACGGGAATTGAAGGGCTACATGAGGTAGGAGCTTGCTCGCAGTGCCTACGTGGCGGCTCACACATCGGCCCTCGTCGTAGCACCCGCAGGTCTGTCGTCGCAGCTCACCCGAACCTCATTGTCGCACCTGTGTGTCGGTCGTCTCGGCTATGGAGCCCCAATTGGAGAGAGTGAGAGGAGTAGGTTGTGTCAGAAAAATGGGGATTGAATCATGAAATTTATTTTATTGGGATACTTTACGATGCGTGCAATAGTGATAGCATTAGGGATGAAAACACGTCGAATATTTTCCATCCGATTTCGGAGTGGATCCGGTCGGGATCATATTCGTTATCGAATTTGACTAACCGGTCGGATCTGGGATGTGATTCGGATACGGAACAACCAATATCCAGTAAAAACAGGATGTTATCCAGATATTCGAATTTTTCCTATTCGGATATTCGGATCGGATATCCGAATTTTCTATTCGTATACCAGCAAGGCCCAGCCTATTTTTATCCCATTTTTTTTTCCATAGATAGCCTATTTATATTGACAATTAGTTGATTCTATTGATACTAAAGTAGCATATTTTTTCTATGATGTATACTGGGTTTGATTGATATATAACTTGCTACTATGGTTATTTACATGTACGGTTTTATTCAAAATATATTACTGTATATATGCGTGTATTATCCGTATATTTTTATCCATTTTCGACCTGAATCCGTCTTATATCCATCATATATCCATATTCCGAATAACCCAGATTTATATCTGTACCCGGCTAGCCCGTATCCAGTTTCGAATCGAAAAAATATATAAGCTAGGATATAAAAAGAGCAATATTCATCCGTAGCCAATTCATTTTCACCCCTGGAGTTCGCTGTCCCAGTGTTTTGGAGTGGGACGGTACAGGGTATATAGTTTTTCTGCTTTAAGAAACGTAGTAACGTGCCAAGGGTGGCAACCGGAAGCAGTTGCGGAAAAGCAACGGGCTCGGCAGTCAGTGACGCACCCCGTCACGTCAGATTCCTTCAGAGAATGAGAGAACTCGAGCCGTTACTGTCACTCCTCGAGTGGGTTCGGCGCGAGGCACATATCGCTGCGTTTCTCTGCTAAAATATCGTGTAGGACACAGAGACTTGGAACTTGGAAGTCGCCAACCACCAGCCGCCGGCCGTGTTGCTCCTCTCGTCGAACGTTCGGCGGCACGGGCCCATTCCCGGCGTAGCAAATTGCCTGCCGTCGAAGGCTGGCCTGTGGAAACGTGCAATCGACTGCCCGAGCCTGGCGAGGGCAGATCGTCGTGAGAGTTACGACCGCTCGTGGAACTGGACGGTGTTGCCACCGACCTCCGAGCACAAATATCAGACACATCCCTGGGGCTCGGGCCTGGTACCGAAAGCCTACTAAAATTCAACAAAAAACTATTGAAAAATCATTGAAAACAGATATTTAATCTAAGATCAGCTGATCGAGCCCGGGGCTCGGGCCTGGGATAGCTTCGCCCCTGGACACATCCCTGGTGCAAAATGGAAACGAGCGCCTCTTTGAATACAGAATACTGTACATTTGCGCTTGCAAATGGTTTGCAAAGAAAATAAAGGATCTGCCTTGACGAATGACGTTGGCCATTGTGATGGTGGTATGTTCAGTCTTCAGTGGTCTGGTCAAGTGTTTAAACTTTCTACAACACGCGAGGTGTCGAACGAACCTGCAGCGTCGCGTCGGTGCTAGCTGCTAGGCAAGCTGCGCGAGCTTGGTCCTTGGGCCGCAGATGGGTTAATTTGGGCGATCGGCCCACCCGATTGGTGCCAAGTTATTCGGGGGCCCCGCAAAAAAAAGTCAAAACTCAAAATCGACCAATAACCGCGGGGAGGACCGATGAGTTTATTCTTTAAAAAAAAAAAGAAGAAGAAGAAGAAAGGAAAGAGCTA
Organism: Rhipidocladum racemiflorum; assembly: GCA_036346355.1. Taxonomy (NCBI): domain Eukaryota; kingdom Viridiplantae; phylum Streptophyta; class Magnoliopsida; order Poales; family Poaceae; genus Rhipidocladum; species Rhipidocladum racemiflorum. The sequence goes on along the minus strand of CM070573.1, from coordinate 12,263,182 downwards.
TGATGAGTTTATTCTTTAAAAAAAAAAAAGAAGAAGAAGAAGAAAGGAAAGAGCTATGATGAGTTTATTCTTTTTTTAAGAAAAAAGAAAAGAGCTATTATGATAGTCTCTCTCTCTAACTTTTATCGTGCCATTCGCCAACCATGGGTGTCGGCCGTACAGGGCGCAGGGTACGAGAGGCGAATGATGCAATCGGACGGTGCCAACTGCCAGGACCGAGAGCTGGTGAACCAAAAAATCCAGTCACAAAATACGGCAGTCGGCAGATGCGCGTCAGTTGAATGCGGCAAGCCGGCAAGGCCGGTCGACGGGCGCAGTGGTCACCACACAACCGTCCACCTGTCGGTCGTGGGGGCACGTAGGGGTGGGGAAAAAAACTCAAACTCACGAGTTAAATGAGTACTCGTAAACTCGGCTCGGTTCGAGCTCGTTCCTTAATGAGTCGAGTCGAGCCGTGATTTAAACTCGTTTAGATAACGAGTTAAACGAGCCAACTCGTGAGTTAAACGAGCTAACTCGCGAGTTTAACGAGTTCTCTAAGTCGGCAAGTATCTCTACTATTCTAAAGCAGCACTTGATGGCAGTGGTCCGTTCTTCCCACGTCATTAATTGTCGCTTAATTGCCCTGCTTAATTGCCCTACGCAAGAAACGAAGCGTTGCTTTAATTAGCCAGCTTTCGCAAGAAACGAAGCGTTAAAGATAGATGTTTGATTTTGTGAAATAATTTTTTTATTTTTTAATCTTTATTTTTCGTTATCAATTTTGTTTTTCGTAGCAACGCACGGGCATGTAACTAGTCTCTACTATTCTAAAGCAGCACTTGGTGGCAGTGGTCCATTCTTCCCACGTCATTAATTGCCGTTTAATTGCCCTGCTTAATTGCCCTACGCAAGAAACGAAGCGTTGCTTTAATTAGCCAGCTTTCGCAAGAAACGAAACGTTAAAGATAGATGTTTGATTTTGTGAAATAATTTTTTTATTATTTTTTAATCTTTATTTTTCGTTATCAATTTTGTTTTTCGTAGCAACGCACAGGCATGTAACTAGTAGTTATATATGTGTGAGGTGAGGATGATAACACATGTCATACTGTATAATTTCAACAATAATTCTCTTCTCATATGGTAATATCGAGTTAAACGAGCCAACTCGCGAGTTTAACGAGTCGAGCTGAGCTGAGGTTTGAGGTCGTTAAAATAACGAGTCGAGTCGAGCTGGCTCGTTATATTACCGAGTTTAACTGAGTCGAGTCTAGCCGACTCAGCTCGTTATACACCCCTAGGGGTGCGCGAGGGCCGAGGCCGGTGTCACGGCACCGTCAGGCACGAGATGCCCCGGAAAACAAGCGGAAAACCGCGGAACGCACGGGTGGATTCGGGAAGGGTTTGAATTTTGGTTTTCGGGTTCACTTTGGTACCCTCTGAAAGACAAAATTTCGGCGAAGTCCTGGTATCTTGGACAAAATTTGAATGAAAATCAAAAGGCAAAATTTGCATCCGGTAATTTTTGAAACAAAATTTTCGAGATTTGGTTCATATAAACGAAATTTTTCAAATTTTGATCAATTTTAGCGAGATCTCGGTGAAATTATAGGTTACTGTATCACTTTAAAAAAATTTAAGATTTTTTAATTTCGTCGGAATTATGTAACTAAAAGGGTCTGAAATTCAGATTTTCGTTTAATTTCGACGAGATTTTAATTATGGATTCCGCGCGGGGGAGGCGGCTCGAGGAACGCGCCGCGTGGGACGAGACGACTGGGTGACAAGAGGCGTGCGGTGCGGCCGACCACCACGGCACACAAATCTCAATGGAGTCACGTCATGCCACCCGACTACCGGTAGGGGTAGCACTTGAGTGAGCAGTAGGATCGGTTGTTTTCCACCGTTGGAACACCCCGTGCCGGACTTTTGTGGCGCCAGCGAATAAATTGCCCTTATTTGCTCCAAGAGGCTGTACAAATACTCTGGATGGTTACCGGTGGGAAATCAGAATGGTCCCAATCAACAGCCAGCCAGGCAATCAGCTGGCCCACACGTTATTAGGGCTTCCCTTCCATGTGCGACTGAAGATTTTTGTCTTCTTATTTGTTGTTGTTTTTGGTGAATCGACGTGATTTTTGTCTACTTATTTGTTGTTGTTTTGTTATAATTTAATATCAAAGCATGCTAGCTTACTTTCTTTGTTAGCTATCATAAAATTCTTAAGTAGCACATCCCTAAATTATTATGGATATAATTAACATCCATGGCACAGTTGTAAGGTTGGTTACATAAATATATAAAAAAATCATGGCGCCACCTCGAGAGAGAAGGCATACATATGAAATCTAAAGGTGTGCAATATTGAAAGTGTCTTGCCACTAATTCCTTGCCTATCTTTGTACTTAGTGTGACTCAATTCAGAATATTTTAGCTGGATCAACTTAACCAGAGTTAGTACTAGTTCTCTGCGAACCATTGGTTTAACTCATGAGCATCGCCTATATTTTTCATTCTAGATCTACCACTGTATTGGTGTTACCAAACGTACATTAGACATTACCAAAACTTTGTTGTTATAGAGGTGTTTGGATTTCAACCTGGGATGTTACGCCCAAATTCCCTTGATTTGCCATTATGGCGTGTGGATCCAATATGGTAGGTATCTAGCATTTGCAGCAATAAAATATACCCAATATAGGTCTTATTTTGTTGATCTCGTCACAAGGAACAAATAGTTTAAGGGCATGTTTGGATCCCTGGACTAATTGTTAGCTGGCTAAAAATTAGCTCTAGTCTATCCAAACAGGAAGACTAATAGGTGGGCTAATTTTTAGCCAACCCCTTAGCTAACAATTAGTCCATTAGTTGGTGGAGAGGAGCTAATTTGGGCTAATAGCATGTAACACGCTGGGAAAAATCTGAAATACCCTCGCGCTAGCCTTATCCTTACTTCCTCACCCATTATGAGGGGGCAGACATGACTTTTCTAAGAAATTAGCCCAACCATTAGTCATGTATCCAAACATTCCTAGGCTAATTTTAGATGGACTAATTATTAGCTGGCTAACAATTAGCTCTAGCCATTAGGCAACTAACAATTAGTTTTAGCCCATCCAAACATAGCCTAAATGCATTACAGATCGGATATTCGTTTAGGAGATATGTTGTTTTGAAGCTTAGGCCCCGTTTGGCAATTTGGAACCAGGCTGTTTCTACTAGAATCTAGGAGAAACCCAGCCAAACGGGTTAAAGCTCGGAACGATTCTCCTCGGAACGTTTCTTCCTTTTCCGCGCTGGGCCGAATCGTCCTCAACCCCGTTCCACCCCGATTCACAGAATCCAGACAACTAGCCAAACGGTTTTCAAACAGTGATTCTGATTCTACCTGAAACGTTTCTACCAAGAATCTGAAACCGTTTTCGTTTCTACTAGAATCTGAAACTGTACCAATCAGGGCCTTAATAACCAATCAAACAATGTATTCAGTGTGACCAACCAAATGTTGCCACGTCAGTCACGCAAGGTGCAGCAAAATTGCAAAATTTGGCGATCTATTTGCTCTCCCACATAACTGCCCACATCTTCTAGCTTTTCTACAGGAGGTTATCAATTCTTTTTGTAGGCACGCTAAACATTAGTAGCAATCCAAACGGTGGTCAAATATGTCGATGCTATCAAATTTTGGTATGGTTTATAAGGGCTTCAAATCAAATAGACTCGACTCCGTTTCGGACGTGAAAATTTCATATATATAGAAATTGTGTGGGGATTATATAATCTTATGCTAAATTCATTTGTTGTAACAAAGGCTTGACTGGATACCTATATACGAGATAGAAGGATACAAGTCTAGCTTGCAGGTCAATTATACTGGCTTTGCTTTTGTCTTTTTTGCAGAATAAACTATTGTGTAAAACGATGACGACCATCGTAGATCAAACATAATACATCGATCGAATAGCTAGAAAAATCACGAAGAACATATATGATATATGAAGGCAAAATTTTCTTCTCTTATTAGATTTATTTTCGTATAAAAATATATCTAAATTCATCCATAAAAAATAGTCCTATGGTTACAACCGAAACAAACAGTCCTATACTCCTATTATATTCCAACATAAACGACTCCAGCTGAAGCCTACATTGGATGATCATGGGCTCATGGGCTCATGGCTTAATTAGCAGCAGAATCAGTCGTCCAGTTGGTGCTCACATGTATTCGGGAGCGACAACGATTACTTGCTGTCACGTTGACCCGAGGGGCATTGTGGAATTTTCGGTATTCAAAGCCGGAAACGTCACACTAGTAAATCGGATCCAATTGCAAAATTGGATGCGCCTGACGAGCAACCAATTTAAGATGTACCTGATGAGAATGTTTTCAATACTGTTAAAACCGTTTATAAGAAAGGCGGTTGATGAGTCCCTCGATGTTAGCTGTCTCATGCGTGCTGCTATGAATTCAAACCTTCAGAAGCAGTTTGAGAACATAAAGGCCTACGATATGATCGTGGCGCTAGCATTCCAACGCATGGTATTCCTGCCCCATACGTGTGGATACCTTGAAGGCGTTGCTGCGAGGCTTCAACGCTAGGATGATCCACAACCTGCGATGGTTACGATGAGCTGTTGGAGGAGGCGCAGGGATAGTACGACTACATCTACATCACCGCGCTACATCAATTCTATTTTCGCTACAAGTTTGCGCATCTAGTGGTAATTCTATGATCTATAACTAGCAGTGGTTCCTTGATTATAAGGTAAATTTTTTTGATTTTATGCTAAAGGGAAGCCAGCACCTTTCGACCAACTCGCCATCAGCACGTTTGTGCAGTTCTACCATTTTTCGTTTTTTTTGTAGCCTCCGAAGACAACATAGCAATTTGGAAAAAGACCAAAATTTTGGTGAATCTCGTCGAAATTTTGATATTTCCCACCGAAAATTTTGTTTTAAAAAAATGGATTTGAATTTTGCTTTTTGAATTTCGTTCGTATTTCATCCGAAATTCTGAAATCTAAACATGGATCGAGCCCTTTTGCAACAAAAACCTTGTGGTTCCAAAAAAGTGCATCCAGACCCACCCGCAAGCTATTTTGCAAGAAAAACCTCATAGTTCCAGAAATTCCTATTAGATCCTTAATCCCCGTTTTCGCAAAATATCTCATAGTTTTTCTGAAACTTGTTCTCATTCTCTATTTCAGCGAAAAGATCTCATAAATTTTAAATTATGATTATTTTAGTTTTTTTAGGTCTCTTTAAAAGAAAAATGACATCCATCATAGAGATTGATTTTACCATCTAATTACTCTATTAAAATTCATCAGCGTAACACGCGGCACTACTAATTAACATGTGGACAATTACAATGGGCTACCTCATGCGCGTATGGCCTCGCAGCAACTACACCTACTCCAATCGTGATACACAGAGCCCAGGTACGTACAAATTAACAGATCTTACCAGTACTATTTTTTTTTTCTGCGTAAGGAAGAAAAGGGCTGTGCGATAGGTTCCAAAACGAAATAGTTTTAAATAACGGAGGATCTCAAAAGGGAGATCTCGACAATCAATTGCTCGTAATTATCCATCGGTAATAATTGTAGTAGCACGTGTTTTCCTTGGCACAGAGCCGGACCAAACATTGGGGTTAAGTGAGGAATTTTTTTAAATAATATTATTTTAATAAAAAGTTAAAGAAATAATATACCGATTAAAAAATAACAAAAATATCATCTATCGCCAAATGACGACAGAGGGCAAAAGCCGAACGGTTGTCTCTCTGCCAGCATTTGAAACAGCAACAAAGATATTATAAGCCTCACGGCGCTCTAGCCAGAGGCCATTTTTGACCGAACAAACTGAGCGAGCAAAACAGAAAGAAAAGGAGAGGGGAAAGGGGAAGAAGAGGAAGAGGGGAAGAAGGAGAAGAGAGGAGGGAGGAAGAAGAGGGGAAGAAGAGGGAGAGGAGGAGCATGAGAAGAAGAGGAAGAAGGGGGAGGAGAAAAAAGAAGATGGGAGGAGGAAGATGAAGAAAAATATCATGATTTTTGTAGGTAATTTTTTTGTTCATTTGAATTAAAATTTAAAAATATGATTTAGTGAATATATTAATTAGATTGTAAGTAATTAGCTCTGTAGAGTAGTACTTTTTATTTAGATAGACGACTTAACGACTAGATTAATTAGGTTTATAAATAATTAGTTATGTAGGATAACAAATTTTTTTAGATATACGATTTAGCAACCAGATTAATTAGATTTGTAAGTGGTTAGCTGCGTAGAATAGCAATATTTTTTTAGATACACGATTTAGCGATAAGATTAATTAGGTATGTAAGTAGTTAGCTGTGTAGAACAACAATACTTTTTTTAGATATACGATTTAACGATCAGATTAATTATTTGTATAGAGTAGCAATAGTTTTTTACATGCATGACTTAGTGATCAGATTAATTAGGTTTGTAAGTAATTAGCTGTGTAGAATAACAATAATTTTTTTAGATACAAAATTGAGTGACTAGATTAATTAGCTGTGTAGAGTAGCTATAATTTTTATTACAGACATGACTTGGTGATTAGATTAATTAAATTCGTAATTAATTAACTGCATGACTGGACTCAGTTTAAAAAACAAATTTATATATGCCTATAGTAGTTGTTTGAAGTATTGTAGAGTACATCATCATGGTACAGTGGTATTAAGAATTTTGTGAAATGCTTAACAGGTGTGGATGAATGAATGCAATTTAAAATACACTATGGAGAAGGGGTTCCGCACATGGGTGCATAAGGGATGTGATTAAGTTATTTTCGAAGTGTCGTGGCTAGCCTGTCATGTGCAGGGAGGTGTTCATGGAGCACGGTTACAAGATGGTTGTACCAAATGTTCTCGTTAAACCGTGAATTGCATGACCTAAAGCTGCACGGAGTAGGGTATTGGAGACAGGATTGCACGTACTGGAAGTCAGTGGAACTAAAGGGGACGAAGTCGTGGAGTTCGTATGTAACAATGGCTCGCATAGAAACATATCTTCATACTTTGTTTCTAATGAAATGTATGGAGAGATTGTGGGCAATTTGGATTTAGAGCCATGTGTCATCATACTTGCAATAGAGAAAAGGTTACAGTACACCATACGCTATGCCAAGACATAAGCAGAAAGTATTAGAAGCAAGGTTTGGTACGTACGAAGACTCCTATCAGAACTTATCAGGTATGCTTCAAGTGATCAAGAAAATAAATGATAGGGCTATATCAATATTTTTGAGCAGTTTTCGCAGCGCTTCTCTGGAAACATTGGGGTTAAGTGAGGCTGATGTCTAATCTACTTTTGATGGTACCGTGGACATCTGTAGTATCTTCAGCTCTTCATAAAGTATTATAAAATGTAAGTTATAGAGATCAGAGGTAGAAGAAGAAAGATGAAGCACCACTAATCTCTACTATAAAGTGAGAGTTTCTTCCCACATCATTTCATTAAAATTACCAGTTCTGCCATTCTTTAATTGCCCACCTTTTTAATTAACCACTTCAAGCGTGGATGGAAGACAGCACACACAGTTCTGCCATTCTTTAATTAACCTCTTTAATTGTAGAATGTAGACCATTAAGGTATTATTTGCACAATATATTTTTTTTCTTGTTTCATGTTATCGTAATAGCAGGACAGCCCTTCAAAATGTAGATACCGTTGCAACGCACGGACACCTTATAAAGGAAGAGAGAACAGAGGAAAAGCGACAACAAAAAAAAAAAGAAGCGAATTAAGGTGCTTCGATCCCCACCTTCCGTTGGGGCGATCGATCAACTTATTGGGAACAACATTATCACCGTGCACCAAAACGCGTGAACAAGCAAACAAGCATTGGTTGTACAAGATGATGCTGTGCTTCCAACAAGAAGAAAAAATAGAAACAAAAGACATGTGCCATCTCACAAAAAGAAACATAAACGAAAACACAAGAAGACGAGTGGGCGACGGGCACGGTACACATCTGCATCGCATAGAGCTCCCCCGATTGCGGAGGGAATAGTGAAGCGCTCGCGTTCCTTAATTAACACCACACGAGAGTCGCGACGACCCCCCGTCGTCCCTTCCTCCTCCTCCTCCTCCAATTGAGCACAAGCTAGCTGCCGCTCGATCCCGGCCAGCCTCTTCTTCTCCGGCGAGCGATCAAAGATGGTGCTCTCCCACGGCGTGTCCGGCTCCGACGACTCCGTGCACTCCACCTTCGCCTCCCGCTACGTCCGCGCCTCGCTGCCCAGGCACGTCGATCGGTTCTTTCTTGGATGGCTGGCTTCCTCCGTTCGACCAGCTAATTAATAGGATTACATGCGTGGTTTCTTGATTTTGTCGGCTAGGTTCCGGATGCCGGAGCAGTCGATCCCGAAGGAGGCGGCGTACCAGATCATCAACGACGAGCTGATGCTGGACGGGAACCCGCGGCTGAACCTGGCGTCCTTCGTCACCACGTGGATGGAGCCCGAGTGCGACAAGCTCATCCAGGCCTCCGTCAACAAGAACTACGTCGACATGGACGAGTACCCAGTCACCACCGAGCTACAGGTAATTAACGACGTAGCACATATGCGCACCACTATCTTGCTTCTCGTATCTATGCAGTACTAGCTCATTAACCGGCCGGCCATTAGCGTTCGTTTGATTTGGAGTGATTAGCTTTTTCGACGGCGAGCTCATGGTTCGTTCGTTCCAACGCGTTCAATGGTTGCTCGTTTCAGTAGGTTCATTCAATTCAATGGACTTTCGTTGGACCACTTGTCCGGTTGTCCTCTGATCTGGTCTAGAAGTCAGAAAGCTAGTGGCAATAATACAGAACGACCGAGTACACACTACACGGTATACAGTAATATATATACGGATTAACATGCTCGTTCGTTTATTAATTGGCGCTCTGCTAACGACAGTAAAATCGATTCAATTATTTTTCTTCCATGGTTTTCGATCGGATTCATTCCTTCTCGTGTCACCCTTTGGCTGAAAGGGAAACATTTGTGTGCGTGTGAGATAAATTACCGCGTTAGGAATTGAAAGAGTATGCAGTGTCCGTATGATCGGCAGGTCGGAAATCATTACTTTTTTAGTCTGTATTTTTTGTTGTTGCAAATCTAGCTTTTTTTTTTAATGTAATCAAAAAAATAGTCATATTTCCAATTACGAAAGCATTGACAAACGACACGTGTCACCTGCCGTGTTTTCGCCGTCAGAAATAGAATTATTCTTATAATTATATTTAGAAGAAAATTCAGATTTATATAAAAAAATATTTACTATGGTAATAGAAAAGCCATAATTTCGACAGGTCATGGAAGCGCCTTCTACTCACCGACTCCTCCAGTCGAGGGTACCGGCCAACTTGCCTGTCGCGCCAATAATAATTCCTCGAGAGCGTGTCCTTATCGACCCTTTTGGCAGGTACCCCGAGCCAAGGTGCCAAAATAATTATAACGAAACAAAATTTGGGTGGCTTCATCGCCCAGTGACATTTCCCTGTCGCCGTCCGCAAAGCAACGATGCAAGGGGAAATTATTATTTTTTGTAATAATACTAGACTGATAACCGTTCTCTTCTTTAAGTAGATTTTATAGGAAAAACGGCCAACGAAAATATTTTTTTCATGCTCCGGAGGAAAAAAACGGACCACAAAAACATTTTTTTGGGGCAAAACGGAGAAAGGACCTGAACGAAAAGTGCACGAACATATTTGTTATGATTTTGGACCTGTTCGCTATTTTGAAAAACTATAAAAGGGCTCATTTACGATTCGTATTTAACGGAAGGTTCTTTATGTAAAATGGCGAAGGAGGGACCTAAACGCGAATCGGGGAAAAAATCTCCCTCTCACAAAAAATTGCAAAAGGACCTATCCGTAATTTCAAAAACCGGAGGGGCTTTTTCGCAAAAAGAGGAGAGAGAGGGGGTGGGACAGGTGGAGGGGCTCTCTGAGGAGAGTTTCTCCCGAGCTTAATATAGGTTATATACGATGGACAGTAGAATTCAGATTCAGGTATGATGTATTAAAGGTATTTTTACTAATTTATTTTTAGAGAAAGTATAAATAAATATTAATTAATATGATTAATAAATATTAGTTAATATGATTTATTAGATTGAGAAGAGTAATCGGTTCATATCAAATTTAGTGTATCGTAAAAGAGCTTAGAAAAAAAAGCGCTGGTTTGTTGTTTAATCACCCTATTAGATTGACTAACAATGGATTAGGGGAACCGAGTCTAAGGAGTTCTAGTTGTATATTGCAAGTCCAAGTTGTCCTTTTGCGATATTGACCCAACTAGCTGCTACGAGTCATGTGAGGTTAGGTATGAATGTATTACGAAGATGCTTTTTTTTCAACTTGGAACAAATTAAGAATTATTCGGCGTACACAACATTTTTTTCTGAAGACAGTGTAACTGTGATTATATTAGATAGAAAGAGCAAATTAACAAGCATAGAAGACTGAGCCGGGTTTAGATATAGATAAGAAACAAGGTAGGTTTTTTTTAGATATCTCAACTCAGAGTGCCTAACCGTTCTACCGATTCCTTTAGTCCTACCGCTCCGATGAATATCCAATTTGCAGCCTCAAGCTTGATTGAGTGAAGGATTTCTTCATTGGTAGACTGTCTATTTTGGAAAACTCTGTTGTTGTGCTCTCTTCAATATTGCTAGCAGGCTACGATGATTAGCGTTTTGGCACCCTTTCAAAAAAATTCGAGGGAGTTTACCCGATTGAAACTCCATTGCTCTAAGTGTGTTGTCGGTTCCCATTGTTCTGGTAGGAGTGTTGGTAGGCAGGGGCGGATCCAGGCCCCGGGCAGAGTAGGCTGTAGCCCGGGGCCTGGTACCGAAAGCCCACTAAAATTCTACGAAAAATTATTGAAAACAGATATTTAATCTAAGATCAGCTGGCCCAGCCCGAGACTTGGGCCTGGGCTAGCTCCGCCCCTGTTGGTAGGTGAACCGAGTGGGCAATGGAAGACCACAACGGTTTTGCTTGGGGGAAGTCGACAAAAAGATGATGCGCAGTCTCTAGATTTCGGCAACACATTTGGCAGAAATATTGGTTTGGCCACCCTCTAAGTTGCAAGCATTGAGCTGTCCAAAGCCAATTTTGCAAGGCAAGCCAGAGGAAGAATTTGCATCGCGACGGTGCTCATGTCAACAAAATCGTGGTGTGGAAGATGTTGAAGGTGCATTCTGCGAATTGTGCATGGTACGCCGAGGAAGCCGAGTATACGCCATTTGAGGTTAGGGACCAGGTGATCTGGTCATCTATTTTGGGCTGTAGAGCAACGAGTTGTAAGTCCTGCCAGAGTTGTACATATTCTCCCAGGAGATCCAAGGTTAGGCTATGGCGAATATAGTGGATCCAATTATTATCCTGTAGTGCATTCACCACTAACCTATTTTTTCGTCTAGAATGATTGAAGAGCTATGACGCAATATCACAAGGAGCTTTACCCTCCAGCCATTTGGAAGTTCAGAAGGTTGCCCTTCGGCCATTTTTGACAGCGACTTTGGTGGCTAAAGAGAAAAGTTGCCAATTAATGGTATCACATGGCATTGGCGTTCCATTCCAAAACCTATCCAGAGCCGCCCATTCAAACCAAAGTCAACGGAGGCGGAGGGTTCACGCGAACCTATCTAGGTTGAGAACTCCTAAGCCACCCATTTTAGTGGGGTGACAAGCCATGGTCAAACATACTTTGCATTTCCTACCATGTAGTTCCATGTTGCCAACCCAAAGGAACTTCCTCCTAATTTTGTCAAAGTCCCTCATGAACTTCTTAGGTGGTTTGAGTGCCGTGAGGAGATAGGTTGGGAGCGAGGTTAGCACGAATTTGACTATGATGATGCGCCCCATGCCGTTAGATGCCGCGCTTGCCACATCACCAGTCTTTGTGATGCTTTGTCTTGGATGTGTTGGAGGTCAGTGCGCCTCAGTCATCATAAGGTCAAATGGCAGTCCTAGGTATTTCATGGGGAAGCATGAAATAACGCCAGTGAAAGGTTGTAAAATGTTCGCAAGGTTTAGGCCTTGACAACGGATTGCAGCTATTGAACTTTTTTGTAGGTTGACACGCAAACCAGAAGCATCACCGAAATGGTGAAGGATGGTGATGGCTGCCTCCAGCTCCCCCTTGACTGGGTTCAAGAAGATTATGGCATCACCCATATAAAGCGAGAAACGAAGTGGTGAACCATGGCCTTTCAATGGGGATAGTACCCCATCTTCGGCAGCTTTTGTTGAGGATGGAGTGCAAAGGGTCGATGGCTAAGATGAAGAGGTTAGGCGATAGGGGGTTACCCTGCCTTAGGCCACGGCGATGTCTAAATTGTGCTCCAGGTACTCCGTTGAGGAGCACAGCCGATGAGGACGTCGCGAAAGCTATGATTAGCCACTCGTGCCATCGAGGTCCAAAGCCACACGCTTGCAACAGATCTAGAAGGTATTCTCAAGATACAGTCAAAGGCCTTTGTGATGTCTATTTTTAGCATGAGCGCAGGGGTATGGGTCCGGTGGTAGGCTCTTGCATGATTTCGTACATGCAAGAAGTTGTCTTGGATGCATCGCCCTTTAATGAAGGCGCTCTAGGAATTTGAGACTAGCATGCTTATGTATCTTGGTAGGTGTGTGGCTAGCACTTTGGAGAGGATTTTTGAAACTGAATGGATAAGGTTGATCTGCCAATAGTCCGTAGGTTTGCCGACTGCATCCTTCTTGGGGATCAAAGTGATCACAGGAGTATTTAGGAGGCTAAAGGCCCCTGCGGAGCAATTTTGGATGCAACAAAATATGGCCATGATGTCCGCTTTGATAATGTCTCAGCAGCACTTGTAGAAGGTGCCAATGAAGCCGTCGGGGCATGGGGCCTTTTCAGCAGGTAGTTGTTGAACTGCATGGCGCACTTGTTGTTCGGTGAAATTTGCCTCTAAATCGGAGGTATCATAGGCAGGGAGATTGAGTTGTTTCCACTGGATGCCTTGCAAGTGATTACTCGTTTCCCCAAGTAGTGTCAAGAAGTGTTGAAGTAGCACCTGCGTCTTGTCTTCGTGAATGGTGGCCAAACCGTGGTCAATTTGTAAGGATTGGATGAGGTTATTTCGGCACCGTCCATTGGCCTTGAGGTGGAATAAATGGGTATTTGCATCTTCCTCCTTGAGCCATGTGATCCGAGAGGATTGCCGCTTACACGTCCTTTCGACTGTCGCTAAGCCAAGAACCCGCAGCTTGAGTGCTTTGCGAAGATGGAGTTCAGCCTGAGAGAGCTATCTTGATTCTTGAGCTACGTCAAGCTGTAGGTAGATCACATTTGCTAAGCTAAATACTATTCGTAGTGCTGTTGCAGTGACGCATAACTTGTGCTCGAGCCACCTAAAAGGGTTCGTGTGTGTGCGCGCGCGCGCGTGTGTTTTTGTGGCAATGTCCACGCTTGCTAGACCACCTCAAGGAAGCCAGGGATACGTGTTCACAAGTCTTCAAACTTGAAGGATCTCAGTTTGTAGGGGCCATTTTCGCTTGCCAGTAGGAGCGGGCAATGGTCAAATATGGAAGAGGATAGGGCTTGCAGTAAGTGATGAGAGAAGAGAGTGTCCCATTCATGGTTACAGAAAACACGGTTGAGCTTGATCAGCATAGGATTGCTTCGCTCATTGCTACATGTATACTTTTGTTTGTTGAGGGGTGACTTCACAAAACTCACAGCGGTTGATCAAGGCACAGAATTGTGCCATTAGGCATTGGTTGAGATTGGTTTTGTTTTTGTCCCTTGCCTCGTGGATCAAATTGAAGTCTCCAAGGAGGAGCCAGGGTGTGGAGGTTGTCGGGGCAAGTGAGGCAACCTCCTGAAGAAACATTGGCTTGCGTTGGTCATCAGACGGTCCGTATACAATGGTTAGTAAGAAGGAAGTGCCATTGCTTCTGAGTTTGACACACAATGTGAGTGAGTATTGGCGGATGGTTGAGGCGGTTATTTCAACCACGTCGTTATCTCAGAGTAAGACAATTCCACCCTTGACACCGTCAGTTGGTAGGTAGAATCCGGTTGCAAGTCTTTGCCCACCAATTTGTAATGCTAGAGCATGACTTAGGTGTTAAAGCATTGTTTCTTGGAAGCAAGCTGTGCGGGATGAGTGGTATCTAGGATTTGCCGGATCGTGGCTTGTCTAGCTACACCATTGAGTCCTCGAACATTCCAGTTAAGGATGGCAAAATGGTGCTCAGACATTTTCACAGAAATAGTGGACCTAGTACAGTGCCAATGATAGATGCGAATGCGGGTACAGAGTAGAATAGGGAGTAGTAGAGGACAGTATGCAAGGATCGCACAACATGTCGATTGAAGCGGGGCGGGGATGCAGGCGAGGGAACATTCTAAATGCAAGCCTACCTAACATACTAAATAAGGTTTGTAGGTAGTTGAGGTGTCTTCAGGACACAACGGTGATGATGGGAAGGTGCTCAGACCCCACCATCTGGTAGCTCATCCTCTATCATGGCCGCTAGGAGTGCCACAGGAGGCAGTGCTGTCGGCATCATCAAAGCGGCCTGTAGGCTGGGCCACTTGCTCTTCCAGAAAACCTGAGGTTGTGGGCTAAGGTAGAGGTTTCGGCCCAACGACTTGTGTAAGGCCTTCATCCGAAGCGGTCAACTTTGGGTTAGTGCGTTGAAGAACCAGTATAGGCCTAGGAAGGCTCTCGATGCTAGTTGTACAGGCCATGTCATCTTCTACATGTCCCAGGTTCTGAGGCACAAGGTTTAGGCATTGGGGGGGCGCTCCCAGCACCGCCTGGCGAAAAGGGGGTGTCAAGTCCGAGGGAGGTGGCCGAGTCAATGGCGGCCTCATCCATCATTGGGTCATGTTAGGCGTCAAGTCAAAGATGCTTAGTCGGTGATGCCTTGGGGAAGATGTCCATTGGAGTAGGCTTTTTAGCTGGGGAAGACTGTGTAGGCACGGCGATGTGGTGCGACCTGGAGATGCTTGGGTTGTGCTCATTTGATCTTCCTTCATGGGGGTGGCCTCCTCGGGTTGCGGTCCATGGTGTTGTCCTACATGCGCTCTCCGAGGACCCTCTGCGGTAGCTCTAGGTTGCACTTTCCCCGAGAAAAAGCATGGCTGGGTCGCTCCAGCTGCAGGCTGTCTGGCATGGCGGTTGACCAGTGAGCTCGGTTCTGCATTGGCATCGCGGGGAGCGGGTGCGGCAGTTCTCTTGCCAGCCGCATGACGAGGGTTCTTGGGTGTGGCTGCGGCCAAGGGCCCGGTCGAGCCATGAGTGACGGTCCTGGCGGCTATGGTGGCACCGTTGGTCATGTTCATCGTCATATGCATCATCTCAGCGATCTGTTTTGGAGCGGTCACCTAGCCAACATCTCACATTGGACTGGTGAGCAGGACCGTGGCGCTAGCGAGCCATCCACAACACCCAGTGTCTAATCAACGGACTTGGTCTTCGGCCAGCTTCCCCTGTTAGAATGAGAGGGAGGTGAGTAGTCTTCTGTTGTGTCAAGATAGATGAGGATCTCATGGGTGGAGCCCTTCGGCGGGTTTGGTGGCGGAGGTGAGGCGTCCGACGCACCCGAACTATGACGGGGTGCACGGCTGCAACGGTCTTTAGCGAAGATTGAACAAGTCATGCTCTTGGGGATGTTGTTTGGGTTGGTGACCCATACCTAGAGCCAGAAGATGTTGGTAGCCTCCTGGTGCCATGATTGCCGATCGATGCAGTCGAAGCAGCACCAGCTGCTAAGCACCCCTTTCGCCGCGCTCAGGTTCCAGGAGCTAAGAGGTAGCCCTTCCAGGCTGATGTGCCCTCGGAACCACAGGGTGCATTGACCAGCATTGCTGTTCATGAGCCAAGGAGCAATGTCGTAGGCGAGGCCATCATGTTCGATGTGCTTCGTGCGCACCACTGCAGTTCGTTGCGCCGGGTATTCAAACCAGGCAAGGAAGTCGTGTCATGTGCATATCAGCCCAGGGGATACTCAGTACCGCCTTAATGGTCTTCTCCGCCTTGTGGGTGTTAGCAGTTGCGGCCGCCATTTTTGTCACCAGAAACAATGAGGACCACAGTGTGGCAGCTGAGTCTGGCTGCCTCTTCAACCGTGTCTTGGGAAGCAACCAACGTGCAAGTGTTGTGCACCGGCCGGTTTCTCCGGGTGACCAGGGGCTAGCGCCATTAGAGAATGCCAATGCAACGTGGGAGGAGCACGTCGGGAGCAGTGGCGGGCTAGGTGGCCGATGTGCCTCAGTTGTAGCACCGAACAAGGTCTCTGCACTCGGCAATCTTGTGGTCTCGAGCCAAGAAGCGAAAACACTTTCCCCGTACTACTAATGCCAAGCCTGCTTTATAGTTTGGCAGGCTCATCACCACTAATGTAACCGTGGAGGGTCGGTCGCGAAACCATGATTGCGAGGCCGAAGAAGGAGAGGAGCGTCTCCTCTACCAAAACTTTGGCTTCACCATTTGCCAAGTTGTGGTAAGGGGTGTGGCTTGCACCGTTGGGCCAGAAGGAAGCTTTGGAGCAATAATAACAATCGACTTTAGCCTCTGCTCCTTGTTGGGCAGCTGTGAATCAAGTGCTGCGACCCTTCCAGGTGAAAGCTGGGCAACAGTAATGGCGTTCTGAGGAGGTGGCATAGAGGTGTTGGCCTGGATAGATTCCAGAGGAGGGTTTGGTTTGAATGCTTCTGAAGGTAACTAGGGGAGATGAGGAAACACCAGGTAGCTGTGTCTCGGAGACATGGGAGAGTCCCATGTAGCCAGCAGGTCTTCTACCTCTTCAAAGTCCTCCATGTCATCCCAATGGAGGCGCTCATCCGCGTCATCTGCCTATGCAAGGTCGTCGTCTTCATTGGTGTTACGGCTTGGGGTAGTAATGGGAGCCTGCTGACCCGCCGTCGACATAGTTGTATGGGTGGCCTCATGGGTAGGTTGCGGCGAGCCCACGGTGTGGGTGGCGGTGTCCTCATTGTCTTCAATGGAGCTCTAGGCTGGCTTGCCAGGGCTAATCTGAGGTCTATCCTAATGGAGCACTGCTTGGGAAAAAGCAGGAAGCAAATTTTGTTGGAACAGGACACCCAGAAAAATTTTGGAGCAATTTTCTCTTTTTATTGCTTCTTGTTCTTCTTGCTTTTGCTTGTGTTTACATGTTACAATCCCCTGTATTTATACCCAACTACAGACCCAAGAAGCAGAATAGGATTCTACCTCCTTATCCTACTTGGACTCCTCATCCTAATCAACTCTAATAAAAACTTCCAAAATTTGGACTCTCCTCCATTTACAAGATTAACTCTAACAATCACCCCCCTAATCTTGTAACTCTAAGACTTACCCCCCTAATCTTGACACATCTCTTCACAAATCGATGTCCGATCTCTTGACGTACCTCCAAGGATTTCTGTCTTCTTCTTACTAGCCATACCACCAGTGACGCACCTCGCCGGCGATCATGACCTTTTGCCTCCACTCCAATTGTCTTTTTACCAGTAACACAAGCTGACGGTGATACGCAGACTCGCATTAGAGCTCACCCCACGAGAAACTTGGACGCTCCTACAAGAACTCTCATATACAGACACAACAAAAACAACGATGATAACTCCTCAATATCCCTCGACGAGACATGCAGATAGCCGCCAATGCCATCTTGTCACGCCAATTATCGACAACACTCGCCAATAGCACGTATCAAGAAGACACATATTCTTCACCCTCTTTTTTCTTTCTTCTTTCGATTCTCTCTCCTCTTTCTTGTATGCGCTAGTACTGGCACTGCATGCTTCTCTCAGTTCTATCTCTTTTGCTGTTAAGGGAATCTTTGTTGCTCCCTATTGACTGACATATGGCGTTGCATGACAACTCGGTCCCCCACATGGCTTTCCTGTTGTGCAGAGCCGCACGTCTCTCTGCTTTTTTATGTCATGCTTCCCACGACTTCGCTTCGCTGTAGCCGGACGCGCCTTGCTCTGCCTCGACTTCAGCAGCTCCTTATACTGCTGCCCCACGCCGAGACCTGCTCAGTCGAGCATGCCGCCTGAATGTCGTGCGGTGCCGCTGGTTTTCTTTCGACAAGGATTCTTGCGCCCCCTTACTCTTTCTTCATGCGATGCAACCGCCGAAACTTTTCACGTCGCGCCTCCTCAACGACAATAGCCTGCCAGCCTGCCCCAAGGCACAGCAATGGTGGTCTCCCCCGGGGCAAGTGCGACTCCAAGATTAGGACCTCGCTCTAATACCAATTGTTGGAACATGACACCAAGAAAAATTTTGGAGCAATTTTCTCTTCTTTATTGCTTCTTACTCTTCTTGCTTTTGCTTGTGTTTACATGTTACAATCCCATGTATTTAAACCCAACTACAGACCCAAGAAGCGGAATAGGATTCTACTTCCTTAATTATCCTACTTGGACTCCTCATCCTAATCAACTCTAACTAAAACTTCCGAAATTTAGACTCCCCTCCATTTACAAGATTATCTCTAACAAGCTTTGGGTAGTGGCCACCATGGCCGGGGCGGCTGGAGGTGCAGAGGGTGTCCACCACTGTCGGAGCGAGCCGCGGCGTGAGGACCCGTGGGGCGCTCGGCCATCTCTCGGATCTGAACCTATCCAGGAACAAGCTCATCAACCCTGGGAAATCGGCGCGCGTACACAACATATGAAAAAGCAGTATTCATCTCGGCGCTAGACGGGTGATAAACCAGTGCCTAACAACTAATTGCAGATTAGACGGACTACATGGCCACGTAGACGAGATAAATAAATTAGCCAGGCTAAGCGTTTAGATGCCACCTTGACAGGATAAGCGGCTACCCAGGAGGCCAGGACTCCAGGAGAGCAGTGTGTAAAAAGATATCCAGGCAGTCAGCAGTCAGCACTTTCGGTGTAACTTATGTAGGGAACTGTCCGCGGTGGTCCAATCATGTAAGCGCACCTGCCGTAGCAAAGCCGCGTGTGCAAATCCCTGCCTTAATTATTGTGTGCTGTTTTGTTTTTCCAACGTGCTGTGATCACTCTATATGCAAAATTACTTCAGGAAATTTTTTTCCAAATTGAGACCTAATGTGAAATCTGGGTTAGTTAAGCACTCTAGTTAAAAATATTTGGGTGAAAAAAGTATGTACTAATTGTAATTCCTCCCCGGAAGGTCGTTTGAATTGCCCAAAAAGAATACAAAGTTCAAAACTGAAATCCAAATGTTTGGAATTCAAAAGTTATATGAAATTTGAAATATGGAGTGAAAGCTTAACTTGCTTCTAGAACTTCTGTCAGAACTACTGCAATTATTAACACCATTTCTCCGTAGAGAATGATTGGTATTTTGTCCCATCTGTACTACAAATTTTGCCGGGCAAAGAGTGTCCATCTGCGCTTCAAAGCAGCGGTAACTAGAAATCAAAGCACTGTTGCAAATTTGCAAAGTTCTACACATACGCTTCCTTCGTTACCGGATGCTTGGCCCTCTTTGACTATTCAAACTTGATAATCTTTTATCAATAATATATTTTAAAATATTTAGATTGGTCATATTAAAATAGCATCATTTGATTTGTCATAATAAGTACGTTTATAATATTTTATATAAATATTAATATACAATTAAGAGTCAAGGTTTAACTTTGAAGACGTAAAAAGTACGAAGAGGCTAAATATTCTCAAACGGAGCTAGACACTCTGATAGAAATCGCACGGTTGTTTATTGAACAAAACTTTCCTCTGAATTGTGTTTTGCAGAACCGATGCGTGAACATGATCGCGCATCTCTTCAATGCTCCCATCGGGGATTCGGAAACGGCCGTCGGAGTAGGCACCGTCGGCTCGTCCGAGGCCATCATGCTTGCCGGGCTGGCCTTCAAGAGGCGGTGGCAGAACAAGATGAAGGCCGCCGGCAAGCCCTGCGACAAGCCCAACATCGTCACCGGCGCAAATGTGCAAGTAAGCAGACCACCAACTCCATAACCACGTCAGCATCCACCATAACCGGGTGGTGCATTACTTCGCCAACTCAACTGGATCGATCGGGAAAATGCAGGTTTGTTGGGAGAAATTCGCGCGCTACTTCGAAGTGGAGCTCAAGGAAGTGAAGCTGCGTGACGGCTACTACGTCATGGACCCCGAGAAGGCCGTGGAGCTGGTCGACGAGAACACCATCTGCGTCGCGGCCATCCTCGGCTCGACGCTGAACGGGGAGTTCGAGGACGTCAAGATGCTCAACGATCTCCTCACCAAGAAGAACGAGGAAACAGGGTAAATTAACGAACCATTGATCTTGCACTGCATCCTGCTTCTGGTGTGTGTTTGCACAAGCATGTCGGTGTGCATGCCAGCGCACAATTCTTACGGTCTTGGGTTGAATGCGCAGCTGGGACACGCCGATCCACGTCGACGCGGCGAGCGGCGGATTCATCGCGCCGTTCCTGTACCCGGACCTGGAGTGGGACTTCCGGCTGCCGCTCGTGAAGAGCATCAACGTCAGCGGGCACAAGTACGGCCTTGTCTACGCCGGGATCGGGTGGTGCATCTGGAGGAGCAAGGAGGACCTGCCGGAGGAGCTCATCTTCCACATCAACTACCTCGGCGCCGACCAGCCCACCTTCACCCTCAACTTCTCCAAAGGTGGCTGTCAATCTTTGGTTCAGATAGCTCTCTTTCCTTGGCAGTGTTGCCGTTTCTTGATGGTTATGTCAGGTTGGGTAATCTGCTGACATGCTCAATTTTTTTCTTCAGGTTCCAGCCAAGTCATTGCGCAGTACTACCAGTTGATCCGTCTTGGCTTTGAGGTAAACTGCATTGGTTCATCGTTTCGATCTTGTTTAGACAAACCATTAGCTCTCCAATTCAACGAGTAAGGCTTGTTTAAGAGTTGCATTACCATGAACCTATTGGGTGTGGTACTGAACATATCTAGATTACGTTTTCTGTATAACGCAGGGGTACAAGAACATCATGGACAACTGCCAGGAGAACGCGAAGGTGCTGAAGCAGGGCCTGGAGCGCACGGGGCGGTTCAACATCGTTTCCAAGGACAACGGCGTGCCGCTGGTGGCCTTCTCCCTCAAGGACAGCAGCCGGCACAACGAGTTCGAGATCTCCGACTTCCTCCGCCGTTTCGGCTGGATCGTGCCGGCCTACACCATGCCCCCCGACGCGCAGCACGTGACGGTGCTCCGCGTTGTCATCCGCGAGGACTTCAGCCGCACCCTCGCCGAGCGCCTCGTGCTCGACATTGAGAAGGTGCTGCACGAGCTCGACGCGCTCCCGGCCCGCGTCCCCCCGCGGCCGAATGGCGCCGACGGCGCCGCCTCGGCGAGCGACAGGGACATGGAGAGGCAGCGGGAGGTGATCTCCCTGTGGAAGAGGGCCGTCTTGGCCAAGAAGACCAACGGCGTCTGCTAGGCAACGCACGCAGCATGGTCCCATGGGGTCGCGCTTTGCTAGCTACCGCTCTGGGTAAAGGTTATCTTGTTCCTGTGATTTGATTTCCGGATTAAGGTTTGCTTCTGTCCAAGTTAACTTTAAGAGGACGGAATAGTTCCGGCTCCATTTGAAGCGGTGATTATATTCTGGTACGTGATAAACACCACCTACCCTCTCTGTACTTGCATATTGGGTGCGTGACAGTGATGCGCCTTAATCTGTGAACCTTAATTCGCTCGATCCAATCGGATCGACGCCGTGTTTACATATCATCAGTCGATACATATCGCCATGTCTTGCCTAGTTGCGTATTAAAATGCGGCAAACTAGGTTGAAGTGTTGCCCGTTGTTGTACACTTGTACATGATACCATGGAGGATTTACGTACCGCTTACGTGGGGAAACGAAAGGCCACGTACGGCGGAAGTAAGCAACCGCGAGATGTACGAGCGGCGCCGCAGAATCAACAGGAGCATGGGCGGCGGGGTCGGAGCGCGCGGCTACGGACGCGGCGATCGAGCACGAGCCTCCTGAAACCGAAGCGGCGTGGATTTGGCATTTGGGCCGGCAAATGCCATTTTTTAAAAAAATAATATATTTATTTAAATAAAATTACAGACAAAATATGTTCAAAAAATAATTATGTAAATATACCTCCGTAATGAATCAGTGATAAAACTGTTGGCTAAATAAAACCATATCGCCATTTCATTTGGCGATAGACCTCTGGCACCAAGGAATCGATGACACGCTGATGAGAAGCTTCATTTGTCAAATAAATTGGTGACAGAGTTTATATTGGCAAATAAATCGATGATAAGGTATATCTGTGTGATTTTTATGTATTTTTTCTGTAATTTTTTTTCTAAAATATATTATTTAAAAAAATTCCACAAATCACCTCACCGTGACGCCATCATATACAGTGCTATTGTGCCTCATCCATTGCACAAGATAGCCGGTAAGGAGAAGAATCCCGAGAGCTTTGCGGCCAGCGGCTGTGAGATAAAAGGCATCATGCTAAGCTCCACGTTTGACCTTTCTCGGACACAACAGCTACGCTTTGGAACGTGCATATGTCCTCGCAAAAATAACACTTGTACGCTCCCTGTCAAAAGAAACGACCTTTGATCCGAGGAACAACACATGCTACCTTTGCCGGTTGCAGTGCACACGTCAGGCTCACACGACGAGGTCCCAAAACTCTGTTCCAAATGAGAAACGATCCAGTCCAGGCATCCAGCCTGCCCGTGCTTTTCTAGAACCGCAACGTTACGACATCGAACTTGTCGATCACAGCCGATGGTCGTTTGGCCGGAGAGAGATTTTAGGGCGCATTACACTGTATATAATGTGGTAGAAATAAAGATATTTCTACTACTATATTACCAGATAAAGTATAAGTAAACTCTAGTTAGTCTAATTTATTAGATGAAAAGAATAAACGATTTATATTTAATTCAGTGAAATACGTCCTAAAAGAGCTCTCGCCGGAACGAAGACCCGTTTAGGCCTTGTTAGTGTTATGAGATAATGAGTCTATCTCTAATATGTGGGCAAATCCCTAATACCTCTTCTATAAATACCGGGTGCCTCCCATTGTATTTACACACATTGATCAATAAAGAAGAGAGAGTTCCACACATATCTTGTGTTTTTCGTTCGTGTGTTCTTTGTGTTCATGTTGATTGCCGGTGATCGACGTGAGTGAACTACTCGTTTTACAACAGTTAGGACGTCTATTCTCGGCCCAGAAAATCCTGATCTATTCATATACTCCAGATGGCAGTCAGAAATAGATGTACCAAATAAAGCCTTGAGAATGCCTAGTTAATCCTATTGAAACACCGGCGGGGGCAGCGCACGGCGCCATCGCCGTATTTTCCGATTTGTTATCCCGGCCTGCAGGCAGGCAGCACGCATCGCCATCTTTCTCCCCAACTGATGGCTACGTATGTTCCTCCATACCATGTGGTGCGCGGCGCTCGCTTCGGTTCTACGAAACACCGCGTGCGCGCGCAGCTAAAGTGGCTCGTCTCAGGCTCGGCAGGCGTCGACGGGTTTACCCCACCCACGACGAAAATTGCAGACCACCTGGCGCGCCGAGGCGTCATCAGCCCACCACAACCCTTTTTTTTTCGAGTCTATAGCAGGCTTGATATATCCCCCGGAGTTACTCCCACTAGTGCTTTTAAACATCATGCTCCTGATACAGGTTCCTAGATTTTGAAGCAATCCAAAAGTATTTATTGATGCTTTAATACCTATGTAACTTTCAAATAATAATACATAGAAGCACCTCTCGTAATTCGGCTATACCTGGTGAATTTGCGTGTCCTCGTAGCGGTCTGCTTCGTATCAAACACCCGAAAATGTTTGATGACCTTTTTAGAAAAAGGAACTAAATTCTCCGTCCGCATGTATGAACAATTCAAAGTGTTGAATTTTTCGAAATGCACATTATGGATTGGGTGAAATCCACAGAGATGGGGTTGGGGTAAATCCGGAGGATCCCGACCTTGAATTAAATCTCTTGCTTTGTTAGGGCATGTACAATGATACATGCTAACAATACGTCACGTACGAATTTAGTGATGTGGATGAAAGAGAAGGACGATAGAGAAAGCTGTTGTCTGCTATTTAACATAGGTTTTATATTTTGTATACCATCGTATAGACAATCTATTAATTGGATGAGAGATTATTACAGACAGCTACGCAGATAACTTTATATTTTTAGCTTCCGTCTGTACACTGTATTAGAGAAAAAGGGCAGCATCCGTTTTTTCCATGGTACAGAAAGTAGTTAGAACACGGGGAGATATATAAGTTGATCTCCTCGTCTATAGGTGTTGCTTTCTGCAAGATTTCAGTTGGTTTTCAGTGATCACCTTTACTTAATTGACTTCGGTTAACAACTCACCGCCACTTCGATCGAGCTGGGCCAGGTTATGTACTAGTATATTATATTATTTGCAGATTAATGAGACAATTGGAATGATTAAAAAAAGGTGGCTAACCTCAGAAAGGAATTTAGCAACCGGGGGATATTGAGATGTCTGGGGCCTCATCACGAACCGGTCAGTCGGTTGGATTGGATTCAGATATCAACTCCTGCCATTTGTCGAGCGACAGTGAGCCGCTGGATTGGAGGGGAAAGGAAATGTAAACGTCTCCGCGGTTCCAAGCACCACTTAGAGGTGTCAAATCCCATCAGGCAAGGTTTAGTATGATCTCCTAAGCATGTATCTCTTTCAGCCGGGTGCAGACAGATCGATACTAGTCCTTTCCCCCAAACCTAATGAGAACTGGGAAAGTGGGCGCCGCGTAGGAAAAATCGGACGTCTTTTTTTTTTTCCTGGAAGAATCAGGTTGTAGGGAAAAAAATTGGACTATTGAGCGGGGATAATTGGATCGGGATGTAATTTTGTAAAATTCTAGGGTCTTTTTGGTAAAATCCGGACTGGGAAAATATGTGCGCGCGAGTGGAGCCCGGGCTCAAACCCGCGTCGCGGGCGTGCGAGCGAGCGCTCTCGCCGCTGCGCCACGTGGCCCTCATGGCGGAGAGAGGAGAGGAGGAATTCCTTTTAAGCCGATCTTTAGGGAGTTTGAGAAATTTTACGGTGGATTATACTTGTAATATAAAATATGTAGTAAAAATCACATCTAACCGTTGATTTGTTAATAGTGTTTCTACTACTCTACTACCAGGTGTAGTATAAGTAAACTCTAGTAAATCTGATCCATTGGATCCAAAAGAATAAACGGTTCATATTCAATTTAGTGTACCGTAAAAGAGCTCAGGAGTTTATCTAAACCGTTCGAAGTCACGATCGGACAGTAACAAAGCCTCCGAACTTTGTTATTTGGAGTATGTGATTAAGCATGCGGTTTAGAAGCTAGCTTCACAGATGGACTGCTGGGTTTCCCATCAAGAAGAAAGCTCAAAACAGAGGGTGGGAACTAATTATATGGTACGAAAAATAAAGAGTGCTTTCGATTCCAGGGTTTCTTACGAGAGGAATTTCATGATTTATCCCTACTCATATATCACATCGAACGTTTGCATGCATACACTTTTTCGCAAAACGAAAGCTCAAATTTCATTACTTACCAACGGGGGTACAACTAGAAAGAAAATCTGGATTTTTTTAAAAAAAATAATACATTTTTAAAAATAATTTACAAAAATAATATGCTGTATAAAAAAATTACAAAACTACCTACCTGTAGTCATTTGAATTGGCGATAGGTCTCTGTCGCCAATTGAAATGACGGTAAAGACTCTGTCGCCATTTCAAACGGATGGTTACAAAAGTTTGTCGCCAAAAGGATGCAAGTCTCTGTCGCTAACTGAAATAACAACAAAGTCTGTCGCCATTTCAATTGGCGATAGAGACATATCGCCAATTAAAATGATTACAAGTGGATATTTATGCGATTTTTTTAATTTGGCATATTATTTCTATAATCTTTTTAAAAAATATATTATTTTAAAAAATAATCCAAGAAAATATGGTGTGTCTTGTTAGGCCAGGTACACCATTGTTTACTTAAAAAAAAAGCTTTTTTTTTTAGCACAAAGAGGTCCCTCCGTATTAAGGCAACACTGAAACTCTAGAAAACCCCTGCTGAGTTCCCCACCCAAGAATTGGGGCAATGGTAGCTCAGCGGTAGACTCGATCTCGATCGATTCTTCCGCAGGTTGAAAACCAGGGCCTACAAAAACCGTTTTCAATCCAAAAATCGCTAGAAATCGCATTAATACCGAAGTCAAAAAAAAATTTTGAACTCTGTGGTGGTGAAAAAAATTCAGAAGAATGAAAATAGTGATTTCTAGCGAAAATCGAGCGAGCATTTGAAATTTTAGGATTTATCGATTTCAAATGCGATTTTCCACCGATTTTCATCGAAAATCAACGATTTTCCACAAGTTTACGTCGCATAAAATTTCTCGATTTTTTTTTGAAATTTTGAAATTATACTGATTTATCGAGCGGTTTTGGATGTCGTACCACGTCGATACAGGTGAAAATCGCGACAATCAGTCGAAAGTTGACGATTTTTGGAACCCTGCTGACAAGATTTGTTACACTCGTAACTTCTTAGCTCTTAATTCTAAATTGTGTGCTGCCATAACAAGAAAAATACACATCTAGCGTGAACAACCAGCTATATCTGAATGGGCAGATCACGGCCGGATCCAGCGTAAAATTGACACACACAAAAAAAACACATTTAATTGTACAATATCCCCACCTTCGATTAGTTGGGAGTGAAAAGGAGTGAAAGGTGTATACAAGCCCGCTCCGTCCGATCGACGTACTCTCCCAAAAGCTACTACGGTTCTTGCACCGCCCATTCATGTTCATATAAAATTGGCTTATGCTTACCACCAAAGTTAACTTGCGAAGAGGCGAAAGCTAGCCGCAAAGCGTCAGGTGCCTGCACTGCATATACACTGCTACAGATGTGTGGAGCGGTTAGGTGGGTTAGGTGCCACTCCTCTGCGGGCCATTAGCGCATATACCACTTTCAATAAGTGGCAGACGCTTAAAATCTTTCTGGCCATGTCGTAGACAGATGGTCCCACCTGTCAATGACAGCGAAGTAGCATTTTTAGCGAAGCCACTTCTGGAGAGTGGCATTTTATCAATTTTTCCCTCCTCTGTATGATTTGAGGAAGAGCCGAAGAGGTACCGAGTTTTCAGCTGCTTCTACAATATACGGTCACTTTCTGATACGTTGCAATATACCCTTCCGGTTCCGGGAGATTGACGCCAGTGACACTCTTTAAAATTCGTGTTTCAATATCTGACACTCTGACCCACAGTCATACACATAGATGGTCCCACATATCATACACACAGATAGAATCATAGAACGACACACGAATTGAGTGTCGCGTGCCCGATTTTCCCTCCGGTTCCAGCGAGAGAGGAGAACTGACAGGCGCGTCGTCGTATCCTATCTGGCACGTACATCTAAGCATCAGACTCCAAACCAAACTCGAAACACGTACTATATAGTTACGTACACGGCTGCAAGCTCATGTTGATGCAACGTATTGCGATTTGCGAAGACGTGAACCTTTTTTGAGGCATGAGCGATTACGTACTGCACCGCATCGTTCTGAAATTATTTGAGCTGATGGGGCTGAGAGACGGCTAAAAAGTAGCGGCCAGCTATATGCCTAGGGCTGCGCTTCATCACTCATGTACGCTACTCAGTGTACTCACTACCAGATCCGTGATATGTCGTGGCGGTTTACAATCTTTCTGACGGGCCGCAATTCAGTGACGGCGGTGCATAGTGCCGTCAGGAAAAATACATAATTTTCCAAACATAAATTGTTGAAAATAACCGCTAGCAAGATACCATTTTGCCTCGATGTTTGGTTAAACAACAAAAATAGCATATTTCCCTTACATGGAACTTAGCCGACAAAAAAAACCAACACAAATATTCCTCATCCAGTCACTCCCTAGAATCCCTAACCCTAAAATAATTGCATCCTCTACTCCTCATTCGTGGCTGCCTCTCATTCTCAAGCCATTGCCTCCACCCCCCAAGTCCAGCCCATCCTCCTCTAACCGCAGCAGATCTAGCTCCTCCTCCTCTGGCTGTGTCCCAAGGCAGGTCCATCTCCTCTGGCCATGTCACCTCGCAGATCTAGCTCCTCATCCTTCGGTCGTGTTCCTGTGAAGATCCGCCTATCGTACAACTCTGGTCGTGTCACCGCGCATATATGGCTCCTCCTCCTGGCGCATCCTTGTGGAGAATTGGTGCCTCCTCCTCCCGTCGTCGTGTCCTCCTCCTTCGATGAGCGGCTTGGTGAAGAAGGCCGGAGTCTTCGACTAGCATCCAATTGGTGACCATGACATCGGACTCCATCGTCTTTCCCTTGCGGGATGAGGCAGCCAAACTTCGCTCCTTCATCAATCTGCTTCTCAACTCGCTCAACCGCGCCCAAACTACATCTTCCCTCCCTTGCTAGCGAACTCATGTGAAGTGACAACCCACAACGATGGTTAGAAGCCTTTATTTTGCTGGCCTCTCAACAATTTTTGTTGTTGAAAATTCAGCCCCTTTCGAGTAAATTAATATACATAAATGGCCCATTCCCCGATCAGGCACGATCAATGCGGCAGGCCAGGGCCTAATCGCCTACCGCTTCGTGGGGCCGTGGTAGTTTCCTGCCAAGGCCCCCTTCCTCACCAGGTTTTGTCGATCAAATCAATTATTTAATCAATTTACTTAATTAATCAGGGAGGCTAGCCTGCTGAGGTGGGGATGCTCGATGTGTCCCTATCGAGCCATTGGTCTGCGGCAGTTGCTGCCGAGCTTTGGCTGCGCGGTAGCTCTGGTCAGCCATACCTACCGCGAAGGACTATGCTGTCATGATACGGGAGCACGACAGATGACATATGTCTCCTGCCGTTGCTTCTGCTGCCAAAAACGGGGGCTAGTTTTACACACACAAAAAATGTGTGTTGGTGGCCAAAAAAAACGAAATTCTCTGCCGGCCACATATGCTTAGTGGGAGCAAATTTCACAATTGGTGTAGAGTACTAGAGTTCTGAAGCAAACATTTTGTACATCCTTTTAGCAATTATACTAGATCATGTGTTCTAGAGTTTTTCGTTAAGTACTAACTAGAATATATTGATTAACTGCTGGTTACTTCTATTTTCATGCGTATTTGTTGTGTGAACCCAAAAGCAATGGCAGAGTACTGGGTCAATTCCATTTCAGATAATCAGGCCAACTCTATTTCAGATAAGCTGTAGGTACGGGCTTGATTGATATATATTGTAGCTGGATATTAGGCATAGGCTTGATAGCAATATAAAGCATTTTCTGTGTGAATAGTCAAGCTCATTTGTACCCTTTGCTGGTTGACAGACGATACAATGTAAGCGATTTCGTGTGAATCCGATAGAATTTGATACTAACTGATTCTTGCTGATTCTCGCTGGCCCAGTCTGAAACTTAGAAATCACAACCTCGGTTTAACTAAAACCAATTGGATCCACGTAAATTTGGTTTGTGTACCATGTACACACTTGAGCCATGTGCCGGTCGTTAGCACGAGGAACCATTAAAACTGTCGTGTCGTCAGGTGTCACGCAAATCTCGTAAAGGAGATCTCGCTCGGGTATGGTTCAATTCAAGTTCCCTGACTTACATGTCGCTTTAGCCTGCGCGTGGCTGCTGAGAGCATGTTCAAGGACCGATTCGTATTTTCTGTCTTTCCTACTTAAAATGCACGATGCATTTTGACCTGCATTTTTAGTAGCAAAGGCTAAAGAAGTTTGAAAAAAAAAACAAATTGCTACAGTATTTTAAAAAAAATCTAGTTTAAAATATGAATTTTAATCAAAATATCCAAAATTTCAATGAAAGTTACCAAAATCTCGAATACCGTAACAATCTGATTGTTGAGTATTTTGAGTAGCAAAGGCAGAGGATCTCAATCGGTTCAAAGACGGTAGGCTGGAAAAAAAAAAAAAAAAAAAACTGGCCGCGCGAGCCACCTTATACAGGAAGATTCGTTGGTTATCATCGGCCCGTGTTCTACGATTCTCACGTCACTTCTGCACCGTTATTTCTTCGTGTACGAATGAATTTCATTACTCGTCTAGATCTATGTGTGATCCTTTCCGACGCTCCAGGGAAGCATTGTCCAAAAAAGATTTCCTAATGGGAGAAAAGGAGCCCCCTACGTGTTCTCCGGTTCTGTCCCGATCGGTCAAGGCTGCACACGTGAGAATGTGCTCAATTGTGCGGAGCCTGACGCCAGATGGGTCCAAAGCATACGCCGTCTGTTCAAGTGCGGTGCGAAATTTGCGCACCTTGAAGAGTTCAGAGTAGAAAGATTCGCAGGCTTCGTCGTGGCGCGCGTAAAAAAAAAAAAAAAAAAAAAAAAGCAATGTTTTTATGCTTTTCCTTCCAATATAAATTGCACAAATCTTGAAGCAAGTGAAGGGGGTAAGTAATTCCATCTACCCTTCGTTAATGCTTTAATATTTGTGCGACTTTAAGAAAGAAGAGCAGAGAAGCACCTCTCATAAAATAAAGGGTTTGCGTCGGAAAATGTTTGCGCAAAAAAGAGCTTACGAATTTGTTGTTTTGGTTGTTGACATGATCCCTAAAACAAAATCTTGATCATAAATTTTTATTGTAGTATGTTTATAAAACTCAATAAAATTATAATACTATGAAAGTACTTTTTGAGATAAATCTACGTATATACTTTTTCATGTACCCAATTTAAATATTTAAAAATATATTGACAATCAAAGTTTCAAAATTTTGATTGTAGCAATATCTAAAACGATAATTATTTGTGACTGAAGGAAGTAGCTCCGAACGTTAAAATTAAAAAAAAAAATGTATACAAAGTCGACCCATGTACAACATGCAAAATCTCGAATGGAAGTTTAATATATGTATATATATAGTATACGAATTTCAGGAGCAATTAGTCCACGAACATGAGATATGCATACCAGCAAGTTTATTGTTCCCTGTTTCTTAAGCTTAGGTGTTTGCTTAAAATCTGAGGACTTTTTATCTGCAATACGGAACAGGGTTAGGCCAACGGTTGATGCTGACATTTAGTACTCTTGTGAGGCATGCTACCTGCAAAAGCAGCACAGCGCGCGCAGGCACAAGCTCCCGAGCAACTCTTCTGTTGTTGACCACAAAAGCAATCTAGCGAGGGAAGGAACGAATATACGCATTAATTAACTTCTGATAGGTTGTTGCCGTTACCATGATACGCGCTTGCTACCACAAGAATGTCTCCCCTGTGGTTGTCGAGGCCCCATCACCTAAGTTTTAAATCCACCGTATAAAATTTTATTTATATGATATAAAGCTTCTATAGGAAAACCTAAGAAGAAGAAGAAGAAGAACCATATTAAAGATATAAACTTTTTAGTTCCTATTTATTTCACACAGCCAGCAAGATGACCCATGCACTTGCGCGGGTATCATTCTTAAAACATGTTTAAATGATTTCGCAGTATATTTGTGATTTTTTTGGAAGCTAGATTGTTGCAGAGCTCCATTTGTAATATTTTAATATTATATATTATAAGAGAGAAAAATACTCATTCTTTTTTTCAATACTTGTCACCGTGCCCAAAATTTCTTCCCTAAATACTTTCATAGCAAAATATTCTTCATTTATATTATTATTATTATCTCTTTCTTTTATTACTACAATGCTTGTCAATACTATATGCTCATAATGCACATCACATAGCTTATACATGTATAACCGAGTGAACATTGGTTGATGTATTATCTTCTCAATCCCTCCATCTAGCGGAGGCCCACCAAATAAAGAGTCGTAATATTTTTTTGTGAGAATGTTTAGCACATTCTCTTTTTTTTAGCAACTGTAACCACATGTCATTGATTTTTATTATATAATGGATTTTGATTCTTTATATATATATACCCATCTATTGCAATTCAAATGAAACACATACCTTTTTTAAAAAATATACTCGAATTTGAAGATTTGAATGAATTTAGATCACATGTTTTTGCTTATTTATATATAAAATCGGCATATACCTACAACAAACTACCATAAAAAAATAAAACTCTAGTTTGAATTTCAGCTCAAACTTATTTGAACTAGTTAGTAAACTAGTTAAACTCAACATCCTAAAAATTTTAAAATTGTTTGCATGCAAATACACAGGGGAAATGCCCGTTTTAGATCATAGTGCTCAGGCACCATAGTGCCCTAGGTACTCATAATACACACACATATACACATATACGTATACGTATATGTATATGTATACACACACACACACACACACACACACACACACATATATATATATATATATATATATATATATATATATATATATATATATATATATATATATATATGCTATTCTACAACTATGTATAGAATAGACCATTCTACTCCCCAACCATTTAACACAGACCGATCGAGCCATGTAAACTTGTGTGTGTTGACTAAACTAATCAGGTCAGGTATGTAGTACATGAATATTTTTTCTTTGTTTTAACTATAACTTTTTATTGATAGCTCCGTTTCATGAACGACTTTCACCAATAGATTGCTGACGATGAACAAAACAACATGATATAAGTTTTGCTAATAAACTTCGCATAAATCAGATTTTGCCACCAAAATAAACATCAATTTACTACTGGATGATAGTAAAATATTCTATTTACATGGGTAGTAAAATCTATATATGTGGATAGTAACATCTATATATACTGTCATGCAGAGGGTTCAGCAGCCTGTGTACTCTGTGCTTATTGTCAAATAAACATCAATTTACTACTGTATGGTATCTGTGATTATTGTACTAATGCATTAAGATTCGAAATATCAGCTAGTTTTTGGATGTGTCTTGTGATCTGACAAAACAACAGCATGAGAAAGTGTTGTTCCTATGCACTACCAAGTTTCAGCTAAGAAGATCGATGACTATAAACGTGATCTCCTGAATTTTTTTGTTCTTTTCTTCTAGCCTAGGCTGATGACTATTGATTTGTGTAAGATGTCCATGGTCG
Organism: Rhipidocladum racemiflorum; assembly: GCA_036346355.1. NCBI lineage: Eukaryota > Viridiplantae > Streptophyta > Magnoliopsida > Poales > Poaceae > Rhipidocladum > Rhipidocladum racemiflorum. Next base: position 12,230,170 of record CM070573.1, on the reverse strand, counting down.
AATATGCATGAATAGAAGAATTTTTTTTGTCTATGTGTGTAAGACATAGACTAATGATGTCTATCTGTGAAAGAAAGATTTATGCACAGAAAGAATATGGGTCGAAAGGAGTTTTAATTTGCAGCGCTGACAAACAGAACTAATTTTTTATTCTGATAGTTCACTTCATTTCAATATAGTAATATCGTGTGTAATAGCTAGTAACATGCTATTTTCTGGATAGTAAAAGACAACATATCGAGTGTAAATTAACCACTCTTATCGTATACAATACATGAAAACCACATGTACAAGTTTTAAAAAAATCTCCAAAAATTATCATACATAGGGGAGGTGAGATTCTACAACTCTATAAAATTTGAATACTAAAATAAATTTGGTTTGAAATATATGAAAAAGACAAATTCGGTTAAATAGTGTTTTTATCATAGTTTGGCACTATTTATTCGCTGCTTGTCAATTTTATATCTTTCAAAGGCTATTAATTTTAGTCTTCTAACCCTTTAGGGTTGTATAAGTTCATCTTTGCCACATATGTTAATTTTTTAAGAATTTTCAAAACTTTTACATATAGTTTTTACGGAGTTTACATGATAAGAGTGGTTTACTACCAAATGAATAACAAATTAGCATGTAAATATTTTCCAAAATTCTTAAATAATTACCATACACAGGGGAAGTGATATTCTATAAATCTGTAAAATTTTAAGACCAAAATCAATTTCATTTGAAAGATATGAAAAGAACAAATTCAGCTAAATGGTGATTTTATCGCATTTTAGATTCATTCGCTGCTTGTTTATTTCATATCTTTTAAATGATATTGAGTTTGGTCTTCAAATTTTACAAGTTTGTAGAAGTTGACCTCCCTACGTGTGGTAATTTTTTTTTTGAGAATTTTCAAAACTTGTACATGTGGTTTTCAAGGAGTTTACACGATAACAGTTATTTATGTGACACTACGTTTTGGTGTGACATTACAGATTGTGAAATTAGAGAAGAAAATCTTACGGCTAGAGGTTTACTCGCGTTTTTGGGCCTTTTGAAGTGTTGTGACACCACGGAGTGTCGTAACCTTATTTAACGTGCATGATAAGGTTAATAACATTATGAGATGTGGAATTAGGGGAGATATCTAGTGCAAACCCCCTTTACCGTGAAAACTCCGTGAAACCCACGTGTAAAAGTTTTGAAAAATTCTCAAAAAATTATCATATGTAGGGGAGATAAGGTTCTACAACCCTGTAAAATTTGAAGACCAAACTCAATTGCATTTGAAAGATATAAAAAAGACAAAATCAGTATGAATAGTAATTTTTCACTATTTAGCACTATTCATTTTGCAATTTGTCTTTTTTATATCTTTCAAATGCAATTGAGTTTGGTCTTCAAATTTCACAGGGTTGTAGAACCTCACCTCCTCTACGTATGGTAATTTTTTGAGAATTTTTTAAAACTTTTATACGTGGGTTTCACGAAGTTTTCACGGTAAGAAGGGTTTTCACTGGATATGTTGCCGTGGAATTAAGGTTAAAACTATAGGATATGGAGGTTAATAGCTTTTCCGGGCCGTTTCCGGGGTTTTGGGCCTTCCCGGGGGAGTTTGGGCCTTGGTGGGCTTTGGTGGGATGGAGTAGGTCTCCGTAACGGACTAGGTTTGGGTGTGGGGGCTGGTAAAAGGGCTCCCCACCAGCCCTTGGGGCGTCCACCCCTGCCCCATGCGCCCCTAACCCTAGCCGCCACCCTTCCTCCTCCCTCCACCTCCTAGCCGCCCCATCTCTTGCCCCCATGGCGCCCCCATTGCTCCCCATTTCACACCACCTCTCCTCCACCCCCTTGCTGCCCTAGGGTGACCTCCGCACCCCTGCATCCTCATGGATCCATCCGAGGAGCGAGGAGCGAGGAGCGAGGTGCGAGGAGCGAGGAGATCGATTGGAGTTTTCGTGTGTCGGGCAAAGGTATGATCATGGGGCTCCTCGGGGATGAGCTAGGTACTGTTATTAGGGAGTTTATCAAGTTTTTTGATCAATTGGAGGCGCTGGATTTGAGTAATTTGGGTTAGATCTAGATGTTGCCACGTTTCTGTTTTCGGGCAGATTGAGCAGTCGAGCTAGGGTTCGCGTTTTCGCCAATTTAGAGTTGGAATATGGCCGTACGGACTTCTAGGAAGTTGTAGATAATTTCATTACCTTTCAGTGCATATAAAGAAATTGAAATGCCACCCAGCCGTTTGGAAGATATGGCTGTTTTACCGAGCGCTGTCAAATCTGTGACGAGATTGAGACAGTTCGTGGTCAACGTTAGATTAAACAACCTTAGAGTCCGAATCAGTCTTTCCCTATAACTAGAAAAAGTTGGGAAATTTCCTAAGCTTCGCGAAGGTGTACTCGTTTAATCTATTTGGAGTCCCAGAACTCAAGTTATGGCCTTTGCAAGGCTGCTGTCCCGCCGGGACAGAACCTCTGTTTTTAGGTTTTGCGAGTAGTGGGCAATGTCGGGTGAGTTGGGGATTTGTGTACTGTTTTGTGGGCATTATTGAGAGTGTGTGATGCCTATGTGCAGGTGGTGTGACACCGGGAGTGCCCTCTACTTCCCGCCAATTCGTCGCCCGCGGTTGAGGCAAGTGTGTTGTAATGTATAGCGGATTGTAGGTTGCTTGTTGATATTGGATGAAAGATTGAATACTTGCTATGATCACTTGCCTTGCTTGCTGTTTTCCAATGATATATTGAGTATGATTATCATGATATGATGCTATGTGTTTATACTTATCATGATTCGATGCCATGTGTCTATATTTGTCATGATGAGAGGCCATATGTTTATGTACAAATGAGATATGATAATTGGCATAGTTGCATGCATGACATGAGATGGGGCGAGGGCGGTGAGAAAGTCATAACTAATCCGGGGAAGGTCGGTGAGAAAGTTATGACTATTCCGGAACGCCATTGAGTAAGACCTACATCGTGATTCCATTCACGTGGTGAATGGAAGCGAAGAGTAGGCACCCTCCATCTTCGGGATGGAAGGGGGGAGAGGGTGCACACCGACGGGTGTGTACTCAACCATACCGGTATGAGTTTCCAAGGAGATATGAGCATAGCATTGCATTACAATACATATTAAATGATGAGGATGTTGTTATGTGTTCAAGTTTGAGATGTTATATGTGACGTGAGGTATTATTGTCTTGTAAATGATCTTGTTGTCCATTACAATATGCTTGCTGAGTTTTCGAACTCACGCTTGTGTTTTATGTTGTTTTTAGGTACTTTGAGATCGGCATGCGGGAAAAAGGGGTTTAGCTACACTTCTACACGTAGCTCCACCATCATAGTCCATAATTAATCACTTGGAGACATGATATTAAGAGTTGTGCCTTAAACTTAATGTATGGTTTAATTTAGCATGCTTGTGATTCCTTATTTGCTTCGTTATAGATTATGAAGTGGTTGAGCGTGGTATTAATGGCGTAATTCGATGATATGTCCATTTATGTTGATGTTTTCGATGTCGTGTGCTATGATATATCTTGCCATGATATTGATATTGTGTTAATTCATAGAAAAACAAAGGAGATGCTGCCGAAATATCGGTTTTTTTAGCATATGTACCCTTGCTGGAATTTATGTTTAAATGTGGTATTTAGTTGTTGTTTAGCTTATGTTTGGTAGCATTCGGGCATATTAAATGCCGGGGTGTTACAATTTACTATGAAATGAACACCAAATTACTTATGTGTATAAGATTTTACTACTGAACAGACACATAACGTTTTACGAATAGTTCTCATGTGATTTTACCATCTATTACAGTAACATTTATGATCGTCCACATAACGTTTACTACAGGGCTGACAAATGGAACTAAATTATTATTATGATAGTTCACTTTATTTTGGTATAGTAACATATTGTGTGATAACTAGTAACATATTATTTTCTGGATAGTAAAAACTAAAAGACAACATATCCAGTGCAATTAAAGTTTTCGTGCAACCCTACTAAAAAAAGTTCCAAAAAATTCTGAACAAATCATGGATGTACATCTCAACTTACCCCATCTACATATAAAATTTCATGATCAAATTCGTCATATACTAGAAGTTACAAAAAAGACAAATTTCGAAATTAGCTTACCATGTGTGTGTATATGCAAATCAAAATTTCCTAACTTAATTTATTTTGATCAAATTAGATTAACCTAGAATTTTAATTCTGTATAAAATCAAATTTTCTATTTTCACTTTGTTTGGAATTAAAAAACAATCACTAATTTCCTTTGATTTTTTAAAATTTTCTATTTTTGAATTATACTCCTTATAGACTCTGTTTTTCAGTTTTAGGTTGAAATTTGTACATAAATTTAGCTATAAATTTTTATTTTAAATTTAAGTTATTTTTTATTGTACTTGATTTGAACTCTTTCTTTTAATCTAATTTTATTTTTATTTATTTTTATGTTAGAATTCCTACACAAGTCCATCTGCTAACTTTCATGTACTTTTTATGGGGAAATTTGACATATGCAACTGCAAAGTGATCGAATCTAAGAAATACCACTGCAGAGTTCATTCTCAGAAAAAATGCCACTACAAAATCATGTTATTCACAAAATGCCACTCTCGTACATATTTCCTCGAATAAGATTGTATTGCCCTTGTTTTCTTTCTCTTGTTCATAAATGGCATATGTACGAGTCTCTAGAAGGGATAGTAATTAGTTAGTATTAATTGAGCATAAATGACTTTCGGATAGCTAATTAAAATTTGATTGTCTTGAAAGGTCACATCAAGTTGTGGGTGGTCAGAGCTGTTCCACACATACAAACGACGACAGCATGACCATTTTAACGCACTAAAAACAGCCAAACTAAACAGCTAGCGATTGAAGTACTAGTATATATGTAGCTAGCATGCGTATAGTTACAGGCTTACAGCCCAGTTGACCTAATTAAACTTAACCACAGGCAGCCGAATAGAGAACTACTGTATTGATTGGCCAGGTAGGTCTGAGGCGCCCAACAGCACTGGAAAACCCGTAGCAACTAACTTTGTTTGTTGCCAACAAGCAGAAACTAAGTCCCATTTTTTTCCTAAATATTTGGAGTAGAAGATTGTACTATATTATTTAGAATAATTGATGATTTGTCCTTATTTACTTATTGCACTAACTAAAACGGAGCCACATGTCAGTTAAACATATGATAAATAATTGATGATTTATCCTTATTTACTTGTGCCATTGATCATTTGTCTTATGATATTTCGCTGACTTGCGGACTATATATGAGACCACGTATCAGTGAGACTGAGACATAGGGGCAAATGATAAATTACAGCAAATCCTCATTTTTCTCATTATTCTAGGCATGTATGCATGATCGATCTAGCTAGTGTTCGTGTGTCTTTAAGTATTTTAGAATAAAAAACAAGAGGAAGATCTTTGCGCAAGTTCGGTTTTCTTAAATTATATAGATTATACTGCTTGTTGATTTGTTGAACTAAGGTTCTTGATAGTGCATGCACTCACAGGGCATTTAGTTTTAATTAATCAATGGAACAGCGCAATTAGCTGGTAAAAAGCTTCGACGCACAGCATGAACCTACAAACTATTCGTGTAACTTACTAGAATATGTTAAAAGTTGATCTTAAATAAAAACATGTTGAGGTTTATGAATATGTTAACTAGTTTTGCATTATATTTATTAATTTTTTCTCCTATTAATTTCCCAAATATTAACTCGCGTGCGCGTTGAAATCGTCGCGGACACATTAATCTGCACACAAGTTAAATTAAAGGTGCAGAGATTATTTTAAGGCATGTTGCTATAATTAGGTGTCGAGGGTACATTTGGGGAGGGAGCTAGAGTGATGGGTTGGTTCTAAGTAGACGTTGTAGGTTTGAAACATCAGAGGGATGTTGAGACCTGAACAACAGAATTCCCCCCCACCAAGCAACCCTACAGCGGCTTCTTCCCCGCGCTCCCAAACTCTAAAAAAAAAATATTAGGTGCACCAAGCGAAGAATTCCCTTGCACACAAAGATCGAGCTTGTGAAGACAGTAACAAATGATCTTTCTGAAAGGTACATACTGCTCGAATTAATTTAGCTAACTGATCGAGCCACAGCTTCCACGGTACAGTAATTAAGAACAAGCTAGCACAGAACAACATTTCATTGAAATAGTCGAATTAATCTTTGTGACTCCCAAACTAACCGTTACTAACATGTGCTAGCTAGCTACTTGGCTACTGGCCTGGTTTCTGTAAATGTCATAGGTATATAGTTCCCATTACATACATGCAGGGATTGTGCTTGGTTTCCGTATGTTGTCTGTTGAACAATTGTAACTGGCCAGATATAGTTAGTTGATCTTGTGGACCTATATAATGTAACTAACATTTTCTATTCTCTCTTGTGAAGCTTAACGTACAAAACCACCCGTTAGCCCACACGTAGCATCAAACTAACTCTGGTGTAACCATCTCCTAACTCACTATCTTCTCCCTCACTAACGATCAACAACGAGAGATTAAGAGAGAGAGAGGGGGGGAAAAAAACTGCCCCCCACTTTCCCTTAGCCCCTTTCTTTTTATATACCCCCACCCCTTATCTTTCTCTTGCCTCTTCTCACCCTAACGATCTTTATCTCTTCTCTCCCTTGCATCTTTGTTCATATATCTCCAGTGGCCCAACAGCACAACGATCTCGATCGATCGATCTGTGTTAATTCTTCCTGTGCCTGAACTAGTTGATTCTTTTGTTGCTGCTTATTTCCATGGTGCAACCCTAGCTCGGAAGCTAACTAAGAGATAGCTAGTGCAAGATTGCAAGGGATAGATCAGCTGTAGAGCGATTGCTGTTGCTTCGTTAATTCGGTGATCGATCGATCGAGGATGTGCACCAGGGGCCACTGGAGGCCGTCGGAGGACGAGAAGCTGAAGGAGCTCGTTGCGTGCTACGGGCCGCACAATTGGAACGCCATCGCCGAGAAGCTCCAAGGCCGATCAGGTGACGTGCGTGATGACATATAAGTATATGTTCAAGAATTTCTCTATTGGATAGCTGTATATGTTTCGGTTCCCGTCTTCTTCTCGGTGCAATTGCATTGAGTATGTTTATTTGACTTTGGAATCTTGGCATGTGTAGTTCAGAGAATTTTAATCTGTTAGGGTGTCATGTCACAGAGGTGCTTATCTGCAGTTCATGAATACCTGATGCTCACTTTGATGTGTATATCATATCTCTATCACTTGCAGAGCAATTTTTATCTATCTAGATAGCTAGCGAGTTGATTTAACTTTTCTTGCTTTCTAATTTATCCGTGCTGTGTTTCTTTCTAGCACAAGCCATGGCGCCACAAGCACATAGCGTAATTAAGGAGCTAATCGAAAAATGACAAATTGTTTCAGGGAAAAGCTGCAGGCTGAGGTGGTTCAATCAGCTCGACCCAAGGATCAACCGGAGCCCCTTCACGGAGGACGAGGAGGAGCTGCTCCTCGCCTCGCACCGCGTCCATGGCAACCGGTGGGCGGTCATCGCCAGGCTCTTCCCAGGGCGCACCGACAACGCCGTGAAGAACCACTGGCATGTGATCATGGCGCGCCGGTGCAGGGAGCGTATGAGGCTGTCGAATAGGCGGGGCGGTGGCGGTGCTGCCGTCACCGCAGCTGGTGCAGTGAGAGATGAAAGCCCTAGGAACGCCGACAAGCCGAGGTCGGACACGACTAGCATGGCCTCCTTGCTCGACAAGTACCGTAGAGAATTTGCTGGTCCATTTGCAATTAGCCATCACAAGAAGGAGGGTTATTGTTCATCTACTAATCAAGGTGCATGAATCTCTCTTGCATGGTAGTATATATGCATTTTTCCATTAGTGATGCATGCATGTAGGGAAGTAGTGTCCTTATATATTTAGCTTACATTAATTCACGCAATTGGGAAAAAAAATCTGATTTGCAGATACAAATAAATCGGTGGAGTTCTACGACTTTCTCCAAGTTAACGTGAGCTCGAGCGATACCAAGTGCGGTTCGAGCATCGAGGAGCAAGAGGTGGATCGGGATGATGAAGCTGAAGGGCAGGTGCAGCTCATAGATTTCATGGAGGTTGGGACTTCTCACCAATGATTTATCTCTGTATTTAACTAGGGGATGCATCCAAAGCAGCTTGTAATGCTTTGTGAAAGGGGCATGCTACATATAGAAATCTAACACCAAAAATACTTATAGAGGAAGCAAAATGCAACGTACGTATATATATATATATATATATGACATGTAATTTATCGATGTACACATATCTGTCTATCGACCATGGATCGTCCATGCAAAATTCTTCGTTATGAATGGAGAATTAATTATTCTCAGATCTATTTGTAAATTTTAATTAATAATATAATCACCTTCTATTTCTTTTAGTACTTAACTAGTTAAATGTCTGTGCTTACAGTGGAAACATATTTGTTCAATAAATAATTAAATCATGCCACACATTTATAAAAATAAAATTGCACTCTTTAGTTGTTACGTAGAGGGAGAAGTGAGAAATAGCCCGACCAGGGGAAGCGGTTGTGTGTGAAAAGAGAGGGATGCGGTTGGTTTACTTTTTATTTGCGAGAGGTGAGGGAGCATGTCATGATCCGCAGCCCATATGTCGATGCGCTGTTTTCCTTAGAGAGGAGGAGAGGAAGGACATACGATCACCGCCTACAACTCGTATTTATATATATTAGTAAACATAGTTATCTATTATTGCAATTCACCATTTCCTTGCATTCAAATGGTCCTTCAGACTTTAACCAGTCTAATTATATTTTTCACTAAATTGTCCATCATCCGTACATGGAGGTGAAGTAGCAAAATTTGGCATGAGTTATATATATGATCAGAAATATGATGTGTAAAATGTGATCTACTTGGACATGTGATGTTGAATTAGTCTTCTAGGTACTCAAACGATGGCGCCATCTCTGATGGCAGCTGTGTACCATCTTTATCGTCTACCCTTTGTTTGTTAACATTCTTCATAAGCATGACACCGCTCTCGTTTCACATCAATCGATCCCCGTTCTTCCTTTGTTTTGAACTTCCACTCTAGCATGGCATGTTTGATTTGATCAGAGATGGAAGAAGGCCGGGGAAACTAATATATATGCAGCAGTTGTAGTTTATATTTGTCGCCTTTCGGTGCACAAACACGATCCATTCACGTTTCTTTGTCGAATCGATCGCTTTTAGTGACATTATTCTAGACAGTGTAACGGTGAAGCCTCCTGTTACTATATGCCCGACATGACATTTAACAACCTGAAAGAACTTTTACGCGCGACGCTAGCTGCTGTGTGCGCGCATAGATAACTAAATGGATGATCGATATCGTTCGTAGCTATCGCACTAGCTATCGTGCATCTTTTTACTGCTCGGTCGGGATCAGTCCAACGACGATATGTAGAAATCGGTTATTGGTAGTTTTGATATACACATATATATGACGTCAAAATGGGATCATATCATGGCGTTAGGACACGATGATTTCAAATGTACGAATTTAAGCTAAATTCAGATGTATTTTTCAAAAATTTCAGTTCTAGTGTATGTACATATCTATAGCAACTCAAATGAAACACATTCATTTAAAAAAATATACTCGAATTCAAAGACTTTGAACGAATTTAAATCACATCCTATACAGATTTATAATAATAATTGGATACCTATAATCAAACTATCATTAAAAAGCAACTCTATCTTGAATTTTAGTTCAAATTTGCTTGAACTAGTTAATAAACTAGTTAAACTTGACATCCAAAAAATTTCGAAATTTCTCACATACGATACATAGAGGAAATACCCATTTTAGATCATGATGATATCGCAATTAATTATAACATACATACATACATACATACATACATACATACAATATTGTTAGTACATGCTATCGTAACGAAACGAAATACAGTGTTAATTAATTAATTTTGCATACATTCAGCTGGCTTATAGGTATCGAGCCACTGGGGTCTAAGTCCAACCCTAAACAAACAGTACCTTAATGATCTTATGTTCGTTGAACTTTGTAAGAAGTTCAGTGAAGCCACCTAAACAGGGCCGAAGGCAGGGCTCGAGCCACCGGGGTCTAAGCTCGAGGCGTGTCATATTAAGCTCATGTAAATTGTGTTAGAAAAATTAATAAATTATAACTTAGTCCAATAAGGTGTGGCTCCGCGCTGCATCTAAACATGTGTTGCCCTAGAAGAGGGAAAAGGTACACAAATTCTTCATTCCACAAGGCTAGCTAGCCATATTCAACGGTTAGTTATAGAAGTACTCGTCAGAGACGTCAGCATCAGCAGGGCAAGCTCAGCTAAGCTAGCTAGCTAGCAATGCATTCAACAGTGGAGGGAGCTTAATTTGATCCCAAGGAAGATACGCACGCAAGGAAACCAAAGCGCGCCCGCACGCACCACCAAGGCGCCGTGCCGTCATCGCCGCACGACGGCACGCGTCGCGTTCCGCGGAACTGCTGCAACGATCGGTGCCATGGCACCCGTCCCCCGCGCGAGTTGGGGATCGATCGCTCGGCGTGTTGCGACGCGCGCGCCATCGATAGATACATCAATCCAACTGCTGCTCCCACTTCGCGCGATCGATCGGCGTTGTAGGTGGCTGATGTGACGCTGCCTCTGCGTGCAGAGGCCAGAGCCCGTATACGTGTGCCGTGCGCCGGCTGTTTAGTAACGGGCAAGCCGGCCGGCCGGTCCGTCGCTTCCCGCTTCGTTATTTCATGCATTCAGCGCGGCCTTTTCGTCTCCAATTGGATGGATGGTGGGTGCCAACCTTTTTCTAATCTATTGGCATTTCTTTCTTTCTTTTAAAATAAATCTAATCTAGAACATAGTTACAAAAATAATTTCTTACTCGACAACAGGTTATCCGTAATTTTTACTCGACCGTGAAAACACCAGCAGGTGACATATGTCACCTTGACAAGCTCCTACACCATAGGAAATCCTGCCAAGCTACAACAGCGTGGCAGCTACGGACCCACTGGCCTACTGAACTCCCAAGCTCGGGAACACCTTCCAAGCTTGCATCGCTCCGCATGACCTCCAATAGTTATAATCAACTAATTAATTACTTGATTAAATCACTTAATTAGGTCATAATCACTAAAGTAATCATGGTGATAAAGAGTTGCCGAGCATTGCTAGAGCACCTTCCGAGCTTTGGGTAGAACAATGGCCCGGTTGCTGCCGCGCTGTTTTAGCGCGCGCTGCAACCGATCGATCGAAGAGGAGATTAATTATTTTGTAATTATGTCGTATGGTGACTATGTTTGAAAAAAAAAATATAAAGGGAATAGAGAAGTGTTAAATTCTGAATGAGTAGCCCACCAGGGTCGGCGACGTCGACCGTCTGATCGATCGATGCAGATGCAACGTTCGCATCCTGGTTAGTGGGGCGGGTGACGTACGAGTTTGATCATCATCCGATACAGGGTAAACATAGGCTTAGTTTAATCAGTTCCTAGTATATGATTTTAGAGCTAGTGCAAGCGGATGAGAGGATAGAATGTTGCTTTCTCTCTCACACACACGTATATATATGAAAATAGTTCCATACCATGGGGGAGTATGTACTCTCACTCTCAATAAACTGTTTAAATAATTAATGTTGTTATACTTCTTTATCTTTTTAAGTATACTCTAATACTGATTATAAGATTCTCCAAAGTGAGTGTCACAAAATTTTTTATCAAAGTTCACCTTTTATAGCATAATCTGTTTATATACTCTTTTTATATATAGAAAAGGATATATATATATAGCAAAAAAATAAAGTGTTCCGATGAATTTTTGCCGACAATGTCGTATCGTAGTATCTTAGAATTAGTATTATAGTATATTAAAAATGATAAAGGAGTATAACATATTCATTTAAGTGGTATACTAGAGTGTGTGTATGAGTGTTGCGAATTCACAGCAACTGGCAAGGTTTTGAGGACTCGACTGGAGTTAAAAGATAAAACCCGCCTTGTGGCCGTAAGTACTAGCTAGCTCAGTCGTATACTCGTATGTTGATTTTTTGAAGAAAACATTGGAAAATTAATCAATGGCTATTTACTGCGGAAGACACGAAAGAACTGGCCAAAATCTGTTTTTAGTTCCCAAGTTGGCCGCCACAAGGCCATAACTGAAGCGAAAAAACTAAATGTTTTTTTTAAAAAAGAAGTCAGCCGCCGAAACTTAAGAAAAGTTAAAAAGAAATAATTAGTGATACGTGCGACAGAAGGCTGAAGATTAAGTTAGGTTTTAGTTAGTTAAAAGAATCTTTGTGGGCTCTGTTAATAGATGGGACATTTGGAGCCCACAAACTCCATATGCATTTGGAACAGTGCATCAAAATTTTGGACCAGGGAAAGCTACCTTGGGTGCTGGCCCGTACCAAAGTGTGCTCAATTGCACAGTCCCCAAAAGTTCTAGTCCCTTGATTTTGATTTAATCTTCGTTACTACTTGTTAATATCTAAAAATATTATTAATACTACTATAGCCAATCTTGTGAGATAAAGAGTTAATCAAACCTTGTTTTATTACCTTCTTGCTTAGAACTTCCCCTAAAGATCTTTATTGTTTTCTTTATTCCCTTTTGCTTTCGCACAACTACTATTCTATATATATCTCTTTATGAAAACTAACCCCTCCGCTCCTAATTCTTCTTTTTCTAACAAACTTGCGATTTCCTAAAGTAATCTCAACGGTGGCGATGAATAAATCAACTCCATTCATCTATTTAATATTGTGGTATTCTTCGTAAACTTAACACATAATTTATGTTCTTGTCTTATTCGCTTGATCTTCTTGTATCCATTGGACTATGGTGCTTTTGGTCGCTGAAGCAGCCCTTTCAAGCTACATTGTGGCTTGTGGCTATATGGGAGCTATATTCATCGCATTAATTAGTTTGTATAGTCCCATCTAGTGACTAATTATAAATACAAAAAGCTTTTCGGGACTACTAGTTTAGAGTTACTCTTAAACAAAAAAATTTAATGATACTTTTATAGCGTACCATATGTCATCTTCTTCATCCACCAACATCCTTCTCTTTCCCTCTTCCCTACTCACTTCCCCAACCTCCTTTCCTTCCTCTCTAACCAAAAAAAAACTCAAAGTAGAAAATTAACTTTGAAAATTTGAAACAAGAAGTTTCAATTTGAAAAAAATTCAACTTGGAAAAAAATTTAACTCCAAAAATTTCAACTCACAAAATCTCAACTCAAAAAAATTTTAATCCAAAAAAAATCAAAATAGAAAGTTTCAACTCGGAAAATTTCAAACCAAAAGGTTTCAACTTGAAATTTATTAAATTAGAAAATTTCAAATTAGAAAATTTCAACTCAAAAAATTTTAAATTGAAAATTCTCAAATTAGAAAGTTTCAACTCAAAATTTTCAATAAAAAAGTTTCAACTCCGATAACTTTCAATTCAAAAAAACTTTAAGTTCAAAAGTTTCTATAAAAAAAACTTTTGATTCAAAACGTTTCAATATAAACATGTTCAAAAGTGGTTAAAAAATGCTTCTTATTCAAAAACTTGGGAGAAATTTGAAAAAAAAAATTTGAGTTTAAGGGGAAGGGAATGAGCTAAGGAAAATGAAAACGATGAGGAAGTGTCTTGACCAGAGAACCTTTAAGAGGAATTTTTTAAAATAATAATATTTTCATGAATATTTGCAAAAACAATATGCCGTTTAAAAAAATAACAAAAACACACCCCTATATTCATTCAAATTGGTGACATGTCCCTGTATCCATATGAAATGGCGACAAAGAGGCGATTTAGCTCTCTATCGCCATTTCAACAAGTTTTGCCCTCTATCGCAAATTGCGACAGAGGACAAAACTGGAATTTTGCCTCTCTATCACCAAATGAAATGGCGACATAGGGGCTAAAAACGACCGGGCGCATCGCTAGCCGATGGCAGACGGCAGAAAAAAAACGAAGAAGAGGAAAGAAGAAGAGGGAGAGAAAGAAAGATGAGGGGAAGAAGAAGGAAAAGGAGAGGAGGGGAAAAGGGAGGGGGAGGAGGAAGAAGAAGAAGAGGGGAAGAAGGGAGGAGAAGGAAGAAGAGGAGAGGAGGAGGAGGAGAAGGAAGAAGAGGAGAGAAGGAGGAGGAGGAAGAACAATCACGGTCGTCCGTAGGTAAATTTGTTATTCATTTGAATTTAATTAGTGATTTAGCGATTAGATTAATTTGCGAATTAGCGGATTAGCGACTTAGCGGCCTAGTGATTTAGCGACTTAGCGATGAGATGAATTAGCGACCTAGCGACTTAGCGATTAGATGAATTAGCTACTTAGCGATTAGATTAATTAGCGAGTTAGCACTTGTAGTTAGATAGACAACTAGCAGTAACTTTTGTTGACACACGATTTAGCGATCAAATTAATTAGTTTGGAGATTTGTTAAATGTGTAGAATAGCAATACATTTTTTTAGATATACGATTTAGCGACCAGATTAATTAGGTTTGTAAGTAGTTAGCTGTTTTGAATTGCAATGGTTTTTTTTATACACGATTTAGCGATCAGATTAATTAGTTCGAAGATTAGTTAAATGTGTAGAAAAGCAATTCATTTTTTTTTAGATATACGATTTAGTGACCAGATTAATTAGGTTTGTAAGTAGTTAGCTATCTTGAATTGCAACAGTTTTTTAGATACACGATGTAGCAGTTGTTTGAAGTGGTGTAGAGTAGGTTATCGTGGTACATATGTACAACGGTATTAACAATTTTGTGAAATTCTTGACAAGTATGGATGAGCGAGTGCAATTTACAATACATTACGGAGAAGGAGTTTCGCACATGGGTGCACAAGGGGTGGAACTAAGTCAATTTCCAAGTGTCGTGGCTAGCCTGTCACGTGCAGGGGAGCGTTCATGGAGCACAGTTAGAAGATGGTTATACCAAATGTTCTCGCTGGACCGTGAATTGCATGATTTGAAGCTGCACGAAGTAGGGTGTCGGAGACGGGATTGCATGTACTGGGAGTTAGTGGAACTGAAGGGGTTGAAGTCTTGGAGTGCGTATGTAAGATAGCGATTGAGAAAGGATGGCCATTAGTGTTGTTGGCGCAAGCATTTGAGAAAGCAAGGGCATCCATGCGACACAGCAGGAGGTTGTTGGTGATGAACCAGATGGGAGAGCAACCAAGCTAGAGAATACTTAGTGAGACATGATATTAGTTCGGGTCAGGAGGTCGTGCAAGGTAAGGAAGTTGATGTTCCAATGGCAGAGGTGCAGGAACCAATGGGTGTGGCAGACGAGGGAGAACATATTGAATCGCTGGTGCAATCGATGGACGTAGAGAGCCAGGACTACGAAGCTTTAAGTAACAACGAAGAGGATGAAGAGCCTTTCCCTACGGAGTGGGATGAGTGTTGGTTCGATAGGCTGATGGTCAACAAGGGTGAAGATGTCACATGGGGGTACGATCGGAATGAGGGGCGGCAAAGTGCAATTTACAAGAATAAGGGTGAGGTGCAGGAAGCAGCGACAGCATGGGCAGTGTCACTGCGTAGACCCTTTAAGGTGGTGATTTAAACATTATCAGGAGACCTGATGAGAAGAATAATGATAATTTCGATGCCCGATGGCCTTTCTTATTCAATGTTGTCATTGATAGTTTGGATTCGAGAGAAATCGAATTGTCTAGCCATCGGTTCACCTGGGCTTATTCTTTGGAGAATCCTACTTTTGAGGAGTTGGACAAGGTGCTAATGAGCATGGACTGAGAATCCAATTGGTCACTGTGAATTCTCTTGAAAGGGTCCTTTCTAATCATAATCCTCTATTACTCAACATTGGAAAGCATTCCACTCGGGTAACCAGTCTTTGTTTAAATTTGAACATGGGTGGCTGACCAGGGATGGCTTCTTTGATATAGTGTCAACTTGTTGGCACAACGAACAGAGGGGAAATTCGTCCATGTCTAGATGGCAATTTAAGATCAGAAGTCTTAGGCAATACTTGAGAGGTTGGGCCAAGAATATTAGTGGAACTTATAGAAAAGAAAAGAGAGAACTCCTTCAAATTATTCATGATATTGGCAAAAAAGCTAAGAATTTTGAATTATCTAACGAGGATATTAATTTGAAACATCGGTCTCAAGAGAGGCTTGTTCAGTTGTTACGAGAGGAGGAACTTAAATGGTATCAAAGAGCAAAAGTCAAGCATACAATTGAGGATGATAATAACAGTAAATATTTTCATCTGTTAGAAAATAGTAAACATCGAAAACAACAAAATTTTCAACTTGAGCAAGAGGAGGGGATAATATGTGGGCATGTACAGCTGAAGAAGTACATAACCAAATTTTATAAAGGTCTTTTTGGATCACCAAATAGCAATCATTTTCAATGATTGAGTCTTCCCGACATAATATCCCTCGTCTCTAACATGGAGAATGACTTTCTCATAGAGGAGTTTACAGAGAAAGAGGTGAGGGAGGCAATCTTTCAAATTGAACACAATAAGGCATCGGGTCCAGATGGGTTTCCGGCTGAATTTTATAAGTGTTTTGGGAGGTTACTAAGAAGGATTTAATGGATAAGTTTCATAATTTGCATAAGGGTGTCCTTCCTCTTTTCAGTCTGAATTTTGGTATTATTACGCTTTTGCCTAAGAACAAAGATGCAAACCGAATACAACAGTATCAATTGATCTGTCTTCTTAATGTCAGCTTTAAAATTCTCACTAAAGTTGGCGTTAACAGGTCACAAGTGTCTCTCAAAATGTTGTAAGCCCAACGCAAATGGTTTTTATGCCAGGGCGAAATATTTTGAAAAGCATAATAATTCTACACGAAACAATTCACAAAATGCACAAGAAAAAAATTGATGGGGTCATTTTTAAAGTAGACTTAGAAAAGGCTTATAATAAAGTCAAATGGCCATTTCTTCAACAGACCTTAAGGATGAAAGGTGTCGACGGTTGTTGTCAGCAATAATGAACATGGGGTTATGCGCCTGATCCAAGCTCAATGGTAACACGAGACAAGGGTTTATACAGGTTTAGGCCCTCGACGATGAAGTAATACCCTAGTCCTGTGTTCTGGGATTATGAGTAGTGTGTTTCTCACGTATTGTGTCTTGCACCTCTTTTGCGTGTGTGTCTGGTCATGTGTTTCCAGGGACCCCCCCATAAAGGGAGGGGGCGGAGAGTCCGAGTTGGTTACAAGGGGGGAATCCCAATCAATTACATGATAGGTTCTATCTCTAACCCTCCGTGCAAGCAATGCTAGCTTCTGGGATTACAATTATATCTTTTTTAATGAGGATTGGTTGCCATCTTCTACTACTCCTTGTCGGATATGGCGAAGATAGCTCGGATAGCATCCGGCCTTGGGTAACTGGTTCTGCCCGTCCCCTTTTTGCTGGTCTTTGCGGCCCGCCATGTAGATACCCAGGGTCCACGTATTCCACAGTAGCCCCCGAGTGCTTTGCAATCGAGTCGCTATCTTTTCTGGTTCCAGTCAGTCGAGTCCTGCTTCATGCTGAGTGCTTCCAGTTCTTGGCGCAGCTTCCCGACTGGCCTCCTTTTATGCTAAGTACTTTGTTGCAGGCAGGGAGATTGCGAAGAACTTGCTAGAACTCTGCCGGCCAGGAATTCCGGGTGATACTCAATGTAGCCATTAATATGCTGGTGATCAGTCCATCTTGAGACGCACCATAACTATATCCACTAGGATATTGGTGATCAACCTGACTTAGGGCGCACCGTAGTTATATCCATTTTGACACTGGAGATCAGCCCGACTTGGGATGCACCA
The DNA here is from genome assembly GCA_036346355.1 of Rhipidocladum racemiflorum. Classification (NCBI taxonomy): domain Eukaryota; kingdom Viridiplantae; phylum Streptophyta; class Magnoliopsida; order Poales; family Poaceae; genus Rhipidocladum; species Rhipidocladum racemiflorum. The sequence continues at coordinate 12,212,329 of CM070573.1, read as the reverse complement.
TAGCTTGAATAGTTTTTGGCCAAATGGTATTGAAAGATCGGAATGGCGATCAGGGGGGTGAATGATCCCAAAATAATTTTTCCCACCTCTTGGACAAGTATCAACTCTGCTTGCAAAGAACAAAGATATCAATACACAAAAATCAGCAAGACAATATAGAAACAATTCGATCTCCAAAAGTAAAATAGATGGAAATTTGATCTAGTGATTATGCAACTTGATAGATATCCTCTTAAGGATGTCAGGAACTTGCTCCGGCAATCAATAACAAAGATTGATGCCAAAGTTCCGACCTTTAACCATTTGAGGAGGAAATCCACCGAGAACAAGCAACAAGGCAAATCTGTGATCTAGGCTTGCTCGTAGGATTTTGAAGATCAAGATGAACTTGGATACCTTCCTACAAGTCACAGCAAGCTAGAGGTCACAAAGAAACTTATCAAAAAACGATCAAACAATGATTCATCAATGAAGGCATAAAAGATCAGTTTCTCGCAAAACTCGAAACAAGGATTGCCTAGAGGATTGGGATATGATCTAAGTGAAGACTCATCCAATCAATCTCTCATCCTTGGCAATAAAAATCAGAAGTAAGTAGAAGGAGGGGAGGCAAATCCAACTTGCGGAATTTAAATTGCGAGAATGTAAAGACTGGATTTAAATTGCGTAATGTAAAGACTGAATTTAAATTGCGTAATGTAAATACATAATGTAAATGTGGAATTTAAATTCAGAGTGGAGAAAATATTTTTGTATTTCTTTTCTTTGGAAGTTTTTACAAAGCCTCACTTTATGTGGGCAAAGCTCAAAGGAGCACCAAAAACTTCTCTCAAAACTACTCCTAGAGAGGCTACCCCTACCCCTCTATTTATAGTGTTCTAGGATCAATTTCTACCCTTGGATGTCTTGCTTCAATCCTAAACTAACTTTCAAGGGCCAAGATTTAATCCCACACTTCTACACACATGGGTTGCACTGATCCTGTCTTACACATGCTTTCACAAATTACCTTTAAGTGATCAGTCCAACAACCCTCTCACATGCTAACTTGTCCACTACTTTAGCTCTAAAGACCAACAATTCTCTGGTCTTCTAGACCTAAAAAGCCTCAAGATTAGCAGACATTTTGTCTCCTTGTTTCCTTGGACTGCACTGGTTCCATCTCCGGCTATCTTCCGGTGATCTCCGGCCATCTTGAACCTCCGGCAACCCTTGCCTAGTTCCTACCTCCCTTAGCCTCACTATGACCACCAAACAGAGCCCTGCATCTATCACAGATAAGGAAAACACATCACATAGCATTGCTCAAGAATAATATGCAATTTTTCGTAAAACTCATCAGAACACAAAGCATCTACGACAAACCTATTTTTTTAGTCCAACGTCACTCACGACGGACCAAATAATTGGTCCGGCGTACATGGGAACTAAAACTTGGATTTTGTAGTTCACGACGGACTGAAACTTTGGTCTGGCGTAACTAACGACGGACCGAAAATTGGTCCGGCGTACACGTTGAACTCTCGGTTAATTGAAAACCTTGGTCCGGTGCAAAAACCTCAATTTCACGTTGACGGCGAACCAAATAAAATCGGTCTGGCGTATTAGGGGTATTCAGGGTCATCCCCAGACTCTGAGTGCTTCTAAGGCATACACTGCTTCTAGACATGATAGACATGCTAGAGAGTCTTCTATTTTTGGACAGCGTATGAGGCTTGGTTTTCAGGCTTCTACCTCTGGTTTTCGCCCCAGAGCTGTCCCGAGTCAGTCCTTTCGCTGTTCTCTTAATATTTCTCGTTCTTCCCATCGAGGTAGATATCAGCGTCATGAGTTTGCTTCCTCCAGCAGGAGGTTTGGGCAGCAGCACTGGGATGGTCCGGCCTTTGCACAACGGTGGACCAATGCGATACCTGTTCCCAGACGTCCTACAGGAGCGATTTCCGACTTGGTGAGAGTAGAGTCACGGAGAGGTGCTACATTGCATTCATCTGCTTCTGTGACTGGTTCTTCTGCTCGGGTGACTCAGTTTTGGGTTCTTATATCTACTTTGATATATCCCGGTACTGAGTCATCTGCATCTCGCTCTCTTTGATTCAGGTACGTAGGACAAGGAAGGGGGAGGTTTGGATCGTAGACTCCGGCTGTTCACACCATATGACCGGAGACTCCCGATGGTTTTCTTCCCTGGTCCGAGCTCCCGGTGATGAGGTGATCACCTTTGGGGATACTTCGTTAGGTAGAGTCATCGCTAAAGGTACTGTATGCATTAATGATCATTTTACTCTTAAGGACGTTGCCTTAGTTAGTAAGGTGCATTTCAATTTGCTTTCTGTTTCTCAGCTTATCGATGACCATTTCGAGATAAGCTTCAAGTTTAGTGCCTGTAGGATCCTTTATTCTTCTGGGGAGTTGGTTTGCGGGATTTCTCGATTTAAGAGAGTCTTTCGTGCTGATTTCTCTTCTTCTTGTAGAGACTCTCTCCATTGCCTTATTGCTTCAAAGTCCCATGATCTCTCCTTTTGGCATAGGAGACTTGGTTAAACTCAAAATGGTTTGCCCTGAGTTAGCGGCCATGACCTCATTCGTGGTTTGCCCAAACTCAAAATGGTCAAAGATATTGTTTGTTCTCCTTGCCGACATGGCAAGATGGTTGCAGCTTCTCATACCCCAGTCACCCGAGTGATGACTGATGCACCAGGACAGCTTTTACATATGGATAGTATGGTCCAGTTAGAGTGCAGTCAGCGGGAGGGAAGTGGTACATTATTGTCATAGTCGATGATTATTCGAGGTATTCTTGGGTGTTCTTCATGGCCTCGAAGGATGAGTCATTTTCTCGCTTTAGGGGTTTGGTCCATAGGTTGTCCATTGAGCTCCCCGATGCCTTACGAGCAATTCGCAGTGACAATGGCACGGAGTTCAAGAACTAATACTTTAGCAGCTTCTGTGAGGAGTTAGGCATAGAACATCAGTTCTCTTCTCCATACAGAATGGCATAGTGGAGAGCAAGAACAGAACCCTGGTTGAGATGGCCAGGATGATGCTACATGAGTACAATACTCCTAGGAAGTTTTGGGCTGAGGCTGTAGCTACGGCATGCCATGTTGCCAACAGAGTTTTTCTTATGGCACACTTGCACCGAACTTCTTATGAGTTGAGATATAGGCGGAAGCCCAGTGTTTCTCATTTTCGTGTTTTCGGTTGCAAGTGCTTCTTCTTGAAGTTTGGGAACCTAGATAGTTCAAGTCATGCTCTGCTGACGGGATCTTTCTGGGTTACTCGACTTCTTCTCGTAGCTATAGGATTTGGGCTGTAGACTTGGGTAGGATGATAGAGACCTGTGAGGTGACCTTTGATGAGGCTAGTCCCGGTACTAGACCAGACATTTCAGGCTCTTCTCCTCTTTCCCAGTCTATTTTCACAGAGGATGATGATGACGGAGATGAAGGGGTCTTGCCTGATCCAGTCTCCATTCCTGCTCCTAAGGTGCCTCCAGGTTCCAGCTCTGCACCTCAGGGAGATCAGCCCTTACCCTCAGACTCTTCAGTGGACAGTGGCTCTGTCCCTACTTCTCCCACGCGAGGAGTAGATGCCACTTCTGCTTCTGGACCTCCCCACCACATTCAACAGGCTAATCCACCTGACCAGATCATTGGAGTTCTGTTTGAGCGAGTTACTCTCTTTAAGTTAGGTATGTCCACTTTCTGCCTTCACTCTGTCTTTGTTGCCTCTTTTGAGTCGAAGGATGTTTCTCATGCATTATCTGATGAATCTTGGATTAATGCTATGCATGAGGAACTTGAAAACTTCGAGAGGAATAAAGTTTGGAAGCTTGTCGAGCCCCCTTTCGGTCACAACATCATTGGGACCAAATGGGTGTTATAGTTTGAAACAAGGCTAGGCTAGTCGCTCAGGGTTTCACTCAGGTCGAGGGTCTCGATTTCGAGGAGACTTTTGCCCCTGTAGCTAGACTAGAGGCCATCAGGATCCTGCTCACATTTGCGGCATCCAAGGGCTTCAAGCTTTATCAGATGGATGTCAAGAGTGCATTCCTCAATGGCTTTATTGAGGAAGAGGTGTATGTCAGACAGGCTCCAGGATTTGAGAATCCCAAGTACCATAACCATGTATTCAAGCTTTCCAAAGCTTTGTATGGACTTAAGCAAGCTCCACGAGCTTGGTATGGGAGGCTTAAGTCCTATCTCTTAAGTCATGGTTTTCATATGGGTCAAGTGGATAAGACTCTATTCGTCAGACATTCCGATTCGGACTTTTTCCTAGTCCAGATCTATGTCGACGACATCATTTTTGGTGGTTTCTCGCATTCGCTCGTTACTCGGTTCTCGAATGTGATGAGTACTGAGTTCGAGATGAGCATGATGGGCGAGTTGAGCTACTTCCTTGGCTTCCAGATCAAGCAGACTCGGGAGGGTACATTCTTGCATCAAGGCAAGTACACTCGAGACCTCTGAGGCGCTTTGATATGTCTGATAGGAAGCCAGTTATGACTCCTATGGCCACCACTGCAGTCCTCGAGCCTGACGAGGATGGTGAGCCAGTTGATCAGAAGGAGTTTCGGAGCATGATCAGCTCTCTCTTGTATCTCACTGCCTCGAGACCTGACATACACTTCTCTGTATGTCTTTGTGCTCAATTTCAGGCTTCTCATCGTGCCTCTCACCGCCAGGCGGTGAAGCGCATTTTCAGGTACCTTCGAGCTACCATTGATTATGGTATCTGGTACTCTTCCTCCTCCTATCTATCCCTTCGAGGCTTTTTTGATGCAGACTTTGCTGGCTGTAGGATACATAGGAAGAGCACATCTGGCACTTGTCAATTCATTGGCGCTTCTCTTGTTTCTTGGTCCTCTAGGAAGCAGTCCGGTGTTGCACAGTCCACCGCTGAGGACGAATATGTCGCTGCAGCCAGGTTCTCTGGATGAGATCGACCTTGAGGGTTTTTGGGTTAGCAGCAGATTGTGTTCCACTTTTCTGTGATAACACGTCTGCCATTCACATTGCTAAAACCCAGTGCAGCACTCTCGGACCAAGCACATTGATATTCGATATCACTTCCTTAGAGACCATGTGGAGAAGGGTGACATAGTGCTCCAGTTTGTGGAGAGTGACCATTAGTTGGATGACATTTTCACCAAGCCTTTGGATAGCTCTAGGTTTGTTGCTTTGAGAGGGGAGCTTGGGATTATGAGCCCATATGGCATATCTTGAGGGGGAGCTGGTGTGTATTATATGTTTATATGTGTATATTCAGCATTTCCTTATATTCCTTCTGGGTAACTTTGGGTTTCTTTTCATTCTGTTGAGTCCACTTCACCTAGAGTTCTGGCATGCTTCGGCATGGACCTCTCATCTTATGCTTTAGGATGTTATTCTTTTCTTCTTCTCGGTTGAGCTCACACACAGTCTTATAGGTCTAGCAGGTGTTGGGCCCCCTGGGTAGACAGGGTCTGTGTTTGCTCCTGAGCTGGAGTTTGAATATTAGTTTTCCTTTGTAAGTCATATGGGGAAGGTGAGAGCGAGTCTAAGCCTAGTGGTCTCTACCAACTTTTCTATGCTCTTAGATCACCCAGTTGTCAGTTTCTCCTTTTTCCTCTTCTCATTTTGGTTTCTGGTTTTAGTTGAGTATAACTTTTTTTCTTGGAATTCAAAATTGCTAATGACTCAACTTGAATAAGATTTGTGCTTAAAATTGACTAACTTGTTGAGGGGGAGTTTAGAACCGACTTTCTTGCATTACATATAGACTTATTTTCATTTCTGAGTTTTGTCTTTTATGCAAATGATAAAACTGTGATATGTTGCACCTAGCTACTTTCATGAAGATCCTTGCTAGTCTAGGTCATATCTAATCTGGTGTATCATGTTTAAACTAGTCATCATTTAAATTGAGCTTTCTTGAAAACTTGATGAAACTTAGCTTTTACTTGCTATATTTCTTTACTAGATGCTTATGCCATGCTTAGTGAAATAGTGGGTTTCTACTAGAGTTCCCAGAGCAACTTGGGTTAGCTATATTGTTCCATTCCAGAATCCTCAACATGCTCATGAATCTAAGTGCTGAAATGACAAAAATTGACTTGTTTGTGCTGAAACTGAACTCAACACTTTTCTTTCTCGAGACTACTTAACATTGCACTTGGGATGAACTTGGAATGAATTGTATATGACCAAAACCACTCTTTAAGCTTCTTGCTTGAGATGGTTGAATATGGTTTGAGTCAATAAAATTGAAAAATGCAAAATAGACTAGAGGAAGAGAGTGACACCTAGGAGACCTGTGTCGATGGCTCCTAGTCGAGGTTGTGTTTCACTAGGATAAATTCTCTACACCTCAAAGGTTGGCGAAGGAGAGTGAATCTTAGGAAGCCTTTGTCGATGGCTTCTAGTCAAGGATGTGCTTCACTAGGCCTAACTCTTTGAACCGCTTTGTCAGCATTAATCTAAAAATTTGCATTTAAAGAGATGTTTGTGTTGGTGATATGCCCTAGAGGCAATCATGTGAGATGATTATATCATACGTCTATGTTCATATACTTATCAGTTCCATGAATAAATGTCACTCCTTTGTTCATTGAGTACGACTTAATTGTGAAATACATTGGTTTTATGATATTATTCTAAATGATCCCTGGTCACATATCATTATGTGGGACAATAGTGATTTGACCAGCACATATATTGATTGATGGTAATGTTTCACATACCATAGATATGGAGATATCAAATCAATAATGTGGGCACATGTTAGAGAACATGGGGTTGGATAGACCCGCTCCGAGACACTGCTGAGATTGTTATCTTAAGAAGTGCCATTAGGATGTAGTCTCGAGTGGTATACCTATATGATCCTTTGACCTGAGATTCTTATTGATTCTCAGCATGTGTAATTGTATACTTTGGGGCTATCAAACGCTTCACCATAACATGGGAGTTATAAAGGTAGCTTACGGGTATGCCATGAAACATGACGTGAGATGTAAGAGATCAAGATGGAATTTTCCCCTCCTTGATAACGGGAGAGATATCTCTGGGCCCCTCAGTGTGGATGGATAAGGAAAAGTGCATGGCCATGCCAAAGTGATTAAAGAGTTAATCACGAATTATATCCATTACAATGACGAGTGAATTTGTCGAGCTATCACAAGGGTGGCACGCTTCTTGCCTTGAGCTTGACTGATATCGTGTGGCAAAAGGATCCTATGTGAGTATATAAAGGTTCAGCTGATTCGATCATTGTGTACATTTGGGGGTCAATATGTGCTGCTAGGTACCGCTATTGACTTGTGGTCTGGAAAAGGGGTTCTCCGGGACCGTGGCTGACTTGTACATGAGCCTAATGGGTCACACACTTAACGGGTTGGATCATGTGTAATGGATCGGATCCATTAATGGGTTTATGTGGATTTGGATCCTCTAGCGTCTTAATGGATTTCTATTGTAGAAGATTCATTAGTGCGAGCCTTAGTGGGCTTCTATTACAGAAAGCCCGTTAGTGCGCTCTATATAAAGGAGGTGTGGGGGCGTGCGGAGTGATTGTCTCCCCACCACAAGCCCTAGCCGCCACCGCGTCCCACTAAACCCTAGCCGCACGCGTGGGTGCTAGCACACCAGCGCGCGGTGATCCCACCCCGGACGTGTGGATACCGTAGAGGCGTCATCGCTGTTGCGTCGGCGCTGATCGATTCAATCGGCTACATCAACTGTGCGACTACAACGAAGCTATTGTGACGGCGATCCGCGATGAGGAGGAGGTGTACCACGTCGTGTTTGACTACGTACTGTGCTTCGGAGCACGCGGGGAGGATTCACCCACTCTACTTCCGCTGCTAACGTGCTCCAAGGGTAATGCTCCATGATCTCTGACTCGCATGTTTCCTGGGTGTTTGCATTAGAAAAGTTTTGTTTTCGGCTAGCGTAGCACCGCGTTCTCCTTCAGTTTGAGCATGAGGGTTCTCTAATGGTCTTGTAGCTTCCCAAAGTGTTGACTAGGCTGAACTCTAGTATATCCATTTGCTCGTTAGATTGGCTTTGCTTCTAGTCTTGAAATTATGCTAAGTGTGGCTATTGTTGAAATCATGCAAAATTAGTATAACTTCTTTTGAGCTAGTTAGCAAAAATTGAAATATGCTGTTGGATATGACATAGGATGACATAATCTGAACTTGAGTAGCTTGGTGTCATACTTTGTCTAAGTGGTCACTTGCATAATCCTCAAAGCTCTTCTGGGTTGCATTTCATCCAAAATTGCTCTCTTGATGCCTATATTGCCAAAAGGGGGAGAAAACGTAGAAAAGGCATCTTAGAGAATTAAAAAAAATTGTTCTTTCTAGTGCTGAGCTCTAAAAATCTTCTCATCTATTTGGTCATGAGTTTTCTTTCTCTTTCAATTGGACCAATATGATTTTTGCAATCAAATTGCTTTTCTTCCTTATTTTCAAACTCAAATATATGCCTTTTGTATGGTTTGTCAATATACTCTTCAAGGGGGAGATTGAAGGACCATGTGGAGGTCCATCCATATTTGTGATGAGTATTTGACTTTATTTGAGCAAGGTGTGCTCAGATTTGAGTTTGATTTGACTTGGAATTGCATGCTTGAATTTATGATAAATGTGGAGTAACATGCAGGAAGAAAAATGTAAGATTGTATTTTAGAATGTGCAAAATGGTTTGGTCCTTGTGGTACAGGTTATTGAGGCAACTGTGGTCGTTGGTGAGTACCGGGGCTAGGTTGGGAGAACCGAGGTCCAGAGTGGTCGAGGATGCCGACGAGATGGTTAGGGTCAAACCAAGATCACTTAGACGTCATGGGAATGGACTTGAGGTGGCTCAAGGTTTCTGGTTCGGGTTGGAGGCTTGACGAGGCGGAAATGGAGCAGTCAAGTCCGACGGATGAAGGCCCGTTGCATCGGGTTGACCGGGTTTTGTTTAAACCCATATATGGCCTATGTGGCCCATGTAAAGCCCATGTGTGATAGTGGAGTGAGTAGGTTAATCCTAGCTCTTGGTGGAGTGCCCTAGGGTTTGGGACTCATCCAAGGGTGGTAGGTGGCCCTAGAGTAGTATAAATAGAGGGGGAGGGGTCCCTCCCTCACTTGAAGGTTTAAGTTGCTTCTTTGAGCTTTGCCCACATGAAGTGAGGCTTTGTAAACCTTTCAACCAGAAAATACAAAGATTTTCTTTACATTCTTGTGAATTTAAATTCCGCATTTACATTACGTCTTTACTTTATACAATTTAAATTCAGCATTTACTTTCCCGCATGTAAATTCTCGCAATTTACTTTCTCGCAATTTGGATTTTCCTCCTCTCCTTCTAAATGCTGTTGATCAAGGATGTCTTGAGGGTGCTCATTTGTTTTTACATCTTTCTTGCATCCTAGGATAGACTAGAGATCAAGTTTCTATCAAGATTGCAAATCTGTCCTGAACTTGTTCTTTACGCAGCAGTCAGTCTTTGATTTTTAGAAAATTATAGAAAAATCCTTTTTAAGTGATTCTTGTTGTAGAAGGTGTGTGGCTCATATATCCATCTGTGGAAAAATTTTGGAGTCCACTGGTTGCACCATTTGGGAGCTATGAAGTGAAAACCGAGCCCCAAATTTCCTGATCGAAGTTCCAAACTGTATGTAGTCCTTGAATTTTCCTGATATTTATACAAGGTTTTGGAGGTGATTTTTGGAGTGTTTCAAGACTCATCTTCTCATAGGTTGAAAAATTCTCAAAAATTTTGGAGCAACAGAAGTCCACCAACCACCTTCTCCAAGTAAGGATAATTCCTGAAAAATCTGCTTTTGCTTTTCGAAAAGAGGCTTTTGTGATTTGGCTTGATCTCTTTTAGAAAAGAAGTATTTGAATTTATTCCTCTTTGTTTTGGACACTTGAAAACCTGGATTGTGATTTAAAAAATCCCTCACATGATTCATGGTTCTCATCCATGCAAACTAGGGATACACATAGTTGTCTAAGCGTTCCGTTTTTGCGGGTTTTGCGAATTTGAGGAGCACCGGTTTCTTTGCGGGATTGTTTGGAGTACGTTGAGTAGGAGACGATTTTATTTGAGATCATTCACCCCCCCCTCTGATTACCATCTCGGTCCTTCAAAGTGAAGGATCTCTTGATGCTTTTTCTGTTGATTGTACAGAAGCCCATGTCTGATCGAATTGATTGGATGTGTTCTTCTGTCTGCACGCATTGACCTTCATATGGAGGAATTTAGTGTTCGCATATCCTTCCCTGATGTATGTCATGCACAAGTGTTGTTTGAAGTGGACTCTCTGGACCACTGCTAGACCAAGTAACATGTGTCTAAGTTTGTTTTTGAATGTCCTTTTCGATTGTGAAAGTAGCCTTCTTTCCTGCATCTTGTCGAGCTAAAAAATTAGTTTGCTAGCGACTACAAACTATAGGCTTAAGTCCCCAACCTTTTGTCTACTCCAAGCCCTAAGTACCTTGCCTGTTCTGGCCAGCTTGATGTGTAACCTGAGGAGAGCATCACGAATTCGCACCGATTTATCCCAAGCTATATGTACGGTCTGGAGGAAGTCGCATCTTTGTCTAGAAAGCCTCACATCTAAACCTGGTGAATCTTTCCTTTGAGACAGCACCTTCAAGCAACATGGGACAATGGTCCGACATAAGCGAAAATAAAGCCTGTAACCTGCAATCAGGAAAGAGGAGATCCCAATCCTTTGAAGCGAAAAACATGTCTATGCTTGTTAATGTGGGGTTTTCTTTATCGCTCGCCCAAGTGTATTTCCCGCCATTCAACCTAATTTCCTTGAGCTCCGCGTAAAGACTCTCTTGAAAGGCCCATGATCCATCTGTTAAGGTTTCATTGCTTTTGTCTGCCCGCTAGTAAATCATGTTGAAGCAAAAATAATATTACCATCATGTTAATTTGTTATCACTAGAGTTAGCTTGTGTTATATTCTCGAATCAGTCGCAGTGTCTGGTTGAGCTCCATCCCGGTTCACACTATATCTCTACTGTCGAGCTTGGCTTACACCACACCATTAGTTTCATCACCACTGTTTACATCGCAACTCCGCCACACATCATGAAAAGAGTGAATGGAGATTGTTGGAATAAGCGGGTGTTTGGTAGAGCTCCAGCTCCACAAGATTCGTGAACGAATCTGATGGAGCTGGGTTGTAACACCCCGGCATCTAGTATACCCTAGATGTCACCAAAATAGATAGACACATCATCTAAATGGCACAAATAAAGGTAGATTACAGCAAAGGTGCAAATGTTAAAACCGAAAATCTCGGCAGCATCTCCTTTGTTTCTCCATGATTTGAAGCAACAGCAATAATATGGCAATGAATAGCATAATATGAGACATCTAAAACAGCAATAACAATTGATATGGCCACATCTTACGTCTAAAATAATGAATTCAACCACTCCACAAATTATAACGAAGCAAAAGATGAACTTAAGCACACAATCAAGCCATACTCCAAGTTTCATGGCACTATTCTTATTATTATGTCTCCAAATGATAAAAACTTTCTATATGTGAGGAGCTACGTGTAGAAGTGTAGCTAAACCCCTTTCCCGCATGCCGGTTTCATGGTACCTAAAAACAACATAAGACACAAGCGTGAGTTCATCACTCAGCAAGTATATTGCAATGGAACAAAACGAACAGTTCAATGCTAATATCACTATATATCATGCTTAACATCATAACCATGTTCAAATCTCAATGTACACATCTCATTATCATCATCATTTATGCAATGCAATGCACATGTCTCCTCGAAGCACATACCGGTATTGCCGAGTACACACCCATCGGCGTGCACCCTCTTTCCCTTTCCATCCCGTATATGGAGGGTGCTTACTCCTCGCTTCCATTCACAACTGTGGATGGAATCACGAGGTAGGTCTTATTCAATGGCGCTCCGGATTAGTCATAACTTTCTCACCGACCTTACCAGACTAGTTATGACTTTCTCACCGACCTGGCCAGTTTTCATGCCATGTATGCAAAATATGTCATAAACATAAACAACTTGCATATAAACTCAACTAATCATTGCATAGCCTCATAATAAACCATTTTCATCATGTCGCAAGCAAGAGTCAATCATGGCATCATATCATAAAACATGTGTAAACCATCTCATTATCAAACATTACGGCTCCCTAAGCCGCAACCACTACAATACACTTGCCTTCAACCCTTAGGGACGGTGTGGCGAGATGATGATGCCACTCCCGGGATCACACCACCTGCAAACACATGTTTTCCACTCAATATCATACCACCCAAGCAAGTACAAAATTCAAAACACAACGATTCTACCCGAAACCCCGAAAACCTGAAAAACAGACCAATCTGTCGATCGGGACAGCAGGCTTCCAACAATCATAACTTCTGTTCTACAACTCCGAATCAGGTAAATGAGTACATTTTCTCGAACCTTAGGAAATTTCCTAGCTTTTTCTAAATATTGGGAAAAACTGATTCGGCCTCTAAAATTTTCTAATCTACAGATCAACCTAATCTGTTCCAATCTCGTCACAGTTTTGAACACATTCGGTAAAACAGCAATAACTTTCAAACGACTGATCGGAATTACGTGTTCTTGGTGTCCACTGAAATTTATTGAAATTATCTACAACTTTCTCAACACACGGCCGACCAGAAAACACATCTAAAATTACGAAAACTCAAACCCTAGGTCGGACGTCCAATCTGCCCGAAACAGAATACCACTCCAATTCTAGTTTTTGTCGATTCTAACAATTTGCAGCACAACCTTTTGATCTAATGACACCAAAACCTCCACTAGCACATCACCTAATCCACCCCGAACAAGGCCCCAAATCCTTACCTCTTCTTGACGGATCACCCGGTCGACGAACGTCTCCTCCTCGCGACCCGATCTCTCCTCCAATCGCCGGGAACGTCAGATCCTCTTGGACGGAGAGCTCCCGGACAGCGAGATCGCATGTAGGGAGAGGCTCTAGGGCCAGCTAGTGGAGGGGAGGGAGGGGAGGCATGAGGGTGGGGGAGGAGGCGCCACAAAGGGGAGGGGTCGACGGCTAAGGCAAATGGGGGGCGGCGGCTAGGCTTTAGAGAAGGGGCGCATAGGGCTATGGGGGGTCGCATGGCAGGGGGCTATGCTGCCCTCCTCCCCCACATGGGCCGAAAAACTCCACCTTTGGCCCATGTGGGGTCCCCCCTAAGGCCCAAATTGCTCCGGAAAGGCCCGCACTCCCGAAAACGGCCCGAAAACACGATTTAATCCTCATACCGTAAGGTTTTATTCTCTAATTTCACAATTTATAATGTCATGTCATGCCATAGTGTCAAATGGGTATTCCTACCTCTATCAAATCTGTGGGGCTGGAGCTGTGGGTATATTAAGAGTGTTCAGATGGATCATCTTGTTTATATTTTATAATAAAAATATAAACTTAATTCACTTTATTTTAACCTACAAATTTCAGATCTGAGGTGGAGCTGGGATCTAGAGCTTTGCCAAACAGGGCCTACGTATTATATTTTTAGTAGCTAATTTGTTCATTATAGGGCAATTATTTTTGTTTTTTGTTTGAGATGTTTTAGAGGTGTAAGAGTGATTTGAGGAGAGATAAGTGGAGATTGGAAAGATAAAAAATGCATCATTCACCGCTGCTACAAGGTTATCGCATGCGTAAAAATTTGGATCGGGCCAGTGGCAGGGTGAATAACGAGAGCACGTCTCTGGGCATGGTTGGTTCATGACCTGTGGACCGCCTATCTCATCTCGTTGTCAGACAGGCTCGAGTGGGGCGTCACCGAGGGCCTCATGGGTGTAGCCTTTTTTGCTAGTGGCTTGGGCGCACTGGACTTTTGCTATTGATCAGGGACAAGGATATTCGATTACTCGTACACCCATTTCGGCTTCGGTTTAGCTGGCCTATGGGCTCTTGGCGTCCTGGGAGTCGATAGGCTGGTGCTCCAGAAATGACCAGACATCATGTTTGGTCCGTGCCATGGCTCCATTCGTCTCATCTTTTGCACAATTTTTGTTTAAAAAAGCAGATTACCTGTCGAATAGGAGGATTCTAAACAGCTTCTCCCATAATCAGAAGTTGCACTCTACATAGAATTAGAATTCGGTTGGAACCTAATTCTGGTCGGCTCAGTACGAAACCTAAAAGTCGCAGCCAGCTCAACCCAATTCTCCCACAAATAGAAGCAGCTTCTCCCATAATCTAGAATCTATAATTTATAAGGTGAAATGAACTGCGCCACAATATAGGGACAAAACTCAGAAATACTATGAGTTCAAAAGAAAAATCGTAGAAAAAAATACAAGGAATTATCACAGATGGTACACAGAGTCAGATCATGCTGTCATTCTCTCTTGAACATGTTTCTTGCTGGCCTGTCATGAGTTGCTACTTGCTTCCAGGGATTTGGTACGCTCATATGGCTGAGCCGTCTTAGAGCTCCGGGCATAGCATACTGCATACGTGAGCACCAACTAGGTATGAAAACAAATCAGATAGTTTGTTATCAATAGGGATACTTGTTTAATACGGATTTTGTCAGTTCGAAAATTTGTCAAATAGTATCAGATCAAAAACGAATACGGATTTTTTTCGAATGAAAATACGGATTTAGTAGCTCACTATACGTCGAATACAATATGGATCTAACTTATCTGGATATTCAGGCACGCTGGCCGGGCCAAGGCTACTCTTTTGACCCAAAAATGTTTTTGAGTTTCAAAATTGTTTTCTATATAATTATTCCACAAAGTAACTTTTAATTATTAAAATTGGCAAACTAGCTCCAAAAATTATGAAATTTTTTGGGAACATAAAATAACTACTGGTACATAAAATGCGGCACTACCAACCTATGGTAGTAGCGCACTTTGTACTACAGTAGTACCGTTTTCAAAAAAATTAGAAAAATGTGTCTCTCTATTATTTAGCTACCACTCAAAAAGTCGGTGCTACCGCAGAGCGGTAGTACCGCGTTAACAACGGCGGTAACTCCGGCCCAGAGAAAATCTGAAAAACCTTGAAATCTACTGTCGGTGTTTCGTGCACCGGCAATACGAATTTTTGGTTAGTGGGGGTCGCGCGCTCCCTTTCCTCGAATGGTTGACTCAGGAAGCCAGGGGTTATACTGGTTCGGGCTGAATGTCCATACTCCAGTTCGAGCTGTCGGTGTGTATTGTTTCGCCAGGCGAACGATCGCCCAGTGGGTTACAGATGAGGCAGGGGTTCGATTGATCGATCTCCCTGGTGCTCGGCGGGTTTTTTCTTTTAGTTCTATTGCTCGATCTCCCCTTGCCCCCGGAGTCCTGCCTCTCCTTATATACTCGGAGGTGGCAGGTTACATGGGAGTTTGGAGAGAAAAAGGAAGGGGTACTGTATGCCTTGGAGTCTGGTCTTCTGTCTTGTTGTCCGACCGGGCTCCGCCTACCCCCACGCCGGGTTGGTAGTCCCGCAGCAGGGGGTCTTCGGCCGGGCCGGGTGTGGTGACGACCGCTCCGCATTTAACGTCGACTCGGCGATTAATTGTATTTGACCTCAGCTTGGCCTCGGGAGGGGGCGCTCTCCTCCATGATGTGTCAGGATGACGGGACCAGGGCTTGACTTCTTGGCGAGTCCTCTAACATCCTCGGGAAGGGACTGCCTACCCTGATGCAGACGTCGAGGGACGCCGCGACGCAGGCGATTGGCCTGACGTCGGCCGCAGTCTTGACCCCTCGGCCCGGTGGAGCCGACCAGGCCGTAGCGCTCTTTGTGGCCCACGGGGTCTGGTTCTAAATAGGGCCCAGGGCTGGTTCTAAACAGGGCCAGGCCCACTCTTTGTGGCCCACGGGCCTCTTGCCAGAACTGGGCTTCTAAGGAGGTCAGCCCGTTCGTGGTTCCGGGCTGATGGGGGTACCCATGGTATGTGTACTCGTCATCTACCTTCGCTGGAAAAAATCTACTGCTATATAAAACTCGATAGTACCGCCTGGCGGTACTACTGCGATATGCACGGCGGTAGTGCCGAAAACTCTGAAGATGCAAGAAATAATATTGAAACTAAGTCTAAATGCTTCTAATATGAGTTCAAAAAGATTTGAGAAAATTTAAATCTTTATCAAAATCAAGTTACTAGTCATTACTCCCTCTTTATAGTACGGCATCTAATCTATTAATCCTATCTTTTCTTCTAACTCCGAGATCGATAAAAACATAAAAAGGTCCTAACTACTCTTGTACCTCGACCTCGAGTTTTTGAACTTCTTTACTTGACTACTTTAGATCACGATCCTTTATGCCTCAAGATGAACCAACCTATTCTCACAAACTTAAGATAATTGTTAATCCATTAACATGATTGTCATTAATTACTATAAATAAATAAATTTAGGGGCCTAGATGCTTCAATCTCCCCGTTTTAATTGATGACAACCTTAAGAAATAAAGCTTAATGAAATGATTTGGAGTACACATTTATCTTGAGACAAAATGTATACTCTAGGGTTGTGCTTTAGAAGCATTTTACTTCTACTGAGTTTGAGTGGATGAACAATTGAAGTAAAATTCTATTAAAGCGAGTATATATAGTTGAAAACTCCCCCTAAATATGTGCATATAGATTGTGAGAGGAGATCTTCCACATTTTGAGGAATTTTGAAAATTTTGGCAGAGTTTCCTCTATATATGTGATCCGTGGAAGTATGATAAAAAGCGACAATTAATATTCAATAAGGCATTAAATGATTACAAAGATAATGAACATAATAATCAAGAAAAGAATAGAGATATATACAATAAAGCATTTAACAACCATAACATCCAAACGACATTATCCAAAAGACCACAAGACAACCAGAAGTTCAACAAGTCCACACAAGTTTACAAATAAGACAGTCAATAAATATATAAAAGAACTAGACTAATCCTCTCTAATTCTCCAACTTCTCATCCTTTGGCATCAAATACCAAAAAAGGTCTGCACGTGATCACTTAGGAGGATGGAGGTGGAGGTGGTAGCATCGAGGCTCGAGAACGAACGCGACATGAGTAGGTGGCTAGTGCTGAAGTGAAGTCATCATGTAGTCTATCCACGGCACTCCTAATCTGATCGACACACCCTCACACGGAGTCCAGGGTAGCTCGAGTCTCCGAATGAAAGGAATGGATCTGAGCGAATTGATCCATCATATATGAGTGCTCTTGGTCAAGTCTGCCAAAAAGATCTATGCGAAGACTGGCGAGGCTCTTGAGGACGGCATCATAGGCAGGTACGGGTGGATGCTCATCCTGTTGCTGCTCCTGCTACCTCTGAGCAATATGCCCTATTACCTGAGGAGGGGCCTCTCGGGGCTTGTAAGGCTTGTGAGTGCTCGGTAGTGGCCCCCCGGTAGACAGTCATCCTCCTGATGAGGGCCATGATGTAGGGAGCAAAGTAAATCCACTACATCAAATTTCTGCCTCTGCATGATGTTGCTAATCAAGTTCCAGGCACACCCCCTAATAGCATCAAAATTACCACTCTTGAGATGGATGGTAACCCTGATGATCTTGTTGATAAGGGCTGGATGAGGAAGGAGTCCAGGTAGCTGGCTAGGCTTCCTAACTCTGTCGTTGTGGATTTTAGGAAATTTACTGAGCGAGATGCCAAGAGCCAGCTCAAAGTCCCTCTTGGTCATGGTCAGCCTATTAGTGCCAATCATCCACGTGATCTCATTCAGGTCATCATATATGAAAGGGTGGCACAAAATTGTCTGATGAGATCATTGACATAGTCAATCCTCCTGCTCATGAACTCCATCAGCCTGGCTCCCTGGAACAGATTTGGCACGGTAGCATACTGAGGAAGCTGGGAGATATGAACCCGGTTGATCCATTTCTGACCAACAAATTCTTTATCCTTATAGATCTCATAAAAAGACCTTCTGTTGAAACAAAGTATGGAATCTATCCCCAGTGTCACTCCTTGGCTTAGTATACTCATTCTGATCTCTGAGAGCAAAATAGTCATCGCCCTTGATTTGGCGAAGATCGCTACAAACTCCACTTTCTGGAAGCTGCACTTCTTCCTCCACCTCACTGTCCTCCTACATCTCCTCCTCACCTTCTGATTTAGAGTCAACCACCTCCTCCTCATGCTTTGACTCAATAGCTGGTCCTTTTCCTTTGTCAGACTGAGAGATGCCAGCTAACTCCTCTTGGACTGTTCTTCTAGCTTCACGATCCCTCATCTGTGCCATGAAGGAATCGTTGCTACTGGAGTCATCT
This sequence comes from Rhipidocladum racemiflorum, assembly GCA_036346355.1. Taxonomy (NCBI): domain Eukaryota; kingdom Viridiplantae; phylum Streptophyta; class Magnoliopsida; order Poales; family Poaceae; genus Rhipidocladum; species Rhipidocladum racemiflorum. The sequence goes on along the minus strand of CM070573.1, from coordinate 12,194,052 downwards.
CCTGGAGATGGAACATTCCTCGCAGACACTCCGGCGTCGCGAGTCGATTTTCGGATTGTCCCACCTCCATGAAGAACGGGAGTCTTTCCGAGATTTTTAGTCCCACCTCCAAAGGTGAAGCGAAACAATTTAGGGATAATTGACAACGTGGCAAAGGACAAATTTTGATTTTCTGCCAAGTCAGGAAACTTGGTAGTACCGCAGACCGGAGCTACTGCAGAGAAAAGTGCGGTAGTACCGGTCATTGGTGCTACCAACAGATTAAATGTGGTAGTACAAAAGTTTCGACTAACCTAACCCTAATGAAGGGAAGTCAATTGAATCGACATATTTGTTCCAAAATACATCTAAAGAGAGTATATACAGAAATGAAATTACTAGATTCAATAATTGATTTATGCAAAAACTCACTAGTTTTGCCGCATTTTCGTTTTGGCCCTAGATTGATAGAAAAAAGAGTTTAGAGGCACGAAAGGAGATCTCACCTTTTTGAAGGAGAGGAAACCCAAAGAGTGACTGGAATCAACAAGAATGAAGATTTACAGAGACACGGAGGGTTTTGGGAAATGGGTGCGCACGGGGAGAGAGTGAGAGAGAGAGCGCGAAGAAAAAGAAAAGAGGAAGAATGATGCGGTAGCACCGGAGAAGAGAGAAAAGGAAAAGAAGAAGGGAACCCCCCGAATGGTCCCACCTGCCTAAGTGCAGTAGTACCGCTCTTATTGAGCCGGTACTACCGACACCCGGAGGTACCGCAAAACCAACATCGGTACTACCGCTTTTGGCTAGAATTGCTAGAAACAATAGAACCAAGGATTGTAATTTACTCAAATGCATTCATATAATAGTGAATAACTTATATGAGTATTTTCAATCGGATAAAACACCAAGAGCTTGGGGTTGAACTAGTTTTTATTGAAATTAGGTTTTTGGAACAAGAAAAGCAAAATTTTTGACAAAAAAACTCAAGAAACGTAAGAATCAAATTCAAATGATATGTTTGAGCCCAAAAGTGCTTTTAGATGTCTAGAAATGTCAAGATTATAGATATAAGAGTAATGGCTCAAGAAGTATATTATTTAGATCAAATTTGGAGCTTGGGTGAGTTAAAGAACTAGAATTTTATTTAAGATGCATTTTGTCTTTCATTTTAAAATAAGAAGGATTTTGTATGTAGTTATAAAAAAAAGAGATGGGATATACATATACATATATTTGAAAATGAAATTTTCAACAAGAGTTTTGTGAGCACCAAAATACAATATTTTAAGGTAGTTTTGATCTAGTATAAGATTTAGAGTTTTCTTTTCAAGATTAATTTGCATTGTTTTAATATTTTCACATTTTTGGGATGAAGTATACATGGAAAGGTATAATACTCCCCCTAAATGTGTTGCCATTCCAAAGACAAGAAATTCGAATGAGGGCAAATAAATATCAAATAAGATTCAACCATGGTGCATAAGTTCAACCAACATTGGAGAAGTCTATCACATTTAACTCATTCCTCAACTTGCAAAAACGGCTTCATCTAAAGGTTTGGTGAGGATATCTGCTAATTGATCTTCAGTTCTAATGTGGCTAATAGTAATATCCCCTTTAGTCACTTGATCTCTTAAGAAATGATGGCGGATATCTATATACTTAGTTCGTAAGTGTTGGACCGGATTGTTGGCTATTTTTATGGTGCTTTTATGCCTCATCTAAAGTAATTGAGTGCAACAACTACCGGCGGAAATATATTCGGCTTCGGCGTTGGATAGGGCAACGAAATTTTGTTTTTTGGAAAACCAAGAAACAAGAGATCTACTTAGGAATTGACAACTTCCCGAGGTGTTTTTATATCCACTTTGCAACCCGTATAATTCGAATCTGAATAACTAATTAAATCAAATTTTGCACCTTTACGATACCACAAGCCTATATTTGAGAAATTCTTTAAATATCTTAGAATTCTTTTAATAGCCACCAAATGGCACTCTTTTGGAGATACTTGAAATCGTGCACACATGCAAACGCTAAACATGATATTGGGCTTAGATGTGGTAAGATAAAGTAAATTGCCAATCATAGAATGATAAAGCTTTAAGTATACCGGTTTACCTCCCTCGTTGAGGTCCAAATGCTCGTTCAATGCCATTGGAATCTTGATAGGCTTCACGTCCTCCATGCCAAACCTCTTGAGTAGATCCTTCACGTACTTTGTTTGGCTCACGAAGGTTCCATTCTTGAGTTGCTTGATTTCAAGTCCAAGAAAATAGCTTAACTCCCCGATCATGGACATCTCAAATTCCCTAGACATCATATCACCAAATTCTTTGAAAAAATCTTCATTAGTAGAACCAAAAATAATGTCATCAACATAAATTTAGCATACAAATAATTATCCACCAATGATTTTTGTAAAGAGTGTTGTATCAACCTTTCCGATTTTGAATCCTTTTGAAATTAGAAAATATCTAAGTTGCTCAAACCATGCTTTAGGAACTTGTTTGAGTACGTATAGATTCTTAGAGAGTTTGTAGACATGATTACAATTTTTAGGATTCTCAAACCCGGGAGGTTGTTCTACAAATACCAATTTGGATATTTGTCCATTCAAGAATGCACTCTTTACATCCATTTGTAATAATTTGATATCAAATCAAGAAGCAAAAGCTAGCAATATGTGAATGGCTTCTAATCTTGCTACGGGTGCAAAAGTTTCACAAAAATACAAACATTTGATTTGGGTAAAACCGTGTGCAACTAACCTTGCTTTGTTTCTTACTGCAATTCCATTTTCATCTTGCTTGTTTCGGAAAACCCATTTTGTGCCGATGACGTTGTACTCCTTGGGTCTTTCAACAAGCGTCTAAACATCATTTTGGGCGAAGTTGTTGAGTTCTTCGTGCATGGAGTTCACCCAATTCAGATCTTCTAAAGCTTCATCTATACGAGTTGGTTCAAAAGAATACACAAACGATTAGTGTTCACAAAATGAAGCGACACGAGAACGAGTTAGAACTCCCTTACTAACATCACCCAAGATTTGATCGATTAAGTGATCCTTGGATATTTGGTTATGGATCCTTAGAGGCACCCCATGAGCTTGGTCCTATACATTGTCTTCTACCTCGATTGGTTGGACTTGACTTAGCATGGCTAAAGTGGGCGGTTCAACTTGAGTAGAGGGTGGTTGATTGTCTTGATCTTCCTCCTTTTGCTTGACGTCTCCAATCGTCATATTTTTCATTGCTTGCCTCAAGGCTTCATTACCTACATCATCCAAAAAAAATTGTTCTTCTTGAGAGCCATTAGTTTTATCAAATTCAACATCACAAGTTTCTTCAACTAAACCAGAGTTTTTTTTTAAGATAGGATATGCTTTACTCTTTGAAGAATAGCCAAGTAGAAAATTTTCATTGCAATGGCTTTGAAATTTGGAGAACCAAACACCCTTTTTCAAGATGAATCACTTGCAACAAAAAATGCGAAAAATAAGAAATGTTTGGTCTCCTTCCTTCAAGAAGCTCATAAGAAGTCTTTTTTAATAGCTGATGCAAATAAAGACGGTTTGCGGTATGACAAACGGTGTTAATAGCTTTTGCCAAAAAAATATCGTAAGTATTACATTCATCAAGCATTGTTCTTGCCATTTCAATTAATGTTCGATTTTTCCGTTCAACTACTTCATTTTGCTCCGGAGTATAGGTGGCGGAGAATTCATGTTTTTTTCGAAGTTCATCACAAAATCCCCAATTTTTGTATTTTTGAACTCGAAACCATTATCACTATGAATTTTCTTGATTTTGAAATCAAATTCATTATGAGCCCTTTTGGCAAAGCTTTTGAAAATATCGGAGGCTTCGGATTTTTCATGTAGAAAGAAAACCCAAGTGAATCCCGAGTACTCATCTATAATCACTAAACAATAAGAATTTCCCCCGATGCTCTTATAGGTTGTTGGGCCAAACAAATCCATGTGTAAGAGCTATAGTGGTCTAGAAGTGGATATGATACTCTTTAAAGGATGAGAGTTAGCAACTTGTTTGGCGGCTTGACAAGCACTACAAAGTTTATTTTTCTCAAATTTCACATCTTTCAAACCCACAACTAAATCATTTTTGAAAAGTTTTTTGAGTTGAATCACCCCAACATGAGCTAGTCTTCTATACCATAACTATTCCAAGGATGTCTTTGCAATTAAGCAAGTTTGAGACAAGACTCATTTGAAGAGAAATCAACTAGATAAAGATTTCCAAATTGAAAACCTTTGAAAACTAAGGATTTATCATTTTCTTTTGTAATTTCAACACCATTTCAGGAGAAAGAGCAAATAAGACCAAGATTACAAATTTGAGCGACGGATAGCTTTCAAGGTTTCTACTAATGAAACATTTGAAATTGAAAGGTCGTTTGAGATAGCGATTTTACCGAATCCTAATACCTTTCATTTGCTATTGTCGCCAAAAGTGATTTTGTCTTGGTTTTCACCTCCATTCTCAAATGTGACTTGCTCCTTGAGCTCATTGTTCTCAACAATTAAATTATTGCAATTATTAATAGATATTGAAGTAGAACAAGAGTAAGAAGACATGGCAAGCAAGTCATCACATGAAGTTGCTATAGTAGATTTTGAAATATTGCATGAAAAATTTTCTAGTGTAGGCATAGCATCAATGAAATCATAAGAGACTTCTACATCAATTTTAGATTTTGAATGGTCCTTAAGAAGGAGAGACTCATGAGCTTCTTTTAACTCCACATAAGAATCCTTGAGAGAAGTGAATTCTTTTATCAAAGCTTTAGGTTTGGCCTTCTCCTTGCCAAGATACTCATTTAAATCTACAAGCATATTTAGGAGCTCATCATAAGAGAGATGATCATCATCGTTAGATTTTACCTTATCTCCCTTTGCCATAAGACATAAGGAAGAGATGAAGCCTCTTTAGTCGCAACCCCAGCAAGACTCTTCTTCTTCGATGGGGTGTACTCATCGGAGAAGTCGGAATCTAAATACTCCTCTTTGGAGTCCCACTCCCCAATATGGGCCTCACCCTTACCATCCTTGTGAAGCATCTTCAAGAGCTTCTTCTTGCCGTGAAATTCTTCTTTTTGGATGACTTGCCATTGTCATCCTTCTCCTTCTTCTTGGGGGCAATGAGAGGCGAAATACCCTTTCTCATTACACTCGAAGCACTAAATATTTGCAAATTGGTTGTTGCTTGAGTGTTCCATCTTTTTGTATTTTTGTGGGGCGCTAGAGTTTGAGCGCCTCTTTATAAATCTTCTTATTCTTCTCATGAGGAGGGCCATCTCCTCCTCAGTGTCATCCTTAGAATTATCAAGCATCTCTTTGCTTGATTCCGCTTTGGCCTTGAAGGCAATGTTCTTCTTCTTCGATGAACTTTGCTCCAAGAGCACCTCCTTATCCTTCTTGTACAACTCATTTGTTATGAGATTGTCCAAGAATACAATTGGAGTCATTTTTTCCAACTAAAGTGAGTTGAGGAAGAGCGTCACCAATGTCTCGTATTTGTCGGTAGAGCCCTAAGCATCTTACGAACAACATCAAGATCGGTTAGAAAACCTCCAAGACCTTGAACTCATTCACTATATTGTTTAACCGTGAATATATTTCGGTGATGTTTTCATGGGGCAACATAATGAAACTCTCATATTTGATTCTAAGCATATGCAATTTGGTCTCCTTGAACACGGATGTGCCCTCGTGAATTTTGGAGAGGCTGTCCAAATCTCGTGAGCGGTCTCAAGGTTGCTCACGCGATTGAACTCATCCACGTTCAAGGCTCCAAAAGGGGTGTTCATAGCTTGAGCATTGAGATGGGAGTTTCGTTCATCTTGATCAATGATGAATGTGGGATCAAGTGCCATAGCGAAAACCTCACCTACAATTCTCCATATGCTTGGGCTCATGACCTTGAGATACATGGTCATGCGTATTTTCCAATACGCATAATTTGTGCCATCAAAGAATGGTGCCCTGCCTATGGATACACCCTCACTAGCTATCCTTTTCTCTCTAGACAGTAAAGTCTAAATTGAGAGACCAAGCGCTGATACCACTTGTACGATCAAAGATAAACGACTAGAAGGGTAGTGAATAGGAGGTTTTAAAATTCTCAGCTCTAATTACACAAAGAGGCTAATAGTACTAGAAATGAGAATTTCAACAATCAAGGCCTAAAACTTTTAGGTTTCGCTAAAGTACACCAACGATGCTAAGTCTAAGCAATTTAACAATTCTAAATAAATGATCACACTAACGTATATTTGAATTACTAGTAATTAAATTGATCACAAGGAAATTGCATACCACAAGAAGATGACACACGAATTTATCCCGCGGTATCGGAGACTTACCGGTCTCCCATAATCCACATTGAGGTAGCTTGACTCACTTCAAACCGACTCCTTTGCACAATTTGAGCCTTCCTCAATTACTCGAGGTAGCTCTTCCCTACTCCAGGTAGGTGAGCTCCGTTCCTTCACAACCAACTGAGCCTTCTCACAAACCCTCAAAACACCCCCTTTTGCTCAAAAAATTGTCTCTGTAAAATAACTACCGGTACATAAAATGCGGTACTACCAACTTGCGGTAGTACCGTTCGTTATACTGCGGTAGTGCTGACCCTCAAAACAGAGCAAAACCCCTCAAAACACCCCCTTTTGTAAAATAACTACCGCTTGATAACTTCGGTACTACCGACTTTCGGTAGCACTGCACTTTGTACCGCAGTAGTACCTCTCAAAAAGTCAGTGCTATCACAGAGCGGTAGTACCGTGTTAACAACGGTGGTAGCTCCGACCTAGAGAAAATTTGAAAACCTTGAAATCTACCTTCTCTGGAAAAATCTACCGCTATATAAAACTCGGTAGTACTGCCTGGCGTATTACCGAAAACTCTGAAGATGCAAGAAATAATATTCAAACTAAGTCTAAATGCTTCTAATACGAGTTCAAAAAGATTTGAGCCAATACCTTTATCAAAATTAAGTTCTAGTCATTACTCTCTCTTTATAGTACGGCATCTAATCTATTAATCTGTTTTTTTTTTCTAACTCCGAGATTGATAAAAACATAAAAAGGTCCTAACTACTCTTGTACCTTGACCTCGAGTTTTTTTAACTTCTTTTCTTGACTCCTTTAGATTACGATCATTTATGCCTCAAGATAAACTAACCTATTCTCACAAACTCAAGAGAATTGTTAGTCCATTAACATGATTGTCATTAATTACCAAAACCAAATAAATTTAGGGGCCTAGATGCTTTAGTCGTCCACCTGTCTGTCGTGTGTCCTTGTCATGGCATCGCCAGCTTTTCAGAATAATTTTGTAACTAACTTAACAACAAATTGCTCACTAGATTGACAATTGCTAAGACAATTTTAGTGAACTCTCATGCAATTTTTTTGAAACATTTCAAGTCACAAATCCAAATTCACCTAAAAATTAGTGTATTAATATAATTCATCTAGAACATGTACCGCCTTAAATTCACAATAAAATGAGCAAATGTCAATTCACAACTTCCCAATACATGAGTTATGATTCAAAAAACATGTCACAATTTACTTGCTACGTCGATCAGGATCATAAGTAAGATCGTGGCAAGTTGAGGAAGTCGCAACTCATAGTCACTAATTCATAATTCATATGTACCAATCAACCTAAAGGAACGGGCGAGATGCGCCTACTGTGGAGCATTCCCTCGCCTATAGTGACACCACTACATTGGCCAGCCCGCAATGCTGTCATCACTCAGTCGTTGTTCACTCACTGCGCTTGATCACGGCTAGGTATGGAAGGTAAGTGTTGCGTGGCCCAATAGGCTACACATGTAGTTCAAACACGTGCGGCACACGGGCCTAAAGACTTTGTTTGCACAACACATGGCAACTCCATCGAATAGATCATAGAAGGAGGTGAAAGATAGAGGTAGAGCATTTTATAATGGTATAAGCCACTGTTATATAGTGCGGAACTAGATATGTTCTAATGGGGTGTTTCTGCCGGTTTGCCATAGCGCCACGCTAAGCGTCTGCATTGTTCGTTGTGCCAGCCTAGTGCCTCTACGCCGCTTGCCGTGCCGCCCCCTTGCCTCACACCGCTCGCCCGCTTGACGGCCTCAGCGCGTTGTTTGCCATGCTGCTCACCCGATGCCCAAAGGGCGGCGGGGGCAGTCGGGCGTTGAGCAATGATGTGAGGAGTGGAGTAGCGCGGACGGAGGACTATCAGCTGGCCCGGTTAGGCGGCAACGATGAGGAGCTAGGCGGCGACCAATGGGCCAGGGTGGCTAGACGTCAGGTGGGGCTAGGGCGACGACGCCGAGAAGGATCGCTAAAATTTTGGGGTGCCGAGATTGCTAAAATTTTGGGGGTGCCATGTACCCCCTAGTTTCGCCTCTGTTGGTGTAATATATTGACAATGAGTTGAGTTGTAGATATGATGTTTTTTTACAAAAAAAGAGAGATCAGTTTCATGCTAGACTAGCCCAGACATGACCCAGTCGATCGTGCCGTGTCATGCCACCCATCATGCTGAGTTTTCAGTCTCGGTACAACCCATCATTTGTGCTATGCCGGTTTGGGTTGAAGACATTCGCACTGTGCCATGCTTTGAACCGTATTGGACCAATCGTGCCGAGGAATAGCCCAAACAAACACGACCCAATGTCCAGGTCTACTGCCACAATGTCAATTTCCATGATAATACTGCAGGAGTAGCAGGGTTGAAGGACTTGGCTCTTTACAGCCCTAGGTTACTTCATTCACAAATACTGACCACTGGGCCCAGTCACACAACCCTGTCATACTCGGCCGCTTACATACCGGACCCAAAAAACAAACCACAACAGAGTAGCAATCTGTTAGGAAACCAGGCCTTCGTGGCCCATCTGGACTCTCTCGAAACCCTAGCTGGTAGGTTATAAATAGGAGGCAGGGGCTACCCCATTGTACACACAAGCAATCAGAATAATGAAGCAGAGCCGTCCCTCCACATATTGTGTCTCTCTCCCTCTCTCTCTCTGTTCTCCAGTTTATATCTATAAGGCAACACCGGACTATTCGATAGCGAGGTTGTCTAATACGTTATCAGCACGAAGCTTTGCCGGAGGATAGATCGAAAGGTGAGAAAGGTAAGATTTGGAGGAATTGAATCTAATCACTCGATCAATTCTTTGCTTGCATCTAATCTACCCTACGTGGCATGGAGCTACGAAACAACGATTTTACAGTGCATGGCACGAAGTCATCTACTGTAGCGTTGGCTCTCCGGATGATACCCAAATCGCATGAAGCATTGCGGTCCGGCCACTGGATGCCAGCGTCGTGCTTGAAGCTCGAAGCTGGCCACCGATCGCGTGCTCGAAGCCACGTCCGAACCACCGCCGGTTGGTCCTCACTTGAAGCATCGCTGGCTCACTGCGCACAAAGCGCCACGCCGCCTCGGCCCACCGAACTGGCGCCACCGCTGAGCCTGGTCGACGGTGCCCCACTAGGCCCTCTATTGCACACCGCGTGCGGCGCGCCCCCGCGACCTGGCAGGCCGGTCGGCAGTAGCGCAGCAAACAGCCACCGGCCAATCCCGCTCAGTTGCCGCACCGGCCCATGCACGTAGCGGCCACGGCGGCAGCATGCATCCCACCCTAAGCGGCTGGATGAAGTTCGCACGCATGCATGTTAATTGGTCGGTTGAAGTTTGCATGTATAATGCTAATACGCATGCATGCTAATCGGCCGGTTGCATGCTAACACGCATGCATGGTCCTCCCCGCTGGTGCACGGCATGCAGCCGGTCGGCCTTCACTCCGACGCATGCAGACGCACGCCGCAGAGAATCCTCACACGCACGCACGCCAACCAACTCGCTCACAAGAATAAATGCGGCAAAGACGCACGAAGCTTGCATGCGCACGAAGCAAGCGTACAGGGCTAATTTGCTGTCGTTACTATTTTTATGAATAATTTATGAATTTTGCATTTATTGCTTCCTATTAGTTTACTGGAAATTCATAAGAATTTATTTTTCCGCACTTTATGAATTGGGAAATTATTGTTTTATTCCATAAATTGTAAACACGCGCACGAAACAGCGTCGTGTGGCATGCACGAAGCCGATTGCGCACATGAAATCGATCGCACGAAGTCGATCGTGCACATGAATCCGATCGCATGCACGAAGCCGATCGCGCACATGAAACCGATCGCACGAAGTTGATCGTGTGCATGAATTCGATCGCATGCATGAAGCCGATCGCGCACATGAAACCGACCGCACGAAGTCGATCGTGCGCATAAAGCCGATCGCACGCATGAATCTAATCGCATGAATGAAGCTGATCACATACATGCACGAAACTGTATTTATGAATATTTATGAATCGTGTATTTATGAATCTGAATCTTGCATTTATCTTGTATTTATGAATCCCGTACTTATGAATCTTGTATTTATGAATCTTGAAATTATTGCTTTCTTTTGTTTGCTGAAAATTCATGAGAATTTAATTATGCATCTGGCAGCTACTTCCTATTAGATTGCACGCAGTAATCTAATGAAAGAATATTGTGAATATGCAAATATCTAGCATTGTCAAATGTGATTTTGAAGAACTGACCCCGAATAGTCAGAACTATCTCACATGAGCATCATATTTGAAGATCATACTTGCGAGCAAGAAGCTCCAAGTTGCCACCGGCTTAGGATCCTCGAAGGACGCACAACCTAATGCCAAGCAAAACGATTAAATTTTGCCCTTTTTCTCAAGCATCACCTTTCAGCCACTATGAAGAATAAATGCATGGCTGAGGTGAATGCACTTGAGTTATATACTGCGCTTCAGAAGCAGTTCGAGAAGCTCAAGTTCACCATCTTGCTCCAAGCACAGCAAGATTGGGTTACCCTGAAGATTGCAGACTATAGAACAGTGGTTGTTAATGAATTTTGAATAATGAATTGTAAGCTCACGAAGAGCATATGTTTCCTTTCTCATGAATAGAATTGCAATTTATTATTTATTCCAGTATTCTATATTTGCAAGCAATGTTTGAATTACTTTGCCACTGTTTGATTAGAATTATATTTCTTTTCATTTAGAAATTGTGTAGTGCCCAAATGAAGGAGATATGTATTGTTGATAGTGGCACAACAAATACCATCTTAAGAGAGTCGAAATACTTCTAAATAATCACGAAGAACGCTGAAAGAATTACGACAATCGCAGGAAGCGATACCCATATAATAAGCTCAGGAAGAGCCACAATTATATTGCCAATGAGTACAACTTTGATAATTGAATAAGCCCTCTTGTACCCTGAATCAACATGTACTCTCTTAAGTTTTAAAGATATCTGCGCCAATGGGTTTCACGTAGAAATCAATGAAGAAAATGGCAAAGAGTATTTGTGCATTGTGAAGCACGCGGAATATGGAAAAAATGGTACTAGAAAAATGTCCCTCATATGAATCCGGGTTGTACTACACGAGAATCAATGCACACGCAGTGTATACTTCTTTAAAAGCTCTGAATTATTTTCTTTATGGCATTGTATATTTATGTCATCATGGTCTTAGAATGATGAGAAAAATAGTTAACAACTCACAAGGTCATGGCATTAATGTTAAAAATTTCCCAAATCATGAAGATTTTGTGTGCCATGCATGTGCCATCGGGAAATTAATAACTAGACCCTATGTTATCAAAGTGCAAAATAATATCCCTGCATTCCTGGAACGCATCCAGGGGGATATTTGCGGCCCGATTCAGCCCTTGTCGAGGCCGTTTCAGTACTTCATGGTGCTCATCGATGCTTCCTCAAAATGGTCGCATGTATGTTTGCTGTCAACAAGGAATCATGCATTCGCAAAGCTGATCGCGCAGATCATCAGAATCAAGAATGTTTTTCCTGATCATCGCGTGAAGTCCATTCGAATGGACAATGCCGGCAAATTTACTTCAAAGGCATTTGATGATTATTGCACAGCAACTGGAATAACTATTGAGCACTCTGTACCGCACTTCCATACGCAAAATAGGCTAGCTGAAGCACTAATAAAAGAGGATTAAGTTCATTGCCAGACCGCTCTTGCAGAGTTGTAACTTGCCTAACACTTGTTGGGGACATGCAGTCCTGCATGCAACATCACTCATCAATTATAGACCATCGGCCTACAACATCCATTCACCTATGCAACTAGTGCAAGGGGTCATTCCGAAGATTTCCCATCTTAGAAAATTTGGTTGTATGGTATATGTACCTATACCACCCCCACAATGATTGCAATGGGCCCTCTCCGCAAGTCTGGGATATACGTTGGTTATGAGAGTGCATCCATAATCAGGTATTTGGAACCCATGACTAGAGACTTGCATACAGCCCGATTCGCTGACTGTATATTTGACGAGGGTCGTTTCCCGTCATTAGGGGGAGAGAATCAACCATTGGATGAAAAATGCCGGGAAATAATATGGCATTCCACTGGGATCCCCGTGCATGACCCTCGCACTAATGAAGCAAATCAAGAAATCCAGAAAATAATTGATTTGCAGAATTTAGCAAATGAACTGCCTGATCATTTTTCTGATCTGAAGAACGTGGTTAAGTCGCATGTACCAGCAAGAAATGCACCAGAGAGGGTGGAAATACCAAAGAAAGTAGAAGATATCCCTCATCCTGTTCAGAGGCTTCAAAGAAAAAGAACAGGAAATCTGGCTTTTCAAACCCAAAGTACCCGGAGACGTCTGGGGAAAACTAGGCAAGAGGACTTACCACAGCCAATCACAAAAGTGCCCCAAAGCAAGAAGGGGAGCCAATTGAGACCTGGTACTGGAAAGAAGCCTGTGGAAAAGGCAATTCCAGATCTGAACCTTCCATTGAAAGAAGCCGCCGAAAATAATGTGTGCGCACACATTGGCGGAGAAAAACTAAAGGAATTTGCTCCTGGAATGGGAAATAGCAGTGAAGAGCAAGTAGAAGTGCATGAAGCACCCCATGATGAAATGGCCATAAATTTTGTAATAACAGGAGAATCAATGAATAGAGCAACTGCCAATGTCGATGCATACTTTGCAAAGAAGATTGCCACGATCATTGATCATGATCCCGAGCCCGCATCTCTCGTAGAGTGCAAGAAAAGGCTCGATTGGGAAGATTGGAAGAAGGCAATCACCGCAGAGTTAGTCTCTCTGAACAAAAGAGAGGTGTTTGGGCCTGTGTGCCGCACGCCTCCCCATATAAGCCCCGTAGGTCACAAATGGGTTTTTGTTCGGAAGAGGAATGAAAACAATGAAGTTGTAAGGTACAAGGCAAGGCTTGTCGCTCAAGGTTTCACTCAACGTCCTGGGGTTGATTATGAAGAAACCTATTCTCCGGTCATGGGTGGAATTACTTTAGATACTTGATCTCAATGGCAGTCAACTTGAAGTTGAGAATGAAGCTAATGGATGTTGTCACAGCATATTTTTATGGAAACTTGGATTCGGAGATATACATGAAAGTACCGGAAGGTATCCCTATCTCGAACCAAGACAGAGCAAACAGAAACCTATACAGTGTGAAATTGGAGAAATCACTATATGAAATTTGAAGCGATCGGGAAGAATGTGGTACAATCGCTTGAGTGACTTTCTTTGCAAGAAAGGCTACATGAACAGCGAAGATTGTCCATGTGTATTTATACAACGATCCACGAATGGATTTTGTATAATCTACATCTATGTAGATGACTTGAACATCATTGGGACGGATGAATAAATTGAAGAAGCATGCTCATACTTGAAGTCTGAGTTTGAAATGAAAGACTTGGGTAAAATCAAGTTCTGTTTAGGATTGCAGCTTCAACATGTCCAAGGCGAAATCTTGGTACACCAATCTTCCTACACACAGAAAGTGTTGGAGAGATTTGGTTTTGAAAAGGTATACCCCGCAAAGACCCCAATGATCGGAAGGTCACTCCAAGCAGACTTAGACCCATACAGGCCTAGAGAAGAGGGGGAGGAAGTCCTGGGAGCGGAATTCCCATATTTGAGTGCAATTGGAGCGCTCATGTACCTTGCGAATAGCACTAGGCCGGACATTGCGTTCGCCGTGAATTTGCTAGCGCGGTACAGTGCAGAACCCACCAAAAAGCATTGGAAAGGGGCGAAGGACATCTTCCGTTACCTCCAAGGAAGCAAAGATCTCGGCTTGTTCTATAGAAGGAATAATGAATTGAATTTGGTTAGCTATGCCGATGCCGGATACCTATCAGACCCGCATACTGGCAAGTCACAAACCGGGTATGTTTTCCTTTGCGGTGGAACATCAATTTCTTGGAAGTCGTCTAAGCAGACTCTTGTCCCGACGTCGACAAACCACTCAGAAATAATTGCCTTGTATGAAGCCTCTCGAAAATGTGCATGGCTTCGAAGAATGGTTCACCACATTCAGAAGTCATGTGGTTTGAACATGGAACAAACCCCTCAGTATTATCTATGAAGATAATGCATCTTGTGTTGCCCAAGTGCAAATGTGATATGTGAAAAGTAATCTCACAAAGCATATCAACCCCAAGTTCTTTTATGCCCATGAAATGCATAAATGAACGAGGTCAAGATACTGCACACTAAATCGTGTGAAAATCTCACAGATTTATTCACTAAATCACTCTCGGCATCTTCCTTTGAAAGATGCGTTAGAGGAATCGGGATGATGAGGCGTAGGGAAGTGCAGATTTCAGGGGGAGAACTTTCACATACCCCTACATAAATCTCGAACATAAAATTTGAGTACCCAACGTGAATCTTGAAGATTAACATTGAAGCTTGGGTGGATTGTACTCTTTCCCTTAGTAAGTTTTTCATTGAAGTTTTCTTACATAAGGTTTTTGATGAGGCAATCTGTGTAACACAGCAAGCGTATGCCATGTACTCTTTCTCCAAGTATTTTTCCCACTGGGTTTTTCTGGAGTTTTGATGAGGCATATGCATCCCGCGGTGAAGAGTTCAAGGGGGAGTGTTAGGAAACCAGGCCTTCGTGGTCCATCTGAACTCTCCCGAAACCTTAGCTGGTAGGTTATAAATAGGAGGCAGGGGCTACCTCATTATACACACAAGCAATCAGAATAATAAAGCAGAGCCATCCCTCCACATATTGTGTCTCTCTCCCTCTCTCTCTGTTTTCCAATTTAAATCTATTAGACAATCCCGAACTATTCGATAACGAGGTTGTCTAATACAATCATCGTGTCAAGAAGCCCCACAGAGCAGCCAAAGATGACTTGTAGGTTGTAGTAGCCTAAAACCCCCCCAACAACTGGGTAGCCCTCCCCAACCCTGCGCTGTGTTGCCCCATTCCATTTTTCTCACCTCCTCGGCCGCCGCAGCGCACACTACACCCCTCGCTCCCTCTCGGCTTCCCCCACCCCGCCGCCGCCACATCAGCGCCCCTCCTCCACGACATGGGCGCGCAGGAGACGGCCGCGGAGGAGGTGCTGCGCGCCGCCGCGGCCGAGGTCTCCACCTCCTCCACGAAGCGCCGCCTCCGCCTCTTCCGCCGCACCCTCCCCCCTCACCTCGCGAAAGTATCAGGTATCGACGCCATCATCGCCTACGCTCTTCTCCCTCGGGATCGTCCACTCCCGCACGAACTTCAGCGTGGGGTTCTGCGATCGGAAAATTTTCGAACCTTTGACGGCGGAGTCGCTTCGATTTGCGAGAACTGGATCTCCCCGTCTCCCGTGATGTGTTGCGTGTTTGTGTGCTTGCTCGATTCCGTTCAACTTGCAACGGATCGTAGATTGTTAGCTTCGCACTTTTGTGCAGGTGAGCTCGTTAACTTATCCCGTGCGGACATTGGATTGAGATTAGCGCGTAGCTTTGTTCTGCTGACGCATCCTGTGCTAGTGTTATCAACTGCGATCTGTAGTTCGATTTCATTTGTTAATATCATAGGTGTGTCAGCGCTCAGCAGTTATGTAGCTTCTGGAGTTGCTTGTTATTGCATCGTCCTAATCTCTGCGTAGTAGTTTTGAACTAAAGGAATGGAGCTTGTACACAATTCGTGACACTAGCTCTGCTTGATTTCAAGTGATTGCCCCAAAGCAACCATCTGCAGCCGAGCTGCATTTTTCCATTGTTTTTTTTATCTCGTTTTGGCCTCATTTGCAACTTAGACCGAGTTGCTCAACTTAGAGGGCTGACCTTAAAGGAAATTGACTTGTGTTAAGATATGCTATCCTTGTTCTACTATTTGAGCTAGCTCTTATGAGAAGTTCCCAAACATCTGATGGTCTTGGGATTGAAGAAAAGAAAAAAAAAGCTTATACCTGCATTCCTGGTAAGGACTACAGATAGTTTGTGCTAACACCCATGCCCCTTGGTGCTGCATTAGATAGTTTGTGATTTGCTCCTCTACTTATTCTTTGCAGCCCATGCTTCATATAATTTTAGTCTATCGTTAATCTGGCAAGATGTTATGGGTTAGAATTGTTACCACCAATTGTCTGAACTCTAGTTCCTGTTATTATAGTTGCATACTTGCAAGTATAGTGAGTCCAGTTTCTAGAGCTTAGAAGCTTGTATGCATCTGGTACACTTGACATTTTGCGAAGATTTTGCATCAAGCAGCTCGTGACATTATCTTTAACAAACTTTGCGGCATATACGTGTTGTTGAATATATCATGAGAGGTTATTACGCTACAACTGATGATTTCTGATAACATATAGCCTATGTCATCAGACATCAGATCTTTCATTTGTTTAGATTTTTCTCACATTGCTAAGATATTTTTACAAGTCACATTCTGAACCCCAAGACAATCTGGCTGCAACTATCCTAGCCCACCGATTAGGTGAAATTGGCCTACTTTTACTCTTTAGCATTTCTTGTTTACCTATGCAGGGTCATTCTTCCAGCACGGCTAAAATGATACCTCTGCAGTTCATTACCCAATGTTATGTACATAAGCTCAACAAAAAATCATTTCTTCTTAACGTACTTTGTTTCCCCTGCAGAGTCGCCATCAGATACCACATTGTTAGTCGATCTTATTTTCCAGACATTGCCTATCTATGATGATCGGGCATCAAGAAAAGCGGTAGATGATATGGTTATTCAGGCTCTTGGTGAATCAACCTTTATGAAGCCGTTTGCTGCTACACTGGTTCAGTCTATGGAAAAGAATCTAAAGGTTACAAGCCCTCTTGCATGCTTCAAGCTTCTCAGATGGTCATGCTATCTTCTGAAATGGAGCCAGTTTGCCACACTTTCAAAGGGTGGTTTCTCTAGACTGGCCAATGCACAAGCTGTCTTATCTCAAGTTCTCATGGATGGTTCCTTCCGTCAGCGCCGGACATGCAAACAACTATTCATCCGTCTTTTCTCTGAGGTAATTTCCGGAAATAAGTAAATAACTGTAGTACACAGGGTTATCATAATTGGCTCCTGACCATTTCTTATTTGGTTTCATTTTCCAGTGTACTGAAATATATAAGATGTACATAGAGGAGATAAGAGATTTGAGGATTTCGGTGAGGGATTCTCCTGCATTCATAAATCTAATACTGGATTTCACCATTACTTCATCATCGTTATTCTCTAAGTACAAGGTAAACTTTCAACCTAGTGTTTGACCACCAATTTTCATTTGTTATTTATAAGTATGGTACTGTGTTACCTGATTTTTCTGGACTCCCTTCTTTAATTTTGCTTGCGTGTTTGACAATCTGTTGTGATCTCTTTTCAGCCAGTGTTCCTTGATTTGTATGTCAAAACCATCTTGAGTTCAAAAGATCGACCACCACAAGCAGCCAGTGAAGCTTTCAAGCCTCTTTTCTTGGATATTGGGCATGAGGATTTTAAAAATGTTGTTCTCCCATCATGCATAAGGATGCTGAAAAGAAATCCTGAGATAGTGCTACAATCTATTGGATATCTTCTCAAAACAGTTCATTTAGACTTAAGCAAGTATTCCATGGAGTTCATGCCAGTTGTTCTGCATCAGGCTCGGCATTCAGATGAAGAGAGGAGGATTAATGCTTTGAGCATTGTAGGAACATTAAGCGAGAAGTCCAGTGATCCAGACACTCTACCCTCCATGTTCAATGCTATTAAAGCAATTTTAGGAGGTTGTACATATAGTCATATACAATTTCTGTTTTCTGATACCTATTTACCTATCATATTATCTTTACTCCTGTTAATGTTCTAAACCCTGCAACTTTAACAATGTATAACACACTGTGGAATTTGGTATTATAATTCATATAGCTCCTGACAAACTTGATTTGGGCAGGCTCGGAGGGGAAACTATCACTACCATACCAGAGAATTGGAATGATAAATGCTTTAGAGCAGTTGTCAAGATTTCCTCCGAAGCAAATAAGCAGACTTGCTCCCTCAATATCTAGTTTCCTTCTAATGAGTTACAAGGATGATGGTAAAGTTCAAGTGTTCCATTCTATGCTTCATACCCTCATCCAAGAGGATCAATTAATAGCTTTGCTATTATGACAGGTATTGAGGAAGTGAAATTGGCAATTCTCCTAGCTTTGGGATCCTGGGCTTCAGTATCAGCTGAAGCTGTCCAACCAGATGTTATTTCATTTATAACTGCAGGCTTGAAAGAGAAAGACACTTTAAGAAAGGGGCATCTAAAGTTAATACAAGTCATATGCAAAAAATCCGATTCATTGACTAAGGTAACATAGTTACTTTCAGTTGTCTACAAAAAAAAATAATCTTCCTGTTGAGTTTTTTTTGGTGCTAAAGGAAGAGTGATTGAAAATCAGATGAAACGCTGATACTAATGACTGATGCATATTAATTATTGTTAAATTTGTTGTTGTTCAGGTTACTTCTTTGTTGGATCCTTTGATTCTGTTGTCGAAAACTGGTTTCACCAAGGCAACACAGCGGTTGGATGGAATCTATGCACTCTATGCAATATCGAGGCTTGCTGCTATTGATACAAAAGCAGGTTTTCTACAATTTCCTTTGATATCCTTGGGTATTTTTTTCATTTGTATTGCCAAGTATCTTTCCTGATAAATATGGTTTAAATGGATATGCAGATGGTGCTGTCCTGAAGGAGAAGCTCTGGGCATTGATTGCTCAAAATGAACCCTCATTGATCTCTGTACAGTTGGTAATTCTTGTGCCCTTTGAATTTTTAACAAGAATAATTTGTTCTGCAAAATGATTGAGACTCCCTATTTATCTCCTTCCATGACTGGTTCATGGCATAAACCTTGTAGTAGTTTGCTCTATGTATTATTGAAATTGTCATAACAAAGGGTTATACTTCAGCGTCTCCATAACTTTTTTGTTGATTCTTCGAAATGCGATGATAAGCTACATTGTAAAATCTTTTTGTTTTGAAAAATGTTCTTGAAGAATATGAATGATCAATGATTATGAAATACTTTGGTGGTTTGGGGTAAGCATTGGCATTTTAATTTTTCTAACAGTTCTAAGTTTACCAGATCTTTTGATGCTACCTTGAAACTGAAGCTCATTGTAGTAAGTTTTTTAACACAACATTTTCTCATTGCAGCTGTCCAAACTAACAGATGAAGATTGCTTAACTGCTGTGGATCTTCTTCGATCACTGCTTGTGGAGCATCTTTTCCGGTCTTGCTCTAGCATGTGACTCTACCGTTACTAAATTGGATTTTATGTGTTACATTCTTTCCTAGACTTATCAATTTTTTAACTGCAGGGTCCAAGAATTTTTTTCTATCCAGTCATTACTACAGGTATCTATAACGGGCAAGCATGCTCCAATCTGTTGAGTTTGACTTGCTTATACCAAATTTTCTTTTAAACTCCTGATAACATTTAGCTTTTATAGTGTAAGCGAAGTATTTGCCCTTATAAAATCAGTTATGTGTCTGTAAGCTATATTGATTTGTTGTTTTTTGGTCCAGCTGCTAATATATCTAGTTTGCCATCCGAGTTGGGAAGTCAGAAAGATAGCTTATGATGCCACCAAGAAAATCCTCTCAAGCTCTGGTGCCTTGGCTGAAGATCTTCTCTTCTTGTTCACTAATTGGTTGTCACTAGTTGGAGAGAGATTGTCAATATTGAAACAAGGGTATGTGACCTATTTGTGGTTGAATACTTATATGGCTTATTCTTAATTCTTCACCTCCCTCTTGGGGGTGAATGCACTTTACAAGGCATCTGCTTTGGTTGTGTTGACATTATTCTTCGTCTGAACCCTCTAAATGTGTATCCTGATTCATCTCCTTTTCAATCAGTGATATGGATAGCTCTGCAGATTCACAACTACTATTCATTCCATCTACTGAGGTCCTTGTCAAGTGCTTGTTGTTGTTTGCACCTTACGCGGTTGACCATAGTCCGAGATCATATTCTCGACTCATATTGTGTTCTCACCACCCTTGTATTTCCGGCTCCGGTTCTCCTGCTGGTGTATGGAAGGTTGGATCTCGCTACCTATCTTTTGTATACATTTTGATGTGACTAATTGGTTTGTTTCTCCAATTTCAGAGGTTGCAGAGAATGTTGAAACGACAAAAGATCTTCTTTATTGACTTAATTTCACCCAAGATTTCGGGTATCTGCAAGGTAATTCTAAAATTTGGAATTTTAATATGATAGGCATGGCCTTTATTTTCTGGCAGAATTTTAAATTTTCTATTGATGTGTGCTACTATTTTAGCAATGCTAAAGGGCAGATATTAGGCCATGACACCTTTTGAAATTCCTATCAAATGTGTAGATGTGCAACAGGCTAGAAAAAATAGCTGAATGTACTTCTGCCTTTATAGTGTATGTTCGTTAGCACATGGTACATACTATAATTTTTTTTAGCGTCAGTGTTGGAAAGCTACCCGACTCTCTGGACACGATTTCGGTTGTGGTGCTGCCGAATGCACACCTTTTCCATTGTCTATTGCCTTGCTTAAATAGAGAATTACATGGAAATTAATTAAAGCTATTTAAGACCTCCAATTAGGGCGCCATTCCTATATCCGGGTCTCTTTCTATTCTTAGCTAAACAAAGCAAAGGAAACTAAAGATAGGATTTTCCTATTCCTAAAATATAAGGCATGTGCTTATTCCTACAATCTCCTCCTAAGCCCTCATGCTCACTGTTTTACATGGATGAGGCCGATCCTTTTACGCATTTCATGAAACTTGGTCCTTCCAAGCGCTGTTAGAATGTCGCTTAGTTGGTCTTAAACACGATGAAATCCACATTGATCGACCTTCCTCCCCAGCCTCTCGACGAAGTGATATTTACCCGATGTGTTTACTCATTCATGGAGAACTGATTCTTGATCAAAGCAATGGCGGACTTTGTTGTCCACCCTCGGCGTGGCGCTTTTGTTCTTTGTCCCTGCATTTCGTGACAAAGACACGAGCAAGCCATTAATGCTTGACTAGCAAAGATTCTGCAATGCTATATATTCGCCGCAGCCTAGATTTACGCCACCACCTTCTCGCTTCATGGATTGCCAGGTGATCTGACCGCTAATCGAGGAAGAACATCACGCAGGTTGTGCTTTTGCTTGCATCAACATCCCCTGGCGAAATCACTATCATCAAGCCGGTGGATGAGGCTTCTCCTTCTCTCCTATCGAACCGTGAGACCCCATCCTTGGGTCCCGGCCACATAGCGCAAGATGCGCTTCATAGTCGCGAGATGATCCTCTCGAGGATCTTCCAAAACCTGGCCACATACCCAACCGAAATGCCAAATCAGGGCGGGTATTGACTGTGATACCTTAAGCTCCCGACGATACTCTGTATGTCGTCGTGATCAACACGGCTCAACAGTTTGCTCGGGCCAGACGCTGCTCCATGGCACTTGAGCAGATTGCATCTGCCATGCCACTCTTCTCCGCATCTTGCCACAGAGCGCCCGGCACGCTGAGATCCGCCGCCACCTCAATGCCGAGGTAGTAGTGAAGTAGGCCGAGGTCGCTCATCTTGGAATGTAGCACCATCAAGCTTCCTTAAACCGCTTGATATCCTCAATGTTCGCACTGGTGATCACAAGGTCGTCTACATAGACCCGATCACTACCGCCGCCATCGGTCTGCCGGAGGTAGATGGCGTGTTCGACGGCTCTTTTTGAAACCAAAAGACAGTAGTGTCGCCCGACCTGCGTTCCATGCGCGTGTTGATGCCTGCATAAGGCCTTCCGTAGCTTGAGCACCTTGTGCTCCTTCCCGTGACTATGAATCATTCTACCGCCGACATAGACCTCTTCTTCTAGGTCGCTTAGAATGCCGACTTGACATCCATGTGGTGCACCTCCCACCCTCGTGTGCGAGAGCGATGAGCAAAGCGACCGAGTCAAGCCTCGCCACCGGTGCGAACACTTCGTAGTCGATCGCTGCCGCCAGACGTACTTTCACCACGAGGCGTGCCTTGTGCTTGACACCGCCCCATGCTCGCCACGCTTCACCTTGAAGACCCATTTCAGCCAATCGGCGTCGCCGTCGGTGGAGATCCACCACGTTTTGTTATCCTCGATGGATTCCATCTTCCACCATTGCCTTCCTCCACCGGTGAGGTTGCGCCCGCCTCCACGAATGACGCAGTTCGTCGCGACTCCACAAATAAGGAGCTCCTCCATGATCAGTACTCGGCGCAAGACCGGCGGCAGGCCGGGCCGATGATGTTGTCCATCCGCCGGCACGGAGTGTCTCATCGCCGTCATGGTCGGCGGCCCGCCAGCTCGTCCCCCGACATGGAGAGGAGAATTCCACCTCGCCGTGTCTCTGGGGTGGTATCTCCGCCGCATGAGGTGATGCGGTGGCGCTACCGCTTTCTTCCTGGCAGACCACCGGAACCTCCGCGGTGCCTTCGGGCCGGAGGTCCTCAGGTGGAGTCGAGTACCCACCGTGAATACGCCGTTGCCGATCGGGCCGTCGCACGGCGTCCTCCGCGAGCTTCTCAGCCCCACTGGCTCTCGCCGTCACCACGCGTCGCGTGTCACATGGACACGCTGCGTGGATTTCCGGTCGATACGCCTTGGACAGCCGCCGTGGCCAGTCGATTTAAGATCATCTTCCTGGCCACGATCCTCCGGCTTTTCAAGTGTGGCGTCGTGTTGACGGCGATGCACCCAAACGTTTCGGTGGTATCGCGGCTTCTTTCCATGCCATGCCTCAAACGGCGCTATGCCGCTTCACGCCTTTTCGGGCGCCGGTTGAGGATGTACACCGCGATGGTCATGGCCTCGCCGTAACCATCCTTAGGCCTTTTGCCTTGAGCATGCTCCTTGCGTCGCCGCTACCATCGTGCCATTTTTGCGCATTCCACGACGCCATTTTTTGCCGCGGTCAGATGCGCGGGTCTGGGCGATGAACTCCATTCTGCCGCCGAAGATTTCTGGCGAATTCCCATCGAAGTTGAATTCCGCTTCCGCGGCCATGAGCGCCCGAGCTTTAGCTTGACTTCCCTTGGCGCTTGGATCTCCTTGATCGCCTCCGCCGCACGGTCTTTGATCGGGATCATGGTCACCCTGAAACGGGTGAGATCATCGACGAGCAACAAGAAGTACTTGTTGCCGCCGAGTCGCCGCTGATCTCGCCCACGAGATCACCGCAGGCACCGCTCGCGGCGACGCCATTCCGCCCATTGAACGAGGTGCGCCTCGCTTCCGGGCCATGCACGCCAAGACACCTCCGTGACTTGCCCGAAGCCTGGCGATCCCCGAACTAGCTCCTCCCGAAGCTAGCTTCACGAGTGCCGCCATGTTAACATGGCTAAAGCGCCGCGTAACGCCAACGCCGCCGCCGCTCTCAGATTGCCAAGCACTTTGCCATGCGCTTATCTTGATGTGGAGCGATACATACGATTCACCAAGGCGTCACCTTGGTCGCTAGCCCCGCCGGCTCCGAATCCTCATTACGCCGCTTGATCTCGATCTTGAAACGGACTTCGCCGAGCCGGCCTAGGCCGACGATGTTTGTTGTTAGCCGGAATGAAGTAGACCGGCAAATGACCTGAGTTCGCCATTCTTGCACTCCGAAGATGGCGGTGCCTTGCCTCGATCCGTGCCGAATCATCGCCGGCGCAAGACGGTGCCTCGCACCTCCGGATTCAGGCCGAGAATGCGGCCCTAGACCGGGACATATGATTAGTTGCCAGTCCAGACTCCATGTCTCGCCTCGCCTTCTTTTTCTCCGAAAGCCGAAGACCTTCTTCAGATCTCGACCGAGCCGTAGAGCCATCATCATGTTCGGCCCGGCGCCGGCGAGGAAGGATGGTGGAGCAAATTTTGCGAAAGCAGTGAGGCTTCCTCCTCTTCTTGGATCGCATGGGCTGCTTCCTTCTGGGCTTCGGCCGGCAATCCCGAGCCTAATGGCCCGTCTTGCCTTGATCGACAAGATTCGCTTTTCGCACTCACGGCCACGCCTGCCGACGCCGCCCACGCAGCCAGCGTTTAGAGTCGCAGCCAATGCGCCTCGGCCGAAGTCGCCTTGTGCTTGCTCCGCCAGATTCCGCCTCCGCCTTTTCCGGCCAAGGCCCCACTCTCCTCCGTGAGGTACAGTTTGCTTCTTGTTCAACGGCCGGCTTCGCGAATGTTCTCCGCTTCCTTGAGACGGCCGGTTAGTTCGGCCATCATCGTCGACACGTCCCAACAAATGGCCGTCACGATGGCGAGCACCGGGCCGAAAGCTGAGGGCAAAGGCAAGCATCTTTTTGACGATGTCCGCTCCTTCACCTCTTAGCCACGTGGTGAGCGCGCCATCCCTTCGAGGCGGAGCCCAAAATCCTCGACGCTTCACCATATTGAAAGCAATGAGATCAAATTTCCTGCACTGCTGGCGCCGTTGTTTCCTCACGCGCGCCCGACTCTCATGGTCGCTGATCGGCCCCCCAGGCCTCCTTGTCCCCTTCTTGGCGAGAGCTCAGATTATCTCCTGGCACCGCGCCACACAAGACGTCAAGCGCCATCGCTTCTTCTTGTGCGTTGGAGCCGCCGGCCCTCGATGACGCCCATAATGCCCGCTCGAAGCTTCACCTTCATCAGAAGCGCCCAATCCGAGTAATTGGTCTTGGTGAGGGAGGGATAGCTAGTCCCGCTTCCCACCTCACGAATCACCCTCTGGATCACTCCGCCACTTCCGGAAGTGTCATCCTTGGCGCCGGCTCTTCTTTGTCATCGCCCAAGTTCGAAAACTAGAGCTCTGATACCAGTTGTTGGAAAGCTACCCGACTCTCTGGACACGATTTCGGTTGTGGTGCTGCCGAATGCACACCTTTTCCATTGTCTATTGCCTTGCTTAAATAGAGAATTACATGGAAATTAATTAAAGCTATTTAAGACCTCCAATTAGGCGCCATTCCTATATCTGGCTGCCCTTTCTATTCTTAGCTAAACAGCAAAGGAAACTAAAGATAGGATTTTCCTATTCCTAAAATGAAGAGGCGCACAGGCTTATTCCTACAGTCAGTGGCTACCCTGGCTACAATAGCTGCATTTGCAATTCTGCCAGGGACAATATAGATTAAGCTGGACTGGTTTACTCTGCCCAAGTTTATATAGTTTTTGGGTAATTTTGATACAAGTTTTTTTTGTGATTGAACACAGCAATCATTAGCTTGTTAATAAAAAAATGAAATATAGTAAAAGAACAATATCCAAAATGGGAGTGTCCTTGGCTGGATCTGGGGGAAATTGACCAATTTTGGGTGGTCCCTAGCCAATTTCCAGCTAGCTTGATTGTGGCGTAGTCAGCTTACCATATTTACTTATGCGAAGCTAAGTATTTTTTTACCATACACAATTTTCCTGTGCATTATTACGGTATTACCTTTATTTGGGTTGATAACCAGTAGATTTGTTTTTCAGGAATTACTTTCACAGAATGGTTTGTGTAGTTCCAACAAGCAAGAACAGCGTGCAGCATTATGTTCATTATCAACACTGATGACAATAACACCAAACGATACATTTCTAGAGTTTGAGAAGGTCTGTTACTCTTCATATTTCAAATGAAACTTGCAATATCTTCTTCTAACATTTTCTTCATATTGTTCACTTTCCAGCAATTCATAGGGCTTCCAGATCGCACTTTGCATGATGGCTTCTCTGAGAATGATATTAAGGTGAACTGTCAGTACTTGTTGGTGATATTTATTTTTAAAGTAAAAGATATCAAAAGTCCCATTGTGATTTCTAAGGCCCATGTATTTTAGGTCATAATAGCATTGCATATTTCTGAGGTCGCATCTACTCATTTTTGGACTGGTATAATATATTGGTTTTTGTGCTTTTTGAACATGCATGAATGTGTCGCCTTTGTTCTCTTCTCACTTAATGACCTGTGTTGTTGCGTTTGTTCCCAAAGCCATGGTCAGTTTAATTATGCATTACCATGTCAATAACGGTTTTACTAATTTTAACACACCACTATTTATGTACCCATAATACAAGCTGAATGAAACATTGTACCTTACTGTCATGATGGCTTAATATTGCTTCGTGCGTTATTATATCTCTGGCCATATACAACTCTGCCCTTTTTTATGTACCATCAGTGCAGAAATTGTGAGTTATTTTTATGTCATAAATATTTCATGCTCAAAACGTTTCGCATTCTTTTTAAAATTTCTTATGTACAGAGATGATGGCATGATATTAATTGTTTTTCTGCCTTTATCAATTGCTTCTTATTTCACACTGCTCCTTGACGGTGGATAATCCTACTGTAAGGATGTACTTACAAGTTCTCACTCCAATGTAGATATTCTTTACTCCAGAGGGGCAATTGTCAACTGAGCAAGGGATTTATGTTGCTGAGGCTGTTGCTTCAAAAAATACGAAACTTGCAAAGGGACGTTTTCGTGCATATGATGATCAAGATGCGGTAATTCTTGTTCTTTACATCCCGAAGAAAAAAAAGTCCTCTAGGGCAAGAAAAATGAATTTTAAAATTTTGTATTTCTGTGCAGCCTTTTTCTTTCCTCTTTTAGTTCTTGCAACATGGTTTTTCGTATCACTTTAATTGGAATATGTAGCCCTGCGAGGTTGTGACCAAATCATTTATGGCTGATGAAGCTTAACCACTGCAATTTGGCACCTTATATTGTTGGAAATGTTGCGGTGTGAACTACAAACATCTGGCTCGTAGATAATGACTTATTATTGTTAAACTAATTTGGATTTTGGCTTTGCAATATTTTATAGGACAATGCTCGATCTGGTGTCCCTGCAAAGAATGACAAGAGAGAATCCTCTAGCATTGGCAAGAGAGAAACTGGGAAATCTACAAAAAAGACAGGTATTTCAAGCTCTTGGTTTTGAGACAAGTTAGGTTTAGCGCACTGTTTGGTAAACTTTATGTTATACAATTTTTCAGTTCCTGTTGATAAGGCCAAGACTGCAAAAGAGGAGGCCAGAGAGTTGCTTTTGAAGGAGGAAGCATCCGTGCGTGAGAAGATTGGACATGTGCAGAAGAATCTTGCCTTAATGTTGTATGCTCTTGGTGAATTGGCTATTGCTAATCCTATATTTACTCACGGTCAACTACCTTCTCTGGTTAGCAATCCTACCCTTGCCTTCTCTAGTCACTTTTTCTACTCTGTTTCTGGGTAGGCGTGCCTCGTGTTGCACATTTTTTATCTAAGCCTAGAAAACTGCCAAAAATGTTGAATGCATTATATATAGATATCTATGTAAGCGCATTGTACCAAAAATGTGTGTTTGAATTAATTCATTGAAAGTTTGTAATAATGTACGGCTGCCTAGTATGGTATTTTGTTGTAACAATAGTACCTAGTTGGACAGTCAAATCATGGGAAAAAGGAATATCTGGCTAATGAACTGACTATCAGATATGCGATTAAAAAGTAGTTTAATATCTATTTGGTCATTCAGTGCCGAATAAAGCATATATTTGAGAGATTTTTAGGTTTTAAGTTCATTTTCCCCCCAGATATGACCTGGTTGTGAATTGTGATGATTGCTATATGTCATATGTGAAGGGCTAGATATACTGTAGCCGATTATATACTCAGCGTAGGTTGTAGATTTGTGTTTGTTTATACATGTTATGGCTTAATGCTTGATGGTGTTCCATACTTCCATGCAGGTAAATTATGTTGCACCGTTGCTAGGTTCTCCAATAGTAAGTAATGCTGCATTTTGTGCAATGTTGAGGCTAGCACGTTGCACAGCCCCTCCTCTTTCCAATTGGGCGCCTGAGATTGCTGCTGCTATCCGTGTAATCTCTGTTGAAGATTTTGAAATTGTTATGGACCTTATGCCTGTGATTATGGAAGAAGATAGTAAGAAGAGATCATCATCTGGCCTCTTTGAACAAATAGTAACTGGGCTGGCAGTTGCATGCAAAGCGGGACCTCTTCCAGCAGATTCATTTACTTTTGTTTTTCCGGTATTTCTTCCATTTTGTCAGTAATCCTATGATAAATTCACTTTTGTTCCTCTTCACCTTTCCCTTTACCCTTTTGCGTTTTTCGCTTTCTTTTCATTATTTTTCTCCTTTTGGTTCAGATAATGGAGAGGATCCTTCTTTCTTCCAAAAAGACATGCCTTCATGATGATGTGCTTCAGATATTATCTATGCATCTGGATCCAATATTACCCCTTCCTCGACCTAGAATGTTATCAGTTAAACATTCTTATTTCTCTAATGACTTAATGATTTTCATTGTTTATTCCCTCTTATTCACTAACTTTTTTTGGCGGGGCTCTAGGTTCTTTATCATGTGCTAAGCACTGTTCCTGCTTATCATCCTTCGGTTGGGCCTATGCTGAACGAGTTATGCCTTGGTCTAAAAAGCAACGATTTGGCACAGGTTGTTATTTTGTGGTTAATTCCTCATCTCAGTACTTTGTTTCACCTGATTTTATGAAATTCTTACACCCTTCTTTATTTAGGCTCTTGTTGGAGTATATGCAAAAGAAGTGCATGTTAGGCTTGCCTGCTTAACTGCTATAAAGTGTGTTCCTAGCCACTCTGTACAACGGGATTTGCAGGTTTCAACAAGCCTCTGGATTACTGCTCATGATCTGGAGAAGGTTGGTAACAACATTCCTACTAAATTTGACATTGAACTGTGTTTTATTAATCTTTTTTTACATCCTTAAAAAATGTTGAACTTTTGATTGTTAAAAAAATGCTGAAGTGGTGTACTCATTGGCACATGTACCTTTTCTAGGTGGTTGCTGAATTAGCAGAGGAGTTATGGGATCGCTTTGGTTTTGATGTTTGTACTGATTATTCTGGTATTTTCGACGCGCTTTCCCATAAAAATTATAATGTTCGAGCTGCTGCAGCTGAGGCTCTGGCTGCTGCATTGGATGAAAATCCAGACAAAATGCAAGTAAGTCTCCAATGGTGCAAATTCCCCCTGTGCATTATGTTCGTACTAGTGTCATTTTGTTTATTTAATTGCAAACTATTCAGTATGATGGAATAAGTCTTGGTCATTTGTGGGCAGCTTTTGACTAGCTTTTGGGCAGCCTTTAGGGCAGCTTTTGATGGAATAAGTCTTGGTCATTTGTGGGCAGCTTTTGACTAGCTTTTGGGCAGCCTTTAGGGCAGCTTTTAGGCAGCTTTTGAATAACTTTTGGGCAGCCTTTAGGGCAGCTTTTAGGTAGCTTTTGACTAGCTTTTGGGCAGCCTTTAGGGCAGCTTTTAGGCAGCTTTTGACTAGCTTTTGGCAGCCTTTAGGGCAGCCTTGTGATCAGATATTGTATGCTGCGCCACTATAAATATGGCACTTGCCCAACCCCTTAGGGCGGCAATAGCACCGTATGAGCAATAAAATTCAGAAAATTTGCCCCGGTCGGTGTGTCATTCTCTCGATGATAGTAAGAATAGTGCTACTAACAACCGAGTATCGAGCCGTTTCTTTCGAAATGCGACTAAACATCTCTTGCTCATCTCCTTCCCAGCTCCTCCTCGAAGCTTAGCGCCAGCGGCTAGCCACAACAACCAAGTTTACGCTCCCTTCATCTTTCTCAAAACGAGCGGCGGCTGCGGCGACTTCTTCTAGCGCACCACCCACTTTGCGCCATGTCGGCGACAGCCTCGCTTCAGCCTTGCCGAAAGGCAGCAGAGGTCGGTTGCCGCAGAGAGATCGGCGAGCGAGCAAACAGAAAGAGAGCTCAGCAGCGATTACGGCAGCAAGCGGCAAAGCCGGCGCGGCAGACCGGCGGCAGAAGAGCAGGTGAAGCGAAGCGCATGGATGCACAGCGCGCTGGCGGCAGCAGAGTTTGAGGTTTCGCCAGTAACTCGCCAGCGGCCGGCCAGCCGAGCAGCTCAAGCCGGAGAGGGAGGCAAAGAAGTGGCGAAGTGGCGGCGCGAAAGCGGCGCTTGCCCACCATGAGCGATAGCCAGACGATTTAGCGCAGACCGCCACAGAGCTCCGGCGGGGACGCTTGGCGCGATCGGCCTCCGGCAGAGCTTCTGGACGCGTGGCGCGATCGCGCTCCCTACAGAGGCGGCATTGGCTGACGGAGATCGTGGCCCTTACGGTAGCGGCGACTTCTCCTCCCAGGCCGACACATGGTCACCGCGCGACCCAGGCCATTATCGTGACATTGGCCCCGTCTTTGGCCTACCTCACCAAGACCAACTATGTCGAGCGTGGGCGCTGATGAGGATAAGGCTCCAGTGCGGCACATGGGAAGCGTCCGGTGCAGCGGCGCCGATCATTTAGGATCGACGGGCGCTGGATGCCCTCATCGCCGCATGATCCGCCGAGATGCGTTCACGCTTTAAGAAGCGGATCGCTAAGGAGGCTTGGGATGCCATCGCCGCAGCACGCAGACGGGCAGCGGATCGCGCTTCGCGAAGACCACACCGGCAGCACTTCGCAAAGAGTGGGAGAACTCCGGCCTTCGTGCCAGGCAGGATGTTGGCGACTTTGCTCTCGCCTTAACACTCTACCGCTGGAAGATGGTGCGGTTTGGTGACGACACCTACGATGAGAGAGAGCGTCGAGAAGCTCTTCCGCTGCATCCCCAGAAGTACAAGCAGATCGGCCGCTCAATCGAGTCTCTATTGGACCTCTCACGATGTCGTCGAAGAGGCGAGTAGGTGTCTCAAGCTGTCGCCGACAATGACTAACCACCCTCTCTCGGGGCCTATCACCATCGGCGGGAAGTTACATCTCACTCGAAACAAATGGAGGCTTGCTGCAGGGTACGGGAAGAAGGGGAGTCCTCTCGCCGCGACAGCAGGCCGCACACGCCAAGCCGCCGCAAAGCGCCGCGACGCTGCCAGCCGGTGAAGCGAGGCGTGCCAAGGGCGCATTACACGCGAGGCGCCAGGCGGCGCCAGCAACCAAAGGCACGCAGACGAGCGACTCGCCACAACGCGGGCAAGCAAGGCCATTGGGGCTGGGCGGAGTGTCGCCGACCACGACGCGGGCCAGGCCCACATCGCCGCAGTGGAGGAAGAAGAGCCGCTGCTTCCGGCACACGCAGCATCGAGCTATCTCCTCGCGATCATGACGCAGAATCTCCTCCACCTTGATGAACCGAGAGCACACGCTCTTTCTTGGCGACAGCTCAGCAGTGACAAGATTGACGTGGTACCTGACACCGGGCGCCACTAATCACATGACCGGCCGACGGAGTTCTTCACCGAAGCTTGACTCCAACGCCCGAGGCTCGTCAAGTTTGGGACGCCTCAGCCGGAGAGATCGAGCGTCGGCCTGGCCATACTCACCGCCAAGTCTGGTGAGCAGCACAGTCACGAGTCTACTACATCCCGTTGAGGAACTCTATCATCGCCTTTGGGACCGGTGGATGAGAATGGTTCGGTGTGTTAGTAAAGAACGCAGTCATGAGGATTTGGGATCGCCATCGCCGCTTTCTTGCCAAGGTAACGAGGCACCAATCGACTCTACATCCTCAACGCGTGGTGGCACAACCTGCCGCTCGTCGGACGACGAGGCGGCCTGGTGAAGGCATGTTCGCCCGGACACCTTTCACTTCGAGGCTGCAGGCGACTCGGCTGGTGAGATGAATGAGGCTGGCTCGACCACGTGAGCGATTCAGGACATCTGCAGAATAACGGCGGCAGGCGCCCTTTCCCCAAAGAAGCCGAACTCCGAGCCAAGGAAGCGCTCGAGCTCGTTGGACGGACTGTGCGGCCGGTGACACACCGCCACACCGAGGACGACGCTACTTCCCGCCGCTGCCGACGCACCACCCGCTACATGCGGGTAACGGTCCTCAGCGACAAGGAGAGGCCGCGAAGCCATCAGCGCACGCAGTCGCCGCGAGAAGCGATCGGCCAAGCTGCGTGTCCGCGCGACCGACAACGGCGCGGCGAATTCACGCGGCCGAGTTCGTGATTGCGCGGATGAGGCATTGGCGCCACTATTCCGCGCCAGCAAATACATGAGAATGGCGTCGTCGGCGGCTTAAGGCGGTTGTGGGGATGGCTGCCCTCTTCGCTGCAGGGATGCCACGGCTATTCTCACGGGGAAAGCGTGCGGTAGGCGATCTACATCCTCAACCGCTTCGCCTACCAAGGCTCTCAGCGGCAAGACGCCCGACGAGGCTGGCACTGACGCAGGCTTCTCTCTCACCTACGGGTTTTTACCGTGCCTCGCGTTCGCCAAGGAGCTTGGACATGTTGGCAAGCTCGAGCGAAGAGCACTCGGGAGTGTTCATCTGCCACGCGAGGGCTCAAGGCCTACGCATTCTTGACCCAAAGACACAGCAAAGACGTGCTGGCCGACGGCGTTGTGTTCAACGAGGGGCTTAGGATGGGCGTGGGACAAGGCAGCTTGACAATGGCTCGACCGACGCACGCACGACTTCACCATTGAGCACGTCCCACTTCGGGAGCTGGGAGTAAGGCAGACCTCTTTCGTCGAACGCAGCTGCCCGGTCGAACCCCACGGACTCTCGGCCCGCTACTCCGACCAGCGGTTACCTCCAGCACGTCCTCTCCGACACTACCGGTCGGTCGGTAGCAAGGCGGAGTTCGTTACTCCACTCCCACGACGAGGCGCATCGGCCTCACGTACCACGGCGAGCCGCTATGGTATCGCATTTACGATGGAGGACCTTCTCAAGAATCCAAATGGCAGCGGACCGGTGCCTCACGATCTGAGGCGCAGCTTGCATCTTGCGGCGGCGATGGTGAGCCTCGCTTTTCGCAGAGGCCGAAAGACACGCATGACATGGCGTCTGCCGATCTGACGGAGATGAGATGGCCACGCTAAGAAGAACGCACTGGAGCTTGCCGATCTTCCTCAGTGGTCACCGATCACCCTTAAGTGGGTGTTCGGCGAAGAGAGGATGAAGCCGGCGCCATTGTCAAACACAAGGCTCGCTTGGTGGCACGTGGTTTCGTCGCGGCAAATAGGAGGATCGACCGGACGATGCCTTTCGCCCCAGAGACTCAGTTGGAACTGCGGCGACTCCTCCTCGTGACCGGTCGCTCGGTCGGCGAGTGTTCACCATGGGCGTCAAGTCGGCATTTCTAACCGGAGATTTGAAGGAAGAGGTCGTGCACCGGCCACGGGATTTGCGATCCCCGGCAGAGGGAAGGTCTTTGCGTTGCACAAGGCTCTCTATGGCTTGCGGGCACAAGGGCATGGAATGCCAAGTTAGATTCCACGCTCAAGGATGGGCCTTCGAGCAAAGCTCGCACGAAGCGGCCATCTACCGGCGGGCCAATGGAGGAAATGCCACTGGCGGGGTGTCTACGTCGGCGACTTGGTGATCAGGCACCAGAGATCACGAGTGGCTGTATTCAAAGAAGAAATGAAGGCCACCTTCCAAATGAGCGACACAGGGCTTTCTCCTTCTACCTGGGGATCGAGGTGCACCAGACGACCGGATGTCACTTCAACAGATCGCTACGCCAGGTAGCGTCGTTGAGCTAGCCGGGCTCACCGATTGCAAACTCCGCTCCAGATGGAGGAGAGGTCGGGTCGAGCCGCGACAAAGACAACAGAGGAGGTGGACGCTACAAGACGCGCCCGCGGGGAGCCTTCGGCTACCTCGCCACACATACGGACTTGGCATTCTCCGTCGCCACGTTGGCAGCTCTGGGTTCATGCGGCCGACAGCGGAGCACCGGAGTGTGAAGAGAATCATCCGCTACGTTGCGGGGACTTCGATCACGGTCTCCACTACCCGAGGTGCCCTGGGAGGCACACTTCGCTTCGGGCATGACGGCCGACCACGCCGGGCGACGTTGACACCGGCAAAGACCTGAGCACGGGGATGCTCTTCTTCCTAGGTAGTGTCTCGGTTTACCGGGTGATCGGTCAAGCAGGGTGGCCCTGTCGGTTGTGAGGCCGAGTACATAGCGGCCTCCACCTCTCGCAGCTCGAGGCTCTCGCTTGCCCGATCGCTTGGTGATCTCATTGGCGTAAACACTAGCACTGGGTGGAGCTCGGTGGTAGACAAGAAGTCCGGCTCTAGCCCTCGGCAAAGAACCCGTTTTCATGAGCGAGCAAGCACATCCGGGTGAGATATC
The DNA here is from genome assembly GCA_036346355.1 of Rhipidocladum racemiflorum. NCBI lineage: Eukaryota > Viridiplantae > Streptophyta > Magnoliopsida > Poales > Poaceae > Rhipidocladum > Rhipidocladum racemiflorum. Next base: position 12,159,602 of record CM070573.1, on the reverse strand, counting down.
ATTTCATCCGGGCCTGGAGGAAGGAAGCATCAAGGCAAGCTACATCAACACCAAGGACCCGGCTTGCGACTCCGCCACCAAGCCCCTTGGGAGGATCAAGTTTCTTGAGCTACGCTCCAGACCGGGATGGTCCAACTTTCCTAAGGCAGTGAGACAAGACTTAGGGGGAGAATGATGGAATAAGTCTTGGTCATTTGTGGGCAGCTTTTGACTAGCTTTTGGGCAGCCTTTAGGGCAGCTTTTGATAGAATAAGTCTTGGTCATTTGTAGGCAGCTTTTGACTAGCTTTTGGGCAGCCTTTTAGGCAGCTTTTGAATAACTTTTGGGCAGCCTTTAGGGCAGCTTTTGACTAGCTTTTGGGCAGCCTTTAGGGCAGCTTTTAGGCAGCTTTTGACTAGCTTTTGGGCAGCCTTTAGGGCAGCCTTTAGAATGGTATTATTGTATTGCGCATACCAAATTATAACATCATGGCACTTGCCCAACCCCTTAGGGCGGCAATAGCACTGGTATGAGCAATAAAATTCAGAAAATTTGCCCCAATTCAGTGTGTCATTCTCTCTCTCGATGATAGTAAGAATAGTGCTACTAACACAGTAGGCACCATAAAATAGCTATATCTTGACTACAGAATTTTTGTTGGTTTGGAAGAGACCTTCTGATGATTATATGGGGTCATGGCAGGATACACTTTCTACTCTTTTTTCATTGTACATTCGAGATCTTTGTGCTGGAGTTGAATTTGGAGATACGCACTGGCTTGGAAGACAGGGTATTGCATTAGCACTCCACTCGGTTGCAGATGTTTTGGGCTCTAAAGATCTTCCTGTTGTCATGACATTTCTCATATCACGTGCATTGGTAAGTTGTTCCCTATTATTTTACGTGGATCTATTGTTATGCCTCTTACACTGGATTTTCAATACTTCTTATATTGAACTTACAGGCTGATCCTAATGTGGATGTTCGTGGTAGAATGATTAATGCCGGCATCCTTATTATTGGTAAACATGGAAAGGAAAATGTTCCTTTGCTATTTCCTATTTTTGAGAGCTACTTGAATAAAAAGGTAAGCCACTACAATAATTTTACCATTGCGATTTATGTTGAAGATATAGCTCATCGCTTTTCTTATCTGTGATATAATGCATTATCGTCTATGTTTTCTCATTTGGTCACAGGCATCAGATGAGGAAAAGTATGATCTTGTCAGGGAAGGTGTTGTAATATTCACTGGTGCTCTTGCAAAACATCTATCAAAGGTACAAACACTTTCAGACTTTATAGTGTGTGGGATACTGAATTGTTTTTAATTTAAAAATATCTATACATGGTACTAATATATACTTTGTAACAGGATGATCCTAAAGTTCACAGTGTTGTTGAGAAGTTGTTAGATGTACTCAACACCCCATCAGAGGCAGTTCAAAGGGCTGTGTCGGACTGTTTGTCTCCACTTATGGTCTCAAAACTGGTGAGTTGTGCTGTTCACCATCAGTTTTCTTCCTTGCGTTGATGACCTGATCTATTTAGTACTTGCTCTTCTCGTGTTATCTTCTTTTTTCTGTTTTATGTTATAATGTGCACTTATCCATAACCAGGAAGAAGCCCAGACTCTTGTATCTAGACTATTGGATTGGATGATGAAATGTGAAAAGTATGGTGAGCGGCGTGGTGCAGCCTTTGGCCTTGCTGGGGTGGTTAAAGGATTTGGACTTTCTTCCTTGAAGAAGTATGGTATTGCTGCAACATTACGGCAAGGTTTGGAAGACAGGTATGCGACCTTGTTACCTCTTCCACCAGGGCTACATGAGGAACTTCATGACTAAAACTAGTTGATGCATTCACCATGCTGCATACAAGTTCGTTGCCGACAGCATTTTAAATTTACTTGTTTTTGTTGTCTAAAGTGGATGTCTAGAATTGTGAAATTTACTCTTGATGGTTTCGGGGGCTGGTTTTTCATCCCGAGCTTGAGAGTTGAGACCCTTCTTTTGCACCCTTAAATCTGGCATTTTGAAGGCATAGTGCCTCATTCATGCATTTTTGCAATGATAGGATTAATTTTTGCTTCATATATTTCTTGTTTGTCAGTGCCACTCCAATCAGATGCCCACCTTTCTTTTACAAGACAGTAATATTCAATGTACCGAGTGTTCCTAACTATTAATGTTTGATAACACTGAATCTGTTTGTCCCCAGAGTTTCTGCAAAATCTCGTGAAGGAGCTTTACTTGGATTTGAGTGCCTGTGCGAGAAGCTTGGCAGACTATTTGAGCCGTAAGTGAAGCACCATTTAATTCATAATTTTTGTCTGGTTCAAAATGGTTCACTGTAATCGTTGTCTTGCAGATATGTCATTCAAATGCTACCCTTGTTACTTGTGTCTTTCTCTGATCAAGTTCTGGCAGTTCGTGAAGCTGCTGAATGTGCTGCTCGTGCAATGATGTCTCAGCTCACCGGTCATGGTGTGAAGCTTGTCCTTCCTTCACTTCTTAAGGTGCGTATGCCTTGTTTGAAGCTATCAGACTAACTTTTCATTGCTTCTCTGTACGGTATAACTTGCTCTTGTTACACCATTGAAGTTCAGCCCACTTACTAAATCTTCTGTCATTTCATCTATTTGATACACTGTACCATTTTCAAATTTTAGCTTGAATATATAGGCCATCTGGCACCAGAAACTACTTGTTGCATGCAATTGCACATTATCTACTTGTGGCCTTTCAGTTAATCAACTGGAGAGAGCTGATCAGCTGAACATCCTAATGGCCACCTGTCATCCAATATTTGTGATTTATCCTATCACATTCTGATAATGCTGCTTTCTTGTTTTCATCTTTAGTATTTACATTTATAGTGTTCTTTTTTTACCTGTGTTAATTAATAGTTCAGATACCATCAGGAAAAAAAAACAGAAATAAGGCCACATCCCCCCCCCCCCCCCCCCTGAAGGTCAACTGCTGTATATTTATATAGTGTGATAACCAATATATTTTTCCTTGAAATGCACATATTTGGATAGGGCTTAGAAGATAAAGCATGGCGAACTAAGCAAAGCAGTGTTCAACTTCTCGGTGCTATGGCATATTGTGCTCCTCAGCAGCTATCTCAGTGTCTTCCGAAGATTGTTCCAAAGCTAACTGAGGTATATGATGAAATTTTAATTTTGAGTTGGCCAGCTGCATATAAAGCTTAGCATGTCTTTTTGTATGCTATGTTTATGTCTTTGCCAGGTACTAACAGACACACATCCTAAAGTCCAAGCAGCGGGACAGACAGCCCTCCAGCAGGTAACGTTTGCTTATTTATCATAGACTTTATTATTATGTGCTTATGCCTCATCTCCAATGGACACTGCTTCGTTTTTCCAGGTCGGAAGTGTCATAAAGAATCCTGAAATATCTGCACTTGTCCCAATTTTGCTGTCAGCTCTGATGGATCCAAATGTCTACACGAAACATTCTCTTGACATCCTTCTTCAGGTAAAGTAGGATATAATATAATGTTCACCCTGTTTTTGCATTTCAATTGCTTGCATCACCTTGTTTATAAAGTGGAAATTATCAGTAATTATCTTTACTTCCTATGTTTTGTTTTGCAGACTACTTTTATTAACTCGATAGATGCACCATCACTTGCGTTGCTGGTGCCTATTGTGCATAGAGGACTGAGGGAGAGAGGTGTTGATACTAAGAAGAAAGCCGCTCAAATAGTTGGAAACATGTCTTCTTTAGTAACAGAACCAAAGGACATGATCCCATACATAGGATTGCTCCTACCTGAAGTCAAGAAGGTAATTTCTATGCCTGTATGCACACATAGCACTATGGAAGTGACTACCTGCTGATAGCTAGACTATCATTTATTTTATTAAGTGAACTTCCTTTGCTTCTTATACGCTGCTTGACAATATTTTGTAGGTTCTAGTGGATCCTATACCTGAAGTCAGGGCAGTTGCTGCTCGAGCTCTTGGATCTCTTATAATAGGAATGGGTGAAGAAATTTTCCCAGATCTTGTGCCATGGTTATTAGATACACTCAAATCTGATAGTAGTAATGTTGAACGATCTGGAGCCGCCCAGGGACTAAGTGAGGTTGGTATTTTGTTTGGCGTGCTTCAAGTGCTTGTTTTGTTGTCAAAAAAAAAGTGTATCATCATGGGATGGTTTTGTATTTCAGCTCGTGCTGAAACATTGGCTGCTTTTGGCATGCAATGTAGCATTTTTAACCAAGAGAATGCACAACTGTATTTCCTTAGTTATGCATCGCTGCGCACTTGTCTGACACATCATTCAATTATGAAAAAAATATGTACTTAACAAAAACTAAATGTTGCATCTTGAAAGTCCATTCAGGGTTGGTCCAGCATTATCATCTTAAAAGAATTCCAGGGAACCCTTTTTTTATCTTTTGATAGTCTGGTATATAAATATAATTACATTGATTATTTTCAATTTCCAGGTTTTAGCTGCTCTTGGCAAAGATTATTTTGATCATATTCTTCCTGACATCATCCGGAACTGTTCCCATCAAAAGGCATCTGTTCGCGATGGACATCTGACACTTTTCAGGGTAAATTTACTGCTAGTTCCCTCTCTTTTTCTCATACGACTATATCACCTGTAACATTGTGCCTTGTTTCTGACTCATATTTATTGTGTAGTATTTGCCAAGGTCCTTGGGTGGAGTTTTTCAGAATTACCTGCAGGCCGTTCTTCCTGCTATATTAGATGGTAAGATACTTCAACCTCTATCTCTGCTCGTATCACATTGATTCTCTAATTATTTACTCTTACCAGGGCTTGCTGATGAGAATGAATCTGTTCGTGATGCTGCACTTTCTGCTGGTCATGTCTTTGTGGAGCATTATGCAACATCGTATGCCCTTCTGTTTGAATTAGTTTGCTGCTCATTTCATGAGCAATGCTATTGATATATGATTTCATTTTCTTGATGTTAAATAGGTCTTTACCTTTGTTGCTTCCTGCTATTGAGGATGGGATATTCAGCGATAATTGGCGTATCCGACAAAGTTCTGTTGAACTTTTGGGTGATCTTTTGTTCAAGGTCCCTAACCTTGTTTATGTAGCACTGAATTCAGCTGTTGCCTTTTCTATTATGTTGTGCCATCTAGTAATGCTGCTATCTATAGGTGGCTGGAACTTCTGGGAAGGCGATTCTTGAGGGTGGAAGCGATGATGAAGGTGCTAGCACAGAGGCACATGGGCGTGCAATTATTGATGTACTTGGAAGGGAGAAACGTAACGAAGTTCTTGCTGCCATTTATATGGTCCGTTCTGATGTCAGCTTGACCGTCCGGCAGGTATATGTTATATTTTAGGCTATCTTCATTAAATTACCCCTTATGTTGGAATCAGTGAATTTGGCTGTTTTGTTTCGTGCCTTCAGAAATTTAGAATATGCAACTGTTCAGCATTCCCAGTGCATTCTTGTTCTAGATATTTTCTTTCCATGCCAGGCTGCGCTACATGTGTGGAAGACGATTGTAGCAAACACTCCAAGAACTCTGAAGGAGATCATGCCTGTACTTATGGACACACTTATTTCATCTCTTGCGTCATCTTCCTCAGAACGGCGGCAGGTTTGACCTATTCCATGTACTGATTGATCTTTGTGGAGAATTTTTCTAGTTTTGTTTTTTCCTATGTATTTTGTATTGGCGTTTTTCAGGTTGCCGGGAGATCACTTGGTGAGCTTGTAAGGAAGCTTGGTGAGAGAATTTTGCCCTCTATTATTCCCATTTTGTCACAAGGACTCAAGGACCCAGATGCTAGCAGAAGACAAGTAAGTATTCTTAGCTTACTATTAATGTGCTTTTCTTAATTTTTTTGAACATGTCATTCATTTTGTTGAATATACATATTCTAGGAATGATCAATATGCTGTTAACCTTTTGCTTTTCAGGGAGTTTGCATTGGCTTGAGTGAGGTTATGGGTAGCGCCGGAAAACATCAGCTATTAAGTTTTATGGATGAACTTATCCCTACCATCCGAACTGCTCTGTGTGACAGGTTTGCTTTTTGGCTGTATGCCTTTGTTGTTTTATATTGAAGTCTCATTTAACAGTATGTATTCGTAACAGCACCCAAGAGGTTCGTGAATCTGCTGGATTAGCATTTAATACTCTATATAAGGTAACACAGTCGACCACATTTTATTTTATGTATGATTTGTCATGTTATTGACTTTTTCACCTTTAATTTAGAGTGCTGGACTGCAAGCCATTGATGAGATTGTCCCCACACTGCTACGGGCTTTGGAAGATGATGAGACATCTGCAACTGCCCTTGATGGTCTAAAGCAGATTCTAAGGTTTTTTTCCTTTCTCATTCATTTGGTGAATTGAATGTCTTATCTTGAACTGCAGAGAAATGTTAACCTTTTGGTATGCTTTTACAGTGTCCGGACTGCAGCTGTTTTGCCCCATATATTGCCCAAATTAGTTCAGCCCCCTCTCTCGTGAGTGAACCGCCCGTTTTTTTTTAAATCAACCTCCCTTTTCTTGACAAATTACTTTACTGTGGTGTAGTTCATTCAATGCACATGCATTGGGAGCTCTAGCAGAGGTTGCCGGGCCAGGTTTGAATTCACATATTGGAACTGTCCTTCCGGCATTAATACTTGCTATGGATGACGAAGATGCGGTGAGATGCATTCTAAACACATACGTTAAATCTAGCTAATTTCTTGTTCACGTGATTTATTATTTCTACTTCTGGGCTCTTTATCTTGATGCGTTTGTTCATACTTCAGAATCTGTCCATTTTACAATATGCTGTTTGTATATTCTGTCATTGCTCACATTTAATATCTCGGGTTTTGTAGGATGTACAGAACTCGGCCAGGAAGGCTGCTGAAACTGTTGTGATGGTTATTGACGAGGAAGGAGTCGAAACATTGTTACCTGAGCTTCTAAAAGGAGTCAATGATAGTCAGGTCGTTTCACCTGATAATTCTGTTTGGGAGTTTGAACAATTAAATGGTTTTAACTGATTAATTCTTTGCAGGCATCTATGAGGCGGGGCTCATCCTATCTAATTGGTTTCCTCTTCAAAAATAGTAAATTGTATTTGGCTGATGAGGCTCCTGATATGATGTCCATACTAATTACTTTGCTCAGCGATACTGATAAGGCTACTGTATTGGTGAACACCCGCCATCCCGCACTCCTGTTTCAGTTTTCTCTAGTTGAGACTTATTCACTTACAATGGTCAACATTCAACAGGCTGCTTGGGAAGCATTTTCAAGAGTCGTTGTATCTGTTCCGAAGGAACAGCTTCCTACACATATAAAACTAGTGCGTGATGCTGTCTCTACAGCCAGAGATAAAGAACGTAGGAGGAGAAAGGTAATAATTCGCACTTCTACAGTTTATGCTGTCCGTATGTGGGGAAAGTTCTCACTGCCATCCTAACTTGAAAAAAATGTTGCCACAATTTTTTCAGTGGCACTATTTAAGATTGTTGTTCTGTCCTAGATTCTAACAATATGAAATTCAATTTCAGGGTGTGCCTATTCTCGTACCTGGCTTATGCCTTCCTAAAGCACTGCAGCCTTTTCTTCCCATATTTCAGCAGGTAATTATTTGTGGAGAACTATTAATTGTATTATAATAGTATCCCTGCTATACCAAATATTGAGTTGTGGGCATTTTGAACTTCTAAAGTGGAAAACATGAAAGAAGTGCATTACCAAATCAAACTATTCTTGTTTTCTTTATCTCTCACCATTAGTGTCAGTCTTCAGCGCATTTATACTGCATCTTCTGTTGACCTCCAGGGTTTAATAAGCGGGTCAGCTGAGACAAAGGAGCAGGCAGCAGAAGGTCTGGGAGAGTTAATTGACGTTACAAGTGAGAAAACACTTAAGGAAGTTGTTGTGCCAATTACAGGGTATGACTTTATCTTGGATTTGTCAAAACAGATTCAGTTTTATGGTTTTGTCCTTTTTTAGTGGAGAGCGGTGTTATCCTAGCTTAAGAGAAGCTCAGTAGCATGCTTCATTACAACCATCAGCCATGCTGAAGTGTTTCTTCTGTATCAAAATTTGAAAATAAAAAGGGCATTAAAAAATTCTGACAGTTCCAGCTAAATGGACATACAGAACAAAACACTTCGTAAGCATATCGTTGGTGCTCCACAAGTTCAATATTTGCAATAGGTGAAATATGGACACTCCAAACCGCTCCTTGTTAATACGTTGTTTTGTAGAGTAATTATTTTCTAAGTAAATTTCGCAAAACCATACTATGATTGCCAAAACTATCACAAAACTGCACTTTTAAGGATGTGTATCGTAGAACCACACTTTGGCCAATCCTTTCACAGAACTACAATTCTGTTAAATCCAACGGACTGACATCCCGGACCCACCGGTCAGTCCCACATCCTCCCAACTACCCAGTTTGCTGTCATGGATGAACTTTACACGCATGTGACACATCATTTGGATGAACTGAAGTGATTGGGTTCCTTTCCCTTGAAGCCATTGAGCCCCACACAGACCCGCACCACGCAAGCTAGATGACATGTCGCATGTGTGGCAAGTTCATCCATATCAGCAAACGGTAAGAGTTGTGAGGATGCAAGACTGACCGGTGGGCCTAGGATGTCAATCCCATTGGATTCGACGAAAGTGTAGTTTTACGAAACAATTCGCCAAAGTAAGTATGGTTTTGGAATACATGTCCTTCAAAGTGTGGTTTTGTGATAGTTCTGTCAATCATAGTGTGGTTTTGCGAAATTTACTCTTGTTTTCTTGTTCTTTTGTAAGGAACAGCCAGTTCCAATTTAATGCACCAATCTGCTGCTTGACTATAAGCTTGGGCTTGTATAATGCACTTTCCCATGTGTATCGGATAGATCCTGGAATGCATTATTGTACTTTATGCTTACCTGCACATTGGAATTTCATGGAACAATCTGCAAACCTTATGCACAGTTCACACAACCTGCATACCCAAATTAAAACCTCACACCGTAAACTATGAGAGGTGCTTCTATGCTTGTGAGAAGGAAAGTATAGAAGCACTGCTCGTAAACTATACATCACAAAGCAACCATATTTTCACATTGTTGCTGCTGCGTAGTAACTTTCACTTTGTTTATCTATCATAATCTACTTGGAATAGGCCTTATAACATTGTATCAAATTACATGATTTCTTTTTTACTCACATGCTAGGCTGGTTGGTTTTTTTGGTATATATATGGCGTGTCTTCATTGCAGGCTTGTAGTGCTAATATATGCCTCTGTTTTGCCTGTAGACCTCTTATCCGTATCCTCGGAGACCGATTTCCATGGCAAGTTAAGTCAGCTATCCTATCAACCCTGACTATCATTATTACAAAAGGAGGGCTTGCGCTTAAGCCTTTCCTTCCACAACTTCAGACTACATTTGTTAAATGTCTACAGGATAACAATAGGTTGGTATTATCTTCTCGTTCTGCGGCTCTTTCAATTGTTTTTACTCCTCTCACATGAATATATGAATTGCAGATCTGTCCGAACAAGGGCTGCATCTGCTCTAGGAAAGCTTAGTGCACTTAGCACACGGGTTGATCCATTAGTTAGTGATCTTCTGTCCATGTTGCAGGTAGTTTGGATTCTCTCTCTCTCTCTCTCTCTCTGTGTGTGTGTGTGTGTGTGTGTGTGTGTGTGTGTGTGTGTGTGTGAAGATGCCACCACTTGTGTAGAAGTAACTTTAGGTATTTTAGTCAGGGGATGATGCTGTCAAAGAAAGTGTGCTTTCTGCACTTAAAGGTGTTGTCAGACATGCTGGCAAAAGTGTTAGTGCTGCAATCAGATCACGTGGGTGTGCTCTTCTCAAAGATTTGCTTCAGGCTGATGCTGATGATGTCCGCAATTCTGCCGCAAAAGCAATTGGTACATTGTCTCAGGTATGGTAAATTCTGGCATTTTTATCACTATAAAGTTTTCTAAGTTGTCTTTTTTATCAATGTAAAGGCATAAAAGTTGATGTTATCAGAAATAATTTATTGGGTTTGTCTAACCAGTGGTTGAGGCGTTGAGCTGTTATTAAAACAATAGTCTGTTTACTGCTGTACATCCATGATACAACCAATATAAGCCAGTGGAAATCAAAAGCATTAAGCCACGTTTGAAAATGTAATTCAAGATAGCACATTGTCTTGCTTTGAGCAAACTAGATTGTCAAATGAGAACTCCCCTTGAAATGGGAGAATGGGAACTTTCATCTGAGCTGTCCAATTGCGTGAGAGGACTTCCGTTTGGAATGCAATCGCTACTTGCTTCCCTAAGGATGCAAACCCAGATTGGATGAGTTTGATTCCCACAGGATCCACACTGATCAGACAGCTAGAATTGGAATTTTGCATTCTCTTATTTTAGGGTGAGTTCTTACTAATATATAGTCAGGCTCAAGTGTTTCTGGACATTATAGTCAGGGCGTCAGGCTTGCTGTTACCAGAACGAGAAATTTGGTCAGTTTAGGGAATCCTGGTTTGTTTGTTGAAACGGCATTATATCCAAGTCATGTTTTAAAGCAAACATGAAAGAACATGGAAATATCTGTATGTTGAGTAATTCATCAAAAAATATAACAGGGAAGTTTAAGGTATTTTCTTTAGATGAAGACAGCAACACTATTCATGATAATGTGCAACAATTTGAACATAATATTGTTTGAAAAGCAACTCCCGTTTCAAGGGAGTATGATGTTCTCCAATGCATACAAGTATTGAAGCATCCGACTTGTCATTGTTGGATCTGTAGAGGAACCATGCTCTTTTCATAATTGTTGGGATTTTTTTCCTTTTATTCCCCCGGTCATCTATTGACTGTATTATTGCATATGCTTTCTTCAGTACATGGAGGAGATTGAGACTTCTGATCTGGTGCAAACCCTGTTGAACATGAGTACCTTACCAGACTGGTGTACCAGGCATGGTGCTTTGTTAACATTCTCATCTATATCGATGCATTGTCCATCAAAATTGTGCCATTTGACATCTTTTCCATCAATTGTTGATCTTCTGAAAGATTCTCTAAAAGATGACAAGGTATTGGATGAACTTGCACGTCTTGGTTACTGTCATTTTGTATCCATTTGTAATTTTTTTGTCTGTGTTGTGAAGTTCCCTGTTCGTGAGGCCTCTACAAAAACTCTGGGGAGGCTACTCTGTTACCAGTTACAGTCTGAAGCCAGCATCTTGCAGCTTATTCAGTTGCTTGTCTTGGCATTGCGTGATGATTCAAGTGAAGTTAGAAGAAGATCTTTGTCTTGTATCAAAGCTGCTGCAAAGGTTTATTTAAAGCATCTATTTCTCAATCAGGACTTGTACCTTTATTCTAGGTGCTATGCTGGTAATCTAATGGTTCCTTGTTGTAGATAAATCATTCAGCTCTTGCTACACATCTCTCGATATTGGGCCCAGCGTTGGCTGATACTTTAAAGGAAACTAGCACGCCTGTACGTCTAGCAGCAGAACGCTGCGCCATTCATGTTTTCCAATTGACCAAAGGTATTTACATTTCTTGATCTTTGTTTTCTACTGCTTCATGTTATGATACCGTAGTTAATGCCCGTGTCTCTTGCAAATAAACTTCATGATAAACTTTATGTGGGATTATGATAAACTTTATTTTTGTCCGAGCTTTGAACCTGTAGTTGTGTAGTAATAACTGTTCAAAACTAATGCTACCACCGCGGTTTCCAGGGGCAGATAATGTTACAACCGCACAAAAGCACCTGAACATGACAGGCTTGGAAGTAAGGAGACTTGCAAAGCTTCCTGAGGAGAGGTAAGAGAAATTAACTAGTGTAGTTCGACTACCTTTACCATCGTGGATGCTTGTGATGGCTTGCCGTATTTTTTTCATTTGAATCAGTGAAATTGAATAGAACTAGATAAGCTTGACAAATTTCTTTCAATGGGGTTCCTATGCAGTGATGGCAGTGAGAGCAGTGATGATGATAGGAGGGTATAAACACTGCTCACAGCAGCCTCCCAGGCAAATTTTTCTGTTCGTCCATTCATACATGATCTTATAGTTAAATTGTAAGTGGAAAACGTGGTCGTTTTTTCCTCTTGACCCTTGATGTAAACATCCTTTTTGACAAAATACAGTACCAGAGGAAGCTTATATTTCTTACTACAAATGAACAATGTTTATATTATTACGGTAGTGCTGAAGGAAATAAATCATCAATTCTGGCTACCAATTGATTTCGGTACCTCCCGGAAAATCTGTCAAATTTAGGACCTGTTTGTTTTAGCTTTTAATTATGGATTCTGGTCTCAAAAGTTGAATAAAAAACAAACAGCCTGATTCTATAATCCGATTCTCACAATCCAACCCACCCCTTTACACTAGAATCCACAATCCACTTTATATGTATTTTTGGATTCCAGTTTTTGGAGAATCAGCTTCTCAATAATCACAATCCAGAATCAGCTTTTAAAGAATCAAAAGCTAAAACAGCTTCTCAATAATCACAATCCAGAATCAGCTTTTAAAGAATCAAAAGCTAAAACAAACAGCCCTTACTCACTTCAGTTGGCTGACCAAGCCACGAACGCCCAACTATTGTTTTACAATCAAAGTTGCAATACAGACTCGTCAATCAACAATGCTAGGCCACACACACAATGAAACTCCCAGCTATTGCTACCATCTTTCATCTCCCTCCCAGTTGTTCTTCTCCTTCGGACCGGTTGGCCCTTCCTCCTTGGACAGCTCGTTCGGCAGCTTGTTCAGTATGTTCTCCGCTGGACCCCTGAGCCGGCGAGGTAGGCGGCTGATCATCCTCTCCATCCTCTTCCTCGACTTGTAGGTTACCGTCGGCCCCCACTCCCGCATGAACTGCAGCCACTGCGGCACGGCGACGGCGTCCTCGTACAGGTACTCAGCCGCGACGATCCTGTACTTGACGCTGGAGTCCACGGACAGCCTGCTCCGGGCGGCGTCGTTCCGTATGCCGATCCCGAGCGCCGCCGAGCCCTGCAGGTACACGCCGGGGTACGGGTAGCTCGCGTGGCCGTTCCTGGACGAGTACACCACTGGCCTGTTGCCGGCAGTGTACTCCAGGGCGCACGCGTCCACCCACCTGCCGCCGCTGTGCTGCGAGAAGTAGACGGCCATGAGCTCGCCGGTGAAGTTGCTGACCCGGAGCGTGAAGTGCTCCCAGTCGCCGACGTGCTGCCCGGTCTTCCCCAGAGGGAGGGTGATCATGCCGAGCTTGAGCCTGGCCGGGCCGTTGAACGGGCAGAACACCCACATGGCGATGTCGGTGCACGTCCCGCCCATCGCCGGCTTGACGTGCGCGTACAGCTCCGCGCTGTCGATGTCACCGCGGATGATGGCTTCCCCCCTCTTGCCGTCCGGCAGGCCTATCCAGTACTCCCCGTCGTTGCACCCGCCGCCCGGGAGGTTGGACCCCTCGCCGTCGACCTCCTCGCCGGCGGCGCCTCCACCTTTCTTGTACAGCGCGGCCCCGTTATTGAAGAACCAGGAGACGGACGACGGCAGGTAGACCTCTCTCGGGTGGAAGAATAACGTGGGGCCGTAGTGCCGGATCACCGCGTGCGCCTGCCCCAGGGTTGGCATCGCCGATAGGTCGAGCTCGACGTTCTTCAGGCACGCGAGGCCCTGCTCCTGTAGGGAGCTCCCGTCCACGGCGCAGCAGAAGGTCCCGGCGGCGACGCCCCGCCCCCACATCCCCCGGTCCTGCGGCCTCACCCCCCGCACCGCGAGGGCCGCTGGGGAAGGCGACGACGAAGACGACGGCCGCGCCAGCTGCAGGTGGAGCAACGAGCCATACGGCTCGCACTCGTCGGTGAGGTCCGCGCGGACGCAGCCTACCTCCTCTAGCGGCGGCTTGCGAGGGTCGGTCGTGACGAGGAATCCGAGCGCGCGGTACCCCTCCGGCGGCACGGGGTGCCAGAAGTAGGCGTCGCTGCGGCCGTAGCCATAGCAAGAACTCTTACCAGCACTGCCACTGGCATGGAAGGCCCAGACAAGCGCGTAGTCCCGCGGAGCGCAGAGAGGGGGCGCTTGCGGCGATCGGGACGTGCCCACGGCCTTGGCGACGAGGAGTTGACCGTGGAGCGGGCGGCGGTTGGGCTGGCAGTAGTGGCCGAGGAGGGAGAAACCGGCGGGGACGCCGATCGGCCTGTAGAAGGTGGCGCTGCTGCCCTGCGACGACGACAAAGTGCAGATTTTCTGGAAGGCGGTGGCCGCGGCGAGCTCCAACTCCCCCCCTCCTGTCGAGATCCTTCCCCGCGCAAATCCGCCACCTGCAACAATGCCACGGCGAATGAATTAACCAAGATTAACCGATTGCTAATTCGAAACCGACCAAGTAACGAACATGACCACGGCACCTTGTGGCCAATGCGGGAGGGGCTCGGCGAAGGAGAAGGGCTCCGGCTCGGGCTCCTCCGGCGCGCCGGCGTTGGCGCGGCCCAAGAAGCGGCCGCCCCACCGCTGCAGCATCGCTCGCCGGCGTCCCAATTCGATTGGGTTTGTACGGTCGTGTTTGGATTGGAAACGGGATGGGTCGGGTTAACTACCTACCGGAGTACGTCTCACCGAGACGACGAGATCTGGATGGGCTCGGGCGAGTCGGCTTGGAGTTGGACATCATCACCCATTCTGAGTAGGTAGATTTGCTTTGCTCCGCCACAAGACATGTCGATTCCGCGCCCGAGGAAAAGAAGATTCCCCTGTTCTTGCCGTGATCGGTGGCCAAGGTTTCAAAGTTTATTTTCGGGCGTATATCAGGGCAGCCAAAATTTAAAATTTTAGAGAGATTTTAAAATTTTGTTCAAAAATTAAAAATCAAAATTGGCTGGCAAAGCCAAAATTGTGGCCAAAATGATCGAAATTTCCCCCATTTTGACCCCCCCCCCCTAAAATAGTCCCTCGCAGCTAAAAAATATGAAAAAAAAAACATGCAATCATTTATCTACATTTTCTATCTATTTGAATTGAAAATACTAGATATTTTCACATAAAAGACCCTTTCTCATGTTGCATATTGGTCATTTCTCATGAGCCCCTTTTCATGAATTTCTCCATATTCTACATATTACCGTTCACAATCTTCCCAATGTTCCAATTTGTATCTCCTATCATGGCTATTGGGTTTGTAATTGTAATAATAGAAATGTGTCTTGAAACTGGTCCCTTTTAATTGAAGTTAAGATTTTATAAGAAAAAGAACAAAAATATCAATTTGAACGAAGAATAACCAAATTTGAAGGAAGAGCCAACATATTTCTGACTGATTGACCATGCCGATCCTTCTATATAGACTTTTGTACATGTTAAACATTAACCCAATGTTAAGAGCTAAGTACCACAAATAAAACTACATAAGTGCTTTGCTCTCCTAAACATTTGAATATGCTATTAGCAATATCGAAAGCATTAGCTACTAGTAGTACTTTACTAGTGTGTGGATATCTCAATAGACAATGCTCTGTGCATTAGTAATGATGCCATCAAAGTGCTAATCAAATCTTTATGTATTAATTTATATATGATTTTTTTCAATATTTCCACATGTATTACTCAGAAAATGCATTATAATTCACCACAAAAAAATGATGCGAAATTCCGTCCTATAAACATGAAAATCGATCAAATTTATAATCATCTCAGTCCAAAAGGTCAAAATATTGGCGAAATCGGCTGAAATTTCATCGATGTTCACCAAATCACTGTAGCAATTCAAAAAAAAATTAAAAAAATATCACATTGAGATTTGAAATCTTGGCCCTGATTGAAAGCCGAAATTTCAGCGAGATTTTGAACCCTGGTAGGAGTGGGAATTGGAATTGGCCGCCCGCAGCACTACACTACCCATCTATTGGATATTTGGATCTTGTGAAAAACAGCTAACTCGACCGATTAATCGGTGACAGTCACTAAACCATCACGAGTAGTTTAATCGGAGTGCAATTAACACAGTCGAATGATTAATTGACCATATAATCCGATTGATCAGCCATTTTCTGATTAATCATCTGTTTAATCACGTAAATAGCTTTTGTACGCTAAGTACAGTAAATTAATTTATACTATTGTATCATAGTTTTCATGGTATGTACCTTTTGGATGAATTATAAACAATGAAATGTAAAACATGTTTTGTAGAGTGATAATTTACCATAACTTTGGATAACTAAAATATTTCTAACTAATTATAAATATAAATAAATATATTAATAAGAATTCATAATCATATATTAAATTCCGATTAATCAACCGTAATACGATTAATCGATCAACCGTACTACATTCGTCCGTACAACACATACCGTTTTTTCGCAACGCTAATTTGTATGGATCCCAATTGGGGTGTGCGTGGGGCCGCCGCCGGGTGCGCGCTGCCAGCGTCCTCGTGGGGCCGCACGCACGTCTGCTTTTCTGCGTTCGGCCGTGAGTGCGGTACACGATATTGCCGACAACTTTCTGAATAGTGTCTGACATGTCCATATCTGTCCAAACGGCGGCAAGGGTGACACTCGGCTGCTGCGCTCAAGGAGAATTATTGCTACCTCCGTTCTTTTCAAAATGACGTCTTAGAATCTACGGAAGTAGATTGGTCGTATAAAAATTATATCATTAGATTTATTATTAAAAATATTTTAATATTACAGCTTCATTAATATATAATAATATAAAATTTTAAAAATAACAGCCAAAGTCTATATAAAAAAAACACCGCTTCAAAAGAACTGAGAGAACATAGCAACCCGAAAGGGCAAGGCTTCATCTGCTGGGACGGACACAAGCGTTGTCAGTTGGCATCCGGTTTTGGCGTTTAACCAACAGCTAGATAGGCGAAAGCCACAAAAGAAGAGCTTCATGTGGGAAGAGCGGCAGCGGCTGGCTTGAGGCGCCTGCGCGAGGAGGCTAGGGCCAGGGCGGCGAAACCCCAAGGGCGAGGAGCTATGTCTGGGGCGCATGCGCGAGGAGATTGGATCTTGCACTCCAGCATCTATTTCTCTTCCCTTGCTACCCTTTGATGCGAGTGTAGTTTAAGGGGCTGGTCGAGGGCGCAGCAAATGGAGGCACAGATCTTGCCGCAAACAAGGCGAGGCGTCAAAGCAGTGGGCCGTCGCCGGGAGCGTGGTGAACGCCGCCGTGAGCACGGCAAGGCGGCACGCCGGGTTGGCCAAGGAGGCCACGAAGTGGAAGGCGATGGACTCCGGGCAAACAACGTGGCAGATCACGGAGAGGACGCCGGCGAGAGAGCCCCGTAGGTAGGCGGTGTCAAGCGTCGTCGGCGCGCCCTCACACCCCGCGCCATTGCAGAACGCCGGCGCCTCCCTGAACTTCGGCAGCTCCTCGCCGGACGTCACCACCGCCGCATCAAAGTATAGCAGGAAAGATCAAAAGGTAGCAGGGGAAGAACTGAAGTGGACACAACAGTGGAGTCCACGTAAGTGGGCCATGGATTTCCGTTCCAAGCATCCGACGACATCACACGTAAACGGCTAGCAATTTCCATCTTTCCCGCGTTCCAAACAGGATCTTATAATTAGCTTTGGGGGCAGATAGCCCTTTGGAAAAGAGAACAGCGCCAATAACGTAGTATACGAAACAAAATTCTAGCAAGAGTTCCAAACCTGACTGCACAGTTCACTGGCAGCCAGCAGACTACCTTCGTGTTCGTTGCTTAGCCTATGGAATAAATAAGCCTACCTTCGTGTATGCAGATCATGGATGCAACGCCAGGGCGACTGGTGAGGTTGCGGAAACGAATCGGATACGCGTATCAGTACAGTGTCTTGTAACACTTCTCCCGAGTGACTACGTTATTTTTTTGTTCCCATCGGAATAACTCTTCCACAGAGACAAACTCTGGTTGGGATCAGCGCCATCACAGGTATGTATAAACGCAGCTGCAAAAAAAAGGACTTCTTCAGTAAGAGAGAAACTTAGCAGATCAGATGATAAATTATAACAGCAGAAGAAACAAATTTTATTTCCATTTTGTAACAGAAAAAACAGAAAAACGCTCCACAAAGTTTAATCAGGATCAACTTGAGTATACCAAAAAGAAATAGCTAATAGAATAGCTGACTAGCTGGTTCCAGAGAAAATACTACCTTCACTAACTCCCTTTAGTACTGAAATTGAACTAATTTTGTCGTAGTAAAATCAACAGCACTCTCACAAGCATACTCAAGCATACATGTGTACACACCAAAAGAAGATATAAAACCACAAACTAGGAAGGAATGTCTGAAAAAGTTGAACAGGAAGGCAATCTCCCAGACTCCCAGGGCACCATGTCAGTTGGCACCTGGAGATGACTTTTGATAAAGAAAACTATGATTCTTCTATCATCAGTAATTCATTCTACTTTGTCCATGCAAACAACATGCTCCACAAAGTCGAGAGGCTCAAACACCCAGCCTGAAATATTTTCAAGCAAGTCTTTCGAGATGTCCGAGAAACTGTAACAATACTTGATCAGATACTCCCTCCGTTCTTTTTTACTTGATATCCTAGAATCCATGCTGTCAAACTACCAACAGTAGGTTTAAAACTATCTAGATTGGCTATATGAATATTATATCATTAGATTTGTCGCTACAAATACTTTCATAATGTTATAATTTTATTAGTACATATTAATGTAAAGCTATAAAAGGTAACGGTCAAAGTTGCATCTCGGAGACCATGAAATTTCAAAAATGTAAGAAAAAAGAACTGAGGAAGTATATTGATCACATGAACAATAATCCGAGTGGTATACAGTTTATCTACTTAATTTACTCATACAAGTCTCAAGAAGCAACTGTTACTCATACAATGCTATGTCCAGATGAATCACTGGTTAACAACTTAACATAAATTGGAGGCAGCTTTCCCTTCAAACAAATTTTCTCATAGATTTCCTGCATACTACACAAATGCATGTCCACGGTATATTAAACCTAGATTCCTGTTGACTAAATAAATTCATGTCCAAATCCTAAGTTAAAAAAAAGCCCTGATGATCTACGTACAGAATGATAAAATTTTTGACAACTGTTAGGTTAAAAGTTAGATATATGCCTCCATTTAGAGTTCCTAGCTTTGAGATATATCATTACAAAATTTCGACTTCAATATATGCCACTGCTAAGTAGGCAAAATTTGATATATGCTATTATGTAAAACTCTGGACGACAATACCCCTATCTTCTTCTTCCACCCCTCCCAGCCCCACCACCTCCACCCCTCACATGGCCACCGTGACCCTCTCCTCTCCTCCATTCAACTTCTCCAAATCCTGTCGCTAGCGCCTCACCCTCCACTCCTCCACTTGCCCCTACTAGCGGTTACCCTGCTCACCACCCTTAACATTGCATCCTCACCACCCACGTCGGAGCCACACGCACCGCCATCTCCTCTAATCCCAGATCCATGGAGCTCGCATCAGGCTAGGTCACCGCCAGTAGCGGTAGCGAGCATGGAGAATTTGGTGTCTGAGAGTGAGATGGTGGCATTTATTGTGAGCAGCTATTGCATGTGCAACACCATGAAGCGACTGTTCTGTGGCATGGGTGTGCACCCGATGATCCACGAGCTGGACCTCGACCTACGCGGGCGCAACCTGCACCGCATCCTTGCACACCTTGTCGGCTAGTTGCAAAACTTGAGGTTACTTGCTTCTAATGGCTAGCTAGTTGATCGATTACTTGCTGCTAATGGGATAATTAATACAGCCAAACGGTGATGATAGATGAGTGAACAAGCTCCTACCTGTTGGCGGCGACTTAGCCTCACAAAAGCTCTAACTAGGCAGTGGTGGTTGCCTGGCCAGTGCAAGCTCCCAAGCGATGGGAGGAGAGAGGAGGGAGGAGGGGCATTATGGTCTTAAAAACTTCATAATGGTATATTCCCGATTTCCGTATGTTAGCGGTGGCATGTCTCGAAAGAGAAACTTTGTAGCGGTATATCTCAAAACTAAGAACTCTATAATGGCATATATCTAAATAACCCTAGGTTAAAAGGGTGCTTTACTAGAGTGCCCACTTCTTGGTCGTTGGAAATAAGAAACCCTAATTCACAGCAACAGCCGAAAACGAACTAGTCCAGATAGAGCTCAGCTCATCCTTATCCAAAGTATCAAGTATCAACACAAAATTGTACATATTAAAGTTACCAAAGCTAACCACATTATTTTCCAGAACCTTACAAAAAAAAAGGTAAAATCCATCAACATTCCAAAGTGGTGTTGTCTCTATTCCCAAATCCCATGATCCAACACATTATGAAGGTCAACTGCTGCTATGCAATTGACAGAAGTAGCATGCTACTGGAACGTGTGGAATCTAGTTCCCTTCTGCACCCAGAAACACAAGAAATATGGAGCCTGCTTGCACCTTTGAACTCACAGCGCAGTTATACAGATAAGACAAGGGGGAAACTAGCTCAAACTGTCGTAATCTTGGCCCCTAGTCTAGATATAATTGTTTCAATATACACGCACGTACTCGACGGCATCGAAGTCTTCCGTACTCTTTGTTGATCAGAGTCAGAGCTAATGCTACAGATTCATTAACCAATCCATATGCCTCAATGAAATTTCTAGTCATCCATATGTGCAGATAATTATTCTAACCAATAATCGCAGTCAGGAATCTATATTCTAGCTTAACCCCCAAAGAACAGAAATATGAAACACAAGAATGCAACCTTTCACTGCAGTTTTGGGTCTAACCAATGTGTTCACAATTCCAATAGGATACCAAAAGCACCTAAATCATATGAAACAAACACCCACTTATCACCCAGATGCATCCAAAAGTCCTATCATAACAAAAACCAAGCTCCTGTTCAAGTCAGTAGATCCAGGGTGCAATTCTTACCAGAATCAAGCATCCTCGATCTATTCACTTTTGCAAGACACCAGAGAATTTAGCACAAGCAATTACGCATAGCAGTAGAAAAATCAGAGCAAAGGGTGGATTTGCTACCTTAATTTACTTTCGGATCGGGCATGGGGAAGAGGCCCCCGCCGGCCGCGGCGGCCGCGCGGGGCGGCGCGAAGCCGAGCAGCTTCTGGAGGTTGGTCCGGATGCTGATGGAGCAGAGGAAGTAGAGGAAGACCATGGAGCAGTCGGTGGGGTCGTTCCCGGGGATGCCGCGGTGGCTCATGCGCTGGACGAGCGGCACCGGCGCGAAGGGCAGCTTGGCGACGGCGCGGCCCTCGAAGAGCGAGTTGAGCAGGCCGAAGACGACGAAGAGCACGGCGGCCACGACGGCGCCGGACTTGAGCTTCGCCAGCGACAGCTCCCGCGCGGCGTCCTTGAGGCTGGTCTCGACGCGGTCCATCTTCTTGGCCCGCGACGACGAGGACCCCGCGGGCTGGGAGGAGGACGAGTTGGAGGAGACCCCGGAGCCGGAGGAGCCGGACTTCATGGAGTCGAGCTTGCGGGAGTGTCGCTCGATGGAGGCGCGGAGGGAGTTGTAGGTGGCGGTGCGGTAGATGAGGAGCCAGGAGATGGCCTCGCAGAGCACGGCCGTGGCGCCCGAGATGGCCACCAGCGAGAGGCTGTCGCCGTAGCGCAGGGAGGACAGCGCCGATGCCATCTTTTCTTTCTTTGGCTTCGTTGCTGTGCTGCCGCGGCCGGCCGGCGTGGCGTGGGAGACGGCCGGGGTCTGCACGGGAGAGATCTCGACTCGGCCGGGGTCGGCACGGAGTTTTGGGCTGCCGCGGGGTCGTTGGCGTTGGCTGTTGCGTTGTCGGCCGCGTCGTGTGGGCTGTGGAGACTCGGTGTATAGCGGCGTGGGCGGCACCGCGGCAGGTTGGTGGCTGACATGTGAGGTTCGCTTGGGGTGCTTATATACTTTCTTTAAAAAAAGTTACATAAATATTAAAATAAATTAAAAAATAGATGATAATTATTTATCCTTTGCTTCAAGATTTATGTGATTTATAGCATAAAATTACTATTCTAATATCCTAGCTCGCTCATACGGTTTCTAACTGAGAATCAGACTCCCGAACAAGGTCTAATAGGGGATTTGTTTCCCTTCCAAGTAGGGTTCAAAATCTCGTCAAGATTTTGGAAATCTCGGTTGAAATTTAGCTTTCAATCAGATCGAGATTCCAAATCTCGGCGAGTTAAAAAAAAATAGAAATTCTCAAATGGTTACAATGACTCCGGTGAATTTCGGTTTTTTGGACCGAGATGAACACAAATTTGATCGGTTTTGTTGTTTGTAGGACAGGATTTAGCATCAATTTTTTTGTGGATAATAGTGATGTCGTTTCTGAGGAATACATCTGAAAATTTTGAAAAAAAAACATATAAAAATTTCAATCAATTTTTTTCCTGAAATTTTACGGGGGTTGCCGAAATTTTGGTTTTCACAGCCTAACAAATACCGAATTTGAATTTTGGTTTTAGAATTTCGTTTGGATTTCCACCGAAATTCTAAAATCTTACTGAAATTTTGTATTTCGGTCACCCTCGAGATATGGTCTAAAAACGAAATTTGAAACCTTGCTTCCAAGTATACAGAGGCTACACATCTAGAGATGAATCTGATAACAGTTTTCTCGAGTGCACGAGACAGTTTGGAACATAGAAATTTCACACAGACATCAATGCAAAGTTGCAAACATTAGTGTAGGGTTGAAAACGGAACGGAAAGTTTACGATTATTTTGAAGAAAAAACGAAAATAGAAGCCTTTTTTCGGAAATGAAAACGAAAACAAGAGAGCCAGTTCCGACGGAAACCCCGTATAAGTGGAATCGAAAATTAAAAGTGATTTTAATTAATTTGAGAATTAGTTAATCAACCTAATTGCTTATGTCACCTTGTTACTATTATTTGTATGACATATTTCATTTGTCACCCTAGGATTGTTGTTTATTAGTTGGAATCTATTAAATTGCCAACATGGATTTATTATATCGTGACTAGTTTGCTTAGCTATGCATCGTGTTATTGATATAATTTTGGAAATACAGACTTAATATTGACTAATGGAATATGGAACATATTTTTGAATGGTGTGATGTTGCCACATGATGATGTTGATATGTAGAGGCCTGTGTGGATCTACGTGGATGTTGAGTTGTTGTTGGTATGTGTTGCACAATAATCTATGAATTCTTGAATTTGCCAAGTTGATCAACAGCACGCCCACATGAATAAAAGTAGATGTGCAAGTAGAAGCACACACAATGTAAAGGAGAAAAGCTCCTTGTCTTTATTAGATTGATTTTTCTGTACAAGACAATACCCGATATATAGTGCAAAACCCTAAAAATTAATTCAAATTTGTCCACTAATAAATATAATCCTTGCATAATGAAATAAGGACTACTCGTAGCAGAAACATTTTCCTTTCGAAGGAAATGAGAAAGAGAACATATCATTAGAGCATCTTCAGCAAGAGCTCCTAAAATAATGTCTCTATTTTAGATTTAGGGACTCCACCTATTTTTTGGGGTCCTGTTTTCAGAGCACAAGTCCAGCAATAGCCTCTAAATCTCAGCCCCTATTTTATTTTTTCTTCTATTTTAACATATCCGCTATGTATATTCTTCATTTGACACCACTAAAATTCAATCAAAAATATTTGTAATACATAAAACATAAGCATATTAACATTTACAATTTAAAAACATGATATTTCAAAATTTAAATTTAAAATTTTCAAAACATGATAAATAGATAAATAGAAACTCCGAACAATGAATCAAACTACGAAGCGCTGTGAATTACCCACAAATGCTCAATAAGATCATCTCGAAGCCTCTCATGTATTTCTCTGTCTTCAATAATAGTGGATGTACTCGTGTCCCTGGGAATTGGGGCTGAGGAGGCAAATTTAGGAGCCTTCTAATTTTAGGGGCTTGAGTTGGGGCTCCCTGGGAATTGAGGTTGAGGAGGCAAATTTAGGGGCCCCCTAATTTTAGGGGCTTGAGTTGGGGCCCTGCTGGATCTGTTTTTTTACTACACTCCCTATTTTAAAGTTTATGGGCTGGTTTAGGGGCTCTGCTGGAGATGCTCTTAGAGCATCTCCAGCGAGGGCCCCTAAAACAGGGTCCCTATTTTAGATTTAGGGACTCCCTCTATTTTTTGGGGCCCTGTTTTCAGAGCACAAGTCCAGCAACAGCCCCTAAATCTTAGCCCTTATTTTATTTTTTCTCCTATTTTGACATATCCGCTATGTATAATCTTCATTTGACACCACTAAAATTCAATCAAAAATATTTGTAATACATAAAACATAAGCATATTAACATTTACAATTTAAAAACATAATATTTCAAATTTAAATTTAAAATTTTTAAAACATGATAAAATTTTCGAAGCCTCTCATGTATTCTCCTATCTTCAATAATAGGGGTTGTACCCGTGTCCTTGGGAATTGGGGCTGAGGATGCAAATTTAAGAGCCTCCTAATTTTAGGGGCTTGAGTTGCGGCCCCTGGGAATTGGGGCTGAGGAGGCAAATTTAGGGGCCTCCTAGTTTTAGGGGCTTGAGTTGGGGCCCTGGTGGATCTGTTTTTTTACTACACTCCCTATTTTAAGGTTTAGGGGCTGGTTTAGGGGCTCTGCTGGAGATGAGAGCATCTCCAGCAAGTGCCCCTAAAACAGGGTCCCTATTTTGGATTTAGGGACTCCCCCTATTTTTTGAGGTCCTGTTTTCAGAGCACAAGTCCAAAGAACCCTAAATCTCACTTCCTATTTTACTTTTTCTCCTATTTTGACATATTCACTATGTATAATCTTCATTTGACACCACTAAAATTCAATCAAATATATTTGTAATACATAAAACATAAGCATATTAACATTTACAATTTAAAAACATGAAATTTCAAATTTAAATTTTAAATTTTCAAAACATGATAAAATTTTCGAAGCCTCTCATGTATTTCCCTATCTTCAATAATATGGGTTGTACTCGTGTCCTTGAATTGGGGTGAGGAGGCAAATTTAGGGCCCCTAATTTTAGGGGCTTGAGTTGAGCCTCTTTGGATCTGTTTTTTACTACACTCCTATTTTAGGTTTAGGAAATTTGGTTTAGGGGCTCTGTGGAGATGCTCTGAACCACCCTAAACCTTAAAATAGGAGTGTAGTAAAAACAGATCCAAACAGGCCCCAACTCAAGCCCCTAAAATTAGGGGCCCCTAAATTTGCCTCCTCACCCCAATTCCTGTGGGCCTCAACTCAAGCCCCTAAAATTAAGAGGCTCTAAATGAGCCTCCTCAGCCCCAATTCCCATGGATACGAGTACAACCGATATTGTTGAAGATAGGGAAATACATGAGAGGCTTCGAAAATTTTATAATGTTTTGAAAATTTTAAATTTAAATTTGAAATTTCATGTTTTTAAATTGTAAATATTAATATGCTTATGTTTTATGTATTACAAATATATTTGATTGAATTTTAGTGGTGTCAAATGAAGATTATACATAGCGGATATGTCAAAATAGGAGAAAAAGTAAAATAGAAATTTGAGATTTAGAGGTCTTTGACTTGTGCTCTGAAAACAGGATCTCAAAAAATAGGGGGAGTCCCTAAATCCAAAATAGGGACCCTGTTTTAGGGGCCCTTGCTGGAGATGCTCTTAGGCCCTGTTTGTTTCCTTCTCCAGCTTATATAATCCAGCTTTTTAGTGTTGGATTATATAAGCTGGATTATATAAGCTACTTTTAAATAAGCCGGTGAGTTGTTTGTTTTCCTGGATTATTACTGTGTTGGATTATTAGTTTGAGATTATATAAGCACCCTAATAGCTGCTTATAGATTATTATAATCTCATGCTTTAGATTATATAATCTAGATTATAATCTAGACTGTTTGTTTCCCATTAACTTATATAAGCTGGATTATATAATCCATAGGGCAAACAAACAGGGCCTTAGCCATGCTGTCGTGCCACGTCACTGATCCTCGCCTGTCCCGTCTCAGCCAATCACAGCCCGCCTCCCGCACCAACCCTAACACTACAAAAGCCCAGGCGACGCCCGCTCCTCCGATCCCACCAGCACCGCCACCTCTCCAGCCTACCATCTCGAATAGAAGTTTCCAAACTCCCCAAGGTGTAGCGGCGATGAGTTCCTCCGGGGGCGGCGGCCGCGGGAAGGCAAAGTCTGCCAAGGCGGTGTCGCGGTCGTCCAAGGCCGGGCTCCAGTTCCCCGTAGGCCGCATCGCGCGGTACCTCAAGGCCGGCAAGTACGCGGAGCGCGTCGGCGCCGGCGCCCCCGTGTACCTGTCCGCGGTCCTCGAGTACCTAGCCGCCGAGGTACGTAAATCCCCAATAGCCTCTCTCTCCCCTTTTGGCACGATCCGCGCGGATCCTATCTCGCGGTTCGGATTGGGAGGGCGCGATTTTAATCCCATGGTGGGTTGGCTCGTGTCGTCGCAGGTGCTGGAGCTAGCCGGGAACGCGGCGCGGGACAACAAGAAGAACCGGATCGTGCCGCGGCACATCCAGCTGGCGGTGCGGAACGACGAGGAGCTGAGCAGGCTGCTGGGGACCGTCACGATCGCGGCCGGCGGCGTGCTGCCCAACATCCACCAGACGCTGCTGCCCAAGAAGGCCGGGGGCAAGGGAGAAATCGGCTCCGTCTCCCAGGAGTTCTGAGGATTAGTAGAAGAGATCTTCTTGCCTGAGTGATCATGTGATATTTCTTTTGGTTTTGGGATGATTCGGTGTTTGAACTTTGCGGGTTGTAAAAACGCGGTGCTCTGGTTCGTGAGTCAATCTGTCATTGAATGAACGAATAGAACAACAAGATCATGGCTTCTTATATGCAAAATGCTGTCACTCATGCGCCTCTTAAAATTGATTAGGTTATTGCATCGCTTGATGCATTCGGGGAAACTGGATGGCTGAATGAACTGATTGGATCATGTTCTTGGGAAATGCGAGGTTTAAGAAATCTGACTTCTCTGGACTGTTCGTTTCCAATGGTGGGTAGTGTAGTAACGTGGAAGAAATCATTTCCCTTGCTGTACTTACCATTCGTTCGTTCTCCAATACTACTAGAGTAATTTTAATGGAATACCGGGATTGCTGTTCGTGGTTATCCTTATACGATGAAGGGATGGTGAAGTTTGTAGATGTTCTGCCTGCTTTTCCTTTTGGTATCATGTTGAAGTGTTGAGGACATAGTTATTAGAAACGCGATTCCTCTTAGTCGCGATACAAGATTTAACCTCTTAGTTACTAGTTTAGGTTTGACGAATCTTAGTCGTTAGTCGCGATACAAGATTCGACCTCTTAGTTACTAGTTTAGGTTTGATGAATCTGGTTTGTGATTCGTAAGAGTTTACAGTGAATCCGTTAACTATGGCTGAGGAGTTGGCCTATTGTGCATCGATCCATCTTGTGTTCAGAAATGTGTTCTGCTTTGCTTGCAAAGGTTCAGAAATGTCATTTCCGTGTACTTACAGTCTACTTCACGCTGAAAACGGCCGCTCTTCCTAGGAGGCGAAGAAGAGGAACAGAGGAATAATTTATAGAGCGGTTTTTCTCCCTCTGTTTTTCTTAGGGCATGTATAATGGTTATATTTAGCTGTCTATAAGAGATGACACGTAGGATTTTAAATGATGTGGAGGAGAGAGAAGACTGATGTCTACTATTTTATTTAATAGACAGCTTTACATTTTGTGTACCATTGTATAGACAGTCTGTTAATTGAATAAGACTATTACAGACAACTCTATAGACGATCCATTGTATGAATTATTTTTAGTGCTGTCTGTAGATGATATAGAGCTGCATTATAGACAGCTGCCATCTATACCATTGTACATGCCCTTAGATGGAAAAGATTAGGACTACAGCTGTCATGTTCTCCCCGACGCCCGACCCCGGAGACGGCGCTGGCGACGCCGGCGTCGTGGAGGAGCGCGGCCGCGGGTTCGTCGGCTGCGGCTAGGGAGTCCGCCAGCACGCCGCCGAGGATGGTAGCGAGGGAGTCCACGGCGGCATTGCATTACTTCGTTAGGTTTTTTTGATTTGCTATATTTATTGACGTAGATACTGCTAACCTTTTTAATTACAAATGTACACGTCCACACACCATCGATCATGATTATCATACAGTAGTGGAGTATATAATTTGAGTAAATTTCATTTGGGAATCTCTATCCTGCGATTATCTGTAACCAGATTTAACTACGGTTGCTTCCTAAACATGACACGCGGAGGTTCAGTGGCGGACAGGAGTCATGCGTGCAAGCATTGTAGCCATTTTCTGCTTCCTGGGAATCAAAATTTATGCATGCATAGTGGGGTCACATGGTTCAATGTTTGAATTTTTAATACAGTTCAAAAGTCATCTCGTATTTTCGATTGAGCACAACTATTCTGCGTATTTTCCAAAAAAAACCAGGCGTATTCACTATGTAGTATCGCGAAAACTTATAAAACCAAAATGAGGTAGCGAATACAGGTTAAACGCTGGACGAAATAGCGATTTTATGTATTTGCGGTGTGGTATAGCGAATGCAGGCTGTATTCGCTGTACCACATAGCGAATACAGCCGCAACAGAATGACAGCTCCTTCATTTGTGTTGCTTGCCTACATCCGATTCAGATAGAAAAAGTAGGGAAAAAACGCATCGTGCAGAAGGCATTGAATTCCCTGTCAGGAGACCATATATTGAACTTCTCACCATGCTGCAAATACATGAAATTGCTATTTCGTCCAGCGTTTAACCTGTATTCGCTACCTCATTTTGGTTTTATATGATTCCGCGATACCAAATAGCGAATACACCTGATTTTTTTGCAAATATGCAGAACAGTTCTGTTCAATCGAAAATACGAGCTCCCTTTTGTACTGTATTAAAAAATTGCCAATTTTCTGTGGTACGTTAGACCCATTCCTTTCCCCTTTTAACACAAAAATATTGAAAAATTAAAATTAATGTCAAAAAATTAACACACGAAAACTTTCAACTCGAGAAATTTTAACTCAAAGAAATTCAATTTGCAAAATTTTCAAATCATGAAAATTCAACTCATAAAAATTTAACTCAAGAAATTTCAACTTAAAACTTTCAACTCACGAAAAACCAACTCGGCAAAATTTCAACTCGGAAAATTACAACTCTAGAAATTTCAACTAAGAAAAATTCAACTCAATGAACTTCAACTTGAGAAATTTTAACTCGGAGAAATTCAAAATGCTAAAATTTCAGATCACAAAAATTCAACTTGGGTAAATTTAAACTCAATAAATTTCAACTAAGAAACTTTGCATTTACGAAAATTCAACTCAGAAAAATTTCAACTTAGAAAATTTCAACTCTAGAAAATTTTAACTCTAAGAAATTTCAACTCAGAAAAATTCAACTCATGAAAATTCAACTTGAGAAAATTTCAACTCCTGAATTCCAAGTTAGGAAATTTCAACTCGAATTCGAGATAATTCAACTTGGATCCTAGAAACATTCATCCCAAAAATACTTGAATAGCTTTCAAATACAAAATCAGAAAAAACTACAAGAAAAAACAACGTGGTATAGAATATCTCTACTAAAGATCACATGCGTAGCGTGTAGAAGATCTCAGCTAGAGCACATACAGTCTGCAAGATTTGGAAAAAGTGTGGATCCCACCTGCATGCTTTGGGAAAAGAGTTCAGCTATAGCGTGTCATCCATTGGGTGTCGCGTTCGGAGCAAGTGCGCACAGAAAGAATGCTGAGGGCGACCGTAAACTAGGAAATGCGCTATATAAAATTTAAAATTGTTTCACAGTGCACCATCCTTTTGCAAAATCCTTTTCACTTAAAAACCACCTTTTCCTTGCCTTTCATTACCACTTTGCGCCAAGGAGTGACTCGGATCTACGAGAGGGGAAGTGGGGAGACGCGTCGGCTCCCCTGTGGAGCTCGCCAAACCGAAAAATGGAGAGAAGGGACGGAATGGAGACGGGTGGTGGTAATGTGAATGGAGATGCTCGGTCGCGCGCTCGCGGCGGCGCACGGCAACACGACGGGACAGAGGCGACGGCGACGGCTTACAGGAGGGGGAACATTCACGGAGGTGACGCAACGCTTTTGACGCGCTCAGGTCAGAGGAAGAGCAAAAGTCCAACACAAGGTAAAAAAAATGGTGGTGTTCAATAAAAAAGAATTGCAAGACCTGGTGCAAAGTGACACATTGGTGGTATTTGTTAGGAAACTGGTTATCGTATCCTATATGGACTCTTCCTTACCTCTAAGCGGAACCGCTATATATAGGAGGCAGGGGGTCACCATATTGTACACAAGCATACAGAATAATAAAGCAGTCCCGTTCCTCCTCATATTGTGTCTCTCGCCCTCTCTTTCTGTTCTCCACTTTAGAACTATCAGGCAACCCCGGACTATTCGATAGCGAGGTTGTCTAACAGTATTAGATGGTGTAAAATGGAATTTACTCGTGTAGTTTCGATGACAGTGAGGTTACAGAAAACAAATAAACACGAAAAAGGATGTCCCCCCTTTCTTTTCTAAACTTTAGCATTGTAGCCATTTAAACTTCTGAACTACAAAACCGTGCATCATACACCGTGAATTATTAAAATCGGATCAAAATAGCCTGTCCTAACATGTAGGATGACTGTCAGTAATCTAATTTGGGGGCACGGTCAGGCTGAAATGCAGTGACACATGGTAAAAAAGCGTATGTATCTAGTCTAGGTAAACAGGCAAAATGCTGTGTTAGATATTGCGATAATATGAGCAAACATATAATACTAATCCTAAATAATAATATGATGAAAGTTGCATAATTCAAAGATAGCAAAATTGACATAATCAAATAGATAAAACATATTATAAAATTTATGTCAACTAGGCAATGAATTATGTCTACTGAAAGAAATTGATGAACAAAAAGGTGTTTTAGATTGCTCTCAGGTGTCGGGCTGCTGAAAATTAAATCTTCAGTCTCCTCGTCACTCGATGTAAGGCTGCTAGAGACTAGCTCTTGCCTCCACTATACTTGGATCAAATTATCACAATTAAACTGAATAATCAACTGGGCACAGGGTCGCCGTAGAGGCGGCACATGGGGTGAAGCAGGATGAATACTTGGAGTTGGAGTCTTGGACCGCATAGCTTAGATGGAGGATGATGAGTACAGTTGCCATGGTTGAGTAAAGAGAGATAGGAAGAAGAAATGTAGTATTCACTGACATATAGACCCAAGAGTTTAAGGATTTTTTTTCGCACAATCTATTTGCAGTCACCTCATCTTCACATCGACATCCACGTTGGCAAAACGACCTTCAAAACCACCTTTAGCCAAGGGGTTGTTTGATCCGATTTTTGTAATTGAGGGCGTATAATATCCGATTTTTTTTGTTGCGTGGCTATATCGCTACAACAACAAAGTTCATAGGATAAATTGGACTTCTTCTTACTAATAAACCTGAGTAAAATTAGCCTAGCCCAATCTCCAAATCAAGGTTAGGCTTGTTAGCAATATTGGCCGAGGCGAGCCCATTTTAACGGCTCCCTTTGTTTCGTCGATAATATATACTAGGCAGATTTGCGCGCTCCGCTGCGCCGTGCGAAATTTGATCCAAGTTTTTATATGCTTGGAGGAAAAACGGACCACGAATTTTTTTTGGGTGCAAAACGGAGAAAGGATCTGAACGTAAAGCGCGGGGACCTATTTGTTATAATTTTGGACCTGTTCGCTATTTCGAAAAATTAGGAAAGGGCTTGTTCGCGATTCGCATTTAACGGGGGTCTTTTCTGTAAAACGGGCAACTAAGGACCTAAACGCGAACCGGGAAAAAATATTTTCCTCTCACATAAAATCACACAAGGACCTATTCGTAATTTTGAAAAACTTGAGGGCTTTTTCACAAAAAAAACAGGGGTGGCACGTGGCCACCCTCCCCATCCGGCAATCTCTTCCCCTATAATAGGGGTATTATACACACATATACTTATATACTTATATATATACTACCTATTAAAGTTGGAAGCTTTGAAGCTCAACGCCCTATGCCACGTGTTAGGCAACGCGAAAAGGTCTTCCGGATATTTGTAAATTACGTCTTGGTCTATTTTTTCGGTCCGATCCATTTTTTTTCCAAAAAAACTCGAAAAGACCCTACAAATTTTTTAAAAATGCGTCTTGGTCTATTTTTCCGCCCCGGTCCATTCTTCCAAAAAAAAATTTATTCAAAAATGGCACTTCGAAAGACCCTCCAAAAATTTTAAAAATACATCTCAGTCCATTTTTTCTCCGAAAAAAGAACAAAAAATGCATATTCGTTTTTTTGTTCACGCGCGCGGCATGCACCGCACTTATTGACCTAGTATCTATTAAGCCTGGAAGAATTGCCGATCAACCAGAGCGCCACCTCGCCTCCTTCGTGAAAATGTCCTCCGAAAAATTGAAATTACGTCTAGGTCCTTCTGTCGGTTATTTTGCAAAAAAGATACGTAGTTACGTAGATTTGCGAATGGGTCCCTCCAAAAAATGAAATTACGGTGAGGTCCTCCTACCATTTCTTTTAGAAAAAAAATCGGAGCAAATTTTTTTACAGTGCGGCGTAGCGCACGATTCTACCTAGTTTCATTGTAAAAAGGAACAAAACCAGCACAATCTTAGCAAGGTTATACGAAAGAAACAAGACCAGTACGGTTAAGAATATGACTCAATATCCTAACATTCCTAAATATCTAGGATTCCTTCCTTATATATAACTCCTTCCTTATCTCTAATTGGTGGCTATATAAAGATAACCCCTGTGTACATGTACATTGAACCATTATAGTGTATCTTTGTCTCCCGTGTGTGTTTTTCGCAAGGATTTTTCACGTAAATCTTGTGTTCCAATCACTTGTGCGTGTGCGTGTGCAAACACTAAACCTAACAAGTGGTATCAAAGTATCCACGTACCTGGGCTCCCGATCTCGCACGCGCTATCGGCCGCCGTCGCCTGGGTCCTTGTCGCGACCGTCACCACGACCGATGGTCTCGGCTTCGGCGTCGAACCACCACCGACCTCCCGTCGTCCGCACGGCGCCATCGCCGCCTTCGCGGCCTCCGCGACACAACGCCACCACCGACGCCACCATATGACGCTGTCGGCTATCGCCAGGACCGCTCGCCAGCGCTACTTGACCTCCAGCCTGCGCTCCATCCCTTGTTAGGAATATGATTCAATATTCTAACTTGCCATATCTTGGAGTCCTTACCATTTACAACTTGGATTCTATTTTGGCTATATAAAGCCACCCCATGTACTTGTAATCTTTGAACCTAATAGTGCATCTTTGTCTCCCGTGGTTTTTCCCCGCAAGTGTTTTCCACATAAATCTTGTGTTCCACTTTGTGCGTGTGCATCCAAACTCTAACCTAACAAGTGGTATCAGAGCATACCTGAGTTCTGATCATCACCATCGCATGACTGTGCCTTCCACGTTGTCATTGCGTGCTGACCCCACGGCTTCCGCACCATTTCCGCGTCTACGGCCTCCGACACTTCCGATTCTACGCCGCCGCATCATCTCGACTTCTAGGTCACGCCTGTTCTGCTTCAGCTCATCGCTGGCTCTAGTCCTCAGTTTCGCCGCTCTCTTCAGCTTCCGTGCCATCGGTGCCGCAGCGCCGTGCACCTACCATTGGCTGATCTTCATCCGCACACTGACCCCATCATCGCTTGATCATCGACGAAGTTTGATTGAGATCAGTGATTCTTCATTGCGCGGCTACCAAGGATCAAAATCTCGACGAAATTTCAAAAATCTCGGACGAGATTCGGATTTCGGTCGGGGACGAGATTTCAAATCCTCGTAAAATAAAAAATTTAAAAATTTTCAAAAATGTACATCATAGATGGTTTTAGTAAAAAAACGTCTCTGATGTGAACATGAGGTATTTTGATCGGATTTTAAGTTTTTTGGGGCAAGATTTCGGTGTTTTTTGCCGAGATTTCGGCAATCCCAGTCCAGAAAAGCACTATCAGCTAAACCGACAACAATGACAGATGAATAATGGGAAGAACTTGACCAGAAATCCCTTTCTGCCATACAACTCAGTCTGTCTACAGACGTTATGCGTGAAGTCATCAGCGAGACCACTACCGCACAACTATAGAAAAAATTGGAAGATTTGTATATGAAGAAAAGTTTCGCCAACAAATTGTGTCTCAAAGAACGTCTGTACACAATTTGCATGGTGGAAGGTACCTCTATTCAATCTATCTTAATAAGTTTAATTCACTCATCATTGATATTGAGAAATTAGACGTAAAAATTGATGATAAAGATAAGGCTATTCTGTTGGTCGTCTCTTTGCCTGCTACCTTTAAACATTTCAAGAAAATTGTGCTTTGTGGCAATCATGATACCCTTAATTTTAAGAATGTTAAATCAAATTTATTGTCCAAGAAAAAAATTTGATATTGATTCTCGTTCTGAAGTTAAGGCTGAGAGCTTAATTATTAGAGGTAGATCACAATATAAAGGCAATTCTAATAGATCAAAATCTAGATATAAATCAAGAGGACGTAAATCCAGTAATTTTTATCGTTATTGTAAGACTCCTAGTCATGATATTTCTAATTGTTTTAAGTTGAAAAATAAGACAGACAAAGATAAAAGGACACAATCCGGTAAATCTGCTGAGGTTAGTCTTGTTAAAAAAGAAACTGATGGTAATGCTCTTATTATCACTTTCAACTTGAAGAATCGAACTGCATGGATCATTGATTCAGCTTGCACTTTTCATATTTGTCCATTTAAAGAGTGGTTATCTACTTATGATTCTATTGGTAGTGGTGATGTTTGTGATTGCTGATGAGTCTTGTCGGGGGTTGGGTAATTCCCATAAATTACCGCGGGTGCCACGACAACCGAGCTCGCTCCCACCCGAGCCACCGGGAGGTCGTTCCCGAGAACGACTTGGTCGGGGTCTAGGGAGGTCGCGTAGTCTGCCCGTTTGACACGAGCCCTCGGCCTGGCCGATTGTGAGCTCGTGCTCGCGTGAGGCAGCCGAGCTCGGAGCTAGTAATACTGGCTGACCTATCATGGTCGTCACGAGGTCGGTAGGAATAACTGCCGACGACGTAACCCCCGTCAGTTTGTTGCGCCCTCAACGGGAACGTGGCGGGATTATAGGATCTGTTCATTACCACGTTCGACGTGGTCAGACGTGCGAGTAGTGGACCGTAGCAGAATTGCGGTCCTTTGTAAGCTATAAAGTGTCCCCGCCGTGAGGGGGGACGCCAGGTTAATCTAAAGAT
Source organism: Rhipidocladum racemiflorum (assembly GCA_036346355.1). NCBI lineage: Eukaryota > Viridiplantae > Streptophyta > Magnoliopsida > Poales > Poaceae > Rhipidocladum > Rhipidocladum racemiflorum. Next base: position 12,124,350 of record CM070573.1, on the reverse strand, counting down.
ACACGAGCTGGAGTAGGGCTGTTATCTCCCTCTTGAGAGGCCCGAACCAGGATAAAACACTGCGTCATCATCTGGTTTAGCCTAGCGAGTCATTCCTCTGAGTAACTTTACACGTGAGAAGGGGTCACGGTTGGTCCCTCCATCAACCAAGTAAGCTCGGCGGGGGCCCGCTCCCCAATCGTCGACAGCTGGCGCCGTTCGTGGGGATCGACTTTCCCTTTTGTGAAGAATCCCGGAGGATGTCAGACTCCCAGTATCGTCGGGGCCTCTGCGCCCTCGGAACTGACAGGGATCAGAAGCAGTTCTTTGACAACGAGGCAGCTGGCGTCGCTAGCCCCGGAAGTCCTGACAATTCCAGGAGCTTTTCCCTGGAAGCTACCGCGCGGGAGCAGTTCTTCCGCTCTCAGCTCGACGCCCTTTCAGACGACGAATACGACGGGCTCTATGATGGCCTGGACATCCCTGACCATCTCGAGCCCGACCAGGGGACCGCGTCGCGGGGAGACACCATGATGTCACCCTCACGGTCCATCCAATCCCGCAACGTCTTGGTCGCGGAAGAGGGCGGAAACCTCGGGGGCAAATCCCCAGGTGAGGCGCGCATCCGACGATACGAAGCGGCCAAGGACCACTTGGAGACGTCCCTGAGCCGGACGTTGACCAGCATATGCCGGCAAGTTCGTGGCGACGCGAACGTTAGAATCGAGGTCGGGGCTCGTGAGAACTTCCACGTGTACGGGACCCTTGAGCCCGTGCGCCAGCGCACGAGCTCGTCGCCCCTCATTCCCCCGAGCGGAGAACGCCTTCAAGCCTTGGCTACGGTGGTACGCAACCTCAGAGAATTCCCTGAGCAAGTCGATCTAGAGGCCATGGGAGCGGCCGTGGCCGACGACCCCGAAAAGATCGCCGCAGACATAAAGACGGCGGAAGCTTCTCGAGAGAAAGATGCCCAGAGTGTTTCCCGGGAACGCCGCCGCCGGACGCCCGTATGCTTCCACCCCGACGACTCACGCAGCCGTACTCGGGGTGACCGGCGGGAACGCGATCAGGACCGAGAAGACACCCGGAGCAATTCCCGGGCGCCCCCTCGAGATCGACGGGATGCATACCGTGGACAGAGCCGAGCTGAACTTTCCTCCTCAGGCCATTATCCATCTTACCGGCCTGGGGAGGTGTTCTCTCGCCTAGGCCCACGAATCTCGGGCTCAATCGGCGGGGATCGTCCTAACCATCATGCTCGGGGCGACCGTCACGATAGTCCCATCTTTGGGTGCAGGGCGTTCGCAGCGTCCCTACGGCGAGTGACCTGGCCAAACAGGTTCAAACCAGGCCACATCGAGAGATTCGATGGGACGCAGAACCCCGACGAGTTCCTCTCGATCTACACCACGGCCATCCTGGCCGCCGGGGGGGACGAAGGGGTCATGGCTAACTTCTTGCCCACAGTACTAGATGGGCCGGCCCGGACGTGGCTCTTTAATCAGAAGGAGGGTTCGATCCGGTCTTGGGCGCAATTGAGTAACGCCCTTCGGGCGAACTTCCAGAGCTGTTATGTTCGTCCGGGCAAAGAGCGCGACCTCGAGCGCCTGATACAGACGGAGGGCGAGACCTTGCACCAATTCGTCCAGTGTTTCATGCAGGTACGGAACTCCATTCTGAGCATCTCGGATGAGGCGGTCGTCCGGGCTTTCAAGTTCGGGGTCCGAGACGTCCGTTTCACACAAGACCTCGAGATTCACCCGGATATCACGGCCAACGAGCTGTTTCGTATGGCCGACCGGTACGCCAACGCCGACGAGGCGGTCCAATGGAAGAAGCTGCTAGACGAGGGGAAATTGCCTCCTCAGCCCAGACTCGAAGGGACAACTAGCAGGAAGAGCGTGAGCTCGATCGAGAAGAAGATAAAGAAGAAGAAAAAGCCCTCCGTCTCCGACATGGTGGCGGCCATCGAGCGGCGGCAGCGGCCGACCTCGCAGGCATACAAGGGCGGGACCGCAAAAGGAAAGGGTCGACCGACTCAACGCAGCAGCGAACAAGGCCGGGACGACCAGGGTCGCGGCGACCAACGCGGCCGGGCTAACACCTATTTTTGCCCGCTCCACCAGGCGTACGGGCACGACCTGCGCAATTGCCGAACGTGGACCTTCCGCTTGGAGCAATTCTACGACGGCAAGGGCCCCATGCCCACGCTTCTGGAGCAGGAAGAGGATGTCAAGGGCAAAAAGCTTGCCGACGTGGATGAAGACATGGGGTACCAGGAGCCAAAGAACCACATCGCCGTGATATTCGGGGGCTCCGCCGCTTATGGATCGCGTCGGGAGCTGAAGGAAGCTGCGCACGAGGTATTTCGTGTTACCCAGGGGAAGCCTCCCGTCTAGCAGCTCAAGTGGTCCGAGCTGCCCCTCACCTTTTCCAAGGACGACTGCCCCCTGGGGATGACGAAACCCTAGAGGCTCCCGATGGTCGTTAGTCCAACGATCTGCAACACCGTGGTAGGACGAGTGCTTGTAGATTGCAGGAGTTCTCTGGACCTGATATCCGTCAGGGTCCTGGATGAGATGCAAATCCCTCGATCCAAGGTCAAGAGCATCGTAGTCCCTTTCTACGGGATAGTCCCCGGCACCTCAGTCAAGCCACTCGGGCAGATCGTCCTGCCCGTGACGTTCGGCAGCCTGAGCAACTTTCGAACGGAGTTGATCACGTTCGAGGTGTGAAAGCATCTAGGCCCCCTAATAATTTGTTTAAATTATTTGTTGGGTTTTGGTGCTTGATGATCAACTAAATCAGTCTTATCAGATTTCATCAGAAAAGAGGATCAAGATTAAGGTTTCATTATTCTTAGTCCTTTAGCTCATAAGTCTTTTCAAGTCTTTTTAGATAAGTTTTTCCGGGTTTCAACCGTACTATAAAGAGGGACTATGCACAAGTTCAATTCTTGGTTCCTAGGATTTCTCTTTAAAAACAACTTGGGGCTTAAGCTAAATCATTTCAGATTCCTTTATTAAACCTTGTTTGAGTTCATATCCTTTTCAAATCAAATTCTAACAGAACTCAAACCGAGCGTTTCCCATTTACAACGGACCAAGTTTTTGGGTGCATTGCAGCTTGTGTTTTCCTTGAAAATCTCTCAAGTGCTTTTAAGCTACAACGGACCAAAAGCTTCCATTTACAATGCACCACCTTTTTGGGTCCGTTGTAAACATAAAACTTCTTGGTTTCGGTGTTCAATCCAATTCCTTTGTTGATGTATAACCAAGAAGCTCTCTTCTGCGACGGACCAAGTTTTTGGGTCCGTTGTAAACTTGTTCTTAAAACTCTCCCAACGGACCGGCATTTGCTCAAAGCATGTGTCTGACGGACCAACTTTCTTGGTCCGACGTAGATGCCTTTTTTCGCCGGTTTGGGTCCGTAGTTCATTGAGCCTCTTGCATATTTTATCAACCCTTGTCGATACAATCATTTCGCTTTTGTCACTTGATCGACATTGGCAAACGGCTACTGTTGCCAATAACGGCTATTTGCTTCCTGTAGCCTATTTAAGCAGTTGAGGCTCTCCCAAAATAGAACTTTTGCCATCTCTTTGACATCTAGCATCCGAAAGCCAAAATTCCAAAAGAGATCAAGCTCCACTCTGAAAAACAAAATCCTACACTCTTACGGCTCCCAAGAAAGTCTAGTTTGATTGTTTCTAGTGAACCAAGAGACAGGGCTTGTGGATGGTCTATTACTCTTGGAACTAGCTGTTCCTAGACGGTTTCTTGGTGATTTTAGTGCGACTGTCCAACCGTGTTTGTGGAAGGGCACTATTATTGTGAAGAGGTTTTGACTCACCTCACCAAAGTGGTAAAGAGTTACAATAGTGAAAAATCCAGATCGCCTCGTGAGTTCTTGGAGGAGCAATACTTCCGAGGAAGTGCTCTAACGGGGACGAGGGAGATTTCTCTCTGAACCTCGGTGAAAAATCTCTTGTCTCTGTGTGATAGTTTGTCTTTTTCTTGTTCTCACTATTGCTTAAGTTGTTCTTAGTCTGTTGGTGCTTATTCTGCTTATCTCGCTTAGATCTTATCTTTAAACTGTTTAGTTTGTCTGGTTTAAATTGTTTAAAATTGCCTATTCACCCCTCTAGGCCTTACCGATCCTTTCAAGTGGTATCGAGCGTGTTTTACCCTGTTCAAGCTTAATCACTTGGGTAATGGCCGAGGGAAATGGGTCTGCTCTTGTTAGTGTAGGAAGGGTTCCTGTTTTCGATGGCTCAAATTATGCTTATTGGAAAATTCGCATGAGATGTTATCTTGAGGTTGTCGGCTATGACGTTTGGAGAGTGACAGAAAACCTTTACCTCCACGCGTCATACACGATGGACAGTCCTCTTCCTCGTAACCCACTCCTGGAGAAATTAAAAACATGCAATATGATGCTCGAGGCTAGAAATGCTATATTCTCCTGTCTTAGCATAGAAGTTTTTGATAGAGTGAGTAATTTGTCTATCGCTTATGATATTTGGACCACTTTACAAGAAATTCATGAAGGTACCTACGATGTGAAAGAAGAAAAATATTTTGTTGTTAGAGAAAAGTTTGATCGATTCAAAATGCTTCCTCAGGAAAATGCCAATGATATGTTTTCTAGACTTAATCCTATTGTCAATGAACTTAAAGGTCTTGGTACTAAGGTTGATGATGTGGAAGTTTGCGGGAAAATGATAAGGGTTGCCTCGTGCTTATCACAGCTTGATAACTTATCTATCAAACAGTGGAGATCTAAAAAAATTGACACCTCTTGAGTTACTAGGAAAGATTTACGCACACGAACTTACTTTGGTGAAGAAGATGCACCCAAGAAGAAATCTATTGCTCTCAAAGCCAAAGATAAGGTGGAAGAGTCATCGAGTGAAGAAGATGATGTTTCAAGCTGTAATGAAGACGAAGACGTCAGGAAACTGGCCTTGCTTATGAGATCTGCAAACAAAATCATGAGAAGAGTTAATGCCAGAGACAGAGGGAAGGTATATAATCAGTTTTCAAAGAAAAACCCCTTTTCGAATATTACCTGTTTTGAATGCAATGAAAAGGGACACATAGCTGCACGATGTCCAAACAAGAGCAAGAAGAAGGGCAAGGGCAAGGGCAAAGATGAAGAAACCGAAGAAAATGCCTACAACAGTCACAAAAAGTTTCATCACAGAAAGAAGTTCTCAAAGAAACATTGGAGAAAGGGAAAGAAGGAGGCACATATTGGTGAATGGGTCTCAGATGAAGAAAGTTCAAGTGATGAATCCTCTTCTTCCTCCTCTGATGATGAAGGTGGTTCAAGGTCTAAGGGGTTGGCTGGACTGTCGTTGGATGAATCTACTCCACCTTCACCTTCTCTGTCTGTTTGTCTTATGGCAAGAGGTGATGAGGACAAGGTAAATGATTCTCCTTCTTATGATGAGCTAGTGGAGATCATTAAAGAGCTTAATGATGCCTTGTGTGCTAAAACTTCTAAGGATAAATCTCTTAAGAAAACTATTGCCAGTTTAAATGATGATAATGACTTACTTGTCTCTAAGGTCAAGATTCTTGAATCTAAGTATGAAGAAGTGAAAGACAAGTTTTACTGTTTAGAGACTAGTCATAATGAGCTCAATGTTGTTCATGATAATCTCACTCTTGCTCATAATGATCTTGTCATCAATCATGATTTACTTACACCGCTTCATGATTCCTTGAATGCAACTCATGTATTACTTATTAAGACTCATGATGACTTGCTTGTCAAACACTGTGAACTAGAAATGAGTAAGGAATTAACTACAAGCAAATCAAAGAATGTTTCCACTCATGATAAATCTATTACCTGTGATTTGACTTGTGATGAAATTCCTATTGCTAGCTCTTCTGCATGCTTAATGACAATCATAGAAATGCTTTGTGTCTTGAAAGTCTCATGTTGGAAAATCAAGAGCTAAGGTCAAAAATTGCTAAATTTGACAAAGGTCTTGAAAAATGCTTTCGGAAGTGTCACTCTTGATAAAATTCTTGGAGAGCAAAAAGTCACCTTGGGCAAAAGAGGCATTGGATATAAAGCAGATAATGTGCCCAAGAAGGATTATTTGCCAAAATCCAAGATAAATTTTGTCAAGAAAAGCACTAAGTGCTGCTCTTGTCATAGATTTGACCACAGTTCAAATGTATGCATGTATGCAAGCACGCCAGAACAAAGGCTAAAAGAAAGCGCATGGTTGATGCTCACTACATGTTGTTTAAAGATTTCAGGGGAAAAATGAATGTGAAATTTGTCGGCCCCTCTAATCTTGATAGAAAGCTTAAAGCTGTTTGGGTGCCCAAATCTTTGCTTATTAATCCTTTTGGCCCCAAAATTGTTGAAACTAACATCCATGGACCCAAAAGCATTTGGGTACCTAAAATCAAGAAATGATTCTGCTTTATTCAGTGAACTACAAGAGTGGTGGTCATCACTGGGTAATTGATGGATGTACTCAACACATGACCGGCTCATCAAGAATGTTCACCTCAGTTGAAAAAGAAAGTAATTCAAGTCACAAAATTACTTTTGGTGATAATAGTAGAAGAAAGGTAAAGGGAAATGGTAAGATTGCCATCTCTAATGATTATTCAATTGATAATGTGCTTCTTGTTGATTCCCTGAATTTCAATCTTTATCGGTTGCTCGATTGTGTGATCTTGGTTTCCATTGTACCTTTTCTCTTGATGGAGTAACTGTTTTTGACAAAATGAAAAGCTTATCTTCAAAGGTTTTAGATTTCAAAATCTTTATCTAGTTGATTTCAACTCTAACTCCTCATGCATCTCGACTTGTCTCATAGCAAAAGCCTCTCTTGGTTGGCTTTGGCATAGACGTCTTGGGCATGTAGGCATGTCTAATTTGAAGAAGCTTTTTAAAAATGAGTTAGTGGTGGGCTTGAAAGATGTAAAATTCGAAAAGGATAGATTGTGCAGTGCTTGTCAAGCCGGTAAGCAAGTTGCAAATTCTCATCCTACTAAAAATATCTTGTCCACCACTAGACCTCTAGAGCTGCTGCATATGGATGTGTTTGGCCCAACCTCTTATGCCAGTCTAGGTGGTAACTCATACTGTTTAGTCATTGTGGATGACTTCTCTCGGTTCACTTGGGTATTCTTTTTACCTAATAAAAGTGAAGTTGGAAAAATCTTTAAAAATTTTGCAAAAAGGGCTCAAAATGAATTTGATTGCCCCATCAAGAAAATCAGGAGTGACAATGGAACTGAGTTTGTTAATACTAATGTCATTGATTTTTGTGTTGAGCTAGGAATAAAACATGAGTTGTCAGCTACTTATACTCCTCAACAAAATGGTGTAGTAGAAAGAAAAAACAGAACACTTATTGAAATGGCAAGAACCATGTTGGATGAATATGGAACACCGTGACGCTTTTTGGGCTGAAGCAATAAACACAAATTTTGTCATGCAATCAATAGACTCTATCTACATCGACTACTCAAGAAAACCTCTTACGAGCCTTTGGTTGGAAGAAAACCAAATGTTACTTACTTTCGTGTGTTCGGGTGCAAGGTCTACATCTACAAAAGAGGACACACCTAGGTAAATTTCAGAAAAGGTGTGACTCAGGTATTATGTTAGGTTATTCTTCTAAATCTAAAGCCTATAGAGTTTTTAATAATTCAACTGGTTTGGTTGAAGAAACCTATGATGTAAAATTCGATGAATCTAATGGCTCACAAGGTGAGCATGAGAATTTAGCTGATGTAGGTGAAGATGCCTTGATGGAAGCAATGAAGAAAATGGAAGTTGGTGAAGTAAAACCTAGAGAAGATAATGATGAGAAACCAACAACTTCCATGATGCCTCAAAATGGATCACTACAAGAAGAAGATGAGAAGAATCAAGAAGGATTAAACTTGATTAAGAGTCATGTCGGGACCCCGAATTTGCAAATCCGGACCCTCTGTGTATTCAGCACTAGTCCAGGAACGCGCTAGTGCACACAGTCTTAACATCGGTATATATCACAATCATACCAAACGATACTATCAAAGTACTTTATTTAAATAATCAAAGGGTTACTCGACCTTATGGCCAAGTTACAAATATATGCCTTGCAAGGCAAAACTTATTGAAAGAGAAATAACAAAGAAATGAAAAATCAAATAAACTTCGTGGCGCCATCCAAAGATACCAGGCAACCGACCGGGCTCGCATCCCTAAGTAGTCGGGTCCTCTTGGAGTTCCTCCTCCAAAGCGGGCGTAGTCTCCTCTTCAACTGGTATTGTGTTGAGGCAAGGGTGAGTACTTGGTACTCGGCAAGTCATGCATGAATGCAAGCTAATATACTATATGCATGGCTTGGTACAAAGGAATAGCTCAAGGTATATTTGCAAAGAAACAAAGATTCGAAGAGTAATATAAGTAGATTCAAAGCGAGAAATCAAGAAAGCGTAAATAACTTTTCAAGAAGTTTTAATAAACATTTTCCCCATCCTAAACCACATTTTCATCATCTTCATTAGTAAACCAATCCAACCTTTCAAATCCAAGTTATTTTGAAAGTCTAACCCTTGTTGTAAGGCCCGAGCATTGTCCAGTACCGTGGACTCGGCTATTCAAATAGATTCTACACTCTGCAGAGGTTATACACTTTACCCACAAGATACAATCCACTCACCACGTCAGCCGTGAATCGCCATACAAGAGTATGCGAATGAGCGATCATAACAAAGCCTTTCTAAGCCTCAAACAACACAGGTGGTCCTCTCAGGTTCGTGCTCTACACCATCCCTTCCCTTAGCCAAGGCGAAGTATGGGACCAACACACCGTTAGATGGGTATCGGCCACGACCACGACACGCTCCCCGCACAATCACACAAACGGTGTAATTGACACCCGAGGCTCCACAAGCGAGTCCTTAGCAACTTAGTCAACTAGGGCCGTCCCATTCCAGCCATGTGGTTGTACGTATGGCCCAGTTCAAAGGCTTGCAAGGTTAAGTCCTTAGAGTGACCAGGGCAAGACTACCCGAAAAACCAAATCAACACTCCCAATGCCACACTGGCCCACCTGATTACTCTTGCCACATGCCCGATAAAATCGTTTATCAAACCCCGCTTGATTACCATGCACCACGTGCCATCAACATCACATGATACTTTTCCAAAACAGGTTCAATATATCATTAAGTCAATATTAGCATTTGATTATCCAAAATCATGTCATGAGCACGAAAGTGTGTCTAAGCGATACTACAACGATCTAAACCCATGTTGGCAATTTAATAATGTCCAACTAGTAAACCACAACTAGGGTGACAAAGGGTCATGGCACATACTTAAGTAATCAAGGTGTCATACTGACAAATTGGTATTTATCTAACCCCATGTTTAAACAAAATATCTTTCTAATTGAACTAGCATGCAATAGTTTAAATCAAAATAGATTTGAAATAGGATCAACATGGTCAAAGCACAACTTGCCTTCAAAAAGTACTTGCTCTTGGTCTTGAGTTGGATCTGAGTCAACACTTCTCCTTCGAATCCTTAGGCACTTCAACGTCTACTCGTAAAGCGTGCAAATAGCAAATACCCAATAAACAATAGGCAAAAACATCCCAAAACTCCAAATAAAATCCATAAACAGAGAGAACATAATTTTCTGGATTTTTAGAAACCGAATCGTCAATTTTGGAGTTAAAACGCATAAAGTTATGATTATTTAAAGTTTAAATAATCAATTAAATAATATTACAGAGAAAAACTTTAGTCCAAAAATTAAATAAAATTCATATTTAGGTAGATCTTAATTTTATACAAATTTAGAAATTTGAATCGCTCAAATCGGAGTTGAAACGCAAAAAGTTATAAGCGTTTGAAGTTTGAATCTAAATTTGAATCAATATTTCGAATTAATAAATCATTTTCTTTTGAAATTAATTATTGCGTCAGCATGGACACGTGGCAGCCTCACGATTGGCCTCGCTGACGTCGTCCACGGACTGCCGTCCACGGTGGATCCGGTCCACCGGACCGGCTGGCCGACATGCGGGTCCCACCGTCGATGGGTCGCGTGCGGTGGCCTGACTACGTGGCACGATCCGAGCCGTTCGATTCGGATCGAACGGTTGAGGTTGGATCCAATCCACCGCAACGTGGATTTCGCTGCAGTGACGTGGACGAACGAGGGCCGTTGGATTTTGATCCAACGGTTGAGATCTCTCCCGGGTTCTACAGGTTAGGCGCACGTGGCTAACCTGGACCGTTGGATCTTGATCTCACGGTCCAGATCCAATCTGGTTTTCTACCGTTTCAAGGAAACGTGGACTCACCGTGATCGTCGGATGAAGATCGGACGGCGGACAGTCTTCGTGGGGTTGCGGCGGCGCGGGTTGTCGAGGTCTGGCCGGACTTGAAGACGACGACACACGGGACGGCGCCACAGGGCAGATCCGGCGAAGTGAAGGCCACTCCAGACGCGCCTCGTCCTTGCGGTCTCGGATCCGCCACAAACGCGACGGAGAAGCGGTGGGCGGCGGCGAACGATGCCAAAACCCTAAACAACCCTAATCAACTCGGCGAGGAATCGCGAGCACGGAGGAGCTCTTTCGAGTGGCGGCGGCTAGAGCAAAAGGTGCGACGGTGACGGCGATCTCGGCACGCACTCCACGCCTTAAATACGCCGCAGACGTCGAGATTCGCTCGGTTTCCATGGCGAGGCGCAGACGGCGGCGTGAGTCCGGCCGGACACGGCGAGGCGACGCGGCTCAATCCTAGCCGCCCACGCGGCACGACGGACGGCCACGATCGCACGGGCACGCGTGCGGGTTCGACTTCGGTCGGCTCGGGGTGGCGTGGCGCACAACCGCTTGGATCTTGATCCAACGGCCGCGCGTAACTAGGTTTCGGGCAAGCGGGTTTGGCTCGACCACGTGGCTCGGGTTCGGACTCGAGTCCGACTGCACTGAGGAACGAATCCAATCTTGGCCGGTCCCTTTTCCAGAATTAATCATTAAAATAATTCCTAGTAATTCATTTAATTCATTAAAAATAGCAAATGACTCAGAAAAATTCCAGAAAAATTCTGGAAAATACTTTGGATCATTTTGGACTCAAATAAAATATTTCCAACAAAATTTTATTTGCAAAATTAAATTCTTTAACTATTTCAAAATGGAATAAATTCAAATAAATTCCAATTAAATCCAAATAAATTCCAGAAAATTCCAAAAATTCACCAAAGTGCCAAATCACACATGAATTTAGGACAAGTAAAATTTTGGGGTGTTACAAGTCATCATACTATTGCCAAAGACCACCCCGTGGATCAAATAATTGGGGATTTCAGTAAGGGTGTTCAAACTCGATCTAGACAAGCTTCCTTTTGTGAACATTACTCTTTTGTTTCTTGTGTTGAACCCAGAACTATAGATGAAGCTTTGGATGATCTTGTTGGATTATTGCCATGGAAGAAGAGCTTAATAGCTTCAAGAGAAACAAAGTATGGGATTTGGTGGAACGTCCAAAAGATCAAAATGTCATAGGAACAAAGTGGGTTTTCAGAAACAAGCAAGATGAAAATGGAATTGTCACTCGAAACAAAGCAAGATTAGTGGCACAAGGTTTTACTCAAGTAGAAGGACTGGATTATGGAGAAACTTATGCTCCTGTTGCTCGACTTGAAGCTATACGGTTCCTTCTAGCTTTTGCATGTCATTTTAATATAACTTTATTTCAAATGGATGTAAAGAGTGCTTTTCTTAATGGAATCATTGAAGAAACTGCTTTTGTTGAGCAACCTCCTGGTTTTGAAGACTTAAAATATCCAAATCATGTATTTAAGTTATCTAAGGCTCTCTATGGTTTAAAACAAGCCCCAAGGGCATGGTATGAGAGACTTAGGAACTTTCTACTAGAAAAGAATTTCAAAATTGGGAAAGTTGACCCAACACTCTTTTAAAAGACTTCAATGGTGCATTAATGATTTGCCAAATCTATGTTGATGATATAATCTTTGGTTGTACTAATCACACTCTTTGCAAGGAAATCAATGATTAGATGGAAAAGGAATTCGAGATGTCAATGATAGGGAACTTACATTCTTCCTTGGATTTCAAATCAAGCAATTAAAAAGGGGAACTTTCATATCACAAGAAAAATACATCAAGGATCTCCTTAAACGCTTCAAATTGGATGAATGCAAGCCACTCAAGACACCTATGGCAACAAACACACATCTTGATCAAGATATAGGAGGTAAGTCTGTTGACCAAAAACTCTTTAGATCCATGATTGGATCTTTACTCTACTTGACAGCATCTAGGCCTGATATCATGTTTAGTGTCTGTATGTGTGCTAGATTTCAGTCTGCTCCTAAAGAAGTTCATCTTAGTGCCGTAAAAAGAATTTTCAGATATTTAAAGCACACTTCAACTATAGGCTTGTGGTACCCTAAGGGTGCTTCTTTCAATCTAATTGGCTACTAGGGGTGAAAACGGATCGGATACGGTCGGATATTGCTGTTCCCGTATCCTAACCCATATTTTTTTCCCGGATTTGGAATCGGATACGATAAGACCGAATACGGATACGAATATGGATATTTCGGAGTTTCGGATATGGTAATGTCGAAGCGGATACATACCGGATTCGGTTCGGAAACGGATAATACAAACGGACATATACTTGTTGAAACATTTGACAAGCAATAAATTCATATATATTACATAAATTTGACAACTCACACAACACAAGTATAACAAGGTATCAAATTCATACATAACTTGAACAACTAAGTCCCGCTCACCTAACAGGCCAACACACTGAATTCATGCAATGCATGGCGGCGGCGGAGGCTCAAGCACTAGGGTTAGTTTTGGGTTGGGGAATCGAATGGGGAGGCAAAGACATCGAGGCTTATGCGAATCGAATGGGAAGCCCTTGACTCTTGAGTCTTGACTTGAGTACGGAGTACCCTTGTTTTGTTGATTCGGATATCCGATCGGATAATATCCGGTTACCATATACCGCACCTATTGATCGGCCTGATATCCCGCCTACCGATCTCATCGTGATCCGGTAGCAAGTATCCGGTACCGTGATCCAATCCGCCGGATACGGAATTTTTTTCCTGATACGGTTTTAACGGATTCGGTGATCGGATCGGTCGGGATTAACCCCGCACTCATTTTCACCCCTATTGGCTACTCAGATTCGATTATGCCTACCGCAAAATAGATCGAAAAAGCACCTCTGGGGTTGTCACCGCTTGGAAGGTCTTTAGTATCTTGGTGCTCCAAAAACAAAACTCAGAGTTAATCGCTTCATCGCCGAGGCTGAATATGTGGTCGCGGCAGCTTGTTGTGCTCAGATTTTATTCATCAAACAAACCTTTCTTGATTACGGCATTAAGTTTGAAAATGTACCTCTTCTCTGTGATAATGAAAGTGCAGTGAAAATAGCAAACAATCCGGTCCCAAAGACTCACGAACTAAGCATATTGAGATCCGACATCACTTCATCGAGAGATCATGTTGGCAAAAAGGATATTATGCTTAGTTATGTTAGAACTGATGACCAATTGGTGATATTTTCACCAAACCTTTAGATGAAGCCAGATTTTCAAGACTGAGAAATGAATTGAATATTATTGATCTTTCAAATGTTGTTTAAAGCTTGACTTCTTATTTGAACTATTTGCTTGTTGATTTATCTTGCAAGTTTTCGGAGTTTTTAACATTAAGGGGGAGTCAAGAATGTCCCTCAATGCATCTCTTGTTACCCACTTATGTTAACAAAAATTAGCTGTGCTGATGCAAGTAAATTTTTTTTGAAAATGAAAATAGTTTCTTTCTCAAAGAATTTCACGCAATTTTTTTTTTTGCCACTCAGCACATGAGTTCTCTTTATCAAGCTTGAGTTTGTCTATAATCCTGCTTAAAAGAGTGGAACTCATACAAATTAAGAATTCTAAAGTTCTTCAATTTCCTTTTTGCAAGTTCACAACGGACTCAGTGACAACAGTGGGTTTTCCATCTACGACAGACCACTCTTGCTCAGAACGCATTCACGACAGACTAAAGAAAGTCAGTCCGTTGTAAATGTCCTTCTTGCAAAACTGGTCCGGCGTAAATAGAAAACTTATTGTTTTTCTCGCAAATGAGTCCTGTGTGCTCTTGCAATTACCAGTAAAGTGAGGAAGTTGTCTTTTTCACCTGTCAACCAAACTCTTAAAGTCACTCTCACTTCCGTTGCAGTTACTATTACTCGGAATAGTAACTTTTGGTCTGTCTCCTCCCAATACTCCCTTGTCCTCAAATCCATCTCAGAAAATTACCACTCTCCCCTCTCTACTTCCTCTCCTGAGCAACATTCCTTTCTCCATCGAAGCAAACCCTAACCGGGTGTCAGCGACGGTGCTCCAGTTTGCTCGGAGAAGTGTGTTCAGGAAGTGGTAAGCTTTCTCTTCTGTTTTGATCAAACCTTAGTCCTAGAAATCTTTGTCTTAAGGTCTTTCCTCTTATCTCTGTAGACTTAGTGCATTGCGTCGAGTTCTTGCGCCCGATCCGAGGTCCGAAAGACAGAGTGAGTCTGTTAGGTGTTTGACGAAATGCCTAGGAGAAAAGACACAGATAAAAGAAGTTTGATGGATAGACTTGGTGAGATAGTGTCAAAGAAGAAACATAAATCCACCCAGTCTTCACAAGGGACAAGACATCTAGAGGATACTCGCACCCTGGCTTGGTTACAAAGGTCACAACATCGAAGCCTCCTAGAAAAGATAAGCAACTCGTCAGATTCGATCCGGTTTATGAGTCTGAATCTGATGATGCCGATTATGAGCCAAGTAGGGATCTCGATTCAAGAAGAGAACCTAAGTCCCGAGATTGATATGTTAAGTGGAAATGAGCTAGCTACTCCTTGGAGGAAAAAGGCCGAGGTCAATCAGGCTAGTAAATGAAAGAAGTTGGTTTCCTTTTGATAAACCCCCACTAGATGAGAAGTTCATCACACTTCTTGAGTAAAAACATCTTTTGGGATATAAGAATAGACATGACAAAAGAGAATGAAGATATTCCGCCTTGAGCAAACATCGCTTTGTTGATTGGAATCAAATTTGCTTCCATAACTAGATCATACCACATACTTGATTGTGTTAGATCTACCCTAGGATTGCCGGAAATGGTGTCAGGCAATATTTCCTCATGGAATGAAGATAGAATTCTAGAATTCTATTCATATTTGCTGGTAAACAAAAGAAGACACTATATTCTGTTTTCAATCGATGGAAAAATCAGAAAAGTAAGGTCACCACACTTTGAATCAGCAATTGGAGCTGCAGGACCTCAAGTTAACAGAACAAGGATTCATGACAAAATGTTTCCTGGAAATAGATGGAGACAAATTGGAGATATGCTCGATCTTGACTTTTCACTCATATTTATAGAGATATCACAGAAGAAAACTTCAATGCAAATCGAGCTAGTTGTTTGTCCGGAGAAGCTAAAACACCGCTCTTGATCTTAAGGCATACGCTTTTTCCAAAATCTGGTTATAAAGAAGGTGTCACTCCAGTGTTGGCTTGGCTACTTCATCTAATCCTCTCAAAGCAACCCATTGACCTGATAGATTACATTTTTGGAGAAATGGAGGAAGCAATTTATAGAAGAATGGGGAGTCCACTACCTTTTGCTCAAAGAAATATCCGAATCTTTGCTAGCCCAAGGGATAATTTCACAAAGAAGAAAGTAGTAGATCCTTTACCTGTAAACCAAAGAAATACAGGTTGCTTAAACTACCCACTCAAGTTCTTTGCCCAAGTGCCTTGTGTATCGCTCGCATCAATTGATCCAAGTGATCATGAGGGAGACAGTGATGACAAATTTCAACTCATGATGGAGATGATCAACCTGCTTTCAAGCCATCACGATTCGAGATCATCACAAAGATTAGTCATCATACTCCAAGACTCAATACTCCTAGCTATCATAGCAATCATACTCAGTCTTTTGCACCTCCTCAGCCTGAAGACTTTGAGAATACAGAAATTCTTGGAGGAAGTTCTCAGAGAACTTTGCCACAATCTGATGCACAAGATGAAGCAACTCAGATTTTCCTCGATTCTCAATCCAATCATGAAGCAGATGTTGCACTCACCAAGGTGGACATTTCAGTCCTAGTCACATTTCTCGATTTCAAGTCATCACACCCTACCTCCAAGCAGAACATCTGGCTTATGGGTTTTCCTTCTCGAGCATGATGTAAATACTGAAGGAGATGAACTTGGAGAAATTGATAAGCTAAGAGAGCTTGTCTTTGCATCAAGATTTGTTCAAGATCGTGAATTCGGACCTGCTTGCACATGATCATGAAGCAGGAGGCTCTAGAGTTCCTCAAAATTTTTCAAGACTACAGTACTTCCATCACTCGCTTCATGAAAATATAGGAGAAAATCCAGATGATAGACAACATCATGCTTGGAATGAGGAACACCGCTTGGTTCAACCTTTTGAAACAAGATACAATTCGTAATTGAAGGATGTCCAAGAAAAATTTGTCAAGAACAGAGGTTAGCTGCGTTAAGGCACACCGAGCACATGGTCGCTCTTCAAAGCAATATCATGATCAAGTTCAGAAAACTCATGAGTTGATGAGTAAGATATATCAAGAACAGTAGGCATTAAAGGATGAAACTTCAAAGAATTTTGATATGCTAAAGAGCAATCAATGGGATCTGAGGACTTAGCTCACCCAAGTAAACACCAATCAAAACTTGCTCAAAGACAGGCTTTATGACCTCAATACCAAGCTGAATACTCAAGATACCAAGTTTCATCGGCTTTGTCGATTTCTCGTGAGAAGATGTTTAAGACCAATGATGACACAATTCATGGTGTAGAACACACTCTTCGAGGCTATATTGATCACTTTGATACTTCAATAACAAATCTGGTATCAAATCAAGAACAGCTTGGTGACATCATCTTTGATCAGACAAATCCAATTCTTGACTCAGTTCATGATCTTCAAGAAAACTTTCAGAACTGGACAGTTGAGTCTCAGCCAGGAGATCCAGATTATCCAAGTTGGCATGATCAAGCTATGGTTTCAATGACATAACAATCGAACAAGTCGCTCCTCAGTCTTCTCCGAGGCGCAGTGTCAGTCAAAGAGCTTCGACTTTGTTCAAAAGAACTTTCTCCAGGCGCAAGAAGTGATATTCTTTTTGGAGAGTTGATGCCAAAGGGGGAGAAATTAGTCTAGAGAGTAGTAGAAGTAAACGTGTGAACTTGTGTTTGCTTAACTTTGGTCTGTTGAAGTCTGTTGCTTCTTTATGCTTAACTTTGGTCTGTTGCAGTCTGTTGCTTCTTCTGCCTGTTTAGACTACTTGCTGAGTTTCTCTTAATCATAATTAACTCTATTGTGTGTGCTTAAACTCTTTGAAAAATAGTTCTTGTTAAATTTAAGCACGGTTTTAGGGGGAGCTCATTCTTTTAAATTATACTTTTGTTCTGTCAGACTAACATTCTTTTGCAGAAGAAGGAAAGTTTTTATCTGAAAACAAGAAGGTTGTCATCAATCACCAAAAAGGGGGAGATTGAAAGCATCTAGGCCCCCTAATAATTTGTTTAAATTATTTGTTGGGTTTTGGTGCTTGATGATCAACTAAATCAGTCTTATCAGATTTCATCAGAAAAGAGGATCAAGATTAAGGTTTCATTATTCTTAGTCCTTTAGCTCATAAGTCTTTTCAAGTCTTTTTAGATAAGTTTTTTCCGGGTTTCAACCGTACTATAAAGAGGGACTATGCACAAGTTCAATTCTTGGTTCCTAGGATTTCTCTTTAAAAACAACTTGGGGCTTAAGCTAAATCATTTCAGATTCCTTTATTAAACCTTATTTGAGTTCATATCCTTTTCAAATCAAATTCTAATGAACTCAAACCGAAGCGTTTCCCATTTACAACGGACCAAGTTTTTGGGTGCATTGCGTTGTGTTTTCCTTGAAAATCTCTCAAGTGCTTTTAAGCTACAACGGACCAAAAAGCTTCCATTTACAACAGACCACCTTTTGGGTCCGTTGTAA
Source organism: Rhipidocladum racemiflorum (assembly GCA_036346355.1). NCBI lineage: Eukaryota > Viridiplantae > Streptophyta > Magnoliopsida > Poales > Poaceae > Rhipidocladum > Rhipidocladum racemiflorum. The sequence continues at coordinate 12,106,275 of CM070573.1, read as the reverse complement.
ACATAAAACTTCTTGGTTTCGGTGTTCAATCCAATTCCTTTGTTGATGTATAACCAAGAAGCTCTCCTTCGCGACGGACCAAGTTTTTGGGTCCGTTGTAAACTTGTTCTTAAAACTCTCCCAACGGACAGCATTTGCTCAGCATGTGTACGACGGACCAACTTTCTTGGTCCGACGTAGATGCCTTTTCAATTTGGTTTGGGTCCGTAGTTCATTGAGCCTCTTGCATATTTTATCAACCCTTGTCGATACAATCATTTCGTTTTATCACTTGATCGACATTGGCAAACGGCTACTGTTGCCAATAACGGCTATTTGCTTCCTGTAGCCTATTTAAACAGTTCAGAGGCTCTCCCAAAATAGAACTTTTGCCATCTCTTTGACATCTAGCATCCGAAAGCCAAAATTCCAAAAAGAGATCAAGCTCCACTCTGAAAAACAAAATCCTACACTCTTACAGCTCCCAGTAAAGTCTAGTTTCAGTTGTTTCTAGTGAACCAAGAGACAGGGCTTGTGGATGGTCTATTACTCTTGGAACTAAATTTGTTTCCTAGGCGATTTCTTTGGTGATTTTAGTGCGACTGTCCAACCGTGTTTGTGGAAGGCCACTATTATTGTGAAGAGGTTTTGACTCACCTCACCAAAGTGGTAAAAAGAGTTACAATAGTGAAAAATCCAAGATCGCCTGTGAGTTACTGGAGGAGCAATACTTCTGAGGAAGTGCTCTAACGGGGACGTAGGAGATTTCTCTCTGAACCTCGGTGAAAAATCTCTTGTCTCTGTGTGATAGTTTGTCTTTTTCTTGTTCTCACTATTGCTTAAGTTGTTCTTAGTCTGTTGGTGCTTATTCTGTTTATCTGCTTAGATCTTATCTTTAAACTGTTTAGTTTGTCTGGTTTAAATTGTTTAAAATTGCCTATTCACCCCCCTCTAGGCCTTACCGATCCTTTCAAGGTGGTCGACTTCGAGTCGGCCTACAACGCCATCCTGGGCCGACCGGCGCTCGCCAAATTCATGGCCGCCACGCACCACAGGTACCAATGCCTGAAGGTTCCCGGGCCCGGGGGCGTGATCTTGGTGAAGGGGAGCCCGAAAGCGGCCCTGAACTGCGACGAGAGGGCGTTAGATATGGTCGGGCAGCTGCCCCAGCGCGTGCCCGAGTAAGAGCCGAGGAGTTCCCGGCCCAAGGCTACCCTCCAGGCCGGAGGAGAAACTAAAGCCATCCCACTATGCGACGCAAAACCAGATAAGGTCGTACATGTGGGGGCTTCCCTGGATCCTAAATAGGAACTCGAGCTCGTGACCTTCCTCCGGAGTAGCACGGACACGTTCGCCTGGGAACCGTCCGACATGCCCGGAGTCCCAAGGGAGGTCGTCGAGCACAGGCTAGCGGTTCGGCCTGACAAAGGCCTGTGCGACAGAAGCTCAGGCGCTTCTCCCCGGAGAAGCAAGCTATCATCAGAGAGGAACAAGATAAACTCCTCAAAGCTGGTTTCATACGGGAAGTCGACCATTCCGATTGGTTGGCTAACCCGGTCATCGTAAAGAAAAAGGGGGGAAAGTGGCGCATGTGCGTCGACCACACGGGCCTAAACGCCGCGTGCCCTAAGGACAATTTCCCACTACCTCGGATAGACCAGCTAGTCGATGCGACGGCGGGCTCCGAGGTGATGAGCTTTTTCGATGCCTATTCAGGTTACCACCAGATAGGTATATCACCCGAAGATGAGGAAAAAACTTTCTTCATCACGCCGTTTGGCACTTTCTGCTACACGACCATGTCCTTCGGTCTAAGGAACGCCGGAGCAACCTTCCAGCGCCTTATGCAGAAAATCTTCTCGTACCAAATAGGCCGAAACCTGGAGGTCTACGTAGACGACATCGTGGTTAAGAGCAAGATAGCCTCGGGACATGTGTCCGACTTGGAGGAAACCTTTTGTAACCTCAATAAGCACCGAATAAAGCTGAACCCTGAAAAATGCGTGTTCGGAGTCAAAGCCGGTAAGGTACTCGGCTACATGATCGGCCCACAAGGAATTGGGGCTAATCCTGAGAAGATTGAGGCCATCGAGAACATGCGACCACCCACTTGCATGCGGGAGGTGCAGTCTCTGACCGGGAGAATGGCGGCTCTAAGTCGTTTCATCTCACGGCTTGGGGAGCGCGGCTTGCCCTTTTTCAAGGCACCCCGTAAGCACGACGGGTTCGCCTGGACAGAAGAGGCGGACAACTCCTTCACGGAGCTGAAGCGATACCTGTCGAGCCCCCCGATCCTGACCACACTGAGACCAGGGGAGGTCCTGTTACTGTACCTGGCAGCCACGCCCCAGGCCGTAAGCGCCGCCGTGATAACAGCAGAAAGGGACGGGGTGCAACGTCCGATCTACTACATCAGCGAAGTCTTGCATGGGCCCAAGGAGCGTTACCCGGAGGTCTAGAAACTCTTGTACGCGCTACTCGTGGCCTCCAAGAAGTTACGACATTACTTTTAGGCTCACAAAATACGTGTCCCGACCAACTTCCCGCTCAGGGAGATTTTAGGGAATCAGGATGCGAGCGGACGGATCGCGAAGTGGGCCATGGAGCTCACTGAGTTCGAGATTGAATTCTCGGCCAGAACCGCAATCAAATCTCAGGTCTTGGCAGACTTTCTAGCCGAATGGACAAATCCCGCTCCGTCCCAGTCAGAACCCGACCAGACCAGGCAAGGTCGTTGGGTCATGTACTTCGACGGGTCCTGAGCTTACGATTGTTCGGAGGCTGGAGTGGTTCTGGAATCCCCCCGGGGGGAACGGATCCAGTACGCCCTCCAATTGCATTTCACCGCAACAAACAACGCGGCGGTATATGAAGGTCTGCTGGCCGGGCTTCGGGCATGCAAGGCGCTCGGGGTCCAACGGCTAACTGCGAAGGGTGACTCGCAGCTAGTTGTCAACCAGGTTAACAAGGAGTATCAGTGTTCCGATGACTCAATGGCGCTTTACCTGGCCGAAGTAAGGAAGATGGAAAAGTACTTCAGAAACTTCGAAGTACTGTACATCCCCAGGAAGGACAATGCCCTGGCCGACCATCTATCAAAGGTCGGTTCCGCACAACTTCCCGCTCCGGCGGGGGTGCTCGTCGAGCACCTTTGTAAGCCCTCCATCCCCTCCGACGGGGAGGCACCCGAGACTGGTGGTATCGTCTCCTTCCTCGAGCATGGTGCGAGTTGGATGACGCCATTCATCCAATACCTAGCACACTGGACACTGCCCGAGGAAGAGGACGAGAAGTCCCGGCTTGTAAGGCGCTCCTCCCCATATAAGATGGTTGAGGGCATCTTATACCGCAAGGGTGCGCTTGGAGTCCTATCCAAATGCATCACTCAGGAGGAAGGCAAATACCTCCTCAAAGATATCCACGACGGGATGTGCGGAGCTCACTCATCCTTTAGGACTTTGGTAAGCAAAGCCTTCCGATCGGGTTACTACTGGCCGACGGCCTTGGCCGACGGCCTTGGCCGACGCGCGCTCAATAGTGGCCTCCTGCCGGGCCTGCCAGTTCCATGCTCGCAAAACCCATTAGCCGTCATATGCGCTACAGACCATGCCCCTGACTTGGCCGTTCTCGGTTTGGGGCATCGACATACTCGGACCATTTCCTCGGGGAAGGAAGGGTTGCAAACACCTGTTTGTCGCAATCGACACCTTTACCAAATGGATCGAGGCCGAGCCTGTGTCGACCATCTCGGCCCAAGCGACTAAAAGGTTCTTCCGCAATAACGTGGTGACGCGTTCCGGCATACCAAATCGCCTCATCACGGACAACGGCACTCAGTTCACAAGCGAACTGTTTCAGGCTTATTGCGAGGAGGTCGGGACCAAGATATGCTTCGCGTCCGTGGCTCACCCGCAAAGCAATGGGGCGGCCGAGCGTGCGAACGGGCAGATTATCCAAGGAATCAAAAAGAGGGTCTTCAGGAATCTTGACCACGGACAATCTTGGGTGGACGAGCTACCCCCCATCCTCTGGTCGGTTCGCACCACGACGAGACGAGCTACCGGGGAGACCCCTTTCCAGCTCGTCTACGGCGCAGAAGCCATCTTGCCCGCCGAGGTCGTGCTGGGATCCCCCAGGGTGAACCTGGCCGACGACATCGACCAGGAGGGCGAGCGCCTCCTCGACCTCGACCTCACGGAAGCGACAGCGTAGGGGTTTTGCTGCAATCCGCGGTCTACCTGCAAGCTCTTCGCAGGCACGCCGCCAAATCAATACGACCAAGGACCTTACATGTTGGCGATCTTGTCTTACGACGAGTTCAAGACTTGTCAAAAGCCAACAAAATAACACCAAGATGGGAGGGTCCTTACACGGTCGTCTCAACAGCATGCCTGGGGGCTGTCCGCCTCGCGATGGAGGATGGTCGAGAACTCGCCAGCACCTAGAACATCGACCAACTGCGTAAGTTCCATATTTAATTCGCCGTACTTTGCTTTTTTCCGCGACCACTACTGTCCCCCTCGCCTTTCTCTTTAATGAATTTCGGTACCTTGGACCGCCCCCGCTTCTTTTCACCCTTCCGCGAGATCTCGCGGCTCAGTAACGCGTCTTCAGCCGTACCCGCTAAACCGGGCAAGCCCGATCGAGGACATGCTACCCTTGATCTCGGTAGAAAGTGGAAATCAAAAGCGAGGTCGTGTGGCATGGACATCCGCTGCAAATCGTCTTTTGCATACTCCCACTATCGTGTGCACCAACGAACGGAAGCACGACCAGCTGACGCCAGGCCACCAAGCTCAACCCCAGGGGCTCTCGTCCTTGTAAGACGATCACCTTTTCGTTACGAGTCTCCGCCGCAGGTAACGAATCGCACGGACACCCCTCGGATGGTTCCGAGTCCAGGTCGGCCTGTGTACAGTATAAGTGTTCCGCATCTGGAGTCCGCACGATCTCTCCTCCACGGTCGTTCCAGTCTTGCTTGTAACAAAGGGCCACGCCTTGAGACAGAGGGGACGGGATCACGCGCGCTACTCCTTTCTTGCGACCCGTGCCTATTGCTCGGTGAAATCTGCGTGGCGCTACTTCGTTTTAGTCTCCCGGGTCTCTCCCGTCAACGAGGTCGCGTTCGCAACCTACGTCCACGACCTTCATTGACGGCAGGGGCTTCATGGGCACCGTACGACTACGATCCTCGAACGACTTATGCTCGAGGTTGCTTTCCTGCTCTATTGTTCGTTATTTGAATAACCATCGACCATCGATTTATAAGGAACAACGGGGCGAAGCGCACTAACATTTTGAAACGGTAAAGGGACATCTAATAAATGCAAATCATTTTTACATGAGATCCGAGTTTTGCGGGTAACATGCGCGGCGAGAACTAAAGGCTGTGGCGCTTCTCATCCTGGAGAGTGGCAAGTTCCTCCCGTACACTGTCGAGCTCGGACTCGAGGTCGAGCACCTGCCGACGAGCTTCCCGACCCTCGCTCGCCGCCTGGCGGAGCCGCTTGGACTCCTCCCTGTGCTGGTCGATCGTCCTCTCGACGCTCTGCACGGAGTCGCGCAGCGTCGCCACCATCGCCTCGAGGCCCGACCTCGCCTGCTCACTCTGTTCAAGGCGCTCCTTGAGGACCACCACGGATTCCTCCATCTTGTGCCGGATCTCCTCCTCAGAAGCCTTCAGCTCGGCAACCACACGCTCGAGCTCCGCGATCCTCGAATCTTGCTCGACGTGATGCCTGGCGAGGACTTCTGGCGGTACGGTCGCGGCCCGGAAGTCCTGCAGGGTGGCCTCTAGCACCTATGCAGCAAAGCATCTCGGGTTACTTTTGGTTTTGTAGGAGAAGAGTCGGAGTATCGAGAAAGTTTACCCAGTGGAGAAGGGCCTCCAGCCCTTCCTGGAACAGCTCGGCGGGGTCCTCCGCGCCAGTTTCTTCTCCTTGGGCGGGCGCGGGGCCTGGAAGTCTTTCCTCCTCCCCTGGGCCCGAACTCCCTCGTCGTCTAGGAGGGCGAGACCCTGGTTCTGGGGTTTGACCTCCATCGCTTGGGGGACGACGGCCGCGAGGGCGAGATCCTCTGCCTGAGCTTCCTCTCCCCGAGCAGGTGCTGCGCTCGGGGGCTCCACCTCCTCCTGGGCTTGGGCCCCTTCGGCGTCTGAAGGCGCGGGGTCTTCGGCCCGGGGCGCAGAGTCCGCAGCTGGGAGATTGGCATCCACCGAGATGACCTCGGTGCTCGGGGATCCCCCCTGCTTGGGAGTTGGTCCGGTCCGCCGGTCACGGTCGGGTTCGGTTCCACGACCGACGGAGCCACCGGCTCGTCCTCGCCCGAACGACCTCCCTCCGGGATGGGGTCTCCTAATGCCGAGCCGGCGTTGGTGTCCGGCGGAGTGTCGCGAGCTCGGAGGGGGTCCTCCGCGATCGCTTGGAGTGTCTTAGTGATGATGTCGCTAGCACCAGCGGAGTCTTCGCGGAGATCCTCGGCAGCACGCGCGTCACCACCGAGCTCCGCGGTGTCGTCGCCGAGCTCGATTATGATGTGGGGGACGCCGTCCCTCGCAGCCCGGGCATCGGCAGCGGCGATTTTCCTTCGCGCTTCCTCTTCAGGAGACACGACCTCGGGGGCTCGGGCCACCATGGCCGCGATCTCCCCCTCATCGACTTCGTCGCCCACCGTGGCTTCGGCAGCTCGGGCGAGCTCTCTCTCTAGCGCGAGGTTAAGAATGTCATCAGCCATAGCCTCGAAATCCCATACCTCTGTACCGGCCGCCACACCCACTATAGACAATGTGGGGTTAGTGTGGCGCCGGGGGAGGACGGAGACGAACTAGGTGAAGATAAGAAACTAACCTCGCGCGGTTTCCGCCACCTGGGCGCGGGCGCGGACAATGAGGGCGGCCATGTCTTCGCGCGGCTTGTCGGCCCTTGCGACTGCGGGGTCGACCTCCTCCAAACCGACCTCAGAAACGGTCGGTGTTGGGCGCGGTTGGCGCGCGGCGGGCGACCTGCGGCGCCTCGGGGCTAACGGGGCAGGATCCAGCTCCTCCTCCTCCTCCTCCTCGGCCCGTGGCTCCAAGCTCGAGCTCACCTGCGCGAGCTCTGCCTGGAGCGCCGCGATTTGGCCCTCTAGCTCCTTCTTCCGCGCAGGGCTGGCCGCGGCTGCGGCCTCCTTCTTCGCCCGCTCGGCAAGCTGGCGCAAACGTCCCATCAGCTCGGGGTTTCTCCTGGTATATTCATCCATCCACAACTTTAACTCGCTCACCTCCTGCCGGTCGGCGTACTCCAGATGTCGGCGGGGGGAACGATCGCCCGAGCTTGGGTGCCTGCTCGAGCGCCTAGGCGGGGACGACGTGGCCGAGGGGGATCGGTCGCGGCGCTTGCGGCCCGCCAACTTCTTGGTCTTACGACCTCGTCCTCCGGCACCCGCGCCTCCCAGCTGCGACGTCAGCTGGGCCACGGCGACCTCGAGGGCAACCTTCTCCTGCCAAGAAGGACTCGAAGTTGGACATTACTGGGGAGACTCGGTCCCGAAAGGACCTCTAAAGGAAGTCCGGGTCGAAGACTTACCGCCTCGGTCCGGTTGAAGACATTGTTCGGGATCTGGCGGCCCTCTATGATCTCCTTGCCCTTGGGGGTGCCGAACATCTCGGACACCCTCACATCCACCCAGTCCTCTGGCGGAGTTGCGCATCAACCAAGAGAAGGCAGTGAGGACGGTTGTCTTCTGTCTTATAGGGAAGGTCGAGGGCGAGAACGTACCTGAGCGTGACTCCCGCGTAAGGTCCTGCCACCCCTCGACCTTGAAGAAGGGGTGTACCCTCCTCCTGAGGGGTGACACCCGGTTCCTAACGAAGTCCCGGGCGATATCCCGTCCCGTGAGCCCCGAGCAGGTGAGCTCGTTGATCAGCATGAGCACCTTTTCCTCCTCAGGCTGCACGGACGGTCGGGGTGTCTCGACGGCGTGGGCTCTGGCGCCAGTGTAAGAGAGCGAGCTCCCTTCTACCTTCCTCAGGTAGAACCAGGAGTCGGCCCACCCCGACACCGAGTCCTTGAGCGTAAAGCTCGGGTACTCGTACGGACGAGTAGGCCGGAGGCGGAAGTAGAGGCAACCGGCCGAAGAAGACGTGCCGATGCGTGAAAGACAATAGAAATGGAAGAATAGGCTGGGGGTGGGCTCGACACCCACGCACCCTTCGCAGAGATGGGCGAAGATGGCAAGAATAAGGATGGAATTGGGGTGGAGTTGAGTGATCTCGCACTCACAGTAGGCGAGAACGGACTCGACGAACTCGCTTTCGGGCGTTCGGAGCCCGTTCATGGCGTAAAGCTCACAGGAGATGACCTCTCCTTCCTGCGGCTGCGGGCTCTCCTCGGCACCAGGAGCCCTCCATGTGCCGGCGTCGAGATACTTCGCCCTCTGAAGGATCTCTAGCTTTTTCCTGTCGAGTTTGCTGGCGTCGAACTTTGCCATTGAGAAGAGGAAGATGATCGAGAGGAGAGATGAACGCGCAAGACGAGATGAAGCGAGCGCTGGAGCAAAAAGTGTTGGTGGCGTTTCTGCTGGGAGATCGTACGAAGCGACGGTTTCCTCAGGTGTTTAAAACTCTCCACAAACAGGAAAGTGAAAGGACTTCCCGCCGTTATGTTCAAGGAAGCCCTAAGGGCGCAGAGGGCAGTTGAGGCGTCCGCCATCCAGGGAAGGACACGTGGACACGCGAATCGAAACTGTCCAGCCGAGGGGCAGTTCCCTAGGGAGCGGTTTGTACTACCCAGGTCAAAGCTTCCTGGAGAAGGAACCGTTGGGGGGGACCCACATTCGTCTACCCAAAGCACGTCAGGCTGGGCTAGAAGCTCGTTCCCGGAGATTTTTAGCTCGGAGGTCGCGGCGCTGCTCGCCGAATGAACTGACGCGTGCACGTAAGACAAGAGGGGCCCAAGGGGAAGGCCTTTTAGGACTTTTTCCACTTGGACCTCGGGGGCTAGCTGTCGGGGGTTGGGTAATTCCCATAAATTACCATGGGTGCCACGACATCCGAGCTCGCTCCCACCCGAGCCACCGGGAGGTCGTTCCCGAGAATGACCTGGTCGGGGTCTAGGGAGGTCGCGTAGTCTGCCCGTTTGACACGAGCCCTCGGCCTGGCCGATTGTGAGCTCGTGCTCGCGTGAGGCAGCCGAGCTCGGAGCTAGTAATATTGGCCGACCTGTCATGGTCGTCACGAGGTCGGTAGGAATAACTGCCGACAACGTAACCCCCGTTAGTTTGTTGCGCCCTCAACGGGAACGTGGCGGGATTATAGGATCTGTTCGTTACCACGTTGGACGTGGTTAGACGTGCGGGTAGTGGACCGTAGCAGAGTTGCGGTCCTTTGTAAGCTATAAAGCGTCCCCGCCGTGAGGGGGGACGCCAGGTTAATCTAAAGATACACGAGCTGGAGTAGGGCTGTTATCTCCCTCTTGAGATGCCCGAACCAGGATAAAACCCTGCGTCATCATCTGGTTTAGCCTAGCGAGTCATTCCTCTGAGTAACTTTACACGTGAGAAGGGGTCACGGTTGGTCTCTCCATCAACCAAGTAAGCTCGGCGGGGGCCCGCTCCCCAATCGTCGACAAGTCTCTACTTGAAATTATTGGCATTGGTTCTATTCAAATTAAAACCTATGATGTCACTATTAGAACACTTACAAATGTTCGCTATGTTTCTATAATGAAAAGAAATCTTTTTTTAGGCACTATTGAATCTTTGGGTTATAAGTATACCAGTGAAAATAATGTTCTTAAGATTACTAAAGGCAATCTAGCTGTTATAAAAGCTAATCGAATCAATAGTCTTTATTACTTGCAAGGTTCTATAGTTACATGTTCTGCAACTGTTTCTACAATTGCATCAAACCCTCACATCATCAAACTTTGGCATATGCGCTTAGGTCATATGAGTGAGAAAGGTATGCATCTTTTATGCAAGAAATGACATTTAAATGATATTGGTAAACTTGATTTTTGTGAACATTGTATTTTTGGCAAACAAAAGAAGGTCAGATTTATTGTTTCAACTCACCAGTCCAAAGGCACATGATAACCTTTATCGATAATTTTTTCGTAAAGTTTGGGTTTATTTCTTGAAACATAAGAATGAAGCCTTTTTAGTGTTCAAAAATTGGAAAGCTTTGGTTCAAAATCAAACTGGCAAAAAAAATCAAGAAATTTAGAGCTGATAATGGATGGGAGTTTTACAGTGGTGAGTTTAATCAATTTTGTATTAATCAAGGTATTGCAAGGCATTTGATTGTTCCAGGTAAACCTCAGCAAAATGGCATGGCGGAGCATATGAATCGCACTTTTCTGGAAAGAGCCTGTTACATGCTTTCAAATGCAGGTTTATGGGACAATCGTGTTTGTGGGCTAAGACTGTTTCTACAGCCACTTACTTGGTTAATCGTTCTCCAAATTTGGCCATTGATTTTAAGATTATAGAAGAGGTTTGGTCAGGTGATGGAAAATTAGAGCATAGAGCAAGAAAATGCATATTTGTTGGATATGGTTCAGGTGTCAAAGGATATCGTTTATGGTGTTCTGATGCTCGCAAATTATTCATTAGTCATGAAGAATTCCAAAAGGTAAGAAACTTTTAAAGTGCAAATGGATTTATAAGAAGAATGATGGTATCTCTAGAATTGAACCTGCAAGGTGGAAAAGCCGTTTAGTGATAAAAGGTTTTGACCAAAGGGAAGATATTGACTTCAATGAAGTTCTCTCCTGTTGTTCGTCACTCATCAATTCGGGTTGTGCTTATTTTTGTTGCTTTACTTGACTTGAAATTAGAGCAACTTGATGTTAAAACTGCATTTTTACATGGAGATTTAGAAGAAGAGGGTTTTGCTACTCCTGGAAAGGAGATTTTAGTTTATCATTTAAAGAAGTCTCTCTATGGTCTAAAATAAACTCTAAGGCAGTGGTATAAAAATGTTTGATTTTTTTATGATTGCATAACGGTATTCTCACAACAATTATGATAACTGTGTTTACTTCAAATAGTTTCCAAGTGGTTCTTTTGTTTATTTGGTGCTCTATGCTGATGATATGCTTATTGTTTCTCATAACAAGTCATTGATTAAATAGTTAAAGGCTGAACTTACTCATAAATTTGAGATGAAAGATCTTGGTCCACCAAAGAAAATTTTTGGGATGAAAATTCAGCGTCATCGCAACGCTAGTACATTATTTCTATCTCACAAAAATTACATTGAGAAGACACTTGGCAGATTTAATTTCAGTGATTGCAAACCAGTTTCTGCACCTTTTGCCTCTCACTTTAATTTATCTTGATGTCAATGTCATACTAATGAAGAATACAAAGACTATATGTCTCATGTTCCTTACTCTAGTGCAGTTGGTAATCTCATGTATGCTATGATTTGCACCATACAAGATTTAACTCATTTTGTTAGTGTTGTTAGCAGATTTATGCATAATCCTAGCAAAGAGCATTGGAATGCAGTTAAGTGGATTCTTCGTTACTTGAAAGACACTTCTAATTTTGGCCTGATGTTTGATAAGAATAAAGTGAAGAAAAATGATGTTCTTGGGTTTGTTGATTCTGATTATGCTAGCGATCTTGACAAAAGAAGATCAATTTCAAGATATATCTTCTCTTTATGTTGTTCTGCAGTCAGTTGGAAGGCATCCTTACAGCCTATTGCCGCTCTTTCTACTACTGGAACGGAATGTTTCAGCTACTGAAAATGGTAAGGAAGCTATTTGGTTTCATGGTCTGGTTTCTGAACTTAGCATTAAACATGATACTCTTACTGTTTATTGTGATAGCCATAGTGCTATTTGTTTGACCAAGAATGATATGTATCATGCCAAGATCAAGCATATTGATATCAAGTACCACTTTATTAGCGACATTATTGCCGAAGGACAGATTGTTGTGGGAAAGTTACGTACTGATGATAATCTTGCAGACATGCTCACCAAGACACTCTCTAATACCAAGTTCAAGCGTTGCTTTGAATTGGTTGTCATTCAAGGTGCGTAATTGTCTTTTGGGGTTTCTTGGAGACAAATTTTTATTATATATTTTGAGTCAATGGGAGGTTTGTTAGGAATATGACTTAATATCCTAACTTGCCATATCTTAGAGTCCTTACTATCTACAACTTGAATTCTATTTTGCCTATATAAAGCCACCCCTGTGCTTGTAATATTCGAACCTAATAGTGCATCTTTGTCTCCCGTGATTTTTTCCGTAAAGGTTTTTCACGTAAATCTTGTGTTTCACTTTGTGCGTTTGATGTACGTGTGCATCCAAACCTTAACCTAACAAGTACCAACATAAGTTTTTCTTAAATCTAACGGATAATATTAGCACTTCTTATAGCGCCTGCGAACGGAGGCCAGCCGAGCTGCCCACGCGTCGGCCGGCGCTTTTGCGCAAAAGCCCTCCGGTTTTCCGAAATTACGTCCAGGTCCTCGTGCGATTTTTTGTGAGAGGAAGATATTTTTCCCGGTTCGCGTTAAGGTCCCTGGTTCGCCCTTTTGCATTTAAGACCTCCTGTAAAGTACGAATCGCGAGCGAGCCCTTTACTAATTTTTCAAAATAGCGAACAGGTCCAAAATTATAACAAATAGGTCCTCGCGCTTTACGTTCGGGTCCTTTCTCCATTTTGTCCCAAAAAAATGTTTTCGGAGTCCATTTTTTCTCCAGAGCATGCGAAAAATATTTTCGGTGGCCATTTTCCCCCCAAAAAAAATGTAAAATCGTTTCCTTTCTCCGTTTTGCTCGAAAAAAATGTTTTCGTGATCGGTTTTCCTCCGTTTTTCCTGAAAAAATGTTTTCGTGGCTATTTCGCCCCAAAAAAAATTGGGAGACCGTTTCCTTTATCCGTTTTGCCCGGGAAAAAAAACCATCATCCGATTTTTCTCCAGAGCATGGGAAAAATGTTTTCCTTGCCCGTTTTTCAAAAACAAAAAATATGAAAAGCCGTTCCCTTTCTCCGTTTTGCTCCGAAAAAATGTTTTCGTGATCCGTTTTTCCTCCGGAGCATGGAGAAGATGTTTTCGGTGGCTATTTCCCCACAAAAAAAGGAAAGCCGTTTTCTTTCTTCGTTTTGCCTGAAAAATTATTTTCGTGAACCGTGTTTTCTCCGGAACATGGAAAAAATGTTTTCGTTGGCCGTTTCCCAAAAAAAAAAACGTAAATTCGTTTTTCGCCCGTCCTTTTTCCGTTTCCCCTCGCTTTTCATCATTTTTTTTTATCAAATTTCGCACGGCGCGGCGTAGCGCGCGAATCTTCCTAGTACTCATTTCATATGATGGAGGATTTCCTAAATCTACTAGGCCAAGGTGTCCACACGAACTTCATGTGTTTTGTTCTCGCTTTCATTTGAGAGAAAAAAAGACATAACCTAGCCTACTATCAATAATAGTTTTGATTTATGGCCCAATAGTGTTGACAGTTCATGTTAGATATGCGTTGTGCAATTAGGATCAAGCACACTTCTCAACCAATCATGAGTAGGTTACTTTCCTTTTAGTAAACGTGTCTATGGGAAATTCGATGCATTTGGTCTATAAACTTATTATATGCTGCTATTGAAATTCCATGAGTATATAAACATTATTTTTTTTTGTATTGGCATGTGTAAAAATATCATATTGTAGGATAAATTTGGTGGTTTTCTTGGACGGTATATTTAAAAAGGTTATCATTTTATATTGACGACAATCTAAACCTTTAAAAATCAAAACTTTCCGAATATGATTTGATAAACAAAATTACAATACTTCCGAAGTCAATATATTTGGGGGCATCAATGGAAATCTTTTTCTACCACATATGATTTCACATATACCTCAATGCTATGTTTAGGGTGATTATGTCTTAATATTAACATATTTCCAAAGATTTTATTTTATGCTGATGTTAATCTAAAGTTCCAAACTAGTTTGAAATAGACCACTTATCAACAAAAAGATATAACCACTGCACCAAGAAGCTTATACACAACCGGTTTTAGGATTTTTTTTCTTTCTAAACAACCCATTTGTTCATTGATAAGACAAAAATAAATACGTTGAAAAAATTACAAAAATATTGGCGACATGATCCTTTCAGTTGGCAGTAGGATTCTTGTCACCAATTATACCGCATCAGCAATTCAACATGTGGTTAAATAAATTAGCAACAGATTTCTGTCAATATTATTTCTATATTTTCTAGAGTTTTTGTTACATTAATAAACAAACCAGAAATGCTATACAATAGTCAACTATTTTTTTTAAAAAAATTCAGTCATTTTTTTTACCGTTCGATCTGCCAAAAGATTCTTCATGCTCTGATTGCTCCTCCATCTCTCTTCTTCAACTCTAGCGATAGTCGCGCGTGAGCGTCGCGGCAGTGGCCCTGTGTAATCGCCACTGCTACCACCGGTGAAGACAAATTGCCGTTGCCATTGCCGAATGCGCCGCCCCGCCGCATGCCTCCTCCGACATAGGCGTATCCAGAAAATTGGAATGAGGGGGGCTAAAACTGATACCTTCAAAACACACACACACACACACACACACACACACACACACACACACACACACATATATATATATATATATATAATTTTTCCGTATAAGAGGCCCGGTGGGCCACGGGTGGGGCTTCAGCCCACCTGTGCCTCACCGGTGGATACGCCTATGCCCTCCGATGAGCGGGCACTTCACTATATGCCCCCTTTCTTTTTCATATATTAAGGTGATGCACCGGAGACGCTGGGTACCATCGCCGGTGGCGACGACAAGGAGGAGGCGGCATAGGGTAGGATGCCGTATTCGAAGGAGATGTCGGAGGCGGGCGGCGGCCCAAGGAAGTGGCGCCAGCAGCTGCGGTGGGAGGTGGGTTGCTGGGGCGGTGGGGTGGCGGTCTCGCCAGAGAAGAAAATAGAGGCAGTGGTCAGTGGAGATCGTTGGGATTTGGAGGAAGAAGCAGAAGAAACATATGGATCGATGGCGGCATGGGGACTAGGAAACACATGCGGCTGTAATTGTATTAGGATTTGGAACACGTATCACAATATGAGAAAAGGAGGGATCTTGATTGGACGGGCCAAAATTCGACTGATTTTGATCAGAAAATTAATTTATTGTTCTCGATCAGTATCCTAGCTTGTCTGAGAGCTGGCTTCGCTTCGACCAAATTTTTTTCATGAAACTTATGATTTTTTGCATTGAAACTCATGAAACTTATGATTTTTTGCATTGAAACTCATGAAACTTAGCACTAAAAACTGATAAAACATGAAACTGATGAAACTAAACACTGAAACTCATGAAACCAGCACTGAAACTGATAAGTTTCATGGCTATACCGTTGCAACGGTATACCGTTCTCTAGTCACTCTCATTTTTTTTTACCCTCAGCCCTACTCAAATTAGCTTCGGCCTACTATTTAGAGAAAAAAATCGCTATTTCTAGGTCATGCTTGTAGTGAAATGCAGCAAAATGCAAATCGGATGGGCTGTCTAGTGTCCCACCGGCTGACCAGCAGCACGAACCCCAGCGGCCAGTGACACAGCACCGCGCCGCTAAAGGAACCAGCGACGCATCCCAAAAATTTCACACCGGAACAGTAGAGGAAGGAGAGAAGAAGAGAGGGAGAGCGGAGAGCACTGGTAGGGGGTAGGAGCTGTGCACCCGCCTCCACATCTCCGGTTGGTCTTGGCGCCGCGGTGCCGCGGAAGTGGTAGGAGGAGCCAAGCCCCGCAGCGCCATGGAGCCCAACTTGGCCGCGCCGCAGGGCGACGGGTCGCCGGCCGAGCCCCCCCGCCGCCGCGGCGGCGCCGGCAAGCGCAAGTCGGCTGGGTCGTCGTCGTTCACGCCGTCCAAGCGGCACGCCAAGGAGCGCAACGCCTTCCACATCCCCCCGCACCTGCTGCATAGTGGCCCGCTCACCCGCGCCGCTCGCCAGTCGCCGCACAAGCTCTCGGGCGGGCCGCCAGATGCGGCTCCCGCGGCGGCGGGCGGCGGGAAGGGCGACGGAAACGTGATCCGGCTCGACGGGGAGGAGATTCCCGCTGAGGAGACGCCCCTGGTGGACGGGGCGTTCGAGGCCGTCCGATCTCGCGGCGCTGGCGTTCATGTGGTCCCTACCTTCGCCGGTGAGCCCTCTCCGCCCGAGCAGTAGCACGATCTCTCGGTTGGGTGGTGTCGGGGATACTTGTGACGAGTTTGCGTCTTGGTCTTGGGCGTTTGTGTAGAGGCGTTCGGTAAATTACTAGTTCACTGCGAAGACATCTTTTGTTTCTGCTTTTAAATGCTTTACAAGAATGGACTCTAGCTTCTCGTACTGCAATTCAATGGTTAACGTGGCTGCCGCTATTCAGCTAAATTGGTATGCGTACTTTGCATATTGATGTGTTACATTGCAGTTCTTTTGGTAGATCTAGCTCAATTTGAGGGCAGGCTCATGCTGTTGACCTAACTGATTGCCATAAGAATTTATTACAAGCATTGCCTTTATTACTTTCAGCATGTAGTAGTAAACTGGTAATAATGTGTATTTTTTTTTCCTGCTGTTACTTGTTGCGGAAATGAGGAGGTAAGCACTCACTATCTTGCTTTCTTCCATGTGGTTGGAGTATGGCTTGTTTATTTTTGAGAGAACATGTAGGCAAGCACAACCATTATGGTATTTGCTTATTGTGTGGTGGAAACAATAGAACACCTTGTTTAGATTGTTGAAAAACAGAACACCTTGCTTGCAATATCACATAACAGAAGACAACCCATTGTAAATCTTGAAAATACAGTAAACTTCCCTATCTCTGGTGTAATTGCAGTAAGTCAGTAACTATGTCGAACCATGATTAATCCTTGTATGCCCCCTTCGGTTTCTGTAATGTATGCCTTTTTTGCTCAAACCATACTAGCAACCATTTTTATAGGATTGATCTTTGTATTGCATAGCATCTTATTTCCCGGTATGCATGTTTTTTTGGTCTATTCAAGGCATACTAGCAACCTTTTTTTATATAACTAAACTATTTTAAATACTATTCAGCAAGCAAATTATTTTATTATTTCGTTCCCGCCCTCCAAGTTTATTAATTATGATGTCCTTTGTCTGTCTTATCTTTTTCATTCATTACTTAATACAATTTTTCTTTTGAAATTCAGAATGCACGAAAATAAAACATTTTTTTTTCTACAGGATGGTTTTCATGGAAGGAAATCCACCCAGTTGAGAAGCAAACCTTGCCTTCGTTTTTTAATGGAAAATCTGAGAAGCGGACACCTGAAATATACTTGGGGATTAGGAATTTTATCATGATGAAATTTCATGCCAATCCTCAGTTGCAGCTGGAGTCCAAAGATTTGGCTGAGCTGTCGATTGGGGAGGTCGATGCTCGACAGGAAGTGTTGGAGTTGTTGGATCACTGGGGCTTGATCAATTTCCAC
Source organism: Rhipidocladum racemiflorum (assembly GCA_036346355.1). Classification (NCBI taxonomy): domain Eukaryota; kingdom Viridiplantae; phylum Streptophyta; class Magnoliopsida; order Poales; family Poaceae; genus Rhipidocladum; species Rhipidocladum racemiflorum. The sequence continues at coordinate 12,088,851 of CM070573.1, read as the reverse complement.
CCTTTTCCACCAGCTGATCAAGAGGAGAGTAAGCCAGAGGAGAGACAAAGCATTTCTCACAATGAGGAGAAAGCTTCTCTGATTGAGCAGCTGTTTAGATTTGAGTCGATCCAATCATATATGGTCCCTTTACCCAAGAAAGGAGAAGTGGAAGCTCCAGGCCCTCTGCCTAGCTTGCTTCCTCATCCTGCACTAATTGAAGATGTGGTTGCAGCAGCTGAGCCTTCCGTTGAGTACCACTGCAACTCCTGTTCAGTTGACTGTTCACGGAAGCGCTACCATTGCCGGACTCAGGTCAGCTGTTTTTGTTTCAGTGCTGCAGGCCTGTAGTACCTGCTGAAATTTCGCTACATCACTATATGTTTTATCACTTTGTATATAGTGTTATGTTTCTGCACTTTTGATCAAGTAACTGTGTGATGTAGGTTCTATGTTTGAAAGTATAGTACAGTTAGATACATGTTATGCAATTTGGATGTAGATTAGAGTTCTTCTGAACATGTTTTTTTCTGTGATCTCCCTTCTTATGTCTGTTTTCTCTCTTATGATCTTGTCCTCTTACACACAATGAACATAATTTGAGGATGCAACAGAGGTGTGGTTGTTAATCTTTGTTAGAGTTGTGGCTGCATAATTTTTAATCAATTAGCATGGTTTTTCCTTTAGCTTTTCTTGCCATTAGAATCACATTTTGTTTGTAACCCTTGTTTCAAGTTGATAGGTAACAGCTGAATTTTTTAGCAGTCATAACTTTGGCCTTGTCTATACTGTATAAAATTGACTATTGGAGTAGAAGATATGGGATATTGGCTGCCAAAATTTAGCCTTGAAGGGGACTAATTCTTCTCATGAATATCAGTGATTATAATCATCAAACTTATGTACTGTAACTCGTGATTCAAATTACTTCTCTGTAGCTTGTACTGCTTGTATTGCTCTTCTCTTTCTGAGGTCAAATATTTTGTTATTGCTAGTGCCTTCATCTTGTGTGACCTGCCAAAAGAAAAATTAAAAAAATCATGTCTTAAATCTGAAGTATGGTAGTATTGTTTTTTTTTTTTTTTTTTGATTTCGACAGGCAGATTTTGACCTGTGTTGTGATTGCTACAACGAAGCAAAGTTTGATACAGGCATGGCCAAAACTGATTTCATCCTCATGGATTCTGCGGAAGTTTCTGGCGCTAGCGGTACTAGTTGGACTGATGAGGAGACATTGCTTCTTTTAGAAGGTTTAGAAATTTTTGGTGGAAAATGGACCGAGATTGCAGAACATGTTGCTACAAAAACAAAAGCACAGTGCATGTTACATTTTCTTCAAATGCAAATTGAGGACCGCTTTCATGATGGTGAAGATACTAATCAAACTGTCCCAGAAAGCACAGAGCAAGCCTCGGCAGAAAAAGGCACTGCTGAAGTACACGAGAAAATGGAAGTTGAAGAGAAAGTGGAAGGAAAAGATACTGAGAATGAGATGCCTCCAGAGAAAGCAGAGGGCAATCGTGCAGAAGCAAAATCAGATGATGGAAGTGTTGTTGAAAATAAAAATACCAAGAATTCAGGTGGCATAGATTCAGTTACATCTCCAAGTACTGATGAGCCAAAAAAATCTTCTGATGCTGACCCTATAGCGAAGGGAAGTTCTGTTGATGTTGATACTTCTGGTGAAAATGTGTCAAATATTGCTATTGATATCCTGAAATCTGCATTCAAGGCTGTTGGTCATTTCCCAGAACATGAAGGTTCATTTGCTGATGCAGGACATCCTGTCATGGCGCTGGTAAGCACTGTCTAATACCCTTCAGCATCTTTACTTATTATAGTATTTACATCCCAATCTATTAAATGTCTGTGCAGGCTGCATTTTTAATTGGTCTTGTGGAAGATGGCAATGCTACTGTTTCATGCCGTAGTTCACTAAAAGCTATCTCTGAGGTGTCGCCTGTACTCCAATTGGCAAGCAGGCACTGTTTTATTCTCGAGGATCCACCGAATGATCTGAAAGACATTTGTGTTGGTGTAAGGTAAGCAATGCTTGCATCTTTGTAACATAGAAGTGCTATCGCAAAATTTTGCTGACGAGTTAAGTGAAATTTGCAGTGATACAAATAAAGATGGTGATCAAACAAAAGATGAGGACATGACTATAAATTCAATTGATACTGAGAAAAAAGATAGCAATGAAAAGGAAGAGAATGCTTTATCTGTGGAAAAGCAAAACAGTCCATCCATTTCACAAAAAAACCACCAAGAATCAGACAATAAGAATGTATCTTGTGATGAAGCCCCCTCAGTTGAGCCTAAATCAAATAATGCTAAGGAATCGTGTGATCCAACTCTTGTGGACAAGAGTGCATCCGACAATACGAAAGGTTCATTAAGTTCTACAAAAGATTCAGTTACTCCACCAAATAATGCAAATGGACCTGGTTTGCTAGCTTCTCAAGAGGTTGTTGCAGGAAGTACTATGGGCGCAAGTAATCCTGAACTGTTAAAGGACAAACCAAGTTCTGAGGTGGAGACAGCTGATGATTCATCTTCACAAGGCAAGATCAAGCTTAATAAGACTGAAGATGCAGTTGCTACCCCAACATTGGGAAATGGCAAGATGGAAGGTACTTCATCCATTCCTTTAATCGAAACTATCTGTATGAAACCAGTAAAGGTTAAGCATACAATTTCGACTAGCACTCAAATTAATTAAGGCCCTGTTTGTTTCGGCTTTTTCATCGGCTTAAAAGCCAAAAAGCCTAAGCCGAAACAAACGACTGGCTTTTAAGCCGGGCTTTAAAAAAGCCAAAAGCCCCTGTATAACTATAAGCCAAAAGCCAGACAAGAGGAGCTTTTTTGGGCTTTTTTGAATGAAATAACCCTTTGCCACTAAAAGTCTTCAAAATTACCCACCAAATGCCATCATATATAAGTTGAGAATTCATCCACAATCTCATTTAGGGTATTTTAGACTTTTCATCTATAATTTGTGCCATCTAACCCATTAAGAAGCCAAGATACCAAACAACATGTCTTGCTTAAAAGCAGAAGGCTTAAAAGCTCATTAAGCCAAAAAGCTAGCTTTAAGCCAAAAGCCAAAAAGCCTAAGCCGAAACAAACAGGGCCTAAAGCTTCTCATTATTTACCCGTCTAGAATACTTTCTTGCTACCATTGACTTGCATCAATTGCACATGTAATTAGCTCACATGTCGACTATATTTCTGCTAATGTTGGCTAAGGTTCTTCACATTACTATATGTCCATCATACTACCTCCATGTCAAAATATAAGTAGTTCTCATGGTTATTAAAACGTCGTGTAAACGACGTTTACACGTCGTTTACACGATAAAACGCTCGGGAGATGCAGAACATCCGGTCGTTCTGCAGACCACCCGTAGAACGTCGTTGAACGTCGTTCAAACGCCGGGAGAACGTCCGGAACGTCCGATTTGGACGTTCTAGCTAACCCTAAGCCGTCGGGTCCGTCGCTATTTGGGGGGGAATCGGGAGAAATCGGGGGGAATCGGGAGACATCGGGGAAACGGGAGAAAAGCTAACCCGTCGCCGCCGCCGGCCGCCGCTGCCGCCATGGCCATGCCATTGCTCCGCTGCCTTCGCTGCCGCTCGCCAACTCGCCGACGTCGCCGCGCCCGCTCCGTCGTCGTCGCCCTCTCTCTGTCTCTTGTCTCTGTCTTTTTGTTCGCTCGCTCTCTCTGTCGCTCGCTCTCTCTCTCGGTCTCTCTCTCTGTCGCTCAGTCGCTCTCTCTCTGGTTGGGCTAGGGTTGGAGGTGGGGTGGGCCGGATGGGCCGGAGTGAATATGCAGATATTGAGAGATGAGAGTTGAGAGATGAGAGATGAGACAGATGAGATATTGAGATGGCATATGGCCTAAATTATATGAAAAAAGACTACAAAATCAAGGTACATATATGAATATATGCTATATCTTTGCTCTTATATTCGTTTTACAATTGTGTCTAAAACTACGTTTCAACGTCCGTTTAAACGTTTAAAAGTTAAAAAGGGGGTGGGTCGTTTCGTTCTCGTTTTACGTTTTAATAACCTTGGTAGTTCTAGGATCCAAATTGGTCAAACATTTTTAGGTTTGACCATTAGTATATAAATAACTACCTAGATTGACAACATGAAATTGATGTCACTAGATCCATCATGAAATATACTTTTATAATGTATATACTTATTTTTATTTGAAACAACATATTTTCATATAAATTGCTGGTCAAAGTGTCACCTTGAAGACTGTGTCGATGTCCTAAACAACTTATATTTTGGCATGGAGGTACTAATTTGTTACCGTGCCACCAGATTAACCTATTCCGAGCTGGATCGGTTAAATCTAGAATTTTAGATCTAACTGACAAATATATTATTATTTGTACCACTTTTTCATTATTTTCTTCCATGAATATATGGCATATTGGTTGGCTTGATTGTGATGGAATTCGAAATCCAAAAACCTTTATGAATAGCTCTAGCCCCCACCACCACCCACCCACCCCACCACCAAACACACACCTTTTTTGATGGAAATATGTCGTTTGTTACTATTGGGCTTTTATGCACCAGTCTAAGGCCCCCTTTGGCGTAGCTGGAGCTTGTGCAGAAGCCCGCCTTTTGTTGGCTAGCTTGAGAAGTTGTTGCCTAAAAAAGTCTGCCATGTGGTAGTTTGGCTTTTTTAAGGCTGAATGACTATTCTGAGTTGCATATGATGATTGAAATGTTTGAAATGCCCTTTGAGGGGTGTGATGTCTTGTTCATGGGCTAATTAAGGCTTAGGATCACTATTTTGGGTTGTTTTATAAGTTGAATGAGAAATGTCATTACATAAAAAATATATAACAAATATCATCATTTTCAATTATGAAAATTACAAGGTTGCTTCCTTTGCTTTGCATTGATCATGAGCAAAAACTAAAGTCTCCACTTAAGTGTTTACATGTACACTTGTGTTAAGTGCATTTTCCATTTATATATTTAAACTTTTTTGTCATATGTGGAGTAGGAGCACTTTCAATAAATAGTTGGAAGCAAGTTGAATGAGAAATGTCAATAAATAAAAAATATATAAAAAATATCATCATTTTCAATTATGAGAAATGCAAAGTTGCTTCCTTTACTTTGTAATGATCATTAACAAAAACTGTAGTCTCCACTTGAAGGTTTACATGTATCATTCTTGTGCCATTCAAGCCATAGCAATAGCATCACGCAGTGCACCCATATCACTGTTGGGACTAGAAGCTTTATTCCTGCGGAGGATAGATTACAGCAAGAACAAGGAAGAGGAGGAACCCCAATCCTGCGGCAGGCTTAAGGGTTATTCTTTTCCTCCCCTTGTTTGCCTCAGGTGCCCTCCTTATATAGCCTTGGTAGGCATCAACTTGGCCCTCAAGATATAAATCTAACTTACCAAAACTCTAACTTAACAGCTATAGAAACTAATCAACTTGACTCCCAAGGTAAATATCTAAATATAGAAACTAACAGATTTATTCCATCAGAAGCGTGATTCTTGTTCACGCGCCTGGCTACCGGCGCTGGTCGACTTCTTCTTGGCGCTGGTTGGGCCTTCAGGACTTTGGGCCTGTAGTAAGTCCGCCCAATGAAGGTGTCCACAACACTTCCCTCCCGTTATGAAACGGCTCGTCCTCGAGTGGAAGGAAGAGGTAAGCATCCTTGAACTCAGGAACCTTCTCCCAAGTAGCATCTGCGGCTGACTTGGCCTGGTCCATTTGACAAGGAGTTCCCACACGCCACGGTTGAGGCGGGCGCAGGACCCGATCCGGCGGTGGAAGCACCCTGCCATGCTTGGCGGCAATGGAACCATATCGCCAGGAGGCTCACCCACAAACTTCTTGAGAAACACCACATGGAAGGCGTTATGGATGCGGGTACGAGGAGGAGGGCCGGTAGAGGCGATCGAACCGACACGTTCCAAAGACTTGGAATGGTCCATAGAACTTAGGTGCCCGACTTGCCACGCGCCTTGTCTGTCAATGTGGCTGCGAGGCGGTGATGGAGGCAGCCCACACCCAATCGTCCACGAAACTCCACTCACGATGATGCTTGTCATAGTTGCCTTTCATTACTTCTGGCGTGTATCAACTTTGTCCTTGATCTCCGCAGGAAGTTATCGCGATCAATCAATTTGTTTCTCCAGTGGCACCTTGGGCGCCCGCCTCATAGAATGACAAGGTAGAAGTCACGACCATAAACCACCTTGAATGGAGTTGTGCGTAGAAATTTGTTTGGAAGGAAGTGTTGTAGAACTTCGGCCAAAGCGACCGGTAGCCAACTCTCTTTGGTGGTCGCATGAAGCGGCGAAGGTAGACTCCCAAAATTACATTGCGTCACCTCGACCGTCAGTTTGCGGGTGGAAAGCGGTACTCATGCGAGTGAACAACGGAGGCGGAAGAGCTCCGTCGAATGTCTTTGGTGAAGACAGGATCACGATCGGCCGACGATGGAACACGGGATACCGTGCGGCTTGACGATGTTGTCGAAGAAGACTTTGGCGACGAGACAGCGGTGTCTGGTGGCCCAAGGAAATGAAGTGGGCGTACTTGGAGAAGCGATCAACCACGATTAAGACCATCGTCTTCCCGCCACGCGAGGGAATCCTCCACGAAGTCGAGGCGATGTCGATCCACACCGAGCTAGGTAGCTCGAGAGGTCGAGCGACCTGCAAGATGGAGATGCTCGGATTTGTTCTTGTTGGCAGACGACACAACTCTTGACGAACTCCTTGACGAATTTAGCGGCGTTGGCGTTGTAGAATGAGGCACGGAGGCGGTGCGGCGTCTTTGGGCGCCGTGGCCCGCCCCATGAGCCGTGGCGAGAATGGTCGGCCATAGGAGGACCGGTTGGAGCGAAGACACGGCCGGAGTAGACGGCGAGGCCGTTCACCACCGACCGCTCGGCGGCGGCCTCCTTTGCCAATCATCTCTAGGAGGCGCTTGCGAGTCTTCGGCTTCGGTTATTTCACGCGGAGGTCGTCAAAAGGAACGAAGGAGAAATTTGGACATAGCCGGCGCCATGGCGGAGTCCTCGTCGCGCCGTGAGAGCGCATCGGCCGGCCGTGTTGGCTTTTCCTGGCAAGTACTCGACAAAAAGTCATATCCAAACAACTTGCTCACCCAGGTATCTTTGTGGAATGGTGGAGAGGCGCCGATCCGGCAAGAATTTCAGCGCGTAGTGGTGCATCCGCACCACAAAAGGACGAGTCCAGAGGTAGGGCCGCCCGATGTCGCACCGCTTTGACCAGCCCGACCAATGAGCTCCCTTTCATAAGCGACCAATTTGGAGTCTTTGTGGGGCGATGGGCCGTATCAGAAGGCAATGGCGGTATCTTGATGGAGCACGGCGCCAAAGCGTGCCGGAGGCGTCGCAGTTGACGATGAACGCGGCGTTGAAGTCCGGAAGCTGCAGAGTAGGCGGCGACCAGGGCCTGCTGAAGGGCGTCGAAGGCCTCGTGGCCGAGTCGATGGAAGGCCTCCTTCTTCAACGAGAGGAGTGGCGGCGCGCCACGAGCCGAGTTACGGATGAACTTGCGGTAGTACCCGCAAGTCCGAGGAAGCCAGAAGTCCCTTGGCCAGTGGGCGGGCGCGGCCAGCTGGGCGGCCTCCACTTTCTTAGCCGGTCCATGGCCACACCGCCCTCGAGATGATGTGGCCGAGGTAGGAGATCGACGATTCGCCAGAAGGAGCACTTGCTCGCTTGACCGCCAATTTATCTTTGGCGTGGGGCGAGGAAGACGAGTCGAACATCTTTGGAGGTGCTCGCCCACGTGTTCTTGTAGATCAAAATATCGTCAAAAACACAAGCACAAACCGGCGGAGGTAGCGCGCAAAGACGTCGTTCATCAATGCCTGGAATGTGGATGGGGCGTTAGTGAGGCCGAACGCCATGACTAGGAACTTCGAAGTGGCCATGGTGCGTCCGGAATCTTTGTCTTGGCGGCGTCGTCGGAATGCATTAGCACTTGATGGTAGCCGTGCGGAGGTCGGCTTAGTGAAGAAGCGAGCCCCTTGAGCTCGTCCGGCACTCGTCGGCAGCCGGGATGGGGAACTTGTCCTTTCTTGTCTTGGCGTTGAGGCGCGGTAGTCGACGCAGAACCGCCATGTCTTGTCCTTCTTGCGGACGGCGGCAGCGCGGAGAAGGATGACGTCTTTGGCCGGATGATGCCTTGGTGCAACATGTCGTCTGCGCTTCGATCTCGATCGTCCTTGGCGATGCGGGTATCGGTGACGGCCGACGGTGGCAGTGGCGTGGAAAGCGGCAGATGAATGCGGTGGTCGAAGAAGCGCGGTGGAAGCGAACCGTAGGCTCGGCGAAGACGTCCGTAAATTCCGCCAAGAAAGCTGCATTTGTTGTCATGGCGAGGCGAACGCCGCTTGACGGGGGGCGCCTAGCCCGTCCACTTGACCCGATGATCGATGTGCCAGAACGTCATGGTGAGGCGCGAAAAGTCCCAGACGATGGGGCCCAGGGTGCGCAGCCAGTTGCACCCGAGCACGACCTCGTAGCCCTCGAGTGTAATGACAAGGAAGTCGATGCGAAGGCTCGCCGATGGAGAAGGAGAACGCTGGGTAGACCAGAGGCAAGGTAGCCGATTCGCCATTAGCCACCCCCACCGTCATGCCGTCCCTAGTGGTGGGGCTCAGGTTCAGGCGACGCGCCACATGGGCCGCCATGAAGCGATCGTCGACCGGAGTCGGCGAGGACGTGAGCGTCTGGTCATGCCATGATGATGGCCATCCGCATGGTCTCGCGGTGCATGCCTATCGCCACGGCGTGGAGAGAGATCTCCGCGTCGCAGGCGTTGTCGGTGATGTCGTCGGGGTCGTCATCGTCGGCGTCGAGGAGGTAGAGGCCCTTCATGGTGCAAGTCTTGAGATGCGCCCGTGAGAATTTCTCGGGGCAGTTGAAGCAGAGGCCCTCCTCACGCCTGTGGGCCATCTCATCCGGCGTGAGTCGGGTCATACGCGCCCGGTAGTGGCCGAAACCTTTGACAGAGCCCACAGTGTCTCGGCCAGTAGCCACACGTGAATGCAGGTGGAGTTCTTGGCCGTGGGGAGGTGCGAGAGAGGCTGGGGAGCCGGCCGTGAGCGATGGGCGGCGCCGCCGCCGCGACCTCGGAGGCTGCGGCCGAATGTACGCTTCGGGCTAAGCGCCACGGCGTCCTCGATGTCGAGGTTGGTCGGCTCGACGTCGGTCTTCGAGGGTTCGCGAGACCTAAAGTAAAGATGTTGATCTGATGTTCAGAGAGGTCGGCGACCGAGTTAGATGCTTATAGAAAGCGTCCAAGTACTCGTCGAGCGAGCCTGGAGTTGAAGGCAGCACGGCTCGCCAGGGTTCTTCTTGAGTAGAGGGACCGGCGGATGTTGGCGAAGTTGGGAGAAAGCGGTCCCAGGTTGGGACCCTGGTTACGCTCCAACTTTGTAGTACCACTTCTTTGGCGGCGCCCTCCATGTAGAAAGCGGCGACCATACCTTCTCGATCTCAAAGTGCGAAGCGGCACGGAAGAAGCGCTATAGCAGTGAAACCACGGCGGTGGAGTCCTCGGAAACCATCGTACTTGGGAAACGTAGCTTGTGGTTAGCGGCGTTGATGAAGGCGACGGCCTTGTCCGGCGTGGGTGTTCTTTGGCAGGGCGGCGTGGTCCGTAGCGAGCTCCTCGCTACGGCCATTCTTTGGGGCGCACATTGTTGACGGCGACGCGTGACGGCCCTGGTCGACCTTCATGGAGGACACCTCGGACAAAGACCGTGAGTTTGTCATTTGTGGCCACCAGCTTAGATTGCATCTCAGTTTGGGAGAGTAGGATCTGGGTGATGGAGGCCATAAGGTCATCTATGGTGGTTGGCTTGTTCGTGGCTGCAGACATGGTGGTGGCGCAGGGGTGGTGGTGGTCTGGTGGTGGCGCAAGATCAAAAGCTCTGATACCAAGATGTTGGGACTAGAAGCTTTATTCCTGCGGAGGATAGATTACAGCAAGAACAAGGAAGAGGAGGAACCCCAATCCTGCGGCAGGCTTAAGGGTTATTCTTTTCCTCCCTTTGTCTGCCTCAGGTGCCCTCCTTATATAGCCTTGGTAGGCATCAACTTGGCCCTCAAGATATAAATCTAACTTACCAAAACTCTAACTTAACAGCTATAGAAACTAATCAACTTGACTCCCAAGGTAAATATCTAAATATAGAAACTAACAGATTTATTCCACTGTAGCGCGGTTACTGTTCACGCGGCTACTGTTCACGCGCCTCCTGGCCCGCTGGCGCTGGCTGACCTGCTGCTGGCGCTGGTTGGGCCTTCCCAGACTTGGGCCGGCGCTGGTAAGTCCGCCCAATGAAGGTGTCCACAACAATCACCGTCATCCATTGTAGGTACACTATCTTCAACACTGACTTGTGTTGACATATCCCCATCAACATAATCGTTATTTGTTTCGAGCCCAGTTGGTTGACCCCCTTGACAGAATTCGGGTATATGGTACTTTGGCCCTTGTAGGGTGCTAGAAAACCCATTTGATTTAGATATCTCGAATTGACAAGGTAGTATTTTCCTGTAAAGCAAATTAAACAGATTATTTCATATTGCTAAATGTTAGCATAGCACGAATTGTTTTCAAAGCTATAGCCAAAATGAAGTATCTTCAGGAGGATGTGGAAAATAATTTTTGTAGTTGATCAAAGCATCCAGAAATACACGCGTGTCATGAGCAGATCCAGGCCATCCGGTCATAGCAAATGTGAACCTCATGTCAAAATTACAAACGGCCATGACATTCTGACTAGTATAACCTTGTCGATTTATATGGACATGTTGTTTAGTTAATGGCACAGTAACAGTTGTATGTGTCCCATCTATGGCACCTTTGCAATTCTTGAAATGATGCCAAAATCTAGGATCTCTTAAGTGTAGCATGCACAACACTAAAGTTAGGATCTTTGGGTTTTATATTGCCGATAGCCAAGAGATTCATACATTCCAAAACCACATTGAAATTCCTACTAACAGTTTCTCCAGAATGGCGAAAGAAGTTTTGAACTTTTAGATCGAGGTGATCCACATGTCCATAAAAACATTGCCAAGGCTTCTTTAGAACACATCTCACTTGTTGATTTCGACCCATATTTATTGGCCAATGTTTCATGTAATTTAAGAAAAACTGACCTCCTCATTCTGAACATCGAATAACAGTCTTGTGAATTGATAAGTTGCTCCTCAACCCACTGATATCTAGTAATGGTAAGTATTCTCCTTGGCCTTTTGCTAATTGAGTCCCCATGGGCCAAAATTGCATAAGCCGCTATAGCAACAAATGGCAAGAACAAGTCCAATCCTTAACGTTCCTTTTCATCAACAAATGGGACATCATCATCACTTGATTTGCTACCACTTGATTCACTTGAACTTGAAGAGATCATCTGCACATACATATCACATGACAAAAAGCACATCAGATAAGTACAATTTCAAATTACATAACACATAATACAAAAATTGAGACATCACAAAATATTACATAGGTAAAGTATGACAATACAAAATAAGAGGTCCAACATATAACAATCCATAGGACGGTAGGTTCTTCAAATTACATAGCACATGACTTAGGGATATTAGGTTCGAATGACATGATCAACAAAGAAACACTAAAAATCTAACGCTTCTTCTCCTCCCATGCCCTCCTAAGCCACGCAAGCCTTCCTTGAGGTGTCTTTAGAGTGAGAAACACATCTCGATATTCCTTCTTGATAAGGAGCTGTGTGGCATAGAAATGGTCATGAGTCATGACTGCCTTCTTTAGGATCAGCCTCAACAACTAAGTGAATCATTTCAGATATCTCATGCCTAAAAGGATCAACACCAGGGGTAGAAATGGTCATGAGTCATGACTGCCTTCTTTAGGATCAGCCTCAACAACTAAGTGAATCATTTCAGATATCTCATGCCTAAAAGGATCAACACCAGGGGTAGAAGACACATACGCTTTATTGCTTGTGGACTTTTCACTAAGCCCACAAGCCGCTCGAATTGCTTGCTCGAATTGCTTGTCTCTAAAATTTTTCTTGAGCTTTTTTCCACTTGGTGAATTCTGTGTACTTCTTTTCTTCGAACGCTTATCCACATTTGGTGTCCCAGTAGGTGTCTTGCTAGGTGTGATATTGCAATCAACACCTATACCATCACCCTCTTGTTGATCTATGACATCTTCAACATCCACGTGGCGTTCCTTAGCTGCACCTGGCACAAGTGATGACTCATTGGTGCAGGTTGCACCATAAAAAATCACTCGTAGTGATTCTTCATGCTCAACTGGTGCATATCGAAACTTAGCACAACCTGTTTGGGCCTGAAAAAAAGTTAAAGCAAACTACATTAGTCAATTGTAGCACTTAGCCTAACAGACTAAACAATAACAAAAGATGCATATCTTTATCTAGTCAACCCACCAATCATCATCAGCCACAATGGCACCAGTTGCGGGATCCCTTCCTAAATTAGATGTATTAAGATTCAATGTCTTCCACATGGAATAATTAGCCTTCAAGCTATCCCACCTATTTTTTAATTGCTTGCGGGTGTAACTCCTCTTTGTGCGTTCTTTGAACTTGGTTCGAATCTTTGAACCTGGTTTCGAGGTTAAGGTACCCTTTGTGGTTCAGACATTGGAAAGGTTATTTTTCACAATCACTCCAAGCAAATTTCTATAAAAACCCTATTGGCAAATGCATCCCAGATTGCTTTGGTTGGCTTGGTTTTGTCCTTTCGTCCATCTATAAATGTAGAGCATAACAAGATCTATGAATACTTAAGTTTCATGGCCTTCACACTAAAATCTATAAATGTGAAGCATAACAGAATCTGTACACATTCCAATGGCATAGACTACAATCCCAAATTTTTAAATAAAGTGATAGAACCCAACTATTAATGTACATCGACAAAACGGTTGTAATTGATAGCTTAGCTAGCAACAAAGAAAAAATAGAGTAATCAAAAAATAATCTGTACGAAAAATTAAGATGTTCTCAAGCTAATTCCTTAAAATATATCCCACAAGGCCACAACACAGCAATCAAACCAAATACATGCAGGACTAACAATCTTGGCATTTGGTAACTGGACGATAAAAAAAAATGTTGGATTGACTCGGTTTTCAAAGGAGGCTTCGTACATTTTTTTGTAGATTACATCCCCTGACCTCTAAAAAAATGCTTGTGCAAAAAAAGATCTAGCAGCGAAAAGGACACCAGAATCCCATTTTCCATTTTAAACAACAGGTATTCAGAGAAAGAAACAGAATGAAAAATGGCTTCAAATTGCAGCTGCAAATTGGGAGGCAGCCCTCTTCTAACAGTAAAAATCCAATTCATACCAACCTGATGCTTGAAAGTAACCTCTATTTCACTACATAACCCATATAATCCTGGGAATTGAGATGCCAAAGCATGCTCTCCATTCCATGAACCCTCCCAAAATGAGTTCTAAAAAGCAAGTTACTGAGCTTACCATTTTCCTTGTGCAATTTTGTTATTGTGCCTCCTCATTTGTCTATGATTTCTCTTCTCTCGCCCACATTCTACCTCGTCCCATTTTACCCTAGATGTAGACCAGCCTCTAAGATCAATTGATGCACACCATGTCATCACTCATCACTGTTGACTGCAAGGGTCAGAGATGTTCATGATTGGAGCCAGTTCAACTGTGATGCAACAATAGTGGTGAACCACAAACAGGTCAGTTGAATGTCCATGAACAAGTGGTGTCACAATTCTAATTCCAAACAACCAATACAATGTAATTCCAAAATTTCCTTATACAAATAAACAATGAATTCTGCGGGCTAGACGGCTGGTGAATTGGGGATTTCTTTCACTCACCTTGGCGTCGGGTTGGGGAAGAGGAACAGGAGGTCGCACCGGGTTGAGGACACGAAGGGGAGACCACGCCGGATCTGGTGGACACGAACTTAGGGAAGGCCTAGCTCGCTTGGGGAAGATGGAGGGGACGCCACGCTAAGGTCGGGGAAGACGGAGGGGAGGCGGCGCCAGCTCAGGGGAGTGATGCGGGGCCAAGGCGGAAGGATTGGCGTGTCAATTGGGGTGGGAGAGGAGCCGACTGTGCTGTACATCCGTATTTATATCAATGGCAACTGCTGGTAAATACTTTTGAACTTCAGGGGTAATGTGGTATCTCCCACCAACAAAAGCGCAGGCTTCTCCGTACGTGCACCTGATAGCCAGCTTCTGCTTCTACGTGTACAAGGGCTTTGACTTGGGCAAAAGTTGGTTGGAGAAGTCGGCCCTTTGGCACGACTTATGGCTTCTCACCGGTAGAAGTTGAAGGATAAGCTGTGCCAAAGGGGGCCTAAGGCCCTGTTTGTTTGGGCTTAGGCTTTTTGGCTTAAACAACTTATAAGCAGTTTGCTTTTAAACCAAACCAAGATGTTTGGTAGCTTGGCTTTTTCTTGGATTAGCTTATTGTTTTTGTTAAGGATATATTACCTTATATATCCTTTCCCCTTATATAGGCTTTCCTTTTATATCATCATGTACTCTATATATTCTAGCCATTGACCTTATATTGAATACAAGAAGTGCTATTTATAACATGGTATCAGAGCTAAGGTTCCAACCCTAGCCCAGATTGTTTTCCGCCGCTGCTATCCCCGAGAGGAGCAATCTCAACTCCCAGGGTGGCCACCTCTTAGATTAGAAGAAATCTCTCTCGCTCTGTCCTGGAGGAGACGTGGATGCTAAACGTCGATCGGATTAGGCCTCTTCGCCACGTGGCTGCCGCTTCTTCCAGCTGGCTACACGTCCACCGCTCTCTGACCGCTGCTTGTCCTCAGCGGCGTCACGGCCGGCTCTTCTTGCTGTGCGATGTGCCTCTGCTCCTCTGCATTCTCGACCTCTCCCGTCGTTGCTGAGGACGAGGCCCCCGCGAGCACCCGTGCACGGGAGGTCTCCACTGCCATTGCCGAGGACGATGACACTGACGTCGTCCACCTCGTCCTCGTCCTCAACTTCATGCTCGTCCTGGTAGGAGAGGCTGCCGACCTCCACCGCCTTCATCGCGCGCTATCATCATCCATCGCCGTGGCCCGGCTTCCACCGGCCAACCCCGTCGGCGCTACCTCCTCCTGGTAGATGCCGCCTCTAGGACACATCGCTCCGGCCGAGGTGCGCGCCACGACTGTCGTTCCCACCTCGGCCAGCCAGCCTTGTCTCTGGCATCGATCGGCATCGCTACACCCTTCCGCGCGGCCGCCTTCGGGCCGCCCGCTTTGGCATGGTCAACACTGCCACCTCGGCCACACGTGCCGCCATCGCGGCGGCCCACGCGCCGCCGGCTCGGCACCGCTTCGGCCTCCGGCCAGCCGTGGCGCCGCCACGGCTTCCGCATCGACGCCGCCTCTGGCGTCGTCTTTGGCCTTCGTGCGGCTTTCGCGCCGACACCCTCGGCCGCCCTTTGCTGTTGGTTCCCTCCAGGGCCCCTGCCGATTCGCCTCGCTCGCCAGCTCGCCACACCAAGAGACGCCCGAAGCTCCGGCTTCCTAACGAAAGCACTACCCCGATCGTTCTCTTTTTGAGCTCAACCGAACTTCAATTTAATCCCAAAAACGGTTTAAAATCCGATTTGGGTTCCAAAGCAGCTCCAGTTCTGGCTTATGGCTCTCGGCTTGGCTCCAACTTTCGGCTCTGGCTCTTCGACTCTCCTTTAAGTCTTTTATTTTTAGCTCCGTTGCGTCCATCCAAGTTCTTAGCATCTTGGCTCTTTCGTCAGCCCAGCTCTTTTTATCGGCTCGACTCTTTTCGTCGGCTTTTCTTTGTCGACTTGGTTTTTTTGTCGGCTTTTCTTCGTCGACTTGGCTCCACCGTCAGCTCTTCTTCGTCGACTTGGCTCCATCGTCGGCTCTTCTTTGTCGACTCGGCCCCACCGTCGGCTCTTCTTCGTCGACTCGGTTTTTTTGTTGACTTCCTTCGTCGGCTCGGCTTTTCAAGAGTTGAATGCTGACGACTGCTTCAAGAACAAGACTTCAGATTTTTCTTATTTTAGTGCCAACCCTTCCAAACTCAATGCTATTCATGCTTATTAAGGTGTTGCCTAGGCGCCGCCTAGGCGTCCTGACGCCGGAGCTAGCATGCTATGGCTGCTTGCCTCGCCTGGAGGGGGAAAGGGCACGGGCAATGGGGATTTGGCGCCAAGTCGGGCTGCGTTTGCGCGTGGAGAAGGGACTAGCAAAAGGGTGGATTCAAGTACCTCGTCGCCATGGACCTAAGGCCCCCCGAGCTCCGGCGGCACCATGGAAGAAGTGAACAGAGGGGAGGAAGAATAGAGAAAGAGGGGAGGAAAAAAGTGAACAAAGGGAGGCGACTGAATTTGGTGGGGGATTGCGAGATCCGTCAGATCCGACGGAGAGGAAGCTGGAGAGGGGTGCCGGTGCTGGAAGGAGCGCAGGCGCGCGTGAGAGAGAGAGAGAGAGAGAGAGAGAGAGAGAGAGAGAGGAGAAGGGGGAGTTGGGCGGCGGCGGTGGCGCTCGGGCAGAGGAGAGTACGAGGGGGAGAGAGGGGGGCAGCGGTGGCGTAGTATAAGAGGAAGGGGGAGAGAGAGAGGCGCAATGGTGGTGTAGGAGAGAGAGGCGCAACGGTGGTGTAGGAGAAGAGGAAGGGGGATGATGTTAGGGGAGAGAGAGGGAAAGGGAGAAAAGAGGAGGAGTGGGTGCTGGAGAAAAAGAAAAGGCAAGGAAGGAAAAGAAAGAAGAAAAAGGAAGGAAAAGAAAGAAATAGGGAAAAAAAAGAAAGAAATAGGGAAAGAAAAAGAAAAAAAGGAAGAAAAGGAAAGGAAAGAAAGGAAGACAAGAGAAAAGGGGTGGAGCCAGATCTTTTTTTGGTGATATACTGATATTGGTTATATATGTATTGGTGATATACTGATATTGCTAGACTATTTTTGGTCGCCTAATCCTCGCCTAGGCGCTCGGCTGGCGCCTCTCCTCGCTTTGTCGCCTTGCTAACCATGATGCTATTGCATACGCCTTGCATTGTTGTGTGTGTGTGGACAGTGTATCCTTGTATATCCTTTTTCTTATATAGACTTTCCTTTTATACCACCATATACTCTATATATTCTGCCCATTGGCCTCATATTGAATGCAACAAGTGCTATTCATAACAGTTTTAATGACAAGATGTCTGATATACCCTTAGGCAAACAAGCTAAGAATAGTTTTTCATATTGTTTATGAACTGATTTCTTAATGTGCTGATTAAGGATTAACGTGAATAACCAATCGTTCGGATCAAGCACACAGCAATTTGCCATACAAATTGACTTGTATAACTACATAAATAGAAAATATTGCACAAATGTGCATGCGTACCAAGGCCTAACAATCCAATGTATGCAACTAAACCGATGGAATTCTAATCCCCATGAATTAGCACATAATTTAACAGGTCCCATATAGCTTTGAAAATACGACCTGTTCCATATTACAAGCTCAACGTATATACAAATTCCTTTTTTTCTGCTTTACAAATGACATGGAGAGTTGCTGAAAACATCAAAAACTACAGATTGCAGGTTTTGCTATACAATAATCAAGTAAAAAAGAACAGAGCGAAATAGCCTAGTACATCAAAGAGAAAAGCTTGTCTGTGTAGTTCCATTCATATTAACTCCATGAAGCGTGACCTTGCTGCTCTAGCATGATCTTGCAGATCCTGAAACATGCAACTGCATGTACACCAATTAGACATTTGCTCAGTTCCTACACGAAGCATGTACACATTTCAAGTTACTCAGTTCCTGAATATATTGATTTCATAAAAGGGAATATAACAGATCTCATTTCATGAAAAAGAACATTATGGGATGCTACTATTCTATGTATGAACTCATTTTGAAAAATACTAGCATTTTCACAAAGATATTAAATCTGATATTTCAAAGAGACATTTCGGTTAGAGTGAACTGCATAAACTTGGAGAATAATAGAAAGGAGCGAGCAATTACACAGTTTAGTTTGTACGAGCAACTACAGATTCAATTTGACTATGGATTTCTAGAAGAAAATGAAGTCTACCATCAATATCTTCAATCTGTACTCGAATGGCAAACATGTGATTCATGTACATACTAGAGCACACACGGATCTGGTGATTGGAGATTGGTATCATACCTTTTTTGGATTTGGGAACAAGGGATTGGGGATTGGTACTCATCGGCTGCTTCTTGGATTCCGGTGGAAGAAAAAAGTCCTCATCTAGACATAGCCGGCTATGGGAGTCGCCGGGCGGTGGGAGCGCTGTCGCCTAGCCTCCTCCCATATGCTATATTTGGACAAAGCGGGTGGTGGGGGATCTCTGGAAGGAGGTGTGGGGGACGGGGAGGACTGCAGTGTCGTGGCGTCAGCTGGCAGGAGGACACGGGTGTCCGGAGGAAGTCATGGACGAGCGGGCCGCCGCTCGTCCTCGCATAACCCTAATTGCCCTGGAGGCAACTAGAGTTGGGGGGGGGGGGGTGCAGGTGGGTAGGGGAGATCAAGGATTTTATACGCTGGTATTGCGGGTACTTGTTTCGAAGTCTAGTGGCAAAAGGCTATTTTCAACACGCAAAAGCCAAAAAAAAAACACCCTTGGACTGGCTTTTGGCTTATAGTTATAGCCTTATAGGAGGTTTGAGGTTTTTCCGAAAGCCTGGCTGAAAAGTCCCCCGTTTGTTTCGGCTTTGGACTTTTTTTTGCTTTTAAGCCAAAAGGCCCAAAACAAACACGGCCTAGACATAGGCATCACCCTGGAATTCTAAATGTTGAGCTGCTTGAACTATTATATTCTGCATTATCACCAATTTTAAGTATTATTAGGAATCAATGTTTTCAGGTAGTATTTCTCCTCTTTTTCTCCCTGGGTTGGGTGATGACTGCAATTATTTTTAAGTTTTTTATTCTCTTTTTGATATTTGGTCCTTCAGTTCCCAAACATAAATGTTGTCTGATTTATTTGTATCCTCCCAAATATTGGGTAATATATATACCAAGTGCCTCCCACAGAGGAGAGGCCTGGTGAGGGCTTTGTGATATCAGATCACAGTGAAATAAATGAATTGTTGGAATTAGAAAATAAAGTCATTGAGAAGAGGGTTAGAATGGAGAAAACAGATTTAGCATCATTCATAGGTCATAACTACGACGATCCAGTTCCTCATTGGCTGACTTCCCATTCTCTGATATATCTGTCTTATCTTTCAGAACCTAACAGTACTGAAAACGTAGCTGCCGATGAAGAAAAGGGCTCAAGAGTCACCGCCAACCATGATGATGCCATAACTAGGCTAAAACGAGCAGCAGCTACTGCTGTTTCAGCAGCTGCTGTGAAGGCCAAGTTCCTCGCTGAGCAGGAGGAAGCTCAAATTCGACGGCTAGCTGCACTGATGGTTGAAAAGCTGGTACACACAATGAATTATGCATGCTTTGCTCACCAAGTGATCCATTCTGTGTCTTGTGCCATTAATAATTATAATTCTTTTTTCCCCCTGCAGTTACAGAAGATGGAAGTGAAGATGTCGTTATTTTCTGAAATTGAGCATGTTGTCCAACGAACAAGAGAATACACTGAAAAGACGAGAAAGAAGCTTCTGATGGAGCGGAATGCGATAATTGCCGCTCGCATGGGTGCATTGCCGTCTAGGCCAAACCAGCCTGGTGTTCCTGGCAACAGATTACCGGTTGGACATGGCACCCCTGCAGTAAGACCACCAAGCGCGATTCCCCGGCCCAGCAGCTGAGCTGATCAGGAAAACATGCACCTTGTGCTCCATCTGTACCACCATTCTTTTAGATGCATACCTCAAACCAATCAGGCATCAGCTACATGTTGTAGCATTCTTTTAGAAGCGTAATGTACGATGAGATGATCTTAATAACGGCTC
Organism: Rhipidocladum racemiflorum; assembly: GCA_036346355.1. Classification (NCBI taxonomy): domain Eukaryota; kingdom Viridiplantae; phylum Streptophyta; class Magnoliopsida; order Poales; family Poaceae; genus Rhipidocladum; species Rhipidocladum racemiflorum. The sequence continues at coordinate 12,068,897 of CM070573.1, read as the reverse complement.
CTATAAAAATCCGCCATTTTCGTATTGAATGTGATGTTCTTTCCGTGTACTGTGCTTATTCGCTGAACCGTGTCGAAATCCTGCGTGTGAAGTGCTGGGCTTGCAGTTTTGCACCAAGGCAATCGCAGAAGGATGCAAATGAAGGACAAGCATCTCTTACCCGCAGACATTCTGTTGCATTGTTTATAGTAAATCCCACAAAGAGTGCATTTCTAGGATTTTTAAGACAGATTAGTGTGCAAGGTAAATGACTAATGTGACCCTCATTACTCCATACACAAGCATGCTGGTGCTTCGGTTTCCACAAGCACTTAAATGAGCATGCATACACTTACAGCTGGGCCCTACGGACTAAAAATGCAAATTTTTGTGGGACAAAATTTGAACACTAGAAATGCACTCTTTGTGGGACAGAGGGAGTATCTTATGAGCCTATACATTCAGCGTCCGTTTTGTACCACATTGGTTTTACAGTACCATCTCTTAAGCCGGAACTTAGGGGCCTGCTTGGAACATGAGAATTCGATAGAATTTCCGTAGTTGTCCTTTCTGCTGTAAATTTTCTGCGAAATTCCAGTGTTCCAACTGGCATGATTATAGTAGGATCGCACTGATTCCTCAAATTCCATGATACTCGAAACAGACATGAGTACCTCAGTAATTCCTATGAAAGTCTGTGCTAGTGCAATGAATCCGATTTTTTTACTGCAAACCGCACGGTGCGACCACGACCCGATCTGCCATGGATGCTGAACTCGGCGGGCCGGGTAGTAGAATTTTTTAATAATACATTTAAAAATAATTTTACAAAAATAATACTCGAAAAAAAAACAATTGTAAAAAAATACACATCTGTCTTCTATTGCCAAATGAACTAACGACATATATATTGCCAAATGAATTGACGACATCCATTTTATTTGATGATAAATATCTGTTTTGTGATTGATTTATCTGTCCGACAGATTATTCTGTCGTCGATTCTTTTGACCGAATAGCTGATTTGATTGTGTCGCCAATTAAATTGGCGATAAAATGTCTGTCCCGATTCAAAGTCTATCGTCAATTCATTCGAAGAAAGAGCTGTATCTTTGTAATTGTTTTTTGAAAATTATTTTTGTAAAATTATTTAATATATTTTTAAAAAATTCGTTGGTGGTACGCTGCCCCCATGCTCCCAACGGTCAAAACAATTGCCACACATTTACTCCGGACGCAGCCATCGGAAACAACAAAAAGGAAATAATTTGAACTGCCAGCCATACCACCACGCGCTTTTGCAGCCCAGCCCAGCCAATTACGTGCGGACTCTCCCGCAGCAGCACAAGACAAGACCCGCTCCACCCCCACTCCTCCCAATGACGTAGACCCACGAAACACCAAATCAACGGGTCCACCACCCAGAGAGATGAAACCCACCGGACCGGGTCTATTCGAAGGATCCGATCGGCCGTACCATCCCCTCTGTAGAACTGCAGGTTTCGAGGCAGGCAGGCAGGCATGCACCCATGCCTCCCATTAACGGGCCACGGTCCGGAACCACGCGCGGCCACCGAAACTCAGTCACCGACGTGTGGGGTCACGAATCGTAGGCGCAGCGTGTCAGTGGTGATACCCAACTCGGGCCGCCGTGTCGTCACTCGGCACGCGCAGGCCACGGCTCGCGCTGTCACGAAGTTCAAAACTTTGAATGGCCCCAGCGGCATGAAATTACGGGAATACCCCCGGCGAGTCCCACTGCGGAGCGGGGCCCACCCGAAGAGGAAATGCCCACGGTGGCAGCCCCGTAAATACGTCCGAACTCCAGGGGCGTCTACGGTCATCTCTCTCCTCGCACTTTCCCGCCTGAACTGAAACCCTCCCCCTTCTCCTGAGAGCCCTCGCCGGCTCGCCGCCTTAATACCAGGGCCACCCCTCCTGTTCTGTTCCTCTCCCCGTCCCGTTTCTTCGCTTCCCCAACATTTCCCCCCCTATTTTCGGATTAATTTGTGCGCCGTTTCTGCGACGAGAACTTGCGAGGTATGATGATTTTCCGCAACCTTTTCCTTGTTCGAGGATTCACCTTATTGGGAGAGTATTTCTACGCTTTGCCCCCGTATTTTTCTTTTGAGGAAAGGTGGGGAATAGACTATATTGTGAGGCTAAAAAAAAACCCTGTTTTTCTTGCGACCTATCATGTTTTGATTTGCTAGTTCGCACGTTTGGGTTTAGGGTTTTAGCCTGTTTGGGTTATACTGTAGTACGGATTTGTGTGAATGGTGATGTGGTTAGGGTTTTAGATGATCGCTGATTTGGGCCGCTGTTTCGTCAGGATTTGATAATCTGGTTGTGACCTATGGTGGAAGGGATGGTGGCCGCCGTGGCGAACGGGGTGAAGATGGAAACCGCCCCCGCCGCCGCCGCCACAGCCGCCGCCGATTCTCCTACATCCGTTCTGGAGGACGAGGTGATTTATTGTTAATTTTTTTAGATCTCTAGATGGAGCCCCTTTGCTTTTCTTGGGGGCGATTTATGTATTTCGCCTGTTCGAGTTCTCCAACTATTTCGATTATTTGTCCTGACGACCAGTTCTTGATCTGTTTATTTGTACAAAATTAGAAAATTTCTGAAGCCAAGAATGGAGAAGCAATTAAGCAAGAGGAGGAGAGAGCCAATGGTTTCGTGGACGCAAGCTCGTCCCTGCCTGTCAAGCTCGAGGCCAACAACGGTGATGCGCCCTCCATTGTTAAGGCGGTGAAGGAGGAAGAGCAGCTATTGCAGTCTGTCAAGGAGGAGACGGCTGATGATTTCGTGGATGCAATGTCATCTCTGCCTATTGACCTCGAGGCCAAGAATGGCGATGCATCGCTCATAACAGAGGATATGAAGAAGGAGGAAGACCAGCTACATGATGCCCGGGTCAAAGTAGATGAAGAAGAGGAGGCTAGAAAGAGGGAAGAGGTGGCAAGACTTGCTTTTGATCCTAAGGCACGGTTTAGTAAGTTGGATGAGCTGCTGACACAGACACAGCTGTATTCGGAATTCCTACTTGAGAAGATGGATCAGATCACTGATGTAGGAGTCTTTCACTTTGTTCTGCCTGTCCTTTTGTATGTTGTAACTTACTACTAGTTTTTTTTTGGTTGACGATGGTGGTGTTGTTTGTTGGTTAAGCAGGATGGTGTTGAAATTCAAGCTGAAGAGGAGCCGGTAGAGGAGAAGAAGAAAGGGCGTGGCAGAAAGAGGAAAGCGAAATCTGTGCCACAGTACAATGATGTGAGTTCTGATAGATGGATTATGCAGATGTTGTGTTTGTCGTATACTACGGCTAGTATGAATTACTTGCACATGTGGACTTCCAACAATAGTAATATGTGCAAGTATTGACACATGTGTTGCTGCTGGAAGAACGCTAGGGTGGATGCTGTGTTGTGCTTAATATCTTCATAAAAATATTTACTGATGACTTTTCCATCTACAGTATTCTAATGTAGTTCACTATCATAATTAAAAGGGACGTTTGAGATTTGCTGCTACCTTCCTTTGTAAGAGTTAGGACATTAGGATAATGTGTTGTGTTTAGTGGATGACTTTAAGTGATATGGATGTTAAGGGAAAATATGATAATTATTCTTATTCATAGACCAAACTTTATTCTAACCTTTTTAACTTCTGACAACTAAAAAATAAAATGTTGTTCAGAAGAAGGCTAAGACGGCAGTGACAGCCATGCTTACAAGATCTCGCGAAGAACGCACCCCTGATGATTGTACTCTCACAGAAGAAGAAAGGTGGGAAAAAGAGCAAGCCAACCTTGTTCCACTAATGACCGGTGGTAAGTTGAAATCTTACCAGATAAAGGGTGTGAAGTGGCTAATATCGCTGTGGCAGAATGGGCTAAATGGGATACTTGCTGATCAAATGGGCCTTGGGAAAACAATCCAGACTATTGGATTTCTAGCCCATCTCAAAGGGAAAGGTCTGCATGGTCCATACTTGATAATTGCTCCTCTTTCCACTCTATCTAACTGGGTGAATGAGATCTCAAGGTAAAGTATCCGAAGTAATTCTTTCACTGTCCATAATTGATGTTCTTATACGGAGATGCTTGATTTCAGGTTTGTTCCATCTCTAACTGGTGTGATCTATCATGGTGAAAAAGCGGTCAGGGCAGAGATAAGGAGAAAATTTATGCCCAAAGATGTTGGACCAGGTTTTCCGTTAATAGTGACTTCATATGAGATGGCCATGTCAGATGCAAAATTTCTTGCTAATTATAAGTGGAAGTATGTTGTTGTGGATGAGGTGATGGAAAAACACATACTCTAAATCACTGTCCTTGTGGTTTGTTTGCTTGCATTTTTATTTACATGTCAGTTCCATACTTTTTCCAGGGGCATAGGTTGAAAAATTCGAAGTGTAAATTATTAAGGGAGTTAAAGCGCCTACCTATGGATAATAAGCTCCTTTTGACTGGGACACCTCTTCAGAACAACCTAGCAGAGCTGTGGTCACTACTGAATTTCATTTTGCCTGATATATTCTCATGTCATCAGGAATTTGAGTCATGGTATGATTCACTGAGTTGATACTAGCACCACCCTTTCCCATATGTAAATTTTTATACATGTCATCCTATCTGCTGTTCTCAACTCTCAGCACTGAGGTGCAAATACCATGTACTGGAAGCACTCCTTGTCTTTTATCGATTCTAGAATCTTCCAATGTAGCATTTGCCTTCATTTTGTAACAGCTTTCTCTGCCATTGGCCCAGATCATGTATTGATAGCCCAGGTAATTTGTATATGGATCGAGCAGAACATATATGTTGGTTGTTCTAGTCAAGCATCTGTCAGCATTTGTAAAGTGATTAGCATCTGGGCCTTGAAAGCTAGCACATTGTGAATAAAGCGGTGTAAAAGAATCTGTTAAAATTGCTCTAAGTGCAGTATGTGTTCCGTCACCCCCAATTATCATGTCTATAAATCAATTAATTCCGTTGTTTTAATGCTAGCACTCTTGAAACATATATTCTCTTGAGATTTGGAAGCACTGTTCTTCATAAAGCATTCCAATACTTCACTTTTCTTGTAATTTTGGTATGCCTAGCCTGCCAAGAAGCATTCTTGTTGAAATGAAGAACGTGGAGTAGCGAATGTACAAGCTATTTTTTTGCTGCTTTTTATTGTGTATATGTCATGTATGCTAAAATGCCTAGTGAATATAGCAGAAATTTATGTTATGTATTTTTTTTTGCTGATTTTTATTGTGTACTGATATGTTTTGTATGCTTAAATGTCTACTGATAACTCTAAGTAATATTTACATGTTTCTAACAACTATTTAGATGGGTTTTGGAGAGACATTTTTGTTGCTAAGGCAATAAAGGCACTTGCTGAAAATGCTCAATGCATTGCATTTGATTTGTTTTGCCTCTGTTGGGTTGATGATTGTCTTTGAAGGTTTGATTTTTCTGGGAAAGGAGGTGAAGATCAAGAAGAAGAAACTGAAGAGAAGAGAAGGGTCCATGTTGTTTCAAAGCTTCATGGCATTTTGCGTCCATTCCTTCTAAGGCGGATGAAGGAGGATGTAGAGCAGATGCTTCCACGAAAGAAAGAGATAATCATTTATGCTAACATGACCGAACATCAGAAGCAACTCCAGGATCACTTGGTTGAAAAAACATTTGACAAATACTTGCATGAGGAATCAGATATTGGTATGCTTGCACTCGTGCATATATTACTAGACTTACAGTCCAGTCCATGGCTAAATTAATAATTACCTAATTTGACAAGTTTGGGCTGTATTGTAGTGTTGCGGAGGCCTGGCATTAAGGCTAAGCTAAATAATCTATTAATTCAGCTGAGGAAGATTTGTAACCATCCTGATCTTTTGGAATCTCCATATGAATCATCAGGTTTGTTCCACATTGGACATGTGTTATCTATTGCTTCATGTGCTCGTTTCCTGACTTTAATTTACATTGTCATTCATTTGTATTTTTCCAGGTCTGTATCCACCTGTTGAGAAGCTTCTGGAACAATGTGGTAAATTCCAGCTGTTGGACAGATTGCTAAATTTCCTACTTGCACGACAGCACAAGGTACATGGTTTTCTCTTCTTATATTAGCTTTGTATCTGGGCTTATATTTATGCGCATGCTAGCACAGGTTTCGTGTATTTTTTTAATATTAGACCTCAACTATAGTTCAATTGATATATTTGTAGGTTCTAATATTTTCACAATGGACAAAAGTTTTGGACATTATTGAATATTACTTGGAATCCAAAGGCCTTGAGGTTTGCCGAATCGATGGTAGTGTTAAGTTGGATGAGAGGAGGAGGCAGGTAATGTGGTAGTCATCCCTATACAGTTTTATTTGTAGCAACTACATTCTGTAGAATTGCACTATGCCTGGGCTCGTCAGTATTATGTATTGGGGACTTCAGGCACCACATGCACATATGCTTACTTTCCTAATTGTGTGCATGGGCATGGCTATAGTTTGGCATGTGATTTGACAACATGTGTTGAATTACTTTCTGCTTACGCAGTTTTGAAGGCATGTGCTAATTGCATATTCTTGAAATCAATGATTTAAATTGTTACCGGCAAAAAAGCTATAGCAAATAGTGGAAGCTATCGCGGAGGCTATGCTACATCGTGGTACTATTGAAAAGATGCTGATTTTATTGCTTTCCATGTTACGTAGAACTACAATATGAATAGGAAAAAAATTATAACAAGAATGTCAAGCAAAGTGCAACTAAAAAATTGCAAATTCACAACAAATTAATGACATGTAAAAATATAAATACATTATTTTTTAAAAATATAAAACATTTTACTTGATTTATTAGCATAAATAAAAATAATTTTGAAGCTTCAATTTTTTTTAAAGTTAAATTCAATGTATAAATATATTTTTTAACACTAGAAAGTAATTCTCATTTATTGAAATGGAATCTAAAATGTAAGTACCTAAAATTTTAAGCTAGAATTCAAGTACCAAATATTTGAACTAAAATGATCCCAAGATTGAGATTTCTTTTATAGATTTTAAATGAAATTATTTGTTCTAATGTTGTATTTGAATTTGTTTACTAATTTTGAACGTATGAAATTTCATACCTTGTTGTCAATTCTGTGTGTCAAAAACTAATGCTAGTTAGTTAAAAAAACTATACAATTAACATACCAAATAATTGTTCACAAGATTAAATAATCACAAAATGAAGTATAGCGGCCGCTTTTTCCGCTATTACCGCTATAGTGGTCGTAGCTGTAATAGCGTACATCTGTACTATAGCTTAGTGTTTGTAGGGCGAAAACACTATAGCTTAGTGTTCGAAGGACGAAAACGCTATAGCCCGTGATTTAAATCACTGCTTGAAAAATACAATAGAAATCTTTGAAAATTAATATTTTTGGGCGCATTGTAATATCCTCTCTTTGTTACTGTTTTTGTGACATCAGTTCTTTCATGACATAATATGTGAAAAACCAGGTGGTGTACTGTAGCTTGGAAGCGCGTTACTACTATAATTGTAGAACCTGTGTGTTTAAACCTTAAATGTTTCTTTTGTTATATGTTCTCTACTGAGGCAAATAGTCTTGCTCTATTGGCTAATTGATGGTTGTCTATACTTGTCATTATCTCACAAGATATATTTGCTACTATTTCTCTGGCAGATAGCAGAATTTAATGACTTGAACAGCAGTATGAATATCTTCATTCTAAGCACACGGGCAGGTGGGCTGGGTATCAATCTTACTTCTGCTGATACCTGTATCCTATATGACAGTGACTGGGTAATTCTCTAACGATGAGGATTTTTTAGTGTAATGTAGTAGTACTGCTTTAGACAAAATGTTAACGTGATAACAAGTAGTAATTCGAAGATGCGCTCCTCCTGCATGCCATCTGGTTGTGCGTGCAGCTGTACTCCTTTGTACAATACTTATTTTACCTCTAGTTTGTGGTATGGTGAACTTTTGCTTCATCCTGCAGAATCCTCAGATGGATTTGCAGGCCATGGATCGATGCCACCGGATTGGTCAAACACGCCCGGTGCATGTATATAGGTTGGCAACATCACATTCTGTTGAGGTGCGGTTGGACGATCTGTTCTCTTCAGATTTGCTCGGCTATTTTCTGTCGGGACTGGTGCTGATCTTCTCATTGTTGCAGGGGCGGATCATCAAGAAAGCTTTCGGAAAGTTGAAGCTAGAGCATGTGGTGATCGGGAAGGGACAGTTTGAACAAGATAGAGCGAAGCCTAACGCCTTAGATGTAACAATTCCATTCTCTAAAGTGTCAATAATGTTTCTTCTGATAGGAAACTCCAAAAGAACAGCGAAGTGAAGGCACGCTGGGAAAATGGTCTCTGATGATGGTGCTTTTTTGATGGGAACGCAGGAGGCGGAGGTACTCGCCCTGCTCAGGGACGAGCAGGACGAGGAAGACAGGATGATCCAGACGGACATCAGTGAGCAGAACCTCTCGAAGGTGATGGACCGGAGAGACCTAACCGGCTTGCCTTCCACTGCGGACACCGCCCCTCTTTTCCCCCTGAAAGGCCCCGGCTGGGAGGTCGTGGTGCCCACCAAGAGCGGCGGCGGCATGCTCTCATCGCTCACCAGCTGAGCACCAAGTCGGCGACGCCGCTCCGGTCATCTGGCGCTTCTTTTTGCTCGCTACGCGCCTCATTCTTCTGGCCGACGAGGTGCCTGGTGGCCGCTGATCAGACGATGTTTTGTGATATGCTTTGACTGGGTGTTGTTGTATTTGAAAGGGATCTATCCCAGTTGCATCTAGGATTTGATCAACTTCTAATTGCTATGCTTTCTACCCGAAGGAGGAACTTCATCTAGAGTCTGTCTAGGCACTACGAACCTTGCTCTGATACCATTGTTGTATTTTTTTGGATCTTCATGCCTAGATAAAACGCCTAGATGAGGGGTCTTTAGGGTTACCTTCGGGAGTAGAACTTGAGGACGCAGCCATTGCCGGTGACGAGGAAGAAGCGGCAGTGGTGAGGACGACGGTGACGGCAAGGCCTTCCCGTTGCTACGTGCGCCAGTAGATCGGTTTCTTAGAGTTTGTTAGGAACGTGGGTAGCCAGGGAACGTTGGTTCCGCACTGCCCCTTACCCCCTCTTTTATATCTCTACTATTCTAAAGCACCACTTGGTGGCAGTGGTCCATTCTACACGTCATTAATTGCTCTGTTTAATTGCTCTACTTAATTGCCCTGCTTAATTGCCCTACTCAAGAAACGAAACGTTGCTTTAATTAGCCAGCTTTCACAAGAAACGAAGCGTTAAAGATAGATGTTTGATATTGTAAAATAATTTTTTTTATTTTTTAATCTTTATTTTTCGTTATCAATTTTATTTTTCGTAGCAACGCACGGGCATGTAGCTAGTGACACACGTGCAACAGGGGGCCACAACCAATGCGGTTAGTTGCACCCCCGATCAGGGTGCGAGATCAATCCTAGGCGTTTTATCTAGGCATGAAGATCCAAAAAAATACAACAGGTGTTGCACTTGCACCAGTAAGAGGTGATGTTTTGGTGATGTACTACTGCTGATGTAGCTCCTGCGATTTGCGTTGTAAGCGAAGCTCGTGTGTTCCGAGCTGCTGCATTTCCATTTCCCAGGCTCTGTTGTTCAGCAAGCTATGTCAGGCGGTAGTTTGGTACTTTATTCAACTCTAATGCCGGTAGGAAGGCAATGTTAAAGGAGTTTGGAAACATGACAATACACTATCGTTTTACTGGCTGTGAAAGTCAGATGCGTTTGTTCATGTGCGTACGACTGTGCCATATAACTGGAACCAGTAAGTGCTTAAAGATAAAATTGTTCATCGCTAAAGCCGAAAGTCGTCTAGGATCAGTAAATATTGAAATTGCTTCCAACTCTCGTTGTTACGAAGTGGTACGAACGATAAAATACGAACCTATTTTATGGCGACCTTTATACCCTATCCAATCAGAATTAGAGAAAATAAAACATAAACGGAGAAAATTATCATCATAAGATCAGCCAATAGAAGAAAAAAAACTCCCAAATTCTGCATAACGTTCCGAGCACGTAAAAAGTCGACAGCTTAAAGATAAAAAAACTAAGTTTATCATTTTATTTACAGCAGCTTGTATTGTCCCCTTTATCTTTGCCTATATTAGGCAAGAGGATAACAAGTTTGAAACCTAAATATAAGGTTTTATATTTTTCCGTTCAAAGTTATAAGGCTTATTTTTTTAATTATCTTATCTATAAATATAAGGTGCGTACATAGATTTAATGAGATCTTTTTTTCTATACCGTTATTTATTCTTTCTCAATCGTATACGTTTATTCATTACCATCCACACAAAATATATCTTATATCTTCAAAGACAATTAAATGAGAATATCTAAATTATTTTCTCTCGCACCTTTTTTTAATTTCAATACAATCTTAATTCTTGTTTTTGTCCGAGGGAATAAATGAAAATGAAGTAGCGTTGTTACACATGGCCGTCACGCCACTAGCTACGCAACACAGCGGTGGCTAGGCAGGAGTTCGTCGTCCTCTCCGTAGTCCAAGCACAGGAGCACGGCAAGCAAAGACCCCTGCTGCGTCCGCGCCCATCTCGACCATTCCCAGGCAGTAGGAGGCCAGGAGCAACCGCGACCGTCCGATCCGGACACCCCAGCGCACACGGCAGTACGGCACACGCGCCTCCCATACGGAGGCGGTCGTCTCCTCCTGGCCCGCCCGCCCGCCTGCCCGCCCTGCCTTGGTGGCGTAAGTCAAATCGGGCGGCTTCCCCGTTCTAAAAACACAACGGATGCTTTTTTTTTTTTTTTTTTGCAAAACAAGAGAGAGGAGGCTTTAACGCTTTAGCCTCTGCTTTCCAGTCGTTACTCGTTAGTGACACCTTTGTAGTCTTATTATTGTGCGCAGGAGAGAGAGAGCACTTGCAGAAGAGAGAGAGAGAGAGAGAGAGCAATTGCAGAATTGAGAGCCCACAGTTTCTTTCTCTTCCTCGCTAAGCAACTGGAGCGGGGAGCTTAGTTAAGCTGCATCCTGCAGGAAGCAAGTTTCAGGCCAAAAGATAGGAAGCAGCAGCAGAGCTGAGAGGGAGATACAGAATTACAGATACTTCTCTGTGTTTCTGTGAGAGAGAGAGAGAGAGAGAGAGAGAGAGAGAGGGGTGGAGAACCGGAAATGACCGAGAGGAGTCAGATTCTGCTTGTTCTCTTGGGATTCTTGCAGCTCATCCATCTTCCTTTTGCAGGTAAGGCTCTCCTTGTCTTTCGTTCTGTCAGTCTGAATTATGTTCTCGCCGCTGTAGTAATCATTTAGATGTTTGGGAATTTGATCCGAGCAGCTCCAACTATTGGTTCGCTAGTTACAAAATCCCGGTCCAAAAAAGAAGTCCAGTGTGTGGGTGTAACTTCCAAACTGAAATTCCAATGCGTAGTACCTGCCACCTGGGCATCTCATGAAGTTCGTCAGCCGAATCTCTCCTTTCGTTCTTCGTTCTTCGGCGAGCATCCATCCATGCGGCTATTGCTTCTCTGGAACTGTCGAGATGGTTTCTCTTCTCTTGCTTTCTTTCTTTCTTTCTTGTTGGATATTAAGCGAAGGAAATTGCGATGTGAAAGGAACATACCCGTGTCAAAAAGGCCGGTGTTTGCATTCGCTGGAGCATTCTGAACCACACAGAAATCGTCTTCTTCAGTCGTCTGTCATCGGGTGACGGCGACGTATAGCGTTGTGCAGTGACGCACTGACACCTACATGTACTGACATAGTACAGTTTGGCTAACGCTTAGGCCATTTGGATTGCTGCGTTAACCTCAACTGTTTGAAAACGTCGAAATTTCACAGGGATTTTATAACAAGAATCGTAGTTCTTCGGGAATTCATGGAAAATCAGAGTATGTTCTTGATAAATTTACTGTACGTTTCTTGAATTGGATGTTTGATATAATGCTATCTAGTACTGATCTGGGTTAGATTTGTGCTCGGATGTGAGCATTTTGCTTTTCCTGTTGTTTGCGTAATGGCTGGTTTTTGTTAATAGAAACTGGGGCATCCGTTTTGGATGATGTCCTCTTGATCTAAAAAAATAAATTTACTGTACGCTCGGTCAGTTGCTGAGCAACCGCATTGCAGTTCGTCAGACTGCTTAAGTGCTTATGTTCTTAACGCTGAGACGTGTCTGCAGCGCCGCAGTCTTTCATCGGCATCAACTACGGCGACGTCGCGGATAACCTCCCGCCGGCGTCGGCCACAGCGCGCCTCCTCCAGTCCACGACCATAGCCAAGGTCCGCCTCTACGGGACCGACCCTGCCGTCGTCTCCGCTTTCGCCGGCACGGGCATCTCCCTCCTCCTCGGCGCCGCCAACGGCGACATCCCATCCCTCTCGTCCTCGCCCTCGGCGGCCGCCACCTGGGTCGCCGCCCACCTCCCGGTCTCGTCGCCAGCCGTGGTCGCCGTCTCCGTCGGCAACGAGGTCCTCACCTTCGGCGACGCCACTCTCGCCTCGCAGCTCGTCCCGGCCCTGCAGAACATCTACACCGCGCTGCCGCCCAACTCCAGCGTCAAGGTCTCCACCGTGCACGCCATGGACGTGCTCGCGCAGTCCGACCCGCCCTCCTCGGGCGCGTTCAAGCCGGAGCTCGCCGCCGCACTCGACCCGCTCCTCGCCTTCCTGAGCAAGACCGGCTCGCCGTTCCTTATCAACCCGTACCCCTACTTCGCGTACCTGAGCGACCCGCGGCCGGAGACGCTGGCCTTCTGCCTGTTCGAGCCCAACGCCGGGCGCCCGGACGCGGGCTCCGGGCTCACCTACACCAACATGTTCGACGCGCAGGTGGACGCCGTCCGCGCGGCGCTGGACGCCAAGGGGTACAAGGACGTGGAGATCGTCGTGGCTGAGACCGGGTGGCCGCACAGCGGCGGCTCCGACGAGGCGGGCGCCACGGTGGAGAACGCGCGCGCCTTCGTGTCCAACCTCGTGTCTCACCTCCGGTCGTTGGCTGGCACGCCGCGCGTGCCGGGAAAGTCGGTGGACACGTACCTCTTCGCCGTGTACGACGAGGACCTCAAGCCCGGGAAGCCGTCGGAGAAGTCGTTCGGGCTGTTCCAGACCAACCTTGCCGAGACGTACCCGACGGGGCTGCTCACGAACGGCACCGCGGGGTTGGGACCGGCCATGGCGCCGGCACCGTCGCCCACGCAGACGGTGCGGCCGGCGCCCGCGCAAGCGAGTCCGGCTCCGGCGCGAGTGCCGGTACCAGTGCCAGGGCAGCAGCCACAGGTGGGTTTTGAGAGTACGCAGCGTGTGCTTCTTTGCTTCGGTTTAAGTTTCTTGCCAACTCGTGATAGAACTCTCGCTTCCATTGCTGCAGGTGCCTGCCGTACAACCGGGGTCGACGGCGGCGGGGCCTTCCGGTCTGTGCGCGCCGGGGACGGGCACGGGGACGGGCACGGCGAGGGGGATAGCTGGTGGTGGTTGTTCCATTCCGACCCATAATGCTGCTGAATCTTCTCGCACTATCTCAGCGCTGCGTACCTTGGTTGGTTTCTGGTTAATGCCTTTGTTGGTCACCTTTTTCTTCTAGACCTTCCGGCCAACGCATTGAGGAACCTCGTGTTGCTGTTAATAAGTGGTTTTCGCAACAAAATCCTGTAGCTCTTGGATGCCTTCATAATCTACTTCGGGGTTGCCTAAAACTTGATTGGAGAGCACATAAAGACATGTTAGCGATACAGGTACGTACGGTATAAGAGCAAGGTTAACAAGAGAGCCAACTACAGGCTTTATCTCATTGTACAACCAATCTAACAGCCCATCTATATAATAGTTAGCCATACATACACACAAAGCAATTAATACTTGGCCTACATTCATCCTCTCATTCTCTCACCAATTTTCTTGGAGCCCGTGCTGCAGCTGGTTGTAGATCTACAGCCCGCTTCTCTCCTCTCCTCTACTCTCTCCTCCAACTCATCATAAATCTGATGTAGCAATCCTTACAGCCTGCTTACATCACCTTATTATACTTGCTCTAAGAGCGCAGCAAGTGGTCTGATACATATTTCCTATACGTCATGTACCTAATGCAGTACCCAATCATATTAGGTAACACAGCCTGCTAATGCTCTACAGTTTCCAAAGGGACCATTTCTGCACATTTGGGAGAGAACTACATCCACTAAAGCGAGTGAGCAAGAGGCTAAAATTGCATTAAGCTCTAGCTCTCGTCCAAGCGTCGCGTCAGGATCCGACTCCCAGAGGGAGCAGCAGTGCAAATCAAGCATATATTAAATCATCTTATGGCTCACATCAATGACAATGTTGTGGCAATCGTGGCGTAAAAAGAATGATCAGCTGGAACATACACCAGGTTGTTTGTTGGCATATAAATATACCAACCAAAATAACCATGTGTTTTGTTAAAAAAAAAGAACCATGCGTAAAGAAAACATTCAGACCGCACACACTGAGCAAGGGCAATAGAAACAACCACCGTAGACAACACCCAATGCTCCAACAGATGTCAAAACCCGCTACAACTCTCAACATACCGCCATCTTAAAAGCTAAAACAAGGCGAACACAGCGTCAAGCAAGCAGACAAACACATAAAAGCAGGTATCATTAGATTTATGCTCCAGAATGAGAAACTGGTGAAGTGATGAATTGACCGTCCTTGAAGCTATGGATGTATTGTTGAGGCAAAGCATGTTCCACCTGCAACAAAAGAACCGAAGTTAGGCGCAAGATTGGAACATATTTACAGAAACAGGGAATACGTGCTATGTCAACCTATCCTGGCTCAAGGAGCAATGGACTCTAGGCTGCTGATAGATAGTACCCTCTTACAATAATAAAATAAAAGAGGACGTCTTGACCCAAGAAAACTGCAAACTACATCGCCCAGTAAAATGCTAATCTACATGTCCACACGTATCAACACCTAAAATCATACAAAATAACACAGATATGGTGATCAAAGCAATTTTCGCCAAAAAAAATATTGACCCAGCAGCATAAGAAAAAAACAATAGAAACAGTTATGGCCAAACTTTTGAAATGTAATCAGGATGCGGCAAAGAAGTAACTTGATTTGTTTGTGCTAATCAAAACGCCAAAATAATACACTCTTGTCATTTTATGGTCCTAAAAGCTTTGCAAAATGTAATAAGTAGGCAAATATCTTGTTTTATCGTTCATCACTCCGATAAGTATTGAAACTATGTTGGTATCATACGTTTAAAAGGACAGATGTATGCCATTGAAAAGAAGTGTTGGTGCAATGTGGCCGCATAGATTCATAAGTTCATGCTTTTTCCTAACTATAAAATTTAAAAAAATGTTGAAAGTTGAAACCACACACTGAATGGAAGATGTCCCAAAATTCTATACAATGCGTACATGGGCAAACTTCCTTACAGAAATGGTTTTCATAAACACACCAATAAAAGATTCTAAGCAAGGGCTGATTTATAGTTCAATTCCGCATGCACTACTTGAATTTGCATATAATTACTAAAGATGTAAGGAAAATAATAGAAAATTTCGAGGTTCCAAAGGGAGTTTTTGACAGTACGAAGGAGCAGCACCAAAGATATACCATGAGTAAAGAGCAGATCTTACCCAATCACCATCAGTGGAACCACTTGGAACCATTACATTGATTTCACTAGATTTAGCTGAAGTAATGGAAGCTCCCAGTGAATCTTTGCTTAAGTATAACTGACATCCAGATGTGTTGTCAATTGATATTGTCGGTGATGTACCCTGCAAGTAAAATACAATGGCTTTTAACAAAAGTTTCATTCAACATCAGTGTTCTAAATAGCTAGCTATAGCTACGCCATAGCTGCACTATAGTTTTTTTGGACCCAAAACACAAAGCTATGGATCAATATTCCGTTATATTAGCTACAAGCGTTATAGCTAGCGAAAGCTCCGTTATCCTACATATGTATCCATAGGCCAAAATATTGGTCTTATTTTGGAATTTAACATTGCTAAAATGCTCAAATGCATCTCTTATAGGCCTGAATTATGAAAAAAAAACTAGTAAAAACCTCATCTCGCCCTTTCTCAATATCCAACATTCATATTTCTCGATGATTAAATACTTGTTGTTAAGAGCATTAGGATATAGTTATCATTTATGGTCTTGGACATGTATTAATATGTTTGTTAATTCTAGATCATGGTTGTCATGGCGTCCGTTCAAGGACGCCTAAGCGACGCCTTATCGTCGTGGCGGTCCTGAGTGGACGCCACGGCGGACGCCTTGCCGAGATTGCCTATGGCGTCCGTGAGGCGTCCGTGGCGACGCCTTGAGCTAAGGCGCCCGCCATATTTGAAACCCTAGCCGGCCAGGCCCAAAAGCACAGATAACATTAGGAAGGGGAGGGACACTCGGTTAGCCGCCAGAGGAGAAGGGGAAGGAAGGGGACTCGGTTAGCCGTCGCGTATGCGGTCTACGCCCCTCCGCCGTCGAGCTCGAGCTCCGCCCGTGCTCCGCTCCTCTGCTCGAGCTCCGCCTCTCCGCCCGTGCTCCGCCGTCGAGCTCGAGCTCCGTCCGTGCTCCTCTCCGTTCGGCTAGGTGGACATGGCAAGTAACGATTTGATGGATGATTATTGATTATGCGGTTATGCCTAGATGAGAGAGGGTTTGAGATGCAAAACTATGTTATTTTGTTAACTATATTATGTCATTGTAGTCATGTGGCGCAAAACTACATTATTTTGTGAACTATGTTATGTATTAGGATTTGGTGGTGTCAACTTGTCAACTATTTTAATGTCTTATTATGTTGCAATTTGATTGTTTTTATTTGCCTTACATACATGTCTAAAAAGTCGCCTCGCCTCACGCCTTAATCTTTTAAAAGGTAAAAAGGTCCTGGCACACCGCGAACGTCTTACCGCCGTGACAACCATGTTCTAGATTGACTCATATTTTTATTATAAAAATATTAATACCTTCTAAAGTACCATGCTTTTATTATTTGTTTGGATGTATTATATTATATACATATTTAATTTTTCTAATTTTTTAATACTAGAAACGCAATGAAGGATAGCTTCCGCGATAGCTGCAATAGCTTTTCTAAAACCTTGCCGCGAAGCAGCAAAAATCGCAATTTAATACCTTGTTCAACATAGTGAGTGTATGTAGTAGATGGAATCAAAATTTTGTAGTGCAACATAATCGAAGATACTGAAAATAGCTACCAAACAATTTAAACGTTGAAATTTGTAAACAGAATACACTCACAATAAATGTAGGAGAATACTTGAGTTCAAATAAAAAAAAGAATTTCAACAGCATGTGAAAGCTCATATTCATACCAATGGACATGTTGAAGTAAGGAGGCAACCAACTATAAGTGGAAAAGGAAATAGAAGTCACACATAGGACAGCAGTTATAGTAGACATAATGTTACAATAAGCTGACAAAATGTCTAGATTCAAGGGTAGTATTGCAAAATACAGAGAAAACAATGTGAAAACAAAATAATTGAATACCTGACATTGCACCTCAACACCATTGCAGTTGACAACCTCAAAGGCTGCTACAACATCCTGAAACAGATATAGCAAACCAAACTTATTATTGCCACAAGACTAGAATAAAAAATAGCTGAGTTCCTCTTGTACCAGAATAATTTACACTAACCTTGAAAACGATTCCAAATTTGGTGCATTTGTCAACAGTGATATTGTTCACTTTACCTGCAAAAAGCTTTACAATTGTTATGAGCCTATGAACAAAGCATACAGAAGAACGTAATATATCCAAGCTAAAAATATAAATTACCATTTACTTGAAGGACGGAATCCTTGCATCCATACACATAGACAGATTGTCTAGCATCACAATCATCAATAGCAAGGTTCTTCTTACCAACTTGATTCTCAACCACCCATCTGCCATTTTTAAATCTCAGAGGGAATTGTAGAAATATGTTCATTTTACCAGAATGACAAGTTCAGAGTGTATTAAATGATTCAAGCTCCAGTAAGGAACATATACAAATTACCACCATTGTTAAGTAAACAGATTCAATCCAGTAGGTCCGCTTCTTGCATATCAGATGGAATTATATATATTATGTGATATATAATTGTACGAGATCCTTAGTTTTGAAAATAATTCCATGTTTCGAGTTAATTCTAGTTGCAGACCATTTTTCTTATAATTGCATTTAACTATTTATAAATGTCATGATCGTTCTAGCAGATCAAGAACAATTGGACTGCTGTAAGTTTTAGGGGAAAGAACCGATTTGGCAAGTATTTATGCAAGACATGCACGCATGTCTCACGTGCAGTATGTCAGGAGGTACATATAATTGGTTGTTTGACCACAAAAGTCCAATCAGGCTGAATGAGATGTACCCATCTGGTTCGAACATGATGAGGCGGTACAGGTTGCTTGGGATGAACGGGCTGAGGCAAGATGTTTGCTTGGCTCGACGTGTGATAAAAGGTGGAGGACGTACAAGGTGAGATGAATGCTATGAAAGCTATTTGTCTACTACACCTTAACAACCCTTGATCTTCCTTAATAATCCTTACCCATCATGTTCCATCCTTAAAATCCCAACACACGCAAATCAATCATCTAATCAAGCTATAAACAGGACTGGAAATCAACAGGCCATGTTATGTGTCAATTCCTACTACATTCCTACTATGCCCAAAGTCCTATTCTTTCACCATCCGTACTGGCTGACTAATGCAACCCAGCTAACCAAACACAGGCTTCCCCCAAAGATTACACATGGTTGGGCGATTACACATGGTT
This sequence comes from Rhipidocladum racemiflorum, assembly GCA_036346355.1. NCBI lineage: Eukaryota > Viridiplantae > Streptophyta > Magnoliopsida > Poales > Poaceae > Rhipidocladum > Rhipidocladum racemiflorum. Next base: position 12,050,076 of record CM070573.1, on the reverse strand, counting down.
GGGCCTGGTTTGTGATGAGGTCACCAATCAAACCCATAATGTATGTGTTGACCACCTATACCAACATCTTAGACAATATACCAGATGGTGTAACCACTTTTTAAGAACCACAGTTAAACTCACTTGCGTCCCATCTGAAGCTCCAGTTTTGGGGGTCCAGACTTGAAGGAGAAGGACCCTGCACGAGGAGTCTTCTCAGGAGCTGCAGCAGGAGCAGCAGTAGTACTGTTAACAACACCACTTCTATCAGCACGGTTTTTAGTCTTCATGTCATCAGTAACCTTTCGTAACCCTGCGCAGCAATAATGGGGATTCATATGTTTGTAGTTACGTTCTTAGAGGCAAAAACAAATCCTCCAGTCCAAGATGAAGGATATGTTTCCATCTACCTGTAGTCACAGGTTTGCCCGAACTAATCTCTTGAAAGACAGCTGACATTCCTTCTTTAGGTTGTGAAGATTTTGAAGATTTATCTGTGCTAAAAAGAGGTGCTGAAGGAAGAGCTGGCGGAGGGGGAGCCTTAGCCCCTGATGCTTTAGGTGTTGGAGCAGCAGTCTTCGGTTGGGAAACAGGCGCACCTCCGACAGGACCCCATACAGGACCAAGAGGGTAATAATTCTTAACATAATCCCGCAAACCAGGCATGTAGAGCTCTTTCAAAGCTTTGGCCCACTCAACATGGTCAGGGTCTTTGTTCCTGTACTCCACAAGAACCTAAGAGGGAAAAAATGTTGTATGCACTTCATGGTTCATGAACCATAACAGTATGAATGTGCATTTGGTTCAACATAGAATAAAAGCTTTCGGCCAGATCTTGATAGCATTCTAGTTCACCCCAGTAAATAAATCACCGTTTGGAACAAACATCTTATGAAATTTAATCGAAACTGTGAGACAATACAGGCAAAACAAAAGGGAATATTCCATTCCAAAATGATATAATGATCTGAAAATTACTGATGAGTGAATTAACAGTACATAGAAGAAAGAGAATTGTATACAAAAATTCACTCTAAAAACACAATTCTCACTTAGGTCACTCCAGACCATTTTCTAGTATACTAAAGAATAGATAGGTTGTCAATTTTTTTTCATAATCCCCACTATACTCTGGAATTTCTAATTTAAATACTAAAGAATAGATAGGTTGTCATTTTTTTTCATAATCCCCACTATACTCTGGAATTTCTGTTCCTCTTCCTTACAATCATGCATGTTTATCAAACTAGGAAGCATCAAAGATGAATTAAGTCAACATTAATCTGTTTCGGAGTTGCATTTTCAGAAGGTCTTTTGCTTGCATAAAAGAGTGGAATGGCATAAATATAGCAGCTGTGTTTTTTAGTAACATATTTCTACAGTATTAAGTAAGGGTTCCATTTTTACAATTTTCAGTTTAAGAGTGACATTTTTAGTATTGTGGTTCTTTGTGGCAACACGTATACAATTTTCTCCAAAAGGAATAGTAGATAAAATACAACTACTCCGCATCTACCGTTCCTAGTAGTAGTTGACTTTCTTACTCTTTACCCTATTTGTTGAACAAATATTGGACAGAAGGGCAAAACATTTCATTCTGTTAATGATTTTAATTTGAGATGAACGTTACAAAATGCATTCTTTCCCATTTTTTTAAAACAAATTTGTTTGACGAGCAATAAACTACTAGTAACAAACTAAAATGCTAAAGGGGATACATTGCTTGAGGAAAAGATGAAGATAGTCACACTATTCTCACTGCGTCCCACTAATCTAATATGGGATGTCCCGAAAGGGAATAGTCTGATGCATTCTGATCAGATTTTTTTTATTTGCGAACACAACAGCAACTGTAGGCATAAATGTCCCAGGTGGCCAGGTATAGTGGAGCAAAATTACAAAATGGTCTAATAAAATGCATACCTTGTTATTATAGAACTCAGCCATCTGCCAACTTTCTTCAACATGTGCAGTTGGGAAACTCATGCCTTACAGAGAGGAAGAAGAAGAAAAACAAATCAGGGGCATTTCTGGTAGTCGACAGGACCCCCCAAAAAAAATGAAGCCGAAGATACAACTTTACTAACCGCAATCCTTTCCTAAGAATGCAACCCAGGCCAAAGCAGCGAGACTGTCAGTAACACTCTTCAGATGATTGAAATAGTCGGGCCTCCTTCCTTCGGTCATTGCGATGGCTTTTGCAATAACATCGTTGAGAGGCTTAAAGAACTCCTGTGCATCCGCCATTGATGCAGGTTTCTGCAGCACAAAAGGAAAAGGTTTCTCATTGATTTAAGGGTATGCATTGCATTCTTCAGATCCCTCAATGCCTGCAGTAACTTCTCTAAATATATTATCTCCGCACCAATAAACCTGTACGCGCATCACCCTACGATAAACTATTGCCTACAGAAATCGCTCCAACAGGATGACCTCAGCCCCATACGTCTGGATCAACAAAATCCGAAATTCTCTAAACGTGCCTCCAAATCTCTCGGCTCGATCAGCCATTCCCGTGCAATTCCTCCCCAGACATGCACCGGATTGGCCAAAACCGAACGAGACACCCAGAGATCTAAGCGCCGGGCACGTCCAACACGAACAGATCGACGGAGGAGAGAAGCGCGTCCCCATACCTGGAGCTGCTTGGCCTGGACGAGGAGGTCCTTGGCGACGGCGAAGGCCTCGGCGAGGAACTTGGTGGCGTCGAGCACCTTGCCGCCGATCTTCTCGGCCGCGGAGGTGAGGCGGCCGACGGCGCCCGCGACGAACTCGTCATAGGCAACGATCGCCGGATCCGACGCCGCCGGGACGTCGAGGTCGCGTGGCGCGGCCGAATGCGAGGCACCGGAGGCGACGGCGGCCTCGAGCCGCGCCACCGCCGCCTCGAGCCGCCCCACAAGCGCCTTCTCCATGGCGGAACGAATCGAGCCGGGGGCCTGGGCTTCTCGGCCTCTGCGTGTGCGTGCGCGTCTCTGGGAGACTGGGACGCCGCTTCCAGCTCTGGCGGTTTTATGCTTTTATGGCTTTTGCGGTTTCAAGACTTCGAGTAGAGGTGGGCAGCGGTCGGGGGCTTTTTGGCCGGCCAGCTCAACCCCCCGCTCGGTACGACGTGAGTCGTGCTGTGTTAGGGTTAGACAACCTCGCTATCGAATAGTCCGGGGTTGCTTAATAGATCTCAAGTGGAGAACACAGAGAGAGGACGAGAGACACAATATGAGGAGGAACGGGTCTGCTTTATTATTCTGTATGCTTCTGTGTACAAAGGGGTAGCCCCTGCCTCCTATATATAGCGGTTCTGCTTAGAGATATGGAAGAGTCCATATAGGATACGAATCCGGTTTCCTAACACTCCCCCTTGGACTCTTCACTGCGAGATGCATATGTCTCATTAAAACTCCATAAAAACCCAATGGAAAAAATAATTGGAGAAAGAGTACATAGCACACGCTTGCTGTGTTGCATGGATTGCCTCATCAAAAACCTTATGTAAGAAAACTTCAATGAAAAACTTACTTAAGGAAAAGAGTACAATCCACCCAAACTTCAATGTTAATCTTCAAGATTCACGTTGGATACTCAAACTTCATGTTTGAGATTTATGTAGGAGTATGTGAAAATTCTCCCCCTGAAATCTGCACTTCTCTAAGTCTCATCATCCCGATTCCTCTAACACATCTTTCAAAGGAAGATGCCGGGAGTGACTTAGTGAATAAATCTGCGAGATTTTCACACGACTTAGTATGCAGTATCTTTATCTCGTTCATTTTATGCAATTCATGAGCATAAAAGAACTTGGGGTTGATATGCTTTGTGAGATTACTCTTCACATATCCCATTTGTACTTGTGCAACACAAGCTGCATTATCTTCATAGATAATAGTGGGGGTTTTTTCCATGTTCAGACCACATGACTTCTGGATGTGGTGAACCATTCTTCGAAGCCATGCACATTCTCGAGAGGCTTCATACAAGGCAATTATTTCTGAGTGGTTTGTCGATGTCTAGACAAGAGTCTGCTTATACGACTTCCACGAAATTGCTGTTCCACCGCAAAGGAAAACATATCCAGTTTGTGACTTGCCAGTATGCGGGTCCGATAGGTATCCAGCATCGGCAAAGCCAGCCAAATTCAATTAATTGTTCCTTCTATAGAACAAGCCGATGTCTTTGCTTCCTTGAAGGTAACGGAAGATGTCCTTCACCCGTTTCCAATGCCTTTTGGTGGGTTCTGCACTGTGCTGTGCTAGCAAATTCACGGCGAACGCAATGTCCGGCCTAATGCTATTCGCAAGGTACATGAGTGCTCCAATTGCACTCAAGTATGGGAATTCCGCTCCCAGGACTTCCTCCCCCTCTTCTCTAGGCTTGTATGGGTCTAGGTCTGCTTGGGGTGACCTTCCGACCATTGGGATCTTTGCGGGGTATGCCTTCTCAAAACCAAATCTCTCCAACACTTTCTGCGTGTAGGAAGATTGGTGTGCCAAGATTCCGCCTTGGACATGTTCAAGCTGCAAGCCTAAACAAAACTTGGTTTTACCCAAGTCTTTCATTTCAAATTCAGACTTCAAGTATGTGCATGCTTCTTCAATTTCTTCATCCGTCCCAATGATGTTCAAGTCATCTACATAGACGGAGATTATACAAAATTCATTCGTGGATCGTTGTATAAATACACATGGACAATCTTCACTGTTCGTGTAGCCTTTCTTGCAAAGAAAGTCACTTAAGCGATTGTACCACATTCTTCCTGACTGTTTCAGACCATACAGTGATTTCTCCAATTTCACACTGTATAGGTTTCTGTTTGCTCTGTCTTGGTTCGGGATAGGGATACCTTCCGGTACTTTCATGTATATCTCCGAATCCAAGTTTCCATATAAATATGCTGTGACAACATCCATTAGCTTCATTCTCAACTTCAAGTTGACTGCCATTGAGATCAAGTATCTAAAGGTAATTCCACCCATGACCGGAGAATAGGTTTCTTCATAATCAACCCTAGGACGTTGAGTGAAACCTTGAACAACAAGCCTTCCAATGGTTGTTGCTCTTTTCATAGATTCTCCTATTATTACAAAATTTATGGCCATTTCGTCATGGTGTGCTTCATGCACTTCTACTTGCTCTTCATTGCTATTTCCCATTCCAGGAGCAAGTTCCTTTAGTTTTTCTCCGCCAATGTGTGCGCACACATTATTTCCAGCGGCTTCTTCTAATTGAAGATTCAAATCTGGAATTGCCTTTTCCACAGGCTTCTTTCCAGTGCCAGGTCTCAACTGGCTCCCCTTCTTGCTTTGGGGCATTTTTGTGATTGGCTATGGTAAGTCCTCTTGCCCATTTTTCCCCAGACGTCTCCGGGTACTTTGGGTTTGAGAAGCCGATTTCTGTTCTTTTTCTTTGAGGCCTCTGAGCAGGATGAGGGATACCTTCGCTTTCTTTTGGTATTTCCACCCTCTACGGTGCATTTCTTGCTTTGGTATATGCGACTTAGCCATGCTCTTGAGATCACAAAAATGATCGAGCGATTCATTTGCTAAATTCTGCAAATCGATTGTCTTCTTGACTTAATGATTTGCTTCATTAGTGCGAGGGTCATGCACGGGGATCCCAATGGAATGCCATATGATTTCCCGGTATTTTCATCCAATGGTTCATTTCCTCCCCCTAATGACGGGAAAGCGATCCTCGTCAAAAAAAAATGCAATCAACGAATTGGGCTGTATGCAAATCTCCAGTCGTGGGTTCCAAATACCTGATTATGGATGCATTCTCATAACCAACGTATATCCCAGACTTGCGGAGAGGGCCCATTGCAGTTCGCTGTGGGGGTGGTATAGGTACATATACCATTCATTCAAATCTTCAGGATGACCCATTGCACTAGTTGCATAGTTGAATAGATGTTGTAGGCCGACGGTCTATAATTGATGAGTGCTGCTGCGTGCATGACTGCGTGTCCCCAACAAGTGTTTGGGCAAGTTACAACTCTGCAAGAGTGGTCGGGCTATGAGCTTAATCCTCTTTATTAGTGCTTCAGCTAGTCCATTTTGCGTATGGACGTGCGGTATAGAGTGCTCAATGATTATTCGATTCTTTGTGCAATAATCATCAAATGCCTTGGAAGTAAATTCGCTGGCATTGTCCATTTGAATGGACTTCACGCGATGATCAGGAAAAGCATTCTTAATTCTGATGATCTGCGAGATCAACTTTGTGAATGTATGATTCCTTGTTGACAGCAAACATGTATGCGACCATTTCGAGGAAGCATCAATGAGCACCATAAAGTACCGAAACGGCCACGATAATGGCTGAATCGGGCCGCAAATATCCCCCTGAATGCGTTCCAGGAATGCAGGGATTTCATGTTGCACTTTCATAATAGAGGGCCTAGTTATTAATTTCCGGTGGCACATGCATGGCACACAAAATCTTCATGATTTGAGAAATTTTTTAACATTAATGCCATGACCTTGTGAGTTGTTAACTATATTTCTCATAATTCTAAGACCAAGATGACCTAAATATACAATGCCATAAAGAAAATAATCCAGAGCTTCTTAAAGAAGTATACACTGCGTGTGCATTGATTCTCGTGTAGTACAGCCCAGATTCATACGAGGGATATTTTTCTAATACCATTTTTCATATTCCGCGTGCTTCATAATGCACAAATGCTATTTGCCATTTTCTTCATTGGTTTCTACGTGAAACCCATTGGCGCGGATATCTGTTGAACTTAAGAGAGTGCGTGTTGATTCAGGGTACAAGGAGGCTTCATCAATTACCAAAATTGTACCCATTGGCAATATAATTGTGGCTCTTCTTGAGCCTATTATATGCGTATCGCTTCCTGCGATTTTCATAATCCTTTCAGGGTTCTTCGTGATCGCCTGGAAGTATTTCGACTCTCTTAAGATGGTATTTGTTGTGCCACTATCAACAATACATATCACCTCTATTGGGCGATACACGATTTCTAGATGAAAAGAAATATAATTCTAATCAGACAGTGGCAAAGTAATTCAAACATTGCTTGTAAATAAAGAATACTGGAATAAATAATAAACTGCATATTCATTCATGAGAGAAAATGTATGCTCTTCGAGAGCTTACTATTCATTATGCAATTTGATGTCTACGTGAGATAATTCTGACCATTCAGGTCAGTTCTTCAAAACTCACGTTTGACAATGCCAGACCTTTTCATATTCACAAGGTTCTTCCATTAGATTACTGCGTGCAATCTAATAGGAAGTGGCTGCCAGATGCATAATTAAATTCTCATGAGTTTCCAGCAAACTAAAAGAAGGCAATAATTTCAAGATTCATATATACAAAGATAAATGCAAAATTCATAAGTACAAGATTCATAAGTACGGAATTCATAAATGCATGATTCGTAAATACAGCTTCGTGCATGTATGTGATCGGCTTCGTGCAAGCGATCGGATTCATATGCATGATCGACTTCGTGCGATCTGCTTTATGTGCATAATCGGCCGTCAGGCGATCGGTTTAGCGCGGCTTCATGTGCGCGGCGCATTCAGTTCCATGCACGTCGGCCTTCTTGGCGCGACGGTGGCCGCTTCGTGCGGCGTGCTTGAATTTCCAAAGAATTATATTCAAGTAATAAATACAATGCATGAAACATAATAATTGCACAATTCACGAATTCAGAGTAAACAATAATTGCATAATTCACAAATTCATAAATACGGAAAAAAAAATTCCCATGGATTTTCGACAATCTAAACATGGCAATTATTGCAAAAATTCATGCAAAAATTCATAAATGCAGAAAATAAGGCTAAGTATAGATTACAACAGAGCCAGTAAATTTTCTAGCTATTTTTCATATTTTCTGGTAATTTTCATAATTTTCTGAAATTTTCTATTCAATTTTCTGAGTTTCTAATTATTTTCTGTAAAAGAAAACAGAAAATATCATAAAAAAAACTTGTGGGGGTAAAGGGGTAATTTCCCTTTACCCCGTGCCCGATGCCATCCCTGAACCATAGTTGATATTGTGGACTGCATGTCCACGTACTAATTCATGTCCAGGAAGTAGGACTTCATACCCAAGTACTAATGTACTGATTGGAATCAAAGGTACGGAGGCGGTCAAAGCTTCATGTCCTTTTCCACGCCGCAAGGGCTCGCGGTGGTTGGGAGCGCATGAGCGGCCAGCGCGGGCGAAGCGGCAGAACGGCCGCGAGGCGCGGCGCCATAGGCGGCTTCTCGCAGCGGCAAGGAAGCGGCCGGGCGCGGCGTGGCCGACGGCGGCGGGCGGCCAGGCGCGAGGCTAGGGGCAAAATGGGTCGGCTTGGGCGCGGTGAGTGGTGGTTACCGAGCCGGTGAGCAGCGAGGTGGCGAGCCGATCGAAGCACCGGCGGCGGCGATCGACAGAGCCGGCGCCGGCGGTACGCTCGATCCGGCTTCAAGTATCCGACGGTCGGCGCAATCCATCCAAGCGGGCGGTCGGGTGGCGGCGTGGCGGAACCCGGCAGAGCGCCGGACTCGCGAGGCGCGCGGTAGGCGGCGCAACTGCGATCGGCGCGGTGATGGTGCCGGCGGCCGTTTGGCTTAGTGACTCGACGACGGCAGCGTTGCGTCTGGCGTCTTCAAGAATGCTTCGGCCAGAGGCCAACGGTGGCCGTCGTTAGGCCGGCGGCTCTGGATCAGCGAGGTCAAGCGCTTCTTCGGCCTACGCGGCGGCCGGCTCGACGGTCGCGCACAGCAGCGGCTTCAAGCCGGGAAACCAGGCCGGCGGCGCTAGGGGCCAAGCCGGCGGCATCAACCGTGCGGGTCGACGGTGATGGCGAACCAACGGCCGGCGTAGGATGTCGTAGCCGGCTACGAGCGCGGCAAGTGATCTGGCTCGGCAACGCCCCTCCCCCCGTGCACCATTCTGGATTCAATCCAGTTAGTAAACGCATCGGGCCCGCCGCTTATTTATTGCCTGAACATGGACTTCAAGCCATTGTTTTGTTCATTGCTTCTTCATTGCCTTATTGCATTCATGTCCGAAACCGACTGGAGAGCCGGTCATCGGCTGCGGGCGGAGCGGCGCCGACGGAAGCTGCTTCGAGCGTGGGCCAGCGATGGTGGCCGGACGCCAGTGGCTGGGCTTGGCAACCTCGAGCCACGGCATGCGGTGGGTCGGCCGAAATCGCCGGCGCGGCGTCATCGGGCGGCAGCGGCTTCAAGCGATGGGCGAAGAGCGGTATGCGCCGGTGCGTGGCGGCGGTACCAGTGAGCGAGGTCGACTTCGGCGGCAGCTACCAGCGGCGGCGAGTGCGCGTCGAGCGGCGAGGTCGGCCGAGCCGATCACTGCGTCAGACGGCTAAGCGGCGGTGCGGCTGCGACGCGCTGGCGTCGGAAATCTTGGTCTCGCTTCTTATCTTGTAGGGCATTGTCTGATAGTTCATGCCATATTACGTAACCTTTGCATAATCATAGCTGCGTGCCATGATCTGCGAAATTACTACGAACAGTAGCTTCATGCATCGATCAAGAACAGCGATTAGATTCAATCACCCAATTCTTACCGTTTCTCACCTTTCAAACTATTCTCCGGTAGAGCTTCGTGCTGATAACATGTTAGACAACCTCGCTATCGAATAGTCCGGGGTTGCCTAATAGATCTCAAGTGGAGAACACAGAGAGAGGGCGAGAGACACAATATGAGGAGGAACGGGTCTGCTTTATTATTCTCAGTATGTACATGTACAAAGGGGTAGCCCCTGCCTCCTATATATAGCGGTTCTGCTTAGAGATAAGGAAGAGTCCATATAGGATACGAATCCGGTTTCCTAACAGTTAGTACGGTATTAGACTCTCTCTAAGGATGGCCTTTAAAATGGTCTTTTTGGATATTTAAAGGTCTATTTAGGTCTGTAGTCATCTCAATAGGGTGTGCTATATGTGCCTCTATTGAAGAGGCTGGAGGGGTTCATCCCTAAATGGAGAGACCGTCCTCGCGTGTGCTATGTGTGAAGGAGAGTTCAGGCCATGGTTGGAAATAGACCCAATATAAAGGCCTAAATTAAATGCAGACCACACTATTCAAGACTCATAGAGGCCTGATTTTTCAGGTCATCCTTGGGTTCAGCCTTACAGCTCAGGTTGTATGGGATCTGAAAATGGAGTATGATAAGCGACATTATGTTTGGATCAGGTCTATATTGGTATGGCATGATGGCGACATTAAGGCACATCAATATGATCGAGTATGACAACATTGTTGTGGGCCCACAGTAGGGAAGGTGGGGGAGAGGAGCGAGGCACGGAGGAGGGGGCTTACTTGCGGGCTACGATGGCCTAGTCGTGCTTTGCTATGGCCGTCTTCATCGTGTCATGGCTGTCATCGCCGAGCTCGCGTCGCCTCGCATCCCGCGCCCACTGTGTTGCCGTGGAGGGGCAGTGTGGAGGAGCGGTGGGGACCAGTGGAGAGGTGGGTGCCAGCGATGGTGGGGGTTGTTCGCGCCGCCTCACCTCCATGGACGCATCGAGCTTGCGCCATGACGCCTCTCGGACGCCGTTGCCTTGGACACCTTGGCACTTGGTCCGCGCGCATTGTTGCCTCGCCTCCAAAGACGCGCTGTGGCTGTGGCCACCTTGGGAGATTGGAGAGGGAGAGGGAGGCCGGAGAGGGAAAGGGAGATCGAAAAGGGAGAGGGGCAGTAGGAGCCGAGAGGAGGTGGCGTAGCAGGAAGCTAAGGGGGTAGAGCCTCTTTAGGTGGGCTAGGTGGGAATGGGATGGGGAGAGAGAAAGTGACGGTCCAAAAAAGAGGGAGGGAATAGGGAAAGAGGTAAAAATGAGGGAAAAGAAAAAGGGAAAGAGAATATGTAGAAAAAAGGGAAAAGAGGAAAGAAGAAAGAAAGAAAGCAAAATAAAATTGTGAAATTCAAGTATTTAAGTAAAATTATGGACACTTAAATATTTACGATGCTTCTGGGGGAGAACTTATCAAAGTGTTTGAGGGCGTGTTTGCTTGTGTTATGGAGGGAAAGAAGAACGTTGCATCATATTTTGCTCGTTTACATTTAGTATTACTTTCTAACTCCTAATAAAGTTGCTTGCTTGTGCCATGGAGGAGAAGCTATTGACTGAGAGAGAGAGAGAGAGAGAGAGAGAGAGAGAGAGGTACTAGTCGTGAGAGAGAGCGAAAGGTTAAGAGACTGAAAGGCTGATCAGACGAGAGAGACTAAGAGATTGAGAGAGAGCAAGAGATTGAGGGAGAGACTGAGAGATTGAGAAATTTTGTTCTTTTCCCTCTAATATTTATGCCCACTGCCTCAGCTTCGTGCATCTTTGGCTCCTTTCCTCTTGTCGCAATAGTGCAATAAGTAGGCTTAGACTGGCACGGCACGATGGGCAAATGGTCCATGCTTGGGTTCACCGAAGGCGAGCCGGGCCAGCACAGCATGGTGGGCACGATGGGCCGCTGCGGCCTACCACAGTTCAGGCACAAAGCACGATGGACCCGTGTCGGGTCGGCCCGATACGGCACGATGCCCACCTCTAGTTTCGAACAGCTTGCGGTGCCCGCTATGTTTTGTTTCTGTTTCCTTTTTCGTGGCGACAAGAAATACCTGGGAGACAAGGGTGCTTCTATACTTTTCTTTTTGAGAGCTACACAAATATTAAAGTATGAATAAAGGGATAGATAATAATTACTTGTCTCTTTGCTTGTTTTAAAATTTGTATGACTTATATTGAGAAAAAAAAAGCACAGAAGCACTGCCCAATAGGTAACATATTAGCATTGAATAATTTCCAAAAAAAACACAGTGGAAGTGGACTTACCGCACGCTGCACACTGGAGGACATTACCCAGTTTGGCCCAAGCTTTGAGAAGTTCAACTGTGAGTTGCACACTTAGGGGGTGTTTGACAGAGCTCTAGCTCCACCAAATCTGTGGAGTTGGAGTTGGGTATTCCTAGCTTCACCAGATTCGTAGAGCTGGAGCTATAGGTATATTAAGAGTGTTTAGGTGGGTCATCTTGTTTATATTTTAGAATAAAATTATAAACTTAAGTCACTTTATTCTAGTCTACAAGTTTCAGCTCTGAGGTGGAGTTGGGATCTGGAACTCTGCCGAACAGCAGTGGCGGTACTAGCGGGGGTGCCGGGTATGCCCGGGCACCCCAAAAATTTTAGAAACTATATATAAAATCGCCACTGCTCATCACCGATTTTTGTCGAAAATCGGTGGAAACTGAATGGTTTCGAAATCAAAATCTTTGAACTTGGCGGTAGAAAAAAAAAATGAAAAATGACTAATTTTGCCGATTTTTGACCGGTTTTCTTCAAAAATTTGGCAAACTAAGCGAAACAATTTGGAAACCGATTTTTGATTGATTTTCGAGCAATTTTCACCAATTTTCGAGTGGTTTACGTCATATAAAATTTTCTGAATTGAACCGGTTTATCAACCGGTATAGTTTATCGAGCCGGCTGGATACGATCGAAATTCATGATTTTTATTAATATTTGAAACTATGTGCACACCCATCAAAATTTTTCTAGTTCCGCCACTGCCGAACAGAGCCTTAAAGACTTAACATTTATCAAGGAAAAAAAAAATCAATCCGTGCCTAAGTCTGGAGACGCGTTTGAAACGCAATAATTTCATTGGATTTTCTCAATGTAACGGTTCGATTTCTTAAGGAGTCGAGAGAAACTCCATACGGGGCCATTATCTTTTCTTCTTCTTCTTTTTTTCAGCGGGAGTTGCAGGTAGAATGTCACATATAAAGGTCAGCACTTACGACGTCTGGATCGCACATGAGCCTTTCCAACCTTTTGGAATCGATGTGCTGGGCTAATATATTGCCGAAAGTTGAAGGCATATGGCAGCTACCAAAGGCTGGCGAAGGAAGACTCCATAGCTGCATAGCATCGGCTCACCAAATTCCTTGGTGCTACCAAATCATGATCAGAGAGACTCCTTAGGTGACAAGGATGACCACAATTATTATGATCAGGTATCCCATCAGGCTATCTGCATATCAGGGAGGCCGTCGGTTGCCAGTCAGAGAAGGTACTCCCCGTTGACCACGCAGAGGCTGTGTTGGTCCTTCGGCTCCTCCTTGTGCTCCTGCTCCTCTGCCAGCCTACGAGGAGAAGAGATTACTGGAGACAAGAAAGGAAAAGAACCCTGGAAGATCATACAGGTATCTTCGATTACATTTTTACATGGTTTCCTCCTCACCGTGGAAATATATGGGCGATGACAGGCTTTGGAATCAGGTGCACCGTGGTCTTTTTCAGAGTCTGTGACGCTCGCCGTGCCTTGAGGAAGCACCGTTGAATTAACTGGAGAAAAGTCAGTGAGGCAGCTTCAGGGAGAGACGTTCAATTCCTATTCGATGCTGATCCCGAGTTTTCTCAGGTTTTGGAGAGGCTTCCAATGAGTTGGCGAGTGAATCTTGGATGTGAGTTTTACGCCACTCTTTGGATTTCCTAGGACAGGTCCTACAACACTTTTTTATGCTTGGCGGTTAGCATTAGTCACCAGAGAGAGTGCTGTAGGGTGTGTTTGGTTGTCTGCATGGTGTCTGAATCGCATGAGTGGATGCAACTGTATCTGTTAGACATATGTTTGGTTTTTTATTCATCCTGGCCAGATGAATGCAATTGCACCCACTCATACAGGATGGAGAAAACACAGAAATTGGACTTCTCTCTAATGCAATCCCGTGAGATGCACAAACAAGCAACCATACAACTTAACTTGCATCCACTCAGTCAGGCCAAGACTAACATGGATGACTCATACGAAATAAGCTAGGACGGTGCAGGTAACCAAACACACCCGTAGTAATCCCAGGATCGCCAGACGGGTGCTCGTATTCATTCTCATGCAATGATTTAAATCGTGATTACCGTGGTGTCGCCGAGACATGGCAAAAAAAAAAGCTCTAGCGAATAGTGGAAGGTGTTGTGGAGGCCATACTATACGTAGTATATCGAAAAGATGTTAATTCTATTGCTTTCCATGTTACGTAGAATACAATAGAAATATGAAAACAATTATAACAAGAATGTCAAGCAAAGTGCAACTAAAAAGCTGCAAATTTACAACACTTCCATGAAATATCTAACCCAAAATATAAAAATATAAATAAATTATTTTTTCTTCAAGAATATAAAACATTTTAATTGATTTATTAGCATAAATAAAATAATTCTGAAGCTTAATGCTTAAAAGTTGAATTCAATATATAGATTGATTTTTTGAACACTATAAAGTAATTCTCATTTCATGAAATAGAATATAAAATGTAAAAGTATCTAAAATGATCCCAAGATCAAGTTATCTTTTGTAGATTTTCAAATGAAATTATTTGGTTAAAAGCTGTATTGATTTTTTTACTATTTTTGAACATATGGAATACCTTGTTTCAAGTTTTTTGTGTGTCAAAAACTAATTTTAGTTAGCTAAAAACTTTAACTATACAATTAACATACCAAATAATTATTCACTTTAACTATACAATTAATATGCCAAATAATTATGCAGATACCTAAATAATTACAAAACGAAGCATATCAACCGCTATTTTCGCTATCCTCTATAGCGGCATAGCTGTAGTAGCGTAGATATGCGTGATAGCTTAGCCTTTCAAGGGTGAAAACTGCTATAGCGTCACTATAGCACCGCTATAGCCTGTAATTTAAATCACTGTTCTGTTGTGTACTCCCTCTATCCCTCAAAGAGTGCATTTCTAGGTTTTTTAAGACAGATTAGTGTGCAAGGTAAATGACTAATGTGACCCTCATTACTCCATACATAAGCATGCTGGTGCTTCGGTTTCCACAGGCACTTAAATGAGCATGCATACACTTACAGCTAGACCCTACGGACTAAAGATGCACTTTTTGTGGGACAAATTTTAAACATTAGAAATGTATTCTTTGTAGGACAAAGGGAGTACCTTAGCAGCCGCCACTTGCAGTATTGGCACTGCTTGCTCTCATCGTTTATTGTGTCATTCGCTACACTATATTGCTTAGTTATGATCTGGCTTATTCACTTGATCCTCGAGGGTTGTATAACTGATATAGTTGACTTGATGATTGGAGAGATGGATGACACCATCTACTCTACAGTCTACAATGAAGAATATTCTCCGTATGCACAATTCTCGTGTTTGATCTTCATTGAGGAGGGATTCATATAAACTGAGGAGGTAGAGGCAACTTTTAATTGCCATTTGACAGATTATAACGCGGCCTGGACTGATGAGGACAGACGTCTTGCGAAAACAACCATAAAAATTCATTAACCAAAATTGAATCATTAAACTAAGATTACCAGTCATTAAACACAATCAAGCAACATTAATTTATGGCATATTGTAACTATTACAGAGCTGCTCAATTGAAAGAAGTGAATTAAATAAACATTTGAATTACAATTACAACGCAGTTAAAAAAATGATTAATTACAAAAAGTGTAAAAGAAATATTTTACGGATGTCTAATATCTTCTCGTGCCGTGAATTCTTCGCTAGTCTGTAAATTAATAACGATTGCAGTTAATAGTAAAGGTCATAATTCAGTAATGCAGAAAGAAATTCAATAAAGTAAATTGAGTTAGAAATTGCCGTCAGCTTGATAAAATAATTATCGCTCAATGAGTTACTAGATATTGTCCAGGGGCCAAATTGGCATCTCTCACGAAATTAGAGTTCATCACTCGACAATTATACAAACCTATTTGTTAATTGTCAGCGCTGGTGTATTAAAAATATCGCACGGTAAAAAGGGTAATTCACCATCTAAATAGGTAAAAACCTCCCTAGTAGAAACGATAGACTTGGGGCACTGTGCATTAGGATAGCTTCAACCGAAGCCATCCCTAGCCGAGCTTCTCAAGTGTGGTGCACTTGGTTTTAAAGCAAGCCAACTAAGTCTCCAGCTGAAACAAATATCCAGTGCATAGCCTTAGGCCATAAGGCAGCCTTACCTCAAGCATATAAGGCACCAAACCCTCAAAGCAAGTCATCAACCAAGCCTCCCAAGCATTCAAACCACAAACCACAGAGAGCAACAACCAGAGAACAAGAGAAAGAAAGTGAGCCACTATCACAAACATCATCGTAAGCATCCTCAAAACCAGGAGCTAGGAGCACCACCAAGTACCAGGGGAATCCGAAGGTTCAAAGAAGCAAGGCTCGACCAAAGTCAAGACCAAGGAGCTCATAGTCAGGAACTATAGGAGGTCAAGCTCAAGCCACAACCAAGAGAAAGGCCACCCTTTCATCCTCTACATCACAGAACCACCTCCATACTCCTATTTTTCTTCCACACTTCCAAGTAACCATTCCAAGACTTAACCAGTAGTGTCAATATAAGATTAGCAATAGCAAAAATCAATGTAGAGACTAAAATGGATAACAAGAGAGTAGTGGTCTTAGTTTAGTGGTTGCAAACTAGTGGCATCGTTCGTGCCAATGGTATTGTCTCACTCCCTGATGTGCGACAAAAACCACCAGTGTCATCGTGACACCTCTAATTGCTATCTGACTAGGGTTTACCAATAGAATCTGTATTCGAAAATTGCCCGAATCGCTCAAAAACTATCCGATCCGTTTTCATCTCTATTTATGTTCGTACATATGTTGTTGACATCACCATCTCAATTTTGAAAACAAGCACATAAGCCATCTATCATCTATCATGCACAACAATTACTCCCTGACGGCGAAAATACTCCGTATATTAAATCCTGCAAGTTTTCGGCTCACTCAACGCCTCCACGCCATTTCTGTCTGGTGTGTTCGCTGCGAAGGTCACCATGTCACTCGCTCGAATCCATCATTACTACGCGTTTAGTATTTTAACACTGTTGCTTGGCAACAATGCCTGTGCGACTTAGTGGTAACGTGCTGCGCATTCGGTCCATCGGTCGTGGCTTCGAATCGCCCTGTGTGCACGCACGATTTTTGCCAGCACGACGCATGGCGTGGGTGTTGAGGGGGCATGGTTTTTTTTTTGCGAAAAGGCGCCCAAAATTTTTCTAAATTACATATTAGTCCATTTTTGGCAAGGAGGCCCTCAAAACTTCTGAAATTTATTTTCTCAAATTGCATATTAGTCCTTTTTTGGAGGAGATGCCCCTAAAACTTCTTAAACTTGTTTTTTTCGCGGAGGCCCCCCAAAAATTATGGGCACTTTCTAAAATTGCGTGTTACTCCATTTTGTTTTGGCGGGAGGCCCCAAAAATTCCAAAAATATTTTTGCATAAAACCCCCCAAAACTATGATACGCTTTCCGAAATTACTATTAGCTCATTTTTTTTATAGGGGGGGCCATTGAAACTATCGAAATTTGTTTTCTTTTGCGTAAAAGGCTCCTCAAAAATACGATAGGCTTTCCGAGAATACGTATTGATCCATATTTTTTGTGCATGGTCCTCGATACTTCTGAAATTTCCTTTTTCCGCTGATCTTTCCAAAAATACATATTAATCCGTATATTTTTTATCCCCAAAGCTTCCGAAAATTCATTATTTTTTTTGCAGAGGCCCCCGGGAAATTACAAAAAGCTTTCCGATGTTACATACAAACTATGTGCATACAAATCCTTTTTGTGAAAGATCCCTAAAAAAAATTAAAATTGCGCGATTTTTTTCCGTTGGCCGCGTAGTGATTGGCGCGGTACGCGTCTCGTCCACGCATCTAGTTTTTAATTGCAATTGGACCATTAGCTACGCCCCCATGAGGCCATGATTTGAGGGCTTCACTGTAGAATATACAGTGTCTTGCACTGTCATGGTGGACCACTGCCCGACCAAATTATATGTACGTAGGAATAAGACAACTAAGCCTAATGGACGAGACATTGGCTATAATCCTAAACAAGAATGCCAGCCAACAGAAACGAACTAGACTAGCTAGTCCTATCAACTCCTAACCTACGGCACTTGGCGTAATGAGCAGGCGGCTGCATGTAAGATAAGAGTAATCGTTAGCATAGACTGAGGGCGAAGAAAGAAGCATTCTCATAAGAGGAAACAGTGGAGTGGTACAGCAACATGCTTGAGACAGAGCACCAGATGAGGTAGTAGCAGCCACTCGAACAAGTCGGCAATGCACAGTGCTACAAGCAAAACACCTGACGCTGCCTTTGGTTTGGTGACATAGCTCCTGCACCTCTGAAACCTGGCTGTTTCTGCAGTCCGCGCTGCCGCCATCAGCCAACGTCAAAGGAAGGTCGACGGCATTATAATATACGGCTTCTAAAACCACTGGGAAAAAAAAAAAGGATCTTTAATAACTTTTACCAAACGACGTAGATGGTGTAAAATAGCATTGCTCATGATGTGCAGAACCGAATGTTGGCCTTCACAAATGGATGGATGACGGCGTTTGAGGGTTGGGGCTGGACTTCGCCAACATCGCTGCTAGGACACGCCATCTTTCAGGACTACAAATTGGCTCCGACAGTCGGAGTGGATCGCTAAATGACGCTCCTAAGATGCTTCGAGGCTGCCTGTGGGGGATGGTCAACGGCCAAAATGCAAAGACGCTGTAGGAGTCCTCCAGCAAATTTTGAGGCCAGCAAAAACTAGCTTCCTTCTCAGGTAGACATACTCGTTCCGAATGCCCAACGGCAACTAATTGTGTGTTTGGTTGGAGAGTGAGGTGGAATGGAATGGTTCCATCCCAGATTTCAGGATGGGATGGCTTCATCCCAGATTTCAGGGATGGAATGGTTCCATCCAGGAGTTCTCAGACAGGGCCGTCACTCTCACATTCCAAGTGGGATGGCTGCGTTAGGAAAATTTGTAGAACCTGGCCGTCCCGAATCTAGAGAGAATATTCTCTTTTTTGGAACCAAGTCATCCTCAGCTCTCCAACCAAACACTAGACTTGGTGGGATGGGATGGTTCCATTCCACTCCATCCCACTAACCCGATGCTCTCTTCCCATTTCCTGTCATTCTATTCTCCTTTGTCTCTTCAGTTGTTTCACCCTCATCCCCCTTTGGTTTTGTATCTTTTTTCTAATTAATTGCAGCAATTTATCAGTGCTCTATACTGTGTTATTTTGCTTTTCTCTTTAATGCATGGTAAAATTCCTGCCTTTCCATTAAAAAATGGCTGTTTGCGATTAACTTTCCAAACTTAGCTCGTACGTTTCTGAAAACCGACCTACCAGC
Organism: Rhipidocladum racemiflorum; assembly: GCA_036346355.1. Lineage (NCBI taxonomy): Eukaryota > Viridiplantae > Streptophyta > Magnoliopsida > Poales > Poaceae > Rhipidocladum > Rhipidocladum racemiflorum. The sequence continues at coordinate 12,030,917 of CM070573.1, read as the reverse complement.
TAGGGATGAAAACGGTACGAAAATGGTCGGTAAATGGTTTTTCGTTTTCGTTTTCACATTTTTTACTAGTAATGGAAACGAAATCGAAAACCCCAGAAACATATACGGAAACAAATAGTGATGGAAACGAATGCAGAATGAAACGGAACGGATACGAAAACGGAAGCAAAAAATTCCACAAGAATACAGTACATAATCATAATATACATGACCATAAGGATAATGTAACTCATTCTACCTCCAATGTGAATACAAGAATAGTGTTATGTTCATTGGTATCACTAGGAAATTTTTTCTCAAATTTGTCAACTGATATCCCTTCCCCCATATCAGATCATCATGTCCTTCTCCATATCATTATTACAACATCATCTTGCTCCACCAACTACAAAGGTGTAACGTCCTAAAATTAGAACATTATTGTTTGATATTCATTTATGCTTTTATGATATTTATCTTAGATTTTCTGGAGTTTATAAATACCATTTTGCTATATTTAGATTTATAAAATTAATTTATTCATGAAAAATAAAAACAAATTATGCTAAAAATAATTTTCTTATGTTCAAAATGTTCCAAAGTATTTTTGAGAATCTTTCTAGATTTTTTTAACTCTATTTGATATTTTATATAAAATCATGTGTATTTATAAAATTATTTTAATTTGAAAATAAATGTAGACTCTCTCTTCCCTTTTTGGGGGCAAGGCCATTTTCCATTTCGACTCGTTTCCATTTTTAATTTTTGATTTCATTAAAACAAAATTTCTGTTTTCGTTTTCGTCAGAATTAGCTCTATCATTTCTATTTTTGTTTTCGAAAAAAATTATTTCTATTTTTATTTAAAAATACTTTTATTTTCGTTTTTCTTCGGAACAATCGAAAATTTTTGTTTTCAATCCAGCTACCGGCCAAGCGTCGGCGAGGACACCCGGTTCAAAAATTCACGTAATGATCACTCCATGCTCAAACGAGATAAGTAATGCATCAAATCCCACGACTAATAAACGAACAAGCAAACAAAAAGAAAGATGCAAATTGTAGCACGACTAATATACGGTGACTTATATATAGTCTAAAATTCTAATTAGATTAAGATTCTTAATTTTAATAGGGGTAGGATTCTTATTTATTTTAGATGAGAAGTAGGGAGGTTATGGTCCATTGGTTTCAACTTCTGCACAGTTTCCACTTAAAAAAGCGAATTATTTATCGAACGAGACGATTTTGGATAGCTTCTCTGAGAATTAGAAGCTACCCTCTATATAGAATCAGAATCCGGCTGAAACTTGATTCTCACTGATTTTTACTGATTCTTGCCGTCCCAGTCCAAAACCAAGAAGTCACAGTTTACTCGGTCCGATTTTCCCATAATTAAAAGCAGCTTCTCCTATAATCCAGAATCCATAATCCAGATGCTGAAATAAATTGGACCTATATAAACATAGGGGTGGTCACGGAGAACCCAAATAACAAGAAACCAGAAGCCAACTCATAATAGCAAAAGTTGCACGTAAAGATTAGAAGCTAGGTTATTCTTTCTTGGATAGGGCAAGTATCGAAAGGTCATAAAAGGTTCGAGAGGTTGAGAGAGCAACAATCTAATGTACTCTTTTGAGGTTGTGCTTAAAAAATTTGCTGTTGGTTGCCAAATCTTCTTTTCTCGTTGTGGTTACTTCAACGTCGTTATTTTCGTTCTCCCTACGGAATTCATCTTCTTTGTTTTTAAGATCGTGCACATTTGTGCCTTATATCACAAAACTCTGATCCGATCCGGGGAGGGGGGGGGCTGCTGTGCATTAGAGTATCAGAGTGTAACAAGTAGTATCAGAGCCAATACTAGATTAATCAGATTAGTGAGAAAGTGACTGAAAGATGATAGAGCGGAAGGTTGTCATTAAAATTCGTCTATGTCTCTCCGATAAGGTAAAGTACTCGGTGATTAAGGAGAATTCATCGAAGAAATTATGAAAGGACTTAGAATAATTGTATATGTCAAAGTTGTTGACAAACCGATGGGTGCTGAAGTGACAACTGTATAGTTTGTGCAGGGAGGAAGGTACATGGTTCGTTGACCATATCAATATCTTCTAGAAGCTTATCACACAATTGATCAGTATGGATGAGAAAATTGAGGAGAACGATAAAGTTGTCATACTGACGTCATCTTCACCACCATCATAGTAGTAATTGATGATGAATATTCTTATCGAAAAAACACTCTCAACTTTAACGTGGCAGTTGCATATCAATTGGATGCAGAGTTCTTAAAAAAGCTATCCACATCTTTATCCTTGGATGATCAAGCATTAGCTGTGGTAGGTGTTGCAGACATAAGTAAGAGTTATAGGAAGAAGAAGGGCAAGAGCAAGAGCACACGTGTATGCTATCATTGTGATAAGGAAGGAGCACATCGCACACTGACAGGAGTTCGGTATGTTCTCAATTTAAAAAAGAATCTAATACCTGTGAAGTCTCTTGAACTCGAAAGTTGTAAGGTATAACTTTGAGGTGGAGTTACTTGCAAATGATAGATGATCATGAAAAGTATCTGGAGCAATTGAGGATATCAATTGATCGATAAATCCAAAGGTAGGGCAACCAATAGGAGGTCTAAAAAATTTGATTAGGACATCGTGTCCTCAAAGGCAGGAAATCATATCTCAACTGCAGTTATATGCGGAACTGTAAAGATAGTTGCAAATCTAATAGAAGTAAAGGTGAAGGTGCGAACTGTTCGAAGAATGAAAACGTGACAGGATCAACCACACAGTACCAACGAGCCGGTGGAGCTCGGAGACGGTACAAACCTATGGCAAGGAGGGCTATAGGAATAGGAGGTGTGGTTAACAAAACTATATAAAGAAAGTGATCTCAGGTGGAGGGTTCGGGAAGCCCAAGCCCGAACACCAACGCATATTACGGTGATGTGCATAAGCTCATGTGATGGGGCACTATCAAAGGTGGAAAGAAAAATAAAAAATACGAAGCTGATTTGAAGTGATTTCTTGGAGGAGTGTAGTGACTTCAATGTATAAGAGTTAAGATGGAAATTGTTAAATATGGTGGCCCATATCTAGCCTTTTAGGATATAGAAATATGTGCTAGAAGAATCCTAATAAGAGTAGGATTCCTACTTGCTTTGGAGGAGAACTAGGGAGACTATGTAAACCAAATGGATGGTTATGGAGAACCCAAGCAACCAAGAAGCCACAAGCCAACTCATCCAGAACAAAAAACGTACGAGAAGATTATATGCTAAGTTATTTTTTAGCACTAGATTCTTAAGACCATATAAATTTATATCTTATCTTATAAAACTCCGATCGGTTCGAAGGGCCGCTGTGTACAAAAGCGTGACCGGAGCAGGAGTACCCGTATACAAGGGGGAAAAATGGAGGAATGCAACGTGGAATTCAAAGCCGCTCGCAGTCCGCGGCAGAAGGCCGCCACTTTCAGCGTCGGTACACAACTACACATCACTCGCCGTCGGACGCCACCAAAGTTCCACGCGCAGGGGCGAAGGCGCGCAGCTTTCGGCGGCGCGATCAAAAGCGGCCCATCCCGCGCACGCGACTCGCGCGCCTTCTCGCCGACGTAAACGCAACGCGACGGCGGCCGGCGGGGGATCGAGGAAGTCTGGAGTCTGAACAGTGAACACGACCGGTGGTCTTTTTGTCGCGGGTGGGCTGGTTGTCGGAGACTTGGTTAAAGCGCGCGCCGGCGGGGGGGTGGGTCAGGCCACCGCCCACCGGTGGCATGCACGTCTCGAGAGAGGGACGTGAGCGCGCGCGAGGAGATCGTAAGCGTGAGTCCACGTCCCGCCAGCCGGGCCGGGTCGTGTCGACGGCGGCGACGTGCGGGCGCGCCTGCGCGCGGGTGTGAAAGCCCCGCTTGACCTCGGAGCCTCTTTCGGGGTTGGTGCGGGAGTTGCTGCCGTCTTTACGACTCGTTGGTGCGCTCTCTTTTTTGGCTTCGTTGCGAGAGCTCTTTCTACGGGGGCACGAGTTACCTCATCGGCGCATAAGATCCACAGAAAAAAAAAACCCAGAGTATGCAAAGTGCTATTCGTCCATTCCTCGCCGAGTTTGCAGGGGAAGCGGTAATAAAACCACGAATGGGCAAAGGAGAACGTGTACGCCGCGAATTCCCAACAACACGTGGAGCCCACATGTCAGTGACTCAACGTCAGAGGACACAACGTCAGAGGATACTCTTCCGTACGCCGCAAGCCAATACTACGCTGGACAAGATCGTACCCCTAAACCCTACTGCTAATTGAGTATACGGTTACCAGAAAAAGCTACCGAGCTATAACTTGTGCAGGGTTGCTACTTGGTAGGACAAAATTATAGTGCTCCTTGCCTTTTCTCCGGCCCGTGGACAGGGGACGCACGCTCCCCAAGCAGGGCGCTCGAGATTCACGCCCCGACAGTGCAAATGCTACGAAATTCAACTGTTGACCGAGATTGATGTCCACTGTACGTAATTTGGTCCTCAAAGTCGCGGCACAATCATTTTCAGCACGCCCCCAACACGTCAGTCGGGCTACTCTGTGCAAGCGCACGTGCAAAAATGAATATATTTAGGAGGGCGTAGGCGGGGGCGAGATCTACGGTGCGTGGCTTAGATAAGCGCTGTCCCTAGTTTCAACTTTCAATACGATAAGACAGGATGATTGCCCTGCCGCAATCATTTTATCTGGCCTAGTTCGTGTGCTTAAACAGTGTAATCAAAACAAAGCGCCCACAAAAAAAATACAGAAAAACTAACTTACGGTATACCTCTGAAACTTATGAAACTTGTGAATTTTTACACTGAAATTCATGAAACTTAGCACTAAAAACTGATGAAACATGAAACTAATGAAACTAAACACTGAAACTCAGGAAACCAGCACTAAAACTGATAAGTTTCATAAGCTTCACGGTGGAATAAAAAAAAAATTGCAATCAAATAGTGTGGGTGTGGCGACGAAGTTTTCTTATCGAAAAAAAAGGCATTACGTTAGATGGCGTGCTATTGCTACCAACATATCGTCTTCACGGATGGATTGGATCAGGTTCTGATCCGTGGCTTAAGTTTCGTTCGTATCAGAGCATCGTGTGAAGCTGGCCATCGGCAGCACGTCATCGGCTCGTAGAGCACACGGATTAACGTTATCCTTGTCGCTTTTTCCCATGCAGGGCGCGCAGATTCGCGGGCCGTAAAAGATTACGGAGAAAGAAAAGGAGCCGACAAATCTCGAGACAAGGAAAACAGGAAACAAAAAAAAGAGAGCGCGCCGGGCTCGCGCGGCTGGCGTCGCCGGCCGGGCCACTTCGAGCGCCGTTCCCACTGATGCGAGCGCGCGGCGCACACTTTTTATAAGATCGGCTAAGCTCTTACTGTAGCAGCCCTTTTAATTTTTTTAATGAAAATAGTCTTTGTCTGTTTTTTTTTCTGAAATAGTTCATGCCGCACGGAAAAGACGCGGTGGCAAGGGTTTACCACGCCCCGGAGGAGGCAGGGGCTTTGTTTTTTTTTTTAATTTTCCAGCTGTCATTTTTATTTTGTTAATTTTTTTAAAAATAAGTACAGCGAAAAATATAACCCGAGAAAATTTTTAGTAATTAGTCAAATGGTATTTTTATAATCAAATTTTATTTTTCACAACGAATAAATAGAATGGAAAATTGTTTGTTTAGTTTATTTATTTTATTTGCTTCACTAGTGTACCAATTAATCAATCGTTTTAGAATTAATTTGATTTGGTGATGAATAGTAAATTTATTGAATTTTAATGGATAATTTAAGAATTTTTGTGGTTCAGTGATGAATAGTAAAAAAATGAAATTTGAATTGATAGTTTACTAATTTTTTGTTGATTAATGTACTTGCGCGTAGGTTTTAGGGACAACTTCATCCAGTGGTCCCAGCACTTCAAGATGATGCCAAAAAAAATATTTACGTCTTCATATCATAAGTAATGCTTGCGTCTTTCATGTTATGGATGTCATTTCTAGTGGTGTAAGAATTATGTATCTAGTTGATGTTTATGTATGTCCTCATGCTATTAAATTAATATGTCATGCAACGGCTCCATATGCCCATGTAGTGCCCATTACTAAGACATGAAAATACCATCATGCCCCTGCGTGTTTCTGTCTTGTATGCGTTGGACATATCCACCCTTATGTTGGCGCTATTTTTTCCCACCGAATGTTTCCATGGCCTCCATAAATAGGCCTCCATGCTGCCTCCGCTTCCTCATCCTACTTCGGTGTCCTCCATTTATGTGAAGACCATATCTGAAATATCGAGCTCAGGGAATCGAAAGGTCCTTGCGTTTTCCACTTCAAGGCGGATCGATTGCCCTAATTGCCATGTGAAAGCTAATGTGTTCTACGGCAACACTCCAGGAAATAACGGTCGGGTGCTTTACAAATGCCTTTATTTCTTTGTAAGTAAAAATGTGGTTTGATTTATTCAGGGTTTGATGATTATTTTCCTATTCGAGTTGTCTATTTCTTGTAAGATCTTTCTTTCCACAGCCTCAAAGCATGTTCACATCATCACGTAGGCTGCAAGATGCCAATATTTTCAGTGGACAAACACTATGGATACATCGATGGAGCATCCTAGTTGCACAGTACCACAGAGGATGCATCCTGGGCTAGAGCAGATGATGGACCCTATGCTTGAACAGAGACTTAACATGCTGATGTTTAACATGGAGCGCATTTTAGATCATATCAAGTGGTTAGAGAAGATTGTGTGTGTAGATATCCTTGTTGTACGTTATACTATAATTGCAAAGTAATTCGTTTCCTGCAAAGGAGGCTAATTTGTTCATGGATGTCATTTCTAGTGGTGTAAGAATTATGTATCCAGTTGATGTTTATTTATGCCCTCAGCTGTTAAACTCATATATTGTAGTCTGTGACCCATGTGTACCATACCAACACTTACTCCAAGACCCACGAGACAACACGATGCGACCCGTTTTCTCATACCGTAGTGACAAATTTGTTGCTTTCGTTTGAACTCACTGTATTTTTAGACCAAATTGACAATAGGACAACACACAAGCATCAGCTTTGCAAAGCGATTTGATAATATGATCCAACCCGCTTTATCATACCGATTTGACAACACGCTGCTAGCAGCATTGTCAGTCATGTTTGATAATACTATGCGCATCGTGGAGCGACAACACATTGGGTCCAAAATGAGATCCGGACTCGGACCCGAAGTAACATACCCATGGGTCTAAATTTAGACCCGGACCCGTCGGGTCGGGTACCCAGACCTACGGGTATTTTTGCCATCTCTAGCTATAGTACCGTGAAAGTACTGCTTATACAAAAGGTGCCGCAGCACAGGAATCTCCCGTTCCGCGCTCCCATTCTGCAGGATTCGCTGCTTCCTACGCCTACCAAGCACGGCAAGTTGGTCGGTTCTGTGCTTAGACTCGTCTCCCGCGTAGCCTGGTTGCCACAGTCTCCTGGCGTGGCTTACTACCCTTCTGTGGTTTTCTGATGTAAAAGGTACTAGGTGTCAATTCATGGACCTTCTATAGTGGAGAAAGATGTTAGTTTTGTAAAAAAGAAAAAAAAAATCGAAAGAGAGCCATTTTTGAAAAAAAAAATGACGGCGGGTTAGATGAGTGAACAATTCGCGAGGGAGGTGGTGTCGCTCATGCAGCGCAGCGCAAGGTGGTGGTGTTGCTCTAGTGGGCAGAGGAAATGCGGGGTCACGTCACGGATGGCGTACCGAGGGACGGACGGGCGGCACGGGCCACAGCCACGACGGCTTCCATTCCTCGAGCTCGATCGATCGCTCGGCCGTGTATCACCTCGGTTCCTTCCCTTCCATTGGCAGGCAGGGGCCGCGGTCTCGTAGTCCGTAGGGATAGTGAGACAGCACGGACCAGCGGGACGACCTGGGGTGTGTGGTGGTGTGGGAGGAAACGGTCAATGCTAGGCAAAGTTTCAAATTTTGTTTCCGGTATATATCTCGAAGGTGGCCAAAATATGAAATTTCAGCGAGATCTCAGAATTTTAAATAAAATCCAGATGAAATTCAAAAACTAAATTTCAAATCTGGTTTTTTCAACCGAGATTTCTAAGATTTCGGCCAAAATTACCAAGATCTCAGTCAACTTTCGAACTTTTGAAAAATGGTTAAAAACACGTCAAAATTTTTTGAAATTTTTTGTGGATAGTTTTGACCACAAATCCAATCAAATATGGCCCACAAAAATTGAAATTCAGTTAAAATATTTGAGATTTCGGTTGAAATCACCGAGATCTCGGCCGAAATTGCCGAGATCTCACCGAGATTTTGAAGGTTATTGTAGTATTTTGAATTTTTGTATTTGGCCGAGATTTAGTATTTTCGGCCAAGATGACTAAAAATTTCAGCGTGATTTTGAACCATGGTGCTCGGTGTGGAAGCCTGAGGCTGGGGAAGATTTTCTATAGGCGTCACCAAAGCTCACAGTTGAATTCCATGCAGGGTTTAAAAAATCGATAAAAATCGCTCGATTTTCATGATTTTTCCTGTGTCGACGCGATCTGACTTCTAAAACCATTCGATAAGCTGGTCCAATTTAAAAAAAATCCAAAGATTTTTAAAAATGTGAAAAAATTTACGCAACGTAACCCGATCGAAAATCAGTGAAAATCAATGACAATCGCTCAAAAAATCGATCGCTAGAAAAGTTCAACTAGTATGTTAATTTTCCACGAAAAATCATCGGTTTTGAATTATATTTTTTTTCAAAAAATTTGATTTGGAAACTCTATGATTTTTGTCAATTTTTGGCTTGATATTTTCAATTTTTGAATTTTGTTCAATTTTTGCTATTTCGATAGTGTTAACCCTGATTCTGTGGCATGGTGCATTTCGCATGGATTTACTAACATGATATGGGCAAAACTTCTAGTTGCATAGGAGTGTGGTATACGGAGTGGAGTATCTTTAATTTTCTCTACTAGACAGTTGATCTCTGTATATACTTGCTTGTGGTATAAAAATGTTACATGTTACAATTACGATAAGTACGAATTACGAGTATTCAGTTACTTTTTCCTTAGCAACCGAACAGTATGTATATGTGAGTTTTGTTTTGTTTGATAATTAAATGTGTTAATTGTTGGCTTTCACATCAACCACCACTTGTTAAGCCATGTCACCGTTCACCCCAAATGGATGAGGAAATGCAAGTAAAGAGGCTAACTCGGATATTTTGAAAACTAGCAAGTTGTTCTTGTGGTGCAATGAAGTACCAAAAGAAGGTCACACGGATCATCAAACCTGATCCAAAACTACATAATAAACATTAATTTTATCTTACGTAGTCATGTGCAATACACGAAAAACTCATATTTTGCACCAATAATTTATGTACAATGCAGACTAATAATTGAGTATGAAACACACAATTCACTCGAATGTACAATCATCGAAGCATACAAAATGGCTCACACTTCGTTACTAATTCCGCCTTCCCGTCGAAGTCTCGACAATGTACCGACGACGATTAACGAGTCTTACCCTATTATTAGACTTATACACTTATAAAAGAAAATAAGTTCATAAATAAAAGAATAAAGCCTAAGATCCATTTACGAGTCCAACCAAACTCATATTCAGTTACGTGGTAATATCTTCAACCAGTATGATGACGTATACTTATGCTGGTCGGACCTGACCAGATAACCGGTCGGGGTAACTATTTACTTTTGCCATGACCAAATGACTAGTCGAGACAAGTAATTACTTCCACATAGGAATATCGTGCGGGAGATTTCTCTCTGAATGGAAGTTACTTCCCATGAAGGAACACCTCTTGACCAAATAACACATTTTTTTTTGATGAAAAGATATTTTTTGACGAGAAGACACTTTCCGGAGGAACAACCATCATCTCTTTGTTATGTATAAATAGGAAGACATGCACATCATTAAGGGTGTGTGGTGAATTGTAGACTTTATTCATAGCATTGTACTCTGTCAAGCCACTTGGTTAATAAAGAAGTAATCCTCTTTCTACTCATTACAATCTCCGATTCTAAACCAAGGCAACCCATTTTTATTTGTAAGCTCAGTTTAGAGACCCACAACCTTTAACTTGATTACACCCGGTCCTTAGATGATGATGGGGTACTTACCCCATCTATCCACTTCGGATTTTTGCATGGTCACAGATGAGACAAATGAACAGGTGGAAGTGAGTAGCGTGAAGCCCAAGAAAGGAAAGAAAAGGTTGACCAGGAGTAGCGCAAAAGCTTTGGGCCGCAAAGCAAAAAAGCTATGGAACACACGAGACGCCTATACCATAGTAGCCAACTAGGGACATCGCGTAGATTAGATCCTTAAGGGAGTTGTCCTCAACACATCCCTTCGGTCATGCCGCAAGTTCCAAGGGTGATGGTAAGGGACTTAAATGCAGTTTCGAAGAGTTCACAGAAAGGAACACCTGTGGATATAATTCATATAATAACTAGGGAAATCCTATATCAACTTGCTGAAGAGAATAATGAAACAATAATAAGATCCTTAGCCTCTAATATGCAAGAAGCTGCTGCAGAAGTATATAGTATATCCCTGTCCATAAGGTCTCATACTGGTTCCTGTGCGGAACACTCCCCATCTGTGCGGTATCGACAAAGCTTCGACCACCAACTGAGAATGATCTGCAATGGAAAAGTGTCTTTGACAAGATCGCCCCAGGTAAAAATGCTAACTATGGTCGGTGATAATCACGTTCTCCTGAATACTATCTATTAAAGGGGAAAGATTTGGAGCCCTCTCAAGGCATCCACCTCACCCCTCATGCCATTTTGCAAAAATGTCCCTCACTTTTCACTTTTCTCTAATTACGGATAAGTCCCTGTGAATTACAGAGAGATCTTTTGCGATTTTTTGTGAGTATAAAAAAATCTTTTCCAGATTGCTTTTAGGTCCCTGGTTCGTTACTTTACGGCAAAGCCCCCCGCTAGATACGAATATCGAACGAGCCATTTCCTAATTTTTGTCCAAAATAATAATAAACAGGTCCCTGTCCCTTACGTCCAGGTCATTTCTCCGTTTTTCCCAAAAAAAAAATATTTTCGTTAAAAGAAATATGTATACAACTCTATCTCTAGATTTTTTTCCCCAACTCGATCTCTAATATTTTTCGAAATATGTATTATTACTCGGTGAACGAATAGATTGTTAAACTCGACAAAAGAAGGTTGGCATCTCTAATATTTTTCGGAACATGTATTATTACTCGATTAACGCATAGAGTGTTAAACTCGACAAAAAAAGGTTGACGGGTAATAATAAAGTGTTAACCAAATTCGTTAAAAGAAATATGTGTGCAACTCTATCTCTCTATTTTTTTTGTAACTCGATTTCTGATATTTTTCGGAATAAGAAATATATGTATACAACTGTATCTCTATAGTTTTTTTTGCAACTCGATATATAATATTTTTCAGAAAATGTATTATTCACCGGTAAACGTATAAAGTGTTAAGATCGCTCCGAAAAAAATATGTTTAGTTCCTTCTACAATTTTGTTTAAATAGAATAAATTTTACACGCTGCGGCATACGCCGCACATTCTGCCTAGTATGTAGAACAGGTTCCTAATCCTAACGTGCGAGAGCAGTTGGGAAAGAGAGCGAGCTGGTCAGGGGAAGTAGAGTGATGATGCGGACCCACTTGTCAGCATGAAAAACGATGTCCCAAACAAGGCCTTACAGTAAAGAGACGGGAAAGCTCTGGATCGCCTTTTCTTTCAATCACCTTGGAAGTTGTAATAGAACAACTCTCTTCTTTTACAACAAATTCATCAAATATGTGGAGTTTCCGGAAAAGAATGTCGCCATGTACTATAGAAGTATTTGCTAAGTATACTTTTCGAATGAAATAGAGTAGTAGACAAACTCCTAGGTATCGATCTTTTAGATATTCAATTATAGGCATCAATTTTATCACAAAGATAGGATTATCCACTCGAGAAGAATCGAACTTTAGCCTTGGCTCCAACCAAGCACAAGCAACGGGCGAGTGAGCAACCGAGAATCCAACGTCAGAAAAGAGATGACGGATAGTCCTCAGGCTTCCACAGAAGATCCTCCCACCTGATGACGCCAGTTCAAGTTCCCCGGCCCCACCCGAAGGTCCCTCCCTTCCCCGCTTCTGCCCATCCAAACCCGGCTTCAGTTCAGTCACTCCTCACTCCCATTATTTTTTACCGTTGTTGAGGGCGGCGACCCCTGAAGTGCGAACCGCGCCAGTACAGCACGAGGATAATCTCGTAATTGCGCCCCCCGCTCAGCGTGTGTGCGGTGTGCCTGCCACCACAGTGATCACGCCCTGCCGTTTTAAACCCCCTGCCGCTCTCCTCCGCCGTCTCCCCCCCTTCCGTTCCCTCACCCCCAGACCACCCCAATTTTTACTCGGCCGAGCACCCACTATCCCGCGCGCAGATCGGCAGGGGCTGAGGAGGGATGGCGTACATGTGCGCGGACAGCGGCAACCTCATGGCCATCGCGCAGCAGGTGATCCAGCAGCAGCAGCAGCAGCAGCAGAGGCACCACCTCCTGCCGCCGCCGCCGCCGCGCCAGGCGCCGGCGGTGCCGCTGGCCCCGGCGCCCCCGCACGCGCAGATCCCGGCCTCGATGACGTACGGTGGCGCCTCCGCGGCGTGGGCCCCGGCGGAGCACTTCTTCTCCGACGCGTTCGGGGCGTCCGCCGCCGACGCGGTGTTCTCCGACCTCGCTGCGGCCGCGGACTTTGATTCCGATGGTTGGATGGAGAGCCTTATAGGAGACGCCCCCGCGTTCCCAGACTCCGACCTCGAACGCCTCATCTTCACCACCTCGCCGCCGCCCGTCCCGCCCCCGGCCCTGGCGCACGCCGAGGCCGCTGCAGCGCAGCCCGAGGCTGCCCCGGCTTCGCTCCCCCAGGCTGCCGCCGCCACGCCGGCAGCATGTTCTTCTCCGAGCTCCCCGGACGCTTCCTGCTCCGCTCCTGTCCTCCAGTCCCTCCTCGCCTGCTCTCGCGCCGCGGCGGCCGACCCAGGACTCGCCGCCGTGGAGCTCGCCAAGGTCCGCGCCGCCGCCACCGACGGTGGGGACCCCGCGGAGCGCGTGGCCTTCTACTTCGCGCACGCGCTCGCCCGCCGCCTAGCATGCAGCGGCGCGGCGCCCCCCTCAACGGCGTCAGACGCGCGGTTCGACTCCGACGAGCTCACGCTCTGCTACAAGACGCTCAACGACGCCTGCCCCTACTCCAAGTTCGCGCACCTCACCGCCAACCAGGCCATCCTGGAGGCCACGGGCGCAGCGACCAAGATCCACATCGTTGACTTCGGGATCGTGCAGGGTATCCAGTGGGCGGCGCTTCTCCAGGCGCTCGCCACCCGGCCCGAGGGGAAGCCATCCCGGATACGTATCTCCGGTGTCCCCTCGCCGTTCCTGGGGCCACAGCCCGCGGCGTCCCTTGCCGCAACCAGTGCCCGTCTCCGTGACTTTGCCAAGCTTCTTGGGGTGGACTTCGAGTTTGTTCCATTGCTTCGGCCAGTGAACGAGCTCGACCAGTCTGATTTCTTGGTCGAGCCCGATGAGGCCGTGGCCGTCAATTTCATGCTCCAGCTCTACCACCTTCTTGGCGACTCCGATGAGCCTGTAAGGCGAGTCCTTCGTCTCGCCAAATCGCTCGATCCAGTGGTGGTAACCCTCGGGGAGTACGAGGTCAGTCTGAACCAAGCCGGATTCGTCAGCAGATTTGCGAATGCATTGAGCTATTACCGGCCGGTGTTCGAGTCGTTGGATGTGGCAATGGCACGGGACTCGCCGGAGAGGGTGAGGGTGGAGCGGTGCATGTTTGGGGAGCGCATCCGGAGGGCCGTTGGGCCAGGGGAAGGCGCAGACAGGACGGATAGGATGGCCGGCAGCAGCGAGTGGCAGACGCTAATGGAGTGGTGCGGCTTCGAGCCAGTCCGGCTCAGCAACTATGCCATGAGCCAGGCTGATCTTTTGCTTTGGAACTACGATTCCAAGTACAAATATTCACTTGTTGAGCTGCAACCTGCGTTCTTGTCGCTGGCGTGGGAGAAACGGCCTCTGCTCACAGTGTCTGCTTGGCGGTGAGGTGCTCTCTTCGTGTGTCTATGCGTGCGTGCGCTGGATCCGGTTCCTCTAACGTCGAGTTCTCTGACGTGAGTCACTGACGTGTGGGCCCTCCCAGCGCGTGGCTTCTCCCAACATCAGAGAACTCGACGTCAGAGGATCTCATCGCGCGTGTTCTGGGGGCATTGTCATAGAATCAGGGAGGAAATGATTATGAAATCGTTTTGAAGCTTTTGTATTAGTTTCCTCCCTTAAACCGTGTTTAGGATGGTGGTGATGACTAGATGGTATAATTGGGGAATTTTAGTTGAATTTGCTTGTTTGGAGTCTGTTCTGCTGCATGTTATAGCTGGTCAGAGCAAATTTAGCGCTAATTGTACAGAAACTGATAGCATGATTCCTTCAGGAGGATATTGATTGCTGTTATGGTTTTTTTGACGATAGTTGATGGCGTGCGTGCGTGTGTCTGCAGTGGGAAAACCATTAGCATCTCTAACGTTGTTCTTAACCAGCTTTTACGTGCTATACAATACAAGCACCTCTCTAAAACCTAACGAGTTAAACGTAATTTCTCTGCAGCTCCAAACTCCTGCTTTTGATATTTTGTTGTGAAGGTAGTAACGGAACAGTTGTCAATTTGAAGTTATCGCTTTATTTGAGTTGGTAGCCAGGCTAAATTCGGCTTTGTTTTGTTGTTCTTATGTGGGCTAATTTCGGGTTTTGTCATCAAAACCTGGTTAGTTTCCACAGTTACTTTTGAATTTGGTACCTTGCAAGTCATTTTCCGCACACCTGGTTAGTTTCCACTGTTACTTTTAAATTTGGTACCTTGCAAGTCATTTTCCGCCCATCTAATCGATCAAAACAAAAATGGTCTTACGAAGGTTTGAAAAATAGACGAAAATCATTATTTTCAAACGAATCGAGTTGTCTTGAGATTTGAAAGTGGTCTATTCAAATTCAAATTAATTTTTTTAAAAAAATTATTCAAAATTTCTCCAAAATTTTTGAAAATTTTTATGTGAGATTCTAAGGCAATGCTAATAATACTTTAAAATTTTCAGATGACGATCATATCTATGTATTTTAAAAAATTCTGACATTGTTACTGTCTTTTGTTTCTGATTTTTTAGGGGCACTAAATGGAGCCTAATATTTCTGGAAATTATTTTGTGAGGTCTTGAGGCAATGCTAATGATGTTGTAAATTTTTTTGATGATGATTAGATATGTGTATTTTTTTTAAATTCTAACAGTGTTATTGTCTTTGTATATGCTCTTC
The DNA here is from genome assembly GCA_036346355.1 of Rhipidocladum racemiflorum. Lineage (NCBI taxonomy): Eukaryota > Viridiplantae > Streptophyta > Magnoliopsida > Poales > Poaceae > Rhipidocladum > Rhipidocladum racemiflorum. The sequence continues at coordinate 12,015,523 of CM070573.1, read as the reverse complement.
TATTTTTTATTTTCTAAGGTCATTAAATGAAGTCTAATTTTTTTGGGAATTTTACTACATGATCCTAGAGAAATGTTTATGATACGATTAAAATTTCAGAGTATGATCAAGCTTATAAAATTTAACAAAAAATATAACAGTGTCTCTGTTCTTTTTTATTAATTACTGTTTTTTATTTTTCAAAAGTACTAAATGAACTAAAAAAATGTTGAAATTTCTCTTAGGTTTTTTTATAGATTAATTAGGAATTATTCAAATTTCTTTATTTTTGTTAATTTTTTTCAAATATTTCTTGATTTTTTTAATTTTCCTTCGGTGTACCGAAAACAAATAAAATCGGTCGTTGTGTGTGCCGATCTAGGTAGAAAATCAAACAAAACCGGTTGAAAATCGGTCAAACCAATCGGTTTTCATTTTTTTTGCTGCTTTCTAACCTTTGAATTAAAAAAGTTTGATTTTACAAATCGTTCGGTGTCTTCTAATTTTCAATGAAAATTGGTACAGAGGGCTGGGTGATTTTCTACCTCGGTTCGGTAATGTAATCATGGGTCTTATACTGCTTTAGAATCTGTTTTTCAAAAAACATAGAAGAATCGTCCGGCATTTTATTAGTTATGTATGAACTCTCTCTCTTTCTCCCTCCGTCTCACACACAAAAAAAGTTAGCTATGCATGAAGGTATGTTAATGTACTCTTTTCTGCGCTAAACTCGTTTCTAAAGTATCGTCTCCAAGGTCCTGTTTGACACCTTTTTTTCAAGGAAATGTTAGTCTCTCTGTTCGTCTCTTATTGTATATTTGAATTTAGTTTTACAAGCTTTTCTTCCCAGATAGCTCCCATTCTTAGCAACTGCATTTGTCTACACTTGGCTGCTTATTTTGATGTACTCCATTCATGCCAAGCGATTTTTATTCTAGTACTCTCCAGTCAGAAATGCATGTGGTTTTGAGATGTGTACATGCAAACTATTGAGACTTTGACTATCTATAACCTTTTAAATATTTATATTTGATATACGAAAATCATATATATATATATTTAAATATTTTGTTTTGAAAAGTACTTTTGAGTCTGCAGAGGAGGGCTCCCAACAGTGGCGGAGCCAGAAAGATTCAACGAGGGGGGCTAAAAAAAGAAACATTCAAAATCAACGAGGTGCGCGCGAGGCTGAGCCGCCGAGGCACTAGGCCAAGACAGAGCGGCAAGTCACCGGGAAGACGTGCGTGCGCTGCGCGAGGCCGAGGCACTAGGCAGAGCGGCGCTTCGCCTTGCCGTTGTTGCCATGAAGACGAACTGACGCGATGCGAGTCATGGAGACGCTACGCGGTTTGCTAATTTGCTACTAATGCAATGCATTCAGAATTTCAGATGGCTAATTGCATGGCTAATCGCTAATACCGATGGGCAGGAGTGTTTTGGGGGCTGGCGTGGGGTGGGCTTTAGCCCCACCCAGCCCCACGAGCAGCTCCGCCTATGGCTCCCATTGACGTCAATCGCCAGAAGCGTCCACGAGCGGAGCTGTGCTTAACGCTGCCATTAGTTGGCCAACTGGGGCTTTAATAATTACTAGTTATATGCCCGTGCGTTGCTACGAAAAACAAAATTGATAACGAAAAATAAAGATTAAAAAATAAAAAATACTATTTCATAAGATCAAACATCTATCTTTAACGCTTTGTTTCTTGCAAAAGCTGGCTAATTAAAGCAACGCTTCGTTTCTTGCGTAGGGCAATTAAGCAGGACAATTAAGTAGCGCAGAGCAATTAATGTGACGTGGGAAGAAACTCTCACTTTATATAGTAGAGATTTCCTTGACAAGTTTGACATTTTACTTCAGCCATTGAACAGACTGAATCTGTGCATGCAGTCGTGCCACCTGCGTCAGAAAGCTGGGAGCTGCTTGGTTTGTGTCTCTAGCAGATTCCAAAAACCGATGAAAGTAATGACTTAAAATTTGAAACTGGTTGGTAAATTGGTTTGAATTAAATTTAAATTCAAAATAATTAAAAAACTTTATTAAAGTGTTAAATATTTTGAAAATTTTTATGTGACGATCTGAGGTAATGCTAATAATGTTGTAAAATTATCAGATGATGATCAGATCTTTGTATTTTAAAAAAAATTCTAATAGTGCTATCGTCATTGTATATGCTCTTCTGTTCTTGATTTTCTAAGGACACTAAATAAAATCTAATATTTCTAAAAATTTAGTGTAAGGTCCCGAGGCAATTCTAATGATGTTATACAATTTTCGGATGATGATCAGACATGTGTATTTTTAAAAAAAATTCTGAAAGTGTTACTGTCTTTGTATATGCTCTTCTATTTTTGATTTTATAGGGGCACTAAATAAAGTCTAATATTTCTAAAAATTGTACTACATGATACCTGGACACTATTTATGATATAATTAAAATTTTAGAGCATGATCAAGTATGTAAATTTTATAAAAATCTGACAGCGTCTCTGTTCTTTTTCATTAATTGATGTTTTTTATTTTTCAGAAGTACTAAATGAATTAAAAAAATTATTAAAATTTATCTGAGGTGTTTTATTAATTAATTGGAGTTTATTAAGATTTTTTTTTTCAAATTTTCTTAGGAGTGCCAAAAATAGAATAAAATCGGTCAAAAATCTGTGATGAAATTGATGTCGCTTAATTTGCCGATTTTTGAAGAAAACTGGTTGAAAATTGTTGAAAATCACTCAAAAATTGATTTTCAAATTTTTTGTCTGACGAGTTCAAAGAATTTAACTTCAAAATGGTTCGGTTTCTACCGATTTCTGACGAAAATCGGTGCCAGGCAGTAGGTGATTTCTGAGCTCAAAACGGTATTGTAATCCTTGGTCTCCAATGCTGGATCCATGCTGATCGTTCTTACACTGACTTTAGTAGGATCAATTTACATAGAAATTTTCACTATTCTAGCTTTCTTATTTTTCTTTTCTTTTTTTCCAAAACTAGCCCCCGCATGAGTGTATTAGCTAAAATGGCCCTCGGCCAATTTGTAATAGTTCTTGCCGCGCCTTGGGGCGCCAGAAGAGCCTTTGCCGCACTTCTACCTGAGTCGCTTAGCTTTTTCTAATATATATATATATATAATTATTTTTTAAAAAAATGTAAAATAAATAATTTTTTAATTATGTAGCTACCCCAGGGAGCGGCACTATAAAATATTTTTTTTAAAATTATGCCGCACCACTACGAAGCGGCACCTTTTTTTAAAAAATATATATATAACAAATATAGATCACGGGAAATCTTTAAACTGTTCATTTTTTCGTCGTCTCTGGCACTGCATTCGCATGGGCCCATGGCCCGCCGTCCTACATATTTTCAAAAAATATATAGAAATCCTTTTTTAAAAAAATATAGACCAGAAGAAATTATTCGGTGTTCATATTTTGTAAGAATTAATTATGAGGTATATTCATATTTTTTTTATTTCGCGAGTACTCTTAAGAAAGATTATTAGTACAACTAGCTAGCAGTACATAAAACCACAGTATTAATAGCACGAGCAGTACATGAAATAGCGGTAATTGTATAACTAGTACTGCCTGAAATGACAGTAGTAGTATAATGAGTATGACGTAAAATGACAATGTGAGGCGTATAAACTAGGGTATAATTGGTTCGATGTTAGTGCAAGTAGTAGTATATCAAATGACTATATTGATATAATGAGTAGTTCGTAAAATGAGGATAGAAGGTGTGAATAATGGTGTGTACTTAGCGTGATTTTAGTGCAATTAATAATACATAAAATAATAATATTAGTATATGTTGACAATAATAGTATAATTAGCACTACACGAAATAACAGTACGTTGTGTCAACAATGGCATAATGTTAGTACAATATTAGTATGAATGTTGTAAATAATGTTGCATAGTCATTGTCATAATTATTGCTTAGCCAGCTCGGCACTACCCCCCAACTAAGAGCGATTAAAAATTCATGGGGCGCTACACACGTCAGTACAGCAGGCCCAACCCATGGCAAGGATCATTTTTGCAAAAAAATATATGCTTATGCGGGTGCTAGTTCTGATTTTTTTTGAGGGGTTAGAACAATGAAATATAGTCGCGTCAAAGGCCATTTTTCAAAAGAAAAAAAGGACGGTTGGTCATGGGCCCACGTGAATGCAGCGCTCGGAGACGACGAAAAAATGAACATCTCAAAAATTTCCCGTGGTCTATATTATATATATATTTGTTTAAAAAGACTTTTTATATATTTTTTTGAAAAAAAAGAAGGACGGTTGGTCATAGGTCCCACACGAATGTAGTGCCCGGAGACGACGAAAAAATAAACAGTTCAAAATCTTCTCGTGGTCTATATTAGTTATATATATTTGTTTAAAAAAAGGATATTTTTTGTATATTTTAAAAAAAAAACGATGCCGCTCCGTAGGGTAACGACATAATTAAAAAATATATTTTTTATAGTGCCACTCCATGGGGAGCAGCATAATTTTAAAAAAGTTTTTTTTTTACTTTTTTTAAAAATGAATATATATATATATATATATATATATATATATATATATATAGAGAGAGAGAGAGAGAGAGAGAGAGAGAGAGGATAGCTAGTGTACTATCGATAGCACAGATCCTCCGTGCTATAGGGGTGTGTTTGCAAAATTTGAAGACGAAACTATTGATCCGAACCGTGCATTCTATTCATCTCATTGAAATCTCACTACCCACCAAATTTTATATTTTTTGAATTTTTTCTCCTATTTATTTTGTATTTTCAAAAACCAGCTTCATTGGACGCCCCACAACTAATTAGATTGTGGATTTTGAAAAAATACAAAATAAATAGGAGAAAAAGTTCAAAAAATATAAAATTTTGTGGGTAGTGAGATTTCAATGAGATGGATAGAATGCACGGTTCAGATCAATAGTTTCGTCTTCGAATTTTGCAAACACAACCCTATAGCACAGAGGATCTGTGCTATCGATAGTACAATAGCTATCCTCTCTCTCTCTCTCTCTCTCTCTCTCTATATATATATATATATATATATATATATATATATATATATATATATATATATTTATATATATATATATATATGAAAATCTGACCAGCTCCGTGGTGGCGTGACAGGGCTCTTGCAGCGCCCGCAAGCCATGGCAAGGGCTATTGCAGTGCCCCCAGTCGCGGTAAGTGCTATTTTTGTTAATAGGCTCACGCGGGGGCTAGATTTAAAAAAGAAAAAGGAAAAAAAAAATAAGGAAGTCAGAATAGTGAAAATTTCATTTACAGAAGGGTAAGCTCTAAATTTTTTTTTGCAGAAGGGTGCCTCCGAGGTATCAACTGTTGATTAACGAAAGGGTGACTTAGGTACAGTAGGATTGTTGCAAGCATTGATAGTTTGTACCAGCTTTGTTTACATCTTCAAAGCCCTCGGCCATTCCGGGTGCTCCATATGCTTAATTGCTCGTCTTCTCCCTTTCGATCACTGTTAGACAGTCTAACATAGACGCAGTTACACTGTTTTAGTGTCATTTTCCTCCCCCCAGCTATGCTATGCTCTTACATAGTTACATGCATGCACAATTGCACATGGTAGGATCACCCGATAATGTCAGACACGTGCGTTCTTCACGGGTGGTGCTATCTGTCTTGCAACAAATGGTATAATCGCCTAGAACTTTGGTTATTTAGGTCTCCCTTGTAAGAACTGTCACATGTACGCTAGTTCAGAATTGCAGCGGAAATGAATCGAGAAAGCGCTAAGCTGCACCACTTCACATACATTTATCTAGTCTTCTCCGGGTCGTCATGCTCCATACAAATTTCTAGTTTAAGGCCGTGCAGTATGAAAACCCGACGATCCAGGCCCCAGCTGAATGGAATGTTTCCTGAGCATGGTACTACTACGTTAATCTTGACCTTATGGAAAGTTTGGGTGATAATCAGACAGGAGTCTGAGGATGGAAAGTTGTGAAGCGAAACTTTTTCATGCCCTCAGAATCGCCTATGGCCACTCGCGGCCTTGACGGCATGGTTCAGAAGGAAATCAATAGCTCTGGTCAGGAAAATCTTTCGCGGGCGCCTAGCTTTGCTGTCGCCTTTGCTCGGGATTGGGTTCAGGTTCGACCGAAATACTCCCTCCGTTTCTTTTTATAAGGCGTATTTGGTTTCGTTTGGACAAGACTTTGACCAACAATTACTCTATTAGCATATAATTTTTATGACACAAAATTGATATTAGCAGATTTGTATTCAAAAGTACTTATATATAATTATGATTTTGTATTGCATAAATGATATATTAATGAAGTAATCGTTGGTCAAAGTCTTGTCCTAACGATCTTATAAAAAGAAACGGAGGGAGTACTTCTGGAGGAAAGAAAGATTAAATGCTCTTAATTCCAGACCAACTACTCCACAGCTTTTGCCCGGATCTTCTTAAAGCCCAAGCTAAGAATCGTTGTTTCAGGTGCTTGTCCACTGACCACTTCGTTGCAAAGTGTAGGGAGCCCCCCAGATGTCTCCTTTGCTAGTGTTCTGGTCATAGAGCACGCTTTTGCCCAGTGCAGCGAAGCAAGTTTGAGCCAGTAGTGACTCTAGAAGTGAAGAGCAGAGGCAGGAAGGTGAAGCCTAACATGCATGCGCCTAGGTTCAATCCTGGAGACCCGGATGACCACCCGGAACTGGTTCGCCGCCATGTTCCTCAGGAGTCGGGTTTTGCCAATTTGGAGAGGGAATACTGCTGGTCTGCGGTTCTTATGTACACCTTAGGTGATCGAGAGATCTCCGCCCGGCAGATTCAGATGATCCTTGCAGCTCGGTTCAGGAGGAACAGGGACGATTTCAAGGTGGCTCTCGACACGTCCATGTCTTACTTTGTGCGTTGCAGTTCTTGGGAGCGTCGATCCGAACTGCTTGCAGATTCTAGATTTCTTGAAGAGGGAATCGGCTTCAAGATTGTGCCTTGGACTCGCCATGTCCAGGCTGAGGCAACGAAGTCCGTTTGTGCATAGAAGGATTGCCATGCCACACGTGGTCTCTACAGGCCGTTACTCCACTGATCCAAGATGCAGGGCTTGTCATCGCGGAGTTAGACGAGCCGGCTAATGAGACCGAGATAGCCTATCTTTTTGTCTGGGTGTGGGTTAAAGAGGCCACGACCATCCCAAAGGCCGCTGTCTTATACATTGAGGAACCCTTAAGGCGATCCCCCACAACTGCAGATTTCCCAGAACTACGGAACGCTGACCTTAGCCAGAACGACCGCCTCCGAGGATGCTGTCTTATGGTATGGAGTACTATTGCATATTCATTGATTACCAGACTTTGAGCCACAGAATGATGACCTTCCTTCTTTTGGCATTGCTCTCAGTCCAGGACACAATGAGATCAGTGGGGAGATGTCCAACGTCTCCTCCGATAAAATAATGGCCAAGACGACACGACTACTACTGGAGTCTGGGGGTCATGAGGAGGTATGCAAATTTAACTCTGTGCATCCCCACTCTGATGGATGCCACGTGTCTATCTAGCTAAATCTCAACCTCATACTATCAACGGTGTTATTAATTGGAGGAGTGAGAAATCAATGGTGTTATTAATGGTAGGAGTGAGAAATTAAATGAATGGTTGAGATTGATAAGATGAACACGTGGCATCCATCGGAGTGGGGATGCACAGAGTTAAATTTATATACCTCCTCCACAGAATTTTTTTCCCATCAACGGGACTCCCCTACTACGCAGTCTGGTTCATTTTAGGCTTCAGTACAGGGGCAGAGATAGAGAGATATCACCTCCAGGAGAAACAAGCAGCCGCAGGAGGGATTTGGGCTGGGACGTCCCACCTCTCAGTGGACAGCAGGATCATCAGCCTAGACACATCGACCGAGGAAACGTCTCGCAGGAACAGGGGTTATCAGTGGCAAAGAGGGCGGAGGTGTTCCCAGCTCTCCCCACTGGCGGTTGAGCTTAGGCAGAGAACGAGATCCCCTTGCCGCGCTACAAGTCAGTAGTGGAAAGCCCAGGGTCCTTACAACTGTCGCCTCTAGTGGCATGCACAGGATCCTTAGATCAGCTGGTCGGCAAGCCATTTGAAGAGCCGATGAACTACCGTTTGGTTAGCGCTGAAATGTTTGGCTATAGTGCACCAGATGGGTTGCCCTCCCTTCTTGATCCTTCGCCCGGACCTCTGGAAGGTTGCAAGCGGGTGTCTAATGGTGGTCTTTGCTCTTTGATCAGCAAGGAGGACGCTGTCTAGGACCTAGCTAGTTCCCAGGTGGATATTGACCTAACTACTCTCCAACAAACTAGATGAGGTGACCCTACACCCTGATAGGTCCGACCTAATGTTTGAGGAATCTTGCCTCCATTTTCTTGCACTACAAACGCAGGTCCAAAATTCGCAATTTAATGCTGATGCATCTTTGGACTGCACACTATGCGATTTCATCAACTCAACCAAGGTAAAGCTGAGGTCCCCAATCCTGAAAGCGAAACCAGTGCAGTCAGCCACGAAGTCTGCAATGAACAGGGAGCGACGGAGGTGCTCGCCTAGCGTGCAAGGCGCTCGGAAAGCTCAACTCAATTGAGAAGGCACATCACCACTTAGCTAAGAAACTTGGAATTCTGCCTTCAAATGGCAAGATGGATAGTGCATCACTGCAGTGTTACTTCAGCACTTTCAAGGCTCCCCTCAAAGAGGCTACCATACAGGCCTTTGCTGAACTAGTCGGCACAATAGGAAGGGTGGACCTTGTAGAGTGTTCTGGAGCTCATTCGTGGGAGGTACTAGCGACATGAGATAGGGGGTTTCATGGTTGCTAGTAGTTCCTTTTGCTTTATGTGTCTCCGTTCCATGCCCCCCTTCAGGGGGTTTGTGTTGTGTTATTTAGTCCCCTGTACTGTGTCTGGCCAAAGGTTTGCTGCCTCCTGGTGTGGCCCTGTGGCTCTGCCGTCTGTGGTCTGGTTGTGGTTTGTCGCTGTGTTGTCGGTGCTCAGTCGTTTGTGTTGTTACCGGGGTATGTTCGTCGGTTGTTGTAAGTCATTGAGGCCTCTTATAACCGCTTATATGAAGGATGGCTTGTCTTATAGATCACCTATCTTAGTCCCAGTACTTGGCCTATTCCTCCTCCCTCCAAGCTCAGCTCAAGGCCTTCTTAGTGCCAGGCTCACAGATGCTGGGGCCTTTTCGCAAACTTCGTGCCTGCTTTTCCCTAGGGAACAGTGCTTTACTTGTTGTTCTGAGCAGGGCGCTCTGCCCCGTACAGCGCATGTTGGAAACTTCTCATGTCTCAACAAGGCTGCAAGCTATTACTCCCTCTGTCCCACAAAGAGTGCATTTCTAGTGTTCAAAATTTGTCCCACAAAGAGTGCATCTTTAGTCTGTAGGGCCCAGCTGTAAGTGTATGCATGCTCATTTAAGTGCCTGTGGAAACCGAAGCATCAGCATGCTTGTGTATGGAGTAATGAGGGTCACATTGGTCATTTACCTTGCACACTAATCTGTCTTAAAAAACATAGAAATGCACTCTTTGTGGGACAGAGGGAGTAAGTTGGAATGTGAGGGGGTTTGAACTCACAGGCAAAGAGAGCAGTGGATTTTTAGTTAGTTAGATATGCTGCTGCAATGATTGTTTGCTTGCAAGAGACAAAATTACAATACATTGATGACAACTTAGTGGCTCAAATTCTAGGTACAAAATTCAAGCAGGATTACTGTTTCTTATCGGCACAAGGAACAAGAGGGGGAATTTTGCTCGCTTGCTCATCGGATTTCTTCCGACTCACCGATGCTCACATTGGAACAAATACGGTATCTATGACAATACGGGTGAATGATGATGGAGTACTCTGGTCCTGCACGATACGAACCTCAACTAAGGAGCAAAAAATTATGCTTTCTTCAAGAAATATGTGAACTTAAGTGCGCTTTGCACGAAGAGTGGATCATTCTAGGTGACTTCAACATGATCTATCAAGCGGCGGACAAGAACAATGGGAATTTAGACAGGGTAACTATGGGTGCTTTCCAAAAACTCCTCGACAACACCGAACTCAAGAAAATTAGATTAAATGAGAGAAAGTTTACCTGGGCTAGAGATAGGGTCAGACCTACCCTTACCAGGATTGACAGGTTCTTTGCTTCAAGCGCTTGGGACTCACTCTTCCCTGACTGCCACCTACAGGCATTATCCTCCCTTATCTCTGACCACTCTCTGTTACTCCTTGTTTGATGTGCTACAGCCTAGCGTTTTACTGGGTTCTGGTTCGAGTCATTATGGATTAAGTTGCCGGACTTTGCCCAGGTCGTGCAATCAGCACAGGAGAAATCGGTTCGTAAAACGATGCGTTACTCAGGCTGCATGTCAAGTTGGCCAGAACAGCCAAGTCGCTGAGGGCTTGGGCAAGACATCAAGTGGGTGATATTAGACTTCAGTTCGCAGTAACCTCTGAACTCATTTTCCTACTGGACAGGGCACATGATTTTAGATAGCTATCGCAACATGAATAGGCGTTTTGAAAGGCGCTTAAGCTTAGGCTACTCAGTTTAGCAGCCATCCAAAGGGTTCGCATGCAACAACGCTCCCATCCGACCTTCATTAAAGAAGGGGATGTGAACACCAGGTTCTTCCACATGAAAGTAAATGCGCGAAGGCGCAGAAATCACATCACCTCCTTTACAATAGACATGATATTCATACGGGCTAAGGAGGACAAGCAGGATAGGCTCTTCCATTATTTCCATCAGCACATGGGTGTGTTGTTCTCGAGATCAAACTTGCTTCGTTGGGCTGACCTAGGAATGCAAACGATGGACCTTAGTGTCCTCAAAGAACCGTTTCAACTTGAAGAGATTAGGAAAATTGTGTTCTCCTTGCTACCTAAAAAGGTGCCTGGCCTAGATGGCTACATCGATATTTTCTTCAGAGCCTATTGGTAGATTATCCAGCATAATCTCTCAGTGGCGATTGGTCAGCTCTATCACCTTGACGGTCGTAACCTTCACCTCCTCAACTCGGCTCATGTATTGCTCGTGCCAAAGAAGCAAGACGCCACTAGTATCGCAAATTATAGGCTGATAAACCCAATCCACAGCGTGGGGAAAATTTTTTCCAAGTTGTTGGCAAATAGATTGGCGCCCGTGCTCAAGGAGCTTATCTCTACTAGCTAGACGGCCTTTCTAAGAACCTGTTTGGATCCATTAGCAGCTAATAGTTAGCTAGCTAACTATTAGTTGGAGGGTGTTTGGATCCACCAGCTAATATGTGGCTAATAGATGCTATTGTCCAGAATACCCATGCTATTAAATGTTATTGGTGGTAGACGCGAAGGGTATTTTTGTTAAATGCCACATATTAGCTATTATTAGCTGGGTTTGGCTAGCTAATGAGATAACCATTAGCTGGGTACCCAGCTAATAATTAGATGATCTATTAGCTGGGGGTGTTTGGATCCACTTCAGCTAATTTTTAGCATTTAACTATTAGCTGCATGGATCCAAATAGGCCCTAAAGCAGAGATCTATGCATGATAATTTTCTCTATGTACACAACACCACCAGATAGCTTCATAAGAGAAAATTTCTGGCTCTTTTTATCAAACTAGACATCTCTAAGGCTTTCGACTCGGTGAGCTGGGAATATCTTCTAGAGCTCCTAGAGAGCATCGGGTTCGGACATCGGTGGAGAGATTGGATATCGTTGATCTTTGGTTCGTCCTCCTCAAAGATTATTCTCAATGGAACTCCAGGACAATCGATTGCGCACAGAAGGGGAGTAAGACAGGGTGACCCTCTCTCAACGTTGCTCTTCATTCTAGCTATTGACCCACTCGAGCGACTGATGCGAAAGCTACCAGAGACTCCTTATTCTCTCAACTGCCGCTGCAAGCAGTTGGACTCTCATTGTCTCTATATGCTGATGATGTAGCTATGTTCGTAAATCCAGCAGTACAGGACATGCAGGTCTTCCAGGCCTGTCTCCATTTATTTGGGGAAGCCACAGGGTTTCACATAAATATACAGAACAGTGAAATTTACCCCATTAGTTGTGAAGGCTTAGATTTGTCGAGTGTTCTTCATGGTTTCCCGGCTGAAAGGAGAGAGTTCCCGTGCAAAATATCTAGGCTTGCCGTTGCACCCAACCAGGTTAAAGAGGGTTGGCATACAACCATTCATTGACAAAGCCCGAGCGAGGTTGGTGGGCTGGAAAGGGAAAATGCTTTCTAGGGTTGCTCATTTGGTGCAAGCAGATTCCATCCTCAAAGCGCTCGCCATCCATCACATCACTGTCCTTCCTTTGATAGCTTGGGCAACTAAGAGGATTGATAGGCTACAAACAAATTTCATTTGGAAGGGCAAGGACTCCTGTTCAGGCGAACACTGTTTAGTCAGCTGGTCTAAGGTCTGCCAACCGAAGTTCTTTAGAGGACTAGGTATCAAGGATTTTGACAGGTTCGATCAGGCTCTGCACCTACGCTGGCTATGGTATGAATGGACGAATTAGCACAGGCCTTGGGTAGGTATGGACCTACCATATGATGCCGCAGACAGAAGCCTTTTCAAGGCTAGCACGATGATCACGCTGGGAAACGGCCATACAGTAAAATTGTTGGGGATTGGTTTATTCGCCATAAGGACCATTTTGCCCTGACGGCTAAAAATCCACCGACCATAGGGTGCCCTTGGGAAAAAGGCCGAGGGGGATGCCCGAGCAACCCCATGCTCGAGCAACGAGCATACGTGCTCGCCTACGAGGTAATATGCTCGGCTACGAGCACGTCAAGCAAATATGAGCAACCATGCTCGGGGGCGGTGCGCTGAAGCTCTTGTTATGCTCGGAAGGACTCGGTCAAACCACTAAAACGGAAGGTGGCGACTAATTCGCCGAAGATCCGGGAAGGGTGTGCCAGAAATTCAAATGAGGCGCGAATTAAGGGCTCCGAATCGTGGGCGCAACAGATACAGAAACGTAGCACGATTATAGGGGGTAGTTGCCATGTATATAGCACGAGTACCTTGTATTTAACCCCCCAGTCCCTACGGTAAGAGGACGACTGGACAGAGATAGCAATAGCACACACTGCAAAATCATCCATATACACATAAAAAATACACTGGAGTAGGGTTGTTATCTCCACCGAGAGAGGCCCGAACCAGCATAAACCCTCGCGTGTCTCCTTAGCTCGGGCATTGCTCGGATGTTACCTCGCTCTCAAGCGAAGGGGCCTCTGTTGATCCCTCACTCAACAAGTAAGCTCGGCGGGAGCCCGTTCTCCAACCGTCGATAGCTGGCGCCGTCCGTGGGGATCGACAGTGCAAGTTCTGCTCGAGAAGAGTCCCCGAGGATGCCGAATCCCAGAGATACTCGAGATCTTTGTACCTTCGACGACGTCGAAGACGACGACATGTACTACGCCAACATTGGCGTCGCTGGTGTGTCCGATCTAGACGGTCACACTGAGTCTGGGAACTTTTCCCCAGCGTCTGCGGCGCAAGAGCGACACTCTCGTTCTCCACGCAATGCCCTCGAAGACGACGACGACGATTATGATGGACTCTATAATGGTCTAGATATTCCGGATCAGATCGATTTCAATCACGAGACAACGTCCCAGGGAGATACCATGATGTCTCCCTCACGTTCATCTCACTCTCGCCATGTTAACATGGCCGGGAGCCATGTCGAGCCCGAGGTAGAATCCTCGGGGGCTGCCAGGCGTGATCGCTACAAGGTAGCCAGACATCATCTGGAAGCATCCTTAGACAGGACCTTGGCGAGTATCCGTCGCCAAGCTCGAGATAGGCAGACTTCCAGAGAGGGAAATGCAACTCGTGAGAATTCCGGCGTGTGCCGTACCTCAGAACGCGAGCCCGAACGTCGCCGGAGCTCTCCGCCCCCCGTTCTTCAGAGCCGGGAGCGTCTGCAGGCTTTGGCGGTAGTCGTGCGCGACCTTCGCAATTTCCCCGAGCAAGTGGACTTGGAGGCGGTGGGTGCAGCCGTGGCTGAAGACCTGGAAAGATTGGCCGTGGACTTGAAAATCTCAGGACCACCCTGTGACGAGGGTACCCGGAGGGTTTCCCGGGACCTTCGAGGACACACCCCCGTTCGTTCGCACCGAGATGAGTCACAGAGCATTGATCGGAGGGTGTATCAGACAGTCGTCTCGCGCCGCGAGAGCTCTCAGAGCGATTCCCGAGCACCCTCGAGGCATTACGAATGCGCCTGACCAGAGTACGAGCGCTCTGAGCGTTCCACGACAGAGCGATCGCCCACGTGTCATCCTTGGGAAGTTTTCTCCCTACTTGGCCCGCGCGTCGGGCGACGAATTAGTGATGGTCGGGACGACCATCACGTCCGAAGGAGTCATCATGATACGCTGATATTCGGGTGTAGGGCTTTCACGAGCACCCTTAGGAATGTCACGTGGCCGACCAAGTTCAAGCCCGGGCACATCGAGAGGTTCAACGGGACCCAAAACCCAGATGAATTTCTCTCGATATACACCACCGCGATCTTAGCTGCAGGTGGTGACGAGGGAGTGATGGCGAATTATCTCTCGACGGTCTTGGGCGGGGTCGCTCGCACTTGGCTCTTCAACCAAAAGGAAGGGTCAATTCGCTTCTGGAAGCAACTCAATACTGCGCTCCGAGCAAACTTCCAAAGTTGCTACATTCGCCCCGGGAAGGAGTGCGACCTTGAGCGCTTGATCCAAACAGAGGACGAAACTCTGCGACAGTTTGTTCAGAGGTTTATCCAAGTTCGGAACTCGATCCCGAACATCTCGGATGAGGCTGTCATTCGTGCCTTCAAGTTCGGGGTACGAGACATCCGCTTCACGCAGGATTTAGAGATCCATCCAGACCTAACGGCCAACAAGCTTTTCCTCATGGCCGGCCGGTATGCAAACGCCGATGAAGCCGTCCAGTGGAAGAAGATGCTGGATGAAGGCAAGCTACCGCCTCAACCCAGGCTAGAAGTTTCCATGAGCAAAAAGGGTTCGAACTCCGTGGATAAGAAAATCAAAAAGAAGAAGAAGAAATAGCCTTCGCCGAACATAGTGGGAGCGCTCGAGCAGCAACAGCCTCGGGCCGTGCAACTGCAACGCCGAGGGATCAGTGCTCGGGGCAGAGGACGACCACCCCAGTGTCGCAACGACCAGGGGCGTGGCGAGCGCGCCACCCCGCAGAATGGTCAATACTGCCCGCTCCATCAGGCGTACGGGCACGACCTGAGGAATTGCCAGACGTGGACGTTCCACATGGAGCAGTTCTACAACGGCAAGGGTCCGATGCCAATGCTCCCGGAGCAGGACAACAACAACAAGGGCAAGCAGCCCGCCGACGAGGATGATGACATGGACTATCAGGAACCCCAAAATCACATCACAGTGATATTCGGGGGGTCTTCTGCCTATAAGTCTCGTCGAGAATTGAAGGAAGCCGCACGGGAGGTACATCATGTTACTCAGGGAAAGCCCCTCGTGCAGCAGCTCAGGTGGTCCGAGCTGCCTCTGACTTTCTCCAAGGATGACTGTCCCCTTGGAATGACCAAGCCACAGAAGCTCCCGATGGTCGTGAGCCCGACCATCAGCAATACTGCGGTGGGCCGAGTGCTCATTGACTCCGGGAGTTCCCTGGATCTGATTTCTGCTAAGGTCTTGGATGAGATGCAGATTCCTCGTCCCAAGATCAAAAGCATAGCGGTCCCTTTCTTCGGGATCGTCCCGGGCACTTCGATCAAGCCTCTAGGCCAGGTCGAAATTTGGAGGTCTATGTGGATGACATAGTTGTCAAGAGCAAGCTCGCCTCGGGTCATGTCTCTCCGACCTTGAGGAAACCTTTTGTAACCTCAATAAGCATAGAATAAAATTGAACCCAGAAAAATATGTTTTCGATGTGAAGGCGGGCAAGGTGCTCGGCTACATGATCGGTCCACAAGGCATTGGTGCAAATCCAGAAAAAATTAAAGCCATCGAGAACATGAGGCCTCCTACTTGCGTGAAGGAGGTGCAGGCCCAGACCGGTCGAATGGCCGCTCTAAGCTGCTTCATTTCCCGGTTGGGCGAGCGCGGGCTGCCTTTCTTCAAGGCCCTACGCAAACACGACGGCCGTAGGGGGAGACCCTCGTAGAGTGGTGGACAACCATCCGCAAACAGATCTCCTCAGCCCGACGCAGACATCTAGATGCAGTTTTGATATACTCTCTGGAATCTTTGGCAATCTTGACCACTCGGTAGAGGAAGTAGTTGGTCGAATCTCCCAAGATATAAACACCTATTCATTAGCCTTTTTAGAACTTACTGTTAGGGCATCTCTTCCTCAGTTCAAGGAGACCCCTGTCGGTTGCCCGGCTCGCTTTTTTATTGTAGTCTTTAGGCCGCTTAGGGTCCGCTCACTTTATGGTTTGTGCTGTTGGTGTGGCCTTTCGGGGCTCTTTTAGACTTTTGTTTTCTTTCCTTCCCTTTTGTACCTACTCTTTTGCTTTGAAATGAAAGGTAGAGCTCTTGCTAATTTTTTTTTTTAAAAAATCTTGACCTTACTCTGGGAGCTACGGTGTAAGTGGTGATCTCAAATAGCCTAACTAAATCCGAGATTTTCAGATCTAGACACCACGATCCTTAGCTGCGCTCTGATCGGGAGCAGTCCATATATATTGGTTTTTGGTCCCGGTTGCCAGCGCTAGAGAAAACGGATAAGCTGCAACTTGTGACACAAAAGTTTGGTCATCAAGTTCAACCTCTCCCAAAACCCATCCGATCGGGAAATTAGCGCAAGGCTACCGAAGGCCCTAAATCTCACCGAGTGGATCTCGGTGCTCCATTCTTCTTCATTGTGCAGGATCATCAACCAAAGGAGTCGATGCTCAAGAACTCAATCGAACACTAATGGCATCGTCATCTTCAATTCCGGGTTAGTTTATCTAATGACTTTAATTCCACATTAATCTTAGTGATCATGACTTAGGCTAGATTACAACTTAGACTTCAAATTTTCTAACATTTGGTATCCTCTAGCCTTAGCATGGTCCTAATCATCCCGGATTAGTGTCGATTTAGTTCTTGTTGTCGGCTAAGGTTGATTTAGTAATGTTCTTGGGTCAGATAGCACTTAGAAGGAGAGGATGAGATCAAATGCGATCCCTAGCTCCTAATCCCTTTCAGGTTTGAACCCAAAATCCCCAAAAGCCGAACCCTAAATCCACAATATTCCCAAAATCCCGAATCAATCAAAGAACCCTAAAGCATTAGAAGGGATTGGGGCATATCTTGATGGTCACCAGAGTTGCGTGTCGCCTTAGCTCGCCTGCGGATGCGCTCTATCGCACCGGCTCGTCCCATTAACTCGCGCGCGCGCCGTAGCAGCTCCGCTCGACCGCCGCTGTCTCGCCCGCGCGTTTGCTCGCCTTCGGTCGCACCCTCGCACGCCAGCGTCTTCGCCCGCTCGATCACTCGGGCGCAGTCGCCGCCTCACAAAAAAATTCGGGTCGGGGAAATTGGATTAGGGTTAGGGCTCCTCAGCCATCGCTCGTGGTTTTTGTTCGGTCTTCGATCGATCTGAACCGTTCGTTTCGGTTCAGCGGCTGTGATTCGTGCCGACTGGGCTGCGGGATTGTCTGGGCCACCGGACGCTTTTGGGCTGCGCGCATGATCGGGCTCGCACATTGGGCTGAACAGCAATCGTGGGCTGGCTGCGCCTCTGGGCCGCGGGCTTTACTGTTTTGAGCCATTTACTGTTTACTGTTTTTTCATTATTTGTTCATCATGCCTCATTTAATTTAGCAATAATTATTATTGATAATTTTTCCTGGGCATTATTATTGTTTTAACTTTATGGTTAATATTCTGGACATTAATATTTAGATCAATTTTATGTTTAATTTTCTGAGCAAATTAATTAATGTGTCCAATAATTTATTTCATGATTATTACTATTGTCTCTAATTAATATGGAACCAACGGGAAATATTAATTGGAGATTTAATAATGTTTGGGATTATTTTGTGATCATAGTTATACTCTTACCAAAGTTGATTATAATTATGTATCATACCTATTTAATGAAAAGTGGGATTATGTTATAACCATGATCATATTCTGACCAACGTTGTTTATGACCATGTGCTACCCATAGGTTACTTTAGTTCTTTTTCTGTCATTAGCATGTTATTAATCAGACCAACGTAGGGTTAATTTCATGCAAGACATTTACTTTCTCAAATGTTTACTGATCATATTCTATTTTCTTGATTCAGCCATGAACAACGCTAATGTTGCCGCTTATTTGAACGGCATTGAGCAGCTGATAGGACGAACTTTCCCTCTTGGAAGAAAAGAATTCAAATTGTCCTTGGAATCATGGATTTGGATTATGCGTTGCGTGAGAACGCTCCCATAGTTCATTCCGCTGATGATGAGAGTTTCGCTTAGAAAAAGAAACTCTATGACTCAACAACAGAAAAGTGGGAGCAGTCCAATCGCATGTCCTTGATGATAATGAAGAGCACCATCTCTGTTGCAATAAGGGGAGGAATCCCTAAATCCGACAACGCTAAGCAGTACTTGGCCTCAGTCGAGGAGCAATTTAAGGGCTCCTCAAAAGTTTACGCCAGTACTTTAATCATGAAGATGCTCACAAGTAAGTATGATGGCTCTAGCAGCGTTCGTGAGCATATCATGATGATGAATGATATGGCTGCAAAACTCAAGGGCATGACCATGGCCATTTCTGATGGGTTCCTGGTCCATTTTATTATAACCTCTCTCCCTTCTGAGTATAATGCATTCAAAATTAATTATAATACTCAGAAGGAGCAATGGACCATGAGCGAGTTGATCGCTATGTGTGTCCAAGAGGAGGAGAGGCTTAAGGCTGAAAGAAAGGACCAGGTTTTCCATGTTGGCCATGGGAAAAGGAAATTCCAAGGGGAAGCTAAGTCCAAAAAGAAGCTGCATTTCTCCCCTAAGGCTTAGTCAAGCAAGCCAAAGCAAAAGGAGAAGATCACTGCTATATCTACTTCTGATGGGCCCATCTGTCGTTTTTGCAAAACCAGTGGGCACATTCAGAAAGATTGTGCGGGTTTTATGAAATGGCTTGCTAAAAAGGGTAATGATGAAATTTCTTTTATTGATGAATCCCTTTATGCTAATGATTCTCCTAATACCTGGTGGATTGACTTAGGTGCCACTGTGCACGTTTCCAATTCATTGCAGGGATTCCTTACCGTAAAGACGGTAAGAAAGGGGGAGCGAAGCCTTAGAGTGGCTGATGGAAAGGAGACTGAAGTTGAAGCCGTTGGCACACTATCATTAGTATTAGATAGTGGCTTCACCCTTCTTTTGAATAATGTCGTTTATGTTCCTATTGTAAGAAGAAACCTCATTTCAGATTCTTTATTAGATGATGATGGATACACTTGTATCTTTGGAAACAATAAATGCCTTGTAAACTTTAATTCTAGTAATGTTGGTCTCGCAACTCGACGAGACATACTCTATATGTTTCATCTCTCTGGATCTCCTGTATAGATTAATGTGTGTGATGCCACCAATAAGCGAAAGAGAAGTCTAGGTGATGAGACTTCGTCGAAATTGTGGCACTGTCGTTTAGGCCACATTTCGAAGGGGAGAATGAAACGTCTCATTAAAGAAGAGATACTCCAACCTCTAGACTTCTCTGACTCAGATCATTGTATTGATTGCATTAAAGGGAAATATGTAAGACAGATTAAGAAAGGAGCCACACGAAGATCAGGAATTTTAGAATTAATCTACACTGACATATGTGGACCTTTTCCTGTGACTTCAGTTGATGGGTATAACTCCTTTATCACGTTCACTGACGACTTCTCCCGTTATGGTTATATTTTTCCCATTCGTGATCGATCTGAATCACTCGATAAATTCAAAATCTTTAAGGCTGAAATAGAAAATCAACTTAACTTGAAGATTAAAGTAGTGAGATCAGATCGTGGAGGAGAATATTATGGGAGACATGCTCCTTATGGACAAATTCCTGGTCCATTCGCTAAGTTTCTTTCAGAAAATGGCATAGTAGCACAATATTCCACACCTGGTGAACCTCAGCAGAATGGAGTAGCTGAAAGCCGCAATCGCACCCTTATGGATATGATGCGTAGCATGATGAGTTACTCCAGTTTACCAGTTAGTCTGTGGATGGAAGCATTAAAGACAGCCGCACACATACTTAATTGGGTTCCCAGTAAATCAATCCTTAAAACCCCTTATGAATTATGGACTGGAAGGAAACCGAGTTTAAAGTATTTGTGTGTGTGGGGTTGTCCTGCTGAAGCCAAAGTCTTTAATCCACATATTGGAAAATTGGATTCTAAGACAATAAGTTGCCATTTTATTGGATATCCTGAAAGGTCTAAGGGATATCGATTTTATTGTCCAAATCATATCACTAAGTTTGTGAAAACCCGCCATGTTGTATTCTTAGAGAACGATGAAATCAGTGGGAGCTCAGAGGCTAGGAAAATAGATCTTGAGGAGGTTCGGACTTATGTACCATTACCGATAATCCAAGAGACTATTGTTCCTATACCTCATATAGTTATACATTCAGCTGAGAATCCTGGAGTTGACCCCCCAACTGACGATTCAGGTATCAACAATACAACACCTAATGATGAGCCTCAACAGCCTCCTGTGATAACTAATGAACCACTAAGGAGATCACAGCGGCAAAAAAGATCAGCCATCCCTAATGATTATGCTGTATACATGAATGAGGATGTATGTGACATAGGGAAGGTAGATGATCCTATATCATTTAAGGAAGCCATGATGACTAAGGATTCATCCAAGTGGCTTGAAGCCATGCAGGATGAAATAAAGTCTATGAGCGTTAATGACGTTTGGGATCTAGTAGAAATTCCTAATGGAGTCAAACCAGTAGGCTGTAGATGGGTCTACAAAACTAAACATGATTCTAAGGAAAATGTTGAAAGATTCAAGGCAAGGATTTTAGCAAAAGGGTTTACACAGAGAGAGGGGATTGATTATATTTATACTTTCTCTCCCGTCTCAAAGAAAGATTCACTAAAAATTGTCATGGCGCTTGTTGATCATTATGATTCAGAGCTACATCAGATGGATGTCAAAACTGCATTCCTTAATGGTGACTTGCATGAGGATGTATTCATGGCTCAACCAGAAGGTTTTGTCGTGGAAGGCAAGGATCATATGGCATGCAGACTTAAGAAATCCATCTATGGACTAAAACATACGTCTAGACAATGGTATCTTAAGTTCGATGAGACCATAAAAAATTTCGGTTTCAAAGAAAATGAAATGGACAATTGCATATACATTAAGATTAAGGGGAGCAAATTCACTATCTTAGTACTTTATGTGGATGATATCTTGTTGGCTAGCAGCGATATGGATATGCTGTATGAGACCAAAAGACTTCTTTCCGCTAATTTTGACATGAAGAATCTTGGTGATGCCTCTTATGTTTTGGGCATTAAGAGTCACCGAGATAGGTCCAAGGGGATATTAGGCCTATTCCAAAAGGCATATATTGACAGAGTGCTTAAGATATATAATATGCATAACTGCTCTGTCACGCCTGCTCCTATTATTAAGGGCGATAAATTTGGAACATTCCAATCTCCAAGGAATCAATTAGAATCTGATCAGATGAAGGGGATTCCTTACGCTTCAGCTGTCGGAAGCATTATGTATGCTCAAGTTTGTACTCGCCTTGATTTAGCATTCGTAACCGGGATGCTTGTCAGATATCAATCAAATCCAGGGTTGGACCACTGGAAAGCCGTTAAGAAAGTCTTGCGTTATTTGCAAGGCACTAAGCACTACATACTCACATATAAGAAGTCTGATAACCTTGAGGTTGTGGGTTATTCAGACGCTGACTTTGCAGGTTGTGTAGATACTAAAAAATCCACATCAGGTTATATCTTCACACTTGCGGGAGGAGCCATTTCGTGGAAAAGCTCCAAACAATCCCTTACTGCATCATCAACGATGCAGGCTGAGTTTGTGGCATGTTATGAGGCTACCGGGCAGGCGGTATGGCTTAAGAACTTTATTCCCGGACTAAGAGTGGTTGACAGTATATCTAAACCACTAACAGTATACTGCGATAATAAGGCAGCAGTTTTCTATTCAAGTAACAACAAGTCAAGTGGTGCTGTCAAACACATTGACATTAAGTATCATGTTGTGAAAGATAGAATCCAGGATCAGACAATTGATGTCAAGCATATAAGTACTAAGTCTATGCTTACGAATCCGCTCACTAAAGGCTTACCACCCAATCTCTTTCGAGAGCATGTTACCGGCATGGGTTTATTGGAAAGCCTCTGATTCTGGAAATAAGGACCATAAGAATAAAACAAAATCCCATTAAGAATAAGTTATTATTCCATTGAGGTAGAATTGTATACTATGGATACTCGAGTTTCAGTGGTGTCTTTTGTTAACCGCTGTAATACTTTATCTTGGTATGCTTTTCTGTTGAAAATGGACTTATGTTATTAGCCTTTCGATCAAGTGGGAGAATGTTAGTGGTGATCTCAAATAGCCTAACTGACTCCGAGATTTTCGGATCTAGACACCACGATCCTTAGCTGCGCTCTGATCGGGAGCAATCCATATATATTGGTTTTTGGTCCCGGTAGCCAGCGCTAGAGAAAACGTGAGAAGCCGCAACTTGTGACACAGTAGTTTGGTCATCAAGTTCAACCTCTCCCAAAACCTATCCGATCGGGAAATTAGGGCAAGGCTACCGAAGGCCCTAAATCTCACCGAGTGGATCTCGGTGCTCCGTTCTTCTTCATTGTGCAGGATCATCAACCAAAGGAGTCGACGCTCAAGAACTCAACCGAACACTAATGGCATCGTCATCTTCAATTCCGGGTTAGTTTATCTAATGACTTTAATTCCGCATTAATCTTAGTGATCATGACTTAGGCTAGATTACAACTTAGACCTAGAATTTTCTAACAAACTGGACTCTTGATTTGTTCTGCGCTTAGTGTTAGTAATGTAATTCTAGAGAGTCTGGCACTGGTAATATCTGCTGCAGTAGCCTTCTCCATCTACTTTACGAACTCGTCTCTGTCAAAGTAACCCAAGTGTTGTCCGAGGCTGCAATTCTACTGGTTGTATTTTATCACACGCATGTGCTAATATTCATTTTCTTTCATTTTCACCATCTGCTTTGGCCTGTGTGGCTAGCCTCTGCACACTTTTTTTGTGTTCAGCTTAAATGTTGGGCAAATGGCATTTGGCTCTATAGCTCCATCTGTGCATGCGCAGTAGGCATTTAAAACTGACTATTTCCTCTTAATCTAGCCATCTAGGTTGCAGTGTATGTAAATGTGGTCTTTTCTGTTACTCGGCCAATTCCCTTGATCTCTGGCAAAACTGAACAGGGCAATCTTGATCTGGAGGTCTTCTTGTAGCTTGTTCTTGCCAGATTTCCTATTGATAGCTCGTAGGTTATACGCTAGTTGATGCCTTCTGTTTTGCATGTTGTGTTTCATGGGTCTGAGCTCTATGCGTTTCTATTTCTCAGGTAAGGATGAAGCTTGTCAGAAGTTGGCTTCCTGTCCTAAATGTCTGCAGGGACATAGTTCAACCCATGCATGGTGGATAGAAGACACAAAATTGCCAGGAGCTGGAGGAGACGTTTCTTCAGATCATCTCCAACCTTGCCTGTCCCAGACGCTCGGGAGCTGCAACAACAATGCCTCGGGTTCCCTACCGGCAACGTCGACGACCGCTGTTGGAGTTGTCCGGTCAATGCGTGCTTTGTTTCGTTGTGCATCCTCAGATGTAATTAACCGTAGGCCCTCCCTAAATCCCCTGGATTTAGCCTAGCGCTGCCTTTTGTATATCCTGTTTTATGCACCAAGCTATCCATAATTAGTTAATTACTGCTGAGGTAAATGGTACAGAGTCCATTATTATTATTATTATTATTATAGATAAAACACTGGTCCTAGCTCATATTGTGCTCTGTACGTTCTCGACACCCGACCAGGGTTCACCTTACCGTTTTTGCTTAGGAAATCGAGGGTAGCATGGTACCGATTTTCATAAAATCGCAAAAAATCGTATGGGTTTGAAATCTTAATTTTTGAAAAAATGCGGAAAAATCGAAAATCTACCGATTATCTCTCGATTTTCACTGATTATCGCGATATTTGGACCGGCCAATTGAATGTTTCTTAGAGCCGATTTTCTTTCGATTTTCTCTTGATTTTCACCGATTATCGTGATATTTACGTCGCATAATTTTTTTTGAATTTTTGAATTTGTCCGATTTTTCGAGCGATTTTAAATATCTTACCCCACCGATATGTTCGATAATCACAATTTTCATCCGATTTTCCGCGATATTTGAATCCCTGCACCCGACATTAGAATATGTGCTCATGCTACAGGTCGAATCGTTTCCAGATCAGTCGCCTGATTTATGTCGCGTTTTTTTTTTGTTCTTGTTTCCGGTAGAAGATTAGCAGACGACGTGGTTGACCAGAATTCAGAGTCCTCTTGTTCTTCCTCCATTCTCTTTAGGCACGCAGAATTCAAATGCGGTAGAGGTCAACGTACGCAACACCATTCATTTTCAGCATCATGCCATTCATCTGGTCGTATGCAAGACCCAGAATGTTTCTAGAAGCCAACCGGTGGTGAAGTTTTGTCGCGTGAGTTCGCAACAGAAGTTTGATCGATCATTGCTACGACCTTTCTTTCTTCATCTCAATCCTTGCACACACAATTAAAAATAGCATTAGGGGCTTGTGGGGAAGAAGCAAGATGCTTCGGCAGCTTTGCTCAACTTGCATTCGACGCCATCCCTTTCTACATTATTACTCTCTCTTTCTCTTCGTGGATAGTTATCGTTTTGAAAGTTTTGAATATAGTACAGTCAAATTTTTAAAATTTTAACTATTTTTTTAATATTTAAATTAGATATATAAAATTATATAAAAATTTATCTTGAAAGATACTTTATAATATTATAATATTATTAGATTTTATAAATATATTATAATATAAATAAGTAGTTAAAGTTGTGTTTTGCCGGTCATGTCAATATCTAAAACGATAATTATTTATGACTGATAGTACATCCTTATTCCAAAAGCACTCAGCTTTAACTCAATTACTCAACCCGAAAGACAAGTCAAAAGCACAGGCCAAATTTATCTCGTCTTCCTCCCATCGACATTACGAGACCATGACGAAGAGGAAAGGGCAAAGAAGATCAGAAAGAATCGGAACGAAGACACCAGTCAGGAACACAACATGGATTTTACCGGCTTCTACGCACTCGAATGCAAAGAAAAACGCAACGACGAGTCCATCGACGAGAGGCAAAGAACCTAGTAAAACCCCTGCACCGGCCACCGGCGGTCGGGGTCCGGCAGCCACGACGACCGCTTCTTCTTCTTCTTCTTCTGCCCCTCCTCGCCGCCGCCGTCCTCCCCCTCCTTCTCGCCGTCGGAGCTCTTGGAGTCGCCGTCCGACGAGCCGCACCCTCCGGCGGCCCCTCCTGACTTGTGCCTGGACCGCACGTACTCGATCAGCCTCCACGCCGCCGGCTTCTGCTGCGGCGTCGGGGACGCGCGCTGCTTGGCAACCTGCATCTGCCGCTCCGGCGGCGGCGGGTTCTTCAAAGCTGCGTCGGGGTCGTCGCAGAGGCGCGCGGACTGGGACAGCCGCTCGTACTCCGGCAGCGGCACGGTCTCCTCCGACGCAACGTCCCCATCGCCGCCGCCGCCGTTGCCGATGCAATCCATGAGCAGCAGGTGCTGGTGGCTGTTGGACCTCCGCTTGCCGAACCTTGAGCCCCTGCCGCTGGTGTTCTGGCCCTGCTCCTCCTCATCTCCCCAGTGATCCAGGATGTCCATATTTAACGCGGTTCTTGGCGCCACAAACCATGCATCCTCTCTCTCAAAATCTCAGTCGCGGTGTCGCGTTGGTCGAATAAATTCCCTGCAAGTGTGTGTGGCGGCCGACGGGGCAATGGGAGATTGGGAATGCGAAAGGACGCAGAAACCGGCAACAGGGGACGGGATAGTGTTTGGGATGGAAAAGTTTGGCAAGGATTGCCTCTCGCTAGTGGGGTACTACGTACTTAAGTTGGGTGTTTGACTTGGAGGGTCGTTGCGCGCGACGCTAGCTTACGTGTCACTTGAGAACGGGGTAAGGGGTCCACCTGTCAGCGGAACAGGAGTACGGTTGGATGGACGAGGTGGATTTTGACGGCGCTCCAACCGGAGGAGTACACCTTCGGAGGCAGGCACTACAGGCAGGGAGTATATCAACCAGTTCAAGTGAAATCAATGTTACGTAATTTCTTTAGTATGTAAATACATAATCTTTTTAGGGAGTGTATAGGCATCATCCGAATGTTTTTATCCTAAAAATCATCCAAACTTTGGACCATACGATCAAAACACATATCCGTAGGATCAACCCACCTCGAATTCAGGGGGTGTGCATCAATCTAAAAGCAAATCCAATGACCTAGAATTTGGATGATGGTTGCTAAAGAAAACATTCGGATAAAACTTATCAAAACCCATCTTTTTATTATAAATTAGTGTTATGATTCTCGTAACAGCCCGACGACCCAATAACCCGTTCTTTTAGACCCTTCTCCTGCACACCTTGTCTTCTCGCCCCAAATTCACAAAACAACATCGACCGTTATGCAAAGATCTTTTTAGTATGGGAGTATCAATCATTAGTGCCATTTGCGCCTGTCGTGAGGAGCTGCAAATTCGGTCAAAACCTCGGGATTTGACCGTATTATTCCCAGATATGACATACATAGCGATAGTATGTATTAGAATCATTTGGATCTCTTGGCCACCGTACTTGGTGAAGTCCGGACATTATTTGCCATTGTAAACGGTTAACTAAAACCGAAAAAACCTCTGGAGGATCGAAATTCGAAAATAAAAAATATCGAGTGAAAAACCGCTCTAAAATCGTCGGAAGTCGAAGGGTTAGGAATTCAAATTTTTTGAAAAAAAATTCAAAAAAAAATTCAAAAAAAAATCGAAAACCGACCTGACCACGTGCTGGCCACTGACGCACTACCATACAATTTCTAACAGAAAACCGATCGGTTTTGTATCGCATAATTTTTTTCAGATTTTTGAATTTAACCAATTGGTTTTATATATCGAATCGAATCGACTCGATACGATCGAAAACCGCAAAAATTGATTGGTTTTTTCGCAATTTTGTGAATCCAATATTCCAATCAAGACATCATTTCGAGACGATCTATTTTCTCAGCATCTTTAGATCCGGAAGGAACAAATAATTCTTCTCTGGTTCCCAACTATAGATTACACACGGCGATCATGGTTCCTCGAGATGCCTCGCCTTGCTAAACAAATCAGAAACCGTGATGAACAGGTGGTGTACTGGTGGTACTTGTTTTGGACAAAACTAGCTGCACAATCTTAGAGGCTAGTTCTGTATGGAAGTACGATAATGACCATACTCTGTAGTGTGTAGTGGTGTAGTAGTACTTGGGGGAAATAAATTATATGCAACGGTGTTGTATATCATGGCCCATGCAACACCGTACGGATTGACGCCATGTGTCCCGCTTCCTCAATCTAGGCTCCATAGATTGAGGAAGCGGGACACATGGTGTCAATCCGTACGGTGTTACACATGCTCTGATATATAACACCGTTGCATAGAATTTATTTCCGTACTGGGGATTTGCTTGGGTTAGATCAAGCGCCGACGTGGATACATGCACGCCATGCGCGCACGGCTACCACGACATCACTGCTTTTACACGCCAAGAGCCCAAGACCCATATGGCGAGAAAACAGAATGACCGGTCTTGGTCAACACGATACGATTGGACCAGTGAGAATATCCCAAGCTTGCCACGACCACGTTAGATAGCCGTGACCGTGTCATTCTATATAAGTCGTTGTAGCTCCTGTAAAAGATTGAAATGACTTGTAAAAATAAATCAAACACAGCCTACGCAATCAAGATATTTTTGGCGCAAGAAAATCATTAATCATAGGCAAAGGCGGACCCAACGACGGGTCAAGGGAGGCTAAGGCTCACCCTACCCCTGATGAAACTATGGGTACCCTGGAGGGCGGCAGCCGGTCGGGCGATGAGCCAATGGCCAGGCGGCCGACTGAGGAGGCGTGACGAATGGGTGAGCCGACGAGGGTGGCGGCCGGCCGAGGAGGCCCAAGCCCTGAGCACAACGGCAGGAGGGGAAACGGTGACCGGTTGGAGGTCTCGCAAAGCAGTCATGGCAGCGAGGAGATAGGCAACGCGGGAGGAAGAAGAAGCGAGGAGGGAGAAGGCCCGATGGCTAGTACCCACCACTACCACAAAAAATGACATCACAGACGGTTCTAAAAAGTCATCACAGATGGTTTTGTGAACTATCTGTAAGTATGTATCAGTGATAATAACGTTGCATCACAGACGGTTTTTGAATCATTTATGAAACACCTATCACAGATGGTTCTTAGGGAAAACCATATGTGATAAGAACCGTCTGTGATAATTGTATATCACATACGGTTCAAAGTTCCAACCGTCTGTGGTACGAGATGTATCCAGTGGCGGAATTAGGCCCATGGCAAGCCGGGCTTCAGCCCTGGGCTTAGAAATTAGTACAGTGTATAGCCCAGGTATATCTAGCTTCAGCCCTGAGCTTAGAAATTAGAAATATGCTAAAAAAAATTGCTATTAGTTATATGCTTAAAAGTTTAGCCCGAGGCTTGCAAGTTTTCTGGTTCCGCCACTGGATGTATCATAGATGTTTTTATGTAAGGTACTGTCTGTGATATAATTTTGTATTGCCGAAACTTTTTCTATTTACTGGCTAGCCTCAGGAAATGTTAGCCATGCCCTATGAAACAAGCAGATCGTAGACTAACAATCACTAACAATCACTTATCAGTTATCAGTGTATCGCTGTCGTTACCGCGCAACGCCTTGAGCTCACGTACGTACCAGCCGCGCCCAGTCACTGCACGACGATCCGCCTTCGGCCACGGCCGCGCCTCGCCGCTGTCTCGTCCTTGCCGTCTCCCATTAGCCTTGATACCACGCTCGCCACCGCCTCCAGGTCCGCCTTTCTGGCCACCTCCCGCACCCGCACGCCCACGCGGAGCACCTCCACGAGGGACGCCTCGTTCAGGAACTGCTCGGCGCGGTCGCTCGGAGCGGCCACGTCGCGAGGGGCACGCCGTGAGTTAGTCACGCAGGATGCTCACCTGCGGAAGGAAATGAAAATGTCTGAACTTAGCAACTAATGCAACCATGCGACTATGATTACTTCGACATTTCGCCCCCTAATCATGTTGCACTCTGGTTGATATTTACGACTCCGACTCGATCTCGCATCTCCAAAAACTTCGCCCGGCCCAGCGGCTTCGTCAGAATATCAGCCATCTGATCATCGGACCTGACGAAGTCCACATCAATACTCCCTGACCCTAACGCATTCCCTGATGAAATGGTAGCGTGTATCGATGTGCTTGCTTCGATCTGTCGTGCATCACCGGATTCTTGCATAACGAAATCGTGGACTTGTTGTCAATCTTCAGCACCGGCTTCATACTTTCTTGCTTCAGCAACTCTCCAAGCAAACGCCCAAGCCAAATCCCCTGGCGTGCAGCTGTTGTAGCAGCGACAAATTAACTCTGCCTCACAAGAAGATAGCGCTGCTACTTTTTGTTTCTCCAGAATCTTCCTGGCATATGCTGCTTGACAGATTGATATACCTTCAGAGGTTTGCCTTACTTCCATCCCGAGATAATAGCTTAGCAAGCCCAAATCCGTCATACTAAAGAGCCTATTCATGTCATCTTTGAACTTGACTATTTCTGCTGCATTGCTGCCGATTACGACAATATCATCAATGTAGACTCCCACTATCAGCATCCCACCATGAGAACCCCTTCTGTAAACTGCATGTTCAGTTTGCCCTCTTGCAAAACCGAGTGACAGAAGGGTGCTGTCGAGTTTCACATTCCAGGCCCTAGGCTCTTGGCGAAGACCATATAACGCTTCCTTCAAACGCAGGACTTTATGTGGCTCCTCCTCATCCTCAAAGCCGGGTGGCTGCAGCACGTGGACTTCTTCTTGCAAATCACCATTTAAGAAGGCTGACTTTACATCCATGTGGTGGACTTCCCACCCTTTATGGGCTGCCAATGCAATTAGAGTTCTGACAGTCTCCATCCGAGCCACGGGAGCGAAAACCTCATCAAAATCCAGCCCATGCTGCTGCACATAGCCCTTTGCAACTAACCTTGCTTTGTGCTTCACGATTACCCCGGATGAATCTCTTTTGATCTTGAACACCCATTTTAATCCTATAGGTCGATGACCAACTGGTGGCTCCCAGGTATTGTTATCTTCAATGGATTTTATCACAGCGATCATGGTGTTCCTCCAGCACTTCTCATTTTCAGCCTCCTTGAAGCTCGATTGCTCTTCTGCACCCAGCCAGCAGAGCCCGCTGTACTGAAAATTTTGGACAGGAGTACTCGTGTCTAAGCAATCTTGCACAAGCATGTACCTTCTTGGCCCATCATTACTGGACTGAGACACATCATCAGGGGGTGATGCAGATTGAGTGCCAAACTGAGTCACTGACCCTAGATCATCCTGCGTTGGGGCCGTTGGAATGCTCGCTGGGGTGTGTGCTCCCGATGCCGGCTCATCAGTACCGCTGGGTTCAGGGAAACCTGTTGCCGGACCGTGTACATGGACTGAATACCTCACTGTAAACAGATCATTCGAACTCACCCCAGCCTCTACACTGTCCTCGATCTCTCAACTCCTTCGAATCCCATGCATTATCCTCCTCAAAGATTACATCTCTGGACACATGCACCTTCCTTCCAACAGGATTTTGATAACATTTTGACACTGCGGTCGTCCAGCTTCTTCAGGTTCGGGAGCACAATCTTCATATGGGCCAAACCTCCAAATGTGCGAAAGTAATAAGTAACGCACACTCGGTTTCCTTCCAAACCAGGCTTCACACGGCGTTTTACCCTGCACTCTCTTGGTAGGTGCCTCATCCTTGGATGCCAACAGCTTCAACCACATGAAGCGACTCAGGTCATCTACCAACAAAAGAAAGTACTTCTTCTTGCCTGGCGTCTCAGGGGTAATGGGGCCACACAGGTCTCCATGAACAAGATCAAGAAGACTCTCTGCTCGGCACTTCGCTTCACTAGGAAATGGTGCGCGGCGCTACTTCCCAATGATTCAGCCGTCACAGACTTGGTTCGGGTGGTCGAGGCATGGCAAACGTCAAACCTGCTTAACAACGTGCTCGACAACCACGTCGCGGTCTCCATTGTCCCGGTGCTGCGGTCGGCGCGATGGCAGCGTCTGCGATCGGTGACGCCCTCGACGCGGTCGAATCCTTGAGAGTCCACTGGCTGGCGCCGATATGATCAACATGAATGATTACACCACTCTGATACCAAGTGCTGGAAATCAGAGGCGAGAATCCACGTGAACTTCTGGATGCACACAAGCAACAACACACGCAAGTCTGGAAACGCAAGAACATTGGCACACATACATGTTGTACTCTAAGGATCTTAATGCCTAGATTAGAACGCCTAGATGCGGGTCTTAGGATGTACCTTCGGGATTGGATGACGAGGCCATTGCCTGTGTCGGGGTCGACGCAGCAGTGGCGTGGGGAAGACTTAGGTTGAGGCAGTGGAGAGGACGACGGCGCCTCAGTCCGTCCTGCAGAGAAAGACGGCGAGGCCTTCCCGTTGCTCCCATACGCGAGTAGATTGGGTCTAATAGTTTATTGGGGGGTGAGTGAACCAGAGAACGTGGGTTCTATTGCCCCTCATCCCTTCCTTTATATAGCACACGTGCAACAGGGGGCCACAACCAAATATAGTTAGTTGCGCCCCCGATCAAGGCGCGAGATCAATCTAACATTCTCCCCCTTGATCTCGAGTCTAAAATAGTTTGACTAGACATCAAATCCGCTTATTAATAGATTAGTGTATTAAGACCAAGGTGTTCCGACAGTCAGTTACGTGCTGTTGAACTTAATGACTATAATACACCTTTCTATCTTAAAACGGAAACTTAATCTTGTGGGAGATGGTTGCTTATTTGACCCCTTATATCCAGAATCATAGGCTTTCCAATAATCCCATGCCGGCTACGTGTTCTCTGAACACATGTGGTGGTAAGCCCTTAGTTAACGGATCCGCAAGCATTCGCTTGGTACTTATATGCTCAATTCTTATAGTTTGATTCTGGATTTTCTCCTTCACAACATAAAACTTAATATCAATGTGTTTGGCAGCACCACTTGACTTGTTGTTATAGGAGTAAAATACTGTTGGTTCATTGTCACAGTATAACGTGAGTGGTCTTTCAATGCTGTCTACCATTCTCAATCCCGGTACGAATTTCTTAAGCCATAGTGCCTGCCCGGTTGCCTCATAACAAGCTACAAACTCAGCGTGCATTGTCGACGATGCAGTGACTGTTTGTTTGGAGCTTTTCCATGAAATAGCTCCCCCTGCGAGGGTGAATACATAACCTGATGTGGATTTCTTAGTGTCTACACACCCCACAAAATCTGCGTCAGAGTATCCCACAATCTCGAGGATACTCGACTTTCTATACGTTAACATGAGGCTTTTAGTTCCTTGCAAATACCGCAAGGCTTTCTTAACTGCTTTCCAGTGATCTATTCCTGGATTTGACTGATATCTGACAAGCATTCCGATTACAAATGCTAAGTCAGGGCGAGTACATACTTGAGCATACATTATACTTCCGACAGCTGAAGTGTATGGAACCGACTTCATTTGATCGATCTCATATTGGTTCCTGGGACATTGAAAATTCCCAAACTTATCACCCTTGACTATTGGAGCAGGCGAAGCCTTACACGCATGCATACTGTATTTCTTAAGAACCTTTTCTAAGTATGTCTTTTGCGATAAGCCTAATACCCCTTTTGTTCTATCTCGGTAGATCTCAATTCCTAAGACATAAGATGCTTCACCGAGATCTTTCATATCAAAATTTGAGGACAAGAAACTCTTAGTTTCTAGAAGTAGATTTTTATCACTGCTTGCCAGCAGGATATCGTCTACATACAAGACTAGGAAAATGAATTTTCCATTCTTAAACTTAGTATAAATGCAATTGTCCTCCTCATTTTCTTTAAAATCAAAATTTCTTATAGTCTCATCAAATTTAAGGTACCACTGTCTGGACGCTTGTTTTAGTCCATAAATGGATTTCTTTAGTCGGCATCCCATGTTTTCTTTCCCTTCCACAACAAAACCTTTGGGTTGAGCCATGTATACATTTTCATATAAATCTCCATTAAGGAATGCCGTCTTAACATCCATTTGATGTAATTCTAAATCATAATGTGCTACAAGCGCCATAATGATTCTGAAAGAATCCTTTGTCGAAAGCAAAGTAGAAGGTTTCATTATAATCGATCCCTTCTCTCTGAGTGAACCCTTTTGCCACGAGTCTTGCTTTGAACCTTTCGAGGTTCCCTCTGGAGTCACACTTAGTTTTGTAGACCCATTTGCAGCATACTGTTTTGGCTCCTTTAGGAATCTCTTCCAGGTCCCACACTTTATTCGTGTTCATGGACTTCATTTCATCTTCCATGGCTGCAAACCACTCAGATGAATGGGGACTTCTCATGGCTTCCTCAAATGAGGTGGGATCACCATCTGTTTCTAATTCTTCACTTATATAAACTTCATAATCAGCAGAAATTGCTGATTTCCTGTTCCGTTGCGACCTCCTGAGAGGTTCTGGAGCAAGTTCGTTGTTCGATACAGGAGGCTGCTGTGGCTCTTCAGGTGCAGCTATAACAGGTTCATGGGGCTCCATGACAATAGGAACCTCAGGAATGTCAATAGCTGCATTAGGAGAGCCGACGGCAGATGTTGCAACCACTGGAGGTGCAACAACAACAGGTATCGAGAAAATGGGCTCTTGAATCATCGGAGTTGGGGCATAGACCCGCTTCTCCTCAAGGCTTATTTCTCGGGATACCATGCTCCCCCTGATCATATCTTCCTCTAAGAACACAGCGTGTCTCGTTTCTACAAACTTAGTCTGTCTGTCAGAGATGAGAAAGCAGTACCCTTTTGATCTTTCAGGATAGCCAATGAAATGGCAACTGACTGTCTTAGCATCTAACTTTCCAATATTTGGATTAAATACTTTAGCCTCAGCTAGTCAACCCCACACATGTAAATAATTTAAAGTGGACGTCCTCCCAGTCCATAACTCATATGGTGTTTTAGGCACCAACTTACTGGGGACTCGATTAAGAATATGGGCAGCGATTTTTAATGCCTCCATCCATAAATTAACCGGTAAAGTGGAGTAGCTTATCATACTACGTACCATATCCATTAAGGTACGATTACGCCTTTCAGCTACTCCATTTTGCTGAGGTTCGCCCGGTGTTGAATACTGGGCCACTATGCCATTTTCCTGTAAGTACCTTGCAAAAGGTCCAGGAACCTGGCCATAAGGGGTATGTCTACCATAGTACTCCCCTCCACGGTCTGATCTTACTACCTTGATCTTTAGATCATGCTGATTTTCAACTTCAGCTTTAAATATCTTAAACTTATCTAGTGCTTCCGATCGTTCTTTGATCGGATAGATGTAGCCATAACGCGAAAAATCATCAGTGAATGTTATGAATGAATCAAAACCATCCACTGACTTCACAGGAAAGGACCACAGATGTCTGTGTGAATGATTTCTAGAATTCCTGTGCTTCGTTTGGCAGTCTTTTTAATTTGCTTAGCATATTTGCCCTTAATGCAATCAATGCAATGTTCTGAATCTGAGAAGTCTAACGGGTGGGGAATATCTTCTTTGATTAATCGATCAATCCTCCCCCTCGAAATATGGCCTAAACGACAATACCATAATTTCGAAGACGTCTCATTTGATATTCTCTTACGCTTATTACATTCATTCACAGATGAAGAGGCATTCACAATATTCACATCATTGCTTTGGGAAACTAAATAAAGCTTGTCTTGCATGAAAGCAAGACCGACATCAATGTTATTGAATTTAATCAAACATTTCTTATTCCCAAAATGACATGTATAGCCATCATCATCTAAACAGGATACTGAAATCAAATTTCTCCTCATGGAGGGTACAACTAAAACATTATGTAAACGGAGAATGAAGCCATTATTTAATTCTAAGGGGAGTTCTCCAATAGCTTCGACGTCAACTTCGATGCCATTGGCGACTCTAATGCTTCTTTCTCCTCTTTTCAGGATCCTCTTCGTACTTAATCCCTGCAAAGAATTAGCAACATGAACAGTTGCGCCTGAGTCAATCCACCATGTATGAGTGGGAAAGTCTAAATACAGGGATTCATCTATGAATGTAATCTTATCCTTACCATTTTTGTTCAGCCATTTGAGAAACTGAACACAATCCTTCATGTAGTGCCCTTTCTGATTGCAATGCCTACATGTATCCTTGTCTACCTCTGCTGGAGCCTTGCCCTTGCCTTCATAAGGCTTCTTGTCCAAGGAAAATTTCTTATTGTGAGGTTTGCCCTTATTCTTAAAAGAAGGCTTAGATTTGCTCTGAAAATCGCTCATTTTCTTTGAAGTTGACTTGAAATGATTGATATGGTCAAGTCGTTGAGCTCTAAGCCTTTCTTGTTCTTGAGCACACATAGCCATCAATTTTTCTATACTCCATTTTTCACTCATGGAGTTGTAATTGACTGCAAAAGTCTCATATTCCTTTAGTAAGGAATTCATGATAAATTGCACCAAATACCCTTCTGATATTTCCATTTCCATGGTTTTGAGTCTGGCAACTATGTTGCTCATTCTCAGAATGTGCTCTCTTATGTTACTTTGCCCATCGAACTTCTCATTTGAAAGCTTTTGCATGAGAGAGCTCGCATACATCTTAGTAGAACCAGTGAACTGGTTCTGAACTTTGCTAAGGTATTCCTTAGCACTAGCACATTCTGGGATGGCACTTCTTATTCCTTCCATGATGGAATTTTTAATTACCATCATGCACTTACGATTAGAATTTTCCCACTTCACACGCTCAAGGTCGTATGCCATTCTTATGGATGGATTATTCTCAGCACCCGATTGACCATCAGGGACTAGCTGAGGCTCAGTGGGACGATCATGCGTAATTGCATAATCGATGTCTGAGAGAGCAAGTGCCATCTCAATCTTCTCCCTCCAAGAGGGATAATTTCCCCCATTTAGAGGCTCAATTGCAGAGATCAAACTCATGACATTTGAAGTATTTGAACCTTCGGAAAGAAAATAATTTAATCAGAATACTGAAATAAATACATGAATTAATTTAACGTTGGTTCAATTAAAACTTGATCTTAATCAAAATTGTTCTACTTCTAAATCACCGTTGGGCAGAATTAGAATAGAAAAAAATTTAAACTTAATTATGGTGAATTTTATCATCAACGTTGGTCAGAAGATAAAATTCCCATGCTAATGAAACAATCTTAATACAATTTTCCGATTTAAATTTTCACGTTGGATCAAAATTTAATCGGAAGATTAAACTTCAACTTTAGCAGTGGAAAAATAAACTAATTAACTCAGGGCTTAAAATAATTGAGTTAATAGACTTAATACAATTTTCAATTAAAATTTCACGTTGGATCAAATTTAATCAAAAATTTACACTTAAACTTTAGCAGCGGAACCAAAAAAAAATTTAACTCAGTGCTTAATCTTAATGCAATTTTCCAATTAAATTTTCACGTTGGATCTAATTTAATCGGAAAATTAAATTTAATCTTAGCAGCGGAAAAAATAACTAAACTCAGTATTTAAACCAATAAAGCATTAAAGGCAAATATGAATTTATATATATATATATATATATAACAGCAAAAGGTCCTAATAGGTTTGGACTGGAATCGCCCAAAAGACTTCATGCGCCCTGGGCTTTAAACCCCCGCGTGGGCCTTTGGCTGCCATTCGGCCCATTTGGGAAAAGGGCTAGCGCAGGCTAAGCTGTGCCGTCCGATTGAATTGGACAGCCGAGATTGCTTCGGGATGCCATAAGAACCGAAAAAATCGGCTCCCCCAAAAAACCCTAACAAAATCCCGTGAACTTCGGATCTGAGGCGCACCTGCGCAAGGCAGCGGCGGTGGCTGGCGGCTGCTCGCGCGGATGGAGGCGCTGGGAGGGCCACGCCTGCGCGTCGGCGCGGAACGGCGCAGCGTTGCCGGCATTGCCGGCCGCGGCAGGGCGAGCGGCGGCGCTGGTGCACGCACAAGCGGCGGCGCCAGCTTGGCGGCGCGATGCGTGAGGACGCGCTGCGACGCACGGATGGCAGCAAGCGCGCAGGCGTGCAGACACGCGCAGGAGCGGCGGCGGCTCGCATGGCCGTGAAGCACGCACAGGCGACGCTTCGCGCACACGCATGGCTTGGTAAGAAACTTTTTCCCCTTTTTTTTTATCCGGTTCTATGCAATCTTGGGTTAGCGTTTCTTTGGATTTTGGGGATTTGATCTTCCCTTTTACTTGCTATGCTCGGTTTTTGGATCTACCCGAAGGGGATCTTCTCTAGGGTTAAACTAGGCATTCTAAGTCAAGCTCTGATACCATTGTTGTACTCTAAGGATCTTAATGCCTAGATTAGAACGCCTAGATGCGGGTCTTAGGATGTACCTTCGGGATTGGATGACGAGGCCATTGCCTGTGTCGGGGTCGACGCAGCAGTGGCGTTGGGAAGACTTAGGTTGAGGCAGTGGAGAGGACGACGGTGCCTCAGTCCGTCCTGCAAAGAAAGAGACGGTGAGGCCTTCCCGTTGCTCCCGTACGCGAGTAGATCGGGTCTAATAGTTTGTTGGGGGGTATGTGAACCAGAGAACGTGGGTTGTATTGTCCCTCACCCCTTCCTTTATATAGCGCACGTGCAACAGGGGGCCACAACCAAATATAGTTAGTTGCGCCCCCGATCAGGGCGCGAGATCAACCTAACAATACAAAAACAATACCAGACGAGAGACTTTGGTGCCGCGCATCAAACTGCGGCGTTTCTGGTGCGCTATCCTTTATTCAGCGCTTGAGAGTGAACGAACACCGAAAAACTGTTGCAACATCTGGCCCATCTAGTTGCGAGATCCGTAGCTCACGCCATCCCATGACCCCATTGTAACAACCTCCAAATAAAAATAATGGGAAATTAAAAGCTTAAAATTGAATTCTTGGCCTTTAATTGAATTTTCTTTGTTTTTTAAATTCTTTTGGGCTTTTATCATTTAAAGAAAGGGTTTTGATAAGTTTCATCCGGATGTTTTCTTTAACAACCATCATCCAAATTCCTGACCATTGGGTTGATCCTACGGATGTATGTTTTGATCGTACGGTCCAAAGTTTGGATGTTTTTTGGGACAAAAACATCCGGATGATACCTATACACTCCCTTAAAAAAAAGCTTTCAATAGCTAAAAGTAGTGAATCCTTGATTTTAACTTTCAAAATCAAACAAACAAATAAATCATTAGCAAAAAGACATCCATATTAACAAAAAGATTAAAAGCAACAATTAAAATTTACAACTTAATTGTTATATATAATTACATCACAATTCAGTAAAAGCCTACCCAAAACTAAAATCCTTGTCATGTTAATCATCCTTAACACATCCTCTCCTTAGCATTCAAGATTTGTTAAGACCTGGGCAAACGACATGATCTCTCTAAAAACCACAAGCATATATACACATGTATACATATGCACATAGATCCAAAATTCTAGCATGTTATAAAAATACACTTCTACACAGACATAGACATATACACATGTAGATACACTTAATCTTGACAAGCAAGTATTATACACATTTCCATAAATACACATTCAATTTAGACGTCATCACAAATAAAGCATCTAATTTAGGACAATAATATTCAAGAGTATCACTTTTATTCATCCCAATTCGAAATGTCAGAGGGATTAAAATAGGTTCATATTCCATTCACATACATCAAGATTTACATCTTGAAATACAAGTTCAGATCTCATACAAAATTTTTACACTTCAATCATCATGAGTTTGTCAAAGGTATGATCTGTTACAACCAAGTCCAACCTTAAACAGTGCACAATTACATTACAGCCCCCAGAATATTACAAAATACAATGAAGTATAAATCACTACAATTCGGTCTAGTCTTTACGAATAGATCCCTACTGTACTATCCTTAGCAGCAAAGCAATAGCCAACTGCTGCCAACCCCACCTCATCATCCAGCTGTACACACACAGTAAGGGAAGGGAGTACCTAGAAAGCTGCATGCATGCCCACCTGCCACAACCCCACCCTAGCTATCCCTTTCACAAGCCAGCTGCCCAAATCTCGTTCTCAGTCGGCTGCTCACAGCCAAGTGGCAAACTGCCCAACCTGCATGCCTTCCACCTCTCCCTTCAACCCATGGTTTCCAGCCCCTAGTTTAACCAAACCAGTCCCTGAACCACCCTGCAAAAACCAGTTGATACAGTAGTATAAAAAGAGGATCAATACCATCATTTACCCTTCCCTGACTCACCTTACCTCTCACTGCTCTGAGTGTCCTTTGGATTTTACCTGTTGAAAGAAGGAGAAGCAAGCCAGAAGGAGGGAAAAATCCTAGCGACAGCCTCCTATTCCTTTCCCCTCTTGCCATTCTTCTTCTACACCCTATCACTCACTTCTTTTTCCTGCAGAAAAGGGGTGGCCAAGCTTCAATTCAAAGAGCATCAAGTCACTAGAGCTAGAGGAGCAGGAGGAGAAAAGAGCATCCCTACCCCTTTCCTAATCCTGCCACTCCCCACACCACAACCCTCTACAATAGAAAGGTACCAAGATTTAGTTTGAGCACCTTGACCCTTTACTACCATTCGATAAGGACAAATGCCAGTCACCAATACTAATTGAAAACGTAGGACAACACAAAATAGTTAAAGAATCTGCTAAGAAGGAAATACTAAAGGTTGATATAATAACATGCATGCATGCCCTAGTAACCCCGCTCCTTGCAACTAGTAGATTCATTAGCAATCATGCATAGGGGCACATACATTCTAACAGGACAACCAGAACAAATCCAAGATAAAACATGAACTTGATTGCGATAAATCGATCAAGAATTAGGAGAAAGCCTAAGTGAGCATGTACACAATAGTACTCTATAAAGATTGGGATCATACACAGTAGATGAGGTGACTATGTCATAAACAGCCTTAGCTATTCTATACCTTAAGCATGAATATACCGAACTCAAATGCATGCACTCCCACTTTTAACAATGCACAAAATATGTACCTTTTCAACCATAATTGTATTCGCAATGGATGGTAGCAATGCATGTTAAAGAGTGTACATTTAAAATGACCACGTGCAAATGTAAAGCTATTCAAACTTAACTAGGCAATGCGGTGGATCAAGAATGATAGATCAAATTGTAATAACACTACCTAATGATATACCGCATACTACCAATAATTTCTAACATCCACTTTTAAAACTC
The DNA here is from genome assembly GCA_036346355.1 of Rhipidocladum racemiflorum. Classification (NCBI taxonomy): domain Eukaryota; kingdom Viridiplantae; phylum Streptophyta; class Magnoliopsida; order Poales; family Poaceae; genus Rhipidocladum; species Rhipidocladum racemiflorum. The sequence continues at coordinate 11,974,931 of CM070573.1, read as the reverse complement.
CCATCTCTAGTAGAGTCAAAGGATTGAGTAATAAATGGGTTAATGAATATAAATGATCCTAAACTATTCAACAAAATACTTGCATCCGAAATAAGCAACCAAAAAAAACCCTTAATAAGAAAAACATGGTTATTACAAACTATCAGAAGCTGGAGAGTCATGGTTGTATATGGGAGCACAATAGTACACTACCTAGTTAGGGATTTATGGCATATGGTGGCGACTAGGCCACCCGAGACCGAGATCGACCAAGGGGGCAGCCGAGGGCCACCGACATTAGAAACGCCGGACGCGGTCGCAATCGCGTAGGGGTGACCTAGGGAGGAAAAGAAAATGGGATAAGCAAAAAGATGGAAAAACATATAGGGATAAGAGAGGAGGGAGGTAAGGACCGCTTAGCTTCGCCATCAGTGTTGAGGAAGATGGCCAGATCCCATGGATCCGACGAAGGTCTCCTTAGAGGTGCGTGTAGGGGGAAGCAATCGGTGTCAAGAGTGTCGAATACATCAAGAAATCGCTAGATCTGGTGATGAGAGAACCAGGAGGACCGAAGGCCAGCAAAGGTGCTGAAGGCCGAAGATCAGCGGCGCTCAGGCGTGGCCACGAGAGAGAGAGAGAGAGAGAGAGAGAGAGAGAGAGAGAGGTGTAGTAGGAGGCGGCGGTTGGAATGAAATGAGGGAGGAGTAAGGGAGAGGGAATGGCAAGGGTTAGGGTTAGATTAGGTAGGGGGAGTCGGTCGGGTCGAATGGGCCACTTGGGCTGGCTTGGCAAGAAAAAGAAATATAAATAAATGAGTGAATAAATAAAAATATAAAATAAAAATAATTTAAATATATATGTATGTATTTCAACATGTGCTAAAAATAAAAGAAAAAAGAGAATAGGTTGAGCGAGAGCAGTAGAAAACAAATCCAGATTTTATATTTCTTTTTCTTGTATTTCTCTTTTCTTTTCTCTAAATTAGTTCAATTTTAAATATTAAAATACATGTCTAAAATTTCCAATTCCAGCACTAAACAACTAAGATTTGCACATAAAACTTCAGAACAAAAGCAATATCCACGTACCTAACTAAAATAGGGAATTTCCCTCGTAACCATAGCAGATAACATTCAAGAATCAGAAAACTAAACCCTAAATATTCATAAAATCTAGAGCAACCTATTTTTGTATTACTATTCCAAATTTGGTATTATTTGACTTCTTTTGCTCCTTATTATTATTGCCTCTCGACAAAACAGGTGTAGATTCCGACATTCCAAAGTCCGCGACTGCTGACTCTAACTTCATGTCTGAAATCAACAAGCAAGGCAAGCAACCTCCTTTGATCATATTGATCTCATATTTTACTATGTCTATTTTGTTTTTGTCAAAATTATTATGCATGCATGTAATTTCTATAAAGATTGCTATATTGTGGGGATCGGTAGTTATATTCCTAGAATTGTGGTATTTCCTTAATTATATTGAGATGAGAATCTTATTGAACCCTAGGTTGGACTTAAGCATTCTATGAAACGTTAAATGGGTATAAACGAATAATAACTGCATTTGTTTAGTCATGCTGTAGAAGTTGATAAGTCAAATGGATGGGAATGCAAGTTGATCAAATTTGAGAACTACTGGACATGATTAAAGGTTGTTGATATTCTGGTAAAAATGAAAATAAAACTATTGATTTAAACATGGGCGAGATATGTTATAACTGGACGTACAAGGGATGGACTTGTACGGTGCAAGGGATAGACTTGCACGTAGTTAGGGGGAGATCTCGGCTAAGTCAACCTAAGGACCAAACTTGATGCTATTAACCGAGTCAATTTGTGCAACCACATGTGCTAGTATGGGATATCCTTAACTTAGTACAGTAGTTGGGGTTTAGCCTTGCATTTTGGTAGGCCGAAGTTTTATGGACAAAGCGGGTGTACGGTGTCATTCTAGGTGCTCCCTTCACCGAGTCGTTGGGACCAAAGCATTCTAATACAACGATGTATACCTTGCTATGGAGTAAAAGACGCGATGGGGCGTAAACCATCGTTAGAACTATGTGTTCGGGTCTGGATTAGCGAGATGGGGCATAAACCATCGTGAGTACTATGTATAAGAGCTGGATTTCCACTCATAGCAAGGGTTAGACATCACCAGAGCTGGTGCAAGGCTAGACTCTAGCGAATGGAATGGTTACGTCACAGTCCAGCAAAATAGGTACAATGAGTATCGCGTGGCATGGATGGCATGATTACTAGAATGTGTCATGTGGGTAAAGTGTACACTCTCCGTAGAGTTTTAAATTTAATCAATTAGCCGTGCTCACGGTCAAGCCTTTTGGATTTTGTTTTTTGCAAAGACCTTGGGAAAATGGGATATGATGTGTTGGTTTATTCTTAAGTCATGGTTGGTTGTGATATATTCATTGTCCATGGCCATGAAGGGTCATTAAATGATAGAAACAAACTCTATTTACTGTTATTAGTTTCATAAAATTTGCTTCATGCTGAAATTGAACTTAGTATAGAAGATTTCTTCCATTGGGATAGCCATGCATATATATTTACTTCCATACACTAAAATCTTGCGAGTACATACATGTACTTAACGTTGCTTGTTGATATTTATTCAGAGAAAGAGAAAGAAGTCTATCGCTTGGTTACCTTTGCCTTCGGCGATGATGGCGTATAGGGTCACGGCTGCACTCAGGCATTTCCTGTGGGTTTGTCTTCAACTGATGGTTCATAATTTAAATTTTAGGCCAGTGGCCTACAATGTTCTTTTAATCTAATTTGAATTGGCCATAATTACCTATCTAACATTCTTCTGTTGTCTTTTGTTGTTGTAAGTAGGTGATATACAATCTCTGTCCGAAACCGAATTCCTGAGCGATTTCTAGGTCATGACACCCTTAGCTCGCTTGACCAGGTTTGCACCGGCTAATTAGCTACTCTAACGACCGGAGCAATATGCACACAAGCGCTGCGCCATATCCATGCAAAATCATGCGAAAATAAACGACATGCAAAGGTAAAGCACATGCTCATGAGTTAGTCATGCAAGATGCTCATGTGAAGAAGGAAATTAAAATGTCTGAACTTAGCAACTAATGCAACCAAGCAACTAATGATTACTTCAACGGGAGATTTGATCATTTGCCCTCTTTTTCATGGCGCAATTGATCATTTGCCCCATGTGTCTCACTAACATGCGGTCCTAGGGCCTGCATGTCAGTGAGACATCATGGGGCAAATGATCAATGGCACATGTAATTGAGGCTAAATTATCAATTGTTCCTTACTTCAATAGGGATCACTAAGAGGAACGGTTTGCCAGACGCGCGCTGGCCGCTATAGTGTCGAGGATGCGCCTATAGGGGGAGTGAATAGGCGATTATAAAAATGATCTCTATGACTAATCAAGATATGCCTAATCAACCCTATGTCAAAACCTAAATAAATTGCAGAAGTGTAAACTGTGATTTTGACAATGAGAGCCTAAGTCAACAAGGCTCACTAGTGCACTAACTAAATTATGTCTCTACACAAGAATTGCTATATTAAACTATCAAGCAAGACTAGGCAATTCTAGATACAATCAAGCAATCAATAAATACACAATAAGTAAATGCAATCACTGTAAAGAGACAAGTAACACACCGACTTTTTACCGTGGTGTTTGGAGACTTGCCAGTCTCCCCTAGTCCACGTTGAGGAAGTCCAACTCACTTTGGACCGGTTCACTCACTTGAGCTTTCTGTCTCAAATCCACTCGATAGTTTTTCACTCTTTCGAGTAGGCTTAACTAGAACCTTCACAAACTTTGAGAGTTCCCGCGCATGACGCTCCTACTCCATCTAGGAGGCGGCAACCTCCAAGAGTAATAAGTTGAGCACTCCACTCAAGCTTCACCTAGCGCAACACATGTGCTTCCGGTGATTCCTATGTGCAACACATGCACTACGATCCTCTCAATCACACTCTAATTGCAACACATGCAATTAGTCTCACTCTTGAGCCCAAAAACCAAATTTAGGTGTGCAACACCCTCTCAAGAACTCACACAAGCACAAAAACACTTAAGAGTGCATCAACAACATATAAATGCCTCCCTAAGGGGTCCTTATATAGCTCCCACTCCAAAACTAGCCGTTGGAGGGGCAAAACCCTGAAAACTCGACAAACACGGTACAACCACGGGCAAAATTCTGCTAGTATCGGCCTCTGGCCAACAGCTATAAAACTAGCCGTTACACAGTCAAGTTGGTACTACTGCTGGCAAAACTTCGGCAGTACCGCTCCCCCGGTAGTACTGGCTCTCAGTCGCGGTAATACCGTGTCAGCAACTCCTCAGAACACTTCGTTTTGGAAAAATAGCTATCGCTATTGAAAACCCGGTACTACCACAACACCTGTAGTACCGTCAATAAGCCCATGGTAGTGCCGACCTCAGAAACTCCAGAAATCATCAATACGGCGGTACTGCCGACCAGTGGTACTACTGACATTTACACTGCGGTAGTGCCGGCAGCAGACAAAAACCCAATTTTCAACTAAAACCTTTTCTCTGAAACTTCGACAACTTTTCTTTGAGCCAAATGGTGATCAACTAAACTCAAAATAAGATCACACTAAGTTGCAAAACACATTTGCAACACCTCAAAATCATGCTCAAAGAATTTCAACCAAACTCCAACCAATTTGCAAAAACACGTTTCGCAAACACATCGAAGATTATATTTTCAAGAACCCAAACACATGCAAATCAGAGCAATCATAATGAAACCAAAGCATATTGCTTATCTTATTTGCAACACATGCAAATCAGAGCAATATGCCACAAGCCAACGCATTAGCTCGTCCCATATGCAACATAGTCAAATCAGAGCTTCTATGCGATAAACCAAGCATGAGCTTCACCCATTCGCAACACATGCCAAATGGTTAACTCCATTTAAAATCCAAATAAGATGGATGAGTTCGAGTGAACATGGGATTGAGATCACCAACACATGATGAAGCTCGAAGCAAAGGACTCAACCCCTCTTAATAGTACGACGCTAAATACTAGACTCAAAGCTAGGAAAATCCTTAGCCCATCTAGTTATACCTTTGCGCCACCACGAGCGATCCCCTTTAGGGTTTTAAGATCTTCAATCTTTTCTCCCCTGGGATCATGGCCTAGCACTCTTGAAGTCTTCATGATCTTCAATCATTTTCTTCTTCAAGATCGACACCCGGCACTATAAACTTGTTCATCCATTCTTTATGAACTTTCTCTTCTCTTTTCAAACTTTGGACTAAATCCTGCTTCAAACTTATTGAAAATATTAGTTCAAAATACATGATTGTCTCAACCATTTATTGCACTCCATTAACACATAATGGACGCCTCTAAGATCGATTGAGTACAACCTAAATCAATTAAATGAATTAAATGTGTCTTAAGCACATGATGCAACTAATGCTTCATAATACTCAGGAACTATCCATTTATCTTTGATTAAATGAATTAAATGCGGTGTGCCGGCCTGGCATTGTAGCTAAAACTGTGCTGGGCCCGGCAACTGAACACGATGGGCGGCACGGCAGCGGCATGCAGAGGCGAAGCCACAATTGGGGCGCACTGGGGCGTGCGCCCCTGCTCCAACGTGGCCCGAAGCTCATTACCCCCTGCAGCCTGCGTCAAACAACTCGGTGCGAGCCTCGGTCGGTCTCCAACCCTAATATTTTATGCGGCCATGGATGCCATTAAGTTAGAACTTAATCATCGCTTTAATGAAGTTTCTACTGGCTATTGCTATGCATGTGTTCCCTTGATCCAACAAACTCATTCTCCAAGTTCGATGTGGACAAGCTAATGCGAGCTGCAGAGATTTATGCTGATGATTTCTCTTTTGGTGATCACATATTATTGAGAACCGAATTGCAAATCTATATTCTCAATGCCAGGAGAAGTATGGAATTTCATGAATGCAATGATGTTGCCATGCTAGCAGAAAAGATGGTTCAACTTGGAAAGCATAAAACATTTTCATTGGTCTATCGTCTTATTGAACTAACACTGATACTTCCTATGTCAACTGCTTCTGTTGAAATGATTTTTTCGGCAATGAAGGTTATCAAGACTGATTTGCGTAACAAGGTCTCCGATGATTGGCTCAATGACTTAATGGTGTGCTACACCGAGAAAACAATATTCAAATCTACTGATGATGAAGCAATTATGGACTGCTTTCAAATGATGAAAACCCGTAGAATGTGCTTGCCTGTTGCCTCCAAATCCAACTCATAGCTAGTGTGCCTAGCAACTTCATTTATGTGAGTATCTTATAAACTTCTACTTTGTTTCACTTGTTAAATGGTTATTTATGTATGAATTTGGCTTTTACTAGTAGTTGAAATGTTTAGCTTAGCCCCTCCTCTAATTTAATCCTGGCTTCGCCACTGGCGGCATGCCGCCGGCACGTGGCACAACGCTACTATTGCCGCCGCGGCAGGGCATGGCCTCGCCTCGACCGCGCTACCCGTGTCGCGACCAAGCCGCGCCAGCTGCCTCGCTCGCCCGCCATGCCCATCGCGGTCGCTTGCCTTCCGCTGTCGCCTCATGCGCCCGCCTCGGCGTGCCGCACCGCGACCGCTCGCCTGCCACTTCGCTCGCCCCCCCTACCCGCCGCCTCGATCGCCGTCGCGGTCGCACATTACTTAGATGACAACTACGTACTAAACAAAAGGGTCATAGGATTTAGGCTAATGTCCGAGTCACACACCGGAGAGGCTATCGCTAACCATATACTTGAGGTTATTACTGACTTTAAAATAAAAAGTAGAATTATTTCTACCACTCTTGATAATAAATCAGCTAACACAAACGGCTATAGATTATCTCTCACTGCATCTAGAGACTTATGTTGGAGGTTTTGTACTCCACCAGAGATGCGTACGCCACATTATTAATCCAGTTGTGCAAGCAGGTTTGACTGTAATGACATCTAGTTTGGATAAAATATGTAAAGCTATTAAGTTTGTTGCAGTTTCGCCTATAAGGTTTGCACAGTTTTTAGAGTACTGTATGGCCAACAATAAAAAATTAAGAAGATACAACCTTGATAGGAAGGTTAGATAGAACTCAACGTATACTATGCTCGAGCGGTGTAAGGGCTACGAACATATTATCATTATCTTCATCAACTGCAATAATGGTAAGCCGTTGGTCACTAAAGTGGATTGGCAAATTGCCAGTTATTTTTGTAATTTTTTAGAAAAAATTTTCAATGCAACTAAAAATTTATCCGATGTGTACTACGCAACTTCTTCATTAGTTATAGAGTGGCTTTGGACTATTGCTAATGCTTTTAAAGAAAATAGATGTGATCATATTTTAAATTCCATTATAGAACCAATGGAGCAAAAAAATTTAAAGTATTTTCAATCTACTCCACATCTTTACTGTTTTGCTACTATTTTGGATATTAGGAGAAAATTATTTGACTTGCAGGGCACTTTCCATGAAATAGGTGAAGCATTCGATCTTGATTTCTCCGATGCCTATACTCATGTTTATAACGAGTTTTTTTTAGAGTTTTTGACAAATAGTATGAGAAATTTGGCACCAGAAGCGAAACAAGAAGATCTACCCCAACAACACAACAAGCACAAAGTAATTCGACCGCTTCAAACATATAGAAGAAGTTAAAAAAGCAAGGCGTCTATTTCTGGTGTTATCCCATTTTACACGGGACATACTTACGGTTCCGGTGTCCATTGTCTCGTCGGAAGCCACTTTCAGTTTGGTGGAGAGGGTACTTGAGCCGAGGAGGTTATCTCTTAGAGCTAAGATGGTTGAGGCAATTACATGCCTCAAAGACTGGGAGCATGCAGAAAACAGGACACAACATCAGCCTAAGGATCCGAAGATCACGGAAGCGGTAGCCGACTTTAACGATCTCGACCTCGGGTAGTCGATGTATTAATGTGTGTGTATATGTAGTTATTGTACTATTTTCCTTACCTGGGGTACTCCACACCAGGGTGTAAGGTTTTTAATGAGACAGTAACTATGTATATGTTCAAGATTGAATAAAATTTACTTCCTTTTCCCTTAAAATTTATGTCCATTGCATCAGCTCCGTGTGTCTTTAGGTTCTTTCCTCTCGTCGCAATAGTACAAATGGACCGGGCCTGGACCATCACGGCACGAAGTAGGCACAAAGTGCAAATGGGCCATGTCTGGATACGACACGGTACGGTGAGCACGACGGGCCGTCGTGACCCTACACAGTTCAGACCTGAAGCACAATAAACTCATACAGAACCGACCTGGCATGGCAGGATACCCACCTCTAATACACAGGCGGCTCCGCGTGTGGGAGCGAGTGACGCGTGGTGGCCGTGTCACGTATGGCGTTTGTGTTGCAAGCCTCGATAAGTGGGGAGTGTTGGTACAGCAACACAAGTTACAAGCCTAGGGATGGCAATCGGGCGGGTTCGGGCGGGTAGACCTCCCGCAGACCCGAACCCGAAACCCGAAATTCATACCCGAACCCGAACCCGAAATCTCTCACGGGTATATACCCACGCCCATACCCGAACCCGATGGGTACCCGAACCCGAACGGGTACCCGAACCCGAAATTAAATTCACCTCGCAATCAAATTTTCAACCATCAATTGTTAATCAATTCATTTGTAATTTATATGTTTATTGTAATTTCTATGTTTAAAAGAAAAATATATGGTGTATATAATCATGAAAGTTACCGCATCTTACATCTCGAACGATGCTTGAAAATCTTGAATTAACTTTTCATTATTTTTAATTTATATTAATTAATTCGGGTACCCATGGGTTCCCACGGGTACAGAATTGAACCCGAACCCGAATCCGAACCCGAACCCGAACCCGAAATTTGAAACCCACGGGTCTGAAAGCAAACCCATACCCGAACCTATTGGGTCGGGTACCCACGGATACCCGAACCCACGGGTAATTTTGCCATCCCTATACAAGCCTACGTCCAACACAATAATATAATCGTGCATGATACAAATAACGAAACAAAGAAATATCGTAGTCAAGCCAAACACAACAAGAAAAGACCAAAAAAAAAAAAAAAGTGGCCCTAAGTTCTCGGTCCATATCTTGAAAGGATAGCGATGCGATCAAATTTGAATCAAGTGTTTGATATTTTTTTCATCTCTAACTATCCTCGTAACAGGCTCTGGCACTTCAAATCATCTACTGCAACTGATATCAACATTATTGTGCTCCTCACAAAAAAGAAAAAAAAATCGTGATATTAACACTTCTATTGACCATCTCAGTCAGTTTCAGTAGCACTTAAAATTGACTACTCAGCTTTTGTAAAGAAAATTGACTACTCAACCGAATCCATTGACTTTCATTGATGCACTGATTTTTACCCTGCGTGACACGTTGAAAAGGATGTATAATTTATGGCTAACTAGTTACATGCCCGTGCGTTGCTACGAAAAACAAAATTGATAACGAAAAATAAAGATTAAAAAATAAAAAAAAAATATTTCACAAGATCAAACATCTATCTTTAACGCTTTGTTTCTTGCGAAAGCTGGCTAATTAAAGCAACGCTTCGTTTCTTGCGTAGGGCAATTAAGCAGGGCAATTAAGTAGGACAATTAAGCAGGACAATTAAGCGGCAATTAATAACGTGGAAGAACAGACCACTGCCACCAAGTGCTGCTTTAGAATAGTAGAGATATTTCTCACTTTTAAACTTAGTATCTCTTATTTGCTAATTAGTATAAATCTTTTGATATATGAATATTGGTGAGCCTACTGAATAGTATTCTAGTCTAGAATTCTATATGTTATAGTTAGTGATTCTCAGCCCTTTTAATCGGGCCACATCATCGGAACGAGATGAGCCGTCCTGGACCCACGTCATCACCTTGCCCCTCCGCCACTCTCTGCCCCCTCTCCCAGTCCCACACCATGTCACCGTGCCTCCATGCACAACGCGGCAGCCGCCTCCTGGGGGGCGCCATAGATGAAGCAAGGGAGTAGCTAGGCAAACCCTGTTGCCGTCGATCTCCCCGTGCTAGACGCCAAAAGGAAGCCCGTGGGGCCTTAGGCGTCGACCAAGCCGGTGAGTGACGGTGACTTGAAGTCGGTTTCACTACTTAAAATTGATTACTCAGCCAAATCCATTGACTTTCATTGATACACTGATTATAACCGTGTATGTAAGGATGAAAACGGTACGAAAACGATCGGTAAATGACTATTCCGTTTTCGTTTTCACATTTTGTACCGGCAACGGAAACGAAATCGGAAACCCCGGAAACGGATACGGAAACGAATAGTGACGGAAACGAATGCGGAACGGAACGGAGCGGATACGGAAACGCAAGCGAAAAATCCTACAAGAACATAGTAGAGAATCAAAATATACATGACCACAAGAACAATGTAGCCCATTCCACCTCCAAGGTAGACACAAGAATAATGTGATGTTCACTGGTATTGCTAAAAAAAATTTCTCGAGTTTGTCAGCTAAAGGCACGTTTTTTATCTCTCAAATCAGACTATCATGCCCTCATCCATATAATTATCATTGATATCCTCTTGCTCCATCAACTACAAAGGTTTAACATCCTAAAATTTGTATATTATTGTTCGATGTTTATGTATGATTTTCTGAGATTTATCTTGGATTTTCTGGAGTTTATAAATACTATTTTTCTATTTTTAGATTTATAAAAATAATTTATTTATAAAAAATAAAAACAAAATTATGTTGAAAATAATTTTTCTAGGTTCAAAAATATTTTTGAGAATTTTTTCAGAATGTTTGAACTCTATTTAATATTTTATATAAAACTATTTGTATTTATGAAATTATTTTAATTTGATAATAAATATAAACTCTCCCTTCTCATTTTTTGGCCAAGCCCATTTCCCTTTCTGGCCTATTTCCGTTTTTAGTTTTCGGTTTCATTTATAAGGAATTTTCATTTCCGTTTTCGTCGGAATTGGCTCTCCCGTTTTCGTTTCTGTTTTCAACAAAAAATTTCTATTTCGGTTTCCGTACCGGTATTTTCTGTTTCCGTTTCCGAAAAAGGGCTTCCATTTCTGTTTTTCTTCAAAACGATCGGAAACTTTTCGTTCCGTTTTCACCCCTACGTGCATGACACGTCCCATCTAGTTGAAAAGGATGTATAATTCATGGCTAATATTTCTCGCTTTTAAACTAAGTATTTATTATTTCCAAATTAGCAAAAAACTTTTGGTATATGAATTTTAGTGAGCCTACGGAATAGTATTATAGGATTCTATTTGTTATAGTTGGGGTGATTCCCAGCTTTTTCATTGGGCCATGTCATGGGAATAAGATGAGCCATCCGATCTAATGCGAGAGTGGTAGCAGCCATTGGATCTTGGTGAGGAAAGCCCTAGACTTCCTTTTCTTCCTATCTCTCCCTTGACTCCCCACAACGTCGCCTCCTTTCCCATGGCGCCCTTCCGCCAACCCCGCAACCTCACTCTCTCACTCTCTGCCCCCTCTACCCCACCATGCCTCCATGCACAACGACGAGGGAGAGATAGTCTCACTTCCGATATACTACTTAAATAAATGTGTTATACTCTTTTATCACTTTCGGTCACTTTTGATATACTTAAATACCAATTCAGTTAAAAAAATTTCATTAGATGCCTTTATTTTAGCTATATACCCTTTTTCATATATAAAAGGAGAATATACACAAATTATGAAGTAAAAAGTGGACTTTGATGAAATTTTTCATGGAACTCACTTTTAAATATCTTACTAGTTACATGCTCGTGCGTTGCTACGAAAAACAAAATTGATAAAGAAAAATAAAGATTAAAAAATAAAAAAATTATTTCACAAGATCAAACATTTATCTTTAACGCTTCGTTTCTTGCGAAAGCTGGCTAATTAAAGCAACGCTTCATTTCTTGCGTAGGGCAATTAAGCAGGGCAATTAAGCGGCAATTAATGACGTGGGAAGAACGGACCACTGCCACCAAGTGCTGCTTTAGAATAGTAGAGATAACCATTATTAGAGTATTCTCAAAAGGATAAATAGGTATAATTTTTTTTTGTTTAAGTGGTATATGAGTTGTGGGAGTACGTTGCACATTCGAATTACAATTTTATTACATAAGTAGATCATTTTGTTACATGCACAAATTTAATTTGTTTGCCTATATGCACACTGAAATTTTGATATACTTTGAGTTCATCACCCTATGATACCAATGATCTGAAAATTTGGAAATTTAAATTATGAACACGTCCAGAGTAGATAACATTGAAAATCATGATTCATTTGTTTTAAGTCATTGATTCAAAGAAGCAAAGACAAAGGCTTTTCCTACTCAAGATCACAGAGAAGCATGAAAGTTAGAAGCATGAAAGTTTATGTGTTCTTACTCTAGAAGGAAAGTTAAATATTACTTCTCTATGTATCTTAATAATTTATTACTGTTGTTTGTTATGGTTAACGAACACAATCTACAGACAATGCTATAGCTGTTTGATATCCAAGTATACACATACTCTTCTTAATGACACTAATACAGATCTGGCCATCAGTACTGGTTTTTGAATCGGTACAGACCATCCGGGACTGATGCCTAATGGCATCAATACCAATTCTACCAACCGTTACTGATATAGTACCAGTACACAGGTGGCAATAGCATGTGAGGATTATCAGTACCGGTTGGTGCCTCTAACCGGTACTAATGAGCTAGTGCTCGAGCTTTAATATTTAATATATAGTATATATGCATGTGAGGTACTATATATTATACATATGTGTCTGCGTGTGTTAGGTCTAATATTACACACACATATATATGTGTGTGTGCGCGCGTACGTGTGTTTTAAGTCACAATTAATTAAAGCACATATAATCAATCATGCACAATTAACTGATAATCAATCATGCCTATATATAAGTACACATATACAGTTTACATAACATCCATTACAACTTTAATTACAGAACGTTCATCGGGATCTTTTATGTGATCGCTCTTGGTAGCCGTAGATGTCGACTCTGACAATTCACCAGTTTTTATCGAATGGCCCCACCTATTTGATGCTGGATCGTGAAACTTGCATGTTGGATTTACAACCTCATCGTAAATCCAGCTGACAAGTTGTTCTTGGATTTCTCTCATGTGCGCCGGCGAGAAATTCAACGAATGTTGCAAGCGGCTAACACATTCGGTCTGGATGTGCATAAACTGACACACATAGTAGCCGCATAAATTGTTGCTCGACTGCTGACGCAAGATCTGTGGTGAAAGAAGCTGAAAGTATGAAATGGATGCATGGAAATGAAGTTAACTAACTAAAATGCTAGCATGATGGCATACGTACTCGAGAGGCAAGTGTAATATTGAATTCCTCATTGAATTCGCCCACGGTTTTAGTACGGAACCGTGTGAATGCACTACACACGTGATTGCGAATTGAATATGATTAGAATTTATTTCAAATGGAGTAGAACTAGCACAATAATGAAAGGAATAAGAATACCGGTTGAGCACGTCGATCAAGTTTTGGTACTTTTCAACTGGTTTCCTAAGTGAGTCCATAACTATGATCATGCTACGATCTAGCTTGATAATGACAAGAATCCAGTGAAAGCTGTACATATATATGTCAACGTAGGCAACTAATTAGTTCTAATATTGTGTTATGTAAAGGATTAGTACGAGGCGGTACGAAAACACGTACTCAAAGTTGTAGGGTAGAAGTATCCTTGACTGATACCTTTGACCCATTAGCCCCTTTTATATGTTGGTCTCTGTATCGATAGGGAAGCTTGTAACAGTCGTCTCATTGATAACTAAATGGTCAAGGAAGCTTCTATCGAAAATGCCCTCCCTTCTGCATCTTTGTATCTCTATTCTACATAAGAAGGAATTAGTTAGGCTAGCAAGTTAGTATAGTGCAAGGGCCTGCGCAATAGATTTTTGCAATTAAATAAGACACATACAGAGTCCAACAACTCAACATGGCCACGTCGAGGGTGTCTGTCTGGTATAGATCGTACATTACGTGCCATTCGACATAAAATTCATTGTCGCCGTGAAAAAAATGTTGTTCCTTGTACTTGACGGCGAATGACGCTAGGCCATGCTGGAACGCATCCAAGTAGCATTAATAGAATTGGCGCATCCTAGTTGGTAGCTGGATAACCTCCTCACACATGATCAATGTAAACATATGTAATGCACTGCAATCATGTTTTTATCAGTTGAGATGACAGATAAAATTGATTTGGGACCTTAGTTTGTTTTCTACAATTACATATGTAAAAGAATTCAAATTTTGTCATGCCCATGCCCTTCTGAACATTAACCTACAATCTTGGCAAATACTTGAATTAGGATGACAGGAAAGAAAGATGTCATAGCTAGTGAGCTTTGAAATGGTGTTGACTGTTTGTATAATTAATATGTTTATATTCTCCATGAAAAGGATTGAAAAAAAGAGAGGATGGAGGACGTTAGTTAACAAATGGCTTAAATGTGTGTAGTGATACTAAAAATTCAAATGCAACTACATACTTATAATTGAATAGCCATAACGTTTCTCTCTTAAGCTATGTAACTTTTCTTACTCCTAGCTTTTTAATGTACCATACTCATTATTTTATGCTGTTTATCTAATGTTGATAAAAAAATTGTATTAAAAAAAGTAAAACATGTCTGATGTAGAACTACCACTATTGGATCTATCTTTTTTTTCTTACACCCTGCTTTTACTCTATTTTCCTATCAATGAGTGACACTGTTTTTTTTTCTTCAAAATGGAGCACTCCGCAACCTTTTGCTAATAGCTGCATTGCATACGCTTGTAATGTAGCTATATCTCCATAGCTATTTTGGTTATGTACATACGAAAATCGATAGCCAGCAAAAAGAGAAAGAGGTTCTATGCAACGTTGCTAACTAGCATCGTGCTATCACGAGTTTTACCTTTCCATTTGCACTCTAGAACATTTTATTATTATTTTGATTTGCAAGAAGCCAAGAATAAGCATTACTGCAAGATTGTTTTTGTATGTGTTTTTTTAAAGAATTAAAGTTACTTTCATATTTCTATTTCTTTTTTTTTAAAACAAACGGGATACACGTAGATATGTCATGTGATATCGTGCTATTGCACTAGTGTGTATACTACATGTAGGGGTGAAACCGGGTCGGATACGGGCGGATATTGCTCGTCCCGTATCCTAACCCATATTTTTTTTCCGGATTCGGAGTCGGATACGGATGTCCCGGATACGGATACGAATTCGGATTATTCAGGATTCGGATACGGAGCGGATACCTAACGGATTCGGGTCGGGATCGGATATCATAATCGGATAGTAGTATAATACATAATTGTGTACGTAAAAGAAAGAATGAAGCATTAACCTTACAACATTAGCTTCAAGGCATAATTATTTCAACGTAGGATAGTAGTATAGTTAGAGGTGCAAATGGGTCGGATATACGGAGAGAGATCGAGACATAAAGAAAACAGAGAACAAGGGGAGCTCTTCCATCAAACTTAACCTTACGGAATAAATTCCTGGAGATATTAAATAGTGTTGAATTGTCACATTCTGACAAACTGAAGATATACTTCTCTCATAATGAGGACTACTCGGATTTGTTTGTTATGCTTCAATTTAGCGACTCAACTAATTCCAGTAATTTGAATAGAAAAGAAGTTTATCAAATAAGTTGAACAAATCAATTTAGGTAAAAGCATTATGTCATCACTCTATTTGTTTGTTGATAGATTTGTTGAAGTTCACTCTTAATAACAAAGTAGTGTTTTTTAGTGCCAATATCAAACAACTACTCTATCTATCCAATAATGAACCAAATTAATGGAAGAATAACTAATTTTATCCGGATATTCGGGTCGGATATTTACCGGATATCGGGTCGGATATTGCTCTTCCCATATCCTATCCCATATTACATGAGATTTTTCGGATACGAATCGGATATTGCTCTTCCCATATCCTAACCCATATTACACCGGATTTTCCGGATACGAATACAGATAACATCGGTACGGATTTTAAACGGATTCGGTATCGGATCGGGTGGATATTTCCTGTCCCGTTTTCACCCCTAACTACGTGTATTAAACTCCACGGTTCCGTCTCTCTCGGTGGGCCACATTGCCTCCAACCGCTCGGCATGTTAGATTGCAATTTTGCGGTCAAGCACGCGCGTACCTCATATAGTAGGCTCATAAATTTATTACATGACGTCTCCCTTGGCAGGCCACGTTGCCTCCCGTCATTCGGTCTGTCCAATGGCGATTCTACGGCCGAGAGGGCGCGTGCTGTAGAGTCGAGGATGTCAACCAGAGGAGGGTGAATAGGCGGCTTTAAAATTCTCTACAATTAATTGCTAATCGCTTAAGTACGCCTATATCAAAACCTTAACTAGAAAAATAATGCGGAAGAGATAAACTAATGTTTTGACAATTAAGGCCTAAATCAACTAGGCTCACTAAGTACACTAATAATCTATATCTCTAAACAAAAATTGCAATTCTAAAAACAACTAATCAATAATTTCACAATGAACATAAATTGCTTGGAAGTAAAACAAGTAAAGCACAAGAGACACGCCGATGTTTTACCGTGGTTTTGGAGACTTGACGGTCTCCCCTAATCCACGTTGAGGCAAGCACAAACCTCTTTGGATCAACTCCACAAATTAAGCACCCGCCATAAATCCACTGGTGGTTGCTCTTTCCCTTTCCAGGTAGGTGAGCACCAACCTTCACAAACTTTGCCGGGCTTCTCAGAACCTTTGTTGAGAAGTTCCCGCGCACGACGTCTCTATACCGTTTAGGTGTCGGCAAACACCAAGTGTAACAAGTCAAACCTTCTAGCTTGAATTCCACCAAGTATAACACATGTACAATGGTGATGTCATGAGTGCAACACATGCTTAAGATCCTCCTCAAGTGCAACACATGCACAATGAGGCCTCAATCCTCTCCAAATTGCAACACATGCAATTAGGGCTCACTTTCAGCTTGAGACAAATCGAGGAAGGCAACATATGCGCTTCACTCCCATAAATATCCAAATGAACCAACAAGCACAAATATCAGCCCCAAGGTTCTTTTTATAGCCTCCCGCATGAAAACTAGCCGTTGGGGGCCAAAATAGGTAAAAAATCAGTAAAGCCAGCACTACCGGGCCTCAAGCACTACCACCCCCTAAGGCTTGGTAGTGCCAGCCTTGCCCTCTAATGGTCGGCAACGGCTATATTCCCAGTATTACTGACGGTAAACGTCCGGTAGTACCGCTCGAGCAGCAATACTAGCTCCCACGGGCAGTACTGCCGGCCTCAGGCTACCTCCAGAGACACCTTTCTAGAAAATAACTATTGGTGGCTTGGGGCCGGTACTACCGCACATTCGGTAGTACCAACCTTGAGCTACGGTAGTGCTGACCAAGAGATGAGCACAAAAAAACGCCCACCAGAAAATAACTACCGCTCCACTGGGGTGGTACTATTGACCTTCTTTGGGCAATGCGATGATCAACACATGGCCAAGTCAATTTGCAAAACACGTTTGCAAACCCTATTCACATGCTATAAAAGATCGTATTCAAACTCTAACTTATTTGGAAAACGCATTTGCAAGTAAACCAATAACCTATAAGATTTATCCTCTTAGCCATGTGATGATCAACACGAGATCAAGTCAACTTGCAAATCACAATTGCATGCTTTATTCACATGCTCTAGGATCGAAACCCATAACCTCTCGCTTATTTGCAAATACAACATTTTGCAAAAACATATTTTGCAAACTAAGACATAAATCTTTCTCAGCCTTGTGATGATCAACACATGATCAAGTCACAAGTTAAGTCTCCAATTGCATAAGCTCTCTATTTGTAACACATACAAATCTTAGTTCCATGCAAACACAAGCATCAAACAATCAAATGTATGAGCTCTCTCTTTATTTGCAACACATGCAAATACTTAGCTCCATGCAAGAACCAATTAAACCAAGTTTGCATGAGCATCCTCTCTTTGCAACACATGCAAAACTTAGCTCCAAGCAAAATCCAAACAAATCAAATGCATCAGTTCGCTATTTGCAACACATGTAAATCTTAGCTCCATGCAACATCCACTTAAACCAAATTGCATGAGCTATCTCCTTTTTGCAACACATACAAATCCATAGCTCCATGCAAACGCCAATTCGATTAAGAAGAAAATTAAGAACCAAGCATGAGCTTTCACTATTTGCAACACATGCAAATATGAGCATCATGCACAAAAACCAACAAAGAGAGTGAGCTAGAGTGATATCGGATTGAGTTCATCAACACATGATGAAGCTAAAGCTAAATGACTCAACCCCTCTTAATAGTATAGCAACCTAACTAGTAACCCGGTCTCCCAACCAAACACAAAGACCAGTAAAAGACTAGAAAACATTTTTAGCCTATCTAGTTATACCTTTGTCGTTGCTCAACCACTTGAAGATTTTATGATTTGCAATCCTTTTCTCTTCAAGTCGGCATCCTTTCTTGTTGTCCATCAACACATGATGAACCTTCTCTAGCTCTTCTTTTCTTCACTTCGAGATCTCCTCTTGATGCCCATCAACACATGTGGCATCCTTATCCTATGCCTTTACTTGATGGCTATCAACACATGATACCATCCAAGTCTTTATCATCTGTTGGACTAATTATATATCCACTGAAAGCATCTAGGCCCCCTAATTGTTAATAATGATTTTTATGGGGTTTTGGTGTTGAGATGATCAAGACAATTATCCCTGGTGATGAGAAGAAATCATGGAGTGAAGAACAAAAGTTTAAGGACCCTTGTTACTAGTTTTGACTTGGGAGTTGATTCAAGCCAAGTAGCTAGGGTAGTTTAGATTGGCCGTACTACAAAGGGGGAATATGCATAAGTAAGTACCTTGGTTCATAGGTCACATCATTAAGATTACTTGGAGTTAAGATCACTTCATTTTATTTCCCCACAAAACTCAGTCCTTCACCCATACAGACAAAATCCTATTCATGCTGGACCTTGTTGTTTCAGTCTAGCGCAGAAAACTACTCATCCTAAAATCAAACCGAGCCTACACCGTTCACGTCGGACCAACTTGGTCAAGTCTGATTTTCAGTCCGGTGCACACTATCTTTACACCAGACCTTGTTGCTTCAGTTCGACGTTGAAAACTGCTTATTCAAGAATCAAACCGAGCGTACACCGTTTACAACGGACTCGTTTCCGCAAAACTCAAATTTCAGCCCGACGTCAAATTCATGTGTACGACGGACCAACTTTGCTCGGTCCGACGCAGACTAGCTTTTGCTATATTTCACAACGGACTCAATACTTTTCAAATCATGTGTACGACGGACCTCGCTGGTTTGGTCTGGCGCTAATGGCCTTTTCATTTTTAATGGTCCGCAGCACATTAACCAAATTGTGAAGCTTATCAAACTAAGTCCGAGACACACTTGTTTAGTCTTTTCTTGTCAGTCTGACACGTCCAATGGCTCTGGAACAGTAGTAACGGCTATATTCCTTTTGTTGGCTATATAAGCCATACCATGGCAGTGTTGAAAAAGAACTTTTTGATCACCTTGATATTTTAGCATACTAGATCCTTCAAGCTATCAAGGAGACCGAGCTCCAACTTTGAATTCAAAACTCCAACTCTCTAAGTGATCTTGCTCCAAGCTTAGTCTAGTTAATATTGTGCTAGTGAACCAAGAGACAGGGCTTGTGGATAGTCTATTACTCTTGGAACTAGGTGTTCCTAAACGGCTCGAAAGAGTTACCTATCCAACAGAGATTGTGGAAGGCCACCATTGTTGTGAGAGGTTGGGACTCACCTCACTGGAGTGGCGAAAGAGTCACCCTAGTGGAATACCAAAGCTACTACGACTAGCTTTTGGTGGAGCTATACTTTGGAAGAAGTGCTCTAACGGGGACGTAGGAGTGTATCTCTAAATCTCGGTGAAAAATCTCTTGTGTCACTTTCTTTACTTCTGTTTTTATGTTCTTTACTTACTCATTGCAGTAGTATTCTATTTTAGTTATGCAGTAATTGTGTTTTTCTTGTCTCATTTGCTTTTGAGCTGCGTAGGCTTGTGTTTATTAAGTGTTTAAAAGTCTGATCTTTAATCTTTTTAGAAAAGGTTGCCTATTCACCCCCCTCTAGGCCAACCCAATCCTTTCATCCACAACTCATTCAAAATAGTTAGTCCAACAAACACGGTTGTCTCAATCATCAATTGCACTCCATTAACACATAATGGATACCCCAAGATCGATTGAGTACAACCCAAAAAAATTTGAATGATTAATTATGTCTTGAGTACATTGATGTAACTAATATTTCATTATACTCAATAACTTTTCGTTTGTTCTTAATCAATAAAGGAACACCATCAACACATGATGAAGCATTCTTTGATTAATTGAAAAACAATAAAACTCAATTTAAGTCTCATTTAAATTGATATGAGTATATATAACTACACAAGTTTTCATACTCATTTTGATGGTAAGTAGTGATCCAAAATATGTGGAATATATGGAAAGAGATCAATACTTTAGACCATCAACTGTAGAATAAACTACATTTGATATGTGCATATAAATAATTGAACTTGGAATCAATATGCATATAATCAATCTTAGATAGCATATGAGTTTATCCTATATTGACATGAGTATACTAAAACTATGCAAGTTAAATTATATACTCAAAGCTTTGTTTCAATGTCTTTATCGTTTATATATTTGGCAGGGAGATATGGATCAATACTATTGAAACTACAAGTTAAAATATGAACTCCCCATAGATGTATGCATCCATGTAATGTATTGAAAGGAAACATGATGCACATCTTTGAGGCTTATACAATGGAAGAGTTCATCCTTTAACTTGACTCCTAAGTATGCAATAAGAATAATAGAGTGAATATGATGCATACCTTTGGTTTTCAATTTTTCATCCAAATTTGAGACTAAAAAGAATTAAGCTCGATAGACATGTTAGTCTCACAATAAATAGATTTGTCATTAAACAAATATTAAGCATTAAGCTAAAATCAATCTCCAAAACCAATAGAGCTTCAACTTACATGTACCTCAGATGGTAGGCTCATAAATTTAATACACATTATTTTCCAACAAGTACATGTAGCACAGATGGTAGACGACTTGCGTCACTTGTGTGAGGTCCCAAGTTCGATTCCAAGCAAAAGTATTTTTTATCTAATTTTTTTCACAAACTTCATTGATTTAATTAAGATACTAAATCATGTTGAAAATTTTTAAAAAATTTTGAGAAGGGTCCTGAGAGCATGCCTAAGCTACCATAAAAATTCTAGATCATGATCAAATATTTGCGAATTTTAAAATTTTTGACAATACTACTAATGCATTTAAAGCAACTGCACTGATTTAATTGAGCTATTAAAGCATGTTGTGAATTTTTTAAACTTTTTTATCAGTGTGTTGAGAGCATTCCTCACTACTACAAGAATGTACATTAGAATCAGTACTTTTTCTTCATCATAATCAGTTTTGGTGGCGATAGAAAATCCAACGACACTGATGAGAACGCACTATCATAGTTGGTTTCCACCCGATAATGATAATACGATAATCACAATCGATTCTCTAGGTGAGAACCAATTGTGATGACCTAGAACCGATTGTGATGACCATTTTACAACTGTACACCATCTGGAAACAATCCCAAATTCACAGTATATATTCATTCACAATACAAATCATAGTACACATTCACAATATCACATAACAGTATATATATATATATGCATTCTTCGTCATGCATCATATGTTGATTCTGGTTGGCGGCTCATACCTTTTTCCTAAGGTATATGTACATACATAATACACTCAGCCTTTTACATACAAATTTTAAAACTTAAATTAGTGCACTCACAATATCACAGAACATTCACAATACAGACCACATAACATTCACAACATAACCATATCATATTGACAGTACACACATCATATTCACATGATATAATATTGTTTACAACATATATATGGACTAGTAGAAGCCTATCCGGTCTCTATACCTACCGTCCTCCAATATAACCTCTATCCAGTACCACCGGCACATGTGGTCTCGTAATTTGTTTAGATCTTTGTTTTTTAAGCTTTTGCGGGGAATATCGATTTTTTGCAAAATATAAATGAGTGCACTAATTTAATTTTAAAATTTGTATGTAAAAGGCTGAGTGTATTATGCATGTGCATATACCTTAGGAAAAATGTATGAGCCGTCAACCAGGATCAGCATATGATGCATGACATAGAAGCTGCACAGGTCATCGCACCCCTGTTATTGACACTATGAAAAAAGAAAATCAAATTATGAGATGAAGAATAGATGTGAAAAAAATCCTATGCTAAGTACTTGTACCTTGAAGCGCTTCCACTCCAGCTGGTTGCCTCGGCTGACATCGTGTAGCCTTCCTTCAGCAACATAAGACAAGAAAGCCATACAAAAATTGGAGAGATGTTATTAAGGAAAAAAAACAAATAAATACAGAAAGTGTTAGTTTAGAGGAACGAACTTCTCTGCAAAACAGGCTTGATTGAATATGCCATTGGTCTCTTCTTGACATCTATTCTTCTTGGCTATGATGTAGTTGACAAGGAACTCTGATTGATGACAAGTCTAGGGAATTGGTATGTCACGTTAGGCAATGCATTATGATCTGAGCTACCAAGTTGTCAACCCATCAGCTTGAGTATGGGCAGGAGGCAGTATTGCCGATAGAAGTTGGTATAAGCTTGTTGAGGATCGCTAGGCAGGATGATTTATTGGCGCAGGACTATAGAGATTTGATATCCGATAATTAGATGATTTGGCAGAATTAAGGTTGCGAACATTGAAACAAATTTAGAAAAATAACGCTAGAGTCACAAGAGCTTATAATAAAAAGATTGTACCTAAGTCATTTGATGAAAACGACTTGGTATGAAAACTATTTTGCCGTCAGTTTAAGGATAGCTGATACGGAAAATGGTCGCCTATGTGGGAAGGGTCGTATAAGGTTAATCAACTAGTTCAAGGAAATTACTATATTCTAGAAACCTTGGATGGAGTATTATTTACTAAAGCAAACAACATAAAGTACTTGAAAAAGTATTACCCAATTGTTTGGATTGGGACTTGATCAGCTGCAAAGAGTACTATGCGACACATTATAGTTGATTTTTTTTATTAGCCAATCGTAAAAGGAAACCGGATTAACTCATTGCATTTAATTCTAGTTTATGGCCGATGTAATGCATCGTCCTTAGAGCGAAAAACTGATAAAGCAAAGTATATTAAGAGAACATAAAAAGCAATTGAAATCAGTTCAGCAGCTGATTTAAAAATTATAATACAATGTTCAAAACACACATCATTTAAATATTGTTTCTAGGGGGACAAGACTTGGTCTTGAAACAGTCGATGGAATGATTCAAACGTTCAAAGCTTGAGGTCGACATCCAACCCAAGAAGTGCGACGCTAGCCTTGGCGATGATCTTCTCCACTTTGTAGATGATCTCCTCATCTTTTTGTTGTGTGCTTGGGATCTGAATGACTTTAGTCGATTGGACCTCGCCCAGGGAAGACTTTTGGGTTTTTGCTTGTGAAGTGAATTTCTACAGAAGTTCTTCAAAATTAGCCATCTACACTGTGACCTTGGCCAGCCCCTCCTCTAGAGATTTTTTGGCCGATGCCAACTCAGCCAAATTTCCCTTAGTGCCTTTAACTTTTTGGATGGTTTCATCGTATTGTGCCTTTTTGGCCTTTGCATCAGCTACAAGCTGATCCAAGCGCTTCTTGCCTTCACGCTGGGTCGATTGTAGCTCGATCATGGCCTTGGCCTCGTTGATAGCTTGCTTCTTGTCATTCAGGGAAGTAGGCTTCTAGGAGTGCTGTGCAAGTCTCATGGGATAGGTTAGCTTTAACCTGGTCCATTAAATCCCTGATTGGCTTAGAGTTCTCCACAAGAGTAGCCAAGAGACCATGGAGCAGGCCGAACAACTTCTACAAAGATTCCTTGGCACCAGGGGTAGCAAGAACTTGAGCCGATGTCCCTTTCGCCTCCTTGATGATTGTATCAATCTTAGTAGGGATGTGGTCATATTCCTTTTTGATATCTGACTAGTCAAAACCTAACAAGCTGCCAAGTTCGGTGGTCGGCTTAGTTGTAGCAGCGGAAGGTGCCGAGGCCTTCTCAGTCGGTGCAGGTGGCGTCGGCTGAGATGGTGAAGGAGGAAGATCACTCGTTGTGTCCTCTAGCAGGCCAATGTGGGTTGATGGAGAGGACGTGTGCTGTGAATTCATAAAATTGTTAGCCGACTAGTTTCACAAAGGAATTTCAAAGGTAAAAGGAGTAATTTGTTCTTGCCCGTAGTAGAAGTGTGGGGAGCTTTCGACTAATTCTTCTTGGGTCGATTGGCCTGGCTTGGTGCCTCTTTTGACAACTTTCTTGTATGGGCGACCGTGTTTTGGTTCTGTAAACATAATTGACTTTGAGTGATTACGGCATAATGAAAGTAAGGGGAATATGAATTCGACCGATGCAATATGAACTTACTTGGCTATTGACGCTCCAAATTAGAAGAGATGGGTCTTGGATGCTCAAAGAGCCAAAAGTGTACCCAAAAAAAGCCACTTTAGTCAACGGGCATGGCTTCTTGCTGTCTTGGCCGATATCAAAGGAACCGCCAATGGGTCTTTTGTCGGATGCCTTGATCTGTGAACAGGGAAAAGAAAATCGGTCAGTTCAAATTTAGAAAGAACACTCGATGGTTGATTATTGAAAAAAGTCTACATCGGCTAATACCTCACCCGTAATATCGACTACACCCGTGTTAGTACGATCACAAGAACTAGCATCACTGCTAGTGCTTGAAGTACTATTATCGGAGTTGTTGGTTTTTATTCTATCAGCCAAACCTGGACAAAAATTAGCTATAAGAGCGGATAGTGTTAGATCTTTTGGGAACATGTCCGCTATTATTTCTGACCACCAAGCAATGTGGGCTAGAGAACATCGCCTATGAAGCAGGAAACAGGGTAAGTTCTGAAGTTGGAGATCATCAGCCATACTTAGAATGATGTTGATGGTGGTAGCTTTCCATAGACGTTCTCTAGGGCTAAGCCGACTAAGCAAGCTCATACTTGGAATCACTTGGCCAAATCCGAGTTATCGGGTATAGACCAAGGGATGATAGAACTCATAGGAAGGATGAAAGGTCTAGTTTTTTTGAATGAAGACCGAGGGAAGAGGAACAATTTGAACAAATTCCTAGTCTCATCGGGCATCTCATCACTATCTGCAGCCAGATGGATGAAAGATGGGTGGCAAAAACGGTTGACTTCTCTGTAACTAAAGAAGTCACCTGCTAAAAGTCTTTTTTTATTTAACTAAAAGAAGGTAATAAATCTCTTCACTCCGATGGGATTTAACTTTGTATATTTTTCACTTTCGCACAAGATGTATTTTTGCCCAAAAGACTGTCTGCTTCTGAACTGACGGTCTTGATCTTCTGGGACTTCTTTATATGGAAAGGCCTTTATTGTTGTGGTATCAATACCGAATGGTCGGCTGAAGATGCAGTATAGCCAAGTTTGAATAAACCAGAGGGGGCCACCGACGTTGCCGACTGAGTACTAACCCTGCCCTATGAAAAGTTGACTCCTGATAATGTGCATCATTTGATAGATGGCTCCCAGGAACATCTTGGCTAAGGCTAGCCACAACCCTTTCCCAACAGTTCAGCCAAGGATTGATATATTTGGCTCAAACCAAGGGAAGCTCCGCAGAAAAGATATCGATCCAACCATATGTTCAGGAATGTTGAATGCTCTTTGTCCGATACTGGTCTAGTCCCTTTGTTCTCACTAATATATTGGCTCCATCCTTCACCTTTTGTAGGAATCATCTTATATTGTGGTTTTTCAACAAAAGCCGATAATTGTTCTCCATCGGGCCTAAGACAGCACAACATGGCAACATCTAGCAGGGTTGGGCCTACGGGGCCTGGTCTAAGCATGAATGTGTTGAAAGTATCTGACCAGAAATAGCAAGAGGTAGCTATTAATGACTCGTTGGACTGAGGGTTGGCTAAGGAGAGAGGAAGACATTCTGATATCCCAATCTTTCTCACAAAGGCATTTTTGCAGCGGCAATCCAATTGTACCAGTCCCTCCATCCCTTAAGTGCAGTTGGCCAAGATTTAAAGCTTTTGCTCCAACCTTCGATGTTGTAATCAGGAGCGAACAACGGGACTCTAGGGGTTTCTTCATTCACAACAACCGTCAGCTCTAGGGTACCTATTAGACATAAGCAATATTGGTCTTCCCTATCAGGTTCAGGGATAAGTACCTGGTTGGGATCCATTGCGGGAGAGCAAATGAGAAGAAGTTAACAGATGAAGAGGAGCGCTTGAAGTCTATTGTGGGGAAGGCGAGAGCAAGGACATGTGAAAATGATAGATGAATGGGTCTTGTATTTATAGCCAGGTAACGGGAGATGAAAAGTCAGAAAATTGTTTTGGCGGGATGCGTATGGATCGTGGGAAAAATACGCGTGTCAGGATTTTACGGCGACATAAAAGGGTAGTTATTAGTGGAAATGACACACTAAGACGATAAAATAGGGATTTAATAGATGAAAGTTTTTGAAAAATAATGTCATCTCCCAAAAATGAGGAGCATATGTTGACACCAAGATTTGGTACTATCGATCGACCGACCAGATGTCGGGACCCCGAATTTGCAAATCCGGACCCTCTGTGTATTCAGCACTAGTCCAGGAACGCGCTAGTGCACACAGTCTTAACATCGGTATATATCACAATCATACCAAACGATACTATCAAAGTACTTTATTTAAATAATCAAAGGGTTACTCGAAACCTTATGGCCAAGTTACAAATATATGCCTTGCAAAGGCAGAACTTATTAAAGAGAAATAATAGCGGAAAATCAAATAAACTTAGTGGCGCCATCCGGTATACCAGGCAGTGGCCCAGGGCTCGCATCCCTAAGTAGGCGGGTCCTCTTGGAGTTCCTCCTCCCGGCTGGCGTAGTCTCCTCTTCAAGTGGTATTGTGTTGAGGCAAGGGTGAGTACTTGGTACTCGGCAAGTCATCTGCAGAATGCAAGCTAATATACTATATGCATGGCTTGGTACAAAGGAATAACCAAGGTATATTTGCGGTAAACGACATTTGACAAGTAATATAAGTAGATTCGAAAGCGAGTAAAAACAAGTAAAGCATAAATAACTTTTCAAAAAGTTTAAATAACATTTTCCCATCTAAACCATATTTCCATCATCTTCTTTGTTAAACCAACCCAACTTCTCAAATCCAAGTTATTTTCGAGAAAATCTAACCCTTATTTGTAATTCAGAGCAATGTCGATTACCGTGGACTCGGCTATTTAAATAGATTCTACACTCTGCGAGAGGTTATGCACTTTACACGATATAATCCACTCACCACGTCAGTAGTGAATCGCCATACAAAGAGTATGCGAATGGCGATCATAACAAAGCCTTTGGAAGCCTCAAACAACCACGAGGTGGTCCTCTCCGGGTTCGTGCTCTACACCATCCCTTCGCCTTAGCCAAAGGCGAGTATGGGACCAACACCGTTAGATGGGTACCTGGCCACAGCCACGATCGCTCCCCGGTACAATCACACAAAAGGTGTAGCGACACCACCTGAGGCTCCACAAGTGAGTCCTTAGCGACTTAGTCAACTAGGGCGTCCCATTCCAGCCATGTGGTTGCAAGTATGACCAGTTCAAAGGCTTGCAGGTTAAGTCCTTAGAGTGACCAGGGCAAGACTACCCGAAAAACCAAATCAACACTCCCAATGCCACCTTGGCCCCCGATTACTCTTGCCACATGCCGTCAGCTGTTTATCAAACCCGATTGATTACCATGCACCACGTGCCATCAACTTCACATGATACTTTTTCAAAAACAGGTTCAATATATCATTAAGTCCATATTAGCATTTGGTTGTCCAAAATCATGTCATGAGCATGGCAGGTCTAAGCGTTATACTACAACGATCTAAACCCATGTTGGCAATTTAATAATGTCCAACTAGTAAACCACAACTAGGGTGACAAGGGATCATGGCACATACTTAGATAATCAAGGTGTCATATAACAATTTGGTATTTATCTAACCCCGTTTTAAACAAAGTATCTTTCTAATTGAACTAGCATGCAATAGTTTAAATCAAAATAGATTTAGAAATAGGATCAACATGGTCAAGCACAACTTGCCTTCAAAAAGCACTTGCTCTTGGTCTTGAGTTGGATCTGAGTCAACACTTCTCCTTGAATCCTTAGGCACTTCAGCGTCTACACGTAAAGAAGCGTGCAAATAGCAAATACACAAATAAACACTATGCAAAAGATCCCCAAAACTCCAAATAAAATCCATAAACAGAGAACATAATTTTCTGGATTTTTAGAAGCTGGAATAAATCAATTTTGGAGTTAAAGCGCCATAAAGTTATGATTATTTAAAGTTTAAATAATCAATTAAATAATTTTACAGAGAAAAACTTTTAGTCCAAAATTAAATAAAATTTATATTTAGGTAGATCTTAATTTTATACAAATTTAGAAATTTGAATCGCTCAAATCGGAGTTGAAGCACTTAAAAGTTATAAGCGTTTGAAGTTTGAATCTAAATTTGAAATCATTATTCGAATTAATAAATCATTTTCTTTTGGAAATTAATTGTTGCGTCGGCATGGACACGTGGCAGCTCGATTGGCTGGCGGCGTCGGCGATCCATGCAGGCTCGGTCCATGCTCGGCTTTCGGAGTCCACGCGTGGACTCGGTCCACGGCTCGCGTGGCGACATGTGGGCCCGCTCGGGTAACGTCATCGGCGTCGGCGGGGCTCGGCCCCAGCCCGGTAGCAGTGGGACCGCGTGACGTCATGGGTGGCGTCGGCGCTGTGGGTTAGCCAGCGACATGCGGCCTCGACCTGCCGCGTGTCGGCGTCCTGCTGCTGAGCGTGGGCCGGCGGCAGCGTCGGTCAACTTCCCGACCGCGTGGCGCAATCTGCGTCCGTTGGTTTGAAAATCAGCGGCGGATTAGATCCAGGGGTTAACACGTTGAAACTACTCGATGCTCGTGGGCCGTTCGATCTAGATCGGACGGTCGAGATCTAATCCTATAATCGCCTTTCACGGCCGCGTGGCGTTGTGAGCCGTTGGATCTTGATCAGCGGTCCGAATCTGTCGGTTTCTAGGGTTTGGGAAACACGTGAACTCGCCGTTGCCGTCCGTCTGGATCAACGGTGCGAAGCTTCGAGGGGCGGTGATAGCGCAGCGGCTTGGCCGGAGGCGAGGGGACGGCGACCTTGCCGTCGGCGTTCTGGCGCCTTTCCGGCAGTGAGAGTACTCGAGCGTCCGTCTAGGAATCCGGATGGAAGCTTGATAGCGGCGGAGGGCGGCGAATGGCGGCAAATATCGGCGTAATCGCGGCGGAGCAGACTTCCAACTCGGCGAGCAATGGCGAGGCGGTGGGGATCCTAAGCGGCGCGAGCTAGGATTTCCGAACCGGCGTGGGATGGCGATCTCAAAGGTATGCCGGGCATTAAATAACCTCGGCGTCCGTGCGGCAGAGACCTAGCTCACCCCGGACGGCGGCCCGAGTCCAGCTCGGTTCGGCGGAGGCGATGAAATCGTGGCCGTCCGCGTGGCACAACCAGCGGCCCACGATCGCGGCCGGGTCGATCGGACCGCGGCCAGTGCAGGTCGAGACGGATCTCGGTAGTTGGATCTTGATCCAACGGTTGGGATTGATTAGGAGTTAGGAGTAGGTTCGGTCGAGTCAAGCGGCTTAGGTGGGACTACGAGTCGACTTCGATCCGGATAAACGATACTTGACCGAGTTGGATTTTCCAAATTAATATTTAAAATAATTCCCGATAATTCATTTAATTCATTAAAAATAGCAAATGACTGAGAAAATTCCAGAAAAATTCTGGAAAATATTTTGGATCATTTTGGACTCAAATAAAATATTTCCAACAAAAATTTATTTGCAAATTTAAATTCTTTAATTATTTCAAAATGGAATAAATTCAAATAAATTCCAAATAAATCCAAATAAATTCCAGAAAATTCCAAAAATTCACCAAAGTGCCAAATCACACATGAATTTAAGAAAAGCAAAATTTTGGGGTGTTACACCAGATTTGGTAGTTGTAGCCAATTTGGAAAGATGAGGATATAGATGTGAAGACTGTGATTGGTTTAGACAAGAGTTTGTTTTTGGAGATTAAGACCAATATGCATTTCTACAAGAGTTGGAAAGGGATACGATCGGCCTGAACGCTATAAAAAGGATTGACAGGAAAGACAAAAAACACATCCAATCAACCAATCAACTCGCATATACTTTATTTACTTTTCGTCGACTAGGTGTAGTTTTTAGACTTGTAATCTTTCTTCTGTAATTCGTCTTGATCAATAAAGTTGCACATCATTGATTATTGATTTCGTCAACTTACGCCACCCAAGTTTGCTTTTTCTCCGATCTTGTTGCTCATCGTTGTCGGGACCCAAATTTGCAAATCTGGACCCTCTGTGTATTCAGCACTAGTCCAGGTTCGCGCTAGTGCACACAGTCTTAACATCGGTAAATATCACAATCATACCACTCGATACTAATAAAATACTTTAATTAAATAGTCAAACTGGTTGCTCGACCTTATGGTCAAGTTACAAATATACGCCACGCAGGGCGAAACTTATTAAGAGAGAAATAATAGCAGCGGAAAATAAGATAACTTCGTGGCGCCATCCAGTATACCACAGGCAACTGACTGGGCTCGCTCCCTAAGTAGACGGTTCCTCTTGGAGCTCCTCCTCCAAGGCTGGTGTAGTCTCCTCTTCAACTGATGTTGTATTGTGGTAAGGGTGAGTACTTGGTACTCAGCAAGTCATGCACAGAATGCAAGCTAATATACTATATGCATGGCTTGATACAAAGGAATAGCTCAAGGTATATTTGCAGTAAACAACATTTAACAAGTAATATAAGTAGATTCGAAAGCAGTAGAAACACGTATATCATTAATAACTTTTACAGGAGTTAAATAAACATTTTTCCTCAATCCTAATCCACATTTCCATCAACATCATTATTAAACCAAACCCAACCTTTCAAGTCCAAGTTATTTTCAAGAAAGTCTAACCCTTGACTGTAATTCCCGAGCGATGTCCAATACCGCGGACACGGCTATTCGAATAGATTTTTACACTCTGCAGAGGTTATGCACTTTACCCACAAGATACAGTCAAACACCACAAAGGCGAGTTCCCGTAACAAAGTCTTTCGGAAACTTCTAACAATACAAGTGGTCCTCTCCGGTGTTGCACACTAACCCTTCCCTTAGCTAAGGTGAAGTTTAGGCCAACCAACCGTTAGATGGGTACCTGGCCGCAGCCCCGGTACGCTCCCCCGTTCAACTTACACAAAGGGTGTAGTTGACATCCTGAGGTCCCACAGGTACGTTATTAGCAACTTAATCAACTAGGTCCGTCCCATTACAGACATGTGGTTGCACGCTTGACTCAGTTCAAAGGCTTGCAAGGTTAAGTCCTTAGGGTGACCAGGGCAAGACTACCCGAAGAACCAAACCAACGATCCCGGTGCCACAACTGGCCCACCTGATCATTCTTGCCACATGCCCCGGTCGAAAACTATTTATCAAACCCCAGTTGATTACCATGCACCACGTGCCATCAACATCACAACACATGATACCTTTCCAAAACAGGTTCAATATATCATTAAGTCAACATTAACATTTGATTGTCCAAAATCATGTCATGGGCACGTAGCAGGTCTAAGCAATATACTACAACGATCTACAAACCCATGTTGGCAATTTAGTAGTGTCCAACTAGTAATCCACAACTAGGGTGACAAGGGGTCATGTCACATATTTAATTAATCAAGGTGTCATACAGCAAATTGGCATTTATCTAATTCCCCGGGATTAAATAAAATATTTTCTAATTAAACTAGCATGCAATAAATTGAATCAAAATAGGTTTCAAAATGGGATCAACATGGTCAAAGCACAACTTGCCTTCAAAAAGTACTTGTTCTTGGTCCTGAGCTGGCTCCTGGGTCAACACCTCACCTTCGAAGCCTTCGGGCACTTCAACGTCTACTCGTAAATCGTGCAAATAGCAAATAATAAATAAACAGTAGACAAAAGTGTCCCAACATCCAAATAAAGTTCACAAACAGAGAGAGCATAATTTTATGAATTTTTAGAAACTGGAATCGTCAAATTCGGAGTTTAAATGCAAAAGTTATAGCATTTTGAAGTTTAAATAATCAATTAAATAATATTACAGAGGAAAACTTTAGTCCAAAAATTAAATAAAATACATAATTATGTAGATCTCAATTTTATACAAATTTATAAATTTGAATCACTCAAATCGGAGTTAAAATGCAAAAGTTATAAGCGTTTAGAGTTTGAATCAAAATCTGAAATCAATAATTCGAATTAATAAATCATTTTCTTTTTCGGAAATTCTTTTATTGCGTCAGCATGACACGTGGACCAATCCGGTGCCGCCACGTCGCCTCGGGTCCATGGACCCGGCGCACGGGCGCGGCTCGGTCCACCGTGGACCTGGTCCACGGCTCACGTATCTCGTTGACAGGTGGGCCCCTCGGATGACGTCAGTGGTGACGTCATCACGCACGGCTGAGGACGGCTGACAGCTGGGCTCCACCGTGACGTCAGCGGTGACGTCATGGTGCACTCGGCTGAGACGCTGACGCGTGGGCCCCACTGACACGCGGGCCCCGCGTGTCAGAGACACGCGCCCACGCGCGGGCGCTGACCGCGACGGTCGGCCTCCCGGCCACGTGGCTAGATCTCGGCCATTGATTTGAAAATCAACGGCCCAGATTGGATCTGGACTCTCGCGTTAAGAAAACTACTCCGCTGATCTGGACCGTTCGATCTTGATCGGATGGTCAAGATCCAATCTAACGTTTACAACGCGGCTAACCCTAACCGTTCGATCTAAATCTAACGACTGAGAATGGATCTAGTACTGTGCGGTGAAGGCTACGTGGCACGATCTAAACCGTTGGATCTAGATCCAACGGTTGGAAATAGATCTGAGGAAAGCACGTGGGATCTCACCGGGGTGTGACGTGGCGCGATCTGGACCCTTGGATCTGGATCGGACGGCTGGTGGAGCTCGAGGTCGGCGATGGCTTGGCGGCGGGGCAGTTCACCGGAGACGAAGACGGCGACCACGGCGACGGCGTTGCGGGGGCTCCTCCGGTGAAGTGAGTGGTCTCTCTCGCGCGGCTTGACCTCGCGATTCTGGATCTGGGCTCAACGGCGGAGGACGGCGGCGAAATCGCAGCTTGAACGCGGCGGAACGCTCCTCCAACTCCGGCGAGCGATTGCGGCGCAACCACGGCGGCTCTGGCGGCGTGAGCTAGGGCTACGGGTGCGCACGGAAGTCGACGTCACGGCAGCGGTGGCGGCGCATTAAATAGGGCCCTCGGCGTCCGTGAAACACGCGAAAACCGAGGCCCGCTCCGTTGCGGCGGCGGAATCCGAAAGGGATTCGGATTGGGTGACGTGGCTCAACGTCAGCCGTTGGATCAAGATCCAATGGTGCGAGGGTTTGGGCTCGGGTCTGGCTTGGGCTAGCTGGCTGGCTCGATCGGACTCGGGCTCGGGTGACGTGGCTCAATCGTGGCCGTTGGATCAAGATCCAACTGGCCACGATTAGGGTTCGGCCGAGCGGGTTCGACCGGAACGGTTGGCTCGGGTCGGACTCGAGTTTGACTCGGACTCGGGTCCGGTCGGATGAACAGTAAAACCCACTCGCTATTTTCCAACGATTAAATAATTCAATTAATTCACATAAATTCATTTAATTCATTAAAAATAGCAAAAGACTCAGAAAAATTCCAGAAAAATTCTGGAAAATATTTTGGAACATTTTGGACTCAAATAAAATATTTTCAACAAAATTTTATTTGCAAAGTTAAATTATTTAATTATTTCAAAATGGAATAAATTCAAATAAATTCCAAATAAATCCAAATAAATTCCAAAAAATTCCAAAAATTCACCAAAGTGCCAAATTACACATGAATTTAAGAAAAGCAAAATTTTGGGGGTGTTACAATCGTCTTTTTCGGGAAAAAAAATTTTACCTTTGCCCTTCATCTAATGAACTCAATTAGGTTGATTAGATCTATCAGTTACCTTTTCGTCTAATCGGCTTGAAGCAACTGATTAGATTAGATTGGATCTTAACTTGAAGAAACAATTGGCTTAACGACTGGTTAAATCATATACTATTTTTTCTTGCTGATTGCAGGATCAAATCGGCTGGCACGCTCGCACCTAGAAATAAACTCGGTATTTGCTTATGCGATTGCCAATTAACCCTCTTCACGTTTTTTTGGCGTCAACAGTTGTACTGCTCTAACTTGGCAGCACCTGTTGCGATATAGTTGTACCCTTACATTTTCATGCTATTTTCGTAATATCTAAAAACATAAAGCATGTTGAATCCTTGGCCATGCAGTCATGCCGCATCAGTATTTTCATAGGGAGGCCCTCCATAAAATCCAAAATTACATCTAGGTCCTTCCATGGATAATTTTGCAGAAAGGACCCTGTAGTTTCGCATATTCACGAATGGGTCCTCCACTGATTTTTTTGCAATCGCAGATAGGTCCTTCCACTATTTTTCTCAATCAATGAACCACGTGGTTACGCAAATTCATCGACGGTTCATAGCCAGCTAATTTTTACAAAAAACACCACCGAGAAAACCAAATTATGTTTTTTTTCAAACAAAAATTCAGTCCAATTTTTCCCGCTCGGCACGGCAACGGAAATTACAAATAAATCTTTTTCCCCCAATCAATGAACCTCGTGGTTATACAAATTCGTCGATGGTTTATAGCCAGTCAAATTTTACAAAAAACACTTCTGAGAAAACCAAAATTACATTTTTTTCTCAACAAAAATTTAGCCCATGCAAAATTAGCTAGTTTTTTTAAAAATGCGAACAATTCCTTTGTTGGATTTTTTAACCAATGTACCCCGTGGTTACGCAAATTCGTCGATGGCTCATGTCGGGACCCGAATTTGAAAATCTGAACCCTCTGTATTCAGCACTAATCTAGGATCACGCTAGTGCACACAGTCTCAACATCGATAGATGTCACAATCATACTCAGCGAATTAATAACGTATTTTAATTAATTAACCAAGCTGGAGTTTCCTCGTTTTCCCCTTTTGGAAAATCTAATTTAAATTAATTAAATTCAAAAATTGGAGTTTCCTAGGTGTTTAATTTAATCTGGCATCCCTATCCATCCAAAATCGGAATTCAATTCTCCTCCGTCCGGAAAATCAAATTTCCAGATTCCCGTTAGTACCTGAAATTTCACCCGAGTCCGAAAATGCTCCAAAAATCATGGAACCTATTTCATTAGGTCCCAAATATACTAAAAACATTTTGTGATTTTTCCCAAGATTTTTGGAGGCTCTCTGGTATTTTATCTCGCGCAGCTTTCGTTTAATGCCCGCTATTCGCTCCAGAATATTCAAATCTCCAAATTTCATCCAAATTCAGCGAAACTAATTTTATTGGGTTCCAAATATTCCAAAATAGTTCTAGGAATTTTTAGACCATTTTTGCTAATTTTTCGCTATGGCGTCACTTTCGCGTAAACCTCGGCCAATGAGGAGGTGCCACGTGGCAGGCACTATTCACCATCTTCTTCCTCCCGTTGGCAAGTTTCCAGAGCAAGAACACTAAGCTTCCATCAAGGGCTAGCTCCAATCAATCCCTCATATCTCTCTCATTAATGGTCCAAATCGCGAACGGCCGGATCCATTGGATTCGTAGCGACGCGACCCTTCCGTTCCCCACGATCTTCAGCCCGGAATTATGCCGAAATTTGAACAATATTTCTAAAACCGAAAATCACATTAATGGTCATTACTCGGCCGTTTCTTCTCCCAACGGCGCACCACCACCCTTCAAATCTCCGTGTTGGAGTGGTCTTCCCGGTGGTGTCATCCTCTTTTAGCATCTCCAACCCATTCGTCCGCTAGATCAAGAAAACCAGCGTCGGGACACCGTTTTCATGTTCTTCGCGTTCATCGTCTTATCATCTCCTGATAGCTGAGGAGGTAGTACACGCGATTTGGACCATTAATGAGAGAGATATGAGGGATTTATTGGAGCTATCCCTTGATGGAAGCTTAGTGTTCTTGCTCTGGAAACTTGCCAACGAGAGGAAGAAGATGGTGAATAGTGCCTGCCATGTGGCACCTCCTCATTGGCCGAGGTTTACGCGAAAGTTGCGCCCTAGCGAAAAATTAGCCAAAATGGTCTAAAATTTCCGAAAAAATTCTTAGAACCATTTTGGAATTTTTGGAACCCAATAAAATTGGTTTCGCTGAATTTGGATGAAATTTGGAGATTTGAATATTCTGGAGCGAATAGCGGGCATTAAACGAAAGCCGCGCGAGATAAAATACCAGAGAGCCTCCAAAAATCTTGGGGAAAATCCCAAAATGTTTTTAGGATATTTGGGACCTAATGCAATAGGTTCCATGATTTTTGGAGCATTTTCTGACTCGGGTGAAATTTCAGGTACTGACAGGAATCTGGAAATTTGATTTTCCGGACGGAGGAGAATTGAATTCCGATTTTGGTTGGATAGGGATGCCAGATTAAATTCAACACCAAGAAAACTCCAATTTTTGAATTTAATTAATTTAAATTAGATTTTCTAGAAGGCGAAAACGAGGATGTTAAAGTTTCAGGAGGAGCCGTCTACTTAGGGAGCGAGCCCAGTCAGTTGCCTGTGGTACACTGAGTGGCTCCACGATGATCTTTTATTTCCTCTGCAGTTATTTCTTTTAATAAGTCTTCGCCCTGCGAGGCGTATATTTGTAACTTAACCATAAGGTCGAGCAACCAGTTTGGTTAATTAATTAAAATACGTTATTAATTCGCTGAGTATGATTGTGACATGTATCGATGTTGAGACTGTGTGCACTAGCGTGATCCTAGATTAGTGCTGAATACAGAGGGTTCGGATTTTCAAATTCGGGTCCCGACATGAGCCATCGGCGAATTTGCGTAACCACGGGGTACTTGGTACTCAGCAAGTCATGCACAGAATGCAAAGCCAATATTCTATATGCATGGTTTATTACAAAGGATGGCTAATAGGTTTATTTGCAATAAAGCAGCAAATGTAAATACAGTAATAGATTGCAAAGCAGTAAAAACAATAATAAGAAGAGTACTTTCACAATGATTTCACAAGTAAAGCATTTTCCAGTCCTAAGTCCAATTCACCATTTCAAACCCAAGTACTTTCCAAACCAAGTTATTTTCATGAAAGTCTAACCCTTGACTGTAATTTCCGAGCAATGTCCAATGCCGCGGACACGTCAATTCAAATAGATTTTACACTCTGCAGAGGTTATACACTTTACCCATAAGATACAGTCAAACACCACAAAGGCGAGTGCCCGTAACAAAGCCTTTCCAATGCCTATCTAAACCCCGTACTACTCGCTGAGGTTTCAACACTAGTGGGACTGGTTACCACATCCAGGGCCCCCCTCTTGCGCCATGTGAGCCAACCCGTGCGAGGACTGGTCACCACTACCCAGGCCTCACACCACGACGATAGTACTAAAGTTTAGAATCAACAAATTAATCAGCTAGGTTTGTCCCACTCCAGACTTGTGGTTGTATGAATGACTCAGTTTAAAGGCTTGCAAGGTTAAGTCCTTAATTGACTAGGGCAAGACTACCCAAAGAACCAAAACGACTTTCCCGATACCAATCCTGGCCCACCTAATCAAACTTGCCACTTGCCCCAATCTAAAGCATTTTATCCAACCTCAGTTGATTACCATGCACCACGTGCCATCAACGTCATCATTAATAACACATGACACTTTTTCAAATCATGTTTCATATCTCATTAATTCAACATTAAAAATTTATTATCCAAATCATGTCATGACTACATGGCAGGGCTAAGCATTGTACTACTTCGGTCTAAATTCCCATGTTAGCAATTAAATAATGTCCAACTAAATAATCCACGACTAGGGTGACAAGGGGTTATGGCATACAATTATTTATGTCAATGTGGCATACAGCAATTTGGCATTTAGCTAATTCCCAGAATTAATCCAAGCATTTTCTAATTAAATTAACATGCAATAATTTGAATCAAAATAATTTCCAAAGTGGGAACAATATGGTCAAAGCATAACTTGCCTTCAAAAAGTACTTGTTCTTGGTCTTCAGCTGGCTCCTGGGTCAAAACTTCACCTTCGAAGCCATCGGGTACTTCCAAGTCTACTCGTAATGCGTGCAAATAGCAATAAATAATTAAATAGTACACAAAAAGTATCCAAAAATTCAAATAAAATTCATAAACAGAAAGAGCATAATTTTATAAATTTTTAGAAATTTCAATCATCCAAATTGGAGTTAAAACGCAAAAGTTATAACCGTTTAAAGTTTAAAAAATCAATTAAATAAATATAAACAGAGGAAAACTCATGTGCAAAAATTAAATAGAATTCATCATTAAGTAGAGCTCAATTTTATAAAAATTTAGAAATTGGAATCACCCAAATCGGAGTTAAAACGCAAAAGTTATAAGCGTTTGAAGTTTGAAAAAATCAAATAAAAGAATAAACTGAAATAATTCATTTATATTTTTATTGAAAAATCCAATTATGACGTCATCATGGCGTTAGCGTCGGAATTGAATTTCCACTGAATTATTTTTCTATTAAAAAATCAAATTATGATGTCAGCATTGCGTCATCCGGTCCATGGACTCGGTCCACGGGTGCACTTGTCTCTGACACGTGGGACCCACTCGGATGACGTCATTGCTGACATCATCATGCTCGGCTGAACGGTGCTGACATACGGGCCCACCGTGATGTCATCATGACGTCACAGATGACGTCATGGTGCGGTTGGCTGACCCACTGACACGCGGGCCCCACGCTGACGTCACGCGTGATGTCAGCAACGACCGGCCGACCCGCGTGGCCTCCCGAACACGTGGCTTGATTCGGGCCGTCGGTTTGAAATCCGACGGTCCGGATCAGATCTAATTTCACGCGTTTGGCTTAAATGCGCTTGATCTGGACCGTGCGATTCGAATCGGACGGTCAAGATCTGATCGGATTTCATCGCATCGTGGGCGACGTAGCACGATCTATACCGTACAACCTTGATCGGACGGTCGAGATCTAATCTAACGCTACAACGCGGGTTAAACCTAACCGTACGATCTAGATCTAACGGTTGAGATCTACTCTTAGCACAGTGCGGTTATGGCTACGTGGCTTAATCTAGTGCGTTGGATCTAGATCCAACGGCTGCTATTGGATCTAAAACCGCAACGTGGATTTTACACACGGGGTGACGTGGACGCATCTGGACGCTAGGATATAGATCTAACGGTCTAGATCTAATCTGGTTCTCTACGGGATTAGGGTGACGTGGACTCACCGTAGCGGTCGGATCTGGATCGGACCGCTGACGAAGCTTGCGAACCCTGGCGATGGCGCGGCGGAGCTGGTTCATCGAAGCTGGGGACGACGACCTAGCCAACGGCGTTTCCGTGCGTCTCCGGCGAGGTGCATGGTCGCGCCCGACGCGTCTTGACCTGGGTAGTCCGGATCTGAGCTTGGTTGCGGCGGGGAACGGCGGAGAACCGCGACGGAGCACGAATCCAACTTCGACGAGCGATTACTCGGCTGCGGCTGCGGCTCGGTCGACGTGAGTTGGTGCAAAACGTGCGCACGGAAGAGGGCAACACGGGGCAGGTGGCGGCGCATTAAATAGGGCCCTCGGCGTCCGTGAAATCCGCGGAAACCGAGGTCCACCCGGGCGCGACGGAGAAGGGGACGTGGCTCAATCCCAGCCATACACGCGTGCACGATCAATGGTCAGGATTGCCCCGTGTGTGAACGGGTCTGATCCGGATTCGATCGGGATGACGTGGCGCGGCCGTTGGATCGAGATCCAACGGTCGCGAGGGTTAGGGTTAGGGGTGAAAACAGGACAGGAAATATCTGCCCGATCCGATCCCGAATCCGTTTAAAATCCGTACCGATATTATCCGTATCCGTATCCGGAAAATCCGATGTAAGCATATGGGAAGAGCAATATCCGATCCGTATCCGAAAAATCTCATGTTATATGGGTTAGGATATGGGAAGAGCAATATCTGACCCGATATCCTGTAAATATTCGACCCGATATCCGGATAAAATCAGTTATTATTCCATTAATTTGGTTCATTATTGAATAGATAGAGTAGTTGTTTGATACTGGCACTAAAATGTACTACTTTGTTATTAAGCGTGAACTTCAACAAATCTATCAACAAACAAATAGAGTGATGACATAATGCTTTTACCTAAATTGATTTGTTCAACTTATTTGATAAACTTCTTTTTTATTTAAATTACTGGAATTGGTTGAGTCACTAAATTGAAGCATAGCAAACAAATTCAAGTAGTCTCATTATGAGAGAAGTCTATCTTCAGTTTGTCAGAATGTGACAATTCAACACTATTTAATATCTCCAGGAATTTATTCCGTAAGGTTAAGTTTGATGGAAGAGCTCCCCATGTTCTCTGTTTTCTTTATGTCTCGATCTCTCTCCTTGTATCCCACCCATTTGCACCTCTAACTATACTATTATCCTACGTTGAAATAGTTATGACTTGAAGCTAATGTTGTAAGGTTAATGCTTCATTCTTTCTTTTACGTACACAATTATGTACTATGCTACTATCCGATTATGATATCCGATCCCGACCCGAATCCGTCAGGTATCCGCTCCGTATCCGAATCCCGAATAATCCGAATTCGTATCCGTATCTGACTCCAAATCCGGAAAAAATATGGGTTAGGATACGAGACGAGCAATATCCGCTAGTATCCGACCCGGTTTCACCCCTAGTTAGGGTTTAGTCGGGCTCGGGTCCGACTCGAACACGACTCGGTTGGACTCGAGTCTGACTCGGGTTGGATGAACAGTGCAACCCGTTAAGGTTTTCCAGCGATTTAATTATTTAAAATAATTCTAGTAATTCAAATAATTCAAGAAAAATAGCAAAATAATCAAAAAAATTCTGGAAAATACTTTGAGACATTTTGGACTCAAATAAAATATTTTCAACAAAATTTTATTTAAAACTCTTAATTATTTAATGTTCTCAAAAAGGAATAAATTCAAATTAAATCCAAATAAATCCCAAAAACTTCCAAAAATTCTCAAAAATGCCAAATAACATTTAAATACATGAAAAGGAAAAATTTGGGATGTTACAGCTCATAGCCATCCAAGTTTTGCAAAAAAAACACCACCGAGAAAATTGAAATTATGTTTTTTCCAAACGAAAATTCAGCCCAATTTTACCGCGGGTCGCAGCAACCGAAATTATGAATAAATCCTTCACCAGCTAATTTTTACAAAAAAAACACCGCCGAAAAAACCGAATTAACGATTTTTCCAAACAAAATTCAACCCAATTTTCCCTGTGCGTCGTGATAACCGAAATTACGAATAAATCATTCTACCATTTTTTTCCCAAAAAAGAACCATGGTTACACAAAATTAGCCAGTTTTTTGAAATACGCGAACAAATCCTCTATCAGATTTTTTGAACAAAGAACTCCGTTGTTACGCAAATTCACTAATGGCTCATAACCAGCCAATTTTTACAAACAACACTACCGAAAAAACTTAAATTATGTGTTCCGCTAAGAAAAAAGAAAATTCCGCGCGGCGCGGCGTCGCACGCTACTCGACCTAGTTATTCATCAAGTTTCGCTTCTTTACCACGTCGGCAAGCTTAATTTTTCCAGAGAGGAATATCGAACATTTTCAACACTGTTAAAACCTACTTACAGTAACCCTGTGATAATTAACTGACCGAAGTACGAACTCACCGGTGAGTTTACGCAGGTGTAACTTGATTAGATTTAATCGTATCACATGACGTCCCAATTCCCACATGCTATATAGTTGTGCACAGGGATTCAAATATCGCGGAAAATCGGGAGAAAATCGCGATTATCGGATATATCGATGGGGTAAGATATTTAAAATTGCTCGGAAAATAGGTCAAATTCAAAATTTCAAAAAAAATCTATGCGACGTAAATATCACGATAATCGGTGAAAATTGAAAGAAAATCGCTCAAAAAATCGGCTCTGAAAAACATTCAATTGGTCAGTCCAAATATCGCGATAATCGGTGAAAATCGAGAGAAAATCAATGAAAACCGAGAGATAATCGGTAGATTTTTTTATTTTTTTTCCCGCATTTTTTTCAAAAATTAGGATTTTAAATCCATATGATTTTTGGTGAGTTTCTGACGATTTTCCCCGAAAATCAGTACCAGGCTACCCTCGATTTCCTAAGCGAAAATGGTAAGGCGAACCCTGGTTGTGCACCACCCACTCTGGGATTGTAGACTCCTTTGTGGTTGTGGGGGAAGCCATCATGTGCGCCTTTCTCTGTGGAAGAATTGAACCGTTCATGCAATCCTAGCTGGTTAAAGTTACGCGCGACTAGGGTAAAAAAAAAGCTTATTAGTGATTGAATCAAAATTGTTTTGATTACAATAGTTAATAAATTTAAAATTAAAATAGATCTATTTCGAAAAAAAAATACTAATGAGGCTTAGCACAATAATATTTTTTAGCTTAAATTTAAAATAACCATTTAAATTATAAATAAAATAATTTTATATCGAATCATATTAATTAAAAAAATTGAACAATAATTTGTTAAGCTCGGAAACCGGCCCCAGGAGGCCACGCGCGACTTCATGTCCCATGCCACTATGCCAACTAACCAGCCATGTCAGGTTCTCGAACGTGCATAGGTTGAAATTTGAGAGACCTTTGCGCGTCAGTGACAGCCAGAAATACACACCAACCAACCCATATTCACTCTCACCCAGCACTTTGTCCAGACGGCCATCAGGCAATCAGTTTACGCCCTATTTGAAAGCAAAGTTTTTCAATACTATGGTATTATAAAACCATAGCTTAGAAATTATTTTGGTATAAATACCATGGTTTCACCTACCACCATTGAAACCATAGTTTTTCTTGAAACTACAAACTGTTTGGCTACAAAGTCTTTTGCATGGTATTTTCAAAGTATTGACACCTCTCACTCTTTACACCAGCACCAAAAGCCCAAAACTCCACTTTAAATGGAGTTTTCAATACTCCAAAAATACCATGGTATTGGTAATACCATTGTTTTCAAAACAGAGTTTTTTGGGTTGCTTCCAAACACCATGTTACTAAAAATACCATGGTATTCTTCAAAACCATGGTTTTGCTTAGAAACTATGAAAATACTTTGTTGCCAAACAGGCCCTTAGTTGTTTCTTAGTTATACCATATAAATAAAATCTTACATAGAAAATAGAAGATGAAAGAAAATTTTTTTTGATGTCTCTTATGCAAGAAATAATCTAATTACTCAAATCAACGAAAAAAGTAACGAAGTGTAAAAGAAAAAATATAGTAAAGATGGATAATTTTAAAAATAACTATTAAAGATATTATCTGTAATATTATCTCTAAATAAATTAAAACCTTTAGATACAATCTTTAAAGATAATCTATTATACATGCGTATCCATGTGCAGATGGCAGTACACCTCATCCCGCATGGCCAGAGAGACGTTACACACTTTTACTCGTTTCTTTCGTACGCCTCAACTTGCATTGCACAGGGAATCCGATACGAGGTGCAGAGTGTAACTTCCGTTTTAATTCGAAAAAGGATTTGATAAATATCGTTCTGATGTTTTTATTACTAAAATCATCCAAATCTAGAATCATCGGATCATTGTTGAGATTCGGAAGTATCGATTATATTCGATTCTATGATTTGATCTAACAGTCCGATAATATCCGGGTGAAGTATCCAACGGTTCAAAATTTAAAAATTAATTAAAATAAAAATATCCGAATGATATCTTTACACTCCCTTCGAAAAAATGGTCACAATTTTTCCCCGTTAGTACGCGCCAGTCTTGTCATACAGAGGCGCTTTTTTGTTCACTCTTTTCCGGTGACGATCCACAAAAAATTCGCGTCAACAGTTACCAAAACCCATCAGGCAAAGGGAAAGAAAAGGATGAGAATTCTAGCCACGGAGATGAAGAATAAATCCTTGTCAAAATTGCTTTTGAACTACAGTGGAGCTGCCTGTGCGGCACGCATTAGCGATGGATGGCAACCGCGCGCTAGGCGAGGAGCATATGGAAGAGCAAGTCGTTCCAGATGTCGATGGGCCCGGGCAGGCACCAGTGGATGCAGTCGTTGTAGATGTTAGACAATCTCGCTATCGAGTAGTCCGAGGTTGCTGAACAGATCTAGAATGAAGAATAGAGAGAGAGCGAGACACAAAGTTTGAGGAGAAACTAATCTGCTATTCTTTATTACTTGTTTCATGCGTACAATGGGATAACTCACTGCTTCCTATTTATTGTTATGAATAGGACCTTGTATTCAATATGAGGCCAAAGGCCACAATATATAGAGTACATGAGGGTACAAGAGATAAGGCAAAGGCCAAGAGATAATGCAATCATCTATAACAGATAATATATCCTTAACACCCCCCATAAATGCAAGACGTATGCAATAGCATTGCATTTGGAAGGGATGAACTAAAATAGGGAACATCCAAAGTCATAATCCTGAAGTAGTCGTCGTAGCTTGTAACTC
This sequence comes from Rhipidocladum racemiflorum, assembly GCA_036346355.1. NCBI lineage: Eukaryota > Viridiplantae > Streptophyta > Magnoliopsida > Poales > Poaceae > Rhipidocladum > Rhipidocladum racemiflorum. Next base: position 11,929,959 of record CM070573.1, on the reverse strand, counting down.
TTGAAAAATCGAGCTGGCGAAGAACAGCCAACGAACAACCGAGTCGGTGAAGAAAAGTCGACGAAGAAGCCAGATCGACAAACAGAAGTCGAAGGTGACCAGGGTTCAAAAAATCGACGAAAATCGCTCGATTTTCGCGATTTTCGGCCATATCGCCGCGGCCCGATATCAAAAACCGGTCGGTAAACCGATCCAATTCAAAAAAATTCAAAAATTCGAAAAAATTTACGTGTCAAAAACCGGTCGAAAATCGGTGGAAATCAGTTGATTTTCGCCAAAAATCGTCGAAAATCGCTACAAAAATCGATCGCACAAAAAAGTTCAACAAGGCCGTTGATTTTCCACACGAAATCGTCGATTTTCCACGAGAAATCGTCGATTTTCCACGAAAATCGACGATTTTTGAAATTTTTTTAAAAAAATTTGGTTTTTGAATTCATCCGATTTTTAACGATTTTCGGCCGATTTTCGACTCGATTTTTGCGATTATCGAAAATCACTGTTCATGCGAAAATCGCGCAAAGCGATTTTGTAAACCCTGGGCCGAGTCGGCGAAGAAGAAAGCGAAGGCGACAAAAGCAGCGAGCCGAAGTAATAAGAGTTGACAGAATGAGCCGAGCCGATAAAAGAGCTGAGTGACGACAAGATCAAAAGGCTAAAGACTAGGATGGACGCAATGGAAGACTAAAGAAAATATTTGGATGGACGCAACGGAAGACTAAAGAAAATATTAGGAATTACTAGCCGCGGCACTAAAAAACAGTAGCCGAAAACCATCAAGCCAAGATGACAGAGCTATGCTCAATGAGCCGAGCCCAGCTGAAAAGAACCGAAGCCGAGCCGAGCGAACATGAGCCAAGCAAGCCATATAGAAGACTATCAAAGATGACCGGACAGTGAGGAACAGAAATGATCCGTGATGAAAAGCACAGAAGGGCCTGCCATTTTTGTTTTCCTTTTTATCCCAAGTTGAAGTGAAGCCACAAGCCTTCTGGAATGAAGCCACGGACCGGACTTGAAGCAGACCAAAGACTTCACGGGATTGAATAGAATTTGCTTCATGGATGTGAACAGAAGCTTGCAGGCCAATGGAGGCAGTCTGATCTCCACGACCGTGAAGACCATGAGCTTGAAGAGCGGGAGACGAGTGTTCAGAGGCGAAGCTGCGGCCAGCGGGCGTCCGGAGACGGTGCGGCGGCCGCCGGGCGTCCAAAAACGGCGGCCGGATGTGGGCCAGCAGCCCAAGGCGGCAGGTCGGCCCAAAGGAGAGATCGGCGGCGGACGGCTTGGAGATGACCGAGGGCAGAGGCGGCGTGGCCGGAGACACGAGCGGCGACTGGAGTCGGCTTGGATGAGCGGCCGGCGCAGATCTGACCGTGGCAGGGCTCCGAGGGATCCTCCTCCATCTTGGCGAGCACGTAGCCGATGATGCGGCCGCCGTAGTCCTCGGCAACGAATAGCAGCTGCGGCCACGAAAGCATATGGTAGAGGTAGTACTTCATCCGGTAGTTCTCCGGCAGGCACATCAGGTTGCATCGCCAGCATCGCCAGTAGGTCGTCTATTGTCGCCTGCCGGATGAGGCGAGGCGATGAGGATGATGGCGCTGGCGAAGCCGACTGCGGAGGACAAAGACGATCCAGCGGCAGAGGACGAAGACGATCCAGCCGCACAGAGAAGATGCGGAAACAGAGGCGGGCGGACTGGGCGACGTCGGTGAAAGCGGCGACACCAGCAGATCTGACCGGCGGCGATAGACGAGGATGGAGAACAGCCTGACGGCGGGCAAGGTGAGCTCCAGGCGTCCACGCGCAAAGTCGGAGCGCCAGCCGGATCTTGATTTCTGGCCGCCGTGCAGATTGGTGCCTGCCCGGGAGAGCAGATTGCTTCTCCCGGGCACGACGACAGCGGAAAAGGATTGAGGCTAGGGTTTGAACCTATGCTCTGATACCATGTTATGAATAGCACTTGTATTCAATATGAGGCCAAAGGCCACAATATATAGAGTACATGAGGGTACAAGAGATAAGGCAATCATCTATAACAGATAATATATCCTTAACATTTATAACCTACAGCTAGAGTTTCGACTAAGGGGCATACTGAGCCTTCGTGGCCAGATGGTTTCCCAATAGTAGAGTTGCACCTTCTCGCTGGACCGGTGCCCGTACCGGCTTGCGTGCCCATCCGGCCGCATCAACATCGCCGCCGTCGCGTCCATCAGCATCAGCCGCAGCTCCTTGGCCCGCGGCACCTTCTCCGCCGCGCGGCACTCCTCCATCTGCACCGTGTAGAAGTGCAGGTCGCGCCCCTCCATCACCGTCTCGTCGCTCCGGAGGAGCTGCGTCTGCTTGCAGTTACGGCCCTGGTCCCACATCCCGTTCTCGAAGTGCGACGTCGGCGACAAAGATCTCGCGACGATCACCCGCCTTGACGTTGTCGGTAGCGTTGATCGCTGCGGCGCACCACCACGCCTTTGCGGCTGCGAGTAGTACATCGTCGGTCCCGGCCGACGTCTGCATCGGCCGCAGGCGCACCCAATCAACCACTGCTTCTCGTGGAAGAGCGATGGCCGGGAGAACCAGTTCGCGGCCGACACGAGCACGTAGTCGAACCGGGAGATCTGGGACACCCACTTGTCATCCGGCTCGTCGAGGTAGAGGCTCCAGTGGCTGGTGTGCGCACGGCCATCGTGGTCAGGCTCCCACGCCCGGAGCAGGGACGGCGACCAGAACATGCTGATAGTGAAGTTGTACGCACAAATATACGCCGGTGTACTCTTCATTAATTTCTTTCAGCTCCTCATGATTTCCCACAACGATGGAGTCTAGGTATTTTGACTTCCCAGCATTGGATTGTGCGCACAAATATACGCTGGGGTTATCATCTTCAGGATGGATCACCTCAGGGATATTACCATCTCCTGGATGGCTCACTTCAAGGATTTTCTCAACATCAGGCCGAGCTTCTTCCACTGTCATGGGTAGTGTGCTCATTTGTTTGGTTATCTACTCCTCCTGACTTCACCGTGAAATTGAGTTTCATGCACTTGGAGGCCTTCCCCGCTTTTTATCATGAGGGTCAAGAGTGGGTTCATTATCCTTCTGGGGGTTTTCTACTCTTTCAGATGCATATAATGCAGGTATATGAGATCTTTTCACTCCCTTATGATATGTGAAGATATTTGGCAGATTATTGGCTTCTTTGTTGCAGATTTATTATCCTTTGAACTTCAAGTTCGATCTCTTTAGTGCATAGATGAAAAGACTCAGCATTTTTTAATGTGCTACTAATCTCCCCCTAATGTCAAAAAATGTCCTTATTACAATTAGCATACCAAGCCGTGTACAAATCCCCTGTCATAGGCTCTAGGTATTAAATAATTGATGGAGATTCATAATCTACATAGATCCCCAACTTCCAGTGAGGTCCCATTGTAGTACGCTGTGGTGAAGAGATTGGCATGTATATAACACAACCAAATTTTCGCTGATGAGAAATACTTATTTCTTTTCTACGCATAATTTACAATGGAAAATTTTCATGATGTGCAGTTGGTCTGAGTTGAATTAATACCACAGCGTACAGCATTGCGTGGCCCCAACAGCTAATGGATAGCCTTCTATTATGCAAAAATGACCAAGCAATAAGTTTTATCCATTTAAGCAATGAATCTGCAAGGCCATTTTGATTTTGAACATGATATACGAGATGCTATGCATAAATTTTTAGAGTCATACAATAATTATTAAATGCTTTTGAGGTCAACTCACTAGCATTATCCATTCAAATAGATTTGATCCTTTCTTCTGGAAAGGGGTTCTTAATAATTTAGGCAAATAATTTTGGCAAAAGTTTGGTTCCTAGCAAGGTTTAAAATCTCAACGAAATTTCTGAAATTTTGGTCAAGATTTCGGATTCCGGACCCCTCCGATATCTTAAATATCGATCAGATAAAAAAAATTTAAAAAAAATCAAATATTATTAGTGGCAGTTCTAGCCAAAAACCGCCACTGATAATATTATATGTGGCGGTTTTTGGCTAGAACCACCACTGATAATATTATCAGTGGCCACAAATACTCTTTTCTGAAAACTCAATGACTTGAGATCTCGGTATTTTGGCCGAAATCTCGAAAATCCTGGTTAAAAAAAAACGAATTTGAAATTTGGTTTTTGGATTTTGAATTTTGTCCCAAATTCCGATATCTCACCGAAATTTCGGATTTCGGCGACCTCCGAGATATATACCGATAACGAAATTTGAAACCTTGGTTCCTAGTATATAAGAGACATACATGGGACCATCTAATAGAAGCTTCTATCAGTACCATAAAGTATCTGAAAGAGCCCGATAGGGGCTGGATATGTTTAAAGATATCACATTGAATTTTCTTTAGAAAATTCAGTTATTCTTCCCTAACTTTTAGGTAAGAAGATGTAGCTATAAGTTTTCCTATAGCACAAACAGGGCATAAGAAATCTTCAGGTCTAGAAAGTCTTATGCTATGGTAGTAGAATTATTAATTATTCTTCTCATAATATTCAACTCAGGATAACCCAGTTGATCTGTCAGATCTTGAATATTTCTGGGTTTTCATCGCAACATAAACTTCAGGTTTTATATGTGCATTGTATAACCCGGAGGGAGTTTTTTCAACCACATGTTTATTATACCCATTAAACTTAGTCATGAGTACGTATTCTATACCATCCGTTTTCTCTGCCTTGATATGGAAACCATTCAGACCAATGTCTTTAAAACTTAAGAGAATACAACTAGACTCAGGGTATAATATGGCATTCTTCCAGTGCCAACTATGAGAGCATCGCTTCTGGTGAGTCATAATATTTTCAATTCACTTAGTGTGGTACAACTATCTTCTAGACAGATTTTCTCCTCCATTGGATTATACTTTGTTCTATATTAAAAGTATGATTTAACGATCAGACAATTATTGCATCAGGAACGAATTGTAGAATATAGAACAAACATAGTACAATTAATCAAACATATGGAAAATAGGTATTTATTCAATTTTAAATGATAATCGCTCAACGTGAGCATAGTTCATTCATGAACTAGGGCCAAAATGATGAGGAGACTTATAAGGAATATGTGATATCGACTAGCAAAGTTAAGGAATACTTAAGAGACTAATCCAGGACTCCATATGAGTCTATGTGTCCTCATGAAACCATATCATCACACCTCTCAGCGCCCGTGTCAACAACAGGTTGAACGGTGAAGTATGGTTCAACATTGTTTCCTCAGGTCTTATTAATTTTTCAGTGGATTTCATGTAAAGGTCTACCATATACTTCGGGATGTGATAGTTGCATGACCAATGGCCAGTGCATCCATACTTAAAACAGAGTTATTCAAGGTTTGTAGCCTTATTAGCTGAGTCTTGCTTCGAGAAGCCCTCTTCTCCTTTATCTTTACTTTTCCACTATAGATTGCCTCTTCCCCTATCTGATTTGCCATTCTTCCATTTATCCCCTTTATTCCTTTGACCCTTTCTGCGACCATGGCTATTACTAGCCTGCTGAGCATTTACATGTGCATTGAACATTGCAATAATCCTATAGGAAGTACATGATGATTCTTCACCCGGAGTTCATCACACTTTTCTGCTTCTAGCAAAATACATATAAGCTCGGTGTACTTCTGGTAATTGGCATGACGATATTGTTATAGCAGTATCCTCATATTGGGGTAGAAGGTGCATACTATCTTGTTGATCATTCTAACATTAGTAACTTTCTGGTTACAGAATATTAGTTCAGTGACAAGCCTATGCATGGCAAAGTTATATGCTGCTACAACCTTTAAAATACTGAAAGTGAAGCAGGATCCATTCGTGATGTACTTCTGGCAATAGGATGGATCTTTGCTGGTTATATATTTTCCTTTTAGTGAATTCAAAAGTAACAGCTGGTCCTCTTCCATCAAATATTCGGCCTTTAGGTCCGTATGAAGATGATGCCTCAGGAAGCGCAAAGTCGTACACCTATCGGCTTTGGAAAGAGCAAGGGGTACCAGCTTTAGGCTAGGAAAACAGTGACTCCAAAAGGTCACACTGTCATATTAATCTTAGCATTCATTGATTGGGTACGGTAATTGCTGCCATTCAGGGCAAGCTCGATAAATTCCCTTTATGCGATGTCCAACATACCCTATTTCTATTTATGCAAAAAAACTTTTACTACTGGTAAAATTATTATATTGTATGTTCACTCTTTAATCAATAAAGCTTAGTTTATATCTATGCAGTACATAATTATCTAAATTTTTTTAGAATTTTCTTAGCATTTATCATAATTTTTTTGTTAATTATTAACAAATTTTCAGAATTACTGAATAACAGGAAATTATTCCAATACATATAAAATATGGAATGATTGCTAGAAAATAAATATAGACCCATAATATTATCAATGTGTTATACATAAATTTTCAGAATTTTCTATCATTTTTCGTAATTTTTCATTAATGATTAAGCAATTTTTTGAATTATTTCATGATAGAAAATAAATATTTATCATACATGAACATGGCATAATGCTAGAAAAATAAACCCAGCATATGGAACTTCCGATGTGTGATAAATATTAAATTACCAAATTTAACGGAAGTCCATATAACTAGAAATCTAATTTATAGGATTTATCAAGAATTTTTTGGATTTATTAACTATTTTCTAATAATACTGGAAATTCCAGGGATAAAAGTGAAAACTTTGCTTTCCCATTTTTATTTTTGATTATTGTTCTTTCGAAAAAAATTGATGGGCCATGCGGCCCATTAAACCCCATTAAGGACCTGTAATAGCCCAATCCGACCCAAACCGGCTTCATTAAAATCGGCGGCTGGGCTTTGGAAATGATGTGTGTGGCTTTCGATGGCCCGATGGCTTCTGGCGGTGCACGAACTTTTGGCGGTGCGCGCGGCTTCCGGTGGCGGGAAGATGAAGCAGGGCAGGGACTGTTGGTGGCACGTGCGGCTTCCGGCAGCAGGAAGGCGAAGCAGCGCGGTGACTCCCAGTGGTGCGTAGCTTCTGACAATGATGTGCGCATCGGGCACATCAGTCGGGAGCGCTGCAGGCGCCCGGACTCAGTGGAGGTCGGGCCGACGCACGGCGGCGAGCATGCTGGTAGCCGGTGGAGATGGCCTTAGGAGCGAGCTCACATGCGGTGTGCTACAGGCACGAAGCAGTGGGTGGTGGTCCCGGAGGTGGTGGTTTTAGGCGAGCAGAGGTGCAGCCGAGGGCGGACGACGGCGCGTCAACTGGGAGCCAGGGTCGAAGGTCGGCGAGGAGCGAGCAACACGGCTTCAGGCCGCGTGCACGGTGGTCGGAGACGGAGCGGGGCGCGCAACTTTGGGCCATGAGCGTGGAGGCTGGAGGGATAACGCGGCATGAGGTCACAAGGGCATGGGGCCGGCAAGCAGCGACGGCCCCAGTGGCATGCATTTCAGGTGCGGGTAGATGCGGATCGGGGCTGTCAACTATAACGGCATGAAAATGCGCTCCCGGCGCGAGGCCACCAAGCGGGCGCCAACGATGGTGGTGCAAGCGCGCTTCCGACGCGAGTCGGCCGGAAGGCTTCGGGTGTGGGCCACGGCAGCGATAGCTGGCTACTCAACTTTCCCTCTTTTTTATTATTATTTTTATTTGTGGATAATGAATAGTAACTCCACACAACCCTTAATCTTTGGATGTATTAGTTGCAAGCATATACTAGTTACCGATCTGTACTTGCATGCATACAAGATGAGTGTGCTCTTCATGCTTGGTTGACAGCCGATTCGGTGGAGTCCACATGCTTGGCAGGCGCATGACTTTGATCGATGTAATGTTTTGTGACATACTTCCTCATGTTGACGAGATGGCCTCCCGTACGAGTAGCATGTAATCCAATCATAATTAATATGTGATTAGTTTTAAGAACACTATAGGAAAAACCATTAACCTCGACAGCCAAAACTGTCCACCCTAGACATAAAACCGTCCACCATATGTAGGGTCGACAGCTGGCCGTCCACCCTAAGCCGCCGAAAGTAAGTGGTCGACCATAAGATTAAAGTCGACGGTATACCTGTCCACCCTATTAGGGTCGACGGCCACCTATAGACCGTCCACCATAATTATGTTAGAGTGGACGGCCAGTGGCAGCTGTCCACTCTATGTCAGGGTGGACGGGCTTTTTATGCCGTCGACCATAATAACCTTAGGGTGGACGGCCTTTTCCACGTGGCCGTCCACCCTAAACCAGACCGGCCGACCGCGCACACCTTAGGGTGGACGGCTGTTTCCATGTGGCCGTCCACCCTAAGCCTGACTGGACTGCCCTACACACATTAGGGTGGACGGCCACGTGGAAAAGGCCGTCCACCCTAATTAATCTGGGGGTAAAAAAAATTCGACAGCATCCACATTCAGAATCACAACTTACAAACTCATCAATAATACTCACAATTCAACAGCATACATTCATATCCATATTCACATCATCCATATATATACTCACAATTCATATCCATACATTCACAAATTACAAACTCATCACAATTCATATCCATATACATTCACAACTTACAAACTCATCACAATTCATATCCATACCAAGCATCACATGTCCAAAATTCAAAATTCATACCAAGCATCACATATCCATACCAAGCATCACATGTCCAAACTCATCACAATTCATATCCATACCAAGTATCACATATCCAAAATGCAACGTATATCACATGTCCACAAATCGACAAAGTTCAACAAAAGTTTGATATAGAAATAGCACATCACCTCAGTCATTCTAGCTAGGGGGAGGAAAAACCGAAGGCATACCAAGCATCTCATCGACAAAGTCCGCCGAAGCACTGCTAGTGGGCTCGATGCCACTTCCCACATGTTGAGCTGCACCAGCTGATCTTGAATCCTCCTACAAAGCAAGAAAACAATGTATAACTTAGAACATTATTTTCAATGACTTCCCAAATTACAATTTTTTTGCGATAGAAGTACCGTGTCTGGAGTGTTTTGAGTTGGCAGCAGGATCGGGTACTGGAATGGATGTTGGAACTGTGGTGGTTGAGCTAGAACTCCTGATCCAGAAGCCTACCAATTAAAGAAAATGAATTAGAGCATTTATCTTGTGAGTTGAAAACAACAATTCTACACGAATTAACATATATTACCCTGTCTGGCATACTATGTGGAAATGGCAACGAAAACTACAAAGGTGTTGGCTGAGCCGAAGCACCCAATCCGAAAGCGTTCTGAGGAGGAAACTGGAACATATACTGGTATGGAAACTGCAAAAGGAGTGGCTGAGCCGGAGCACCCGATCCAGAAGCCTACCAATTCAAACATATGGATTAGAGCATTACATTTGTGACTTGCAGAAAAAAGACCATTAGGATCAATATATGGATTGGAGCATTACCCCATCCGGAGTTGGACCAACCGAACCAAAAGCCTACAAGTTCACATAGCATATCATCGATGGATAGACATTAATAAAAAACAAGAAATTACTAGTAATAGACAATACTCCTTGGAAGTGCATCATCGGCGGCCGTGAGGGATCAAAAAAGCCTGGAAGTCCTTGTGGTGGAATATGATTCTACATATAACTCACATAGCATTAGTAGATTGAATTAATTGAAAGTGACACAAAATTGAACGTACTTGGTGCATATTTTGCTCCATGGACTCCAGTCTTCTAAGAATAGCCTCACGCTCTTTTTCTCCCTCTTCTTGCCGTTTGTGAAGCTCCGCAACCTGTTCTCTCAAAGCGCGGTTCTCTTCCATGACGCGCCTACTGGACGAAGACGAAGAGGAAGCCCTCGAGCGTCGAGCTGCCCTCACCTCAGGCATGTACTCAGAGAACATAAGTAGGCGTTCCCGAACGCTAGTCTCCCATGCCTCCTCCCACCCATCTGGCTATGGATGATTGTAGGATCCAAAGGTTGTTCTGTAGGAACACACTCGGGCCCGTGCACCGTAGTCATTGCATCCACGTATTCATTCTGCATCACAAATAAGTTAACACCGCACAAAACAATGTATTCAAACGATATTACTTACTAATTTTTCTTGGGCTACTGGATCCAAAGCGCGCCGAGTACCATCTGGGTTCCGCCCTGAATGTGCGTTTGTGTACACATCAATCCAGTCGACTTCCCCCCTGTCTGAGCCTCCTGCAATTCATGGTGAAATGAAAATTTAGTTGCAATAAATGAGAGAACTGGAATTACTTTAAACAAACCTTACCATAAACTTTTTTCGCTGTGCCATCGAATGGCTGCCAAGGTGTGTGACGCACGAATCAGCAGATGCATTGCGATTGTTCTTGTTTCTTGTTGATTTCTGCCTCCATTCTTATGTGTCATACATGTCACACATCCATCTCCAAGCATCGGGGCACTTGTCACACCATGGCGGTCGACATGAATTGTACTCATCAGGGGTAAGGTATATGTCTCGAGCACCTCCGTCCCTTCTGAGATTCTGCCCTCGCCTTCGATAATACTCCTCAACAGCCTTGACACGAGAAAGTGAGATCATCTCGTTCACAATGTGTCTTGCTTTTCTATCAATAACTTCGTGGGCTACAAGACGATGTCGCTCTTCAAAATCAGAAGGCAGAGCATACCTAGCCTAAAATAGACCACAAACAAAATTTGTAAGATAGCCTAAAATAGCTCAACTACCTAGTTTTAGGTGACTAAATCATGGGAGGACTCAACACTCAATAGAATTGTCCAGTAGATACGTACAAGCCAAAGTTGCAAAGATGGCTAGAAGAGTTTTTCTTACCCAAAACTCGTCGAGGCAACGATCGGCAACTGATCCGTCACCATCCTGAACAGCCTTGTAGTCATCCCAGGAGAGTGCTGCCCTATGCACATCACCAATGTCCACCATTCCCGGGTAGTTCATCCTCAGAATGGTCCCTAGGGCTGGACCTGGCTCCTTCACATTGTTCTGGATTGCCACCAAGTTGCTACACAACAACAATGCATCTGAGTTAGAACAATAATTTGGTGCTACACAAATTCAACTTTTAGAACATACGTACTTATCCCCAAAGTATGTAAATTCAATCTTCTCATTTGGATTTGTGGGAGCCCTGTAAAGCTTATTAGTGCCCCTCTTCTTTCGAGCTCGTGCTCCCTGGCCTGTTCCTGCCTCCTGAGAGGAAGATGTGCCCTCCATCCCTGTCTCGGGCTGCTGCACGGCTATGATCCTGCATCACACCCTCAAGCTCTTGCATAGGAGGCTATTCTGTGCCCTCTGGCATACCCTCTGCCTCTGTCTTTGGCTCATCCTCATCGCTCATGTTATTAACAACGAACCGTCGTGTCCCAGCCCTCCTTGCAGCCATCCTACATTGACATTGTACCAAAAGTTAGTTTGACAGTAGTAAAATATAATTACAAATTACATAACAAAAAATGATGACAAAACTTGCTTACTATTTGTTACATACATGTTTCAACTAATCACCCTGGTTCATATCATTTGTCGCATCGTTGTCAACTTGAACAAAAAGATTGTCAAGTCCTATCCCGATATCTATGGAAAGTTGTCCTGTCAAACCTTCTTCTTGAAATGGCACGTCAATGGTTTGTTCAAGTATATTCTCGTTATCATCATCTGAGTAGAATGTTAATGTACCAGGAGGTCTTACTTTGTAAACAACCCACCAAGACTTGTACTTAGGGCACGCATAAGATAAGTAGTACACTTGCTCGACCTGGTTAGGGAGAATAAACTCTTCACTCCCTGTATATAGTTTCATATGGTTAATTTCGACTAGGCCTAGTTCTGGAGTCCGTCGCACCCCATAGGTAGGATGAAACCATTTGCAACGAAAAAGAACCACTGAGAGATCGTTACTTCCATCAAAGACAACCTCTATTATCTCTTCAATAATCCCATAATATTCTATATCATTGTCATTACTGTCTTGAACATAACTCACGAGTCACGACCCCACTATTTACTGTCGTCAAATTTGGACGTGCCAACTCCAACGCTCTAGAGCGAAAACGATACCCATGCATATCATAACACCCATGCACTTTGACCGTACGGTTGCATGATTTTGACATCTGTCGAAGATCATTGTGCACACTAGCATGCTTGTGACACTGCAAATTGGTTTAACCCAAGTTAAGAATAACATATTATACTTATGTCATTAATCAATAAAAATTATGATAGGTTCAGATATTTACGTGATAGAAGAACCAAGTTAAGAAATTCGGATGGCCTGGTCCACGACCCCTTTCTTTCAGGTTCTCGATTTGTTTTTGAGTAGGTTCGCCTTGCCTTTTCCATTCCTGTTGGATAAATTGCCTACAAAGAGAATGATTTAAGTTTTAAATATAGCTAGTATACAATGATATACAACGCATAACGTGTTTGACAAATAAACTTACTCGATGTACCCATCCATTTCTTCCATATTGGTGTAGATATATAATTGTACACGAACCCTCTCATCCGGTTCTAATTCACGTAATGTACTTCTCCCTATAGATTTGCTTTGTATCCAAAACACCTTTATGCTTGATACTTTTCTTTTATACACTTTCTAATACCTGGGCTTGTAAGCATTGACATTGTTGGTTGGCGCGAAGTACTTACTCGTGAAGTATGAAACATCCTGAAGTAGGCATGCTGCCACAATGGATCCTTAGATACGTGCCTTATTTTTAACCTTTGCTCTGATACTCTTTAACATACGTTCCACGGGATACATCCATCTGTACTGCACAGGGCCTCCAACCTTTGCTTCATAAGGTAGATGTACCAAAAGATGTTGCATCGCGTTAAAGAACCCAGGAACATATATTTTCTCAAGCTTGGTAATTAGCAACACTATTTCCTTCTCCAACTCTGCCATTCTGGACTCGCTGATCTCTTTAGCACAAAGTTGTCTATAGAAGAAGCTAAGCTCAGCCAATGCTCTCCATATGTCCTCATCTACATATCCACGATAAGCCACAGGAACTAACCGCTCAATAAATATGTGGTAGTCATGACTTTTCATTCCATTTATCTTCCCTTGAGCAAGACTCACACCGCGCCTAATGTTGGCAGCATAACCATCAGGAAACTTCACCTCTTTTTGGATCCAACGAAGAACCTCCTTTCTTTGTGAGGGTGTTAAACAATATTTAGCTTTAGGTTTTTTTGTGGATGTATCGCTCATATTCAAGGCAGGTCTGTCGCATATCAAGGCACAATCTAACCGGGCTTTGACATTATCTTTGGTTCTATCATGTATGTCGAAGTTCGTGCTGAAGATGGAGTCACTCATATTTCCCTCCTGATGCATCAGATCAAGGTTATGAGGCAGATTCAAGTCCTTTGCGTAAGGGAGACTATAAATACTGCACTTGTGAGTCCAATGGTGTTGCTCACCGTAACCTTCATAACCGTTAGGAGTGTCTATGAGATTATTCTGCCTAGCAATGATGTCAATGACCCGCAGACGTTTCGGTGGACCTTCTTTAATCACCTTTCCTTTACGGAATGCATTTGTCTGTCTCCTAGATGGGTGGCTTGAAGATAAGAACCGTCAGTGACAATCGAAGAAACATGTTTTGCCACCATTCTGCAATTGAAAAGCACCTGTGTCATCCATGCATATGGGGCAAGACAATCTCCCATGAGTGCTCCAACCTGAAAACATACCATATGCCGAGAAATCATGAATGGACCACATGTAAGCAGCACGCATCCTGAAATTCTGCTTTGTTGAGCTATCATATGTCAAGATACCGTTTGTCCACAACTCTCTTAGCTCAGCTATGAGTGGTTGCATCAACAAATCCAAGTGCTTCCCAGGATGGCTAGGCCCTGGTATGATCAGAGAAAGGAACATATATTCCTCTTTCATGCAACGTTCCGGAGGGAGGTTATACGGAATGGTGAATACAGGCCAACATGAATATGATTGTGCGCTCATGCTGAAGGGTGTGAACCCATCTGTTGCGAGACCAATACGCACATTTCTTGGATCTCTTGCAAAATCATGATTCATTTCATCAAAGTACTTCCAAGCTTCACCATCGGATGGATGAACCATGACACCTTCTTTCACACGTTTTCCTTCTTTGTGCCACCTCATATGCTTCGTTGTCTCTTCCGACATAAACAACCGCTGCAAACGTTGAGTCATTGGAAAGTAATGCAACGTTTTCTTGGCCACCTTCGTCTGTTTGGTGTTACCATCTTTGTCGGTAACTTCAACATACCTAGACTCTCCACAGCGATCGCAGTGGGTCTTTTTTGCGTGCTCCTTCCAGAAGATTATGCAATATCGAGGACAATAATTTATTTTCTCGTGCGGCATTCCTAGACCACTTAGAATTTTCTTCGAATCATACAAGTTTCGTGGCATTTTGTGGTCTTCGGGGAGAAGGCTACAAATAAGCTTCACCAAGTCATTGTAGCATTTGGTCGAGAAATTATGCTTTGACTTAATTGCGATAAGACGTGCTACAGCCGCAAGGAGCGTCACGTTTGTTTTCTCATGCAACGGCTCTGAAGCAGCCTTCAAAAGCTTTATGAAATCTATTGCAAGTGGGGTAGGCACTTCCTCTTGTGGGAGATCTAACCCCTGACCAATGTTGTCCACCATCTCTTCCATTCTGTCAATTTCATCGTAACCTTCGACAATATTGGAGGGTTGTACTCTAACAGAACTAGATGGTCCACCTCGCACACTTTCACCAAGATCAACCCATCTATAATAATTTTCTTTGAAGCCATTCTTACAAAGATGCATCTCCATTTCTGCTCGACATCTCTTCAGGCTATTACCACAGAAAGCGCACGGGCATCTCACTTCTGCCATGTCCGACATAGGCGTCGACCCAAAAGCCTGACGGATAAAATCTTTTGTGCCCTCCTTTCACTCGACGGAGTGCCGTCCATTCTTATTCCAACCATCATACATCCATCTCCGAGAATTTTCCATAATGGGCTGAAAGAATGTAACATGAACCATGAATGCATGCAAAGGGTTTATGAATGTAACATGAACTATCAATTCAGATTTGTTTGGATGATGCACTATCCATGTTTGGATTTCGATTGGAAGATGTGAAAAAAAGGACTAAACATGCACAAGCATGCACAACTAGGATGTTACCAAACTTATTAAAAATTTCAAAGACCTCCCTAAAACTAGGACACCCACTCACAGAATGTAAGACAATTAACAGTGTAATATCAACAACACATATATAGAAAATTGCTGGAATATATCCACTAGCACATATACACACACATATATATCCATTAACACATCATACACACATATATGTCCATTAACACAGCATATACATATGCTTTAATATGTCCACTAGCACAAGTCTTTTCAGTTTGTTAAGACCAAGTCTTATTTATCTAAAGTAAGTCGCATACCATGTGGGTTGAGATTTCATCAAATCACAGTTGTATTGACTTGATATCAAATTTAATTGAAGAACTAATAGATTATTAATAATCTGACCATAGAATTAGAGAACTTCATGACCAAATGTAGAGATTAAAGTTATCCAGTATCCACATATTTCTCTCATGTACCACGACCAATGGTTATTTCTGTTGGATAGTTAGTGCAACTATTTCTCCATACAAACGAACCCTAATACTCATCCTTTTACTTTAGTAGTTTTGTTTAGTACACATCTCCTTAACAGACAAACCCTAAGACTTCTAATATATACCACTAATTAATTTTCAATAAAGCAATTAGCAATGTTTTTTTGGCTGTTCTTCGATGGTTTCTAAAGCCGTCGACACTAGTTGCAACTCTAAAGAAAGTATGAAAGTACTACATATCAATGTTTTTTTGTACCTTTAGGTTTCTAAAACCGTCGACCCTAGCCGGATTGGGACCTCAGCAAGACCACAGAGGAGCGGACGGGGTCAGTCGAGTCACCAGCGGGCGGAGGAGCAATCGGCGGCCGGCGGGGGCGGCTGGGAACCGGGGCTGGTGCCCTCTGGGAGGAAGGTCGGCGGCGTCCTGGCGACGGTGGCGATCGAGGCGGCAGCACGGGGCGGCGATGGTCCCTATGGCGTGGCGCCGACCTATGGGCGGCGGCGCCGACCCTATGGGCGGCAGCGAGCCTCGGGGAAGCAGGGGAGGCGGCGGCTGGGGAGGTGGCCGTCGGGGAGGTGGCGGCCGCCACCGGCGCGAAGGGGCGGTGGCCACCGGAGCAGCGCGCTACCGAGCAAATGGATAGCAATGGGGATCGATGGATTGACCAGGTCAGGCTCGGGAGGTATTGCCAAAAGCCCTTATGGTCGACGGCCATGTAGGCTGTCCACCCTAGTGCTTAAGGTCGACAGCCCCAGAGATACCGTCCACCCTAATATCCCTTTATGGTCGACGGCCGCACGAATGCCGTCCACTCTAGTGCCCTATTATGATCGACGGCCATGTGGGCCGTCCACCCTAAATTATGGTGGATGGCATATATGTGGGCTGTCGACCCTAATGCAAAACACAGGATTCCCGCACTTTTTTGCGGTTAGGGTAGAGGGCCATTCTTTAGGCCGTCGAGCTTAAGTTAATTATGGTCGACGGGTTACTTTGGCTGTCTACCATAAATTTGGCCGTGGACAATAGGTGCTTTTCCTGTAGTGGAAAACAAGATTGATCTACTTACAAAGAATATAAAATGATATACGCTTCATGCAGATTGATCTAGGACTTCAGCCTTATAGAGCTTCGTGCTGATAACGTGTTATAAAACATAGTCGTTCACCCACGATCAGTCAACAACATACCAATGAAAACACACGAACAAAAATAGAAGCACGCACAATATAGTGGCAAAGTACTCTTTGTTTATTAGATTGATTCTCTTTGTACAAAGAGTGCCCAATATATAGCAAAACTAATATGAGATAGGTTTGGATTCGTCCATCAATATATAGAGTCATTCCAAACTTGAACTGGGATTCTATCTATATCATAACACAACTAGATCGATAAGAACCGGTTTGTTTGTTTTACGGGAGTGCTCATCAGAAAGGTTAACAATACCGTTTCGAGGTCAAATTTCGAAGATTTGGCGGTATCAATGTTGGATAACATTAACATATTAAAATATACCATAAAAAGATAATTTTGGTGCATACAAATATCGCTACTTGAACAAATACTACCATTTTCGAGTATCGTCCATTGCTACTAAATATACTTCAACAAATATTACTACTAAATATAATTGAACAAATATTGGTACTAAATATACTTCAACAAATATTGCTACTTGACATAATTGAACAAATATTGCTACTTGACATACTTCAATAAATATTGCTACTAAATATAATTGAATAAATATTGCTATTAAATATAATTATATCACTTACTAATTATCCATATCAGGTTATTAATAGACATGTCAAATAATAATAGATGGGTAAAAATAAAATTCAACGTAAATTTAAAATGTAAGAAAATAGTAATGAAACGAGAAGTTTTGGTAATTCGTGCATCCATACAATAAGAAGTAAGCTTTTCAATATTAAATAACATTAACATATTAAAATATACCTAGCAAGATAATTCTTGTGTATGCAAATATCGTTACTTGAACAAATAGTACCATTTTTAGGTGTTATCCATTGCTACTAAATGTACTTCAACAAATATTGCTACTAAAAATAATTGAACAAATATTGGTACTAAATATACTTCAATAAATATTGCTACCAAATATAATTCAACAAATATTGCTACTAAATATAATTGAATGGCTCAAAAACATCTTTAAACTTTGTTTTTTCAAAAAAAAAAATTATATTCGCACCAGAGGTCATAAGGCTATTAATACTAATTTTTTGATAAATTTTTTCAAATATTTTGAATTTGACCGTAAACCGAACAGTTTTGCTTTTCAAACCGGAACGATAAGGTCAAAATTCGCGGTTTTTGAATGGTTTTCATCGATTTTTCAAACCTGTGATTAGTATTAAGAAAATAAAATTAATCTACTTACAAAAAATATAGAACGATATACGCTGCATGTAGATTGATCTAGAACTTCAACCTTGTAGAGTTCGTGCTGATTACGTATTGTAAAACATAGTCGTTCATCCACGATCAATCAGTAACACGCCAACGAAAATACACGAATAAAAGTAAAAACACGCACGATATAGAGGGTAAAGTACTTTCTTTATTAGATTGATTCTCTCTGTACTAAGAGATGCCTAGTATATATCAAAACTAATAAAAAAAATAGGTTTAGACCGTCCAAACTAGGATTAAGAACCGGTTTGCTTGTTTTATTTGAGTGCTCATCAGGAGCCCGCGGGTTGAGAGCTAGTTGTATTAGTATAATAAGGGAGAGACCGGAGGAAAAAATAAAAGTGCGAGGGTCTCGGTCGGCTTCGAATGCAAGGCGCGACACACCACCACAGGTCAGCATCCCGTCTCCCAGTCTCCCTCCCTCTCGATGCCGGCATTAAACTACTAGTGCTCTGGAAAGCGATCCCATCTTCCATAGAAATCTACTAGAAGCTTATGTGCTTTACCATAAATTAACCCTCTAATGGCGCCTCCTATACCATCGCCAGAGCGAGCGCGTGATTCCTTCCGGGCTCCCACTGCTGCGGTGCTGCCTACCTGCCTCCTCTGAACTCTTGATTATTCTTGCGCCCCCCAAGAGGACAGGTAGGGGCCGACGGAGAGAAGTCCAGTCCAACTGGTAACATTTTCTCTCCTCTCCTAACGCCACAAAAGCCAGCTCTGGTCAGTTCTTGCGGCCATTGCGTGGGCGACTCGCTGATCGCTGCTGCTTCCTGGTCCGAGTCGCTGGGCGTGTTCGTCTCTCTGGGGGCCTTTCGCGTGCCCTGCAGGTATGGACGCGTTCTTGATCTCTTTTCATTTCTTCTCGTTGTTGTGTGTCTGGATCGCTAGCCGCTGTGGGGGATTTCTTGCCTATTCATGTTCTGATGATACAAAGCTGTATATCTTATATTCCCTAGGTTGTTGGTAAATCTTGGGCTTGTTTCCTTGCAGACTGTAACCTAAAGTCCATCATATTCTGTTAAAATCTTCCTTTTTGCTGCTCTTTTTTTTGTATAAAAAAAAATCGAAATTTGGTTTTCCTTTGTTTGTACTGTGAACGGGAAAAGATCATCTCTTGAGGGAAAGATGTGTAGGTTCACCGTAGGACTTGTAAGAACTCCGATATCTTGATGCCTATTTGCGGAAGTGTTATGAACTCATGTTCTTCTGTCTATCATGTTCTTGTTTCTATGATTCCTTCCCATATGAGTTAGTGAGATGATAAATTAAAGTCACAATTAAAGTAACCTTTATCTTCCATAACTTTTCCCTTAAAGTAACAACTAACAAGTCAGCATTCAATAGGGCTGTTGTTAAGTCCGTCCTAATCATTAATTAATAAAAGAGTCCGCCACTTTCTCTGCTCATGTACGTTCCTTTCAGCAAACAGAAAATTGCAAACTATGTCTAGAGGACATAGCAGCAGTGTTAGGGTGCGTTTGGTTGGATGTACGTGGGTGAACGGAACGGGATGGTACAGGATAAGTTTTGGTACATGCGTTTGGTTGAGTGTACGGAACCATCTCATCCAGGATGAAGTGGTACAGATTCTGGGAATATTCCTCAGATATTCCGTACCATCCCGTTCGTCCGATTCGGCCGAACCATCTCATCCCGGACGCTACAGAGTTCGTCTGCCCCATTGTTGGTCATTTTCTGTGGACTCGCTATTGGTGGCTTGATCAGTTGGTTTTGCAAATTTTATAGGTTATTCTTTTATTTGTACACGGACTGAGTTGTGCTTCGTGCAAGGTCCTAATATGCTCTAGCTTGTTTTATGGCTGTCCATGTGTATATTTTCTCTCCTCGGTTTTAATTAGACTAAGTATGTAATATTGCTTAATTATGGGAAATAAAATTTTAATTAAGTTTACAAATTTTCATTGTAACAATTGTGAGAGGTAAACTCATCACCAAAGTTACCATACCAACCTCATCGCTCATCCCTCCAATCAAACATTATCTCGTACCATCCCGTACCATTCCATTCAAGCAACCAAACAAAAACTTGTACCATCCCATTCAGACAACCAAACACCTTCCCTAAACCATCTCATCCAGGATCATCCCATCCATCCTGTACCATCCCGTTCCGTTCACTCTCGTACCTCCAACCAAACGCACCCTTACTCGATACCCGTTTCCAAAAAAAAATTTTGTCTATTCGGACAAGTCAAATCTAAGTCGGATTCCAAGTCCGACCCTAAGTTGCATTTTTCGTGTCCAAAAATTTATTGCCGAATCCGACACCGAATCCGAGTGGATTCCGAGTCCGATCCTAAGTAGCATTTTTCGTGTCCAAAAATTTATTGCTGAATCTGACACCGAGCCCGAGTGGATTCCGACTTCTGTGTCCATGTAACACAGCATAGCAGATCTGCGTAGGTGCTGTACTTGTTCATTACCATCCTTACCCCATTTGAATCTCGGGTTCAGTGAATTACTTGCGTTTTGCACGTTTTAGTCTGGTGTAATTGGTTAGGAAGAGGCACCTGTCCTTTCCGGATAGAAACAATAAAAAATGGAGAAGTGCTTCTATGATCTTCCTTTTAAAAGTTGCACAACTATTAAAGCATGAATGAAGGATAGATGGTGATTACTTACCCCTTCGCTTGCTTGAAGATTTGTACAACTTATACTAGAAGGTAAAGCATAGAAGCATTGCTTGGCTAAAAAATGCCATGCATTTATTTCCATTTGCAGAAATGGGGTCCAAAACCTTGGGGTGGTCTATAATTCATTGGTGCTCTCAATGTGGCTATGTGCATAGTGTGGTAATCTTTGCATCTCTATATGGGCATATGTATACTTTGAAGTATGAATATTGGCACAAAAAAGAGCTGACTGGTGTTATTTATACTACAATAATATAAAGTATAGTCTAGAAACTTAATTATATTATAGTCACTTTTTGTCCAATCAATTTTCATTTTTGTAGTGTTCATGGGTGAACTGTTGTAATAGGGGGAAAAGGATATTATCAAGCATCTCACACACGTGAACTCTAAGGGTGCGTTTGGTTGCCTGTACCAAGTGGTACATGTATGAGATGGTTAAATAAAAAGTTATCCATGCTTTGGTTGCTTGAATGGAACCATCTCATCCTGAATCAAGGGATACAAATTTGAAAAATATTCTCTCTAGATGTTGAACCATCTCATTCACCTAAAATAATGGAACCAAATGGTACAGGACCATCCCATCCCATTCAACCTCATCTCATGAACCAAACACACCCTAACTCGCACCAACTGGTGGGATTCGAAACCAACTTTTGCCAATGGAAGTTGTTATTAAGAGCATCCAATCAATCTTGATATTATTCATCTAGTCTAAGTTTATGCCTCTTAAAATTCAGTGTGCACTCTTATTTAGATGTTGATTCAAACAAGCATGTACACTTTTATTGACTACTTAGCAATATTATATGCATGTTATATTTCATTGTGCACTCAATCTAACATGGGTATTGATTGACGCTTCATTTCATATTTTATTGCCCTTCAATAGAATATCATAATCCATGTGGTATTCAGAATTCTACTGCAGTTGGACATTTGAAGTGGGTTGGGACAAGAATTAGCCATTGTCAGCAGTTTACATTCATCTCTCTTTTTTCGAGGAAATAGCAGAAGATCTGCTGTTATTTCATTAATAGAAGGGAAAACCAAAAACGAAAATGTTTAGTACAGTAGGCCTTTTGAAGGCCAGCACTCTTTAGACTGCTGACGAGCAACCCAAAAACACAATCAGTTTTCAAAAGAGATTATGTTACACTAAGTTGGTCTTCCTCCGGTAGGAGCAAATTTAGTATTGCTGCTCCAGCTAGTATCCATGCTCGGGCCTCTTCTTTGATGACTGCTGTCGTGCCGAACACCTCATTTCTTTTGTGCTGAAAAATTCTTTCTTTTTCGCTCCATCCACCACTCTAGCATTGTAGGTTGTATTCAGGGTTTAAATTTGGTTGCCCAAGCCAAGTTGAGATTAGACTCCATGTTCTTCTGATGTAGGAGCATTCAACGAACAAATGCACAGCTGTCTCAGCAGTCTATTTTTTTATCATTAACCATGCAAAAATTATGTATTTTCATGGCGCTCATGGTTTCCATATAATGAATTGGAACGGTTTTTGCACCGACCTGAAGAATTGCACATCATAAGCTGATTTGGTTGTGTATACACCATTTGGTGTCCAATTCCAAATAATATCATCCGGTTGGCCTGTTCTGAGCGTGATATGTTGCTGCTTAAGAGCATCTCCAAGAGGGGCCCTAAATATGGCCCTAACTTGAATTATAGGGCTTTTAGGGGAAAAGGTCAACTCCAGCAAGGACCCTAAATTGTTAAAATTTATCAAATGGTTTTAGGGCCCATGGGAGAGTAGCTATATTTAGCAACTCTGTGATTGAACCCTATCTTCATTGAGTTTTAGGGCCTAATTGCTGGAGTGAATATTTCATTGGAGCCCTAAATCTAATTAGTTGGGGTCCTAAATTAAAATTTAAGGCTCATTTTTAGGCCACTCTCTTGGAGATGCTCTAACAAATAAGTTGATGAAGTCCACAAGTAGTTCATGTGTTATTCTTCTTAGATCTACAATCCATTTTTTCCCTTCCAAGGCCTCTTTAACTGTTCTATTTTACATTCATCTCTGCATTATGCATTAAAGTAATCCTTTGGGTACTAACGTTGATCTGCCATTACACAATTATATGTATTGTGTTTCTGCCCCTTGCGAATGACTTTGAAGCTGACCCAAGCTTTGGTTAATCTTCTCTGGAAGGATGCTAAGCACATATTCTGTTATTCCTATATGTATGAATCAACAATATGCAAATATTCTGTTATTCCTAATACGTACATATGAACAACCGAATTTTTTTTAAGATAGGAAACAACCAAATTCCATTTAAGTGTCTTCTTTCACACATTGTTGTAACTACTGTGCAATAATATGCTTGACGGCCTTTTTTATTGATGTTTTACGGTTTAGGTTATGTCTTGGATAATGAATTTGGTGCACGGTTACCTAATTTTGTTCCAAATTTTTTACTATGAATAATCTATTTCAGGGTTGAGCAGCATTGAGAGTGGAAGAAATCATGTTTAGGAGGAAGCACGCCTTTCATTTCAATTCAGATGATGCTGAGCAGCGAGAAGCAAAGGTAGTTTTGAAAATTGTCCTGTTATGCCAAGTTTGTGGAACTATTAGAATACAAAGTACGTTGTTTCTGGTTCTGGTCACTAGTTACATTGTTGATGCATTAATTAGCTTTATATTTTTTATCAAGGAACTGCAATGACAGCTGCACCATTAATACTTTTAAGGTAGATGTTACTACAATATTGATACCCAAATAAACATGGTTATTGGAACGTCGTGTAAACGAGAGAACGTGGCCGAGCTTCGGAATGTCCGAGCGTTCTGGCGACAGTGACTAGAACGTGTTGGAACGACCTTTTCACGTCTAGAACGTCCTTGGAGAAGGGATCGGGAGAAGCAGAGCCATCAGTAGAGAGGAATCAGGAGAAACAAAGCTAACCCTAGCGCCGCGTTCGCCTTGATCTTCGCGCCGCCCGCTGATCTCGTCATCGCCGCGCCGGCGCCCGCTGCCGCCAGAGCTGCCGCCCTCGCAAGCGCCGTGCCGCCGCCCACGGATCCACCGTCGCCACCTGCAAGCACCGCGTCGCTGGCTCCGCTGCCGTCAGCGCCACGCCGCCGCCGCCAGTTCGAGCTGCCGCCGTCGCCTGCCCGCACCGTCGCCCGCTAGGTCGGGATCCCAATCCTCTCTGTCTCTCTTCGCGCCGCCTCCCTGGTCCGGCGTCGCCCCGTGCGCCCCCTCTCTGTCTCTCTGTCCTCTCTGCTCCCCCTCTCTATCTCTCTGTCTCTCTGCTCCCCCTCTCTATCTCTCTGCCCCCCCTCTCTATCGCCCAGCGCCGCGCGGGGCACCAAGAGAGGCGACGCCCCCTCTCTGTCTCTCTGTCCTCTTTGCTCCCCCTCTTCTCAAATTATATAGATACATGGGAGAAAGATGCATGGCATATGGTCTCAAATTATATGGAAAAAGACTACAAAATTAAGGTACATATGTGATATATTTTTGCTCTCATATTCGTTTTACAATGGTGCCTAAAACTACGTTTCAACGTCCGCTTAAACGTTTAAAAGTTAAAAAGGGGTGGGTCATTTCGTTCTCGTTTTACGTTTTAATAACCTTGCAGATAAAGAAAATGATATAAATCTCCCCTTCTTTTTTGTATTACATTTTCAGTCTGACAGCTTCTGTTTGTCTCAGCCTTACACATTATATGTACTTCTAAAGACATGAACACATGAAAATTGGCACAACTGTAAACCTGAATATATCAGAGGTAGTAGCCATCCTGAAAGGTTGTGGTGTAGTAAATCAATAACAAAGGGGAGATACATGTCAATTTATCTTCTATATATTATATATTTATTCCGTGAGCCAAACGGTTTCTTCACAGTTCCTGTGTTATGATTGAACTTAGCTGTATTTCCACCTTCATCTGTCACGGAAGTAATGTTTTAGCATGATGAAGACTCCTCAGTAAAAATGGACTCCCTGGTTACATAGTAATATGCACCTTCTAACAGTAATATCCAGTTGTATAATCTACTTCACATATTTCCTTGCAAAGGATGGTTGGCATCTTACCTTTCGATGAGTGATAATAAGAAGTATGTTGTGGTTACAAATTCTCTCTTAGTTTGCAACTTTGCATAGTCTTATGTTGACAATTCAGGTTTGACTTTGGCATGAGCCTACTAGTTGAAATTTTGTTTTACACAAAAGCGCATAATGTAGAACTTTAGGAGTATGAAGTGTATGATCACACAAGCTTTCATCTACCTGTGCTTTGATGCACTTGTTTGTTGCAACTGAAACACCACAGTAGCCTTGCGTGCTAGAGCCTGCATGAGCTCCCTTATGGATCCCTTTTGATGTTTCCATTTCACTTGAAGCCCCCAGGGAAATATTGACGCATACTCACTAGTTCTTGCCTCAGAGAACTGCCCTTGGGCCTAGCTATATCCAGGGGCGGATCCAGGCCCCGGGCAGAGTAGGCTGTAGCCCGGGGCCTGGTACTGAAAGTCCACTAAAATTTTACGAAAAACTATTGAAAAATCATTGAAAACAGATATTTAATCTAAGATCAGCTGGCTTGGGCCTGGGCTAACTTCGCCTCTGGCTATATCTGTATAAAGCATACAAACTTGACAAATAGCAAATGCGTCTACTTTCTTCAAACATATCTATTATTTTCTGTCAATTTCTTGTGCAACCATCTCCTGTGAGCAGATCAATGAACTCAGAGCTGCACTTGGGCCTATGTCTGCCCGTAACGAGAAGTACTGCAGTGAAGCATGCTTGGGAAGATATCTAGAAGCCCGCGACTGGAATGTTGATAAATCTAGAAAAATGTTGGAAGAAAGTCTCCAGTGGAGGGCAGCTTACAAGCCAGAGGACATTCTCTGGGTAAATATGCTCTTACCTTTTCTTTCCATCGCATGTATTGCTCAAGTGTTTTTTTCTTCTTCTGAAAACTGGTCCAGTGACTAAATTTCCTCTTAATTGTTTTCTTCTTTATTTCAGCCCGATGTTTCTGTTGAAGCAGAAACCGGTAAAATGTACAGGGCAAGTTTTCTAGATAGAGAGGGGAGAGTTGTTGTCGTTATGAAACCTGCGAAGCAGGCAAGAGCTCATCTCTTTTAAAGTGTCATCCTTGCACTTTTTCCCTTTTTTGAAATCCATCAGTCTCTCAGAATACACCTGTAATATATACTTTTTTTCACAATTCAGAATACATCATCCCACGAAGGGCACTTGCGATTTCTTGTATATACCTTGGAGAATGCGGTCCTCAGCCTGCCTGAAGGTCAAGACAAAATGGTGTGGTTGATAGACTTCACAGGATGGACAATGGCCAATGCAACACCCATAAAGACTGCCAGAGATTGTGTGAATATCCTGCAAAATCATTACCCTGAGAGGCTGGCCATTGCATTTCTGTTTAATCCCCCCAAAATATTTGAGGCTTTTTATAAGGTGTAGGCTTTGAACCTTTCCCCTTCTTAAATACAGTGCCTAATTTTATTCACATAGATTCAAAAAATTGAGTTGTAGTGTCAATAAATAACAACTTTTGTGTTGCTTATTTTCTAAAACGTTTCGAATGCTTTCAGGTTGTGAAGCATTTCCTTGACCCGAAATCAATCCGGAAGTTGAACTTCGTGTACCTAAAGAACGAGGACAGCATGAAGAACATGTACAAGTGCATTGATCCAGAAGTCCTTCCGGTAGAGTTTGGAGGGAAGAACAATGTGCTGTACAACCACGAGGATTACTCAAAGTTGATGATGGAAGATGACATCAAAACAGCAAGCTTTTGGGCAGTAGATGAACATACTGACTATGTTAACCATGTCAAGAACGGGCACTCGGTTCCCGAGATTACTCCGCAGCCGTCGCTACTTGCTGCTAAAGCAAGTTGAGGAGCACCTCAACCAGCCATGATGTCGGCTGCATGGTATAAGCTCTGGAAGACAACGTACATAGATAAGTTGAGGACTAATTGTATGTTCAGAGAAATAAACGGAACTGCAACATATCTCACTTGTGATGTTACATCACCAGAAATTACTTGCCCATTCTCAAACAAGTGATTACAAAAAAAAAATGATTTCACAACAACTATCACTAGGAAATGTTACAAACGGTTGACGGTTCTAGCTATCACTAGGAACTGCAACATAAACAGTCGCGTGTAAACCGTTTGATCGAAATGTAACAATTTCTGTACTGTAGCAGTTACTATATCAAAATACCATAGTTACTTCGATCGGACGGTCTATATCTGTATAGATTATTTAAATTACAGTTCCTTAAACAGTCATCACAGGAACTACCACGGATCTGCGTCCCTGTTTAAAATGTGGGAGATTTTCTTTTGGCCGCATCGATCTCTTCTATGTAAAAAGCCATGCAATTTCTTATCGATCAGTTTCCTGTTTGGGGTTGGTCGATTGGAAGGATGGTGTCAGTTTTTGCGGTGGCCGGCCAAACCAAGGGTGTTGCTACAGCCCAACAATGTCACGCCCAACCACAGCCGTCCGATCCTGCTCTGAGGAGCCGGTCTAGCCGTTCGTGTGGTGGCCTCCTGCCCTTACCTCTTGATCCCTTGCTTCCAGTGCAGCATCGCGCAAATCGCCGCCGGCCGCCGCCGCCGCCTCCGCCTCTCGCCTTCATCTCTCCCCGCATCGAGCAGTCGCGCTGCCTCCCTCGCTGCCGCGCTCCGCCTCGCCAGTAATTATGTGGATCAGCCACTGCTTGCGAGTGAACATATCTGAGTAACACGTTGGGAATAACTTGGACATTTTTGTAATGAAAATTCCTTTTCTGTTACAGATGTTTTGATGTCCTGTAGGTGCCCCATGAGGACGTCCTTGAACATGTTTCATCCATTCTAAACAGCAATGGCATCGTTCCTTTTGGGAAAGGCATTGGCATTGCAAACCTCAATTGGTTTAACCTCTATTACATTTATACTTCTATTCAATTCAGATTTTTTTTATGCACATCTAATGTATAATTAATACTCTAGATTCTTTGCTTCTTATTTTGAAGCTACCACTATGACAAGTCATCTTCCCTGAAAGCCGAAGGTGGTAAAAGGGTAAGGATGCTTACCTAACTCTGTAGTGTTGATGCCCTTGCCTTTTCTCATCTCAACTTACGGATGCTTCAGTTCTCTTGAAGTTGCTCTGTCTTTGTCTGAAACTACTTGAATTGTATTATTAGTAGCTTGAGAACAAAAGGCTTTCATTTTGTTTTGAAGATTAGTCTCAATCTGACCAGTGGAACTTGCTGCGACCCTCCAAGTAGCACTGTCAATTCTATCTTTGTTACTTTACGTTCTCCAATTTTCTAGTTCTAGTCTTATACAATTTGAATTTTGTTGTGCTGGTGCACACACCATCCCGATTTGGAGCCTCATCTCCCACAATTTGCTCAGAAGCATATGATGATGTTTGGATCCGAAGTTCCGTATGGCAATTGGTTAATTGTTGTTTTAACTGATTAACTGATGGTCAAAACACAGAGATATTTTGGTGGCAATATTACTGTAAAGTAACACATCCTAGCATCTCAGTCGATAAGCAAATTTTAGTAAATTTGATACAAATCAAGTAAACATAGTGTATAACCCAAGTGTCTTGCCTTGTTGGTTAACAGGGCACCATGGATACTCATGACCTCCAATTGTGTGTTCTGATTTTGTTTGTGCATTCTGATGCTTATTGACTCGTGGAAACAGGTCATTGGAAAGAAACTACCTAGAGGATTGTCCGCGAGAGGTGTGAGAAATAAGTTCTTTCCATATTTTTTTTCAAAATAAGCGGCAGGAGCTCTGTCTATTCATTTAAGGAGGGTAAAGCAAACAAGAAACAAACAAACGTCCAAACACCGAAAACAAACCGAGCAGTCCGCCGGCCTTGCTAGAACCAGCAGAAGGAAGGAAGAAAGAGAAACCGGGATAGAAACCTCTAGGAAGAGGTAACAGCCCAGAAAAACGAAACTACAAAGGGAAAGCCCGACTAGAAGCAGCAGTAAAGGCAGTAAGGTCCTGCTGAGCTTTGTGAACTGCGGTGAGGACGGGCGTTGAAAATACGCGCATTGCGCTCTTTCCAAAGGTTCCAAAAGACGATCAGGATGGCCCCGTCGAAGATGAGTTCTTCCCATACTGGAAATCGGTGTTTTCTGCTCGAACGCAGGTGAAGGTCTCCACCCTGTGGACCGAACAGGATACGGATACAATTTAATGACCAGCTGTGTTTCGCAAAGAAATCAATGGAGAATCTTGGTTCGTTCGGACGGCCCCAATTAGCGAGCAATTATGAATGCAGAAGGCTGTTTTGTGCTGTTGCTACGATGCCACCGAAGGTTTTAAAGCGCAATTATGAGCGCGCTTGAGTAGAGAAACCAATGTTGGGGCTTATTTGGCGCTTATTTGGCATGTCTGCGGCTCCCATAAGAATATATACATGTTCTGTATTGTGTAGGATTTGATCTTTTTTTTTAAAAAAAAATGTCTAGATCTAGAATGTTTGGGGATATAAGGCCCCGCTTCAAGAACTTGAAATGAAATTGCTTTACTGTAATCTGAGAGAAACCCAGCCAAACGGGCTAAAACTCAGAACGATTCTCCTCGAAACGTTTCTTTTTTTTCCACACCGTGGTTGAATCACCCTCAACCCCGTTTCACTAGTTTCTACTAGAATCTGGAACCGTACCAAACGGTTTACAGAAAGTGATTCTGATTCTACCTGAAACGTTTCTACCAAGAATCTGGAACCGTTTCCGTTTCTACTAAAATCTGAAAACGTACCAAACGGGGTCTAAGAGTATGTGGTGATTGGATTCTATTTTGATTTATATGTGTAGGACTCGTTCCTATTTTGGTTCATCTTATTTCCTTCTCTGAGCTCGTTGGATTGCCAACCAAGTGCCAGATTGACGCTTGCCTTCTGCTCTTCCGGTCGGAGGGGAAGATTAGATGAGCCAGAAGTGGAAATTGGGGAGGAGGACATGGCAGACGAAGTGGTGGGAGAGGAGTGGGTCGAGGAGGCCAGAGAGGAAGTGGAAGGTCGGCGCGGAGATGTGGAACGTGAGGGGGAAGTGGTCGGAGCTCGTTGGATGGAGTGGCAGCGGCTATGGCTGCAGCGCCAGGTGTCAGGACTCAGGACTAGGCTGGCGCCGTCATCCATAGGCGGAGCTGCTCGTGGGACTGGGTAGGGCTAAAGCCCACCCCACGCCAGCCCCCAAAACACTCCTGCCCATCGGTATTAGCGATTAGCCATGCAATTAGCCATCTGAAATTCTGAATGCATTGCATTAGTAGCAAATTAGCAAACCGCGTAGCGTCTCCATGACTCGCATCGCGTCAGTTCGTCTTCATGGCAACAACGGCAAGGCGAAGCGCCGCTCTGCCTAGTGCCTCGGCCTCGCGCAGCGCACGCACGTCTTCCCGGTGACTTGTCGCTCTGTCTCGGCCTAATGCCTCGGCGGCTCAGCCTCGCGCGCACCTCGTTGATTTTGAATGTTTCTTTTTTTAGCCCCCCTCGTTGAATCTTTCTGGCTCCGCCACTGCCGTCATCGCCACTGTCGTCGCAGGCGCTGGCTCTTGCGGGCGCGGAAGTTGGAGGCGGCATGGTCGATGAGTAGGAGGAGGAGCGCGGTGACGGCAACGGTGAAGTGGGTGAGGAGGAGGATGGGTGGGGGCGTCATTGGTGGGAGGGTATGGTGGTGGTGGAGAAGAAGGTGATGAGACAGAGGTAGAAGACAGGGGCAAAATGGGTACTTACTCGCCAAAAGGGCAAATGATCAAGGGTTTGGCATAGATGGGCAAAGGATGAATTACCAAGAACTTGGCCCCATATTATCAATGGAGATTTGATCATTTGTTCTCTTTTTTATGGTGTAATTGATTATTTGCTCTATGTATTTTACTGATATATGGTCCTAGGACTCGTATATCAGTGAAATATCACGGAGCAAATGATCAATGACACATAAGTAAGGGCAATCATCAATTATTCCTATTATCAAATGCACACATAAGATAGGGCATATGATCAATTTCTCTTCTATAGGACTAATGGAAATCCAGATCTATCGAACGTATGTATAACTGAGGATTTTGATGTTCCCTGGTATAAATCAAGAATACTGCTGCACCGACGCTGTTACATGGGTTTTCTTTTGCCAAATATCATGAACAAAATGGCTGTCGATTCGTAGCAGTACAATTTTGTGTGACTGCAAGACCAGATCTGTTGTTTCTATATAATCTCGTGTTTTCCTTTTAAACTGCAGAGATACTGAGTTGATAAAATCGAAGTGATTTTGAACCGAGTCATCGCGTTCCAAATGCTTCATTGTATTTTGTTGTTAGGAAGCAAAGTTCACAATGCATCGTCGATTGTGAACATTAGACAGTTGGAAATGTGCAAAATATTTTAATTCTAGATTTTACTAGGCGGCAAATATCACAAATAAATTTTAATAGTAGGTAACACATTGTACTTTGAAATATACGTAAAATAGAATTATATCAGTCGATCGGTCACATAAATGACTTGCAGTAGGGCTTAATGAAGACCGGGAAGTAGTTCTGATGCGGTAGTGGAGGTAGTCAGACATTGAGAAAGCCAAACAGTCGTGCGGATGCACTGTAGAAACTATTGCTGGCCCATGTAGGTACTCACTGCGGCAATGATTAGGCTGGCGAGGTTTGACGGCTCAGTACTCCAGCGCTTCTCCCAATAGGAAGATGATGTGGTAGGAATGAAGAAATTCCGGGGTGAATCTGGACGTCTTTGTCTTTAACTGGACGCATCAATTATTCACTAGTAACTCACGCATTCAACATAATTAAACCGAATTAATCTAGGCGTTTGAAAATCGTATTTAAACCAAATAAAAGAAAGATAATTACATGATTCAGTAAAATAAAAAGGCAAATCCAATTTGCCAGGTGTCACAAGTACACGATTTTTCAACCAAAAATTTCAAATAGGCGCGTGCATGTGACGGCCCGCCTTTTTAGGGGCAGATCCGTACGCCTCGACAGCTACCCAGGATGATTAGCTGCCAGGAACCAAGCATATTATTGCCAGGCAAAAGTCAAATTCCAACAATTTTATTCAATATAAGGCCTAACGGCCAGGGTTTTTACAGAAGAGGGCGCAGCAGGGCCCGAATAACTTACAAGCAAAACACCGCACAGGCAGGCCTGAGCAAAAGACTAAGACCTCAAAACCAAATTGCCATCTACGCACTCCTGGAAGGCTCCAGCTTCTTCAAACTCTGAGAGGGGGTCGGGGTTGCAAGGGTGAGTACGGGAGTACTCAACAAGTCGTACGGAAAATACTGAATATTACATGCAAGGGTGTAGCACAATATTGGCACAAGGTTAAAGTATTTGTGGATGCAGTTTTATTTGTAATATCATTTTACATTTTAAAACACAATCCATAATAATAGTAATCCAGGGGGGGTTCCATTCACAAAGTTATCACCATTAAACCACATTCTCAAACATGCACCAAGATCTACTTGAGCTAGGTTACGGGATTCACCCCAATTAAACTTAGCTTCATTTACCGGAAGCACGGCGTATTCGAATACCATTTATTCACTCTGCAGAGGTGTTCAGCTTTACCCACAAGATTCCACGATCGTTAATGCCAACTCGAGTTTAACACGCAACTTAAATGCGCATGGCCGGATCGAGGTTATCATAGCTGTTGGACATTTCCTCTTTAGTCCCTATCCCAGAGAGTTTTGGTCCACATTAACCCGGGTCCCCACCGCCGGTGTGGAGTTCTTGGTCCCGCCATCGTGGACACCTACCGCTGTGAACCCGAATGCCACGCTTCCTCGTGCACACTTCCGCTTTCACCCTCATAACCTTGGACCATCTCCCATACAGGAAGGTAACCCCGCTCCTATAGGTATTCCGAGGGAAAGTACAAGGTACCGAGCTATGTTGAGTCAAGCCAACGGTTGACCGCCCAACCTTGTGGGTTGAACGAGTTTGTAAGTTATTTACTTTGCTCAAGGGGATTATGATCCTTACATTGCCAAAGACCAAGCCTTTTCCGATCCACAAACCAATCCGCACCAACCGTATCACCCACCACAACCAACCATGGCATTAATCATCACCGGGATTGGAACTCATCCTCTCCGGATTTATCCACTCGCCCCCAAACCGTAGCACTTTTCCAAACATAACCGAACCAACGGTTCGGCAGCCTTTTATTTCCATTCTCAAAAACATTTGACTAAATTAACAGGATAATAATAATTAATACCGGAATATTAATTAACCTAAGGTTACAATGATATAATTAGGTTCAATAATTTTCAAGGAAGTCTCATGAGCAAATCGGCATTAACTAAGTATCATGTCATTCTAAACTAGACAGATTTGCAATATTTCAATATACAGTAAAGTAATGCGGTAGAAAATAGTAATTAACTATAATAAGGCATGAATAGGTCCAACATGTTCAAAGGTGTACGGCTTGCCTTGCTGGCGATTGGATCGGACGAAGTGTCGTTGACGCGGTCGAAATCGGCTCTTTGTCGGATCCGAGTCCCGCTCTGAATCATGCGGCTCCTGGAATCGTCCAACGTCCGGATCTAACGCGAAAAGATCGAACGACAATAAAGAAACGAAAAACGAAAAGAAACTGAAATGAAAACGGAAACGGAAATCGGAACCGGGCCGAGAGAGAGAAAGGAAGGGCGATTTGGGCATTTGGGAATTTCGGAGACTCCGGATTGAGGAACGGAGGGCATTTTTGGACTCAGTGGCTCGAAATGGTTCGTAAAAGTATTTTTGGGGCATTTTTGGGCTCTCGGAAAATTTTGGAGCATTTTTGGATAATTAAAATGAATTAAAAAGATTTTTAGAAATCAAAAACCGAAAAAAGAAATTAAAAAGGGGGTATCGTTTCAAATGGGTCGCGCTGACCAAAATCGCCCAAGCAAAATGCGCTGCTGAGGTTTATTGGGCCGCTTCAATCAAGCCGAGTGGGTCGGCAAAGTGCCCGGCACGCGAGCGATCGGCAAGTGGGGCTTGCATGGGCGCTGACCGGGGCTAACGCGGGCAAGGCGAGGCCGACTCAGTGGCTAGGGTTTGCGGTGGCAAGGCGCGGGCGAGCGAAGGCCGGTCGCGTGGCGCGAGAAGAAGAGAGCGGGGGAGGGGGTGGCTCACCACGGGGAGAAGAGGAAGGGGCGAGGAGAGAGGGGGCTCACCGAGCGGTGAGGCGAAAGGGGCCGGGAGCAAGCGATAGCTGGCGGCTTTTATAGCGAGGGCGAGCGAGCTGAGAGGCGAGCAGGCACGGGCGGCGGGCGATGGATTCGGATACGGGCGGCGCTGGCACAAGACGACGTGATTCGCGGCAGGGCAAGGGCAATGGCGACAAATGACGGTCACGCGCAGACAAAGCGGGTCACGGGTGGCAGTGGCGCAAAGTGGGTCACGGGCGAGAGGCAAAGCGGCGGGCATTACACCAAGGCGAGGCAGGGAAGCGACAGCGGCGCGCAAGAACAGGCGTAGCCGAGGCGCCGAGCTGGCGGCCGCGGGCAGGCCGAGGCACGGGGCGGCGCCGAGTCGGGACGGCGGAGCTGTGTCAGCGCTGGGCGGAGGCGACGAGGCGGCGGGACGGAGCGCGGTCCGGCTGGGGCAAATGGGCCTAAGAAACGGCCGGTTGGCCAGAGGGAATGGGCCGGAGGCCCACAAGGGAAAAGATTTGGCCCAAAACAAAGAAAGAAGAAGGGAAAACAAAAAGAAATCAAAAAGCGAACTTCAATTTTAAAATCCAAAATTTGAATCAAATTTTGAATAGATTCTGAAAAATTCAAAAATTCATTTTGAATTTTTTTTATGGTTGTTTCAGTGCATGTGAGCTAGTTTAGCCGAAGTCCTTCTTATGTTATTGCTATGCCATATATCACTCTTTTGTATACGCGAGTCAGAGTCAGGGTTAACAATATCAAAATAGTGAAAATCGCACAAAATTTGAAATTCAAAAATATCGAGCCAAAAATCGATCAAAAATCGTAAAGTTTCAAAATCCAGATTTTTTGAAGAAAAAAAATTCAAAAATCGATGATTTTCGTGGAAAATCGACACACTAGTGGAGCTTTTTTTGGCGGTCAATTTTTTGAGCTATTTTCGTTGATTTTTGACAAAAATCCAGCCATTTTCACCGATTTTAGGTTCGTCATGTAATTTTTTTCAATTTTTTTTTAATTGAACCGGTTAATCGAGTGGTTTTAAAAGCCGAATCTCGTCGATACGGGTGAAAACTACGAAAAACTTTTTTTTGTCGATTTTTTGAACCTTGGTCGGAGTAACACTGCCCACTACTCAAGGTAGGGTTAAGGACTGTCTACCATATCAAATTTCATACGAACGAAGAATAAAAGGCTTTCAACCTCCAACGTCCTTGGAGCTTCCGATTTCTTTTCCGGAACAAGAAAGCAATAGTTTGGACTCTACTGTTGATTTTCCATGGTAATCAACTCCTAGATTAGTTTGTTGTGATCTATGGGAAAGTCCAGAAACGACACAAAAATAAGTTGACAAGTGACACAGCAGCCATCTCCAAGGGCAAGTTTGGCATTACTATGTCGTGTCACGTGTGTGTGTTTTGGGAATGCTATGTTGTGTTCTGCGTTGTGAAATATAGTTAGTTACAGGGAATTGCTACAAATTCGAGTAAGATTGGCAACGGATCAAGAAGAGAGTTTTTCGTTTGGTTCTTATGTACAAAAGTAGGCAGTAGCAAAGACGAACTTGCTGCCACACCGCCCGGCCCAAGCCATGAAACGATCCCAACACAACCATGAAGCCATGGACGCCACCTTACCTAGTCAAGAGGAGACGGCTGCCCAGCCAACCCGGTCCACATCCCCAGCAAGACGTGGCACGAGGAGGCTTGGTCTATGCGCCAAAGCTAACGCATCTGGACCCTCCATCTTGTTGGCCGGCCATCAAAGTCACACCAGCTCCCAACCGACCTACACCGGCTGGCTGAGGCTATATGAGGCGAGCAGCAGCTCATCGATCCTCACCCCCACACTCCCCCTCCGTCTCCATTTTCACTTCTTGTATATATTTAGCTAGGACGTAGCTTAGGATAGGGATCAAATGCAGCTTATAGGGAGTATTGAGTTGCATGCACCAATCAGTTCACCTAAAAGCTTAAGCTGATGAGGAAAGACGGGCAATTCACTTCTACTTCAACAGGAAAAATATAACTTAAGCGGTCTCTACAGATGTGGACCGTCCGATCGAGCAAGTGAACGATTCAGATCATCCAAATCCATTTGCTACAGTACTTTGGGATCAATCTGAACCGTCTTTTTTTTATCCAACGGCTCGCGCGCAACTGCTTAAGTTGCAGGAGCTTAAGTAGGGAGGCCATATATAATGCCAGGACTCTGAAACCCTAAGCTTTTCTTCCTCGCTATGGAGTAAGCCCCGACTTCTTCTAGTCCAGTAATTAACTCGTGTGACTACACCTTATGTACAGTCGTTCTAATATCAATGTCTTTACCTAGTTCCTCGTCTTGCTTATCGCTTGTTTGCTCTCCCCGTTTGCTAATGATCATGAGCTAGAGCAGCGATAATATAAATTGTGTGTGGTGCCTAGTTTAAGTAGTCACCTTGGATTAGTAGAGGGCCTCGTGTTAATTGACGGGGGATGTGCGGTGACAGCTGCGTGCATGCCGTGCCGCTGGTCGTTGAAGGCGAGCCCTGCAAGAAGACTTTTTAACACTGATATGGCGCGGTGCAGGGCAAATGTGAAGCAGGCGCAGGTAGAGGCCTGAGGCCCTGCCTCCTTCAGGAGCGCTCCGCATTGGAGGCGATAGTGCGTGTAGGTTTTAATCTCAAAAGTCCAGTCATTATACTAAACTAGTACTCCCTCCAGTTTGATAATAGATGTCGTTTTGGACATCGACACGGTCTTCAAAACATAAATTTGACCGCTAATTTTTATTATAATATATTTATAAAACCCAATAAAATTATAATATTATGAAAGTACTTCTCGAGACAAGTCTGCACATATAATTTTCATATATCCAATTTAAATATTTAAAAATATATCGATAGTCAAAGTTTTAGAAGTTTGACCATCACTATGTCCAAAACGACATCTATTATCAAACTGGAGGGAGTATTATGTTCTTCTGTTTCTGTCGTTTTGAGTCGAGGTTTCTGAACTTGAGTCGTTGCCGGATGTCAAACTGTGCTTTTGTTCTAGCCGGTCTTTGTGTTTCAGTTATTTGAAAAAGATCTGGTAGGATAAGCTGTTATCAGATCTATCTATAAACTTCTATATATAAGGAGGGAATAGAAAACTAGAAAATGATGCGAGTTGGTTTTGCCCATCGCAATCTGCTGTGTTCGGCTCTTAGTTGTTTCCTGAAAACGCTGTTGCAGGCTTGTTAGCTGTCTCTGCTTTGTTCCTTCTCTGAAGAAAGCTTTGCAATTCCTGAAAGTGCATCATCAACAATTGGTATCAAAGCCTCGTGATTGTGCGTTCTGCGCTGAAAACCTATGGCAGAGAACAATCCATCAACAAGAAAGAGTCCATCTGGACGACATTGGATATTGAAGGGATGCTGAAAACCTTATGTCCATGTTGTATAATTCGTCCTAGACAACATTGGATATTGAAGGGATGCTGATCCATTGCTTGCCAGAGTTCTGGACATTGAAGATGAAGGTCTATATGCGCGCTCAAGAAGTATGGGATGTAATCTTGACATCGAAAGGCGCGGATGTGCGGAAAGACTAAATGGCTTTGGCAGCGATCTACCAAGCGATTCCCGAAGAGTCTCTTGCATTGCTCTATGAAAAGGAGACAGCAAAAGAGGCTTGAGACATGCTCCAGACATTACATCAAGGTGCAGATCGAGTGAGGGAGGTCAATATCCAGAACCTAAGGTGGGAGCTAGAAGGACTGAGGATGGGAGATGCCGAGAAAGTTGATGATTTTGCTGCAAAAGTCATCTCTATTGTCAGTAAGATCCGAAGTCTTGGCGAAAGGATTGAAGAGATTTATATTGTGAAGAAGGTGCTGCGGTCTGCGTCACCGAGATTCATCCAAATAGCTTCAACTATTGAGGAATTTGGAGATATGAATACGAAAACCTTAGAACAGGTTCTCGGGTCTCTAAAGGCTCATGAGTTGAGGCTGGGAAGGATGGGTGAAAATGTAGAAGAGAGAGCTTTGCTGACTCGGCACGTGTGGAAGTCCAAAGATGACAATGAAGCAAGTTCTTCTAGAGGACGAAGGCGAGGACACTCACAGGGACGTGGGTGTGGACACTGGCGAAGCCAGCAGTGGGGCGCACTGGGGCATGCGCCCCTGCTGCACGCGGGTAACCAATCCACGTAGGGCCGGTCTATCTACTAATTAACGCATGAAGCAGTTCTATAAAACCTTCATTAACTTCTAGTCACTTGCAATGATCTGCACATGACGTGCATTGCCCATGCGCATACTTGATTCTAGTCATTCCACTTCTAGTCATTAGCCAAACAAAAGCCAAAAACAACACTCTATTTTTTATCATGTTTATATTAAACCATCACAACTATTATTACTTAGCAAATCACTCAACACACAAATTATAAATCAACATTATCAAACTATTCTTTTAACAATTTAATTACTACCTTTAGTCCTGTACTCATTAATTTTTGACTCGGTGAGAAGGGAACGACTTACATATGATGCAATTGCAGTGACTTGTGCATAAGATGAGGTTAGTCTCCGATGATTGGCTCAATGACTTAATGGTATGCTACACCGAGAAAACAATATTCAAATCTATTGATGATGAAGCAATTATGGACTGCTTTCAAAGGACGAAAATCCGTAGAATGTGCTTGCCTATTGCCTCCAAATCCAACCCGTAGCTAGTGTGCCTAGCAATTTCATTTATGTGAGTATCTTATAAACTTTTACTTTGTTTCACTTGTTAAATAGTTATTTTATGTATGAATTTGGCTTTTACTAGTAGTTGAAATGTTTAGCTTAACCCCCCCCCCCCTCTAATTTAGTCCTGGCTTCGCCACTGGGTGTGGATGCAACCAGGAGCAACGAAGCAGTGATAATCGTGAAACTAGCGAAGGGTTTCAGAAGAAGAAATCTGGATTTGATATAACCAAAGCCAGATGCTATAAGTGCAAAGAACTCATGGGAAGAGATAGTGAGAGTGGTGGGTGAGGTGATAGGGATGGAACTGAGGATGAGGAATGGGTATTGAAAGGGATGGATGAGGATCAGGCAGGAGGGTGACGCAGGTTATTTTGGACTGGGCAGTAGTTCGATGAAAGGATACACTAGAATATCTGTTTACAAGTAATTCTCAAAATATAAAGTTGTAGGTATAAAAAAAAAATTGGCACTGAGCTTTATATTTTTTTTCAAAGAAAGAAGAAATATCAAACATTCCAAAATTTGCGCCAGGAAGTGGTCCAACCTTCTACTTTTGGTTAGGAAACAAACGCTCCATCCACTGAGCCACCGACAGTACTCCTGCCACTTTTATTGGGCCAGACCGGCATACCACAAACGACATTTGCAGTTTAGGCCTTCTTTCGTAGGCAGACATTTCAATTTTGGCCTTACCTAGAATGGCACTCTCTCCTGACACTGAGCACGCCACCAACTTGAACTGACAATCCGTGATTTTTTTTTTTTAAAAAAAATAGACATTCCGTCAAACTTACACAGAATAAAAAATATACAAAAGGAGATGAGTACTCTGTAAGGAAGCAACACAAAAACCAGAAGCAGTCAGACATGAATGGAACGAACATTTCTGCTATGATCAACAATGAACCAATCAAATACAGTAGGAAGAAAAAAAAATCATCTCGCCATTCTTTCTTTAATCAAGAGGAGGGAAAAGGGAAAAGAAAGAACATTGGAGAGCCATTGTCCAGACAGTGCACGGGGAAAGGTACACCAAGATCCAAACGATCACCACTCGCTGTGCTGTTCCCCCAAAAAATGGTACCTTGGCGCCAGTTTGCTGCTTGTGAAGTCATTGACAACAAGCGAATTCAGCTGTGACTTTTCAGCTGAAAGAAGTCAATCACATACTGGCAGTAGAGCTTCAACGGAGCCCTTGATGGACTTTTCTTTTAACCCAAAGGATCGTAAAAAGAAAGAAGGCTCCCTAATCCTCGGTGTCACGTGAACCAGATGGCTCGGGGAAGATCTCCTTAGATTGCCTCCTGCGGGAGGAAGAATGATCACCATTGCTCCCTCCGGATGATTTGATTGTTTCTGAGCGTTTCAACATGTTGTCATCCCTTGAAGGGCCTATATCAGACGAGCTATGCCGCCAACTCCCAAAGAATGCAGCATTCCATGAGCCCCGTGATGATATTGCTCTCAACGTAGCTGAGCTAGAGCCGTTGTCTTCCCTCACCACCTTCAAGGGATTCTCTAGTGCTTTTAGGATATATTTCATCGGTGGGCGTTTAGAAGACCTAGGGTTCAAGCAGGACTTTGCGACAATTGCCATTGCCCAGACTTCCTCCAGATGGTCCTCATCGATGATAAGTGACGGATCAATGATCTTGCTCATGAGCTCCTTCTCATAAATGTTGATGTAGCGCAGAGTGTTATCAAGCCATTCATTTGTTGCGGCATCATTTGATGCACTCATACCAAGTCTCCCTGTCACCAGCTCCAGCAAAACTTTCCCAAAGCAATAGACATCATATGAACAAGATGCAGATGGAGAACCTGTTAACATTAGAGAGATTGTTTAATGCACTTGCATTCATAAACAAGAAGAATATGTAGATAATGTCCAAAAAGATTGTTTGAAAGGCAATATGATGTTAGAGTTCTTAGTTTCATTAATTCTCAAGATTAAAAATGCTTGAAAGCAATGAAAGCACGTGTGCATGCACGTACCAGAAGAACCTTGATCTGCCGTCCTGCATTCCCACAAAACAACACGACATTAGAAGATATGAATCTCATTAATTTAATATAATGAAATGAAATTCCTTAAAAGAAACCAGCAATCATGTGATCATCAAACATAACATTAACATGACTAGTATTAACATCTGAAAGTAGCAGAATTTTTTTTTAAAAAAAAAATTCGTTCACTTTTGCTACCATGGACCTACTAGCGGTAGTTTTGTCCTGTACTTCTGAAATAGTTTGGATTTTGCAAAGCTAGATCTTATCACACTCTCAATAAGTGAAAAAGAATACACTAAGCATTTTCACACAAAAAGGTCATTTATTAATTGTCGACCACATGCTTTCAGAATGCACCTTCTCCAAAATCATTGAAACTAGGGTTAAGTTGTCCCCATACAGTGGATGGTTTTTAATAGCTTAATAGAGATGTTAGCAAATAAATAGGTGATCAATGAGCAACACTACGCAATAATGCATTCTACGGAGATTTAGAGTCTCAGTGCATGAAAGACAAATGAGCCAAGCATGCAGTCATAGAAGTTAAAACTTACGATGAAAATCTCAACAGCTTTGTGATGACATTTTGGTGACCTTCCCCTTCTTGAGGACACACCTCACTCAAACTCCCAAGGCGCACTTCAAATTTATCATCAAGAAGGATACTGCTGGCTTGCACATCCCTGTGAAGTGCGTTGAAAATATTAGCTCAACAACCAATATTTCTCTCATGATCTACTGCATGGATCATCTGGAATAAAACTAGATCTAACCGTTGAAAATATTAGCTCAACAACCAATATTTCTCTCATGATTTCTACTACACACGGTT
Source organism: Rhipidocladum racemiflorum (assembly GCA_036346355.1). Taxonomy (NCBI): domain Eukaryota; kingdom Viridiplantae; phylum Streptophyta; class Magnoliopsida; order Poales; family Poaceae; genus Rhipidocladum; species Rhipidocladum racemiflorum. The sequence goes on along the minus strand of CM070573.1, from coordinate 11,888,442 downwards.
AGATCCCATTTTGCACCTGACTAGTTACTAAGAAACACCCAACTGAAAGAAATCTAGCCATCCATAAAACTAGACAGAAGTTTATACCTGTGAACCATCGGTGGAGTACACTCATGATGAAGATAGCACAGAGCCTCAGCCACCCCTGTTGCAATCTTCAACCTCTTTATCCAATCCAAAGATCGCATTCCCTCCTCTTCCTCCCCTGACTTTCTGTGAAGTGCACTTGACAAGTCGCCGTTCCGGACAAACCTATACACAAGAACCTTCTCTTCCTCTTTATCAAGACAGTGCCCCATGAACGGCACCAGCCTTTCGTGTAATCCCTTGGCAAATAAATCTAACTCTGCCAGATATGCATCTTGCCTAGCCGCACGGGAACTGATCCTCTTCACAACCACAGAGGACCCATCTTGGAGCACGCCATGGTATAGATCGCCTGAGTGACCAAGCTTGATAAGCCTCTCTTCCCCAAAACCCGAGGTGGCATTGACGAGCTGGTCGTAAGCAAATGAATCACCAACCTTCGCCAAGTTTGCGGACGGTGCAGGTGACTGCGTGCCCCCAGTAGCTGCAGCCCGGCCAGTCACTGATACCCCTGACGGTGCATTTGGTGCCCCACTTTCCCTCTGATCAACCCTACTCGTCCTCCTCCCAGAACACACAAAGCAAAACACAACGGCTGCAATCGCAGCAACCAGCAGGACGGCACCACCGATGGCCCCAACCAATATGTACTTCAAATCCTTGCGCCTCCTCTTCCTCGCCGGTGCAGCTGGCTGTGGTGTGGGTGCGGCAACGGGCCCATCATATGGCAAACCACGCCCAGCATAGAACTTCTGGCAATCGGCCTGGCTACGCTGTCCCGCAGCGTCGAGGAAGCAATTCAATCCAAATGAAACATTCCCACCTCCATTGGATACACCTAGCTTGCCGTCAAAGTAATTCCCAGAGATATTAGCCAGCACCACCCGGCTGAACAGTTGGCGGACGGAGTCCGGCACAACACCATAGAAGAGGTTCCCGGACAGATCCACCACCTGCGCGTTGGATGGCAGCGCAGGCTTTGCCCCGGGCAATGCGCCGGTGAGGTTGGTCCGAGACACGTCGAGAACGCTCAGCTCCGGGAGAGACCAGACAGAGTCGGGCAGCGCGCCCGAGAAGGCATTGCCCGAGAGGTTGAGGGTCCTGAGCCGCGCGAGCCCCGCGAGCGCGGCGGCCGGGAGCTGCCCCGAGAGTATATTCCCGGCGAGGTTGAGGGTGGTAAGGTTGCTGAGGCCCGCGATGGCCGAGGCGGGGATCTCCCCCGTGACGGCGCAGTCGGAGATGTCGAGGGCCTGGAAGGTGGGCGCGAGCCCCGCGCCGAGCCACGCCGGGATGAACCCGGGCAACCCGAACCCCGCGGCGCTGAAGGCCTCGAGCCGCGTGAGGTTGCGCAGCCCGTCGACGGCGAAGCGCGGGGCGAGGCGTCCCAGCCGCGTGCGCCGCAGCCCGACGAGGCTGACTGACACGACACGGCCGCCGCGGCAGCTTACCCCCGCCCACGCGGTGCACGGGTCCGCCCGGCGCGGCCAGTCCCTCGCCCGCAGCCCGAGCGAGCCCCGCAGCGCGTACAGCCCCGCGAGATCCGCCCGCCACGTCAGGTTCCCCTGCCCCACCACCGCCCCGGGCGCCGCCGCCGCCACCAGCACCACGAGGAGCAGCAGCAGCGCCCAGAGCCCGCCGCCACGCGCGCGCATCATCACCTCCTCCTCCCGCCACCGCCATCACTCCCCATTCCTGCCGCTGCCCGCCCGCGATGCGACCGCACCTACTACTGCCACTCTGCTCGTGCGCGTCGTGCGCGTTAAAAGTATAGTAGATGGAATTGGGGAGAAGCAGGCAAGAAGCGGAGGAGCCGATGGAATTGGGAGGGAAATTAAAAGCAATAAAGGAGGGGGCAGAGCTACGCAGGTATACAGGCTACAGCCAGCACCACCCTTGGGGCTCACCACCCCTCGCTAGCCCCGCCATCAATGCCCAAAGTTACACTCCCCCAACTGCCTCCCAATTATTACTCCTCCTCCCCGCCGATTCGAACCCAAATTTTACGCCACGCCACTCTCTTCCCCTGCTGCTGCTGTTGCTCCAGCTCGCGACGGCACCGGCGGTCGCGCCAACGAGTGCAGAGCAAGTGGTGGTGGCGGCGGCCGTAGCCGGGGAAGAGAGAGGGGGGGTGGGTGAGAGAGGGGAGGGGAGACGAGGAGGATAGAGGAGATGGGAGAGGAAGCCGCAGCTAATAACGTGGGGGGGTTTGGATTGTTTAAGGAAGCTTTTAATGTTTTTGAAATTTTTCGGGCCTAAATGGAAGGTGTTCTCCGGCGCTGCGCTGTGCCTGTGGTGTATGTTGCCACGTTTGGTCCGCGGGGGGTGTGGCCGGATGGGTGGGCTCGCTCGGGTCGTGTGGTTCTCATGGGTTTTGACGGCGCCGCCTCTGGGGTTCGGGCTGAATCGCCGTGGTGCGGGGTATGGGTTGGTCGGGTGGGTGCAGGAGTGCCGGGTTTCCTGGGGTAATGGGTAGAACGAGCGGATATTTTTTGTCCAGTATTTTAATTCATATTTTTTTTCGGATTCGAAGTCGGATACGGATGTCCCGGATACGGATACGAATTTGTATTATTTAGGATTCGGAGTAGGAGCGGATGCCTGACGGATTCGGGTCGGGATCAGATATCATAATCGGATAGTAGTATAGTACATAATTGTGTACATAAAAGAAAGAATAAAGCATTAACCTTACAACATTAGCTTCAAGTCATAATTATTTCAACGTAGGATAGTAGTATAGTTAGAGGTGCAAATGGGTCAGATACACAGAGAGAGATCGAGACATAAAGAAAACAGATAACAAGGGGAGCTCTTCCATCAAACTTAACCTTACGGAATAAATTCTTGCAGATATTAAACAGTGTTGAATTGTCACATTCTGACAAACTGAAGATAGACTTCTCTCGTAATGAGGACTACTCGGATTTGTTTGCTATGCTTCAATTTGGTGACTCAACTAATTCCAGTAATTTGAATAGAAAAGAAGTTTATCAACTAAGTTGAACAAATCAATTTAGGTAAAAGCATTATGTCATCACCCTATTTGTTTGTTGATAGATTTGTTGAAGTTCACGCTTAATAACAAAGTAGTATTTTTTAGTACCAGTATCAAACAACAACTCTATCTATCCAATAATGAACCAAATTAATGGAAGAATAACTGGTTTTATTCGGATATCGGGTCGGATATTTACCGGATATCGGGTCGGATATTGCTCTTCCCATATCCTAACCCATATTACATGAGATTTTTCGGATACATATCGGATATTGCTCTTCCCATATCCTAACCCATATTACATCGGATTTTTCGGATACGGATACGGATAACATCAGTACAGATTTTGAACGGATTCGGGGTCGGATCGGGCGGTTATTTCCTGTCCTGTTTTCACCCCTAGTGATGGGATGGGGTGGGTCAATGCAGTGAGGGTTGTATAAAAAAAAGTTCGTGGTCTATTTCAGCTTGATTTGATTTATGTTTAATTTGACCTCTAAACGAGCCAAGCTCAGGTCAACGGGAGTGCCGGGTTTCAGGGGGTGATGGAACGGGGTGGGTCAATGCAGGAGGGCTATAAACGCAGGGGTAAAGCTAGGCTTCGGGTCAGTAGGGCCATGGTCTGAGGCCTAGCCCAAATAACAGTGGAGAAATTCGGCCTGACCGAAGAGGGTTCGAGGTGTTAGTCCGGCACAGCAGCGCACAGCATTACCTCCCAGGAGAGAGCAATGCCCTAGCCTCGCGATCACAAGCCCGAGCGGCCGAGCCCTTCCTCACGCCGTCACTGCGTCACACTGCCCCCGCCCGCCGCTCCTGCCCACCCGCCAACAAACGCCCCTGGCCGCCGCGCCCACCCCAAGCCTCGCTCGCAACTCCCACCCTCCCGCTAGAAAATGCCCCGCCCATCGTGCCTGTCCCTGGCCCCACCCGTAGATCCCACCATCTAGTAGACAAATGCCCCTGGCCCCACCGGCTAGATCCTGGAGTGGCAGCCGCTGGCCTGCAGCTCCTACCCTTCCGCTAGAGCCTGGAGATGTAGCCGCTCACCCGCTGCCCCTGCTCGCTCAGCTCAGCTCCACCCCGCACGGCCGTGCGGCTCTGTCCTAACCACTCGCTGCTGCCGCAAAGAGGGCCTACCAACCGCCGCAACCCGCACGCAAGGAGGCCTCCAGCCAGAGCTGTAGCCAGTGGTAACTAGAGGTGATGAAAATTTTTCCTTCGTTTTTCTTTTTGGAATATGGAATATCGATCGAATGCTGATGAATGATGATGCCATTTTTGTTGGATGATTTGTAGTTATGGTTTTTGAATTGTGGAATAATTGGTTGTGGTTTGTGAACTATGAAGAGCCAAAGTTTACCATCAACTACCATGGTTAACTAAAATTCTGCCCTGCCCTCTAAGCTGCAGTGCTGCGATGTAGTTCTTATCTCTTGAAATGGAATTGTAATGTTTCCTTTACTCATCGCATCTATTCGTTAACGCTAGTTGTAGCTTCCGAATGATTGGTTGTTTTATATTTCGTTCATTAAAAAGTATCTGGAGATCTGGCATGATTTTTGCATCCAACGAATTATTATGCAATTTCATGTTTTCAGGGTTATGCTGCAATGATGCATTCACCGTTTGGCATTGATTGTTTGCATTTGATTGCTAGTATTGATGGTTCATTGACCACCGAAGCTTCTTTGTTGTTGGGAATTTCTGACTGGTTGTTTTCCAGGGTTCTGCGGAGGTGGATTTTTTCACGGAGTATGGCGATGCAAGTTGTTACAAGATTCAGGAAGTCATTGGTAAGGGAAGCTATGGGGTGGTTGCTCCGCAATAGATGTCCACACAATACCTCCTCAGAATTTTTGGAATTCAGACAAAGAGTAGCTGGTAGGCTTCAATTCGAGTTGCATTCTGATAGAGAAGGGTAGTAGTAGTAGTAGTAGTAGTAGTAGTAGTAGTAGTAGTAGTAGTAGTAGTAGTAGTACCACTTTCCTAGGTAAGAATTCGAATGCAAGTTTGCACTACTTGGTTTAGCTTAGTGTGCACTCCTTATTTTTTTAAACAATAGTTTATTGGAAGGATTTTAGTTGGTTCTATGTTTGTCGCATTATAGTTGTATTCTGAACTGGGTAGTATTTAGCACTAATTATTGCCACTTAGTTTTTGGTACGAGGCTTAGCAGAATCCTGGCTCCACCACTCGGTAAACGAGTAGTTACGGGTTTTGAACTGGTTTGAGCGTAGTAACCTAGGTATGGTTTCGATATAAATTAATATGATTATATCGGTTTAATACTAGTTAATACTAGTTTTTATATCAGACAATACCGGTCAATGTTTCAAATTTCATTTTTCGTATATATCTCGAAGGTGGTCGAAATCCAAAAATTCGATGAGATCTCGGAATTTCGGGGGAAAAAATTCGACTCGAATCCAAAAACTAAATTTTAAATCTGGTTTTTAAATCAAGATTTCGGACGAGATCACCTAGATTTCGCCTGAAATAAATCTCGATCAAATTGAACTGACCTACAAATGGTCAAAAACACGTCAAAAAGTTTTGAAATTTTTTTGGATGATTCTGATTTATTAATAATATTTCCATAAGTTTTTGAGATGATAATCAAGCCTAAGGAATTATAAAAAATTATGATAGTGCTAATGTCATGATAAAAGCCTTATGTTCATTCTATTTTTTATTTTTCAAATGTAATAAATGAGGTTCAAGTCATTTGTAAAGTTGTCTATATGATCATATCTATTTGAATGCAATATATCAAATCTTTTAACATAAAAGACTATAACGTTATAAATTTTGTCAATATTTTGACTGATTTTCGGATTAGGACAGTTACAATTGGCAACAAATCAATATATATTGTTATGACAAATGATAGACATGAAATAAAATTGACACATGATAATTCAGCATATATTGCAAGAAGATGTAAAAGAATAATTAAAAGACAGGGTATGAATATGTTTTACAATAAGAGGCATAATTAAAACAAGGAGTACGAACATGTAAAGCATGGACAACTATGTGAAGGGAATATGCCCGAGAGGCAATAATAAATTGTTTATTATCTTATTCCATGTTTATAATAGATGTTTATTTCTCATGCTAAAATTGTATTAACCGGAAACGTTGATACATGTGTGTGTAATAAACAAACAAAAGGTTCCTAGTAAAGCCTCTCTTTTAAACTAGCTTGTTGATTAACTGATGATCAAGGTTTCCTGATCATGAACATTGGATGTTGTTAATAACGGGGTCACATTATTAAAAGAATAATGTGATGAACACACACCCAAGTTGGTATAGCAAATTCGATCAAGTCATTAAAGTTTGTTGCTTTATCTTGAACATATACAAAATAGCTCTTTTCCTTAGACCATGAGATGATGTCAATCACTAACTCCGGAAGAGTACTTTGATGACATCAAACGTCACTCCGTAACACGGTGACTATAAAGATGGATTTGGGTACTATGAAAGTATTAGTTGAGGCTCATGCATCAAGAGTGGGATTTGTCCATCCAGATGACGGAGAGATATACTCTGGGCCCTCTCGGTGATATCACATTGACATCGCTTGCAAGCACGTGACTAGGTCACAAGAATGTCATATCACGGAACGAGTAAAGAGTACTTATCGGTATCGGGATCAAACTAGGTATAGTTGATACCAATGATCGGATCTCGGATAAGTAATATATCGCGAGACAAAAGGAATTGGTTATGTTGGTTTTGGTTCACACGATCACTAGTTCATCGTTGAGTAAGTGGGAGTCATTATGGATCTCCAGATCCCGCTGATGATTATTGATCAGAGAGGTGTCTTGATCATGTCCATTTTATTCACGAACCGTAGGGTGACACACTTAAGGTTCATCGACGCTTTTGAGTGGATACGGACCACCGGAGAAAAGTTTGGACAAAGACCTAATAGTTTCGGGATATCAGAACATTCACATGAAGAGAATGGAGAGTCCATTCACATGGAGAGTCCATTCACATGAAGAGAATGGAGAGTCCATTCACATGGAGAGTCCATTCACATGGAGAGAATGGAAAGTCCATTCACATGGAGAGTCCATTCACATGGAGAGAATGGAGAGTCCATTCACATGGAGAGAATGGAGAGTCAACTCACTCCTATAAAAGGGAGGGTGGAGCTCCTCTCTCATGACTAATCTCCATGACCCTTTGGTTGGTCTTTTCTCCTTCCTCCTCGCTGTTCCACCTTTCAAGCGGTAGCTTAAGCCGGCCTTTGAACAGCGATTTCTCCATCACCACCACTAAGTCGTAGTGTTGTTGGAGTTTCCGTGGATCCTCTACTTCACGCCTACCGGATCGAGGGATTGGAGGTCGTCGTTGTTCCGTACGTGTGACCAAGTACGGAGGCGCTGCCGTTTGTGGCGCTCATCTTCGCGACTTTGAAGTCGGGCGTGTACCTCTACTTCAACCACGTTTGTTTGCGGGAACGTTATTCCCGCTTTCGGTCTACGAGGGTGAGTCCTTCTGAAACCGTTTGCATGCATCTCCTAGATATGATCTTGGTGTTTGGTTGCATTCGTAGGAAAATTTTTGTTTTTCATGCTTCGAAACCCATCAGTGGTATCAGAGCCGTGTCTATGCGTAGATGTTTTGTACGGTTTAAAACACATGCGGATGTGGGCGTTGATGATCATGTTATTGCATACTTTCGTGTATTTTGGATCATGGTGGCATAGTGGGATTTGAAGCGGCCCGGACTAACCTTACATGTCCTCGCACATGAGACTTGTTCCACGCTCGACATGCAACTAGTATTGCATAAGTGGCTTTGCGGTGTCGATTTCTCCTACTATAGTCATGATCTAATTTACAACGGTTTGCTAATAATGTTTTTATCACCGTTGTGGTTCTTGTTCGTAGGTAAGAACAGTTTTTCCTAGAAAGCCCAAAACCACGTAAAATATGCAAAAATAAATTAGAGGCGTCTAACTTGTTTTTGCAGGGCTTGTGATGTGATATGGTCATTGATACAAAGATTGTTGTATGAAATGAAATTTATTGTAAATTTAAACAACCGGCAGGAGCCATTTGGTTGTTTTTTCTTTTATGGCCTGCGTGCTAAGTATATGTCCATGTGATATATTGTAATGGAGGAAGACAATCAAGATGGCAGCATCATGGACCTTGGTGCCATGCCGGTGGAATGATGGAGATCATACCATGTCGCACAAGATGGATATCAAGTGCTGAAAGGACCATATCATATCACTTTATTCATGCATGTGATGTTAATCCTTTTATGCATCTTATTTTGCTTGGATATGATCACATCGATAGCACTATAAGATGATCCCTCCAAATTAATATCAAGATAATAATGTGTTCTTCCATAGTATGCACCGTTAAGAAAGTTAAATCGTTTCAAGCACCACGTGATGATCGGGTGTAATAGACTCTACGTTCGCATACAACGGGTGTAAGCCGATTTACACACGCAAATACTTTGGTTCTACTTGGCGAGCCTAGCATGTACAGACATGGCCTCGAACACGAACCGAAAGGTAAAGCATGAGTCATATGGATGATATGATGAACATATTGATGTTCGCCTTTGAAACTATGCCGCCTCACGTGATGATCGGTTTCGGTATAGTGAATTTGGTTCGTGTAATCACTAAAGATGACTAGAGGAAGTTGTTTTTGAGTGGGAGTTCTCGTAGTAATTTTGAATTAAACTTGAACTTAATCTATTATGAACTTAGTCTAATTAACTTTGCAAATACGTTGTAGATGGCACCACCTATTTTCAATTTCAACTGTTCATGGAGAAAGAGAAACTAGCCACCAACGGTAGCAACTTTACCAACTGGGCCCTTAACCTCGAGGATTCTCCTCGCCACGCTCAAAGGAGCTATGTGCTTGATGCGCCTGGGTGCCCCGCCTACGATGATGGCCCCGAGGAGGAGAAAAATGTTTTCTTGACTCGCAAGGAGGACCACAGTCTAGTTCATCTGCGGCATTTTGTACGGCCTTGAGCCCGAGCTAAAACGCTTCGAGCACAAAGCAATGCTTTTGATACAATGAGAGAGTTGAAAATGATCTTCGACACCCATGCCGCATGAGAGAGTTATGAAGCTTCGTAAAAGTTCTTTAGCTGCATGATGGAGGAAAACAAATTGTTAGTGAGCACGTACTCAAAATGTCTGGGTACGCCGATAAACTCATAGCTTTGGGAATAACGATCCCCATTGAGCTAGGAATTCATCGTGTTCTCGATCTCTCGCCACCAAGCTACAAGAGCTTTGTGATGAACTACAACATGCAGGGCATGAAGAAGTCTCTCCTCGAGCTTCATCAATGCGAAAGCACTTTGAAGTGGAGATCAAAAGGAACATCAAGTGTTGATGGTCCAAAAGACTATCGATTTCAAGAAGAAAGGCAAGGCTAAGGGAAACTTCAAGAAGAAGGGCAAGTCTGTTGCCACATCGAGAGAAGAAGACCAAGGTGGCCCTAAGTCGACATCTTGAATGTTTTTCTTGCAAGGGCACTGGGCACTGGAAGCGCAATCGCCCAAAATATCTGGCCGATAAGAAGGACGGGAATGTGAACAAAGGTATATATGATATACATGTTATTGATGTGTACCTTACTAGTACTCGCAGATGGCGCTGGTATTTGATACCGGTTCGGTTGCTAACATATGTAACTCAAAGCAGGAGCTAAGGAACAGGAGACAACTAGCAAGGGATGAGGTGATGATGCGCGTCGGCAATGGATCAAAGGTTGATGTGATCGCCGTCGGACGCTACCTATCCAATTACCATCGATTAGTTATAAACCTAAATAATTGTTATTTAGTGCTGCGTTGAGCATGAACATCATATCCGGATCTTGTTTAATGCGAGACGGTTATTCATTCAAGTCCGAGAACAATGGTTGTTCAATTTATATGAATAATATCTTTTATGGTCATGCACCGAAAAGAATGGTTTATTTATTTTGAATCTTGATAATAGTACACATGTTCATAATGTGAATGCCAAAAGAATTAAGTTGAATGATGATATTGCTGCATATATGTGGCATTGCCGCTTATGTCATATTGGTGTTAAACGCATGAAGAAGCTCCATTCGATGGACTACTAGAATCACTTGATTATGAATCATTTGAAACATGTGAACCATGCCTCATGGGCAAGATGACTAGAACCCCGCTTTTCGGTACAATGGAGCTGGCAACCGACTTATTGGAAATCATACATACCGATGTGTGTGGTCCAATGAGTGTGTCGGTAGCGTGGTGGATATCGTTAGCCGTTACTTTCACGGATGATTTGAGTATATATGGATATATTTACTTAATGAAACACAAGTCTGAAACATTTGAAAAGTTCAAAGAATTTCAGAGTGAAGTAGAAAATCATCGTAATAGAAAGATCAAATTTCTACGATCCGATCGTGGAGGAGAGTATCTTAGTTACGAGTTTGGCACACACATGAGACAATGTGGAATAGTTTCACAACTCACTCCTCGCTGGAACACCACAACAGTAATGGTGTATCCGAGCGTCAGAATCGTACTTTATTGGATATGGTTCGATCTATGATGTCCCTTACAGATTTGCCACTTTCATTTTGGGGTCATGCACTAGAAACAATTGCATTCACTTTAAATAGGGCACCATCTAAATCCGCTGAAATGACACCGTATGAATTATGGTTTGGCAACAAACCTAAGTCATCATTTCTAAAAGTTTGGGGATGCGATGTTTATGTGAAGAAACTTCAACTCGATAAACTCGAACCCAAAGCGGAAAAATGCGTCTTCATAGGATACCCTAAAGAAACAATTGGGTACACCTTCTATCACAGATCCGAGGGCAAGGTTTTCGTTGCCAAGAATGGATCCTTTTGGAAAAAGAGTTTCTCTCGAAGGTGTGAGTAGTAGGAAGGTAGAACTCGACGAGGTTATTGAACCTTCTCTTCATGGAATGGCAAGTGCAGCGGTAGCACGGAAGTTGTTTCGGAGTTGACTTCACCAAATGAAGAGGGAACTAATGATAAGGATCATGAAACTCAGAAGAGAACACTACCGAACCTCGTAGGTCAACAAGAGCGCATAATGCTCCTCGACTTTTATGTTCCTACTATGAATGTCATGGTAGTTGAGAATAATGACCCTGCGACGTATGATGAAGCGATGATGAGCCCAGATTCGACAAATGGCTAGAAGCCATGAAATCCGAAATGAGATCCATGTATGAAAACCAAGTATGGACTTTGGTGGACCTACCCAATGACCGCAAGGCCGTTGAGAACAAATGGATTTTCAAAAGAAAATAGACGCCGATGGTAATGTGACCGTCTATAAAGCTCGACTTGTCGCAAAGGGTTTTCGACAAATTCAAGGAGTTGACTACGATGAGACTTTCTCACCCGTAGCGATGCTAAAGTCTGTTAGGATTATGTTAGCAATTGCTGCATTTTTCGATTATGAAATTTGGCAGATGGATGTAAAAACCGCGTTCCTTAATGGAAACATTGAGGAAGAGTTGTATATGATACAACCCAAAGGTTTTGTTGATCCTAAGGATGCTGATAAGGTATGCAAACTTCAGCGATCCATTTATGGACTGAAGCAAGCATCACGAAGTTGGAATCTCCGTTTTTGATGAGGTAATCAAAGGTTTTGGATTTGTCCAAACTTACGGAGAAGCTTGTATTTACAAGAAAGTGAGTGGGAGCTCTATAGCATTTCTGATATTATATGTGGATGACATATTGTTGATTGGAAATGATATAGAACTTTTGAAAAGCGTAAAAGATTACTTAAACAAGAAGTTTTCCATGAAGGACCTTGGTGAAGCGGCGTATATTTTAGGCATCAAAATCTATAGAGATAGATCGAGACGCTTGATTGGGTTATCGCAAAGTACATACCTTGACAAGATTCTAAAGAAGTTTAGAATGGACGAAAGTAAGAAAGGGTTCTTACCTATGTTGCAAGGCAAGACGTTGAGTAAGACTCAGAGTCCAACTATAGCGGAAGATAGAGAAGTAATGAATAAAATTCCCTATGCTTCAGCCATAGGCTCTATCATGTATGCTATGTTGTGTACAAGACCGGATGTGGCACATGCTATTAGTTTGACTAGCAGGTACCAATCTGATCCAGGTTTGGAACACTGACAGCGGTCAAGAATATCTTTAAGTACTTGAGAAGAACTAAGGATATGTTTCTCATATATGGTGGTGAAGAAGAGCTCGTCGTAAAGGTTACGTCGACGCTAGTTTCGACATCGATCCGGATGACTCTAAGTCACAAACCGGGTATATTTTTGAAATGAATGGAGGAGCAGTGAGTGGAGGAGTTCCAAGCAATCTGTGGTGGCGGGATCTTCAACAGAGGCGGAATATGTTGCTTTGCTTGTAAGCGCAGAAGCGATTTGGATGAAGATGTTCATATCCGAATTGGGTGTGGTTCCGAGTGCGTTGGACCCAATGGTTATCTATTGTGACAACAATGGTTCCATAGCCAATGCTAAAGAACCAAGGTCACACAAGAATTCCAAGCATATTAAGCGCCGGTTTCACTCCATCCGTGAACATGTCAAGGATGGCGATGTAAAGATTTGCAAAGTGCACACGGATCTGAATGTGGCAGACGCGTTGACTAAAGCTCTCCCAAGGGCAAAACATGATCAGCACGAACTCAATGGGTGTTAGATTCATCACAATGTAATCTAGATTATTGACTCTAGTGCAAGTGGGAGATCAAGGGAATATGCCCGAGAGGCAATAATAAATTGTTTATTATCTTATTCCATGTTTATAATAGATGTTTATTTCTCATGCTAAAATTGTATTAACTGAAACGTTGATACATGTGTGTGTAATAAACAAACAAAAGGTTCCTAGTAAAGCCTCTCTTTTAAACTAGCTCGTTGATTAACTGATGATCAAGGTTTCCTGATCATGAACATTGGATGTTGTTAATAACGGGGTCACATTATTAGAAGAATGATGTGATGAACACACACCCAAGTTGGTATAGCAAATTCGATCAAGTCATTAAAGTTTGTTCTTTATCTTGAACATATACAAAATAGCTCTTTTCCTTAGACCATGAGATGATGTCAATCACTAACTCCTAAGAGTACTTTGATGACATCAAACGTCACTCCGTAACACGGTGACTATAAAGATGGATTTGGGTACTATGAAAGTATTAGTTGAGGCTCATGCATCAAGAGTGGGATTTGTCCATCCAGATGACGGAGAGATATACTCTGGGCCCTCTCGGTGATATCACATTGACATCGCTTGCAAGCACGTGACTAGGTCACAAGAATGTCATATCACTGAACGAGTAAAGAGTACTTATCGGTAACGGGATCAAACTAGGTATAGTTGATACCAATGATCGGATCTCGGATAAGTAATATATCGCGAGACAAAAGGAATTGGTTATGTTGGTTTTGGTTCACACGATCACTAGTTCATCGTTGAGTAAGTGGGAGTCATTATGGATCTCCAGATCCCGCTGATGATTATTGATCAGAGAGGTGTCTTGATCATGTCCATTTTATTCACGAACCGTAGGGTGACACACTTAAGGTTCATCGACGCTTTTGAGTGGATACGAACACCGAGAAAAGTTTGGTCAGCACCTGAATAGTTTCGGGATATCATAAAATTCACATGAAGAGAATGGAGAGTCCATTCACATGGAGAGTCCATTCACATGAAGAGAATGGAGAGTCCATTCACATGGAGAGTCCATTCACATGGAGAGAATGGAAAGTCCATTCACATGGAGAGTCCATTCACATGGAGAGAATGGAGAGTCCATTCACATGGAGAGAATGGAGAGTCAACTCACTCCTATAAAAGGGAGGGTGGAGCTCCTCTCTCATGACTAATCTCCATGACCCTTTGGTTGGTCTTTTCTCCTTCCTCCTGCTGTTCCACCTTTCAAGCAAGAGGCTTAAGCGGCTGAAACAGCTTTTCTCCATCACCACCACTAAGTCGTAGTGTTGTTGGAGTTTCCGTGGATCCTCTACTTCCGCTGCCCCGCTGGATCGAGGGATTGGAGGTCGCCGTTGTTCCGCACGTGTGACCAAATGCGGGCGCTGCCGTTTGTGGCGCTCATCTTCGCGACTTTGAAGTCGGGCGTGTACCTCTACTTCAACCACGTTTGTTTGCGGGAACGTTATTCCCGCTTTCGGTCTACGAGGGTGAGTCCTTCTGAAACCGTTTGCATGCATCTCCTAGATATGATCTTGGTGTTTGGTTGCATTCGTAGGAAAATTTTTGTTTTCCATGCTTCGAAACCCATCACTATGCATTGACGTACCTACGAGTAGTAGTATGAGAATGGTGAAAACTGCACATCCGTGTTATTGACAATGATCTCACCACGCTTTCTCTGGTGTTGTTGCTTGTGCTCTTCCTAGTTCATGTCCCGTGGTAGCCAAGCGGACTTCCAATGTTCATAATGTGAAATCCAGATCAAAGGATTCTCTTATTGGTGTAGACACCTGATAGGCATGAGTTATGCGTACGGATCGATGCAGGGATCAATATAGTCGAACAATGATGACATGCTCGATCCGTCATGATTTTGTCTGTGATTGTACCCACACAGATCTCCTCCGTAGCGCCAGCACCATGGTCTTGCCATCATTAGCTAAAATGTTCAGGGTAGTGGAGAGCTGTCCCATGAACACCGGAGTGCTGCATATATTGTACTTGAACTGAAACTGTGGGTCGAATACAGAGACTGCAACGCACAAAATATTCTGGAGTTAGCACTTCATAAACAAACATAACTCATGTCATGAGAAAAATTTGTATTTCACGAACATGTTTGACGAATGTGGTATCCCTTATGTCAGCAAACCTCTTTTCCAAGACTAAGGAATGGCATGTACTGCTCTCCGAACTCACACAAGTGCCGGTTGTACTTAGTCTTGACAATACAATAATGCATCATGACACCACTGATCGTTGGCAACTTGTCTTGATTGGAGAACCTCGACATCTTGTACAAGGTTTCGAGTTCGACGGGCTACGCAGACCACTCCAAAAGGTCCCACCAATCCCTGTCGACAAAGCGGTCGTATGTGAACTTGCTCTCCTCCATCCCAGCCCACCTACTAACTATCCAGTCCGGATGGGTCATCCACTACTGGAACTTCTCCATCTTATTATTCTAGAAGCTATCCAAAAAGACGAATGGCATGCCAAACCTAGTGGCATTTGGCATCACCAACTCTCTACCTATGTGATCCTTCATCTACGTATGCAAATTCTCCTGGTTGTACAATAAGCAGCAAATCATCTTCGCCCCTCTCACGACCCCTTTGATCTCGGAGAGTTTGCACACATCTTTCAACATGAGATTCACCGTGTGTGCCAAGCATGACTGCTAGATGTTCCTTCAAACGGGTCGCACCTCCCCCTTCATTAAATAGGGACAGTAGTTGCACTTCGAGCCCTGCCCGACACGCTCCCCATGCTCCCAGATGGTATCTATCATGAGAATATGCAACGAAAGACAAGAATTAATAACCCATGCTGCATACATACAAGAATCAATAACCCATGGAACATACATACAAGAATTAATAACCCATGCCACATACATACAATTACTTAAATCATGGCTCATACATACAATTACTTAAATCATAGCACATACATATAAGAATTAATAATCCATGCCGCATATATACAATTACTAGAATCATGGGGCATACAAACATGCATTAATAACCCATGGCACAAGATACAGTTACTTGAATCGTGTATGCATAGTTCTCAACTCAATGCATTGTTAGTTACTCCATGCTACTGCCACAACATACATACAATTACTTGAAATTAGAAAGCATGCTATTTGTCTACACTCTACACATAAGCTAAGCAATTGGCTACCGCTAGAATAATGCTAAGCAATTTCCTAGGCATGCACACAAAGGCAATCATAGAACACTACCACAGGACGAATACTAAACAACACCTAACTAGTACTAGTATGGGACCTTTCGTTGCAACATAGAGCCAAAGAGAAATCGAAACTACTACTACGCTTATAGTCTCACATAATCATGCAAGAAATGACAGTAATTTACCCAACAAATCTCTGCTTTTTTCAAGAAAGCAGTAAGCACTTTCTTCCTAATCCTCGAGATTTCGCTAAACTTATCCGAGATTTCGCCTTTTAGGAATGAGATCTCATTCCTAACCAATGAGATTTACCGCAAACCTCACCGGAACTGGACGAACTTGGCCGGATCTGCGCCATCGCAGGTGAAGCTAGCCATGCTGGGTTACCAGAGTGAGTGAAGCTCGTGAGGAAAATAAGGAAACATGCTTTTCCGGTGGTTAGCAAATGATGGCCTATAAAGTTTTCTAAGCCAGCTGAATCAAGAAAGTTGGCTCTGCTGAGTTAGTCACAGGCATGGGATAAGGCTTCGGTGAGAGCAGGAAGGGCGTGGCTTTGAATCCCACTTTCAATAGATTTATTTCTTCATTTTTTTCTTCACTTTCCCACATGTATTGTTCATAGAAGGTATTTACAGTGCTCCACACAAAAAATACAAAATTCGACAAAAAACCGAGATTTTGGCTATTTTTGATGAAATTTCCAAAAACATTCTAGTAATTAGAATTTTTTTTCAAATTCTTAAATTCGATCGGGATTTTTATCTCATCCATGGTCAAAATACAAAATCTCGGATAAAATTTACAAAATTTTGCCAGAATTTTGAATCTTGGTACCGGTTATACCGATTTAAATACCATATAATACCGGTCAAACCGGCAAAATTGATAATATTGTCTATTGAACTGTATGTTTTATTTGATATTACTGATGTGTATTTAGAGTAATATTATAAGTGAAATTTGGTGTACATATACTTAAATATATGTGTACTTATAAATGTTATTATTATGTTAAACCTGAAAAAATACTTCGGCATAGACCGGTATCAAATGTAATAATACAATAGTCAAATCGGTATAGGCCTCAGTGTAATATGACAAGTATGGATTTGAATGGAGCAGTAGTGTGTGATCGACGGGGGTTAGCAGTGGGCGGCTGGCCAGGAGCAGCGGCCGGCAAGGGGATTCTATGATTGTTTAATTTGTCTTGCATCCATCTTAGTGAGGTGATGTGATCAGGGTTCACAATTTCAAACGAAATTTGTCGAATTTCACTCTTACCGCTCCCCAACGAAAAGGAATTTCGTTCAGTTTTTTGCTCAAATTCAAATTCAAAATAAATGAAAAATTTGACAAAAATTATCCAAAATTTTTCTATAATTAGTATTAATAGCCTTATGACCTCTGATATAAATATTTTTTGAAAAAAAATGAAGTTAGAGACGTTTTTTAGGCATTCAAAATGTAGCTAAGTAGAAAAGGCAATAAAAAGAAAAGAAATTAGAAGTATTTTTAGTAGCAATATTTGTTCAATTATGTCAAGTAGCAATATTTAATTCAACATATTTTAGTAACAATATTTCTAACATGTTTTCTATTTCTTTATAATTAGTATTAATAGCCTTATGACCTCTGATGTGAATATTATTTGAAAAAACAAAGTTTGGAATGTTAGTGAGCCATTCAATTATATTTAGTAGCAATATTTGTTGAATTATATTTAAACAATATTTGTTGAAGTATATTTAGTGCCAATATTTGTTGAAGTATATTTAGTGCCAATATTTGTTGAATTATATTTAGTACGAATATTTGTTGAAGTATATTTAGTAGCAATATTTTCTCGTAAAAGCCATCAGCATGAGCCAAGAAGGGCACTATCCATAAAATCATGATCTGTAGTAAGAAAGTATATATAAGTTTTTCTTAAAACCACATATAAACTGCTAAGAAATCATTAAACTAAATCAAAATTCTCGGTTTAACTTGTCAACATCAATATAGAATATATAGAATTTTGGACTACACCTCCATAGCACACTGCATGTTTCAATATTTGTTCAATTATATTTAGTGGTAGCAATATTTGTTGAAGTAATTCTTCAAATATCATTGTTGGCCTTTAATGGCTTTTTACAAAATTTACAACAATCTTTTACATCCCTATTTTTTTTGCATCCCCTATTTTTTAAACTACCAGTGGTTTTTGAGCCTTTTCGAGCTATTTTCGTTCAAAAACCGTGAATTTCGCTCGGCAGTTTGACTAGATTTCAAATTCATTTGACTTTCGAACCGAGCGATTTTAAGAGAATTTCTAGTGATTTTTTTACAAATTTCGATATCATCGAGACATCAAAATTTGAGTTCGAAAGGAAAAGTAAAACGCTGGATGCGATACTCCTTCACGTCTGTATGTACTTGCAAGTTGCAAATATGGAGCAATAATATTCCATATCATATAGCGGAAGAGAATGCCGAGCAGCCACCCCCCCCCACGTGGCGCCCGGATTTTTGCGAGAAACCCCCCCGGGTTTTTCCGAAATTACAGTCAGGTCCTTGTGCGATTTTATGTGAGAGGAAAATAGTTTTCCCGTTTCGCGTTTAGGTCCCTGGTTTGCCGTTTTGCATGGAGGACCTCCCGTTAAGTACGAATCGCGAGCGAGCCATTTCCTAATTTTTCAAAATAGCGAACATGTCCAAAATTATAACAAATAGGTCCTCACGCTTTACGTTCGGGTCCTTTCTCCGTTTTGGTCGAAAAAAATGTTTTTGGGGTCCGTTTTTTCTCCAGAGCATGCGAAAAATATTTTCGGCAGCCGTTTTTCCAAAAAAAAAATTTAAAAAACATTTCCTTTCTCCGTTTTGCCCGAAAAATATGTTTTCGTGATCCGTTTTCCCTCCGGAGCATGGGAGAAATATTTTCGGTGGCTATTTCCCCAAAAAAAAATGGGAGACCGTTTCCTTTCGCCATTTTGCCCGAAAAAAATATTTCCGTGATCCGTTTTTTCTCCGGAGCATGGAAAAAATGTTTTCGTTGGCCGTTTTTCCAAAACAAAAATATGGAAAACCGTTCACTTTCTCCGCTTTGCCCGAAAAATATGTTTTCGTGATCCGTTTTTCCTCCGGAGCATGGGGAAAATGTTTTCGATGGCTATTTCCCAAAAAAAAAATTGGAAGCCATTTTCTTTCTCCGTTTTGCCTGAAAAAAATATTTTCGTGATCCGTTTTTTCTCCAGAGCATAGAAAAAATATTTTCGTTGGCCGTTTCCCAAAAAAAATGTAAATTCGTTTTCCGTCCGTCGTTGCGGAGAAAAAAAAAACTCGGAGATTCCTGCCTTTTTTGGAGATAAAAATTTAGATCAAATTTCGCACAGCGCGGCGGAGCGCGCAGCTCCCACTAGTTATTCATAGAGTGCAATGGAAAGGCCGTATTATGATATTCTACCTTTGTCTAAGCGTCACTTCTTTCTATATTAGCACATTTGCATTATTCTTGGTTTTTTTATGTCTAAATATTAGCTAGCTCGATCTAAGCATTTTATCAGTACATTGTGTGTTATGATATGATATCCTATTTTTACATGCATATGGTCCTATCATATTGGCACGTAAGAGTTAAACCTAGTCTTCCAATTCGGAGGCACATCGACATTAGCTAGCTTCGAAAATATGCTCAACTGGACGATCGATCGCCCAAAGCAAATCCCGCAGAGATTTCTAGAACCAGTTTGAATTTCTAGCCACACGCCGAGGGGCTATTTGTTATCGTGTAGTAGTACCTGGTTAGCCATGTATATATACTGGCACAAGGAATCCGAACGAAACCAGGACAACCAAATCTTCCAACGTGGAGCCATCCTGCGCCCTCGCGATGAGGGGAGCTCAGATCGGACGCGTACGGGCACCCGGGGTGGGGTGGGGTGGGGTGGGGTGGGGTGCCGAGATGGGTTCCACCGCCGCGGGCGTGGGGAACCAACTTAATGGTTCCTCGAGGTTGTTTGATTCAAAATTGATGGTTCGAATTCGGTAAATATATTGTACAATTTTTTTACTGTTTACAAATACTGCTCATGGTATTATAGAAGACCGCTGTTTATAATTTTTTTCCCGATTTAGATCATCGGTGAGTCCGATCGGATAGCCTAGAGGTACGAAAACCACTTAAGTTGCAGTCTACGTAGCCATACTGCCATAGCACCTGATCCTGTCCGCGCGTGGGGGCGGCCAGGCCGTACGCGGCGTCGCGGGCTCCCAGAAAACCATACGCTGAAAACGCCGCTACGCACGCTCGCTAGGCTGCGGCTGCGGAACCCATCCGCGCGTCCCTGTACGCTTCGCACGCAAGGCAGCTCACGGGCGCCGGACCCAACGGGGAATGTTTGTTTCCCTTCGCCTTTGCCCTTGGACTTTTGCCGCGCGCGTATGTCCGTCCTCTCTCTCTCACTGCTTCGCCGCCTGTGTGCTCTTGGATGTATCTCGTGGTTTGCCATTTTTGCATCGTGGAATTGATGAGCATGTGTGTGCTCGAGATTTGTGTTTGTATCGTTTTGGTGTTGCGACTGTAACTCGCTTGAAACGACAAATATTATAAGAGGGAAGGACGATCGGATGTTTGATGGGATGCTTGCAATATTTTTTAACAACGCATGTAATATTTTTAATCACCGTTTGGGACAAAACGTAATAAATTTATTGTAGCTGCAATATTTCTTTGTTATGTATGCAACAATCTAACTATGGCTGCAACAAAAGAAATTTAACCCCGCAATAAATTCACAGCACAACGCAACAATCGATAACTACCTATGCAATAAAATCTTGCTCTGACTGCAACAAATCTATTGTAGCAATTAAAGGATGCAACGACATTATAATAAACAATCAAAACACATAGGATATGAGGCTGCAACATTTTGATTGAATTTGTGTAACAAATCAATTAAATGCCTGCAACAAATTCAGCAAATGCTTACAACAAAAATCGTACTAAGAAGAGGTACATGGATCCTAAAAGAGGAGGAAGGCATGCGGGTAGTAACGATGACCGAGCTCGCCAGGGCAGTGGGCTTGAGGTGCCTGCGCGAGGAGGCTAGGGCCAGGGCGGCGGGATGGTTAGGCGATGTGGAGGCACGAGGAGGGCATGCTAAGGATGAGCGCTCGAAGAGCCTCACTTCCTCTGTCATGTTGTGCGAGGTGTCACGGCATTGCGACAGATGAGATTGGCTAGGTGAGAGATGGAGACTTGGAGCAAGCGAACAAAAAGACCGAGTGAATAGATAAGGAGTAGTGGAGATTGTTTGCGGAATAGATATGAGATAAAATTGAATGTGATCGTGTGAATAAAGACGAGCCACGTATTCAGTCCGAGCGTCTATTTTGCTCGGACGTCAGGTCAAAACGTTTCTCTATATTAACACCCTTATAAGGAAACACAATGGAGGCCAGCCAGGGCCTCCACGTCAACCCCCTTTCATTTTGCGAAAAGCCCCTCCATTTCTTTTAAATACGGATAAATTCCTGTAAATTACAAAAAGGTCCTTCGCGATTTTTTGTGAGAGCAAGAAAAACTTTTTTGAATTGCAGTTAGGTCCATCGTCCGTTAGTTTACGGAAAAACCCCCTGCTAAATACAAATCTTGAACAAGTATTTTTCTAATTTTTTTAGGTTAGCGATCAAGTCCAAAAAAGATAACGCAGGTCCTCATTTCTTACGTCCTGGCCCTTTCTCTGTTTTTCCAGAAAAAAATGTTTTCGTCAGCAGAATATGTGTACAGCTATATCTCTGTACTTTTTTTCCAACTCGATCTCTGATCTCTAGATTTTTTCCCCAACTCAATCTCTAATATTTTCCGAAACATGTATTATTACTCGGTGAACGCGTAGAGTGTTAAACTCGACAAAAGAAGGTTGTCATCTCTAATAATTTTCGGAACATGGTCATTTCTCCGTTTTTTTCGGAAAAATATTTTTGTCAACACAAATATGTGTATAGCTCTATCGCTAGACTTTTTTTCCAAATCGATATCTAATCTCTAGACTTTTTTCTCAACTCAATTTCTAATATTTTCCGAAACATATATTATTACTCGGTGAACGCATAAAGTGCTAAACTCGACAAAAGAAGGTTAACATCTCTAATAATTTTTGAAATATGTATTATTACCCGGTTAACACGTATAGTGTTAAACTTGGCAAAAGAAGGTTAACTGAGTAATAATAGAGTGTTAACCAAATTCGTCAAAAGAAATATGTGTACAACTCTATCTCTTTATTTTTTTATGTACCTCAATTTCTAATATTTTCTAGAATAAGAAATATATGTAGAGTTGTATCTCTATTTTTTTTGTAACTCGATCTATAGAATTTTTCGAAACATGTATTATTCACCGATGAACCTATATAATATTAAACTCGCCAAAAGAAGATCATTTCTCCGTTTTTCTCGAGAAAATATATCTATTATGCCTGCAAGATTTACGGAGCAGCCAGCCGGCCACGTCGTCCTCTTCGCCAAAAGTCCCTCTGAAAAAATTAAATTGCATTTAGATCCTTATGCTAGTTATTTTCCAGAAAAAAAATTGGATCAAATTTCACATGGTGCGGCAACACGCACGAATCTATCTAGTCTTATACAAGGATCCAAAAATCGCCAAAATTTCGTTTTTCTCGGTCGACATCTCGCTTTTCGGCCGGAGACGAAATTAGAAATCACGACTGGATAAAAAAAATTGAAAAAAAAAATCAAATTGCTACAGTGATTTCGTATTTCTCGGCGAAATCTCGCCCTAACCGCCTGAGATCTCGGAAAAAATGGATGAAATTTGAATGTTTTGATCCGGATTGCACTTAAAATATACCGCATTTGAGCTAATTTTTTTCCTGTACGATTATAATGAGCAATATGACCAACACATATAAAAAAAGTTGAAAAAAATGAATTTTTTTTTGGGACATGGGATTCGAACCCATGACCTATTGCTTTGCCTAAAGCCTAACCAAGCTCTGGTAACCAACTCCACCATCTGTTGTTGCTTGCTCAAGGTGAATGACAGTGTCTTATATCATCTCAAGTTAATTATTGGACTATAGAAGGGCACCTTTTCCCTTTCCCCTCACGGGTTCCTTACTCCACTCATACTCATTCAGCAGAGGAGAGGAGAACTTCACTGTTTTGAGTGAACGAAGCCAAAATCCGGCCAAATCCGCCTCTCTCCGGCCACATTTGAGGAGCATCTCGGCTCACTCCGGCGAGATCTCGGGCTGTGAAGGTGAAATCTCAGTGAGTTCAAATTATTTTTGCTCGAATGATTTCTTGTAATATCAGCCAAATTCTATTTGATTCTAGTACCAAATTTGATATGATTCATCCTAATTAGCATGCTGGATGTAGAATATAGGTAGGTAAGTTGTAATTTGAGGAATGTATGTGATTTGTTTTGTAATATATGTGGTTTGAACTTAATATATCCACTCCATAATAATAGAAATTAAAGTGATTTGAACTTTTTTAATACATAGGAACATATATAAACCTTTTCAAATGACTTCAAGTTCATTTTGTTGCATTTGAAAAATCAAAAACTGATTTACATATGTTTTTTATCACGACTTTATCACTGTTAGATTTTTTAAAATTCCTCAGGATTGATCATCATCTCAAATTTTTATGGAAACATTAGTGATGTGTGAGGACCATTAAAAAATCAATTTTTTTTTACGTGTTTTGGACCATTTTTCGGCTGGTTCAACGTGAGCCGAGATCTCGGATTTCTCGGTTTAAAAAAAAAACGGATTTGAAATTTGATTTTTGTATTTTGTCCGGATTTTATTTAAAATTTTTGAATCTCGCCGAGTTTTCGGATTTCGGCCACGTCCGAGATTTTTCCAAAACCGAGATTTGTAACTTTCTTATATACAGCGGAAGAGATCCCCGCACCGTCGCTCGCGCCACATCCGAGTATGGTTAAGGTTCTGTAGGTTTGCTACTTTGCTGCCTATCATTTCGTCAATTTCCACTCGAAAATCAGTTATTTGCTTCTAGGTCATTGCGGGAAATTCGTAACAACCAACAGCTGCTACTACCGTACTCATCAACAGCTCGACTTGATTCTTCCACGATGCAACTGGGATCTGCATGGGCCCATGAACGCCACTATAAGCCAGAAGGCCTCGTGTTAGTTAAAAGTCCCCTGTAAATACATGTGCTCGACGAGGATGCAACACTATTCTAACCTTAAAACACCATATCCCAGTTGTAAAGTGAGCCTCCGTTTTAATAGGCCCCAAAACTTTAGGTTTGGATTGGGATCCTCTACCTGCACACTACCTATCAACCAACGATTCCATGCAACAGGTATACCCAACTGATTCTGAGATGGAGATGCAGGCACCAGCACGGTCGATGCATCATTAACAATCGTAGTAAGTCTAAGCTTAAACTAATACTTGCTACTACAAAGATCCAAGCTCCCTTGACACGAGGATATAATTTGTGAGCCAAAAGGAGACCAGATGGCATTAGTATATATACTAACATGCATGGATCAGTACTAGTAGCTAGGTACCGTAGTCTACTTGTTTGCTTATCAATAGCATCACGGATAGATTATACATTGTACTTGTAGTGCTGGCTCTAGACAAAAATAGCCATCATTTTGTGCATCGATGCGGTATATCTCTACTATTCTAAAGCAGCACTTGGTGACAGTGGTCCGTTCTTCCCACGTCATTAATTGTTGCTTAATTGCCTTACGCAAGAAACGAAGCGTTGCTTTAATTAGCCAACTTTCGCAAGAAACGAAGCGTTAAAGATAGATGTTTGATTTTGTGAAATAATTTTTTTTTTTAATCTTTATTTTTCGTTATCAATTTTGTTTTTCGTAGTAACACACGGGCATGTAACTAGTAAAACACAGCTTTGAGCATTAACTTTTATTATAACATATTTATAAAACTTAATAAAAATAATATTATGAGCTACACATAACTTTTGTATATCAAATTTAAATATTTACCAAGACGTTGATAGTAGAAATTTCGAAAGTTTAGTTGTATCGATATTCAAAAATATAATTATCTAACTGTGAACGGAGAGTATATAATAAGTCACGTAGGCTAGCCAGGTAGCAGGACGTAGTTCACCCCATCCCCATCCCCATCCCCATCCCCATCCCCATCCCGGTAAGAAATTGAACTGTACTAGTACACTGTAGCACATTATACTGTTCCATTGTTTATCACCGGTCAAGTAGGTATGCGTTGAGAATTTGTGATGAAGCAACCAATTAAGCAAGGTTATGCATAAGTGACTTGTCCAATCGTTAATAAGCAATCGAGCAACTGAGATTTGGAAGAAGAAGAAGAAATATTTGTGCTCTAGGGATCAAATCTCGCGAGCTTACCAACATTGTTGTCGGAGTTGTTTAGAATTTGAATTCTTAAATTCCAAATGTAATTAGAACATAGTATGCGATCTGAGGAAAAGAACCGGTGATTTAATGTGAGGTTTCTGATCGGCACATCAACGGGGACAGTTATTCGCCGTGCCATCTTCGTCGTCGTCCTGCAAGCGACGCTCACGCCAGCCATTGATCCGTTCCAATAAAGGAGCGGAGAATAGAGTAAATGGCAGAAAGTAGGAGTACTCTTTCGGTCCGCCATACAAGTCTTTATTTCTAACAAAACATCTTTTCATAATATAGGAAGATTAAATAAGCAGTTATTACAATATCAATATGTGACTCCTTGATATATGTTTGTTGGACTTTAGATTTATATTATGGGACGGCGGAAGTACTGTATATGAGCCGGATGACACTGTTCTTAGCAAAAGTTGTACAAAGTCAAAACGCCTATAAAGTCTACTCGTATTTTTAATTAACACACATGTGCCCAGAGTTCGCAATATCGTTGGTTTTTGAACTAAAATCATGAAAATGGTATGTACTGTCCTAGCTCGACTTGGCAAACTGGGCAAATTCAAATTGAAAAAACAAAAAAAAAATAGAAAAATCTATCCAAAAACTCACTAAAATTAGTGTTAATCGGGTTTTGACATCTATGATGGAAATTTTGTGAAAAACTGATTGTATGAGACGTTTTTAAGTCGAAGCTAAATATAGATAATTGAAAAGGAAAAAAAAACAGTACTTCAGCGAAGTGAAGTGAGCATCGACGTAGCTATGATGCACCGCATGATAGCTCTAGCTCGTATAGTGCCACTGAGATGCAAGAGAGTTATGGCTCATATGGCTAATACGACTACGCCATCCCGGATAGACATGCACAACCACCCACCCAATGGGTCTATGAATGGCAAGACCCCAAATTTATGCCCTATTGTACCAACAATGGAAAACGATTAGCCCATGGGTGGGGCAAACGGCGTGAATATAAGGCGGAGTTGTTAGCTACACGAGGATTGCTGATGATATCCATATTGAGATACGCGGTATGCTACGCTAGCACAAATTAAAAAATTTCTACCACATAACCAGATTACCACTAGACGCGAGTTGCGGAATCATTCGTGCATCAATGTAGTGTATCGTCCTCTCCACACCGCAGTCATCGCATCGATGAAGCGGATTGCCCTTCCCTCGCTGCAGCCCTCATGTCGATGAAATGGATCGTCCTTCACCGTAGTCCTCGCGTCGATGAAGTAGTTCGTCCTCTCCATGCCGCAGTCGCAACAGCATCACCACAATAGTCCACACGTTCCGAGATGGAACGCCGTGCGTCGGTGTGCAAGCACCGTGTCGTTCGGTTGGGGCAACGAGAGGTAGAGGCTAGGGTTCTGGATGAAAATATCTTATGCATGCCCACCCTTGTCCTCTCCTTATATAGCCACGCGATAAAACCCTAAGCCAGAGCCCATCAGCGTGTTAAACCCACGAGGTCCATTATTTACGGATCTAAATTCGAATTAATGTGTCCCAGCCCATTAAGTGTGTGACCATGCATGTTCATGTACATTTGGACATAGATTCGAAAGACTCTTTTCCAATCCAATAGTTGGTAGCGGCTCCTTGCAGAGCATGCCAACTCCCAAACGCATATGATCAAATCAGACAGAACCTATCAAAAGTACTCATATAATTATCCTTTTTGCCAAATTATATGAAGATTTAACTCAAGGCGAGAAGCATGTCATCCTTTGATAATTCAATCTATCTCTCGTATCCGCAATATGTTAATAAGTTGTGATTGATTCCTCAATCATGGCATGGCCAAGCACTTCCTTAATCTTATCACACAAGTGGCCTAAACATATATCTCCGTTACACTGGAGTGGCAAATTCCATTTTGACTGCTCACTTCCCTCTGCATGTTTCATAGTAAACATGAAAGCAACTTTTGTAACTATCAGGTTAGGAAATAGTGTTTGGTAACCTCAAGGTAAACTATTACACATGTAGGGAATGTGATAATCTTGGGTCTAAGGATAATACATCTACTATGTATGAGATACATTGATGACACATAAAAATGTAACATTCTCGCAGTCTCATTGCAGGTCTATCTAACCCATGTTCTTCAACATACGTTCACAATGTATTGATGGTATCTCTATATCTCATGATCTATGAAACATGATCATCTATCAGTACATGTGCTCATCTATTCATCGTTATCCTCTACGATGATATCCAATCAGAGATATTTATAGAATTATATTAATAAGTAAAGAGTTTCATAAGCAAGTCACATACTTGCTGATCAATATAATGATATACATTCATTGGATCAATAATCATATTATTATTCATAAACATAGTCATGCTACAATCATCTATACGACTGTCTCAAGGGCATAACACTAACAATCCACATAGGAGTATAACATGGCCAACCAAGTTTACTGATTCAATGATAAGCACGCAATGTATTATTTTACCATCAGTAAAATTCAATCTTGAATGCATATAGGATATGTCGGACATCACAAAGAGGAAATTTACTAAGCTTGTCCTAACTGGCAGCGATTACCTCACCTGGACAATGGATGACAAAATCAACTAGATAACTCGATCACTTTGAGCTACCATCACGGGAAGCAATGCCCTCATTGTTGGCACTAAAAGAGCCATCATAGTTCTCCATGTGGATACTCGTATAATAATAGATAACGCTCTATTATACCCTGAGTACAGTTGACGAGTACCCATGCCATGGTTACCCCCATCAGCCCGGAGGCACGAACGGGCTGACCAATCATGGCGAAGGCCCAGCACCACCAAAAGGTACTTGGGCCGCGGGGAGCGAGCCCCGACACAGGCAGGCCGACCCGAACGGTCGGGCGGACTCGGTTCGGGCGGTCGGCATGCTCCGGCCGCCTAATATTGAAGCTCAAGCTCCACTGCAAGACAGGGCGGCATGGCCCACGCCCGATGTCGACGGCCGCCTTGTGCGCAGCTGCCTCTGGCGTCCGTGACGGGTAGGTGGCCCCTTCCCAAGATCGCCGAAGAGCCACCGTCGAGTCAAGCCTCGCCCCATCGCTCGGCACACCGCAGAGGAGTGCGCCCACTCCCGAGACCAAGGCAAAGTCAAGCGCCATTAAAGCCGCCGAGGCAGACAGGAGCACCACGCAAGGCGTCATCCGGACGTCATCGCACAAGACCGCACATCGCAGAGCCACCAACCCTGCCTCGGGACGAGCAGGGGACGGTCGGACAAGACAGGAGCCAGATTCCGAGACACGCACGCCCCCTTTTTAGTGGATTTCCTAAACACCCGTGTAACCCGCCTCCTCCGTCTATATAAGGAGAGGCGGGGCCCGAGAGGGGGGGGGACAAAAAAAAAACAAGGGACACTCCAGGAAGCCACGACTCCCGAGCCAAAGCACGAAGGGGATCGGACAGCCGACCCCTTGTTCATCGCCCAAAGATCAATACATCCGCACCGAACGAACTGGAGTAGGGACATTCAGCCCGAACCAGTATACATCATCTGACTCCTTGAGTCGACCATTCGGGGAGAGGGAGCGCGCGACCCCATCCGACCATAAATTCGTATTGCCGGTGCACGAAACACCGACAGTTGGCGCGCCAGGTAGGGGCATCTCGCGCGTCTTCACCGACATCCTCATCCTCAGGTTCCCATTTCTCCTCCCTGATGGCCTCCTCCCACCACGATTCGCCGATGTCGAGGGGCTGGATCCGCTTTGGCGCCCTCGATTTCGTCGTCACCGCCATGGAGAGCTTGTTCTCATTCTCGCCGCTGCCTGGACCGGGCGCCCTCCGCTTAGCTCGATACGATTCTTGGCGTCCTCGGCAACCTCACCTCGAGGCCCCGCGACGGCCGCGCGGGCGGGCTTGCCGCCGGCGCTGCCCGGCGACATCGCTTACGGTGCGCGGCGGCGGAGCCGCTCCGCGAGCTCGCGGCTTCGTGGCCATGGCGACTTCTGGGCGGCTTCCCTCCACGACCCATCTTGGGCGGATTCCTCCACCATGGCTCTAGCTCCGACAAGGAGTGTCCCCTCGTAGGGCCTACTCCGCTGAGTGCAACATGACGGTGCGCGGAGCCATCCTCCACTCGTTACCCTCGGGACCCTCCTCCCGCGACGAAAGCGGCGGGAGGAATCCCGGCGGGAAGACGACGACAAAGACACATAACGCTACGACCTTCCGGCGACGCCACGAGGAGTTAGAAGCTCGGAAGGCCGAGCTCGATAAGCTCCAGGCCGAACTGGAGCGCCGTCAGCCTAACCCACCACCCGTCTCCGGCGCGCGCGCCCGTGCGCGTCAGGTGCATCAGCAGTTGGCTGAGGAGACGAACGGCCTTCCGTTCTTCCCTCACGCCAACCAGAACATTGCTGCGGTGGCAATGCTGCTCCGAGGGCTGCCTGAGCCAACGGAGCCAGAAGCCAAGGCCACCTATCAGAACCTCCGGGGGCTGGTAGAACGTGCTGTCGTTCAGCACGCCCAAGGTTCTGGCTCCCGACGGACGGGCGCCACCTCGGGCCGCCTGGGCCACTCCCCCTCGCAGGATCGACGGAGCCCAGCCAAGACGGCCCCGCTCCATGAGCTCCCCAGGCATCATACACCGGTGCGCCATCGCCTGGGGATAAGTATGATCTTCGCACCACCCTCGAGGCGCGAAGGAGAGCTACCGATGCAGCGCCGCCGCAAGTCGCCGAGAAGCGGGCGACGCAACCATCCCGACCCAGGATTCGACGGTCTGGGCGCGGCTTCACCCACCACATCCGCAACGCCGACTTCTCGACCAGATTCTGGGCTCCGACCAACATAGCCAAGTACACAGGGGCTACCAACCCCAGTGTTTGGCTAGAAGACTACCGGCTCGCCTGCAGCGGGGAGCAACGGATGACTCCTTCATCATCCAGTACCTCCCCATCTACCTTGCGGACTCGGCTCGAGCCTGGCTCGAGTACTGCCCGCCGGACACCATCGGCGGTGGGCCGACTGACGAACCTCTTAGTCGGGAATTTCAATGGCACGTACAAACGCACAGGCAACTCCTCGGACTTGAAGAGCTGCAAGCCGCAGCCGGGGGAAACCCTCCGGCACTACATCTGCCGCTTCTCCCAGCACTGCAACGAGCTCCCGACATCCGCGACGCCGGCGTCGTCGGCGTTTCATCTACGGCACCACGTGCGAGGCCCTGGTCCACAAGTTGTTGGCGAAACCCCGGACCACCAAGGAGCTCCTCGACATCGCCACCAACCACGCCTCCGGCGAGGAGGCCGTGGGGGCCATCTTCGAAAGGAAGACGGCCCACAAGACGGCTTGACCTCGAGGCCGGCGCCCCCTCCGACCGCCCTGACAAAAGGAAGCGGAAGGGGAAGCAGGGCCGCGAAGGCCGAATGGTCGCCGCTGCCAACCGACCTGCCAAACAACAGGCTCGGCAGACGCCCGACCGATTCGAGAAGTTGATGGATAGTCCGTGCCCGAACCACGACTATCCCATCAAACACAAGTATCGGGACTGTGAAGTCCTGAAGCGGTTCCTCTCCGGAAACCCCACGACATCACGGGGCAAGGGGAAGAAGCGCGACCCGACACCCGACGCCGGGGCAAAGGGCGATGAGCCAGCCGACGAGTTCCCACAGCTCGACGGCTGCCTCATGATCTTCGGAGGGGCCAGTGCTACGCCGACAAGCGGCTGAAACTTCGCCCACCGAGAGGTACACACGGCGACCCGGCCGTGCCTTCTTACCTGAAGTGGTCGGAATGCCCGATCGCCTTCGATCGGATCGACCACCCGACCACATCCCGCACCGGGGCGCTACAGCTTCGTCGTCGACCCCATCGTGGGGACGGCGCTGACCAAGGTGCTCATGGGCGGCGGCAGCAGCCTCAACATCATGTATGTTGAGACCCTCGATGCCCTGGGGGTCCCCCGCTCCGCCCTCCGGCCGAGCAGGGCGCACTTCCATGGCGTCGTACCAGGCCAACAGGCCCATCCCCTCGGGCAGGTCGGCCTGTCCGTCACCTTCGGGAGCCCGTATAACTTCCGCACTGAGAAAATCACTTTCGAGGTTTTGTACTTTCCCGGCTCCTACCATGCCATCCTTGGACGGCCTTGCTACGCGAAGTTCATGGCAGTCCCCAACTACACCTATCTCAAGCTGAAGATGCCAGGGGCCACAAGGTGTCATCACTGCGTGGCGCATCCTTCGGCTTCGCTTACAGCTAAAGCAAAGCGGTGTGAATTGGCCTCGGCGGTCGTCGCTTCGCCGAGCTCACCCGGCTTCGAGGAGAAGGTCTCGGATCCGCCCCGACTCCGACAAATCGGGGCCTAGCTCTTTCAAGTCCGCGGAGGACACGAAGGAGGTCGCGATTGATCCGAAGATCCCGCCAAGACCGTGCGGATCGGGGCCGCGCTCACCACCAAATAGGAAGGCGCTCGCCGACTTCCTCCAAGCAAACCGAGACGCGTCTTCGCTTGGAGACCCTCGGACATGCCAGGAGTCCCGAAGGAGGTCGCCGAGCACTCCTCGAGCATTCGACCGGGATCTAGACCGGTCGCCAGCGCTGCGCCCGTTCGACGAAGAAAAGCGTCGGGCCATTGGGAAGAAATCGCCAAACTTTTGGCCACGGCTTTGTAAGGGAGGTGCGTCACCCGAGTGGCTCGCCAATCCGTCCTTGTAAAGAAAAAGTCGGGGCAATGGAGAATGTGTGTTGACTACACGAGCCTCAACAAGGCCTCGTCCGAAAGATCCATTCCCATTACATCTCATCGACAAGGTCGAAGACTCCACCGCCGGGTGCGAGTACCTTTCTTTTTTGGATGCCTACTCACGCAAACACCAGATAGAAATGAATGAGTCCGATCAGCTTTCGACTTCCTTCATCACCGTGCACGGCTCGTCTTTGTTACGTCCACGATGCCTTTTGGTCCGAAAACGCAGCGCCACGTACGGCGATGTATGCAGGCGTGTTTTTCGGACCAAATTGGCCGTAACATCGAAGCCTACGTCGACGACATCGTTGTCAAAACCAGGAAGGCCGACGACCTCATCACCGACCTGGAGGAGACTTTTGCGAACCTCCGACGGTTTCGCATAAAGCTCAACCCCGAGAAATGCGTCTTCGGGGTCCCCAAGGGCAAGTTGCTGGGATTCATTGTCTCCAGCGGCATCGAAGCCAACCACGACAAGATCTCGCTTATCGCGAGGATGGGGCCAATCAATGATCTGAAGGGAGTTCAAAGGCTGATGGGGTGCATCGCGGCGCTAAGTCGCTTCGTATCCCGCCTCGGTGAGCGCGGGATGCCACTCTACAAACTGATGAAGAAGTCCAACCACTTTTCCTGGACCCACGAAGCTCAGGAAGCCTTTAGTCGACTAAAGGCCTTTCTGACCTCACCTCCGGTCCTGGTCGCCCCGGAGCCACAGGAACCCTTACTCCTCTACATCGCCGCCACGACTCAGGTCGTCAGCGCGGCACTTGTTGTGGAGCGAGCAGAGGAAGGCCGCGTTTTCAAGGTGCAGAGACCGGTCTACTTTGTCAGCGAGGTGCTCTCTGAAACAAAGGTCCGGTATCCTCAGATACAGAAGCTACTCTACTCGGTACTCATCACCAAGAGGAAGCTTGCCCATTACTTCGATCGACACCCCATCTCCGTGGTAACCTCCACGCCGCTCGGAGAAGTCGTCCGCAACCGCGACGCCACCGGAAGAATTGCCAAGTGGGCTCTCGAACTCAGTGGCCTCGACATATCGTACGTCCCCAGGACGGCGATCAAGTCCTAAGTCTTGGCGGACTTCGTCGCCGAGTGGACCGAAGCGCAAGTCCCTGCAGTGGTCGAAGACCCGAGTAATCGGGCGATGTACTTTGATGGGTCTTACACCAAGAATGGGGCGCGGGGATCGTCATCATCTCCCCACTCGGCAACAAGCTCCGGTATGCTATCCGTCTACTCTTTGACGCTACCAACAATGTCGCCGAGTACGAAGCCCTCGTCAACGGCCTTCGAATCGCCGCTGACCTAGGCGCACGACGGCTCTACGTTCACGGCGACTCCAAGCTGGTTGTCGACCAAGTGATGAAAGCCACCGAGCCCCGTGACGCTCGGATGGCCGCCTACTGCCTGGAGGTCCGCAAGCTCGAGGAGAAGTTCAAGGGTTTCGAGCTCCATCACAGTTACCGACGCTACAACGGTGAAGCCGACTCCCTCGCCAACCTCGCCTCCGGAAAAGGGCCGGTTCCCCCAGGGATCTTCGTCTCCGACCTCAGCAGCCCATCAATCCGCTTGAACCCAAGCGCTGAGGGCGCTACCGACCCCCCAAAGGCGGGCGCTCCCGCCGATCTTCGGCCAGATGCTCAGCCGTCTGGGTCAGATTTGGGCGTCCTGACCGTCGAAACCGACTGGAGGCGACCGTTTGTCGATCGATTGACAAACGGGTCGCTCCCCGCCGATACCACTGAGGCTCGGCGCCTCGCCCGGCGGGCTAAGTCTTTCGTCCTGGTCGAAGGTGCCCTCTACAAGAGGAGCCCGTCCGGAATCCTTCGGCGCGTTCCGACCGAACAAGGGAAGCACCTTCTGCTGGACATCCACGGCGGGGTGTGTGGACACCATGCCGCGCCGCGGTCCCTGGTAGGAAAGGCCTTCCGACAAGGTTTCTACTGGCCGACCGCCGTAGCAGATGCAACCCAAATCGTCCGCACCTGCGAAGGATGCCAATTCTTCGCCAGACAAACGCATCTTCCTGCGCAAGCTTTGCAGACGATCCCCATCACGTGGCCCTTCGCGGTTTGGGGGCTCGACCTGGTCGGACCCTTCAAAAAGGCGCCCGGGGGCTTCACTCACTTGCTTGTCGCCGTGGACAAGTTCACAAAGTGGATCGAAGCCAAGCCGTTGACAAAGATCACGTCGGCCCAGGCAGCAGGCTTCTTCCGCGATATTGTCTACCGGTTCGGGGTGCCCAACTCCATCATCACCGACAACGGGACGCAGTTCACGGGAAAGGATTTCCTCGAGTTCTGCGACAACTTCAATATCCGAGTCGACTGGGCGGCAGTGGCACACCCCCGAGCCAACGGCCAGGCCGAGCGAGCCAACGGCATGATCCTCCAAGGACTCAAGCCGCGAATCTTCAGCCGACTGAAGAAATTCGCGGGACGTTGGGCCGCCGAGCTACAACCCGTGCTTTGGAGTCTGCGAACCACGCCGACCCGGTCGACCGGGTTCACTCCTTTCTTCTTGATGTTTGGAGCATAACGGTCCGCCATGGCGCGCGAAGGAAGTGTTGTGAAAGCTTTGGCAGAATAACGAACGCACCAGCGTTCTCTCCATTTATAACCTACAGTGTGGGAGGCACGGAAGACGAAGCGCCTCAAGAGCGCGCAGCGGAGCGGAAACCGAAGCGTCCCAGTTCCAAAGACGACGCGACCTCCAAGGCGAGCTAATCCGTCCTTATCTCTAAGGAAAAACATAAATCTCTTTCAAAAAACCTGTGAAAACTCAAGCGGTGCGTGGCAACTGCACCCCTCAGTCCCCACGCACCACTCGGGGCGCCTTACGACCAGTGGGTCGACCTAGATCGATGTTCGGTAACCGCTCCGACCGAGCTGCACCCCCCCTCTCATAGTAACCTCTTCAAAACCAAAATGCTACAGCCCACGCCCCCGCGGCTACGGTTTCGAAGTAGCACTTTGCGCAAAAAGGGAGGCTACTTGAGCGAAGGGCCAAGCGCCGGTCGGATGGAGCCTTTCTCGATTTAGGTCGGCGAGCCGACTGATCAAACAAACTCCCTCAAGGCAACCTCCTCGAACCAAATGCTATAGCTTAAGCCCCAGCGGCCACGGCTCTCGAGTAGCATTTCGCGCAAAAAGGAGGTTGCCCAAGCGGAAGGCAACTTGATCAGTCAGCATAGACCGACCCCGGTCGTCGTTAAAAAGCGCACAAGTCGTTACCCTGAGCCGTGCCCCAACCGACCAAGCTATCCACCTCGCGGCTATTTCCCGGACCAGGTACTACGGCTGCGCCCCGCTGCCACGGCCAGTGGCACTCTGTAGGGGGAAAACAAGCCCTCCGAGCAAGAGACGCAAGGGACGGTCGGAGCACCCTCACTCAGGGCAACGTTCTAGTCGGCCAAGCGGAGCCTTCGCGAAGGAGACGGTCCGACCTAGGCACCTCTCCTCCGCGAAGCGAGCGTTCTAGGTAGCCTGTCCTATCCCATGATTTCCTCAGACTGAGTTGGGACAACGCCTACGCTCTCAGGGCACCCCTGCGGGCCCTATAGCTATGGTCGTAAGATTGCCCAAACCACAGAGGAAGCACGAGGTAGACGGGCAAAAGCAGCCCGACACGTCGGGCCCGATTGGGGCGATCACGTTCATTACATACACTACAAAGAAAAAGAAGAGAAGGAAACTAATCATCTCCCTCCGTCCGACGGAGGATTTCTCGCGGCGAGATCCGGCGGGCAATCTCTTGGGCGCACGGGTCGACCCGGGCCGTGAATGCATCGATCTCCTCATCACTTCGGTCAGCAGCAACACCGCTCCCGACCGCCTCGAGGTCAACGCCGTCATAATAAGAGACGGTGTTGACTAGGGCCGAGGAAGCGCCAAGCACCGCCGCTTCCCGCACCGACGCCTCAACGCGCTCAGGGACCCATCCGAGTATGGTGGGGATGGCGCTGGGGCCTGGAGTAAGTCCGAACAGCCGGTCGCAGACAGCCTGGATGCCCACGCGGAGTTCCGTCAGCTCGGCCGTCGTCTCGGCCGCGTCCCTCTCCGCCACCCGCTTGTCCACAAGGGCCGAGTCACGTGACTCGACCGCCGCATCCTGCTTCTCCACCGCCACCCTTCGCGACTCCAGCGCGTCGCTAAGGCTTTTTTGCAGGCTGCGAGGGCAACGATGTCAGAAGACGCCCGTCGCAGTGGCTCCCAAGGGATTGAACAACTCACCAGCCACGGAGGCTTCTTTGGCACGAAGTTCCTCCTCGACATTGGCAAGCGCCTCTCGATCGAAAGCGGCGCGAGCGGCAAGCTCCCTCGCCGTCGCGAGCTCCCCCCGAGCAAGATCCCGCTCGCCGCGAAGCCGATCGGCCTCCCTGCGGGCCGACTCGTTTTCCTCTCGGAGGCGGGTGGCCTCCGCCCGAGCGGCCCGTTCTGCGCGGACCGCAGAAGCCTTGGCCGCTTCAGCATCCGCCAGGGACGACCTGGCCCGCTCTCCCTCGGCGGTCAGGGACTCCGCAAGTCGCTGAGCCTCCCGCAAGGCCTCAGTGACTTCCCCGGCCCGACCACATGGCGACCCTCCCTTGCTCGGCAGCAAGCGCCCTCCGGGCGTCGAGCAGCTCTCCCCCTATAGCGCTCCCCCGGCTGTGCAAACGCCGGAGGAACATCGACTTGTCTACCGCCCGGGATGTCAAGCGCTGCAAATTCCTGCCGGTCGATCTGTTTTGGCCGAAAGATACACAAAGACAAAACCCGTCGGACTCACCGATCGACCAAGCGGACTCTGAGCAATGGACTTCCTCGCTCGACGCGGCGTCAATCGGCGAGTGAGGTCGGCGTGGACCCTCTCCATCTCCTCCTCCAAAGCGTTCCAATCGCTGCGTTACGCCTCGTCGCCCGTAACGAACGCGGCCCCGGCCGGTCGGGCGGGCCAAGACACGGCGGTCGGCGGCCGTCTGTCTCGACTTCCCCGCCGCGGCGTCTGCGGTAGCCGATTCTGCGCGCCCTCGCGACACTTGGACCGCCGGCGGGCGGTAGCCCGGCGGCGGGCGGCAGACTTCGCCGACGGTGTCGCCAACGCCGCGGATCAGATTTCCCGGCGGCAGTCGCGCCCGACTTCACGGTCGGCGGTGCGGGAAAGGCAAGGATAACGGAGCGTCTCCGTCGATCTTGCGGCGGTGGCGGTCGATGCCCCGGCGGCGGCGGGACCACACCGCCTCACTGCATAACGACGCAGGCGGAGGCACGTCCGTGGCTTCTTCCGGCATGTCGCAACGGTAGTGCTCCTGCGCATCCCCCTCGCGGCGTCCTCGCCGACAAGCCCCACGGGGCGCATCCGAAGAAGCCCCGCTCCCAACAGCCGCCGCCGCACGCCCTGCGGATGGGACCGGAAGGGTGCGACTCCTCACCGCCGAGGCAGGACTCAGCGCTCTCCCAGCGCTGGTATGCCCCCTGCACACAGCGGCCCATCAGGAGTTACGAAGAAAAAAGCACCAGAGAGGACCAAACTGGGAGCACGTAAAGTCACTTACCGAGAGGAGCGAACAACCGGCACCTGGCGTGCCCTTTTGCCGGAGCCCCACGAGGCGTGAGGGGTCTGCGCATCTTCAAGATGTACCCTGCGCCTGAGGTTTCTTCTGAGGAACCACGGTCGCCGGCCCCGCGGCTGGAACCCGCGTCGCAGCCGCCGGAGTCGCCTCCGCCAACCGCTCCCCCCTCGCTCGACGACGGCTCTTCGTCGCCGTCACTCTCAGTCTCGTCAGAGACCTCCTCGCCACGCGCGGACCGCTCCGCGCGCTCTTTCCTCTTCCGATCCCTCGTCGCCTCCTTCTTCGCCAGAGGCGGCGTCACTCCGCCTCGCTTCCGTCTTGGCGG
Source organism: Rhipidocladum racemiflorum (assembly GCA_036346355.1). Classification (NCBI taxonomy): domain Eukaryota; kingdom Viridiplantae; phylum Streptophyta; class Magnoliopsida; order Poales; family Poaceae; genus Rhipidocladum; species Rhipidocladum racemiflorum. The sequence continues at coordinate 11,850,391 of CM070573.1, read as the reverse complement.
CCGCTCTCGCCTCTTTTTCCCCGGAAGCAAGGGGCGGAGATCGAGCCACCGAGCCCCTGCACGCCTTTCGGGTAAGGGGCGAAGGAGCGAAGCAAAACAAAAGCAAACAGGAGCCGCCGACGCGTACCAAGTTCTGCGGATTCTGCGCCGAGAACGGCGTAGGCACCGCGCCCGCTGGCTCGGTATCTCCCTCGATGGAAACTGCGGCCACACGTGCGAGGACCTCCGACGCAGGAAGCTCCCGCTCCGACGACCTCGCAGGGTCGGTCGGCCCCGTGTACTCGAACATGGGATGCGCCCGATCCTTGAGGGGTTGAATGCGCCTCTCCATGAACGTACGGAGGACCACCTTGCCCGTCAGACCCCGCCGCTTCAGTGCGAGCTTTTCGAGAATCTCATCAACCTTCGCCCGGTCCCTCGCATCGGGACCCCAGGTCCAGCAAGGATGCGGCGTCGGTAGATTCCCACTGAAGGCCGGGGCACTGTTGTCGATGTTCCGGACATAGAACCACTCGCTATGCCACCCCCGGTTGGACGTCGGCAGCTTTACATCGGTGTAAAGCGACTTGCGGCGGGGACGCAGTTGGATCGCCAGAGCGCCAAGAAGGTCGGCGGCGCCCGACGGCGGCCTCGCGAAGAAGAAGTGGCGCCAGAGTCCCCAGTGGGGTTCGATCCCCAGAAAAGCCTCGCACAGCGTCATGAAGACCGCAATGTGGAGGACTCCGTTCGGATTCAGGTGGTGAACTTCCCCCCCGTAGTAGTGAAGCAGCCCCCGGACGAACGGGTGGAGTGGGAGGCCAAGCCCGCCAGAGAAGGCCGCCGAGACTATCTCGCCGTCTTCGATTCCGGGGACCTCGGTCGTCGGCCACCCGCCCGGCCGGGATCGAGGTCAGCGGAGGAAGGAGCTCCTTCCTCTCCAAGCCGAGGTAGTGACCCGCCGCGGCCAAGTGCGGGGTCAGCGACATCCTCGAAAGTGCGTGGAGAAGCTGGGGACGGCGCGACGAAGCAGGAAGCTTTTTTCTCCCCTTGCGCTTTCTCTTTTTTCCTCTTTTGCAGAAGGCACGAGCGGAAGGTTTTGCTCCCCCCACGCCGCCTTCCCCTTCCTTTATAGGCGCCTGGCGGGAACGGGCGGGCCTCCGCGCCAGCGCCTCCTCGCGACAAGCCGCGATCGCCGAACCATCAGCCTGTCACCTCGCCCGGTAATGTCCCGTAGCCCATTTAAATCCCACTAGGCATTAACTGCTCCGACAGAGCGAACGCCTCGCGCCGCACGCCACGCAAAGACCGCAGACCTCGCCGGCTACATCGCCGGGCGCCCACGCCAAGAAAGGTATGAAAGCGGCCATCTTGGGCGCCCGGCCTCGGAAAGCAAGCGACTGCGGGCTCGCGCGCCGAGGCCCGGCACTGCGGCCGAGGGTTACGAAGGCCGAATCCAGCCACCGGAATGAAAGCCGCCCCAACACGTAAAAAAGAAAGAGCGAGGCGGGTCGCAGTGAGCCCCAGAGAGGCCCCTAGTTAGGGTCGGCGACGACCCAATCACTGCGGGCTCGGCCCGAGACCATACCTCACACTCTCCGCGGAGCTCATCGATGAGTGGCGGCAAGCCGCGCTCGGGTTGGCGGACGACCGGCGGCCGATGCGGACGAGTAAGGAAAGGTTTTATGGAACGCCCCGGCGGGCCTGACGCCCACGCCGAGTTACGTCCGGCTTGAAACGATCCTCGAGGGAGATCGCCAAGGTTCCACTCGGATTACCCAATAGTAGCTCGTGACGAGCACGACGCTCGAGCCGACGAAGGCAAGCGTCGTTCGCCACCCGACTCTGAAAAAACCCACCAACGGCGTGGCTTGCCAGGGTCCGACGGGCTAAACCCCGACCGGCTCTCCGACCCGGGGCTCGGGGGCTACACCGGAAGTGCGCTCGCGCGCCGGGCACTGTGCCAGCGCGGCTCCCAGCGGCGATCAGGCTGACCTAAGCACCGCTAACCTCCGGTCGACGACTCTGCGGCCGGGCTAAACCCCCGACCGGCTCTCCGACCGCTCGGGGCTCGAGGCTACACCAAGGTGCCAAGCCTTGCCGGGCATTTCCAGCCGGCGCGGCTCCCAAGCACGACTATGCCGGTAGGGCTAAACCCCGACCGGCTCTCCGACCGCTCGGGGGCTCAAACTACACCACGGGTGCGCCAGCCTTGCACCGGGCCCCTTCTAGGCTGGCGGCTCCCGAGCGAATACACCGACCTAGCATCACCGACCTCTGGGCCGACCGCTACCACCACCAGGTTAAACCCCCGAACGGCTCTCCGACCCGCTCCGGGGCTCGGGGGCTACTGACGAGTACCCATGCCATGGGTACCCCATCGGCCGGAGGCACGAACGGGCTGACCAATCATGGCGAAGGCCCAAAGACCACCAAAAGGTACTTTGGCCATGGAGCGAGCCCCGACTGCAGGCAGGCCGACCCGAACGGCCGGGCGGACTCTGCCCGGCGGTTGGCATGCTCCGGCCGCCTAATATTGAAGCTCAAGCTCCACTGCAAGACAGGCGGCAAGATGGCCCACGCGATGTCGACGGCCGCCTTGTGCGCAGCTGCCTCGGCGTCAGTGCCGGGGTAGGTGGCCCCTTCCCAAGATCGCCGAAGAGCCACCGAAGGAGTCAAGCCCCCGTCCCATCGCCTGGCACACCGCAGAGGAGTGCGCCCACTCCCGAGACCAAGGCAAAGTCAAGCGCCATTAAAGCCGCCGAGGCAGACAGGAGCACCACGCAAGGCGTCATCCGGACGTCATCGCACAAGACCGCACATCGCAGAGCCACCAACCACCTCGGGGACGGCGAGGGACGGTCGGACAAGACAGGAGCCAGATTCCGAGACACGCACGCCCCCTTTTTTAGTGGATTTCCTAAACACCCGTGTAACCCGCCTCCTCCGTCTATATAAGGAGAGGCGGGGCCCGAGAGGGGGGGGACAAAAAAAACAAGGGACACTCCAGGAAGCCACGACTCCCGAGCCAAAGCACGAAGGGGATCGGACAGCCGACTCCCCGCCTCGCTTGTACACCCCTTGTTCATCGCCCAAAGATCAATACATCCGCACCGAACGAACTGGAGTAGGGACATTCAGCCCGAACCAGTATACATCATCTGACTCCTTGAGTCGACCATTCGGGGAGAGGGAGCGCGCGACCCCATCCGACCATAAATTCGTATTGCCGGTGCACGAAACACCGACAACAGTCATACTCTATTAAGTTTCAAAGACAACCGTCTGAATGACTTCTACATGGAGACATAAAATTAGGATGGTACATAATACCTACTCATGACCAAGTTTAATGTGTGCAATAAATATGTGGTTAAAAAACTTCTTTCCTTTTTGCCAGGATTATACTATACATATATAAAACCCGATGTTTATGTCGTTATAAAAATAATACTTCAAAACCAAGAAATATTTAAGATCTGACATGATCGATTGGAAGATCATGGGTTGAATATGATGAAAAGAATCATTAATAATTTCGCCAGCTATAGCATAAAAACTGACTTTCCTAGACTTGAAGACTTCTTATACCCTTGTGCTAAATAGAAGCTTAAATTTGGACCTCTTATTTACAAGTTATGGAAGAATCACCACGTTTTCTATAGAGAATTCAAGGTGATATTTGTGGATCTATCCAGCCTCTATTGGGCCCCTTCAGATACTTTATGGTACTGATAGATGCTTTTACTAGATGCTTCCGTGTATTTCTCTTATCTAATGTGAACTATGATTTTTCTAAATTAATTGTCCAAATAATCAAATCAATAACCTCCTTTCCAGAAAAAATATCAAATCTAGTTGAATGGACAATGTTGGCGAGTTTACCCCAAAGGCATTTAATGATTATTTGCATAGCTCTGGGTATTAAAGTGGAGGTTTTAGTGCCTGATCGATGTCTAGACATAAAATGGCTTTGCAATAACATTAGTTAAAAGAATAAAACCTATTGCTCTATAACTCTTGTAGAATTGTAGGTTACCCACTAGCTGCACCCTATTGTATTAATTTAAGTAAGAACAACTGCATCCCATAAAAATTCCTCTTTGCAGATAGTGCATCGAAAAGAACCAAGTATTTTTCATATATGAAATTTTGGTTGTGAAGTATACGTGCTAATCTCACCATCACAGCGTACAACCATGGGCCCTCACCGAAAGTTGAGGATCTATGTAAGTTATAAATCTCTGTCAATTATTAAATACCTAGAGCCTATGACAGGAAATCTGTATACGACTCAGTACGCTGATTGTGTTTTTTATGAGAATAATGTTTCGGTATTCGGAGGAAAAAATTACCACACTAAAGAATGCCAGAAAATAGATTGGAATGTCACTGACATTCAGTCCTCAGACCCACACACTAAATAATTCGAACTAGAAGTTTGGGGTATAATAAATCTATAATAAATATCAAATAATCTGCCAGATGCCTTCACATACCATAAGCGAGTGACATAACTTTATACACATGCAGTAAATGCACCCGAAAGAATGGAAATAGCCCCGAAGGATATTGAATCCATTCTTACCCCTTATGATAAATATTTTCCAACATCTAGTTTCTAAGGCCCCATTTGGCAACTTGGAATCGGGTCGTTTCTACTAGAATCTGGGAGAAACCCAGCCAAACGGGCTAAAGCTCGGAACGATTCTCCTCGGAACATTTCTTCTTTTTCCACACCTAGGCTGAATCACCCTCAACCCCGTTCCACGCCGATTCGCAGAATCCAGACAGCTAGCCAAACGGTTTCCAAACAGTGATTCTGATTCTACCTGAAACATTTCTACCAAGAATCCGGAACCGTTTCCATTTCTACTAGAATCTGGAACCATACCAAACAGAGCCTAAATATGTGTTCGTGAAATTGGAATGAGACGATTTAGAGATATAGATAGTTTAGAGGGAGTAAATCCTTGAACCATGACCCTTAGTACGATCATAAATATAATGTTTTAATCCAGAAGATTATATGTTGCACTCTTTTCACTTAGTGAGTTTTCCAGATGTTTTCTCACATAAGGGTTTTTATGAGCCAACAAGTGTGACACAATATGTGGATGCAATGTATTCTTTTCTTCATCCTTTTTTTCCACTAGATTTTTTGAAGAAGTTTTTTATGCTACATATGCATTACGCGGTATTTGCCCAAAGGGGAGTGTTGATATATAAGTCGGTAGAGGCCCCTAGCAAGGCACAACAACTTTCAAATACACACAAAGATCATATCGAACGAACCTATATAGTGCTTATGTACCAATTCCTTTGCCTCACGATACAATATCGAAATTAAGGTGAGAAACATGACATCCTTTGATAGCTCAATCATTCACTTGTTCTGTAGTAGATTACTTAGTTGCAATTAACTCGTCAATCACATTCGGTATGACCATGCACTTCCTCAATCCAACCAAATCGAGAGGTCTAGAGATATCTCTTCCATTATATAAGAGGGGCAAATTTCATCTTGATCGCTCACATTTCTCCGCATGTTTCATAGTAAAAACGAAAGCTATCTTTATGACTAACCAGTTACGAAGTATTGTTCGGCAACTCCTAAGTATACTATTAGACATGTAGGAAACCATGAGAATCCCAGGTCTAAAGATCCCACATACACTATGTGTGAGACTAACTGATGACACTTAAGAACATAATAACTCCCGTAGTGTCTCATGGTGGGTCACTTCAATACCATGTTCTCCAACATGTGTCCACCTTATTGATTTGATATCCATATATCCATGATATGTGAAACATGATCATCAATCAATACATGTGCTCATCTGTAAATAACAATTATCTCACATGATGATGTAATGCTAGTGATAATTCAGAATAATATTAAAATATAAATAAGGAGTTTCACGAACAAGTCACATACTTGTTAATCGACACTAATGATATTTATTCAAGGTTCAAATAATCATATTATTTTATAAATATGGACGTAATATAATCATCTCTATGATTATTTTAAGGATATATCACTAACAAATGGTAGGTATGTGAACCAAAAAGCGCGATATGATGTGGTAATTAACGAGTAACAGTAACAGAAGCTTCATGTCGGAGAAAAGAGAGAGAAGGGAGTGCTATTAGCGGCCTCTTTGTCTGGAATCCTGGACTGGACCAAACAGTTCAGGTTCGTGCCGGCTCAACTTTAATGGAGGTCCATTTCCTGTCCTGGACCTCAGCCTAGGCCAGCGACACAATAAAATCGATATTTATTTGTGCACGAACGCTATGGACCATTTTTGGATTTGGTAAGTTTTGACCAACAAATCATTTGGAATATATGCCTCATGTTTGAGAATGCGATTGTAATTAGGCTCTGTTTGTTTCGGGTTTTTTATCAGTTTAAAACCCAAAAAATCTAAAACGAAACAAACGACTAGTTTTTAAGCCAGCTTTAAAAAAGTCTAAAGCCTCTATATAACTATAAACCAAAAGCTAGAGAAGAGGAGTTTTTTTGGACTTTTTTTGAATAAAATAACCCTTTACCACTAAAAGTCTTCAAAATTACTCACCAAATACCATCATATATAAATCGAGAATTCCTCCCTCATCTCATTTAGAGTATTTTAGACTTTCTATGTATAAGATATACCATCTAACACATTAATAAGCTATGATGCCAAATAGCATGTCTTGACTTAAAAGCAGACCGCTTAAAAACTCATTAGCTTTAAACCAAAAGCCAAAAAATCTAAGCCGAAACAAACAAGACCTTAATCCTCTCATTCCAAGCTAAACACAAACTAGGCATTCTAGTTTCTGTTAGTTCCCAATTCTCCGGATCTATTATACAGTGATCCAAGTATCATTAGTGATTTTTGTTTCTTGGCCGAAGCAGAAAAAAGAAAGCCCAGATTTCCCAAAGCTTTTAGAATCTAGCTAGCTAGTGGGCGACGCATCTATTACTGGGACCTTGTGCTTTATGCAAACCTGCAAATGCAGCAAAATAATTAAAGCGAGTCTTCATTATCCTCTCCTCTCTCCTCCGCAAACTCTGACTTTGATGTTGATCGTGTCCCTGCAGCCAGCAACCTTAAGTACACTCTCATGTAACCAATCCCATGATATGATATGAATACCTGATTAAAAAAAATTGATCCCAAGTGACCATAACATATTTAACAATTGAGTTGCATTTCCTTAACCCAAAGATTCTAGTTACAAGTACAACACTTATCAGTTAACAGCTAAGCATAGGTACCTACCGTGCAATCATGATCAACTTAATAGTGTGTCCCAACCATTAAGGCAATGTTTTTAATAGTTGAACTATAATAATCTGAAAAAGAAAAAACTTTCACGTTCCTAACGGTTCTGGTTGTTTTATCAAGACTCAAGAGGGGTAGACGGGTAGTGGTGTTGCTACTGGTTTGCCGTCTAAATTCCAGGAAGGTTGAAGATCAAAATTCGGTTCCTACCTAATACTACGTTTGCCCATGGCCGCACGAACAAAGTGTCGAGACAGACAGAGATTCTAATAGATATATAGACTAACAAACAATAATTTCTTTATATATAAACTAACATACACTATTTTTTTTTTTACTCGGTGTCCTGTGTCACTGGGTAAATACATTCACTTCCGCCCCTGATATTAGGTGTGTTGTACACGTGGATTTTCAAAGATTAATGTCTCAGACATCTTGCTGCTAAATCTAAAGATGGGTATGTTAATCAAATCCTCCAAGCTAATTGTATCTTTGTATGATTCTGCTCCGTATCAAGCCGACGGTGCAGTGCACCGTACAAAAGCTGGTGTGGTGGCATACTGGCATGCATGGTGCGGCCGTGCGAGGTTATTGCACATGCCATCCACGTGCCGGACACCATGTGAATTGTGAAGTACGGATGCGGCTGCAAACTCAACAAGGAGGATGTACTTACTGTGACAAAAAATACAGATCTGGAGCGAATGCAAAAAAAAAAAATATATATCAAAGCTGCAAAAATTTTCTTCGGCACACATGGTATGCAGCGACCACTTAATAATGCATGGATAGTGCATCTGTACGTATAATCACAGTTGCCACACCGCGTACGCTGGTACAGCGTACAGTGAGTACGTACGAGAGCATACTGTATGCTAGTACATACGGCGCACACACTTATACGCACTTTGAAAGACGGCGATGATGACGGCGATCAAGGGTGCGTTTTATTGATGGGATGGAGTTGAATGGGATGAGATGATTATGTACCGTTTGGTTTTATTATTTTAGGTGAGTAGAATGATTCAGCATCTACAGAGAATATTTTTTAAATTTGTATTATTTGATTCAGGATTGAATGGTTCTATTCAAGCAATTAAATACATAGATTTTTTTTTCTTAAACTATTTGTACATGTAACACTCGGTACAAATAATCCAACGGACCCAAGCTAGCAAGTTGCTGCAGTAGTCGTACGTGCAGTATTAGTGGTGGTCAGAGCGGCTGCAGTTTGTTATCACATCACATCCTCCTTGTTCAAACCATCTACTATGCATGAAACGATTTGTTTTTGTTTGACCATAGACCGTACGGCCCTACATTTTATTATGAGATGCGTTGTAGATAGAGTTATACGAGTATGACTGTATTAGTGAAAGATCTTGTATTTATGGGATGAGGTTGAATGGATTGGGATGGTCCTGTACCATTTGGTTTCATTATTTTGGGTGAATGAGATGATTCAGCATTTAAAGGAAATATTCCTTAAATTTGTACCACTTGATCTAAGACGAGATGGTTCCATTCAAGCAACCAAACGCATGGATAGCTTTTTTCTTGAACCATCTTATACATATACCACTTGGTACAGACAACCAAACGCATCCTAAGAATCCAACTTGCCAACCAGGCTGCCAGTACAAGTCACAAAAACAGTGCGAAATTCGTTTGTCAAACTGGGCTGCTTTCAAACGTGTGAGATGAGGATCTGATACATGTCATTACCAGCCTTTTGACATGTGAATTAGAGTAGATCCTTATTCTTTCTTTGCTGCGAGTTCGATTGAGTTGATGAAGACTAGGTTTTTCAGTCCGTTCTGTTCCGTATTGCTTTTTTCAAACTTCTCCTGTACAGCCGAGTTTGATAGCAAATCCATTATTGCACGCGTCGTCTTCGAGGCGAGGTCGCGTCTCACTGTTGCTCGGCCCCCACGGGGAGAACCCAGCCCACGCGGGGTGACCTGAGCTGAGCTGGTGATTCGTTGCCGAGGTAGCACGGCGACGAGCTCTGCGCAGTCACTCACTTGGATTCGAGCGGCCATTTCGATCGAAATGGAATGGAGATTAGGCCCTCGCATTTCATTTTTGGCACTAGTATCAAGGATATGAGATATAGTTGGGTTCTAACTCCTAGTTATATGGACTCTATCAACGATCTGCTTGTTGAGATAGAGTAGTGAATCCGATCTACCTCTTGTTACCTTCTACCATAAATAGAGATATCCATAAATAGGATCTCTCTTGTTTAAGAAAATTAATCTAATAAAGAAATAATGGTTTTGCCTCTCTAATCATGTTTACTCTCTGTTTTATACTTACTATTTTATTAGTGCATTCCTCCTCGTTTTACATCACTGTTTTTCTCTTCTTCCTTATGCATTTTTTTTTCGAATTTTGGTCAGGAGCTCTGGCAATCACTAGAGAAGAAGAACAACAACAGTCGGACTACAAACGCGCACACACCCACGCCCGCATACACACCCATGCACACCCACACGCTGCACCCGCCTCATGCGCGCCTAGGCGAGTCCAGAACTCGAACCCGGACGGGCTGCTCGCATTCCAGCTGAGCTAGCCAACCGAGCGAAACGCCTCGTCCGCCCTTGTGCATTTTTTGACAAGATAGTGAGAGAGAGAGAGAGAGAGAGAGAGAGAGAGAGATCACGTTGGGTGTTCCTGTCTTGCTGACGAACAGATTGAGTTGTGGGATGCACGAAATTAGGCCCATCAGTAGCACCGGCATTGTCCTTGGGCCGAATTCCAGTTCCCTCTCAGAAACTAAGCTTTGATTTTGGACCTTCACATAGAAGAAAATAAGACAAGTGTGGTATGAACAGCAGAATTCAGCATAAACTTGGCGATGTTTGTTTCAATCTCAGGTTGTGCTGCGTACAAGGCCTGCTTACGAAATATAGAGTGGTATTCATAGTGCAGAAAACATAGCAAAAGCAAAACACTAGACTCCGGGTACAATTGCTACTCCTGATAATTAAGCCTTGCAAACGCCAGAGGCCAACAGGTTGCCACCGCCATTGCATTCTACTGCGACACACTGGTCTGAAGAGGCAAAGCACTTTCGACTTCAGCTTCCCTCAGTTCCGCCGAGCGCTCTGCGACGACCTTTGACATCCCAAACATCTGCGCAGTAGATCATAAGGCATAAAACACATGAAAAATGCAGGATGAGGAAAGAGGCAGGTTTCAGTGTGTTATTGCAGCTGACCTTCTGAATGCTCTTCTTGAAGCACGTCTTGTGCTCATCCATGGAGGCATGGATGAACTCGTCGATGTGGTCTTTCAGATCTTCGAGGAAGGTGGCATCATCAGTTTTTTTCTTGCGGCATGAAGCCATGGCAGGGTTTTTTGGAATAGATGGTTGCGAACCTTCAGATTTGGTATTGCTGGAATCCATCTTAACGCTAAAACAAACCTGAGTTAAAATTTTGATGTACGAATTCCAAAAAAAGATCAAGATAGCATGGATCTGAAAGCAAACTTGTGCATATTTGCAGCCAGTTTACACATTTTTATCAGGGAAGGTATTTAAATGAGGAATTTAAATGTTCACAAGATAAAGAACATATGCAACGTCACACATTTGAGTTGACTACCACAACCATTAATCGAGAGGTAAGTAATTTACTTGAACACAAGCCATAAAGAAGACAACTCTGGAAAGCCTTATAATTGAGAAAGGGTAACACAGAAGTTATGAGACAGCAGAAGTAAGGCAAATATGAAATATGTGATGCAAAACTGGTAGACAAAAAAAAGATGGAAGAGAATAACCATTATTTGAAATCCTTTGTCACTTAGAATGCCCCATAGAAAGATTGTAGGAGAAAAAAAATATGAGAGGTGCAGGATGATTGACATAACATTAGCATACGACCTTCATTGTCAATATGGCATGCTTGATGTTACAGAGAGAAAAACAAAAAGTAAGTATAAGCAACTACAACATCATTGTGAAATTTTGCTCTATCAAAAAAAGGCTGTTCAAATCCAAGGTGCTTCAGGCATTCCCCAATAGGAGGATGCAAGACAGTAATAGGATGGCGCGTACATAAGATTCAAACATTATCACCTAGTACATGCACAAAAGAAGCATTGAACATTCAACATATAGTAACCGCAAGACATCAATCCTTGTGTGATATAACAAGTTTAATGTTGAATTCTAGATTCGATGAATTATATGTTCTACTATATATCTCAGGGCTAGCAAACTAATCCATACAAAAAAAAAAAGATCCCAACAAATTATTGACATAGCAAAAAGAGCGTCTAACAAGCTTAATGTTAAATTCTAGATTTGATGAATTATATGTTCCGCTATATATCTCTGGCCTAGCAGACTAATCCATACCCCCCCAAAAAAATAAAGATCCCAACATATTATTGACATAGCAAAAAGAGCGTCCAACAAGCTTAATGTTAAATTCTAGATTTGATATATTATATGTTCCGCTATATATCTCAGGGCTAGAAGACTAATCCATACCAAATAAATAAATAAATAAAGACCCCAACATATTCTTCACATAGCAAAAAGAACGTCCATAGCAGTTCATCCAGATTAATACCTTTCGAGAGGTGCTTTCAGAAATGGTCCTAAATAAAGTCTCTTAAAAAAAGAAGGATGGCCAACACATGCAACATGAGTTTAAGCACCACAAAGCTTATGCTAAATTATCTAAGACTAGTAAACCACATATTAAGCGCAATGCTCAATTAAATGCCCGTTGAGCACCAGATGTCCAGATCGAACTACAGTACTACACTACTAGGCCATGTAGAATTTACTCGTGCAGAAATCTCGCTAGTACACTTCAGCCTATTGTAAGGTAATACCCACATGGCATGCTCCATGCTACCAGCTGCTGTTACCAGAACACTACCCACGCAATAATAGTATTTACTTTTCAACCACGCCTATCCAGAAACACAAGTAATTTTGTAACCAAACTGGAATGACCACAAATCAAATGTTCACAGGAATTTCGACGAACAACTTGCGCATGTTTATCATACAGAAAAACGCTGCGCTTGCTGCGCCCGCCACAGATCCTACTACTCTAGAAAAAGAAAACGACCTGCCGACTTCACCCCGCAGGCTCACACGTCCTATTCGGCGTGATCGTGTGAAGCGAACCACCAAGCTGCTAGCCGCAATAGCATCACAAGGGAAGGCGTAGATAGGCTTGGTAGGGCTGGTCGGATTACATTCTTACCTTGGGGAAGCAGCGGGGATCGGTCCGGAAGAAGCGAGGGCGCCTGCCTGAGGAGGCTGGGGAGGAGAGTGGATTGTAGGGGACGGCGAATTGGTGAGGAAGAGGCCGTTGCTTTCTTGAAGGAGAGGAAGCGTGGCTTTCTTTCTTGGAGGATGGGTCGATGGGAAACAACGGGAGAGCAGAGCACACCGGAAGGGACTAGTGAAGGGAAGCCCAAAAGGTTCCAGATGGTCATGGGCCGAATTTTTTTTAAAATAATATATTTTTAGAAATAATTTACAAAAATAATATACCGAATAAAAAAAATTACAAAACTACCTACCTGTAGCCATTTGAATTGGCGACAGGTCTCTATCGTCAACTGAAATGACGACAGAATCTCTGTCGCCATTTCAAATGGATGGCTACAAAGGTTTGTCGCCAACGGAAGCAAGTCCCTGTCACCAATTGAAATGACGACAGAGACCTGTCGCCAATTCAAATGACTACATGTTGATATTTTTATGATTTTTTATTTTTACATATCATTTCTGTAAATTTTTTAAAAAAGATATTATTTAAAAAAAGTAATTCGTCATGGGCCTTCGGGTTCATACATATCAGCTGCTCTGGCCACGACGGGATGGACCCAGGCAGCCCGAACCCCACGGCGCTGAAGGCCTCGAGCCGTGTGAGGTTGCGCTGCCCGTCGACGGCTAAGCATGGCTGGCGCCGCACTCGATGAGGCGATCGACACGACACTGGCCGCGGCACTTACCCGCCACGCGAGAACGGATCCGCTTGCGCGGCGAGTCCCGCGCCCGCAGACCGAGCTTCAATTGCCATCGAAAGCCTCTTCAAATGACGTGGCTGTGCTTGACACCTTGAGGTGACACAGTCGGGGGCGACACGATCTAGATCGAGCCGGCTGAAAAAAAAACAACTAGTTTGCCAAACGATAGATTAAAAAAACTACAGCTATTTTACATACCAACAAATCAAAAATTAGTTTTATAGCCCAGCCATAAACCCCTCCACACAAACCCTTTATCACTGCCTGCAAAACCTTAGCAACATCACTGCCACAAAATCATACATCTAGAACCACAGATTTAGCTCAGTACAAATATCATGACCCGATACTGAGTTGGTGTTGTTTAGAAAAGATGATCTTAGTAGTAACAACAACACACACACACTGAAGGTAAACATCTAAGGAATAATGAGCTGATTCACACGCATTGCGTACGACGTATTATTAGGTGCTACACTATGGTACGGGGCAACAATGATCCAGTACAAGAAAACCACGAGAGCAACCGCGCCACTACAAACGTCTACACTATGGTACTGGAGCAACAATGATCCAGTACAAGAAAACCACGAGAGCAACCGCGCCACTACAAATGTGTTGCAAGCTACATCATCTTAACTCCGAGTTGAAGTCGAAACGAGAGGTTTATCCATGCGTCACTTCTTTTGCTTCTTCATCTTAACTCCGAGTTGAAGTCGAAACGAGAGGTTTATCCATGCGTCACTTCTTTTGCTTCTTCCCCGGCTTGAGCTTTACAACCTCATCAATGTATAATATGCCCTTCCCCTTGTACACTTCTGGCGGTTTACAGCTTCTAACAGCGCCAGCAAAGTGGTGTACTCTATCCTTGTCGATGCCAGTACAACATATTATGTTGGGTTTGAAAACGGCGGGTGGAGCAGTGAACTGCACCTCATGGCTGTAACCTAGTTTTAGAAACAACTCACGGCCTTCACCCTCTGCCTTTGCTTTGAATCCGACTCCAACAAGCTTCAGAAACCGGAAAAACTTGGCTTCCATTGCAAAAAGAAGAGATGTTTGTCTAGCGGTGAACTATTTGCTTCCTAGTAACATCAACAAAAGAAGGATTGAAGGTGAACATTCATGTAACCAAACAGGACTACAAGCAAGCCACCAGTTATCAGAAATTGATGTATATACAAGAGTGTGCTTGAATAAATTCTCTGCGGATCACTGCAAAGTATTAAATAGCATATATATGAGATCTCCCATAATCTCATCTCACATAGGATGACCAATTCTATAATCTGTACCGAAATAATTAAAGAATGTGAACAGAGACTGTGAAGCACTACTCAATTTCTCAACTATCGAAGATGAGGGCAAGTATAGTTCGCAACAGCATAATTATCCTATCTCAAACGGAAAATAGAAGACCATTCCAGTTTAGACACCAAGTCGCAATACGCTATCCTAAATCATCTAAACACCAATCGATTCTTCTTATCTCTTATGACCAAAGGTGCAAAGTAGAAGACAAGAGGCACTTGAGCAGGAATTTAGGGATGGGGCTTTAGGGGTGAAAACGGGTCAGATACAGGCGAATATTGCTCTTCCCGTATCCTAAGCCATATTTTTTTCCCGGATTCGGAACTAGATATGGGATAGCCGGATACACATATGAATCCAGGTTATCCGAGATATAGGCTCAGGACGGATATGTGACGGATTTGGGTCAGAAACGGATAAAGATATACGGATAGTGCGCACGTACATAGAGTAGTATATATTGAATACGCGGATACATGGATACCCACTAGCAGATAGGGAATCCCAACTTTAGCATGGCAATCCGCAGTTTCCCATCCGAATGAAATGCTATGCTTAGTTACAGCAATTTGATTTAGTGTTATACTGGTCTATTAGCTTGGTTGAATTGTCAGCTTGTCACTGTGTTTCTGAATCGTCTGTCTACAGTTTTCTTTATCCTTATTGTGCTGTTTATGATTATCTTGGTTGAAGTATGGCCTTTTACTTGTTTCTTCAGAACTACGCCAATCTTCATAGGTACAGTTTATGATTATCTTCATTTTGCAGACGCAACAATGCATTGTGGCCTATCTGCAGGGTTTCTGAAACGTCGAAAAGTTAATTT
Organism: Rhipidocladum racemiflorum; assembly: GCA_036346355.1. NCBI lineage: Eukaryota > Viridiplantae > Streptophyta > Magnoliopsida > Poales > Poaceae > Rhipidocladum > Rhipidocladum racemiflorum. The sequence continues at coordinate 11,834,989 of CM070573.1, read as the reverse complement.
TATAGAATGGCTCTAGGTCACCATTCACTTATATGATGGTCATGGACAGTTCTTATTTATGTATGCCTCTTATATTCACGTATATGCATGTTGTCTCCTGCCATAGTGTTGTTTTGTATACCTAAACTGGGTTCACTGCAATTAGTAAGTATGTGAGTTCCAGTGCCATATTTGAAAATCAAGAGCACCAAATGATCTTCAAAATGAAAATATCTAAGCCCTACACAGCTATGCAGCATGATCACCAGAGACATTAATGGATATAGATTATAGAGCATAAACATTGAATCAAAGTACTTAGATGCTCAGGCAACAGTAATAGAAGCTAAACTTAGATATCTATCATCTGATTAGAAATTCCGAAACAAGGCTAAACCCAACTCTAACAGAAGATCGAACCAAATCCCCACAAATTTTGCAAGACAGGGGTGGAATCAATCACTTGGCACGAGCCTTGAGTTTGAGGGCGGATGGCTACAGCGCGGTGCAGGGCCCCTCGGTGGCGATCTTGTAGAGATCGTAGAGCCTCAGCTGCGCATCCTTGGGGACGCTATGCTGAAGGCGGCAGAGGCCGCAATGATAGCAGAGGCGGCTCTTGGTAACAAGGAAGGCTCCGGATCTGCGATGGGAGAGTGGAGGAGGAGGCGGTGGTTGTTGGATTTGGGCAGAGGTGGATCAGGATGTGTAGCGGGAAGAGGGGAGGTGCTTGGGCGAAGGGAAGCGCTCGGGCGGAGGCGTAGCCCGGGGCAGAGACGCAGCCGGGGTCCGAATACAAGCTTGCGGCGCGGAGACGCAGCCGGGAGCGGGGAGCAGCCTTGGGCGGGCAGGGGGTGAACAATGCGAGTGTGTGAGGGAAGACAGGACCGAGATTGCAGCCAACAAGCCATCCAACCAGATATCCGAATGGAACAAGTATCCGATATCCGAATCGTCCTAGATTATCTGAATATTGGTCATTTCGATTTGATCCCGAATCTGAATTCAAGTATCCGGATTCGGCCCCAAATCTGATCGGATAGTTAACCCATTTCCCGAATCCGATCCCGACCAGATTCGACTCTAAATTAGGTAGGAATTATCCGGCCCGTTTTCATGCCTTCATGTGCTAATTACTCATAAAAAGCTCCTACTTCAAATTTTATTTTATTTTCTCCACTGCAAATCTGCACCACGGTCTGATCGGGTTGGGCTTTGGGCTTGCCAAGTCTACATTTATCGAGCTTTGGGCTGGGCTCGGACCTAACATTTTAAGTTAGGGCTTTTTGAGCCCGGCCCTGCCTAGCCTGACATTTGATTAGGTCTACTTCTAGTCCATCCTCTTCTCCAAATCTCGTCGTGGCTATTGCTCTCCATTTGTCGCAACCTCAAAGCAAAGGACTTCTTATCTAGTAAACATCCTCCTCCGCTCTACCGACTGGCGTGGAGCGGAGATCCATCCAGACTTGGATTGATCTCTTCTTTCGCTGGTAAGGAAGCTCTAACTTCGATTGTTCTAGGAGTGAGCTTTGTCCTAGGGATCTTTTCTTTGCTGTGAGCAATCTCATTCAAATCTTTCTTTTGTGATGGATAGTTCAGACAATGGAGTTGTTGCGGATTTGTTTCCTCCATGGTGGAGCACTAGTAGCAGTTTATTTTCCTAATATGGTCTTTGAAAATTATCGAAGGCATTTTTTAAAATAATATTTTTTTAAAAAAAATTACAGAAATAATATGCCAAAGCAAAAATTTGCAAAAATACCCACTTGTCGCCATTTGAATTGGCAATAGGTCTTGCCAATTGAAATGGTAACAGAGACTGTCGCCATTTCAAATGACAACAGAGAGCTTTATCGCCAACTGTTACACGAATTAACCGTTTGGAAACAAAGCTCTCTGTCGCCAATTGAAATGGCGATAGGTCTCTATCGCCGATTCAAATGGCGCAGGTGAGTATTTTTGCAATTTTTTTGCTTTGGCATACTATTTCTGGAAAAAAGGTATTATTTTAATTCCCCCCCCCCAAAAAAACTGTTGTTTGAGATCGGTATTTGTAGCGTAAGATGGTCTCAAAAATGACTTCGTGAATTACTATTGAATTAGTGTGTTCAATCAGGCGTAAGATTAGTTATTTATGATCTCTGTGTCATTGATAACTATTCTTATCAAGCTATGTTATAGTGATGATGTTTCTGGGGAATAGAAAGAATGAAAAGTTTTTTCAGTCCAAAACCAAAAGGTGGATTTAGCATCTCTGTGTGACGGTCCTCAAACCGCAGTTGCTGAATCATTCTAGTTTAGTACTCTTCCGAAAACACTATATAACTATATCCGCGCATGTCCGATGTGGCCGTGTCTGTGAGTAGGGGTGAAAACGGGCCAAATAATTCCCACCTGATTTGGAGCCGGATCTGGTCGGGACCAGATTCGAGAAGCGGGTTAACTATCCGGTCGAATCTAAGACCAGATTCGGATACTTAAGCTTGAATTCAGGATCAAATTCGAATTTGGGATCGAATTTGGAGCGACCAATATCTGGATAATCTGGGATGAGAACCGAATATCGGATACTTGTTCCATTAGGATATCCAAATGGATGGCTTGTTGGCTAAAATCTCAGTCTCGTCTTCCCCCACACACTTGCACGGTTCGCCCGCTGCATGCGCCAGGCTGCTTCCCGCTCCCGGCCGTGTCCCCGCCCCGGCGAGCATGTCTCCGGCCCCCGGCTGCGCCTCCCTCTGCCCAAGCACGTCCCCTCTTCCTGCTACCTCCCAGATCCCAAGCGCCGCCTCCGCCTTCGGCACCAGCGTCCCCGTGGAGGCGCAACTGAGGCTCTATGATCTCTACAAGATCGCTACCGAGGGGCCTTGCACCGCGTTGTAGCCATCCACCCTCAAGCTCAAGGCCCGTGCCAAGTGGTAGATTCCACCCCTTGTCTTGCTAAATTTGTGGGGATTTTGTTCAATCTTCTGTTAGAGTTGGGTTTAGCCTTGTTTGGGAATTGCTAATCAGATGATCGATATCTAAGGATGTGTTTGGTAGGGCTCCAGATCCTGCCTTTTCAGATCTAGATCTTGCTTCTCTAAGGATTACTTTATTGAGGAGCTGGATCCGTCTGACAAAAGTGTTTGGCTAGGAAATCAGCTCTAGAGATCTTGAAGGGAGGAATGAAGATAAATAGACAATGCTACCCTTGGTTGTAACTCTTTTTTTTCTTTATTAATGTTTCTTTCTATTTGTGTACTAATTTCTGCGGAGAATAAAATCATCTTCATTTCTTCGATCGTGTTATCACTCTGATCTCAACATGTTGTCGCCATTAACCAAGTGTGCATATTGTACGATCCACGTCACAACTCACAAAACAATGGACACACTCGTATCTAAAGAAATAATAGATTAGTTTTGTGGATGCAACGCGCAAAATCAAGAAGAGATTACAGAAGAAGTTAATAATATTCCTGCAACTATTTTAGTAGCATTCTTTTAGATAACAATTATGTAAGTACAAGGGAACAATAGCATCGAATATCTGGATCACACTCAGATGGTACACGAAGGTATATATATATATATCTCAGAAACCATCAACGTACAAGGGAACAATAGCAGATGTTGCATGGGCAGAGACTTCCAAAGTGCAGGTGCAGAATAACATAATTGTTCGATGATAACCTAATTAAATAAGGTTAGTCCATGCTACTATAACTATTCCAATAATAATGAAGCGCTAACAAAAGATGAGAAAATATCACAAGTAATATATGAGTACTGTAGTTATATTATCAATACAAATTGCAACCGGTGGAGTATTGTTTTCACTTTTCTTTGGAAAATCAAATCAGTGCTCCAATCAATAGGCACATATCAAGGAGAGTGCTGACATGCTACTACCAGAAAGCTAACCATAAATAGCCAACAAACCTTTTATAACAAGATTGAAAGGAGACTGAAGAGTGCAATCAACATTCCTGATTGCACCAAATGAGGTAATACATGAGTGATGGGGAATGGAAGACTCAACAAAGAACTGGAGAAACAAAAAGTAACATTAGGCATATCATTACACCCTTGACCTGCCTATTCCCACTTTAGCCCATCTTTTCCTCTTGTAAAATGAAATAATCAAGTAGGCAATCATTTTTCAGAGATACTAACAGCGAGATCAATTGGAAACAAACTTCATTGTTATCAATCTCATGAGCGATGTAAGACCTTTATGTCTAGTTAAAAAAGCATGCTCATGCCATGCAAGAAGGGCCACTAATATATGGCCATTATCATCAATAAACATTAGCATATGACCATATCATCACCAGAAAGCATATTAATCTCATCTGTCCACAGATAGTTGTTACAAGTTACTTAAAGATACCTAGAAAAATACATACCATCTGTCAAGCTTAGCATATGAAAAATTACTGAGGAATTGCTGCTTCTTGCTATCATTAACAAGCACAGAAAATAATCATTGCGTGTAAGGAAACTAACAATTAATCTTTTCTTATCCATCACTAAACAATTATAGAAAATATTGCGTAATGGCACAAGCTAGTCTTGTCTAATCACATATGTTGCACAGCTAACCAAGGGAGAGATCGATGAAGGACACCAAAGTAGCACTACAGAATTGCACAACCATAACAAACTCCAGAGCAAGCTCAGATTATTGCATGCTGTTCTAACCAACTCCAGAGCATGTTGTTCTAAGTTCTAACCAGCTACAGATTCTACCATACATGAGGGAAAGAGACCACCAAACCATCCATTACAATTTAAAGCATTGATAGATCAGTGCTGCAGGAATTAGCATAACAGGCGAATCGAGGAAAAGGTGAACTTCTAGTTGTGTTAGTGTCAGAGACGCTACTCCTGAAGACAGGACTGAAGGCGCTAATTCTGAAGACTGGAGGCAGCGACAATGCGAGATGAGGAATAGTGCCAAAATTCAGAACTAAAGTTTGCATTTCAAAAGTTGTAATACATAGCTGTCATTTGAAGTATATCATGTTAGTTACAAGGGGACCCCACTGCTCTGTAATGACAAAGGGAAGGGGGAGAAAAATACTCTATATACCGAGGCGTCAGCATCGGGATGGTTATGGAAAAAGTAAAGTCTCATTTGCCTCCTTTCTTCTCCCGCAAACTTTCTCTCGTGTTCTTCTGTTCTTCTTGCTCGCTTCTCGTCCCTTTTCTTCTTGAAGAATAGCGATCCGTTATCGATCTCACACCGATCTTGCATCGGTACATGAGAACATTACATTTGGTATCGATTCGGGCCTGATCGTTGGGGGTTACGTGATCTAGAGCTGTAGAATCACGGTGAAGGGTTGGGGAACTTGAAGAACACGTAAGTGTACTTCAATCGATCCCTGTAAAAATCCAAGGACCCGGTTGGCTCGATCAAGAAACAAGTTCGCAACGGCACCACCTAAACCTTACATTGAGACCCATTCGTCTTTGGATGCGATGGGGAAGCTTGATGCAATCGGAGGAAAATTGGAATCGGGTAAAGGAGAGTCTGGATTTGATTGTCCAAATGCTTGAGGCGTTGGAGGTCAATCAGCAATGCACGGCTGTTCGCATGGATTTGGCGACCAAGATGGCGGAGAATCGTGCCAAAGAACGGCAGACAATGAACAAACAGCTTGGAGGCTACGGCTCTTGCTGTCGCGGATCTCTGTCGATCGTCGGCGACGGGATCACTCGCGAAGGAGATGGTGAGGTTGGTCGGTTGGGCAAGAAAAACAAAGGTCTCTTGACACCAGCCCGGAGAAAGGAGTATGGATGCATGATCGTGCACCACCACTTCTCCCAACACCTTCCGGTGTGCACACGGAGTGTTCGGCGGATGGCCCCGCAAGTCGGGTCCATGCCGCCACCAAGAGGATCTGGGGAACACAGTGGTACAGCTCGGAATGTGCTGCCGAAGATGTCCTTTCCCAGATTTGAAGGGGATCACCCGAGGATTTGGAAAGATAAATGCATTGATTATTTAGGATGTATAATATTCCTGAGAATTTGTGGGTGATGGCAAAGCAACATTACACATGGAGGGCAATGCTGCAAATTGGCTCTGAGCATACAAGCTAAGGAATGAGTTGGGCAATTGGAACCAGTTTATGGCAGTAGTAGAAAGGCAGTTTGGCATTTATGATCACAGGAAGTCCTTGATTGCACTTCAGGAGTTGAAGCAAACTGACACAGTGGTGGATTATCAGAAGCGTTTTGCGGAAGTCATGTATCAGGTTTCCCTTTACAATCCATACTATGATGAAGAGTTCTTCGTTTCCCAGTTCATTAAGGGTTTGAAAGATGAGATACGAGTGCCTGTGCTAAGTCAAATTCCCGACACAATCGAGCGTGCAACTCTTTTGGCACATGTTCAACAAGATATACAGGACAAGACTAAGTCTAGCAAAGCAAAGTGGTTTTCAAACCGGGAAGGCATTGGTGTCGGTAAACCCGATTAGACTAAAGTCCCTGGTAAAATAGCTCAAGGTGACATGTGGAAAGCTAGACAGTTGCGGGAGTATCGTAAAGCCAACGGTCTTTGTTTCCAATGTGGTGATCGCTATGAAGCTGGACATCATCTGCGTTGTAAGCAGAACACGCCAGCCCAATTGCACACAATGGAGGTGGAAGAGGCCAAGGAGTGGCTCTCTGATGAAATACTTGATAGTATTGAACGAGCAGAGCTGGATAAAAATGACTTTTATCAATTGTCGCTCAATGCTATAGCGGGAACAGAGGAGGTTGATACAGTCCGGCTGCGAGCTTTGGTACGGAACCAAGTGATGCTGATACTTGTGGATTCAGGCAGTTCTCATAGCTTTGTTGGAGCGTCATTTTTGCAACGACTCAATTATGAACCTTGTGGTGCTCAACCAGTACAGGTTCGAATTGCTAACGGTACACTGTTGCAATGCAATCAACAAGTGAAGAATTTTGAATGGTGGATTCAAGGGCATACCTTCAAATTTGATATGAGGGTGTTAGACTTGGGGGCTTATGATGCCATTTTAGGGATGGATTGGCTACAACAATATAGCCCAATGCAATGTCATTGGAAGGACAAGACATTGGAGTTCATGTACAAAAATCAATCCATTATTTTGAAAGGGGTTTGCATGCCGGTACAAGAGGAAATCTCTGAGCTACCGGTGGATCAGTTTCTGAAATGGCGAAAGGGGAATGAAATTTGGGCTCTGGCAGTGTTGGAAGAGCAACCTTCGGATGTGGAGGCACTGATACCAGTTGAAGTGGATCAAGTCCTCAAGCAGTTTGCACAAGTCTTTGGAGAACCTACAGGCTTACCACCCACCCGGGAGTATGACCATGCTATTCCTCTTATCCCTAATGCCACGCCAGTCAATTCTTGTCCATACCCAGATTTCTCAATGCATAAAGATGAGATAGAAAGGCAGATCACAGACATGTTAGACTGGCGGTCGTTGCAAAGACTAGCCCTTTCGCCTCACCGGTGCTACTTGTACAAAAGAAGGATGGTACCTGGAGATTTTGCGTAGATTATAGAAGACTCAATGAGATTACTATCAAGAATCGTTTTCCAATGCCCGTTATCGATGAGTTGCTTGATGAATTGGCCGGCACTAAATACTTCTCCAAGCTCGATCTTCGAGCGGGATATCATCAGGTGCGCATGAAGGAAGAAGATGAGGAGAAGACAGCGTTTAAAACGTACCATGGCCATTACCAATTCCGTGTGATGCCCTTTGGACTCACAAATGCTCCTGCTACATTTCAGTGTATCATGAACTCAGTGCTCTCTCCTTATCTCCGCAAGTTTGCTCTTGTGTTCATAGACGATATCCTTGTGTACAGTTCATCTCTCCAGCAGCATGTCGAGCATCTTCAATTGGTGTTGAGTCGGCTGCAAGAGCATAAATTCTTGGTTAAACGTTCCAAATGTTCTTTTGCACAGCCACAGTTGGAATATCTCGGTCACATTATCTCCGATTGTGGAGTGATGACGGACCCCAGGAAAACGGAAGCAATGCTAGCATGGCCGGTTCCCACCACGGTTACTGAGCTACGTGCTTTCCTTGGATTGACGGGTTATTACCGTAAATTTGTGTGTCACTATGGGGTAATTGCTAAACCACTAACATCTCTGTTGAAGAAGAAAGGCTTTCAGTGGAATGCTGCAGCCCAGGATGCTTTTCTTAAACTCAAAGAAGCCATGGCTACTACACCTGTCTTAGCCTTGCCGAACTTCAACAAACAGTCTATTATTGAAACTGATGCTTGTGCTATTGGGATCGGAGCAGTATTGATGCAAGATAATCATCCATTGGCATTCCTTAGCAAAGCTTTGGGTGTCGTCCATCAAAATCTTTCCATTTATGAGAAGGAATTCTTAGCTGTTATTATGGCAGTGGAACGTTGGAGGACCTATTTGCAGCGCGGAGAATTCATTATCAAGACTGATCATAGAAGCTCGAGCTATTTGGATGAGCAACAGCTCCAATCCCCTATGCAGCGAAAGGCCATGACCAGACTCATGGGGCTTCAGTTCAAAGTGGTATACCGCAAGGGCAAAGATAATGTTGTAGCCGATGCCCTGTCACGACTGCCTCAAGTAATGAGTCTGCAAGTAAAATCTGAAACCCGACCAGAGTGGGTTCAGGAGGTGGTTAATTCCTATGTCACTGACCCAAAGGCGCAGGAATTGCTCACTCAATCGGCCATTTGCAGTCCAGATGCGCAGGGCTACGCACTCAATCAGGGGATCATTCGGTACAACGACAGAATTTGGGTCGGGGCCAATTCTGCCCTGCAGACCAAATTGATCTCAGCGTTTCATGCAAGCGCCGTGGGTGGACACTCAGGGATACATGTCACTTTTCAAAGACTGAAGAAGCTTTTTTGTTGGGAGAAAATGAAGCAATCGGTTGATAGTTTTGTGAAACAATGCACCATCTGTCAACAGGCCAAAGGTGAACATTTACATCCCGCTGGACTCCTTCAACCAATTCCGCTGCCTGCGGGAGCTTGGCAAGAACTTACAATGGACTTCATTGAGGGATTACCACACTCTGAAAAATACAATACCATTTTGGTTGTGGTTGATCGGTTCTCCAAATATGCACATTTCATTCCTCTACAACACCCCTTTACAGCATTAAAGGTAGCGCAGGCAATTTTAGATTCGGTGGTCAAGCTTCATGGTGTGCCATCTTCTATCATCTCTGACCGAGATAAGATTTTCACCAGTCATCTGTGGAAAGAACTTTTCAAACTATTGGGTACCAAATTACACTTTAGCACGGCGTACCACCCACAGTCGGATGGTCAGAGCGAACGTGTTAACCAATGCTTGGAGATGTACTTGAGATGCGCTGTTCACCACTCTCCTACCAAGTGGAAACGTTGGTTACCCTTAGCTGAACTTTGGTACAACACCTCCTTTCATTCTGCTTTGGGACAGTCTCCATTCAAGGTTCTTTATGGTCATGAACCTAATTATGGGGCAATGCTCACCGCAAGTCAGTCTGAACATCAGTCCGTGGATGCCTTCTTACAGGAGCGGCAAGTGCAGTTGTCATTGGTTCGGCAAACTCTGCTTCAGGCCCAAAACCATATGAAGATGTATGCAGATAAAACTCGAGTGGAGAGGGTTTTTCAAGTGGGTGAGCAAGTCCTTCTGAAACTGCAACCGTATGCGCAACATTCTGTGGTGAATCGTCCATATCCGAAGCTGGCGTTTAAGTTTTATGGCCCTTATACCATCGTGGAGAGGATTGGTTCAGTCGCTTATAGATTGCAATTACCTCCAGACGCTCAGATTCACCCTGTGTTCCACGTTTCTCAATTGAAGCCATTCCATTCAAACTACACTCCAGTGTTCAGCACTCTTCCACCGGCTGTCGAGTTGGATATTGTCAACACAGAACCAGAGGATGTGTTGGATCGAAGGTTGGTTAAGAAGGGAAATGTCGCTATACCACAGGGGTTGATTAAATGGCGTCACCTCCCCGCCGACGCTACTACGTGGGATGATTTGAATGTCTTATGTCAACGTTTTCCTCAGTTCCTTGCTTGCGGACAAGCAAGTTTTGCTGGGCGGGGTATTGTCAGAGACGCTACTCCTGAAGACAGGACTAAAGGCGCTAATTCTGAAGACTGGAGGCAGCGACAATGCGAGACGAGGAATAGTGCCAAAATTCAGAACTAAAGTTTGCATTTCAAAAGTTGTAATACATAGCTATCATTTGAAGTATATCATGTTAGTTACAAGGGGACCCCACTGCTCTGTAATGACAAAGGGAAGGGGAGAAAAATACTCTATATACCGAGGCGTCAGCATCGGGATGGTTATGGAAAAAGTAAAGTCTCATTTGCCTCCTTTCTTCTCCTGCAAACTTTCTCTCGTGTTCTTCCTGTTCTTCTTGCTCTGCTTCTTCTGTCCCTTTTCTTGCTGAAGATCTAATAGCGATCCGTTACCGATCTCACACCGATCTTGCATCGGTACATGAGAACATTACAGTTAGCAAGATACTGCACAAGAAGAAAAATTAGGGATTAGGGTTTACCTTGTGATTAGACCCGGAAGGACGAGCAGGAGACCGCTGGTCGCCACCTCCGCCACCTGGAGACCCGGGAGGGCGCCACGCTTAGAGCCGCGGGAGGAGATGCGGAGATGCGCCGAGCGAGGATGCGCGATATGCGAACAGGTACACGGGTGGGGAACGTTCGGGGTGGGGGAATTGAGGGCGGTAAGTGAATGGCAAATGTGGTTAATTTTCAGCAATTTCGATGGGCTTGTTTTATTTGTGCGTTGGATTTTCGCCTGTGGGCATCCAAAGTGTTGCTTCACAGGTTGTGTGCAATTTCAGTTTCACTACTCTACATATCCATAGATGACTTTTTTAGAGTTACGGTGTTTGGTTTAACTGTCACTCCTTTAAATGAGAATCGGGATCTAGATCTCTACCAAATAGATCCTAAGGCTCTGTTTGGTACGGTTCCAGATTTTACTAGAAATGGAAACGGTTCCATATTCTTGGTAGAAACGTTTCATGTAAGATTCTGTGAATCGGGTAGAATGGGGTTGAGAGCGATTCAATCACAGAATGGAAAAAGAAGAAACTATCCGAGGAGAATCGTTTCGACCTTTAGCCCGTTTGGTTGGGTTTCTTCCAGAATCTAGTAGAAACAGTCCGGTTTCAAGTTGCAAAACGGGGCCTAAATTTAGCCAATATTACTATTGCCTGAGCATCTAAGTACTTTGATTCAATGTTCATGCTCTATAATCTATATTCATGAATGTCTCTGGTGATCATGCTGCATAGCTGTGTAGGGCTTCGATATTTTCATTTTGAAGATGCCATTTGGTGCTCTTGATTTTCAAATATGGCACTGGAACTCACATACTATTGCACTGAACTCAGTTTAGGGTCCTATATGCAGTTAAATATGTTGTGTTTTAAGTGGATATACAAAACAACACTATGACAGGAGACACTATGCATATATACGTGAATGTAAGAAGCATGCATAAATTAGAACTGTCCATGACCATCATATAAGTGAATGGTGACCTAGAGCCATTTTATAGAATTAACCCACAATGCATTGTCGCGTCTGTAAAATAAAGATAATTATAAACAGTACCTATGAAGATTGGCGTAGTTCTGAAGAAACTAATAAAAGGCCATACTTCAACCAAGATAATCAGAAACAACATAAGCACCTCTCAGAAAGAAAACTGCAGACAGATGATTCAGAACACAGTGACAAACTGACAATTCAACCAAGCTAATAGACCAGTACAACACTAAATCAAATTGCTGTAACTATGCATAGCATTTCATTCGGATGGGGAACTGCGGATTGCCATGCTAAAGTTGGTATACCCTATCTGCTAGTGGGTATCCATATATCTGCATATTCAATATATACTACTCTATGTACGTGTGCACTATCCGTATATTTTTATCTGTTTCTGACTCAAATCCGTCACATATCCGTCCTAAGCTTGTGTCTCGAATAATCCGGATTCGTATCTATATCCAGCTATCCCATATCCAGTTCCGAATACGGAAAAAAATGTGGCTTAGGATAAGGAAAAAACAATATCCATCCGTATCCAGCCCGTTTTCACCCTAAAACCCCATCCCTAAATTCCTGCTCAAGTGACTCTTGCCTTCTACTTTGCACCTTTGGTCATAAGAGATAAGAAGAATCGATTGGTGTTTAGATGATTTAGGATAGCGTATTGCGACTTGGGGTCTAAACTGGAATGGTTTTCTATTTTCCGTTTGAGATAGGATAATTATGTTGTTGCGTGTTAGAAATCTAAGGGTTAAGTCTAAGTCTTTAATCTAGTCTAGGTCAAGATCACAAATGCGAAGCATAAATCATTAGTTACTAACCTGGTAAAGACAAAGACGCAATTAGTTGTCTCAGTTAGGGTTTTGATCATCGGTGAGGAAGGGTGAGTCGTCGGGACCTCCTTTGGAGCTGATGGCGAGGACGAAATCACTGTGAGCTTGACAGCGGTGGAAAAGGTCTTCGTCAACCTCGAACACGAAAGAATAGATCGGATGGATCTTCGTGTAGAGGAGAAGCTCGTTCAGATAACCCCGAAAACAAGAGCCGGCCTTACCCCATTTTATTCTTGCGCTGACTGACGGGACCAAAACTAAATCAGTTTTTGGCATGCTCCCGATCAAAGCGCGCCCATAATCGTGGTGATTAGATCCAAAAATTTCAAAGTTAGTTAGTTTGGCCTGAGATCACTACTAAAATTCTTCCACTTGATCAAAAGGCTAATAATATAAGTTCATACTCAACAGAATAGTACACCAAGATAAAGTATTACAGCGATGTTGACGCTAAAAACTTGAAGTAGGGTTTTCAACTTCAAACACACCGGTCGAACACCGGGTTTAAGCGTGCCAGTCAATTTGATCTGTAATTGACAAGGTACAAAATTGTAAAATCAATCAAAGCCGATAGCGAGTAATTATCGTCGGCGTAACTCTAGTCGGCTAAAAGCTGATCAGGGGATAACTAGATTAGCCGATCAAGGCTAATCCAAGGGTAAAGGTAGATTGGCTTTGAGAGGCGATGCGCAACAAAACAAAGCGAACCAAACCTGAGGCGAAATTGGCAAAATCAACAAATTGGCGATGCGCAACTCTTTCTTGATCTCGTTGACTTACAGAGGAAAGCTTACAAACTAGAAAAAAACTACGAAAATTGTAAAAAGGATGTTTGTAGTTGTGTTGATTGGTCCCTTATCCTTCTGGCTCATGCCTCCTTTTATACGCTTCAGCCGATACGAGTCCCTCGTGTACATGGCAACCTAATCCGTATCGGCCACAATTCAATCTCCGGTTTCCAAATCCCACGCGTCGTATGTGAAAGTGCATCTAGGCCCCTAAATTGGTTTTGGTTGATTAATGACAAACGATTAAAGGGACTAATGTCTTCAATGAGCTTGTGAGCAGGTAAAAGGTTCAATGTGAGATCTTCTACATGCGAAGGATACCCTCAAACGAATATAAGCGAGTAAAACGACATTGTATTCTTATTTTCTATGTTTTGTGTTGTAGGAATGCCGTACTATTAAGGGGGATGCATCGTAAATGATCTAGGATAGTCTCTATGCTCAGATGAATGTTGCTTTAATTCTTGTTGAGACCCTAAGTCACCGCGCATGCACCGGAATGTGTTTTTATCAAAGTTCAAGTCGGACATTCCGATATTACATCGGAAGTTCCGATGTTACCGAACATTCCGATGTGCATGCTTGCTTTAGTCCGATACGTTGTTGAAACTTTCTAGGATGCTCTCTGTAAATATCGGAGGTTCCGATATTTGACATCGGAAGTTCCGATGTGTTCAAACCTGAAAAAGGGAGCTCTCTGGAATTATCGGACATTCCGATATATTAGATCGGACATTCCGATGTTAAGTCGGAAGTTCCGATGTTTATATCGGACAGTCCGATATGGACTTAGAAGCATTTGTCAAAGTGCCTTTCTGGGAACATCGGAAGTTCCGATATAAGCATCGGAAGTTCCGATGCACCTATTTCGACCGTTGAAGTGCGCTCGAGTTCTGAAAGTTTGCACATATCGGACATTCCGATGTTGACATCGGAAGTTCCGATATGCAGCTGAGTGGGTGTATAACGGCTAGTTTTTGCAAGAATCTATAAATACCCCACTCCTCTCTCATTTGAAGGTTACACACTCATGTTGGCAGAACTCTAGAGCACCTTGAGCACTTTCTAGCTTTCTCTTGAGTCCTCCTCTTTGATCTTAGGGATCATCTAGAGAGTGAGGACTAGAAGTGAGATCTAGAGCTTGATTAAAGAGCAAGTGTCATTCATCTCGAGCATTAGAGTGTTCCTCCAAGATCGATCAATGGTGCATTTGTTACTCTTGGAGGTTGAAGGACTCCTAAACGGTTAGGCGTCGCTCACGAGCTCCCAAAGGTTGTGGGACGCCGTGAGAAGTTTGTGAAGGCCGGCTCCGCCTCCGAAAGGAAAGGAATCAATAGTGAAACCAAGCCTCAAGTGCGACCGAGGTTTGGGAGGAAAGGGTTGGAAGAGACCCGGCTTTTTGGAGCCTCCTCAACGGAGACGTAGGATTCCCTCAAGAATCCGAACTCCGGGAACAAATCCGTGTCATTACATTTAGTTTACTTAAGCTTGTTTCCTTATTACTTTGATCTAACCTTCTCAGATTGCTTCTCAATTTCATTATTTTCAGTTGTTAATTGTCCGTGTCAAAAGTCGATCGGACATTCCGAACTGGTATCGAAAGTTCCGATTAAATCGGAAGTTCCGATCCAACACCGGAAGTTCCGATACTCTTTCCGCTGCGACAAATTTAGTTTATTTTTTTTAAATTGCCTATTCACCCCTCCCCTCTAGGCAACTTTCTCATCTTTTCAGTATGCTTATCAAACTCCATATTCCGTATTGGGCCGATATTTCCATATATACCAAATTCTGGTGCAAACATATGCCCCCCATTTTTGGAGGATAACATGTTATCTTTCAAAAATCGGCTTCTGCCATCGGCTTCCTACTTAATCGGTAACTCCTCGGTAACTGCTCCATTAATAGCACCATGAAAATCTCGGTGCGCTTTTAATGCACATCATATCGAAACTTTTCCTGCCTTTTCACCTCTTTTTACCACGGTATAAATATGCGGGTCCCTCCACGGGCACTTCTACGCTTCCAAGCTCTCGCACTCTCAAGAATCGGCTTCTTCTTTCATCAACCCTCTTCATCTCCTCACAAGTCGACTGAATGGACTCTTCTCAGGTATTCATCCCCATTCCCAACAGTGATGATCGGTATTACTTAGGACCGGTAGGAAATATAGAAGCCGACACAATCATTAACCAGGAGGTTCCTCGACTAGCTTTATCAGCCGCTGGCTATAATATAAAAGAGTGGAGTAAGAGCTTCAGAGCATGTAACACCCTAGTTTTCGCTTTCTGAAGAAAAACCTAATTTAAATTAATTAAATTCAAAACTTGGAGTTTATTTGGTGTTTATATTAACCTGGCATCCTTTCCCATCCAAAATCGGGATTTAAATCCCTTCCGTTCGAAAAATCAATTTTTCCAGTTCCCGCCGGTACCCGAAATTTCACCCGAGTCCAAAAATGCTCCAAAAATCCCCAAACCACTTCTAAAGTGTTCCAAATATTCCAAAATGATTTTAGAAATTATTCCCCGGATTTTTGGACCTCCGTTCCTATTTTATCGCGCGCGGCTTTTGTTTAATGCCCGCAATTCGCTCCAGAATATTTAATTCCACAAATTTCATCCAAATTCAACCAAACCAGTTTCATCGCGTCCCAAATAATCTAAAATGGCTCTAGGAATTTTTCCGGAATTTTTAGGCCATTTTTCCTAATTTTTCTCTAAGGTGGTTTATTCGCGTAAAAGAGAACCAACCGGTGCTTGCCACGTGTCACTGCTACAGTAGTCGTCTTCAACCTCCAGCTCAAGCAAAGAACAGAGAGCTTGCAATGGCTTCCAATGGCTAGGGCACTCTTCAAATCCTTGTAACTCCCTCAATTCAACTCCAAAACGCGAACGGCCGGTTCCGTTGGAATCGTAGCGTCGGTCTCTTGCCATTCCCTACCCTCACTCGCCGTCAAGTTCGCCGGAAACGGCCGCATTCAAGAAAAATGGAAATCCACTTAGTTGCCATTAACTCATCCGTTTCACCTCCAAACGCCGCACCACCACCTCCATCCACTCCGTATAAGTATCCCCTTTCCGGGAGTGTGCTCCCCTTTCCCTCTACTCCACGCATTTGCTCGTGAGATCAAGAAAACCGACGGTGTGTCACACTTTTCCGGTGTTCTTCGTGTTCTTGCTCATAGATCCTTCTCCGGTGAGCCATTTTTCATGCCACTTGGTTCTTTGTGACCGTGGATGAGTCTAGCTTCTAACCCAACCATCAATTTTAGGATTTCTCAATCGTGGGCGACGAATTTGGAGCTTTTGTGCATTCGGCCGAACCTCCGTTCTTCGTCGATTTCTCCGATTCCGGTGAGTTTTGGTTCAATTCCTTCCTCCTAGATGTCGCTAAGGATGTCATCTATTGATTCTAGGCTTTTGTTTGGATCAAATCCGTGCGAAAATGGGGCAAAAATCCGGTTTTTGGAAGCAAAAGAGGGCTCTGTTGGTTTTGCCAGGTTCTGTACCAAAAATTCTCGCAAGTTACTGTAGCAAATAGTAACTTTTTCTTTTTCTTGATTTTCCATCATTTTCCAACTTCGAACGCTTATAACTTTTGCGTCCGAACTCCGATTCACTCCGTTCAAATTCCTAAATTCATCTAAATTCAAGATCTACCTGCCAGTATAATTTTTATAATTTTTAGATTTTATTTTATTTTTGGTTATTTATTGGTGTCTCATTTTGCGCGTAGCCGAAGAATCCATCGAAGCCGCCGACGCCGTCGCTGAGCATCAAGTCTTCGATATCTTAGCTGCTGGTGAAGGCAAGTCATAGTCCTTGACCATGTTGAACCTAGGTTTCCAAAAGTATTTTTGTTTCATACAAATGCATGCTATTTGTTTACAAGAATTATTTACGGGAATAGTTAAATACCTGATTACCATAATGACACCTTGAATCATTGAAATGCCATGTATCCATTGTCACCCTAGGTTGGGTCATTTACTAGTTGGATATGATTGTAGTACCAACATTAGGTTATCGTAACTATGCTTAGACATGCTTAGTTGTACGATGGGTTCATGTCACATGATGAATTAATAATATTGACTTAATGAGATATGAAATCGTGGCGGGTAGCCACCGTTGTAAAATTGTTGTACCCTGGCAGGTTGTGTCATTGGTCTTAGTTATACAAAATTGTTTTCACTCGGGCAAGTGATCGTGGCAAGAAAGGGGGTGCTTTTAGCACATTTGGGATGTGGTTGTCTTGCTCGAGTATACTTAAGGACTTAATCTTGTGCGCCATTGAACTGGCCTAATCAGTACAACCACATGTCCGTGACAGACTGGCCGATTAATTTGCAATGTCTAAATTTAAATCTTGTTGTGGTTGTGTGGGTTCCGGATGAGACGGGTAGACTCACAAGGCGCAAGAGGGCCCCGAGGTGAAACCTTAGCGGCAAGACTAGGTTTATACAGAGCATTGTAAAGGCCTTGTTATGACCTCTCTGCCGACACACCATAGGAAGTGTGTTAATTACGTATGGCAATAAGAGTTGATCATATCTTGTGGGTAAAGCTGTACAACCTCTGCAGAGTGTGTGTTAAACTATTCGAATAGCCGTGTCCGCGGTCATGGACGTGCCTGGGAATTTCACACGAGGTATATTGTTTTTTTTTAGAAAATGTTGAAGGTTGGGTTTGTTGGGAGTGAACAGGGAGGTCACTATTGTTTTCGATGTCAAATTATTAACACCGTTGAGTTTAGTGGTTGATAATGATCTAGTTGGTAATGGGTGATGCCTCACCAATCTTGTGTTGTTGTTTACCATTGATTTACCAGTTGTTATTATCTTTGTCAATTATGCTTTGAATATATACATTGTATTTACATTCAAGTTATCGCTTTCTGCAAAATAACCCTATGGTTATCCTTTGTCAAGCCGTACATTATTTGCATCATTCCCTGCGGCTTGCTGAGTACTTTTTGTACTCACGGCGTTATGCCTTTGTTGATCGATTCTTTGAGGAGAACAGGGAAATACTGAATTCTACGAGGAGGAGTATTATGAAGACTACGTGAACTAGGATGGTGTTTCCCCAGACGATTGCCTGTGGCATGTCGTATGGTCCCAGTTATTTTATTTTCCGCTGCAAGAGTTTTATTTGTTTCTTAAGCCTTTACGGCACAGTTATGTAAACTTGACCATAAGGTCCGTTGTTACTATTTGCTACTTTCATAGTTAATTCGATAATGGATTGATATGTCAATTTTGTTGCCACTGTGTGCACTAGCGTGATCCTGGACTAGTGCAGTAAACACAGAGGGTTTCGGATTTGCAAATCCGGGTCCCGACAGAGCATGGCCGACAGCTCTTAAAGGATGGAGATCCTGCTACATTAGGGTATCGGGTCAGAAGAGAGCAGAGTGGGAACGGATGGGGATAGCCGAGTGCCTCCCTCTAAGTTTAGCTGATCCAGAAGCCAACGAGCCCCTAGTGGCCACGACATGCTACTTTTGGTCTGATTCTTTCAATGCTTTTCTTTTCCCAACCGGCCCGATTGGTCCAACCCTTCTCGACATAGCTCAACTATGCTGCCTCAGACCCGATGGTGAGCAGATATCGGCTTTTAGGGGCAAGCCAGGGTATAAGCTGATCCAAACTAAGGGTGAAGGATGGCACAAGTATATTCAGCACAACAATAAGGTTAACGAACCCATATCGGATGAGGAGCATGCTGCCTTTCTCAACTTGTGGCTAGACAGGTTCTTATTCTGCAGAGCTTCCCTTGGTCCGACTCAAGTTTATCAGTTGATAGATGAGCGATTGGTAGAGGGTCATCGGCTTGCTCTAGGGAAGATGCTACTAGGCGACGTTTATCAAATGATGGATGTCATACGGAGTCGGCTATTCTCAGGATTCGCACAGTTTGTGGTCGGCAATGTAGGAGGACCTTTATGCTTTGTACAACTATGGCTGCACTACTTGTTTAGCCGATCAATTCTCCCAGACCCCATAGATGACCCTGTTTTCCCTCGAGAGGATTACCCGGAAGGTGTCGTTCCACACTACACCGCCAGCCGATCTCCAAGGGATAAATACATGATGTGCTATGCTGGTGAAACGAAGGTAACTCCTGCCGGGATGAAGAAATACTTGATGTTCTTTTTGAACCTGGACAGTGTAATCTTCGGCCAACAGGATTTTTTAGCTATAGTAATATAGCCGATTACCAATATCCCTCCTTTTTGCAACTAGACGCTGACAGCTCCTCTATGCCACAATCGACGCTAGATCTGTTCAAGCTCTTCATTTCCCCCTGTATACTTCATGTGGGTATGAACACAAGGAATCGAACCTACCAATCATCCTACAAGTTTTATCACCCGTCGGTTTATGCCCGCCGATTGGGCTTTGGTCAAGTTATCCCCGGCTTCCCCCTCCTTGATCGGATTCAACCCAGGACTAGGGTAACGAACAAGGCGGTCGTCGAGATTGTTCTTGAGCTAGCCGATGATCTCCAAATTTCAAGACTCCAACACTTATTTCTCAACACTCGCCTATCGAGTTGATATACTACCTGGTGGTCTTCAGTTGCTGAAGCCCTTCTTGACTTATTGTAGTTGTGTTGATTGGTCCCTTGTCCTTCTGGCTCAGGCTTCCTTTTATACGCTTTAGCCGATCCAAGTCCCTCGTGGACACGGCAACCTGATCCGTATCGGCCACGGTTCAATCTTTGATTTCCAAATCTCATCCACCGTATGCTTATCAAACTCCATATTCCGTATTGGGCTGATATTTCCATATATACCAAAATCTGGTGCAAACAAGCGGTTAATAAAGTCACCACTGAAACTCCAGTATCTATAGAGTACAATTCTATCTCAATGGAATAACTACTTATTCTTAACAGGAGTTGGTTTGTTCTTATGGTCCTCATTTCCAGAATCATAAGATTTCCAATAAACCCATACCGGCAATATGCTCTCGAAAGAGACTGGGTGGTAAGCCTTTAGTAAATGGATATGCAAGCATAGACTTAGTGCTTATATGCTTGACGTCAATTGTCTGATTCTAGATTCTATCTTTCACAATATGATGCTTCATGTTAATGTGTTTGGCAGCACCACTTGACTTATTGTTACTCGAATAGAAAATTGCGGCAGTATTATCGCAGTATATGGGTAGTGGTTTAGAAATATTGTCTACCACTCTTAATCCCAGAATAAAATTCTTAAGTCATACCGCCTGTCCGGTAGCCTCATAACATACCACAAACTCAGCCTTCATCGTTGATGATGCAGTAAGTGATTGTTTGAAGCTTTTCCATGAGAAAACTCCTCCTGCAAAGGTGAATATATAACCTGACATGGATTTCTTAGTATCTACACACCCTACAAAGTCAGTGTCTGAATAACCTACAACCTCAAGGTTATTAGACTTCTTATATGTGAGCATGAAATACTTAGTGCCCTGCAAATAATGCAAGTAGTGGTCCAACTCTGGATTTGATTGATGTCTGCCAAGCATCCCAGTTATGAATGCTAAATCAGGGCGAGTACAAACGTGAGCATACATGATGCTTCCGATAGCTGAAACGTAAGTAATCCTCTTCATCTAATCAGTTTCTAATTGATTCTTTAGACATTGGAATGTTCCAAACTTATCGACCTTAACAATAGGAGCATGCGTGGCAGAGCAGTTATGCATATCATATCTTTTAAGCACTCTTTCAATGTATGCCATTTGGGATAGCTCTAATATCCCTTAGATCTATCTCGGTGAATCTCAATGCCCAAAACATAAGATGCATCACCAAGATCCTTCATGTCAAAGTTAGCGGAGAGAAATCTTTTAGTCTCATACAACATATCCTTATCGCTGCTGGCCAATAAGATATCATCCATATAAAGCACTAAGATAGTAAATTTGCTCCCCTTAATCTTAATGTATATGCAATTATCCACTTCATTCTTTTTTTGAAACCAGAATTTTTTATAGTCTCATCAAACTTAAGGTACCATTGCCTGGACATCTGCTTTAGTCCATATATAGATTTCTTAAGTCTACATCTCATATGTTCCTTGCTTCCCATGACAAAACCTTTTGGTTGAGCCATATAAACATTCTCATGCAAGTCACCATTAGGGAACGCAGTTTTAACATCCATCTGATGTAGCTCTAAATCATAATGAGCAACAAGCACCATGACAAATCTTAGTGAATCTTTCTTTGAGATGGGAGAGAAAGTATCAACATAATCAATCCCCTCTCTTTGTGTAAACCCATTTGCTGCAAGCCTTGCCTTGAATCTTTCGATATTTCCGTTAGAGTCATGCTTAGTTTTGTAGACCCATTTACAACCTATTGTTTTGACTCCATCAGGAATTTCTACTAGATCCCAAACGTCATTAATGCTCATAGACTTTATTTCATCCTTCATGGCCTCAATCCACTTGGACGAATCCTTAGTCATCATAGCCTCCTTAAATGATGTAGGATCATCTACCTTCCCTATGTTATTTACATCTTCATTCATGTATACAACATAATTATTCGGGATGACATATCTTGTTTACCGCTGTGATCTTCTTAGTGGTTCATTAGTTATCACAGGGGGCTGTTGAGGCTCATCATTAGGTGCTGTATTGTTGATACCTGAATCCTCAGGTGGAGGCCCAACTTCAAGATTCTCAACTGGAGGTATAACTGTATGAGGTACATGAATAATAGTCTCTTGGATTATCGGTAATGGTACATAAGTCCGAACCTCCTCAAGATCAATCTTCCTAGCCTATGAGCTCCCACTGGTTTCACCATTATCTAAGAATATAGCATGATGGGTTTTCAAAAACTTAGTAATACGATCTGAACAATAAAATCGATATCCCTTAGATCTTTCAGGATATCCAATAAAATGGCAACTTATTGTCTTATGATCCATTTTTTCCAATATGTGGATTAAAGATTTTAGCTTCAGCAGGACAACCCCACATACGTAAATATCTTAAGCTTGGTTTCCTCCCAGTTCATAATTCATAAGGTGTTTTAGACACTGATTTACTAGGAACCTGGTTAAGTATATGTGTGGTTGTCTTTAATGCTTCAATCCACAAACCAATTAGAGTAACTCATAATGCTATGCACCATATCCATATGGGTGCGGTTGCACCTTTCAGCTACTCCATTTTGCTGAGGTTCACCAGGTGTGAAATATTGGGCTATTATGCCATTTTTTGAAAGAAACTTAGCAAATGGACCAGGAATTTGTCCATAAGGAGCATGTCTCCCATAATATTATCCTTCACGATCTGATCTCACTACCTTAATTTTTAAGTTATGCTGATTTTTTTTATTTTAGCCTTAAATATTTTGAACTTATCGAGTGATTCAGATCGATCACAAATGGGAAAAAATATAACCATAACAGGAGAAATCATTAGTGAATGTGATAAAGGAGTCATACCTATCTACTAAAGTTACAGGAAAAAGTTCACATATATTAGTGTGGATTAAGGCCCTGTTTGGCAGAGCTCCAGCTTCATCAAATTCGTAGATCTGGTGGAGTTGGGTATTCCTAGCTCCACCAAATTCGTGAAGCTGGAGCTATAAGTATATTAAGAGTGTTCAGGTGGGTCATCTTATTTACATTTTAGAATAAAAATATAAACTTAATTCCCTTTATTTTAGCCTACAAGTTTCAGATCTGAGGTGGAGCTGTGATCTGGAGCTCTGCCAAACAGTGCCTAATTCTAATATTCCTATGCTTTGTGTGGTTCCTTTCTTAATTTTTTTTACATATCCCCCCCTAATACAATTAATACAATGGTCTGAGTCAGAGAAGTCTAGAGGGTGGAGTATCTCTTCCTTAATAAGATGTTTCATTCTCCCCTTTGAAATGTGACATAAATGACAGTGCCACACTTTCGATGAAGTCTCATCACCTAGACTTTGCTTTCGTGGCATCACACACATTCATTAACACAAGAGATTCAGAGAGAGGAAGTATATAGAGTTTGTCTCATCGAATCGTGATACCAACATTATTAGAATTAAAATTTACAATGTATTTATTGTTTCCAAATATACAAGTAAAACCATCATAATCTAATAGAGAAACTGAAATAAGGTTTCTCCTCGTGCTAGAAACATAAACAACATTGTTTAAATGAAGGATAAAACCACCATCTAAAGCTAATGATGTTGTGCCAATGGCTTCAACATCAGCCTCCTTTTCATTAGCAACTCTAAGGCTTTGCTCCCCTTTCTTAGTGTCCACACGGTAAGGAATCCCTGCAATGAATTAGAAACATGCATAGTGGCACCAGAATCAATCCACCCAGCATTAGGGGAAAAATCAACATAAAGGGTTTCATCAACAGTAGTAATTATGTCGTTACCCTTCTTAGAGAGCCACTTCATGAAACTCACATTGTAACACCCCGGCACCAAACGTGCCCAAAGTGTTACCAAAGCCCATCACAATTTCTAAAAAAAAACCCGGCAAGATCTCCCCTGCTAAAAGGACATCGACTCAACAAGCAAAGAGATAACAATATGCCATTCATGAGAATAAACATCTAGGGATCTAATTAAAACATCCTAGCAGATAAATCTAGCAGTTATTAATCTTACCATCACGAAGATCACAATAACCACAACCACAGATGCTTTAACACAATAGAACCAACACTAAATGCCAGCATGCAGCTCTCTTTCAACTACTTACATGAAATGGAAGATTAACTAGAATACATCACATGGCAGACAAGAATCCATGAATGTGCCACTAACTTAATCTCTAGGATGAAATTTCTCCAACTATTTCATATGTTTGGCATGGTGTGTGACATGTTGCAGCTATATCCAAGGTTTCAAATCTCGTTTTGAGTCAAATCTCGGAGGTTCCCGAAATCCGAAATTTCGGCGAGATTCGGAAATTTCGAACAAAATCCGGACGAATTGCAAAAACCAAATTTTAAATCCGGTTTTTTTTTCTACCGAGAAATCCGAGATCGCGGCCAAGATCACCGAGATCTCGGCCGAAATCACCGAGATCTCGGCAAAATTAAACCGGCCAAAAATTGGTCCAAAACACGTCAAAAAATTTTGAAATTTTTTTTGAATGGTCCTGACACATCACTAATGTTTCCATAAAAATTTGAGATGATGATCAATCACGATGAATTTTTTAAAAATCTAACAGTGGTAAAATCATCATAAAAACCGTATGTAAAGTCAGTTTTTGATTTTTCAAATGTAACAAATGAACTTCTAATCATTTAAAAAGTTTTATATATGTTCCTATTATCCTATGTATTATAGAGAAATTTATACATGCGTATACGGTATATACTACTCACAAGTCTATACATAATGTGATTTACTGGAAGAGTAGTATACGGTAGGTTCTACAGAAAATTGTAACATGCAAACAAACTAAGATTCATGCATGGAGGACTATTATTGATAACAATTGTCCATAGTGTATTGTACATGCTTGCCATGCACTAGCAAAATTTATTACCGTCACTTCACAAGAGGAACGCACTTATCACTCGTCGTCTCAGAGACTTTGCTACATCAATTTCATAGTGTCCAATCCATAGTAAAATTGAGATTTTATAGTGTTCAAACCATAGTAAAGTTTTTCTTTGAAAATGATTTAGTGCTTGGCATATTAATTTTATGTGTGTTCAACCTTTTCTTTGGAAATGAAAAATAGTTCAAACCACTTTAGAAAATTTTGAAATTTTTTGTGAATGGTCCTAACACATCCATAATATGGTCAAACTGACTAATTGAACCGACCAAAAAATGGTCAAAAACACATCAAAAATTTTAGAAATTTTTTGTGGATGATCTTGACCCTAAATACAATCAAATACAGTGCACACAAATCAAAATCCGGTAAAAAACCCGAGATCTAGCCCGAGATACCCGAGATCTCGCAGAGAAATTCGAAATTTGAATTTTTTTTTAAATTTTTTGAATTTTCTGAGATTTTAAATCTCGGAGGGGTCCGAAATCCGAAATCTCGACTAAGATTTCAGAGTCCGAAATTTCAACCCCTGGCTATATCCCATCCCTTGATGTCGTCTTCAGATCACCTAAAATATTAAACAAAACAAGCGTGAGTCCAAGACTCAACAAAGTGTATCAGATAACCAAATCATAACCAAATAACGCATTTAAATCAACAACATGATCTTATCTCTTAAACAAATCAACAAGTACATAAACCAATAGTATCAACACTATTTACCTCCTTTATCTCATTGCTTATTTCACAAACATACCTCATTAAGCATCTTGGGAGGAGTCCATGACTCTATCCCGAATCCGCACATCACCATTAACACAATAATTATCATTAGCGATGCAATGCAATATGCATGCTCATAACGCCCATTTCATAGTTAATATCGGTATTATTGAGTGCACGCTCGTCGGCGTGCACCCTCTCATTCCCATCCATCGCGTGGAGGGGCCTACTCTTATTGTCTCGCTCCCATCCATCCCTGTGGATGGGACTACGAGGTAGAACTTTCGTGCTCACTACGTGTGAGCACAGAGGTCCACATTAGCATGGGTCGTCTCTTTCATTATGAATGCACAAATGCAAATGACATAAATAAATTGCAAACTACATTCATTTCTAACATTTGCATAACCATATCCAAATACGTGAACATCAGCCACTTCTCACATTCATAAGTTACCATTCAAACTACTCTAATCAAATTCAAGAGTAAGAACATGGTAACCCAACATTACCAAGTGGCCATCCACATGTACACATTATCATTATCATATCACATCCTATTGGAAATAGCATGGCGAGTAAATTTAGGTAATCAAGAGCAAGAATAAATGATCATCTATTGTTCGAACATGTACTTCTATCATCATCACATACTCATCATCTTAAACATGCTCATAAATATAACCATAATCGTTAGCATAATCAACATATTTATACTCACGCACATCATCATGGTAATGAGGCTAATCACATAGTTAGAACATTTAGATAACATTCATAAACAATTTCCGCAAACCATATTAGCATCATTTCTTAATTGATACACTTGCCTTTAACCTCACGAAGCGGTGTGGCGCAAGGTTGATGCCACCCCCGAAGCTACACCTCCTGAAAATAACATTTGCATACTCATTTTCAAAGGCTATATAGTTCACAACAATAAACAACACTTCTACATCCCATCTCAAAACAGGCCCAAATCCCAACAAATGGAATTCCAGATAGCAAGCACGCAAATGAGCGTATCACCCAAATGGCGTAACCAAACTTTGAGTTCTTGTGCCCTAAATGACCACAAGAGAGTGATTTACAATTATTCTACAGCCATTCATGCAGGAGATGCCTCCATAATTCTCAGCTCAGCAAAGAACAGAGACCATCAACTACTCAGTTAAATATGGACAACTTCACTAAAACTAGCATCTCCCAAACGGCTAGGCCAAAAATTGAGTTCTTGTACTCTAATGAAACATAAGAACACGAGCTACAACTTTCTCTACAGTTAAAGATTCAGGAGATACCCTCATCTTCGATAGTTGAGAAATTGAGTAGTGCTTCAGAGTCTCTATTCACATTCTTTAATTATTTCAGTACAGATTATAGAATTGGTCATCCTATGTGAGATGAGATTATGGGAGATCTCATATATATGCTATTTAATATTTTGCAGTGATCTGTAGAGAATTTATTCAAGCACACTCTTGTATATACATCAATTTCTGATAACTGGTGGCATGCAGCATGCTTGTAGTCCTGTTTGGTTACATGAATGTTCACTTTTCTGATGAACCTTCAATCCTTCTTTTGTTGATGTAACTAGGAGGCAAATAGTTCACCGCTGGACAAACATCTCTTCTTTTTGCGATGGAGGCCAGGTTTTTTCGGTTTCTGAATCTTGTTGGAGTCGGATTCAAAGCAAGGGCCGAGGCCAGAGGGTGAAGGCCGTGAGTTGTTTCTAAAACTAGGTTATAGCCACGACACGAGGTGCAGTTCACTGCTCCACCAGCCGTTCGTGTCTTCTGCTTCAAACCCAACATAATATGTTGTACCGGCATTGACAAGGATGGAGTACACCACTTTGCTGGTGCTGTTAGAAGTTGTAAGCCGCCAGAAGTGTACAAGGGGAAGGGCATATTATACATTGATGAGGTTGTAAAGCTCAAGCCGGGGAAGAAGCAAAACAAGTGACGCATGGATAAACCTCTCGTTTCGACTTCTACTCGGTTAAGATGATGTAGCCTACAACACATTTGTAGTGGCGCGGTTGCTCTCGTGGTTTTCTTGTACTGGATCATTGTTGCCCTAGTACCATAGTGTAGCACCTAATAATACGCCATACGCAATATGTGTGAATTGTCTCATTATTCCTTAGATGTTTACCTTCCGTGTGTTTGTTGTTGCTGCTACTAAGTTCAACTTTTCTAAACAACACTAAGTTCAATTTTTCCTGTACTGGACCTCTCGTTTGGACGGGTCTGTAAAATTGTTTTTAGTTTGTTAGGCTATAAAGTAGCTGTAGTTAGTGTAGTAACTTTTTTTCGATTTGCTGTTTAGCAAACTAGCCTTTTTTCTTTCTCCAGCTGACTCGACCTCGAAGGGAGGGGAGGAGGAGGCGGTGGCTACCGAGCGAAAAGCACGGCCATATTGTTTGAAGAGGCTTTCGATCGATCGGCAGTCGAAGCGCAGTCCCAAACAGTCCCAAACTATTGCGCCGTGAGCTGAGTTTGCATCGGAGGGAGAGAACCATTGCTGTGCCAAACCTGCCAACATAAGCTGACGTCGATGTAATTGTAACGAGAAGCCTGCTGGTTACACGTTACGGATTGATGGTCCGCGGAACCATGGAGTGCAGGATCAGGCTGCATTGTTTATTGAAACTTTTGCGTTGCATTATTGACCAAACCAACTTCCGACCATTTTCCAATCAATAGCTGCAATTTTAAAAAGGCCACGTTGAGCATACGCCCAATTGAGGTGAGCAGTGGTACGGCACAACAAAGCCAGCGCAGCTTCTGTTGGTTAAAGGAACAATACAATTCCTAAATTCCAAACATATGCCAATAGGATTAATTCGTAAACGGTCCACCACCATAATCATTATTAAGATGTAAAAGACTACGCAAAATATGAAAAAACACCAGAAACAGCTGACTTGTTTGAAATACCTGGGTTTTGTAGCATTTATCTAGCCCTTTATATTTTTTTTTTGTAAATCTAGTCCCTATGAACATATTTGTAAAAATAGCTCTCTCTACCACCGTGGAAGCGTGGCACGCGACACCTGTCCCCCACCGCACCCAGAGACCGGGGGGGGGGGGTGGCTAGGCTGCGGCAAAGCAGGACATGGCCCACCGCGGCATGACTCCTTCTGTGCTACTCGGGTGCGACAAAACTCTCTCCGCACTACCCCGGCGCGGCAGAATGCCTCTGCACACATGCACCCCCATGCGCACCTGCCCACACGCACGCACACACGCTTGCTCGTTCACCCACCTGCATATACCCACACGCGCCGCCGCGCCCGCCCATGCTCCACCGCGGTCGTCCGTCCTGCTGTGGCTCTGGCAGGTTTTGTGCTTCTCAGGCGGGTAGGGATACGTGTGGTTTGACGTGTCTTCAAGGTTAGAGAGAGAGAGAGAGCTCTATTTTTGTAGATGCTTGTTTCTTTGAGGAGTTTTATTTAAGGGATATTTGATTATTTGTCACAAAGTTAATTTGTACTTGATGATTTGCTACGCCATATTGATACGTGGTCTTTAGGTCCAAATGTCAATAAGATATAGCGTGGCGAATCATCAAATACACATTAACTTTGTGACAAATATTTATTTATTTAAAAGAGAGAAAAAACGAGTGACTGCTGCTATAGTAAGCTGTCCTAAAAAACTGCTACCATGTATAGGTGGGGTAGATTTCTTAGAGCATCTCCAGCAGAGCCCCTAAACCAGCCCCTAAACCTTAAAATAAGGAGTGTAGTAAAAAAAAACAGATCCAACAAGACCCTAACTCTAGCCCCTAAAATTAGGAGGCCCCTAAATTTGCCTCCTCAGTCCTAATTCCCAGGGACACGAGTACATCCCCTATTATTGAAGACAGAGAAATGCATGAGAGGCTTCGAGATGATTTTATTGAGCATTTGTGGACAATTCACAGCGCTTCGTAGTTTGATTCATTGTTCGGAGTTTCTATTTATCTATTTATCATGTTTTGAAAATTTTAAATTTAAATGTGAAATATCATGTTTTTAAATTGTAAATGTTAATATGCTTATGTTTTATGTATTACAAATATTTTTGATTGAATTTTAGTGGTGTCAAATGAAGATTATACATAGCGGATATGTCAAAATAGGAGAAAAATTAAAATAGAGACTGAGATTTAGGGGCTGTTGCTGAACTTATGCTCTGAAAACAAGACCCAAAAAAATAAAAAGAATCCCCAAATTTAAAATAGAACCTATTTTAGGGGGCCTTGCTGGAGATGGGATTCGCCAGTAGCCACGCTCGTAATTTCAGAATGTCTCGCAGTTGAAGTCCCGAAAAAATCCTCCAAGCCGAGAGGCTTCCCTTCTAATAGGCAGCTTCGAGACGAACCCCGCGACCCGTCCTCCCCCATCTCGCCGCCGCCTTCAACATCAGCTGCCCCCCGATCTAGCCATCGCCATGGAGGATGACGATGAGTTCGGCGACCTCTACACCGACATCCTCATCCCCGGCTCCGCACTCTCCAGGCCGCTGGCGGCCGAAACCCTAACCCAAGCAACCCCAGCCACAAACCCTAACCCTACGCCCACCCCCATCTCAACCACAGCGGCCGCTGCGGACGACGACGACGACGACTGGCTTCTAGGAGGGAATGACCCCGTAGCCGGGGTCGACCCGACCGCCGGCTGGGCAGACGAGGACGACGACGGCGGGGCGCCCCCCGCGAAGCGCGAGGTTGTTGCGAAGCCGCCACCCGGCGCGGAGGAGCCCGATCCGCTCTTGGGGGGCGGCGTAGGCGACACCGGGGCGGCTATACCGGGGCTCTCGTCGTCAGCGGCAGCCGGCACGGCGGGGAGCGAGGATTGGGATAGCGACAGCGAGGACGACATCCAGATCGTGCTCAACGAGACGGATGGCCGCCGGCAGCTCGGGGAGGACGAGGGCGACGAGGAGGATGGCGAGGACCTCGTCATCGTCGCCGATGGCCCCCACATCCCCGGTATGGAGGAGCAGGATTGGGGGGAGGACGCGGCAGCGGCGGGGCCGGAGGGGGAGAGGAAGGAGGGTGGTGAGCCTGGGAAGGCTGCAGCGGCGCCCGGCGGGAGGATTGGGTACAGTGGCGGCGGCCAGGGGTTCCATCCGCACCATTCCATGTTCAAGGTCAGTTATTTGGGCCAAGAAGCCGTACGATGCGCTCGGGCCACCCCCACAGAGGGAGACGGCGTAAACCCGGCTGCAACTCACTATGCTTTACGTTGTACTGTGTAAACTTCCTACCAAGTTTAGTTTCTTTTTTCTTTTTATATTCTTTTGCATTCTTGCTTACATTCGGACAATGTAAACTGTAAATGCATTTATTAACATACAAAGGAAGAAGAAAGGAAATACAATGATTTTGCATTTGTTTGCATTTGCTATTCCATGCTTCCATATATCAACTTTGAAGATTTGAGCCTTCTTAATGTGTGATCTTCGTGAGAAATACAATGATTTTGCATTTTCTATTCCATGCTTCCATATAGCAACTTTGAAGATTTGAGCTTTCTTAGTGTGTGATCTTCGTGCCGGAGTTCTAATTCTTCGTGTAGTCAACGATGTTGTTATCAAGATTGTAGCTTTGACGCTGATTGGTTCCTAAGCTTCAAGTCAGTGACTTCAATTCATATGCAGATGTGATATGGGTGAAGCCAACCATTTTGAAGATTGATGTGATCATTTCATGCTAGGAGATAGTGAGAAAGAGTGCAGCTGGTGTGCCTAGAAAGAGACAGGGGCACAGATTAGTTGATATAATCTAGCTCAAAGAGCAGTCACTATGTGGTTCCTAAGCTTGCCCATCAAGCCAAAACTTCAGGATGTGTCCTAAAAATTATATCGCTAAGGCTGTACATACTCGAGTTACCATACTCCTTGGCCATGCGTACTCAAGTCAATCTCCCTGAATATAGGGTCAGATAGTCCTAGTTAATTTTGTTTGTGTTAAACTCGACAGCAGAAGTCTCAGGCAAATTGACAATCAATTCCTGATGGGCGTGTTTTCCTTCCTTACAACTAACAAAAGGATGTACCCTACTTTTGGTGGGCGAAACAGTTTAACAATCCCATACTGAGCCTGTATAGAACTAATGGTCATTTGAGAGAGGTTCGACCCTTTAAAATCATAGAACTGTAAGCAATATTTTGATGATTCAACCCCGGATGTAACTATTGTGTTTGTTGCTAATGTAACAACACATTTTATCACCGGGGAATTTTGTTCTATGAATCCGTGAACATTACTGTTCATTTTGAGCTCTGACATAGCAAAAATCAATGTCACACAATATAATCATGTTCTAATGATTTGGGCATATTTGGATCATATCCTGTTTTGTTGTCTTCAGTTGTTCAGGAAACAATTTGCATTAACTTCTTTTTTGCTTTTTTAAAAAGAAACGTTAGCTTCTACAGAGTGTGCAGGTGATATTAGAATATTAGATAGTACATGTGCTGTTTATCTTGAAAATATAAGTTACTTATCAATCAACTTCTTATGTGGGATAACAAAACATTATGATGCACACCACACTTGTGTAAATCATTTCAGAATCTTACAGCAACAGAAGGCATGGAAGTCTCAATTGAGCATCAATAACAATTGTAGTTTAAGTTATTTCACGATCTGCATGATTTTTTGCATTCTGTCTATATGATTACTTGATTAGATTTTTATTTATCATGTCTTCTCGTGGCTTGCTTGTTAGTAAACAGATGATGTTAAGTACTTGAAAAGTTGTCTTTTAAGCCATGAATCGTTCACCTTTTTTGGTTTCTATTTTTTTTATTTGTTAAGCCCTCTTCTTACGTTTGTGTTGTTGATTCCTGCCTTACTCTCTGCAGTATGTACGCCCTGGCGCTACACCTGGGGCTCCAGTAGGTGGGGCTCCTGGTGCTCCTGGTCAGTTCCGTCCTCCTGGACCTCCGGGCCCTTTCTCTGGCCGAGGAAGAGGTGACTGGAGACCTGGTGCTGGTAGGGGCATGAATAAAGGTTTTCATTCAGGCTACGGAATGAATCCATGGGGTGGTTCAGGTCGTGGTTTTGGTGGTGGACTAGATTTCACACTTCCTCCCCACAAGTAAGCTAACTGGTTGACATACTAATAATAATAGTTATATTTGTGGAATAATTTTTGCTCCCTTACTGGAAATTCTGTTGCAGTTGTGAACATCCATCTATGTTATTGGTTGACCCATCTTTTAGTTCAAATTCTGCTGTAGTTGCGAAAAAATTCTGCTGTAGGGCTTAAAGTCCATAACAGGCAGCTTATAACTCTAATCTTGAAACGCACTGTGCTGAGAGTTGGGCATCCAGCTGCACAGTTGATCTTATGAAGTGCACCGAAACCATGTCTTCTATGAATGGTGTTATGCAAGCTGCTAAGCACTGCTCATGCTGACTAGCATAATGCGTCAGTACTTGGCAGAGAGTATGAATTAAGAACTAATTTGCACCTTATGCTATAAGTAGAATTAAGAACTAATTTATACCTTATGCTATAAGGTGCCTGGAGTTGGATTGGTGCTTCACATTATTTATATGACAGTAGTTCTATCTTTTAGTTCAAAGAGTTCAATCAACAATCAATAATTAAGACAGTAGATCGTAGGTGGAGGCTAGAATTTTTTTGTATGAGTTTTGGCATTAAGGTTTGTGAACTGGTATTAATTTATCCACAAAAACTTGTAGCAATATGTTAAGGCCTAGTTGTAGGTAATTGTCTCCATGGCGAGAAAAATGGCAAAAATAATTACTTGCTGGGTAAAAAAAAAAATACTGCAGAGCCTCTTACCAGTCTTGGGACCACCTTGTAATCAACTAAATACTAAGAAACTACATTCATGATTTCACATTTCATATTAGAAAGTAGCATGACGAGAGACACATACATGCTGTAGTTGACCAAGCTTTTTACTGCACACATATTCTTAGTTTGTCTAGAAACATTTTCAGTTGAATATTATGTGTTTATGCAATCATGTACAATCGAAATATATTCACCAAATTTATACTTGGTACTTATATTGATTCATTGCACATGGGCAGTCTTAAAGGCAAGAATCGGACATTTGGGTATTATTTTAAAATCCTCTGGCAGCTTTGGTACGCTTAGGGAAACTCAACCTGGTGCTTTGAATACACTTTCGCAACTCTCAAGCACTCAGCTAGATCACTAGAATCGTAGGATGGGGTTCTAGGATGGAATTAAGGAATCCTGGGTATGCCTTCCGTTGTTATTTTAGTTACATCTGGAGAACAATTCTATTTTATGCTCATTCATTAGTTTTCTTCTCCTAAAGATAATTTATTTGGACCAGGACAATTTTTGATATTGACACTGATACTACATTTGAGGAAAAGCCATGGAAATACCCTGGTACTGATATTTCAGACTTTTTTAACTTTGGACTCAATGAAGAGAAGTGGAAAGACTATTGCAAGCAGCTGGTGAGTCCATTTTTAACATTTGGTAGTGCATATAGCTGTTCCTTCTTTTAGTTTTCCTTTGTGAACTATTAGTATATTTTGTCACCAGGATCAACTACGATTGGAATCCACAATGCAATCTAGAATACGGGTGTACGAAAGTGGGCGCTCAGAACAGGTTTTCTATAATTCCATTTTGCAAAACATCGATCCTATGCTATCTGTAGACTCCTGTGGTGAACAATCTTTTATTTGCATTCAGGACTACGATCCAGATTTACCACCTGAGCTAGCCGCTGCTACTGGTCATCATGACATTTCTGCTGAGAATCGTAATAAAGCAGACAATGGGCATACGGATTTCAGTGCCCAGGGAAGAGTTCCTACAAACATGCGGCCTCCAGTGGTATAAAGTTCCCTCTTCCTATGGTATTTATGCATCTGTTTCACATTTTCATAATTTTTCGCGCCATGGATAGTTCTTTCTCAAGCTATGTTTTTACAAATTTATAGATGGTTACCTCTGTGCACTCACACAGCCTGTTATACACTTGTACATGCGCCACAAATCAATTCTGACACACTCAGCCGGGTGCTTCTTTTCAATAGTTGTGTGACTGATGGCTACCCATTCTATATTTTGAGTTATTTTTTTTTTCTTTTTAGCAACTACTTGAAGTGATGGTTTGATGACTTTGATTATGCAAAGCCAATCAACTATTACACATTTCATAGGTTTGTTTTATTATTGAGTGTGTGGATGTTACTGTGCACTCTTCGTACAAATAGTACTGGCATCCACCAATTTTTATTACTTCCCAATTATAATGATATATGGCTGTGTTCTGAACCATGCAACTTCATACTATGCGCACATCCTGTTATACACTTGTACATGCGCCACAAATCAATGCTGACACACTCAACCGGGTGCTTCTTTTCAATAGTTGTGTGACTGATGGCTACCCATTCTATATTTTTAGTTTTTTTTTTTCTTTTTGGCAACTACTTGAAGTGATGGTTTGATGACTTTGATTATGCTAAGCCAATCAACTATTACACATTCTATAGGTTTGTTTTATTATTGAGTGTGTGGATGTTACTGTGCACTCTTCGTACAAATAGTACTGGCATCCACCAATTTTTATTACTTCCCAATTATAATGATATATGGCTGTGTTCTGAACCATGCAACTTCATACACGCATAGTGTTAATTTCCCCTCATTTTTCCATCCCAATCTGTTTAAATTATATAGTGATGTGAATTTTCTCGCCAGATGACAGGGCGACCTATACAAGTTGAAACTGGTTATGGAGAACGCTTTCCATCTATTGATACACGTGTACCTCGATTGCGTGAATCGGATTCTGTTATAGAGGTAAACTGTCATCATGATTTGGCATATGTTATATTTTTTCTCACTTGGAGAAACTTGCACTGTTCTGTATGTCAGTTGATCAGTATCTTATGCTCTTTGATACTAAACATTGCCTCACTTTTCAGATTGTGTGCCACGGTCCATTGGATGATCCAATAGTTGATGATAGTTCACTGGACCAAACTGAGAAGGATTCTCAAGGAGGTAATAAAAGAACCCATGGTGTAGAGGAGGACAAGTCATATGCGTCAGAGAAGATGAATAATTCTCCTCTTGATTCCACTTTGGGAAAGGCAGAACATACGAGACGGTTGCCTATTTCATCTGAAGGTGATATGCTCACCACAGATGTCCATGGTCACTCCCCTCCGAGCTACAAAAAAAGAGGTTCTCCTCAAGGAGTAAGGTATGACATATCTGCAAACTCATAAGCGGACTAGTTAACTTGTTAATGCTTACTAAATTATTTAGTCAATGTTCCCATGCTCCCATGAATGCTTGTTCCATGATGAGATCACATCATGTCGATTGTTCTGCATACTTGACCAGGTTATGGGCAAGATGTTCTCACCTACAGGGCCAAGTAGCCAACAATTCATGCCACTATGATACTCCTTGAATCACTATTCACATGCACGATTACATCTGACGCGTTGATTGCCATCCTATGATGTGATGTTCCATATTGCATTTTGATACACAAATCCTGCAGTATTGCATTGGTTTCTTGCCCAACTTGAGATGCTTAGTATCTGGATTCTGGAGATCTTGAAATGATACAGGCAATAGGCATATAGCTGTTACTTTTTTCTCTGCCTATGCATTGCATTTCTTTTATCTTTACTCATTGTTTCATTTACTTTATTTTGCACTTCGATTCTCTTAAAATAGCTTTCCACAGCTTCCTTCAACCCCTTGTTTTTGTGAAAATTATATTACAATGCTTACCCCCAAATTGTTCTTTAAAGGTCATTGAAGGGAAGCTCACTGGGTGTAAAGTCTAGCCGAGAAATTGAAAGCTCCAATGAAGTATTACCTCACCAAACAACATCCTCAAAGAGACACTGTGATTCTCAGAGAGAGAACAACTCTGCTGAGGGCTCAGAAACTAAGGATGTCTCAGTAGGGTCGCCTGCTGCTGCTGATGAAGCAGCAGATAAGCAGAGCACAGAAGATCAGTTTGATGATAATGATGATAGGCTCGCTTTGGTTGATAGTGCGGAAGTGGATGGTGATGATGCTATCTCAGATTCTCACACAGTTAGTGAGACAAATGAGGGTGATAACTTGGTTCATTCTGGTAAAAAACGGAAACTGATTTCTAGAGTTGAGCAGCCCACTGGGCACAATAGTAGTGACCAGGACGAATTGAGGACACTGAATAGTGACAATAGTAGAGGGAGGTCTGTTAGCAGCAAAGATCATCAGAAACGGCTTGAATCTGGTGAAGAAGTTCTGCAAGATAGGCGGCCCAGGCGAGTAAATGATGTAAGAAGGCATCATGATGGAGAAGAACGCAATTCCCGTCGAAAGGACGAGGACCTTCGAGACGTCAAACCAGATGTAGAAAGGTCACATTTGTCCTCCAGAGGTAGGGAAGATATCCATCACCCTTATGTGAACAGAGATCGGGACATACGTGGTAGAAGTTATGATAGAGTAAGAGAGACCGAAATTTGGCAGAGGAGAGAAGACAATGCTCACAACAGAAGAGCTAAAGCGGAAGATTTGAGGCTCGAGTACAATGCTGAAGTTGCCTCAAGGCATAGAAATAAGGTGAGGCCCATTGATAGGAATGACAGGGATGAAGATCCTCATGCAAGGAAACGGTTGGATGATGGTGACTGGAGGGGCTCTAGACAACGAGAGCATGGTGATATGGTTTTGAATCGTCGTGAAAGCATAGATGATTCTCATATCAAGAGAAAGAAGGATGAAGAGAACATGAGGAGAATGAAACCTGAGAATAAAGATATAATGCATGGTTATAGAACAAGGGATGATCCAA
Organism: Rhipidocladum racemiflorum; assembly: GCA_036346355.1. Lineage (NCBI taxonomy): Eukaryota > Viridiplantae > Streptophyta > Magnoliopsida > Poales > Poaceae > Rhipidocladum > Rhipidocladum racemiflorum. The sequence continues at coordinate 11,797,721 of CM070573.1, read as the reverse complement.
ACAGAAGGAAGAGAGAGCGGGATGATGGAATTGATCAGAAAAGAAGAGATGATAGTGTTAGGATGCGGGAGAAGACTGATGATCGTTATTATCCCAAGCACAAAGAGGACAACTGGCGACAGAGAGAAAGAGAGGACAGGCAGAGGCCTAAGCATGAAAACACACTGACCCTTCAGAGAGACGAAGGAAGAGGAACTGGTCGGGGTGGAAGGATTACAGATGATAAGTTAGTCAGTAGTGGTAGGAAGAAGGATGAATCAAGATCTGCAGTATTAAGCAAAGAAACCCAAGAGCGCACCAGACAAAACGAGCCTGTGAGGAGAGATCAGGGTGCAGAAGAAAAGATCTTACAGAATAAAGGGCATTCTGATGTACATCCACGTGATGACAATTCAAATAACAGTGAAAGGAACTCCAGGCAAGAAAAAATAAATAATACTCATGACAACAATCGTCTGTCTAGCAGTTCTGATGTTCGCCAGGCGAGTAGGGATAGGTACAGGGAAAACACAAGAAAGGGCAGAAGTTCTGAGCCTAGTGAACAAGATCTTCATAGATCGAGCAAGAGGAGGCGTGAAGACCATGAAAGCCATCGCAGTGGGAAGGTATGAAGTTCTTGTTGAATGTAACTTTTGATAGGCATAGGCACTAGAAATTCAGTCGATTGGTCTCCTAGTCACCAGAAAGTTGGTAATGGAAGTATGACACAGCTAACTTTGAAACAGAATAGTGCTTTTTCAGTTTGAAGCTCTGCAGATTTTATACCTGCTGTTGTTACAAAAGATCTAGTGCGAAATAGTATGTGCTTATGGGGACGTGTACTTGATTCCTTAGAGCTTTTACTTTAATACTGATTGTGGTGGTTGTTTCAAGAGAAATTGTGTCACATCTTTGGTGACAAGTTGGTATTTCCTGTAGTCATCTGGGCCAGTCAGTAAATTTGTTTGCATAGCTCTTTTGCTGAGCGTTTTAATTATTCTGCCAAAGATGTTAGATATCCTAATATCCAATCCAAGTACCATTTTTCTTTTTAGTGCATTTGTTAAGTTGAATAGGGTTAGATTTGTTGGTGTGCTTATTTTACTGGTTGAGTGGCCACGCAACGTACTGCAATGGATCCCAAATAAACCATACCATACTGTCTTAAAACAAAATAAAGTAACATTTTTGTAAGTGCATTGTCTGTGCTTTGCTATGCGGAACTTGATGTGGTAATTTAATAAATCCGATAACAAAGACACCCAAAATGATAAAATACCATGGCTACACACGGAAGTGAAGTGGAAGGTGTTATGGGTCAACAGAGCCTATGAACAGTACCACGGTACTGTAGCGCGTGAACAGCACCGTGGGTACTGTAGCACACGGTCAAGGTTGATTGGAGAATAAGAAATCAAGGATTAAGTCAGATTAGTTACTATAGATAAGATTAGTTACCATAGATTAGAATATTGTTTTCTTAGGCTCCAAGTTAGACATCCTATAAAAGGGATGACATGTATCACTTTATGGAGGAAGCAATGAGTAAACCAAGTTTCTAGTAGATCAGGCGCTGCCATCGGTAATCGCCGGGTGGCTCCGTCACATGCCAAGGCGCTAGCCGATAACAGCTCGTTTCGTCGCGTCAAGGGCCCTATCTCATCCTCGTTGCGTCGCGACCGCGGCGCGTAACAATTGGTATCGAGCCCGACGATCCTCCTACCACAGTGACCATCGAAGATCGCATCTCCAACCTCCGCGCCTCTTCGATCGAAGGTCCAACGCTTCATCTACCAGTTATCGAAGGTCCAACGCTTCACCTCGTGCGAATCTTCCAAACTTCAACCTTGAGGACAAGGTTGATTTGCAAGGGGGGGATAATGTTATGGGTCAACAGAGCCTATGAACAGTACCACGGTACTGTAGCGCGTGAACAGTACCGTGGGTACTGCTTGTAGCACCTGATCAAGGTTGCTTGGAGAATAAGAAATCAAGGATTAAGTCAGATTAGTTACTATAGATAAGATTAGTTACCATAGATTAGAATATTGTTTTCTTAGGCTCCAAGTTAGACATCCTATAAAAGGGATGACATGTATCACTTTATGGAGGAAGCAATGAGTAAACCAAGTTTCTAGTAGATCAAGCGCTGCCATCGATAACTGGCCGGTGGCTCCGTACCCCTTGACGCGGACGAAACGAGCTGTTGTCGAAGCTAGCGCCTTGGCTGTACGGAGCCACCGGCCAGTTATCGATGGCAGCGCCTGATCTACTAGAAACTTGGTTTACTCATTGCTTCCTCAATAAAGTGATACATGTCATCCCTTTTATAGGATGTATAACTTGGAGCCTAAGAAAACAATATTCTAATCTATGGTAACTAATCTTATCTATAGTAACTAATCTGACTTAATCCTTGATTTCTTATTCTCCAAGCAACTTTGACCGTGTGCTACAGTACCCACGGTACTGTTCACGCGCTACAGTACCATGGTACTGTTCATAGGCTCTGTTGACCCATAACAGAAGGGTTGGTCTGACAAAAAATTCAAACATATAATGTTACCATAGTGAAGAACGACACATAGTTGAGCAGCACGCTTGCAACTTGCTGAGGTTGAGGTTGAGCTAGTGATCTCTCAGCGGCTTTGAGCAGCCCTGCAGTTGAAGAGTGGTCAACATGAGGGTTCATTAGTGTTTAGTAGTACCATATAGATCAGCAAAACAACAAATAAAGAACTAGTCAGATACAAGATAGATTTTCCCCTTAGGGGCATCAAGGCAGGATGTGAAGGAACAGATTTGACAAGCAAAAACACAATAAAAAAAAGAGTGACTACAATACATGTAGTTGTATTTTGTGCTACACAGGTTGGACTTTGGAGAGGCAGACGATTTTTCAAATAATGATCTTTTTAGTAGTAGAGATCACTACACAAGTTTTTTATGGGAACAGTAGAGGAGCCCTACTGAAAAAGTGTCAATAATAAACTATAAAATACATAAATACAAGCAGGATCACCAGGATCCAGAAAACCTCTAGCATATGTTTTCTACAAAATAAGATTACATGATAAACTGAAGAAAGAAGATCAACATTAGCACTACTGGGCAAGAACCCAATCAATTGTCACCATTCCACTTCTCCAAAGCATCTGCCATGCCATCCTGGAGGAAGTTCTGATTTTCAGCATTTCCAAATCCCAATAACAGCAACCTTTTCCACCTATTCTGTTTAGGGGGATTTTTTTTTTTTAAAATGCATTTATTTCCTTGAATCCAAATGTTCCAGCAGCTTAGAGCTATCAGCTCCGCAAAGAAAGCTCACGCAATACCATCTTGGGACTTTGCAAGAGAACATACCAATGATCTCTAGAGAATTATTTCGGTGAATTTTCATAATACTTACAGAAGTTCAGTAAACAACATGAAAAAACTAGTTACTGTGCCAGAATTGGGGTCTATGCATTATAATTTTTCTTTCCTCTTTTTTGTGTACTCCCTCTGCCCAAAAATATAGGACGTATTTGAATGGTCTTGTCCACAAATATAGGATGCATTTCATATTCCAATGCAAAATTAATATGATGTTCTCTCTATACTCCTAATAAATATCCAACTTTACTTTATATTCTCTACCTGCATGCATTGAATATAGTGCTTAAAGATAATAATCAGGGGTTGTCTAGTTATTTTCAATATCTCCTTGGTCTATTTGCCAATTTGCCAAGAGGAAATACACCCTCTAACTTGGACAGAGGGAGTACTAGGCAATTTAAAAACTTGTCTGGTCCCTTGCTTCATCCGCCATTGCAAAAGATGTACCCCTTGAAATCACAGGGGTCATTATGCATTTAAATCTTTGTTGTGTTGGCAGCAAATTGACACGTGTTTATTGATGGAGTACAATTGGCCACTAGAAGCTGTTAGGAGAGGAGAAGTGCAAGTGTGTAAGGGTAGTTGTATTGCAATAGCCCAATTGGCAAATTTAGAGTACATGGACACACACTAGACTAAACTCTAGAACACTAGGAAATACCACAAATACCCTTAACACCCCCCTCCCCCGATGCAAGGTGTATGCAATAGCATTGCATTTGGAAGATTTGACACTAAAATGGGGAAAACCCAAAGACTAGTCTTCAAGTTGTCATCGCAGTGTGCATCTCTTGAAACATGTATCAATTATCAAATGATCTCCCAACTGAGGTACATGCGACAACCCATAAAGCACAAAGTGCAGGGGCTGAGAAAACAGAGGCAAGCGGGAGCAAAGTTGACCGCGTCAACACGACAAAGAAGATGAAGCCAACACAAATAGAGAGAGCTATCAAATCAAGCTGAAATGGGTTAGAAGCATGGCGGCGTTGATCGAAGCCTGAGATGGCGGTGACGCAGTGTGGAAGAAGCGTGATCTTAGAAGCTCGGGGCGGAGGCTCAAAGAGGAGCGGTGGCTGTTGCCATGTGAAAGGGAAGGAGAAAGCCACGCTCGATCCAAAATGACGGACCGTGGCAAGCAAAGCAATCGGCTGACTGACAAAGATTGATGCACTAGCACAACATGGATGAACTCAAAATGAAGAGAGCGGTGGACTTGGATGGACGCAACGGAAACAAAGACTAAAGGAAATACTATCATCAGCACTAAAATAGCAGCAACGCATAAGGGCCTGTTTGTTTTTGCTTTAGATTCTCTAAAAGCTGATTCTGGATTGTGGTTATAGAGAAGCTAATTCTCTAAAAGCTGGAATCCAAAAGCACATATGAAGTGGATTGTGGATTCTAGTGTATATGGATAGACTGGATTGTGAAAATCGGATTCTAGAATAGAACTATTTGTTTTTTATTGAGCTTTTGGGGTCAGAATTCAGAATCAAAAGCAAAAACAAACATGCCCTAAGTACCGCACAAGCAGCCCAAAAAGTCAAATCTACTCACACAAGGCTAGCCCACATAGCAACAGTAGCAGCTCGCAGCACAACACAAAGTAGAGCACAAGTAGGTAGCGACCCGGTCCAACAAAAGCAATAGCACCACCAAGGAGAAGCCCAAGGAAAGCAACTAGCAAAGATCCTTCCATGCAGCAGCCCAAAAGCCAGGAAAGGCAGCAAAGTGAGCAGAGCTCTCTGCTCGCCCAATGGCAGAGAACAGAGGGGTGGCATCGAGATTGGAGGAGAACTCGGTGCAGATCTGCAGGAAGATGACCTCCGTGGTGGGCTGGCAGCAGTCAAGGTCTTCACGGGCTTGGAGCAGGGCGAGTTGAAGGTGGTGCAGGCAGAACTGCAGTAGCGCTGTGCTCCAAGAAGAAAAGGAGGACGACGGCAGTGCTCCAAGAAGAAAGGAGGGCGGCAGCGGCACTCCATGAATAGAGCAGCAGTAAGCGCTGCACGTGGGCACTGGCAGAAACCTCGCTGAGGAATGGATCTGACCGTGAGAGGTCTAGAAAAGACATAGGCCATGAGCTGCAGTGACGGCGGCCAATCGACAGTGACGGATATCGAGCTGACGGTGATGGGGATGGCTCTATTCGGCGAGGATTGAGCTCAATTCGATGGCGAGCAGATCTGGAGTGGCGGAGAAAGCGAGGGGAGGAGTTAGCGCTGGGGAGGAGAGGGGGCCAACATTGGGGAGGTGAAGAAGTTGCATGGGGTCGGCTGGGTCCAGTAGGATTCGACAGCGACGGTAGTGCTTGGATCGAGTGATGGTGGCCGGATCTAGTGGCCGCGGCGTCGGGCAACGCTTGGATTGAGTAGTGGCGGCCAAATCTAGTGGTCACGGCATCAGGGGTGACCGGATCGAGCGAGCGCGGCAATTGGGGCTTTGGGGACAGCCGGATCCAGCGGGCGTGATGGTTGGGGATAATGACCATTGTCAGATTTGGTGCCGGCCGAGGCAGGAAGGCCAGATCTAGAGGCAATGACCTTGGCGTCGCCAGATCCGGTAGCTTTTAGAGCGGGTAGGATCCAGCCGACATTGAGAGTGAAGCCATGGATGAAGCTGTGCCGTGCGCTGCAGCAGCTACTAATCTAAGCTACAGCTACGAGGTGGCTGCCTTCGGGAGTGGAGATTGCTCCTCCTGGGGGCAGCGGCAATGGAAGAACACACGTGGCGGCTAGGGTTTCACAACCCGCTCTGATACCATGTTAGGAGAGAAGTGCAAGTATGTAAGGTTAGTTGTATTGCAATAGCCCAATGGGCAAATATATAGAGTACATGGAGACACAAGACTAAACCCTAGAACACTAGGAAATACCACAAATACCCTTTACTCCCTTATCACCCTTAACAACTTCACTTAAAACTAAACCAGTATCTATGTTTCAATGACTGTTGTGCGGACTACGCAATTCGTGATTTGTTTGGATGATTATCACATGTGCTAAGATTACTTGCTTATGCACACTAATTTTTTAGAGAACATTCATATGAAGGAAAACTAATAGCTCTGGTTTTGAATGCATTTACTCCGATGGTTAAGAATCCTTGTAGTCTGGTAGATTTGATCCATGTGGACACTCATTTGGATTGTATCTGTAGTTTGCAGCATTTTGATCTTTGTGACATGAAATCTATAAAAGCATGGTACTGGTAAAATTAAGGAGCATCGCATTTTTTTCAAAGAATTTACTGCTACTCGAAAACTGTAAAAGCATGATACTTGTAAAATTAATTAGCATAGCATTTTTAGAAAGAAAATTAACTGTTTGGCCGGCTTATGTTTTGAGATATTTCTACAATTCTTTGGATTATTCAATCCCCTCAACACACATGCAAATACAACTTTGTATAGGTTGAGATGAAAGGAGTGAGCGAGCAAGAAAATAGTAGGGATCACGCTGCATCGTCCAAAAAGAGCCAGAATCCAAAACCATATGATTCAACTGGGAAACGAGGGGAAGAAGATGCCATTTCAGATGATGAAAACCTCGAGGATTCAAGAAGAGGCCGCTCTAAGTTGGAGCGATGGACGAGCCACAAAGAGATAGATTATAGTAATATTGATCGTGAAACTACACAGACATTTTCTTCCATCAAAGCTGATGCTCAAGCTCCCAGTGCTGATGAGTTAGGTAAATCTGAAGTTTCTGCTATAGTTGGTAATTCAGACCTCAAGAGCAGTGGTGATAATGGACAAACATCTGACAAGACGATCGAGGAGCGTGACCGACATCTAGACACCGTCGAGAGGCTCAAGAGACGAAGTGAGCGTTTCAAACTTCCCATGCCTGGCGAGAAGGAGGCACCACAAAACAAAAAGGTGGATGCTGAAATGCAGCCTCCCCAGAATGAATCTTCTGCTGCTGATATGGAAGTGAAGCTAGAGCGGCCGGCTCGCAAGAGGAGGTGGACTGGGAGTTGATTGGAACTTGGAAGCACATCTTCATCTAAGTTACTGCAGATCTCGTGGCAGATGGTCGTGCCTTTTGTGTTACAACTGAAAGTTGAATTGATGTATGATTTTTCTGTTTAACTTATACCTGTACGTGTAATCATAGACATGCTGATTTGTGGCTGGGAACTGGATATACTGTTTGTTCCCCATTCCTTTTCTCCCTTACGATACAGGTGGCCTAAAATGTGTGGCACTGGTGCCACCGAACTCCAGATAGTTACGAGGTTTTTATGGGAAGCAATCGCCTTGGAGTTTCCCAGTTCAGTCGACCGCTGCTTTGACAACAAATTTCTGGGTTTCCCAGGGAGCTACATTTTGAAGAAGCTGGAGCGGCAACGCTGCAAGTTGCTTTCTTATGAACTGCCGTTGGCCTGGAAGAATTGGATTTTGTACCATTCTTGTATTCATGTTACTTTAAAGCTATGGTGGTTGGATGTTTGCTATGTGATGTTGCCTGCGGAAGCAACCAATTTCAGCATCTTGTTCATGGATACTAGGTGATTGAGGACCAAGAGCTAGGATCTCAGAGCTGATATGACTACTAATTTGTATGCATGATATTATGGTAGACCTGTACATTCTGATAAACCTATTACTGGCGTGCATTAGATGCAGCAATAGAGCTTGTAGTGTAGACCTGTTGCATGCTGTACTGAATATTTTGGACTGAGCAATAATATAACTATAGGAAGTACTAGGTAAAGAGACATGATTGTTTACGTCTTGTAGAATAGCGATGTATGTAATTAGCTTGTGGAATTTTGCTTATTATACTGACTATAATGGCACAATGACCTCATTGAGTTTTATCACTATAAAAGTAGATGGCTGGTATGTATATTAGTTTTGCTGGGTAGTGACTAACACGTCTTATTAGTTTCTTACGATGTGTTGAGGAAAGGCCGCACATTGCAACTTTGCCTCTCTTCGCTGGTACTGTTAGTAAGTCGGGAGAAAGTGGGATGACTAATTTACGGCCATCCTCCGACGCTCGCGCGCTCACCTTCACGTAGAGCTTCATACACATGCGGGCCCAGTCCGGACTAGGTCCCAACTACGGTGCATACTTGTGTACACGGGTGCATGCATGTGTACTAAAAGGAGTACAACTTTGAAAATTTAAAATATAAAGTTTCAACTAAAAAAGATCAAAAAATTTCAAAATCAGAAAAGTTTCAACTCAAAATTTAAAATTAAAAAAAAAATTAATCAAAATATTTCAAATTAGGAAGTTTCAACTCCGAAAGTTTTAAATTAGAAAGTTTCAACTCGAAAAGTTCCAACTCGAAAAAATTTCAACTCAGAAGGTTTCAACATGAAAAAAATTAAAAAAAAAAAATTTTTAAATCAGAAAGTTTCGACTCGAAAATTTTCAACTTACAAAAACTTTCAATTCAAAAAGCTTCCAGTTCGAAAAGTTTTTATTCAAGTCAAAAAAACTTTTAGTTCGAAAAGTTTCGATTTAAAATTCAAGTCAAAAAAATTCAACCAAAAAATTTCAAATAAAAAAGCTTCTACTTGAAAAAATTTAAATAAAAAATTCAAATCAAAAAGTTTCAACTCAAAAAAATTAAATTGAAAATTTTCAAATCGGAAAGTTTCGCATCGAAAAAATTCAACTCAAAAAAGTTTCAGCTATGAAAAAAAATTTAAATTTCAAATAAAAAAGTTTCACCTTGAAAAATTCAAATAAAAAAGTTACAAATCTAAAAATTTAAATTCAAAAACTTTTGGTCGAACATTAGCTTCATTAGCTAACATGACATCCACGTCTCGTGAATGCTTCCTGCATGCATCTTGGATCCACATGCCACGACGGGAGGCGAAGTGCACGGATGGAGGTGTACGCGCGACTGTAAACTAACATTTCCGGAGAAAGCCTCGCTATGCTTAAAACTTCGCGCACTAAGGGCTGTTTGGTTTGAGGCCAAATTTACCAAGCCATGCCATAGCCAAATTTTGGTGCCCAAATTGGTGGCCAAAGTTTGGCCAACTTTTGGCTAGAAAATGAACTAGGAAAATTTGGCTAGCCAATGGAGAAAAGAATCTAGCCAAAATTTGGTTGCAAACCAAATGCTTGCCAAATTTGGTCAACACTACCAAAATTTAGCATGGCAAGCATTGGCAACAAATGGATACAAACCAAACAGCCCCTAAAGCACTTTCCGATCCCACAGTCGGCCACCAGGGAGGCTGCACCACCGCGCCAGCGCAGCCTCGTTTAGTATTGGAATTAATTCAAAATTAATTTAATGAATGAAGTCAAATGGGGTGTTGAGTTAACGGTATAAAACTTTAGTACCATATTGCATAGCTTGGTGGAGTGGAACCAACTTATAAAGGGAGCTCCATCATGGACTCTAGTATGAGTTGATGGCAAGGCTAGAGGTACACATGGTTAGCTATGTTAGGCTATGTACACACATGTGCATGTATATCGCGTGACACGCAGCCGTGACCGAGACGTGTTAAGTGTACATAACCTTTTTCCATGTGTACCGACTATGCCACATCACCTTATACCTCAACTACCGATGTGGTGCCATGGACTTGGGAGATGCACTTTCGAGTGCGGTTAGTCCGCTCGCCCATGATACGAGATTCCAGGGGCGGTTCTTGGAATCGTGCCGGTTTTATTTTCAAATTGTGGAAAACTTGCAAGGTTGAGACTATCATTAAAGAATGTACAACACGCTTATGTAATAAATAGGAACCTCATCAATGATTCTCTTTTATGTCGTGATGGCTATCGGCTAGTTTTTTAGTCAAATAAATTTATTATTTTGAAGTTTGATTTATTTATTGGCAAAGGTTATGATTACGTAGGTATGTTCCACCTTTCTGTTCTTGATGATTGTAACCTTGTGAACACAATATCTTGGTTGGCAAATAATGTTGGAGATGCAACAGTTTGACACTCTCGTTTATGTCATATTAATTATGATATAATTTCTCGTTTGGTTAATCTCAATTTAATTTCAAGTTTTCCATAATTAGAGGATCTAAGTTTGAGACTTGTGTGCAATCTAAGCAACCTCGAAAACCTTTCAAGGCTATAGGGGAGAAAAGTCTGGCACCATTAGATTTAAACCATTCTGATCTATGTGAGTTGAATGGAGTATTAACTAAGGCAGAGAAAAGATAATTTGTAACATTTATTGATGATGCTACTAGATATTGCTAACTAATCTACTTAAAACGAAAGATGATGCTTTGGAGTACTTTAAAATCTATAAAGCTGATGTTGAAAATCAACTAGAAAAAAAAATCAAATGTCTAAGGTCAGACAAAGAAGGAAAGTACATCTTTAATGAGTTTTTCTTGTACTGTGCGGAACATGGAATTATCCATGAGATGACGGCTCCCTACTCACCCCAATCAAATGGAGTGGATGAGAGGAAAAACCGAACGCTTACAGACTTGGTTAATGCCATGATGGATAGTGCCAATTTATCTATGCCATGGTGGGGGGAAACCATCTTGACCGCATGTTTCATCTTTAATAGAGTCCTCTCATCTAAAGGTGAGGTTACTCCATGTGAGGGATGGAAAGGAAGAAAACTTTCTCTTGGTTTCTTACGCACATTGGGGTGCTTGGTAAAAGTCAATGTACCACAGTGTAAGAAGCATAAGCTAGGAGCTAAAACTGTGAATTGTGTCTTTCTAAGCTATGCACAGCATAATGCGGCCTATAGATTTTTAGCAGTGAAATATGATATTTTTGATGTTTATATTAACACTGTTATTGAATCTCATGATGTAAGCTTCTTTGAGAATATATTTCCTATTAAGGATATTAGTGCATCCTTTAGTAAAGCATTCTTTAATCCATCTTTCGACCCTCTCATCTTTCATGGAATTACCATTGAGGAGAACAACAATATAGTAGTTCCACGCAAGAGCAAGAGATAGAGTTAAAAAAATCCTTTAGTGATGACTTTACTATGTATCTCGTGGATGATGTGCCCAAAACACTTTCAGAGGCATATGCATCACTCGATGTAGAGTATTGGAAGAAAGCGATCCAAAGTGTAATGAATTCCATTATTGCTAATAGAGCATGGGAAGTTTGTGAATGTCCTGTTCACTGTAAACCGGTTGGATGTAAATGGATCTTCAAGAAAAAGTTTAGACCCGATGGTACTATTTAGATGTACAAGGCTAGACTTGTGGCTAAGGGTTTAAACCAAAAGGAAGGAGAGGACTTCTTTAATACTAACTCACCTGTTGCTACTATTAGAGTGCTTCTTGCACTAATGGCTTCATATAAGTTTTACATTCATCAAATGGATGTAAAAACAATTTTCCTAAATGGAGAACTAGGGGAGGAAATTTATATGAAGCAACCTTATAGGTATGTAGCACCTGGACAAGATAATATGGTGTGTAGACTTCAAAAGCCTTTGTATGGCCTCAAGCAAGCACCTAAGCAGTGGCACAAAAAAGTTTGACAAAAGACCTCTGCCGGCTTTGTGGTAAATGAGGCCGACAGATGTGTGTACTATAGGTTTGGTGGGGGCAAGGGAGTGATTATGTGTTTGTATGTCGATGACATACTCATCTTTGAGACTATTATTAGTGTGATAAATGATGTCAAATCATTCTTGTCTCAAAGTTTTGATATGAAGGATGTAGGAGGTTGATGTTATTTTTAACATCAAGTTTATTAAGGGTGAGAATGAGATTACTTTAAAACAGTCTCATTATGTGGAGAAAATTCTAAGTCATTATGGGTACTCAAATTGCAAAATATCTCCTTCGCAGTTTCGAACCAATTGGTTGTTGGTTCAAGTAATCTTTCTATTGTGATTAAATTTGATGAGAATGCATGCTGCTATGAATGTGTTGTTTACATCTATGTATCAGTTGAACTATCTTGTATGTGTAGGCATGTCTTCTTTACTAGCATGTTTTATAGGCATGTCTTCTTTACTAGCATGTTTTATATTCTCTGAATATCTGCTTGCTGCTAGTAATCATGTTGTAGATGCAACCTTTAACGTCATATTTTTATTGCGTAACCTTGGAATTAAATTAATGTTATGCCATGTTAATTTTCCAATGTTTAGTTCACGGCATGGGCCACAAACCGCACCAACACTTGATGAGCTTCGGAGCGAACCTTATGAGGTCATTTCATAATATTATAATTTTATTAGGTTTTATAAATACATTATAATAGAAATTAATGGTCAAACCTGTTTTCTAGTTCATATTTTATGAGGTCATTTCATGCCTTTCTATATAGGGTACAATTCTTCACTGGTGTAGTCTTAAAAAAATATTTTTTTAGAATTAGTTGCTGTGCAATTTTTTTTATTATAATGTATTTATGAAACCTAATAAAATTATAATGTATTTTTTAGAACTAGCCGCTCAGCAAAAAAAACACTCAGGTGCTACAATACCACGCAGTATTGTAGGACAGTGAGTGCAGTGCCCCTAGGGAGCTGCTTCGGCCGATGCAACCTTCTTCGATCACTCGGGGTAGCTCTTCCCCACTCCGGGTAGGCTAGCTTGAAAGATAAGCTAACCACCTAGAGGGGGTGAATAGGTATTTAAAACTAAATTGATTTAATAGCAGCGGAAAACTGGTCAGAATGTCCAATGTGAGGATCGGAACTTCCGATTATAAATCGGAACTTCTGATGATGCACTCGAAGTATCCGATCAGTTCAGAGATTGTGAATCACGAAGCTAGTCAAGTCTAAAAGCAAATTGATTTCTATTTAGCACTAGTTGATACCCAACAACTTAGAACGCTAGCAAGATATAGCACGTCTAAGGAGATCAAAACAAAGATAGATGTCTAAGTAAAACGAAGTGCACAATAAACTAGAAATACCAACGGGAGACGTTAAGAATTTGTTCTCGAAGATTTGATCCTTGAGGGATCCTACGTCTCCGTTGAGGAAGCTCACTAAGAGCCGGGTCTTTTCCAACCCTTTCCTCACCAACCTCGATCACACTTGAGGATTGGTTTCACTCCTTGATTTCTTCCCTTTCGGAAGCGAAATCTGACCTTCACAAACTTCTCACAACGAACCACCCTCGTTGATTGCTCGTGAGTGACTCCTAGCCATCTAGGAATCCTCAAATTCCAAGATTAACAAGTGCAATGTAGTTCGCGTTCTTGGATTTGACTCTAGTGCTCAAGATGAATGACTCTCTCTATTGCTCTTAGCACTAGATCTCTTTTTCACACCTCACTCACCAATAGATCGCTAAGATCAAGAGGAGGGGAAAAATAGCAACAAGAATGTGTATTGAAACCACAAAGTAGCCAGCTTAATCGCCAAGCCCTCAAAGGAAAAGGTAGAGGGGTATTTATAGGAAGAGGCAAAAACTAGCCGTTATGCCTCCACTCAGCCACATATCGGATCTTTCGATAGTAACATCGGAATATCCGACATGGCAAAACTTCCAGAAAACTTCAAACCCCAACGATTAAAATTTACACACATCGGACCATCCGATATCCACGATCGGAATGTCCGATGTGTCCAGAGAAGCACCTTTGAAGGTTTCTAAGCCTTGGTCGTAATATCCGATCCAACGATCGAAACATTCGATCTGTCCAGAGTCCGATCAAAAGATCGGAACATATGATGTGTCTAGAGATCACTCCAAACAGAGAACTCTTGGAAAAACCTCTAAGTCCTCATTAGAACATCCGATCCATATATCAGAATATCCAATTTATCCAGAGAGTACCCTAAACACTCACACCAGAATTTTTGATGGATCGGAACGTACGATATAACTATCCGAACATCCGATCCAGATTGAGAAAAGACCACTCTCAGTGTATGTGTTGTGACTCATGTTTCTCAACTTTTGAGCTTGCATTCATTTGAACATAGTGACATATCCTTGATCAACTACGTTGCATCCCTCTTAATAGTACGACATACCTATTGACTCAACAATGAATGTAAATCAATTAGAAATGACGTCGTTTTTTTTCTTAATTTGTAGGGTCACCAACGTCCGTAGATAAAGTCGGGACTTTCACCTGTTCATTAACTCATTGAACCCATTAGTCCCTTAATCGTTTGTCATTAATCATCCAAAAAATATGTAGGGACCCTAGATGCACTTACAATCTCCCCCTTTTTGGTGATTGATGCCAACTTGATTAAAGTTTACAGAAGATATGAATATGAATAATTTGTGAATGCAATAAGATATAGTGAGCTCCCCATAAATATGTGCATTTAAAATTTGATTTGAAGTTACATGCGCATTTTAGCGAGAAGTTGAGAGAGCTCCCCCTATATCTTTGCATTCTAGGAAATTTGCAATAGTTATATAAAGATGCAGAATATGGCATGTAAACACACACAAATGACATAATAAGCGATTTAGACAAATGTCCAAACATAACTCATGCAAATGATTGTGATAAGAGATAGATAAATAGCAGATAGAAATTTAAAGCGTTTAATTAACGCAATCAAAAGACCAAACAATAGTCGCAAGAGTTCACATGACCAAAAGACCCTACAAGAGTTCAATGGATAGAAGTAAGCTTTTCTCTCCCCCTTTGGCATAAAACACCACAAAAAGGGAAAGAAAAGGAACAAAAGATCTACTCGTTGTCCTCTGATCCGGACTCCTCAGCGTAGTCCTCTGAACTGGACTCTTCAACAGCAGCTGGGAGGAATGGATCCTCGATCTCCTCCTCATCATCCTCATCATCAGAGCAAGAAAGATTCAGGTGCCTCTGAATGGCCTTCAGCCTCTTGGTGTTCTTTCTAACCTCCACTGCATTCTTCTTATATAATCGAAAGATAGACTTCAATGCACGAAGGATCGGCGAGGAAGAAGAAGGTGCAGAAGGATCGGCGAGGACCTCCACTCCATGCCTTCACAACCGACCGTGCCTTCTCACAAACTCTGTTGAGAAGATCACTGGACCACGATGCCTCCACGCTGTCTAGGTGTCGGTAAACACCAAGAGTAATAGGTCAAGCCTCTTGCTTGATCCTCACCAAGTGCAACACATGCACAGGAATGCTCAATCCCCTAGATGCAACACATGTAACTAGAGACCTTCTCTCCTTGCTCTCAAGGTGTAACACATGCACAATTGAGAGGAGAGACTTGGACTAGCTCAAGAGAATGCAAATCAATATGCCAAAGAATCAACACATGAAAAACTTTAGCTCAAATGGCATTCAAATCTCTCAATCATAGCTCTATATACTCTTGAGCTTTTGCTCTCGCAAGAATACCTCAAATGGGTGCTAGAGTGGCTGCAAAAACCTCCCCATTCGACCTCATATAAAGCCTCGCAAAGAAAATAGTTGTTTGGGGCATTAAATGCACTGAAACTGGTTGTTGCTACAGTACCACGGTACTACCTCCATGTAAAATTCGATAGTACCGATCATCGGTAGTACCACTATATAAAAGCGGTAGTACCACTGTCTCAGCAACTAAAACGGTCATAACTTTTTAATCCGAAGTCCGATTTAGGTGACCTTGAACTCTATGGAAAGCTTATCAAGAGGGCTACAATTTTCACCCCTTTTTAAGATTTAATCAACCATAAATATTTTCAAAGAACACAAAACTCCAATTATTTTACTCTTTGGAGAATATGTATCGACAACTAAATAGCGGTACTACCAGACTAGTGGTAGTACCGGTCTTTGAACCATGGTAGTGCTGGGATTCAAACACAGAGAAAAAAACACACTTATGTAAAATAACTACAACACGAAGTGCCACGGTACTACCAGACCTACGGTAGTATTAGATTTAACACAGCGATAGTGCCAGCCTGAGAAATTTTTCAAGAAACACATTCTCTGGAAAATAAATACCACTCCCAAGAGCGGTACTACTGGACTTCGGTAGTACCGGCCTCATCACGACAGTAGTGCCAGTCATAGATCAAAAGCAATATTTTACATAGAAATCTTCTTTTCAAATTTCAGCAAAAAACCAACAAGATCAATTCTTGAGCCATGTGATGATCAACGCATGATCATGATAATTTGCAAAATATATTTGTAGATGCTAATCACATGCTCCACAAGAATTGCATAAACTTTAGCTTATTTTTCAAAACACATTTGTAAATAAACCAAGAACCTATGAGATTCATCTTCTTAGCCATGTGATGATCAACACAAGATCAAGTCAACTTGCAAACCATGATTGCAAGCCCTATTCGCATGCTCTAGGATTGAAATCCATAACCTCCCGCTTATTTGCAAAACACATTTGCAAATAACAAATTCAACTTAAACCAAGTACATGAGCTTTCTCCTTTCTGCAACACATGCAAATCCAAAGCTCCATGCAAACATAAGCATTTAATTCAAATGCATGAGCTCTCTCTTTATTTGCAACACATGCAAATGCTTGACTCCATGCATAAACTAACTAAACCAAATTGCATGAGTTTTCTCCTTTTTGCAACACATGCAAATCCAAAGCTCCATGCAAGAACCAAATCAATTAATATTCAATAAGAAGCAAGCATGAGCTTTCACAATTTGCAGCACATGCAGATATGAGCTTTATGCAAAAAACCAAATCAATAGGTGAGCTAGTGCAAGTGGGATTGATCCATCAACGCATGATGAGACTCAAACTATAAGATTCGACCCCTCTTAATAGTACGGCAACCTAACTAGCAATCCAGTCTCCCATCCAAACACCGAGACTGGTAAAAGACTAGGAACACATCCTTAGTCCTATTCTAATCATACCTTTGCCTTTAGCACATCCACTTGGAGCTTTTGTGATTACCAATCATCTTCTCTCCAGGTTAGGTCTTCGTCTCATTCATAAACACATGATGAACTCCCCTTCTCTTAGTTTCGAGATCCTCTCTTGACGCTCATCAACACATGATGATGTTCTTTGTCCCGAATCTCAACTTGATGGCTATCAACACTGTGACACTACGGAATGACGTGAAATTATAAATTGTGAAATTAGAGAATAAAATTTTACGGTATGATGTTAAATCGCGTTTTCGAGCCGTTTTCGGGAAGTTGGGCCTTCCCGGGGCGATTTGGGCCTTAGAGGGGACCCCACATGGGCCGAAGGTGGAGTTTTTCGGCCCATGTGGGGGAGGAGGGCAGCAAAAGCCCTGCCATGCGTCAGCCCCCCCCCATTTGGTGCGCTCCCACCTCCTCCAACCCTAGCCGCCGCCCCCCTCTCCCCATTGGCGCCTCCACCCTTCCCCTTGCTCCCCACCACCTCTAGCCGACCCTAGGCGAGCTCCACCCCACCCCTTTGAAAAGATGAGAAAGTTGCCTAGAGGGGGGGTGAATAGGTAGTTTAAAATTTAAACTAAATTTGTCGCAGCGGAAAGAGTATCGGAACTTCCGGTGTTGTATCGGAACTTCCGATGTAATCGGAACTTCTGATACCAGTTCGGAATGTCCGATCGACTTTTGACCCGGACAATTAACAACTGAAAGTAATAATCTTGAGAGACAGTATAAGAAGGTTGGATCAAAACAATAAGGAGACAAGCTAAAGCAAAGTGAAAAAGAAGACACGGAATTGATCCTGAGTTCGATTCTTGAGGGAATCCTACGTCTCCGTTGAGGAGGCTCCAAAGAGCCGGGTCTTTTCCAACCCTTTCCTCCCAAACCTCGGTCACACTTGAGGCTTGGTTCCACTATTGGTTCCTTTCCTTTCGGAGGCGGAGCTGGCCTTTACAAACTTCTCACGGCGTCCCATAATCCTTGGGAGCTCGTGATCGACGCCTAGCCGTCTAGGAGTCCTTCAACCTCCAAGAGTAACAAATGCACGTTGATTGATCTTGGAGGAACACTCTAATGCTCAAGATGAAAGACACTTGCTTTTCACTCTAGCTTCAAATCTCACTTCTAGTCCTCACTCCTTGGATGATCCCTAAGATCAAAGAGGAGGGCTCAAAAGTAGACTAGAGAGGGCTCAAGGTGCACTAAAGTTCTGCCAAATAGAGTGTGTAGCCCTCAAATGAGAGATTGGTGTGGTATTTATATTTTCTTTCAATAACTAGCTGTTATACACCCACTCAGCTGCATATCGGAACTTCCGATATCAACATCGGAATGCCCGATATGTACAAATAATCAGAACTCGAGCGCACTCCAACTGTCAAACAAGATGCACCGGAACTTCCGATGTCAACATCGGAACTTCCGATGTTCCCAGAAAAGCCCTTGACAAAATGCTTCTAAGTCCATATCAGACTGTCCGATATATACATCGGAACTTCCGATACCAATATCGGAATGTCCGATATAATATATCGGAGTGTCCGATAATTCCAGAGAGCTCCCTTTTTTTCGGTTTGAACACATCGGAACTTCCGATGTAAAATATCGGAACTTCCGATCTTTACAGAGAGCACCCTAGAAAGCTTTACAACGTATCGGAACTTCCGATCGTAAATATCGGAACTTCCGATACATCTTCTACGCATCGGACTGAAGCAAGCATGCACATCGGAATGTCCGGTCACATCGGAACTTCTGATGTAATATCGGAATGTCCGACTTGAACTTAGATAAAAACACATTCCGGTGCATGCGCGATGACTTAGGGTCTCAATAAGATTTAAAGTAACATTCATCTGAGCATAGAGACTACCCTAGATCATTTACGATGCATCCCTCTTAATAGTACGGCATTCCTACGACACAAAGCATAGAAAAAATAAAATTACAAAGCCGTTTTACTCGCTTGAATTCGTTTGAGGGTGTCCTTCGCATGTAAAAGATCTCACATTTAATCTTTTACCTGTTCACAAGCTCATTGAAGATATTAGTCCTTTTAATCGTTTGTCATTAATCAACCAAAACCAATTTAGGGGCCTAGATGCACTTTCACCCTTGCTGCCACGCTCTCCCACGCCGTTGCCCTCGCCATTGGGGAGCTCCACGATGAGGGGATCCGGCGGGATTGCCGCGTGGAGGAAGATCGGGCGATCGGGAGGAGTTTTCGTCGGTTCGTTGTTCGTTGGGCTAAGGTATGGTGATGGGGCATCTTTGGGGTGGATTAGGTGCTGTTCTAGAGGAGGTTTTGGTGCTATTAGATCAAAAGGTTGTGCTATCATTGGTTAGATTTGATGAAAACTAGAGTTGTCATGGTGTTCTGTTTCGGGCAGATTGGACGTCCGACCTAGGGTTTGGGTTTTCGCAATTTTAGAGTCATAATTTGGTCATCCTCCTAATGAGAAAGTTGTAGGTAATTTCAATACCTTTTAGTGGACACCAAGAACGTGAAATTCCAATCAGTCGTTTGAAATTTATGGCTGTTTTACCGAACGTGTTCAAAACTGTGACGTGATTGGGACAAATCGTGTTGATCTGTAGATTAGTCAATTTTAGAGGCCAAATCAGTTTTTCCCAATACTTAGAAAAAGCTAGGAAATTTCCTAAGCTATGATAAAATGTACTCGTTTACTTAATTTGGAGTCCTAAAACTTAAGTTATGCTAGCTGGAAGCCCACTGTCCCATAGGGACAGATATCTGTTTTTGGGTTTTAGGGGTGGTTTACGAAGTCTGGGTAGGGGATCGTTCTTGTACTGTTTTGAGGGCACGTTTTGAGTGTGTGGTACCTTTGTGCAGGTGGTGTGACCCCGGGAGTGCCCTCATCCTCTCGCCAATCCGTCGCCCGCGGTTAAGGCAAGTGTATTGTAGTGGCTGCGACTTAGGGAGCCGTAATGTTTGATAATGAGATGGTTTATACATGTTTTATGATATGATGCCATGATTGACTCTTGCTTGCGATATGATGAAAATGGTTTATTATGAGGCTATGCAATGATTAGTTGAGTTTATGTGCAAGTTGTTTATGTTTATGACATATTTGCATACATGGCATGAGAACTGGCCAGGTCGGTGAGAAAGTCATAACTAGTCCGGTAAGGTCGGTGAGAAAGTTATGACTAATCCGAAGCGCTATTGAATAAGACATACCTCGTGATTCCATCCACAGTTGTGAATGGAAGCGAGGAGTAGGCATCCTCCATCTACGGGATGGAAGGGGAAAGAGGGTGCACACCGACGGGTGTGCACTCGTCAATACCGGTATGTGCTTCGAGGAGACATGTGCATTGCATTGCATACATGATGATGATAATGAGATGTTTACAATGAGATTTGAACATGGTTATGATGTTAAGCATGATATATAGAGATATTAGCATTGAACTGTTCGTTCTGTTCCATTGCAATATACTTGTTGAGTGATGAACTCACGCTTGTGTCTTATGTTGTTTTTAGGTACCATGAAATCGGCATGCGGGAAAGGGGTTTAGCTACACTTCTACACGTTGCTCCTCACATATAGACAATTTTTATCATTTGGAGACATAATAATAAGATTAGTGCCATGAAACTTGGAGTATGGCTTGATGGTGTGCTTAAGTTCATCTTTTACTTCGTTATAATTTTGGAGTGGCTGGATTCATTATTTTATACGTAAGATGTTGCTATATCAATTGTTATTGCTGTTTTAGATGTCTCATATTATGCTATACATTGCCATATTATTGTTGTTGCTTCAAATCATGGATTCTGTATTATCTCAATATATATCGATGATATGAATATCATTGGAACCACAGAGGAGATAAATGAAGTAAGTGCTTACCTCACGATGGAGTTTGAAGTGAAAGATTTGGGTAAAACCAAATATTGTTTAGGCCTCCAGATAGAGCATTTTCTAGAAGAAATTTTTGTACACCAGTCTAACTATACCAAGAAGATATTGTAAATATTTAATATGGATAAATCTCATCTTTTAAAATCCCCATGGTTGTAAGATCCCTTGAAGTGAATAAAGACCCTTTCAGATCGAGGATGGAAAATGAGGAAGTCATAGGACTTGAAGTCTCATACTTAAGCGCCATTGGAACGCTTATGTATCTTGCGAATTGCACAAGGTCTAATATTGCATTTGCATTTAATTTGCTAGCAGGGCACAGTGCAGCCCAACCCAGAAGATATTGGGCCGATATCAAGACTTTACTCAGACACCTCCAAGGCACTCAAGATTTTGGATTGTTTTACCGTCAAGACTTTACTCAGATACCTCCAAAGTATTCAAGATTTTGAATTGTTTTACTGAAAGGACCAATACTTAACCATGCTAGGATATACGGATGTTGGCTATCTATTCGATCCCCACAGTGCCAAATCTCGGACTAGTTTTGTGTTTATTTGTAGCGGTTCAACCATTTTCTTAGCGGTCTTTTAAAAAGACATTGGTAGCCACTTCTACCAACCACATAGATATTATAGTTTTATATGAAGCTACATGTGAGCGTGTTTGACTAAGATGTGTGATTAACCATATCCAGAAGTCATGTGGCCTTAATACCATCCATACTCCATGATTATCTATAAAGATAATATTACTCGTGTTTCACGGATGCACATGGGTTATGTAAAGAGCAATATCACGAAGCGTATTGCCTCTAAACTTTTCTATCCTTATGAACTCCAGAAGAATGATGAGGTAAAGATACTGCAAACTAAGTCATATGAAAATCACGAAGCATATTGCCTCTAAACTTTTCTATCCTTATGAACTCCAGAAGAATGATGAGGTAAAGGTACTGCAAACTAAGTCATATGAAAATCTAGCAGATTTATCTACTGTCTTTGCCAAAATCATAATTCATGAAGAGCAAATATCAAAATCATGACCCTTTGCATGATCTGAAGATCATACTTTAGGTCCTGAAGATAATAAGTTGTGCTCCTTTTCTCTTAGTGAGTTTTCCTGTAGTTTTCTCATCTGAAAGTTTTTAATGAGACAACTAGTGCAACACAGAGTGCGATTACAATGTACTTTTCTCTCCATCTTTTTTTTCATTGGGTTTTTTGAAGGAGTTTTTAGTGAGACATGTGTATTACGCGGTATTCGCCCAAAGGAAAGTATTAAGATAGAGGTGGGCCTAAAGTCCTAATATGGTTGACTCTATCTATTTGTGGGCGAATTCGAATATATCTCTAACTGGTTTTGCTATACATTGGGCACTCCTTTGTAAAGAGAAATCAATCTAAAAGAGAGAGAACTTTGCCCTCTATATTATATGTGTTTTTACTTTTATTCGTATGATCCTATTAGTTGATTGGCGTGGATAAAGGACTACTTTTACAACATGAAGTGTTATGATATGGTTAGAATTCGTGTCCTTGTATTAAAGGACTCTATCCATTGGTGGGCGAATCCGAATTAATCTCCAAAGGTCCTCCACTATATATATAGGGCATTGCCTTGTACAAAAAAGTCAATCTAATAAAGAGAGAGATTTTCCCCTCATATCGTGTCCTTCTACTTGCGTTTTTGTCTCTGCTCGGATGGTTGTATTGGCGTGCCGTCAATTGGCGTGGGTGAACGATCTTGTTTGATAGGGATGTGTTGGACACATTACGCATAACAATGGTTGATTTAATCAAGCTATCAAAATAGTTTTGGGCTTAAGGACTTGAGTGGTTGGGATTTGATTTCAATAATGAAGGAACAGATACAAGATAATTGGTGTCTAGGAAAACACACATGAGACATGGTTCTTTAATTGGCACTCGGAAACGGGAAGTGCTCCCTCCCTCATGTGAGCCCTAGGGGCGAGTAGACCTGGCCATGAGTCCAGTTGACGGATACATTCATTACCTGTTTTCACGGCCAGTCATGTTTAATACGAGCTAAATTAATTTTTTTGTTATTTAAGTAATTCTGAAAATTGCTTAATCATTAACGGAAATTTGCGAAAAATGCTAGAAAATTCTGGAAATTTATGGATGACACATATAGAATATTTTTGGCTCTGGTTTTATTTTTCTTAGCATTATTTCATGTTGATATGTTCTGGAATTTAATTTTTTCTGTTGTTAAGTAATTCCAAAAATCGCTTGTTAATCAACAAAAATTCATGAAAATGCTAGGAAAATTCTACATAAAATATTGGGAGCCTTGTGTCTCTAAATTTATTGTCCTAGCATAATTTCACATTGAAATTTATTTTTCTGCTATTTAGTAATTCTGAAAATTGCTTAAATAATTAGCAGAAAATCATGAAAATTGGTAGAAAAATTCTGGGAAATTTTAGATAATTATCTACTGAATAGATATAGACTAAGCTTTACTGATTGAACAATGAGCATGCAATACATTGATTTTACCTGTGGTAAAAATTATTTTGCATAAATAGAAATATGATATGTTAGACATCGCAAAGTGAAAATTATTTAGCTTGCACTGAATGGCAACAATTAGCTTACCCGGGTAATGAACCCTAAGATTAAAATGATAGCTAGGTCTTTCAGAGCTATTATATCTGGCCTGAAGTTGGTGCCTCTGCTCTTCCCTAAGCCGCCAAATCTACGGCCTTGCACTTCCTGAGGCTCCATTTTCATGCGGACCTGAAGGTCGTATATTTTGATGAAAGAGGATCAAGTTGTACTTACGAATTCCCTGAAGGAAAAATATATAACCAGCAAAGATCCGTCATGTTGACAGAAGCACCACACGAACAGACCCCCCCCGCACTCTCAGGAATTTGAAGGATATGGCAGCATATAAATTTGCGATGCATAAGCTTGTCACTAAACTAACATTATATAACCAGAAAGTTACTAATGCTAAAATGATCAACAAGATATTTTGCACCTTCCACCCCAATATGAGGATAATGTTGTAATAGTATCATCATACTAAGTACCAGAAGTACTTCGAGCTTATATGCATTTTGCTAGAAGCATAAAAGCGTAGTGAACTCCTGATGAAGAATCATTATGGACTTCCTAATGGGAGTTATTCAATGCCTGAAGCATATGCAAATGCTCAATAGGCTAGCAATAACGATAGCCGCCAAAAATGCCAAAGGAATAAAGGGGGTATGGAAGTATGGCAGAGCAACTAGGGGAAAAGAAAATTTATAATGGATAAGTAAAGTTAAAGGGCTAGGGGTTTTTTTCAGAAGAAAGATCCAGTTAAATAAGGATGCGAACCCTGAATAACCTTGTTTTAGGTATGGATGCATTGGCCATTGGTCGTGCAATCATAGCATCCCGAAGTATGTAATAAACCCTTACACAAATTCCGCTGGAAAAGTCATTAAGACCCAGGTAAATAATATTATGTCTTACTTCACCGTACGACCTGTTGTTGTCACGGATATTGAAAAGTATGACAATATGGCTCTTAAAATTATTGAGTTTGAGAAGTCCCAGGAGGACACATACAACTCATATGGAGACCTGGATTAGTCTTCTAAGTATTCCTTCACTTTGATAAAATCGATGTCACATATTCCTTATAAGCCGCTTTATCAGTTTAGCTCTTGTTCCTGAATGAACGATTGGTCTACGCTCCTGTTGAGTGATTATCATTTAAAATTAAGTACTTACCTACATCCCATATATTTGATTAATTGTGCTATGTTTGTTCTATATTCTACAGTTTGTTCCTGATGCAATAATTGTTTGATTGTTAAGTCATACTTTTAATATAGATCAAAGTATAATCCGACGAATGAGGAATAAATTTGTCTAGAAGACAGTTATACCACACTAAGTGATTTGAAAATATTATGACTATCGCCATAAGTGATGATCTTATAGTTGGCACTGGAAGAATGTCATATTATACCCTGAGTCCAGTTGTACTCACTCATGTTTTAAATATATCGGTCTGAATGGTAACCATATGCAGAGGATGGTACTGAATACCTACTCATGGCTAAGTTTAATGGGTGTAATAAATATGTGGTTGAAAAACTTCCTCCCTTCTTCTCTGGGTTATACCATGCACATATAAAACCTGAAGTTTGTGTTGCGATAAAAACCCAAAAATATTTAAGATCTAGTAGATCGACTTGGTAATCTTGAGTTGAATATTATGAGAAAATAATTAGTAATTCTGTTGGCCATAACATAAAGACTTTCCTAGACCTGAAGATTTCTTATGCCCTGTTTGTGCTATACGAAGAATCACTGAGTTTTCTGGAGAAAATTCAATGTGATATCCGTGGACCCTTTTTCAACCCCTATCGGGTCCTTTCAGATATTTTATGGTACTGATAGATGCTTATACTAGATGGTCATATTTATGTATCTTATTTACTAGGAATCATACTTATGCCAAAATTAATTGCCTCAATTTTTAAGTTTAGAGCCTCCTTTCCAGAAGAAAGAATCAAGTCTATTCAAATGGACAATGCTAACAAGTTTACTTCAGAAGCATTTAATGATTATTATATGGCCCTGGGAATTAACGTAGAGCTTTTAGTACCTCATGTCCACACTTTGAAATGGCCTTGAAGAGTCATTAATTAAAGGAATAAAATTTATTGCTCGGCCACTCTTGCATAATAGTAGGCTACCCACCAGTTATTGGGGCCACGCAGTGCTGCACACCACGATGTTGATTCAACTCAGATCAACTGCATATTATGGAATTTCCCCGTTGCAGATAGTGCGTGGAAGAGAATTAAGTATTTCCCATCTGCGAAAATTTGGCTGCGTTGTATACATGATAATCTCTCCACCACAACATACCACCATGAAACCTCACCGGAAGTTGGGGATCTGTGTAGGTTATTAATCTTCGTCAATCATCACACCTAGAGCCTATGATAGGGGATCTATACACGGCTCGGTACGCTGATTGTACTAAGGACATTTTTCGGCATTAGGAGGAGATAAGTACCACATTAAAGAATGCCGAGTCCTTAGATCCACGCACTAAAGAAACCGAACTTGAAGTTCAGAGAGTAATAAATCTGCAATAAATAAGTTAATAATCTGCCAAATGCATTCACTAATCATAAGGGAGTGGAAAGATCTCATATACCTACAGTATATGCACCTGAAAGAGTGGAAATATCCTAGAAGGATATTGAACCCACTCTTAACCCTCATGATAAAATGAGGGGGAGGCCTCTAGGTGCAAGAGACTCAATTCTGCAAAGACGTCCGCAGAAATAGAGAACTAAACAAATGAGAACATTACCCATGACAGTGGAAGAAGCTCAACCTGATGTTGAGAAAATCCCTGAAGTGAGCCATCTAGAAGATGGTAACATCCCTGAAGTGATCCATCCTGAAGATGATAACCCCAGTGTATATTTGTGCGCACAATCCAACGCTGGGAAGTCAGAACACCCAGACTTCATCGTTGTGAGAAATCACGAGGAGCTGGAAGAAATTAATAAAGAGATATCCCTAGAGTGATGCAGGAGAATCATATATAGAGAAAGACTACAATTGTCGACATATTTTGCCTCTAAAAATTGCTAAAATCTGGATCCATAACCAAAGTCCATGGCAGAGTGCCAGGAGCGCTCATATAGGGTTAAATGAAAGAGCAATTAAGGTAGCGCTCGCTTAATAAGAGAAAAGTTCTTGGTCCTGTTGACTGAACATTTCCTGAAATATTCCCTGTA
This sequence comes from Rhipidocladum racemiflorum, assembly GCA_036346355.1. Taxonomy (NCBI): domain Eukaryota; kingdom Viridiplantae; phylum Streptophyta; class Magnoliopsida; order Poales; family Poaceae; genus Rhipidocladum; species Rhipidocladum racemiflorum. Next base: position 11,770,934 of record CM070573.1, on the reverse strand, counting down.
GGATCAAATGGATTTTTCATCCTGAAGAGATATGAAAATATCCAGGTGGTGAGATATAAAGCGAGGCTTGTAGCACAATGGTTTTAGCAGAGACCCATCATCGATTACGATGAAACCTATTCTCCTGAAATGAATGGAATAACGTTCCGAAATTTAATATTGATGGCAGCAAGCTTAAACTTATCAATACAGTTGATAGATGTAGTGATCGCATATTTATATGGGTCACTAAATACGGATTAAAACAGTCGAGAAGGATGTGGTACAATCGACTTGGTAAATTCCTCCTGAAGAAGGAATGCAGTCCCTGTAGGAATATTGTCCCTGTGTGTTCATAAAGAAATCCCAAAATGGATCTTGTGTCATCTCAATATATGTTTTGATGATCTGAATGTCATCAAAACCACAGAGGAATTAAAGGAAGCAAGTACTTACCTTTCGACAAAGTTTGCGATAGAGGATTTGGGTAAAACCAAATGTTGCTTAAAGCCTGCAACTTGAGCATTTCCCAGAAGAAATTTTAGTGCCAATTTTAAGTCTGGTTTTGTATTTTCTCTGCGGTGGTACAACCATTTCTTGGCAGTCTTTCAAACAGACTTTGGTAGCCACTTCTATCAACCACTAAGAAATTATACCTCTGTATGAAGCCTCACGGGAATGCGTTTGGCTAAGTCATATAATCAACCATGTCCAGAAGTCATATGGTATGAATATCGTCGATACCCCTACTATTATCTATGAAGATAATGCTGTTTGTGTTGCACAAATGCAATTGGGTTATGTAAAGAGCAATATCACGAAGCATATCGCTCATAAGTTCTTTTATCCTCACGAACTTGAGAAGAATGGTGAGATAAAAATAATGCAAACTAAGTCGTGTGAAAATCTAGCAGATTTATTCACAAAATCCTTAACAAAGTCCACTTTCCTAAAGTATGTTAATGGCATTGGAATGAGGCGACATGGAAATTTGCATAGTTCAGGGGGAGTAAATCCCTGAATCATAATCCCTTTTGCTCGATCCTGAAGATCATAATTTATATCTTGAAGATTATAAGTTGTGCTCTTTTTTCCTTCGTGAGTTTTCCTGAAGTTTTCTCACATGAAGGTTTTTAATGAGGCAACTAGTGTAACACAGAGTGCGAGTGCAATGTACTCTTTTCTCCATCCCTTTTTCCCACTGGGTTTTGGGATGAGTTTTTAATGAGACATGTGCATTACGCAGTATTCGCCCAAGGGGGAGTGTTATGATATGGTTAGAGTTCGTATCCCTATATGGAAGGACTCTATCCATTGGTGGGCGAATCCGAATTAATCTCTAAGGGTCCTTCATTGTATATATAAGGCATTGTATTGTACAGAAAAATTAATCTAATAAATAGAGAGATTTTCCCCTCATATTGTGTGAGCGTTTTTGTCTCTGCTCGAATGATTGGATTGGCGCGCCGTCAATTGGCGTGGATGAAGATCTCGTTTTATAACATGCTGAACCAAGGCGATGCAGCTCAGATCACGACAGCAACGAAACAAATCCTTGAACGACATGGCTGCCACGTAGGCAACACTAGTTGACATTTCGATGACCTTGTTTTTTGTGTGTATCCTTTTCCCCCCTCCCTGCCGTGCTGTGGTTCTTGTCAATCAGAGCCCAATTTCGAGTCCAAAACACTCGAATAGGCCCAAATATGGCCCATCGCCGCACGAGCCCACGGCTACAAGTGGGCCGCAAGATCAACTAATGAGACACCCTTTCGCGCGGCGCCTTTGCACAAACCCGATTCCCCCGACCTCTTCTCGTGCCCTCGAACTCCGGCTCGGCTGCATCTTCCTTCCGGCGCTCGCTGCTCTCCTGCTCCCGTGCTCCAATCCGCCCACGCGTCCCGCACGCCATGAAGGTGAGCAAGCAGGGGAAGCTCCGATTCTCCTTTTCTCCGTGTGCTCCTGCGTTGCTAGCACCGGCTGCCTTGTACGCGTCTCTGTGCTTTCCATGACCTGCCGGCTACGTGCTCGAAGTAATGCCTCCCTGGGTGTCCTGTGCAGATCGCGGTGGAGGGGTGCATGCACGGGGAGCTGGACAAGGTCTACGACACGCTGCGCCAGCTTGAGGAGGCCGAGGGCGTCAAGATCGACCTTCTCCTCTGCTGCGGCGATTTCCAGGTGAGCAGGCTGCAGCCCGCTGCCCAAGCTCACTTGTTGAGCGGTTGTTTCTTGAAAATATGGCATCTTTACAGGATTGGCACGATGCGTGTGAGCAAAGGTTCACGCTCCGGTCTTGCTACCGGGCAAAACACAAAATAAATGGAGGGGGAAAGTTGCTTAGGATGTGGAACATGCGGTGACCCAGCTGGTTGGACGAGATTCTGACCGGAGGAGGAGGTCGGGGTGGAGAGCTCTCGCCTGCTTCGATGAAGAAGGTGGCGTTCCGGCTGGAGGAGGGGAAGAGGAGGAACTGTGCTTGCGTGGTTTGCTCCCATGTTCTGCTTGGGGATAGGTGGTTGAATGGAGAAAGGATAGGCCCCAGCAGAAGGTGGCCAGGTCCTGCTCGCTGCAGACGAACTGAACCTGGCCAGGTTTGGACTTCAGGCGCTGCTGCGGTGCTGGATTTGTTGGACGTGGAAGAAGGATAGTGGAAGAAGGATGAGGAGGAAGCAAGTGGACTCCGTTCAATTCCGTTGGATGTGAGGCCTTGCTGCCGCCTGCGGACGAGCTGAGCGGCCATAGTTATGGGCTCGAGGAGACGAGGAAGAAGAACGTGAGGTGGATGCTACATCAGCTATACTTGTGTACTTCATGTCAATGAAACTCAGACACGTGGATCCACGTGGACAACACAACAGAAGAAAGCCACTCTGGTTTGAGTTGAGGGGTTTCATTGATGGTTTCGTTAGTTTTGAGGTTCCGAATCGGACAGTTTCATTGTTGAAGCTTGAAAAATGAACCATGGCTAGAGTTCAAGGTTGAAAAGTGTACTTTTTCCTATCAAGAAGCTTTTCAATGGTCATTTCTTGGGGTATTGGGGGGGGGGGGGTCCTTAAGCAGGTCATATTTAGCTCCATTTTCTATGGTCTAGACAAGTCTAGTACTGTTCACAGTATGTTCTTTGTTCATGCTCGATAGTAATTCACTGCATGTTAATATACCTCACGTTTTAAGGTTGCACCTTCTCATGCAGGCTGTTAGGAATGAGAATGATCTACAGTGTGTTAATGTCAAACCAAAGTATCGTACCATGAACTCATTTTGGAAGTACTACTCTGGACAAGCAGTTGCTCCATACCCAACCATCTTCATCGGTGGAAATCATGAAGCATCCAATTATTTATGGGAATTGTGAGTCTTTGTCATTTATGTTCGATGCAACTTTCAAAATACAATTTTGTGGCCTTTTCCTGCTCTGGGCTCTTAATATATCTTCACATTCACTTTGAGGGCAAATAATTAGAATTGGCACTGACAAATTTGGGCAAGCTGAATCCACATTATTATGAACCTTTCCATAGCATACACTCAAATTTTGGTCCCAAAAATTTTCTAATCAGGATTATTGTCCAATGATTTATATATTGATGTGTTTTGTTCAATAGCCACCTTTACAGTCTTAGCCTCCAGGGCACCTGTAATGGTTAAGAGTACCAGCACATAGAAACATTGGGATGTAAAGGAATGAATTTCAATGTTGAAAGGAGTTCTATAAATTTAAGTATTTTTTGTTTGGAATTAATAGCAAGGGGATTAACAGCTTCCCATCATTGGATATATTGAGTTACTATATTTGAGTATAATTGTCTGATACTGTATGTATTGTGATGCATTATTTTGCTCATTTTTGAATGTAATGCCTGCTATTTTTTGTTGTGGTCTAATGACTACTAGGTACTATGGAGGATGGGCAGCACCTAACATCTACTTTTTGGGGTTTGCTGGTGTTGTTAAGTTTGGAAACATTCGAATTGGGGGACTGTCAGGAATATATAAGCAACAACATTACCACTTAGGCAAGTTTATTCATATTTAGCTTGGGATACATTGGAGATTTGTAATTTTCAACCTTTGCATCTAGAAGATATTGTCTAAAAAGTGGAAGCTTAATGAAAAAGGGTTATAAATTGCAACTATAAATGCCATTACACTCTGAATGGAGTATTCTAAACTTATTGCTACTTATGCAGGACACCACGAAAGGCCTCCATACAATGAAGCCTCTATACGGTCAGTGTACCATGTAAGGCATTATGATGTTCTCAAGCTAATGCATGTGAAGGAGCCTCTAGATATATTCATGTCACATGATTGGCCTCTGGGCATTACTGAGTATGGAAACTGGCAGAAGCTCATTCGGGAGAAAAGGTTCTTTGAAGAAGAGGTTATAGCAACTATCTTAAGAGATTGCTTTATATTACAGACTCAGCCCATGGGACATGTCAATAATTTCTTTCCCTAGATAACTTCATAGACCTTAACAAGATTATTAAAACGTAAAACGAGAACGAAATGACCCACCCCTTTTTAACTTTTAAACGTTTAAACGAACATTGAAACGTAGTTTTAGGCACCATTGTAAAACGAATATGAGAGCAAAGATATATCACATATGTACCTTGATTTTGTAGTCTTTTTCCATATAATTTGAGCCTGGGACGTTGGGTTGCCAGTTTTATTGGGCTGGAGAAATTTAGGCCCACTTGGAAGTGCTAATTGGATGGGCCTGATACAACACCATCGATGAGGACTAGAGCCGAATCGAAGAGACAGGGGAGCCCCGATTCACCCCTTAGCTGAATAGAGACAGAGGGGGCGTCGGCTCGGCAGAGAGACAAGAGAGACAGAGAGAGAGAGGGATCCCGACCTGGCGACGCGGCGAACGATGGCGCGACGACGACGGCGGATCCGGATCTGCGCTGCACTGTGCTGCCAGGCGACAACGCGGCGCTGCGGAGACGACGCAGAATCGGGCGGCGGCAAGGGGCGGCGGCGGCGGCGGCTCGGCGCGGCTCTAGGGTTAGCTCTCCTTCCTCCTTTGGTGCTTCCCTGATTGGCCGATTCCTCTCGCTCTGCTCTCCTGAGTCCCGATCCAGGACGGTCTAGAACGGGCGTTTCATCCGAATTGGACGTTCTACCCTTTTTACCGTCGTTGGAACGACGTTCCAGGACGTTCTACGCGGCTTCGACAGAACGCTCGGACGTTCTTCGGCTGGCCGGCGTTCTACCGTTTAAACGACGTTTAAACGTCATTTAAACGACGTTCTAATAACCATGGACCTTAAACAACTGATCACCCACATTAACCTTCTGGAAACGCCTCAAGAGAGTGTTCTAACTTTTTTTGTGCCACAGTGCCACATGATACATTTTGACGAAAAAACAAGAAATAATAACATTAACAAGTGGGTTCACAATTTTCATGGTCATTACTGTGGTGAAACAATTTCTAAGATCAGAACTAAAGTGGTGCCAGCATATATAATCATAAGCTACATGTTAGTTCTTGCTTTGTTGTGACTAAATTCTTTTCAAGGCACACTAGCCACTAGGAGAACCTGGGCCAATTCATCTAGTATTTTAGCTACAAATGCTAATGCTATTCTTACATCCTTTCAGTATACTTCATAATAGGCATGATATTGTTATGAATAACACTTGTTGTATTCAATATGAGGCCAATGGCCAGAATATATAGAGTACATGAGGGTACAAAAGGAAAGCATATGTAAGGCAATACCTAAATAAGGAAAACTTATATAAGGAAAACATATATATGGAGAGTCTATATAAGACAATATTTATATCCTTAACACCCTCCCACAAATGTAAGACGTATGCAATAGCATTGCATTTGGAAAAGGTTGACACTAAAATAGGAAGAATCCAAAGTCCTGGTTTTGAAGTAGTCGTCATAGCATCAACTCTTGAAAACCCGAGCCAACGAATGAGCTGAGTCGATGAAGAAGAGCCAACGGTGGAGACAAGTCGACGAAGAAGAGCCGACGAAGGAGGCCAAGTCGACGAAGTGAAATTGACAAAGGAGCCAAGTCGACGAAGAAGAGCCGACGGTGGATCCAAATCGATGAAGAAGAGCTAACAAAGGAGCCAAGTCGGCGAAGGAGCCGAGTCGATGGAGAAGAGCCAATGGTGGAGCCAGTCGATGAAGAAGAGCCGACAAAGGAGCCAAGTCAGCAAAGGAGCCGAGTCGACGAAGAAGAACCGACGAAGTCGACAAAACAAGCCAAGCTAAAACCGGCTGGCATAATGAGCTGGAATCAACAAAAAAAAAGCTGACGAAGCCGAGCCGAGGTAATCGGAGTCAACGGAATGAGCCGAACCAATAAAAGAGCTGAGCGACGACAGAATCAAGATGCTAAAGACTTGGATGGACGCAACGGAAGACTTAAGAAAGTACTAAAGGAAATAATAGCTGCATCACTAAAAAAAGCAGTAGCCCAAAAACCACCGAGCCAACGAAAAGAGCCAAGATGAGCCGAGCCGTGCTAAAACAAGCAAAGCTGTTGGAGTGAACCGAGCTGCTGAAAATTAGAGAACCAGGGCCACCAAAGTAGCAGACTTAAAGCCAAGCCGCGAAGGAGCCAAGCTGAAACTCAAAACCAGATTAAATCCAGTTATGGATATATTTGGGGTCCGAAATCAATTGGTTTGGTTTGTGCGCTTGGATCAGAAGGCAAAGGCTTTGGGAGCTTGGGCGCCAGCGGCCGGGTGGTCGAGTTGGATGAGGCCAATAGTGGATGGCACACGGGCGATCGGTGGCGGGGCCGACCGGAGGGGCGTCGAGGCGGGCCAGCCGAATGGGACGGCCCGAAGGCCGGCGCGAGCGACGTTGGCTGGAGCGCGGTAGGGTCACTCCGGGCTACCGCGACGTCGCAGGCGGTCGGTACTGGCGTCAAGGTGGCCGGCGCAGCGAAGGATGCGGCGGCGGTGGCGTCAAAGGGAGCTTTGGTAGCAAATGCAACCAATTTCCTCGAGCGGCTGGACGATGCCGATCTCGTTGTTGACGGCCATAACAGAGATGAGGCCGGTGTCGGGGAGCCCAAGTACTAGCAATCGTAGATGACGTGCGATGGAGGCTGGCGGCGACGAGGAGATCCGACGGTGCCGACCCTCCTTGGTTGACGACCGCCCCCGGGAGTGGAAATTGCTCTCCCAGGGGCAGCAATAGCGGAAGACAATTTTGGTGATAAGATCTGAACCGTGACTCTGATACCATGTTATGAATAGTACTTGTTGTATTCAATATAAGGCCAATGGCCAGAATATATAGAGTACATGAGGGTACAAAAGGAAAGCATATGTAAGACAATATCTAAACAAGGAAAACTTATATAAGGAAAACATATATATGGAGAGTCTATATAAGACAATATTTATATCCTTAACAGATACAATGAGATTACATTGGTCGAGTCTATCCGACCTTCCTTCCATTATGATTCTGACTTCCACAGCTGCCCTCTTTCTGGCTGGAAGTTCCCCACCTCCGTTGAGTCCAATTTCGGTATCTGTTTTTTCCCAGGGCCTAGAAAAATATCATTGTTTGGAAAGCAATTCCCAGGCTCCAAATTTGTATGATGACCGCTGACCGCTGTAGGGGTGGTGTCTTTACTCTTTAGGTTGCTTTGACTTGTTGGTCTGGCATGCATAATGTCTGAATGAAACCACCTTCTCTCAAAACACACCTTCATGCTTCCTAACACGTATAGCTGTCAGGATGGTATTGCATCTGAATTTCGTACCATTATTTCAGGTCAATAAGAGAACACTAGGCAGCGAACCTGCAGCAAGATTACTGAACAAACTAAAACCACCATACTGGTTTTCAGCTCATCTTCATTGTAAGTTTCCAGCTATCATCCAACATGGAGAGGATGGACCCACGACCAAGTTTCTTGCTCTTGATAAGTGCCTTCCTGGGCGGAGTTTTTTGCAGGTACTCTTATTTCCTGTTTCGGGATCATTTTCATCCTTATAAATAAGTTTTGTTGTACGCATTTGTTCCTGATGTCACGCTAATCATTTTTAGGTAATAGACATTCCATCCAATCCAGGACCATATGAAATCCAGTATGATGAAGAATGGTTTGCAATTACACGGAAATTTAGCAGCGTTTTCCCCTTAACTCGGATGCGATTTACAATGTGGTTGGTGCATATTATGTCTATGTTCATGAGCAGGCAGTCAACTTTCTGAAAGTATTTATCTTATCAAATGCTAAGTCTGGAACTATTCAATTGTTTTATTCTACAGGGATGAAGAGCTTGACACTCGAGATGACCAGCAATGGGTTAGGAGCAAGTTAAATGCTAGAGGGGTGAAACCTTTTGATTTTGTCCAGACTGCCCCATGTTTTGATCCTTCCAATCCAGTCTCTAATCCATCCATAACGGGTAAGCTTGAATTTTTACAACTTAACTTCAACTCATAAATAAGCGAGCTTCTACTCTCAAAGCATTTCTTGAGGTCAAGCTGTACAGTCCTCCTTTAGTTCTGTTTTACGTTGCAGTTCATTCCTTTCAACCAGTTGCTTTTACATTGAAACTAGCACTGATTTTTCGCTATTTTAACCATTTGCTAATTCCAGCTGTATGTTATTTCTTATATTTTCCTATCAGTTCTGCCAGACAACTCTTTGAAAAGATACTTGACCTCACGTTTGATTTTATTCATTCTTCTGAAATGTGCTTTAAGCGTTTCTCCTATGTTATACACAGTTCATTGCAGGAATCCACAAACTGAGTCTTTTCTTCGGCTTCTAGATCTCCCATATCTGCTGGACTCATCTAATTCTCAAGGTATGTCTCTGATAAATGTTTATGATTATAGACCTATATTCTCAGGGTATGTCTCTGGTAAATAATTTTGGTTGTATATCAATATCAATTCTGCTGATATTTAAGCGCTAGATTTTATTGACGCAAAGCATAGAACTGGAAAAACTTTGGTTACGGTTGGTTCAGGGGGATCTGAGCTAGTGGGTTTATAGTTAATTGATACTTTGATTTGTGCTTACTCGACAATGGTACACTTTTAGATCTCACAATGGTTGTACTTAGTGGTAATTTGTGATTCCTGTGCTTGTGGCCCGCAGGGGTTGATAGAAACGAGTCAAGCTCTCAACAAGGACATCCACTTGACGACGACAACATAGAGCTCCCCGATGAAGTTGAAGATCCTTCTGAAGATGATGACTGAAGGACTGAATGTAGTGGATTCATTGGAGGCTTCACTAGGTCAACTTCCGTTGCGATATCCCTGTCCCCAGGGTTTGCCAGATATCTTGATGGATATCCTATGTTGACATCAGGAACTAACATGTACATTGTACAATGATGGGGCTTATTTGTACAAGAATGTTGTGTGGAGAAACTGGACTTACAGGCTAGCACAATGCATACTTCTTGAATCATCGGTGCCCATTTTTATAGAAGATGTTAAATCATTGGGAAATTTGCAAATACCCAACAAAGTCAGCCTGATTTGTTTGATATTGCCCCCCGGCGGCCCTTTTGCCACTGACTCGGGCGGTTGCCCAGCTTGACACGGGATGGAACAGAGCGAGTATATATATATAGAGAGAGAGAGAGCTGACTTGGCTTAAGTTGCACACGGCCAGGGTTTTACTTTCCGTTTCGAAGCCAAATTTCGACATCCGGGCGGTATCGAAATTCGCGAAATTCGAATCGAAATTCGCTCAAAACCACTTGGTTCGAAAGTCAAATGAATTTGAAATCTAGTCGAAAAGTCTCGAAACCTCCGAGTGAAATTCGCTCGAAACGGCTCGAAATTCGCTCGAAGAGGCTCGAAATTCGCTCGAAAAGCTTGAAAAACCGCTGGGTTCGAAAACCGCTCGGAAAGACTCGAAATTCGCTCGAAAAGACTCGAAAACCGCTGGGTTGGAAAAATGGGGGAAATAAAGAAAAAATATGGAAAAATTGTAAAAAAAATTGTTGTAAAATTTGGAAAAGGCCATTAAAGGCCAAAAATAATATTTGAAGAATTACTTCAACAAATATTGCTACTAAATATAATTGAATAAATATTGAAACATGCAGTGTGTTGTGGAGGTGTAATCTAAAATTCTGATTCAAATGTTGCACTTATTTGATCAACTATGATTTTTGTAAGCTATAGCAGATCCTGTAACAATGTATTTTCATTTATTTTTTATGCACTACAGTTGATTGTTTAATACTTGTATTCATGTTGAATATTTAGTTATGATATGACTCTTTCTCAAAATAATAGAAAAAAATGATAGACGGTTTATCACTAGAGGCCTCATATAATTCTATATTGATTGTTAACAAGTTAAACTGGAGATTTTGACAACTAAATATACTTCAACAAATATTTATACTAAATATACTTCAACAAATATTGCTACTAAATAAATTGAATGGCTCAAAAACGTCTTCAAACTTCATTTTTTAAAATAATATTCACATCAGAGGTTATAAGGCTATTAATACTAATTATGGATAAATTTTTTCAAAATTTTCAAATTTTTTGAATTTAAATTTGAATTTGAGCGAAATTCAAACCGGTTTTCCATTTCGCATGCGAGCGGTACGAACGAAATTCGCGAAATTTCGCGAATTTCGTTCGGAAAGTTGAACCCTGCACACGGCATCTTCCACGGGATGTTAAATCATTGGGAAATTTGCAAATACCCAACAAAGTCAGCCTGATTTGTTTGATATTGCCCCCCGGCGGCCCTTTTGCCACTGACTCGGGCGGTTGCCCAGCTTGACACGGGATGGAACAGAGCGAGTATATATATATAGAGAGAGATGACTTGGCTTAAGTTGCACACGGCATCTTCCACGTGTATGGACAGCTGTGATGAATCAGTCCACATCATTACCCAAGACTGTTAGTGATATGCGCTTGAGGCAATTATGGAAATAATTTTATCACATCTATGTTTATAGAACAATATAATTATTTTGTCACTTGAATAAATATCAATGGCATCGATCAACAGATATGTGATTTGTATGTGAAACTCCTTATTCACGTTTTGATATTATTCTGAATTATCCCTGAGTTTACATCATCATGTGGGATAATTATGATTTATAGATCAGCACATGTGTTGATTGATGATCTTCAAACGCTACTCCGTAACTGGATAGTCATAAATGTAGCTTTTGGGTTTAGTATGAAATATATGAAGGAATGTGAGCGATTAATATAGAATTTGCCCCTCCTATATAACAGGAGAGATATCTTTGGGCTCCTCGATGTGGTTGGATTAAGGAAGTGCATGACCATGCCGAATATAATTGGGGAGTCAATTGCAATTGAGTAATTTACTACAGAACGAATATACGTGATATGCTGAATGTGGTATCAAGGCCATCTCGTGTAGTTTTTTTATTTAGATGGAATGCATATACGTTATATGCGGCGGTAGTAGATTGGATGATTGGATCTATTGTTGTTATGATATGTTAACCTAGGTTGATTCATATGGATGGAATGGTTTGGATGGCCGATTGATGAGATCGATCGGTCTTGGCGTTCGTAGATGGATTCAAAGATCAATTTGATTTGGTTGTGTCCACTATTTGTAGCCGCATCACTCATTCACCCTTGCAGGTTGGAATTTACCATCAGGGTAAACTACGATTTGTAGCTGTACGGGACCAAGCCAACCAGTGTGATTTTTAATGGAAAACCAAGCCAATTAGATTGGATCGGAATTGGGTTAATAGGAATAATCCGATGAATTTTAAAGGGCGATTTTATGAATAAGATTCCAAGGGTCCTGCCCTTGACCCGCTAGGGGCACCGCCCCTTCGAACCTTGGCAGCTAATCGGCTAGCGGGTTCGCCGTGTTGCGAGTCGTAGAGGCGTTATATAGTATTATGTATTCTCATCACACGATAGAATTGGATTCTATGCATAACTTGTTTTTGCAGGTATTGATGTGAATAGTATGGCCTTTTGTGTATGTGATGCATGTATAAACTTATCATAGCATGCATATAATGTCAATCTATAGCCATAGGCTATATTTTATTGTATAACAATATGCGCGTCGACTTTTGATGCTTGATACTCTCGAATGTAATTCATTGCTAGCTGTTAGGAATAATAGCTAGGTAGATGAATGTGCTAACTTCAAGCATGACGGCATGGTGAACGGGAAGCGTGGTAATGGAGATTGATGTGTTTAAGGGCCATACTATTTCATAGTTTAATATGATTATCTGTGATCTTGTTTATATTCATGTCATACTATTTTTCACATGATTGTAATCGATGTTTTTAACATAATAGAATAGTATCCCTAAAAAATTAAGTAAAACTTAATACCCTTCCAAAGTGTTGTACCTATCAAAATTTTGATTGTTAATTGGTTGGTCTACCAAAGTAGAGTGCAACTAATTATCTTAATAAGATAGGGTAAGTATCGGACACATACACGCATAACATTGGTTTAACATAACTAGGCTATCAAAATAGTTTTGGGTCTATGGGCATGGTATTGAGGCCGGGGCATGTGGTGTCACTCAACAAACAAGAGTTACATGTGATGCAATTAGCGAGTGGTTGACCCATTAAATGTCTTTAAAGGGAACATGTTTTTACATATAGTGAGAGTATCTTTTGTTGAATTGTTAAATCAAAGATTTTTCATAAACATAGTGCTAAAACTTTGCATATTTTATGTTATAGACCATAAGACCATCTACTTCTTCCGCATCTGATTTTTGTTTGCGTTCGATTCTTGAGAAAGATAAACTTGATGGGATAAACTTTATCGACTGGTATAGCAACTTGAGAATTGTTCTCAAACAAGAAAAGAATGAATATGCTCTAGAGGGTGCATATCCCAAATGAACTAGCTGAAAATGATACTCATGCTGAAAAGAATTATTATGAAAATCATTGCAATGACTTACCTGATGTTAGCTGCCTCATGCGTGTTACCATGAACTCTGAGCTTCAGAAGCAATATGAGGATACATATGCCTACAATATGATTATGGGTCTTAAGGGCATGTTTGAGGATCAGGCAAGGGCTAAAAGGTACAATACCTCTAAGTCATTGTTTGCATCAAGCTACCTGAAAGGAATCTGGTCAGCCCTCATGTAATCAAGATGATTGGTTACATTGCGATTTGAAAAATCTCGATTTTCCCCTTAGCCAAGAATTGGATACTGACGTGATTCTCCAACCACTCTCTCAGAGCTTTAAGCAATTCACTTTGAACTTTCATATGAAAGGCATGGAGAAGTCCTTCACCGAGTTGCATGGGATGCTCAAGTCAGCAAAAGAGAGCACCAAGAAAACCTCTAATCATGTGATGATGGTTCAGAAGACTACCAAGTCTAAAAGGAAGAGTAAAACTAGTGGCAAAGGAAAGGGTGCTGGTAAAACTCAAGATGAGATCTCGAGTAACAAGTCTAAACTTGAGAAGCACGAGACTTGACTTACATCCGACATCATATGCTTCTATTAAATGGGGACTAGACACTGGAAGATAAATTGTAAGAAGTACTTGGCAGAAACAGAAGCAGAAGGGAAGCAAGACTTTCACTTCAGTTATAGATGTTATAGAAATTAATATTGCTACTTCTCATATTAGTTCTTGGGTATTTGATATCGGATCAGTTGCTCATATTTGCAATTCGATGTAGGGGCTAATAAAGACTAGAAGTTTAGCAAAAGGCGAAGTTGATCTTTGTGTGGGCAATAAAGCAAGAGCTGTTGGATTGACTGTTGACACTTATCCATTACATTTACCTTCAGGATTAGTTTTGGAATAATTGTTATTATATTCTTACCTTAAGCAAAAACACTATCTCTTCATGTTTGGAAGCATAGGGTTTTGAATTCATAATAAAGAACAACTGTTGTTCGATTTATTTGAATAGTGTGCTTTATGGCCATTATCCAGTGATGAATGGATTATATATTTTGAATATTGAGGATATGCCAATCTATAACATTAATTCTAAGAGGCTTGGGCCAAATGATTTAAATCCCACTTATATTTTCCACTGTCATTTAGTTCATATAAATGAGAAGCACATGATGAAGCTCCATAAAAATAGTTTTCTAAACTCATTTGATTTTGAATAATTTTAAACATATGAATCTTGTTTACTTGGCAAAATGGCGAAGGCTCCTTTCACGGGTCTAAGTGAGAGGGTGAGTGACTTGTTAGCCCTCATACATACAGATGTATATGGCCCAATGAGCACAATGGCCGGTGATTTTCAGTACTTCATAACTTTTACCGATGACTTTAGTAGATATGATTATATCTACTTAATGAGGCACAAGTTTTAATCTTTTGAAAAGTTCAAAGAATTTCATAATGAAGTATAGAATCAACTTGGCAAGACAATTAAGCCCTACGATTATATCATGGAGGTGAATATTTGAGCCAAGATTTTAGTGGTTATCTAAAGCAATGTGGAATTTTTCCATAGCTTACTCCACCGGGAACACCTCAATGGAATGGGGTCTCTGAACGATGGAACCGAACTTTATTAGACATGGTTTGGTCTATGATGATCCAATATGATCTACCATTGTCCTTTTGGGGGTATGCTCTAGAAACAACCGTGTTCACATTAAATATGGTTCCATCTAAAGAGGTAGAAAATACATCATATGAGATATAGATCGGGAAGCATCCCGGGTTACCTTTTCTCAAAGTATGGGGATGTGAATCATATGTAAAACATTTAATTTGTTACAATCTCACACACAAGTTAAAGAAATCAGTGGGAGTGTGGTGCAACTCAAAAAATTCAAAAACCATCGGATAGTGATCTAGCTTCAATTGAACCTCCACAAGATGTACAAGATGTTGTAGAACCTGTAGAAGGGACCCTAGCCCCACGTAGATCTATAAGGTATAGGCATGATGTTTTATTTTTAGACAATGGTAAATCTAGGACTTATGAGGAAGCGGTGATGGACCCAAACTATGAGAGAAGGTTTGGAGCCATGAGATCCAAAATACAATCCATGTGTGACACCACGGAGTGTCGTAACCTGATTTAATGTGCATGATTTGGTCAAAAACAGTATGAGATGTGGAAATAAGGTTAAAACCATAGGATTTGGAGGTTTATAACATTTCCGGGCCGTTTCCGGGATTTTGGGCCTTCCCGGGGGATTTTGGGCCTTAAAGGGGGGGTTGTGGGCTTTGGTGGGATGGATTAGGACTCCTTGTAGGACTAAGATTCAGAGTGGGGGCTGGTAAAAGGGCTCCCTCCCTGCCCCCTTGCGCTCCATAGCCCCATTGGTGCGCCCCCACCAATCCCCCTAGCCCTAGCCTCCTCCCCTCCCCTCACCCCTCTAGCCGCGCGCCCCCTTGCCCTTGCCCTCTCCACCTCTCCACCTCCCCACCACCTCTCCTCCACCCCCTTGCTGCCCTAGGGTGGCCCCCCCACCCCTGCATCCTCGTGGATCCATCCAAGGAGCGAGGAGCGAGGAGCAAGGAGCGAGGAGCGAGGAGCGAGGAGATCGATTGGAGAGGAGATCGATTGGAGTTTTCGTTCGTCGGGCAAAGGTTTGATCATGGGGTTCCCTGGGGTTGATCTAGGTACTGTTCTTAGGGTGATTATCAAGATTTTAGATCAATTGGTGGTGCTGGATTGGAGTAATTTGGGTTAGATCTAGACGTTGCCACGTTTCTGTTTTGGGACAGCATGAGCAGTCGACCTAGGGTTCCTGTTTTCGCCAATTTAGAGTTCGAATCTGACTATACGGACTTTTAAGAAGTTGTAGATAATTTCATTATCTTTCCGTGCATATAAAGAACGTTAAATTCTGCCCAGCCGTTTGAAAGTTATGACTGTTTTACCGAGCGTATTAAAATCTGTGACGCGATTGGAACAGATCTCGGTAATCTGTAGATTAAACAACTTTAGAGGCCGAATCAGTCTTTCCTTATACCTAGAGAAAGTTGGGAAATTTCCTAAGCTACGCGAGGATGTACTTGTTTAATTGATTCGGAGTCCCAGAGCCCAAGTTATGCCTTTTGCAAGGCTGCTGTCCCGCCGGGACAGAACCTCTGTTTTTAGGTTTTGCGATTCGTTGGCAATGTCGGGGTAGATGAGGGTTTGCGTACTGTTCTGTGGTTATGATTGTGAGTGTGTGATACCTATGTGCAGGTGGTGCGACCCCGGGAGTGCCCTCTACTTCCCGCCAATCCGTTGCACGTGGTTCAGGCAAGTGTGTTGTGATGGATAGCGAGTTGTAGGTTGCATGTTGAGATTAGATGGAATTGTCTACATGATATATGTCCACTTGCCATGTTTTAATGATTGCTATGATATGATGAGCATGTTTAAGATGTTATGATGCCATGTGTTAATATATGAGTTTCCAAGGAGACATGAGCATTGCATTACATCGCATACATATTGATGATGACAATGTTAAGTGTTTACGAATAAGATGATTTACATGATGGGAGATGTTATTGCCATGTTGATGTTCTTGTTGTCCATTGCAATATGCTTGCTGAGTTTCGAACTCACGCTTGTGTTTTCTTGTTGTTTTAAGTACCATGAGATCGGCATGCGGGGAAGGGAAATAGTCACACGCCCACACGTAGCTTTACCATAATGATTCCACAAGTCATTCTATTAGTTTGATAATAAATTGCGTGTGATGATCATTGCTTTAATGTTTAGCTTTACTATTTGAGAGTTTATTTGTTCATTTGACACTTGGAGACATTAAGTGCTTGATGTTAGACTTATTTTGCCGTTAAGTCTTTAATAATTGCTGTTTTAGATGTCTCTCATATTGCCTTACATTGCTATAATATTGTTGATTCTTCGTAGCATGTTAAAACAAAGGAGATGCTGCCGAAATGTCAGTTTTTAGCATATGTATCCTTGCTGGAATTTATGATAAATGGTGGTATTTAGATGTTGGTTAGCTTATGTTTGGTAGCATTCGGGCATATTAAATGCCGGGGTGTTACACCATGCATGGCAATCAATTTTGGAACTTAGTTGATCCTCGGTGGTGTTAAAACCATTGAGTGCAAATGGGTTTTTAAGAGAAAGATAGACATGGTTGTTCAAATCCATAAGGCGTGATTGGTAGCAAAGGGTTTCAAACAAGTTCAAGGTGTTGACTATGATGAAACTTTCTCCCCCGTCGCTATGCTTAAGTTTGTTCGGATAATTCTAGCTATTGTTGCATATTTTGATTATGAGATATAGCATATGGATGTTAAAACAGCTTTCCTACATTTTAGAACTAGCTCCCGTCGGATTTTTTTTTTTGCAAATTTGGCCCATTGCAGTGGATGGGGAGTGCTGCATTTGCCATGCCATGACACGTGTTAATGCAGCGCCCCCACACCGTTGCATTTGTGCGCTACAGTACATGCAGCGCTAAATAACCGCTGCATGTACTATAGTGCGACAATTTTTTTAAATGCGCTGAGTGTATGCTAGTTCTGGAAAAATACATTATAATTTTATAAGATTTTATAAATATATTATAATAGAAAAAATCGAACGGTGGTTAGTTATGGAAAAAATAATTTTTGGGGACTACAACAATGAAGAGTTATACCCTATATAGAAAGGCATGAAATGACCTCATAAAATATGAACTAGAAAACAGATTTGACAATTAATTTATATTATAATATATTTATAAAACCTAATAAAATTACAATATTAGGAAAGTAATTTTAAAGATAAAGCTATATATATATATTATTCTTGATCCTACTGAGCCCAAGGAGTCCCAAAAGGACACCCACGACTCATATGGAGACTTGAATTAGTCTCTTAAATATTTCTTCTCTTTGCTAGTCAATATTACATCTTGCTTATGAGTCTCCTTATCAGTCTAGCCCTAGTTTCTAAATGAATATTGGTCTATGCTCCTGTGGAGCGATTATCATTTAAATTTAAAATTTTATTATTTTTCCATGATATTTGATTCATTGTGCTACGGTTGTTCTATATTTTGCAATATATTCTTCATGCAATAATTGCTTGATTGCTAAATCATACTTCTAATATAGAACAAAGTATAATCCAATGACAGATGAGAATATCTATCTTGTAGACAGTTGCACTACAAATAAAATCCTTAGGTAAACTAAATATTTTCAGACTTTAACTAAAAAACTAAAAATATTATGACCATTGTCAGAAGCGATGCCCTCATTATTGGCACTAGAAGAGCCATAACAGTTCTCCCAATCGGTACTCGTATAATAATAAATGATGCTCTATTGTACCCGTAGTCCAGTCGTACTCTATTAAGTTTTAAAGACATCCATCTAAATGGTTTTCATATGGAGATAGAAAATAAGGATGGTACAGAACACCTACGCATAACTAAGTTTAACCGGTGCAATAAACATGTGGTTGAAAAACTTCTTTCCTTTTCCTTAGGGTTATACTATAGATATATAAAACTTGACATTTATATTGAGATAAAAACAATATTTAAACACCTATAAATTTTTAAGATCTGACAAGATCGAATAGGTCATCCTGGATTGAATATGATGAAACAAAATCATCAACAATTCTGCTGATCATACTATAAAAACTATTGACTTCCTTAGACTTGAAGGCTTCTTATGCCCTACTTGTGCTAAAAGGAAGCTTGTAATAAGATTCTCTTATCTAAAAGTTAAGGAAGAATCACCAAATTTCTTAGAGAGAATTCAAGGTGATATTTGTGGACTTATCCAGCTCCTGTTAGGCCCCTTCAGATACTTTATGGTATTGGTAGATGCTTTTATTGGACGGTCCCATGTATGTTGCTTTTGCTAAATTAACTACCCAAATTATTAAATTAAGTGCCTCCTTTTTAGAATAAAGGATGAAGTTTATTTGAATGGATA
Source organism: Rhipidocladum racemiflorum (assembly GCA_036346355.1). NCBI lineage: Eukaryota > Viridiplantae > Streptophyta > Magnoliopsida > Poales > Poaceae > Rhipidocladum > Rhipidocladum racemiflorum. The sequence goes on along the minus strand of CM070573.1, from coordinate 11,752,067 downwards.
ATACTAGCAAGTTTACCTCAAAGGTATTTAATGATTATTGCATGGCTCTGGGCATTAACGTAGAGCATACAATACCTTATGTTCACACACAAAATGGTCTTACAGAGTCATTGATTAAAAGAATAAAACTTATTACTCAACTACTCTTAAAGAATTATAGGTTACCCACTAGCTATTTGGCCATGTAGTGTTGCATGCTGTTGTATTAATTCAACTCATACCAACTGCATACAATAAAATTTTCCCTTTACAGATAATATGTGGGAAAGAACCAAGTATTTCATACCTGCGAAAATTTGGTGGTGCTATATACGTGCTAATCTCACTACTACAATATACAACCATAGGCCCTTACTAGAAGTTTGGGATCTATATAGGTTATGAATCTCCATCAATTATTAAATACCTAGAACCTATGATAGAGAATCTGTATACGGCTCGATACGCTAATTGTATTTTTGATGAGAATAATTTCCCGGCATTAAGAGGGGGGAAGTACCACACTAAAGAATATCAGAAAATAGATTGGAATGTCACTGGCATTCAATCCTTAGACCCATGCACTGAAGAATTCAAACTGGAAGTTCAAAGGATAATAAATCTACAACCAATAGCTAATAATATATCAGATACCTTCACTGATCACATGAGAGTGGTAAAATCTTATATGCTAGTAAATGCACCCAAAAGAGTGGAGACACCCTAGAAGGATATTGAATCCATTCTTACCCCTCGTGATAAGAAGAGAGGGAGGCCTCTGGGTGTATGAAACTCAATTCTGCAGAGATGTCCATAGAAAATAGAGAGCCGAATAAGTGAGAACACTACCTATGATAGTAGAAGAAGCTCAACCTGATGTTGAGAAAATTCCTGAAGTGAGCCATCTTGAAGATGGTAACCACATTCCTGAAGTAAGTCATCTTGAAGGTGATAACCCTAGTGAATATTTGCGCTCACAATCTAATGGAAAGTCAGAACAACTAGACTCCATCATTATGGAAAATCACGAGGAGTTGGAAGAAATTAATGAAGAGATTTGCACTAATTATGTGGTTTCAGGAGTGTTGTATAAAAGAAATACTACAATTGTCGACACATATTTTGCCTTAAAAATTGCTAAAATTCTTGATTTGAATCCAGAACTAAAGTCCATGGTAGAGTGCTAGAAGCGCTTAAATTGGGTCAAAAGGGAAGAAGCAATTGGGGGAACTCTCGATTAATGTGGGACCCCGGATAAGCTATCCAGAATCTCCTGTGTATTTCCGTACTAGTCCCAGATCAGTAGCTAGTACACACAGTCACAGTGATACATCATTGCCGAACAAAACGAAACTTGTAATATAAATATCCAAGTATGGGCCACATGGCCACTTATTACAATACTCGGTCCAACGACCGGACACACAAAACAGCGGAAGCAAAAGAACGCAATGTTTAACGCCACAACGCCACAAAGCGACTAGGAACGCAACTAGTCCTCATGGCAATCCTCCTCGAAGTACTCCTCCTCTTCCTCGGCATCTTGATAATTCTCTGATGATTACAATGTTGGTGTAGCACGTGAGTACAAATGTACTCAGCAAGTCGGGGAAAGTATGATCATGAGGGGCTTTCCAAAGGAAGCTTAATAGGGTTTATTTGCATAAAGCCACATTTGATTAAATCATACTTAAGTAATAAATTTCACAAAGCATATTTTACAACTCTTTTTAATAATTGAATTATTTATTATTGTAGTGAGGTTCTAACCACCATCACTAGCATAAAGGCTCTATCCGCCAACAGTTTAAAGGATCAAAGTTAATCATGTGACTCCATCCGTCAAATGTAAAACAGGTTCTATCCACCTGGGTTGGCTCTTTCCGCCAAACAACATTCGAGAGTTCTAACCACTCCCGAACCCCAAAACAAAACACTTTTCGGTTTTAAAAACAAAATCAAAGTCTACCAATATGAAAGCATTCTTCGCTTTGCCTTTAACCGTAGGCACGGCTATTCGAATAGTTTATACTCTGCAGAGGTGTACAACTTTACCCACAAGACAAGATATACCCTTGTTGCCATGCAATTAACACACTTCCTTAGGTGTGCCGGCAGGGATATCTTGACAAGGCCGTTACAATGTATCTACCTAACTAGACCCACCCGCTGAGGTTTCACCGCTGTTAGGGTTCCCTCCACCCAGTACAGAAGCCCCCTCTTGCGCCGTGTGAGAAAAACCACATTGCCTCCGTCCGGCATTCACATTCAACCAAGTGGTGAGTCTAAGTTAGGCTTCTACAAATTAGTGAGCCAGGTCGTACCATTATAGACATGTGGTAGTACGGTTATGCTTAAAATGGCAATCATAAGCGTCGGTCCTTATATGACTTGGGGCGGTACTTGCACAAAAGGATCAAGGCTTGATCCGCTCCCACCCGACATTCCATGCCGCCCAAGTCAAAATCATTTTCCTTTTCTTTTTATTTTAGAAAACAGGACCAAAACCATAATAACACGTTCAAATCACATTTGATAGCTTTCTTTTTGAATAATCCCACCCCTGGGTTGTTTTCATCGGAAAAGGTACCTAAGCAATTCTACCGTACTACATAGCAACGGATACCATATAAGCATAAGCATGGTATAAACAATGTTCTAGGGTTACAATGGATATGATTAACAATGTCAAGGTGGAATTAACAAGTTCGGAATAACTAACACTTATATTTGACATATTTCATTAAACATAGCCATGCAACTTTATAAACAATTTTAAATCATTTCGCAAACATGGAAACAAAGTGCATCAAGGAGACTTGCCTTCAGTTGCGGCGGCGGTGTTGAACTCGGAAGGCTCGACGGCGAAATCGGCGGTCGCGGCGGGATCGTCGACTACACGCAAAACGAGGCAATAAATAAATAACAGAAAATAAATAAAATCCTGTCGGGGATTGGGATATTCATAAGGACTATTCTGCCCCGACGGTCATGCACTCACCGACCATAAACATCCTCGGACGCGGTACCCAAGGATGGGTCCCGAGCACCCCCATGCTCGGACACGGGCATACCCGCTATGCCTTGGCGAAAAGTGCTCGGCTACGAGCTTTAAAGACGCGCACGAACAAACGTGCTCGGCGAGGCTACGGGGCGGTCGAACCAGGACCAAAGGGACGCTCGGAGATCGCCGATGGACGTGGTCAACCAATAAAACAGGAAAGTGGTGGTTATTTAGCCAAAGATCCAGGGAAGTTACACCAGGAATTCAAATATGACGAGAATCAAGGACACGTCCAACATGGCAACTAGCATGATTTTAGGAGGCAGTTACCATGTATATACCACGATACCTTGTATTTAACCCCCCCTCCAACAACAAGGAGGGGGGCATCCCATTGCGAGATCCATGTATTTGTATCCAAAAATCCAATACAGAGAAACGCCTCTAGGCGACTGGACGTAGGGCTATTATCTCAACCGTGAGAGGCCTGAACCAGGATAAAATCCTTGTGTTTATGTCTGTTCTAGTGGACCGTCTCCCACGTCTTCGACGTTACACCTTTGACAGAAAGGGGCTCTGTTGATCCCTCGTTCAACAAGTAAGCTCGGCGGGAGCCCGTTCTCCAATCGTCTTCATCTCTAAGCTCTAGCCAAAGCAAGGAAACAGAGGAGAGAGAGAGGGTAAGGGGCGCCGGCGAGGGAGAGCCGGCCGGCGGCCGGCGACCGGCGGTGTGGCGGAGCGCCAACGACGGCCGGCTGGAGGCCTTGGCGGCCACGGCCGCATGGCGCAGCGCACGGCGGCATGGCGCGCGGCGCTCGGCGTGACGGGCCGGGCGGCGGTAGGGCGAGGACCGAGGCGGCGGCGGTCCAATGGGCTCGGCCGAGCCGGCCGGCCGAGCGGGCGCAAGAAGACGCGCCGTGGCGGCGGCGGCGGCGCTTCTGGCGGGGCGGCGAGGCGACGGCGGCACCGCCAGCGGCGGGCGGCACCGCGGCGGGCGCGGCGGCGGCCGCCGGAATGGCGGCGACGGCGGCGGAGCTCCGGCGACCACGCGCACAGCAAGACCCAAAAACAGAGAAGTCCAACTTCTCCAAAATTTGAACTTTTGCACAAAAATTTGAACATGACTTCATCCACCAATTGGTGCATCATGTAAAGGACCTCCTAAGGAACCTAGGGATGGAAGGAATCGAACCAATTCTTACCGGAGAAGATGAACTCGACGACGAACACGGGTTCGGCCGAAGTGATGAAAACGCGAAATTCGTCGCCCACGGATGATGAAACCTAAAACCAACGATCGGGTTAGAAGCTAGACATCCATGCTAACACAAAGAAACAATCGGGAGGAAGAAAGATCCACCGGAGTGGAAGATATGAGCAAGAACACGAAGAACGCGAAGAACAACCAAAAGGTCGTCGGTTTTCTTGATCTTGCGGCCAATTGGATTTGAGAGGCTAATGGAGAGCTATACCACCGGAAAGAGGATTCTTATACGGAGAGATGAGGGGCGGAATCACGCGAAACGGATTAGAAACGGCCGCTCTATCACCATAAAGGTCGATTTTGGTTTCCTCGCAACCGTTCAAAATCCAGCGAGATCTCGGGTGCATTAACCCCATGGATAGAAAGAGGAGGCCGTTGCGATTCCAACGGATCCGACGGTGATTGATTTGGGGCAATCTGGAGGGAGATACACGGATTTGGATCTATGAAGGAGAGAAGAGAAGCTTCTCTGTTCTTTCTCCCAGGAAAACACACGTGCAAGGCCATCCCAAGGTTAGGGATGACACTGTAGCGCCACGTGGCGGCCTGCGGTTGGTCGGCTTATACGCGAAAGTTCCGCCCTAGAGAAAAATTAGGAAAAATGGTCTAAAAATTCCGGAAAAATTCCTAGAGCCATTTTAGATTATTTGGAACTCAATGGAAGTGTTTTGGTTGAATTTGGATGATTTTTGTGGAATTGGATATTCAGGCGCGGATCGCAGGCATTAAACAAAAGCCGCGCGAGATAAAATAGGAACGGATGTCCAAAAATCCGGGGAGTGATTCCTAAAATCATTTCGGAATATTTGGAGCATTTTAGAAGTGGTTTGGAGATTTTTGGAGCACTTTTGGACTCGGGTGAATTTTCGGGTCCCGGCGGGAACTGGAAAACCCGATTTTTCGCCCGGGAGGGAATTAATTCCCGATTTCGGAGGGAAATGGATGTCAGGTTATTATAAACACCAAAGAAGCTCCAACTTTTGAATTTACTTTATTTAAATTAGGTTTTTCTCCAGAAAGCCAAAAAGAGGATGTTACAAACCTACCCCCCTTAGAGAGAATCTCGTCCCCGAGATTCAGACGGAGAAAGAAAGAGATCTGGGAACTCTGCTTGAAGATCTTCTTCACGCTCCCAAGTAGCTTCCTTTTCCGAATGGTTGCTCCACTGAACCTTGCAGAACTTGATCACTCGGCTCCGTGTCCGACGCTCGGCTTCATCCAAAACCTTGATGGGATACTCCGGGTAAGACAAGTCTTCTTTGAGTTCCATGTCTTCCAACGGCAACTGATGTTCCGGCACTCGGAGACACTTCTTTAACTGAGACACATGAAAGACATCATGTACCCCTGACAGCTGTGGCGGCAATTCCAATTTATAAGCAACTTCGCCTTTTCGGGCAATCACCTTGAACGGTCCGACATAGCGGGGTGCTAATTTTCCACTGAAGCGGAATCGTTTCATTCCTTTCATCGGGGATACCTTCAAATACACATGGTCTCCTGGTACAAAGCTTAAGTCCCGTCGACGATTATTCGCATAACTCTTTTGTCTTGACTGAGCTGTTTTCAGATTTGCACGGATCTGTCTGACTTGCTCTTCAGCTTCTTTCAGAACATCCGGTCCGATGATTTGTCCTCCGTCGGTTTCTTTCCAAAACAGCGGTGTCCTGCACTTTCTTCCATACAAAGCTTCAAAAGGTGCCATCTTCAGACTGGCTTGATAACTGTTGTTATAGGAAAACTCTGCATAGGGCAAATTCTGATCCCACGAGCCTTTATATGCTAGAGCACAAGCTCTCAACATATCCTCTAAGATTTGATTGACCCTTTCGGTCTGGCCATCCGTCTGGGGATGATATGCAGTACTGAAATTAAGATTCGTGCCCAACACGTCATGCAATTGCTGCCAGAATCTCGAGGTGAACTGGGAACCTCGATCAGACACAATCTTCTTTGGCACACCGTGTAAACACACAATCTTAGCCATATACAACTCGGCAAGCTTATCTCCCGAATAGGTGGTCTTTACCGGGATAAAGTGGGCTACTTTGGTTAATCGATCCACAATAACCCAGATGGAATCATAACCGGATTTAGTTTTAGGTAATCCAGTTATAAAATCCATTCCAATTTCTTCCCATTTCCATACAGGCACTTGCAAAGGCTGCAATAGACCAGCGGGTCTCTGATGCTCTGCTTTTACCAACTGGCACACGTCACAACGTGCCACAAAATCTGCAACTTCCTTCTTCATATTAGACCACCAATACTTCTCTTTCAAATCAGCATACATTTTGGTGCCTCCTGGGTGAATAGAATAAACTGAATCGTGAGCTTCCTTCAAGATCACATTCTTGATTTCTTCTTGGTTAGGGACCACTATTCTTTTCCCGAACCAAACAGTACCTTGGTCATCTTCTGAAAATCCGGGGTGTTTCCCTTTCTTTAGACCTTCCTTCAAGTCGGCAATACCTTTATCGTCATAATGTGTTCCTTGTATGATCAAAATGAGTTTTCATCTGGAAGACAAATGAAAACAACCAGGTGATGAGATATAAAACGAGGCTTGTAACATACGGTTTCACAAAGAGACCCATCGAGGATTACAATAAAACTTACTCTCTTGTAATTAGTGGAATAACATTTCGATATTTGATATCAATGGCAACTAACTTAAACTTATCAATGCAGTTAATGGATGTAGTGACCACATATTTATATGGGTCACTGGATATGAATATTTATATAAGAGTCTCTGAAGGAGGGAAAATTCTGGATCCTAATAAAAGTAATCGCAACATGTATAGCATCAAATTGCAAAGGTCGATATACAGATTAAAACGGTCCAGGAGAATGTGGTACAACCGACTTCATGAGTTCCTCCTAAGAAGAGATACTCCAATAATGATGATTATCCTTATGTGTTCATAAAGAAGTCCTATAATAGATTTTATATCATCTCAGTCTATGTCAATGATCTAAATATCATCGAAACTATAGAGAAGATAATGGAAACAAGGTTTTACCTTACGACGGAGCTTGACATGAAAGATTTGGGCAAACCAAATATTGCTTAAGCATGTAACTAGAATATTTTCCAGAAGAAATCTTTGTACACCAGTCTATCTATATGAAGAAGGTATTGAAAATATTCAATATAGATAAATCTTATCCTTTGAAGATCCCCATGGTAGTAAGATTGCTTGAACTGGATAAATACTCATTCAAACCGAGGATGAAAAATGAGGAAATTTTAGGACATGAAGTCCCATACTTAAGCACTATTAGAGCACTTATGTATCTTGTGAATTGCACAAGACCTGATATAGCATTCGTATTAAATTTACTAGCTAGACATAGTGTAGCTCCAACCAGAACATATTGGGCTGGTGTCAGGACTTTACTCAGATACCACCAAGGTACACAAGGTTTTGGCTTATTTTACTAGAAGGACCAAGATTTGACCATGATAGGATATACACATTATGGCTATATGTTTGATCCCTATAGTACCAAATCTTAGAATAGGTTTGTATTTCTCTGTGGAGGTATACTATTTCTTGATGGTCTTTTAAACAAACCTTGGTAGGTACATATACCAACCACTCAGATATATTAGCATTATATAAAGCCCCACTTGAATGTGTTTAGCTAAGACGTACGATTAGCCATATTTACAAGTCATGTGGCATTAGCACTGATGATCCACAATAATATATGAAGATAACGTTGCTTGTGTTGCATAAATACCATTGGGTTATGTAAAGACTTAGGAAGCATATTGCCCCTAAACTTTTCTATCCTCACAAACTCTAGAAGAATGGTGAGGTAAACATCCTACAAACTAAGTCATGTGAAAATTTAGTAGATTTATTCACAAAGTCTTTGCCGACATCTTCCAAAGATATGTTCGGTGCATTGGAATGGGATGATTTAAAGATATGCATAGTTCATAAGGAGTAAATCTGTGAACCATAACCCTTAGTATGATCATGAAGATATTACTATAATCAAGAATATTATAAGTTGTACTCTTTTTCCTTTAGTGAGTTTTTCTAAAGTTCTCATATGATGGTTTTTAATGGGGCAATAAATGTGACACAATATGCGATACAATGTATTCTTTTATTATTTCTTTTTTCGTTGGGTTTTTTAGAAGGAGATTTTGATGATCCATATGTATTACGCGGTATTCGTCCAAAGGGGGTGTAGAGATATAACAAATTCTTAATCTAGGTTGTTGAGATATGATTAAACTCTATATATTTATGGATGAATCTAAATCTATCTCTAAGATATGATTATTCTGACTATACGATCGGTACATTATGATTCATCTACGAGTTATCGTAGTTTTACAACAATATAATTTTTTTTACGACATTGATTCTTAAGCTGCTCAAACAAAGGTGCAAGACCATCCTCACCGCGAACCCAGTGGGCTGACCATTTCGAAAGCCCATATCCACCCGCAAAGGTGCAAGACCGTCCCGTTTACATGCGAACTTGCGCTATCATTCACACCATCGCACCGCACAAGTCACAACCCAAGGGGAGGAATTCCTATTCCAAATTCCAAAACCCCCAAACCTTTCCGGTCGGCGTCAATGGCGGCGCCGGCGGCCGACGAAACCCCGGCATCTCCGGGCTACGCCCTCCGAGCGACGCTCACCGGCCACCGCCGCGCTGTCTCCGCCGTCAAGTTCTCCCCGAACGGCCGCCTCCTCGCCTCCGCCTCCGCCGACAAGCTCCTCCGCGTCTGGTCCTCCTCCGATCTCTCCCCTGTCGCCGAGCTCGCCGGCCACGGCGAGGGCGTCTCCGACCTATCCTTCTCTCCCGATGGGAGCCTCCTCGCCTCCGCCTCCGACGACCGCACCGTCCGCATCTGGGACCTCGGCGCCGGCGGCGGGCCCCGCCTCGTCAAGACGCTCACCGGCCACACCAACTACGCCTTCTGCGTCGCCTTCAGCCCCCACGGCAATGTGCTCGCCTCGGGCTCCTTCGACGAGACGGTGCGCGTGTGGGAGGTCAGGTCGGGCCGCTGCCTCCGGGTGCTGCCGGCCCATTCCGAGCCCGTCACCGCCGTCGACTTCGACCGCGACGGCTCCAGGATCGTGTCGGGGAGCTACGACGGGCTCTGCCGCGTCTGGGACTCCGCCACTGGCCACTGCGTCAAGACCCTCATCGATGACGAGAGCCCGCCCGTGTCCTTCGCCAAGTTCTCGCCCAACGGCAAGTTCGTGCTTGCCGCTACCCTTGATAGCACGCTGGTGAGTTGTTCAAGATTGCTCCTTTTCTTTTCTCCCATTTAAGTGTTATTGTATAGGTAACTTCCCAGTTCGCAGCATGTGTGGAATTGCAGTTTTGCTGTTACGTGAATGTTTGATTGTTCTACGCTTAGTTACATTGTTAAACTTGAATACTATTAGTTGTCGTAGGAACGGAATGCTAGAGCAGTAAATTTTTGTGGTTCCCAAAGGAAGGGAGGGCCCTGAGGTGACAAAGGGGAGGTAACAGGTAAGAGCTTTGAGATTTGACAGCAGCATGGCTGCTATGGGCCAGTATTACTCAGACATCCGTGACCAAATTTTTTTTGCCGAATCGGACACCCAAATCCGAGTTGGATTTCGACACCTATGTACATTTCCAAGTAACATTTCCCTTGTCCAAAACCGAACCAGACACCCCGAATCTAATTCGAATTCTGACACCCGTATCCGTGTCCAAGTAACACTGGTGTGGACGTGCTGTCCAAAGAGCATGCTGTGAATGGAAGCTTTGGGGTGTATTTATATGGATCCATGTTGGCTGATTACATTGGGTACCCCTGTCGGTGCTGACTTGATGTGGGTAAAGATGTGTTGTCCAAGGAGTACACTGCGAATGGAAGCTTTGGGATGTATTTATAGGAATCCATGTCAGTTTACGTTGGGTACCCCTGTCGGTTCTGTTCCTCAGCTAATGTCAGCCATAGCCTGATACCCTTGGGTTAAAATTTTCTCTGTTATGTTAAATCTATCCTCAGGAATATATTTGCTGCTTCAGAAACCCCTTGAGGTGCTACCGAAGCTATCCGATCCTATCTGGAGGTTATGGGACAGTGTGAGTGTGTTGCCTCATTGAATCCGGAGGCAAGCCTGAGGTCCTATCTAATTGGAAAAGGTTATACGGAGATCAAACCTTTGTATAAGTAATCCAACAATGCCATCTTTGGGGTGAAGGTAGCAGACCTATAGCAGTAGTATTTTACAGCCATGACATGCACTTGAGCTTGCAGTAATATGCGATCTTGCAATTGTATAGATGTGAGTGATCTTTATATTGTTTTTGTTTGCTGTATGGTAAGTAGAGTTGGCAATTTTATATTGTGTTTTGAGTTAGTGTTACTATGATTGCTAGAATATGTGGCAAAAAAAATCATGGCTTTTTAGTAGTTTAAAACTACATCGTTGTATAGTGTTGAGTGCAACCTTGAGATAATGTGGATGAGAGTACCTTATCTTTTGGTGATTTTTCTGCACTAAGCCTAGTTGGAAAATGTCAATTGCTCTATATATATATATATATATAGGTAATATCGAAGTTCAACTTGCTGTCTTATTTGTAAATTGTAATATGAATAAGAACAATGACATGGCTGTTACAGAACTGTTAGATGGATTTGTTTTGGCGATTTAGTTTTGCTAGTTGCATTACAGTATAATGAGGTGACATAATTGGATCGTCAATCAGTAGTTCATTTGTTTTGGCTATATGCCTGTCCGTACGATTTTTCCAACTGCAAAACTGACATTCTCATATGGTTCTTCAAAAGTAAGTAAATGTGGACAATTGCACATAGTCAAGCGTGTAACTTCTTGGTATTAGCAGCAGTTGCTAATCCTCTTTGTGGATTTTCAACTTTCAAGATGGTCAGGTTGGTTAGTCCTTCGATCATTACATTATCTCCAAATGTTTTGTTTAGTTATTTAATGTGATAAATATTTTTTCGGTTCTTCCAAAAGCTTTTCTCTACATAAAATGTGGTGCCAACAATTTCTGTTCTTATTTTGTTAAAATATATGTAATGCAATCTTATTAATCCTGAACATGGCTGGGTTATGAATGCGCTAAACATGATGGTGCCAACTGTAGCAATTAACCAAATGTTTGAAACAAGTAATTAATAAGAGGCCAGATCAAAATCTTTCATTCCTTCAGAGAATAAAAACCAGGTGATCTCCTGTACTGTTGTAATGCCTATTTGAAGTAGGATAGTAAACTTACCATAGAACGTGAGGCAATCACCATTGATTACAATCTCCTTGAGTTAGGAGTTATAGATGCCTTCAATGATTGTGACACGGTGGTGTGCATAGATATCTGCAAGGATTGTGACATGGCAGTGCACAGTGACTGTAGCTGCAACTGCAATGTGGGTTTCCTTGTGATGTAATTGAGCCACAGCTAAGGCGTGGAGGGTCAGGACACCATGGTTTTGGGAGGCAAGACATTGAAGCTCATGAGGGTATTCTATTTTGGGAATAGTTAAACTCTTGTCGTGAGCCTAGGATGGGCTAGAATTGAATTTTTAGGCAAATAGGGGTGTGAGTATGTAAGTAATGAAGCCTAAGGGAGTTGGTATGTAATAGGCAAATAATAGAGCAGTACTTGGGCATTATTCTATCTAATTAATATCACTTGTTTTTTAGTTAAGTGGTAAATGCAAATACAATCTAAATGCCTGCTTGCTAATTGCTGTTGATCGTATATTTAGACACTTATCTACTTATTTTTACTACCCAATTAATTCTAATTTCTAATTGCTATCCATATTGCCATTTTATAGTTACTGTGAATCAGAAACTATTGTTATTTGTACCTACCATTTTTCTATCTACCGAAGTTATTTTCTAACATTGATGTTCAATATTTTCCTGTATCGTGACAAGATGTTTTTTTTTTTTTTTTTTTGGGGGGGGGGGGGGAGGGGGGTGTGATCCCTGTAGAAGTTCATTCTGTGTATGCCCAAGTTGTATTTTTTGTCTTAAATCCCTCCATTTGTGTCCGTCTTTCGATAAATGACTTGCACTACATTAGGCCTTTGCAGTAATCGTTCCTGAGGCCCTAGAATCTCTGGAGACAGTCCTGACTGTATAACACTATTCGCAATTCCTAGATACAGTTCTTGCTAGCATTTCTCTAGAAACTTGAGTTGGCCAATCAGTGGGGACCTGTACTGCACGGAGATCCTAAACCGTCTTTTTCTCCAAATGAATAGAAAGAAAGGAAAGAAACTAAAATATGCTTTTACCTGTTAACATTCTTATAAGATGCTTAAGTGTGACGCCATTTTTCAAAGCACATCACTCTAGCTATATCCATTATGTACTGTTTAAATTAGCAGAGTCTGTCTTATGAATCAGATGCAGTAGAGAGCATCCCTGGCCTCACCAATCCATTTTCTGTACAAACGATTAGATTTCATAAGTATTATGATCATCATGTTCCTATTTTCAGTAGTTCGGTTTGCTTAGAGCATTACAGTACTTTAGCTGTTTAGCATTACATGGTGGTCTTTAACCTAGGCATTACGTTTCTGTTCCTCAGGCAATTTTGCCCTGCTCTACCATTCATCCTTTTATACTATTCCGTGCATATTGATAATCATTTTGGATATTTTAGATTTTTAATCCAGCACATTGCCAAATCATAATTTTGATGTATTTTTGGGTGCCCAATGATGATCTTGACATCTGATACTGTAAGTATGCTTGTTAGCTGTGAACATATTGCAACCATAACTATGTTTGGAGTTGCGTCTATCCAGGGTTAACAATATCGATTTGGAGAAAATCGCTCGAAATTCGAAAATTGACAATATCAAGCCAAAAATCAGTCGAAAATCGTCAAATATCAAAGAGTTTCAAAATCAAAAATTTTGAAAAAAAAATCGACGGACTAGTTGAACTTTTTTAGTGGTCGATTTTTTGAGCGATTTTTACCTATTTTCGACTGGTTTACGTCGCTTAAATTTTTCCAATTTTTTTTGAATTTTTTAATTGGACCGGTTTACCGAGTGATTTTTTGAACCCTGCATCTATCTCAAAACAAGAAAACATCTATCATTCTTGTTTTGACAAGTATCTAGCAACCTACCTTGATGAACTTTTTATCACAAGATGACTGCTCCCGTATTGTTTATTCATGCAGAGGCTCTGGAATTTCTCAGCTGGGAAGTTTCTAAAGACATACACTGGCCATGTGAACACAAAATTCTGCATACCAGCAGCATTTTCAATCACCAATGGCAAGTATATTGTCAGTGGCTCGGAAGACAAGTGTGTCTACCTATGGGATCTTCAGTCAAGAAAGATTTTGCAGAAACTAGAAGGACATACTGATACAGTCATTGCAGTGTCGTGCCACCCCAAGGAGAACATGATTGCATCGGGAGCACTTGACAGCGACAAGACGGTGAAAGTCTGGGTCCAAAAGGAAGGAGTTCAACAAGATGCGTGAGCGCGTTCTTACTGTCTTGGCTGTCATGTAACCTGACTGATTATGGTAGGTGAGCTAATTAGCTTCCCGAGTAATTATAGATTGGTGCGTGGATAATGTGATGCTCCTGGGCTGTGTAATTGAGTGCTGTGTTGCCTGCTTCACTGCTAGGCGCTGAGCCGAGCAAGCTTAAACTGTTCCGGAGAGCTGTTCATGGGATGGTTGTAAGAAAGCCTGAACAGAAACAATGCTTAAGCCTCATTTGTTGTCTTTATATGTTCTCCATCTTGAGACGTGAAGCTATTTTGTCAGCTCGTCCTATTGCAATTAGTTTATGCTGTGCATGGCTGCACGTGTTGGACACGCTCTCCTCGTTCATATGGTAGTGCCTTGCTGTCACAGATTCCTGCCTCGTTGATTTTATTCGAAACTTAAAACCGTCCTGAGGTTGTGCATTCATAGTATACGTTGGAGCTGCATTGGACATTGCGAAAACTCACAGATGCAAAGTTGTCTTATGATTCTGCTTGGGAGTTGGGAGTTGGGACAACCGAATTTCGCCTGTGGAATCGTGGTATCAACTGTTGAGGCAGATTTGGCTGTGCTGAAGTATTAGCATTAGATACCTCAATTGCTTCAGCCTTCAGAGAGCGTGTTCTGTTGGTATTACACTATGTAGGTTGGATATTTCGCTTCCAGATGTTGCTGTAGTTTAATGTGATCGTGTCGCCGCGACCACAAGGCAAGGTACGCGGTATACCCATCTTAACAGTTCGGCTACTGTTCACTAGTTTGTGACACATTGTCATGTTCGCAGAATGAACTCGTTATGCCTGTGGCGGTGCTTCGGCCCATCTAAGGCTTGTACTACCTATTTTGGTGCAAGAACATCTACGACATTTGGGCTTCAACGCTTTGTAGGTCTCATTCTTATCTCGGCCTACACAGAAGTTGGCTCTAGGCTACTTACTTTGGTCTCTGTTTGACCTTTGCAGTTGGTTGAGCACATTGTTTTAAACCTGCATTGGTTGGGTAGTACTATACTGATAGTATCTACTCGCAGCATAATATCATGCCTGTGTACTGCTCTTGCAGCCATGACTCGAAAAAAAAAACAGGCAATACTTCATATTTTCTTGCAGTTTCTGATTTGCAAAAGGGAGCGACAGTAGAAAGTGCTAAAGCAAAGCTGCCTTACTAAGTAGTCAGTCCACTGTACTGCTGTTCCCAGACAGTGGCAATGTTCTTACAACTGCCTTTGCGGTCTCATGCTGTCATGCATGCATGACTGCTCCTAAACAACTACTACTACTACTGCAGTGTTCTTCGATAAGCGAGCGATTGGTTACACTGTATTGGACAGCTAAGATCAATTCCTCCCTTTTCAGTTTCGAGGCACTGAAATGAAGCACGAATTACTGCTAGCCTTCTTTACTTTGACAGCAACAAGTAGATGGTCCATACTCCATAGGGTGGATCGAAGAGCATGGGCCATTTCAGATAACTAGATAAGGCTGCTGTTCGTCCATTTCCTTTCAGCAAAGCTGTCGTTTGTGCTGCAATTTTGGGCCCTTCACATTTTGTATCGTCGCAGCTGCTGAGCTACGAACCTTCCTTTGCCTTCCTTTGCCTTGTCATCCCTCTTGACATTGTTGTCCCTCACTCTGCGCTGTGCCCTACATGTGTCGTGTGTGCCTGCGTCGGTCCCCGGGGCGCGAAAATAAGAACATGAATGAAAACGTTGTCGCCTAGGCTATGGTGACATAAACAGCTAGCTAGCCTTCAGAAAGTTAGAGATTGTTGTTCGCTCTGGATTTCATCTCTTTCGAGCCAATTTGAAAGGTAGAAATTTCACATGAAAACAGCTCGGCTCTTGCGGAAGCCATGAAAACTTCTCGAGCAGTGTTTATATGCTTTCACTCTCAATACAAGTTGCACAAATCTTGGAGCAAGTGAAGGGGTAAGTAATCATTATCTACCCTTCATTCATGATTTAATTTCTATGCAACTTTAATATACAGAGCACACAAACGATATGGGGCTAATTACCAACAAGCTAACGCTTTTATTACTCTTTAACATCTAGTACCTTGTTAGGTTAATCATTGCAGACACTTTCTGTTGTTTTCGTCTAGAACTTGTGTGCTTATGCTGCTGCTTAATTAGTTGCTAATTGTTGTCTATTGCACAGGGATGACGTGCCATATTCTTTTCCGAGCAAGAATTAGTACTCCAGATAGAGCTAGATGTCGTGGACGCATTCCTGGTTTTGTTGTGATGCTTGGTGGCGCTAATTGCTTTCAAGTTTTAAGCATGCCTTTTAATCCTTGGAAGAAACGTTGATTGGCATTGCTTAGCTAACCATGCATGTGCTTCATACAAAACTAATAATCATCACCAATCCGGTGTTACGTAAAGAGCTGGTCACTATTTATTTTATCGCCATATGCCATAATGACATGAACTCGTGGACACATCTATTCAATGCATTATATGCTTGGTTAAGTCGCTCAATTTGTCATTTTTTGCTTTGACACATGTTTGGTACATCACCTTGCGAACGTATTGTTTGCAGTCTAGCTTAGGGGTATAATCGTGGTGAAATTCAAATAAACATCGTCACAAAGAATTCCAAAAAAACAAATTCTAGTGTGGTTCATAGTGTACTCTACGTATGCATAAAATTTCATGTTCAAATTCATTATATGTTAAGGGTAACAAAAAGAAAAGAAAAAAATTTAATAAATTTGAACTCTTAATATTTGTCAGATTTTTCTCTTTTTTTTTACTCTTAACGTACAATGAATTTGAACTTAAAATTTTATACATAGGTAGAGTAAATTTAGAAATACATCTAGATTTTTTTAGAATTTTCCGTCATGATATTTAGTTGAATTGCACCCCTCAGCTAGATTGCATACAATGCGTTCCCCGCATCTTGCAGGTCTTCTAAAGCATCTAGCTTAAGGGGGTGTTTGGCAGAGCTCCAGCTCCACTAAATTTGTGGAGTTGGTGGAGCTGGAGCTGTTGGTATATTAAGAGTGTTTAGATGAGTCATCTTATTTACATTTTAAAATAAAATTATAAACTTAAGTCACTTTATTTCAATCTATAAGTTTCAGCTCTGAGGTGGAGCTGGAATCTGGAGCTCTGCCAAACAGGACCTAAATCTTTAAGCGACCGAACACCTAGTATAAATATTTTAGCAGATCCTCCAAAAATGTGTATTTAATGGATATAGAATACTCCTAAAATGTTTTTGGATTGAAGCCTAGATGTACCAATTGGACTGCAACAGGCAAGCAGACTTCTTAGAACAGCTATTTCCCTAAAATGTGCTTTATAATGTGGGCATATATACAAACAATTGTGATTGATTAGTCTCTATTTGGAATAAAAGATTCCTAGAAAATCTTTGTAGAATTCTTGTATCCTGAATAGCCTTTTACCCACATGCATTGGCATCTGGCAGTACATACATGAATGAACCCAAAGAAGACAAGAACAGTGCAGAATTTCCTGAATATTTCTGGCGCTTTTCTGCTGGCATGCAAGTTGGGTTCATGCTTGGAGGGTGTACCTATGAGATATGCCATTGCATTGTGCCGTAACCTCTGGAGAAAGCATAAACAGACTCGTGTGGTTGCTCAGGGAGCAAGGAACACATGGACCAGGGCTCATATATTTTTGTTAATGACTGTATACTTGTACAGTAAATAGCTGGCCTTTTCATTTCTGGGATCGATCTGTACAGCTCTTCACTGTTAATTTTCTGCTCCAGAACAGTTGGTGTGCTAGCAATTAGTAGCAAGTCCCTGAGCTCCTGCCTGATGAGCTGATGCTTGGGACTCGGGTTAATTATGATATACTGTGCACAGCATCAGCAGCATTACAATATGCTCTAGTCGTGGGCTATCAGATGTAAACTGAACTGCTTTTTTTTTCCTTTTGCTGCATGACACCAGGGATAGCAATGGGCCTACTACCTGTTCCCGATGGAGAATTCCTCTATTAAGGGGTGGGGATGGGCTTCATGTTTGGTTGGCTTACTTAGACCATCTCCAACTATATTCCCTTCATTTCATTTCCTTCCATGTTCTCTTTCCTCATTCCCATTCCCTTTATTTGCCCTCATCTCCAACAGATTCCCTTTAAAGGGAATTGTATAGGGAAAAGAGAGAGAATCCCTTGCTAGAGGGAATGGGAGAGAGAATCCCTTCACGAAGAGAGTGCTGAAGAGAATCCGTTGGAGCCCTGAAGGAAATAGGAATCCCTTCGCGGAGGGAAAGGGAGAGGGGAAGGGACACGGTTTGCTTTAATCTCTGCATGTATGTATTGGTTTGATCAATAAATCCTGATGTGCATGCCATGATGCTGAAAACTTACTCTGAATTATTTGTACTTGATATATATACATTGTTTACGAAGGTTACATAGTAAATCTCAACTAGAACATTACAATTTCACGGCGTTGGTACATATCAATCGTGGTAATCATCGAGAGCTGGTGGGAAGAAACCCAATTCGGTATAGAAGAATGCAAACTCACTGTCTGAACTTTGTCCGTCAGGTCACAATCGTTATTTGGTGGTGGTGCTAACGTCGCAAGCTTACCAATGGGCTAAATATATTAAGGTCCTTTTGGAATACAGGGATTCCTGTAGGCATTGTATTTTTTCTGCGATAAATTTTCTGTAAAATCCCTATAAAATTCTCCGGCCTAGTTTCACTGAAACAACATGAATCCTCCGTGAGCTTAGCATATCAATTCACGAGCTCAAATTGTCTTGTTTTTGGAGTTGTCGCCTGATATAGGATAGGCCCCAGACATCTCCATTTATGGGGTAACAAAGCAATGTGGGTCCTAGGACAACAATTGCTTGATACTCCTTCCGTTGCACAGCATTTGCTTATATCCCACTATTTGTACACACTATGAAAACACTAAATTGAAGAAAAAGATAATAAAAAATGACTATATGTATCCTTACTAAATAACATACGACAATCATTTAACCTCTTTCAAAGCATTTAAATAGGAGTACAGAGTAGAAATATTGCAATAATTACGCTCTTAATTTTCTCAATGAATAAATATTTTGAAGCGAGGACTTCTGAGGTCGTAGATAAACATTCTAAAATGAAGGGAGTAATATTTAGGGGTGCGACATCATGGCAGTCTTCCAATGCATCTACAACTGTTCGGCAAATTGCTTTGATCTCCTGAATGGAGCAAACATTGCACTCGTACCGAAGCGGGACGGGGCAGCAAAAGCAAAAGATTTTAGGCCAATAAGCCTTGTACACTCAATAGCCAAACTTCTCTCTAAAGTGCTCGCAGTTCGACTCTCAAGACACATTGATACACTTGTCTCAAATGCACAGAGTGCTTTCATCAGAGGGCGATGCATCCAGGACAACTTCCTTTTCGTTAGGAACTTAGCCCGATCACTTCACAAAAGCCATACGCCGGCCCTCATGCTCAAGTTAGACATAGAAAAAGCCTTTGACTCTGTTTCCTGGGAATACCTGTTAGACTTGCTGCAGGCCAAGGGTTTCGGGCCAAGATGGCGAGATTGGATGACTGTTTGCTTTGCTACATCAACATCAAGGATCTTGCTAAATGGAGTACCAGGCGACAAAATCAAGCATCGGCGAGGGCTGCGCCAGGGCGACCCCCTTTCACCCTTCTTATTCATCCTGGCAATCAACCCATTGCAGCGCATTCTTAAAGTCGCCACTGAGCAAGGGATTTTAACCCCCCTAAAAAGTCGAGCTTCCACAATGAGAGTGTCTCTCTACGCTGATGATGTGATCTTGTTCCTCAGCCCAGATAAGACACAACAGGAAGCAGTCATTGCCATCCTACAAAAATTTGGAGACTCCTCTGGCCTGCAAGTAAATCTGGACAAAAGCTCGATTGCCACAATTCGATGCCAAGATGTTGACCTCCAGGTTATTCTGCAACCTTTTACAGGAGCCCGGGTTAACTTCCCTTTTAAGTATCTTGGCTTGCCACTAACCCTAGGGAAACTGCGCCGAAATGATCTACAACCAATTCACGACAAAGCAACAAGGCGATTGGCAAGCTGGCAGCTACAACACCTATCGCCAGGAGGACGGCTAGTACTCTTAAAATCAGTTCTTAGTTCACTGCCGACATACTTACTCACAGCTTTGAAGCCGCCACAAAAATTCCTTAAGGACTTCGACAAGGTTAGAAGACAATTCCTTTGGGCAGAATCCGGTGATATGCAACGAATAAAATGTAAAGTCAGTTGGAGCAAAGTCTGCCGCCCGACAGAGCTAGGGGGATTGGGAGTCTTGGATCTAAAGAAATTTGCAACAGCACTACGGCTAAGGTGGCTTTGGTATGAATGGAAAGCCCCCCAAAAGCCCTGGGTAGGTACCCCAACGCCTACTGACGACAAGGTAAATGCCCTCTTTGCAGCTGCCACCTGCGTAACAATAGGCAACGGGCAAAAAGCGA
Source organism: Rhipidocladum racemiflorum (assembly GCA_036346355.1). Lineage (NCBI taxonomy): Eukaryota > Viridiplantae > Streptophyta > Magnoliopsida > Poales > Poaceae > Rhipidocladum > Rhipidocladum racemiflorum. The sequence goes on along the minus strand of CM070573.1, from coordinate 11,731,850 downwards.
AGTTTTGGACCTCTCCTTGGATGAATGGTGTGGCACCATGCGCCTTCACTCCAAAACTTTATGCACACTCAAGAAGAAAGAATAGGACAGTTGCAAACGCCTTGCAAGACATGAATTGGATACGTGACATTAGACATTGTCTTACCTTTGACCTCTTAGTTGATTACGTTAGCCTTTGAAGCAAGGTGCAACAGACTGTCATCAACCTGGACACTGAGGATGTCATTCAGTGGAAATTTACAACAGATGGAACATACTCAACATCCTCAGCATACCGAGTGCAGTTTGCAGGTTCGGTCCAAACTTCTTATCATACAATCATTTGGAGGGCGTGGGCACCCTCGCACTGCAAGTTTTTTGCTTGGTTGATGCTGCAAGATAGGATTTGGACAGCACAAAGGCTGCAGCTTCGGCAATGGCCAAACAAGTATTTCTGCCAAATGTGCAACAGAAACCTTGAAACTGTTACACACCTCTTCATTGATCGCCTGGCGGTCCTAAGCATACTTGGACCGACACAGCGGAGTGGCTGCACCTACCGATACTTGATCCAACAAATTGGGAACCTACGCTGACAATTGAGGATTGGTGGCTTAAACGAGTATCATCTCTACCGGCACTCACAAGTGTTGTGAGCACAGTCATTATTCTCGTAACTTGGCAATGGTGGAAGGAGAGGAATAGACGTGTTTTCCAAAACAAAATATTGACACGCCGTGAGATCATAACCCTCATCAAGGAAGAGGCAAAGATCTGGGAGCTCGCTGGAGCAAAACGTTTAGCAGGGCTGCCCGTAAGAGCAAACTTGCCCTCCATTCTTGGGTGACTTTCCAGTTTTCTGTCTCTTGTAAAGATTGTCATCCTCTCTCCTGTAAATTAACTTAATCTTGTAACTAACCCTTCCCCTTCTAATATACCCAACGTTTTGCTGGTTTCAAAAAATATTTAGGGGTGCGACTACAAGCACACTTCTGCACGATACTGCGACGGATGATTTGGACCGTTGATTCTGATCCGGTAGTTTGAGACAGGCAGACAGCTCCAAATGCGTAGCCTGCTGTTTAACTACTAGTTAGACTAGCAAGATTTGCGCGCTCCGCCGCGCCGTGCGAAATTTGAACCAAGTTTTTATTTCTGAAAAAAGGCAGGAATATCCAAGTTTTTTTTGCTCGTTTGGTTTTTTTTTTGGAAAAAAATACGATAGGTAAGAACCATCGACGAATCTGTGAAAAAACGGGTCTTTTTGGGGAAAAAAAGAATAATACATGTTCTGAAAAATATTAGATTTCGAGTTGAAAAGAAAATATAGACGCCGCGTTAAACACCCTATGCGTTCAACGGGTAATAATACATATTTTGAAAAATATTAGAAATCAAGTTGCCAAAAAAAATTTAGATGCCGAGTTCAGTACCCTATGTGTTCACGGGTAATAATACACGTTTTGGAAAATATTAGAGATCGTTCTAGACAATATTAGATTTCGAGTTTATAAAAAAATTATAGATGCCGAGTTTAACACCCTATGCGTTCGCCGGGTAATAATACATGTTTTAGAAAATATAAGAGATTGAGTTGAAAAAAAAATTACAGATGGCAAGTTTAATACCCTATGTGTTAACTGGGTAATACATGTTATGAAAAATATCATAGTTGCTAAGCGCGACGCACGCCACGCGCGTGAACGAAAAATGATTTAGCGTTTTTTTTCGGAGAAAAAATAGACTTAGTCGTATTTTCAAATTTTTTGTAGGCTCGAGAAACCCTAGAGACCGAGCTGAAAAAAAGTACACATCTTTCTGTTGACGAAAAAAAAATTCGGGAAAAACGGAGAAAGGACCTGGATGTAAAAATTGGGGACCTATTTTTTATAGTTTTGGACCTCACCGCTATCCCGAATAATTAGAAAAGGATTCGTTTGAGATTTGTATTTAGTTGGGGGAGTTTCTCGTAAAGTAACGAATCAGGAACCCGAACGCGATTTAAAAACATTTTTTTGCACTCACAAAAAATCACGGGGGATCTATTTGTAATTCGTAGGGACCTATTCGTAATTAAGCAAAAGGGATGGGGTTTCCGTAAAATGGCATTGGGGGCGACGTGGCCTACCTGGTTGCTCTCGGTTTTCTTCCCTTATAAGGGAGTTAATATTCGCGCGCGTTGTAGCGCCGTGCGAAACTTGATCCAAGTTTTTTTTCTAAAAAATAACCGATGTAAGGACCTAAACGTAATTTAATTTATTCGGAGGGACTTTTGGCGAAGAGGGCAATGTGGCCGGCCGGCTGCTCTGTAAATCTTGTAGGCATAATAGATATATTTTCTCGAGAAAATCGGAGAAAGGGTCTTCTTTTGGCTAGTTTAACACTCTATACGTTCACCGGTAAATAATACATGCTTTGAAAAATAATATAGATCGAGTTGCAAAAAAAATATGGAGATGCAGCTTCACACATATCTCTTATTTCGGGAAATATTAGGAATCAGGTTAAAAAAACAGAGAGAAAGAGTTGTACACATATTTCTATTGACGAATTTGGTTAACACTCTATTATTATCTGGTCAACCTTCGTTTGTCAAGTTTAACACTTTATGTGTTAACCAGGTAATAATACATATTTCGAGAATTATTAGAGATGCTAATTTTTTTGTCGAGTTTAACACTATATATGTTCACCGAGTAATAATACATGTTTTGAAAAATATTAGAGATCGAGTTGGAAAATCGAGTTGGGGAAAAAAGCTAGAGATAGAGCCACACACATATTTCTACTGACGAAAACATTTTTGCCGGGAAAAACAGAGAAAGGACATCGACGTAAGGAGCGAGGACCTGTTTGTTATGTTTTTGGACCTGATCGCTAGCCTAAAAAATTAGAAAAGGACTCGTTCGCAATTTGTATTTAATGGGAGTTTTTTCCTATAAAGAAACGAATGAGGGATCTAAACGCGATTTAGAAACATATTTTTTTACCTCACAAAAAATCGCTAAGGACCTTTTCGTAACTTTTAGAGACCTATCCGTGATTTAAAGGAAGCCGAAGGGCTTTTTCGCGAAAATCCAGAGGGGTGACGTGGGTTGCTCGGTTGGACTCGGTTGTGTTCCCTTGTAATAAAGTGTACTAGTTAGAGTCGCGCGCGTTGCCGCGCCGTGCGAAATTTGATCCGAGTTTTTTTTTCTGAAAAATACCGGTGTAGGGACCTAAACGCAATTTAATTTTGTCGGAGGGACTTTTGGCAAAGAGGGTGACATGGCCGGCTGTCTGCTCCGTAAATCTTCTAGGTATAATAGATATATTTTCCAGGGGAAAACGAAGAAAAGATCTTCTTTTGGCGAGTTTAACACTCTATACGTTCGCCGGTGAATAATACATGTTTCGAAAAATACTATAGATCGAGTTGCAAAAAAAAATAGAGATACAACTCTACACATATTTCTTATTTCGGAAAATATCAATAATCGAGTTACAAAAAATAGAGAGGAAGAGGGTGACGTGGCCGACTGTCTGCTCCGTAAATCTTCTAGGTATAATAAATATATTTTCTAGGGGAAAATGAAGAAAATATCTTCTTTTGGCGAGTTTAACACTCTATACGTTCACCGATGAATAATACATATTTCGAAAAATACTATAGACCGAGCTGCAAAAAAAATATAGAGATAGAGTTGCATACATATTACTTTTGATGAATTTGTTAGCACTCTATTATTACCCGGTAAACCTTTTTTTGTCCAGTTTAATACTCTATGCGTTAACCGGGTAGCTTATTTCGGAAAATATCAAGAATCGAGTTACAAAAAAATAGAGAGATAGAGTTGCACATATATTACTTTTGACGAATTTGTTAGCACTCTATTATTACCCGGTCAACCTTTTTTGTCGAGTTTAACACTCTATGCGTTAACCGGGTAGCAATACATGTTCCAAAAATTATTAGAGATGCTAACCTTTTTTTTGTCAAGTCTAAAACTCTACGCGTTTACCGAGTAATAATACATGTTTCGAAAAATATTTCAGATCGAGTTAGAAAATCGAGTTGAGAAAAAAGCCTAGAGATAGAGCTGTATACATATTTCTGTTAACGAAAATATTTTTTCCTAAAAAAATGGAGAAAGGACCTGCTCCCATTGGCCTCCAATGTCTTCCCTTAAAGAGGTGACGTGGATGCTCCCATTGGCCTCCAATGTCTTCCCTTATAATATATGTAATATATGTCTTTGTGCTCCAAATTAAATTATGGAAAAGAATAAAAAGATAGTATCTTGTAGAAACCGAATAAACCGTTTGGCAAGAATATCAACTTATAACACTACTACAGGTCGACCATCAGTCCTGGTTGATAACGGTCATCAGTACTGGTTTTTGACAATAAGTACCAGCCATCCGGGACTGATGGCCATTGGGCATCAGTACCGATTCCACCAACCGGTACTGACAGTACTAGAAATGTTTCAAAATATATCGAGAATGTATGGAAAAAGCGGGACTCGAACCCACAACCTCGTGACTCCAGCCTCACCTTTTTAACCCACCCATCCACCATCGTGTACTGATATACATAGAATATGCATTCCTTTTGAACTTTCCTGAAACGAGGCATTAGTACCGGTTCGTAACACAAACCGGTACTAATGCACTCATCAGTAGCGGTTGGTAACACGAACCTGTACTGATGCACTCTTATTAGTACCAGTTCGTGTTACCAACCGGTACTGATGTCCCGTACCTTCAATACCGGTTCATGTCACGAACCGGTACTAATGTGAGGGCATCAGTACCGGTTCGTGTTACCAACCGGTACTGAAAGTCCACTACAGCCCTGTAGCTAATGAACCGGTATTGATGTCGCTATCAGTACCGGTTCAAATCCAATTGGTACTGATGGGGCGGTATGAAAAACCAGATCTGTAGTAGTGTAAAGAGGTTGGGTAGATAAGAGTTTTATTTAAAAGACTCACCTAAACTAACCTGCAGCTGCATTATTGTGAAAGTGTATTGCATTTCTTGTATCTTTTGCAGAAAGGACCTCGAAAACTAACAAACATCCTTCCACACGTCGTCTTGCATGTTGTAGAAGTGCGCATGCCTTATGGACGAATTACGTCGCGAGAGGTGTTTTGTGTATTTCCTTTTGAAAGTTATATAAATATTAAAATATAAATGAAAAATAGATGATGACTACTTATTGTTTCAAAAAATTTATAATTTATACTGAAAAGAAAACATAAAAACGCTTCGCTAGCTTAACTCACCGCCGCTTCACCGGCAAAGCCGGAAATTGGCCATGGCTAGTGATCCATCTAGAGAAGGTCGACAAAGGTTGAGAAGACGCAAGCCCACTCGATTTCCCACACCCTTTCAACCTTTGTTTAGACGATTGGACTTCACCTCTCCTGGCTAGCAGAGAAGATGGACGGACAGGTATTTATTTGAGAAATTTTATAGTGTATTATACTGATAGTATACAATATGTAGTAGAAATCATATCTAACTGTTAAGAGTATTTCTATTACTTTACTACCCGATGAAGTAAAGTAAACTCTAATTAATCTAATTTATTGGATAAAAAGAATAACGAGTTTATATTCAATTTAGTGTACTGCAAAAGAGCTCCTTTATTTGGTCCCGCTTCAACTCCTAATAATTTTTTTTTTATATAAAGGGGACATCATAAAGATGATGTCCCGGTTCCTATTTAAGAAACTGGATTCAACTCCTAATAAAAGAAGCTGAAATTAGATCAAACAGTGTACAGGTTCATGTATGCATTGTATGCTATCACCATAGGCAGATCTAGAGGGTGCTGGTATGCACGGGCAACTCTAAAACTTTTAAAAAGTACCATGAGATCATCTTTTTAATGGATTAAATTTGTTGTTTGAATTAGCTTCAATTTTGTTGATTTGTGTTTTACAAGACCTTAGAACTATTTGTATAGTATTTTCAGTAAATTTCAAATAATTTGCAAAATAACCCTCTTGCTTTCTTTAAATTACGGATTGGTCCCTGCAAATTACAAGAAGGTCCTTTGTGATTTTTTGTGAGTACAAAAAAAACTTTTTTGGATTGCATTTAGGGCCCTGGTTCGTTACTTTACAGTAAAGACCCCCCTTTAAATACATATCGTGGGTTAGCCCTTTTCTAATTTTTTGGGATAACGAACAGGTCCAAAAAAAATAACAATCGGGTCCCTGTTTCTTACGTCTAGGTCCTTTCTCCGTATTTTCCAAAACAAAATGTATTCGTGGTCCGTTTTTCCTTTGGAACCTGAAAAAAATATTTTCGCAGTCCATTTTTCCTATAAAAAAAAAGACAAATTCGTGGTCCGTGTTTATCGAGAAAAATGTTTTTGTGGTCCGTGTTTTCTTTGGATCCCGGGAAAAATATTTTTATGGTCCGTTTTTTCTCCGGTGCCTGGAAAAAATATTTTCATGGTCCGTTTTTCCTCGAAAAAAAGCTTCGCTTCTCCGTTTTTGCTGGAAAAAATGTTTTCGTGGTCCGTATTTTCCCGAACCCGAAAAAAATGTTTCTGTGGTCCATTTTTCTCCGTTTTTGTCGGGAAAAATGTTTTCGTGGTCCGTTTTTTCTTCGGACCCTGGGAAAAATATTTTTGTGGTCCGTTTTTTCTCCGGTGCCCGGAAAAAATGTTTTCGTGGTCCTTTTTCCTCGAAAAAAACTTCCCTTCTCCGTTTTTGCTGGAAAAAATATTTTCGTGGTCCGTTTTTTTTCCGGAACCCGAACAAAATGTTTCTGTGGTCCATTTTTCTCCCTTTTTGTCGGAAAAAATGTTTTCGTGGTTCGTTTTTTCTTCGGACCCCGGGAAAAATATTTTTGCGGTCCGTTTTTTCTCCGGTGCTCGGAAAAAAAGTTTTCGTGATCCGTTTTTTCTCGAAAAAAAAAGACGAAACGGTGCGGCGTTAGACGCACATTTTGCCTAGTTAGATCTATAACTTACGAAACATTGTATAATAGTACTACAGAGTGTCGTTAAAAATTCTCTACTCCCATCGTTGCCCTCACTTGGCGTCATCATCGATTAATTACTGGCTCAAGTTCCTAGCTAAAGCTAATAAGGGCATCTGCAATGGTGTACTCAACTACTAGCTATAAAAATGTACATGTCATCTATAGATAGCTAATAGACAACCTCTCCAATGGACTAGCTATAGCATTGTCTACAAAATTAAATATGAACCCATATGTAAGAGATGATAAATGCCTTGAAATCAGTTATAGCATGACTATAAGTTACTAGTCAGTCTATATCTCTCTCTTCTTTTTTTCTCATCCACCTAAGCAAAATGCTGAGTTAACATCGTTATAGTAAACTGAAGTGGCACCATTACAGATGCCCTGATGCTAACCCGGCCGGTGTTGACACCCTGGCCTGCATGTCGATCCGTCGCGCGCGCTTCGCCTGTCCACGTAACGTCTTCCGCGGTATTTATCACCGACCGATCGAACCGGATGTCCCGCTCGGTCGATCTCGTCTTGTCTGCTGCATTGATCGCTGATGTTAACACGTACCGTCTTGTCTTCTCTAGAGCGCTAGCGTTTGGTTTGCTAGCTGCATATAATATATATATATATATATATATATATATATATATATATATATATATATATATTGCTTTTACTCCGGAAGTAATTACTTCATCTTTTAAATACCATTCATATAAACTTGAAATACTTATTTATCACTTTGAATACATTTATATACTAATTATAAGATATTTCAATGATATCCATGTGAAAAAATTGCAAGGAAGTACATACATTTTAGCGTATTTTGTAAATACCTTTATATATGCACATAAAAAAGAATATATCTAAAAAAGTGTACATATCACATCTGAAAAAATATAAATACCACTTAGATAGTCATATATACTGGTATAGTACATATATATACCCTCTATTGCGCGAGATACTCTCTACGTTGTGAGATACGGCATGAAGAGTAATTATTTTAGAGAGTAGAAAAAAGGATTTATATATATTTATATATATATATATATATATATATATATATATATAAAGAAGTGTTTTTATGCTTTTTTTTAAAAAAAAAGTTGCACAAATATTAAAACATGAATGAATGATAGATGATGATTATTTACCCATTTACTTATTTTAAGATTTGTGTAACTTGTATTAAGAGGAAGAGCATATATATATGGCAGCATATTTGGTGCAAACCCCCTTTACCGTGAAAACTTCGTGAAAACCATGTGTAAAAGTTTTGAAAAATTCTTAAAAAATTAACATACATAGAGGAGGTGTGGTTCTACAACCCTGTAAAATTTGAAGACAAAACTCAATTGCATTTGGAAGATATAAAAAAGACAAATTCAGTATGAATAGTGATTTTTCACTGTTTAGCACTATTCATTTTGCAATTTGTCTTTTTCATATCTTCCAAATGCAATTGAGTTTTGTCTTCAAATTTTGCAGAGTTGTAGAACCACACCTCCTCTATGTATGTTAATTTTTTGAGAATTTTTCAAAACTTTTACACGTGATTTTCACGGAGTTTTCACGGTAAAAAGGGTTTGCACCAAATATGCTGCCTATATATATATATATATATATATCATAATCTTGCGTGAAGTGGCATAATCTTGCGTGAAGTGGCCAAGTAGGGATCGAGATATCGAATCGATGCATGCACCATGCATTACTTTCTGTCCTGGTGGCTGGTGCTGACAGCTGAGACGAGTCCCAACCCAAGTAAGCTAAGCGTATGACAGGAGATTTTATGTATTGTATATTGGTTTTCGTCTCCGGAAATGAGATATTTTACGTGCGTTAATATTATGATGATGATATCTGGGCCCGTTGGCCATGGATCCCTCCCCTCTGGACGCAGAGGGGGATGGACTGATGAGGCGTACGTCCCAGTTCCAAATCGAATCTTGCCCGTGTCAGTGCGTGTGCAATAGTATACATATACATGGAGAGCCCATGGACAGCCATACGTACCCGGCGGTGTGCACAACGGCGTAGCAGCTTCTAGGCTCTAGCTAGCTTGCAGCGTTGCAATTTGGCTGTACCAGGCACCAGCTAGCTGCTTCGATCGGCATGGAGCTATGGGAGCATCGAGCCCCAGATAGGATAGCTCGTCGGAAATGCGCATGGGTATGGTCTGTTTCTTTTAATTTTAAAGATTGTATGATTTAGTACTATATGGTCTAGCCAAATGGAGGAAAGACAATTTAAAAGGTAGAATCATTATCACCTCTTGATTAATGTGACACTTGGCATGAGAATGACATAGGGTAGACAGTGGCTAAACACACACGCGTGCATTCGCGTGAAAATCCGCGTGACTTGTGACCAGTGCTTAATGCTGTCAGTTACCAGTGAGTAATAGAGGCAGTTACTGGTTAGAGGCTATATAAGACCTAGAGACGTCCAAGCCAAATGACTGAATTTTCCGATTTCACTCTTTCTTCTTCCTCGTGCGAGAGCTGTAGTGAGGTGTTGAGCAGCTAGACCGCGCCAGCCTTCCTACTCGGCATGCACCGTGAAGGAGGGTGAGCGGTATCTCCGAGCCGTTGTCGCAGAGTTCACCTGCACTGGGCGGCAATAAGGTTTCTGGGAGCGCATCTGCACGACCCTGCGTTGCTTCCTCGACTTCGATTTCTTCCACGACCTCTTCTACGTATCGTTCTGTTCTTCATCAAGCTCAACTGTAAGTCGTTCGTGATCGTTCGACTCAATCATACTCTGTTTCTTGAGTATATATGTTTGAAAGTACAATGTGTAGCCTGCTGTTAGATTTACTGTGTGCATCACTATTTATTTGTGATATTTGTCTCCTAGTAAAATTTGGAATTAAAATATTACACACATTTCTAACATACCTAGCTGCTACGTATACGCAGCCATTTGCGGTCACCATCTGTGTGCATGCATGAAGTTGGTAACTACGTATGTACTCCCTCCGGTCTTTATATATGGACATAGTTTTTAAAACACAACTTTAATCAATTGTTTTTATTATAATATATTTATAAAACTCAATATAATTTATAATATTATGAAAGTACTTCTTGAGACAAGTCTACACATATAATTTTTATGTATCCAATTTAAATATTTAAAAATATATTGATAGTTAAAATTATAAAAATTTGATCATTACTGTATCTAAAACGTCAGTTTTTTTAGGTCGGAGGAAGTACGCCACTACGACGCCGTGAAATTACACCATAAACGTTTTTCTCGATGATTTGACACTTCAAACAACAAAATACATAGGATTTACCATGCAATCCGTATTTCAGTATTTCTTTTTTCCCCAAAAATCCTTGGGAAATGTCATTTTGGCCTATGGCCCCAATCTAGCCCATCCCGACCTGGTTTGGTCGCACCAGACACACGGTACTGTAAGCATATAAGCCCTAATTTGCATAGGTTTAGTGTTTTGCTGATTAATGACCCTTAATTGTCAAAACTAACTATTGCTTTGAGGAAATGTGATACAAGTTAGGTCTAGATATCGGAAATGAGATCACACTGGCTTTTATGGATCCCCTGTCGACCAAAAATGTTGTCAAAGCTTTTCTCATGAAAATCAAGGACTTTGTGCTTAGAAATGATTCAAGGAGTCGAGTTTGGATCATTCTAGATGTTAGGTTCTTTTTTTGCTTTGTTCATATTATTAACAGAGTTCAAGACTAGTAGGTTGAGCTTGATGAGATTGGGTAGCTACCTAGGTGTGATGTACAATAGGTCTTCAAGGTCATACTTGTTGTGGTTATGACCACAGGGGTGTGTGTTTTTTGTGGGCTCTTTCTTCTCTTTTTATAGGAGGGGAACATGGAGAAACTGTCCCTTCGTGCGCGTCCCATTTTACTCTTCCCGACCGGTCCTGACAGGATCTTGTCGTTTTCCTTTTTCTTTTTGCAGGGTGTCAGATTTATTTGATGGTGTTGTCGGGTGTGTCTTCGTGGACTGCGAGGGTGCTTTTCTCCGCTGCCTTTGCCGCTATTCTGCTTCGCTCCGCGTCGTAGGTTCGGGCGAAGCAATGCTTTGTTTGCTCAGCTCTGCTTCGGATAAAACATGGGCCGTGCTTCATTCACCCGATGGCTCGGGATATGATGGGCTGGACTCTGTAACTGAGCCACTACAGTAGCCCCGCATGGCTGCGGATTGATTTCATCTTTTCCTCAGCAATGACATTCGAAGCCCAAATATTATCCATTGGCTGTTCGGGTGTATGAAGGAGGGCCTTCTTTTTCGGTTTATAGAAGACAAGCGGTTTCCTTTTGACAGAGGCTAAGGATAGTAGTGGGGGGTTTCATTGGGCTTATTCCACTAAGCTTTCTGGCATATTTGGCTCCTCCTAGCTCCATCCTCTTCTTCCTCTTCGTTAACCTTTTCCATCCAATGGGTCCTCGACGCGCCCCTCGAGCGAAATTGGTTTTAAGCGAGAGGGACGCTGGAGCTTTGTCCCCTTCCCTGGGACGCTCTGTTTTGACTTCCGGCGAGCTAGATCTTATGGCCCAGAACTTCGGCATAGCCCGCATATCTATGCGTTCTCCCGGCGCGGATGAAGTCCCCCGTCCACGAGCCACGGAGGCGGTCGTGTTTGCCGCCTTCTTAGAAGCCGGACTTCGATTCCCTGCTTCCCCTCTAGTGGGATCCATATTGCGGGCCTTTCAAGCGGAGCTTTCGCAACTCACTCCGAATGCTATCGTCCGGATGGCGGTGTTAGATTGGGCGTTTCGAGCCGGTGGATTCAGATTGACTGGCCGTTTGTTTTCTCTTATAGAGGATGCATTTTGGCAGCCTAAATTTCATCGGGTTGGAGAGGAGGACCACCGATCTTGCTTCGGCTCCTTAAACTTCCAGACGAAGAGATCTTTGGCCAAAGAGATCCCCGTGGCCGCCGCTAAAGGCAAATGGGAGTCGGGTTGGATGCACCGGTGGTACTACCAGGAGCTAGACGGCTCGGACTCCCCCCTTCGCACTTCCCTGGGGTTTGTGAGGACTATCCGCTCGCCGAATTGGGACGCGACTGCAGAGGAGGCCCGATTGCTCAATTTCCTAAGGGCCCTTCGACACCAAAGCTCTATGCGCGACTTGGTGGAAGAGTATTGTTTATGTCGCATCGATCCTCTGGCGAGGAACCCCGCAGTTACTTTAGACTGGTCCCCCAGGGGAGATATCTCCGTGATCCGGCCCGAGGGGGTGCAGGACTTAGGGCGCGGAGCCGCGGAAAAATTGGCTCGTAGACTCCTTGGTCCGTGCAAGATGGCCGAATATGAGGCTGCTATGAGTGCCATTGGGGCCAGGCGATGCTCTCGCTTCGCTGAATGGGGGCTTCGAGCCACTCCTCATCCCAGAGGATCAGCGGGTTCCCCTCGTCCCGCGAAGCGAGCGAGACTGACTTGTCTTGCACCACCTCAGGCCACCAATACCTCCGGTGGAAGCGGAGGCTCAGAAGACGATGGCGATGAGGAGGCGGACTGGAACGAGGAGTCCAGCGATGAAGGTGATTCCTCTGAATCTGTTGCCGCCACGTCTCTGTCCCCGCCGGCTCCATCTGATCTGGTTCGTACCGCGGGACCTTCTGGAACATTGCCAGCGATCAAGGAGACTGAATCCCCAGGGACACCTCTTGCTTCGAGTTCTCCGCCCGGCCGTGATGCTATGGCTGGGCTACATTCTTCAGTTGGGGCTGAGCCTCTCGCCCCTTCCCGGACCCCGGTCCCTGCCCCCGAAGCGGGATTGCCTGAGACTGCCCCCGTTCCGGTTTCGTCAGATATGACACTTCCGGTCCCTGTTCCAACTCCTTTGGCGAGTAAGCAAGCTGACCGGGAACAATCTCCTGGATATTCTTTCTTGGCCATTCCTGGTGTCGATCTTGTTGATTTGGTTGGCGACGATGAAGGTGATACTTCGGTTATGGGGGATGCGCTAGGATCGCCTGGAAACGTGGCTGGCGTGGCGGCGGAGGAAATTTGCGCTCCTTCGGGCGGGCTGTTGAAACCGTCGGCTGCTGAAGCTCGCGACCTTCAGCTAAACATTTCTACTCCCGATACCCCCGTAGGGGCAGAAGGTCTTACTCCTGATACTTTTCCCGCCAGCTCGTTAGGATATGATGTCTCTCTAGGGCTTGACGAAGCTGGTGCAGGGGGTGATGGCGCGGAGACGGGGAAAACTTTAGAGCCATCAGAGCAGGACCGGGGCAAGATACCTCCGATTTCTCTGGCTCACACGAAGGAAGGGGGTATGATCCCCGCGGGTGCCATTCCCCAGGATGCTCCTTCCTTAGGCGGAGGGGCTTTACCTTCGCGTCAGTCGACCCCTGGGGGCAGCTCTGGTTCCTCCTTCGTCAGGTTCGATCTGTCAAATTTTGTGGCTTCGGATTTCGAAGGAGGGACATCTGCGGACCCCACTCTGAAGAAAATGCGTGCCGCCTTTTCTCCTTATAGCAAATCCATAAATTTATTTGGGGAGGTTAACGATCTTGCCCTTTGCGAGATGTCGATGGACCATCATCTGAAGGTGTTTATTTATTTCTGTTGTTTTCATTTATCTCTGTATTTCTGCTGGCAACTCCTTCATCCCGTGATATCTCTTTTACAGGGGGCTGTCGTGGCTTTAAATGGTTCGCCGCCGCGTATTTTGATAAATTTAACGAAGGGGTTCAGATTATGCGAGGCGGCTAAGAAACGAGTAGAGGATCCGGAGGCGGAGAAGGCCCATTTGTCGAGGCGCTCCGCAGCTCTCATCGAGTCCTTGGCTAGGGCCCAAGTCGAGGCAAAGACAAAGCCAGGATTTGGCGGCGAAGAACGCCGAACTTGAAGGGGCTATTTCCATGATGCGGAGCCGCTTGGCCGAAGAAGAACGGGCTCGCTTAGCAGCCGAGCGGAATGAGAAAAAGAAAGAAGATCGCATAGAAGAGTTAAAGGGCCTCTTGGCTGTGGCGGATGAGGCCAAGAATATGCTGAAGAAGCAAGCAGAAGAGTTTCTTTCTCAGCTCGCGACGGCGCGGGGCGAGGCTCAGATGCACCTTCGCGACGCTCAACGTGCAGAGGAGAGTTACGAAGCGATTCGGAAGGAAATGGACTCCATCGCTTCCGCAGTTCATGGAGCGACTGAGGCCTTTTTGCAACAGCTTCCTCGATTTGGCATCGACGCACCTCCGAGCCACATTCCCCCTTCACACCTGGAAGCTATTTCTTTTCTCACGAAGTCTACTAAGATTTTCGGGGACTCGGCGTTGACCTTCGGCGACTACTGCGCGAGGCTAGGCTCTGTGAAGACTGCTCAATTGTTGGAGGCGAAGGGGTGCACGCATGTTCGCGAACATTTTGGTTTTTCCTCCGCTTCTGCATCTTCGCCCGGATTTGGTGACCTTCTTCCATCTGTGAAGCCCTCCGCTGCTGCATTCCGGTTATCCTCGAGCTTTATGTCAGATTTTTGGAGGCAGCATGGCGATAGTGTTGCGAAGGAATCAGTGCGTCGTGCTCGGGCTTCGATGGTCGAGTTAGCGAAGGGGGCGGAAAAACCGCCATCCACTTAGTCTGCCTGCTTCTCGCATTATCGCTATATACTTCACTGGCTTTGGGAATGTAAACGCTTTGGATTATCGTGTTGCATTTACTTCAGACTTTCCGCCTTCTCGTCTCTTCGGCTCCCTGAGTTGATATTTACTTCGGTTCCTCGAACTTCGCTGCTTCCGTGGTGTATATACGCATAACGACAGTATCGTTTAGGGTCCCCTCGAGCATTCTCTCTCTCTCCGCACACTTTGTTCTTCCTGGCATCTCCTCTTAGCGCCCAACCCCCCAAGATGGATGGCCAAGCTCCACTCCCTGCCGTCGGCGACGCACCCCCCTTGGTTTTTAACTTCGGCGACGAGGCTCCGCCACCCCCACCAGCGTTGGTCAACGAAGTAGATGAGCTCTGGCTGGAATATGATTTGGTCCTGGAAGAGTTGGCGCGGGAGGAGGCCATTGCTCGCGATATTTCAGGCGTTCACCTTCTGGTGGCGGCGTTCCCGCAGCTCTACGAGGTGACGGATGCTCTTGTTGCAGCAGTACACCGTGCGTAGACGAGTAATAGTGGATGTATATGTAATGGACCCTACTTTCAGTGATACCGATATAAAAGAAGAATATCATCTTCTATTCCGCTTCTTTTATCTCTTTTTGCCGTTCCTGCTTCATTCTCGAGACTTGGATCAGCAACGTGATCATCCGTGTTGATATATATATATATACATATATATATATATATTTTTAAGCTTGTTGTGTCGCATTGTTTCAGCGGTTGTTATTGTCTAGGGATCTGAGGGTTCCGATTACACATGGAATAGGACGGGGTCATGGTCGCCAGCCTGTTTTCGGGGTTTTTCCAGGGGCTTTTAGCCGTGATCTTGGGGGCAGAACCTTGGGTTCCTTGGAGGGTCGAAGCAAAGTACAAGCTTAACTCATCGCTTGTCAAGTTCCTCTCGGGGCTGAGCCCCGGGCCGTGGGAGCTCATCTGGGGAAGGTTAAGCTTGCGCCTAACTTTTTCACATCCGTCTTGGATCGTAGCCCCGGGCATTGAGGACGGTTGGACGGGTAGGCAGTTGACCTTATTCTACATCCATAGACTCCTACCCGGCGCGAGGCTGCGGGTCTCTGGAGCGAAGGAACGGGTGGGGCTTTGGCCCGACCAAGCGTTCGTAAGCTCCTACCGTAAGCTCCTAAGTGGCATCAGTCGAAATCTTTGCTTGAGGGGGACTTTTTCTTCTTTATTGATGGAAACTCAGTTTCGTGCACACACACACACATTTTCTTTTTCTTTTTTCTTTTTTTTTTTAACCTACGGGTAGAATTTCTTCAGAGCGTCCGTATTCCAAGTTCTTGGCACCTCCTTGCCTTGCAACGTAACAAGCTTATGCGCCCCTTTTGTCGTAGATTCTTGAATGATATATGGTCCTTCCCACGTCGTTTCCAGCTTGGCAAAGGCTGGAGCCGCTTTCTTTAGCACCATGTCTCCGGGGGCTAGGCTTCGCTTCTGGACCTTCTTGTTGAAACTTCGGGTTGAGGCTTTCGCGTATGCTTGTATGGTGTTCAGGGCTTGAAGTTTCTGTTCCTCCCTCAAGTCGCAAGTATCCTCTATACCTTCTTGTGCCGGAGCTTTAATCACGCGAAGCGATTTGGCTTGTATCTCGGCGGGGGAAACGGCTTCTTCTCCAAATATGAGTCGAAATGGAGAGAATTTCGTCGCCCGCGAGGTTGATGTCCGAAGGGCCCATAAAACATTGGGGAGCTCGTCCGTCCATGAACCCTTGGCAGAATCATGGAGTCTTTTTTTAATGCCGTCGAGGATCAATCCATTTGCTCTTTCAACAGCCCCGTTCGACTGTGGGTGTCCGACTGAAGCAAAACAGATCTCTATCCCGATATCCTCGCAATACTCTTTGAACCTCCGGGAGTCGAATTGAGACCCGTTGTCGGTGACGATTTGGAAAGGGTCCCCGTACCTGCATATGATCGCTTTCCACAGAAATTTTACCGTCGCTTCAGCCGTGGTCTTCGACACCGGCTCCGCTTCAATCCACCTAGAGAAATAGTCAATCGCGACGATCACGAACTGAAGACTCGCTCGAGCTTTGGGCAATGCTCCTACTATATCCATTCCCCACTTGGCGAAGGGCCAGATTGGCGGTATCGGATGCAGTTCGCCAGGTGGGGCCTTCTTCTGCCTCGACATCCACTGGCATGTGTGGCAATGCCGGACCACCTCTTCCGCGCCCTTCAGCACCGAAGGCCAATAGAATCCCATCCGGAAGACCTTTCCAGCCAGGCTTCTGGGGGCTTGGTGTTCTCCACAGGTCCCCTGGTGCGCCTCTTGTAGGGCTTGTATCCCCTCTTCGCGTGAAATGCAGCGAAGCCATGGAGCGCAGAGTCCATTACGAAAAAGCAACCCTTCTATTATGGCATATTTCTTTGCCCGCCTTTCCACACGCCTTGAAGATGCCTCGTCATGGGGTAGCGTCCCTGTAAGAAGGTAATCGTACACTTCACTTCTCCAGTCCTCGACCCTCGTTCTGGTGACTACATTCACATGCAAAGAAATTGAGGCGGCTTGGAGCTCCTCGAAGAAAACCGTGGGTGGCAGGGTCCCTCCGTTCGCAGCGATCTTTGCCAATTCATCTGCTCTTGTATTCTGGGCTCTTGGAATAGCGAGGACAGTGAACCCCTCGAAGCTTTTTTCTAGTGCGCGAACTGCTTCCACATACTTTTGGAGTTGCTCGTCCTTTACTTGATATTCTTTGGAAATTTGTCCTTGGACCAACTTTGAGTCAGTCTGCAAGATGGCTCTTCTTGCCCCCATGGTTTTTGCCTTTCAGAGTCTCAAAGAATAAAGGCTTCATACTCCGCCATGTTGTTAGTCGAGGGAAATTGAAGTCTTGCCGCGAACTCACCCGGCTCCCGGGGGCTCTCACTATCGCTGCAATCCCAGCTCCCTTTACTCCCCATGATCCATCCGAATTGATGGTCCATACCGTCGGGATCCTCTCATCTTCGAAGGTTGGAGACGTCCATTCTACCACGAAGTCGGCCAAAACTTGACTCTTAATGGCAGTACGTGGTATTATCCCCAACTCAAAAGATGCTAGTTCGACCGCCCATTTACTGATGCGTCCCGTGCTCTCCCTATTGGTCAACATCGAGCCGAGGGGGTATGCCATTGGTACTTTGATACGGTTAGCTTGGAAATAATGGCGAAGCTTCCTGGATGCCATTAGCAACGCATACATCAGCTTCTCCATTTCCGTGTATCGCAACCTCGCCCCATGCAATGCCTCGGAGACGAAGTAGATTGGTTGTTGCTTTGCGCCTTGCGGTTGTACCAGTACTGCACTGACAGCCGAGGGGCTTGCTGCCAAATACAATAAAAGCTCTTCACCTTGCTTCGGGCTTCGTAAGGTTGGCACCTCCATAAGGTTTTGCTTCAACTTATCGAAGGCGAGCTGGCATTCCTCTGTCCAAGCGAAAGTGCCGCTGTATCGCAGTGCTTTGAAGATGGGTAGACTCTGCTCCGCGAACTTAGGAAGGAAGCGGTTGAGGGCGGCAAGCCTCCCTGCTAAACGTTGCACCTCTTTCACATTCTTGGGCGGGGCCATATCTTGGATAGCTCTTATCTTCTCGGGGTTCGCTTCGATGCCCCGTTGTGACACCAGGAATCCCAGCAATTTTCCCGCGTCTACACCGAAGACGCACTTGTTCGGGTTGAGCTTCATCCTCTCAGCTCTCAGGCTGTTGAAAGTCTCCCTGAGATCGGTTAAATGGTCTTCCTTCTTCTCGCTTTTAACGATGATGTCATCGACGTATGCTTCCACGTTCTTTCCTAATTGGTTCGCGAAAACCTTGGCGATAAGACGTGCGAAGGTAGCACCTGCATTTTTGAGACCGAACGGCATCCGAATAAAACAGTAAGTGCCAAAGGGGGTGATGAACGCCGTCTTGTCCTCGTCTTCCTTCCGCATATAGATTTGGTGATACCCGGAATAAGCATCAAGGAAACTCATCCTTTCTGACCCGGAGGTTGAGTCAACGAGTTGATCGATGCGGGGGAGGGGGAAGTCATCTTTAGGGCACGCCTTGTTGAGGTCGGTGAAATCGATACACATCCTCCAAGCCCCGCTGGCTTTTTTGACCAGGACCACATTGGCCAACCACTCCGTATGGACCGCCTCTCGTACGATTCCTGCCTGGAGGAGCTTCTCTACCTCCGCCTTGGCTGCAGCTTGCCTCTCAATGGAGAGCTTCTGCTTCTTCGGCTTGACACTTTCGCTGGTTGCCAAGGCGTGCTCGACTGTTTCCCTTTTAACCCCCGGAAGGTCCTCCGGTCCCCACGCGAATACTGTCTCATATTCCTGGCACTACTACAGAAATGCTTATATTAGACGCACTATCACAGACGGTTTTCAAAAACCGTCTGTAATATATGATATCACAGACGATTCTATAAACCAACCGTCAGTGAAATTATCACAAACCGTTATTAATAAAACCCGTGCAGATTAGATAAATATCACGCAGGCGGTTTTGTATTAAAACCGTGATATTATCACAAACGGTTCTATAAAACACCGCTCTGTGATATAAAGTAATATCACGCAGGCGGTTTTACTATACAACCGCTTTGTATAGTAACCACAGACGGGTTGTGTTTATAAACGCGTCTACGATATTGCTTATATCGCACGTGACGCTTTTGTGTTGATAAATCGCCTCGTCAATCGCATTATAACATTTTGATGTTTTTATCGAACTACGTATTTTCGCCGAAGGCCATAATTGCTCATAGATAGGACTGAAAAATGGTAACACCATTTTATAACATAATGAAATTAAATTGCTAGTGATCGGACGCCGGTTTTTTTTTCGCAACATTTTCTTTTGTATCGTGTGAAACATTTGTCTTCGACAAGCAGTAAAAATTGTTTCATACATTCAAAAAAATCTTGCAATGCGTCCAAAACGAAATCGACGTCCGAGTGTAAGTTTCTCCCAATGAAATTTGATAACAAATCATAATGACCATTTTATAACATAAAACATTTCATTACATTACTACATTATATATATATATTATTACTTATAAATTAAAAATATTCATCGTAAATCTGGAGGAGGTGGCGAGCCGTCATCATCGCCGCCAGGTGGCTCGCCGGTGGCTGCCAAATCGCTGCCGCGCCACGGTGGAGCTACCGTCGTCGTCGCCGTCATCCGGAGCCCCCGAGTGCATGACGTGGTCGTCTTCCTCGACTCTTCCTCGTCCTCACTCCCGCTCCTCCTCCTCCTCCTCTCCTCCTCCCTCCCGCTCCTCCTCCTCTTTCCCGCTATGCTTTCGCATAGCGGCGACGGTGAGGTGATGAAGCGGCGCCGGGGAGAGGCTTGGAAGGAGGTGATGGTGGAAGCGACGCCGGGGAGCTTGCGGAAGGAGGTGATGGTGGAGGCGACGCTGGGAGGTGATGGTGGTGAGCGACGCGACGAAGGAGAGCTTCGCGGCAGATTCCATTACTCGGTAATGTGCGTGTTGATCGAATTCGATCAATAGCGGTGATTTTATAGGTGGCCGGAATTGAAGGCGGCGAGAAGCGAAGAGTTCTCATTCAAAGGCGAGCGAAACTTGAAGAGGCGAGACGGACCGTCGCTATCACTGAGCGATTCTATAAACAAACCGATTGTTGACTATCACACACCATTCCTCGCTGCCTTCACGACGGGGTTTTTAAAATAACGCCTGTGATATACCTATATATCACTGACGGTTTAGTTTACATAACAATCAGTAAAATATCACCGACGGTTGGTACACATCGCCGTCTGTAATCTTACTATATTACAGACGGTTTATTACATAGAACCGTGATAAAGATTACACATCGCCGTCTGTAATCTTAGTATATTACAGGCGATTTGTTATTACATAGAACTGCTGTGATAAAGCTTGCCTATATATAGGCAGGCGCCAAGTTCGATGTTGTGGTCACTGTTGGGATAGAATGCTAAGACCCGTTATATCATAAGCCGACGGTTTGGCAATACAACCAGTCTGTAAGCCTATATAATAGGTGATTCTTGTGATGTAATTAAGGTTAGTAATGGATAATTGCATTATATATATTAATTCAGATCTAAGGTTAGTATTGGATATAAAATTGCCTTATATATATTAATTCAATATCTAGGCTTGGTTATGTAAGAAATTTAAGATTGTTTAGATCTAGCTTGTACATCCATGTTTTCGTGGTGATAGTAATTGACGTTATAATTGCAATATTATTTTGAAGCTCTAACTTGTTAAGGAAAGTGTACTTAATCAGTTGAAAAGAGAGTTCTAATTGGATCGAATATTACATGTGTAGCATAGATGGATCAAGCTGGATGTACGCTGGGACCGCATTTGAGTGTGGAGTACATTAATGGCGTCTCCACTTTTAAGAGCCGCAGAGGAGGACATGTTTAATAAGGGAGTGCAGTATATGCCTTGTCCATGCATCGATTGCGAGAATATGATGATGTTTGAAACTCGGCCATGATCGGCACACTTGATTATGCGAGGTTTCAAAAGGGATATACATGTTGGACGATCAAGAAGCGAGAGAATATACAAGAAAGGTGGTAAATGCTATTAACATCTTCGACGAGAAGTCAACGATATGCCGGATGATCACATTGATTACGCCTCCGAGTGATATGTTGCATGATGACAATCCGGATCAGATCTGCGCGACGCAGAAGGGAACCGTGATGAAAGGGAATATGAAAAATTCGTAGGTTTGATGGAGGACTCGAAGAAACCTTTGTTTGCTGGTTGCAAAGGTGAAATACACAAGGTTGTCGTCCCAGTGCTTGAGTGCCGAAATTGAAGGCAAGCAATGGTTGGTCGGATAAGAGTTTCACGGCGCTTTTACGTCTATTGGCGGACATGCTTCCAGGAGGGAAACGAGCTGCCGACAACAACCTACAAAGCCAAGAAGGTTCTTTGTCCCTTGGGAATGGAGGTAGAAAGAATACATGCATGTCCGAGCGATTGTATCCTATACCGCAAAGAGTATGCAAACTTGCATGTATGTCCGGTGTAGCAACGCATCGGTACAAGCGTAAGAGTCATTCAAATGAGGAGGTGAAGAAAGGAAGTCCTGCTAAGATGGCATGGTATCCGCCTCTAATTCCCGATTGGCAACCCAAAGGAGGCCAAACTCTTTGTGTTGGCATTCCGGAAAGCGTAAGAACGATGGAATGCTAAGACACCTGCTGACTCCACCCAAAGGGAGAAACATCGATAGGAGGTATGAAGAAATTCGGCAGAGATGAGGAATATAAGGTTTGGGTGACCGATCAGATGGAATGAATCCTTTCGGTAACATGAGCACGGTAGGCATAGCACTTGGCCCGTGAATCTGCAGTATCTACAACCTTCCTCCTTGGTTGTGTATGAAGCGAAAGTACATTTTATTGTCTCAGCTTATCCAAGGACCCGAAACAACCCGGAACGATATTGATGTGTACCTAGCTCCATTGGTGGAAGATCTAAAAAACATTGTGGGTTCCTGGGTGCAGGTTTGGGATGCATACAAAGCGAGAACTTACTTTACACCGCTTGTTGTTCGCACCATAAATGATTACCGCACTTGCTAACCCAGCCGGGCGAGGTACAAAGGTGCCAAGGCTTGCACTCCTTTGCCCTAGACGACCGAGAGTGTGTGGCTGAATCACTCGCGTAAAACCGGTGTACATGCGTCACCGTGAGGTTCCTTGGGAGGAAACACCCATACCGCAAGATGAAGAGACTATTCGATGGGACGAGCAGGTTCAACTCCAAGGACTTTTAAGCGGGAGAGATGTTCATGACTTTGTAAAGGATTTGGATATTACGTATGGAAAGGGACGTAAAGCAAGGTCGACCCGTGAGAAGAGCTTGTGGAAGAAGAGATCAATCTTTTGGGACCTACCTTACTGGGAGCACCTAGAGTTCGCCATCGCATCGATGTCATGCGTGAAGAATGTCTGTGATAGCTGATTGGTCTCCTACTAAACATTAAGGGCAAAACAAAGGATGGTATCAACGCACGACTTGACTTAGTCGATATGGGCATAAGACCTGAGTTAGCACCAAAAGAGACTGCTAAAGGTGAGTAGTGATATGCGAACGACTTGTTTACACTCAATCAAAGGCCAGAAGAACTGAACTTTGCCGGTGCTTGCATGGTGTGAAAGTTCCGTCCTGGCCACTCGTTCAACATGATGAGACTTGTTTCAATGCAAGATTTAAAATTAATTGGCATGAAGTCTCATGATTGTCATGTGTTGATGACACAAATGCTCCCAATTGCAATTAGAAGTATTTTGCCAATAAAGGTCCGAGAGACAATCACGAGGCTGTGTTATTTATTTAACACAATCGCTCGAAGGTCATCGATCCCGAAGGACTAGATGGTCTGCAGGTGAGGTGGTGATGACTCTATGTAATCTTGAGATGTATTTCCTCCGTCATTTTTCGATATCATGGTCCATCTCATTGTTCACCTTGTAATAGAGATAAAGATGTGCGGGCTGTGTTCACGTAGCATGCAAAAATTCGCTCGAGAGGTATATGGAGAATTCTTAAGTCTTATGTACTAAATCGATCTCGCCCCTGAGGTAGCATTGAAGGTTATGCAACCGAAGAGGTCGTCGAGTTACTGCGTCGATTACATGGCTCAGGAGCCCAACCAATAGGTGTGCCTCGATCTCGCCATGAGGGAGGCTCCAGGGTATCGGGGACCATCGGAAGGAAAGCAATCACACGATTCAGCTTGCGTGTGCCCAAGCCCATTTCACTGTTCTACAACACATGATCAGAGTGTCCCCGTGACATCGTCGAGCACAAGCAATGGCTAAGGCAAGAGAAATCCATCACGACATGAGTCTTGGATCATAAGACAACATAACCTTGATTCAACAATTGGTTCAAAGAGCGACCCATCACTTTGGGAGCTCGTCATATGACACCGAATGGTTGGCAAAAGGCCCACTTTTACGGTTGTCACGTGGAAAGGATACGACTTAAATGGATACACATTTTACACGATAGATCAGGATTTGAAGAGCACAAACCCGAACAGCGGGTCCGCATAGATGCGTTCAGCATCACTGGAGTCAACGAGAGCTCCTACCATGGGTTCATAGAGGAGATTTGGGAGCTTGACTATGTACTTTTCAAGATCCCACTATTTCGAGTGTCGTTGGGTCCACCTCAAGACGTGAAGGTTGACAAGTAATGGCATCACCTTGTGGACCTCAAACGTGTGGGACATACAAGATGAACCATTCGTGCTCGCAAACCAAGTTGTTCAAGCCTTTTATGTTACCGATCCGTCTGACAAGAAGCGCCACGAGTTGTTCAGTGGGAAAAAGGAGGATTGCCGGAGTTGAGAATGTAGTAGATGAGGAAGAGTACAATCAATTTGATGATTTGCCTCCTATCGGAAATGCCAGATGGTCCAAGAGGAACAAATTGGCAAGTCACCTATACACGCTCGATCATTGTGAAGGCTAATTTTCACCGTATAATTACAATGTTAATTTGTAAGGTGAATCCATGCATGTATGGATAATAAAGTAATATTTCTGTATTTATGTTATTGCACACGTGGTTGTAGTAGTAGGCCATAGTAATTGTAGCCGCCGAATGGATAGTGGAACGGTGTGTGACGGAGCATGTACACACCCTTAGCACCCTTGTGGCTGTGCATGGTGGTTTGTTAGTAACCAAGCCGTAAACTTAAGCGCACATCGGCGAGGTAGGGTTGAGCCACTGAGGTAGCCGCTTCTTTTCTTAATTGTTTTTAAATTACGTAACCTAGTAGTTATCTATCTAATGTCAATATGAAAGACAAAGATAGAAAAACCTAAAGTCAACAAAGTTGTATGCTTTGAAGCTCAATGCATGAGTATATATACTGTAGAGGAATGGTGGGCCGTATCACGGATGGTTCTAAACTATCCATAGATTTATTTCCTTCTTTTCTTCATGGAGTTTAAATTATGTACTCCTGAGTCTCATGAAGCTCAACTTGCATGAGTATATATACTGTAGAGGACTGGTGGGCCGTATCACAGATGGTTCTAAACTATCCATAGATTTATTTCTGCTACTTTTCTTCATGGAGTTTAAATTATGTACCCTAGCAGTCTCATGAAGCTCAACTTGCATGAGTATATATACTCCAGAGGAATGGTGGGCCGTATCACTGTACGGTTCTAAACTTCAGAACCGTCGTGATATATAATAACACTGATTTGCTCTATACGAGCAATGCGCAATATATAGTAAATACATTTATTCTACACCATAACCGTCGTAATATTACTTTCTATTACAGACGGTTTTATTTAATACCTGTCAAGATATTAATATCACGAGGCGGTTCTAGTTTAGGAACCGCCTCGTGATATTCAAACCCTATAAAACTTCTTCACTTGAAACGCTTTTCTACCAGACTTCAAACGCCGCGACACTTCAAACCCCTAACGAGCGCGCCGCCTCGAGCCCCGCCTCGCCTGCGCGCCCGCCTCCTCGAGCCCGCCGCAGGCCTCCGAGCCCAGCCGCCCGAGCACGCTGATGGAGGCCTGAGCGCTCCCCGAGCCTTACGCCGCCTCCCAGAGGCCCCGCCCGGCCGCCTCCTCCTCCCCGACGGCTGCGCCTCCTCCACCCCTGGCGACGTCTGCTCCTCCCCACTTAAGGTAAATGAGTAATGCTCCTCCCCACAAGGTAAAAAAGCTTGAATGTTTGGTATCGCTGCCTGGGCGCTTAAAAACTGGGAATCACTTGCTTTTTATTTTCGGTTTTGTCCGGCTCTGGAGGAGTCCTTGTGGCTATCTGAGAATGAATGTATTGAACTTGTGCTTGATACTATCCAGTTTCTATATAAAGGAACTGGGACATCTTTTGATGTCCTCTTGATCTAAAAAAAAAACAAGGTAAAAGACTAAATGAGAGAATGAATGAATGGGCAAACCGCAAATGAATGAATGAATTGTTGGTAGCTCAAGCTCGTATGTATATATGTATGTATTGTTTCTGTGTTAATTATAAATCATGAATGAATGAATGAATGAATGGGCAAACCAAGAAAAGTAAGGTGGAAAAAAAGAAGAAGAGGAGGAAGAAGAATGTATGATGGATGCATCATACATTCTTTCGAGTAGTAGTATGTTGCACTTATATATTGTCATGGTTTGCAAAATTTGGCGATGCGAGTAGCCTTTTAAGGCAATGCATTGTGGAAGGAGGGATTGGACACAACTTGTGGGCTTGTGCTTTGCTCTGTGCAGGCCGCTATCTTTGGAATCTCTTAGCTTAGGATAATCATCGGGAGCCAGGATGAGGGAGGAGGGGCGCCTCGGTGGCAAACCAACCTTTCTATTTTGCTATGATCGGTATCGCGTGTCTGCGTTTGGTTGGTACTCACTCCCTTCTTTTAGATCCTGACGGCAGCATTCCATCACCCACAATTTTGTTAATCCTTACGAGTCTAGACGCAAAAATCACATTGTTAGAATTTTATTACTCCCTCTAGATACAAAAATAAAGTCGCTTTAGACTAAAACTTCCAAGCAATATATATTTGTATGGATGTATTAAAATATTGAAATAATGTTTGCACCAGTATGTTCTAGATCATGAATAGTTAGGTTCATTTATTTTATTTTTCTTTTCATAGTTCCCTCTCTCTCTCTCTCTCTCTCTCCTTTGTTCTTTACATCGGGCCCATGGTCGTAAGGTCGGGTGGCAATCTCTACGCGCTCGTGACGGATGTATTTGAATTTTGATTGATATCGTGAATTTTGAATTTGATCACCCACATTTCTTCTTTTCATGTGATGAACACATCCAAGCGATTCCCCATCGAAATAATGATGGAATAACATTATTTCAATATTTTCTATCCACCTTAGGACCAACCGAAGGATCTGCTCACCGAGTCAAGTCAAACCAACTTTCGCTCCAAGAAAAGCAAACAAAAGGCCAACAGGCCGATATAGCATCACGCATCGATCCGAAGATGGGTCCCCTACCGGATGTAAAAAGGTAGTGAATGCTATTTAACAATGTCTTGTATAGTTGTTCGCGAACGGGTTCCCATCACAATTGTATCCTGAAGTCAGATCGACGAGGGCCGCAACGACACTTTACGAAATCCTTTCCTCCTTCGCGATATCCCGTAAGAACTCGAGGCCCAAGCGAAGATACGCGCTAGTGGCCAGAAAGGCGTGGAAGACCTTTAAGAGCACACTTGTCAAGGAATAAATCACGCCAATAAGGACATGACTCCCTACTCTAAGTACGGGTTCATCACGAGGATTCTGGCGACGCTTTGTTCGTGATGAAGAGCGAATCGATTCGTGCTTGAGCGAAGCCCACAAGGCCCTGCAGTAAGGAACACCCACCCCCACAGACTGGCACCGCCACGCTGAGGAAGAGGATGCAATGGGACGAGGAGGACGAGGGGACTCG
Organism: Rhipidocladum racemiflorum; assembly: GCA_036346355.1. Lineage (NCBI taxonomy): Eukaryota > Viridiplantae > Streptophyta > Magnoliopsida > Poales > Poaceae > Rhipidocladum > Rhipidocladum racemiflorum. Next base: position 11,704,829 of record CM070573.1, on the reverse strand, counting down.
CGCCATTTGAATCGATTGTTGACCAGCGCGAGAGGCGGCTAGGCGAGGTCATGTGCCACACCATCGGCACCATATCCTTTACAAACCACTGGACGAGGAAGTCTCGCTAACGTTTGGTAAGATATCGAACCACCATTTTGGTGCGATATTTAGTTCCTAACTTCATCGCTGAAATAACTTGTTGGGATCTTGCGTAGAGTTGAGTGCACAATCTTCGGTGGATCTTTTGTCCCGAGCGAGGAGAGATGCACTCTCCACGGCATTGGGAAACAAGGAACACCTCGGTCGCACGCGAGGCAAAGGGGTTTTCGTTCCACTGGAAGACGGCCGAAGACACCGACATGTACCGGAGTAAGAAGAGAGGTAGAGACGAGCGTGAGAAAAGATCGTGAAGGATCTTGAGGACAGTGAGAGAAGAAGAATTCAATGGTAAGATAAGAAGCCTCGAGGAAGGCTCAATGCTCAAAACACAAATCCTGTGCAAGACCTAGGGTTTAGCCCCTACTACACGAAGAGCAACGTAGCCACCCTCGACTGTAAACACCCAGATTCCCTCTGTCTGTGACATCAAGGTATACTAAGTATGATCCCTTGAATGCTCCATAGATATATCTTTTTGGCACATTAGCTAATTGGGTACCGCTGTGTAGGAGCCCACGCTTGGTGCAATCTCCAGGTGAGAGCTGCCAATTGCTCCTTCCTATACAGCCGCTGGGAGCCTCGCGTATCCATCCATTGAAGGGCGTGGGTGCTGAAGCCGGGCAGGTTTCCACGAAGGTCAATGTGGGCGGCGTTCATGACATTTTCAAGATCATCACACTACAATTGCCTCCAAATGGCGAGCTTGACACTGGGGATGTCATCGGCACATTCATCCAAAGGGCCCAGAGCGACATATCTCTAGACATCCATCCTCCACCGTAAGTACCTCTGCTTCCTCCGCGAGTTGATCAATTCCCCCAAATCGCTTATCGTGCCCTCCCACCCAAAAACATTGACCATGAGTTTGATATTGACTTTGACTTTGATTGCTCTCTACTCCTCGTCTCTCGAAGATTTCCGTTCCAACAAAGAAAGGAAGGGCAAATCGAAAGATAGCGAAGGCCTTGGAGTACTATCAGGTGGCCGTTGGCCAAGGTATTCAAGCTAGGAGAGCCTTTATTAACGGAAGATCGCATCAAGACATTGACTTCACTCTTTGCAAAAAGCCTGCATACATACTACATGAGAGAAGCTAACAAGCCAGAGCGAACGACAACAAGTATCATGGTCCGCTACAAGCCTAAGCATCTCTGCTCAACGAGTCGTGGGGGCTGCCCGTGGCGGCTTCCGTATATTCGATCTCTTCAACCTCGACGCCCTCACGCCTACGCTCTTAAGATGCTGGACATTGTGAGTGTGTCTTCCTCAGAATACGGGATAAATGTCATATATATATATATATATATTTTAAGTGACACTTTGCCTAACTTTGTATATATAGATTCATGATACGCTAAGCGAGAGCGAACAATACATCGGTGGGTTTCCTCGACCCACTCTTAGTCTCATGACCAACAATGAACCAAGATGCAAAAGCGAGTAGAATACGTCGACATGCCTTGGATGCTCGAAGATAAAGCTTCATACTTTTACCCTTTAACCCAGGGGGTAAAGTGCTGCCCGACTTGGTATACTCTCATTTGTAATGTGCACACAATACTTTGGTGCTAATTGACCATGGCAACATACCTATGCAGGTTTCCGGGTTCTAATTGTAATTCATCGGCCAGAAGAACCGGTTATTTACGTTGATTCCTCATCTGGCAACCACGACTTGAACCTCTATCGCACGGTTAATCACCAGGTAACCACGTTGTTTAAGGAGCTTGTTGCTCCTGGAATAGCTGAGGCTAACCTTTTCAAATCGTGGACGGTCAAAGCTTTAAGAGATCATACTTCAAAGGCGAGGATAAAGGCGTTGCGACCACGATTTCAAGTTTCCGTATCCTCTATACAAGATAATCCTATTTCAAACTCCGTAGCCATGATTCTCGAACTAAATTCTATTTTTCGATTGCCACCAACAAGGACAAATACAGGCAATGTAACCGATGTGGATTTCGCTTTGCCATAACATGCATCTCCTGCGTCAATGCAACACAAATGAGTAACGATAAAACTTTTGCAAGACAAGAGATCTGGCGCCCCTTCGAAAAAACTTTGTTTTTCTAGTCACCAAGTCATTAGTAAAAAGGCGAGTTCTACGCAGTGCCTAAGCGCAAGAGTTAGGTTTATCTCTCATGTTGCCACTTGTACTATCATTCTAATTTTCCGGTTTATTTGCTGAAATGGATGTACGGATAGTGCTTGTGATGATCATGATGTTGAAATGGATGTAATATCTCTGTCTACGATGAATCGTGAAATGGATGTAATGATGCTTGTAATGTCTTGATGATATTCGATGAAATGGATGTAATAATGCTTCTGCTGATCTTGATTGATGGGCATGAAGGGAGTCAACATATCTCATATCAAGAGCCATCTTCGTGTAATACATAGGATTTTCCAAGTATACATATGCCATACTATATCTTACCACTAGTGCGACATATATCTTACCGCATATCCGTGCTTTCTTCAGATACATATCCCTAATAGGTCACTAGTGTGCAACCTTCTTCTTTTTCTAAAAAATGTTGAAGTCTATGCTTTTCTTCTAGTGCCTAATCCCACGCTCTTGCACGATCAAATACAAATTGAAATAGAGAAGGTTAAGAAAAGAAGAGAGGAAAGAGCAATTGAAAAAGCACACCATGAGGAGGAAATGGTATGTATATATCCCTGGTTATCATAAATCATATATTAGTTTCAAGTAATATTGCTTGTGGAACTAAAGGTCTAATTTATTCTAGTTGTGGTTATTTTCATTGTGTGGATACTATTTCATCCAATAATAACTTGTATATAGTAATGTGGGCTGGAAGTGCATCATTTGATAACTTTATTTAACGCTTTCAAGAAAGGAAATCCTCAATCTTTGCACACATGAGACATTGTTGTCTCTGTACATAAGGTGCCGACCTTTACTTCAGCTTGATGATTTCCTTGAAAGTTGCCACACTCCGGGGAAATTGAAAAAGGGTGGTATAGTGGATGTTGGAAGGCATTGCAAGAATTGTGCTTCATGACTGGAATGAGGGTAGGATATACTCTCTCCCATATCAACTTTGTTGATTCTTTATTTTTTCCGAGTCACCTAAGCGTCCGTTGTTTTAGGAAGTCGGGAAAGAATTTAATATTGATGAAATTTACAAGAGTCTTCATTTGCTGAAATGGATGTAATGATAGTGCTATAATCAGCTTGGAACAATTGCTAAATGAATCCCATATCTCGTGATCGCTGAAATAATGCTTGTCTAATAACCAATGTAGGCTTGTTATGTCTTCGTTTTAGGAGGGCATGGCTAGCATTTCCGAGGCTAGCCAATAAGCGAGAAAAAGATGTATGTATGAAAACCATATCACGTGACGGTTCACAACTAAGCACCGCTCAGGATATAAATATCCGACTGCGGTTCATACATGTGGACCTTCTGTCATAGTTTGTATAACACAGGCGGTTCATATTACAAACCGATGTGATATACACTAACAGAGCGGTTGGTATATGGAACCGTTAGTGATAGGATTTATATCACGACCAGTTCTATATTACAAACCGCCGGTAGATTTAATATAGCAGCGGTTGGTATATGGGAACCGTTAGTGATAGGATTTATATCGCACGTTCATATTACAAACCGCGATGAGATTTAATATAGCAGCGCGGTTCTAAATAAGAACCGCTCAAGAATATTATCGCATTTGCTTAATGAAACCGTCTGTGAAGTGCTTATATTATCACTGACCCATTGTTAGAGGCGGTTCATAAAGCCGTCTCTGATGATATTTGTGAACCGTCTCTAATGGTCTTTTCTGTAGTAGTGTGGAGAAGCTGCATTAAGTATTTTTCTTCGCTGGGGGTGAGGGTGGCGCTGAGAGTTATAATCTTCTCTCCTCCTGGGTGAAGGGGCACCCGCCTTGTTTCACCCTGGGGCTGCGGTTTGGGGAGCCATTTTCCACGAGGCATTGTTGTCAGGTCCTGCTCGGTGGTACGAACATACCTAACCCGAGAGGGATTCTCCATGTCTATTTTCCTGGCGAGGGCTTGGTCTCCTTTGACCGTGATAACGCCACTCCCCGACGGGATCTTCATACACAGGAATCCGTGGTGGATAACTGCTGCCATGGCCGTCAGCGATCCCCGACCGAGGATGGCGTTATACTGGAAGGGTATATCCACTACGTCGAATGTGACTAGGTTGGATATTTGACTCTGTGACGCTGCAAAGGTAACCTCCAGTTCCACTTGTCCGAGGTGTTAACTGTGTGGCCCCCAAAGCCCACCAATGGTACCTCCGACTTCTTCAGTCGATCGCGGGGTATCATCATTTGTCGAAAAGCCTCCGCCGACAGAATGTCCGCAGCACTTCCCCCGTCAATCAACACTCGACGAACTTCGCACTCGGCGATAATCGCCGTTACGACCAAAGAGTCTTGATGTGGGAAATGCACTCCCACTGCATCTTCTTGTGTAAAAGTGATTGGTTCAAGTTCCTTCGGGGCGGGGCCGACCGGGCTAAGTCCTACGTGGTTAATTTGCCTTGCGTAAGCCTTCCTTTGCCTTTTCGACGAGAGGTGTGAGGAGGAGCCCCCGGCAATAACGTTGATTACGCGTCGGAGCTGATTTACTCCTCCGGGAGGGGGAGGAGGAGGAGGCCGGTGCTCGGCTGGGGGTGACGCCGGCACTGGGGGATGAACCCCCGCGTCCCTTCGCTTTCTTTCAAAGCGACGATAGCCTTCAATTACCTTGCAATGTGCGGTGTCGTGCGTGTTGTTGTCGCCATGATATTCGCAGGTATACCATTTTCGGCTTTGCTCCTCCTTACTATCCAAATGGATTCCTCCCTTTGGCCTCCCCTGCTCCATTGGCAAACTCCATTTTCGCTGTCCTCCAAACCCTCCTTGATTCGCCTGATTTTCCACATAGTGGATCCTCCTTCCCTTGTCTCTTCTGGCTGGTTCTGCGCGCCGTTCCTTCGCCGCGGCCCTCGGGGGAGGATCTCTCCTCCGGTCCCTCTTGCGTGGGCCCATCTCTTACATTTCTCGCGGCCCATCCTCTCTCAGGAGATGATCTTCCTCCTTACTGGCGTATTCCCTCATCTTTGCGAATAGCTCTTCCACGGAGCGTACTTCCTTGCGTGCAAGTCTCTCCGCCAACGGCCCCCTTCGCAACCCAAAACGCGTGGCGTTGATTATGGTTGTGTCGCTAACCCCTCGAACTTGGCATTTGATTCGAGAAAATCGCTGGAAATAGCTCTTTAGGGTTTCGCCTTCACGCTGTTTAATTGCAAATAGGTCGCTTTCCTCTTTAATCCCGTCAACGTTGCCTTGAAAATTGCCTTCGAGTTTCGCCCGGAGTTGCGGCCAGTTGGTGATAGAATTTGGCTCCAAGGAGGAATACCAGGATAAGGCTATCCCCTCCAGCGCCAATAGCAATCCTTTGGCTTTAATATCGTCATCGCCTCCAGCAGCTTCCATGGCCGTGTCGTAGACGCGAAGAAATTCCCTTGGGTTGGTTTTGCCATCATACGGTTTTACTGCGGGGAGTTTGAAGCTTCCCGGTGAGGGCCACCTTTTTGTTTGAAGCCTGACGCCGAGAGGGTTCAAGTCGCTTTCCTCCCTTTCCGTTCTCATGTATGTTGGAGAAGATACCTCCCGGCTTGGGCTGTAATCTTGAGATTCCTCACACCTCCATTCTTGTTGTTCCTGCAAACGTTTTACTTCGGCCATAAGCCTTTCGTTGGCCTCCATCAGCGCTTGTATGTTGGGGTCGATCGCCTCCTGACTCCCGGTCCCCCCTTCGAAGCCTCCTTTTCGCCCTTTGCCGACTTGGCGACGAGCTGGGGGGTTGAGGCTTCTGCTATGTCTCCTCCCATCGTCGAAGCATGCACACCTGTAGTTGAGGGACGCCGTTTGGGGGCGCGCTTGCGCGCCGTCGCCGGAGTTTGTGGAGGTGGCGCCCCCGGAGCTTCCCTTGTTGTTGCTGGAGCCAAAACGCGATCCTCCTCGTTCAGGAGCTGAAGTTGTCCGCGCGATCGGCTCCTGGTGGATCGTCTGGATCCGCTCGCTCCAGCCGTCGCCGTTGCTCCCGTCGGCGACGTCTCCTTAGACGCTGCCCCTGCTCCCTTCTTTGGTGGCATGGTTTTTTTTGGAAAACGTGTTCGTCGTCTAGATTGGTGAGCTTCACCTTCTTCCGCTCCCCACGGACGGCGCCAGTGTTGTGGTTATGACCACAGGGGTGTGTGTTTTTTGTGGGCTCTTTCTTCTCTTTTTATAGGAGGGGAACATGGAGAAACTGTCCCTTCGTGCGCGTCCCATTTTACTCTTCCCGACCGGTCCTGACAGGATCTTGTCGTTTTCCTTTTTCTTTTTGCAGGGTGTCAGATTTATTTGATGGTGTTGTCAGGTGTGTCTTCGTGGACTGCGAGGGTGCTTTTCTCTGCTGCCTTTGCCGCTATTCTGCTTCGCTCCGCGTCGTAGGTTCGGGCGAAGCAATGCTTTGTTTGCTCAGCTCTGCTTCGGATAAAACATGGGCCATGCTTCATTCACCCGATGGCTCGGGATATGATGGGCTGGACTCTGTAACTGAGCCACTACAATACTCTAGTAAGAAATGCCAAGGATCAAGTTTGGTTGGGAGAATCTCAAATTTTGGATCAATTTGAACTAAGGTCGAAATTCTCAATAGAGGTGAATAGTCTAGACTAGGCGTATCATTGAGGCGTACCACTTGTCCAAAGAGGGTGGTTTTGGTGTGCATTGAATTTTACAATAAGGTGTATTATGTGAGTGAAGGTGTATCATTGAGACGTATCATCTAAATAGAGAGTGTTGAATTGGATAAGTTGAGAGGCAGATGATAAGGACTGAGTTATGTCATTGCTCAGGTGTGAATTTTGCATTGAGGCGGATTGTCTAGGTCGAGGCATATCATTAGTCGAGAGAGCATGTTTTTGGATTTCTATTAAGGTGGATCATCTGGGTCAAGGTTGTAATATCGTGTTAAAAAGAAGGGGGGAGTTGGGCTCGATCGGCCCAAATATGGACTAGGCCTGGTCGTACCACTCTTTAAAGGAATGGGGGGAAGGGCTCTCCAACCGCACTGTTGGTTGTTGGTGCCGCTGCCTCCCCTCCGCATCGCAAGTTGCCGGTGCCATCGCCCTAGTCGCTACCCTCTGCGTGAAGTGTTCTTCGTGCCGCACGCTGCCGTTGTGCCCTCATCCTCCTTGCATGCCACTGTAGGCAGCTGCCACCGTCACCCTCTACGTCATGTCACTGCGAGCCACCGCCGCCACTAGTGCACTGTTATGAATTTGGTATATGGGAATTTGGTAATATGCATTGCGGTGTCTTGTGAGGAAGTTTTAGAGTATCTACATTCCGTTTATGAAGTCTCTGTAATATGAAAGCTGTAGATAATATTTCAATGTTTCTATAGAGCATAAGAATGCTAGATTTGGCTGACCGGTTTAAAAATTATGGTATCGGTAAGACTACTATCCAGAAATCAATCACATATGTTTAATAGATGGCTGAATTGAATTATGTCAATCACATATGTTTAATAGATGGCTGAATTGAATTATGTTAACAACTAGAAAAAGTTAGATAATTTTTCATAATGTCCAGAAGTGGTATGGTTGCCACTTTTTTGTGTTGTATAAAATAGATACAGTATAAAATTACTAAGCATGTTGTCTAGTAAATGCAACTAAGTAGTCGTCGAGGTTAAAAACGAGGGCTTATATCGATTTTTTTTTGCCAACTAGGAAAGTATGGCAAATTTGTTTAGTTTACAAAATATATATTGTTTATTTTGTTTGGGTCCCTAAATTTATATATGTTTGTTTGTTCACCAAGACCGCGGGAAGGCTATCCGATGATGGAAGATTGTGGTGTCGGTTTGCATGTAGAAGTGATGTGAGATTATTTGATTATGTACTTTTGTATCATGTTTTGAGTTTGGTAACAATTTTCCAAGTGGAGGCTCATGATTTGTGTCTTCTAAACATCATCCTCGTGGTTAAAAAGTAAGTGCATGATAGAACATAGACTATTGTTTATTCTTGCTCTAAGTTATCTAAATTTACTCACCGTGCTATTTACTTTATTCTTGTTCAATGTTATGTGATATGAATGATAACGATAAGTACATGATATCGATGGTTACTTAGTAATGTTGGTATATGATAAAGGGTTATTGGAAAGTATTGCATTACTTGCATTCACATCATGAAAATTACTTATGAGGCAAGTCGGTGAGTAAGTCATATATTGGTCTAGAGTGCATGAGCCAGGTTAGTGAGAAAAGTATATGACTAGTTTGGAACACTCTTGAAAAAGACCTATTTTGGTAGGTTCCTTCATGGAATGGAGGGAAAGACCTAGTTTGGTAGGCACCTCCACCGAATAATGGTAGAGGGTATACTACATTGATGGGTATTCCTTCAAATATGTTGGCATGTATTTAAAAGGTGAATATGGACATGACATTGTATTGCATAAATGAAATGAAAAGATGGAAAGAGATTTATTAATAATGACATGGTTATATTACATAGTGATACATGGATATTGACTTGTCTATGTTATGTCTATTGCTTTGTTGATGTTTATTGTTTTATATGTATTTGCTCAGTCTTGCACACCTTTGTTTTGTAAATGTTTCTAGGTAATTGTGATGGCGACATGCATTAGCGGGAATAACACACTCATTTCACATGCAGCCATAACCTAGATATCACATTTAGTTACCACATGCCAACTTTAAGGATTTGCTTAGCTAGTTCTCTATTTTTATATTGGATCCTTACTAGATGTATTTAATCAGGTGTGGTTTATGCGTTTTCTTTCGATAGCTAGCGAATTTATGTATTGTTTACCTTTATGTTGATGCTCATTGTCTAGTCTAGGTAATGCTCCTGAGCACAGGGTTCCAAGCGTTCTTAGGCATGTGGTCCTAAAAGTTTTCAGGCTTGAGGTCCTGAGCATTCTTGAGTGCAATATTCCAAGTGTATAGATGTATGATTCTTAATCTTGTTCTCAGTATGAATCTCTTATAATGTAGACTGTTAATACCATGTGGGTAGTGTTTTGAGCAAATGTGTTGCTGAAATCTTGCAATAAGAGGTTAAATTTAGATTGATGAATGATAGTGGTGGCATTTCGTGCCTCTGGTCGTGCTGGGGTGTTACAAAGGCATACTATTGACGTGTATCGTCCATCATCAAAGTTCAAGTGTATGATTAAGGTGGATGATCTGAATCAAGACAGATGATCTGGGTGTGTACAACGGATAACTTTTTACCATTGGGTCCAAGGAGAATTACACTAAGGCAAATGATTTAGATGTGCAGACACTTCAGAAAGTGTGTCTACTACTGCATGCCAACCGAGCATTGGATTGGCTTTTTATCGATTTTTCAAGATGTGAAAATTAGGGATGGCCCAGGAGCTAACCAACAATGCTTGGATGATCCCGCTCAGGAAAATCCATACTAACCAACAGCTAGCCAAATTCCTTAACCTTTGGCAAATGCTCCAACAGGTCCACTTACAACAAGGAAACAAAGATGAAATCCTTTGGCGTTGGTCCTCGGACGGAATCTACTCAACCAAATCAGCGTACAGGGCGCAATTCATAGGGTCTTTCGCAGACAGGAATTATGCAGCAGTGTGGAAAGCGAAAGCGGAGAATAAGTGCAAATTTTTTGCTTGGCTTCTACTCCATAACAGCATTCTTACAGGGGACAACTTAGCGCGGCGAGGGTGGCCTCACCAACTGGCCTGCCGGCTTTGTAATACGCATTCTGAGACGGCAATCCACCTCATGGTTACTTGTCACTTCGCCGTAACATTCTAGCAGATGCTGCTCCCCTTGCTTGGTTGTGGCGTGCCACCCTCCAACCTCCTCGCCAATGCCGCGTCCATAGAAGAAGGATGGTTAGTGCTATGCTCGACTCCAGCACAGCAGCTACGACACAATATAGAAGGGGCGATCTTGGTAGGTTGGTGGACAATCTGGAAAGAGCGCAACGCTCGCATATTCCAAGACACGGCTAGCCCAATTCACACCGTGGTGCAGAGAGCACAACAAGATCTGACAGAGTTCACACTTGCCATAAAGAAAATAACCTAGGTGTGTGTGGTTGTGTGGTGCGCACTTTTGGCGCACGTCTCCCCACCGCGATTGGATGTTAACCAGCGGGGGGGTCCCCGTTTGTTCTCTCTTTTACTCTGTATGTTAATTTCTAGTTTTTGTGATGAGTTGATTTGACAACAAGAGAGAAACTTTTGATGAAATGTGATAATATATTTGTGATGGACTAATCTTTTTGGGTTGGAAAGAGTGGTGTTTGTTTCTTGGCTTTTGACAGGAATAAGCAAAGCATGTAGCGGATGTGGTCTTGGATATTGACTAGAAGTATACACTGCATGCAAAGAAAGGCAAGTGCATGTGGCTGGAGTTCACGTTATCCATGCATGGAAATGAGCTAATGCATGCAGGCAAATGAGAAGTAGCGTCAACTAGCTGTTTGGGCTCAATTGGCTACGGCCCATAGAAGGGATGGCGGTACAGGACGTAGACGAGTATGTTTCCGTGGACGTGTCCGACTAGAAGAGGACGTGAGGGTCACGTATTACTTGCACTTTAAAACCAGGACGCGAGGACAGAATACGGTGCAGGAGGTGGCAGCACAAAACGTGAGAGACGAGGGTTTCCAGAGAACAAAAAAGCGAGACAGCGAAGGAACTAGCCGGGCGCACAAGGATCGGACGCGGCGGGCACAGCAGAGCGGCGGGCTCGTTAGGCGCGGCCGGGAGGAGCGGCCGGCAAGGAGCGCTTGGAGGTGGGGCCAGCAGCGACGAGAGGACGGGCAGGAGTTCGCGCAGGTGGCGCGGATGCTCGGCAACGGCTGCTGCGAAGCCATCTATGTCGACAACATGTAAGAAGGAAGGTTCTTCTCTGTAAACGAATTCAGTACTCAATTGATTTAATTAGTAAGGGTGATTCTGATTGGTTGATCTGCTCTCATCATGATTGATTATCTTGGTTTAGTATTGTTTTAATTATTTATTCCGCTGTTTAGTGTCGATTAGCATATCTAGACACTGTTTAGGGGTATTTAGCGCCAACGATCCTTCACTGTACTTGGACTCTCTTTCTTCTTCTTAAATGAAAAGGCAGAGCTCCTGCCATTACCTTCAAAAAAAAATTAGGGATGGCAGTTTTATCCATGGGTTTGGGTACCCGCAGGTATCCGACCAGATAAGGGTGGGCACAGGTAGTACTTTAGATCCATGAGTTTTTGGGTTTAGGTATCGGTTAAGGACACAGGATGGGTGTGGGTGTCATTTGTACCCAAGGGTACTCGATGGGTATCCTATGACATGCAAGCCTCACTTTTTATAAGATATATATATTAGAAAATCAAAACCCTAACTCACTAAATTACCGCCGCAATCTCCTCACCTCCTCCGAAATCCCCCAACTCCCTGAGCCCCGCCACAATCCCTCGTGCGCCCCTCCCTCTCAGCAATCGGCTCTCCCTCCCACCACCCTCGGCTTCCTGCCATCGCCTTCGCCTCCCCCTCCAGCTGCATCCACCTCCCTCAGCGCCATTGCCCCCGCCTCCCCCTCCGGCCCCATCCCCCACCCTTTCGCCTCCTCGTCCCCCACAACCCCCCACGTTGGCTCGGCCCCCTCCGGCTCCCACCCTCGGGGTCAGCCATCCGCGTGGCGGTGCTACTAGTGGACGGGCTAATCCCTCTTATGTGCCTACGCGACTACGTGGCGCTGATGGCGCGCCATGCATGCGTCGACGGCGACTACGGCTACTGCTCAATGTGTTGACGGGGCAGGCAATGGGGCGTGGTGGCGTTGCGATGGCTATGGCTACGTCAGCGGTGGCTACAGCATGCAACCACGCAACGTGTCGCGGCTCCCTCTCCTTCCCCCTGCGACTAGGTATGGTTGCCTTCTCCACTTCCCATTCCCCGATTCCACCTCCGGCCGCGTAATGCCCTAGCCCTCCAGCCGCTACAGCCAGGCATATTTGTTTGTTGCTATAGATACCCATGGGTACCCATTGGGTTCGGGCGTGGTCACGGATTTGTTACCGTGAAGCTTAATGGGTTCGGGTGGGCGGTTTGAATCCGAGTTCGGATATGAGGCGGTAGTACTCGGAGGTACCCACCCGATTGCCATCCCTAGTGAACATCAGGGTTCATATTATCGAGGAAAATTGCGCAAAAATCACAATTTTCGGACGTATTAGAGGGAGAAGGCATCTAAAATCGACCAGTAAACTGATTAAATACAAAATTTGAAAGAAAAAATTGTGTGACGTAAATATCACGATAATCGGTGAAAATCGAGAGAAAATCATTGAAAATCAAGAGAAAATCGCTTAAAATTGGCTTTGAGAAACATTCAATTGACTTGTAAAAATCGAGAGAAAATCGGTAGATTTTTTATTTTTTTCAAAAAAATTTCAAAAATTTGGATTTCAAAATCATGCGATTTTCTAGCGATTTTCGGAGAAAATCAGTACTAGATTGGGGCGATTTTCTAGTTGATTTCGGTAATGTGAACCCTGGTGAACCTTAAGACAGCCAATACTGTTGCATAAATCTTAATTAAGACAACTGCCTGAAATTTGATTTGCAAGAACCCATTGCGCTTATACTTCTCGAATAGATCCTGCAGCATCGTCGTCTTCCGTACAAATCTAATTTTAAGAAAGATGCAAAATGGCAACCTTTTATTGTTTCAAAATTGTCCCAGAAAATATTCTATTTTCTGCTAAATCTTCTGTCTTGGACCTTGGTGAATGGTGATCTTGTTTGTCGTCAGGTGTGAGCTGCCTCTCCCACTGATATTTTTCGATCATGTTCCTGTGATCGCACGTACTATCCTCTGCATCGTATCCAATGCAGCGAATCGGATCCAGTAGTGATAGGATGGATTACCGTCTCTGCTTCATCCTTTATCTTGTAGCAGATGATGCAGAAATTGCAGATTGGACTGCACGAGGTGCCGACCTCCTGCCGAAGCCTCAAGCATGCGGCTGTGCGCCCTCTTCTAGGTGACTCTAAACCCGAGCTAACCTTATCTGGGAGATGCACTCGCTGGACTCCAGTCGTTTGTTAATTTTTCTTTAGTTCCTGGATCTTATTATGGTTTAAAGGGTCGTGGCAACTTATTTGCTATGATTTAAAGTGGCGTTGGGTTGTATGTGAATTTGATACTACTTTTTCTGATCAATGAATTAGTAGAGACATGTCGCTTGTCTTAAAAAAAACTAAAACATGTCCAAATATTGCGTTTTACTCCAAGCAAAATAATAATATTAAGCATCATCCCTCACAAAAAAAAAGAAAAAGAAATCAAGTAGCATAGCCAACACCAGGGTTGACAAAATCGTCGATTTTCGCGATTTTCGGTCATATCGCCGCGGCCCGATATAAAAAACTAGTCGATAAACCGATCCGATTCAAAAAATAATTCAAAATTTTGAGAAAAAAAAATTACGTGTCAAAAACCGGTCGAAAATCGGTGGAAATCGATCGATTTTCATCAAAAATCGTCCAAAATCGCTACAAAAAATCGATTGCACAAAAAGTTTAACAAGGTCGTCGATTTTCCACGAAAACCGACGATTTTTGAAATTTTTTTGAAAAAATTTGGTTTTTGAATTTATCCGGTTTTTTACGATTTTCGACTCGATTTTTGCTATTATCAAAAATTACTGTTCATCCGAAAATCGGCGAATCGGCGGATCGATTTTGTTAACCCTGGCCAACACCAGTCTCTTGATATTTTTTCAGCTTGATAACGACCGAGGATGTAATTAATTATATGGAAATTTTTTAGAAAATAGTCTAACTTCCCCTGTGTTGTTTTGGGCCCCCTCGCCCCCTGCGTTCCAAACATGGCCCTGATGTTTTTCACCGTGGCTTGAGAAATCTTCGCTCTTGTCAAGTAGAAGCATCCTTAATCTGTTTATCGAGGTGGCGTTTGGTTATCTAGATGAAAGTAGATGGGTTATGATTATCTATAGATTTATAATTATCTAATTATTTAGATAAGTAAATATATGGGATATAATCATTCAGTTTTTAGAAATATTCTCTTAAGATGCTGGATAGAGCTATCAAAAAAAGGTTAGACGGACTCATCCAGTTTGTTGCATGAAAAGGTGTACTCGGTCAAATTCAAATTTCGCCAAAGTGTAATTGGTCAAATTCAAATTTCGGTTAAATTATGATCAAATTTTATCAAAAAAATCAAATTTCAGTCAAAATTTGTCCAAAACTTCAAATTTCGTCAACTTTTATCCAAAAATTCAAATGTTGGTCATATCTTGTCTAAAATTAAAATTACAATAAAATTTTATCCAAAAATTCAAATTTCGTCAAAAAAATTTCAAACCAAAATTCGAAACATTGATCACAACTAGCCCATCCAACCAAACAAAAAAATGGGCTCATCCTATCCAATCTCACTCATCCAACTAAACAAAAAAAAAATTTGGCTCATCTTATATCCACCCAACTAAATAAACATCTGCCCCATCCCATCTAGCCTCATCCAGACAACCAAATGTACCCAAATTGCAGCTAAATCAACTTGTTTTTTGAGAGTACAAAAAAGTGATTGCTCATATAAGTCTAGTACTTCCTCCGTTCACTTTTATAAGGCTAAGAATGGTCTTATTCATAAATATAAATCTTGTATGTAGCTTTAATGAGGTTTTTTTCCTTCTATACCCATATTTGTTCTCTCTCAATCATACACATTTATTCATTACCACCCACATAAAATATATCTTTAATCTTTCAAGATAATTAAGTAGGGGCATCTAAGTCATTTTTTCTTGTATTTTTCCCAGTTTCAACGCAACTTTAATCCTTGTGCAAAATCAAAATGCGTCTTATAAAAATGAAGAGACTAAACATGACACGTAACAGCCTAGGGCCTGTTTGGATCCATGCAGCTAATAGTTAGTGCTAAAAATCAGCTGGAGTGGATCCAAACACCCCCAACTAATAGATCAGCTAACTATTAGCTGGACACCCAGCTAATGGTTATCTCATTAGCTAGTCAAACCCAGCTAATAGCAGCTAAAAGGTGGCATTTAACCAAAATACCATCTGCGTCTACCACCAATAGCATTTAATAGCATGGGTATTCTGGACAATAGCATCTATTAGCCACATATTAGTTGGTGGATCCAAACACCCTCTAACTAATAGTTAGCTAGCTAATATCTGCTAATGGATCCAAACAGATCCCTAATCAACTTGCGCAGTCTTTGTTCTATATTCGGGAGTGCTAAGCACTTACTCTTGATTGATGCCCACCCACCCACACACACCCACAGATCACACTTAACCCTAGATATCCTCATAATAAGGTGTTGATGCTGGCGTCCACTTGAACCAACATGGTAATACGTACAATGCTGCAACTTGGCGCACCAAATAGACAAATTGTAATAATTATACAAAACGGCCTGACAAGCGCGCTTGCCCAGCTGAACTTTTAAGATATCTAGTTGTCCTGACAAAAGCAGCTAAATTGGTAATTAAAAAAAATGTCTGTTTTGGCCACTGATATAGCCTCATCTCCTCTAGGATATATAGGTCCTTATGAACATTTCCTTGCTATTATGTAGAATAGTTAGGGCATTTTCTAGTCTGAGATTTGACTATAGAAATCGCTGTTGATACTCCAACCAGTTGCTCCAATTGTAACTACTAAAAAAAGGTGGCACCACGTGGCCGCGTAGAAAAGGTTTAGCTCTTTAATCAGTGCTTAGCGATCCTGGAGATCTGTTGTAATCTCTTGGACTGGCTGTGGGAATCTTAATCAGCAGCCTTGATAGTGCAGCTTATTGAGCTAGTTTAGTCTTGTTGGGTTGGATTATGCGTACCTGATGTGACACCATGGATTGGTTAGTTGGCAAGCTAGCTATTTTAGATTGCTGGCTGCCATTGGAGGTTCAAGCACTCATGTGGTTCGTCAAGATGCGCTCTCTCTTATCACCTAATGGGCTATGGTTTGTCACATAGTAGCCAGCTTGGATCATGAGCTTTTCTCCAAGGCCTCAAGAATCGAAGTTCAAATTAAGGAAAGCCACGCGCTGTGAGTCGTCCGATCAACAACGGAACTGATCGCGTGTTTGTCGAATTGATCTTGGTATACGCTGTCGATCAGATAACTCACAAGATAGCACTGTCGAATTTATCCACTGTCGGATGGACAACAATATATCCCTCCTCGCTTCGATCAGATAACTCGCAAGATGGCACATGCCAAGTTGTCAGCACCCAGAATGGGTTGATACCTCCACATTATACAATTTGTATGCATTCACCTATCATGTAATTAAGCAAACTAGTACTTCATTATCTAAAAAAAAAAGAAGCAAACTAGTACTTGTTGTGGTTGTCATTTATGAATCTTAGTTTCTTAGGTGCTGTATATATCTATACCGAGTCAAAGTAAACCCCCCAAGAATTGGGAAACAGATCATAACTCGAACAAAAAAATATAGTCCAGTTCCATCTTAGCTAGGAGATATCCCTAACTTAACGCATCGCTCATTAAGATATGTATATTGTATAAGCACAGATGCCAACAGCTAGCTTCTGTTTGAAATACTTTGCGGTTCTCTTCCCCCCACCCCCCAAAGTTGAAAGTTGGATCTTCGTACGTGACCGCATTATACCGTAATCGTCCGTGTACTCACGTGAAGTACTCAACTTAATGACTGTAAGATTAAACTAGAAGATCTGTATGATTCTCTCATTTAACAACGAGGCAGGATTAGCGCTGCAATATTCGAATATTTGGCTTTCTTGCATATATTACTCTAACCCCTACTTGCATATATTATCTATGGCATCGATCAAAGCATAGGCTGCAGCACGATCACCTCGAGGCAAAGTGTGCCGTATGCTCTGTGTGCGTACGATTATTTCGTTACTGATTCCGTTCTCTGATACATGCCATTCTAGTTTTTAAATTTTGTTTTGAAATACATATTATTCTACAATTTTAAAGTGATTTTTTACTTTTTTTCCTTTACCCCTCCTCTTTTTAGCTATTTTCAATATCGTTTACTGACATAGACTATAGTAAAACACATCATCTAAAGATATACTCTATCCGTTGATAAATATAAGGCCTATAGTTTGAATGGTCTTGTTTAGAATTATAAGGTTTGTATGTAAATTTAATGAGTCTTTCCTACTATATTCCTATCTATTCCCTCTCAATCATATAGATTTATTCATTATCACCCACACAAAGTATTATCTCTTATCTTCCGAGACAATTAAGAAAGGTATGTAAGTTATTTTCTCTCATGTCTTTCTCAATTTTACGGTAACCTTAATCATTGTGCAAAGTCAAAATACGTCTTATATTTATCAACTGATGCAGTAATAAAGAGCATTAATATAGTCTTTTATAGGCGTGCCTTAGTGAAAGTGTAAAAAACTAGAATAAGGGATCGATTTCACAGCACAGTGTTGGCAGCGAAGCCACACACGAGTTTCGCCTTGCCCGCCACCTTCTTCGGTCTTCACCACTCTGCCTGGTACCTCATTACTTGCTTCCCTGTATCCCCTTTATCGTAGCCTTCGTCTGGGATCTCTTCGATAGGAAAAATTGATGATTTGCTTCATTTTACCTTTGCCATTGATGGTTTGCTCCGACATGTCTCACTGATATGTGGGTCCTAAAACCATATTTCAGTGAGATATACGAATCAATCATAAATTGCAACAACTAAAACGGAACAAATCATCAAATATTCTCTTCGTTACTCGTCCTAATTTCATGGATTGCTTTGTCGAATGTGGATGCAAGAGTATAGATCTAAGGGAGCTTGCTGCGGTGGTATGAATTTGTGCCTTCCTTGGTATGATCTGTTTGATTTTTCTGGTTTTGGTTTGTCAAATCGACCAAATGTAGTTGCAGCACTACAATTTTCGGGAGGAGGGGGAATAAAACTTGCACTAGTTTGGCATACCCTTGTTTCAGAATCTCTGGGGTTCATGGAGTACGATCATAATGAACCTCCAGAGAGTTTTTAATATATATTTTTTGAAACAAAGAGAGCTTTTAAATTAGTAGAGATTCCAGGTGATTAGTACTGGCCAGCATAAGTTTTGATTGCGTCAGATGAACAATAGTTGCATGGAAACGTACATGACCTGATGACCACATGAAAAGTGATGAACTTTGCGAAATTCGTAATCCTGGGTTGGTTCGTGACTAATTGCTAGCAAAGGTCTTCGTTCCCACTGCCGGTGCTATAGATGAAAAACAATAAGGCAACAGTAACTCATGGACAGGTCTGCGTGTCTGCACTGTGCAACTAGTGACTTATGGCGTAGTAGATCGCCTGGTCACGCCACACAATACTAATTATCTACTCATCGTTGATAAATATAAGACGTATTTTGATTTTGTAAAGAATTAATCTTACGATAAAATTGAGAAAGACATTAAAGAAAATGACTTGCATACCCCTCTTAATCGTCTTGAAAGATGAGGGATAATACTTTACGTGTGTGATAATGAATCAATGCATATGATTGAGAGAGAATAAATAAGGGTATAGTAGGAAAGACTCATTAATTCTACATGCAAGCATTATATTTCTAAATAAGACCATTCAAATTGTAGGCATTATATTTATCAATGGAGGGAGTAATACTGTTCAAAATGTTAATGGTAATAATGTATTTTTAAATTTTTGTGTTGCTAGAATGGGATCTGCTCAAATGGCGCACAGTGAATTTACCAGGGGAGAAGTTTTGAACTATTTACAAGCTCACAACTAATGCTAATTTTGAACTTGGGAGCATCTCCAAGAGAGAGCCCTAAAAATGAGCCTTAAATTTTAATTTAGGACCCCAACTAATTAGATTTAGGGTTCTAATGAAATATTCACTCCAGCAATTAGGCCCTAAAACTCAATGAAGATAGGGCTCAATCACAGAGTTGCTAAATATAGCTACTCTCCCATGGGCCCTAAAACAATTTGATAAATTTTAACAATTTAGGGTCCTTGCTGGAGTTGGTCTTTTCCTCTAAAAGCCCTATAATTCAAGTTAGGGCCATATTTAGGGCCCCTCTTGGAGATGCTCTTAGAAGGTATCTTACAAAACTTTTGGTGTTAATTTGTTAGTAATGCATATGGTAACTATTAACAGGTGGTAGCTTAGAGCATCTCCAAGAGGGGTCTTAAATATGGCCCTAATTTGAATTATAGGGCTTTTGGAAAAAAGATTAACTCCAACAAGGGCCCTAAATTATTAAAATTTAGCAAATTGTTTTAGGGCCCTAAGAGAGTAGCTATATTTAGCAACTCTGTGATTGAGCCCTATCTTCGTTGGGTTTTAGGGGCTAATTGCTGGAGTGAATATTTCGTTGGAGCCCTAAATCTAATTAGTTGGGGGTCCTAAATTAAAATTTAAGGCTCATTTTTAGGGCTCTCTCTTGGAGATGCTCTTAGGGTGCAGAATGGTAATTTTGGAACCTTTCCAAATTTACAAAATGGATGGTAATTTTGAACTTACATTTGTAATTTGTTAAATATGTAGATAGTAAATTATAGAACTTCAGATGATAATTTGTTAAAAGTGCATATGGTAACAGTTCACGGGTTGTAACTTAGGGTGCAAGATCGTAATTTTTGGACCTTTATCAAATTCACGAAATTGATAGAAATTTTGAGCTTAGATTGGTAATTTGTTGAATTTGTATGTGGTAGCATAGGTTACAATTGATGGTATTTTTTAACTCTTTTACAAACTCACGAACTGATGATAATTCTGAACTTAGGATGATAATTTGTTAATACTACACATGGTAACTTACAGAACTTCGGGTGATAATTTATTAAAAATGCATATGGTAATTAAATACATGCATGTATGTAGCAATGAGGCAAATGTAGCACGGAAAGACAACTGGGTGTGAGAGCATGGGGTGGCTAGATCCATTTCTAGATGCTACTCCCTCCTCATAAATAGTTGTGGCTTTACAACATAGTCTCTGAACACAGTTATGACAACTAATCTCTATTATAATATTTTTATAAAACTTAATAACAATATAATATGATGAAAGTACTTTTCGAGACAAATATATACATATAATTTTCATGCATCCAATCTAAATATTTAAAAAGATACTAGCAGTCAAAGTTTTAAAAGTTTAACTGCACCTATATCCAAAATAACAACTATTTGTGATAGAATGGAGTAGTATTTACGATATTTGTAGTAAAAGAGTGCTTACTGAAATGCATGAAAATGACGTTTGGAGCGTATATTCCTGGTGAATTGAGTAGCGGTGGTTGGGGCAAGACAGCGGTTAGATCATGATGTGGGTCGAAATTTTCTTCGGATACATGTGGATCTTTCTTGTGGAGCCAAAATATTGTCGTATCTTCCTTGTTATATCACCCAAGATTTCTTTCGCATAAGAAAGCTGCGATTTGTTAAGCGATACAATTTACTTTGCATTTGCATCAATCATCTCTTGATATATTGGAAAAAGATATGGACCTACGAATTGTCGATTAAAGTACTAAAAGTTTCCCATTTTGCATTTAGATATTAAAGGAAAGAAAAAGAACAACAGCGTGCAGGAAAGATTAAAAAAAAAAGCGAAATTGTCTATAGACTTTATATTATCCGAATGATAATGTACTTTATGTTGTTTCCCTTTTAAAATCAATTTGAGAATTGTTTAATGGCACTTGAATGTTTTTTTAGTTTATGAACACTCAATTTTTTTTGTATATAGAGTATTCAAATAGAGGAGATCGAAAATGCAAATTGATTCTACCATATATCTCAAGGTTCAAAATTTAAGTGTTATTTAACAAAAACATTCAGATTCTTTCTAGACACCCTCGTAAGGGCATGAAACACAAGAAATACAATTCCTACGGGGAATCCTTCCGATTGTGGCCGTAACGAGCCAGCCAGAGGTATTAACATTTGGTTAAGCCTACAGTGGCACGGTCTAGGTGCACCGGATCGGAATCTAGCGGAGAGCAAGAGATCACCACGTATTTTTGGCTCCATTTCACCGTCTGCGCCGAGTGGCACACGGTTCCTCCGGCCGCTCATGTGCATCCACCCACCTTGAAGACCTTTGGCAATGCGAGCTAGTATATATCTTTGAACCACGCACGTACGAACGCCTCCTGCTCCTAGGTTGCTGTCGTCTCGCAACCATAATTTCCCCCTGACGATGAGCCGTCATGTCAAGAGGCCTGCAGAAATCATGGCATCTCTCGCGACAGAATGCAGGAGCCAAAAGGGGGCGGTTGGTAGCTAGTGAATTGCAGCGAAGGCTGCGGCAGTGGGAGGCCAATGGCAGGGTTAGGAGGAAGGGATATGGAATCATGGGTCGGTTGGTGACGAAGATACGGCTCGAGGCAGCAAAATCCCTGGGAGTGTTTTATTATTGGGAGCACATTATCTTAGAGCATCTCCAATAGTTCTCTAAATTTATTCCCAAAATTATTTTTTAGGAACAAATAAAAAACTTACCGCTCCAACAGTTACCCTATTCGAATCCTAATCTTTCTGCACGCCCAAAAACTCTGGCCGAAGTAGCCAGATATTGGCCGCTCATGTGCTTTCCCAAAAAATAGGAACCGTTGGAGAATAGCTTTTTTTTAAGGCCCAAAAACTTTGAGAAGCTCCCAATCCAGAATTATTGGGAGTTAAATTATAGGAAATTGTTGGAGATGCTCTTACAGTAAGTGTCCGTGTATTGCAATAGTGTCGGGGATTGGCTATCTGGCAAAAGACCACGGTACCCCCGTGAAAAGCTAAACCCGCCGACCAAGCAACACTAAAAGAAGATGCTCGGGAGAACGAAACGAGCATCCCTCCTTCTCCTCCGAGCATGCGCATTCGCGCCTTCGCTCGTAGAAGCACCAAACACACCCCCCCACGAGCAAGCATGCTCGTAGAGGCCGCGACCTGCTCGGGTGTTTTGGTCGGAGTGCCCGGTCAATGCCACGAGGAAGGAAGGTGGCAACCAATCAGCCGGAGATCAAGGGAAATCATACCCGAAATTCAAATAACGCTTTGGATCAAGAGCAGTAGATCGTAAGTACGATTGCGTGGCGCAATCCCAGGAGGTAGTTACCTTCTATGTACCTCTAGTCGTAGTATTTAAACCCCCCTGAAGATCTGTAACAGGGGAGGGACACCAAGATAGAACACAATACACTGGAGTAGGGCTATTATCTCGACGGTGAGAGGCCCGAACCAGGATAAAACACCGTGTCCCCCTTCTCCTTCTTCTCCCGAGCTCGCGTCGCTCGAACGCCCTCTTCGATCCGTACGACGGGGCTCTGTTGATCCCCCATTCAACAAGTAAGCTCGACGGGAGCCCGTTCTCCAATCGTCGACAAATAGAAACAAAAATCTTAATAAAATAATTAAATCATATCACGTGTTTATAAAGATAAATTTCACTCTTGAGTTACTATAAAGAGGGATATAGTGGGTAATGGCCAGATAAGGAGGAACAGATATGGGATAAAGAGATAGATATAGCTGGTTTCGTTTTTAGAGAGGAGAGTGAGAAAGGATGACCAACCGATTCGTATTTATATATTAGAAAAGAAAACCTGTTACTAGCGGCTGCTCCCATGTTTCATATTAAGGTTTGTCGTCTTCTCTTGCCGTGTGTTTTGTATCTATTGGTTCGTACGGTCTAAGCGTGCGATTCTCAACCATCGGATCGAACAATGGAACAACAAAAGGGAAAATGGAGAAGCTACCGAGATGCAGGGGATTTGGCCCGATCTCGCACAACAATGGTTGGTGGTGATTCTGGTGAAGCATTGTTTTTTGTCGAACATATTTTTCTGAATCAGGCCATAGGAGAAACAAGATTATAGGAGAAACAAGATATGGTATTGGAGCGTTGATGTTTAATTTGACAATGATTTATGTAGACAAAATCAGGAACGTAGCAGCTTGATATTAGAAATAAAACATAATCCAAAGATAACCAACAGCACTAGATGAATTCACCTTTCCCTTTCATATTAATCAATGATCTCCAGTGAACCAACACTCCAACAGTACCGGATGGATCGACCTTTCCCTTTCATATTAATCAATGATCTTCAGTGACGGAACCCCGATAAGTCTACTCGACCGATCGATGTGATGGTGGTATTACTCAAGAACCAAATCAATCCAAATTGAAACACCGATTGCCCTAAAAAAAATTGGAACACAGACTCCTCCAGACAAATTCCATTGGTAGTTTGAAATCAAACCCAACTCAGCCGGTGGAAGGCGAGGGCGTACGAATTCCCTAAAAAAACATACCTTTTTTTTGTGCGAGAACTTTTTTACTGGTTAACGAGCAAGGCCATAGACCAGAGTGAGAAAGCCTCAACTTTATTCTCATATGATACATTAATCGCTGTGCAAAGCTCACTTCTGATCGTTCCGTTCCTCCCAGTCGCATCCCAGCTCGGCCACCATGGCTGGCTGCTGCATTCAGCGGCGACCGGGTCTAAAGTTGCGGATGGCGACCGCGTACCCAGCTGGGCTCCCCCTGGGCGTACACGTGACACGGCGCCGCGGCGGGGTCGGCCCAAGGATCCGGGAGAGCCAGCCAGACGCGGCACGTATGAACCGGACCCTGGCTTCCCCGCGACGGCGAGAGCCGCAAAGCGAAAACGTGCAACACGACGTGCGTCTGCGTGCTGCCCCGGCCGCGCGACGAGGCCCCCGCCCACTCCACCGCGTTGGTCAAGGCCGAACGAACCGCGCGCTCGCGCCGAGTAGCCGACGCGCGTCGCGTCCACGCGAGATCCCGAGACTTTTGGCCGTCCGCCCGTACCCAGACCGCAATCAGGGGGACGGGCGCGGTCCGAAAGTCCAACGAGCCAGCGACCCTTCTCGGTATCTCATCTCCGTGCACAGTGGAGTGGTCGAAGTTTTAGCTTTTCTTTTCCCGTCCGGCGTACTTTTTCTTCAGATTTGGTCGGGCAAAATTGCAAAACTAGTCGTTCTCTCCGACCGCAGAAGCAGTGATAAATATCACCTGCTAAGTTCCTGTACCATAGCATCTTGTGCCGCAGTAACTGCAGGCGACACGTGCCACGCTTCTGTACCGTGGCATCTTGCCAGCGCCGTAGCGGCGCTGGCAATCACTACAGGCAGAATGGACCCACCGCGGTAAAAGAGCTGTCGCGGATGGCAA
Source organism: Rhipidocladum racemiflorum (assembly GCA_036346355.1). Classification (NCBI taxonomy): domain Eukaryota; kingdom Viridiplantae; phylum Streptophyta; class Magnoliopsida; order Poales; family Poaceae; genus Rhipidocladum; species Rhipidocladum racemiflorum. Next base: position 11,680,405 of record CM070573.1, on the reverse strand, counting down.
CCTCGGCAGTAGATGCCGCGGTTTGTTGGCTCGGCGTGTGCACAAAGTACTATTAATTAATTAGTGCTTAATTAATCGATTTGTTTGGCATATTTCTGCCGAGTAAAGCACTCTGTCGCACTACCAACACCCTGTCGCAGTACTGAAACGTAGCAGGTAACACGTATCGACTGCCACTGCTTCAACGTAGAGGATATGGCTAGTTTTCTAAATGAGCGGTGCTTCTGTGCTTTTCTTTTTGACAGTTGCGCAAATATTAAAACATGCGTGAATAGTAAATGATAATTATTTATCTTTTCATCTGTTTTAAAATCTACGTAACTTATATTTGGAGGAAAAACGAAGAAGTACTGCTCTTTGCAAAATCAAAGCCTTCGTTTCGTTGTCGTCGGGGTGGTGAGTCGGCGCGTGCCTCCAATATTCTCGCAGATCTTGTGGCTAGGGGCTCGCTCGTAGCGTCCAGTTTTCCTCTGCTTTCGGCTCTGTCGGCCGGATAGGGGAGAGCTCATTGCAGTGGTCTTGCTACTACTCCGTCCAGTAGACTCGATCCTTCTATCACAATAATCCGGTATAACTCAACTCGGCTATCGCTCTGTCATGAGAAAGTAGCAAGGACAACTTGGAAGAAAGGGACAGTCACTACTCGCTCTATGGAAAATGGGGGCGATGGATTGCAGATTAGTAGGTATCTAGCCAGCCTTCTAGATGATCCGGCCCTTTTGGTTGTACCATGCTGTCACTTCATCATTGGCGTGAAGGAATTTGGCCGCCATTTAAGGTTGAAGGAGAGATCGATCGTCGACGGAGGCGGCTCAAGGCACCGGTGGATCATTTGCCCTGAAGTTGATGGGTGTTTGATTATTTGCCCAAAGTTGATAGGCGTTTGATTATTTGCCCTACCATGTCTCACTTGTTGGACCTTTATGTGGCTTTCAACATTAATATATTTAGGCTTTCTAATGAACTGTCTCAATGTGGAAATATTTATTGCATACAATTGATGGATGTGACGCGTTGTGGGATATTCACTCGAGGAACTGATACTTGAGGTGTCGAGTACGGCTGTGCTGGAATATAGTAGAGGAATTAGTTGAGATCGACTCTGCTGGAATTTCTTGTGTACGTACTTATTATACCCGGGTACAGCACAGGGTGGAAGAGCTAGGTTCGTCTTGCAGGATCGACTCTGCAGGCTGTTGGCCTACGTGATTAGACTGGAATTGATCTCGTATATACAATCTAATCATGGCACATGTCTCACACATGTGTGCTTGGGACTATTATATTTTGGACTCATGGCCCGACACCTTGATCGTGGTTGTTGGCATGGTTCAGGAGTCTCACGGTTTTCCGGAAACGGGTGGGATTATTTGTAACACCCGGAAGTGGAATCTATAAATAGGTCCCTACCCTCTAGCCTCAAATGCAATTGTGAACGGCACCACGGAATAGGCAGAGGAATAGAGGGTAGACCGAATAGCCCACAAATCCCCAACATCACTGACATGTGGCCCTAGGACCCGCATGTCAATGAGACATCGTAGGGCAAATAATCAAATACTCACCAACTTTGGGCAAATGATCAAATGCCCATCAACTTTAGGGCAAATTATCAAATTTTCCGGTGGAGTGGTGGTAGAGGACGAGAACCGAACAAAAAAATCATATGTTCTCCATTGGACCTTTTTCGAGAGAGAGAGAGAGAGAGAGAGAGAGAGAGAGAGTGGATAACGTTGAGAAAATGTAAATAAGTTGCTCACATATTACACCTAAAACAAGATCCACATGTTATGGGCAGCACTTTGGAGTGAAGACATACAAACATGAATATATGCTCAACCAAAAAAAGAAGGAAGAAAAAAGCGCAAAATTCCCTATAAAAAGCGTAAATTGCTTCATTGTTACTCCGCAAAACTCCCTTTACAAAGGTTCATGTGGAAACATTCGAAAGAACGGTCTACATGATCTCTGGTTTTTTTGATCCGTTATTAGCCTTAAACTATAAGCAAAAAAAAAAAAAGGTCTCTGAAGGAATCAAACTCCATAATTAGTTTCTTCAATTTCATACCAGTCCTTTTGACTTAACCATTCACGCAAATTAATTCTCCTTATTTAACCCTTTCGTTTGGTGGATTAGTACTTGCATCATCCATGAATCTTCGTCTCAACCAAATAATCCCTCATGCATGACATAACATATCAACAACGTGATCGAATAAGTTTGCTGTGCTGTCTGTGCAAGAGACATTGCTGCCTAGGATGCCCATACTGGTGGTACTGATCTGTAGAGAAAGAAGTACTGCTCAATGAAGAAGCAAGTTGAGGCCTATCCAAGCTCAAGTGCACACAGTCAAGACAACCAATGAATTGATCGTTTCCGAGCTTGATGATCAAATCGCTCCGACTTGAACACATGATCGAACAGTCTCTTCTCCTGATCATCTCCAGCCTGCACAGGAGCCAATGCCAGGCAGTCTGGGTGATTTGTTTATTGAGGGGATCCCCAGTATACTCCTCTTTGTCATGTGCCTTGAAAAGAGAAGCAGCAAACAAGCCAGTACCAGAGCCCAAACCTTAAGGTTCCATCTAGGGCTCTAGGCAGGTGATGGCGTGATGCGATGGCCCCAAAGAAAGGTGAGCCTCACATGCAATAATGTGAAATATTTTATGGCCCCTTGCCCTGAAATTTTATCTTGGGGCAATTGAAGAAAGGTGGTTGGATCTGCAGGTCATGCAGATAGATGCAGGGAGGTATGGGAAGGCTTAATGGAAACTAAAGTTGGAGATATGGGGGTTTTTTTATCATCAAGAGGCATTACTGCGTACAATGCACTTGTGTAACAGACAAAAAGCATCCATTTGACATGTTGAGCTCCAGTGTAGTTGTCAGCTAGCAGGCACCAAAATAGGGAGTAATTTACAGGTTTTTATATAAATCCCATGATTTGAGTAAAGTTGGAGCAAATCCTTAGGTCAACAAAATTTAAGTAAAGTTTGGCCATTTATGATGTGTTTGGTTGCTGGTATTAAGTGGTATATGTATGAGATGGTTCAAGAAAAAAGCCATTTATGTATTTGGTTACTTAAATGAAGCCATCCCATCCTAAAAGGTGAGATACAAATTGGAGGAATATTCTCTCTAGATGCTGAACCATTAAAGAATATTCTCTTTTGATACTGAACCATTCCATTCATCCAAAACAATAGAACCAAATAGTACATGACCATCTCATCCCATTCAACCTCATCGCAGCAACCACACACACCTTAATTGTAGTGTAACATATCTTTTTTTTTTTGCGAGAAAATGTGTTTCGGTAACATAATTATGCACAATCACCAAAAGTTACGTACGTCTTTGCTTAACACGACCAACTGTGCAAATTGCCTTTTAATATGCCAATTTGACACCACTTGGTAATTATTCTCTCCTCTTAGTTTAGTTCATATAACACTTGCCCAAAAGTTCGGAGCCAGATCATACTATATCGAATGGCTCCTTTTAAATTCAACCAACCCCTTCTCTCCGGAATAATCGCTGATTTGCCCCGAAGTTGATGTGCAATTGATCATTTTGCCCATGATATTTCATTGATATGTGGATCCTGGGGCCACATGTCAGTAAGACACACGGGGCAAATGATCAATTGCACATCAACTTCTGGGCAAATAATCAAATCCCCTAGGGGCATGATCAGACAGCTCTCGGGTGCACGGGCGACGTGGCTCGGAAATGGCACGGGGAAACGCGTGGTGCGGACGGATTGGGTGCGAGCGCGGTCGAGCCGACGTGGAGCGCGTGAGAACCCGGGATTCCTCCACCATAAGGATATCTATCTATTACGATAGCATTTAATAGTTGTATAAATGGTAAAGCAAACAAGAGAAATAGTTATTATCTACCTTTTATTCATGTTTTAATATTTATATAATTGTTTTTAAAAAAACATAGAAACACTTTTCATGAAATTAAAAAGAAAGGAGTCAAACAAAACGTCCTTCTGATTGTAACCGCGAACCCATATGCGTATCTTTTTTTTTTTTTGAATTTAGGCCAGGAGCTCTGGCAATACTGTAAAGAAGGAGAGAACAACTACTGAGTTACAGACGCGAACACACGCACCCACACCCACACACACGCGCGAAAGCACTCAGCCGGTGAGCATCCGGGCTGAACCAAGGCTCGAACTCGGGTGGCCAGCTTGCCCACCGCAAGCCTTAGCCACTGAGCTAGGCTCGGTCCTCATATGCGTATCTTTTCAATTGCGGAAACCATGCATCGCATATAGATCAGTTTGAAACTCGATACTAAGCAACTGAATTGAATCAACCCTGTATTTTTTCTTTCTTTCTTATCGCTGCTTGAGACTAAGCAAACAAACATTAAACTAAGTAACTGAACATAAAGTACATAATTTTCCAAAATTTACACAAGATTGTGGTGGAATCATGTCGGTGCGGGAGCACGGATGAGAATCGAAGAATGGGTAAGAGTATGAATGCTTTTCAAGTATCTTACTTCAAGATTTTGGAGGGGGAGGAGGAGAGGAGCCGTCGGGGAGGGGAGGAGCACGGCACGGCACGGCAGGAGGAGGAGGGCCAATAGATCGGTGCTGTGGATTGGGTACAGGAGGGAGGAGTTAGGATTTAGGCCTATCAATAATTACTTAATTATCTAAGTTCAAAGAAAATGTCTATTATAAAATTATCCGTTTTACATCGACGATTGGGAAGGTATATCAAGTACCTTCTAAGCACCGTAGAAAGGCTTGAATTAGGTCCTGTTTGGTACGGTTCCATTTCTAGTATAAATGAAAATGGTTTCAGATTCTTGATAGAAATGTTTCAAGTTGGATTCTGTGAATCGGGTTGAACTGGGTTGAGACCGATTCAGCCATAGTGTGGAAAAAGAAGAAACGATCCAAGGAGAATCGTTCCGAGTTTTAGCCCGTTTGGTTGGATTTCTTCCAGAATCTAGTAGAAACGGTCCGATTCTAAGTTGCCAAACGGAGCCTTAATACTCAGCAAATCTTGAAACAATCTTGAACAAATCCCTTGATTAATTCATCGTTAGATCATTTCTTAAGCACAGCTTGCTTGCCTAATGAAAGTGGCTGGGGATTATTTTACTCGTATTGATCGCACTTTAATACGCTTGTCCCATGTGAGTTGGGCCCAAGTCATCATCATAATCCATCCATCAATACATCTTTATGGTGGGCTACAGGTTGCACTTGCAATAAGAAATACTCAGAGCATTAGTTGCAAAGATTATTTGTTGCTCGTTAATTGATATGTTTATCCCCAGGTTTAATGTGCGGCTCCACTTCTGATGGGTGCTCTGCTGAGTATTAGTCGGTTTAAAGCATGTATAGTATAGATCAAACTATACTCCAACACTCGGGACAAGATGTCATGGGGCTTGGGAGAACAATGAGAAAATATCCCCAAACCAGCTAGCACTAGCACTACAGAAGATTGTTCCATTGTTAGATGATTTATTGGTGACAAAATTTAATTTGCTGAAAAAACATATAAAGAGTTACCAAAAATATTATGTACTGATTTAATAAAAATTGCAGCAGCAGTAAATGAAGTAGTTAAAATTGAAATGTGCAGTGTAACATTAATTTATCCTGTAGCTATAAGCATTTTGCTATGCAATGTTGCAACAATTTCACACAGTTCATCAAAAAGAACAACAACTTCTTTCGAAAAAATCAAAAAGGAGAACCAATCTGGAAGTCTACTTATCACCTCACGGTGAAATTAAATGGATCAATTGATTGGTGTTCATCCACAATATATGCCCTGTTGTTTTCATTCGTATTGAAGAAATTACCTGTGATTTACCATCTCCAAGTTCAGCTCAGTGGATCAATTAATCAAGCCATTCCTGAACAACCCAAATGCCTTTGTGGGGAAACACGTCCAAAAACTACTAGAAACGACAAACCAATTTTACTAACATTATTTCACAGTCTTGGGCCGATCTCCATTGACATCATGATGAAGTAATACAATGGATTAAATATCGCTTGCTAGCCAGTATAAGACTTGTGTAAGAGGGATCAATAATCTATACTTGCCCATAATACCAATCCTTTATAAAAAAAAAGGGTGGGCGATTAAGGGAGAGGTGACTTAAGCCACCATTTGCACAGTCTGTAGCTCAAAGGAAGGAGGGAAGAGGTCGATTAGTTCACACCCAACCAAGAGGCATTAAAATAATCTCTTAGCCCAACCCAGAGGATATATAAGGTGGTGCAGCCTGTCTACTCTCCATTGGTGGAAAGGAAAGGGAACTCACCCCTCTCTCCATAGGTTGGTCACTCAGGCTCACCTCATTCTCTAATCCCTCCCATAATTAACACACACACACATATATATATATACATACACAGAGACAAAACTGCATTGTTCATTGCATTTTGTGCCATCCTAGCTAGCTAGTTTGCTTGCCCAATGCTGAGCAATCCTCTCTGACTGCTCTCTGTTCTTGTGTGTGCTTTAGTGATCAGGGCTGATCGAGATTAAGAAGCAGTCTTTGATTTGCAGCTTGGAAGAAAAGGCAATCCAGCTAGAGCAACCTGCAATGGCGAAACAGTGGTTCTCCAATATGGTAATTTGCTGATCATCTCGGTGTTAATAATCACATGGACGTGTGTAGTGGTAGAGTTGTGCGGTGCACTAATCGTGCATGGCTTTCTTGGTTCTTGGCATGCAGGTGATGGACGAGCCGAGCTTCTTCCACCAGTGGCAGTCGGACGCGCTGCTGGAGCAGTACACGGAGCAGCAGATCGCCGTGGCGTTCGGGCAGGGGGAGGTGGGCCAGGCTGCGGCGGCGACGCTGATGCAGCAGCAGCAGCAGGGGGAGTACGCGGCGGGCGAGCACCGGCAGCGCAAGGCGGCCAAGGTCAACACCAGCTGGGACTCGTGCATCACGGAGCAGGGCTCCCCCGCCGACTCCTCCTCCCCGACCATACTCTCCTTCGGCGGCCACGCCGACGCCGCCACCGTGTTCGCCAAGATGCAGGGGCAGGCTCCGAGCGCCGCCTACTACGGCGCCTCTGCCGCGGCGCCCGTGAAGCCCAAGCAGGAGGTGGACGCGGCCGTGTCGTTACCCCAGTCGCGCTCGGTCAAGCGGAGCTACGACGCCATGGTCTCCGCCGCCGAGATCGCGAAGTCTCCGGCGCTCTCCCGGCCGACCTCCCAGAACCAGGACCACATCTTGGCCGAGCGGCAGCGCCGCGAGAAGCTCAGCCAGCGCTTCATCGCCCTCTCCAAGATTGTCCCCGGCCTCAAGAAGGTGCGGACACATACACACACACACACATACGTGCATATCCATATCTTCGTGGGCCTAATTGGCTTAATTGCGATGAACTGATCGGTGTGCATGACGTTGCTTGCAGATGGACAAGGCGTCCGTGCTCGGCGACGCGATCAACTATGTGAAGCAGCTGCAGGACCAGGTGAAGGGCCTGGAGGAGGAGGCACGGCGGCGGCCGGTCGAGGCGGCGGTGCTGGTCAAGAAGTCCCAGCTGTCCGTGGACGACGACGGCGTTTCGTCCTGCGACGAGAACTTCGAGGGCGGCGAGGCCGGGCTGCCGGAGATCGAGGCCCGGGTGTCGGAGCGCACGGTGCTGGTCAAGATCCACTGCGAGAACCGCAAGGGCGCCCTCATCACCGCCCTGTCCGAGGTCGAAGGCATCGGCCTCACCATCATGAACACCAATGTGCTCCCCTTCACCAACTCCTCCCTCGACATCACCATCATGGCCATGGTCAGCTCAACAACCCTCTTGCCATGTCATGCCATGTTCTTTACTACATACATGTGCATATGCGTTAACTTGGATGGTGTTATTGATGTGCTAATTCGGTGGCCTTTCTGCAGGCTGGGGAGGACTTCTCTTTGTCTGTCAAAGATATTGTGAAGAAGCTAAATCAAGCGTTCAAGTTATCCCCGTGAAGGACTTGCTCCTGATCAAGTCTAATTTAGAACTTAATTTGGTTTTTATTTTACTCCTTTTTTTACCATTAGCCTTGAGGATATGAGGCTAATGGTTCTAGGTTCTTCCCTGCTGTTGCTTCTGAAGAGAGTTGCTTGCAATCCCCCACACCGCCTTAAAGCTTTAGCCATTTCCACCGGTTTTTGCTGCATGGGTGCAAATTACCTACTAGTTACCTATCCTCTTCTGTTTTCTCTCCCTTTACTTTTTGCATGGTTTGAGCTAGCCACTCCATGTTCTTGGGAGAGAGTAGTGTGTAAAAAACAGAAAACAGAGACCTGTCTTTTTCTAGGGCTTGTTATCAAGGGGGAGTTTGACTTTGACAAAACCTTATTTTCGTTTCTCCCCTTCTCCAATGTTGCCCTTTCACCTCGTTTTTCTATGGGAGGATTGAGTTTTTCCAGACCCTAGCACCTACCTTTGCCGTCCTCTCAATCCTACCACACACACACACACACACACAGAGTTCCAAAAGGCTTCAAAGATTGGGAAGAAAAATGGTGCCTTCTTTTTTTCAGCTCTGATGGGGGCCTTTTGCAAGCCATGATTCAGAAGTACAGTAGGGTGTGCCTCTTTTCTTTTTGAGGGTTATAGATAAGTTGACCCCAGCTTGATGAACCCTTTGCTCGTAGCTTCCTTGTGGGCTTTGCTGTAACAGGATCAATATGTATGTAGTTGTGCTCTCTCGTTTACTTGCATACAAGTATAAAGATAAATAAATAAATAAATAAATATGCTCGGTTATTGACTTGATGGCTCTTTCTCTGGGTTACATGCCTTTTCAGCAAACTCAAGATATGTCTTTTCTTACTGTTGAAAAATACCTGCACAATTTGTTGATGGACTGGAATCGTAGATCGATCTTTGTATATTTGCCTGGATAGAATTGTCCTATGCATTATTTGCCCACAAAATCAACACAAGCTTACAAGGGCGGCATTTCTCTGTTCATACAAAAGGGAATCTGGAACATTTCAAACTATGAAGATATGTGTATGTAAATTGACTACTTAACTCCACTTGATTATATTCAAACCGATACATTTTCCCTAGGGGATATAGAAAATCTTCCTGAATAATTGTAAATACACTCCCCTAAATAAACTGAGTTCCATGTAATACTTACTCCGTCCAAGTTTATAAGACGTATTTGTGATGATTTTGTACGTAAATATAGGGTGTATTTCATGTTTAAATGCAAAATTAGTGTGATGTTCCCTATATACCTCTAATAAATATCCATATTTACTTTATACTCTATATGCATGCATTGAGTATAGTACTTAGTGATAATAATTAAGGGTAATTTAGTCATTTGTAATATATTTTTTGTCTATGTGCCAAGAAAAAATACGTTTTATAAATTTGGACGGAGAAAGTACCGTAATTGTTCTTAGCTCTTTGCCCTATAATTCATATCCTTGTTCTTCACAACTAATGTTGGGAACCTGAAACTTTCAACCTTCATAATGACAACATGATGCTTTTCCGTGTGAACACCCTCACAATTCCCAACTTGCTAGGATACTAGTATTAGTACTAGTACAATCTTAATAATCAAGTTTTGTGTTACAGCACAACTAAGTGGCTTGACAACTAAGGTCCATCTCTCCTCGTGTGGTCATTAGTCAACTAATGCCTGCCTTGCCCTGGTGGTAACAAGACTTATTTGTTAGCCAAAGCATCTGGTCTACAATTTGTTAAACCCACACAGCCACATACAAAACAAATTTGTCTGATGTGAAATTTTCAGATGCATGATTGAGGTGGCAAGATGCTATTCTATTTGGGCCAAAGAGCTGGGAAAAGATCTGACTGAAAGCTTGCCCTGAGATTTCTTGCATTAGATTATTGCAACAATCACTCTCAACCCCCATCACCGATTGAGATGTTGTCCCCTAGAATTAGCAGCTCACCCAATGCCAAGCCCCCAGTTATGTGGTCGGTAAGCAACATAACCCGTTTACATTTTATTCCTTACTTCGTCTAAAAAAATTAATTTGAAAATGCTATATTTAGATCTAATTGACATTATATACTACTACAATTTACTTTAAACAAGCAACTTAGAATTAATCCAAAAGCAATTTAGAATTAATCCCACAACTATTCTACATAGGCCACATAAGCCTTTACACTAATGGACCGGGTATTACACTCACCCCTCTTTAAGGAAGATGCTCTCGGCAACACACCGTATAAACAACAAATGTTCAGATCCACCTATCGGTACATGTCCGTACATCCAGTACCAGCACATATGTCATGACATATGTTCACTCCAGGCCCACACGTGTCATACTTTATATACCCACGCCTTTGTCCCGCACACGTCCATGCAGCAAAGGTTGATGCTTTGATACTATCTATAATACTCTGGTGCAAAATTCACTCAATGCCCAGCCCACCCATGGGGTGGGTCCGCGTTCATATAGCACCCCGCTTACACTTTTATCATCGTTTCGTGTAAAATAATTAACACGGATGTGCTACGTTTGAACCTAGCAGACATTATACGCTATTACAACTCATTTTAGATAAGTAATCAGGGACAAATCTCATCACCACTCCATATAGGTTACATGGGTCTTCACACTAATAGAACAGAATATTACAAAAGTAGTAGAGATTCCTCTGCATAAACTTACCCAAAATGTTGGGAAACAAAGGGAGAAATCAGAAATGGCTCGGTTTGTTGTCAGAAAAAATTGCGCGGTTATCATGCTCTCCCGGGTCAAAAAAAATAGTTTTGAGCAGGAAGGAGCGCCTCAAGTGTGTTCACGCGTAACCGGAGGTTGGGAGCGTTCGTTGAGTCGTCGACTCGCCGTACACACGGCGTGAAAATAAATAATAATAATAATAATAATAATAATAATAATAATAATAATAATAATAATAATAATAATAATAAAGCAATCAGAACTCTCAAAACTCAACAGAACGGCGTGAGAGCCTTTCAGATGTGTGTTCAGTTTCTGAAGAGCATAGGCTTAGGACAATCATAATCACCATCGTCAACCATGCCGTGTTAACGTCGTTGCGCTGTATGTATCAACAGGCAGTTACCCGTCGACCATCAAGATTACTGGCGAACTTATGCAGGCAACGATAATTTGATACGATAATTAGTCTCCCTTCCTTTTAATGTGCCCAGCGCAGTGATGGTCGCTAATAAGGTTTGTCTTGCAGCATTGGAAATGGTTATGTAACCAACATAGGCGGAACTACCCGGCACCTCAAAAAACTGAGAAACGCTAAAATTTTATCTTTTTAATTGGTTAATTTTTTTTGATTAAATTGGTTTTGATTTTAGTGGTTTGGCATTTTTAAGATCTTCGAACTATTGTATATTGTACTTTTAACAAATTTCAAATATACGTTGGATTTATGATGATATAAAATTATTATACAAGACTATAGAGTTGTACATGTAAAGTGTACACTCCCAACAAAAATTTTTTAGTTCGACCAATAGTAACCAATGTTCCCAATTAATCGCACGCGCCATCAAATGGGCACTTGCATGCACCTGGCTGTTGGCAATTGTGCTCTAGAGAGTAGAGGTGGACAAAAGAAAACTCGAATATTGCGAGTCGGCTTGGCACGATTCAATTCAAACTCGTGTCATAAGAGCATATATTTCTACCTGTTTGCTTAGCGAGTCGAGTTTGAACCAGCTCGTAAAGTTACTTTTCAAGTTTTTATGCTCATTAACATTAAAACTCAGCTTTTTAGCCCAACAAACAATTCTGCCCACATAATAATCGAGAATAAGGGCTTATTTATTTTTGCTTTGGATTCTCTAAAATCTGATTCCGGATTGCTTTTATGTTTTTCTTTTTAAAAGTTGCACAAATATTAAAATATGAATGAAGGGTAGATGGTGATGACTTACCCATTCGCTCTCTTCAAGATTTGTGCAACTTGTATCGGGAGGAAAAACATAGAAGCACTGCTCTCAAAAGTTAGAACCCAAAAGCACATATGAAATGGATTGTGAATTCTAGTGTATATGGGTAAGCTAGATTATGATAATTAATTTCTAAAATTCGGTTTTTTGTTTTTTATTCAGCTTTTGGGGATAGAATTTAGAATTAAAAGCAGAAACAAACAAACCCTTAAGCCCACTACCACACTTGGCCCATAGCGCCAACCATAACACCCTAGCAACACACGTGGCACGGGAGTCGAGAGACGCCGACACCACACAAGTCGCAAGAGGCGACTAGATTTTGGAGAACTGTTCACTCATCTGTCCCACCTTCACTTTTTTTTTTAAAATGAATCCCTCTCGAAATTGTTTGCAAAACTGGCCCTTCAAAAAAATCAGGAGGCGGCACCTGACACCTTCCGCGCTAGAGGACCACGGGAGGCGCAGAAACCACGCCACAGAACCGCGGGAAGCGGACGACGCTAGAGACTCTGCTTGCCGCGCTCTGTAGGCACGGGAAGGAGCCGTGTCGCAAGAGCGAAAGTACCTTCCGCAACACGGGAGACTCTGCTTGTCGCACTCTATAGTCACGGAAGGGCAATTGCCACACTCTGCAGGCGCGGGAAGGAGCCATGTCGCAAGAGCAGGAGGGCCTTTCATGCTTCCGTGGTACTGTAGCATAGAGGATAATTTCCATGGTACTGTTGTACGAAAGGGGGCTAGTTTTGAAAAAAAATTGAAAAAAGAGTTATTTTGTAAAAAAAAAAAAAAAAGGTGACGGAAAGGAAGATGAGTGAACTGTTCGAGTTTGGAAACACTAACAGCCTAACACCACCGCCTTCTGCCTCTGCCTCTGCTTATAATATACGAGCGTCTAAAGAGAGAATACATGCATAACATCAAGTATCTATGTAAAAGTTATTTCCTCCAATGCAAGCATCTCTTTTATGGATGTTAAGATGTTATATCATACTAGTTACATGCCCGTGCGTTGCTACGAAAAACAAAATTGATAACGAAAAATAAAGATTAAAAAATAAAAAAAATTATTTCACAAAATCAAACATCTATCTTTAACGCTTCGTTTCTTGCGAAAGCTGGCTAATTAAAGCAACGCTTCGTTTCTTGCGTAGGGCAATTAAGCAGGGCAATTAAACGGCAATTAATAACGTGAGAAGAATGGACCACTGCCACCAAGTGTTGCTTTAGAATAGTAGAGATATTAATCATATATAGTTATACACACAAGCACCTGCTAAGTATTGACGCTTAATTAAGCATGGATGCTTCAAAATAAGCATATCATCTATCCTATGTAGCAAGAAAAATTAGTTTTTCATTGCTAAACACCGCTCTAGAAGTCTGCATCCTTGCAGTGGTGGAACCAAAATGAAAATGATTGGGTCACTATTTCATCATGTATATATAGCCATATGTATAATTTTTCAAGTAATAATGTACTAGATAGTAACGTGTCTAGCTTTTTTCAGCGTCAGTAAATCAATATAGCTTATGGCAATGTACAGTGGTAAAGAAGTAGTGATCTAACCTGCTTACCCAAAATTCCTTTTCAAAAACCGTTCAACGAATTTACCTGCAGATTATCCGAAAACTCAGTTAGATATTGTCTTGTTGAAGAACAAATAAACAACGGAAAAGAAATACACATCCATAAGCTTACTTGACATTGTATCTCAGCTGGACAGATACTCAGGGGTCACTATATCAAGAAGATGACACATCACTTCTAATCTGGACCTCTGATTTACTACTTTGGTCGCTATTTGACAACCCAATTTGGAACCCTAAGGCGTAGCCCTGCAATTAGAAGAAAAAAATCATCAAATTGAAACCCTACCAACAATCTAGCCTTTGCTCGGAAGAAATCGAGAGAATCGGAGGAAAAAATATGGCATAGAAGCAATACCCTATGCCGATAGCAACTCGACTCGATCCTTGGTGCTGCCAGTGTTCCGCTGTAGTCGGGGCGAATCATAGACGGCGACGACCAGGAGAAGCTGCGACTTGCGGCGGCCGGTGGGTGAGGGCGACGTGGTGGCAGATTAGGTCTCAAGCAGGGTTCAAAATCTCGACGGAATTCGGTGAGATTTCGACAAAATTTCGGATTTCGGGCTCCTCCGAGTTTTATAATACCAGCGAAATTAAAACCCCCTAAAAAAAATTTAAAGTGCTACAGTGCATTAATATCTCGCCGAGAATTCGGTGAATTTGACTGAAATCACGGTAAAATTGACCGAGATTTGTATAAAAGTTGACCGGATTTAACAGTAATTGACCGGATTATGTTCTTCACGTCATTTCCCATGTGGGACAGTCGGTAGATCATAATTTCCGCGAAGTTTAAAAAACCCTAAAAAATTGAAAGTGTGATAGTACCGGGAAATTTCGCCGAAATTTTGGAATTTTGGACGAAATTTCGTCTAAATCAACCGAAATCTCGGAAATTTTGGTTAAAAAAAACCGGATTCAAATTTTGCTTTTTGAATTTCGTTCATATTTTATCCGAAATAATGAGATCTCGACGAAAAATCGGATTTCGGTAAGTGACGAGAGTCTACCCTAAACCGAAATTTTGAACCCTGGTCTCAAGCGACCGGGCAGCAGCCAGCGACCGCGCTCAGTTCGACGACTTAGAGCATCCAAGAGGGGTCTTAACTATGGCTCTAATTTGAATTATAGGGCTTTTAGGAAAAAGATTAACTCCAGCAGGGACCTTAAATTATTAAAATTTAGCAAATTATTTTAGGACCCCTAGGAGAGTAGCTATATTTAGCAACTCTGTGATTGAGTCCTATTTTTGTTGAGTTTTATGGTCTAATTGTTGGAGTGAATATTTTGTTGGAGCCCTAAATCTAATTAGTTGGAGTCATAAATTAAATTTTAAGACTCATTTTTAGGACTCTTTCTTGGACACTCGCAACACGAGAATTTTTTTTCTTTAATATTTATTTTAAATCTTTTTTTCAAAAATAATCAACGGAAACAAAAAAATTGCAAAAATAGGCTCCCGTCGCCCAGATATGGGGCGATCGCTCCATATTCGGGCGATAAGGGGTAATAACGGCTAGAAGTAACGGGTGGTTAGAAGTTTTTTCGTATGAAGGTACCTATCGCCCCAATATCGAGCGATAAGGACCTAAATGTAAAAAAAATTGCATCCAAGTACGGGTGATAGGTACCTGAATGCAATTTTTTTTTTACATTTAGGTCCTTATCGCCCAATATTGAGGCGATATGTCCCCTGACAGCTATTAATGGCTATGGACGTCTAGCGACGTTGTTTTTTTTGCATTCAGGTCCCTATCGCTCTATATCCGGGCGATGGGAGCCTATTTTCGCAATTTTTTTGTTTTCGTTGATTGTTTTCGAAAAAAAGATTAAAAATAAAAAATAAAAAATTCCTCGCAACACGGTAGGCGAAAGGCCAAACGCATGAAGCAGTGAAGGGCCAAGGCGTCGGCGAATTGGACCTGATCGCCTCCTATCCATGGGCTTTGCCGTCTGGGCTGGGCTTGACCACGCAGCACGTTTCTTTAGGCCGCGCTCGCATGCAGATGGCCTAGCCGAGTATGCTCAATGGCTTGGCGTGTTTCATGGCCTGAAAGTTGCAGAGGCCTGGTGTCACGTGAGTTGGGCTAGAGGATCGATCACCCATGGGCATGGTATATATAGGTTTGACCCAAAGGAAAGTTTATTTGGATCTGGTGCCCTGTTCATTCATGGCCTATTTAGAATCTATTTGGTTGACTGTATGTCTCTAGTGTAACATCTCAAATGTTGTATTTCATAGATTTATTGTGCATTTCCTACTTTTGAGAATTTTCTAGAATTTATTAGAATTAAGCCTTTTGTAAAATCTATTGAAATGTTTAAATAAAGTTTTATTGTAAATATTTTATTTGACCAAATCCCTAAAATATTTTTCAAAAATTTTATGGAAATTTTGGGTACTTTTGCTATTTATTTTTGGCTTTGTTCATTTTCTAGAATTATTTTAAATAAAAAAAATCGAAAAATGAGCTAAACAGCCTTTTGGGCCGAAACCCATTGGGCCTAGCCCAATTCGGCCATAACCAGCCCAGCCCACCGCTGCCACAACATGTTCCATCGAAAACCCCAACCCTAGTTCACGAGCTGTAAATCTTTATCATGTGGCTATGGATTTGCTGCGTAGTCGCACTCTCTTAGCTGCGCGACGAAGGCGACGTGGAGGGATAGGATGAAACCGCACCGCTGCTGTGTTATGTCTCTGAGTTTGGCAAGATTCCACTTCCGCAACCGATTTGATCTTCGCGTAGGGCACAGAAGCTGGGGCTGTTTAATGAGCCACATACCCTATCATGTTCGCTGTTTTGTGCCGCGCACAAAACCCTAAGTCTTGACGTCCAAGAAGGCGCCTTTTGCGCACAATTTATTGTCGTAGTTCTTGTAGCACACCATGATATTTCATCATTTCCATCGCCATTGTTGTCTCTCCGACGTGTTCAAGCTTCGATACAAGGCCCATGCGATGAGATACGCCTGTTCCGCCAAGCCGCACCGCCATTTGGTCCCCGAAGCACCGCGTGATGGGTTGTCTTCGTCCTCAGTAAGTCACCGTCGTCTAGCGCTGCTGATCTCCATCATGCATTCATGTTCATCTGATCTAGCATTAGCGGTCTATATCATGTCCGCGTGTCAACACCATATTGCATCACCGTTGAATCTGAGATGTCCGATCGAACTGAGCGGCCGCCATCTCACCACATGGGCTTTGCGTCCATGCACCACGTGCCCTCATCGTCACCAACCTTCGCGGTGAATCGCAATCGTTAGATCTGATGTCGATAGTCGGGATCACGCTGCGTGTCTCGCTTGCATCACCATCACATCATCACCTTGCGTCACCCCGTACATCATCGTGTGCAAGTCAAACTTCGGCCATGTTTGGCAGAGCTCTAGATCCCAGCTCCACCTCAGAGCTGAAACTTGTAGACTTAAATAAAGTGACTTAAGTTTGTAATTTTATTCTAAAATTTAAACAAGATGACCTACCTAAACACTCTTATGGGGTGTTTGGCAGAGCTTCAGCTCCACCAAATCTTTGGAGTTGGTGGAGCTAGGTATTCCTAGCTTCACCAGATTCGTGGAGCTGAAGTTATGAGTATATTAAGAGTGTTTATGTCGGTCATCTTGTTTAAATTTTAGAATAAAATTATAAACTTAAGTCACTTTATTTCAGTCTACAAGTTTTAGCTCTGAGGTGGAGCTGGGATCCGAAGCTCTGCCAAACAGGGCCTTAATATATCCACAGCTCCAACTCCATGAATCTGGTGAAGCTAGGAATACCTAGCTCCACCAACTCCAAGGATTTGGTGGAGCTGGAGCTCTGCCAAACACCCCCTTCTGCATAGACCAAGTCCATTGTGGATGTGCGTTGGTCCGTGTACCAGGTCCATAGACCCAAGCCCACCTTTTAGCCTCTAAATAGGATTTTAGATTGGACTTTAATTCTATAAATTAGGGCATTGACATCAGCATGATACCATAATTCGATTTTCCTT
The DNA here is from genome assembly GCA_036346355.1 of Rhipidocladum racemiflorum. Classification (NCBI taxonomy): domain Eukaryota; kingdom Viridiplantae; phylum Streptophyta; class Magnoliopsida; order Poales; family Poaceae; genus Rhipidocladum; species Rhipidocladum racemiflorum. Next base: position 11,662,895 of record CM070573.1, on the reverse strand, counting down.
TAGGAAAATAATTTGGCCGAAACCCAAAAATAGCTGTGACGTCATATGACATCATACATCCCAATTTTTGATAGAAAAATAATTTGATTAATTATGTTTTATTCTTTTTCTTTTATTTCAAACTTTTGTGAGCCTATTCTCGTTCATACGAGTTCCGATTGAGGCGGTTTTAGTTTTTAAAAATTTGTAGAATTAAGCTCTATTTAATGGTAGATTTTATTTAATTTTTTAAGTTTGTTTACACACATGGCAAATATCGATCAAATCTTGGGTGATGTTAGTAAGGGAGCTCTAACTCTAGGGGTGAAAATGGTACGGGTTAATCCCGACCGATCCGGTACCGAATCCGTTAAAAACCGTATCCGGGAAAAAAAATCCGTATCCGGCCGGATTCGGATCTGATCGGATACTTGCTACGGATCTGATGGATCTGATGACGAGATATCCGACCGAATAGCCGCGGTATATGGTAACCGGATATTATCCGACCGGATATCCGAATCAACAAAACAAGGGTACTCCGTACTCAAGTCAAGACTCAAGAGTCAAGGGCTTCCCATTCGATTCCTGCAAGCCTCAGTCTTTGCCTCCCCATTCGATTCCCCAACACGAAAACTAACTCCTAGTGCTTGAGCCTCATGCCGCCACGCATGAATTCAAGTGTGTTGGCCTTTGCTGGACGAGCGGACTTAGTTGTTCAAGTTATGTATGAATTTGATACCTTGTTATACTTGTGTTGTGTGAGTTGTCAGATTTATGTAATATATATGAATTTATTGCTTGTCAAATGTTTCAACAAGTATGTATCCGTTTGTATTATCCGTTTCCGAACCGAATCCGGTATGTATCCGCTCCAACATTACCATATCCGAAACTCCGAAATATCCATATTCGTATCCGTATTCGGTCTTACCGTATCCGATTCCGAATCCGGGAAAAAAATATGGGTTAGGATACGGGAACAGCAATATCCGACCGTATCCGATCCGTTTTCACCCCTATCTAACTCGATCTCGTGTTGCTTCATTTTGTAAGCATTATTCGTTTGTTTCTTCTCTTGAATCCACTCATATAGATGAAGCTTTAAGTGATCCAGACTGGGTGAACTCAATGCACGAAGAGCTCAACAACTTCGCCCGAAATGATGTTTGGAAGCTCGTTGGAAGACACAAGGATCACAACATTATTAGTACAAAATGGGTTTTTCGAAACAAGCAAGCCGAAAACGGTATTGTGGTAAGAAACAAAGCAGGGTTAGTTGTGTAAGGTTTTACGCAAGTTGAAGTTTTATATTTTAGTGAAACCTTTGCACTCGTAGCAAGATTAGAAGCTATTCGTATCTTGCTAGCCTTTGATTCTTGTTTTGACATTAACTTATTTCAAATGGATGTGAAGGGTGCATTCTTGAATGGACAAATATCAGAGTTGGTATTTGTAGAATAAACTCCCGGTTTTGAAGACTCTAAAAATCTAAATTATGTTTATAAACTCTCTAAGGTGCTATATGGACTCAAACAAGCTCATAAAGCATGGTATGAGCATCTTAGAGATTTTTGTGGTAAAAATAGCTAACAACCCCGTTCAACATTCTAGAACCAAGCACATAGATATTCGCCATCATTTCTTATGAGATCATGTGACTAAGGGAGATATAACTATTTGCCACATTGGAACCGATGATCAATTAGTAGATATCCTTACGAAGCCTTTGGATGAAGCTAGTTTTTGCAAATTGAGGAATGAGTTAAATGTCATATATTTCTTTAATATTGCTTAAAATATATGCACCATGGTTGAATTTATCTGGATGTTCACTTGGGGTTACTTGATTTGGTTTTTGGAAGGAATATCATATTAAGTGGGAGTCAAGATTACTTGATTTGGTTAAATTTTCCCAAAATTTTGAATTTTTTTGAATTTGAATTTGAATTTGCTCGGTTTACCGCTCGGTTTCTATTTTCGGTAGGGCTCGAAATCTTCGAAATTCATCAAAAATGTTAACCTGATTGGGGCATACCAAAAGTCAGATCTAACAAAAATAACAAGAGTAGCAATAAATTAGAGATAAATCATATGAGAACAAACAAATCGGAGAGAGACAATGAAGTTGCTGAACTGAGAGAAACAAATCAAATAGCAAACAAGGCTAGAATAAAAGGAGTTGCAATCGGAGAGAAACAAAGAAGTTGTTTTCACCACTGGATCTTGAATCTTGATATGTTTGGAAATTGGAACCATTGATTGGACTCACACGACCTGGATTCAATGCCCAAGAAGAAAAGGAGTTACAATTGGCAAACACCCCGTCTCAAAGAAGAACAACTCCTTGAGATCCAACTCAATAGTTGCTTCTTCCTTCATCGAAGAAGACTGGCAGTTCACTCTAGCAAAATTCCAACCTATTGAAAAATAATAAATCTAAGGTCTAGCAGGAACGCAACTTTGTGGTTCACGGTACCAAGACCAACCTATGTTTCCTCGCAAAGATAAAAAGAACAACCGGCTTTATATGGCGTGTACCATTATATACATAATCTATTAATTGTATAAGAGATCATATATAAATAATTCTATAAACAGTCTCTTGTATAAGATATATTTAATCCTATCTATATATAATATGAATGTGTATTAAATATAACCACCGCCTATACCACTTTACATATCCTAACATTGTTCGTGTTTCTGACCTGGAATCCAACCGGCCTGTCAAGGAAAAGAATGCTATAATATAACCACCGCCTATACCACTTTACATATCCTAACACTGTTCGTGTTTCTGACCTGGAATCCAACCGGCCTGTCAAGGAAAAGAATGCTATAAAAAAAACGGCCCAAGCCTGGCACGGGCAAAAAGGCCACGCAATCTCTTGGGCCGTCCTATCGGGCCCACAGACCGAAAAGCGGTAGAGTCCGGCCCACACGACGGATCCCATAGAAGATCTGAGCAGTGTTCTCCCGCTCCGGCATTTCAAGAATCGAAAAAATATCAGCACGGCCGCCGGCGCGGGCGGAACCGGTCCAAAATCAAACACCCCGCGCCGGACGTACCAGCTGTCTCACCGAACGGTGGGACCCACCTTTAAACGTGGCCCACGCACAAGTGAGACGTCGCTGCGCCAAGCAGCGGTGGTGCTGCCTGTTGCACCCGGAATGAGGTGGCCAGGTCACCAACCGATCCTTTTCAATTTTTGAACGCCAGTTTCTTAGAGCGACCCAGCCCGATCGCACCCAAAAGCGTACACTCACTAACCGCTCCTAAAGGGCTCCCTGGGCCCAGCCCTCAGCGGCGGCAACGTTTGGTTTTTGGGTCGCCTCGCCAAGTGCTAACAAAAAGCGCGCTCCTTGCGGACCATTTTGCATCCAAGCCCGACAAAATTGTTGATTTCTCGAACGGTATACGACAGCCTGACCCAGCTCACCCGAACCGCTGGAGCCACCCGACCGTTGCACGCAGATGAGGCGATCGGAGAGAGAGAAGGGAACAGATGCAAGGGTGTGGATGCAAAAACGCCCATCCCTTCGCCTGCACTCCAGGCTGTCCCGGCTCTATAAAACGAACCGAGCGGGCGAGAGGAAACCCTAAGCAGAGACAACGCAGAGACCGGCGTCTTCGTACTCGCCTCTCTCCGCGCCTCCAAGCTTTCCTCCTCCTCTTCCCGTTTCGGTAGCCGCCGCCTCACCGATCAGCCGCCATGAGGGAGTGCATCTCGATCCACATCGGCCAGGCCGGTATCCAGGTCGGAAACGCGTGCTGGGAGCTCTACTGCCTCGAGCATGGCATCCAGGTACCGATCCGTCCGCTTTACCCTCGCTGTTCATCGTTCCAGCGTTAGATCTGTGGTAGATCTGGGTGATTATTGTGTTCCTGTGTGTGGCGCTGCTGGATCTGTGTGTGGATCTGGCTGTCTGCGAGAGAGGCTGTCCAGATCCGCGTTTGCTCGGGGGGAAATTCGTAGATCTGACGAAATGTTGGGGTGTATGCGGTTGCTGTTGTGCTATATATCCGGTTGTGGCAACGGCTTAATTTGGTACTGTTTTAATATTAGATATTTGTGGGTATCGATAAGTTGAAATATCCGTTTCATTCGCTCGACCTGAGAGCTAATGCAGTTTTGTATGCAATCTGTGTTCGTATTTGGGTTGAATTGTTTGTTTGTGTTGTGGATCTGATAAATGCAGGTTTCAATTTCAAAATTGCAGTCTAGTTAGCTTAGAAATACAGTGAATCGTTCTGACGTGCCCCTTACTTCATAGATCGCCATGTTTATTGCTGTGCCATAAATATATTTTTATCTGTTACTAATCTTGGTGGATCTAGACGATTTTTACCGTTGTAAATTGTATTTTAATGTTATACCTTTTAGATCCGTTCAAATCGTGCGAGATCTAGTTGTCACTGGTTATGTCAGCTTTTTACTGTTAGTTGTATAGTGATAGTTGTTAGATCAGTGTGTGTCTGTAATGTGCACTGTATACCTGATGTTTAGAAATGCCTGATGTTGGTCCTTTAAATTCGTATATGTATGTTGAAGTCCAATCTGCAGATTCTTTGAGAGAATTTGATATGGCATTCGTAAATCTTGTGCAGACTTTTCAATTAGGGCTGTTTAGATTAGATGTTGCATGGTTTATTGTACGTAGTATGTCTATTGATTCTTTGAATTGATCTGAAATTTTGCTGCTGATACCTAGATGCCTTCAGGAATGCTAATGTAAAGAGGCTTCCTTGATTTGAAATCCAGTTAGTTTTATATTGTTCTGTCGTGACTGAATTGCATATGCTTTATGTTAGGTTTGCACCAGTAACGCTTCTTTTTTTGTCCTTTGCAGGCTGATGGGCAGATGCCCGGTGACAAGACCGTTGGGGGAGGTGATGATGCTTTCAACACCTTCTTCAGCGAGACTGGTGCTGGGAAGCATGTCCCCCGTGCTGTCTTTGTCGATCTTGAGCCTACTGTGATTGATGAGGTGCGTACTGGCACCTACCGCCAGCTCTTCCACCCTGAGCAGCTCATCAGTGGCAAGGAGGATGCAGCCAACAACTTTGCTCGTGGTCACTACACCAGTAAGTGCTGAGATCTCTGTATGATGTTGTCAGTTTTTATTTGTTGCTGATCACGTGACTAACATTTGGTGCTATTCTTGCAGTTGGCAAGGAGATTGTTGATCTGTGCCTTGACCGCATCAGGAAGCTTGCTGACAACTGCACCGGTCTCCAGGGTTTCCTTGTGTTCAACGCTGTTGGAGGAGGAACGGGCTCTGGCCTTGGTTCTCTTCTCCTTGAGCGCCTTTCCGTTGACTATGGCAAGAAGTCCAAGCTTGGGTTCACTGTTTACCCGTCCCCTCAGGTCTCCACCTCTGTGGTTGAGCCATACAACAGTGTGCTGTCCACGCACTCTCTCCTTGAGCACACTGATGTGGCTGTCCTGCTTGACAACGAGGCCATCTATGACATCTGCCGCCGCTCCCTTGACATTGAGCGCCCAACTTATACCAACCTCAACAGGCTCGTCTCTCAGGTGTTTATCTTGCTTCTTCTTGACTTTTTGCTGTCATTAATATTTTTGCAGTCTTTATGTTCTGCTGGTCTCTGATCATGTTGTGGTTGTGCAGGTCATATCATCACTGACTGCTTCCCTGAGGTTCGATGGTGCTCTGAATGTGGATGTTAACGAGTTCCAGACCAACCTTGTGCCGTACCCAAGGATCCACTTCATGCTCTCCTCCTACGCCCCAGTGATCTCTGCCGAGAAGGCCTACCATGAGCAGCTCTCTGTTGCTGAGATCACCAACAGCGCCTTTGAGCCTTCCTCCATGATGGCCAAGTGCGACCCTCGCCACGGCAAGTACATGGCCTGCTGCCTCATGTACCGCGGTGATGTTGTGCCCAAGGATGTCAACGCCGCCGTCGCCACCATCAAGACCAAGCGCACCATCCAGTTTGTGGACTGGTGCCCCACTGGCTTCAAGTGCGGTATCAACTACCAGCCGCCAAGCGTCGTCCCTGGTGGTGACCTTGCCAAGGTCCAGAGGGCCGTGTGCATGATCTCCAACTCCACCAGTGTTGTTGAGGTCTTCTCCCGCATTGACCACAAGTTTGACCTCATGTACGCCAAGCGTGCCTTTGTCCACTGGTACGTGGGTGAGGGCATGGAGGAGGGGGAGTTCTCCGAGGCCCGTGAGGATCTTGCTGCGCTGGAGAAGGACTACGAGGAGGTTGGTGCTGAGTTTGACGAGGGCGAGGAAGGCGACGAGGGCGACGAGTACTAGGGCCTCCTGCATCCTGGTGCGTTGTCACGGCCTGCTACTGCTATCCTGTGATCTGCCCCGAGCGGCATTTATCCGTCGTCTGCTTGTTTGAACATTTGCTCTGTGATGTCTGGTTTACAACCTATGTTGTTGTAAGACAAATGTTATGCTGTGGACCTGGTTGTTATGCGTGTTATCGTTGCCTACATTGAAAGTCTTACGCTTTATATCTGCCGATTGAGTTCTATTATTATTACCCTTCGCTTTGTCTAGAAATTGACTTCGTCCGCGGTTCTGTTTCATGGCGCTTGTCTTGGTTTGGTACCTCGCCTGCTCAAGCCGAGCCTGAGAGGTTTGAATGTAGGGCATATTGGCTGCTTTATAGTATTGTTTTGTTGTTCAAGTCTTTCGGAAATGCGGCAGTACATTGTTTTGTCCGCTGCCCACTGGTCCCACACGTGGAGCAGGGTGCTAATGGGCTTATATCGTCTGGCTTTCTTTTCAATTAAGCCGATCAAAAACTTCAAATGAATTGGACTAATTTCATTTGTAGTCCATAGCTATTTGGATTAGATTGGATCTTATATTTTTCTACTAAATCTTCAACTTTATATTTTTCTACTAAACTTTTCATCGTCAGCCAAGTAAATTAATCATGTTGTTGCCTTAGCACTAATGCTTTTATTTTTGTTTTATAATATTCTGCTATCCTTTAAGTTTTAATTTTCAACCTATATTTCCAATAAGTGAGATGTAATTATAGATCCAGTTTTTCCATTTGAATAAGGCAAGATAAACTATGAACTCATGAAACCAACAGTTAAATCAATATCTAGATTTTCATTTGGCCCAAACCAGGCTTGGACCTAACTTTTTTAGACTAAGGTCCCGTTTGGCAACTTGGAACCAAGCTGTTTCTACTAGAATATGAGATAAACCCAGTTAAACGGGCTAAAACTCGGAACGATTCTCCTCGGAATGTTTCTTCTTTTCCCACACCATGGCTGAATCACCCTCAACCCCGTACCAAACGATTTGCAGAAAGTGATTATGATTTTACCTAAAACGTTTCTATCAAGAATCTGGAACCGTTTTCGTTTCTACTAGAATCTGAAACCGTACCAAACGGGGCATAAAATCTGGATACAAATCTAAAAAAATATGAGGTGGGCACTTGGGTCGGGCTTCTTTGGTCTGGCCCAAAACATGACGGGCACGGTACGGTCCAAGCCCGACCTGACACTAAGAGGGTTGTGCTGTGTTGGCCTGACACTGTAGCTCTGGCCGGGCGGCACGGCACACGCCACTGCCCCTCTTAATTATTCATACTTTTAAAATTCAAACTAAGTTACGGTTTGTCGGATGAGAGAGATGGCAGAGAGATGGAAGCAACGGGTGAGAGAGGGAGAGATGGACGAGAGAGAAGAGCTGAGAGAATGAGAGAAATTGAGAGTAATGGGTGGGAGAGAGCGACTTCTTGCAATGTGCAATTTGTACTAACTACTAAGGAGTATCGTGCGTATCAAGGTCCTTTTCGTCTCATCACAATAGTGTAAATGGGCTGGACCTGGGTCGGCACAAGGCACGAAGCGCAAATGGGTTGTGCCTGAGCTCGCCAAAGACGAGCTAAATCAGCATGACACGACACGACACGCACGATGGGCCGTAACGACCAGGCACGATTTAGGCCCGTAGCACGCCCACCTTTACCTTTCGTTTCGACCCCAATCTCTAGCGAGGAACTTCAGGGGAGGATCAAACGGCATATGTTCGCAGCTTCCTGTTCGTTTCTTGGCCTGCGGCGAAAGCCCATGCCGCCTGACCGAAGCTCCGGGCTATCTTTAGTCGACCTTGTGGTCTGCATTTTTTTTTTGTGCTGACAAATTAATTTGTCGGAGGACCGGACGGGAGGAGCAGATAGGATCGCTCTCTTCATACCTGTTGGAATTAAGGATGAAGTTCAATACCAGCCTTGCTGACGCCAAGCCCATTACCAGAGGAAAATTTACTTGGAACGAACAATCACTTCGTCCTTCGTGACCAGAGTACCAGACTGCCACACCAAGCATTAGCCCCATCGGCATCGTGTCATCTCCAAGCTACTAACTACCATACGACGATACAAACATCATATAAATCTCTTCGTGCCTGTTGCTATCGCTGTGTGTGATGTGTGTGTGGGTGTGGGGTATGTACGCGTAGAAAGAAAGCCGGGAGATTTGATGATTTACTCCCATTAATTAAGTGGGTGCAATTGATGATTTGTTGTGTATATCTCACTCACTAACATGTGGTCCAAGATATAGCGGGATAAATCACCAATTTTTGCTTAGAAATAGAGGGCAGCTGAATTGGGCTCAGCCATATCCATTGACCTTGCAGCCCGCCCTATTGCTTTCTCCTGCGTCGGACAAAATGGTAGCGGAAAAACATGTGCCGGTTTTGCTAATTGTGCCGCTGCTGGGTTCCAAGCGTGAGAATGACCTCCCATAAAGGATTCTATCCCTTTCCTCTTTTCCGTTTGTACATTGATCGAGATGCCGACATTTGCGAAAAATATCAAGAACGTGCGTGTTGTGGTTGTTGAATGTGTACTGCAGAATGCAGACGCTGTAGGACCGGATATAGCAATCAGAGGGGGGTGAATGATTGTGCGGAAGCTAAAACCAAATTCTTGATCTATTAAAAGTTTACCCCAAAATAGAACCAAATAATTGCCTCGTTTTCGAAAAAAACAGAATGATAGAGGTTTGGTAAAATGCGAATTCCTGGAGATCCAACCGTCCGATCGATCTGAAATTTGGACACAAGAAACTAGATTCCAATACGAATCAAACCCAAAAAGAATCAGCTCAATCGGACTTACGGATCAAAAGTTATGATCTTCGCAAGCTTACTGTTCCAGAAGATGGCGAGAATAAATCTAACTAGAATTGTAGCTCGCCGAAAGATTTGATGAACTTGATCTTTATTTCTCCTTTCTTTTGTCTAAAATACTCCAAACAAAAGAGTACAACCCTAAAGCTTGCTCAAAACTTGATTGCCTTCAACAGGAGGCAACCTGTCGACGATTGGAGAACGGGCTCCCGTCGAGCTTACTTGTTGAATGAGGGATCAACCAAAGCCCCTTTCTGTCAAAGGTGTAACGTCGAAGACGTGGGAGACGGTCCACTAGAACAGACATAAACACAAGGATTTTATCCTGGTTCAGGCCTCTCACGGTTGAGATAATAGCCCTACGTCCAGTCGCCTAGAGGCGTTTCTCTGTATTGGATTGAAGGATACGAACACATGGATCTCGCAATGGGATGCCCCTCTCCTTGTTGTTGGAGGGGGCTTAAATACAAGGTATCGTGGTACATACATGGTAACTGCCTCCTAAAATCATGCTAGTTGCCATTTTGGACGTGTCCTTGATTCTCGCCATACTTGAATTTACGGTGTAACTTCCTGGATCTTTGACTAAATAACCACCACTTTCCTGTTTTATTGGTTGACCACGTCCTTCGGCGATCTCCGAGGGTCCCTTTGGTCCTGGTTCGACCGCCCTGTAGCCTCGTCGAGCACGTTTGTTCGTGCGCGTCTTTAAAGCTCGTAGCCGAGCACTTTTTGCCAAGGCATAGCGGGTATGCCCGTGTCCGAGCATGGGGGTGCTCGGGACCCATCCTCGGGTACCGCGTCCGAGGATGTTTATGGTCGGTGAGTGCATGATCGTCGGGGCAGAATAGTCCTTATGAATATCCCAATCCCCGACACAACCCCTCTATTTAAAGAAGGCAAACACACCTAATCCTAGAAGGAGTCCTAATCCTAGAAGGATTCCTAATCCTAAAAGGATTCCCACTCCTAATCCTAGAAAGAGCATGTATTCAACACAACTCCACTTGGCCCAACCTGGCCGAGTACAACTCTTGCACGCGTATGGCAACCCTACCATACTCACGTGACTAACACTTTGCACGCGAATGACCTCATGCCATTCTCACGTGACTAACCATTCTTCATGTGCACCATTCTCTTAGCCCGAACGTCCCGCATGACATCCTTGACCACCAAGACCTCAGTTCCTCGAACCTAGTCCCGAACCTCGGTTCCTCCATGAACCTAGTTCGATCCGTCATCAACCACATTCGCCCTCGAGCAATACCTGCACATGAACAAACCACAAAACGATTCCGAGCACAAGTCCGCGACTTGACTCACATTAAACCATGCAACCACTCACAGGAGTGCATTGCATTAAATATTCTAAGAACACGATTTCAAAACACGAACAAAAACCTTTGCAAAAATCAAAAAGCTTTTCAAATAATCAAACTGATTTGAGATCTTTTCAAATAAAGAAACCAAAAATAAAACTTGTCGAAATATCAAACTGGTTTCAAATCTTTTCAAATACTCATCATCAAAATCAATCGATCAAAAATAACGATCCTTCAATCTCCCTTGATGAGTAATTTGACAAAACACAATATAAGATTTGACAAGAGAGTGAGCAAGAACCAAAAGACCAAATAATCCCAAGTCACAAAACCTCCTTGACTTGTTCTCCCCTTTTGACAAAATAGTCATCAAGATCTCAAAACTCCCCTTAATGAATGCAGATTATCTCAAGCTTTGAAGTATATTCAAGGTATATAATCAAAGTAAAGCATTTGAAGAGTTTTTAGGAGAACTTTCTCATTTTGTATCAAATTATCCAATGAGAAAGCAAATTGTGAGAATATGGAGGCTCTAACACATAGAATAGTTATTGCATAAGCAAATTAGAGCAAACAAGTAAAATGTCATAAACAGATTTTGCCAAAGCGAAAAAGAAATCTATCATGAGCATAGAGAGACTTTCAAATTCACTAATATTTGTCTCAAGCCTTTTTCAACCATTTGAATTTCCTTTTTCTCTTTTAGCAAGTTTGACAATTTTGCTTTGTAATCAACAGGGATGACAAGTAACTGCACACTAGCCCATACTTGTGTATGAGTAGGTAGTTCTTTCTTGTATCTTTCTCAGTTTAAATTGGCAAGTGGCTTCACATTGTTCTGAACTTTTGTTTAGACAAGTAGCCTTTTCTTGCATCTTTTGCATTTAAATCCCTGGCAAGGAAGTCGCACATTGTACTAAACTTGTGTTTAGCCAAGTAGATTTTGCTTGCATCTTTTTCAACTTGCTTTTAACATTAAAACACTGATTTTGCTTGAGACTCATAATGATCATTTGAAGTCCAACAAAAAACTCACACATAGTTTCTAATCAGCTCTAGCCTTTCAATAGATGACAAGAAACTTTTAAGCCTATTTCACAAATGCAATACCATAATGAGCAAGAGCCAAAATATTCTCGAAAAGCATCTCAAATTGAATTATTTTAGCCTTTTAGTGATAAGTAAAGCATTGAGCATTAACTTGGCTATATACACAAGAATAATCACCAAAGCTTTGTACTACATGATGCAATGTAAACAGGGGTTTTTACTTGAGGTGTAAAGTCAAAATACCACTTATAAAAAAAATCACTTCTAGGAACCAAAGTCAAGTAACCCAAAAAGAGATAAACTCAAGACTCTCCCTCAAATCAACCCATGGGGATGAATGATCCCAAGTTCACCGCGTAAGAAAGCAAAACGAGAAAAATCAAGCGGTTTAGTGAAAATATCAGCAAGCTGAGCACCCGAATCAACAAATTTCAGTTCAATAACTCTTTTTTCAACATGATCTCTAAGAAAATGAAATTTGATGTCAATGTGTCCAAGAAAGAGAATTACTCAAGAAGTGGCATGAACCAGATGTACTTTTTCTATCAATTCCACATCCTCCAAATTCAGCATCAGAGAAAGGTCTTAAACTAATGCGTGAAGAAGCAGAAAGCCAAATGCCAAAATCTTGAGTACCACGGAGATACCTTAAAATCCTCTTGATAGCTTGTCGATGTGAAGCACGCGGGGAAGCTTGAAAACGAGCACACAAGCACACAAAGAACTCCAATTATCTCATCCTCAACAGCATCATCATCATCTTCATCAACAAAGATACTCTCCCCTGAACATATGCACTGTGCACTCGCACTATTTGGACTAGTGCCTTTGCGAAAAGCAGAGGTGGAGGAAGCATCTTGAAAAATAACATTTTTAGCACGAGATGCACAAGTGAAGGAGGAGAACCAATTCTTATCATTGGACATGTGGCGTGAGCATCCGGAATCCACTAGCCATATGTTCTCCTTCCTCGCGTGAGAAGCCTACATAGAAGCGAGAAAGTGTCGATGTCTCCGATCTTGGGTTAGAAATAAAGCATTTAGGAATCGATCTTGAGACACACGACGCACAACGATAGGGGCACAACACGAGAATTTTTATGCACAAAAATAGATTTATCCTTTCCCATGTTTTTAGCAACAAAAGGTGTTTGCTTCACCCTGGGCACATAATGAGAAGCAAAGTGTGTCTTTCTGACATTAGACTTAGCATTGAACCTTTCTATCCTTTGTTGTTTAGCTAGTCTAAAGCAGAACTGAACTAAATGATCATCTTTACCACAGTGAGTGCAAGTGTATTTAACATGATGTTTAGCTTTAGAAGTAGAAGCAACATTTGCACTCATCATAGTAGAAGATAAAATTCCAGCAAATTTAAAAACAGTTTTCTCAGGCTCTTTGACAATTTCAAACTTTCCACTTTCAAGAGCTTTAACAACAGTAGGAGCATGTGATTTGTGATGAGCATAAGGATCAAAACCTAAACCTTTGTGATGAGTGCTGACTTTTGATTGATCCAAAATCATATTTAGGTTTTTCTTTCCTTTAGTAAAACACTCTAAATAATCTTGCAAGTAATCAACTTTACGAGAAAGCACAAGACAATTATTGCAAGGAATATCAACCTTCTCTTTCTGTTTGCGACAAGTAGAGCATGAAAGAACCTCATGAGTGAGCATGTTATTAGTCATCTGAGAAACTCTAGCATTTGCATCTTTCAATTTCAATTCAAGAATCGAGCATTTAGGACAAGAGATTGAACCATGCAAATCATCAGTGGAACAGCTAGCATGTTTAACATGTTTCTCATTTTGATGCAATAGGGAAGCATGAACACTCCTTAAAGCAATAACTTCAGATTGTAGCACATCACAAGATTTGCAAGAATCATCATCAGGAATTAAAGATCTAAGCCTTGCAATTTCAGAATTGGAACTATCAATTTCTAGATCTTTTTCTTTAAGAGCCTTCTTAGACTTTTTAAGTTCTGAAGCTAATTTAACCATGGCATACTCAAGCTCATCATAAGAAGGCCTCACCTCTTCAAAATCGGAGTCGTTGTCGCTATCCCTTCTAGTCATGAAACACATCCCGGTGAAGTCATCATCGGAATCTCCTTCTTGTCCTTCTTCTTATCATGTGGCTCATTATCACTCTCAAAGTCCACATCGCTAAGATCACACTCCTCTATGGCGGCTAAGACTTTCTTAGCAACTTTCCGAAAATTGGGACGCCTAGAAGTAGTGTGTCTTGAGCTGCGTTGTGCCGATTCCGTTCTTCTTTCTTCTTCTTCAACTTGGGACAGTTTGCTTTAACATGCCCGGAATGTCACACTCAAGCGATTGAAGGACTCCTGGTTGTGCCTCCACGCCTCCTCATCCTCACATTGTTGAGTGCTTTAAAAGCACGTGAGGAGATGAGCACAAGATCTTCTTGAAAGCATCTCAAACTGTTCATCTCAAAAAAGAAGCCAATGCATAAGGAAACAAAAGATGGTAGTCCAGACGAAGTGCTGGGGTTAGCAACAAGTGCATGTGTAGAGGACTTATCATCTCTAGGTGACAAGGAATCCATCTCATAAGTTTTTAGTCTAGAATAAAGATCATCCATGGTCAAAGTATCTAAATCAACAGTTTGATTAATCGCAGTAACAACCATGCGCCATTCAGGACTAAGAGATCTCAAAATTTTACTAGCGTTATCCTCAACTGAATTAGTTACTCCAACACCACGCAAATTACACAAGATTTTCTCAAATCGAGAGAAAAGATCATCAATTGATTCACCTAGTCTCATAGCAAAATCAGAAAAGTCCTTTTGATAAATATTTTTGCGCACTTTCTTAATCTTAGTAGAACCTTCATGATAGTCACATAATGTCTTCCAAACAGAATAAGCAGAACGTAGATGAGAAACTCGATCAAATTCTTTTTGTGTTATTCGTTGAAAAATCAAGTTTCTAGCTTTAGCATTCATATCAACGTCTACTTTATTATCATTGGTGACTATATCAGGAACATCAAAAACAGTAGAAACTTTGCACCAAACATCATTACCTTGAGCCTCAATATAGGATTGCATACGACTCTTCCAATAAGAAAAATTCGAATCATCAAGCATAGGAGGACGATTAACATACCTGTCTGACGCCATACCTTAACCTTGCTCTGATACCACTTGTAGGACCGGATATAGCAATCAGAGGGGGGTGAATGATTGTGCGGAAGCTAAAACCAAATTCTTGATCTATTAAAAGTTTACCCCAAAATAGAACCAAATAATTGCCTCGTTTTCGAAAAAAACAGAATGATAGAGGTTTGGTAAAATGCGAATTCCTGGAGATCCAACCGTCCGATCGATCTGAAATTTGGACACAAGAAACTAGATTCCAATACGAATCAAACCCAAAAAGAATCAGCTCAATCGGACTTACGGATCAAAAGTTATGATCTTCGCAAGCTTACTGTTCCAGAAGATGGCGAGAATAAATCTAACTAGAATTGTAGCTCTTGAAAGATTTGATGAACTTGATCTTTATTTCTCCTTTCTTTTGTCTAAAATACTCCAAACAAAAGAGTACAACCCTAAAGCTTGCTCAAAACTTGATTGCCTTCAACAGGAGGCAACCCCTCTATTTAAAGAAGGCAAACACACCTAATCCTAGAAGGAGTCCTAATCCTAGAAGGATTCCTAATCCTAAAAGGATTCCCACTCCTAATCCTAGAAAGAGCATGTATTCAACACAACTCCACTTGGCCCAACCTGGCCGAGTACAAATCTTGCACGCGTATGGCAACCCTACCATACTCACGTGACTAACACTTTGCACGCGAATGACCTCATGCCATTCTCACGTGACTAACCATTCTTCATGTGCACCATTCTCTTAGCCCGAACGTCCCGCATGACATCCTTGACCACCAAGACCTCAGTTCCCCCTGAACCTAGTCCCGAACCTCAGTTCCTCCATGAACCTAGTTCCAGTCCCGTCATCGACCACATTCGCCCTCGAGCAATACCTGCACATGAACAAACCACAAAACGATTCAGAGCACAAGTCCGCGACTTGACTCACATTAAACCATGCAACCACTCACAGGAGTGCATTGCATTAAATATTCTAAGAACACGATTTCAAAACACGAACAAAAACCTTTGCAAAAATCAAAAAGCTTTTCAAATAATCAAACTGATTTCAGATCTTTTCAAATAAAGAAACCAAAAAATAAAACTTGTCGAAATATCAAACTGGTTTCAAATCTTTTTCAAATACTCATCATCAAAATCAACTGGATCAAAAATAACGATCCTTCAGACGCAAACACTAATCAGTAGAGACTAGAGAGTAGACCATTTAACTGATTTCGTGTATACACTTGAGAAATGGCTCCATTGACTTCATTTTACTGTGTGACTATTGGACTTACGAACCTCAGCAAACTCGTCGAAAAGTATTCCACATCATTCTAGGGATGCATGTGTCAAATCAAAGAACTTCTGAATTTCAGCATACTGGCCACACTGTTTCTATCGGAACTCCAAACAAACCGAGTGCGAATTTTGAATTTCCATGGCTTGTTTCCGCTATAGTTCCAGAGAGTTTGAGAGTATTGCTTGTTTAATCATTGTCGTGACTGACTCCATATTTGCTTGCCCAGGACTAGGACATAATAATTCAATTAAGCAACGAGTTTCGGCTCATCTGCAAGCTCCTGATTTCTTTCCTATCCACAAGAATACCTTATGTAACTTTTTTTGAGAGATGGATATGTATCTTTCTTGATAGCTCACTTCAACATAGAATGGATGGATATCAGTTCTGTGGGCAAAATGAGTTCAAGTCTACCCTATGGTAGTGAGATATTTGACGTACAACGCCTGGTCTTCCAGTCCCAACCTTTCTCTCTGCACACGGCAATGCTATCTCATGAATGTTTGTGCTTTCTTCCTACCCTAAATAAAACGGGTTTAATGCCTGAGACAGTTGTCTTGGATCATCGCAAAGAGCAACTGTAACAGTACAAGAAGTATCAGATATCAGTTGCTACTTGCTACTTCCTTTTCCATTCTGGAATCTTACCTATGCCTTTAATAACTGGATAGTCGTTCTGCCTCGTTGTTCATGCATATCTGAAGCTAAGATGATACTTTTGTGGACCCAAATTTCCCATCTTTCTCCTGTATCTTATTGTGAAATTGTCTGCTCCTGTACGCAGCTACTTGCTGTCCCATTCTTTGAGATAACTTACGATATCTTTCAGCAAGGCCACGCGCACTACACAATTTCTGTCATTTTGTGCTGTCATTTTCCTGTTTCTCTAACATTATTTCACAGGAATCTAAATTAATGTAACTTGCTACAAAATCCTCCGTGCTGCAGATTTAGAAAAGAATATAGCCTTCAGATATCTAATGAACTTCAGGGCTTAGTATGCTTTGATCTTTGATAGCTCCTACTTAACAACTCATATCTACCTGGTGGTATGTTCAATCCTGAATTAAGCTCTGAAGTGCTCCAACTCCATGTGGTGATGCAAGCACCCAAGTCACATGCACATCGCTAATGGATAACTGATAGTGATCAGCGCAACACGAGAGGGGGGGACCCACATAATTAATTAAGCAAATAAAATCATTAAGCAACCATCAGTAAAGTAATCAATAATTTTATATAATAACAAATGTCATGCGTAAGAAATCCGTAATGCAAGAGTAGCAAAAGTGAAATTATTCGAGGACTGCCGTCAGACCCGTAGACGAGGGTATCGATTACCGAGATACCAGACCCGTCCGGGGCCAGACCGGCACCTCTCGCTAGTCTTAGGTTTTATCATGCGGCAATCGTTACAAACCTGGTCGGATTGCGGGTGTTCTTAGCTAATAGCAAACAATAGTATTTAACCCTCAGTAAATCAATAAAAGGGCCAGGGGTAAAATGGTAGTTTTGACCATCGAAACCACAGGCAAGACCAGATGCAGCCGGACACAACCCAATACATCGCCCCTTGGCTTCGCTCCGATCGAGGCAAGCTTAGAGCACTCCCCATTTCCCTGCTCCAACCGAGTCAGCTAGGGGCATTCCTCATTCCCGAGCCAAACCTAAGAGCACATCCAGTACTTTCCCCCATTCCCACGCTCCCAAACCAAGAGCAAGAACCAAAGTCCAGACCGAAGAACCAGGAGAAAGAAGGAGCCCAAGCCAAAGGCAGAACCGGGAGCAAGAAGGAACCCAAGCCAGAGGCAAGATTCAGGAGCCAAAAGAGAAGACCGAACCAAGCAAGGAGAAAGGAGACCGGAGGAGAAGGCCCATATTAAGACCTAAACATTGGCCACCACCTCATCGCCCTCACCAACAGACCACACCGACACCAGCTCCTTCACTACTGTACCCAATCCATCAGGTGCACCTCCATAGTAGCAATACTAGCAATGTAGAGTGCTTAGATGGAGTAGATAGGGCAAATAGCCAGTAGATCGGGGTGGGGGGGACTGTAGTGGTTTCCGTGGGGGGAGACAACCCTAAGGACTGCGAGGAGCATGCCGGCCATCACCGCACACTCCCCGACGTGCAGGCGTTGCCGGTGTTGTCACCTCACCTCAGGAGGATGCCACCCCCCCTAAATTACCATATACCAAATTCATGCAAAATCAAAAAGTTTGAGCAAAAAGAAAAGTATACAAATCCATCCAAAAAACCCCTTAGAGTAAATAGGTTCTTGAGAACCATAGATTACTAAGGGACCGTAGGGGTGACCAAGCCAGAGGCCTCATGGGAGGGAGGACAAGTGGTTGGGCCGGTGAGCAGATGCAGGGAGAGGAGGGAGAATAGAGAGAGAGAGAGAGAGAGAGAGAGGGGGAGAGGGGGGGGGAGAGGCAGGAGAGGAGGAGAGAGTGCAGCCGAATTAGAGGCCAACAGGGGAGGAGAGGCGATGGCCGAGCCGGTAGGGAGAATGGAGGAGGAGGCTAGGCCAAGGGTCGGCCAGAGAGGAGAGTGGGGATTAGAGGAAGAAGTAGAGAGAGGTAGAAGAGAAGAAGATAGGAAGAAGAACCGAGGAGACTAGAGAGAGTTCGGCTAGGGAGAAGAAAAGGAGTAGAGGGAGAAAAGAAGAAAAGAGGAGGAAAAGACAAGAAAAAATGAAAGAAATAAAAGGAGAAAAAAGGGGAAATTAGAAAATGTGTATCCCATTGCGGACCGTGTTAGATTAAAATTTAGGTCAGAAAATTTTGAAAAGAACTCGAATATCCGCGATTAATTAGGTAATGAGTAGATAAATTTGCAAATTTTATGGTAATTAGAAATACTGATTTTAATGCTCACTAAAATGAATTTTGTGCCAATCAAATAATTTTTTTAATTAAGTGGGCATCGCCTCTTCATTCATGTCTAGCAACCCAGAAAAGGTTGGACACCATAAAAAATCATTATAAATTGATTGCCATAGATTTAACACTCTATGTTGTCAGGTCCCGAACTAAACCCATCAGAGTATCAGACCACCAATTCCATACTTCGAGCAAGGTTTTACATTTCGATTCTATACCAGGCAAGCTGAAGCATCTATGCCCCTAATTTTATTTGATTTTGGTAATTAATGACAATTATGTTAAATGACTAACGATTCCTCTTGAGTTTGTGGGAATAGGTTGGTGCACATCACGGCATATGAAAAAGAAAAAGCATTATGAACTAAATGGGTCAAGAAAAGAAGATTTAGAGCTTGAAGTCAAGGTAAAAGAGTAGTTAGGACTCCTTTATATTTTTACCGATCTTGGAGTTAGAAGAAAATATTGGTTTACTAGAGTAGATGTCGTACTATCAAGAGAAAGTAATAGATAGTAGTTTTATGTTGATCAATTCTAAATTGGCCCAAAATCCTCTTAAAAATCATACTAGTTGTATCTAGTCTTAGTTTTGAAAGTCTTTTTGCATAATCAGCATGGTATAGTAACTGATAAAATGTCAGGTCGTCCGATGTTTTGTTAACTACTACGCCAAGATTCATGTAATTAACTCAGTGTGATAACAGTGTTGCTATCGTTACTCCGGACTAATTATATGGATCGCCACATGGAGCCACTTGGTAGATGAATTGTAGGATCGCATTCCTCTTGGGCAACAAGTCTAGTAGCCTACAGACCTGTAGGATATAGAACATCTCTAATGGATATGGATTTGCATGGGTCTCGCCATTGCTTTTCTAGAATATTCCATGGCAGCTTCCTTCCCGTTATTCATTGAACTCTCTTCCTTACCAGCTGGAGCAAATTGTCATGTGTGCCCAAGAACCAACCATGGATATCTACTGATCATAAGGCATGGAAACCAAAAAGAATATTCCAAACACGAAGGGCCATCAATTTCTTTTGCATATCAACCAATTCTTCTCCAATTAGCCCACACAGAAAAAAAAACTGAAAGAACTTTTATCAATCGAGAAATCGGATCCAGGCATCCAATCGATCGGTATGGATCGAACTTCTGCCCATGCAAGGACTAGAGAAATGCATTCAAGATATATATATATATATATATATTGCTGAAAATTAAGTACAATTGTTAATGGTTAAATCCATTTGTAAACACGAGACTGGAATGATCTGAAAATTTGTGCTTCTGCCTAAAGATTATTTTATCATGGATACAAGACGGAGGAGCACGCAGGGGACTATATAACGATGTTGTTTCAAAAAAGAAAAGGCTTGATAAGGACACAAACTTGTGGTTCTGTATGGCTACTTTACTATATTAGTAGTAATTATTGGATTTAAAATCAATGGCAAATCAATACTGGAGTATCACCTTTCGTTTTTCCGATCAATACAGAGCTTCTGCTAATCTTTTTTTTTTTTAATTTTTTTTTTTTTTTTTTTTTGCAGATACGGCCACTCGAATACTCGGCACTTGCCATCTTTACCCATCTCTACGCCGTGTACGCGAATGGAAACGCCACCCCGCCTGAGCTGTCTGGTTCCAAGCGCCGTGCTAGCTAGCAGTAGCACCACACGACGTACACGTTCGTGATGGGTTTCTCGATGGATTCCTTCACTGCATCGTTCGTTGTGGTTGAGTCTGCCGTGCTAGCTCTAGCGCCTGAGCTGCTGCCATGCCACGCACTGAGCCGTTAACCATGAGCGCTACCGGTGCTTCTTCGCCGCCCATTTTTTGTGTATCGCTCGCGAGGTACGGAGTCTATCCAACTCCTAACCCTGAACAAGCACAAGTAGCGCGCGTGGGGGGGTGTGGCGTATGCGGACGTGCGAGCCATGGAGTAGGTGCAGTGCGGCGATGGCTCCCGAACACCCGGGGAGGTGATGTGAAATTATGCGCTGAAAAATTGGTTTAGTATTAAATTTGGCATTGCGAGTTGGTTGTGCTTATAATATATGTGGTGCTTGTGTATGTACTGTGTTAGATAATTACTTGATATGCTTGTGATAGCATGGTAATGGTTTTGCTTGATGCAGTGTGCTCATGTGAGTGGTTTCATGGGCTGACGTTGAGTCAAAGTTTGATTGGTTAATGAGTAGTGCTTCTATGCTCTTCCTTCTAGTACAAGTTGCACAAATCTTGAAGCAAACGAAGAGGTAAGTAATCACCATCTACCCTTCATTCATGCTTTAATAGTTGTGCAACTTTTAAAAGGAAGAGCATAGAAGCACCTCTCTTGGTTAATTCCTCGTAGATCTTGATTAATATGGTAATTAGGGTTTAATCAATTTTTGCCATTATTTAGTACAATCAACTTGTGAAGACCATAACTTTAGATCCGTAGGTTCGGTTGAGCTAATTCTTATTAGGTTAGTTTCAAAATTGAATCTGGTTTCTACTGTTCAAATTTCACATCAATCCAACGGTGGGATCTTCAGAAATCACTGTTTAAGTGAACATATATCAATCTGTTTTCGTACAAACCGAAGCAAGTTTTCATAATTTATTTACGGGTGCTTTGAGAATCACTAAAATTTGGTTTTACCTTTCCACGAAATCATTCACCCTCTTGATTGTTATATTAGTGTATATCGATCCTACATCTGAGATCCTCATCTTCATTGTTGTTGGAACACATGCTTGGTTTTTTTTCTTTGAAACATAGAAATTGCTATAACTTACTTGGATTTTGGTTTTAAAACATGAAACTTGGAGAAACATGTGTGATTTTCGCTTTACAAACACGAAACTTACTGAAACATGGCAAAACATGCTTGATTTTTGCTCTTGACAACTTGAAACTTGGCAAAACTGCTCCATTTTTGCTTTTTAAACATGAAACTTGCTGGAACTTACATGAATTTTACTTTTAAAACTTGAAACTTGCTTAAACTTATTTTCAAAACTTGCTAGAAATTTGCTTTCTAAACTTGATTTTTTTGCCTTTGGGACTTGCTGGAAACTTGATGGAACTGCTTGATTTTTTTTGTTTTGAAACATCAAAATTAATGAAACTTGTATGACTTGGTGAAACCCGAAACCGGAAATTTAATTCGAAATTTCTCATAAAAACGTGATTTTTCGATACGTTTTAACTTTTGAACATTGCAACTTACAGGTTACTGATCTTCTTAAACTTGAACATTTTATATGCTGAAACTTGAGATCCGTAGGACTCGATGCGAATGCGGAGGACGATGACCGACACTCCTGCTCACGGAAGAGAATGTTGACGACTAACGAGTCTCACGTTTGCGGAGAGTGACGGATCTCACGCTTGCGGATGTCAAAAGCCGACGGGTCTTCGTCGGGAAGGCACGCACGAGACACCCAGATTGTTTGATCAGAACGGATCACACAGTCAATTCTATCTTGCCGAGATTTCTTTCTACAGCATACAGTGAGCTAGTGGCACTCATGGTGCGCGCGCGCGCACATAAATTAAACTTCTGGAGCTAAACCTAACAGACCTATACGGCAATACGACACACGACGGGCGAAGGGATATAAAAAATAGTATTTTTTCCCCCCTAACACACTTTTGTTTTTGCAAATCTAGTTAACTTCGAAATAAATTAGCAAAAATAGTCTTCTTCTTGAAAACACATCCCATCGCGTCAGCGGCACCTTGAGCTCGGCAGGTCACCTATCATGTAGCAAGAGCTTGGCAGCAAGGATCTGTCGAGCTACCCAATCTCGATCGGCAGGCCGAGGTATCACAGATCAAAAGTGTCTTAATTAGCCACTTAATTAAACAAAGTTGCTTAATTAAGCGACTAATCAAGGTTCTTAGGTCCCGTTTGGCAACTTAGAATCGGACCGTTTCTACTAGAATCTGGGAGAAACCCAACCAAACGGGTTTAAGCTTGGAACGATTCTCCTCGAAACGTTTCTTCTTTTTCCACGCCAGAACCGAATCGCTCTCAATCCCGTTCCATCCCGATTCACAAAATCTAGACAACTAGCCAAACGGTTTCCAAACAGTGATTCTGATTCCACCTGAAACATTTCTACCAAGAATCTGTAACCGTTTTTGTTTTTACTAGAATCTGTAACCGTACCAAACAGGGCCTTAGTTGGTGAACTTGTAGAGGTATGGTTTCTCGGTAGGAAAATTTGTCGCGTTCTTATAGCGTGGCAGGTAACATTATTACCTGTCATTTTGCGGCTGCGAAAAAAATTATTTTTATAAATTTATTAGGAGGATGGCTAATTTCAAAAAAAAAATATTTTAGAGCGCTAGAATAAGAAGACTTCGAAGACTAGCTAAGTGCAAAACGGAAAAAAAAAAGAGAGAAAGAAAGAGGGGGTAAAAACGTAATTTGCATTCGGTTCCAAGGTCCCAAAGGCAAAGTTGCTCCCCTCCTCCGCCTACAAATAGGCACGCGCCCCATCTGCGCCTCCCTCTTCCTCTCTCCTCCCTCTCTCTCCACTCGGCGCCCTCACGCGCGCGCACGCACACACCTGGCTCGTCTCCGCTCGCTCACGAAGCCTAGGGCTACGAGAGCGCCCTCGGCATTCCGATCTCGCCGCCGTCCGCGCGGCCTCGGCGTCGCGGCTTGGTGTTTGGCAACTTGGGTTGGTTCGGTTGTCGGTGGGGGGGGGGGGGGGGGAGGGGGTGGAATGGTGTCGGGTGGGGGCGTAGGGGTTGAGGGGGAGGCGGAACCGGAGGCGGCGGCGGGGTTGGTAGCGCCGGCCCCCGCGCCTGCGAGGGAGTTGGTGGTTGGGTATGCGCTGACGTCGAAGAAGGCCAAGAGCTTCCTCCAACCCAAGCTCCGGGGGCTCGCCAGGTACTGATGAGTTTGTATGCAGATTTTTTGATCTACGTTTTGGTCTAGGTACACAAGAGTTGGATGGAAAAGTGCCGGTTGTTTTGGGGATATTTTGGGGGGTTAAGATGTCGTGCACTGGGGGAGGGAGAGCGTTTGGTGTGCCTGTCCTTGTCGTTTCTGCGAATTGGATGAAAGGGTGAAATATTTCTTTGTCCAGTTCTTTCTTAAAATTTGAAAGAGACCAGTGTAAATTCTGAATCCTTCTGGTCACTCCGTCAAGAAGAGAAGAACTTGCCGAATAGTAATACTATATCATTTCTTATTGTTATTGTGTTAGTAATACCTTGTTCATTGAATCTCTGTCTTGGACTTGAGTAGATTCTGGACACATATTCCCCCTTTTTTCTGATTAGGGACGAAAAGGACTTATTTGATTACCATTGTTATTCAACGGTTTCTCTGAGTTAAAGAGGTTAGCAAGCTGTTGAGCCAAAGGAAATGGAAACACTTTATCTCTATGGAATTGAAAGTGGGAAAAGGTGTGTTTTTTTTTTTTTGTGAAATTATTGCGCAAAAGGTGGCGTTATGGGTTTGTTGACATTGAAACGTCTGACCAAATATATGCTTGTGATATGATTTGATTCGACTATTTCTGTGTACGGTGGTGCCTTTTAATTTCGCCTGCTAAAGTGGAGGCATTCCTGCCATTCCAGGGGCGGATCCAGGGCACCCCAAAATTTGAGAAACACTGTAAGATCACCTCTTCGGTAGGTCAAATTTGTTGATTGAATTGGTTTCGATTTGTGTGGTTTGTGATTTTTAAGACCTTAAAACTATTTGTATTGTACTTTTAGCAAATTTTAAATATACATATATGTTAGATTTATGATGTTATGAAATTATTGTACAAGACTGTAGAGTTGAACGTGTGAAGTGTGTATCTCCATTGAAAATTTTCTAGTTCTGCCACTGTCTGTTTCCAATATGAGCGGTGCTTCTATGCTTTTTCTTCCAATACAAATTGCACACATCTTGAAGCAAGCGAAGGTGTAAGTAATCACTATCTACCCTTCAGAAAGCATAAAAATTATCAAAAAATTTAGCGAATCTTAAACTATTTATTCAGTGGGAGGAATTGGGATTGCTTCATTTTCTAGAATCATCATCCACGTTGTCTTAAATAATTACAATTCTACGGCATTCCAGCAAATCTTTGTATTGCTGCTATTTTCTTTTGGGACAAGAAAACGACATCGAGGCATTCCTTATTGTATATTAGTATTATATTTGCTTCTGATAGCAACCCTTCATTATCCAATAAATGAGGTATATACCTAAACTAATCCAGGAAGCTGTATGATCACGCTGGAAGTACCCTGTTTTTGCGTCTTCTCTTCTAATTTGGTGAAACATTACTGGACAATGGTTATGTGTTGTGCTTGACTGTTTGTGACATCGAGTGGTGGGACTGACTGGAAGCAAGTGCAGAAATCCAGGCTGGCATAATACATCAGATATCTAAAACATAAAACGGTTTATAAATTGCACTTACATGCTTGACTGTTGTGCTTGACTGTTTGTGACATCGAGTTTTTTACTTCGCAACTTGTGTTATCCTCTGAATGCAATTTTGTTGTGTCTGGAATCTCATGTTGTAGTTAGGAATATATTGCTGCACACACATCGATCAGGACAGGATGCGGTATATGAAAACAGCGTAGGCCCCGCATGATAAGATATGGCAATAGTTTAGGACCCAGTGACCCACATGATTAGCATGTGCATTACCTTTTATGCTTGATCTGATCCACTTGTAAATCAGTATTGTATCTCCACTCAAGTTGAGAAAGTTTTGATGGCTCCTATTGCTTAACTAAAGCTGTTCCTTTACTGCCTAATTAGATGATCATCTTCAATGCCACCCTATCAAACTTTTGTGTTTTCTTTTGAACATTTCCATACAAGGCATGAATCAGGAGCTGCATACCCTTGGTGCTCTATGTCAAGCAAACTTGCAAAACAGTACAGCGCCAGCGCTCATTGTGGTCACTGAAACAATGCATTTTGCCTTTGCACGACAGTTACTACGAAACTTGGATTTGTCCCATCAGATGCATGCCCCAAATCCCCATATTTACATTTGATGAGGATTTTTCTTTAAATAAGAACGTGAAATCATTTGGCAAAATGGTTACTTGTTCATTTATTTTTTAAAATACTACACCTATGCTCATACTTGGGAGTTTTTGGCAAAAACATTTTCTTAGTATAATCAAACCTCAACTGCATGTAAATTTGTAAACTATATTGGCATCTGCAAAGTCTTATATTTGCCCAAGTTACTTGTTCATTTATTTTTTAAAATACTACACCTATGCTCATACTTGGAGTTTTTGGCAAAAACATTTTCTTAGTATTATCAAACCTCAACTGCATGTAAAGTTGTAAACTATATTGGCATCTGCAAAGTCTTATATTTCCTGTTGGGCACTTCAATCTGCTTTAGCATCTGACATTTGCATCTGTGTCCAAGTATGTGGTATTGCTCTATTTTGCACAAGAGGAAGTTGCATTTGCTTGAAACTATGCTGTGTTCACCATCTGTACTTTTTAAGACAAATTATGAGTTTGAAGTTTGAATCGGTTTGTATTGAAATACTTGTGTCAACTAAAATAATAAATTTGAAATTTGAATTGGTTCGTATTGAAATACTGACTCTTGCAGTCCTTTATTCATCACATTACAATAATAAAGTTCTATTTTTTTTCTTTCATGTGGCAAATATTCAGCAATGTCCACCTGCATGATATTGTGAAATCGGGTTTCTCTATCTGATCTATTTTTCGTTATAATATAATCTGTAAGCATACATTTCAAGACAATTCTACCTGTTTGCTGCCGTTTGGGCTCTTTGTTGGACAAAGATGTTGGGAAACTTAGTATGATTGCAACTCTGGAGCTACTGCATATCGGACAAAATGCTTTTAAAATGTAATTTTGGATTATGCATATCATGCTGCAGTTGAGATGTTGATGTTTGCTGGCTGCCAATTGCTTCCATTTGGCAACTTGCAAACTTAACTTATTTTCCGTTTAGCTTGCAACCTAAAGTTTGCATTTCTGTTCAGATTATCAGTTTCTCATTCTTCCAAAATGTATCAGGAAGAAAGGCATCTTATTTGTTGCTATTGATCAAAAACGCCCACTGTCAGATCAAGGCCCTTTTGATGTTGTTCTTCATAAGGTTAGATATATGGACTATATTTAATACCTTTATGTATTGTATGTCTGGAATGTTATATATTTGCATACTCTCTTGTTTTCTGAGTTTTTCCTTATTTCATTGACAACAAAATGATAGCATTGTATTTTCTACAGTTGACTGGAAAGGAATGGCAACAGTTATTGGAGGTCAGTAATACAAATATGTTAAAACCTCTGTTATACCTCTCTTTGTGAGATATGTTCAATATATGATTTTTAAATTATTAGGTCCATTTTATCCTTTTATATTTTAAAGCTTCTATTGACTTTTGTTGCCTCAATTTTAATAGGAATACCGAGAGACACATCCAGAAGTTACTGTTCTTGATCCACCAGGTGCCATAGAACATTTGCTCAATCGCCAATCTATGCTTCAAGAAGTTTCTGAACTGGACCTCTCTGATTGTCACGGTAATTTCTATGAAATGTCTTCTTAGATCTGGTTTGGAAGAAACCCATCATCTTTATTATCACGATACAGCACTTGATTTGGTTTTACTGGTTTAACTAAACAGTTATATTGGGATTAATGATTTAATCACACTTTGTGTCCAGTACATGTTAGTTCAATTAGTGCTATGGATCTGATAAAAGCATTTTATATGCTACGCCAAATGTAGTATTAAGCATTGAGTTCCACTCTACTGTTGTATCCTTGGCAGATGAGCACCCTTTCAATTTCTTGTCATCTGAACTATATCATATTTGTTCTGACTGTTGAACCCTTTGGATGGAACTAGGTAATATATTTATTAATCGCTTTTGCCAGTGTGCGTCAAAGCTTGGAAGCATTTTTTAATTGTTTGTCTTTAGTCTTTGCACATTTAAATTGGCCATTAACTTTGGTCATCTGCTTGCATCTCAAATTTCCTCCGTTATTTAGGAGGATGGATATGGAGAGTTGGTTCTTTGGAACCTTCCCAAAGGTTGATTTCATCCTTATGCTGCAGTTGCTTTTGCAGGTAAAGTTGGTGTTCCTAAGCAGCTATTCGTTAACACTGATCCGTCATCAATACCAGCTGCAGTTACGAGGGCTGGCCTATCTCTGCCATTAGGTAAGTCTGCTTATTAGATGTTTTACAATGACCGTTTTCTTGTACTTATGTTCGTAGAATCGTAGTAGTCATTTATAAGTAGTATTTGACAGCTTTTTAGCATTTTGCAAAGCAACAATTTTACGTTCCAGGTATATAGGAGCAAGCATATCTAGCAAGCATGAAAGAGTGTTTTCAAATAATCAAAGTAAGAAAGTACTAACATAATAACTAGACATGCAAATATGTTCTTACTAAATAAGCTGATAAATTTTGATAGTTACTATGATCACTATTCCTCTAGGCATTAGGCTCCACCCTCCCGCCTAGTTGCGTAGGCCGATTTATCCCGCCTAGGCGGCAGCCTAGCCCGCCTAATCAGCGATTAGGCGCTAGGCGCCGATTTGCCATCTGATTAGCGCCTAGTGCCTTGCTGAACACTGATTATGATGCTCTTTTTGAAAGGTGGTGTGGTTTCTCACTCTTCAACTATAATAAGGGACTGTAACTACAAAACCAAAATCTGAGTTGCCATCACTAAAAATTCTAATTGAATGGACATGTTTCTTCTCTCTGACTTTTGTGAAGTTTTTTTTACCAGCTAGAGCGAGTGGGCATCTTCCAGCATCTTTCCTCTTTCATTTGGTTGTCTAGTTGATCATCATTCCATATGGTTGTCTTGTTAGTCACGGTGCGTTCTTGCATAGTCTGTACACTAAATGGGTAGGGAGCAGGTTAGAAATGACATGATAGATATAACAAATCCAATCTCCATGGTAAACTAAATAGATAAAACTAGACCATGTCATGTAAACTAAAAATTGGCAAAACAAAAATGGAGGTCTGTGTGTGATTGATTATCCATTGTTCTGCTTTGTGTATAACATGATCGGAACAATATGTCTCTAGTATCTTCTGTACATTGGAGTGCTTCTGGTTCTGGATGAGATGAGCCAGGTATTTTTCAATTTTAATAAGTGGGAATGGTATATGTTGGTTGGAATGAAGCTTAAAAGAAATCCGGGCATGCGTTGTGACTGATTGACAGTATTTTTTAATTATTGACGTTACAGAGTTCTTTTTTAAGGTTCAAAGCTGATTTTGTTGTTCATATATTGCCTGTTAACCATATATACTATATGCAGTGGCTAAGCCTTTGGTTGCGAAGTCCCATGAGTTATCTCTTGCTTATGACCCAACTTCCTTGACGAAGCTTGAGCCCCCCTTGGTTCTTCAGGAATTTGTTAATCATGGTATTTTGTTTGAGTTTTGCCTGGTCTTTCATTTGAATATTTCCCAATACCAGATTAACCTTTTGTTTTGGTCTTTGGCTTTTATAGGTGGTGTATTGTTTAAGGTCTACATTGTTGGGGATGCAATAAGGGTTGTACGGAGGTTTTCACTGCCTAATGTTGATGAAGGTGATCTATCAAATAACGCCGGAGTATTTCGGTTTCCAAGGGTCTCTTGTGCTGCAGCTAATGCAGATGATGCAGATCTTGACCCTCATGTTGCCGGTAAACTTTGATATCTTGCTTTCTCTGGCCTTACAATAATTGATGCTATTCACTACTGGTTTTAGATAACAGTATTGTCAACTGATGCTCTTACACACTCCGTCAGAACTTCCTCCAAGACCACTGCTGGAGATATTGGCAAGAGAGCTGCGCCGACGACTGGTACCAGTAATTCTTGCGCTTGTTTGTTCTGCATGAAGTAATGACATAGCGATTAATACCACCCTTGTACCTTATCTACAGGGTCTTAGATTGTTCAACATTGATATGATCAGAGAGCATGGGACAAGAGATCGGTTTTATGTCATAGACATGAACTATTTTCCTGGTATGTGATCTACTTGTTTCGAGAGTCCTTTGAAAAATAAACCTTGTTTTGAGTATGTGTATGTCTAATTTATCTTCTCATTAACTTTAACTAACTTATGCTAGATTTTGAACAAGAGTTCCTGGAAAACTACCTGAATTGTCAAAAAAACTTATTTTTCATAGCTCGCTGTGGACTCCCGTGAAACGACCCGTCTAGGATACACTGCACAAAGAGATAATCACGTCCCATATCATCCCCTATATCAGCGTAATTTGGCTAGGTACTTTAGTACATGGCGGTCTTTAATGATTATTTCAGGGATACATAATACTTGTGACATATGCATCATATTCTATTGAATGTAAAAGTGGTAGAACCAGTTGGATTCCGAAGACTGGTCAGAACTTTGCACACAATACTTATGCCTCCTTGCACCGTTGCTTCTGTATCATGGATTGCTTCATTCTTTTATAGCGAGTTTGCCATAAGCCCATGACACATTCTTTCTGCATGTGGTAGTTCTCAACAATTGTGAAACAAACTCGATGGCCAATCACATATATCTATGTCTTTACAAAAGTGACCTTCCTTAAATAAATCGATATTTTTACCTCGAAGTTGTCAAAGCTCACCATCATCCTTTTTGGCTGCAGGGTATGGTAAAATGCCTGGATATGAGCATGTGTTCACCGACTTTCTTCTGAGTCTAGTTCAGAACAAGTACAAGCGACGACCAAGCTATAGCTCAGGCGAGCGGTGAAAAGTTGAGACCCCTTCGCTGTGTCAGTATGTCTTGCATTCGCTGTGTGTACAAATGTGCATGTCAGGGAGATCGATTCAGTAGTAGAGTTGGGCATCAGTAGTTGCGATAAAGCAGCGAGGACTGTGTCGAAGCTGTTAATTATTGTTTCACGTTTGCTAATTTCTCTTGCTCCCAAATAATTTTGTTCGCCTAATGCCTTGAAAGAAATTGTTCGGCTAAGTAATGATATTTAGTTGGTATCGGCAACAAAAAAAGTGTCCTGAAAAATAATCACCAAAGGATCGCACAACGGGTTATCTTGATGAATTTAGCTGCTTTCACTTCATATTTTGCATTTTTAGCTATTCGTGATTACACATTTGCGGAAGTAGCCCTATGCAGCGGGCTGGGATCGCGAAAATGAGCATGCATGGATCGGGAGGTGTTCCAGCGGTTGGTTGGCACTGCAGCGCTCTATGCAGCGGTCGGGAGGCGCCGCAGGGCAATCTAGCTGCTCGGCGGCGCTGCATTGTCCCTTTTTATTATTATTAATTTTTTTTAAAAAAGAAAGCGCGAGAAATTTTTGGATATAAATAAAAATAGTGAAAAATATACTGCGAAAATTTTTGGTACTAGCTCGAATGTTATTTTTATAATCGAATTTTGTTTTTCATAACCAATAAATAGCATGGGAAATAGTTCGGAGAGAAATGGAACAGTGTGGTGCGGGAAGTTTTTAATTTGTTTATTTTATTTGCTTCACCGGTGTACCAATTAATCAACCGTTTTAGAATTAATTTGGTTCAGTGATGAGTAGCAAAGTTATTTAATGTTAGTCCACAATTTAAGAATTTTTTGGTTAAGTGATGAGTAGCAAAAAAGTGGAATTTGAGTTGACGGTTTACTAATTTTTTGTTTGACTGATATACTTCAAAATTATGCAGTTTAAATCGATAGTATTTGAATTTTTTTAGCAAAAGGTGGAATTTGATTTGACAGATTACTAATTTTTTGTTGATTGATATACTGAAAAATTGTGGAGTTTGATTCGACGATTTTTTTGAATATTTTTGGTTGAATGATGTACCGCAAAATTGGGCAATCTGAATCGATATTTTTTGACTTTTTTGGTTCACTGATGTACCAAAAAACTAGGGAATTTGAAACGATAGTTTTTGAATTTTTTTGGTTCGGTGATGTAATGTAAAATTGTAAAATTTTATTTGATAGTTGTTGCCTTTTTGTTGAGTGTTGTACTCCAAAATTATTGAATTATAATCAAATTGATGTATACGTGATAAATATGAAGATTCGCAAAAGACGTACAAAATGATAGAAGATAGATGGCGCATATGGAACCGTTGCATTGCATGACAAATAAAACAAGTAAACATACGTGGCGCATACAGTTCGGTTCGTTACCTATGTTGGCCATCGTACTTGTATGGTATAAATGGCGACATGGACGAACAATAAATGGGAAGTACAATTACGATACATGAGCGTCTTTTGGAATTGTAAAGAAGACACGTTGTATGTCGTAGACCTTACACGGAAGGATTCATCGGTGCCTTCCTCTTTTATCTGGCGAGGCTGTTGGCCTCGGCTTTCTTCCAATTAGGCTCGTACATATCGACCCAATAATAGTCTTCAGGGGCGATCTTTGACTCCTCCTAGAAACAAATCGTCTCGGCTTGCTCCTTCAGCTTCTTTTCTTGTTTCTAACGCTCATACAGGGGCTTGCAGAAGTATGCATCTTCTAGGCGGTAGCGTGGATGTTTTGGTTCACTTTCGGGGGAAGGTTTCTATTGGGTGTTGCGCTCGGGCGCAAATGTGTAGTGTAGATACAATTTGTAATCTAAGTACTCCCTATCGTACTTGTCGGGGCCATCGATTCATTGGAAGTAGTAGCAGTTGTTGGTTTGCCGGTGTCATGCATGGACGAAGTTAGAAGTATGAAAAACACATTACGGAATATGTATACATGTCATTAACTACATACCCCTTCGTTGTTGCACGTGTAGTGTGCTCAGCCAGCGGTGTTGGGATGTCTGGACTGCATTATACACGCCAGAGCACCGCGGTCGCAGTTTGGGCAGGGAAACTCTGATGGCACATGTGCATCCTTGCAAGAAACATCCTGGTAGTTTTTTTTTGCATTCTTCGCAAGCCACTTCCGCTTACGAAGAATTGCTCCATAGCCAATCATCGTGAACCTGCCGGTGAAGAGGTCTGTGGTGTTGGGTATTGAGGTTGGCTTGATGTAGTGTGGAATGTATATGATCGGCATGGCTCCATATTTATAGTAAGTTTTCGGTAGGAGTATGCTGTCCAAGCGGCCTGAGAAAGCTGCAGCTCATGAGTTGTTAAATCGGTCTGATAAATTACATGGCAGTGTATTGTCAATTTAGTGTAAAAAAGAAGCTGTCAGTGTGTTGTCAAATCGGGCTGACAAAGTTACTGGCAGTGTATTGTCAAATCCGGGCAGTGTGCTGTTACTTTGCTCTGAGAAAGCGGGGCAGAGTCTTGTCAAATCGGGTTGACAAAGCTGCTGATATCGTGTTGTCAAATAGCATAATGTAGAAAACAATGGCAGAAAACATATATAAATATATAAGGGTGCATAACATGACATAGAAATAATAGGGTACATAGCATGACATCGTGGACATAACATGACATATAAAATGTAACAACACACTTGACGCGACGACATGGATAAACAATGAATGGAAACTACAGCTAAGGTATATGCACTTCTTTTGGAATTATAAAGAAGTCATGCTGGCCATCGTAGACCCTATTTGGAAGGCTCGAATGAGTAACTATACGGCACCCATATGAAGTATTGATCGTTAGGATGGCGTGGATGGGACTGCTGATCACGGTAGTGGCAAGCACAACTGCAGCTCGCATTGCCGTAGCAGCAGTAAGTGTGGTAGTTGCTTCTGAGGTGAACGATCTCCTCATTGTTCCTCTCCCTGATCCTTTGGCGGCGGGGGTCATCGTTCTAGGTCTGGAGGTCGTTGTTTAGCTTGCGGAGTTGTTCGTTCTCGTTCTTCAACGTGGTGAGGTCCTCTTGCATGTTATCAATATGTCATAGCAATGTGTACATGTAACATTGGACATATAAGCGATACGGTGGATCCACCCATTGAGTGAATTTGCAATCTGTGGTTTGCATGTAAGATTACATGTTAGTGAGCGATATAGTGAGATATGATTACGTCGAATGGTATATAAGTGTTGTACCATTTACCATGAATAGAGAGTAGCGGTAAAAACGAAGTCCTGGGTGGCAATGAGGCCCATCGCAAACCTGAACTACGGTGTTGAGGTTGTGTTTGCATTTCGGCCATGGCTCGAGTGATCTCATGTCCATAAGATCTGTGTGATCTCAAGGACTGGATTTCTAGTGTGTAGTAGTCCCATGTTCTAATGAGAAGATCATGCTTGGGGATCGTGGTCTACGGGATTGTAGATTTCGTCGGCCTCAAGTAAAGGGTTGCAACCTCGAAACCACGAAGGGTCGGTGGCTAGACGTGCGGTATGACCCCGTCTTCCCCAACTACCACTCCCATGGCTTGAGGTGACTCCTCTATCTACCATTGCAATGGAGTGGAGGTTGGGCAAGTGAAGAAGTGCTGTTTGGGTGGCCGTTGGTTTTATGGGCAGTGTGTAGTGGGGCGATGATGTTATGTCGAATCAGTCTGACAAAGTACATGGCAGTATATTATCAATTTTGGTGTGAGAGAAATAGGCAGTGTGTTGTCACTTCACGGTGCGCAAAGTGTTGTCAAATCGGACTAATAAAACTTGTGGCAGTGTGTTGTTAAATCGTACTGACAAAGCTGATGTGTGCGTGCTGTCCTATTGTCAATTTGTTTGAAAATATAGTGAGTTCAGACGAAAGCAATAAATTTGTCACTGTGCTCTAAGAAAGCAGGTCACATCGTGTTGTCTTGTCGGTTTTAGAATAAGTGCTGCTATGGTAGACATGGGTCACAGACTACGACATATTAGTTCAACAGCATGAGGATGTAGAAAAATATCAACTGGATACATAATTCTTAAACCACTAGAAATGGCATCCACGAGCAACTTAGTCTCCTTTGCAGGAAACAAACTAGTTCGCAAGTATAGCATAAAGTACAACAAAGATACCCACTCACACAATCTTCTCTAACCACTTGATATGATCTTAAATACGCTCCATCTTAAACATCAGCATATTCAACCTCTGCTCGAGCATAGGGTCCATCCTCTGCTCCAGCCTAGGTTGTATCCTTTTGTGGTATTGTACTACCAAGACACTCCATCGTTGTATCCATGGTGCCTGCCTACTGAAAATATTAGCATCCTGTAGACTACGTGACGATGTCAACATGCTTTAAGGCCATGGAAAGAAAGATCACTAAAAAAATAGACAACTCGAACAAAAAAAAAAATCAACAAAATCAGAAGAAATCGAATTACATTATCACTTACAGAGAAAAAGGGCATTTGTAAAACACCCGACCATTATTTTCCTGAGTCTTGGCGTAGAACACATTAGCTTGCACATGGCAGTTAGGGCAATTGACCCGCCTTGCAGTGGCAAGCACAAGGGCCCTCCGATTCCCTGAGCTCGATATTTGAGACATGGCTTTCACCCAAGTGGAGGACACTAAAGTGGGATGAGGAAGAAGAGGATATGAGGAAGCGGAGGCAGCATAGAGGTCTATTTATGAAGGCAATGGAAAGATTTGGTGGGAAAAAATGGTGCCAACATGAGGGTGGATACGTCCAACACGCTAGATAGAAACACGTAGGGGCAAACCGGTATTTTCATGCCCCAGTAATGGGCCCTACATGTGTGACTTCTATTGTTACACATAAAAAGCAAACAAATGCAATAATTATGACATGAAGACGTAAACTTTATTTATGACATGAAGACGCAAATATTTTTAGGAGCCATCCTGAAAGCATTCAATCCTTGTGCATTTTACATGTGAAGCATGATCATACGACTGGTGCTTCGGCTCCAGTTAATGTTAGTCCCGAAGGTGCTGGTGCTGCAACTGCTGGTAAGTGCAGAAAGTTGGCAATAAAAAGTGTCAATTTTCTGCACTTCTCAGTAGTTGTAGCACCAACACCTTCGAGACTAACATTAACTGGAGCCGATGTCATGGGGGCTCCGGTCTTTGTAACAGTAATACGGTTACTCACTGATGTGTTGGACTGGCATTAACGTAACCCATCAGTAAACCGTTCACCAAATACAAACCATACCCGGATTGAAGTCAATTGATCGGCAACACCCGAAGCAAGTGTACGTGCCAACCGATTGATCCCAATTCGAGCTTCCCGCAACCGCGTGCATAGTACTGGTTCCCTGGATCAGTAGCCCAGTACCCACACGTTGTCATTTAAGACGGTTCACATCCATGCAAACATAAATATATTACATCTAAAACGTAAAGTTATTACACATATCTAAAATTTACAAGCTACGGCTTTGCAGCCAGCACAAGTCCAAAAGATCCAATAAACATCAGCGGAAGTCCAAAAGAAAACGCGCAGTGTGCCTTCCACCCTCAAGCAACTGGCTGGAAGGAACCGAGCTAACCCTTCGTGAAATCATCAGCGTCCTCAGCGCACTGCGATTCGTCAGGCACATCTTCATTCTTACCTGGTTCTTCTTCTTCTGACCAAAATCCGTTAGAGCAAACGGTGAGTACACGTATGTACTCGCAAGACTTTAGTGTATGGAAATTACATATGAGAATTGCAAGCTATAACAAGGATGATCGGGTTTCTACACTACGTCTTTTGAGCACAAAGCAAGATTTATTTGCATTAACATAATAGATTCAAACATTCACTATTTATAAAGCAATTATGAAGAGGTTGTTTTAATGAGAACAATAAACATAAATATTTGATCCATAACCCAAATTTCCAACCGTTCCATTCCCATAAACCAACAACCAAGCTAACCTACCAAACCAAATCCATTACCGAAAACAGCTTCTGACCATTCCCACTAACCAATTCGACATCCAACCAAGTTCCAACCGAAACCATACCCAAAACCGAACCAAGATTACTCCAGAACCAACACCAGAAGTTCTATACTTGACAGTACTTCCCAAGCTGCTCATGACCGTGAGCACGGCTAATCGATTAGTTTAATTATGTCTCTGCAGAGATTGTACACTTTACCCACATGACACATTCTAGCATTCATGTCAACCATGCCACGCGATACTCAACGTACCCGTTTTGCTAGACTGTGACGAGACCTTTCGATAGGTTAGGATTTAAACCTTGCACCAACCCGGTAACGTGCATCCCTAACTACGGTCCCAAGAGGATGTCCACTAGTGGTTCCTACAGGCTCCCACTAGCTTTGCTGTCCCATACCTCCCCATAGAAGGTGTTATCGTTGTATTGGGCAAACTCCCCCTTGATGCCTCGACGAGAGAGCCCCTAGAACACACCGACCCAGCAGGTGTGTCCAACTCTCCAGCCTCCTAATGATGCAAGACCCAAATCCTTTCCAACTTACTAAGCCAAGGCCATCCCATACCGGCACATGTGGCTGCACTGTTCGACCCAGTAATAGCATCAAGTTCAGTCCTTAGGGTGACTCAGGCGAGATCTTCCAAACCACTTGCTATGGCCATAGAGGATGTCCACTAGTGATCCCTACGGGCTCCCACTAGCTTTACTGGCCACCTCCCCATAGCAAGGAACCAATCAAAACCACAACCAAAACCAAACCTCAGGCTTGCCATCCAATCCATACCCAAACGCCATCCCAACCAACCGGTCCAACCAACCGGACAAAACCAAACCAAATTCCGAACCACCTAACTCCGTACATCTCGCCTGGTATAAACACTCCCTTTTCCATTTTCCATCAACACCAATCCAACCATTTCCCCAAACCAACACCCAACTCCGAACCATCGACCAAATCCAACCAAACCGACCAATTCCAAGAAGAAATTGTAATTGTTTGTGTCGTAACCTCATACAGTACGTTCTACAGCATCACTAAGCTTATGCAGATATTTCTCGTTATTACCCATCTGACATTTATTTTTATGTCTAGGTATTTAGCCTATGGTTCAACAAGGTTCACAAGTCAATTAAGATTAAGGAAATCCACCAATTCGGGTCTAACTACCAAGATTTCCCACAACTAGCATCTTTATTGAACATACATGCATGCATAATAGTTTTGACAAAATTTTTTTGCAGTTATAGGATCAAAATGGTCAAAGGAGGTGCTTGCTTGTTTGCTCTTCGGTGAAATCGGTCTCCGGGACGTAGTCGGGATCGTCGGCGACGTTCGACGCGTCTAAGTCTACACGAAAAGAGACAAGACCAAATCATCGCTCAAAACCGACAAAGAAGCGATTAAACATCAATAGGAATCAAGAATGAAGAACAAAACCCAACTTGGAAAGAAGTTTCAGAAATTTACTCAGAGGCCGGCAGTACCAACGTTAGAAGGGTGGTAGTGCCGCTCTCTA
Organism: Rhipidocladum racemiflorum; assembly: GCA_036346355.1. NCBI lineage: Eukaryota > Viridiplantae > Streptophyta > Magnoliopsida > Poales > Poaceae > Rhipidocladum > Rhipidocladum racemiflorum. Next base: position 11,624,797 of record CM070573.1, on the reverse strand, counting down.
ACCGGCAGTACCGGCTGGGTTGCCCGGTAGTGCCGCCCGCTTGAGACCGAATCGAGTGCCTCTCTGGAAAATAACTACCGGCTCACAGATCCCGGTAGTACCGACCCCTCCGGCAATACCGCCCTCCTGCCTGCGGTAGTGCCGTCCATCCAGAGACCACTTTTCCAAAAAGTGGGATTTCACGCGTTTGACTTTGGAACTTCGACATACGTGCATGGATAGGTCCCTGGGGATTTAAGGTACCCATTCACGCAGATTTCGTCAAGTTTCGAATTCATTTGCTCAAAACCTTACTTTTTGACCTTTTGACTCCCGATTCAGGCGTGAAAACGGATTTCGACCCAAAAAGTATCGAAAATGGGATTTCTTCGTGGCAATGGGTTCTCTACGGTACTAGGGGCTCATACGCGCTAGACTTGTGAGCTTTAGGACTTCGAAATATGAAATCGCTCTGAATGCCCAAAGTGCCACTATTGCAAATATATCGAAGTAGCGGATTTGCAACACGCGCATTGGTTTCGTTAGTGCACTAAGGCTCTACACGATCGGGATGTCGACTAGAACCTTCGAAGCACGACGAAAGAACCTCTAAGACTCAAAAACCCGAATTTACTCCTGAATTCGATTCTCATCCCGAATCGAGTTCGAACCCGATTCTTCCACAAGAATCGACCTTCAAGGCGTGGAGAATATATTCGCGGGTCGCTTCCTCGATTTTCCGGAGCTAGGGTTTCAAATGGAGAGTTTTCGAAAATTCGAGAAATGACGTTTTGAAGCAAATAAGTTCAACAAAAGGTAGATCAGGGTTTCCGGAACAACTCGATCGCGCGAAAAGATTCTTCTAACCTTGACCTAGGTCTAACCACTCGGAAAAACAACGATCCAACACAAGCACTAGGGTTTCTAGGTTTTAACCGAAAAGGAAAGAAGAGAAAAACGTCGAGGAGGAACTAGGGTTTGCATCTACACCTAGGGTTTATGTTTAACTTCAAAACCTACCTCCTGTGAAGCTCCTTGACTGCTTAGAGATGTTCCTCCACCCCTGCTCCTGCTTCCACTCGACCTCCTTGAGCTTCAACTGGCTGGTAATGACGAGAATGGAGAGAGAGCCCCAATGGAGAGGGAGAAGGAAGAGGAGAGGAAGAAGAAGAAATGAGGGAGGAGGGAGAAGAGAGGGCTCGGCTCCCCTTGGCTTTTTGAGGGAGTAGGAGGGCACGAAAATCGATGAGAGGGGATAGACACGAGCACAGGAGCAAAACAGGGCTCTGGCCCCGCTCCCATCGCTACGGTCGGCAGTACCGCCCGAAACGGCCGGTATTGCCGCTAGTCTAGTAGTACCGCACGTATTGCCGCACTAGCAACAGAAGAACCCATATTTCGTGGTTTTCACAACAATTCTTTCTCAAGTGTCTAGAGGACTTTTGGAATAGGTCCTAGGAATCATATTAGAGGTCTAGAAGCTTAGGTTTGGGTTCTAACCTACAGAATTAGCGAAATCACCCAAAATCAATTTCAGAAGCTTCGATCGGGAAAATAGACCGAACAAAACGACAAGATTGAATTCAAAGGCAAATAACTTCAAAATAAGATTTGAAAACTTCCAAAGCACTATTCCTCACTTAATTAACCTGATTAACCTTTTTTACAAAACACGGGCGTTACAATCCTAACCCCCTTAGAAAAAAAATCTCGTCCCCGAGATTAGCCAGACTCGGCTAAGAAGGAGGGGAACTCAGTTCTGAGACGATCTTCACACTCCCAGGTGGCTACATCAAAACTCAGCTCGCGGCGACGAGTGTTGGCATAGCTTTTTTGTCTTGACTGGGCTTCTTTCAGTCGATCTCGAATCAGCTTGACATGATCTTCGGCTTCTTGGATCACAGTAGGACTGAAGAATTGTCTCTTGCCGACTTCAAACCAGAACAGAGGTGTTCTGCACTTTCTTCCATAAAGTGCTTCGAACGGTGACATCTGGAGGCTCGCCTGATAGCTGTTGTTGTAGGAGAATTCAGCGAAGGCTAAACACTTCTCCCACTTCGTGCTGTAGGACAACACGCAAGCTCTTAGCATATCCTACAGGACTTGATTTTTCCTTTCGGTTTGGCCATCTGTCTGAGGATGGTATGCTGTACTGAAAAACAGCTTGGTACCGAGAAGTTCATGCAGATTTTTCCAGAACCGCGGCATGAATTGGGTTCCACGATCTGACACAATGACCTTAGGGACACCGTGCAGTCGAACAATGTGGTTCAGGTAAAGTTCTGCAAGTTTAGACCCATTGTAGGTGGTATGGACCGGGATAAAATGAGCCACTTTTGACAATCGATCCAGGATCACCCAAATGAAGTCATGGCCACTAGATGATTTCGGTAGGCCAGTGATGAAATCCATGCCAACTTCATCCCACTTCCACTCTGGAATTTTCAAAGGCTGGAGCAATCCCGCAGGGCATTGATGCTCCGCTTTCACTCGCTGACACACGTCGCAAGTGGCGACGAATTCAACGATATCCTTTTTCATACCAGGCCACCAGAAACTTTCACGGAGATCCTGGTACATTTTTGTACTTCCAGGGTGGATCGAAAGAGGAGTATCGTGAGCTTGTTTCAGGATCAATTGCTTGATCTCTTGGTCATTCGGGACGTAAAATTGCCGTCCACGCATGACCATCCCATCAGCTTTCTCTGAAAACTCCGAAGGCGCGCTTTCCTTCAATTTGCGCTTAATTTCAGCCACTTTCTCATCAACAAGCTGCGCGGCTAAAATTTGGTACTCAAGAGTGGACCCTAGGGTTAAAGCTGCAACGAACCCTTCTTGAACCACTTCCAGATTGAGTCACCGCAACTCATCCAGCAATTGAGGTTGACTGACAAAAGTCAATGCATTAATGGTGTGCAGCTTGCGACTAAGGGCATCTGCAACCACGTTAGCTTTGCCTGGATGATAATGGATCCCCAGATCATAATCCTTGATCATCTCCAACCATCTACGCTGCCTCAAGTTCAGATCTGGTTGAGTGAAAAAATATTTTAGTCTCTTGTGGTCAGTAAATATCTCACATCTGTTTCCGATAAGATAATGACGCCACAGCTTTAGAGCGTGAATGACTGGTGCCAATTCTAGATCGTGAGGTGGATAATTGGCTTCACGAGGCTTCAGTTGTCATGAAGCATAAGCTACAATCTTGCCCTCTTGCATCAGTACACAACCGAGATCCTGATGCGAAGCATCACAATAAACGTCAAAGCTCTTGTGTATGTTCGGCAAGACAAGAATTGGGGCAGAGGTAAGTCTTCGCTTCAATTCTTGAAAACTTGCCTCACAGGCTGCTGACCACTCAAATCTATTTTCCTTCTTGAGTAGTTCCGTTAGCTGTTTAGCGACTCTGGAGAAGTTCTCGATGAATCGTCGATAGTAACCAGCAAGATCGAGAAAACTCCGGATCTCAGGAACAGTCCGTGGCTGCTCCCAAGCAATCACATCCTGCACCTTGCTTGGATCAACTGCAACTCCACCTCCAGAAAGAACATGACCTAAGAATGCGACTTCTTTGAGCCAGAACTCACACTTACTGAATTTTGTGTACAGCTGATGCTCGTGAAGTTTGTCGAGCACTTTCTGCAAATGAAGCTCATGTTCTTGTTCACTTCTGGAGTACATGAGGATGTCGTCAATGAACACTACCATGAATTTGTCCAGGTATTCCATGAACACTTTGTTCATGAGATTCATGAACGTGGCAGGAGCATTGGTAAGACCAAATGAAACCACGATTTACTCGTACAACCCGTAACGAGTACTAAACACAGTTTTCTGAATATCCTCCGGTCGGATCTTAAGTTGGAAGTACCCAAGTCTCAAATCGATCTTAGAAAAGATCTGAGCTCCACTCAACGGATCAAATAGATCGTCGATCCGCGGGAAAGGATACTCATTCTTGATTGTGACTTCATTCAACGAACGATAGTCGACGCACATGTGTAGACTGTCGTCCTTCTTTTTGACGAAGAGCACTGGACTACCCCACGGTGAAGAGCTAGGACGGATAAAACCCTTCGCTAGCTGTTCCTTGAGTTGCTTCTTGAGTTTAATCAACTCATCCGAGGGCATCCGATAAGGTCGCTTGGAGATTGGTGCTGTTCCAGGTATCAAATCAATAATGAACTCCAAGTCTCTATCCGGAGGCAATCCCGGCAATTCTTTAGGAAAGACATCGGGATACTCACGGACTACCGGTACTTGTGACTTGCGACGACGCACGACCGCGACCAAGACGTGCTAAGTGTACTTCACCATTTGCCACATGTACCAACTATGCCACATCACCTTACACCTTAACTATCGACGTGCCACTGCAGACGGGGAGACGCACGTTCGCGCGTGATTAGTCTTTTTGCCCACGATGTGAGATTCCAGGGGCAGTTTCTAGAATCATGGCAGTTTGATCCGCGTGATTAGGATGCAGTTTTGATAAAAAAACGCTCTTTCTTAAGGGAAGACATCCCCGTACGAGAGAAGACAAGCGATAGAAAACCAATCTCAATCTTCTCCTGCGATCTCTGCTACCTCCAGCGCCTGCTGTCACCCGAGTCATTTCGTCCCTTCGCTCGTCGTGCAATGGGCATGAGGGAGAGCAGTGTCTCCGATCCAACGCCGTCCACTTAACGCTCTGCATGGGAGACCCACGATCAGGTTTTTAGGAAGCATCCTTTTGCGTGGCTACTCGAGTTCATCTTCGATCGACACGCGTCGCACCTTCGCGGCTTCCCGTTCTTTATCAATCCTTCAGTAATTGTCCTGAACCAATTGATTGTTGGTTCAAGTAATCTTTTATTGTGATCAAATATGTGTAGACATGCTTTCGATACTAACAATTTTTGTATTATTTGAATATCTACTGGCTGCTGTAGACGCAATGTTTACCTTCCTGTTTTCATTACGTATCTTTGAAATTAAATTAATGATGTACCATGTTAATTTTCTAACGGGAGTAAGCAACGGCGTGGAGGCGCGCCCGGGTAAGTGCAGCGGCGTGGAGGCATGGTGCCATGCAGTGCAACTCTTCTCAGCCATGATGTGAGGCCATTTCGCAAAAAAACAAAACATGCATCAGGGCTAGCACAGTAAAAATTCATACAACAGAGCTTTGCGACAGCAGAGCAACGTACCTTGGGACAGACGGAGTTTTGCAGGGGCGACAAAGATGAAGTGACGGCGGTGACGGTGACTTCTTCCGCGACGGTGAAGTCTGCTAATGGTGCACAGGCGAGATCCATCGTCACGGCAACGGTGGGGGTCCAACACCGCGTTGTGCGATGGCGACGGTGGGTGGCGAGGCAGGAGCAAGAGTGATGACGGGCAGCAATGGGATTAACTCGCAAATCACCGTCGTGCGCTGTTGCATAGCAGGAGCGACGACGGGCAGCAATGGGGAGGCGGCAGCGGCCAACTGAATCCGGTCGCCATCGTTGCCGTGACGCCGGGTGCATGGCACCACACAACGCGCACCGATGGGCATCCCACCACCACAGTTTGCTTAAACTCGTGGGAAGTTGTTTACGGTTGGTTAGTGTGGCGAGCTGTGGCGCCCATCCGTGCGCGTAGGCTGTGTAACACCGTGCGGCGAGGTGTGGTGCCGGTGCAGAGCGGCGCGGTGGAATTGGCTCGGCGCGCTAGTAAAACGGGACAGACGCGGCGTGCGCGGTCAAGCGGTGCAATACGATTTCTCCGACTCATGGCATTGCTAGTTGCCACCGAGGCTCATCAGCTCGCCGCGAGGCCAAATCTCAGCGGGAACCTCTAAGGGCCTGTTTGGCAACAAGGTTTTTTCATAATTTTGAGACAAAACTATGGTTTTGGAGAAAAACTCTGTTTTATAAACCATGTGGTGTTTGGTAGCCCTTCAAAAAACTCTGTTTTAAAAACCATGGTTTTCACAAAACCATGGTTTTTTCTCTGTTTTGGAAACTTTGGTCTTGGGCAAATTTTTCTGAGCAATGGCGCCAAAACAACTCAAAAACTTTGAAAATGTCAACCAAAAACTTTGTAGCCAAACAGTTAGGAGTTCCAAGAAAAACAAGACAATTCTCAAACCGTGGTTTTGCAAAACTATGGTTTTGAAAAACCTTGTTGCCAAACAGGCCCTAATTTACGGTTGACCTCACATGTCTTGCCTCACGCACGCACGTACTGTAGAATTGACACGTGGCAAGCTCACTACTTGGCATGAGCTTCCAGACCAAACAACAAGTGTGCATTAGCCATTAGGAGCATGCAATGCTTTGCCACAGGTGTAGGTGCCTTAATAATTTGCTAACGTGTTATACACATAATTCAATTAGCACAGCTTTCGATTCAAAAGTTTCAACTCATAAAACTCAAAATAGTTTAGATCAAAAATTTTAAATTCAAAAGTTTAAAACTCAAAAAAATTTAAATAATTTTTTTTTTCAAATTAGGAAGTTTCAACTCGAAAAGTTTCAAATCGGAGAGTTTCAAAGCGAAAAGTTTTAAATCAAAAAATTTCAAATTAGAAAATTTTGAATAAAAAAGTTTCAACGCAAAAAGTTTTAAATAAAAAAATTCAAATAAGAAAGTTTCAATTCGGGACGTTTCAAATTAAAAAGTTTCAACTCAAAAATTTTTAAATCTAAAAGTTTCAACTCATAAAACTTTCGATTCAAAAGATTTCGATTCAAAAAAACTTTTGGTTTGAAAAATTTTGATTAAAAATTCGAGTTGAAAAAATTTCAACCAAAAAATTCAAATCGAAATGTTTCAACTAAAAAAATTAAATAAAAAAATTAAATTAGAAAATTTCACATTGAAAAAATTAAAATAAAAAGGTTTTGACTCTGAAAAATTTAAATTAAAAACTTTCAAATTTGATTCAAAATAGCAAAAAAAAATCGACTTAAAATAGTCGTACCCTATTAAAACGCACATGCTGCTCTCCGCGCGCTGTGTGTTTGATGGATTCATGAGATGCTCCGTCCATGCACTCTGAGGTTGCCACGTACCACACAAAATGAGCAGGACCGCACGATCTAATCGGTAAGGTTAAACGTAAACTAACATTTTCGAATCTGGGCAAAAACGCTAGCCAGTAGCACGGCTGGTTTAGTTGGGCCGGCACCAGGACTAGATTAGAGCATCTTCAAGAGATAACAGTAAAAATGAGCTTTAAATTTTAATTTAGGACCCCAACTAATTAGATTTAGAGCTTTAACAAAATATTCACTCCAGCAATTAGGCTCTAAAATCCAACAAAGATATGGCTCAATTACAAAGTTGCTAAATATAGCTACTCTCCTAGGAACCCTAAAACAATTTACTAAATTTTAACAACTTAGGGTCCTTGTTGGAGCTAATCTTTCCCTTAAAGGCTCTTAGTAGATTTTGCTCTACTCGTGTGCAAACTAACTGCACCTTCTGATTGAGTTCCATCCAGAGGTAGGCATTCAGGGTTTTTTTAGGCTAAATTGGTTTGGTTTATTCGGTTTGAAAATATTTCGGCTTTTGAAAAGTGGCTACTGAAATTCTCAGTTTAAATTCAAAAACTAAACCGAACAGAATTAACCGAAGAATTTTTTCGGTTAATTCGTTTTTTGGTAAACCAAAATTTGTGAGGACATTCTCTACATAGTACTATCTCATAATTAATTCATCATATGATTGTACAATTCAAGTGGTTCACTACCCCTTTGCAATTTTTCTTCGACCAGTAAGCAAATCACGATGATTTGATGGAATTAAATCTACTAGAAAATGAGGAATGGGAGAAAAATGTACCTGGTATCCATTCTAGGTGCAGTAAGTAGCGGCCGACTCAAAAGCATGGCGCGGCTCCGCCAAACCGCCAAACAACCCACCAAGACCCCCTAAATCACACCCTTGAAGCCGCTGCCACCAATATGGGCCGCTCCTCTATTGAACAGCCCCCCAGACCAGACCTACCCTTCCCCTTGCCCGGCTTTGACGAAGCTATGGACTCCTAAGGCGAATCGAGCACACATGCGATGGTTTCCGGCGATATTTAGTGGTGGATTCGGGAGGTGAGAGAGGGGAAGCGGGAGAAGGTGGCAGAGGGGAGAGGACGGAGGCGTGCGAGCATGTGTGTGTGTGTGTGTGGGGGGGGGGGTCAAGTCAGCGATGGCGACGCGGCAACAGGTGGTGGCGACTGGGGGATCGGCTAGGGTTGGGAATTTGGGGGTGGCGTTGGCATATGTTGCGTCTCCGCGTTTGGCCCAAGCGAGTAGATGGCGATTGGATCGGTGGGGTTGTGGGGATCGGGAATGAGGAATGAACGAGTTGGTTGATCGATCTTCGGTCAAATCGGTTTTCTAGAATAAAAAACTGAACTAAAAACCAAAAACCGAATAAACCAAAAAATCGGTTAATTCGGTTTGGTTCGGTTTTTCGGTGTAAAAATGCTCACCCCTAGTTCCACCATGGTTATAATGGATGCTTGTGGTCACGGCTTGTGACTTGCGTATCCTCACTAAAACCCTGATAAAGATTACGAGCCTATCTGGTTTGAAGCTAACTTTGTCATGCCTAAACTTAGGCGTGTCTGTTTGGTTTGAAGCTAACTTTATCACACCTAAGATTAGACGTGCTATAAATTCTTAGACAGGTGTTTGATTCGTTGCTACAACTTTAATTTACTATACTTTCTTAGTCTCATGTTTCATACGTCATAGACTCAGTTTTTTGCTAAACGTTGCCACATTTATGACGCTGAATTTTGTTGTCACAAAAAAATATAGCTACACTTGTCTAATATTAGTTATAACAAAGTTGGCTTCAAACCAAACAGCCCCTACCCCCACGCAATCAGCACAGCAAATATGAAATATTTGACCGATGGGCTCGTTACATATGCAGATATGCTATAAAACGTGTCAGGTTACATCATGTGCGATAATGCGAGAAAGTGAAAACGAACGTGCCAGGTTACATCATGTGTGATAATGCGAGAAAGGGAAAACGCGAGTCATTCCTAATCTGCACAGCCAGCTCCCTTTAAACCTGTGCCTACTACTGTACTGAAGCCGTCTCCAGCTTAATTAGCAGCTACTTGGCCTAGGCGAGGGTAAATTCTACACTTACAATTAAGGCGAGGCATAGTTACAAATTGAAACCAAACAAGATATACCAGCGGCACAGTCACTTGTCTTCAACATGTTCCTGAATCGACTCCGACACTTCTTGCACCGTGTCACAGAGTTCTTGGCTTGAATTCGATGCCTCTTGCGCAGGATCGTCGAGAATCATTTCGATTGGAACTTCTTCGCCATTGTTGCGAGACCTGAAAGAGCCATTGTTCGAGGAGGACTGGCAGTAGGCGTCGAGAAGATGCTGGTGGATCTCCTGCATCCTCCCGGACTGCTCGTCGTCCCTGTCCAACTCTATCAGGTCCTGCACAACACAAAAACTTCGGTTCAGAGTGAACAACAGGAGAGGAGGATCCGATCCTAACATGAACATACCAACCTGGGCAGAAAAGGAGTTAAATATGCGGGAAAAGCGGTGTCTGCAATACTCGTTGAAGAGAATTGTGCCAATGACAAGCAGGATGGTGAACCCTGTAGCTACGGGAGAGTGCTTTATGCTGAACACACCGAGAGCTATGATTTGTGTCAGTACCAGGGAGAACACAATGGTGTTGTGCATGATCGGCCACAACTTCCCTCCCATTTCGTACTTCGGGTAGTAGACATTTAGAATCTGCAAAAAGATTTCAAGGTTTAAAGGATGAACAAACGAAAATGGAAGCTCGATTCTATGCTCGGAAAACGATTAGGAAACATGGTAGATAGAATAGATCCTAATAATTTACAGTTGATATATATCAAGCAAATAAGCTCAAAAGATGAGGGAGAGGCCAATCTGCTCACCTGATTGCGGTACACCAAGTACCCAAGGCAAAAGTACACGAGCAAGAAGGGCAGTATGAGAGGTGCCATGATCGAAAATGTGAAGCCAAGCAGGTTGAATAACAAAACTTTTGGCACTTCGGTATGATATGGGAACGAGAAAACATATTCTGGATCGTCCTGATAACAAAATATACATTTTCTGAAGAAGTTATATACTAAGTTGTACACTTGCAATATCTCGGAGCATAGGCTTGCCCAGCCTGATGTGAGGACATAGGTGATGAAAAAAGTTGCCTGCCGAAAGAATGAAGCATCCATCAAAAATCAACAGACAGTTCTACACTGGGATGGGCAGAAGAGCGTGCCACATTGATCTCAAGCTATATGATAGAATAAAAACGACAGCATCTCGGGAGTAAACATCACCACCTGCTTTGGCACTAGTTCAGCTAGCATAGATGGCATATCCTTCGGTCTAGTGATGACGTTGAGCTGATTGAGTACGGATCCTGATAGGACATTAACAAAGAAGACATTCCAAATGTTGAAGAACAAAATTTTGCAGCATGCACTTGTTTTCCTGCCACTGCGAGAAATAGATCCTTCTATTGAAGAGAAGAGCATCATCAATGGAGGAACAGTGTACAAGGACAGCAAGAGAACGACACTGGGGAGGTATCCCGTTATGATTCTGACGAAAAAGGACCTAGACAAGAAAAGCCAGGCAAGAGCTCGGTAACTGTAAACTTCAAATCTGAAAAGGTGAACTAATGGTGATTTCTGAACTTACTTCTTCAGTACACCGTTCAGGCTAGGAAACAGTTGCTGAAGCTGCTCCACTTGCATCATGCTTTGAACAAATGCGACGGGGATAATAAACACAAACATGAAAACAACACTAGCTGCAAGTGTGGCTATTTTCCGAAGCCAGATCTGTCTGTAGGGGATCCAGAGGTTTGACCAATAGACGTCACGCGGTTCTGGAGCCAAATCTGTCACCCACAGCATAGGATTCGAAGATTGAAGAACTCGTGAAGCAACAATCGCTGCATAGCGAGTCTTGAAGAATACTATCGCACCTGGACATTCCTGTTCGGTAATATGACAGGATTTACTATACACTGATGCATAGAAATCATAGTTGTGAAACTACCTTACTTAGATATGCTGACTGCTGAGACAAGAATGAACTATATCATGTAATGTGATGGTCAAAAGATGTAGTTTTTAAATCAAATGACAATGATATCACGGGGGAGACCTTCTGAGCTTCAACTACTTCTGGGTCACTGAGGTCTGACTTCTTGGCGTCAATGAACTTATTGCGATAAAGCTGAAATGAGGAAGCTCGTACTCCACATAGACCGCATCTGGACAAGTTAGATCTTCCATTATGGTTAAATCCAGAAAGTTTTATCCTTACAAATTTCCTATAAGCCCTCTCTGCATTATCCTGCAGAAAGAAAGTTAGAGACCTCAGCAAATGATGTCAGTACAAGATAAGCATAGATGAACAAATTTGATGTCAACCTAGATTGGAATGATAGATATACAAATAGTTCGTTCACGTGTTGTTGGGATAGCAAACTTAAATCGGTGAATTAAACTAAACTAACCTTGAATTGTGAACATGCAACAGGGAAATTCAATCATTTTAAAATGCAAAGAACATCAACACTGTAAAGTACTTTCAGAAGAATAAATATCAGTCTAGATAAATTGTTAAAAAAAATAATTTGAGTTCCAAAGACATTTGCAAACAACATATTGTTGCTGAAATGAATTCTTACCACAAATTTCTGCAAATTTCCCTTTCGATAGATCATTTGATGTGACAAGTAACTAGATCCATGATAGTTAACAAAGAAATTTCTGACTGTGTCATCAAGCAGTTCATTGTCTGACTTTGGAATTGAACGAACGAGCACAGAAAAATGACCCGGATTTGGTGGTGACCCGGTAATATGTGCTAATCTCTTTCTTGAGATATACTTGTACTCCTGAGACACGATGATTTACAATCAGCTGGAATAATGGTTGCTTGAACTCGGTGGAACTTTGAGGTAAAGATCATTTGGTAACAAGGAGATTGTGGACAGGCCTTACATGGTAAAGAAGAATACAAGCCGACACTGTTATAACATATAAAGCAAGGCAATGGACCCAAAGCCTGCACAAAGAACCAAAGATATTATTCAATAGTCATACATTAGGCTAAGAGGAAATGTATCGTGAATACTAAAATGAAAGAACTAATAGAATATTGTGAAAGTGGATGCTAGTTACCAGTTAAGAGAAAAGTGGATGCTAATTACGTATCCAATTCGGGCAATGTGTTTTTTTCGTTTCAGGCATGCAATATAATGCCACAAGGATTTCTAACAGATCAAACAAAGTTTTACACCATGGAAAAAAAAATAAGAACGCTTGAAAAACAACATGTTTGTGGGAATGAATAAAATTACAGTGTGGCGAAAAGAAGGGAATAAAGATGTGGGGAGAATATTGTTCGTTGTTCCAATATTTTTCTGTTGGCTACTTTTTCGACTCCTAGTCTAATAAAACTTGTACATCTCTTTACTTATTGCTGTTGGCAACTTATTCAACTCTATTGGTCCGCTTGGAAGAGGGAGATTGCTCTAGGAAGGATTTGGATCCAAATCCCCCCTTTCCAAACAGGCCCTATATCTTAAAAAAAAAAGACTTATTCAGCTATTTATTCATTTATTTATTATGCAGCTACACAATTGCTCAAAAATTAATGCCATGACCTTACTGTGTTCAGTGTAACTAGCATTAGTCAGCTTATCTGTTATCAACTTATCATTACATGTTATAGTATTGGTTCACATCTGGTCATGTGGTCCACTAATGTTTTCCTTTGTGTGTGTACCCAACTTTATGATCATGATATGTATTCGAAAATTTTATTTCACGAAGTAGCTAGGGACGATAGCACTATAGGATTTCCTGACAGGTAACCTCAGGAGGCTGAGCTATATCAAAAAAGGGAAAAGGACAGCAGCGCATTATCCACTAAATGAGAAAAACACGAAGAAGATCTTACATTCGTGATCCTTCTTTGACATTTGCAATGGTAAAAACATTTAGCGACTCCGCTGGGATATGCGTGTGAGACATTTCTTGCCCATGGTAATTAACAGGAAGCGCTCCAAATATACAAACAAGAGAAGTTATCGAGAAGATGCGTATGCTGCAGAACAAACAACATACACAATTCATCGATCAAATAGCATTGCATAAATCTGTGAGATGAAATCAATTTCAAGGAGAGAGACCTGAAGATAAAGAGGCGGAGGAACACCACGGAGTCCAAGCCAGCAACTCGCCGAATCTCTTCTTCGGTGCACCAGTACGCTTTTACTATCCAGCCAGCAGTGGGCAATAGCCTCTCAAATGAGAAGTAATCGACCTGCTGCCGGAACTTCTCCTCGGCAAGCCGCCTTCCGAAGTAGACGCTGAAGTTGTGAGGCTGCTTCCTGAGGACTGAATAGAGTGACAGGAAGAGCGCGCAGAAACCAATGTTTATGCCCGCCGAAGTCAGAAGGGCAGAGAATTCCATCCCCTGCCTCTACCAGTTAGAAATCCTGACCATGTACCCATGAAAGAGCTGCAAATTCGCAAGACAAGATCCACGTTGGTTTGCACCTTTAATCAGCAGGATAGAGGCGCAAATGGTCGGTAGTATGCTAATAGTTCGATGGTTTCACAATGCACCTGACCATGTCTAGCTCTTGGTTTGAGGCTAACATTGTCGATTTTGGTTGCCTCTCTGAATTATAAGCAAGTATATATATATATATATTTTTTCAAAAAAAAAAATTAAATCGGATGCCCGATCGGCCGATCCTTAGCAAATTTGACAAGACTGAGATTATTCGAGCCTTAAATAACTCCATCATCCTTACGGACCTTACATTTGCGACGGTAGACAACAACACAAGAACCGTATCTCCATTCTCCAACCTTGAACACAATTTCAGTCAAATATAATGCACCCCAAATTCCAGCAGTGCCAACAGGATCCAGACGTTAAGACCTCACAAAGATGCATTGAATATACGCCGGACCGGACGCTCGCTACACGAGCCCGGCCGGCCGGACGCGCATTGCAAAGCGCGCGCGCGCGCGCGAGAGAGAGAGAGAGAGAGAGAGAGAGAGAGAGAGAGAGAGAGAGAGAGGCAATGCCAATTACAGGATTCGACGATCGCCCGGAAATGATCCCGTGGAGAGGATGCAACGGCGGGGCGCGCCGAGGGTGGTCGACGCCGACGGCAGCGGGGGAGGTCGATAGGGAGCGCGGAGTGGGCGTAGTTCTCGCAACCGTTTACCCGTGTAGCGTGGTGCGGGGGTGGTGTGGGGGCGTTGTGTTCTGCCCCCACAACCGCATGCAGCCGCGTACGCCTCGGCGGGCGACTGACGGGTGGCGCCGGGCGCAGCTTCGCCCGTAAACGCGAGTTCTTTTCCTGGCCCATCACTGTGTTGGCCCATTGTGATACACGCAACGAACCTGTCTCAACGGGCCAGATTGGAAGAACCTCGAACCGGCCCAATTAGCGGTGCTGCTTTCGTCCTGCGACGTTTGGACATCGGAGTTTTTTTTTTACAAGCGAACAAGCACGACCTATGTACATCACACTTCAGCTTCATAGCACGTATACACGTGCACATCTTCTACGTATATTCAATGCTCCGTGTGCCCGTTTTTGTGATTAAAAAGTAATTTGCCCCTAGGAATCGAACTGATGGGCGAAAGTTCCATGACTTTCGTTACCAACCAAGCTACTAGGCCTGTAAACGAGTCGAGTTCGAGTGAGCCTAGCCTCTCAAACTAGAGCGAACTCTCGACGTGAGTAAGCTCGGTAACAACTAATAATTCAATATAAACTAATTTTCAACAATAAAAAATACTTAAGTTTAAACTCAACTCAAGTGAACTCGATAAAAGTTAACATGTAGTAATATTTAACAAAAAATTCGTAAATTTATTAATTCTATAAGCTATTTAAATTCGACTCGACGAAGCTCACGAGTTTAAAATCAAAGTCGGCTCGGATCAGATCAAGAGCCCCAAGCTTTTTTTTACAGACCTGCAAGCTACGCTCGGTCCTCGTTTGGACTTTGGAGACCGGCCAAACAACGGAAATACTACTGCCATTTGTTGTTGTCGTCGTTGATCGTCCACGCCGTTTAGTTTAAGTTCCTCTCGTCAATATCTCGAATCCTACTTCTCCTCTCCGGCTTATTATCCTATTTTCCCCGGTCACTCTCAGATCTGCGCGTGTCATCACCGAGCGATCTAGCTAGGATCAGGCCGGCCGTGACGCGGTTTCGTGTGTGCAATGCATCGGGCGGATTCCATTCCCATGGTAGCTAGGCCACGGTAGGGAGACTACCGCTATAAAAAAAATTTATCATGTGTGTTGAAATATACGTATCAGCTATAATAGTGAGCGGTGTTTCCATACTTTTTTTTCTAGTATAAGTTGTACAAATCTTGAAGCAAACGAAGAGATAAATAATCACCATCTACCATTCATTCATATTTTAATAGTTGCGCAACTTTTAAAACGAAGAGCATAAAAGCACCTCTCGTTATAATATTTGCCAATTTTCTTCGTGCCAGCTTAAGCTTTTAAGCGAACTAATTTACGATTTCGATGATATAACCGGTGAAGCACGTATTCTTTTTTTCCCCTCGAGAGAGAAAAAAATTGCTTTCCAACCTGATGATGATATTACTCGCGAATTGCACAGCAGATGCGATGCCAAGTTGGCTGACATGCACTGAAGTCAACTGGTCCATATCTTGGTTGGAATCAACTACCACCAGCACGCTGCACGCATGACTGCAACGGCCTATCTATGGATGAATCCTACAGCGCGTGATGCGCCAGACAATCAGTATATCGCTGAAAAAGCTGGTCATTTTGTGAGTCTTAGGATGCGTTTGGTTGCACAGAGTATGCGTATGCGAGATAGTTCAAGAAACCATGCGTTTGGTTGCTTGAATGGAACCATCCCGTCCTGGATCAAGTGGTACAAATTTAAGGAATATTCCCTCTAGATGCTGAACCATCTCATTCACCCAAAATAATGGAACCAAATGGTACAGGACCATCCCATCCCATTCAACCTCATCCCATGAACCAAACGCACCCTTAGTGGCGCCACTGTCGACCGGTAACTCGGCCAAGTTGACCTGACCACTTCATGCTAGCTAGATCCATGCACACGGTGTCCCTGCCTGCTTTTTTGTAGTTTCAGAAATGAACCAAACAGGGCACGGTAGCGAGGGACTGTAATTCGCAAAGACATTACCACGATGCAAAGTTGCAAACATCATGCTGCTGCTGCTGCTGCTGCTGCTGTCGAATTGTGTAAATAATTTTGTTCATACACCTACTTAGCAATGCTCTGGCACCATTATGCCACTGAGTTTCAGACAAGGATAGATGATGCCCGTTATGACACAACTGCGCAAGTAGGGCATGATAATTCGCTCCTCGAGAAAAGAAAGTTGATAATTTGGTCCATCTTGGACTTGTAAACCCAAACGCAGCAATCGATCAGACATCATGCATGCGGCTATATCTTTGCTATGCCCAGACCGTAAACACAAGATGGTCTTAGCCTCTAGCTTTTTTTCATTTTTTTTGCGTCAGAAAACAACTCGCTGCTCAGTATTTTGTACCGCCAAATCTCCGTCATACTGATGGCAACGTTTGGTTTCTTTTAGCTGCTGAGCGATAGCCTAGACGGACAGAATAGCTATTCGTACCTAAGCCGCACTTGCCAGTGCCCCATGTTTGGTTCTCATCAATAGAACTAGGTACAGCCGTATAGGGGCAGGGTGAATTTTGATAAAGCACCCTGATGATAAGAACAACTTCTAAGATGTATGTTAATGTTCGGTTGTGAAATGAAAAAAAATCTAAGGAAAACTGAAATAATCTTGATCTTAGAATTAGCGAGGACCTTCTCACCGAAACGACGGATAAAAACAAAACATTGGTTTTTTTCGCTAAAATGGAGATACAGTTTTTCAGAACTAAGATATTTTTGTTGTCAAAGCAATGGCTGCTGGTAATGCAGCATGCTGCAAGAGCCAAAGCTGTAGCATTTTGATGCAAACTAATGTTGATGGGATGAGCATTGCTTCTGTGTTTTATCTCTTAATACAAATTGCACAAATCATGAAGCAACCGAATGTGTAAGTGATCACTATCTATCCTTTATTCATGCTTTAATATTTATGCATCTTTCAAAAGAAAAGCATAGAAGTACTTCTCTAATGAATTTTTTTTAAATATACTATATTTTATTCCAAATTGCAAAAATAAATGTCAGTCGCAAGAAATTTCAGTTTTATACGTCTGTCGCCTGTCCATCGGGCGATATAAACTGTCGCTCGATGGACGAGCGACAGGAGACTTCGTGTTTTCGTCGCGACGTTAGACGGGCGACATCGTCGCCCGATGAGCAGCAATGATTAAAAATCGCGACATATAGCATGCGAGGTTCTGCCGCTCGATGGATCGGCGATGTATATTTTATAATCGCGCTGGCTCGGCCAAAGCGTGAGCGAGGAAAAAGAACGAAAAGAAGAGGAGAGAAAAGAGGAGAAGAAGAGAGGAAAAAGAGAGAGGGAAGAAAAATAGAGCGCAATTTTGAGCCCGCTACTTCATATTCGTAATTTCTCGTTCTTTAGTTTTTGTATTTGTAGATCTAGAAAATCTAGTTAAGAAATGTAGTTAGAAAATCAAGTTAAGAAATGTAGTTAGATGTAGTTAGGAAATGTAGTCGATGTAGAAAGATTTAGCAAACCTAGTTTGTAGTTATATGTAGTCTGAGACATAGCAAATCTAGTTAGGTGTAGGTAGATTTAGCAAACCTAGTTTCTAGGTATGCAGACTGCTTTAATTTTTGTAGCATGAGGTTATGATTTAGTAGAAATGATTTTAGATCTTGTTTTGTGTGCGTTGATATATCGAATGTAGATACTTTGAACGGATAGAAGTATTCATTTCTTAGGAATGCAATTGGGTACATATAGCTAAAGTAGTTTGATGTATGTCGAGTAGAAATTAATCGTAGAGAATGTAGTTAGAGTAGTTGTTTAATTCTTTAGTAGTAGATCTATTGAATGTAGATATTGTATACCGATACGAATACATCCATATACATATTCAATTCTTACGAATGTAGTACGGCAGAGATAGCGATTGTTACGATCCTAGATATGTATTGTTAGAAATGTAGAAAATTTTTGTACGAATAAATATGTATTTTTGTAGCATATAGATATACCAAAGCAAAGTTGGGGGTCGTAATATTTTTTACGGAAAGTATTTAATTCGTGGGTGAATGAATGGATTTGCAGATATGGTAGAACGAGTTCAATTTAGAATATATTATGGTGAAGGGGTTGTAATGTATTGTTCGGAGGGTGCAGATCTAAGTAACTTACAGTATGTAGACAGAAGTTTGAGTAGGGTCGAAGAGCGCACATTTTCTTCAGTGATGAAGTGGTTGTATTATACTTTTCGGATGGAAGAAGAGAAGTGGCAGCTGAAGGTATTTTGCCTCTGTAGTATGCAGAACAATCCATTTTGTTGGGAGCTAGTTGAGTTGAAAGGAACCGCATCGTGGAGATCATATGTGAGGGGACAGAGCAACGGGATGGAACCGGTGCTTTTAGTGCAAGCCTATGCCCGGATGTAGCCCTCAAAGCAGTGACGGTGGTGAGTGTAGTCAGGCTCAAAATGAGTTAAGTTTTGGTGACACCGAAATTGGGGATCTAGCCGTGGGCAAGTACATCCAGACAATGAACGAGGACATTATTTGCCAAAGTGGCGAACAATCTGAATTTGGGGAGGACGAAGCAAATGTTGGACAAGTAGCGCTGGGACTAGCGCATTTAAGGTGAGCAAATTGATGAAATAATGATTAGGATGGAAGAGGAAGACCGTGAGTACGGCATAGCGAGAAGTGGAAGACGACGATGAGTCCGATGAGGAAGATGGAGGTACGGAGCACTGCGGCCGAGTGGAGCACACATCAATTTGAGAGGTTGGTTGTTAATGAAACCAACGACATACGTTGGCGTCTGACAAATTTCAACGAGGTTAGGCCTGACAGTATGTACTCGACAAAGGAGGCCGTGCAGGATGCTGTGAAAGATTGGGCCTTATCATTAAGAAGGACTTTCAGGGTTAAGAAATCCACGCCGACCTACTACGACGTGGTGTGTGAGATCCATGGCTGTCCGTGGAGAGTGCAAGCGTACAAGCCAAGTGGAGCACCCATTGGTTATGCTCGAAGGTTGATAAAGACAATTTGTATGATTGAGGAAACAATGATGGCTCACGGGAACTTTGTCATCTGGGTTTGTCGCGAATATCATGTACTCAGAGATAGTGGACAACCTAACTTATGAGCCTCGTGCTATTATCCGAGCTATCGAGAACAGATATCAGTACACAATTAGCTATGGGAAGGCTTGGAGGGCGAAACAGAAAGCCTTAGAAATGAGGTTTGGGAAGTTTGAAGACTCGTACCACAATCTGCCCGCATCGCTTCGATTGCATTCAGGGAAGAAATCCCGGCACTTACTATGATTATCAAGATTGTCCATCAATCAAGTGGCCAACTAAAAGGCATATGAGGAGAGTGTTCTTCGCATTCGGAGCTTGCATTAAGGCGTTCTATCACTGTCGTCCATTGCTGTGCGTGGATGGCACATTCTTGACGGGGAAATACAAAGGGAAAATTTTGACAGCTGTGGGTGTTGACGGAAACAACCTGATTCTGCCTGTTGCATTCGCCTTTGTAGAAAGTGAGAACTATGAGAGTTGGCTATGGTTCCTGCGGAACTTGAAGATTGGGGTGGTCAAAACTCGTCAGGATGTGTGCGTGTCGCACACGGCGGCATCTCCGCTTAGTGCGATCAACCGCTTGCAACAAAGGCAGAGGAGCCATTTCCATGGCCTCGACTTGCAGAGCCGATGGTGCATGAGGCATTTGGGCGCAAATTTCTACAAGCAATTCCAGAACAAGGAACTCATGAACATGTTCAAAAGACTATGTAAGGTAACCAGGAGAGCAAGTTCGGATCGTGGAAAAATATCGATGAGCCGACAAGAAAACACAAAGAGGAGACGGCGAACAAGAGTACGCGAAGGACACGATGAGGCGGAGCCTCTTCCCCATCGCCAAGAAGATGACGCGACTAATCGCTGCCGAAGGCAAAGGCCAATCAAATGTTTCTGGATCGGATCAAGCACGAACCGAAGGAAAAGTGGGCATCGTTACATGACACACATGGTGCCAGATACGGTGTGATGACCAAGAACTTTGCGTAAGTTTACAATCGGGTAATGAGAGGGATGAGGTGTCTCCCATTGGTGGGAATTGTTGAGGAGTCTGCGGGCACAACCAAGTACTTCGCCGACAGACATCAAGCAGCACAGATAGTGCTGAGAGATGAGAAGCTCCTGTACTCCTCCATGATCAGTAAATACATGGAAGAGAAGAGTCAGAAGGCGGCTAAGCATAGAGCTATTAAAGTTGGTGTACGAACACTGCGCTTCGAGGTGATCTGTAAGGATAAAGGACGGCGTGGAACCAACCAGCGGGTTGTCATTTAGGAGTGCGTATTACAAGACATCTGCAAATGCTCGTGTAACAAGCCCCACCTTTTGCACAGGCCGTGTTCTCATGTGATAGCCGCATGTGCTTTATTTGGAATGCAACCTGGTACCTATCTATCTGAATATTTCAGGAAGGAAAGGGTGATGGCAACTTGGAGCGAGGAGCTGTATGGTTACGGTGTTGTGGGTTCTTTCACCACAACTCCTAGTGTCGATGAAAGGTTACGGGTCCCATTTTAATGCGTAGATGGAAAGCGGGCGTCGGAAGACAAGACGATCGAAATGACATGGATGAGTCGGTCGGGCAAGCGTGAAGAAATGTTCATTGTGCAAGCAAACAGGACATACGTTCAAGAATTGCCACGCACAAAACGAAGGAGATGAAGGAGGAGATGGCAATCCGACGGTATGTGGATCGCCCTGCGGCGACGAGTGGTGCACGACGCCAACGTACCACATGAGAAGCAATTTAATCGCAATGTAATCGATGTCTTTGTGTGTTGTGTGAACCACGTGTGTAAGCCTGCTGCATGTGGCTGTGAGTGTTGTGCACTGAAAAATTATTGTAATTGTTTCTGAATATTTATGATGCTTGAACAATTTTACGTGAGTGTTTGTTTGAACACATTGTTGTGAGAAACCTATAGTATTCGGACGATTTTCTTTTCATATGGTTTTGAAATGTAACTCACAATTTGTTATTTACAGTATGGTGACCACCAGGGAGATGACGAGTGGCCCTTCGAGTTCCGGATCCGGTGGTCGATGGTAGTCACCATGCCCACATCGCCACCGCTTTTCGGAGGAGGGAGGTGAGCCGCACACGCGTGGCGCCCTTCGACCGAGGACACCGCAAAGACGGTGGGAGATCGATCCTCGTTGGGTCCCAGGTAACATATTACAATTCAGATTTCTTAATATGTTTGTGGTAGTGTTCTTACCGGTGTTGTACTGAAATAAATTACATGTTTTTCCTTTCGTGAGGCTTCGAGCTCAGGATTGCTCCCTTCGCCGGATGGTGCGGGATGTGGGTCGGTTTCGCTCGACAGTCCTCGATCACCGCTCTGGTGGATCGGTGGAGGCCAGAGACCCACACCTTCCACCTACCCGTCGTGAGATGGTGATCACTCGGCAGACGTGTCGCACTGCTCGGCCTCTCGATCGCGCCGACGTATTGTGGTGCCACACGACGTCGACCTGCGTGGCGCCCGCTACTTCGGCCGGTTCATTTGGTGTGCTACAAAGACCAGACTACGGACCTTCACCGGGACACACGGCCCCTACGCCGCGGTGGCTTCGATTCGTGGTGCGCAACTACACTATGAAAAACAAGTACTCTTCAATTACAACTTACAACAACATGTAATATGTGATCTTCTATCTTGCGGCCTTCGCAGATCGTCGAGGCGGGCGACTACAAGGTCGGCCGCCACTTGAGGCGTACGTGGTCGTTCGGTGGTGCTTGTTCACGAGCTCCCATGGGGATAGCGTGGCGAGCACCTCGTCCGGTCAGCGAGGGAGATAGCGGGCGCCCCCTCGACGTACGCGGTACTTCGGGGTCCACTTGTCCTCTGCAAAGACGTCATCGGGCCCTCTGCGACGGGTGTACCCGGACCGGCGGTGAGTCGACCTTCACTGGATGCCCGCTGCTGGTACAGTTGTGGGCATACGAGAGGTTCCATATCGGGTGCCCCGCCATCAGCTTGGCGTCGATTGACCCTACAGGCGATGGCGACGTCGACGGTCCGACCATGGGCACCATCTGGTGCCACCGACGGGTAAGATATTTCAACTGAAAGTTTGGTACTATTGCTTCTACATTTTTTAATACTAACGGTAACGCTCGCTGTCATGCGCAGCCTAAGTGGGCACACCAGACGGTGCACCAGGGCTACCCGCAGTTCGTCGCGGCGTTCGACCACCTCACGGACGACCACATGCGCTGGACGCCGTACACTCAGGCGCAGGTACAGCTTCGTGTGACCGGCGGCGCCTGCCGACCCTGTGGCACGCGAGGCAGCGGCATCGCTCACCGGCGGTTCCTGGTGTTCGACGTCCAGGTCGAGGCCTACGCTGTCCATCGAGTGATGAGGCGATTCAGCCTACGACAGAGTTCCAGCGCCACGTGCTCGCCTCCCACACGCCGCCCACACGTAAGTTCCTCAATCGATGTTCCATAATTACTATCGTGTGTTGCCATCTAATATTTGTACATTCATTTCTCATCCACGCCCGGACTAGGAAGGGGTGCATGGGGCCACCCACGGCGCATCACGGATGGCGCCATGGATCGAGTGGCCGAGCCCTCGAGGGCGTCCATGCCGACGATGCGCCATACGACCGGGAGACCTACCAGGCGATCGGCGATGGTTCACCTCTCGCTGCGTGTGCGTCTGGTACGCTGTCGACCGGATCCTCCCAGGCACGTCCGGCCCGAGACACGTATCCGCGCAGATACGGACGCGGCTCGCGACGCCGCGATACGTTGTATCCGATATACGTTTAGCCATTTCATATCGGTGCTATCTAATTTGCGATGTTTTTTCCAGATCGACATGCTAGGCCACTTCTCACGAGGAGTCGCCGAGGATGCTCGCGCGATTGACCCGGCCCGGCGGGTGACCAGAGAGGGCGTTGCCCGGCTGCTCGGTAGGTTCCGGGACGACTCTGCACGCGCCCTCGAGTTGGCTGGATCACCCCTGCCTCGTGGTGTGGTCCCCGACGCACCGCTCGCGCCAGGGAGGGGACCTGCGGCTGGCGCAGGCTTCGACACCGGAGGTGCTTCTTCTTCACACCACGATGGAGGTGCAGGCTTCCACACTGGAGGTGCCGCAGGTGTGTGTTGTTTCATGTTTTGCATTCACTTTTCATGCTTTGCACTCACCAAGTCACTGGTCTTAACATTTCTTCCCTTCGTGTAGGTGCTGGAGGTCCTGCAGGTGTTAGCGCACCGTGGTTGCCGACTGCTGCTGATGACTACGATGGGCGGGGTGATGATCTTGAGGACTACGAGGACGACACCGTGTCGAGGTACCTCGTTGATCCACCCCCAGTTCAGCTTGGTACCGACAGCAGTAGTGGGCGCCACGACCGACGCAACCTGGGTCGTCGCAGTGGGTGCCGCCACCTCCATCGACCCAGGCTGGGTCGTCGCAGTGGGTGTCGCCACCTCCAGCGACCCAGCCTCGGTCGTCGCAGTGGGTGTCGCCACCTCGGCCGACCACTGAGTCGTTGGTGCCGCCACCTCCACCGACGCAGTTGGACCGACGCGACACAGACACCCCCACCACCACCGTGACAGCCGACCTGGCACGCCACACCTCAGCGAGACCACAGAGGGCCCACCGGCCAACGCACTCCGACGTACTCCCGAGGTCGATCCGGAGGAGGACTACACACCAGTGAGGCGCCAGAAGAGGGGGCACTAGTTTCTTTTATGTTTCAGTGTTTGTAATTTTTTTGTTTATTTTGGTTGGCAGTTTCGATTAGGGCGGTGATTGTTGGTACTATGTTATGTAATACCATCTATTTTGTGTACTTTCTCATATTACGTGGTTCATTACATATTTCTGTCCGCTTTTCCAGCTTTTGTCATATCATCTTTTTCAGCTTTTGTTATATGACCTTTTGAAGCTTTTGTCATATCACCTTTTTCAGCTTTTGTCATGTTATCTTTTTCAGCTTTTATCATATCACCTTTTCCAGCTTTTGTCATTTCACCTTTTCAAGCTTTTGTCTTATCACCTTTTCCAGGTTTTGTCATATCATCTTTTTCATCTACGTAAAGCTGCATGACCTAGCCTTGGTGACTACGGCAGAGATTCGGTGTAAAGTCGTCGCCATAGCCAGTGGTCATGTCCCTTCACATGCAAAGTCAGAAGCATCCGATGCTCATGATTTGAACTTCTCTTAAGTCCGCCACTTTCTCCTTTGCCTGGCCCCTCACTACCACTATAAAACCCGACCGAGGGACGGATATGTGCATCACATTGCCAAAACTACAATAAACATTAGCCGACTTTACGGATTAGGCCACGATGTCGTTCTACCACTCTGGCGGCTCGAGCCCCGTTGACGACACCGATGTTCTTCACGATTGGCTTCAGTCCCCCCAGCAGGCGACGATGGAGGATATCCTTGGTCCTTCGCAGCTCGCCTCCGCGCCCGGACCGATCGGTAAGCGAGTCGACCCACGCCCGGACTCCCGGTAGGAGTCGACCCAGCGCCGGACCCGGTCGGCGTCACCGAGACCCCTTCACTACTCCGAAGCTCCACCACATCGCACTACTAGGAGTTCTCGCGGAGTTCCTCGACCCGACCCGACATATTCAGGGCATGTTCAGCGTCGGAGGAGGCCTGGGGCCACACGTGGCGTCACTCGCGAGGGGCCGTAGCTAGTTTTTGCTTTAGTTTTATCTTTTAGTACTATCGATTCATTACGTGGAGCAGTGACTTTGTTCAACTGGTTTATCTTTTAAGTATGTTTTATCTCAATGAATCCGCCTTTCATGGTTTGACGACTTCCTCGTTTGGCGCGAGAGATTACAGGATGCGAACATCGGGGACCAGCCACGCGACAGCGGGCGCGAAAATCCTTCATCGTTAGGGTTCGTGCGCGAATATAATACTTAGGGTTGTTGGGCGTTGAGAGTTTATATGCGAAGAGAGTTGTAACTGAGATATTTTTACAGAATATGGTAGTCCGTATACCAAATAGCAAATCTGGTACCTCCGGCCCAATAAATAACTTCCAACATGCATTTCTACGGGCCGCCGAAAATCCTTCATCGTTAGGGTTCGTGCGCGAATATAATACTTAGGGTTATTGGGCGTTAAGAGTTTATATGCGAAGAGAGCTGTAACTGAGATATTTTTACGTACGGACTACCATATTACGTAAAAATATCTCAGTTACAGCTCTCTTCGCATATAAACTCTTAACGCCCAATAACCCTTAGTTTTATAGTCGCGCACAAACCATGTAGTCCTTTTCTTTCCTGTTGAGCCATGAAAGCCAGCCTAGATTGCATCTGCAAAGCTGTGTACTCCACTGCCATGACCCGTCGATGTCATCTGTAAAGATGTGTACTCCACATCTAGGAGCCGTTGGTGTCATCTGTAAAGCTGTAAAAGCTGCATGCATCTGTCGATATCAAGCACAACCACAGTTGCAAGGGAATCCGATGCTCCTGGATTCTTTCTTTCCTGTCGGGGACCGCGGAAATTCGAATTTCAAAATAAAAAAAAATACCGCGACGGGAAGCCGCGGTTTTGCAATGTTACTGTTCAGCCAGGCCCCCACCTCGCGCTAATGCTCCGCTAATGGTGGCTACTCCCAAGCCTTGCCACGGCCAGACCCCCCTGAGCGCACTGCAAACGCTGCCACGTGCCGATTTTCTGTCTTGGCCCCTCGCCCCGCACGGTGATGTGCCGCCAGCTGTCTCGTTTCTCCCTCGCTCCCTGCCTATAAATTGCAAGGCCGCCTGCACTTCTATCAGGCAAAAGCGATACATTGCTCCGAGTTCATAAAGTTTGGATTGAGTTGAGAAAACCCAGAGCGCAAAGAGGAGAACTGGTAGTTTAGCTTTCCTTTTTTCCAATATTTTATTTCGGCGTCTTGTTCCACAGGTATTATTTACAAAAGTTATTTTGTACGGTGAGTCACATTGTTGTGTTCTTGGTTCAGTACACATTATTTTGTACTTTTTATGCTTCTTATTGATGTTTTTGCTTCGTGTAGATACCGACTTAAGTGTTCGTCGGTTCTGTCAAAGCCATGTCGAAGGCGTCGAGCTCAGTGGTTGCCAATGCAGGGCGGGTAATTTTCCCTAAGCGCCATGTGGATGCTCAAACTCGCTACTCCACCATCGCCAAATAGCAGACGGCGTTCTATAGATGCCCAAATTTCTTTATGCGTCTAAATGTATTTCGATATCTTCATATTTCGATGATTATTCTCTTGCTCCAGTTTTAAATAGCCATGCTCACACTGGCCGTGTAGTCTACCGGATGCCAATATCGGCGGTGGGCGGACGGTATAAATACAAACATCTTTAAACAGACGCTTCCAATGGTAGAGCAGAAGGACGGATCTCGCGAGAACTTAACGAGGCTAACGATGCGAGAATTACCGCAAAGAGAGGGAGTTCGGCCTGAACAAAAGAAAACCGTGAAGCGTATGATCGCTTCCTTGAGCACGCCGTACAAGATAACCACGAAGTCGTAAGCCTGATTTGGTTGTTCCTCTTGACGGCCCTAGCGTTGAAGACTACAAACGTGACCGTTGGGAGTTTTTCGAAGAAGAGGGTGTTGAATTCTATGATAGTGATGATTCTAGAAAGTTCTAAAGCCGCTCAACCTTGCATCCATTTGTATGTTAGTTCTTGTTCACAAGAAATGTTGTTGTAGTTGTTCTCCCTATTGTACTTTGTAATATGAATGTCATGCTTCTTGGTAACTCAGATTTGTCATCAGATTTGTTGCACACCAAACAATACAAGGAAGAACGAATTTTCAATTTTTAAAAACTGCAGTGATTATTATAAACAAACAATGACAACAAAAACAAACAACAAACCGTAGCAAACGCACGCTTACCACTGCAGTGATTATTATAAACAAACAATGATATTAGCACTTAGTCCATACACCATGAGTTTTCTCATCCCATTCAGTTGCATTTTATAATCCAAGCAAAGGCTGCCTGATACGTCCTGTGAAAGCATTGCTGGCAAAGCCTGTAGGACATATCATGTCAGTCAGTTCCTGTCCGAAATGTCATGTCAAATGCATGTGTGCCAGATATTGCCTGAGTCGTCCCGTCAAAGCATAGCTGGCAAAGCTTTCTTGGCACCTCCTCCAAGGTACAAAGCTGCGGGCATATGTCGGTATCACGCACAGGCGGAGCTGCAAAGGAATCCGATGCTCGCGGATTCCTTTGAAGCTTCAAGTCTGTCGCTCTATCTGGCTATTTCACCCCCTTCCTGCCTTCGCAGCGTTGCATCGACCAAACCATCGCTCCAATACAACAAAGAGAACCATCACCGCCCACCCAAACGAAAGCGGCACCAATGGAGTTCCTCGCCCCAAGGCACAACGTTGTCGAAACATTCCCGAAGGCACGGAGGTCCCCATGTGCCTATCACGGGGATCCTTGCCGCTCCGGCGGTCGTAGACAACTCATACACTTACGGTATGAGGTAATCGGAGCTGCCGCAACCACGACTCCGAGCCAACGCTGGGATGCGGATG
This sequence comes from Rhipidocladum racemiflorum, assembly GCA_036346355.1. Classification (NCBI taxonomy): domain Eukaryota; kingdom Viridiplantae; phylum Streptophyta; class Magnoliopsida; order Poales; family Poaceae; genus Rhipidocladum; species Rhipidocladum racemiflorum. Next base: position 11,596,992 of record CM070573.1, on the reverse strand, counting down.
CGACGGAGAAGCCGGTATGTTCATACTCACATTTGGTGCTGCTCCCAATTCATACATGTTGTAACACCGTGTGATGTGACTAATTGCAGCCTCTGTGCGAGTTCATCCGATTCTACGACGGAACAAACTCCCGAGATGGAGAGGAGGCGGAATCGGAGTACTCGCATCGAGAGGCTATCGTGGAGCGGCGATGGTGTGAGCAGGATGAGGAGGAGAAGCGCCAACGGCATTTGGAACATATGCATGCACAGAGGGAGGCCGAGCAGCGCCATGCAATGCGGCGGAGAGGAGGTGAGTAGAGAAAGCGTGAGAGGGCAGCTAGGGCCGAGAGCGGGTGGAGCCGAAAAGTTGCGTAAGGGAAAATATCCTCGTTGCACTCGGTAAAGTGTCGAGAGAAGGGCCCTTATTCTGTTTCCTCTCCCTAAGGCATGTTACGTTTAGTCCCGTATACTCGGTAGAGTGTGCCGTACATGCCATTCTTTGTTTAGCATTTCTAAGCCGTATGCAATTCAGTACATTCTTATTGCTCCCCATCTATCGGTCTGATTGTAAGTACATATATTTCACATCTTTGAAGATAACTACACGAAGTCTTCAAAAATAATTACGAGTTGAAGCGAGTGGAGATGGGCCACCTCAAAACCAGAATCTTGTCTTTTCTCATGCTCGCATCAAAATGGCTTCTCAACCGACAGTCTCAACGAATACATGCGAATCTTGTGTAACTTTTATTAGTTTACCTCGGTTTTATTACTTTATATTATATATCTTGTTATGAGTTTGCCCTCCTATGTCCATTTCAATTGGCGATAGGGGTGTCGCCATTTGAATTGGCGACGAGGGCAAACTTCGACATTTCCACTTCTTTGCCCCACGGAGGCTGGATGCCAATCGCCATTTGAATTGGCGGCGGCTCTGTCGCCAATTCAAATGGACACAGGGGTAGTTTTGCTATTTTCTTTTCGGCATATTATTTACGTAAATTTTGATTAAAATAATATTATTTAAAAAAAATTCTGCTATTCCCAATGCTTGCAATGATTTTGACACTTTGGCTAAAGTTTTCTTGTGTTGAACTATTCATATAATAGAAAAATTACATACGGACCAGATATTTTACGGGCTACCGAAAAGGGTTAGAAATAATCGTTGACAATAATACTTAGGGTTATTACGACAGTATGTTTGCGTATCAAATAAAGGTCAAAATAACAAATTTCTCTAGAATATGGTACTCCATATAGCAAACCGCCAACATCTTTGTCTTGTTAGAAAAATTACAATCGAACTGAGATATTTTACTGGTGCCCAAAATGGTTACATGTGACCAGTTGACAATGATACTTAGGGTTATTACGACAGTTTATTTGTGTACGAAAGAAAGGTGTAAAAAACATATTTCTCCATAATATGGTACTCCATATAGCAAACCGTCAACATGTTGGACTGTTGCGGAAAATTACATCCGAACCAGATATTTTACTGAGTAGAAAGGGTTAGAAGTTATCGTTGACAATCTTAGGGTTATTGCGATTCCTATTTTCCTTACTTAATAATTTATACATTATTTTTCTAGATCATAAAAGTGAAAATTTCTTGCGACAGGCGTATAAAATCGAAATTTCTTGCGACATTTATTTCTGCAATTTGGAATAAAATATAATATATTTTAAAAAAATTCTCATAAAAACTAACAAAAATATCAAAAATGGTATATGTAAGCCTATGGATGGCGACAACAATAATGTCGCTCCAGCGGATTTTTAATCTGTCGCTTTGTTCATCCGGGCGACCAGTCGCCCGTCTAACGTGCGACAGAAAACACGAAAGGTCTCCTGTCGCCCGTCCATCGGGCGACAGGATTATATCACCCGATGGACAAGCGACAGACGTATAAAACTGAAATTTCTTGCGACAGACATTTATTTCTGCAATTTGGAATAAAATATAGTATATTTTTTAAAAAAATTCCTTCTCTAATGGGATTGGTTGGGAGCACATGTCTGTGATGGGCAGTGGACCGTTGCATTTCTTCTCGTTTAGACCAAACAAGGCACAACTATGGGTGGGCATTTGGTTAATTCGGTTTTTTCGGTTTAAAAATATTTTAGTTTTTGAGAATTGTAAACTGAACTGAATAAAATAAAATTTTGAACCGGATTAACAGAAAAATTTCGGTTTTTTGGTTAACCGATTTTCCGCTACCATTTGCAATTGCGCTTAAAACAAATTGTGCCCAGCTTGCGAGGAGGAAGAGATGGCCGCATCGGAGACAAGAGTGCAACGCCGAGGCCTCACGGCCACATCGTGTGCTCGCGAGGCACGTTCATGAGGCGCTCGTCTTCGCAGCCGGCACCATGGCAGTGGTGCCCGTGCTCCTCGGGGTGGAGTCCTTTGTCGCGCCCACACCTGTGCCCACCCTAGTCGCCTTCCCCTTCCTCGCATCCACACCATCCACAGCGTACGACGAAGACGTCGATGCTGGAGCGGGCCCTAGGTCATCGAGCGCACGTTCTATGATGAACAGGAGGTATCGTACACCGTCGACCGGTGCATCACCTGGTGGGGGCACGAGGCGCGCGGAGTGGCTACGCTAGAACCATCCGCATGGACTCAACGCTAGTGGCGACAACACGAGAAGGGAGGGAGCCGCTCGCGGCCTTGTGGGGGAGAGGTACGGGTCAGCCGACCATGCGTGGGGAGAGGGAGAGGGCGACTAGCGGACTAGGTGAGGGCCGAGGGAGGGAGAGGAGTGCGAATGAGGCCATGGACTGGGGTGATTCAATCCAGCAGGTAGCGCATGGCGAAGAAAGTGGGGAATTTGTATTGTGATTCGATATCAGTTAGTTCGGTTTCCGAAAACCACAAAATGAACCGAAAACCATTTTCCGAACAGCGACAAAATAAAAACCGAACCAAAAACCAAAAACCAAAAAAAATATCAGAAAAACTAAAAAACGGTATACCGTTGCAACGGTATACCTCTGAAACTCATAAAACTTATGATTTTTTGCACTGAAACTCATGAAACTTATCACTAAAAACTGATAAAATATGAAACTGATGAAACTAAACACTGAAACTCATGAAACCAGCACTGAAACTGATAAGTTTCATAAGTTTCATGGCTATACCGTTGCAACGGTATACCGTTCCCTAGTCACTCTCAAAAAATATATATCAAATTTGACTATCCAGCAGGATCTAGCTAGGGCGGGATTTGGATACTTGAATCAGGATCTGGGATCGGATTCGAAGCAGACAATATCTAGCAAATACGAGACGGGATCCGGATGTTCAGATTTTTTCTTTTCAGATATCCGAATTTCCCCTATTCTAATCTTCCCTATTCTGATCTTTCCTATTCAGATATTTGGATCTGCCCTATTCGAATATTAGGATTTCTTTGTCCTCATTTGGTTAAATGTGATATGCATAGCATTATACTTAGACTTAAAATTTTATTTGGTTGTTGAATTCATGGAATTGAGATATCAACCTATTATAATGAGTTTGTGTCTCAACCATCTATGCTTTGTTTGATATATAACTTACTATTATGATCATGTATTTATGTGGTTTGATTCAATATATATTACTCTATATATGCATGTATTATCTGTATATCTTTATCCGTTCTTGCGACACACCCACTTTGCTCGACCAGGTCGAACACGGCGGAGACTGTCGCAGAACAAAGTGCGCCAGGATCAGCTACAGAATACAACACATGCACAAGTAGAATCTTCCACCATATAGTACACGGTGATTCATTCTTAAAGTACTTATAGTACTGACTTAGGTGTGGCTACGGTGATTTCTACACCGCCCGCCTATTTATTACAAAATACATCAAGGGCTCCCTCCTCAGTCTCTTATTCTGTCGGATTTTGGTCATCTGCTCCCTCATATTCATAACCCTCCACAGCAACATCATCATCATCATCATCAAAGATCATTTCATCATAATTATCAACCTCTACTTCATCCGAGGTTGTAGACACAACAGGCTCTAAAAATCAGCAATGAATGCAAGACTGAGTACTACAGTACTCAGCAAGTCGCGAAAAGTTGATGCATAAATTTTTATACTTATGTGCTCCCGGCCACCAAGCCATATTTCCAAACTAGTTCTTTATTCAAGGTATCCAACCCTTTTACCCATTTGTTGAAAATGTCAAGTTTTATTTTATAAATTACTGACGATAGAGCAACGTGGGATCTTACAACCTGTGTTAGACAAAAACCCACACGACGCACTTCTAAACCCGGAAGCTATGAGTGATATCACATTTTAACTCTGATAAGAGGTGTATTGCTTTGCCCATAGCATCAGTTGGCTTATAATGTCCGACTGATGCGCTACCTTTGGCGCACGAAGTACCACCTTGCCTCACCAAAGGCTCGCGAGTCGAGACTCCTCCCTTGATGTCTCGCCCTAGGGTGACTGCTCATCCACTAGCAGCAGTCACCTTCTCACCCGTGGCAAAGTCAGTTACTTTTCGGTTACTTGGTTCAGCCCGTCCCAATCCAGGTTTATGGTCAGCACGGTTTGCACCACTTTTGAAGTAAGTGTCAGTTTGTTATGTCCTTAAGTGATATCATATGTAGAGGAGTCCTGACTCCCACAACAACCCTACTTGGGTTGTTCATACCCTGAACTCCTCTACCCACCAAATATCTCCACAACCCTACCTGGGTTATGGTTTTACCACTAAACCTCCCTGGTCCAATTTCATCAAAATCATTCATTGGATCTACCTGATCCACTTGACATGTTTTAATTTATTTAGAAATCAAACTTTTTGGTTCATGTGCAAAGATTTCAAAATAATTCACATCCCACAAAATCAGTTTAGAAGACATGTTCGAAGGACGGGTTGCCTATGGGTGCTTCCACCAATTGATCCGCAACAGGAACAGACCCTATCTGCTTTAGGTTGATTTCGGAGCAGTTTCCTAGAGACAGAGTGAAGATTTTTCAAACACTTGGGATTTTATTGATTTGAAAATTTTATTGAGCGAAATTCCAAATTTAATGGCGTTGACTAATATTTTGCCCTAAGGTTTTATGTGAATTTTCTAGTGGATTAATACTGAAGTTGTTGAATTAAACATATGTTTTAATGATTAGGATTTGAATTAATTTAGAGAAAAAAAGAGAAAAACATAAGGAAAAAAACCAAATAGTTTAATTATGTTTTTATTATTGTTTTTCTGTCTAATTTATTTTGGTAGTTAATATTTTATTAGCATTTTTTATCATGTTATTTAATTCTTTGTTTTTCTAGCCCAAGCCCAAAATTTCAGCCTACCGGCCAGACACAATCCCCTCTATCCTAACCCTAATATACCTAACCCTTATCCCTCCTCTCATTAGGTCGCCACCCCACTCTCTTCCTCCTTTATGCCTTGCCCTCGCTCCTCTCTACCTCCCCATGATATTTCTCCCCAAGCGTCGCCGCCTCCCTTACCTCTTCTCCCCTTCTCTGGCGCTATGTTCCCCTCTCCTCTTCCCTGCTCCTCCTCCTCTACAGTGTCATTCTCCCTGGGCGCCGTCCTTCTCAGCCGCCGCCTCCCCTCATGCTCTCCTCCCTCCTCCTCTTTGATGCCTGCACCCGGTGGAGCGTCGCCTCCTGCCATCCCGCTGCGTTGCGCCGCCTCCTGGACATGACGGTCCTCTTTGACCCCTACGCCCTTCCCGAGCTAAGTACCCCCTTATTCTTCTCCCTCTCTCTCTCTCTACCTCTCCTTCCTCTTCTTCTACTCACTCCCTTTCATTTCCCTAGATCACCTATTTCCCCGATTCCGGCACCGAGGACCCCATCCGACTACCCTCTTCCTCGGCTCCGGAGGTGAAGCCACCGATGTCGGCCACTTTTTCCCCAAGCTAAGTACCCAAACCCTCTTCCCTCATTTTGTTTACTGCCTAACTGCATATGTAGCATCTTGATTAATTGGTGAAATTTCAAATTAGCTTCATATTTGTGAAAAAACTTGTGCCGATGGTGTGGATTGCTATTCTGGATTTCATATGTGCATGCTGTGATTGAATGAACTCATTAGCATCCTGAGGTAATCTAGTGCTTAAGATGCTAAGATGATATTCGGTTCATGCATGTATTAGGACATAGCTTCTGAACAAAATTGATAAATGTGGATGTCAAGAGTTGTTGGCAGTATATAACCATGGTCAAAACCATATGGTTGCAGGCAAGTAAGAAGTAAGTGTTGATTTGATTTAATATTTTGCCAGTGTGTGTTTATAATATTATGTGATATTTTGAATGTTAAAATGCTCAAGTATTCTGCTACTACTCTTATAGGTTCGCATGACACTTTGGATGGTGATTTATATGGTTACTCGGTTGTTTATAGCTACTAGATTCACAAACATACTCCTATACTGATGTAGGAAGTTTGTTTATTGTCCTAATTCATGTTATGTGACCAGTTGATCATAATATTCACTAATAAAGAACTTAATGATCTAGTATGATAAGAATATCTAGCATTCACTGCGTGCACGCTATAAAGAGAACAAGGGCACTAGAGTTAACATTATGCGCTGATTGTACTCTTGCTTGCATTGGAAGTTCATGCCTTCTCTCCAGTTTGTAGAGTGTTACTTCTACTATTGTTCTAGCATACATGCACTTTGCTATCTAGTTTGAAACCATTCACACTTGTTGGTCTAACCCTGATACTTGATCCTTCCTTTATAAGAAAAGAAAAACTGAAGTACAAGATTATATGTAGTTTTTATTCACTAATGTGGCTTAGATAACATGCAAGGATGATATAGGCTTGGTTTACCAGAAGTAAGCATTTTCATTGATTGGAAAGAGGAAGGGAAATGCATAACTAATGGTTTGTACCTTGTGGTTGCAGTGTACGGTGAAGGAATGGTAGGGAAAAGAAAAAGAAGGACGGAGGCTATCCTTCCCCTTCTTCCAGGTCGGAATCCGGTTTTCAAATTTTGTTTTCGGATTAAATCTCGTCACCTGCTGAAATCCGAAATTCTGCTGAGATCTCGTTATTTCGGAAGAAATCCGAACGAAATACAAAAACCAAAATTTGAATCCGGTTAAATCCGATCAAGTTTTAGTCAAATCTCAGTCAAATTTGCCGAGATTTCGGTGAGATTCACTGAGATCTCGACGAGATTTTACGCACCGCCACATTTTGAATTTTTTAGGGTTTTTTCAATTTCGCTAAAATTATGATCTACCGACTGTCCCACATGGGAAACGATGCGAAGAATCCAATCCGAACAAAATCAGGTCAAATTCGATCAAGTTTTAGTCAAACCTCGGTCAAATTTCGGTGAGATTATAGGTTACTGTAGCACTTTGAATCTTTTTAGGGTTTTCTTAATTTCACCGGGATTATGAAACTCGGGGGGCTCCGAGATCCGATATTTCACCGAATTTCGGTGAGATTTTGAACCTTGGGTCGGATTCCCTTGTCCCCACCAGAAGTCAGCAATAAAGAGAGTAGTAATGGCAGTAGAGGACAGTGATGGTTTGGGAGATGGTAGTAAAAGCTAAGGCTGGGCTGTTGGCTGAAGTTTTTATACGGTAGCCTCAACCAATTGAACAGTTGAAAACCAGGTGGTACATAGTGAAACCAGGGGCCAAAATGGGCAGGTGGAAGGCATGCCATTGCCCTTCCTGCCGCTTGGCTGGGAAGAGTAGACAGAGCTGGCTGGAGAGTACGCAGGTCAGTTTGGAGGGCAGAGCCGGCTGGTGGGGTGTGTAAGTCGGTTTGTAGAGGAAAAGATTAGAAATACACCACGTGTGTAAGCTCTACAAGTTTTAAATATGTAATTAGTATAAAACTTGGATTAAGCTTGTACAAATGTTTGAGAGTGGTATTCCTGAGTGTTTGATGAACTGTATTAGATACTTCTTAAGTGGAGATGATCATGCATTTGAGTTGCAACTATGTGGATGTGTAAATATATATATAGATATACTTGTCTTGAGATTTCAGTGATAAATGTGCGTTCTTATAATAAGTGAATGTGATATCCTCATGGGAGTACTAAAGCTTTGTAATTGCTGAGGGTAATAAGAATGAATGCATATATACATGTTCTGTTGAATATTTGGTGTGCCCAAGCATACTCATAAATGCGCACATGCTTTGCGAAAGGAAGTATAATTACTCCTGCATAATTACTTGAAAGAAGGGCTCAATAGGAAAGGTTCGGTTTGAACGATAAGCATGGCCATCAGATAGAGTTTTTGGTTATGTTTTAACTTGATTTAACTTGATAAGCTACTTAAGGGACATGGTGACAGATATGCAGGGTTTTAGGGAATTGGGTTCTTGGGTGGGTTTTCACAGTTTGCAAACCGAATTCGTCACATATCCGTCTCTTATCAGTATCCCGAATAATCTGGATTGTATCCAGTTCTAAATCCGAGAAAAAAAAATAGATTAGTATATGGGAAAAACAATATCCGCTTGTATCTCACCGTTTTCACCCCTACCTATATGCATTAATGGTTTGAGTTGCTGACAAAATGAGCTGCTTGTTCCGAGGGAAGTTGCCGAGCATTTTTCTCAACGCACACGATTCTTGTCGAAGAGAGCGAGCCGAATCGACTTTCCTCGTTGGGTGGAATTTTTCAAGCCCACCAAGGAATCGTTTGTTTAGGTTTAAATTTTTAGTTTAAAGCCAATTAATTTTTATCTTAACTAGCTTAAAAGTAATTCGTTTTTATACGTGGTAGGGGTGGATAATTTTACTTTAATTTCAGTGATATTGGTCTAAAATCAACCCTTAGTAAGCTAAAAAAGAACCTCTTTGATGGATTTTGGCTTTTAATTATTTAAAGGCTTATAACTTTTAAAATGTCCAAAAAACCCCGCCTATTTATTTAGGCTTGGCCTTTTTAGTTTTTAAGCTGGAGAAAAGGCCCAAACAAACAAGCCCAAGGATACTTTGGTTGAAGCTACTCGGTACATTAAATTTATAGGACTTGCCCCCTCAAGGTACTTCGTGGTTAAATTTATAGAATTTACCCTCCGTTTTTAAATAGATATCATTTTAAGTTCTTGTACTTCCAATTATTCCTAACTATAAAGACTGTGTCACCTCTCATTATTATTTCTCTGGATATTGTATCTTATTCTAGTACATTGTAGTAAATAAAATTTGAAATTGGTAAAAAGTCATATCAAAATTGTAGAATGACATGTATTTAGAATAAAATTTGAAAGTTAGAATGACATATATTCGGGAATGAAGGGAATATTTTTTAAATGATCTTGTCTATAAATATATGAATCATTTTATGTTTCAATGTAAATCAGTATGATGTTCTCTTTATACCCCTAATAGATATCCATATTTACTTGATATTATCTACATACATGCATTGAATATAATACTTAGAGATAATAATTATAAATAATATGATTTTTTAGAGCAGTGCTTCCATGCTTTCCCTTTCAATATAAGTTGCACAAATCTTGAAGCAAGTGAAGGGGTAAGTAATCATTATCTACCTTCTATTCATGCTTTAATTTTTTTGCAACTTTTAAAAAGAAAAGCACAGAAGCACCTCTCGATTTTTTAATATTTTTTTATTTATGTGCTAAAAAAATACATTATATAAACTAGATCAAAACGTAAGTATCCTCTGGTTCTCAATGCTTCAATAAAAACAGGTCAGGAGAGCATGTGTTGGCACTTGGCAGCTTGGTCAGGAGAAGGTGCAAGTGCAACCCAACGGGGGCACCTGTACACTGCAAAACCGACCTGGAAGCAAGTACTGCTCTTTTGGGTTCTAAAAGGCCCCCAGAAACTTCAAATTTGATTTTAACCCATAAGCATTATTTTTTAAATGATGTTGTCTATAAATATATAGAGTATTTTATGTTTCAATGTAAATAAGTATGATGTTTCCTTTATACCTCTAATAGATATCCATATTTATTTGATATTACCTACATGCAAACATTAAACATGCAAACATTAAATATAATGCTTATAGATAACAGTTATAAATAATCTAGTTTTTTAATATCTTTTTATTTATATGCTAAGAAAAAATACATCATATAAACTAGATCCAAACGTAAGTCTCCTCCGGTTCTCAATGCTTCAATAAAAACAGGTCAGGGCAGCTTAATTAGTAACGAACCTACCTTGCGACCAACGGTCTGTGACACTTCAATGTAAGCTTTAACTCCTTGAGACTAAACATGAGAGCATGTGTTGGCAGCTTGGTCAGGAGAAGGTGCAAGTGCAACCCAACGGGAGTCACTTGTACACTTCGAAACCAACCTGGAAACAAGTACTGCTCTTTTGGGTTCTAAGAGCCTCAAGAAACTTCAAATTTAATTTTAGAGCTCTTAATTAGAGCTCTTTTACAATGGATTAAAATTAATATAAACCGTCCATTTCTTTAAATCTAATGGTTGAAATTAATTTAGATCTAGTTATACTACCACCTGTAACATTGGTAGTAAAATTTAGAAAAAGGTAAGAGGGTAAAAAAATTCTATCACATTATTTGTCCTCTACGGTAAAACACGTCCTATGATCCTGATAAATAACGGATGAATGGATAAGAAGCCTCTAAAGATCATCAAGTATTCGGTGAATCCAAAACTGTGAACGAATTAGAAAAAATCTAAAATACCTCTAATGAATGGATATGAAAAGACTAAAATACCCTTGAGGAATGAATGATTAGATTTGATTTTTACTATTACTATTTACTACCTATATTATTCATCGTAAAATTTCTCTAATCTTAACCCATAAATTGTAGTAGGCGATGGGGGAGAACATCTTTCATCCAGCCATTTTTTCAGGTACGACTGTGAATTGCATGGGTGTCAGGAACCCCTTTTTCCCCGCGAGATGTTCCGGCGAGGATACCAACCATGAAGACACGTAGTTTACTCACAGTCACAGTGGAATACTAATTTCGTCTTACGTAGATGACAGAGCCCTCTGGTTTTCAGGTTTTGTTTACTCCTCCTCTGTGCCCAAAACCCACCGATCACGTCAAAGAAAATTTCCCAGCTTTGTGTGTTTGGTGAACTTTGAGATCATTTCAAAGACCTCGTAATCAATTTCTATGTCAACCTTGTTGAATCTCTTGTGTCTAGCCAAACAAGCATAATCTAGTGGAGCCACATCTTTTCGTCTAATTACCGGGATTCGATTCTCACCAACGGCTTGGACCCTCTGAAGAAGAATCTGTCATGCCTAAAGAGTTTTGGAAACGAAAGTTGGAAATTTATAAAGTACTAGCAAACCCTAGTTATAGGGGGGGAAATGAAATAAACACGTAAGAGTTCATGTGGTGAGGCCTAAGACAAACAAGAAGTGTTCACTTATCATGTCCTCTTTTCGTTTTTTTTTTCAAAAATAACATCTTTCTAAATATTTTTTTACAAAATTAGCCTTTTAAAGACCACCTCTAGCGTTACTATACCACACTATATCATCTTTACGTTATGTAGTACCACACATATTTTCGGTTTGCACCCTCGCACGGTTCCCTCGTACAAAAAGAGCAGGTGTCGCTCCTAATCCTTTCGTAGTAGTAGGGACTATTTTTATAAAAGTTTTTAGTATAGAGTTATCTTTGAAAAAAATAGAGAGAGCTTAGATAAGTACTCCCTCCGTTTCTTTTTATAAGGCGTATTTGGTTTCGTTAGGACAAGGCTTTGACCAACAATTACTCTATTAGCATATAATTTTTATGACACAAAATTGATATTAGCAGATTTGTATTCAAAAGTACTTATATATAATTATGATTTTGTATTGCATAAATGATATATTAATGAAATGTCGTTGGTGAAGTCTTGTCTAACTAAACCAAAATCTGCTTATAAAAGCGGAAGTACTAAACAGTTCGGCAAACAACACGCTTGGTGTGACGAGTCCTCCAAAGCTCCCCGCTCCCAAGCTCCAACCATAAAGTGCCAACTGCCAAAGCTCCAACCCGAAACACAAGAGCAGTCAAGTTCTCAAAATAATTAAATACTAGAAGGGAAGTCAGGGGGGAAAAGCAGATAAAAACTCACCATTTCCTACTTTACTTCACTTGTCCCCCTTGTGAACCAGAAGCTGCCTCTCCAGTCTCCACCCACATCGCATCATAAATCCCCTTCTCCAGGCCCAGCACCTACCACCGTTCCCCAATCACCATATGCACAAGCCCCAAATCCGCTATCGCGTTTGTTTACGAGCTCCCTTCCATTTCAGAGAAATAGTCTAGATACCTGTATTTAGATCCGGTCTTTCACTAGTGGGGGAGAGGATTTAGGTGAACAATCGTCTTGATTTTTGACCACTCTCGGTTCTGCCCCCCCTGTGTGTTTCTCTTTTAAATCTTCTGCGGTGGAAAGAGGAGGCAGAGCCCAAGCAGGAACAGCTGCTTCGAAACGTCTTGCTGGTATCCGAAGGTGAGCTATTTCCTCCTGGCCCTGTTCTGTTGGAAAGATTGAATCTTCCTGCAGGTTCTTGAGCTCCTTGAATGGCTTGGGACAAAACATTTGGATGCTGTTGTGTGCTGGTTGGTGGTTGTTTACCTGGGTCTGATGTTTATTGCTTGGATTTGGTAATAAATCCCAACACTTAAGACATGCTTATTTGGGATTGTTCCCTCCACCAAAGTTCGGATCTTTCCGTTGATAATCGTGTGTTTGCAGCATAAATTTGGTATTTTTGGTGTTTTCGATGTTGGGTGATCGGATTCCTCACCTGTTTTGGCCATTTCGAGCGAACTCTGGTTCACATATGGTGTTTCCTTTGGTTTAACTAATGTGTTGGGAGGTGGTCTGCTGTTTGCTTCTCGGAAAGGTTGGATTTTTACTTATCAGCCTTGATTTGTGCTTGTGCTTTTTTGTGGGAGTGGTAGGCTAGTAGCGTACCGCACGTTTCATTCTCGCTCTTTTTGCTGTTGACCTAGGGTAATTGGTTTTCTATTAAAAAAATTATCGTAGGTGGTTGTTTAACACACATGCCTTGATTGAAGGTATACCTATTTGGAAATGCTGAAGCTTTATAGGCAGTTCAGATATCAAATTCGTAGCTTGTTCTTTGCTTGTGATACGATTGACACGATTTTGCAGTTACGCATTTTTGGGTTTTTCTCCAAGATGACTTGTACAACTAGAAATTAAAGAGCAAACGAATATATTGTCCATTCATTCAAGTATTTCATCAGCTTATTTACCCCTCCTATTTCTTAAATATCAAGAATGATGCTTAGCTGCTGCCATTAACTTCTCAATGTAGGAACCATCAAGGTGTTAATTGGAGATATTGGGAGCTAAGTTTATCTTTTATAAGTTGTTGCTTTACCTCTATAAAGAACAATGTTGAGGCAGAGCTCTAGTAGAAACCACAGATCCAAAGGTCTGAAGCTAAAGAAAGCTCTTCAGATAAGTCTCTTGGTTCTGGTATCTGTTTGGTTGCTCTACCAAGTTAAGCATTCTTACGAGAAGAAGGAGGCATATAATGAAAACGAGGCCAATGACCAGCATAAAGGTGACCAGAGCCACGGGGAGATGATGATCAGATTAGGCAGGAAGGACCTGCCCCCGAAGATGGAGGCTGATTCATCAACACTGGATGAACGGCTTGAGGATGAAGAGAATGAAGAAATGGAGCAAGCAATGAAGCACGATGAAAATGATAACGATCCCATTGATGAGCCAGACCTGGACAAGGATGATGACCTTCCTGAACCTGATGAGCATTCTGCAGACAAGGATGAAGGAGCTGACAATGCGGGTGTGTTTGAGGACGAAGAGCGGAAGGAGAGGTCTCAGGAGGATCAAGAGAAGAGCTTCTATGGTGATAATGTATCTAGTGCTGTTACTCATGACCCTCCATTGGAGCGAGATGAGCTGCCGCATCATGCCCAAGAGAAAATCTTATATGTAGATGATGCTTCGACAGCAGTGCCTCATGAAAACCAGGATACTACTGAACACAAGGAGGAGGAAGCTCGCAAGGCCAGGGAGAAGAGTTTTAGAGGTGACGACGTGTCAAGTTCTGTTGATCATGATGCCCAAGTGACAAAACCTCTCCCAGAGGAACAACTGAAAAGCATGGATAGGATATTTGAAGGCACCACAAATTTGTCAAATGGAGTATCATTTCGAGGCCCTGGAATGAATGGATCAAATGCTGCTGGTGAACATGGGGCTACCCCAACTAATGCATCTTCTGATCCAAACATGACCATACCTGATCCAGCTCAAGTAAATTTGACTGGCAACCATACTGGACCAGAGAAAACTAACTCAACTTCTTTGAAAAGTCAGCCAGAGCAGCAAGTAAATTCAACGGCGGTGTTGAACAACCAAACACAGCTTTTCACTGACCTGACATCAGCCTCCGAGTTGAATTCTCCACCAAATGGGGCCGTGGTTTCAACTGATGCCCGAAAGGCCACATTCAGATATGGAAATAATGATGGTAATACTGGTGCATCCGGCCCTCCATTCAAGGTCGAGGACAGAGATACTCGCAAAGAAGACCTAGATGTATCAACAAAAATCATGAACAAAGCAATGAGTGAAGACGTCCTTCTGGAATGACAAGATCTCTCTTGTTAGCTTTTGGTGTAACCGGTAAGTATGTAGGACTTCAAGAGACATGCTTTCTCCTCGCCTGGACTTGGAGATGCAATACAGGCAAACTATCTCTATTGCCCCCCTCCCTTCCCTTTTTGTATAAGTTTGATAGGGATCTGCTTTGTATTGGCTAGTACACCATGATCTTGGGGAAGTGATGAACGAGAAGTCTGTATGACAAAGAAATATACCCATTCGGCAGCTCTGAAACTTTGCTGCTGGAATGCGAACCTATTAATGAAGATATCAATCTTGTCTAACTGTGTGCTTATGTTCAGTTGTGATGTTTGCAAAGTTGTAGCGTGTTGCTTTGTTCCTGTGTTTTAAAACCATGTGTTGTGAGTCAGCAAAAAACTTTGCAAGTACTTCAGACAGCAACATTTCACCGTGTGCTCTCTAGTGCAGCCTATGTTCCATTCGTTGATATTGCAGATTCCCTGGGCTGTAGAGATCATAATTCTCTGCAACACGAAACTTGCTAGGTCTAACTTAAAAAGTAGATTACTGACGTTCTAAAGAAAGTAGGGACGAAAGTGGACGCGACTGTCATTTAGCTCGTATAAAAACATTAAGTGGACATCCACAGCTTAATTGCTCGCTAGCTCGTATAAAATATTAAGTGGACATTCACACAGCTCAATTGATGAACCAAGTGGCGCTTAGTCAGCCCACATCGCCCACACAAAGCCTATCGTGCCGTGGGGCCCACATCGTCACTACCTGTTGGCTGGTGTTTCGAGCTCAGCTCCACCACGAGCTCTTTTAAGGTGGATTAAAATCACCTTTGAATCTAATAATTGAGATTAATTTAGATGTAGTTATACTATCATATACTTCCTCTGTCCCACAAAGAGTACATTTTTAGGATTTTTAAGACAGATTAGTGTCTGAGTAAATGGCCAAATGTGGCCTCATTACTCCATACACAAGCGTCTTGGTGTCTTGGTTCTGAGACTTAAATGAGCATGTATACACTTACAACTGGGCCCTACAGACTAAAGATGCACTCTTTGTGGGACAAATTTTGAACACTAGAAATGCACTCTTTGTGGGACAGATGGAGTATAGTATTGATAGTAAAATTCAGAAAATGAGTAAAAGGGAATATCATATTATTTGTCATCTACGGAAAAACACGTCTTGTGATCGTGATGAATGACGGATGTCCCTTCCCTCCACTCCAGATCCCCGGCCGGCGACGCGCGAGCCAGTTGGGACAGATTTGTACGGAGCCGCCCGTACGTAGTCACTGCGGTGATGCGGTCGGGTGCCGGGTGGTGTGCTCCTCCTGGTTTCCTTCCTGGTGGCAGCCGTCGCGCGCAGCAAAGGTGAGCCATCTCGCCAGATAAGGTTTCTCCCTGCCTGAACCTTCAGGCAGTTGCTTGTTGATTCGTTCCGTCGCTCCCTGCAAGTTGGGTGGTTGGGAGATCCGCCGTTGGAACAGAGAAATGCTGCTTGGATGGATCATGAGCTCTGCTCTTGTAGGAGTGGTTGGTTGCGGAGTTTATGCGATCTGGAGAATGAGCTTGGCAGCGGCGGCCTTACTTAGGGGCGACTAACTGCTTAATCTACTTGGATAGCTTTAAACTGTATAGTTAGGATGAGCGATTGAAAGCTGTATTATATATACTATACCACATTTGATAGAATTTTGCATCAGTATTAGAAAAAATTAGGTTGATGCACAAATTTAGGCAACTGAGTTGCGTAGTTACTGTTCATGTTTTATCGGGCTGCCTAACCAGAAATAAGTTGTCTAATTCTAATTTTGCTCGTTGCTAAACATGTATAGCTCGGAGCCATATAGCTACTCAGATTGAGCTAAAAGACCTTAGCTGGTAGCGGTTACAGTATGGGTGGCAATGGGGACCGTTCCCAGATCCTCGGCGGGGAATTTCTCTATTAAGAGACGGGTATAGGAAGAAATCGTTCTCCGCGGGGATGAAAACGGGGAAAATTATTCCCCCGTCGGGGATGACGGGGACGGAGAATTTTTTTTCACGCGGGGATCCGATTGGAGATCCGAATTTAGTTTAGTCTAATTTAGTTGTTAGATTGCAAACATATTCTCTAGCCCATCATATTCACATTTTCATAAGCAGGACAACATAATCTTCATTGAATGCATGCATTCTTTTTTTCCTTGCATGTTGATATGATTTTAGAGTTAAAATGGCTATAAGAGCTCTTCTCTTGTGTGAAATTTTCGCGGGGATGGGTCCCCGACGGGGCTCCGATGCCCGAACGGGGATGGGGACAGGGGATTTTCTCCCCCGAGACGGGGAACGGGGACGGGGACGGAGAAAATTTCGGATCGCGGGGACGGGGACAGGGAAGCACTCCTCGGCAGAGAATGCCCCCGTTGCCACCCCTAGGTTGTAGGGGCCGCATTGGCTATTATAATAACTAGTCAGAGCTGCGCGCTCCGCCGCGCCGTGCGAAATTTGATCCAAATTTTTATCTCTAAAAAAAGGCAGGAATATCCGAGTTTTTTTTGTTCGCTTGGGTATTTCTTGGAAAAAAGACGCTAAGTAAGAACCGTCGACGAACCAGCGAAACAACGGCGTTTTTTTGGGGGGACAAAAATAACACATGTTCTGAGAAATATTAGATCCAAAAAAAAAATTATAGATGCCGAGTTTAACACCCTATGTGGTCAATGGGCAATAATACATGTCCTTAAAAATATTATAGATCAAGCCGTAAAAGAAATTTTAGATGCCGAGTTTAACATCTTATGCGCTTATTTTCCTGTGAAAAATGAGGGAAAACGGGTAAAAACGGAGAAACGACGGACGAAAAACGAATTCCCATTTTTTTGGGGGGAAACAGCCAACGAAAATATTTTTCCCATGCTCTGGAGAGAAAATGGATCACGAAAATATTTTTTTCAGGCAAAACGGAGAAAGGAAACGGCCTCCCATTTTTTTTGGGAGGAAATAGCCACCGAAAACATTTTCCCTATGCTCCGGAGGGAAAACGGCTCACAAAAATATTTTTTCTGGGCAAAACGGAGAAAGGAAACGGTTTTCTATTTTTTTTGGATAAACAGTCAACGAAAACATTTTTCCCATGCTCCGGAGGAAAAACGGATCACGAAAACATTTTTTTCGGGTAAAACGGAGAAAGGAAACAGTCCCTCATTTTTTTGGGGGGCAAAATAGCCACCGAAAACATTTTTCCCATGCTCCGGAGGAAAAACGGATCACGAAAATAATTTTTTCGGGTAAAACGGACCCGAAAATATTTTTTTGAGACAAAAAGGAGAAAGGACCCGAACGTAAAGCGCGAGGACCTATTTGTTATAATTTTGGACCTGTTCGCTATTTTGAAAAATTAGGAAAGGGCTCGCTCGCGATTCGCACTTAACGAGAGGGCCTCCATGCAAAACGAAAAACCAAGGACCTAAACGCGAACCGGGAAAAACATTCTCCTCTCACATAAAATCGCGCAAGGACCTGAACGTAATTTCGGGAAAACCAGAGGGGCTTTTCGCAAAAAAAACCCTTGCCACGTGGGGGGCATGGTTGGGCTCCAATCCTTCCCCACATAATAGGGGTGATATTGGTGGCTATCATAAACTTTGACGGTTTGTACAGGCAAGTGTCGTATTGTCCACGACCTATCCCATCATCTTGAAAAGAAAACGGGAACATAAGTTATTATACTACCAACCAATTTTTTTCATTTTTTAAAATATTACGTAACGTTGACAGTGTTTCTGTTCTATTTCATAAATAATGATGTGGCCATCTGTATGGGCAACTTGGGCGTGGCATCCAATATACTTGGTGCGCCCGTTGTCACCATGGTTCTCAAGATAACATTTCAATCCTCTTCTTGTCTTGTCTTGGTAGAAAAGTAAAACCTTTATATTATTTTTGTTTGAGAAAGTGAGGTTAACCGAAAATTATCTCGTGTGGATTGTCAAATGACCTCAAAATTTCAAAGAAATTCAAAAAAAAAAAATTAAATTCAGTTTCAAATTTGAATTTGAGTTTTGATTCGGATCTTACTTGGTTTGAGCCTCCTTCCTACGGGCCAGTGGCTTTGCGCTTGCGGCCATTGACCCAGCCCGATCCGTCGCTGCCGTCTCGTCGCCTCGCCCTCGCCACGCCTGCTTTGCTCCACGCGGCGCCATGCCCCACCCTCCTCTCTCTCGAGTCAACGCCCCCATGCCCTGCCTCGCCTGCCCCATCACCGCTCACCCGCCCTTGTCCCCCGCCACTCCGCCGCCCATGTCGGCAGCTCACCTGCCCGCCTGCGCCCGCGCCGCCGCTCGCTATAAAAGCCCCACCCGAGCCACTTGCCTCCGCGCCCCGCCCCTCTCCTTCTCCGGTAAGTCCTCCGCCGTCGCCCCGAACCACCGCCATCTCCTTCTTATCCGATGCCGAGTTGCCGTCGCCTCGCTCAAACCTAACCCTAACCGTAAACCCCGCCCCACCTCTACCCCCCAATCCCTCTCCCCGACCCCCTTCTTTGACTCCGGCCTGCTTGTCGCCACTGAGCCATTCTTGCCAGAAATCACCAGCGCCGCCTTCACTCGCTCGCCTGCTCAACCCTAACCCTCCCTTCGCCTCTCTCCCTCTCTCTGTCAGCCCAACCCCAACTGTTCGTCGGTCCCACCGGTAAGCCACTGCTCGCCCTGGGCCCGCGCGTTAGCGCCATGCATACTGGACCGCTTTGTCGACCTCCCTACCCCTAGCTCGTATAAATCGGACCCGGCTGGTCAAATCGGTAGGGCATGCGAGTGGGCGACCCGATCTTGCATGTGCGCGATTTTCGCCCATTGGGCGTTCGGCAAGGTTGGGCCACGCCTGGTGCTGGCCCAACACTGTTCATCCATTTTCGATTTTTAATTTCTTTTTTGGATTTAAATAATCCAGAAAATTCCAAAAAATCCTGAAGATCCCAAAAATGGTCAAAATACACCATCTTGACCGTTTCGAACCACTGAGTTCAAAAACAGCCTTCGTTCCGCCAATTGAAGCTCCCAAAATTCTCAAAATACCCAAATTGCCCTTCAACCTCCTTTGGCCTGTTTTTCCATTTTCGTTTTCGTCCGTTTTTGTTTTTCGTTCGTTTTTTGTTTTCGTTTTCCGTTTTCGTTTTGGTTTTTCGTTCGTTTTTCATTTTCCATTTTCATTCTTCGTTCTTCATTTTTCGTCCACCGTTTTTGTTTCGTTTATCGTTTATTTACCGTTTTTTGTTTGTTTGCGCTAGATTCGACGTTCGCACAGTACCCAGAGTTCAAGCAGATCTAAGAACAGGAGTCGGACCAGACCAAAGCCGTCTACGACTACAACGACTACGCCGTAGACGAACTCTTAGCTCAACAAGGCAAGCCGCACGCCCTTGAACATATTGAACCCAATTTGCCATAATAATATTGTAGTTTTTACTTTCTATCGCATTACTTTAATTGTATGTTGAAATACTAAAAATCGATAGTTTAGAATGACATGCAACTTAGCTATGCCCAGTTTTGCAACAAGCCTCCTTGATATTGATGAACCCTATTACCCTTGAATAGCCCTAGTCAATAATTATAAGCACCCTAGTTAATTAATTAGTCTTATTTGTCTCACTCAAATCTTTAAAAGAGAAATAAAATTGTCGGGGATTGAACTATTTATCATAAAGACCATATTGCCCTAGCAGCCCAAAAGCCACCGACCATACAATACCCTCGGGGGATGCCCGAGGAGAGCGCCCGAGCAATCCAATGCTCGGACAACGGGCATACGCATCCACTTGCTAAGTACCGAATGCTCGCCTACGAGCACGCCGGGCAGGTACGAGCAACCATGCTCGGATCGGCCTAGCGGATGCTCGGGTGGATGGACGGGGGGGCTCGGTCAAATCACCAGAAAGGAAAGTGGCAACCAATCTGCCGAAGATCCAGGGAAGGTGCGCCAGAAATTCAAAACGAGGCGTGGTTCAAGGACTTCGGATCACGGGTGTGGAAGATATGGAAACATGGCGTAATTATAGGGGGTAGTTACCATGTATACGACTTAGGACCTTTTATTTAAACCCTCCTGACCCCTGTGGAAAGGGGGGAGAAAAAAAGAGTGTACTTAGCTTTACAGAACTCAAATCATATATACTGGAGTAGGGTTATTATCTCCGTGGTGAGAGGCCCGAACCAGGATAAACACCGCATGTCCCCGATCATCTGAGCATTGCTCGGACGCTAACTTCTCTCTCGTGCGAAGGGCCCCCTGTTGATCCCTCATTCAACAAGTAAGCTCGGCGGGAGCCCGTTCTCCAATCGTCGACAGCTGGCGCAGTCCGTAGGGATCGACAGCGTGATCTAGAGGAATCCCCGAGGGTGTCAAATTCGGGAGATACTCGGAGTCTCTGTGCCTTCAACGATGTTGAGGATGACAACATGTACTACGCCGGCGATGGCGTGGTCGGTGTGACCGATCCAGTAGGCCACACCGAACCCGGGAGCCTTACCCTGGAGTCTGAAGTGCGAGGACGGACCCTCTGTTCTCCGCGCATTGCCCTCATTGATAATGAGGATGATTATAACGGACTCTACGATGGTCTGGACATACCAGATCATACCGAATTCTATCGCGAAACAGCGTCTCAAGGAGATACGATGATGTCTCCCTCCCACTCATCTCACTTTTGCGACGTTAACATGGCTGGAAGCCGTGTCGAACCCGAGGTGGAATCCTTGGGGGCTGTAAGCACGATCGCTATGAAGCAGCCAAGCACCACCTAGAGGCATCCTTGAGCAGGACCTTAGCGAGCATTCGTCGCCGTGCGCGAGAAAGGCACACCTCCAGGGAAAGAAACTCCTCTCGAGGAAGCTCTCATGGGTATTGTACTCCGGACCGTGTCCTCGAGCGCCGCCGGAGTTCTCCGCCACCTGTCCTCCAGAACCGGGAGCGTCTGCAGGCTTTGGCGGCGGTCATGCGCGACCTCCGCAGCTTTCCCGACCAAGTGGACTTGGAAGCGGTTGGTATGGGCGTGGCCGAGGATTTAGAGAGGCTCGTCGTAGACTTGAAAGTCTCGAATCCATCCCATGATCGGGGTACTCAGAGTGTTTCCCGAGGCCATCGAGAGCACACTCTCGTCCGATCGCATAGGGACGAGTCTCGGAGCCATGCACGGGAGGTGCTCCAGACGATCAACCCGGTCCACAGGAACCCTCGGAGTAATCCCCGATCGACCTCGGGGCATCTTGCGCACGTCCACTCGGATTACGAGCCCTCCGAACGCTCTATGACCGAGCGATCGCCAACGCGCCGACCTCGTGAGGTCTTTTCCCGACTTTGTCCGCGCATTGGGCGATGGACGGGGGATGCTCGTGACGACCTTCGTGGCCGAAGAAACCACCGCGACACCTCGAACTTCGGGTGTAGGGCCTTCACAAGCTCCCTTCGGAATGTCACGTGGCCAAGCAAGTTCAAGCCTGGGCACATCGATAGATTCAACGGGACCCAGAACCCGAATGAGTTTCTCTCAATCTACACCACCGCGATCCTGGCTGCAGGGGGTGATGAGGGAGTAATGGCGAATTACCTCCCAACGGTCTTGGACGGTGCCGCTCGTACTTGGCTCTTCAATCAGAAAGAAGGATCCATACGATCTTGGAGGCAGCTCAGCACGGCGCTCCGAGCAAACTTCCAGAGTTGCTACATTCGCCTAGGGAAAGAGCGCGACCTCGAGCGCCTGATCCAAACGGAGGGTGAGACTCTGCGAGAGTTCGTCCAGAGGTTCATCCAAGTCTGGAACTCGATCCCGAACATATCGGACGAGGCTGTTGTCCGAGCCTTTAAATTCGGAGTACGGGACGTTCGCTTCACGCAGGACTTGGAGATCCACCCAGACCTGACGGCCAACGAGCTCTTCCGTATGGCCTACCGGTACGCCAACGCCGACGAAGCCGTCCAGTAGAAGAAAATGCTGGACGAAGGAAAGCTATCACCTTAGCCCGGATTAGAGGTCTCCACCAGCAAGAAAGGTTCGAACTCCATGGACAAAAAGATCAAGAAGAAGAAAAAGACACAACCCTCGCCAGGTATAGTCGCCGCGGTGGAGCAGCAACAGCCTCGAGCATCCCAGCCACAGCGCCGGAGGTTCAATGCTCGGGGCAGAGGGCAACAACCTCGGCACCGCGACGACCGAAACCGAGGCGATCAGGTGATGCATCAGAGCGGCCTCTATTTCCTGCTCCACCAAGCGTACGGACACGACCTACGGAACTGCCGGACATGGACCTACCGCATGGAGCAGTTCTACAGCGGCAAGGGTCCCATGCCATCGCTCCCGGAGCAAACGAAAAACGACAAAGGTAAGCAGCCCGCTGGGGATAAGGACGACGACATGGAGTGCCAGGAGCCCCAAAACCACATCGCGGTCATATTCTGGGGCTCCTCCGCCTACAAATCTCGCCGAGATTTAAAGGATGTCGCACGGGACATACACCACGTTACCCAGGGTAAACCCCCCGTGCAGCAGCTCAAGTGGTCTGAGCTACCCCTTACATTCTCCAAGGATGATTGTCCCCTTGGAATGACCAAACCACAGAAACTCCCAATGGTCGTGAGCCCGACCATCAGCAACACTATTGTGGGCCGAGTGCTCATAGACTCCAGGAGCTCCCTAGATCTAATCTCCACCAAGGTTTTGGACGAGATGCAGATCCCTCGTTCCAAGATCAAGAGCGTAGCGATCCCCTTCTTTGGGATAGTCTCGGGCACCTCGATCAAGCCTTTAGGCCAAGTCGTTTTGCCCATCACCTTTGGAAGCCCGAGCAACTTCCGCACAGAAAAGATCACCTTTGAAGTGGTCGACTTTGAGTTGGCTTACAATGCTATTCTCGGCAGGCCGGCTCTGGCCAAATTCATGGCCACCACGCATCATGCGTACCAATGCCTGAATGTTCATGGACCTAACGGGGTCATAACCGTAAGGGAGAGCCATAAGTCTACATTAAATTGCGACGAAAGTGCGTTGGACATGGTCAGCCAATTGCCCACGTGTGGTTCCGACCAAGAGCCGAAGCACTCCCGGCCTAAAATTGCCCTCCAGCCCGGAGGAGAGACCAAGTCCGTTCCACTCAACGAATTGGAACCCACCAAGGTCGTACATTTGCGATCTTCCTTAGATCCTAAATAGGAACTCGAGCTCATCACCTTCCTCTGAGAAAATTCGGATGCGTTCGCCTGGGAACCATCCGACATGCCCGGAGTCCTAAGGGAGGTGATCGAGCATAGGCTAGTGGTTCGGCCTGATAAGAAACCAGTGCGACAAAAACTCAGACGATTTTCCCCAGAAAAGCAGGCGATCATCCGGGACGAGCTCGATAAGCTACTCAAGGCCGGCTTCAACAGAGAAGTCGAGCATTCAGAATGGCTGGCCAATCCAGTCATTGTCAGGAAGAAGGGGGGCAAGTGACGCATGTGCGTCGACCACACAGGTCTGAACGCCGCATGCCCAAAAGACAACTACCCGCTGCCTCGTATAGACCAGTTGGTCGATGCAACAGCGGAGTCCCAGATGATTAGCTTCCTGGATGCTTATTCGGGATACCATCAGATCAGCATATCACATGAAGACGAAGAGAAGACCTCCTTCATCACTCCGTTTGGTACATTCTGCTACACGACCATGTCATTCGGTCTCAGAAACACTGGAGCAACTTTTCAGCGCCTCATGCAGAAAACCTTTTCGGATCAAATAGGTCGGAACTTAGAGGTCTATGTGGACGACATAGTCGTCAAAAGCAAGCACTCTTCAAGTCATGTCACCGACCTTGAAGAAACATTTTGTAACCTCAACAAGCGTCGAATAAAGTTGAACCCAGAAAAATGCGTTTTCGGTGTAAAAGCCGGCAAAGTCCTCGGCTACATGGTCGGTCCACAGGGTATTGGAGCTAATCCAGAAAAAATCGAGGCCATCGAAAATATGAGGCCTCACACATGCGTAAAAGAAGTACAGGCCTTAACTGGTCGGATGGCCGCTCTGAGCCGCTTCATTTCACGATTAGGGGAGCGAGGGTTACCTTTCTTTAAAGCCCTGCGCAAGCACGATGGCTTCACCTGGACAGAAGAAGCTAACCGCTCGTTTGAGGAGCTAAAGCAGTGCCTGTCCATGTCACCCATCCTGGTCACCCCCAAGGCGGGAGTGACATTGCTGCTGTACTTAGCAGCAACCCGGCAAGCCGTAAGTGCGGTACTAGCGGTGGAAAGGGATGGGGTCCAACGACCTATCTATTATGTTAGTGAAGTACTGCACGGGCCAAGGGAGCGTTACCCTGAGGTTCAGAAGCTCTTGTACTCACTGCTCATAGCTTCCAAGAAGCTACGCCATTATTTCCAAGCCCACAAAATCGTGGTTCCAACCAGTTTCCCACTGAGGGAGATCCTGAGAAACCAAGACGCCAGTGGTCGCATAGCAAAGTGGGCCATGGAACTCGCCGAGTTTGACATACAATTCTCGGCTCGCACGGCGATCAAATCCCAGGTATTGGCAGACTTTGTCGTAGAATGGACAGCTCCGGCTCCACCAGCATATAAGCCTGCCAGATCCGAAGAGGATCGCTGGACCTTGTATTTCGATGGGTCCCGAGCGTACGAACGCTCAGGGGTTGGTGTCGTGTTGGTCTCCCCAAAGGGAGAACAGTTCCAGTACGCCATCCAGTTGCACTTCGCTGCGACCAACAACGCGGCAGAGTACGAAGGCCTCTTAGCCGGGCTACGAGCATGCAAATCGCTTGGAGTCCAATGACTTACTGTGAAGGGCGATTCATAGTTGGTCGTGAACCAGGTCAACAAGGAGTATCAGTGTTCCGATACCTCAATGGCGCTTTACCTGGTCGAAGTAAGGAAGATGGAGAAGTACTTCAAGAATTTTGAAGTACTCTACATTCCCAGGAAGGACAATACCCTGGCCGACCAACTATCAAAGGTCGGTTCCTCCCAAACTGCCGCTCCGGCGGGGATGCTCGTTGAGCACCTACACAAGCCCTCCATTCCCTCTGTAGAGGAGGCACCAGAGACCGGTGGTACGGTCTCTCTCCTCGAGCAAGGCGCAAGTTGGATGACGCCATTCGTCCAGTACCTCGCGCATGGGACACTGCCCGAGGAAGAAGCCGAGCGTTCCCGGCTTACAAGGCGATCTTCTCAGTACAGACTGATCGAAGGCGACCTATACCGCAAAGGTGCATTAGTAGTCCTCTCCAAATGTATCTCTCAGGAGGAGGGCCAGTACCTTCTTCGTGACATCCATGAAGGAATGTGCGGAGCTCATTCATCATTTCGAACTCTCGTGAGCAAAACCTTCCAGTTGGGTTACTATTGGCCAACGGCCTTGGCGGATGCCCGGTCGATCGTGACGACTTGCCGAGCATGCCAGTTTCATTCTCGCAAGGTCCATCAACCGGCATATACGCTCCAAACCATTCCACTTTCGTGGCCATTTTCGACCTGTGGTCTTGATATCCTCGGACCTTTTCCCCGAGGTCGGAAGGGCTGCAAATACTTGCTCGTGGCCATTGACACTTTCACGAAGTGGATAGAGGTCGAGCCCGTGTCAACCATCTGGGCCCAAGCGGCCAAGAGGTTCTTCCGGAACAATGTGGTAACACGGTTTGGAATACCCAACCGCCTCATCACAGACAACGGGACTCAGTTCACTAGTGAACTGTTCCAAGCTTACTGCGAGGAGGTTGGAACCAAGGTTTGCTTCGCCTCTGTGGCACATCCACAGAGCAATGGGGCAGCCGAACGAGCAAATGGGCAAATAATTCAAGGAATAAAAAAGAAGGGTCTTTAAGAACCTCAACCAGCACAAGCAGGGGTGGGTGGACGAGCTTCCTTCCGTCCTTTGGTCGATTCGCACCATGACAAGTCAGGCTACGGGTGAAACTCCATTCCAGCTCGTCTATGGTGTAGAGGCCATTTTGCCCACAGAAATTGTGCTGGGTTCCCCAAGGGTGCAACTGGTTGACTCCGTCGACCAAGAAATCAAGCGGCTTGTCGACCTAGACCTCGCAGAGGCAACACGAGAACGGGCGTTACTCCGATCCGCGGTTTACCTACAGGCACTTCGTAGGCACGCGGCCAAATCGGTTTAGCCAAGGACCCTGCAAGTTGGCTACCTGGTCTTACGCTGAATTCAGGACCTGTCGAAGGCCAACAAGCTAACCCCCAGATGGGAGGGACCTTACACGGTCGTATCCACCACACACCTGGGGGCTGTTCGCCTAGCAATGGAGGATGGATGAGTGCTCGCCAGCACCTGGAACATTGACCAGTTATGTAAGTTCTATGTTTAGGTATTTTCAATTCAAGCGTCTATTTTCTGCTATCAGCGTTGTTTCTAAGTAAAATCCGGTTCTTTCGCCGTACTGTCCCTCCCATTCTTTCTAAAAGATGTGTGAATTACAGCACTTGCCCGCTGGTAAGCTGACCAAGTCTTGCACATCGGCACACTTTTGCTCACATTCTCAAGGATCGAATGGGTAGGTCAAAGGCTAGAACGAACGCTTCACTCTAATTCTCTAAGTTCGGCAAACGAGCACAACCCACAATGCATGTGCACCAACCACTATGTCACCAAGCCCGAACGCCCGGGGGTTGTCTACATAAGCCGATTACCATCCGTGGTAGCCCTTCGCCGCATGACACGATCGCACACAGACGCCCTCGGGTTGGCCTCAGGCTCGGTTCCGACCTAGGCACGTTGGGCCAGCATGTGCATTGTCGGCGCAAGGCCCGTTTATCCCTAACCACGTGTGCAACTATGCTCACAAACTAGGGGCATGGCTTGGACGTGCGGGGAAAGATAGAGCCGTACGCGTATGTTTCTTTCGCTACTTAGCCCGTGCTCGTAACTCAGGTGCACGACACGTGCATAAGGGTGCTCGGCCGTGAGCGAAAGGTCACGCGTGAAATTTTTTCTAACTCTCCTATGAACAAACCCGTGCTCGCAACTCAGGTGCACGACCTTTGTCCATAGCGGGGGCTAGTAGAGATGAACAATTGTGTCTTTTTACGAAAAAACTACGGCTTTTAACCTCTTCTTCTCAAAGTGTATTCTCTCCTATTGTTGCTCCTTTATTCTACAGGACGACCTTCAACCATTTCAAAAGCATCCAGAACGAAGGCACGAAAAGGGAGGGGTACATCTATGGGTTGCCTCGACGCTCGGCCTGGAGGACGGCGTGCTCTTCCTTGATTGAATCAAGCTCGGCCTCGAGGTCCAGGACCTTCCTTCGAGCTGCGCGACCCTCGGCAGCACTCTCTCGGAGGCGTTGTACCTCCTTGAGTTAAGCATCTTCACGCTCCCGAGCTGCTTGCACGGCACGGCGCAGGTCGGGGACCTCCTGCCTCAGTTGCCTCAACTCTCCCTCGAGGTTGGCGCACTTGAGTTCCAAGGTGGCTTTCGCCATTTCGCTCTGGGAGAGTTGGTCCTGAAACTCGGTGCCAGACTTCTTCGCGAGGTCCAACTCCCTTTGGTCAGCTGCACGCGTTTCAGAAATCCGGCGCTCGAGGTCGGCGATCTTGACGTCCTGCTCGCTGTGATATCTCCAGTACTCCTCCGCAGAGACGGTAGAAGCGTAGATATCCTCCATGGCCTTGGCAGCGAACTACAAAGGAGAAGGCGCAAACCGCCTTAAAAACCCGGTCGTGGAAGAAAGGGCGAAGCACCAGTAGAAGGAAACTCACCAGAAGAGCCCGGCTGACCAACTTGTCTTGGAGCCGTTGGCGGTCAGTCGCGCCAGCCCGGAAGAATGGGTTAACCCAATCTTCCTCACCCTCGCCCCGAGCATGCGCTCCGCTCGGGCTGGGGGTGTGCTCCTCCCGAGCATCCGACGCGCCCGGTAAGGCGAGAGCGGCGTCCCGTTCCAAAACTTGCTCGCCTTGAGGATGCTCTTCCCTCAAGGTTTGCAATTCTTGGTGGTCCTCCCCTTGGGCAGGCCCCAAGGAAGGGCTTGGCTGGGGAAGCTCTTCCTCTGGCTCGGTCTCAGTGCCCGGGGGCTACGCCTCGGAGGTAGTCTCCCGAACGGTCTCCGGGCTAGGATCCGTGCTCGGATCTCCGGTCGAAGGCAGTTGGTCGAAGGCCACCACCTCCTGAGCCTCGGGACTTGCCTCCTGGGCTGCCTCCGTGCTCAGCGCCGCGCCAGTCCCCTCATAAGGGACCAGGGCCATGGTCTCAGGCCGCTCGACCCCCTAGGGACCCTGCTCCTCTTCAACCGGAGGAAGCTCAATGTGCTCTTGCTGGTGCTCGGTGGCCTCTGGGGAACCTGCCTGAGGTGGCTCCTCCAGGTCCTCGGACATCACCAAGTCGACAATACGCTCGAGCTCTGCATCAACTGCAGAGTGGGTAATCTCCTTAGCCATTTGCTGGAGGTCCAAAATCGAGAAGGGAACTATCACGCCCACGGAGTGGGGTTAGCTCGGAAACTTGAAAAAAGCGGAAAAAACAGAAGGACCGCACAAAGGTTACCTTCCCTCGGACGAGCATCCTCGTCTTCAGTCTCCTCACTGCGAACTATGGGAGACCTGCCCGCGGCGGCATCATAGGCTTCGGCGACAGCCTCGGCCCGCTCCTGGGCCGCGTCACTGGCCTTCGCCATCCTGGGGTCGACCGACTACATGTCGGTGCCCTCCAGGGTCAAGGTCGGGCGAACCGATGTGGAGCCCGCCGACCTTCGGCTCCTCCTGGAAAGAGGGACGATGTCTTCCTCCTCCTCCTCCTCGGCGGGGTCTTCGACCACTTGCGCAAGCCGAGCCTGGAGGATCTTGATCTGCTCCTCAAGTTGCTCCTTGCACGCGGTAGACTGGGCCGCTACCTCGGCTTTCTTCGCCTCCTCGGCCAACTGTTGCAGGCGAGTCATCAGCTCCGGCTTCTTCCTCTTGAAGTCGGCAAACCACCATTTGAGCTCCCTTACCTTCTTCCGATCGGCGTACTCCAAGTGGCGCTTGACCGGAGGCTTGGACAAGGCTTGGCGCTCGGAGCGCCTGGCGGGGGAGGCCGTGGAAGAAGGTCGGCTGCACTTGCTTGTCGTCTTCTTGCGCGCACCCCCGGTCGGGGTGTCACCTTGCCACATTGGCTCTACCTTTGCCATGGCAGGCTCAAGGGCGACCTTCTCCTGTGACCACGACAAAATAAGGCAAGCTCGGGACGGAATTCCCCGGGCGAAACACACAAAGGAACTTACCACATCGCCACGATCGAAAATGTTCTTGGGGAACTGGCGATCGGGCTTCAACTCCTTCTCCTTCGGGACGCCGAACATCCCGGCGACCCTCTCCTCGACCCAATCCATTCTCGGAGCTATAAGGCAAACAAGACGTAAGAGACCAGGCCTTGTTCGGCCCAAAGCGGATACCAACAGGGGACCAAGAGGCATACCTGCATCTGCCTCACGGGTGATGTCCTACCACCCAGTTATCTCGAAGAAGGGGTGCTCCCGTCTCCGCAGGGGAGACACCCGGTTGAAGACGAAGTCCCGAGCAACGTCCCGACCAGTGAGCCCCATCTGGGAGAGCTCACTGATGGACCTAAGGACCCGCTCCTCCTCAAGCTGCACGGGCGGGCACAGAGTCTCGATGGCCGGGGCGACCTCCCCGGTGTAGGTCAGTTGGCTTCCCTCCCCTTTTTTCTGGTAGAACCAAAGGTCGGCCCAGCTCGACACCGAATCCTTCAGAGAAAGGAGAGGGTAGTCGTATGGTCGACTGGTCCGAAGACGAAGGTAGATGCAGCCGGCGGGGCTGTTCCCACCGGTGCGGAAGGAGGAGTAAAAATGAAAAAATAGGCTGGCCGTGGGCATCACACCCACGTACGCCTCGCAGAGATGGGAGAAGATTGTCAGAGCGAGAATAGAATTTGGATTGAGGTTGGAAATCTCGCACTCGCAAAAGGCGAGCACGGAGACCAGGAACTCACTCTCGGGCAGGCGAAGCCCGTTGATGGCGAAGAGCTCACAGGAGACGATTTCTCCCTCCCGTGGGGCCGGTGCTTCGTCGCTGCCCAGCACTCAAGCAGTGTTCGGGTCGACGTAGCCTTCATCTACGAGCGCTTGGAGCCTCCTCCAGCTCATTTGGCTAACACCGAAACGCGCCATTGCAACAGGAAGTGGAGATAGCGAGAACGAGGGTTCTTGAGCGAGTTCGAGCAAAGTGCGAAGTGAGGTCACCTCCCGCATTGTTCGGGCTTAAAAAGTCAGTGAAAAGCTGCATTTAACGCCGCCGTAACCTTTCGCGAAGCGACGTTTGTCCGTTACGGTCGAAACTGCCCAGTAAATGCACGTTTCCTGAGAAACCACATGACCGTTACAGAGACGCTTCTCGAAGAAGGAACCGACGTGACCAATCGATCTTTTGCCCGAGCACAACGTCTTGGTCGCACGACGGGTCGGAAACTCGATCGTGGTTTAGTACGCCCGTCTACGATCGTGGTGTGCTCGGATGCTGCAGTAGAGCTTCGCTGCAAGGAACCAATCCCTCCTACGAGTCTTTTAGCCTCAAGGGGAAGCCCGGGCCAGGCAGTTCTCCACTTGAGCCTCGGGGGCTAGCTGTCGGGGATTGAACTATTTACCATAAAGACCATATTGCCCCAGCAGCCCAAAAGCCACCGACCATACAATACCCTCGGGGGATGCCCGAGGAGAGCGCCCGAGCAACCCAATGCTCGAGCAACGGGCATACACATCCACTTGCTAAGTACCGAATGCTTGCCTACGAGCACACCGGGCAGGTACGAGCAACCATGCTCGGATCGGCCTAGCGGATGCTTGGGTGGATGGACGGGGGGCTGGTCAAATCACCAGAAAGGGAAGTGGCAACAAATCCACCGAAGATCCAGGGAAGGTGCGCCAGAAATTCAAAACGAGGCGCGGTTCAAGGACTCCGGATCACGGGTGCGGAAGATATGGAAGCATGGCGTAATTATAGGGGGTAGTTACCATGTATACGACTTAGGACCTTGTATTTAAACCCTCCTTACCCCTGTGGAAAGGGAGAGAAAAAAAGAGTGTACGCAGCTTTACAGAACTCAAATCATATGCACTGGAGTAAGGTTATTATCTTCGTGGTGGGAGGCCCGAACTAGGATAAACACCGCGTGTCCCCGATCATCTGAGCATTACTCGGACGCTAACTTCCTTCTCGTGTGAAGGGCCCCTGTTGATCCCTCATTCAACAATTAAGCTCGGCGGAAGTCCGTTCTCCAATCGTCGACAAAAATGATGGCGAGCAGTTGGCTCGATGGATTTTAAAAATGTTGCTACAGTCAGTGGGACAGTATTGGACTAGTCACGAGGTGGATGTGAGTCCGATGTTCAGTTGATGATTAATGCCATGGTTAGTTTGGGTGCCTGGTTCGAGCAGGTACCAGATTGGTTTGTGGATTGTTGAATGGCTTGGTCTTTGGCAATATAATGTTAAACCCCCTTGAGCAAAGTAAATAACTTAAGTTTTCGCTCAACCACAAGTTGGGACCGGTCAGTTCAGTTGAATCGTTTCCCAATATAGCTCAATACATTGTTCGTCCCCTGGAAATACTTACATAGTGGTACCATTCTTGGAAGGAGAATGGGAAGCAGCATTCCCAGCAGGGGAGTGACTGATGGAGAGGCGGGAATGGACGTTAAGGCGTTATTCGTCGGTTCTCATAACGGTAGGTACCCACTTAGTATTGGAGCACGTCTCCTGCCTTGGCCAGTGGGGTCCCAAGAACAGTGGGTTCAAGGATCTATCGGGCAGGAACTACCATGAGGATGTTCAATCAAAAGGTTGTGATTATCTCAGCTGTCGGGACCCCGAATTTGCAAATCCGGACCCTCTGTGTATTCAGCACTAGTCCAGGAACGCGCTAGTGCACACAGTCTTAACATTGGTAAATATCACAATCATACCACTCGATACCAATAAAGTACTTTATTTAAATAACCAAACTGGTTACTTGACCTTATGGTCAAGTTACAAATATATGCCTGCATAAGGCTAAACTTATTAAAAGAGAAATAATAGCAAATGAAAATCAAATAAGGTAACATCATGGCGCCATCCAGTATACCACAGGCAATGGCCGGGCTCGCTTCCCTAAGTAGAGCGGATCTTCTTGGAGTTCCTCCTCCAAAGCCGGCGTAATCTCCTCTTCAAGCCCGATATTGTGTTGAGGCAAGGGGTGAGTACTTGGTACTCAAACAAGTCATGCAGAATGCAAGCTAATATACTATATGCATGGCTTGGTACAAAGGAATAGCTTGAGGTATATTTGCGGTAAAACAAAGATTTGACAAGTATCATAAATAGATTCGAAAGCGAGTAAATAAGTAAAGCATAAATAACTTTTCAAGAAGTTTAATAAACATTTTCCCCATCCTAAACCATATTTCCATCATCTTCATTACTAAACCAACCCAACTTTTCAAATCAAGTTATTTTTGAGAAAATCTAACCCTTATTTGTAATTCGAGCATTGTCCAAGATCGTGGACTCGGCTTATTTAAATAGATTCTACACTCTGCAGAGGTTATGCACTTTACCCACAAGATACAAATCAAACACCACAAAAGGCGAAGTTCAGTAACAAAGCCTTTCTAAGCCTCAAACAACACAGTGGTCCTTCCTGGTCAGGTGCTCTACCATCCCTTCCCTTAGCCAAGGCGAAAGTATGGGACCAACACACCGTTAGATGGGTATCTGGCCACACCACGATACGCCTCCCCGCATACAATCACACAAACGGTGTAATTGACACCTCGAGGCTCCACAAGCGAGTCCTTAGCGATCGAGTCAACTAGGGCCGCCCCATTCCGACCCATGTGGTTGCAAGTATGACCCGAGTTCAAAGCGCTTGCAAGGTTAAGTCCTTAGAGTGACCAGGGCAAGACTACGAAGAACCAAATCAACATTCCCAATGCCACAATGCCCACTGATTACTCTTGCCACATGCCGTAAAACTGTTTTATCAAACCCCGATTGATTACCATGCACCACGTGCCATCAACATCACATGATACTTTTCCAAAACAGGTTCAATATATCATTAAGTCAATATTAACATTTGATTGTCCAAAATCATGTCATGAGCACGTAGCGTGCCCAAGCGATATACTACAACGGTCAAAACCCATGTTGGCAATTTAATAATGTCCAACTAGTAAACCACAACTAGGGTGACAAAGGGTCATGGCACATACTTAAGTAATCAAGGTGTCATATAGCAAATTGGTATTTATCTAATCCCCATGTTTAAGCAAAGTATGTTTCTAATCGAACTAGCATGCAATAGTTTAAATCAAAATAGATTTCGAAATAGGATCAACATGGTCAAAGCACAACTTGCCTTCAAAAGTACTTTTCTTGGTCTTGAGTTGGATCACGAGTCAATACTTCTCCTTCGAATCCTTAGGCACTTCAACGTTACTGCAGTAAGCGTGCAAATAGCAAATACACGAATAAACAATAGGCAAAAACATCCCAAAACTCCAAATAAAATCCATAAACAGAGAGAACATAATTTTCGGATTTTTAGAAACTGAATCGCCAAATTTGGAGTTAAAGCATAAAAGTTATGATTTATTAAAGTTTAAATAATCAATTAAATAATATTACAGAGAAAAACTTTAGTCAAAAATTAAATAAAATTCATATTTAGGTAGATCTGAATTTTATACAAATTTAGAAATTTGAATCACTCAAATCGGAGTTGAAACGCATAAAAGTTATAAGCGTTTGAAGTTTGAATCTAAATTTGAATCAATATTTCGAATTAATAAATCATTTTCTTTTCGAAATTAATTGTATGCGTCAGCATGGACACGTGGCAGCCTCGATTGGTTGGTCGACGTCCACCGGTCCATGGACTCGGTCCACGCACGGCTCGGGTCCACGTGGACTCTGGCCCACGACTCCACGTGGATCGACATGTAGGCCCACTCGGTGAGCGTCGCCATGCGTCGCTAAGGCTCGACCAGTCTGCCGACAGGCGAGTCCACCGATGGCGTCATGGTGGCGCCACTGCATCGTCGACAGACGCGTGTCGGTCACAGCCCAAGGACCACGTGCCGTAGCGCGCCGGCTTTCGACGCTGGCGCTGTCGTGGCCGTTGGTTTGAAATCCACGGCCGATTGAGTTTTGGCCTCATGTGCTTGGGCGCGACGTGATCGATCGTGGGCGTTGGCTGATCTTGATCCAGCGGTCGAGATCCAATCTAACTCCGGGTGCGATTCTTGATACGGCCGCAACCTAAGCCGTTGGATCTAGATCCAACGATTGGGATTAGGTCTAGGATTTTCAACGGAAACTCACCGAGGTGACGCGGCACGATCTCGGGCCTTTGGATCTTGATCTGACGGTTGGGAGAGCTTCGCGGTCGGCGATGGCTTCCACGCTAGCTCCCGGCGGAGGGCAGACGACCTTGCCGACGGCGTTCGGCGCTCCGTGAAGTGAAGGGTCTCTTGGTTGCGTCTCGTCACGGTGGTTCCGGATGCAGGCTTCTTCTGGCAAGACGACGACGGCGCGAATCGAGCAAAAACCGCGGCGGCTCACTTCCTCCAACTCTGGCAGCTCGCGCGAAACGACGGCGGCTCAAAGTAGATGGCTCGGGAAAGCAGGTGTGCAAGGATGAGGGCAACTCGGGACGTCTCACGCTTTAAATAGCCTCGACGTTCAGCGCGGAACACGGAAACCTAGTTTCCCTCTACGGCGGCGGCGCGTGAGTCCGGCTTCGGTCTCGGCGAAGACGACGACGCTCGGCCCGTTCACGTGCGCGCGATCAACGCCATTATCAGACGGCGACGGATCCCGGCCGATACGGCTTCGAACCGTCTAAGACGGGCGGATCTCGGCCGTTGGATCTTGATCCAACGGGGGATTGATTAGGTTTAGGAGAGGTTCGGTCGAGTCACGTGGCTCGGGTCGGACTCAACTTCGAGTCGACTGACTCGGTGGATGAAACGAACTGGCAGTTGATTTTCCAGCGATTTAATATTTAAAATAATTCCCGATAATTCATTTAATTCATTAAAAATAGCAAAAGACTCTAAAAAATTCGGAAAACTCGGGAAAATATTTTGGATCATTTGGACTCAAATAAAATATTTCAACAAAATTTTATTTGCAAGATTAAATTCTTTAATTAATTCAAAATGGAATAAATTCAAATAAATTCCAAATAAATCCAAATAAATTCGAGAAAATTCCAAAAATTCACCAAAGTGCCAAATCACACATGAATTCAAGAAAGCAAAATTTTGGGTGTTACAAACCTCCCCCTTAATAGAATCGTCCACGAGATTCAGGGCTCACTACTGAGAATAGGTTTGGAAACTCTTTCTTCAAATCCTCTTCGGCTCCTAAGTCGCTTTCTTCATGGTTGCTCCATCGAACTCTACAAAAGCGGGTTGACTTGTTTCTAGTTTCTCGATCCATTGTGTCCAGAATCCTTACGGGATGCTCCTTATAAGTCAAGTCCTCTTGCAGCTCAATTAACTCTAGCGGTGTCTGCTCGGGAACTCTGAGGCACTTCTTCAATGGGACACATGGAATACATCATGCACTCGCCAACGACTTAGCGGGCAACTCCACTGTAGCAACTTCGCCTCTGCGACTCAAAATCTTAAATGGTCCAACATAGCGGTGCGAGTTTCCCTTTGGCATGGAACCTCTTAACTCCCGAGAGGCGTAACTCGAGGTATACAAAGTCTTACGTTCAAAACTCAAATCTCACGATTATTGTCGACATAACTCTTCTGGCGAGATTGGGCTATCTTCAACCTTTCCTAATCATAGCGACCGTTCTTCAGCCTCTTGAAGAATATCAGGCCCGTAAAGACCGCGTCGCCGGTCTCATTCCAATTCAATGGCGTCCGGCGTGGTCGACCATACAAAGGCCTCAAAAGGTGACATCGTAAACTAGCACGATAACTATTGTTGTAATCGAACTCAGATGGTAAACTCTTATCCCAGAGGTAGCATAAGCTAATGCACAAGCTCTCAACATATCCTCGTAATCTGGTTGACTCTTTTCGGTTTGTCCATCGTCTCGTGGATGATAGGCATCTTGAAGTTCAAACGGGTTCCCATGGCTTCATGCAACTTATTCCAAAACCTTGAGGTAAATTGGGTTCCTCTCGTCAGATACAATCCTCTTTGGCACTCCGTGCAAACAGACAATCCGATCATGTACAATTACGCTAATTTATCTCCAGAGTAAGTGGTCTTCACGGGGATAAAATGGGCTACTTTAGTCAAGCGATCCACTATAACCCATATGGAGTCATAACCTCCTTGAGTCTTCAAGAACCGGTAATGAAATCCATTCCGATTTCCTCCCACTTCCACTCGAGGTATTTTATTGATTGTAGCAATCTGGCTGGTCTCGATGCATTGCCTTGACTCTCTCGGCATACATCGCACAAGGCAACATGCTCGGCAACTTCACGTTTCATACTCGGCCACGAGAATCTCTCTTGAGATCCTCGATACATCTTCGGCGCTTCCAGGGATGGATTGAGTACTTGGAGTCATGGGCTTCCCTCCGTAATCGATTGCTTCAACTCCTTTTGTTAGGCACACAAATGCGATCCTTCATCCACAACGTGCCTTGCTCATCCAACTTGAAGTCCTGCCTTGCCTTCCTCCTTGATGAACTTAATCCGCTGATCTGTCATCATCCTTCGTCCCTTCTCGGATCTGCTCCTCCAGGGTAGGCTTTACTTCTAATGCGGCCAAGAATCCGCTAGGTACTACCTCAATCTTCATTTTTTCAAAATCCTCGCATAACTAAATCTGACTTGTGGCTAGCAACGCGTCACTCACGGTATGGCTTTTCCGACTCGGGGCATCGGCTACTTACGTTGGCCTTCCTGATGGTAATGGATTCCAACATTATAGTCTTTGATCAACTCTAACCATCTCCTCCGCCTCATATTCGATCCGATCAAGTGAATATGTACTTAAGGCTCTTATGATCAGATATACTTCACTTCGCTTTCCAATCGGATAGTGACGTCATATCTTCAAGGCATGCACTACGGCTGGCTAACTCTAAGTCATGTGTCGGTAATTCTCCTCATGCGTTCAATCGCTTTGACGCATAAGCGATTTACCTTCCGTTACGCATCGGCGACACATCCAAGCCCTTGGCGCGACAAGGCCACAATAAATATCAAGCTTTGAGCAACATCCTGTAGAACTAACGACGGCAGGCCGATGTCAATCGCTTCTTCAGCTCAAATCCTTTCTCACATTCTGGCGCCCATGCAAACTTCTTTTCCTTCCTCAAGAGCCATTTGCGTAAGAGGTTTCGAATTGTCGAGAAGCCTTCGATGAAAGCGGCGGTAGTATCCTGCCATTCAAGGAAACTCAGAATGGAGTCACGGTCTACGCCCCAATGTAACACCGCTTCTACTTTGCTTGGATCTACTGGCGACTCCTTCATGCGGTCATTACATGTCCAAGAAACTCCACCTTGTCCTTCCAAAAAATCACACTTGGCTTAACTTGGCGAAAAGTTGCTGCTCCTCACTTTTCTGAAAACTCGCCTCAAGTGTTCGGCATGTTCATCCTCCGCATCTTGAGTAGATTAGGATATCGCTCTATGAACACGGCGACAAACTTGTCCAAATATTCCATGAACACCTTATTCATCATATTCATGAAATAAGCCGCGCATTAAATGGCCCCAAGGACATAATCGTGAACTCGTAATGTCCATATCTTGACGAGAATGCAGTCTTGAATATCTTACGATCGGATCTTCAATCGATGGTATCCCGATCTCAGGTCGATCTTGGAGAAACTCCGCTCCTCTTATGATCAAACAAATCATCAATCCTGGTAGCGGATACTTATTCTTCACGGTGACTTCATTGAGTGCACGGTAGTCAATGCACATCCCGAAACTCCCGTCCTTCTTCTTGACAACAAAATCGTGCTCCCCACGCGATTTAACTCTCGATAAATCCTTTCTCCATTAACTCTTCTAATCAAGCTTTCTTCATCTCTACCAACTCTCGGTAGACATCCGATAGGGTCTCTTTGCTATCGGTCTTGTACCTGCATACAAGCTCTATTACAAATTCTATGTCCCTGTCACGGCATACCGGGTAGATCTTCTGGAAAAATATCGGGTACTCATTCCTTCTGGGACATCCTCCATCTTGATTGCCTTGGCACGTTAACCATCAACCTGTCCATCTCTAACCGGTGGCTTGAAATTCAACTTTCTTCCCACACGGCTCTCAATCGAGATAGTCCTTCGTCCACAATCAATACGGCCTTGTGCTGGATAACCAATCCATTCCCAATATAACGCTCTAAGGTCCCGGTCTCCAAAATTATAAGGTTGCTAGAACTCTATTCCACCTATCGCATATTCTCACCCGGAACATCCTACTTCCGCTCGAGTTCGGAACCAGGGGTTTGAACTAAAAGCATGCACTTAAGTCTTGCAATCCTCAAATCATTTCTAGTAGCAAAGCCTTGCGAAACAAACGAATGGCGAAGCTCGAGTCAAACAAAATCAAGCTGTAATCGAGTTAACCAACTTACCCAAGATCACGGCGTCGTAGCATTCAAAGGCATCTGCTGTGACATGGTT
The DNA here is from genome assembly GCA_036346355.1 of Rhipidocladum racemiflorum. Lineage (NCBI taxonomy): Eukaryota > Viridiplantae > Streptophyta > Magnoliopsida > Poales > Poaceae > Rhipidocladum > Rhipidocladum racemiflorum. The sequence goes on along the minus strand of CM070573.1, from coordinate 11,557,788 downwards.
GACTTCGGCCTCTCACCACGGTCTCAGGGTGTGGCTCTGATCGGCGTCCTAGCTGGGGTGGTTCCTAGATTGAAACGAACCCGGGTCGCCTCCTGCTTGTCTTCTTTGGACAAGCGGCAAAGAGTGTCCTGGCTCGTTCTGATTGTAGCGTCTCACTGTTCTTAGTATTTGCTCGGAGTAGTGTTTTCTAGCGGGCCGGGTCTCGTAGTTCTGATTAGCCAGGTCTTGTGTCTTTGAGGATGGTGTCCTTGTTGCACTCGTGGTTGGAATCGAAGAATTGATTTGGTGCAACTCTCAGCGCGTTCCACTGGCGTGATCCTTCTTTGTTGCATCCTGCGCTTCTGTTCTCATCCAGTTCCTTGCGCTTGTCCTCAAGAATAAGCGCCTTATTCACCAACTCTTGAAATCGGAAAGGTGTGGGTGATCAACCCTACTTGCAATCTGAGTTGAGTCCTTCACAAACGATGGATTTATACATGGCTCGCTACATCCTCAAAGATGCGTAGCGCAAGTGTATGAACTTGTTCGAGGTTCGGCCACCGGTGATTACCTTGCTTCGGTCTCTGAACTCCTCCTTCTTAAGGTCCATGATTCCTTGGCACGTGGTACTGGCTTGTCGAATGTACTGAACTCTTCCCAAGTGATATCTTGAGGGTTCTCTGCATAGCACTTAAGTTCTCCCACCATTCGTTGTTCCTTCCAGTGATGGGAAGCGAGAGTACCTTCTCATTTCCTATGCATTGAGCTATGTGTAGCTTCCTCTCGATTGATCTTAACCAATCATCCGGCCTCCAATGGATTGGCATTCCCAGAGAAAGTGGGTGGGTGAGTCCTCATGAACTCGACGACCTTGTATTACGGCGGTGGTCCCCGATTAACTTGATTAGCGATGGCTGAGCGAAAGGACGTCTTGCTGCATTTGTTGCATCATAGCATGCATCAACCGAGTCCGGCAGCAAGAAAAGCTCCGAAATTCTGCATATCAATCAAGGCGGTCTGGTGCTCCATCATTGGGGTTTTTCTGGGCGAGAACCACTCCCATTGCTTCCAAAGTTTCACGGGTATTCACCATTCGCCGATTTGCTCTAGGTTTAGAGATGAGAGGAAACAAGAATAGACAAGTAATATGGAACTTAGCGGGCGAAAAGGGGTAACTTTAAGGTCCAACTTTATTATTAATAACTTGGTATGCCATAATGCCTAAGGGCCTTGCAACATCTTGCACACTCAGCAAACAAAGCAAATCCAAATCGAGACTAACTCTGAGTCTAACGCCTAAAGGGTGACTCTTTCTTCTATGACGCTGATTTCGGCGAAGGAGTCTCACTATAGAACCTATGCTCACTCATCGAGAAACCTCCACGGGCACGTGCGGTCTTTGTGGCATAAGGCGCGAAACGATCGCCATGTCCAGCCGTATTTGTGTCCTCTGTGGTAGTCGAGCGAGGGTCCTCATCGAGATCCGACTCCTCCGATCTCGCTCGTAGCACAAAGTACCGGCTCTGGGTCTGGTCCGTACAAGGTCATCTCCAACCGCCAATCCTTCGCAAAAGGTGTGCCACATACTCTTGAGCTTCCCGCCATCTGTTTCTTCTCTGGCCGTGATCTCCTTGCGGGCCTTCAGCAGCTCCTTGCTTGTATTATCTAGTACATCCTCCTGGCGGCGACAAATCGTGCCAAGCTGTAAAGTGGCATCCTCATCCCGAATCGCCGGGTCAAGAAGGTTATCGCTGCAGCGGATGGTATCTTAACACCGCATTACTCCAACTCTCTGGCGAGATACGGGTAATGTGCCGCATTGCTCGCAAATCGTGATACTTCTTGGATACCCATCCGCATTGTAGATCTCTGGCAAGTGTATCGAGCGATTGTCGGCCCTTTTTCCTAGCGAGTACCTCAATCCTCACGTCACAAGCCTTGATCAATCCCGCTTGTCTGATCACTTCCACTTGGTATTGGGGCTTCTCAAAATCTCGAGAGTCTCAAGCATATGCCAAAGTTCGTGGGCGTGACCAACTCCTAGATCAACGTAGTTGAACTCTTTCCTCCATCTGTCACAAGAGTGCTTTACGTAAGAACTGGAATTTTAAATTGTGACAAGGTAAAGGGAAAATTTCAGCAAGAGACAAGAAAAGAGAGAAGGGATAAGTTTGAGATGTCATTTCTTGTCTTCACAAATTTTTAGCTTTAGAAAATAGGTTTTATCCTCACTATGACCATTCTAGCTAGGAGTTGAGCCTACAGTCAACCTGGCTCGATACCACCTCTGCCGGGACCCAGATTTGCAAATCCGGATCCTCTGTGTATTCAAGACTAGTCCCAGGATCAACGCTAGTGCACACAGCTTAACATTGGTACATATCACAATCATACCACTGATACCAATAAAGTACTTTATTTAAATAACCAATCTGGTTACTTGACCTTATGGTCAAGTTACAAATATATACCTCGCAAGGCGAAACTTATTAAAAGAGAAATAATAGCAATGAAAATCAAATAAGAGTAACATCGTGGCGCCATCCAGTATACCACAGTAACCGATCGGGCTCGCTTCCCTAAGTAGACGGATCTTCTTGGAGTTCCTCCTCCAAAGCCGGGCGTAATCTCCTCTTCAACCGATATTGTGTTGAGGCAAGGGTGAGTACTTGGTACTCAAAGACCAAGTCATGCAATGCAAGCTAATATACTATATGCATGGTTTGGTACAAAGGAATAGCTTGAGGTATATTTTGAAACAGCATTTGACAAGTATCATAAATAGATTCGAAAGCGTGAGAAATAAGTAAAGCATAAATAACTTTTTCAAGAAGTTTAATAAACATTTTCCCCATCTAAACCATATTTCCATCATCTTCATTACTAAACCAACCCAACTTTTCAAATCCAAGTTATTTTGAGAAAATCTAACCCTTGATTGTAATTCCGAGCATTGTCCAAGACTGAAGTGGACTCGGCTATTTAAATAGATTCTACACTCTGCAGAGGTTATGCACTTTACCACAAGATACTGAAATCAAACACCACAAAGCGAGTTCCTCAGAATAAAGCCTTTTAGAAGCCTCAAACAACACATTGGTCCTCTCCTTACGGTGCTCTACACCATCCCTTCCCTTTAGCCAAGGCGAGTATGGGACCAACACAGTTAGATGGGTATCCGCCCACGACCACGACACGCCCCGCATACAATCACACAAACGGTGTAATTGACACCTGAGGCTCCACAAGCGAGTCCTTAGCGATCGAGTCAACTAGGGCCGTCCCCATTCGACCATGTGGTTGCAAGTATGACCAGTTCAAAGGCTTGCAAGGTTAAGTCCTTAGAGTGACCAGGGCAAGACTACCCGAAGAACCAAATCAACATTCCCAATGCCACAACTGGCCCACTGATTACTCTTGCCACATGCCCTGGCCGAAATCGAAAAGCGTTTATCAAACCCGATTTGATTACCATGCACCACGTGCCATCAACATCACATGATACTTTTCCAAAACAGGTTCAATATATCATTAAGTCAATATTAACATTTGATTGTCCAAAATCATGTCATGAGCACGAGTCTAAGCAAAGTATACTACAACAGGTCTAAACCCATGTTGGCAATTTAATAATGTCCAACTAGGTAAACCACAACTAGGGTGACAAAGGGTCATGGCACATACTTAAGTAATCAAGGTGTCATATAGCAAATTGGTATTTATCTAATCCCATGTTTTAAGCAAAGTATGTTTCTAATCGAACTAGCATGCAATAGTTTAAATCAAAATAGATTCGAAATAGGATCAACATGGTCAAGCACAACTTGCCTTCAAAAAGTACTTGTTCTTGGTCTTGAGTTGGATCTGAGTCAATACTTCTCCTTCGAATCCTTCCCAAGACTTCACATCGTAAAAGCGTGCAAATAGCAAATACACGAATAAACAATAGGCAAAACATCCCAAAACTCCAAATAAAATCCATAAACAGAGAGAACATAATTTTGATTTTTAGAAAGCTAAGATCGTCAAATTTGGAGTTAAACGCAAAAAGTTATGATTTATTAAAGTTTAAATAATCAATTAAATAATATTACAGAGAAAAACTTTAGTCCAAAAATTAAATAAAATTCATATTTAGGTAGATCTGAATTTTATACAAATTTAGAAATTTGAATCACTCAAATTGAGTTGAAACGCAAAAAAGTTATAAGCGTTTGAAGTTTGAATCTAAATTTGAATCAATATTTCGAATTAATAAATCATTTTCTTTTCGGAAATTAATTATGGCGTCGGCAAAGATGGACACGTGGCAGCCCGATTGGTTGGTGGCGTCGGTGGCCATGGACTCGGTCCACGCCGGCCGGGTCACGTGGACTCGGTCCCACGACTCACGCGTGAGATCGACATGTGGGCGCTCGGGTGACGCGTCATCGCTAACGTCGTGAGGCTTCACCTGCGGTGGCGATTGGTCCCACCGATGACGCGTCATGGGTGGCGTCCGCAGATCTTGCCGCCGACACGCGGGCCTGCGTGTCGGTGATACCTGGCGTGGCGCGGCGGCTCGGCTACGACGCTGGCACACCGCGTGGCCGTTGGTTTGAAAATCCACGGTACCGGGATTGAGTTTGGCCTCATGTGCTTGGGCGCGTGATCGATCGTGGGCGTGGATCTTGATCCAACGGTCCCGATCCAATCCTAACTGATGCGATTCTTGATACGCGGCTGCGCCTAAGCGTTGGATCTAGATCCAGCGGTTGGGATTAGGAGTCTAGATTTTCAACGGAAACTCACCGAGGTGACGTGGGCACGATTCACGGGCCTTTGGATCTTGATCGGACGGCCGGAGAGCTCGCGGTCGGCTGATGGCTTCCCGGGCGGTGAGCTCACGGCCAGCGAGGCAGCGACGACCTTGCCGACGGCGTTCGCGCGCTCCGGCGAAGTGAAGGGTCTCTTGGTTGCGTCGTCACGGTGATTCGGATCAAGGCTTCTTCGGCGGAAAACTGACGGACGGCTACGGAATCGAGCAAAAACCATGGCGGCTACTTCCTCCAACTTCTGGCCCACGAGCTCGCCGCAAACGACGGCTCGGCGAGATGGCTCGGAAACGGTGTGCAAGGATGAGGGCAACCTCGGGGACGTCTCACGCTTTAAATAGCCTCGACGTTCGCCATGAACACGAAACCTAGTTTCCTCTGGCGCGGGCCGGAGTCTCGGCCATCTCGCCCGAAGACGACGGCGCTCGGCCCATCACGTGGCGCGATTAACGGCCACAAGATCGCAGCGATCGGATCCGGCCGGATACGGCCGAGCGTGACGGCGGATCTCGGTAGTTGGATCTTGATCCAACGGTTGGGATTGATTAGGTTTAGGAGTGGGTTGGTTCGAGTCCGCAGTCACGGGTCGGACTCGAACTTCGAGTCTGACTCGGGCTCGGTCGGATGAACAGTAACCGGCTCGGTTGATTTTCCAGCGATTTAATATTTAAAATAATTCCCAGTAATTCATTTAATTCATTAAAAATAGCAAAAGACTCAGAAAAATTCCAGAAAAATTCTGGAAAATATTTTGGATCATTTTGGACTCAAATAAAATATTTCCAACAAAATTTTATTTGCAAGATTAAATTCTTTAATTAATTCAAAATGGAATAAATTCAAATAAATTCCAAATAAATCCAAATAAATTCCAGAAAATTCCAAAAATTCACCAAAGTGCCAAATCACACATGAATTCAAGGAAAGCAAAATTTTGGGGTGTTACATCAGCCTGGCCGCATGCATTTAAGTTGCATGTGATTCGTACGTGGCATTAGCAGTCGTAGATATCTTGTGGGTAAAGTTGAGCAGCTCTATAGAGTCTAATAAATGGTATTCGAATACGCCGTGCTTTCGGTTAGTGAAGTTAAGTTTGAATTAGGGTGACTCCCGTAACCTAGCTCAAATAGACTTTGAAATTTTGAGAAATAGATGGCATGATGTGATAACTTTGTGAGCCCCCCAGTTACTATTATTTATAGCTTGTGTTTCAAATGTAAAATGATATTACAAATAAAATTGTATCCACAAATACTTAAGCCCTGTGCCAACCATTTGTTAATCCCTTGCATGTAGTATTCAATAATTTTTCGTGTGACTTGTTCAGTACGGTTGTGTACTCACCCTTACTTAACCCAACACTTTCAGAGCTCCAAGAAGCTAACGTTTACCAGGAGTTCATAGATGACGAGTTGGTTTGGTTTTAAGGTTGTAGTTTTTGCTCAGGTATGTCTGTGCGCTGTTTTGAATATAATCTATTGGGCCTCACTGCGTCCTTTGTGTAAAAACTTAGCCGTTAAACCTTATATTCTATAAAAAGAGTTGATATTCGTCCTTTGTCTGGTAATAAATGTTTGGTACTCGACAACTAATTTTTCTAAGTGACTGTCGTGATATTTAAACGTACTCCTGGAAAACCGGTCCGTCACAGCTTGTACACCTGTAACGTACTCCTGGAAAACCGGTCCGTCACAGCTTGTACTCCTGTGCGAACATGTCTCGTGTGGTCCATTGATTCATCCATGTCTAAGGTTACTAACCATTCATCTACTGTGAGATCATTTAAGGCAAGGACTGAACATCGGAAATTGCTCTCGGTCGGCCCAACACATTCAATACCACCGTACAACCAAACCCGGCCTCGGCTGAAATACAGTACTAGCAGACTAGCAGGAAGCAAACGACACAAACTGCGAGCTGTTCCATCTGATCCCCTCTTGACTTTTTGTAAAGCACGATACCACAAGTCCACAACAAAAGCCTTCAAAAAAAAGAAAAAAAAACCTTGTGCACTACAATACTGGAGAAAGTCCTCCCAATACCACGAGAGCCTCCCTCTACACGCGCAGCGTGGCTCCTTCCGTCATTCCGGGTGTGTTTGATTCCTGCAAACATTTCGTATGAGCCATCTGGCCAAATTTCTGAGTGGATCTGAGTTAAGTTGTTTGGTTGCTTATTTGTGCATCTCACGAGTCTGCATTAGAGAGAAGTCTAATTTTTGTGTTTTCTCTATCCTGTATGAGTGGGTGCAATTGCATCCACCTGGCCAGGATGAACAGGAAACCAAACATGTGTCTAACAGATACAGTTGCATCCACTTATGCGATTCAGGCATCATGCAGGCAACCAAACACACCCTCCGTGTACCCCTGGCAACTGTGCCACTAGAGCGCAACAAGCCATGTGCTATTGCGCTCGACGCCACATCCCATGTCGTTCGCTTCCTGTAGTTATTTGGCGTGACTTCTAAGGCTCTAGCGTCTCTTAGTACGGAAGATACTAGGTGTTACTCCCTCCAGTTTGATAATAGATGTCGTTTTGGACATCGATACGGTCTTTAAAACACAACTTTGATCGCTAATTTTATTATAATATATTTATAAAACCCAATAAAATTATAATATTATGAAAGTACTTCTCGAGACAAGTCTACACATATAATTTTCATATATCCAATTTAAATATTTAAAAATATATCGATAATCAAAGTTTTAGAAGTTTGACCATCACTATGTCCAAAACGACATCTATTATCAAACTGAAGGGAGTATCTTTTAGGCCCTGTTTGGAAGCAAAGTTTTTCAATACCATGGTATTACAAAACCATGTCATGGAAATTGTTTTGGTATAAATACCATGGTATTACAAAACCATGGCATGAAAACTGTTTGGAAGCAAAATATTTTGCATGATGAAGTGATACCAAAAGCTCAAAACTCCATTATGAGTGGAGTTTTCAATACTCCAAAAATACCATGGTATTGGCAATACCATGGTTTTCAAAACAGAGTTTTTTTGTTGCTTCCAAACACCTTATAGCCAAAAATACTATGGTATTCTCCAAAACCATAGTTTTACCTAGAAACTATGAAAATACTTTGTTGCCAAACAGGTCCTTAGTCTTTCTATGGTGAAAAAGTGACTAGTTTTGCAAAAAATAAATAAATTGGGAAGTCATTTTTGCAAACAAAAGTGAAAGATAAGACCAGACGAGTGAACAGTTCACGCTGATCGTTTTCAATTCAAGAGTGGCGGTCTCTGCCGACTGCCGTAGCTGCATTGCCAATAATCCTTCTGTGAATAGGAGCATCTCACTTTCACAATTTTGACCTGCCTACTGTGCAAATAAATTCCAAGTCGCAATTCAGTGTGACTCAAAAATGCAACGAGGTATATGTATTGACAAACAAGCAATTGGCCGCTACAATGTCCAATACAATACAATAAACGATTGAAGGCTAGCTAGACAGGAGCTAGCGCATGAAGAATGACATAGCCGCAACAATCCCTAGGACAAAATAAATTCTTGCTGGTTAGCCAGGAGCTAACACATGCATGCATGACAAAATAACTTCACTGCTGCTGTTCGTCGTTGGACGGATGTTTGCAGGTTAGCGAGGGTCTAACGCGTGCACACACCTCACGACTTTATTATATTTATTTGGGGAGAGGCGAGGTCAACTAGTTATTGACCTGGATTCTCCCAGGGATATCAACAATCTGATGTGTTCTTCGGTTACTCGCAGAAGTCCAGGAATCCCATGTTTTCGTGGTTGTTGATCATTGAGATGCTCTTCTGGGTTCCAACAACACCTGAATTTTGAGGAAACAACAGCAAATCTTAAGAAAATTGTGGAAAATTGGTACTTAACCTTTCAGATAATCGTATGTAAAGCTATAGAAGTTAGCCAAGAAGGAATAACTTTGCAGGCAAATTTCATTTGAACTTGTTGAAACTTTACTTCCATGCCTGTTGCTTACAGCAATGATAACCAACACTAGCATCCTACTGAATGTTTTGTTTATGAGAGGTGCTTCTATGCTCTTCCTTTTAAAAGTTACACAACTATTAAAGCATGAATGAAGGGTAGATGGTGATTACTTACCCCTTCGCTTGCTTTAAGATTTGTACAACTTATACTAGAAGGAAGAGCATAGAAGCACCTCTCTTTGTTTATATGTTTTTTAAAGGAAAACCTGTGATCCATTGGCTGAATTTTAATTAGACTGATCAGCAATAAGTGATTTGTTAAATGAGGGAAGTAATGATCAATGAGTGTGTCAAATACGTACCCATGGTAAGAGCACTGGCGAAGATGACGGAAGAGAGGATGAACACAATCAGCGATGCTCTCTTGAGCACATGCACCAGCTTCCGGACCAAGCACTGCCCCCAGAATCCAGCCAACACGGAAACGCAGATTAGGTAGACAGCTGCAGGAGGAAAAGTGTAGGTTGTTAGGAAACAATTACTTTGGTAGGTAATGTTTGTGAAATTTCTAAACAGATTGGCAACCAATGATTTACCAAAAGGGATTGGGAATCTGTGCAGGAAGTAGAACTCCACCACAGAGAGGGATGAGGAGAACATCATCACAAATGTTGCTGTTGCACTTGCAACCTGGCAGACACAAATGACAGTTATTCTTAAGATTATTTCCCAAGCAAAAAGAAAAAGAAACATGGAATTCCAAAGATCCATAAGAGAAGTGATAAAATCTGACACTTCTTTTACATATTAAGAAACAAAGTTATTATTTTTCTTTACAATGATTTTGACTGCTTTCTATTGCACAATAAAGTGCTAACAAACACATGGATTGTGCTCCAACAGATTAAAATATAGATGAAACTGGTCCTTTTTTTTAGCTTGGGCCAAGTCTGGCCTATCACACCAGTTTCAGGAGTGGAAGTTGACGAGGATTATTGACGAGGTCAATACTTTACTCTCTGAAAAGTAGGCCCACTTAACAGTTATGTCTATAACCATGATTCAAAGGAAGCATTATCCACTTTAGTAGTGAACTGGTCGGAAGCTAATGGCATCTAGTTTAAACTAAGGGACGACCAGTCCTAGTTGATGACAACCAGTCATACAGTCTTGTTCTTTGCCTCTTGGGGAGGCTAGCTCCAATAACATCACATAAATGTACGACAACATGATTTCTCCTGATAACATGTGAAAATAAACTGCAACAGACAAAATTTTGACACAAAAATAATTCAAATACCTGAGGGATGCACCCAAGCTCAAGAAGAAGTGGGCCGAGAATGAACCCACCACCAGATCCGAGAAGACCGCCCACGGTACCGCCGAGAAGACCGCAGAAAGCGCAGAAGACGAGCTGTGTTGGTGACCACTCGATAGAGGCCTCACAGACACACTCCCAGTTCCCAATCATGCGTCGAGCACGGCTCTCACTGCACAGCTGCACGGCCTCCCACAGGAATACACTGACTGCAACTGGGACCTAAATCGATCAACAGTTCAACACACATGGTTAGATGGATGAAAAAGGTTGCAATTTGTAGTGTGCAACAGAATGAACACCCAACTTTCGATGTGCAAGAGAATGACAGTTTGGTGGAAGTTGTGAGGTGTTCAAAAAGTGTCGGATGGATGGTCCAAACATGTAGGCCTGACGAAGCTTTTTACATAGTCTGAAAAGACATGTAGGTCCGTGGCAAAGATATTTGCTCAAATATAGACAACCATAACTTGAAAAGGTTACTGTGACAGCTTAAGAGAAAGGGCCAGGCAGAAGCCAATTGTATTAATAAAAGCATATAACAGATCAAATATCAGTATCAATAAATGAGCAGTGGCAGGACGCAGAGTGATTTCTCACCTGCAGAATGTTGATCACCCAGTAGAAAGTGCTGCATGATTTCGAGTTATTCTGCATGTTAACAAAAACATACAGAAGTTAGTCACAGCTTTAAGCCAAAGGAGGCTAGGAAAGACCTATGTCTAAAGATAGAGTTGTCAGACAGGAACCTCGCTGGGCCACGAGGTAGTATTAAACACTGACAAAGAGGCTAACAAATGCACATGTGCTCAATAATTATTAATCCATGAACAGTAAGCTTACGCAAACTTATCCCAGTCAGTGTGCATTGCTATACTTATGGGAGAGAGGGTACCAATCCATGTCCTTTTTTTTGAGATGTCAATCAGGGTTAATTGATTAAAGGTTTTCGAATAGACAAACAGTGTAAATCACTGTACAGAACTATGGACGTATTGTATGTGAAATATGGATACCTTGAGGACTTGCAGAACCAAGAAAGATGACCAGACAGCCATTAGCACTATGATATTCTTCCACCTCAAATTGAACAGAAAAGTCTCCTGCAATAAAAAGAGAGCAGGTAATTGATCAGTTATTAGGGCGCATATGGACAAACTGCACTACCAACCTCCCTAAACCGTAAGTATATAAACCAAAGAATAATTGAACGGGCTTAGTTAACATTCCTCAACCAATCATGTTATTGCTTCAAAAGGTGGATCTAACAGTAAGTTCTTATAATATGATTGGGTCGCAAGCACTGCTGTTGCTTAGCACATCACAATATAAACTGACAGGAATTTGTGGCCTACCAGGGCAGACTTCTCCCTAGGCTGAGGCCGAGGCAGGAGGGGCTCTTCAAAACTAGGGTCAAGAACCACTGCAGTCATAACATGATAAAATGAGAAAATGACTATCGACTCTAGGTACGGTTAACTTGGATGATTTTTTTTTACCATCGCTTGCGGCACAGGCAGACTTGGCATGCTCTTCTCGCTCCCGCGTCTCCATCTGGAATCATTTTGGCGAGGGGAACAAAATTGAGATTATCAAAACACAGCAGCTCGACAGTGAACACGACAAATGTGACAAGAACCAACCAGGATCCTGGTCTCCTCCCTCCACATGAGAATTCCTTTGTAGAACGACCGCGAGGAAGTACCTGCAAGGGATCGATCACACCAAACACACATCTTTCTCAGTGATCTCACCAGACACACAAAGGAGGACACAGCACAAAAGTGTAAGCTTGCTCAACAACACATTTTGGCAGCATGCAAGCGCCAATCACACAAACCTATGAAGAGGATTATGATGAGGACGGTGATGAGCCAGTAGGGGAAGATGACACTGAGCTCGACTCCGATGGTGATCCCGAGCATGAGCATGGGCTGGAAGAGCAACGCGAGCTTGTAGTCGATGACGGGCGCCTCCTTGGTCGGGTGCGACACCTGCAGGTTGTACCATACCGACGACGCCGACGCCCCCATGATCATGCCTGCGCCAAAGGGAAACGAGCAATCACGTCTCAGCAAAACGATCCCTCCCGGATGCATCGGCGTCGGTATGCTTTGATGTGGATGAGCGGGAGCTTACATTTGGAGAGCGCGGCGGCGGACTTGGTGTCGAATCCGACGACGAGGTTGAGCATGGGCACGAAGATGCCGCCGCCCCCGACGCCTCCCACGGTGCCGAACGCCGAGCCGAAGAAGCCGACGACGGTGGCCACCACCACCCGCCAGTTGAGCGCGAGATCCTGAACCACGCCGATCCGAGAGGTCAGCACCAGACACAGACAGCACCAGACAGAGCAGCAATACAACTACACACGCGTGGGGAGGGGAGGCAAAAGAGCGAACGGCTTACAGGCCAGACGCGCGCTGAGCGCGAGGACAGTCGGAGGGCGCCATTCGGGGCGACGGCGGACGGCTCGGCGGGGGAGATGACAAAGCAGGCGAGGACCGCGGCGCCGGCTGCGCCGGCGGCGACGTAGGCGAGGAAGCCCCGCGTGCTACTCCTGTTGAGGTGGCCGTACAAGCCGGCGGCGGTGGAAGCGGCCGCCGCCATGCAGAAAGCGTGAGCACTTTTCGCAAAGAGGAAACAGTACTAGTATACCGGTGCTACGCGGCCAAACCAGGCGAGCGGGCGGAAATGCGGAGAGGAACTGGCGTGCCCTTGCCTCCGCCTCGCGCTATATAGGCGGGGGCGGGCCGGGCGGCGGAGGAAGGGGGACGCGGATGAGATCGTGGTCGGGGAGGGAATTAGGGAATTATTGAACGCTGCGGGCGTATACGGCTTACGGCATGCTCCAGCTGGTAACGCCGCCTTCCTTTGTCAGTCGCGACCGCGACGTCATGGAGTTATTTGGTAAGGCTGGCTGCCTGGGCTCCGTTAGCGCTACGTGGTCCACCTGGCTGCGTCGAGTTAATTTCTCGACGGGTCCAGCTCGCCAAATCACCGCGCGGTGATTATGCGTACGACAATCAATCAATCACCCGTGGGTCAAGAAAATCATAGAACAACAATAGGGGAGTATATCATGTGCAATCAAAGGTTTGGTGTAATTACCGTGCAATCAAACTAAAAAAGTTTTAAAAAATTTTAAAAAAAATCATGGATGTACATCTCAACTTACCCCATCTAAGTATAAAATTTCATGATCAAATTCGTCCTATGCTAGAAGTTACAAAAAAGACAAACTTTTGACAAACTTTTACAGTTCAAATGCACCCCAAACTTGTCTTTTTTGTAACTTTTAGCATAGGACGAATTTAATCATGAAATTTTATACTTAGATGGGGTAAGTTGAGATGTACATCCATGATTTTCTTCAATATTTTTTGAAACTTTTTTTAGTTTGATTGCACGGTGATTGCACCAAACCTTTGATTGCACAGGATATGCCCCCCAACAATACGGAGTATATAAGGCAGAGTTCTCTTTTTATTTTATTTTATTTATTTTATAAAGAGATGTCTAATATATAGAAAGGCAAACAGAAGATATATTAGGATTTATTCATCAACGGACAGAGTCTATCAAATTTGGACTAGGAGTATATCTGTTTTACAACACTACCCCTTAGACAAATTAATATCGTGTAATGCACATGTCTCGTTAAAGATTTTTTCCAAAAACCTAGTAGGAAAAAGGGATAGAGAAAAAAGCACATTGCATTTACACTTCGTGTTACACTAGTTACCTCATTACAAACCTTTATATAAGAAACTTCAGGGAAACTCACTAAGGAAAAGAGTACAACTTAAAATCTTCAAGATATAAAATATGATCTTCAAGATTATGCAAAAGGGGTCATGGTTCAGGGATTCACTCTCTTGAACCTCTAAATCGTCACATTTTAATGATGTTAATGCATTTTTGGAAAGTAGACTTTGGCAAAGATTTTCTAAATAAATATACTAGAGGCAATATGCTTCGTGATATTGCTCTTTACACAACACATTTGCATTTATGCAACACAAGCAACATTATCTTCATAGATAATGGTGGGAGTATCGACGGTACTAAGATCATATGATGTAACACTGGGTGTCCCGATCTTTCGATAAGAATGATAACTTTCGATTTGGGTGGAGACGACTTTGACGATCCGACTACAACGTACAACGACGATGCGCCTTAGCAATCGCTAAACCAACTCCAGAGGGTTATTGACCTTGCCGTGGGCACGATCAACCTGATCACGAAGATCTATTCCAGCAAGCAATCGAAGAACAAGCAAGAACAAGGCAAAAGCAATCTAAAATTGCAAATATAGATGAAGTATTGAAAAGTTGGGGTTCCGATACAAGGAGCTTGTTAGAAGTGTAGTTGAGCACGGCTAAAAGACTCAAAATAGTAGCAAAAGGCTAAACTATCAAATAACCAAAACCCACGTTAGGTAGGGGGACTACCTAGCGATCTATAGGAGAAATACGAGGCCAGAACCATGCTGGGGGCGTCCAAAACACATTCATGGCGAGAATAGGACTCGTATTCTAGTTTGTCTCGGATTTGGAAAGATGACCGAATTTGTTTGCATATTCCGTTATTGACTCGGTAGGAATTTGGAGGTGGGCGGGATCCGTTGGAAAGAGGGCGTCGAAACCTTTCAAACCAGTACTCATAGACCTCAAACACCCTTGTGGATCAAAAAGTTATGAGTCGTTTTAAGTTGGTGCTTTGTCCGGAGGCGAATCGAGTTGAAGTTGTGCACGGAAGAATTGGCTTCATGCTTGACTTTTGGGGAGTCCTTCTCCTTGGTTCCTAAGGACAATAAAATCATTACAAAGGATTAAATAGCATTCCATTCATTAAATTATTTGTATGCAACCCGAGAGCATTCACCTGGCAATTGAATTGGCGTCTTGAGCTCGAGTAATTGGCCCTTGTATTACATTGTTGATTTCAATTGGGTTTGTAGACATGGCCGTATCCATGGTAGTGATGTCCTCATCATCCTCCCTTCTTGCATTTGAGTCGTCCTCGACTCAAGCTCATCATCTTCTCCATGTATGGTTTCAAATCGGCAATGTTGAATGTGGGACTAACCCCAAAATCTCTTGAGGCAATTCAAGCTTATATGCATTATCATTAATCTTTGCCATTACTTTGAAAGGACCATCTGCTCGCGGCATCAACTTAGATTTTCTTAATTAGGAATCGATCTTTTTAGCAAAATGCAACCAAACTAAATCCCCAGGTTCAAAAGTTACATGCTTCCTTCCCTTACTACCAGCAAGTTTATATTTAGCATTCATCGCTCTATGTTTTCTTTAGTTGTCTCATGCATTTTCATAATCAAATCGGCCGTTGTTTAGCATCAAGATTCAATTTCTCAGAAGATGGAAGAGTAACAAATCAATTGGAGCATGAGGTACAAATCCATATACAATCTCAAAAGGACACATCTTAGTAGTAAAATGCATAGAAACGATTATAAGCAAACTCAATATGAGGCAAGCATTCTTCCCACAATTTAATGTTCTTTTTCAAAACAGCCCTAAGCATGGTAGATAAAGTTCGATTAACTGACCTCGGTTTGTCCATCGGTTTGGGGGATGACAAGTAGTAGAAAATAATAGTTTAGTCCCCCATGTAGCCCACAAAGTTCTCCAAAAGTGGCTTAAAAATTTTGTGTCTCGATCTGAAACTATTGTGTTTGGCACACCATGCAAGCGAACAATTTCACGAAAAGAATAAATCGGCAATGTTGGTAGCATCATCGCTTTTGTGACAAGGAATAAAGTGTGCCATCTTAGAAAATCTATCACAACAACAAAGATACTATCCTCCCCCTCTTTGTTCTAGGAAGTCCTAAAACAAAGTCCATAGAAATGTCTTCCCAAGGCACACTTCAAGGCAGGCGAGGCATGTATAAACCATGTGGATTAAGTCGTGACTTAGCTTTTTGACATGTAAACGCGGCGTGAAGCGTTCCCGTCTCGTCTCATCTTGAGCCAAAAGAAATGGCTAGCGAGTATGTCCTCCGTCTTCTTCACACCAAAGTGTCCCATCAACCCTCCTCCAAATAAGCTTCTGTGCAATAACAAGCGAACGAGAACTAGTGGAATGCATAGTTTGTTTGCTCTAAACACAAACCCATTATTGAGGACAAATTTGTTCCATGTTTTCCCTCTTTAAAATTGAGCAACACATCTTTAAAATCATTATCATGCACATATTGCTCTTTAATCGTTTCCAAACCAAAAATTTTGAAGTCAAGTTGTGAGAGCATGGTATATCTCTAGACAAGGCATCAAACAATGACATTATCCTTTCCCTTTTTGTGTTTGATGACATAAAGGAAATGACTCAATGAATTCAACCCACTTTGCATGTCTGATTCGAGTTTAGCTTGACTTCTAATATGTTTTAACGATTCATGATCGGAATGTATAACAAATTCCTTGGGCCATAAATAATGTTGCCATGTTTCTAAAGTTCGAACTAGCGCATATAACTCTTTATCATCGTAGAATAGTTCAAACTAGGCCCACTCAACTTCTCACTAAAATAAGCAACGAGTTTTCCTTCTTATGTGAGAACACCACCCAAACCAATTCCACTAGCATCACATTCTAGTTCAAAAGTCTTAGAAAAGTTTGGAAGTTGGAGTAAGGGTGCATGTGTTAACTTAGCTTCGAGAACATTGAAGGCATCTTCTGTGACTTGCCCCAAACAAAGAGCACACACCCTTCTTGGTGAGTTCATTCAAAGTGCGGCGATTGTCTTTGAAGTCCTTCACAAAAGCGACGATAGAATCCGGCAAGTCTAGGAAACTCCACTTTTTGTGTGGCCAGTGTTAGAAGTCGGCCAACTCTGTATCGCTTCAACCTTGGCTTGATCAGCTTCAATTCCTGTGGAGTAACAACATAGCCAAGAGAAAAGAGACTGATCCGTGCAAAAGGTGCACTTATCAAGGTTACCAAATAAGCGTGCATCGCGTAAAGCATTAAAAACAACACGTAAATGTTCAAGATGGTCTTCTAAAGATTTCTTTGTGTAGATCAAGATATCATCAAAGTAAACCACCACAAATTTTCCAATGAAAGCACGTAAAACCTCGTTCATCAATCGCATAAAAGTGCTAGGTGCATTAGTTAATCCAAGCGGCATAACTAACCACTCATATAAGCCGAACTTAGTTTTAAATGCTGTTTTCCATTCATCTCCTAACTTCATGCGAATGCTGGTGGTACCCTCACTAAATCAACTTTAGAGAACATAGTAGAGCCGCCATAACTCATCAAGCATATCGTCTAACCTAGGAATAGGATGGCGATATCTAATGGTGATATTATTAATTGCTCTACAATCCACACACATACGCCATGTTCCATCTTTCTTAGGTACTAAAATGAGACGACACAAGAACTAAGAGATTCACGTCACGTACCCTTTATCAAGCAATTCTTGAACTTGGCGTTGTATCTCTTTAGTCTCTTGAGGTTAGTTACGTATGGCGCTTTCGGTTGGGCAAGGATGCCCACTGGAATGAGGTCAATTTGGTGCTCAATCCCTCTAATTGGCGGCACAGAGGGATGTCCTTTGGAAAGATAATCAGTGTATTCTGCAAAGGTTAGCGGCGAAAGGAGGCAAAGAAAGAGACATCTCCTCTAGTGAAAACAAAGTTTGTTTGCAAACGAGCATAGCAAGAATAACTACTTGTATCCAACTTCGTTCACATCAGATTTTGTTGCAAGAAAACATGCACCTTTCAATTTAATCTCATTTTTCTTATCACCATCAGAGTTAGATTCTTTCTTTTGATTTTGGTCAAACTCGCTTTGCGACAATCTGATTTTCACTATTAGTTCTCTCTCGATTTTCTCTTTGCTAGCTCTAAGCGATCTCATCTTTACAATGGCATCGGGCGACATTGGAGTAACACAATCTTCTTTTCTTTATGCATGAAAGAGTATTGATTGGTTCTCTTAGTGATGTAAACAATTCTTATCATATTGCCAAGGTCTACCTAATAACATAGAGCATGCTTGCATAGAGTGCGACATCGCGAGTCAACATAATCATGATAAGAACCTAAGCGAAATGTACTCTTGCAGCGTGTTACCTTGAGCTTGCCGCTATTGTTGAACCATTGAATGTAGTAGAAATTTGAGGTGTGGTCTAGTGGATAGTGCTAGCTTCTCCACCATGTCCATGCTTGCTAGATTATTGCAACTCCCACCATCAATGATTATTCGAATGGATCTTTCTTTGACGCCTTTAGTGTAAAACAAATTGTAGCGTTGATTTGGCTCGGAAATGCAGGGCAATCTGAGCACTAAGCACACGGTGCAATAATACTCAAATATTGATCGACATCGGCGCGCTCGCGTGCTCTTCTTCATGTTTTGAGTTTGGATCGCCGTTTTCATGTTCCGAAGCAAAGCATATGTTTCTTCATCAAGATCACTTGCAGAATCGTACTCGCCATCTTCGCGGGTTATTAACAGCGCTTGTTTGAACACTCCTTCATCATGTGGCCAAAACCCTTGCAGCGATGGCATTGAATATCTTTTGTGCGTCCGTTGAGGTGAGATCTTGACGAGCTTTTGGTAGGGGCTTGTGTGGCCTCGCGTCGGCGTTGATCGAGTCTTGAATTTGAAGTGGAGTCGTCATTTTGTTGTTGGAGGGTCGGGGTAGTGATACGGCTGGATGGGGCAGCGAGGGTGTCGCGGTGCCCATGTAGTAGCTCGTCCTGTAGAAAAGTTAGCTTTTGCCCTTGATTATCGACCACACTTCACGTTCAGCTTTACAAGCAAGATGGAATAAGCGAGTCATCGAATTATAATCCTTATAATCTAGAATGTCTGGATTTCTCGATTTAACCCACCTAGAAAGCGAGCCATAGAAGCTTCCTCATTCTCAATTAAGCCACAGCGCAACATGCCAATTTGTAATTCTTGGTAATATTCTTCCTTTGAATTCTTACCTTGGTGTAAGCTGCAATTTATTCAATAAATCTCTTCCATAGTATGAAGGAACAAATCACATGCCTCATTAGCAATTTTAATGCTTCCCAAGTGGTGGGTATATTATTTGGATGAGGCGACAATGTTCTCTCCACCAAATAGGCATAAATCGAGAGAATTCACTAGTGGCGGCCCTAACTCTTCTATTCTCGGGAAAATCATGGCATGCAAATTTTTGATCAACAAGTAATTCCCAACTAAGGTAACCATCAGGATCATATTTACCTTGAAAGGTGGCATATTGAAATTTACCTTATGGAAAACATCATCTCGTTCGTTCACTGGGTGCGTGGAGGATCACGTCGAATACCTGGCGATTGAAGCGTGGCCAAGCGATGGTCACGATTGTGTAAGTAATTGATGTTGTCTTCCTCCAAATCATTAATGTCGTCATATTGGTTCTCTTCGTTTTGTTCTTCTAAGTGGCTGGATGCCTCTCGTGGAGTGAAGTGTTGTTTGGATGACGGTGGCGGATTGGAAGCCCAGATGCAGCAGCTGCAAAAGTATCAAGTCTAGCCAAAATAGTAGCAAGAGTAGTGTTAGCAATCCCTTGTGCGGCCTCGATGGATCTGAGGCGGTCCTCTTGCATCGACATCACGCTCATTAGTGAGTCGTACATCCTCGCTAAGACCCTCGGTGGTCTCCTCGTCATCCTCTCAAAGTGAGCAATGATGCCCTTTGTTCGTGGAGAGTGGTGCGATCTCTAAATCACTGACATGGTTAGTAGAAGACAAGGAAACAAAAACACAATTAAAATGTTCCTATCAACTACTAGGAGGTGGTGGCAAGTCTCTCAACACTCAAGCCTATGACCAAAGCTCTTACAAGTTCTTACCATCACGGCAGTGTTGCCGTAGTTGGCGTGGTCAAAAGTTCTCGAAAGCTTGGATAAGCGATTGCCAAGGGACCGAACAAAAGTGAGGTTGGATGTGGAGCTTGGATAGGCAATATTTATTTCCTATGCAATCTGATAAGTCTAGTTATCGTAATGATAAGTAATGATCCAAACTAGAATTCACAAGCCCTAGTTGCCGATCTCAAAGATATAAGTGAATTTGAAGGCAACACACACGCATAAGATAATGGCACTTATGCAATCAAGGAATGAGCTATAAAATATAAGTGATGCACCAAAAGCTCTATTGCATAAGTCGTAGAGAGAGCCTAACTTATTGCTTTGAGAAAGTAAAAGAGGCACAAGATTGCTCACTAATTAATAAATTGCACAATATAAAAAGTAACAAACACAAATTAGGGTTTTGCTCAATGTAGTGTGACCGGCCACAATTTTCTTTTTCTTTTCCTTTTTTTAGCCTTTTGGCTCTTTCTCTTTTCTTTTTTTTGGTGACTTTCGGCCAACACTAGTATGAACAAAGTTTTGGAATCCCTAACTTGGTGTCACAAGATAATATGATATGATAATGAAGATTGTGCAATGTATCAAGTAGAAGCGACCCTAAGCAATATCAACAAGCTAGTCTCAAATAGGATCAAAGTGTTCACAAAGGATGAATTGGTTCCCAAAGGTAGGTGTCTTTGATGTTTTTCTAGGGCAGCAAACTTGTCGCCTAGATTAATGTTTGAAGATCACCGATTTTGATTGGTTGACTATGGAAGGAATTGAAGCTTATATCCTCGACTTTCAATAGAGTGCAAGAACACAAAAATCAGAGATCGTATGTATGAAAGTTATGCTTGAAATACCAAAGTGGACAGAATTGAAGAATTGAAGCTCACGAAGGAAAGGAAAGATCGACAACTAAAACATGGACTCTAATGGATCAAAACCTAACAAAACTCACTAAAATAGCAGATTGAAACTAAAGGTTGAATTTTTGTGGAAGTAGTTTTCAATTTAGGACGAAAAAAACTAACCTAAAGGCACGATATTCTCACCGATCAAGCTGAAGCTCACGATACCACTTGATGTAACCTGGGTGTCCGATCTTTCGATGAGAATGATAACTTCGATTTGGGTGGAGAGCGACTTTGACGATCCGACTACAGCGTCTAACGACGATGCGCCTTAGCAATCGCTAAACCAACTCCAGAGGTTATTGACCTTGCGAGTGAGCACGATCAACCTTTGATCACGAAGATCTATTCAAAGCAATCGAAGAACAAGCAAGAACAAGGCAAAAGCAATCTAAAATTGCAAATATAGATGAAGTATTGAAAAGTTGGGGTTAGATACAAGGAGCATGTTAGTAAGGCCGTTGAGCGCGTCTAAAAGACTCAAAATAGTAGCAAAGGCTAAACTATCAAATAACCAAAACCCAGATTATTTTGGGGACTACCTAGCTATATATAGGAGAAATAAGAGGCCAAAACCATGCTTAGGGCGTCCAAAACACATTCATGGCGAGAATAGGACTCGTATTCCTAGTTTGTCTCGGATTTGGAAAGATGACCCGAATTTGTTTTGCATATTCCACGTTGACTCGGTAGGAATTTGGAGGTGGGGCGGATCCGTTGGAAAAGGGACGTCGAAACCTTTCAAACCAGTACTCATAGACCTCAAACACCCTTGTGGATCAAAAGTTATGGTCGTTTTAAGTTGGTGCTTTGTCCGGGAGGCCGAATCCGAGTTGAAGTTGTGCAGGAAGAAATTGGCTTCATGCTTGACTTTTGGGAGTCCTTCTCCTTGGTTCCTAAGGACAATAAAATCATTACAAGTTAAATAGCATTCCATTCATTAAATTATTTGTATGCAACCCGAGAGCATTCACCTGGCAATTGAATTGACGTGCGCGAGCTCGAGTAATTGGCCCTTGTATTACATTGTTGATTTCAATTGGGTTTGTAGACATGGCCGTATCCATGGTAGTGATGTCCTCATCATCATATGACTTCTGGATATGGTTAATCACACGTCTCAGCCAAACATACTCATATGAGGCTTCATATAAAGCTATAATATCTGAGTGGTTGATAGAAGTAGATACCAAGATCTCCTTGAAAGACTGCCAAGAAATGGCTGAACCACTTCAGAAAAACACAAAACCAATCTTATATTTGGCATTGTGTGGATCAGACAGATAGCCAACATCCATATATCCTACTATAGCTAAGTCTTGATTCTTTTCAAAAAATAATCCAAGATCTTATGTGATCGGATCGGATACGGTCGAATATCGTCCTATTCATATCCATATCCGTATTTTCTATCGAATACAGAATCGAATACGAATAGTATCGAATACAGAATCGAATACGAATTATACAGGATAATATCGGTTACGAATACAGATCGAATACGGATCGGAATCAACATGGATACGAATAATATTAGTCGGATATTTTAAAATCCAATTTCAGTTTTTTTCCAAAATCGGTCCAAATTTAAATTCAAAATTCCAAAAGAAATATATTGTATGTCTTTTTTTTTTGCCTTTTTATCCCTAGCTTGTCATACATGTGACTCTGTGAGTAACAATGTACCCCATTGCAATAATTGAACCAAATGATTTGCGGTGGCATATCTTTCTTGAATCCTAAGTAGCCCTCCTGAAACGCCACTTGCCAATTTCTGTACCACCTTTACCCAAATATCTCCAAATTAGCATCTAGCACACATGAACACATTATATCTTGTCATCCAATGTAGACCCAGTCTGCAAAGCGATGAAACATGTTAAATTGTTAATGTGTTATTCTGAAACGTGTTATTCGGATAATATCCGTATGTCATATTCGGATATTATCCGAACAAAAACTCGGATATTCCGTATCCATCGGATAATCAGTGTTCCATATCCGTATCCATGTAAATTATCTGTATCCATATCCTTATCCGAGAAATCAACTGGATATCTGTGAAACTATCCAAATCATCATCCAAATCAATTCGGTCGGTCGAAAAATATCCGTACTAGTTCCATCCCTAGGCTGGCTGCCTGGGCTCCGTTAGCGCTACGTGGTCCACCTGGCTGCGTCGAGTTAATTTCTCGACGGGTCCAGCTCGCCAAATCACCGCGCGGTGATTATGCGTACGATAATCAATCAATCACCCGTGGGTCAAGAAAATCATAGAACAACAATAGGGAGTATATAAGGCAGAGCTCTCTTTTTATTTTATTTATTTATTTTATAAAGAGATGTCTAATATATAGAAAGGCAAACGGAAGATATATTAGGATTTATTCATCAACGGATAGAGTCTATCAAATTTGGACTAGGAGTATATCTGTTTTACAACACTACCCCTTAGACAAATTAATATCGTGTAATGCACATGTCTCGTTAAAGACTTTTTCCAAAAACCTAGTAGGAAAAAGGGATAGAGAAAAAAGCACATTGCATTTACACTTCGTGTTACACTAGTTACATCATTACAAACCTTTATGTAAGAAACTTCAGGGAAACTCACTAAGGAAAAGAGTACAACTTAAAATCTTCAAGATATAAAATATGATCTTCAAGATCATGCAAAAGGGGTCATGGTTCAGGGATTCACTCTCTTGAACCTCTAAATCGTCACATTTTAATGATGTTAATGCATTTTTGGAAAGTAGACTTTGGCAAAGATTTTCTAAATAAATATACTAGAGGCAATATGCTTCGTGATATTACTCTTTACACAACACATTTGTATTTATGCAACACAAGCAACATTATCTTCATAGATAATGGTGGGAGTATCGACGGTACTAAGATCATATGACTTCTGGATATGGTTAATCACACATCTCAGCCAAACACACTCATATGAGGCTTCATATAAAGCTATAATCTCTGAGTGCTTGATAGAAGTAGATACCAAGATCTACTTGAAAGACTGCCAAGAAATGGCTGAACCACTTCAGAAAAACACAAAACCAATCTTATATTTGGCATTGTGTGGATCAGACAGATAGCCAACATCCATATATCATACTATAGCTAAATCTTGATTCTTTTCGAAAAATAATCCAAGATCTTATGTGATCGGATCGGATACGGTCGAATATCATCCTATTCATATCCATATCCGTATTTTTTATCGAATACAGAATCGAATACGAATTATACAGGATAATATCGGTTACGAATACAGATCGAATACGGATCGGAGTCAACATGGATACGAATAATATTAGTCGGATATTTTAAAATCCAATTTCAGTTTTTTTTCCAAAATCGGTCCAAATTTAAATTCAAAATTCCAAAAGAAATATATTTGTATGTCTTTTTTTTGCCTTTTTATCCCTAGCTTGTCATACATGTGACTCTGTGAGTAACAATGTACCCCATTGCAATAATTGAACCAAATGATTTGCAGCTGGCATATGCTGCTGAATCCTAAGTAGCCCTCCTGAAACGCCACTTGCCAATTTCTGTACCACCTTTACCCAAATATCTCCAAATTAGCATCTAGCACACATGAACACATTATATCTTGTCATCCAATGTAGACCCCAGTCTCTGAAACAGTGAAACATGTTAAATTGTTAATGTGTTATTCTGAAATTTGTTATTCGGATAATATCCGTATGTCATATTCGGATATTATCCGAACATAAACTCGGATATTCCGTATCCATTGGATAATCAGTGTTCCATATCCGTATCCGTATCCATGTAAATTATCTGTATCCATATCCTTATCCGAGAAATCAACTGGATATCTGTGAAACTATCCAAATCATCATCCAAATCAATTCGGTCGGTCGGTCGGTCGAAAAATATCCGTACCAGTTCCATCCCTAGGCTGGCTGCCTGGGCTCCGTTAGCGCTACGTGGTCCACCTGGCTGCGTCGAGTTAATTTCTCGACAGGTCCAGCTCGCCAAATCACCGCGCGGTGATTATGCGTACGACAATCAATCAATCACCCGTGGGTCAAGAAAATCATAGAACAACAATAGGGAGTATATAAGGCAGAGCTCTCTTTTTATTTTATTTATTTATTTTATAAAGAGATGTCTAATATATAGAAAGGCAAACGGAAGATATATTAGGATTTATTCATCAACGGATAGAGTCTATCAAATTTGGACTAGGAGTATATCTGTTTTACAACACTACCCCTTAGACAAATTAATATCGTGTAATGCACATGTCTCGTTAAAGACTTTTTCCAAAAACCTAGTGGGAAAAAGGGATAGAGAAAAAAGCACATTGCATTTACACTTCGTGTTACACTAGTTACATCATTACAAACTTTTATGTAAGAAACTTCAGGGAAACTCTCTAAGGAAAAGAGTACAACTTAAAATCTTCAAGATATAAAATATGATCTTCAAGATCATGCAAAAGGGGTCATGGTTCAGGGATTCACTCTCTTGAACCTCTAAATCGTCACATTTTAATGATGTTAATGCATTTTTGGAAAGTAGACTTTGGCAAAGATTTTCTAAATAAATATACTAGAGGCAATATGCTTCGTGATATTACTCTTTACACAACACATTTGCATTTGTGCAACACAAGCAACATTATCTTCATTGAGAATGGTGGGAGTATCGACGGTACTAAGATCATATGACTTCTAGATATGGTTAATCACACATCTCAGCCAAACACACTCATATGAGGCTTCATATAAAGCTATAATCTCTGAGTGGTTGATAGAAGTAGATACCAAGATCTACTTGAAAGACTGCCAAGAAATGGCTGAACCACTTCAGAAAAACACAAAACCAATCTTATATTTGGCATTGTGTGGATCAGACAGATAGCCAACATCCATATATCCTACTATAGCTAAGTCTTGATTCTTTTCGAAAAATAATCCAAGATCTTAAGTACCTTAGAGTTATATGAGTAAAGTTTTGACACTAGCCTAATGATTTCTGGTTAGGACTGCACTATTTCATACTAGCAAATTTACTGCGAATGCAATATCAGACAATGTGCAATTCGCAAGATACATAAGTATGAGACTTCATGTCTTAAGACTTTCTCATTTTTTATCCTTGGTCTGGAAAGTGTCTTTATCCGCTTCAAGGGATCTCATAACCATGGGAGTCTTTAAAGGATGAAATTTATCCATATTAAATCTTTTCAATACCTTCTTGGTATAGATCGACTGGTGTACAAAAATTTCTTTTAGGAAATATTCTAGCTACTGGCCTAAGCAATATACGGTTTTACCCAAAACTTTCACCTCAAACTTCGTTGTATGGTAAGCACTTGCTTCCACTATTTTCTCTGTGGTTCCGATGACATTTAGATCATCGACATATACTGAGATGACATAGAATCCATTCTGGGATTTCTTTATGAACTCACAGGGACAATATTCCTTCTTCAGGAGGAACTTATTAATTCGGTTGTACCATATTTCCCCCGACTGTTGTAATCTGTATATCGATCTCTTCAGTTTAATGCTATACATGTTGTGATTACTAGGATCCGGAATTTTAATTCCTTCAGGAATTCTCATACAAATATCCATATCTTGTGACCGTATAAGTATGCGATCACTACATCCATCAACCGCATTATTAAATTTAAGCCCGCTGCCATTGATATCAAATATCGGAACATTATTCCATTTATTACAGGAGAATAGGTTTCATCATAATTGACGCTAAGTCTCTGTGTGAACCCTTGTGCTACAAGCCTCGCTTTATATCTCACCACTTGGATATTCTCATTTCTCTTCCAGATGAAAAATCCATTTGATCTTACAGGGAACACTTTAGGAAATGTTAGGTCAATAGGACCAAAACTTTCCTCTTATTAAGTGAGCGCAGCCTTAATTGCTTCTTTCTTTTGACCCTATCTAAGCGCTTCTGGCACTCTGCCATAAACTTTGGTTCTGGATCCAGCTTTTAGCAATTCTTAAAGGCGAAATATGTCGACAATTGTAGTATTTCTTTTATACAATTCTCCTGCATCACTTCAGGGATATCTTTTCATTAATTTCTTTCAGTTACTCATGATTTCCCACAATAATGGAGTCTGAGTGTTCCGACTTCCCAACGTTAGATTATGCACGCAAATATACGCTGGGGTTATCATCTTCAGGGATATTACCATATCCTAGATGGCTCACTTTAGGGATTTTCTCAACATCAGGTTGAGTTTCTTCCATTGTCACGGGTAGTGTTCTCATTTGTTCGGTTCTCTACTTTTGCGGACATCTTCGTGAAATTGAGTCCTTTGCACCTGAAGGCCCCCCTCATTTTATCATGGGGGTCAAGAGTAGGTTCAATATCCTTCTAGGTATTTTCACTCTTTCATGTGCATATACTGTAGGTATATGAGATCTTTTCACTCCCTTATGATCAGTGAAGGCATTTGGCATATTTTTAACTTATTTGTTGCATATTTATTATCCCTCAAACTTCAAGTTCAATCTCTTTAGTGTGTGGATCTAAGTACTAGGCATTCTTTAATGTGATATTTATCTCCCCTTAATACCGAAAAATATCGTTAGTACAATCAGTGTACCGAGCCATGCACAGATCCCCTGTCATAGGATCTAGGTATTAAATAATTGATGGAGATTTATAACCTATATAGATCCGGTGAGGTTCCATGGTGGTACGCTGTGGTGTAGAGATTGGCATGTATACAATACGGTCAAATTTTTGCAGATGGAAAATACTTAATTCTTTTCTATGCACTATCTACAACGGAAAAATTTCATGATGTGCAGTTGATCTGAGTTGAATTAATGCTGCAGCATGCAGAACTGCATGGTCCTAACAGTTGATGGATAGCATACTATTCTACAAAAGTAGCCTAATAATAACTTTTATTCTTTTAATTTAATGACTATCTAAGGCCAATATAAGTGTGGATATGAGGTACAAGATGCTCAAATTTAATTCCCGGAGCCATACAATAATAATTAAATGCTTTTGAGGTAAACTCGTTAGCATCGTCCATTTGAATAGACTTGATCCTTTTGTTTGGAAAGGAGGATCTTAATAATTTGGGTAATCAATTTAGCAAATGCATGGTTCCTAATAGATAAGAAACATATGTGGGACCATCTAGTAGAAGCATCTTATTAGTACCATAAAGTATCTGAAAGGACCTGATATGGGCTGAATGTGTCAACAGATATCACATTGAATTTTTCCAGGAAATTTAGTTTTTCTTCCCTAATTTTTTTAGGTAAGAAAATCTAACTATGGCTTTCCTATAGCACAAATAGGGTATTAGAAATCTTCAGGTCTAGGAAAGTCTTTATGTTATGGCCAACAAAATTATTAATTATTCTTTTTATAATATTCAACTCAAGATAACAAAGTCGATTTGTTAGATCTTAAATATTTTTGGGTTTTTCATTGCAACATAAACTTTAGGTTTTATATGTGCATAGTATAACCGGAGGGAGTTTTTCAACTACACATTTATTACACCCATTAAATTTAGTCATGAGTAGGTATTCTGTACCATCCTCTTTCTCTGTCTGCTTATAAAAACCATTCAAACCAATGTCTTTAATACTTAAGAGAGTACGATTGGACCCAGCATATAATATGGCATTCTTCCAGTGCCAACTACGAGAGCATTGTTTCTGGCGATAGTCATAATATTTTCAATTCACTTAGTGTGGTACAACTGTCTTCTAGACATATTTCCTCCTTCGCCATTGAATTATACCTTGTTCTATATGAAAGTATGATTTAACAATCAGACAATTGTGGCATTAGGAACAGATTGTAGAATATAGAACAAACATAGCACAATTAATCAAATATATGGGGAACAGACATTTATTCAATTTTAAATAATAATCTCTCAACAGGAGCGTAGACCAAATATTCATTCAGGAACTAGGGCCAAACTGATGAGGAAACTTATAAGGAATGACATCGACTAGCAAAGTGAAGGAATACTTAGGAGACTAATCTAGATCTCCATATGAGTCGTATATGTCCTTTTGGGACTTCTTGAACTCAATAATTTCAAGATCCATGTCATCAAACTTTTCAGTGTCCATGTCAACAACAGGTTGAACGATAAAGCATGACACAATATTGTTTCCCTGGGCCTTATTGAGTTTTCAAGTGGATTGCATGTTAAGGTCTACCCCATGCTTCGAGATGCGATAGTTGCACAGCCAATGCCCAATGCATCCATACATAAAATAGGGTTCTTCAGGGTTTGCAGCCTTATTCAGCTGAATTTTACTTATGAAAACTCCCTGACCCTTTACTTTTACTTATCCACTATGAAGTGCCTGTTTTCCTATCTGATCTGCCATTCTTTCACTTATCTCCTTTATTCTTTTGGCCCTTTTTGCAACCATGACTATTGCTAGCTTGGTGAGCATTTGTATGTGCTTTAGGTATCGCATGACTCTCATTAGGAAGGATGTGATGATCCTTCACCAGGAGCTCATCATGCTTTTCTGCTTCTAGCAAAGTGCATATAAGCTCGAAGTACTTCTGGTACTTAGCATGACGATACAATTACAACAATATCCTCATATTGGGGTGGATGGTGCATTATGTCTTGTCGATCATTTTAACATTAATAACTTTTTGGTTACAGTATGTTAGTTTAGTGACAAGCTTATACATGGCAAAGTTATATGCTGCTATAGACTTTAAAATCCTGAAAACGCAAGAGGATCCATTCGTGTTGTGCTTTTGGCGACAGGACGGATCTTTGCTTGTAATATTTTTCCTTCAGGGAATTCAAAAGTATCAGCTGGTCCTCTTCCATCCAATATTCGGCCTTCCGATCTGTATGAAGATGGTGCCTCAGGAGGTGCAAACTCATACACATAGTGGCTTCGAAAAGAGTAGGGATACCAGTTTCAGGCTAAAAAAGGCAACTCTAAAAGTCGATCTGTCAAATTGATCTTAGTATTAATTACCCGGGTAATGTCATTGTTGCTGCCATTCAGGACAAGCTTAATAAATTCCCTCTTTGCGATGTCCAACATATCCTATTTCTATTTATGCAAATGACTTTTACTACTGGTAAAATCATTATATTGTATACTTACTCTTTGATCAGTAAAGCTTGGTTTATATCTATTCAGTAGATAATTACCTAACATTTTTCAAAACTTTCTTAGCATTTGTCATAATTTTGTGTTAATTATTAAGCAATTTTCAGAATTACTAAACAATATAAAAATAAATCCTAAGATAAATTAAACATGGAATAATCGTAAGAAAATAAATCCATAGACACAAGTCTCCCAATATGCTAACTAGAATCTTCTAAAAAATTTTCTAGCATTTTCTGTTAATTGTCAAGCAATTTTTAGAAATATAGAATAACAGAAAATAATTCCAATATACATAAAACATGGAATGGTTGCTAGCAAATAAATCCAAAACCATAATATTATCAATATGTCTTCCATAAATTTCCAATTTTTTTTGGCATTTTTCCCCACAATTTTTAGTTAATATTTAAGCAATTTTCATAATTACTTAATAACACAAAATTAAATTTCAGTAGATATTAAATATGACAGAATGCTAGAAAGATAAACCCAAGGGTATGGAACTTCCAATATGTGCTAAAACCAATTTTATCAAATTTTATGGAAGTCCATATACCTAGAAATTCAATTTCTAGTATTTAACATGAATTTTCAAAATTTATTAACTATTTTCACAATTACAAGGATCTTTAGGACCCTTAAAGAAAAATTTGCGCGTCGCCGGCGTACAGTGGGCTCAAGGCCGAGCAGCGGGCGTGGCCAACGCCATTATTAACAATTTTTTTATTGTTAATTTCTGTCTAATGACAATAGCAATAGCAACAAATGCCCTAATTTTTCCAATTAGATTAAATGAGTAATCTAGATAATTAGAAAAAATAATCTGTAGGATTAAAAATTGTTCAAGTACGATAAACTTACGGGCTTAGAACTTACATACAGCTTGCAACAGGTTTAATCGCTTGATATAGGATGAAATTCGAAGCAATATAGATTGATGTTGATAGAAAATCTTAATCGTCGTCCGCGAGCTTCATGCTCACAGCTAGGGGTGGAAATCGAGCCAAGTCGTCGTGTTTTCGAGCTTTTTTCAAAATTGATACAGTTTGATTTAATACAATTTTATTTACAATTTGGAAGTATTTTTAGAATCGAGCCAACGAGCCTAGGGGTGGCAATGGGGACCCGTTCCCCGATCCCCGGCGGGGAATTCCTCTATTAGGGGACGGGTATGGAAAAAAACCGTTCCCCGCGGGGATGGAAACGGGGAAAATTATCCCCCCGTCGGGGATGGCGGGGACAGGGATGGGGAATTTTTTTCCCCGCGGGGACCCGGTTGGGGACCCGAATTTAGTTTAGTCCAATTTAGTTGTTAGATTGCAAACATATTCTCTAGCCCATCATATTCACATTTTCATAAACGGGACAACATAATCTTCAATGAATGCATGCATTCTTTTTTCTTGCCTGTTGATATGATTTTAAAGTTAAAATGGCTATAAGAGCTCTTTTCTTGTGTGAAATTTTCGCGGGGATGGGTCCCCGACGGGGCCCCGATACCCGAACGGGGATGGGGACGGGGGGACTTTCTCCCCCGAGACGGGGAACGGGGACGGGGACGGGGAAAATTTCAAGTCGCGGGGACGGGGATGGGGAGGCACTCCCCGGCGGGGAATGCCCCCGTTGCCACCCCTAAACGAGCCGAGCCGAGCCGAGCCGAGCCAGATCAAAAACCAATTTCATTCAAAATTAACTCATTCAATGATTAATCAAAAAATAAGTGTAATTGGAGCAATTTTGAACCGAGCCAACGAGCCCCACAGACGAGCTTTTTTCCCGGCCCTACTCACAGCTCGCTCATCCAAAGCTTTGCTCTCTGAATTTCACCGTACGTGCCATGACCAGTGACTAAGCTGGGCTATTTGCGGTCACAGCATGCATGCAACCTGTTAATCACATAACTGGTAACTTCTTTTCGTTTTTTTTCCACGTTTTCATCGTTGTGGAAGAAACATCCGAGTACGTTAGTCCGACGACTTCCATCGGTCGTGGAACGGTCTCCTCCGTTTAGTGCTCGCCTTGTACTCTTGCTTTTGTTGTTAAGATATATCCAAACTCTTGGTTTTAGCAAGCGAATACTAAAACTACCACTGTGGGGTTATGTGTATAAATATATCACACAATTGTACAAGAGAATCAATCTACAATCAATAAAGCCAGAAAAGAGTTGATCTCTCTATATCCTATGTTCATCTATTTGTGATTATTCTTCGTCTATTGTTGATTGTCATTGTGATTGATCTACGACAATCGTCATTATTTTTTAACACATTATCGGTACGAAGCTCCCCGAGGCCGAATAAGATTTTTCTGCCTGGATGAATCTACACTGCATTAAATTTCGACCAATATCAAACGATTAATCTACTACAAGCCGTACATAAGTTTGAAGCATGTAAGTTAATCGCATATGAGCAATTTATTTTTAATCCTGCATATTAATTTCTCTAATTACCTAGATTAGTCATTCTTAATCGTTAATTAGAGACTAGATTAATCTAATTGCCAAAGTTAGGGCATTTGGTTACTGTTTATGAGAAAAAAGAAAATAGACCACTAGCCATGCCCCGCGCCGACCGCAATAGTGCTCCAACTGAGGATGGCCATCGCTACCATCAAAGCCCTACAACTCCGATGCCGCAAGTGCCATCGTCAGAGCTGCCATGCGTGCCCACTATTGCCGCTCCCGATGAGCAATGCGCCACGCCTGTCGTACCGTGCCGCCTCACGCTGCGCCTGACACACTACCCTCGCACGAGCCGACTCAATCGCAATCTAGATTTGCCGCACTTATCCTGCTACTTCATGTCCTTGTTAACTGTTGCCATGCTCCCACCATGCCCGTCGCCTAGATTGCTAACTACCCGAAGAGTCGACATTGTGCCGCAAGGGCGCACATCCACACCATGAGTGCTTGCCGCCACGAGTCCACCACATGGACCAGATGCCCGGATCTGAGCTCTGCGTGCTCCCCGCCGCTCCCACTGAGCTCGGATCCACCGTAGTCGAGCACTAGGGTTTCCCAAACCCTAGCGCTCGGACCATCCAATTTTTAGCCGAGCGGAATGGGTCGGACTGGATGTGTCCATGAAGATTAATAGGCTGAATGGCCCATTCAATTTCATCCCTAAGGCCACGTCATTTTTTTGTTTTAACCCCTAAAATTTTGGTTAATTATGTAATATTTTATGGCTGTGATAAATTTTATGAAAAAGCCCAAAGTTCCGTGTAATTACAAAAAATTATTAGGATAAATAAATTTTACATTCTGGACCCTAAAATAATCCCAAAAAATAGTTAATGAATTATGAAAATTTAAATTAAATCATAGAAACTGAATTTCTAGGTATATGGGCTTCCATAAATTGTTGAACCATAGACATAGCATACATTAAAAGCTCCATATCACTGGGTTTACTTTCCTAGAATAATTCCATGTTTATACATGTTGATAATTCATGGAAAATTATGAAAAACCTAGAAAAATTATTAGAAATTTTAGATAATTATCTATTGAATAGATATAGAACAATCATTCCTGATTCAAGACTAAGCATGCAACATATTAATTTTACTAGCAATAAAATTAATTTTTTCATGAATATAAGAAAGGATATGTTGGACGTCGCAAAATGGGAATTTGTTGAGCTTGCCCCATGTTGTAGCAATTACTTGACTTGGGCAATGGATGCTAAGATCAACTTGACAGCTTGATCTCTTAGAGCTATTGATCACTTAGTCTGAAATTGACACCCTAGTTCTTCCTGAAGACGCCAAGCCAAGTGTGTGGCTTTGCACTTTCTAAGGTATTATTTTCATGCAGACTTGAAGATTGAGTACTTGATAGAGGAGGACCTACTAACACTATAGAATTCCCTGAAGGATCACTATAACCAACAAAGATCCACCTTGCTAATAGAAGTGTAGCACTAATGACCTTCCTACACTTCCAAGACTATAAAATCGTGGCAGCATACTATTCTGTCATGCATAATCTTATCTCCAAATTGCGTTTCTATAACTAGAAAGTTATATATGCTGAAATGATAGGCAATACATTATGTACCTTCGACCCTGCATGAGAATATTACAGCAACAATACTGTCATACCAAATACTGGAAGTACTATGAGCTTATCTACACTTTGCTAGAAGTATGAAAGCATGATGAACTCCTGATAAAGAATCATTATATTTTTTTCCCAATAGGACACATGCAATGCCTAAAGTGCATGCCAATGCTCAACAGGCTAGCAATAGCCATGGCCATGTAAAAGGCCAAAGACACAAAGGGGGAAACGGAAGAATGGCGGAATACATAAAGGAAGAAGCAAGCATCAGTAAAGGTAAAGAACTAGGAAACTTTCATAAGCAAGACTTAGCCAACAAGGCTTCTTACCCTACACAACCCTAATTTAGGTGTGGATGCACTAGCCATTGGTCGCTCAATTGATGCACCCCGAAGTATTTTTCTAACATTTACATGAAATAACTAAAAAGTAAAAAAAACTAGGGGAATAATGTTGAGGCACACTTTACCGTTTAACCTATTGTTGATATGGACGCTGATAAGTATGATGATATGGTTCTTGATCCTACAGAGAAGTTCCAAAAGGATCTTCTCGGGTATGGAATTACTTTCATGTATGAAGATGATCTTCTTGGGTCTGATCTCAAAGAGTCCCAGAAGGACACCCATGACTTTATATGGGGACCTGAACAAGCCTCTTAAATATTCCTTCACTTTGCTAGTCAATGTCACATATTCCTTATGAGTCTCCTCATCAGTTTAGTCTTGAGAAAATCTACAATATGCCACTGAATAACAATATGATCTACAATATGTCACTAATTGTGTGTCTGACATATGGGGCCCGAGCCCACATGTCAGTGAGACATCAGTGACATATTGTACATATTAGAAGTTATTCAGTGTTATATAAGTGCTTGCTCCTTCAGTCTTAATTCCTGAATGAACATTGATCTACACTCATAATGAGCAATTATCATGTAAAGTTAAATAAATTGTTATTTCCCAGGATATTTGATTGATTGTGCTATGGTTGTTGTATATTTTGCAATATATTCCTGATGCAATAATTGCTTAATTGCTAAAACATACTTCTAAAATAGAACAAAGTATAATCCAATGGCGGAAGAGAAAATCTGTCCTGTAGATAGTTACAACACAAATTCAATTCTTAGGGGAACTAAATATTTATAGACTTTAACTGAGAAAACTGGAAATTTTATGACCATCACCGGAAGCGATGCCCTCATTGTTGGCACTGGAAGAGTCATCATAGTTCTTCCTATGGGTACTGGTATAATAATAGAGCATACTCTCTTGTATCATGAGCCCAACATACTATATTGTTTCAAAGACATCCATCTGAATGGTTTCGTCATGGAAACAAAAAATAAGGATAATACATATGATACCTACTCATGACTAAGTTGAAAGGGTGCTAGAAACACGTAGTTAAAAAAATTCCTTCATTCTCCTCAGGATTATATTATACATAAATAAAACCTAAGATTATGTTGCAATGAAGTCAATAATTAAAAATTAGAAATATTTAAGATCTGGCATGATCGACTTGGTGATTCTGGGTTGAACATGATGAGAAAAATCAATAACAATTGTGCTGGCCATAATATAAAAAACTACAAACTCCTTTAGATCTGCAGACTTCTTATACGTTGTTTGTGCTAAAGGGAAGCTCATAATTAGACCATCTCATCTAAAGGTTAGGGAAGAATTACCGAATTTCTTAGAGAGAATTCAAGGTGATATCTATAGACCTATCCAGCCCATGTTGGGTCTCTTTAGATATTTTATGGTCATGATAGATGCATCTACAAGATGGCACCATATCTACCTCTTATCTACTCGGAACTATGTTTTTGCTAAATTAATTGCTTAAATTATTAAGTTAAGAACATCCTTTCCAGATGAAAAGGATAATGTCTATTCGAATGGAAAATGCTAGTGAGTTTACCTCAAAGATATTTAGTGATTATTTTATGGCTCTGGGTATTAATATAGAAAATTCAGTACATCATGTCCGCACAAGAAATGTCATTATAGAGTCATTAATTAAAAGAATAAAATTATTGTTTGGTCACTCCTGCATAATTGTAGGCTACCCACCAGTAGTTGGGGCTACATAGTGCTATACGCCACTACATTAATTCAACTTAGACAAACTGCATATCATAATATTTCTACTTGTAGATAGTGCGAGGGAAAGAACCAAGTATTTCTCATCTTTAAAAATTTAACTGTGATGTATATGTGCCAATTTCACCACCACAATGTGTATCCATGGGCTCTCACAAGAAGTTGGGAATCTATGTAGTTTATGAAACTATATCAATTATTAAATACCTTGATTGGATGATAGGGAATGTATATACGGCTCAGTACGCTGATTGTATCTTTGATGAGGACAATTTTTCGGCATTAGTGGGAGAAATATACCACAGTAAATAATACCGGGAAATAGATTGAAATGTCACATGCATTCAGTCCTTAGGCCCACACACTAAATAATCTGAACTTCAAGTTTAAGGGATAATAAATTGCAACAAATAACTAATAATTTGCTAGACGCCTTCATTGATCATAAGGAAGTGATAAAATCTCATATATCTGTAGTAGACACACCGAAAAGAGTGATAATACCCTAGAAGAATATGAATCCACTCTTACCCCCTCATGATAAGAAGATGGGGAGATCTCCTGGCACACGAGACTTAATTCCGCGGAGACGTCCATAGAAATAGAGAACCGAATAAGACAAATCACTCTCCAATACAATGGAAGAAGCTCAACTTGATGTTCATAAAATCCGTGAAGTAAGCCATCTTTAAGATGGTAACCTTAACAAATATTTGCGTCCACAATCTGACGCTGGAAAGTTGGAACACTCAGACCCCATCGTTGCAGGAAATCTCGAGGAGTTGGAATAAATTAACGATGAAATCTCCACTAATTATGTGGATTTAGGAGAGTTGTATAAAAGAAAGACTACAGTTATTGACATATATTTTGTCTCAAAGATTGTTGAATCTCTTGATCTGGATTCAAAACCAAAGACCATGGTAGAGTGCTAGAAACGTTTATATTGGGTCAAACGGAAAGAATCAATTGAAGAACACTTGCGCTCTCTTAACAAAAGGAAAGTATTCGGTCACATTGACCGAACCCCTCTAAAGTGTTCCCTGTAGGACCCAAATGGGTTTTTATTTGGAGGAAATGAAAACAACTAGGTGGTGTGATATAAAGCGAGACTTGTAGCACAAGAGTTCACGCAGAGACCCAGCATTGATTACTTTCTTATAATAAGTGGAATAACGTTTTGATATTTAATATTAATGGCAGCTAGCTTGAACTTATCAACGCAGTTGATGGATGTAGTGAGTGCATACTTATATGCCACTGTATATATATATATATATATATATATATATATATATATATATAGGAAAATGGTTGCATACTCTTGGGAGTATGTACTCCCACTCTCAATATACTGCATAAATGATGTTATTATACTTCTTTATCCTTTTGAGTATACTCTAATACTAATTATAAGATACTCCAAAGTGAGTTTCACGAAAAATTTCATCAAAACCCACACTTTATAGCATAATTTGTTTATATACTCTTTTTATACATGAAAAACGGTATATACCTAGAAATAAATGGCTCCGATCAATTTTTTTCAACAATATCGCATTGTAGTATCTTAGAATTATTATTGGAGTATATTGAAAGTGATAAAAGAGTATAACACATTCGTTTAAGTGGTATACTGGATGTGGGAGTACGTACTCCCAAGAATCTGAAAAAAGGCTTCCTATATATATATATATATATATATATATATATATATATATATATATATATATATATGAGAGTCCCTGAAGGAGTTAAAATTCTGGATCCTAATAAAAGTAATCACAACATATATAACGTCAAACTGTAGAGATCATTATACAGATTAAAACAATCAGGGAGAATATGGTACAATCGACTTAATGAGATTCTCTTGAAGAAGGATTACTCTAATAATGATGATTGTCCTTGTGTGTTCATAAAGAAGTCTCAGAATGGATTCTCTATCATCTCAGTCTATGTCAATGATATTAATATAATCAGAACCATGGATGACATAATGGAAGCATGTTCTTACCTTATGAAGGAGTTTGAGATGAAAGATTAGGGTAAATCAAATATTGCTTAGGCCTGCAGCTAGAGCATTTCTCAAAAGGAGTTTTTTGTACACCAGTTTACCTACACCAAGAAGGTATTAGAAAATTTTAACATGGATAAATCTTATCCTTTGACGACCCCTATGGTAGCAAGATCCCTTGAAGTGGATAAAATCCCACTTAGACCTAGGATGGAAAATAAGAAAAACTTAGGACCTGAAGTTCCATACTTAAGTGTCATAGGAGCATTTGTGCATTTTGCGAATTGCACCAGGCTTGATATTGCATTTGCAATAAATTTGCTAACTAGATACAGTGCGGCCCCAACCAGAAAGGCATTGGGCTAGTGTTAAGACTTTACTCAAATACCTCCAAGGTACATAAGATCTTGGCTTATTTTACCGGAAGAACCAAGACTCAACCATGATGGGATATATGAATGCTAGTTATTTATATGATCTTCACAGTGCCAAATCTCATACTAGGTTTGTGTTTCTTTGTGGTGGTACAACCATTTATTGGCGGTCTTTGAAGCAGACAGTGGTAGCTATCTTTATCAATCACTCAGATATAATAGCATTATATGAAGTCATATGAATGCGTTTGGCTAAAATGTTTGATTAGCCATATGCAGAAGTCATGTGGTATTAACACCGTCAATACCCCAAAATTATCTATGAAGATAATGATGCTTGTGATGCACAAATGCAAATCGGTTATGTTAAGAGCAACACCACAAGCATATGGCCTCCAAATTTTTCTATCCTCGTGAACTCCAGGAGAGTGTGAGGTAAAGATCCTGCAAACTAAGTCATATAAAAATATGGCTGATTTATTCACTAAGTCTTTGCCAACATTCACTTTCTAAAGATGTGTTGGAATTGAAATGAGATGACTTAGAAATATGCATAGTTCAGAGGGAGGTAAATCCTTGAACCACAATGCTTAGTGTGATCATAAAGATACTACCATAATCTTTTCTCGACCTTTTTTAATGAGGTAACAAGTGTAACACAATATGCAGGTGCGATGTAATATTTTCTCGACCTTTTTTCCACTGGGCTTTTTGGAGGAGTTTTTTTGAGACGTATGTATTACATAGTATTCGTTCAAGGGGAGTGTTGAGATATAATCAGACTTTTTATCTTGGCTGCTGAGATATATATCCATGCTATTGGTTTTGGTATAAGAATTCCGAAACTATCACTAAATGGTTATGGGTACAAATATAGCACCATATTGTATAAAAAAAATCAATCTATAATGAATAAAGAGAGAAAAGAGTTGATCATCTACATCATGTGTTCATCTATTTGTGATTACTCTACCTCTCTACCTCTATTTTTTTATTGATATTACAATTGATCTACAACCGTTGTCATCGTTTGTCTACAGAGTCAATCCCGACGACTGTGGTCGATGAGGGGTAAAAGTACTGCAAATTTAGAAATGAAGGGCATACTGCACATGTGAATTAGCATTGCTAACTGGTGAGCACTGGGCCACTGGCCTTACTATTTTATGAAAATGATTGTCGTATACGGGTACACTAACCCTGATTACTTTACTGATAATATGAGCAGTGTTAGCTAGACTGCTTTGTCTTACTCCACTGTATAAAGAATCATCACACATGATTACATGAGTGCTACACCTATTGGTGTTGTGTATGCTTTTTTCGTGGCTTGCTCTTATGTACATGAGTACCAAGGAAAATAAAAGTTCAAGATGTGCTTAATTCGTGACTAGCTAGAGTCTACAGAACCATTTTATTGAGTTCACAGCCACAATATATCGTATTTAGTGAATAAAAATAAGCTATTTTCATAATTAAACAAGAAAAATAGATAATTAATCGAAAAATGGCCGATTAATCAAATTATATTGTTAATTAATCATTGAACTGCACTGATTGCACTCCATTAAACTATTCATGATGGTTTAGTCGTCGTCACCCATTAATTGGTTGAGTCGGCCATTTATCACGACAGTAATATGTAGTTGAATGGAATAATAATTTAATTTTTGAGCTTTTTTACCATACACTAAATTCAATATGTATTGTTCATTCTTTTCGATCTGATGGATCATATTAGCTCATATTTATTTATACTTTCTTCGGTAGTAGAGTAGTAGAAATACCCTCAATAATTCAATAAATAAATCCGATTTCCCCTATGGTTTATCTAGATTTGGTTGTACTGCGTCTCAGTCGACCATTCAATATTGATGCTGCAACAATGACCAACTTTCTGCGCGAAGAAGTCCCAGAAGGGCAAGATCCTGAGTACAAAAACAGCCGATCCTTTGGAGAGAGGTGCATCCTATGCTGCGCCGAAGACACCAAGATAAATCCTATCGGAATGACAAGGTTTTTATCCTTATTTTTCCAATTGAGTACCAGAGAGTTCCAGGTGGGTGATTTTTTCGGTTACAGAGAAACCGATATCTATCCATATCCATCTTTCATCCACCTAGCATCTGACAGCAATGAGATGCTTGAAGAAACTGTGGAATTATTCAAGGCATTTTTATCCCCAAGTATCCTCTCCGTCGGCCTTCACTCGAAAAATCGGACTTTTCATCTATCCTATGAGTTTATCATCCTTCGATGTACGCCTGGCAGCTCGGTTTTGGCCAAGTGATCCCAAGCTTCAGTCTCCTTAATCAGCTAAACCCCAGAGAGCGGTTTTGCAAGTCCTCCACTGCCAGCATAGTCTTGGGCACAACCGGCGATCTTGAACTGTAGTTTCTGCCTCGCTTCTTACTTCACAATCACCATCCAATTGCTTTCAGCGAGTGGTGGTCGGATATAAGTAACAACACTATTTCCAGAGGAGCTCACCATCTCTGCTATTGTGTCCGATTTCAATCCCTCTGATCTCCCAAGCATGAGAGAGCTAGCTTCCAATCAACGGTGCTGCGTGGATAGAAAAACATTCGGTGACAGTGGAGTAAGTGGCCTGAAGGGAAAAGGCGTGTGTATGGAACATTATATATAACATGATTCTTAATCCTGATTATTAAGGTATAATTAAACTCTCTCTCTATATATATATTGTCGAAGGTTAGGAATCGACAATAAACTTATATTCAGGTACCTTCGAGGATGCAGAGTCAACCAAGGAATCAACGACACACTATTTAGACAGGTTCGGGCCTCTTGGTCGAGTAATACCCAACTCCTGTGTGGATGTATTATGATGTTGCTGAGAACATATTACAAAACAGAGAGATCAAGCGTGCGTTACAATAGAGACTGCTTCTAAGGGGTAGCTAAGTTCTGGCCTAGGCGCTACTCTGCGAAGATTGTTCGTTGCAAGGTTCCAAATCTCGTTTTGAGTGAAATCTCGAAGGTGCCGGAAATCCAAAATTTCGGTGAGATTCGAAAATTTCGGACAAAATCTGGATGAATTACAAAAACCAAATTTCAAATCCGTTTTTTTTTCAACCGGGAAATCCGAGATCTCGGCCGAAATCACCGAGATCTCGGTCCACATTGAACCGACCCAAAAATGATTCAAAACATGTCAAAAAATTTTGAAATTTTTTTTGGGTGGTCTTGACACATCACTAATGTTTCCATAAAATTTTCAGATGATAATCAAGCATGAGGAATTTAAAAAAAATCTAAAAGTGCCATTGTTCTGATAAAAGGGTTGAACACCAAATTTCAACCGAATGGAAAATGGTGCAAACCACATTAGAAACTTCCGAAAATTTTTGTGAATGGTTCTAACATATTCATAATATTCTCATAAAATTTTGAGATGATGATCAAGCTTTAGGAATTTTAAAAAATTTAGTGCTACTAAAGACGAACCGACAAAATTCACCTGAATGAAAAATAGTACAAATCACTTTAGAAAATTTTGAAAATTTTTGTGAATGGTCCTAATACATCCATAATATTCCCATAAAATTTTTAGATGATCAATCTTGAAAAATTTTAAAAAATTTGGACAGTCATAACCAACAAATTGAACCGACCAAAAAATGGTCAGAAACATGTCAAAAAATTTTGATTTTTTTGTGGATGATCTTGACCCTAAATCCAATCAAATCCAATACACAGAATTTAAAATCCGACAAAAAATCATGAAATTTCGGCCGAAATCACCGAGATCTCGCCGAGAAATCCGAAATTTATTTTATTTTTTATTTTTTTTATTTTTTTTATCCGGATAGGATTTTTAATCTCGGAGAGGTCCGAAATTTGAATCCCTGGTTCGTTGTGCATATTGCTTGGATGGTGTATGCTTCAATCTGCCTTCTCCTGAGCGTCTACCCCCTCATTTATATGGTTGGGGGAGACTTCTTCTGAGTCGTAGTAGATGTGAAACATCCGATCGTACTCGATGAGGAGTCCTCCGTTTCGAAATCTGCGTGGTGTATCCAAACTTTCTTTATTTTTTAGCGTACTTGGGTTGGTTTCCTCGTAATGGGAACACGACCGAATCCTTCCCAAATGTGGAGATATTCCTTCTATGCATATCTTATCCCGTACAATTCAGGCCCGAGATATCGTTAGTTTCCTGATATGCAGGTCTCCGTGTATGGTACAGTATCCGAGTTTCCTGGGTGCGCATATATCTCATATTTAAATATTCGACATATATATATACCAAATCTATTTACTTTAAATTTTCACTATAAATATGCTTGCTTATTGTAAAAAAATTAATCCAATAAAAGATAAGAATTTTAACTTAGGCCATGTTTGGATGGGCTAAAACTAATTATTAGCTGGCTAATAGCTAGAGCTAATTGTTAGCCAGCTAATAATTAGTCCATCTAAAATTAGCCTAAGGCTGTTTGGATACATGACTAATGGTTAGGCTAATTTCTTAGAAAAGTCATGTCTGCCCCCCTCATAATAGGTGAGGAAATGAGGATAAGGCACG
The DNA here is from genome assembly GCA_036346355.1 of Rhipidocladum racemiflorum. Taxonomy (NCBI): domain Eukaryota; kingdom Viridiplantae; phylum Streptophyta; class Magnoliopsida; order Poales; family Poaceae; genus Rhipidocladum; species Rhipidocladum racemiflorum. Next base: position 11,514,699 of record CM070573.1, on the reverse strand, counting down.
CGAGGTATTTAGGACTTTTCCTAGCGTGTTACATGCTATTAGCCCAAATTAGCTCCTCTCCACCAACTAATGGACTAATTGTTAGCTAAGGGGTTGGCTAAAAATTAGCCCACCTATTAGTCTTCCTGTTTGGATAGACTAGAACTAATTTTTAGCCAACTAACAATTAGTCCAGGGATCCAAACATGGCCTTACTATATTGTCATGCCACTTTCTAAACCAATAGTTCCACGGACGGATTAAGTTGATCAGAGAAAACAAAATAAAAGGCGGACGAGATTGATTTGTCCTCCTACTCCGAACGTTTGTTCGCCAAATAACATGACTTACACGAATTGGGGTCAAATCATCGTAATAATTGGAAAGGTTGGCCGGGAGTAGGTGATTGGAGCGAACGACATTGATCGCGTCATTCTTTTCTTCTTCTTTTTTTACTTTTATTCGAGGTTATTTCTCGGCTGATGCTTCGAAAGAAAAAAATGGTTCTATTTCGCGGCGGAGTACGTAGCTGCAACCTGCGAATTTTTTTTTTTTACCATATTAACCTCGTTGTAATTTTTTTTATGAACATGGCCTTTGTTCAGAAGTAATTCTAAAAATAATCCTCTTCACGAAGAGGAGACATTGCTTACGATGAGCACGCCGCTGCTGTCACTGTCAGTCCAGGTTAGATATAACAAAACGTTAAACGCATCCTAGCTAGAAATTAGTGGTACATGCCAACTATTTTGGACACTTCCCTCCGTCAAGATATATTCTGCTAGTGCCAACTCGGACCCAGCCTCCAATTTGATCTGACCTTGTAACTGATACCCACAGGCCACAACGCCATTGGCATAATTAATTATGCAGTCACTATTAATTATCACTAACTTTATATGTGGGACTTTTGTACTACTATACAAGTGCGATGGAGAGTGTGTCATGATCATGCTCGGTGTTGAAGGTTTGCTTCACGTGTAACCAAAGACATGTAAGTACCGATGAACGTGTTCTCACTCTGTTTAGCCGTAAAATTTTAGAATTGGATGCTGCTGTTATTGGATGATCTGTATATGTCGCTAAAATTGATTAAATGAAATTTGTCCCCAGAATTATACAGCACGAGGAGGTCGGATCCAATTTGGTCAGTAGCAGAGAAGAGATGAATCATAATTTAATTGCTTCCGTTTTCGGACAAATTGAAGACGTATGTCTGTCTTCTCTAGATCATTGCTAGCTAGCACTTCTCATTTCCTTTTTTATTAAGGGCATAATAAGCCAGTGATCGAACGTCTATTTTTCTTCGAAACATTTTTTTCTATATAGTAAAATATTTTTTTTCAATAAACAGTAAAAAAATCGGACCTCCGGTTTCAAGTTCTCTCCCTCTTTTATTAATGGCTAGCTAGATTCTCGCGTCATGATCATGCTCAGTTTTGAAGATGCACTCAATGTGTATGAGCTTGTCCGTATATACACTGAGATGGGTGTAAAATTAAGCAAATTGCTTCTGGGTCGAGAACCAAATATTACAGTTTTCAGCAGGGCGGAGTCGGCTCAGATTCATGCCTCAAGCTGGTCAATGGTCATACCTTCTATGATTAAGTAACAATTTTATTAAATTCTTTAAATATAATTTGTATAAATTTATTACGATAGGCCTTAGACTTAGGTTCTAGTGGTCGACCTGCCTCGAACCTGCTTCTCAGCACCAATCGTGGTCGCTGATGGCTGCCTCTCATAAAGCTACTTCTCACTCTCATTACAAGAGGACGTATTCGACTTCTCCTCTTCAAGAGGCTGCCTGACGACCTGGCCACAGATGAAGTCCACGTACGAACCGTGCTGGGTCCCACGGCTGTCCACGTCCCCCGACAGAGTGCCAACTGCCACCTCGAGCACACCGTCCGGATAAAATTCTCGTGGCGAATGCAAATAACCTTGCACATCACTGTTGATTGGGGAATTTCGCTTGCTCTGCACTCCGACGCCGAGTCCGACCAATTGGCAGCGTAACGTCACCTAGATGGATACTCCGACCAAATTTACAAAATATATTTTCGATTGATTTTATCTATAAATATAAAATATATTTTATATTTTAATATAACATTAGCGTGTTATGTTCTATATGCAAGATTCAGCAAAATAAAAGGTGAATTCAAAGTGCCAGGAGACACACTACGGCGCGGCGCGGTCGCTCGTCGCAAGTCACAGTCACGCGAATACGCGCGCGCGTGTGTGTTTAGCCAGTATTCACCCTATGCCATCCTCATGCCAAGTGTCGCATTAATCAAGAGGTGGCAAGGACTCCACCTTTTAAATTGCCCTTCCTCCACTCGGCTAGACAATATAGTACTAAATCATGCATGCTATGGAATTAAAGGAAATGGGCCACTCATGGGCCAATTTCTAACAATCTCCTACCAATTCCACAGCAAACAGCAAAAAGATAACAAAGATCACTGTACTCATGTGTTGTTAATATACCAATCTTTTCGTGTAAGTCCCGTACGGGTTGAACTTGCACTTAGATTAACAAGGTTCATCCTCTCACAGCTGTTGAATGGACTATGGCCCTGTTTGGCAGAGCTCCAGATCCCAGCTCCACCTTGGAGCTGAAACTTGTAGACTAAAATAAAGTTATTTAAGTTTATAATTTTTTTCTAAAATATTAACAAGATGACTCACCTAAACACTCTTAATATATCCACAGCTCCAGCTCCACGAATCTGGTGAAGCTAGTAATACCTAGCTCCACCAACTCCACGAATTTGGTGGAGCTGGAGCTCTGCCAAACACCCCCTATGTCTTGAATTCATAGCCTTTTGTTATCAGACTTTACTTGAAAATCACAATTGATACTAGGCTGCCAATAAACCACGCCTACACGGAGCTTTATATGGTCATGCTCCCGTATCTGCTCATGAGCTTTCTGGAGAATGCCTCATCCACGTGAACTGTGACCTCACAGTTATGCTCAAGTAGGTGTATTCATTATAGGTATCATGTAGGCTAATACCTTTTTCTCTCATTTTGACACTAGAATACATTAAGGCTTTAAGCCAACCTTCCATATAGTCGAGAGTACTTTGTCTATTAGGACACAGGTACAATTTAATAATATGTACTCTCTTGTTATAACATCAACTTGTTTTTCCCATTATCTAATTCACGGGATCTCCGATCAGGAAGATATAGGTTACCATTGTGTTGTAACTCAAATGGGCTTCATACTCATGTCCATAGACGCAATGAAAATAGTTTTCCTTGCAAGTCCTTTTGTAAAAGGATCTGCCAGATTTTTCTCAGTATGAATATAATTCACAGCAATTACTCCGGAGTTTCTCAATTTACTAACAGATTTAAGCATGTGCTTCACATGTCTGGAGGGCTTCATGTTATCCTTAGTACTCATAACCTTAGTCAACACTGTTTGGTTATCGCAGTACAATAGGATCGGCGGTACTGGTTTCTCAACCAATGGCAAGTCCAACAGTAGATCTCTAAGCCATTCAGCCTCAATAGTGGCTGTATCAAGTGCTACAAGTTCATCTTCCATGGTTGACCTCGTTAATATGGTCTGTTTGTAAGACCTCCATGAAACTGCAGCATCAGCTAATGTAAAAACATAACCACTTGTAGCTTTGATCTCATCCGCATCAGAGATCCAATTGGAATCACTATATCCTTATAATACAGATGGATATCCAGTGTAGTGAATTCCGTAAGATGTTGTGCCTCTCAAGTAGCGCAACACTCTTTCAAGTGCCTCCCAATGATCATCTCCCGGGGTAGATGTAAACCGGCTTAATTTACTCACATCAAATGAGATATCAGATCTTGTGGCACCAGCTAGATACATAAGGGACCCAATAATTTGTGAATATCTCAACTGATCTTTTCCCTAACCCTTGATTTTTCCGAAGCTTAACACTCAGATCATATAGTGTTGGGGAAATTCTGCAATTCTCAAAACCGAATAGGCTCAATATTTTCTCAGCATAATGAGATTGGTTCAAAGTGGTCTCATCCTCATTCTTGATCAATTTAATGTTCAGAATAACATCTGTCTCTTCCAAGTCTTTCATATCAAAACATCGAGATAAGAAAGTTTTGACCTCGTCAATTACAGCAGTGTTTGTCCCAAATATAAGTATATCATCAACATACAAACACAAAATCACACAAAATCACACATAATAACTGTTACAGCAGTGTGTGTCAATCTTTGGTTTGCTTTGTTGTGCTGATTTACATTCAAGAAATTTACATTCTTAGAATTAAATTGCTCACTTGCATATTTAGAATTGCAAATCTTGATTTAGACTTAGATTGTTGATGCACTTAGTGAGCCTAGTTGATTTAGGCTTTAATTATCAAAATCTTAGATTTACACTTTCGCCCATTATTTAGGTTTCGACATAGGCAATTATTAGAGCAAAGAATTTTTAAAACTGCATATTGAAAAGATGAGAAAGTTGCCTAGAGGGGGGGTGAATAGGCAATTTAAAATTTAAACTAAATTTGTCGCAGCGGAAAGAGTATCGGAACTTCCGGTATTGGATCGGAACTTCCGATATAATCGGAACTTCCGATTCCAGATCGGAATGTCCGATCGACTTTTTACACGGACGATTAATAACTGAAAGTAATAAACTTGAGAACAATCTAAGAACAATAAAACGACTGAATAAAGAGACAAGCTTAAGTAAAGAAGACAAAGACGCGGATTTGATCCCGGAGTTCGGATTCTTGAGGGAATCCTACGTCTCCGTTGAGGAAGCTCCAAAGAGCCGGGTCTTTTCCAACCCTTTCCTCCCAAACCTCGGTCACACTTGAGGCTTGGTTCCACTATTTGGTTCCTTTCCTTTCGGAGGCGGAGCCGGCCTTCACAAACTTTTCACGGCAACCCACAATCCTTGGGAGCTCGTGAGCAGCGCCTAGCCGTCTAGGAGTCCTTCAACCTCCAAGAGTAACAAATGCACGTTGATCAATCTTGGAGGAACACTCTAATGCTCAAGATGGAAGACACTTCCTTTTCACTCTAGCTCCAAATCTCACTTCTAGTCCTCACTCCTTGGATGATCTCTAAGATCAAAGAGGAGGGCTCAAAAGTAGACTAGAGAGGGCTCAATGTGCACTAGAGTTCTGCCAAATAGAGTGTGTAACCCTCAAATGAGAGAGGGGTGGGGTATTTATAGTTTCTTGCAAAAACTAGCCGTTATACTCCCACTCAGCTGCATATCGGAACTTCCGATATCAACATCGGAATATCCGATATGTACAAATAATCAGAACTCGAGCGCACTTTAGCTGTTACACAAGATGCATCGGAACTTCACATCGGAACTTCCGATGTTCCCAGAAATGCCCTTGACAAAATGCTTCTAAGTCCACATCGGACTATCCGATATCAACATCGGAACTTCCGACTTAATCATCGGAAAGTCCGATCAATATATCGGAATGTTCGATCAATCCAGAGAGCTCCCTTTTTCAGGTTAGAACACATCGGAACTTCCGATGTTAAATATCGGAACTTCCGATCTTTACAGAGAGCACCCTAGAAAGCTTTACAACGTATCGGAACTTCCGATCGTAAATATCGGAACTTCCGATACTTCTTCTACGCATCGGATTTGAAGCAAACATGCACATCGGAATGTCGGTCACATCGGAACTTCGATGTAATATCGGAATGTCCGACTTGAACTTAGATAAAACACATTCCGGTGCATGCACGAGGACTTAGAATCTCAAAAGATTTGAAGTAACATTCATCCGAGCATAGAGACTACTCTAGATCATCTACGATGCATCCTCTTAATAGTCACGGCATTCCTACGACACAAAGCATAGAAAAATTAAATTACGAAGCCGTTTTACTCGCTTGAATTCGTTTGAGGGTTTCCTTCGCATGTAGAGAATCTCACATTTACTCTTTTACCTGTTCACAAACTCATTGAAGACATTAGTCCTGTATAATCGTTTGTCATTAATCATCCAAAACCAATTTAGGGGCCTAGATGCACTTTCAATCTCCCCCTTTTTGGTGATTGATGACAACCCGATTAAAGCTTCTGAATAAAAGGATATTAATAGAATTTCGTATTGGTTTAGCTCCCCCTAAAGATGTGCAAAGGATAGGAAAACATCGCAAAAGCACAATTTTAAAAACAAATTTTGCAGGAGCTCCCCCAAAAACTGAGTATATAATGAAATAAGCACTTATGGAAGCTAAATATTGAATAACCATTAATATTAATTCATAGAGACAATCATCCAACGGAGCATAAGTAAAGCATACTATCAAGCGTAACAAGTCCCAAGTTCATATGATAACAAAGTTGGAAATGGAACTAATCGAAGGATGATAAAAGCGATAAAAGCTTTCTTTCTCTTCTCCCCCTTTGGCATCAAGCACCAGAAAGGAGAACAAGGAGAGAGAGAGAGAGAAAAGACTAGTCCGACTCCTCGGAAGCATCATCAGAGCCGGACTCCTCATCGTCCTCGGACTCATCCGAGGTCGCAGCGCTGGAGCAAAAGGATCTTCAACCTCCTCATCGCTCTCCTCATCCTCTGAACACTCGATTCGGATGCCTCACGAATGTCTTTTAGTCTTTTGGTGTTCTTCTTGTGCGTTCTTTGCATTGCCCTTGCAGGGACAAAGATGGACTTTAAGGCGCGGAGAATTGGAGAGGATGATCCTTTGGCGGCTGCAGCAGGAGGAGCTGTGGAGGAGGAGGTAGCAGCACCTCTAGTCGAAGCACGCCTAGCGGTGGTGGGGCCTTGATCGCCTACGATCTGCACTCCTGTGTGCTTGGTATCATACTCAAAATCTTTGGTGAGTAATGTGCTCAATCATATGCATGATGAATGGAGCATACCCAAAGCTTCTCTTCTGCTCATGAGCTGTCAAGCTGATCTCATTCAATATGAAATCAAAAAAAACAAAAGGACGATGTCCAACTCGAATTCTACTCGGCGAGTTCCTTGTATAAGGCGAGAATGTGAGGCGTCACCTTCCTTGGGAGCAGCGTCTTCTGAAAAGCCTGTTGAGACAGGCAAGAAACGACTTCATGCCTTTTGTGCTTCCTTCCTCAAAGTCTGCATCCTCATCATAAAAAAAATTCAGGTTGGAGGCACCGAGCGAGGCTTCATTGTGAATCTGATCTTTGTCACGGCAGTCAGCTTCGGTGAATCCAAGACAGCGAGCAAAATTGACATAGGAGATCTCATACCAAACTCCTTCGTCATCCAATGCAAGGTGGAGACTCGTCCCTGGAGATATACAAAGTGGAGTAGAGCGGCGATGATCTCAATATTCCAATCATCTTTGAAAACTCATTATTCTTTTAGTCCCAGTTCTTTCACAAGCTGCAATGACCTCTGTGAAAGTGGCATCATCAGGCGGCCATGTAATCCCAGTCAACCTTTGCATTAGAATGACTGGATTCTTCCTTGTCGAGAATGATAGATTCATAGAAATCTCTTTGAAAGAAGGTCCGCGATAGTCGATCGAAGGCGTATACGCCTGGGTTCTGCTCTCGGCCAGCGCACTTTGGCGGCTTTTCCTTTATAGCTCATGGGTTTCCTCTTGAGACGAGGATTCCTCTCTCGCTTGCTCGAGCCTTGGAATTCTGGAGTGCAGGCTGGTTGAGGTTGAGAAGCTCCTGCCCACGGCTTTGCCCTTCCTAGAAGGCAATGGCGCTCCTCGAGGTACATTCACTGCCTGCGAGCAGGAGGGTCGGATGGAGGGTCACGAATCTGGATGCCTGGTCCTCCACGCCTCCACCTCTTCCTCTACCATGACCCTTTTGGTTCTTGTTCTGTTGGAGTGCCTTGGCCTTTTGGAGCCCACCACTGCTGGAGTGCGGTGAAGTGAGCCACCTTGGTAGGGATCCATTGTTCTAAGGACAAGAGCGGAATCGATTAAGCTAATGAGAGAAACAAAGATTGGATTGATTTTCATTCATTGACATCGGAAGTTCGATTTCACATCGGAAGTTCCGACATGTGGTCGGAAGTTCCGATATTTTCGATCGGAATGTCCGATGTCTACGGATCTAGATCAACACAACGTTTTCTCAAAAACCAACCGATAGAAAGGAATGATATTTGACAGAATTGAACCAAAGGAATAGATGAACAAGTTCACCAAACGATTTCTCGAAAAAGACGCCCTAGATCCAAAAGGAAAGGATTGAGCCCTAGGGTTTACCTCGCGAAGAACACGGAGAAATCGCGGAGATGAGGGTCCTCTTCAAGATGCAATCCTTCCCAAGCAAAGATCGGAAGTTTCGAGAGGTCGGAAACTCCGATAACGGCACAAAGATGAAAAGGGAAGGAGAGGCTAAAGAGACACGAGGAAAAGGACAAGAGAAAATGAAAGTGCGGGCACTTAAGTGCGGAGCCCACATCGGATGTTCCGATAAAATATCGGAAGTTCCGATGTGGAACAATACCGACATCGGATAGTCCGATGATTGGATCGGATGTTCGATGTGCTGAATTTTCCAGCCAAGCGAGAAAGATACAAGGATTTTGAGTGAAGTCTGAAAACTCTGAGTCATATGAACTTAGGGAGGATCATTCCACTTGTCATCAGTAAGCATCCAAGCAATCAAAACTATGATTACAAGTGAATTGATCCGAGATTAAGATCCAACTAAAAGCTTTTGAAATTCACTCAATAACTTTTTCAATCATTTTATTTTGAAATTGAGCTAGTTAGCGGTAATCAATGAGTGCAATCTTTCAAGACACATTCCGATAGTCTAGGATGTTTAGCTCACTTCTAAGCTCGCAAAAGCGCTTCTCATCTAGAGGTTTGGTAAAGATATCACCAATTGTTTTTCGGTTCTCACATAGGTAATATCTATGTCTCCCTTGAGAGTGATCTCTAAGGAAGTGGTGTCGGATATCTATGTGCTTGGTCCGAGAGTGTTGAACGGGATTGTTGGCTATTTTGATCGCACTCTCATTGTCACATAAGAGTGGTACCTTTTTCATACAAAAACCAAAATCCTTCAAGGTTTGCCTCATCCATAACAATTGTGCACAACAACTTCCTGCGGCAATGTATTCGGCTTCGCGGTAGATAAAGCAACTGAATTTTGTTTCTTTGAGGACCAAGACACTAGTGATCTACCTAGAAATTGGCAAGTCCCCGAAGTGCTTTTTCTATCCACTTTGCAACCCGCATAATCGGCATCCGAATAACCAATCAAATCGAATTTTGATCCTTTAGGATACCAAAGCCCTAAACTAGGTGTGTGAACTAAATATCTAAGAATTCTTTTCACGGCTACTAGGTGGCACTCTCTCGGAGCGGCTTGAAATCTTGCACACATACAAACACTAAGCATAATATCAGGCCTAGATGCACAAAGGTAAAGCAATGAACCTATCATGGATCGATATACCTTTTGATCCACAGGGTTACCTTCTTCATTTAGACCAAGATGACCGTTAGTTGTCATTGGTGTATGAATTGGCTTGGCATTCTCCATGTCAAATTTCTTGAGCATATCTTTGATGTACTTTGTTTGACATAGAACGTCCCTTCCTTGAGTTGTTTGATTTGAAATCCAAGAAAGAATTTCAATTCACCCATCATTGACATCTCAAATCTCTTAGTCATCAACCTACTAAATTCTTCACAAAAGCTTTTATTAGTAGAACCAAATATAATGTCATCGACATATATTTGGCACACAAATAAGTCATTATCAACATATTTTGTGAAGAGAGTAGGATCGACTTTACCAATTTCGAAACCCTTTTTAATAAGAAAATCCTTAAGACATTCATACCATGCTCTAGGTGCTTGCTTAAGCCCGTGGCGCCTTATGGAGTTTGTATACATGAGTGGGGTTCTTGTGGTTCTCCATTCGGCGGTTGCTCAACATAGACTAATTCGGCGATTGGACCATTTAGGAAAGCACTCTTGACATCCATTTGATAAAGCTTGAAATCATGGTGAGTAGCAAATGCAACCAATATCTGAATTGATTCTAGTCTAGCAACGGGAGCATAAGTCTCACCAAAATCCAAACCTTCAATTTGAGTGAATCCTTGAGCTACCAACCGAGCTTTATTTCTTGTAACAACTCCGTTCTCGTCTTGTTTGTTGCGGAAGACCCATTTGGTTCCAATCACGTTTTGACTAGGCCTTTCCACTAGTGACCATACTTTGTTTCTAACAAAGTTGTTAAGCTCTTCATGCATAGCCATTATCCAATCCGGATCTCTTAGTGCATCTTCAACCTTCAAAGGTTCCAAAGTAGACACAAAGGAGTAAAATTCACAAAAGTTAGCTACTCTAGGCGTGTAGTTACTCCCTTTTGAATGTCTCAGAGAATGTTATCGACAGGGTGGTCTCTTTGGATACTTTGATGCACCCTCGGATGTGACATTTGAGAGACTTGTTGGATTGGTTAAAGGTCTTCATCTTGAGCATCCTCCACGAGTTTGCTTGTACTCACTTGAGGTATGCCTTGACTTTGAGTTGAAGTGGGAGGCTCCACTTGTGTAGATGAATTGTCTTGATCCACCTTTTCTTGCGGTCTCACTTCACCTATTGCCATCTTCTTGATTGCAATGCTTGGTTCTTCCTCATTTTCTAGCACATTTAAATCAACTTGCTCTACTTGAGAGCCGTTAGATTCATCAAATGTCACGTCTCTCGCTATTTCAACACAAAGGAAGTTTTGTTGAAAACACGATAAGCGTAGGCATTTGATCCATATCCTAGCAAGAAACCTTCATCGATCTTAGGAGCGAATTTGGAGTTCTTAGGCTTCTTGTTTAGGATAAAGCATTTACTACCAAAAACTACAAATATGAGATGTTTGGTTTGTTACCGTGAGGAGTTCAGTATGCCGTTTTCTTCAATATTTTGTGGAGATATAATCGGTTGATGGCATGACAAGCGGTGTTGACGGCTTCCGCCCAAAATTGATCGGAAACCTTGTATTCATCAAGCATTGTCCTTGCCATCTCGATTAAAGTCAGGTTCTTCCTTTCTACTACTCCATTTTGTTGAGGGAGTATGGAGCGGAGAACTCATGCTTGATCCCTTCTTCATCAAGGAATTCTTCGACTTGAGTATTCTTGAATTCGCTTCCATTATCGCTCGAATCTTCTTGATCTTCAACTCGAATTCATTTTGGGCTCTTCTCGCAAACTTCTTGATTATCCCTTGCGTCTCACTTTTCTCTTGCAAAAGAATACCCACGTGAAGCGAGAGAAATCATCAACAATAACTAAACCATACTTGTTACCTCCGATGCTTATATAAGCAACGGGTTAGAAGAGGTCCATGTGTAAAAGCTCCAATGGTTTTGTCGTTGTCATGATATTCTTCGCGGGATGACGCGCTCCAACTTGCTTTCGGCTTGACAGCGCTACAAATCCTATTTTCTCAAACTCAACATTCGTTAGTCCAATGATATGATCACCTTTTAGAAGCTTGTCGAGATTCCTCATGCCAACATGGGCTAGCGGCGATGCCACAACCACCCCATGCTAGACTTTGCCATTAAGCATGTTTGAAGTTTAGCGCTATTTGAGTTGAAATCAACCAAATAGAGCTTACCCTTCAAATATCCTTTAAAAGCAATTGAGGAATCGTCTCTTCTAAAGACGGTCACACTGACATTAGTAAATAGAGTTGTATCCCATCTCGCTTAAAGTTGCGACACGGATAGCAAATTGTAATTTAAGGATTTAACTAGAAGAACATTTGAAATGGAATGATCATTAGAAATAGCAATTTTACCTAATCCCATTACCTCACCTTTACCATTGTCACCGAACACAATATTTTCATATTGTGATCCTCTTCATCAAAAGATGAAAACATTCTCTTTTCTAGGTCATGTGGTTTGTGCAACCACTATCAAGCACCCAACTTGATCCACCGGAGGTATACTCCTACAAGATCACATTAGACTTTGCTTTTAGGTACCCAAATCCTTTTGGGTCCTTGCATGTTAGAGATCAAAACTTTTGGTACCCACACCTTCTTCTTGCTCTTTTCATTAGAGTTGTGGGCACCGACAAAATGAGCAATCACTTTACCACGGTGATTTCTCTTCAACATATAAGAAGCAAAGTGAATAGAATAAGATGCATGATGTTGAGGATGCTTCTTAGATTCTTGCCCGGTCTTGATGACATGTGTGGTGGTCAATGGTTGTTTGTCATTTCCTTTGACAAACTGGATGCATTCTTTACCTCTTACCACCACACGGTCATTTCTTTTGCATTCATTCTTATCATATCCAAGCCCTTCTTTATTTTTGTTTCCACCATTTATGGTCTTATATAAGGCATCCTTGGATTGATAGGTTTTCATGCAACCGCACCTTACCAAGGCACTTAGTCTCTCGTTTTAAGCTTTTTAATACTTGCATGAATTGGGAGTTAGTAGTGCAAGCATTAACATCAACATTGTAGCAACGAGAGCAACCATTGCTAGTGGAAGGAATAGATGTTACTTGTAAATCATCAATTGGAGAACTAATATCATTAAGAGATTCAATTTGCACTTCAAGAGCTTGGAGATTGTTTTCCAGACTTATTACATTCTCTTGAAGTGACTCATTTGAACCCTTAAGCATTTCAATTGAATTATTAGCCAAATCAAGCTTTTTGGTTAACAATTCAATAGTCTCCTTTTCTTTAGTGAGGACCTTCTCGAGAGCAAGAGTTTTCTTCTTTTCACAAATTAGCAACTCTTCTTGCTTCTCAAGAGTTTCCTCTTGACTATCTATTCTTTTCAATAGCTTATGAATCTTAGCAATAGCCGATTTGCTCAAATCACAAAATAGAGCATCATCATCATCATCACTCTCTAATTCACTATCACTACTAGGGGGTTTGGTTTTAGCCATTACCTTGCGCCCTTTGGCCATAAGACAAATAGGCGCGTCATAGTCGGAGTCGTTGTCGCTCAATTCCCCGAATAGCGACTTTGCTCGATGGAGTGGCTTCTATGGCGAGGTGGCGACTCCTTCATCATCGATGTCGAGTCGGAGTCGGAGTCGTTTGAATCCCATTCTTCTCCAATGTGAGCTCGCCCAGTACTTCTTCTTATGCGTCTTGTTCTTCTTGAGCGACTCATTCTTCTTGGTCTCATTTGGGTTGTTCTTCTTCTTTGAATGATCGGCGATGAAGTGTCCAACCTCACCGCACTCATAGCAAGCCCTCTTCGTTTCTTCTTCTCCTTGACTTGTCATTGAAGTTCTTCTTGTATTTGCTTGACCCGTCATATTTGAGGAACTTTTGAATTTTCTTACAAATAGAGCCAAGTCTTCTTCGTCTTCGCTCTCATCTTCCTCATCATCACTTGATGTTGATTCTTCCTTCTTACTTGCCTTCAAAGCAATTTGCTTCGGTCTTGAGCTCGAGCTTTGCTTGGCAAGGTTCTTCACTTCTTTTGCTTCTTCTTCCATGAGCTAATGTGAAAGAATCCTTCCGGAAAGCACATCATTTGGAGTGAGCCTCTTGAAGTCTTTCGCTCTCGTATAAGAGTTACGAGAGTCGAATTCCTTGGAGCAAAGGCTCTTAGCATCCTCTTCACCACGACATGCTCCGTCCATATCCTTGCTTCCAAGCCCTCTAATCTTGTTCACGAGGATCATCAAACGATCATACATTTGTTGAGGCGTCTCATCATCATTCATGACAAATCTCCCCAATTTTCCTTCAAGTAACTCAATTCTTGATTCCCTTACACTTGATGTTCCTTCATGAGCTACTTGGAGTGTGTCCCATATCTCTTTTGCTTCTTCTAGACCATCAACCTTGTTGAATTCTTCGGGACTCAAGGCTCCAAGCAAAACACTTGCGGCTTGAGCATTTCGGTGGATGTTACATTCTTGTTGCGGTGTAAGCTCCATGTCGTCTTCCCAGGCATGTCTAGACCTGTACACACAATCTTCCAAACACTAGGATGGAGAGACATCAAATGCATTTTCATCTTGTGCCTCCAAGCGGAATAGTACGTGCCATCGAAAAATGGTGCACGCCCGGAGGGCACAGTAATATAGGAATGCGAAGAAGAAGTATTTAATTTTTCGTAATTAAAAGGAATTTGAGCTCCCTGCGATGACGTTGAAGTGTCACCTTCCTTGGTCTTCGCAGGAGTTCCATGTCCGGCCTTTGGACTATCTTCTTCCCCCGACACGACAACCTTCAATCCGGTGTTGGCCATCACGTTCCTTCAAGCGGTTAGGCCTTCGAGAAGGTTTGGCTCTGATACCAATTGAAAAGATGAGAAAGTTGCCTAGAGGGGGGGTGAATAGGCAATTTAAAATTTAAACTAAATTTGTCGCAGCGGAAAGAGTATCGGAACTTCCGGTATTGGATCGGAACTTCCGATATAATCGGAACTTCCGATTCCAGATCGGAATGTCCGATCGACTTTTTACACGATTAATAACTGAAAGTAATAAACTTGAGAACAATCTAAGAACAATAAAACGACTGAATAAAGAGACAAGCTTAAGTAAAGAAGACAAAGACGCGGATTTGATCCCGGAGTTCGGATTCTTGAGGGAATCCTACGTCTCCGTTGAGGAAGCTCCAAAGAGCCGGGTCTTTTCCAACCCTTTCCTCCCAAACCTCGGTCACACTTGAGGCTTGGTTCCACTATTTGGTTCCTTTCCTTTCGGAGGCGGAGCCGGCCTTCACAAACTTTTCACGGCAACCCACAATCCTTGGGAGCTCGTGAACGACGCCTAGCCGTCTAGGGAGTCCTTCAACCTCCAAGAGTAACAAATGCACGTTGATCAATCTTGGAGGAACACTCTAATGCTCAAGATGGAAGACACTTCCTTTTCACTCTAGCTCCAAATCTCACTTCTAGTCCTCACTCCTTGGATGATCTCTAAGATCAAAGAGGAGGGCTCAAAAGTAGACTAGAGAGGGCTCAATGTGCACTAGAGTTACGCCAAATAGAGTGTGTAACCCTCAAATTAGAGATGGGTGGGGTATTTATAGTTTCTTGCAAAAACTAGCCTTTATACTCCCACTCAGATTCATATAGGAACTTCCGATATAAACATCTGAATATCCGATATGTAAAAATAATCGTAACTCGAGCGCACTTTAGTCGTTATTACACAAGATGCATCGGAACTTCCGATATCAACATCGGAACTTCCGATGTTCCCAGAAATGCCCTTGACAAAATGCTTCTAAGTCCACATCGGACTATCCGATATCAACATCGGAACTTCCGACTTAATCATCGGAAAGTCCGATCAATATATCGGAATGTTCGATCAATCCAGAGCTCCTTTTCAGGTTAGAACACATCGGAACTTCCGATGTTAAATATCGGAACTTCCGATCTTTACAGAGAGCACCCTAGAAAGCTTTACAACGTATCGGAACTTCCGATCGTAAATATCGGAACTTCCGATACTTCTTCTACGCATCGGACTGAAGCAAACATGCACATCGGAATGTCCGGTCACATCGGAACTTCCGATGTAATATCGGAATGTCCGACTTGAACTTAGATAAAACACATTCCGGTGCATGCACGAGGACTTAGAATCTCAAAAAGATTTGAAGTAACATTCATCTGAGCATAGAGACTACTCTAGATCATCTACGATGCATCCCTCTTAATAGTACGGCATTCCTACGACACAAAGCATAGAAAAATTAAATTACGAAGCCGTTTTACTCGCTTGAATTCGTTTGAGGGTTTCCTTCGCATGTAGAGAATCTCACATTTACTCTTTTACCTGTTCACAAACTCATTGAAGACATTAGTCCTGTATAATCGTTTGTCATTAATCATCCAAAACCAATTTAGGGGCCTAGATGCACTTTCACATATTCACCCCCCTCTGGTCGGCATCCTCATCCTTGCACCCACCTGGCAATGTCTCGCCTCCTTGGCCCTCTGCCAACCGGGCCCAACCTCCCTTGGCCCCACTTGTCATTTCCCTTCTCCCCCTACGCGCACTTGCGGTGCACTGAGCGAGCACGATCTCGCTCGGCACCAATCTGTGTGGGCCCTATGCATGCCAGCCACCCCACGTACGTTCGACCCACTCTTGCAGCTCACTTGCATGTCGCCCCCATGCAGGCCGATGACGTTACGCCCTTGCCGTTGCCGGCTTGTGCTCGCCATGCCCTGATGCGGTATGAATGGGCGCCAAGTCATTGCTAAGGAGATGCACTTGGCCGCCATGCATGCATGCGACCCCCCTCTGCCATGCCCTACCATGGCACAACATCGCCTTTGCCACACCCTGCCATGGCAACCGAAACCCTGGGCACACCACCGCCTCGGTTTTGCGTCAACATCGTCCTGCTCTATGCCTATAAAAGG
This sequence comes from Rhipidocladum racemiflorum, assembly GCA_036346355.1. Lineage (NCBI taxonomy): Eukaryota > Viridiplantae > Streptophyta > Magnoliopsida > Poales > Poaceae > Rhipidocladum > Rhipidocladum racemiflorum. The sequence continues at coordinate 11,498,357 of CM070573.1, read as the reverse complement.
GTGACAATGCTCCCTCTAGCGTCCTCGCATTTGCCCTAATCCCCTCCAACCCTTAATCGAAGCTTAGAGCACTGCTATTGCCATTGAGCTTCAAGAAAGGGGTAAAGAAAAATTGAGCTGCCTCGACGACTTAATTTCTAATTCAAGCTAGCTTAAGCATCGTGGGCACCTACTGATCATTTTCCCCACTTGAATTTTAGCTCCAATCTCCCATAGCTTATCCATGCCACACCCACTCCTTGCTCGACTCTGACACACATGGCTAGGCCTCTTCGGCCATTCCCCGACAGTGCAAGGTATAAAAATGGAGTCCTCCCCGACTAGTCGCCGCCTCCCGAGCATGCCGCCGGCCCGCTCTAGCCTCGTTCTGCCACCACTGAGCTGTGCCCTGGCTTCCCCGTGCCCCTTCGAGCTTACCAAGCCCTTGGTTGAGGAAGGCCAGCGCTCCCTCACCACTGGTGAGCCCCTCGGCCATCTGCTCTACTTTGTGAGGCCGACGGATGGGCCTCATTGTCGGTCTCTAGCGCTTAATCGGGAAAAGATGAAAAAGGAAAATACGCTTTTCCTATTGGAAAGCGTATTCTCTATTTCTGGTGATTTTCCAAAACTGATAAGATTCAAAACTTCATAATTTTTGCAATTCAACTCCAAATTTAGTCAAATAAGTTCGTTAATTCATATAAAATCGTGTATAAATATGCAAAAATATTTAAAAATTTACCTCTATAATAAATTGAATTCAAAATTTGAATAAAACCTAGCATGTGCACTATTTAACATTTTTACAAATGAACTCCAAATTTGATGAGATGAATTTCTAAATTCTTATAAGACCATAAGCACTCCATTTATGTAAAAACATTAGAATTAGGACTTAGTTTAAATTAAATTTCTAATTAGGTTAGTTTTTAATGCATTCAAATTTTTGCAAATGAACTTGAAATCCACTAAAACTAATTTCCATGTACTCTAGAGGTCATGATCCTCTGCCTCTACAAAAATATTTGTATTTGAACTTGATTTACACTCAATCCCTATGTAGAATTATCCTTCTCTTTGAAAACTCAAATAAACATAACTTACGCAAATAGACTCCAAAATTTGTAAAACCCATTTTCAAATCCTTATAAAATCCTTAACTACCCATTTCTGTAGAAAGGTATAAAAATTTGCCTCTATTTTCCAATTAATCCTTAGGGAGACTCTTAGGACATTAAAAGTTTAAGTAACACACAACCTTTGCAAGTAAACTCTAGAAATTGAGAACCAAATTCTAAATCCCTTTTTAAATTTCAAAGCCTCCTGTTTCAAATTTTGTATTTGAGAATTGGTGTTATTGATTTCTTTTGCTTCTTATTGTTTCTTTATATTGAATCACGTATAGATACCGACATCCCAAAGACTGCAACCGTCAACCCCAACTCAACTGAGATCAACAAGTAAGGCAAGCACTCTCTTTAACCATGTTGAACCCATTAATTATTCCACGTAAGTTATTTTTTTTTATCAAATCTATGTATGCGTGCGCTATTTTCAATAAATGAGCTATATTGTGGTAGTGGTACATATAACCCTCATTACATGGAATTTTCTTAATAAATGTTGACATGACAACCTTGATAACCCTAAGTTAGGCTTAGATATCTAATAATACAAATTGGTTATACTCAAATAAGTTGGGCATTTGCTTTGTCATGTTTTAAAAGTGGGATAATAGATGGTCGGTTATGCTATTCGTTATGAATGAAAAACTTTGAACTTGATGGAAAATTAAAGCTTGATGATACTTTTGGTATAAAAATGAAAATGAAACTATGGTTTGACATGGGCGAGATATGGTAAAGCTGGATGTACAAGGGATGGACTCGCACGTAGTATAGGGGAGTGTTCTCGCCAGAGTCGGATTAAGGACCGAAGATGGTGTTATATAATCCAAAATGATCAATGCAACCACAAGTGCTATTATGTGGTATAGCCTTAACTAATTAAGTTACCGGGTCTAGCTTTGCACATTGGAAGGTTGTAGTAATATGGGCAATGAGGCGTGGGTTTGCTCGAAGGGTGTCCACACAGAGATGTGGGTGAAACACTTACCAATACAACAGAGTATGCCTTGCTATGGGGAAATGGTTATGGCAGGAGTGAATTGTCACAGTTATTATGTGTGAATATTTATTTCCGCTACCATAGCAAGAGTTGAACATCTCTGAGCTGGTGCAGAATTAGTTCGGTAATGTAAAGATTCATGTTATGACCTCCCAGCCACATGACAAAAGAAGTGTGAAAATTAATATTAACAAAAGGAAGTTGGTTATGTCTTATGGGTAAAGATGTGCGCCTCTGCAGAGTGTAAAACTTTTTGAAAAGCCATACCCATGGTCATAGGAGACTTGGAGTACTAACACTAGTTAGATGTTTTGATATTTTCAAAAAGGGTTGAATTGGAAATATTTATTGGAAAGTCTTTGTTTTAGATTTTGTGCCAAGGATTGGCAATGGACGAATCGATACTCACAATCATGAAGGACCGTGAGTTATTACATATTATGCTATTCATACTTGCTATAACCGTAAAAAATGCTCTGATAAATTCCATTTGCAATCTATTACTTGATATTCATGTTTCAAATTCGCTTTAATTATGCAAATGAATATTTTAGCCTTTTTTTACATAACCTGCATCTACTATAAATTTTTTATACACTACAAATCTTGCTAAGTACGAAAGTACTTAGTTTTGCTGTTGTTGATATCCAGTATGCGAAGAAGTGGAAAACCTCGATGATACTTTATATACCGCAATATTCGGTGATTTCACTTATGAGTTCTTTTAGGGTTTTATCTTGTTAGTTGCCTGAGGGTTTGTTATGAGCATAATGCTGGATTTTTGTATCTTTCGCTGCACTCTGTTCGGCCTTTATAAGCTTTATTGTATAATTACTTTTCGATAACATATGTATAATATTATGTATGGATATGATGATAATGCTATAAATATGCATACTAGCCACCGATCATGAGTTTAGTACTGTATGCACATAGGACCTTCTCGGTATTCCAAGCCAAAAAGGAGGGTCCCCACAAGCCGTCACAAACATAGCGTTAGAGTCATTGTATAGGGTGATTGATACTCTCTCCGTCCAAAAATACATGACATATTTTTTAAATTATTTTATTATCAAATGTAAGACGTATTTCACATTTTAATACAAAATTAGTATAATATTCTCTTTATACCTCTAATAAATATACAGCTTTATTTTACATGTATGTACTGAATATAGTGTTTATAGATAATACTAGGGATAATTTAGTTATATTTAATATCTATTTTACGAGAGGTGCTTCTATGCTCTTCCTTCTAGTACAAGTTGTACAAATCTTAAAGCAAGCGAAGAGGTAAGTAATCATCATCTACCCTTCATTCATGCTTTAATAGTTGTGCAACTTTTAAATGGAAGAGCATAGAAGCACCTCTCCTATTTTATCTATATACTAAGAGAAAATATAACTTATAAATTTGGATGAAGGGAGTATGTTGTAGGCTGATAGCCGCGGTTGCTCCGCTAATAAGAAGGCCTTGTACCGTATAAAATTCAGGTAAACGAAATTCAGTGTTATAACAGATGTCACGCTGGCTTCATCTTTGTACGAGGCTGGCCATGAGGGTCTTGCGCACGGCACAAATGGGTACCGCCGGTTTTTAAATGCATGGCAGAAAGCAACGGAAATGGTATCAAAATGGAGACGCCACATAAACTTTGTGGAGTTGGTACGTGAACTTTTTCTAGTGTATACCTGACACTGATTGATGTTATGTGGATAATCTTGCAATCTAATACCACGATATTAAGTCTGAATTAAACAACCAAATTTGTATCAAAATAAGCGTCAGGTATTTATTTCCACCTGAATTAAGTCGTGGCGTTGGATTACAAAATTATCCATATGGTATTGGTCAGCGGTCAGTATGCACGCCAAGAAGTTTGGAGACTCCCTGGAATTATTTCCGCGACTGACGGCGTCCACATGCATGTTCATTTATTACGTACGTACCAGCTGCAGTTTGTTGCTGTACCGCCAGGGTCGGGGATCAGGTGATCCTGGCAGAGGTGGGTGTCGTGCCGTGCCGTGCCGGCCCGGCCTGGGCCCATCGTGCTTTGGGTCGAAACCGTGCCGTGCCACGACGGCCCATCGTGCCCACCGACTCATTTTTGGCGAGCCCAAGCCCGGCCCATTTGCGCTTCGTGCCGTACCGGCCCAAGCCCGACCCATTTTTACTATTGTGACGAACAAAGAAATAAAACAAATCACCACTACTAAACTACCTATTTTAATTACATAAGAGACTAATCACATCAACAAAATGTCAAACATAAATGCAATGCTTGAAAATGCCATGAATCAATAATATCTGCCAACTTTTAAACCTTAATCTGTGATTTCGTGCCCGTTCGTCGCGCGTCGCGCCGCCGTCGTGCCTAGTTCGGCCCGCACGGTCCGTACGGCGCGCCACCACCCGGCCGCTGCCGTGCTTTGCACCGTGCCATACCATCATGCTTCGGGCCGGCCCAAAAAAGCCCGGCCCAATGCCCACCTCTGGATCCTGGCACGCGGTGTAGCGCGACGTTCCCGCCGTCGGCCGTAGGGGAGTCCGCCGTTGTTGCGTCATCGTCGTCGCCATCCTCACTCGTCAGCTAGCGCCCCCGGCCGTACGTGGACGCGGCCGGTGAAATCGAGGGCGTGATCCGATCCCGATGCGTCCCCGTGGTGATCTCGTGGCCCGCGCGCGCTGTCGTCTGCAGTACCATCGTCACGGCAGCCGGCGTCTCCGGTGGCCTCCAGCCTTGGCATCCCCAGCTAGCTAGCTCTCGTTTCGTTCTTGCCTTGATTTGGTGCCTCGCATGGCCTTCGATCTGTCGGTTCGATCGGGATTGGCTCTGCCTTGGCGTTGGGCCGCCCGCCGTGCTTGTCGGGGCCCGTCCGTTGGCCGTGCTAAGCGGAAGACCGAGTCGGTCGCCGGCCGTAGCGAGATTTCACCTTAGTAGAGAGCCTGATGGTCTTAGCTTCATGATTAGTAGTAGAGCGTGAGCGGTAGTCCTCTTAACTTCATGATTAGTACTGCGTATTGCATTTCGAGACAAGCAGTACTATGGCAGCGACATGGAATATGATGGATCATGATTCATGATTAGGCCTGACTAAACAACGAGCGGTAGTCCTCTTAACTTCATGATTAGTACTGCGTGTTGCATTTCGAGACAAGCAGTGCCAAGCCTCTCGGATCCGTAGCTAACTTGCTTTTCCAAACCAGGATTGACTTGTATCGACGTGCACTGCCTAGCTAATACTGCCCAGTCCTCATTGTCATTGTCCTCATTGTTAAGAGAGGTATCAAGCCATTAATTAAGATAGAATCAAGAGATACTAAGAGTTTAAAAGATGAATATATCAAGAATTAAAGAATAATTTAGTGGAGAGGTTATGTATCTTCTGGTACCTCTCTAGAATACTAAAGGGGTGTTTGCCAGAGCTCCGCTCCACCAAATTCGTGGAGTTTGTGGAGCTAAGTATTTCTAGCTTCACCAGATTTGTGGAGCTGGAGTTATGAGTATATTAAGAGTGTTTAGGTAGATCATCTTATTTATATTTAAAAATAAAATTATAAACTTAAGTCACTTTATTTCAGTCTACAAGTTTCAGTTCTGAGGTGGAGCTGGAATCTGGAGCTCTGCCAAACAGGGCCTAAAAAGTCTAATTTATTAGGTCATATACAATGCAGACGCTTATATAGGTGCTTAGCAATAAAAAAACTGATTTTTCTTGTCACATAGGATAAATAAGGTACTTATTTTAAAGCATCAATGCTTAATTAAACACCAATAGCTAGTAGGTGCTTATGTGTATATATATGATTAGTCGATGATATAACAACTAAGCATCCATAAAAGAGACTTGCATTGGAGAAAATAACTTTTACATAAGTGATTAATGATATGGCTATGTTTTCTCTCTTTAAGCACTCATATATAAGCATGTTGTATTATACGCACACTTAATCTTTATACATGTAGCAGTATTGTATTATTGCCAACCTGTCTTCACTTATTTCGGGCGTGTTTGGATCCTTCGCCGAGCTCGCCTCGCGAATTTTTTTTAATAATATATTTTTTTATTCAAATTGCAAAAATATATGTCGATTAATTTTTTTCCAAAAATATACCACTATTGTCTGTTGAGCATGCGAGAGCAAAATATCGCTCGTTCAAACAGCGACAGAGGCCTCTGTCGCCATTTAAACTGGCGACTGAAGCCTGAGCAGCGCCACGTTGGCATCGGTTGCCTCGGCTTCCTTATGTTGCCAAACCATACGACGATTGATTAAAAATCGACTGTTGGTTTGGCGACAGGAAGAGACGCGTGCCTCTGTTGCCAAACCAATTAGCGACAAGTCCAATTTATAAATCGCGTGCCACACGGCACTATAGCGCATTGCGCTTAGTCGACTGATCAGCAGAAAAGAGAGAAAAGAAGAGAGGGAGAGAGGAGAAAAAAGAAGCGAGGGAGAGGAGAGGAAAAAGGGAGATTTCAGAGCATTGTGCATGTAATTTTTTTTGTCTTTTTATATTGTTCAGTACAAAATTCATGGTATGATAGATAGAAAAAACTTTAGATCTAGTTTAATTTAGATGTTACGGATAGATTCCTATAGTTTTAGTAATTTAGTTGATTTGTAGAAATATTTGTACGCAGATGTTTGGAGGAATGTTTTAGTTGGTTTGCACATAGATCTAGTTTAATTTAGATGTTACGGATAGATTTCGTATAGTTTTAGTAATTTAGTTGGTTTGTACAAATATTTGTACGTAGATATTTGAGGAATATTTTAGTTGGTTTGTACTTACATCTAGTTTAATTTAGATGTACGTACATATGTATTTTTATGAATGTAGATATATCTAGGTACATGTATATTTTTAGGAATGCGGTTATTTTTGTACAGATAGTTTTACATTTTTTTAGCATATAGATATAGATATGTTAGGTGTCACAGTATTGTTTTTCGAAAAGTAATTAATTTGTGGGTTAATGAATTGGTTCGCAGATATGTCAGAGCAAGTTCCATTTAGAATTTATTATGGGGAAGGGGCTGTCATTTATAGTTTAGAGGGTGCGGACCTGAGTAACTTACAATATGTGGACAGAAGTTTGAGTAGGGTCGAAGAGCATACATATTCTTCTGTGCTGAATTGGTTGTATTATACTTTTCGGATGGGTGGCAGTTGAAGTTATTTTGCCTTTGTAGTATGAGGAATGGTCCTGTTTATTGGGAGTTAGTTGAGGTGAAGGGACTGCATCGTGGAGGTCATATGTGAGGGGGGCAGAGCAACGTGGATGGCATCGGGTGCTTCTAGTACAAGCGTATGAAAGTGGTGTTTCCCCGCAGTAGCAACACTTGGACGCCGGTGAGTGCAATGGAGGTCAAAATGAGTTCAGTTATGTTGACACCGAAATTAGGGAATACAGCCCTGAGCAACATGTTCAGGAATGCAACGAGGACATCGTTTGGCAGAGTGGTGAGCAAGTTGAGGTTGGGGAGGATGATAGCAACATTGGATAAGAAGTGCGAGGACAAGTAGACGAAGGTGAGGAAATTGAGGAAATAACAGTAAGGGTGGAAGAGGAAGACCGAGAATACACCAGAGAAGAAGTGGAAGTCGACGATGAATAGGATGATGAATACGAAGGTATGGAGCCGCTAGTGCCAAAAGATTGGAGCACGCCTCAATTTAACAATCTGGTTATGAACGAAAGCAGCAATACACCTTGGTAGTATAGTGAGAATGAGGCTATGACTAACAGTATGTACCCAACCAAAGAGGCAGTGCAGGATGCAGTGAAAGATTGGGCATTATCAGTAAGAAGAACTTTCAGGGTTAAGAAATACACCCCAACCTGCTACGACGTGGTGTGCGAGATCCATGGGTACCCACGGAGAGTGCACGCGTACAAGCCCAAATGGGGCACCCACTGGCTATGTTCGAAGGTTGAGCAGCATAGTTGTATAACTGAGGAAACCCTGATGGCTCACAGAAACCTGTCATTCGGGTTTGTTGCGAATATCATGTACCCAGAGATAGTGGAGAACCTTAATTTTGAGCCACGTGCTATTATCCGAGCAATCGATAACAGATATTAGTATATAATTAGCTATGGAAAGACATGGATGGCGAAGCAGAAGGCCTTAGAAATGAGGTTTGAAAATTTTAAAGACTCGTACCATAATCTGCCCACACTGCTCAGTTGCATTCAAGGAAGAAATCATGGCACTTATTATGATTATCAAGACTGTTCGTCGAGAAAGTGGCCAAACAAGAAGCATCTGAAGAGAGTTTTCTTCGCATTCAGAGCTTGTATTAAGGCGTTCTATCATTGTGATCCATTGTTGTGCGTGGATGGCATATTCTTGACCGGGAAATACAAGGGGCAAATAATGACAGCTGTGGGCGTTGATGGAAACAATCAGATTCTGCCTGTTGCTTTCGCCTTTGTAGAAAGCGAGAACTACGAGAGTTGGTTGTGATTCCTACGGAACTTGAAGATCGGGGTGGTGAAAACTCGTCAAGATGTGTACATTCTGTACGACAGGCATGCTGATATGCTTGGCGCTATCAAACTATCTACAGAATATTTTACAAAGGAAAATGTGATGGCAACTTGGAGCGAGGAACTTTATGGTTGTGGTGTTGTCGTTCTTTCACGACAACTCCTAGTGTCAATGAAATGTTATGGGTTCCTGATTTTGATGCAAGAAGATGCAAAGCATGACGTCAAAAAACAAGGCGTATCAGAAATGACATGGATGAGTCTGAAGCTGGTAAGCGCGTGAAGAAATGTTCATTATGCGGCCGAAGAGGACATACGTTCAAGAATTGCCAACCACAAATTGAAGAAAATGAAGGAGGAGATGGCAACCCAACTGCGGGGGAGGGAGCATCGTCTGCAAGGCATGGTGGACGATGTCATCAAACTACGAGAGAAGCTATATGAATTATCATATGCTATATGTCAAATTCGTATATTATTGATGTAATGTGTGTTGTATGAACTATGTTGTTTACCTAGTTGTAAGCAAGTTGCACGTAATTGTGAGTGTTGTGGCTTGATAAATTATTCGAATTTGTTTCAATATATTGTTATGATGATTGTTTAGTTTTTTGTACGCATTTATCTCAACATATTGTTATTATGCTTGTATAGTTTTTCGTACATATTTGATTCTATATGCATTTTTATTATAACTTTTATTATTGTAATTTGCAGGTATGGCTCACCAGGATGGAGATGACGACTGGCCATTTGAGTTGCTAGATCCGATCGTTGATCGTCGTCACCGTGCCCACTTCGCCACTGCTTTACCAGAGGAGGGACAAGATCCTGTGGAGCTCGAGTACTATGATCGAGGACACTACAGAAGCTCTGGATGCTCGATCCTCGTTGGATCCCTTGGTTCCAAAATGACCAAAATACCCTCTCGACCCCTTCTTCGGCCCTATTTTCCGGAAATTTTTTTAAAAGCGGCTCCTTTACCGCTGGATTATTGGAAACTATAAATTTTAGTCTCTGTGAAACTTCCAGAATCAATCAGGATAATTCAAATAGGTTAAAAATGCGAAGTGCAGTCGGTCCATATAAAATCGAGTAAAGCCTTAAAAATCATAAAGTAAAATTTATAAATCCTAAAATAATACGATAAACACGTTGGGCACTTTAAAACATGCAAAAAAAATTAATTGTCACTAAATAGGTATTTAGGTAATTTTAACTTCAAATTAAATGTGCAAATTTGATTCAAATTCAAATGTGGTTACTTAAATACCTAAAGCAAATTTGATTCAAATTCAAATGTGGTTACTTAAATACCTAAATAGGTGGTCACTTCAAGACGCGCATTAAACACCCATGCTAAGAATGCAGTGACGGGTGGTCCTAGGCTCACTTGAGCATAGAAGGCAGGCGACCAGAGAGGTGTTTCGATTCTGAAACTTTAGTTCCAGTATTAAACCTTGATGTTTCAATCATGATTTTCTCGGCCGATGGTAAAGTGTGACCCTTTGGCAATCGTATAACCTTTTCTTGCAATAATAAATCAAAGATATGATCACGCTTGGTCACATCAAAAGCGTATTTAACTTCCAATTTAGCTTTAGTCGTACGTACGTGTTTGGTTTGCAAATTTCCGCACATGGATCACGATAGGAACTGGACGGTGTCGTTCAGCTATGTGGCCGTGCTGCCGCCTCCTAGCCCGATGTCGATGCCATCAAGCGTATACCGTTGAGCTCGGTGGCGCAAGAGGATTGCTGGGCTGGTATTTTAGAAATGAGAAAACCTATTAACTGGTATACCGCTTTTCCTCCGTTTAATTGACGGGATAGAAATGTGGACACCATCTGATCTAACACTAATTAATGCATAAATTTTTAATCTTCTTCGTATCTAACACACGCCAACAAACGGCCAATGACTTATGAAGCTTGCTTGTAACGAGATGGTTCTTTCCCCCTCCTCTCCCTCTTTTTGAACTAAAAAAGATTCTAAAATTCTTGTTAGAAAAACCTCTAAATAGATAGCATTGGTAGCCAATGGCCACAAGATTGCCACAGACGAGTTGCCCGATAGCTATCTTCTCTCTCCTCTCATGCTCTAGTTGAGCTTTGTAATTGCAGATCTGATACATAAAAGTTCTTCTACCCACTTTAAGCAACATGTGTAGATATGCGTGAAGGTGATCACCACGGAGGCGTTGGAAGGTCATGTCTGCGGGTGTGTGTCTTACAACTATGGGCATGTGTGCAAGTGTCCAAACACGCTGAACGTGCGAAATAGACCAAGGCAAGATTACTATTAAATAAATTAATAGAAAAACTATAGAACGGTATAGCATCTGTTGTTGTTTCAACGGGACAGCTTTGGATCAATTGCATGCATCATTTGCAAACTATCTGAGCTAGCCCCATCCGAAAACGCTACGATCTTTCTCTCTCCACACCTCACCATGACTAGATCCAAATCCATCTTCAGATATAACTAACTCATTTCCTTCTATTTCCACAACAATCAAGGCCAGCAGATTCGCTGCCACTAGCGATGAATCTCACAACAGAGCACCACCATCGAACTCATCATCTCTGTATCCAGTCTCGGCTGGTGCATGAGTGAGGGCAGCAGCTCACAAGAGTAAGGTGCAATAATACAACCTTTGAGGCAAGCTAGGGAGACGTTGCATGGTGGTTGGGGTGTTCAGAGTACGAGCGAGCGGACTGTTGTGCGGCAAGCGATGGCGTCTGAATGCAGTGACGGGTGGTCCTAGGCTCACTTGAGCATAGAAGGCAGGCGACCAGAGAGGTGTTTCGATTCTGAAACTTTAGTTCCAGTATTAAACCTTGATGTTTCAATCATGATTTTCTCGGCCGATGGTAAAGTGTGACCCTTTGGCAATCGTATAACCTTTTCTTGCAATAATAAATCAAAGATATGATCACGCTTGGTCACATCAAAAGCGTATTTAACTTCCAATTTAGCTTTAGTCGGCTTGAGCCAAGAACAGACAAGAGACTTTTTACTCCTTTTGATCTATTCGGCTATGTTTACTTTAGTTTCTCCCTCCTAAGATGAACTGCTAGAGTCATACTCAACAAGATTAATTTTAGACTTCTTTTCTTTGCTACTTTTGAATCTATATTTAAAGACTTTATTTTCATAAAATCAGCTATCTTGAGCCGATATTCTATGTGGCATATGGCTCGAATCAGTAAACTCTTGGCCACCAAATTTCTCCTTCAGAGGTGGAATCAACCCTTGAAAGGCTAAATCAACCAATTGGTTATCGGACAATGTAACACTAAAGTACTGATTAATTCCTAACTCCTTGAAACTTTTGATATAATCATTTGTCGATTCCCCAAACTTCTGTCTTACAGAGTTTAAATTTGATATTCTTAATTCTAGACACCCTAATAAAAAGTACTCATGGAATCGTCTCTCCAAATCTGTCCGAGTGTTGACCAAATTTAGGAGTAATATTGTGAACTAAGTAAAGGCTTCCCTCGATAGTGATAATGGGAAGAATTTTATTTTCTACTCATCGCATTGGGCCGCCTTGTTGCACTATGTCACAAAGCGTCCATTGGACATACGACCCATATACTAGGAGTTGATCCCATAAAATTTTCATAATTTTTTAGGGTGCCGGTGGATACCTAACACCCCTCAGTTCCGTCCCTGCCAGACTAGTTGTTTGATTAGTGAGATTGCCTAAGCAATTTGCAACTGAGTAAATTGCACTTGGGTCGTCAAATTAGGCATTACAATCTTGGGGCCAGGTTTAAATTTTCGCTGAAATTTCACCGAAATTCTGTTCTTACGGTGGGTCCCGAAATATACTTGTCACAGTAACATTTCGGTGGGTTCATTTGATTTTTTTTTCCTAAAATTCAAATTTTTGTTCAACTATTTCGTCCCAAATTTTTTGAAAATAACTGAATTTCGGTGGGTATCAAAAAAAAAATTTAAAACGAAATTCGAAAACCTAATCGAGGCTTGAGCTACTTAGATGACTAACTAGTTAATCACCCGTGCTTTATTACATAACATCTCATGTGTTACAGAGGTTGATGTTATAAATATCGCTGCATATCAAAGCGACGAAATCTAGAAAATTGCAAAACTGAAAGCGTGTGTCTGGAATGCATCAAACATGCACGAATGTCACGCGAACAAAAGTAGAACTCGCGCATCAAACTCGGTAACATGCGTAAGATTAACGGATCGTCGTATTTTGGTGCGGCCATGTGCCCATGATATGTATTTAGGACCGATGAGCCCAGCAGGAAGAAGAGCCCAAGTTCATGGTAGCCCACGTGGGCAAGGCGCTGCCAGCAAATTACAAAACTCTGAAACCTGCAAAGATAAGGAATTTTTTTATTTAATATTTATTTTAATTTTTTTTGAAAATAATCAACGGAAAACAAAAATTACGGAAATAAGCTCCTATCGCCCTAATATGAGGCGATTGCCCCATATTGGGGCTATAGGAACTTGGGTGCAAAAAAATTCCATCGATAGCCATCAATTCCGTCGATAGTCATCAACTCCGGGCCTATAAACCCACCTATCGCCCCAATATGTGGCGGACGATCACCCTTTAATAGGGGATAGGTGGCTGCTCCGTTTGCTAGCCGTTCATTAGGGCGATAGGTGGCTGCTCCGTTTGCTAGCCGTTCAGCGATGCTCCTATTGCCTCAATATGGGGCGATCGCCCCATTTTGGAGCGATAGGAGCCCATTTCCGCAATTTTTGTTTTTCGTAGATTATTTTCGAGAAAAAGATTGAAAATAAATATGAAATAAAAAAAATTCCAAAGGTAAGAGGAGCGAAACAGCCCTTCAGTGATTTCAGGCCCCTTTGGAACACATGAATTTCACGTAAAACAATTCTACTCCTGCAAGAGTTAAGAAAACTCCCGTGTTTCCAAACAGAGCCTCAATACCCAGCTCTCATGTTTGTTGTAGTTTTGGCTTGCTGCTGTGACTAGTGTTCCTCTTAAGCAATGCTTTAGCTGTCAGTTTGGCATGAATCTTCTGGGCTCTCTTCTTGTGAAAGGTAAGAGTAAATGAGGCAAAGGAGACAGATGCTTCAATGCTGAGGAAGGCTTGGGCATGGCATGACACGGCCTCTGACAAACAAGTGAACAACCGACGACTTACTTAAGTATTATTCAATGGGGGTTCAGCACTGTCCTTTTCATGCACCCAGGTTGGTAGGCAAGATTCAGATATCTGCATCTGATAGGATCTGGATTGAATGCAGTAACCTTTGCTTAAGACTTGAGTTAGTCATGCAATGCACAGATCTGGGTATGTAGTCTAGTCCTAAGTCCTGACCCATGGCAATCTGAATGCTAAATCTGAATATGTGCGCCTCATTTTGTTCGAGAAATAACAAGGTTGGCTCGTGATAATCTTATCTCTAAGACAACTTGGTTGACTGACACGAGAAGTGTTCGCGACAGCCTGACAGGCATGTTGATGCGCCATGAATAGACGATCTTCCATGGAATCGAAGTCGTCTAGGAGATCGGTTTGCAGACTTTGTACAACTTTTTTATCATGGAGTTCTGAAGCCAACCCCCAAAGGACATGTCCTGGAAGTGTATGGAATGCTTACGGCACAAGGTCTTCAAAAGAAAAGACACACTAGCAGCGATGAGCGTAGCTCCAATGCTCCAAAAGTTTTTGTCTTGCTAGTTATCCTTTTTCAGAGCCTTTGTCTTACTACTGGACAATAGAATGCTCTGTTTTCTCTCTCTTTGGAAAATTATTGCAGGCAATTTAGCATTATGCGATCCTGGCTTGTCCCAACATGAAGAAGACACTAGTATCTCGAAAAATAGATAACCAACATTACCTCTTTCTTTTTGTTCTTGGAGACTCAGGCAGCACTACCTACACTGGCATCCCTGCATATATCATTTTTTGTGCAGAAAGCTCCCTTTTACAGGATTCAGAAAACTCTCATAAGCAACTAATGTCTTGGTAGTGCCATGTTAATCCATCCAAATGATAATGCATGACACCCACTCAAAGCAAAAAAAACGACACCACCCTCTTAATTACACCACCACAGCTTGTACAATAAGAAGCAACTCTTGCATCACATCTCACTCGATCGGCTAGTGCAACATCTCCAAATAGCTAGCTGAACTATCTAATGGATTCAGCATCATCATTCTGTGACTAACCAAAAAAAACCAAGAAGCTAGTACAGCATCTCCAAAACAACCTATATCAATTGGGATACCTTCCCATATCATCCGCATGTTTTTATTTGAGCTAACATCCAAATTTTGGACCGTTGGATACCACCCGGATATCACCGGACCGTTAGATTAAATCATAGGATCGATGTAAACGATACTCCCGAATCTCAACAATGATCCGATGATTTTATCAAATCCCATATCAATTTGATAGATTGATAATGGATCAAGCACCTCCAGAGAAAACGACCTCACGGGCTCATGATCCTTCTGTCCGCGCAACTGCACTTCCAGTTCAAGGGCTTGTAGTTGGTGGAGCTCTCGTCGCCGCTATCACCGAAGGCTCTGGACAGGCGGGAACGGCCGGCCGCGCCCTTGTCTTGCGGAGCGACCGGCACCTGCACGGCCTCGCACCGGCCGCACAGGACGCACTTCCCCTCGCACCGCGGCGGCCTCGAGCCGATCAGCTTCGCCGACATCGCCGCTCCCTTCTCCGTCTGCACCTACATTGTTGCATTGCAACAGCAGGTGGTTCGTATGTGCCAAAGAAAGATCACGGCATGAAGAAACCCATGCATGGACGGCAAGAGAAGAGGCCAATGCATTGCGTCCTTACCTTTGGAGGCTCCTTGAGCTGGTAATGCACACCTCTTCCTGCAACCAATTAAGTCATAGCAATGTGATGTATCAACAAGGGAGAAGAAGTGAGGAAGAGGTGCAGTCTGGTTCAGGCACACCAAGATTTTTTAGCTGTACCTTCAGTAGAGTGAAGGCCTTGAGAGGATAACAAAAGGAGGAGCAGGGATGAGGAGCAAAGGAGTACAAGTTCCATGAGGAGTTTGATTGAACGACGCTAATCACTGAATGAGGAGGGAAACAGTAGGATACTACTTATACCCAGAGGTTGCAATGCAAGATGGTCATTGTTCACATGCGCAGGGGTTCCTTGTAGTTGTAGTGTTGGAAATAAATGGCACAGAGAGAGAGAGAGAGAGAGAGAGAGAGAGAGAGAGAGAGAGAGAGGTTATCTACAGTGTGTACTACGGATCAGGCCATTGAATGCATCTGAGTTCTGAAGCCATAAAGAATTCGGGCATTGCTTTGGCAGCAGTGAGATGAAACCAGAGAGGGGAGGGCTGCCAAAGGAGCACAAAAGATGGGAGGAGAGAGAAGCTGCAGAAGGACACAAGGGCTGGGGGCAGCGATAGCAATGGAAAAATGACACAAGGCTTACAAGCTCAACAGGGGCACAGATTAATGAGGTCCTTGAAAGCAAGCACCATTCAGTGAAAAAAAAGGAAACAATTTGGTACTACACACTGAAGCTTCAGAACAAGAAAGCAGGGCCGATGCAGCAAGAGCAAAGCACTTACGTAGAACTAGACTTGTTGCAAAAAAAAAAAAAAAATGAAGAAAGAGCAAAGTTCCTTTGCCCTGTGCAGATTATCCCCTGCAAAAACGAATCAGAAATAGGGCCAAGATAATCCAAGAGACAATTGAATAACGATGAAGAAAGAAAGAAAGCTACCTGCCACTACACTTCATCCTCGCAACTACTGATGACTGTCCTCCGATAGTCAGGTTGCAAAGCATCCTTTTACCTTACCCAAGAGTTTGCTTGATTTCACATTTCAAGTGATACCTATTGATCACTCATGCACTGTATATGGTAACGATATCTTAACCAGTCAAAGGACTGGTGTAATGATCGTTGCAGCGGGCAACTGGGAATTAAAAGAGATCTCAGGTCAAGCTGGAAACTTGCTACAGCAGCATGCACGGCAAGAAGTCAATAGCCGTAATTCTCGCTATGAGTCCTCTGTTCGAGATGCGACACATAGCGGATTTTATTAATATACGAGCAACAGATTGTGTGGTCCATGCATGCACACTGAACCACTGAAGCCTGGAAAAGAAAAAAAGAACCTACGAGGCCCAAAATTTACAGGAAGCATAAGCCCAACACCTCATCTTTAAAATGGATTATACTTCTTCCAGTACGGTATTTCTAATCCTGCCATCCAAATAAGAGCAGTGTTTTCATGCTTTCTTCTTGATACAAATTTTACGATTCTTTAAACAAACAAAGAGATAAGTAATCACCTCTCAAATGGAGAAAAGGTTTCCCCCTTTTTCCCTCTTCAAATGAAACTGATCTCCAAATAGAAGAAAAGAGATTGGCACAACCTCATTAGTGTTGGAATTAATTCAGAATTAATTCATGGAAGAAGTGAAGGGGATGTTGAGTTAAGAGTATGAGTCTTTAGTACCATATTACTTAGTTAGGTAGAGTGGAACCAACTTACAAGGGGAGTTCATGTATGGACTGTAGTATAAGTTGATGGCAAGGCTAGATATACACATATTTGGCTATGCAAGGCTATGTACACACACGTGCTCGCGTATATCGTGTATTTATCGCATAACTTGTGACTTGTGACGACGCGCAACTGCGTCCGAGACGTGCTAAGTGTATTTAATCTTTTGCCACGTGTACTATCTATGCCACATAACCTTACACCTTGGCTGCCAACATGGCGCCACGGACTCACGAGACGCACGTTCGCGTGTGGTTATTCCGCTGGCCCAAGTTGCGAGATTCTAGGGGACGGTTCCTGTAATCGTGGCAGTTTGATCTACGTGATAGGGAGGCGGTTTTGAAAAAACACGCTTTCTTAAGAGGAGACGTCCCCGTACATGAGAAGACAAGCGACAGAAAACCAATCTCGATCTTCTTTTGCGATCTATGCTTCCTCCGGCACCTGCTGCCACCCAAGTTGTTCCGTCCCTTCGCCCGTCGTGCAATGGGCATGAGGAAGAGCAGTGTCTCCGTTCCGATGTCGGCCACTTGACGCCCTGCACGGGAGGCCGGCGATCAGGTTTCTAGGAAGCGCTCTTCCGCACAACAGCTCGTCTCCGTCTTCGATCATCACCCGTGTCATTCATTTGCAGCTTTCCACTCTTCATCAATCCCTTAGTAAGTGTTTGGATCAATTGGTTATTGGTCCAAGTGATATTTCTTTTGCGATTAAATCTGCTGAGAATGTATACTGCTATGATAGTTTTGTTAACATCTGTGTATCAATTGATCTATATAGCATGTGTGGGTGTGTATTTTTCACTAGCACGCTATATATTATTTGAATATCTGTTGGCTGCTAGTAATTGTGTTGTAGACGTAATGTTTAACTTCATGTTTTTTATTGCGTAAGTTTAGAATTAAATTAATGCTATGCCATGTTAATTTTTTCCAACAATTAGCGCCCCATGTTAATAAACAAAATGGTCAATCATGTGAAGAATCGCGTCAGCCCCATCAGAATTGAAGAAATAGGACTTAACCTGCAACACAAAAGAAAACAGGATAATGATTCAGTTTTCAGACAGCGACTATTCTGTATGGACGACTCCTTTCAAGAAACAAGAATGAAGAAAGCTACCAAGCGGTGCAGGTTGAGCTAAACCACATTTTCTGAGTTCTCGGGTAACGCATAGGCACCAAGCTGTCCTGAACAGGCATCAAATGGTGACAATGCTATTATCGACAGCCAGCATTGCATCTGTATTGGTCCGTGACAACCTACCAAATTAAATGGGAGCCTTTCTAGCTCTTGTGTCGGTGGAAGTGAGGAACCATGCCGGCATGATAAACTGCTGATATCACCAGAGAGGCGTCTGTAGCAATCGGGAAATTAGCAGTACAAGCATGGCCAACCTAGCATTTGCTCGTAAAAGAATGCTCATTTCTTGCCCTAGACTATAGTCACCATACACAACATTCTTGATGCTAAATAGTTCTAATTAGATAAATGATAATGCTTAACAGAACTAATTTAGCTAAGATTTTTCAGTAGACAGACGCTAATTCGACTTCACAAGGCAGCCTTTTAAAAGGGAAGATTTTGCCTCTGTGCAAAGTAATCCAAGTGTAGAAAGAATTATCCAACATATCGAAACAGACAGGAAATAAGGAACAGAAGGCCAAGTAGTTTATAAAACTAAATGAATGGTGCTATGAGCAAAAATCCTTCGTCTACTTTTCCTGAAGCTAACGTCTACCCTTTCCCATGGAATTCTATTCAGACCTTTGAGCATCACTTCTGAAGTTAAAGACAGGAAGATAATTCAGTTAAGAAGAAGACCATCTTAATCATCATGAAGAAAAGGGAATATATTCGGATACAATGCGGCACACACAAAATACGAACATAACTTCAGTTCCAATGAAAACAACATACCAGCCTTAAAACATGGTCATTAAAAACGTAAATTTTTTTGTTTCTGCTGGTTTATCAAGATTGTCCTTTACAATAAACAGTACATTATTATAAAAGGTCTGACGCTACCACACTCCATTTATGTTCTTGTTCTGTCAGACTAAAAAAAAATGTAGAGATGTTATTAAATAACCACTTGAAAGAAGGATGCCTCTTTTTTATTTCGTGGTTCAGCACATAAAGAGCTACGAATGAACATGCAATAACTTGATTACAGGAAAAAAAATACAAGAGAATTCCGTATGGTACGCACCTTCCATTTCACTTCTAGTTTTTGCCTGAAAAATCAACATCTTGAGCCTTTGTTTTTTTCCTCATCAACATGTGGATATCTACCATCATTTATAAAATTCTGGTGCTGATGCAGTGGAACTTTCAAACATACGAACCCAGTTACAAACCTAATATGAGCTAATAAGAAATACATTACTACCTTGGGAAGTCCATGTTGATGGCGTATTGAAGATGTCATCCAGCCAACAATGACTGAACTTTTAGTCAAGGCCATTAAATTCAGTGCTTTTTAACTAGTCAATAGATAACCAATAGGTTTATGTTGAGCTGGGCTCAGCGCATTAGGGGCCCTAATTTAGGGCCCATGTACAATGTGAATATAGTGGCAGTTTCTCTATGAAATGAAAACAGTTTTGCAAAATCCTCATGGTATCAGAGTTAGCAAAACCCTAGCTGGGCGGAGAAGAAGGCCTGGCCCTGGGCGGGGCGGCCGCCCCGGGCCCCCAAATTACCGGGATTTCTCCGTGACTCCGTCCTAGCGTGAAGACTACATGCCTACACGAGAGCCAAAAGCGATCGCGGTCATCGGGACGGCCAGACAGTTCGCCTCCTTTTTTTTCTCTGCACCGCGGCCTGCTGCGACTGGCGACTCTGCTACAGGACTACGGGAGGGACGCCGCTCGTTGCCTGCCGCGACTCGACGATCAGCAATTCAGCAGACAACGGATCAAAATAGCAGATCAGATTCAAATTGAGAGTTGAGACAGGTTCCAGGTGTTGCCCTGATGCCCTTGGCTTGATCGGTTGATGTATTATAATATTCTATGTATTTTATTTTTTATACCTAATACCTTCACACTTGATACATCTGTTAATGTATTCTACATCCAAATTTGTTACTCGTAGCATGTTGATGTTGACATCATGCCTTGACTCTACCCTGGAGCAAATAGAAGGTATAATGAGTTACCTTGACAAGTGCAAAAATGAAGGGTTTAGGGTTTGCTTCTAGTATGACCATTGCAAGGGTATTGCGTCTGTAATGGGTGTGGAGGCATCATTTCCAGTAAAGTGTCGTGCTCTTAGAAAGAAACATTTTGATGAAAATGATTGCAGTAGTGAAGTAATTCTACAAGGTGAGAAAGATTTTAAAATTAATTACTTTTTGGTTATGGTTGATATGACAAACAGTTCATTGAAAAACAAATTTGTAGAACTTCAAGTATTCAATGGTATATTTGGGCCTCTTTTGAGCTCAACAACTTTGAAGTCATCGGATCATATTGAACTTAAAGATTATTGTACTAAGTTGGCAAAAACTTTCTCTGTTGGTGATTTATCTGATTTTGAGTTAAATAATCTGATTTCTGAGTTAAGAATACTGCAAATGACTTTGCTAGATAGACCAATGTTTGCTATGGAGATTTTTGAGTTTGTCAGGGAAGTGGATTGTTACGATGATATTTCTATTGCTTATTGGATCTTATTTACTATGCCGATAACTATGGCAGTAGCTGAAAGAAGCTTTTCAAAGTTGATTATTGAAGAACTACTTGAGGTCTACAATGTCTCAAGAAAGGTTAAATGGTCTGGCAACTTTATGTATTGGGAAAAAGTTATTGGGTGACATTAATGTTGAGGCTATAATTGATGATTTTGCATCTAGAAATGTTAGAAGATATTTGCTAAGATGATCTCTACAAAATGTTTGAGGTAAATAATCTCACTTTTGTACTTCCATTTATTTATCGGTAACAATTTCTATAATATACTGAATATTATCTTTTCAGTTGATACATGGTAATATAATTTTTTTTGATACTTATGTAAGGGGGGCCTCCGTTTATAATTTCGCCCCGGGCCCCCAAAAACTCAGAACCGCCCTGGGAGGAGGGTGCAAGTGAGCGCCGTCGGGTGAGTGCAGACGAACACCATCCAACAAGCATTCACATCCAAGAAAATCTTATCCATACCCATCCCCGCGCTCGAGTAGGCACGAAAACAACAAGAGCGTCTCTCTTTCATGCGTGCGCTCTTGCTTGCTCAAGCAGAGCGTGGAATGAGCAGGAGTAGCAGTCGCGTCACGACGAGTAGGTGCGGTATTGCACGATGTCGAGCTGTGAGCGAACTTTGGTGTGCGGAGCGACGGTGGTTGGTGTGCGGAAGCAACGGCGGGTGGGCGCTGACGAGCCATTGTGTTGTGGGCCGGTGGTGCCTAGGTGCTCCATGCGACGAGCAACAGTAGACGATGTGGCATGCTCCACTACCACAATGACACTGAGGTTTGTGGCCAAATTCTCCTCATCCTCCTCATATTGGGGTTAACTCCAGTTCGTGTTCGGATTCATGATCTCTAAGGCTAAAGCTTAAAGCTTGCGGTTTTCTTTGAAATTTTTATTGGGTTGTTATTTTTGGAGGGTTAAACTTGTGAAACTTGAAAATTACTGAAACCATTTTGAAATCTGTAAATTAAAAATCGCTGTAACTTGCCAAAACCTAAAATTTTGAAATCTGAAACTTGTTGAAACGTATGAAACATATATTATATAGATGAAACCTCGTGAAACTCCATGAAATTGCTAACCTGTTATATTTTAAAACCTATTGAAATTTGTTGAAATATATTGAAACCTTATGAAATCCATTTGGAAACTCTTTTTGGAACTTGCAAAACATGTTCTAAAACTTTGAAATTTGTATTTTGAAACGTAGCTAAAATTCTTCAAAAACTCATTTTTAAACCAGTTTCAGATTCGAAAATGGACGAAACTTGTAGCTTCATATCTGAAACATGTTGAAACCTTATAAAACTAGTTTGAAACTTTTTAAAACCTGATGAAACCTACGAAATGTTCTAGGAAACTTTGAAGTTTGTCTTTTGAAACTCAGTTGGAATTCTTCTTAAACTCGTTTGTAATCAAGTTTTATGTTTCAAACTAGATGAAACTTATAGTTTCATATTTTTAACACATTGGAATCTGTTAAAACACGCTGAAATCTTATAAACCCTTTTGGAACTCTTTTGAAATATGATGAAACCTGTGAAACATCAATAAAACCTGTTGAAACAAGGTGAAATATGGCTATACCGTTAAAACGAGGTGAAACTTGCGAAAATATGGACAAAACTTGGTTGAAACTTATGAACTATGCAAAACTTTGATAAAACTTAATGAAACAAGCCTGTACCGTTACACATATTTCTGACGGTATACTGTCATGTAGCACAAGAAGAGGATAGTGAACGGATCATCACTCGGCAGCCCGTGTAGACCCTATCGGGTATAGAGGCCTGATCTGGCTTCTTTAGCACCGTTGGATCATATCGGATCTTGATGTGAGGATTGCCGGATGTTTGACTTTGTGAGTTGTCTTTGTATGTCAGTTTCAGAAGGACGGCAGGGGCCATACAACAATAAGTATATGACAACTAGCTACTGTAGTATCCAACCACATAGTTGCACAGACAGCTCGGCTAGTTGTAGTACATACTACGCAGTGCATCTTATGGTATCGTTACACGAAGATAAAAAAAATTCTAGATGGCTATTCCTTTCCTGACCTTCTCAAATACTACTCGTTGTCATAGTTGATTTGCACCGTTTGACAAACTATTTTGATTTCTCTGAAACTATTTTCCCATATTCGCATTTGGCAACTAGGTTATTCTACACGAAAACAACTCCGGAACACCATTTGAAGTTGAAGTTGACAGTACGCTATCCTACATGAAAACAAGTGCTATTCTTAAGAGGGGTTATATAAACATAATTAGATGACTTGCTGGCATTTCACTTTGTAAACGCTAAGCCGACTTTAGCGGTCGGCGTTCTTCACGGCAACAGGCTCGCTGCAATACGGGCAGTTCCCGAACAGCACATCAAACGACCTGTGAAATGAGAGCAGGTGGAAAATAGCGAGCTCATGAGAAGAAAAGGAATCAGATGGTAAAATACATCAATGTATATGGAGACATAATTTTGACATACTGCCTGGTCGTAGTAATCGTGCGCAGCCAATCTCTCAGGCAGACAGAATGGAAAGCTCTGCTACAGCTGGGTTTCTCGCATGTGTAGTCCGTTGCGCATCCACTGTGAGTCCCAAGTTCATCATCTTCGTGAGCAAAGATGCAAAGTTATGATCAGGGACTAAGTTACAAGCGGAAAGGTTGCAAACAGATCCAGAATAAATCAGCTCACCGATTGGTAGATGCTTGGCATAACATATCCCACAATCAGCTTGCTCATCATCTTTGATGCTGACTGAAGGGGGTGGAGGCAATGCAAATTCCAAGACGGTTGCCAGGTTTTCATGGAATTTCTTCTCTGCAACCCTAGCAATAGAAAAAGGTATTTATCACACTTTGTCGTGTGGCCGCTAGTGTAACACTAAGGAAATTTCATTCCTAGTCTAATACTAGACGTAAGTACACATAGGTTTCCAGGAAAGAAGACACTAATATCAGCACACCTTCCATAAGTCCAGTACAAAATATTTGCACATGACAAAATCCAATAACATATCGTGCAAAATTATTACAAAAAAAACAACATGTAATGTAGGACAGCTGTGAGTATACCATTTTCTGCGATTTTTTCTCCAATTCATTATCAGCCTATCCAGTTTCCCATCTGTGCCCAGGAAGCGACACCTGAAACTTTTTTTATGATCAACGATGGTGAGCTTGAAGTACAGACTTGAAATTTGAGCTTACTCTGGTAAGGAGCTGGGCTTGTGTGCATCAACATGTAGTAAAATGTAGCAGTCATCACCTAACAGTATGAGACAACAATGATGATTTAAGCAAAGATAAATGAAACAATGATTAGGTCCAAAAAATAAGGCAAATTACCTAAAGCTATACAGCGATGAGACATAGCATAGCTCGGTTTTGCAGGATCAACAACCCAAAGGACCTTATCGATGTCATCCATTATAGACGAGTAATCTTGCAATATCTTCAGGTGCTAGTTTGTGTACAGCCAACAAGATAAGCAGCTCATAAGATTGAATTAATGAACAGTGGAAAATCTTCACCTACCTCTTGGAACTGGCAGAGAACATCTTTCAGTCTTGAGCTTTTTGACCACTGTAATTTTGGGAGATAAGGAACATCCTGCAAAAACATAGACAAGCTAAATAACATAACATGCGTGATCTTTCAGAAATATTGGACATTGTATAATGACAATATCATGAAAACAAAATGCAATAGAAGCATTGATAGTTTGAAAAAATGTACTGCAGCAATGGAAGGAGGACATGCAGGGTAGCTCATGGGCAGTGTGATCTCCAGTACATGATTTCGTCCCTGCTCATCTCTGGAAATGATACAAGCCATAAGCTAAAAGTAAATGCAACACAAAGTAAAGATAGAATTGAAGATATGTCATAGAAACATTGCACGGATGAGAGATGTGCTTGATTTCTTGACACAATTCTATAAATGTTTCCAGTCTAATGTCTTCATCAAGAATGCCATTTTCTGAAGGCAAACATTAGCGCAAATGCATGCACTAGAATCTCACTCAACAACAGCAGTTTCCCTTCAATGCATGCGGCATTGATGCTGGACGGCAGATCGACTACAAGGGTGCGGCCTTCTGAACCAGGGAACTTGGGTGCCCTGCAATAAGCATGCAGAGACCATTGGTCATCTGTTGGTCCATTGCAGGGTGGTTCACCGTATTTGGTCACAAATCATGGCATGGATCAAGGTGTCATCTCACACGCCAACAAGTGTTTAATCTTTTCTTGCCTGGTGAATTGATGCACGAAGCTGAGTTCACAATCGATCAGGAAAGGATTTGACTACATGATAATCCTAGTAGCGTGGATGGTTTGGAAGGAAAGAAATGATCAAGTATTCAACAACATAAGTGCCTCAGTAGATCAGATCATTCAGCGTGTCAAGGAGGAATGTGGCCAATAGCACTTGGCTGGAGCCAAATGCCTGGATGCGCTGTTAGCTTCCTAGCTTAGCAACTGCTAGTGTTAATTTCAATCAATGTGTCCCCGTTATAATGTGCATTTTGTGACAAAACCGATTCCACCCAAAGAAAACACAAGATTATCAAGCTAGCCAACGCGTCCGTGCACTAAAGCAGAGTTTTCTCACAAACCATGCAATGCAAGCCACCAAAGGGGAAATGCTTAAACAGCAGGCATTTGCTGCCTGAAACGTCTCACAGAACGGTACACACAGGACAGAGTCCTTACAGGACGCGGAAGGTGAGGCACGACACGCCGTCGTCGCCCGCGGCGCTCACCAGCCGATCCCACCCGACCTCTTCGATCTGCACGCACAGCAAGGGCAGTGCAGGATCAACTACCGCAACTCTCGTGTGAAAAAGGCAAGAAACACTCTCTCGCTCGCACCGACGCGGCTCCTCTCGGCGCGGCATTTCGTCGAGCGGCTGGCGTACCTGCGCGAACACGGAGCTGTAGAACTCTGGCGGCCGCGACGGCCGCGCTTCCCACTGGCCGTCCCGCGGGAGATCCCGGTGAGCTTCCGCGTCAACCTGCGCGGGCGGCACCATGGCCCGAGCGGGCTAGGATCCCACGGATCGGGAGCGGGAGCGGGAGCGCGGTTGCGCGAATACAACGAACAAGGCGGCTCGGCTCCGTTCCAAACTTCCTCTGATCTCCGAAACTGACGGCAGAGGGCACGCACACACACACACCCCAAAAGATGGGGCTCAGCCGCTTCAGGTCGAGGCGGAAGCGGAACCGGTCAACCGGACCAGGGAAACAGGCTCTCAGGCAAGACCCAAGCTCACCCATCGCTGTCGTGGCGGGCCAGCCCGGCGGTTGTTTCCCAAACCGCAAGGCGAAGAAGGCCCACGTCCACGGCCCAGTCTACACGCAATGACCCGCCCAACCACGCGACGCCGACGTGCAAAAATGCACGGTCCAATCGGCTAGGTTGCACCGTGCCGGCTGGTTGTCCAAGTTGTCCAAGGGCACGCCGATGCACGCCCTGCCCTGCAACACTTCTGAGTTCTGACCCTCTCCGACCTAACGTAGGCGACTGTATATTCTTCCTTTGGCTAGGTTTATATGATTTTTTTTAATATATAAACTAAGAAAATATTAAAAATGATTATACCACTTCTAATTGTTAACTATAAACACTATATTTAATGCATGTTGTAGAAAATATAAAATAAATATGGATATTTATTAGGGGCACTGTTGACGCTGAAAAATGTGATGATAGATTTATCGGCAATCAGCACACGCAAACACCGGATTTAATTTGGGTGCGGACGTGCCAGCCGATTTGATCCTGCAATCGGCAATAATAATATATGATCTAAACGACTATCTCAGCCGATTAGTTTCTCAATGATAATCCCATCTAAATAGCTATCCAAGCCGATTAGACCACAAGTAACAATAAATTTGAACAACCTGGTTGAGCTGAGTAGATGATAAAGGTAGATTTTTTTAAAAAAAAGGCGATGCGCAACAAGATTGAAAAAACAAACAAACATGAGTGACGTAAATTGACAATTGATCAAAATCAGTGATGCACAACTTTGTTGATTAAAAACGAATTACAAATAAAAAATTATAAATCTATACTCCTAGTCAACAAAAAAACTAGATAAAAAGTTAAGCGAGTTGGTTGATCGTTGGATGTCTTTTTGCTTTGTTTGTCGATCCCTATTTACAGCGTTTCGGCCGATCGTATCCTTCTCCAACTTGTAGAAATATAATTCGTATCGGCCTTAATCTTTCCAAAAACAAACCCTCACCCGAACCGATGTCAGTTTGTAATCTTCTATCCATGTTTAACTTTTTACCCTTCCAAATCATCTACAACTAGCAAATCGGCCATATCTGCCAGATCGGCTAGAAGTGTCAAATTTTGGTGTCAACATATATGCCCCCTATTTTTGGAAAATTATATAAATCTTAAAAAATTACAATTACCGGCTGCGCCATGGATTTTCCTTCTATCAGCTTTATTGAAAGCTCCCCCTTTTGGCCATTCTTCATGGTAACTTCTCGCGCAAATCATGTGAACACACGATCTTCGCATTAACTGCTAGGGTAACTTGCCCAAAATTACCCTCCTTTGCCACTAGCTTTACCCCCCTTATAAATACACCATTCTCTCCCTGTCATTTTCATGCCTTGAAGCTCTCAACTTTTTCTCTGTCAGCTTCAAGCGCACTTTCCTCAATCCCAACTGTCAGCAATTTCCTCCATCGGCTTGAGCTTCAATGAAACCCAACCAAGTACTTATCCGTGTGCCCGATCGTGAAAACCAGTATTTCCTAGAGCCGTTAGGAAATCTAGACCCATCAGCTATTATAGATTAGGATGTGCCTAGGTTGCCCCATCATGCTCCCAAGTACAATTTAGATAGATGGAGCGAAAGTTTCAGAGCTTGGTCGACAGCATTCAAGGATTGAAGAAACAGGTTTATTTGAGTAGCAATAGAAAAAATACCTCAATGGGAATATATGGGCATATCAAAATGCCTTCCTATCTCTCTCTAGCCGATCCTCAGGCCAACGGACCCTTAGTGGCCATGTCATGTTATTTTTTGCCCGACACATTGAATGCCTTTATGTTCATGGCATGCCCCCATTGGCCCAACCCTTCTTGATGTTGCATAGTTGTGCTACCTGAGACCAGATGGAGATCTGCCATCGGCTTTCAGTGAAAAACCAAAGTATAAATTAATTTCCTCCAAGGGAGAGGGCTGGAGTCAGTACACTGGAGAAAACAAAGGTGTCGACCCAGTATTGTATAAAGAGCACGTAGCGTTCTTAAACACGTGGCTTGACAAATACTTGTTCTACGGAACATCGCTTGGGCCGACACAAGTGTACCAAACCATAGACGAGCAACTAGTGGAAGGCATTTGGCTAGCTTTAGGAAAAATATTCTTAGGGGCAGTGTACCAAATGGCGGCATATCATCCGGTGTTAACTATTCATAGGACAAGGTCAATATTCAGTCGGCAACGTTGGTGGTCCTCTATGGTTTATTCAAACATGGTTGTATTGTATCTTCAGCTGACACATCAACATGGATGCAATAATATGGATCTATTTCCCAGCGAAGATGCTCCAGAGGGCTAAGAAATAGAAGTAAAAAACAACCGATCTTTTGGAGAAAGATATATTATTTGCTCTTCTAAATATACAAAAATTACTCTGATTGGTGCCAGAAAATTTCTAGCATTCTTCTTTCAGCTGACTAGTGAAGATCTCAGCCCCGGAGAATTATTCAGTTATAAAGAAGCCGATAATTTTTCTTGTCCTTCGTCCTTCACTTGGCAGCCGACAGCACTGACGTGCCCAAGGAGACTCTAGACTTGTATAGAATTTTCATATCTCCCAGTGTGCTCTTCGTCGGCTTACATGCAAAGAACCGAACACTTCATCCATCCTATGAATTTTACAATCTGATGGTGACGCCAGGCAGTTGGGCTTCGGCTAGATCCCACCAAGTTTTTGAACAAACTAAATTGACTTCGTTGTCAGAAATCTAGCTCCGCCCCATTTTTCTCCTTTTTTCTTCCTTTTCTTCTTTTCTTCTTTTCTCCTTTCCTTTTTTCTGGCTATGCCCTCTTTCCTTCCTTTCTCCTTTTCTTTCTTTCTTCCCTTCCTTCCTCCTTTTATTTCATTTCTCTTCCCTGGCTTCTCATTCCTTGCTTCTTTCTTCCTCCTTCCTTTCCATCCCTTCCACCTCCTTCCTTGTTCCTCTGTCGGACCGCGCCACCTCGGCTTCACGCCTCCGCTATGCATCGCACCAGGCCCCAGCCTCGTGATGCCTCGGCCTAAAGCCTTGGCCACGCGCTGCCCACTATCTCTTCACTGACTCCAAATTGTACAGCTTTGCAGCAACCACTTCCACTTCTTCCCTTTCCACCCTTAATACTGTCGTTTCTTGATTCTTCGGATGCGAATGAATCTCTCGCTGCCCTCAGCCTAGCCAGACACAGAAATGTAGGCCAACATCAAAAAGGCAGCAGAATCCCCCAACATCAAAAATCCAATTTGCAAAACACATTTGCAAACTCAACTAGTCACAAGCTAAGAAGACAAATTGCATGAGCTTTCTCATTATTGCGACACATGCAAATACATAGCTTCATGCAATGAATCAATCAAAATAAAGAAGCAAGCATAAACTACAACTATTTACAACACATGCAAATATGATCTTCAACCAAAAACCAATTAAGAGCTGAGTGAACTAGAGCGAACGGGATTGAGTTCATCAATACATGATGAAGCTCAAGCTATATGACTTGACCCCTCTTAATAATACGACAAACTAAACTAGCAACCCAGTCTCCTAACCAAACATCGAGATCGGTAAAAGACTATGAACACATCCTTAGCCCTAGCTAGTTATACCTTCCTTAGCCCTAGCTAATTATACCTTTGCCTCTAGCACATCCACTTGAAGTTTTTATGATCAAGATCATCCTCTCTCCAAAGGCGGGTCTTTATCTTCGTTCATCAACACATGATGAACACCATTGCTCTTTTCTTTGGGATCTCCACTACTTGATGTCCATCAACACATGATGATGTTCTTTGTTTCAATTCATGAATTGATGGCTATCACACACGATACCATTCAAATCTTCCTCACTGTTGGACTCAACCTACTTTCACAACTCATAGAAAAGGTTAGTCCAACAAACAAGGTTGTCCCAATCATTAATGCATTTCATTAACACATAATGGATGCCCCAAGATCCTTCAATCTTATTCCTTTGATGATTGATGTAACACCCCAATTTTTGCTTTTCATGAATTTAAATAAGATTTGGCACTTTGGTGAATTTTTGGAATTTTCTGGAATTTATTTGGAGTCTATTTGAATTTATTCCCTTTTGAGATAATTAAAGAATTTAATTTTACAAATAAAGTTTTGTTGGAAATATTTTATTTGGGTCCCAAATGCCCTAAAATATTTTCTAGAATTTTTCTGGAATTTTTCTGAGTGTTTTGCTATTTTTAATGAATTAAATGAATTTCTGGGAATTAATTGGATTATTTAATCGCTGGAAAAACCTAATCGGTTTTACTGTTCATGCGACCGAGCCCGAGTCGGACTCGAGTCCGAGTCCGACCCGAACCCAACCCGCACCGCTGGCCCGAGCCGACCGGCCCAAATTAACCCTAGGATCGCGACCGTTGGATCACGATCCAACGGCTGTGCGCGCGCCACGTCACCCGAGCCCGTTTCCCGTGCGGTCCCGATCGCGCCCGTGCGATCCGGGCCGTCGATCGCGCCACGTGGACGGCTCCCGTGCGTCCACGCCACCCTCTCCGAGTCCTCGTCGGACTCCGCCGCCGCCCGCGTGTGGGCCTCGGTCTCCGCGCTTTTCACGGAAGCCGAGGCCACTATTTAATGCGCCGTCGCCGCCACCGAGAAGCCGACTTCCGTGCGCACCCGTAGCCCTAGACAACTTCGCCTGAGCCGCCGCCGTTTGCCCGCGCGAGCTCGCCGTAGTTGGTTTGGTGTTCCGCCGCGGTTAATCGCCATTTCCGTCGCCGTCCACCGTCCTCCGCCGCCGTTGAGCCTAGATCCAGAACCGCAAGGACAAGCCGCGTCGGAGAGGACCTTTCACTTCGCCGGAATCGCGCCCAAACGCCGTCGGGCGTGTCGCCGTCCTCGTCTCCAGTGAGCCAGCTCCGCCGCGCGCCATCGCCGTCGTTCGAGCTCCCTCCACCGTCCGATCCAGATCCAAGGGCCCAGAATCGTCCACGTCAAAGCCGGTAAAACCTCACGTGTTAATCTCTAGATCTATTTCCAACCGTTGGATCTAGATCCAACGGTTTAGATCGTGCCACGTAGCCGTAACTGCACCGTGTTAGGATAGATCTCAGCCGTTAGATCTAGATAAATGCGGCGGCGTTAACCCACGTGATAGCGTTAGATCAGATCTTGACCGTCCGATCAAGATCGAACGGTCCTGGTCAGCCGAGTAGTTTCCTATTGCGTTAAGCCAGATCCAATCTGGGCCGTTGATTTTCAAATCAACGGCCGAGATCTAGCCACGTGGGCGAAAGTCTGACCGCCGGCCGGGCCGCTGCCGCCTTGGCCATCGCCGACTTCACGTATGACGTCAGTGTGGGGCCCGCGTGTCAGCGGCCCAGCCAAACCGCACCATGACGTCACGGTGGGGCCCGCGTGTCAGCCCACTCGGATGAACGGTGTGCTGACGTCATGCTGACGTCACCCGTGGGGCCCGCATGTTAGAGACACGAGCCGTGGGCCGGGTCCACGGTGGACCGAGCCAAACCGTGCACCGGGTCCATGGACCCGAGGCGACGTGGCGGCCTCTGATTGGTTCACGTGTCATGCTGATGCAATAAATCATTTTCTGAAAAAAATTATTTATTTAATTCGGTTTATTGATTTCAAATATAGATTCAAACTTCAAACGCTTATAACTTTTGCGTTTCAACTCCGATTTGAGTGATTCAAATTTCTAAATTTTTATAAAATTGATATCTACCTAATGGTGAATTTTATTTAATTTTTGGACCAAATTTTTTCTCTGTAATATTATTTAATTGATTATTTAAACTTTAAACGCTTGTAACTTTTGCATTTTAACTCCGAATCTGACGATTCCAGTTTCTAAAAATTCATAAAGTTATGCTCTCTCTCTGTTTATGAACTTTATTTGGATGTTTGGACACTTTTTGTCTACTGTTTATTTATGTATTGCTATTTGCACGCTTTACGAGTAGACGTTGAAGTGCCCGAAGGCTTCGAAGGTGAAGTGTTGACCCAGGAGCCAGCTCAAGACTAAGAACAATTACTCTTTGAAGGCAAGTTGTGCTTTGACCATGTTGATCCCATTTTGAAATTAGTTTGATTTAAATTATTGCATGCTAGTTCAATTATAAAATGCTTTAATTAATTTTGGGAGATTAGTTAATTACCTAGTTGTTGTATGCCACCTTAACATAGACAATTGAATGCCATGAACCCCTTGTCACCCTAGTTGAGGATTAAATAGTTGGACATTATTAAATTGCCAACATGGGAATCTAGATCGTTGTAGTATATTGCTTAGACCCGCTACGTGCTTATGACATGATTTTGGACAAACAAATGTTAATATTGACTTAATGATATATTGAACCTGTTTTGGAAAGGTATCATGTGTTGTGATGTTGATGGCACGTGGTGCATGGTAATCAACTGGGGTTTTGATAAATAGTTTTCGACCAGGACATGTGGCAAGAATGATCGGGTGGGCCAGTTGTGGCATCGGAAGCGTTGGTTTGGTTCTTCGGGTAGTCTTGCCCTGGTCAACATAAGGACTTAACCTTGCAAGCCTTTGAACTGAGTCAATCGTGCAACCACATGACCGGAATGGGACGGTCCTAGTTGAGTAAGTTACTAATAACTTGCATGTGATACCTCGGGTGTCAACTACACCTTTTGTGTAGCTTGAAAGGGGAGAGTACCAGGGCTGAGGCATGGTACCTGTCCAACGGTATGTCGGTCCCATACTTCGCCTTTGATAACGGAAGGGATGGTGTAGGGCAAAAACCGAAAAGGTTCACTTGTGTAGTTAGCCGTATCCGAAAGGCTTTGTTACGATCACTCGCCTTTGTGGTGTTTGACTGTATCTTGTGGGTAAAGTGCATAACCTCTGCAGAGTGTAAAATCTATTCGAATAGTCGTGTCCGCGGTATTGGGCATTGCTCGGGGATTACAGTCAAGGGTTAGACTTTCATGGAAATAACTTGAACTTGGAAAGGGTTTGGTTTAAATGATGATGTTGATGGAAATGTGGATTAGGAATGGGAAAGATGTTTATTTAACTCCTGGAAAAGTTATTGATGTTATACTTGTTTTTACTGCTTTCGAATCTACTTATGATACTTGTTAAATGCTGTTTTATACAATTATACCTTGAGCTATTCCTTTGTATTAAGCCATGCATGTAGTATATTAGCTTGCATTCTGTGCATGACTTGCTGAGTACCAAGTACTCACCCTTGCCACAAAACAACACCAGTTGAAGATGAGGCGACGCCAGCTTTGGAGGAGGAATATCAGGAGGAGCCGTCTAACTAGGGATCGAGTCCCAGTCAGTTGCCTGTGGCATATTGATTGGCGCCACGCGTTTTCTTTATATTTTCCGCTGCAGATTTTACTGAATAAGTCTTAGCCCTGCGAGGCGTACCTTTGTAACTTGACCATAAGGTCGAGCAACCAGTTTGGTTATATTAAATAAAGTACCTTATTATTAACGATGTGTATGATTGTGATATTTACCAATGTTGAGACTGTGTGCACTAGCGTGATCCTGGATTAGTGCTGAATACACAGAGGGTCTGGATTTGCAAATTCGGGTCCCGACAATTGATCACAACCCAAATCATTTTGAATGAAAATATTGATTGTTATCTTGAGTATACTAGTGCAACTAATGCTTCATATACTCAAGAACTTTCGATTGTCCTTTGATCAACAAAATGTACCATCAACATATGATGGTTCTTTGATGATTGAATGACAACCAAACACAATTTAAATTGACCTTAAATTATCACGAGTATATATATATATGTATATATACATATACATATATATGTATATATACATATATATATACACACACACACACACTTCATATAGAGGTGCATATATATAATTGGATTGGAAACACTATGCACATATTCAATTTTGATTTCATTGGAGTTTATCCTATATTACCATGAGTATACTACAACTATGCAAGTTAATTTATATATACTCAAGGAAATATTTCAATGTAAAGATCCTTAATAATTGAAATAAGGAATGGAATCATTACAATTGAAACTTCAAGGTAAAACATGAACTATCCCTCGATGTGTGCATACATGTATATATGGAAAAGAAACATAATGCATTTCTTTAAGGTTGAAATAATGGTGGAGTTCACCCTTTAACTTGATTCCAAAATATGTATTAAGATATCATAAAATGAATACGAGTGCATATCTTGGGTTTTTCATTTTCCATCCAAATGAGATTAATAAAAAATAAAGCTCAATAAATCATTAGTCTCACGAGAAGTAGATGTGTCATTAATAATCATTAAGCATTAATCACCAAAACCAAAAAGAGCTTGAACTTACATCCTCCCCAATGCTCGAACGTGCTAGTGGGGCACACTCAGTCGGTAGGAGAGGGAGGGGTGGCTAGGAAGGGGTAGGTATAAAATAGCTATTATAAGGACCTATATATAGATAAATGTTTTTATATGCTAGTGAACTCTAGTATTATCATCACCACTCATATAGAATAAGGATTGTAAGCTTGAAGGACCAAAACGACGATCAGAGAAGGTGAATGATCAACCAATAAACCCCCCCCCTAAAAGAACTAACCAAAACCTCACTTGATCAAGTAAACACAGAAAAATAAATTTTCAGAAAAACTCAACTCTGGGGCGATGGTACCGCAGTTAAATGGGCTGTAGTACTAGAATAAACCGTAACCACAGTGCTACCGGGCATATAGGGGTGGTAGCACCAAATGAATAATGAAATCAGGTATATGAACAGTAAAAGCAGCACAAATTTAAAACAAAAATTGATGGCTCTTTTGATTGACTGATCAAAAATCCACGAAACTTTGTATGCACCTTCCCAAGGATATTAGGAACATATTCCAACCTTCAATCGCAAGAACTGATGTCAAAGTTCTGACCTTTTTCAGTTTAAAAGAAGGGTGCACCAAAACCGGGTCAAATGCCCAACTTTCACCCTGAGCTTGATCATGGGGATTTGATGATCAAGATAATCTTAGATAACCTCCCACATATCACAACAAGTAAGAACACAAAAGAAACAACCCCTCAAACTCTTTAGATCTCGATTTCGCAAAATATCTCTTTCGTAAGCCAAAAACTAAGTTTTCTTGATAAATCTTGAGAGGGAGATGAGATGGTGCTTGTTTGATTGGAACAAGACCATTTCAAGGTATTTCCATCAATCATAAAGCCATTCTACCACTCAAAAACAGCAAGAGAAGAAGAGATTTGAAAATCTCCAAAAATTCGATGTTGTGAGCAAAACTTGGGTAAGAACGAGTTCTAGATAATCTTGCTGGGTTGGGACATAATCTAAATGAGTTACACAACTTATTACATGTCCTAGATCCACTAGAATGACAGTAATTAGGAGGGGAAGAAAACCTCAAGTTGCACACAAAAACCAATCAAAAATGTAAGAAGTAAAATAAATTTCAGAATTTGGAAGAAACATTCTTTTGCATTGCTTTGAGATAAAGGTTTACAAAGCCACACAACCAGGTGGGCAAAGCTCCAATGAGCACAAGAAAATCCTAAAATCCTTTTCAAAGACTAGAGAGTGAGGCATCCCTCCACATCTCTATTTATAGCACAACCGAGTCAATCTCCACCCTTAGATGGCTTCCTTCATCCATAAAGAACCTCTCCAAGGGTTGGGATTGACTCACTCACTCGTACATGGGCTACCCCGAAACCCACTAACGTAACGGGTCTTGCACACTTCTCAAAGCAAGCTAACTTGATTGCTACTCTATACTCTAAATTGAGATCCAACGACTCTCCTTGATCCGAGTAGTTCCAAGTTAGCATCTCTAACTGCCCACTTGTCATCTAGGCTCGCAGCGACTCTGTCTCCGATCTTCCTCCAGCGATCCCTAATCGTCAATACCTCAGTGCACCTCGCCTAGTCCCGGTCATCCTCCACTTCACCATGACCTAGCTCCATCGTCCTGCAACCATCATAGACAAACAAACCTCACATATCAATGTATGAATTGATATGCAATAAACATCTTAAAATGCCAAAGAAATTCTCAAATTCCCTGTCAAACCCGGTACTACCACCCACATGTGGCCAGTAATACTGCAAGTCCGGTACTACCACTCTTAGTTGGCTGGTAGCACCGCTCGCTCTCAAAATCTTAAGACAAATCTCTGTGGAATAAAACTACAACTCATTGGGCCGATATCACCGCTTGGCCGGTACTACCACTCTCAGTTGGCTAATAGCACCGCTCGCTCTCAAAATCTCGAGACAAACCTCTCTGGAATAAAACTACAGCTCGTTGGGCCGATATCACCGCTTGGCCGATACTACCACCTCCTAGGGCTGATAGTACCGCCCTGAAGCTGACATCACTCAAATTGGTTCAAAATTCAAATCAAACTCAAACTAGAACAGCACAGGCTCAAACACAGTCAAATACTTATCACAAACATAGATAAATCTCCCACATGGACTTTCAAAGCTTAACTTATATGGCACTCTCTTTACTACACACATTCACATGCAAGATTCGTCCTATTAATAGCTAATACTAGAGTTAATTGCTGTACCCAAAAGTTTCAATATATATAGTATAACTAGGAAGATAAGCGCGGCGCACGCCGCGCGCGTGAATGAAAAACGAATTTGCGTTTTTTTCGGAGAAAAAAAGGACCGAGATGTATTTTTTAAATTTTGTAGGGTCTTTCGGAGTGGTTTTTTTGAATAATTTTTTTTGGGGAAAAAAGTCTAAAGATAGAGCTGTACACAAATTTCTGTTGACGAATTTTTTTTCCGAGAAAAACGGAGAAAGGACCATGTTCTGAAAATTATTAGAGATGCGAACATTCTTTTGTCCAAAGTCTACAGATAGAGTTGTACACAAATGGTGCAAACCTTTTTTGTTAAAAGTCTATAGATAGAGCTATACACAAATTTTTGTTGACGAAATTTTTTTGGGGGGAGAAATTGAGAAAGGACTATGTTCCAAAAATTATTAGATATGCGAACCTTCTTTTGTCGAGTCTAACACTCTATGCGTTCACCGAGTAATAATATATGTTTCGGGAAAAACGAAGAAAGGACCTGGATGTAAGAGACGGGGACCTATTTGTTACAGTTTTGGACCTGATCGCTATCCAAAAAAATTAAAAAAGAGCTCGTTCGCGATTTGTATTTAACGGTGAGTTTTCCCGTAAAGTAACGAACCAGGGATCTAAACGTGATTTAGAAACATTTTTTTGTACTCACAAAAAATCGCGAAGGACCTCTCTGTAATTTACAAGGACCAATCCATAATTTAAAAAAAAGGGAGAGACTTTTTTGGAAAATGGGAGGAGGTGACGTGGAGGGGCTGAGAAGCCTCCAATTTCTTTCCTTATAAGGGAGTTAATATTACCTACAGCACAGAGCCTGAGCAATATAATTTAAAATAGGGTATTTCCCCTATGTATTACATGAAAAAAATTGAAATTTTTAGGATGTTGAGTTCAACTACTTTACTAACTAGTTAAAACAAGTTTGACTGAAATTCGAATTAGAGTTTCCTTATTTCATGATAGTTTGGTTATAATTATGTGCTGATTTATATATAAATCAGCATAGTATACCTAAATTCATTCAAAATCTTTGAATTCAAGTATATTTTTTCAAAGGTGAGTATTTCATTTAAATTGTTATAAATGAGCATATACTAGTTACATGCCCGTGCGTTGCTACGAAAAACAAAATTGATAACGAACAATAAAGATTAAAAAATAAAAAAAATATTTCACAAGATCAAACATCTATCTTTAACGCTTCGTTTCTTGCGAAAGCTGGCTAATTAAAGCAACGCTTCGTTTTTTGCGTAGGGCAATTAAGCAGGGCAATTAAGTAGGGCAATTAAGCAGAGCAATTAATGACGTGGGTAGAACTCACCACTGCCACCAACTGCTGCTTTATAATAGTAGAGACTCTAAAGCTGAAATTTTTAAAAAATATAGTTACAGTTAGCTTGAATTCACGCCTTCAAAATTATGATGTCTAAACACCATGGTGCCCCATCTCTGTGTGGCGCAGGCGATGTAGCCTAGCCGTGTATTTTCATGAAAAATTCGGGTGTGTTCTCCTTACAATGTAATGGGTAAAAAAGCTTCCACGTCATCTAAATAACACCAAAGCAGTCAAATGACATGTAATACTATCATCAAGGTATCATATTGTGAACATTAGCTCAGCAAAAAAAAAAACGTTAATCAATGACCAACAAAACATAAACAACTTGAGATAGCCAGCTAGCAACCGGGGTCAAACCTTCAAAAGAACATACATGAACAAGCAGGTAAGAAATAGGTTATATTGCTCAGGAAACATAGCAGAAAGAACAGAATATATAGGCAGGAACTAACTAGATGCAAATTATTCAAACATGCATGTAGCAACAGGTAGTGATCCATATGGCAGCGTCACGCGCTCATAAACCACACAAAAGCTTGACTGGCCACCACATTATGCAGCAGCTCCTAAAAGCAAGTCCATGCAATAGGCACACACGGCCTCCTTCCAGCCATTAGAGTCGATCTGGGTCATGGAGACGGACGATCTACCCGAGCCTGTATAGCCCGCCATCATTAAAGAAATGCCCGTTCATGTAGAATGGAGCATTCGTCGGATGGTACCCGTCCATCATGACGAATTGCATCTCGTCGGATGGCTTCCAGTGTCGCTTCCTCTGGTTGATGAACCAGTTGTTTATCTGCTTCAGATCAAGGCCGGTTGACTCGGCTAAGGCCACCTTCTGACTCTCCTGCTCGGTAAAGTGAATAGTTAAGCCGGAAAACTAAATGCTGAATTTTTTCACAGCATACAAGTAACAGAAAAATAGAAAGCCTGTCTGGTGCATAAAAGATTCTACAA
Organism: Rhipidocladum racemiflorum; assembly: GCA_036346355.1. NCBI lineage: Eukaryota > Viridiplantae > Streptophyta > Magnoliopsida > Poales > Poaceae > Rhipidocladum > Rhipidocladum racemiflorum. The sequence goes on along the minus strand of CM070573.1, from coordinate 11,459,337 downwards.
AATTAAGGTGCCCTCAAAAATTAGTTTTAAATAGAGTGGCGTTGGATTTTCCAAATGTATGTTATAGAAGGATCTAGAAAATGAGAGAACATATGTAGATTTGTATGCACCAAAAGTATGTTATGTGTCGGCATAGAGCACAATATTATTCTTCTTGTTGAATCTTTTATTTTAGCTCCAGTGATCGTAACAATATACATAAACATAAGACCAGTGTACAGATCTTGAGTGCCAACTTAAAAGTATCAAAACTGAAAGTAGGCTTTTATGTAACGTTTTAACATCATGCATCTCATGACATAATATGGAAACTTGAGAAGACGCGTATACCGAGGGGTAAGGCCATTTGTAGTGCAGCTCCCACCAGTTGAGGAGCTGTTGGCGAGCATCCTTGGGGAGCTTCCCTTTCTTCTTCTTCTTTGACAGTTCTTGCTTCAGGGAGCTCAGGTAGCCACTGTACTTCTTCAGGAGATGGTGCTTGAGCTCCTGGTCCACACCGTGTGCATCAATCTCAGGGAGCTCTGTCTCTCCTCCGCTACCTTCTTGATCCTCCTCAGAAGAGCCTTCAAACATATCACATGAAATTGTTAGTAAAGAAGAAAGAATACATGGACTCACAATCACATAGCTATATTAATGCAGACACCAAACTGGCACAGAACATATGTTAACATTTACTACAATATTACAAGGCATACAGTCAGATGCATAGTTGCTTACCGGATTAAGACAAAGAATGCTTAGGTACAATAGATACACCAAATAATAGTTTTCGTAACACACGAAATTCCAGTGGAGAGGTTTTTTGCTTTATTAATTACTTATTGGCTCCTCTATAAGCTGGAATCCCCCAGCAAATACTCTCTTATTCTAGCTTTCTTAAATAAAGCTGGGCTACTGCCTTTTATCTAAAATGTTATGTGTAACACACACAATCAGGTAATAGCCACTGCACCTATGGAAATAACAGGGAACTTTTTTTCATATGAGTTCATTATTGGGGAATTAGTAAGTTACATATGTATTGTATACCATCTATGTACTTGACTTTGCCAGTTTATTGTCTACTAAATATTATGTGCCAACATGAAAACTGGTTTTCGTATAAAATAATGTGTTGTGGTACAAGATATGGTTGTCCAACTTGCATGGACCGGTGTTATTCTACATTCTCTTCAAAAGTATAAAAACAATGTTGCATGGACTAACATTCAAACAATATCATCCCCACAAAAGGTAAACATTTGTCAGTCAATAAACATGCACTATGTTATAAGGATTAATGTTCAAAACAATATCATCAACATAAAAAGGTAGCATTTTTCTGAAGGAATAAGGTAGCATTTTTGCCAGTCAATAAGCATGCGCACGGAACAAGCATGGACATGCAAGCATGACCCTCTCAAAAACTAATATCTTCGACTTATCATTGGCCTGGCCATAACTTATTCAATACATGTATGATCAGTGTTCAACAAGGTGCTAGACCGGTGCCTAGCTCCTAATCACCGCGTTGGCAGGCTAGGTGGGAAAAATCAGCTAGGCAGGCAAGGCGGGAGGGTGGGGCGTACCACCTAGGGAGCCGCCTTGGGGAACACTATGTCTGACAATACTTCAGGATGTAAGGAAAGAAATAAGAAAAGGAATACGGTTTAAATAGAGTATGCGATTACATTTTTAGGCACATCCATGGTGGAAACTAAATATTAAATTAATGTGTAAAGAATATGGAATTTCATATGAATATTTTCAAAATCAAATCCAAGAATTATAGGATTCATAAAGTTCCAGAAAAATAGTGTGAAAGAGAGGAACACCACATATAAACGCAGTTTTTTTTGTGTAAAGCGGTTTTGGTACTATGCACAAAGTTCCACAAAATTAGTGTGGAAGAGACAACCCCAACAAATAAACCTAGGATTTTTTCTTTTAGTTTTTGTAAGGGATAAATTCTTACCTGCTAGTATGCCACAACAAAATTCCCAAATCCCTTGTGCAAAATTGCAGTGGCAAATATGGAACTACCCCTTGTTGTAAAGCATTTTAGGGTACTATGCATAAGGGGCACACTAGACAACTCCCCTTATAGATATGATAGAAATAAAAGATAAATAGAATAGCTGAAGTTTAATCAACCTTTTGTAATCTTTTAGGGCAAAGATGGTAATAGTTCATTAGATGTGAGCGGGCATTTGAAGCTTCAAGCCTCACTTGGAACACAGGATTTCAACAAGATTTTCATGAGAAACCCCACATCCATCAATTGCCTCCACATCCATCAAGAGTGGATGTTTCCTTTCATAAGAAATTCCTAAGGAATTCCAACAAGACCTTCATGAACATCCAATGTTCCAAATGTGGCCTCAATGATCAACATATAAAATGCCTACAATAGTATTGGACAAGGTTTCCTTAGTTGAAACTTGGGGAACTCAGAGGAGTTATGTCCATGCTAGAACAACTGAAAAATTGCACAAATGCAAGAGCATGTATCGATAATAATTAATGGGTCAGAACAGGCCAGTCCTAAAAACATGTATACTTAGAGAAAAAAGGTGAAATTTTATTTTGGTGGAGCATTGGCTTTTCTCTCAATCCTCCATTATTCCACCAATATCGGTTGTCCTGAGATCTGTGTGGCAAAACCTATGAATCTGACCTTTAATATATGTAAAGTTGTATCGATTGAACGCATGTAAATAATGTCACTAGATTTTGCTTGGAAAATACTCCCCCTATTTTATTTACTTTTTTTACTAGTATATTATTATAAAAAAAGAATGTTGTCGTATATTTAGATGGAGTGGCACGTTGTTGCTGATGTCATTCTTCAGCAGAATTTCGTCAAACTGTGCATAGGATATCACCTTTGTTGATCTTCCACTTTTCAGACATGCGCATTTAGAGGGAGTCAATGTCTTATGTGCAAGCTACTATGCTAGACTAGTTAGCATATAAGAGAATGCTGCTAATAGAAAATTCATAACTTTGCTAAGCAAATGCTAATCCTATTAGCAATTATAGAAGGCTTAAAATTTGTGAATTTTTCATTTGATCAAGCATTTAGATGCACTCCCCTACAGTTAGGATGTGCAGACCTTAAAAATCATGTCAATTACTAAATTAGCAGATTTGCGTCTAAATAGAAAGGCAGTAATTCTGTATCTGTGCATTTCTGCAGAGAAGTGATGAAGAATTATTTTTATTGACGAAAAATGTCTTTTGAAGACATGTGCCATTTTATGATATTTTCATATTTATTGGTTATTGGCACACATTCATAAAGTGCGAGGCCACATTTGGCATAGGAACAAACTGTACAGTAAAGGAGTTCAAGAGGATTGATCACGACTTGTGCCAAAATGTGTAGTTATGTTTTTTAAAGTAGCGTAAAACATTTGTTTGTTCACTGAAAAATAATAATAACTAATTTGGATATACTCCTTCCCCAATTACAGGAATAAGATAAGTGCTTGACGTCAAAAATTTGCAGGCAAAATGCCCTAAAACTGTCACATGAGGCATGGCTAAATTTTATTACAGTATTGTATTGAACAAAATAATATCAAACAAACAAACATTTAAAAAAGACATAAAACAGTGCTTCTATAGATCACTTTTTAAAAGTTGCACAAATATTAAAGCATTATTGAAGGATGGATGGTAATTGCTTACCCTTTTGTTTGCTTTAAGATTTATGCAACTCGTATTGAGGGTGATGCATATAAGCAGTACTCAAAACAACAAACATTTAAGAACTTTTGTTCACATGCATTGTAAAAAAATGATAAATGAATAACGTATAAGCTCGCACATTTTACAGAATTTGGTAAACATGATATTCTATGTTGTAATGTGTATTAACTTAGAAAATGTTAATTCATTAAGGTCATGAAGATGGAAGTATCAAATCGTGAAGTCACACTTCTTTTCCAGTGACGTTCCATTGCGAAATCAGCCAGCTTTTGTTATCCTTTTGTTTGCTTTTTACCAAGCAAGTTTCAGTATCTCTTTTGGTCTTTACCTCGAGACAAACGGAAACTCGTGATATCTGTGTCCCCTGCTTTTGCATGGCCTTGAAAGAATGCATGCAACGAAGAATCTTGGGAGTAAAGGTGCAACATCAATCAGGAAAAAAAAGCAGTGTTGTTCTGTGATTAACTCGATTTATGTTTCTAGTTGTCATTAACAGGAGATCTACTAGACATTTTGTTCTCATTTCCTTGTAGTCTTCGATTGACTTGTGAGATCAGGCAAGCAGGTTGTCTTTCTATTCAGAAAAGAAAGCACATTTAGACATGTAGTCTACCAAGAAGTAGAGGACAGAGAACAATTGAACCTGAGAAGAAATATGAGTTGACAGCTGAAAAATACAGACGAAGTTGAACTTGGACTTGCCTCGGAAAGCATCCAATGTTCCTTGACCACCATTATTTATGAGAGAGAATGGAGAGAAGGCTGTCATAACATACACGAGCAAATCTAGCTAGTAGATCATATAATGCATATAATATTACCAAGGAGATCACACATGCATAATGCATTGCTGGAGGTCTCACATCAAATAATGGGGGGCTGTGCACTTGCTTAACTGTACCTATTGTTCTCTAGGCAAACAGACCATTTTGTCCATACCACTGCACTGGTTAAAATACACAAAAAACTGTATGCTATTTACTCCTCTGTCTGCCTATGCACCTATCTGATCATTTATCTTATGCGCAGGATTCTCCTTAACTTGCGAGGGTTCATCGAAATCTTAAGGCACTGTTGACGCTACCACATCAGATGGCAGCTTCTTCCCTACATGCTCCAATAATGAAGTGAATGTGTGGTATAGTACCAGTGCAGCCCCGACCAGAGCAAAAACTCTGAACACTGATGAGGAACTGTGGTAGTACTACAAGTTACTATAGACTCGTGATAGATCATTAGAAAACACCTGGCGTCGTATCGCCGTATCGGATCACCTGATGTATTTTAAAATTAGCAAAGACTAAGAAGCAAGCACACAGTCAGATTGCCGACCCTGTGCATGCATCAACACATCTGGAAGACCACACCACGAAACAAGAGATTCTAGGACAACAGGTAGCTACATTTCTTGAGGGGGAGAGAGATGACAAGAATGTTGTTCTGGCTTGCGTGACAGATGGGGGATGAGCGACCCCCCCCCCCCCCCGCCTCTCTCCATGTATCTCCCAAAACACTACATGTGTGTACTTGTTCCACTGACATACGGCAGTGAGACTCCTCGGCCATGCACTGTTTGCTTGCACAGTGCCCCTTCCCCGAACCCTAGAGCAAGGTAAGGAAAACTCTTCTCCCTGTGTTTCTCCATCGTCATCATGGGGAAAAGATAGCTGAACCAAGAGCTACTCGGAGTCACATGCACATGTTCCTACGGAAAGGGAATCAGGCATAAACTACAAGAACCAAAGCGAGCACGAACTCATCAAGAGGAGAACATGTATGAAACCAATATAATTTAATTTTCATAATCAGCATCAATGAGGAAATAAGTATGAGAAGATTGAAGAATCAGGGCTCCTCATCAGTACTAGCTGCACTGCGCTGCACTGACGCACATGTGCGAGGATTATTCCTTTCCAACAGGAGAAAAGATCGATGGAGCCCAGATGGAAGAATCTCACATATGCATGGCCAGGAAAAGCAAGCAGCTGGAAAAATAATCTTTTGGAAACCCTGATTAGGAATGCTGCAACATTAGCGCGTCAAGAGAACCAAGCCATTCATGTGCATAGTTGTACAGATATATGCACAAGCATGAGAAGCACAAGGAAAAAAAAACGATGAAGATTCGTTCTTGCTGAGAAATCACATTTAAGATTGATGCAAGTTGCAACTACGTCGCCAAGAAAGAGGGCAAGAGATGGAAGCACAAAGAACAGAAAGGGGAAACCGAAGAAATCGTGCAAGAGCTATCTAGCTAGGAATGTGGGATTTGCGCATGCGTATGGCTGCAGCGACTTCATTTTCTTTACCGGAGGAAAGGATATTGCGCAGCGATCTGCCGGAGATGGAGAGAGAGCTGAGCTGCGACTCCACCCTCCTCAGGAACTCCATCGCCTCCTGCAGCGGCCTCGTCAACTCCTCCCGGTACTTCACCAGCATCTCATGGTACGCCTCCTAAGCACAAGAACAAACAAGTCGGCATGTACAAGTAGTTAAGCACGAGTGTACAACCCGAGAAGACAAATTAAAAAAAAAAACTGTACTTTTTCGCAGGAGCGCTCATCGATTGGCTCACCATGAACTGGTCCAGCTCTGGCTCCGTCGCGGCGCCGAGGCCGCCGAGCGACGTGCGCTGCCGCAGCTCCAGGTCCTGTGCCACGGCCGTCAGCTTCGCCGCCACCTCCGGCGGCGCCCCTACCTGCAAACACGTAGGTATGGACACTCAGAAGTACCACTAAGCCCTAGATGTACAGAAGCAGCATGCATACACTATAGTAACTTTGGCGCAAAAGCAAGCAAGTCTGCATGCGTCATGTATTGACATGAGATGTAGGGGAAGCTTCTCATGCAGAAGCAGCAGTACTACCGTTACTACTATCACTTGCCTTCTGGCAGTCGAGGTAGGCGGCGAGGAGGGAGGAGTAGTGGGGGTGGGAGATGATCTTGGCTTTGATGGCCTCCTCGTCGGCGGCGTAAGACGACGACGGCGCTGAGGGCTCCTTCGCCTTGGCGCACGCGTCCAGCAAGCTGCCGTTGGCTAGCTGCAGCACCGGGTTGCTGCTGCCGCTGCCGTTGTTTCCAGTGGTGGGCGCCGTGTTCAGGGTGAGCGGGGTGTGCGGCAAGCCGGCGGACGGCGGCTGCGTCGGCGGTGCCACCACGGCGCTAAGGGAAGACCCCCATGGGTGGTGGTGGTGGTGGTGGCCGTGGCTGCTCGCTTCAACTCCAAAGTGGTGGGAGATCTCCTCCATGGATCTCTAGTGATGTAGTGGTGCAGCTATCGAGCTCTCCGCCCGCTACTGTCCCCGAGTTCCTGCGGAAAAGAAGACGTTTTGAGTTCGGGGTGAAGTTCTTGGGGGAAGAGAAAGAGGAAAAGGGTTTGGGAGAAAGAGAAGGGTGCTTGCCTTGAGCTAACCCTCCCCCTCTCTGTCTCTAAGCTATCATTAGAGAGGAGGACGAGGAGGGAAGAGACGGAGAGAGGAAAAGCTGGAAGCCAACCAATACACCTGCCTTTGGAGAGAGAGAGAGAGAGAGAGAGAGAGAGTAGTGTAGCCTTGGTGTGGTGGTGATGTATGTAGTGTAGACTGTAGAGTGGTGCGTTTGTGGGGGCTTTCTTTTCCAGGTCAAATCAAAAGGCTTGGATTGGAGTGGCGTTGTAGGGAATTTCTAGCTCGCGAGTGGAGACGAAGCTGGATTTGTTTTCTGAAAAGAAATGGGGCAGTCAGGACTCAGGAACGCAGGATACGCTCTACTTTAGTGCATTCTAGCTGATTATCCGCGTTTGACATGAGCTGATCTTGTTATTTTATAACAATCCAATATTAGCCCCCTTTCTTTTTGGGTTGAATCTTCTCTTTGCCAAAGGAATGGCATCTAATCTCGGGCACACAGTTTGATCATGTTTTTTAATTATTTGCAAGCGAAAAATGTTAAAATCATAATGACATGAAAATATTGTTGATAACAAATATAAAAATAATATTTTTTATAAAACAAATCCAAATATTATTAAGTATATATATAAGATGCCAAAGTTTTAAAAAGTTCACTATATACATTTTATGTTACGCTCTGATAACTATTTTTATGTGTTGATAAAAGTTTTGTAAAATACAGTACAAGCGTGCTGATCTCAAGAACAAAGATGATAAATCTCGTAGATAATCAAAATAAAAACATCAAAGCAACCACAATGAGAAAGTGTTGGCACCAGAATCTGGCGCATGGCTGATTTGGTAAGAGATTGTTAATTTGGTATGATTATTTGATCAAAGGATAGTGTCGAGTTTGGAAATTATTTTGAAAAGTCATAAGTCGATATAGATTATCGGATTATAACCGATATTAGTGCTAAAAGGAAAGTATCCCAACAGAAGCTGAGATTAATATGAAGTGTTTTATGAGTCCAAGGAGGACACGGTTGATCTGGGTGCTATAAAAAAGGCAATGAGCAACATAGAATACACAGACAATCAATCAAACAATTCGCATTACTTCTTTACTTTTTCGTCGACAATGAGTAGTATTTTAGCTTTGTAATTTTTCCTTTGTAATTTGACTAAATCAATAAAGTTGCGCATCATCGGTTGTTGGTTTCGTCGACTTACACTATCCAGCTTTGCTTTTTCTTTGATCTTGTTGCACATCTCCTTTTTCAGAAAAAAAAACCCCTACCTTTAACTTTATCTAATCAGTCCAACCAGGTTGATTGGATCTATCGGTTACTTTTTGTCTAATCGGCTTGAGTAGCTGTTTAGATTAGATCGGATTATAGTTGAGGGAATTAATCGGCTTAACGGCTGATTGAATCACATATTGTTTTTCTTGTCGATTGTAGGATCAAATTGGCCGGCACACCCGCACCCAGAAATAAACCCGGTGTTTGTGTGTGTTGATTACCGATTAACCCTTCTTCATGTTTTTTGATGTCAACACACTTTTGACATACCTAGTGGGACCCTGATTGTCAATAATGTATTCTGCTGGAAAGTCAATCCCGCCGTCCAATGTCAATCCAGAGGCGATTATAATCCCTACAATGGACGATCTAACACCAGAGCAGTGAAAGGAGATCGAAAATCAAAAGGAAGCGTTCGAGCAGGTGATGCTCAATTGCTATCAGAAGACTCGACGTGGGATCATGCAAAAAAACTGCGTTACCAACGGTCAACTTCAGCAACAAAGGGACTTCAAGTGCTGCTAATGGCCAATGGTAAGCCGATACATGTCCGTGCAGGCGAAAATATCGGGTATAATAAATCAATCCATACAGCATGCTCCTGCTAATAAGTCATCGACTTTGGTAACTATGCTCAAGCCGATGATATCCAATATCATTAATGATATCGCACAAGAGCTGGTATCGACTGGGACTCTACTTGAACTCATGCAATCTTTGCCAGAATACCCAGTTTACTCCATTGCCCAGAACACTCAGACTGTAAGGCAAGTGGTTGATTCAAAATCATCAGCTACTATTCCTACCATTGCACTAGCACCACTGATCGTGGTCTTGCCACGGGACCCTAGTGCAAGTATGATTACCCATTATCAGGCATACATAGATGGCTCTAAATAGGAGTCCCTGGCCATTTTACCTCCATCTGCTCCATTTTACGTCTACCCTAAATTAGTTGCCCAACAGATTGTCAAGCCGATTCCTTCCAGGGATCCGTCCCCTCATAGAGTTGTATCGTATTTGGAGCAATTTGTTCCTGAGTCGACATTTACACAGCAGATACAATCTCCATTTCAACAAGCAACCACGTGTGCTGATACAACCTCTGTTTCAATGCCAACCCGAGTTTGCACTCGGGGGGGCAGCATAATATTATACCCCTAATGGGTAAGCACCTCAGGCATGGGTCGCATCGGTTAAAGAAACCGATTGGGCCGAGGCAATTAGCGTTGTGTTTAGATCAATTTGGCATCCAGCAAAGGTGCAGATGATCGGCTATAGAAAGTCGTATCTGATTATATCGATTGGATTCTGTACCCTAATGGGTATAGAGTCCCTAACTTCGCAAAGTTTTCAGGGGACGATTCTACGACAACATTAGAACATAACAGACGCTTTGTAGCACAGTGTGGCGAAGCTATTTAGTCTGAGGGTTAAAGGTGAAATTGTTCCCATTATCACTGTCTGGGACAGCTTTTACTTGGTTTACTACATTACCCCCAATTTCGGTCAACACTTCGACCAATTTAGAAAACCGATTCCAAGAGTACTTTTATGCAGGAGTTTAGAATTAAGAATATCATATTTGAGCTCTTTTGGGCAAAAGTTTGCGGAATCGGTGACCGATTACATTAAGAGGTTTAGGGAAGTTAGAAATCGATGTTTTAGTGTTGCGTTGCCCGACAACCAATTGACCGATTTAGCTTTTTAAGGATTAATTCCACCCTTAAAACAGAAATTTGGTGGCCAAGAGTTTACTAATTTAAGCCACCTGCTGCATAGTGTATCGACTCAAGAAAGCCGACTCTTTGAGAACAAAGGCTTCAAAGATATATTCAAAAATAACAAGAAAAAATAGAAGCCTAAAGTCAACCTGGTTGAATATGAGTCTGGCAGTTCATCCGAGGAGGATGAAATCGAGGTAAATATAACCGAATGGGTTAAGGAAAATAAAAGGCCCTAGTTTGTTCTTAGCTTAAACCGACTAAAGCTAAGTCAGAAATTAAATATGCTTTTGATATTACAAAATGTGGCTGTATTTTTGACTTGTTATTACAAGAAAAAGTTATACAGTTGCCTGAGGGTCACACACTACCATTAGCTAAAGAAATCAAGAAACGAAGGTATTGTAAGTGGCATCATTCTTTTTACATAACACTAACAACTGCAATATCTTTCATCAACAAATTTAATCATCTATTGAAGATGGCCGACTGAAGTTCGCCGAGTAGCCGGCAATGCAACTGGATGCCAACCCTTTTCCACTCAACATGGTGAGCTGTTCGGTGAAATGACAAGACTTGGAATGAGATGACCAAATCCATTCGCTAGCAACATCGGTTAAACCAGCTCGATAGGCCGATGTAAAGATAACGACACAGTGGGAAGAAACTATAAAGATCACAGTCATGTCCATTCAGATTGAGATTGATCGTGAAGGTAAACAATCAAGAACAGTGAGGCCAAAAGGAGAACTTGAAGTCGGCAAGTGGTACAAGGAAAAAGGCCCGTACCGCCACGATAGCCAACATAGAGGTTTAAGGTGACTTTCTCATAGTTATTAGCTAAGTATGAAAGGAGGGGTTAATGGTCTCTCAGTCCTCCTCATCGGCCGATGAATGTATATCAGCCAACCACTACTGAAAGGGCTAACAAACGGTGTCCTTTTTGGCAGTTTTGCTAGGAGAGAGGATTGGCCCTCCCATCACCGTATATTTTGCCCGATGAAACACTATCTTGGGCAAAGTCAGGAACACCGCCAGTTGGCTAAAGAGAGATTATTTGCGTCAACTCTAGGTCAACGAAATGAAGATGAAAAGAAATAGGTCCACGAAAGAATTCGGAGCCGAACGAAGGACTATCAAGTTCAAACCAAGGACACGAAATGAAAGTAGACTTAATTGGCAAAAGACGTAAGCCGATAGATCCCATGCCACGATGGTGTCCTCCGGGGTTAAGCAAATCCTAGAGGAGGAGGCTTCAGCAATTGGAGACTCAGGAATTAAGAGAAGCCGATCAAGAAAAGAAAAGGGACAAAATTTTTAATAAACTTTGTCCAACCAAACTTGTCAAAAAGGAATAGAGAAAGAAAGAGGTCACTTGAGAGGAATTTGATTCAGCTAATGATTTAAACTCACCCATTATTTGTAATGATTCACCGCCACCGATGGATATCAACATGGTGTTCACCTTGCCTACAGAGTTCAAAGTATGTGCACCATCGGCTAAAGAATCATTTGCTTGATTATGCTTTGGTTCACAGGAAGCCATCTTTGAGAAGCCTCAAGATGATCAACGGCATCTAAAGCTGTTGTATTTAAAAGGCCATATTAACGGCAAGCTAATATCAAGAATGCTGGTGAATGGTATGGCGACTGTTAATATGATGCCTTACTTGACTTGCAAAAAATTGGGGGTAAGCCCGATGAAGATCTTATTAAAACTAACATGGTGTTGCACGACTTCACCGAAGATCCCATGGAGGCCAAAGTCGTCATGGTGACCAAGCTCACGGTCAGTAGTAAGACTTTGCCATAGTTGATGCCAAAGGATGTTACAGCATGTTGCTTGGCAGAGATTGGATATATGCCAACTATTGCATTCCGTCGACTATACATCAAAAGTTGATACAGTGGAATGGCAATGAGGCTGAGGTAATCGAAGCCAACACATTGGCTCATGTAGCCATGGCAAGTCAAGATGATAATTGGCAGCACGATGGGGCTGAATGCATATCAGGCAAAGTGCTTGAGGACTGTGATTTTATATGCATCAGCCAGACAGGTGTAAAACCGATCAGTGTGAAGCTGAGTACTTTTGATCGGACAAATGAGATTTTACGCTGATGGAGTCCAAAGTAACAATAAAAGTTCTATAGGAGAAAATGCACTGCTATCGGCAAACAACAGATAGCTATGAAGCCATTGAAGATTTTGAAGATATTGAAGATATTGAGAGATTTTGACAAAGTTTTATGTTTTTAGATATATTCGAAGAAGTAAATATAGGCAATGGTGATAGGAAAAGACCAACTTTTGTTAGCTCAATCCTGATGCAGGAGTATAGAGAAAAGCTAATAGATTTGTTAAAAAGTTATAAAGATTGTTTCACTTGGGAGTATCATGAGATGCCTAGTTTAAACCGATAGCTTGTTGAACATCGGCTACTAATAAAATCAAGTTATATGTCATTTAAACAGTCCCCTAGATAATTTAATCCAGCTATGTATAATAAAATAAAAGAATAAATTGAATAATTATTGGAAGCAAAGTTTATCCGACCTTCCCAATATGCTGAATGAGTTTCTAATATTGTTCATGTAATAAATAAAAATGGTAAACTCATAGTGTGCATTGACTTTAGAGATTTGAATAAAGCCACACCTAAAGATAAGTAACCAATGCCTATATCCGATATACTTATTGATGTTGCATCTAAGTTTTCTTGATGGAAACACATGCTATAATCAAATATTCATGGCTGAAACCGATGTGCACAAAAAAAACTTTTGAATGGGTCGTAATGACTTTTGGCTTAAATGTGCTGGTGCTACATATCAGAGAGCTATGAATTTGATTTTCCATGAATTAATCGGTCATAATGTTGTGGTAAAGTTGAGAAGTGATTATCAACATTTGGCCGATTTGGAAGGAATGTTCAAGAAAACCATAATGCATAATCTGAATATGAATCCCTACAAGTGTGCTTTTGGGGTATTGACTGAACAGTTTCTTGGGTTTGTGGTGCATGAGAGAGATATCGAAGTTAACCAAGATTGTGTGAAGGCCATAGACGATATACAATCCCTTAGGTGTAAGAAGGATCTTTCGAGGTTGACCAGTAAAATAAATTATTTGAGACGATTCATATTAAATATATCAGGTTGGATTGATGCATTCACTCTGTTATTAAGGTTGAGGGAAAATCTCTACTATATAAAGTGAGAGTTTCTTCCCACGTCACATTAATTGCCCTGTTTAATTGCCCTACTTAATTGCCCTGCTTAATTGCCCTACGCAAGAAACGAAGCGTTGCTTTAATTAGCCAGCTTTTGCAAGAAACGAAGCGTTAAAGATAGATGTTTGATCTTATGAAATAGTATTTTTTATTTTTTAATCTTTATTTTTCGTTATCAATTTTGTTTTTCGTAACAACGCACGGGCATATAACTAGTCACGAGTTTATATGGGAGTCGATCAACAAAAAGCATGTGAAAACATCAAAGAATATTTCTCTAAACCTCCTGTTTTGATCGCACCACAAAAGGGTGTGCCATCTAGGCTATATATATCAACTCAAGAATTGACAATTAGATCAGTCTTGGTGCAAGAGATCAGTGGGAAGGAGCAGGTGATCTTGTATTTAAGCCGCCGACTGATTGATGTCGAAACAAGGTATCCTCCCAGTGAAAAGCTTTGTTTATCTTTATATTTTACTTGCACTAAGTTAAGGCATTATATACTGGCTTTGGCTTGTAAGGTCGTATGTAAGACTGATGTAATTAGGTATATGATGTTTGCTCCGATTTTGAAAGGTCGACTTGGAAAATGGGCTTATACGCTTACTAAGTTCGACCTGACATTCAAATCGGCTAAAGCAGTTAGGGATAAGTAATAGCCGATTTCATAACCGACCATAGTACCGATTGTGGAATGATTGAGGTTGCCCCTTGGCATTTATATTTTGACAGATTGGTGTGCCAAGAAGGTGATGGTATCAGCATCGTGTTAATATCTCCAAGTGGCTGTTGCTTCAAATTCGCATTTAAACTAAATTGCCGATGCTCAAACAGTTAAGTATGACGCATTGCTTAAGGGTCTGCACATGCTTGACAATCTTGGTGTCGATTATGTTGAAGCTTATGGTGATTCTCAGCTTGTAGTACAGCAAGTAAGACGGGGACATAATTGCTATGATAATATTTTAGTCAGGTACTTGGAGCAATGCTAGGAAATAATCGGCTTATTTAGTTCCTTTTCAATTATCCATATCCCTCGTGAGCAAAATGCTGAGCTAATTCATTGGCACAACAGGCTTTGGGGTATAAGATTTTTGATCAATTGGTTGATTATGAGCTGATTGAGAAAAAGGTTGTGACATTACGAAATGTGACAATATATATTTCAGCATTTTTGTACGGCTTTATATCTAGTTTTTGGGCCGTTTCCGGGAGTTTGGGCCTTTCCGGGGGAGTTTGGGCCTTAGGGGAAATAGTTCGGGCTTTGAGGGATCTTCCTGGGCCGAAGGTGGGGGATCCTTGGCCCATGTGGAGGAGCATTTTGGGCAGCATGGCTGCTGCCCCTGCGCCTCCACCCCTTCTTGCGTCCCCCACTCCACTCTCTAGCCCTAGCCGCCGCCGCCCATGCCCCTCCATGCGCCTCCCCCTTGCCCCCTTGCCTCCTCCACCTTGCGCCTCCACCTCCTAGCCGGCCCTAGCGTGTATTCAACCCCCTCCTTGCTACCACGCCCTTCCTCTACGTCGATCTCCTTGTTGGGAAGCTCCGCAACTGGGAGGAACCGGTGGATTCGGCGTTTGGAGAGAGATCGGGACAGGGAGGAGAAGTTTTTCGTCGTCATCGATTCTTCAAGAAGAGGTAACGAATTGTGGCTCTCTTGGGGTGGTCTAGGTGCTGCTATATGGGTTTAATCCATGCTTAAAGTTCATGTTTAGGTGCTGTTCCTAGATGAGATTAGGGAGATTGCAATGCTGTCCCACGTTCTGTCCTCGGGCAGATTTGCACCCCAACCTAGGGCTTGCGTTTTGGCACTTTTAGAAGCGTTTCCTGATCGGCCAGCTGTTACGGAAGTTGTACATAATTGAATTATATTTCAATGGACACCAAGAATTCAAAATTCCATTTAGTCGTTTAAAAGTTATGGTTGTTTTACCGAACGCTGTCAAATCTGTGATGAGATTGGGATAGATCATGTTCAACTGTAGATTAGACAATTTTAGATGTCAAATCAGTCTTCGCCAATACTTAGGAAAAGATGGGAAATTTCCTAAGCTTCGAGAAAATGTACTCGTTTACTTGATTTGGAGTTTTAGAACTCAAGTTATACTAGTTGGAAGCCCGCTGTCCCGATAGGACAGATTCTCTGTTTTTGGGTTTTAGGAGTGGGTTGCGAGGTCGGTGTAAAAGATCATTCTTGTTCTGTTTTTGGGGGCTTGTTTTGAGTGTATTGTACCTATGTGCAGGTGGTGTGCCCTCGGGAATGCCTTCATCGTCTCGCCAAATCCGTCCCGCGTGGGTGAAGGCAAGTGTATTGTGATGTTTGTGACTTGAATGGCATTATGTTTGCGTTGTCATGCGAGTTAACCGTTGACATGTTTGCTTGCCATGTTTGATTCTTCAATGAGATTAAGTGAATATGAATTGATTAGATGATTATGAAATGCTATGTTATGGATGTGAGGATGAATATGTATCTAATTATGGCTATGCAATGGTTGAATTGAGTGCATATGCAAGTTTATTCATGTTTATGGTATGTGTGCATTCATGGCATGAGGACTAGCCAGGACGGTGAGAAAGTTATAACTAATACGGTAAGGTCGGTGAGAAAGTTATGACTAATCCGGAGCGCCACTGAGAAAGACCTACCTCGTAGTTCCATCCACAGTCGTGAATGGGAGCGAGTTAGTAAGAGTAGGCACCCTCCATCTACGGGATAGAAGGGGAAAAAAGGTGCACACCGACGGGTGTGCACTCGGCAATACCCGTATGTGCTTCAAAGAGACATGTGCATTGCATTGCATTGCATGAATGAAGTTGTTTTATGAGATGCTTATGATGTTCTATAAGATGCATATAAAGATGTTTTATTGAGATGTTTATGACGATGTTATATGAGAGCATAAATGAAGAAGGTTATGAATTGATCCTCATTATATGTGAATGGCATAAAGTATGTATGTGAATTGTTATTGTTATTGTACCATTGCAATACACTTTGCTGAGTGATGAACTCACACTTGTTGTTTTATGTTGTTTTTAGGTACCATGAACTTGGCAGTCGGGAAAGGGAGTTAGCGTCACATCCCCACATAGTTTTATTCACCTAGACAACTAGACACTCTCATTTGTAATGATTATCTTAATGCGCTAAATTTGGATTATGCTATCTTATGTGCTTGGTTTTAATGTTCTCTTCATATTCATTTAAGAAACGTTGGAGGTTATGTTATGGGCTTGAAATGATGTTTTATCTCCTGTTTATGTTATGGGCTTGAAATGATGTTTTATCTCCTGTTAGTGTTGTTTTAGATGTCATCTATTTATGCTATATGATGTGATAATATTATTGTTGCTTCTAACCATGGAAAAACAAAGGAGATGCTGCCGAAATTTCGGTTAAAATATTTAGCATAGTTGCTGTAATTTATTCATAATTGTGTGTTATGGGTTGCTTCTAGTATCGTTTGGGTGACATTCGCGGCATAGTAGGTGCTGGGGTGTTACAATGGTTATGTGTGATGATGTAGTCGATTAACGATGAAAGATATCGATTATTTATTATCGGATGTTACAAGGGTTGCTTCTAGTATCAAAGCTGACCGACATAACCCTATCAGCTTGTGTGTGGACAAGAGGTGGTATTACCGATAGAGCTCGCCAAAAGTTCATTGAGGGTCGCAAGGCAAGATAATTTATCAGCTTAGTACTATAGGGATTTAATAGCTGATAATCTGGACGACTTGGTAGAGTTAAGATTACGGACGTTGGAATGAATTCAAAAACATAAGGCAAGAGTGGCAAGAGCATATAATAAAAAAGTTATGACTAAGTCATTTGATGAAGCCGATTTGGTATGGAAAATGATTTTACCTTTCGGCTCGAAGGACAGTCGATATGGAAATGGTCTCCAGCTTGGGAGGGACTGTATAAAGTTAATTGGCTAGTTCACAAAAAATTCTTATATTTTGGAGACCTTAGATGGTGTATATACTGTTTAGTAAGCAATTAATTGAAAATATTTGAAGAAATATTACCCAAGTATCTGCATTGGATCTTAATCGGTTAAAAGTTTTAATTGACTCATTGTAGTCAATCGTTTGTTGGTCAATTAAAATTTGTTAGACCGAATAACTCATTGCAGTTAATTTCGGTTACTTAAGCATATGGTTGATGAGGTACATCGTCCTTTGAACAAAATTAATAACTAAAACAAGCAAACATTAAAGCATTAAGTCGATTAAACAATTGAGTTTAGATTACAAGAATTCAAAGGTAAAATGTCATCCATGAGAGACCCAAGCATTTACTACACAACAAAATAGGATAATGAAAATTAAGATGTAACACCCCGGCATCTAGTATGCCCTGGATGTCACCAAACATGATAGACACAGCATCTAAATGGCACAAATAAAGGTAAATTACAGCAAAGGTGCAAATACTAAAACCGAAAATTTCGGTAGCATCTCCTTTGTTTTTCCATGATTTGAAGCAACAGCAATAATATGGCAATGTATAGCATAATATGAGATATCTAAAATAGCAATAACAATTGATATGACAACATCTTACGTATAAAATAATGAATCCAACCACTCCAATATTATAACGAAGCAAAAGATGAACTTAAGCACAAAATCAAACCATACTCCAAGTTTCATGGCACTAATCTTATTATTATGTCTCCAATTGATAAAAGCTGTCTATATGTGAGGAGCTACGTGTAGAAGTGTAGCTAAACCCCTTTCCCGCATGCCGGTTTCATGGTACCTAAAAACAACATAAGATACAAGCGTGAGTTCATCACTCAGCAAGTATATTGCAATGGAACAAAACGAACATTTCAATGCTAATATCTCTATATATCATGCTTAACATCATAACCATGTTCAAAACTCATTGTACACATCTCATTATCATTATCATATATGCAATGCAATGCACATGTCTCCTCGAAGCACATACCGGTATTGCCGAGTGCACACCCGTCGGCGTGCACTCTCTTTCCCCTTCCATCCCGTAGATGGAGGGTGCCTACTCCTCGCTTCCATTCACAACTGTGGATGGAATCACGAGGTAGGTCTTATTCAATGGCGCCCCAGATTAGTAATAACTTTCTCACCGACCTTACCGGACTAGTTATGACTTTCTCACCGACCTGGCCAGTTCTCATACCATGTATGCAAATATGTATGGGACGAGTCTGCCGAATGAATCCCGGTAGCGTCATTAAGTGGGAGACGGTGCCTTCTCCTCCCACTCCAGCGGCATCTTCTAGAGGGTCGGTGCACATGATGGTGGCCCCTACTCCTTAGCCGCCCTTTGTTTGGACGCCACCGGTGGCCTACTGGTGCCCGCAGCCGTCGGCTCCTCCTTAGTTACCTCCACCACCCCCAGCCTTGTTGGGGCATCAACCGAGTGTCGGGGCTCCCACTGCCCCGGCGCCGCCAGGAGTGTACGCCTTGCCGACCGCCGAGTCAGTCAGGCATCCAGAGGTGGTTTCAGGTTCTCTGCTTGTGGATTCAGTTGATGCCTTTGTTTTGTTTGATTCCGGAGCATCCTATTCTTTTGTGTCATCGTAGTTTGCTAGTAGAGCTAAGTTGGGAGTTCAACGGATTTCAGAGTCTGTGATAGTCAGTTCACCTGGGGGGTCTGATTGCTAGTTCTTTGGTTTGCCCGGGTTGCACCATTGCCATTGATGATGAGGTTTTCTTTGCCAATCTTATGGTGATTCAGTTGGCTCCTTTTGATGTTATTTTGGGCATGGACTGGTTGCATCAGTACCGTGCCAAGATCTATTGCTTTTTGAAGACAGTTACCTTGCAGGCCCCGTCAGGGGTGGAGTTGACCTTTCAGGGCGGTATACCTTCCAGTTCTATCTTTGCTTTGGCTAGTCTGTTTTCCGGTCACCGTTTGAGGCAGTTGGGTTTTCTCATGGCTATTTCAGAAAAGCCATCTTCTTCAGTAGCAATTGAAGAGATTCCTGTGGTGAAGGAGTTCATTGATGTGTTCCCTGATAAGTTGCCTGGTTTGCCCACAGTGAGGAGTGTGGAGTTTCGTATTGATCTTGTTCCTAGCACTCGGCCTATTTCTATCTCTCCATACAGCTTGGCTCGTCCTTTTCAAGACGAGTTGAAAAAGCAATTGGAGGATCTGTTGGCCAAGGGTTTTATTCGGCGTAGTGTGTCGCCATGGGGAGCACCCGTCCTCTTCGTTTCGAAGAAGGATGGTAGTTGGTGTATGTGCATTGACTATCGTGCTCTCAATCAAGTGACCGTCAAGAACAAGTATCCATTGCCTCACATTGAGGATATGTTTGACCAACTGAAGGGAGCAAAGGTGTTCTCCAAGATTGATCTTCAGTATGGTTACAATCAGATTCGCGTGAGGGAACAGGACATTGAGAAGACTGCTTTCTCCACTAGGTATGGGCATTATGAATTTAAAGTTATGTCGTTTCGACTTACTAATGCTCCTGCTGTCTTTATGGAGGCGATGAACAGTATGCTACACAAGTACCTTGATGAGTTTGTGGTAGTGTTCATCGATGACATTCTGGTTTACTCTAAATCAGAAGAAGAACATGAGCAGCATTTGAGGCTTGTGTTGAGTACATTGAGGGAGAACCAGTTTTATGCTAAGTTGAAGAAGTGCGAGTTCTGGATTTTAGAAGTGGGTTTTCTTGGCCACATCATCAATCCAGAGGGCATATTTGTAGATCCTAGCAAAATCTCAGCAGTTTTGGACTGGAAGAGACCTTCCAATGTTAAAGAGGTGCGTAGTTTCCTTGGGTTGGCTGGCTACTATCGGCGTTTTGTGTAGGATTTCTTTGTCATTGCTAAGCCGCTTTCGCAGCTGACCCAGAAAGGGATGAAATTTCAGTGGACTGCAGAGTGTGAGCACAGTTTCTGCACTTTGAAGGAGAAGTTGGTGACTGCTCCTGTTCTTACCCTTCCTGAGCCTTGGAGGCATTTCACTGTCTATTCTTACGCTTCACGTTTGGGACTTGGTTGTGTGCTCATGCAAGACGGCAAGGTGATTGCTTATGCATCGAGGCAATTGAAAAAGCATGAGCAGAACTATCCCACACATGATCTTGAGCTAGCCGCTGTGGTGTTCACATTGAAAATTTGGAGGCACTATTTGTATGGTGAGTCTTGTGATATCTTCACTGATCACAAGAGCCTCAAGTACATCTTTACTCAGAAAGATTTGAATTTGAGGCAAAGGAGGTGGCTAGAATTGATAAAGGATTATGACCTCACTATCCAGTACCATCCGGGGAAGGCAAATGTGGTGGCTGAGGTTCTCAGTCGCAAGACAATGCCCCCTGTCATTGATTGTCTTGTTGCTGATTTTCAGCATTTGGGAATCTCTTACTGCTTTGCGGGGACCGTGCAAGCTGAAACTCAATTGATTCTTAAGTCAGCGATCCCCGAGCGTGTGCGGGAAGCACAACAGCATGATCGTTTGCTCTAGCAGGTGAGAAAACGCCTTGAGGATGGCAAAACTGGGGACTTTTCCATTGATGATGTGGGAGCTCTGAGGTTTCAGGGTCGCCTTTGTGTACCTCAGAAATCCCAAGTCAAAGAGGATATCTTGAAAGAGGCTCATCGCACCCCGTACACGGTCCATCCTAGGGAGACCAAGATGTACAAGGACTTAAAAAAGAACTTTTGGTGGAAAAGGATGAGAGTTGACATTGCCAAGTATGTGGCGTCTTGTGGGATTTGTCAGAAGATTAAGGCCGAACACAAGCGCCCCGCTGGTCTGTTGCAGCCATTGGAGATTCACGTGTGGCCTTGGGATGACATCTCTATGGACTTCGTGGTTGGCCTACCTCGTACTCCATGAGGGAAGGATGCAGTTTGGGATGTGGTGGACCGTCTTAGCAAGTTCGCGCACTTCATTCCTATCCGCACTACTAATTCAGCGAGCGAGTTGGCCCCCATTTATGTGCGGGAAATTGTGAGACTGTATGGCGTGCCCAAGACGATTATCTCTGATCGGGATGCAAAATTTGTCTCGAAGTTCTGGGAAAGTTTGCAGAGTGCTTTGGGTACACAGCTTCGCCTTAGTACCGCTTTTCACCCTCAGACGATGGGCAGTCTGAGCGTAACATTCAGACCTTGGAGGATATGCTCAGAGCCTATGTGATGGCTTGGAAAGGTAGCTGGGACGACCACTTGCCGTTGGCGGAGTTCTCTTATAATAACAGCTATCATTCCAGCATCCGGGCTGGCCCTTATGAAGTGATTCACAACCGGAAATGCAGATTACCACTTTGTTGTTATGCAGTGGGAGAAAGAGCGGTCCTTGGACCGGATTGGGTTCAGCAGACTGTTGATCGGATGGCAGAGGTACGGCAGAACCTTCTTGCAGCTCAGAGTAGACAGAAAAGCTATGCTGATGTGAGAAGGCGAGATCTAGAGTTTGCGGTGGGTGATAGGGTACTCTTGCGAGTGTCTCCCACCAATGGTGTGGTTCGATTTGGCACCAAAGGGAAGCTCAGTCCAAGGTATGTTGGGCCGTTCCCGAACATCGCTCGAGTTGGTAAGTTGGCTTATCGCTTGGAGCTACCGGTGTCGATGCAGGGAGTCCACAATGTGTTCCATGTGTCGATGCTGAGAAATTACTTGCATGACCTAGAGTTGGTGGTTCTGTTGGAACCATTAGTGCTTAATCAGGACCTCGCATTTGAGTCTCGACCTGTGAAAATTTTGGGGAAATCGGAGCGAGTGTTGAAGAATAGGACGCTCAAGTTTGTCAAAGTCCTGTGGTCACATCAAACTGAGAGGGAAGCGACCTGGGAGTTGGAGTCTCGCATGCGCGAGAAGTACCCCGAGTTTTTCACCTCAGGTATGAAATGGGAAGCCTAGCTATTTTTTGTTTTGCTTGGTAGCATAGCGGTGTGTTACGGATTCGGGGTCGAATCCTGTTAAGGGGGGGAGAACGTAACACTACGGATGACGAAACGAGTCATTTTTCAATGTCGACGTGACGGTATGATTTTTGTACCTTGTTTTTGGGCCTTTTCCGGAGTTTGGGCCCTTTTGGGAGGGAATTGGGCCTTCTGAGGGACTTTGGGCCTTGGGGGATCTAACTTGGGCCTTGGGGGACTAATGTGGGCCAAAGGTGGGGGGGAATTTAGGCCCATGAGGAGGTGGATTTGGGCAGCAAAACTGCTACCCATGCTTGGTGCGCCCCCATCCTAAACCCTAGCCCCCCAACTCTCCCTTGCGCCACCCCCTTTCTTCCCCCCACTTGCGCCTCCCCTTCCCTTCCTCCCTCACCTCCCCCACCACCCCTAGCCGGCCCTAGGCGAGTTCCACCCCCACCCCTTGCTGCCACACTCTTCTAATCCATTGTCCTCACCGTTGGGGAGCTCCACGATGAGAGGATCCGACGGGATTGGCGCGTGGAAGGAGATCAGGCGACCGGGAGGAGTGTTCGTCGGTTCTTCGTTCATCGGGCTAAGGTATGGTGATGGGTAATATTTGGGGTGGATTAGGTGCTGTGCTAGAGGAGGTTTCAGTGCTATTAGATCAAAAAGTTGTGATGCAACTAGTTAGAATTGATGAAATCTAGAGTTGTCATGGGGTTCTGTTTCGGGCAGATTGGACGTCCGACCTAGGGTTTGAGTTTTTCACAATTTTAGATTCGGAATTTTGTCGTCCGCCTGTTGAGAAAGTTGTAGGTAATTTCAAACCTTTCAGTGGACACCAAGAACGTGAAATTCTGATCAGCCGTTTGAACGTTATGGCTGTTTTACTGAACGTGTTCAAAACTGTGACGTGATTGGGACAGATCGTGTTGATCTGTAGATTAGTCAATTTTAGAGGCCGAATCAGTTTTTCCCAATACTTAGAAAAAGCTAGAAAATTTCCTAAGCTACGAGAAAATGTACTCGTTTACTTAATTTGGAGTCCTAGAACTTAAGTTATGCTAGTTGGAAGCCCGCTGTCCCGTAGGGACAGATTCTCTATTTTCGGGTTTTAGGGGTGGTTTGCGAAGTCGGGGTAGGGGATCGTTCTTGTACTGTTTTGAGGGCACGTTTTGAGTGTGTGGTACCTATGTGCAGGTGGTGTGACCCCGGGAGTGCCCTCATCCTCTCGCCAATCCGTCGCCCGCGGTTGAAGGCAAGTGTATTGTAGTGGTTGCGGCTTAGGGAACCGTAATGTTT
The DNA here is from genome assembly GCA_036346355.1 of Rhipidocladum racemiflorum. NCBI lineage: Eukaryota > Viridiplantae > Streptophyta > Magnoliopsida > Poales > Poaceae > Rhipidocladum > Rhipidocladum racemiflorum. Next base: position 11,435,825 of record CM070573.1, on the reverse strand, counting down.
GATAATGAGATGGTTTACACATGTTTTATGATATGATGCCATGATTGACTCTTGCTTGCGACATGATGAAAATGGTTTATTATGAGGCTATGCAATGATTAGTTGAGTTTATGTGCAAGTTGTTTATGTTTGGTGACATCCAGGGCATACTAGATGCCGGGGTGTTACATAAGATTCGGTAGAAGTTAAGGGTTAATCTCTAAACCCGACAACATAGTAAGAGCAATTGCGAGGATCTTGTCAATTTCGTCTATAATTTCTTATCCTCTTCACCCATGCTAGGGATAAGGATGACATTGGCTGATTGTGCTCGGACTACAACTATGCCCTTGGCCAAGGCAACCTTCTGCTCCTTGAACGAGGATGATAAGTTGGACATCTTTGGGGCTGCATCGACTAACTGGGTATTAACTTTAAGCAGCTCTTCTTAGAGTGACTTCTTAGATGCCTCTAGAGCCAATACAAGCTCTTTGGTCTCCTTGAACTCCTTGATGTCCTTATCAAGCTTGGCTTTCTTGGCCTTTGTCTCCGCCACTAGCCGATCCAGTATCTTTTGGTCCTCCCATTGTGCCATGTGATGCTCAAGCCTTTGTTTAGCTTCATCGACTGACTTTTTCTTATCATCTATGAAGCAAGCTTTAAAGAGCGCGACTGTAACATGCTCGAGGAGGTCGAGCTTCATGGCATCAACCGCATCCCGGATTGGATGGTGTCTTTGAACAAGTAGGCCTTGGGGCTGAGAAGGATCTTGCATAAATGTCTTAGCCTCTCTTCGATTATTGGGGCTAACATGATTTGGGCCGATGCACCCTCTGCTTCCACTAGAATTGTGTCAATAATGGTCGGCAGGCGATCTTCTTCCTCGCTCTTGATGTCTGGTAGGTCAAATTCGAGGGTGTCGGCGACTGAGGATGTTGGCTTGGCGATGGCAGGAGGAAGAATCAGCCCGGCAACTTGATTGAGGTATCAGCAGGGATGAGGGCGGAGGCAGGTCACTGGTCGTACCATCCGGCAAGTTGATATTGGTCGGTGGGGAAAAAGAAGGAGGTGAAGAAATGCACTGCAAGTGTAAAGAGAGTTTGTTAGGATGACTGAGTTGTGAGTTCAGTATTTTGGATAAAAATTCAAAGTTAAAATCACTTACCCCACCGATCATGGAGGTCTTTGGTGAACTCTCAGCTGATTCTTCTTGGAATACCGACCTTTTTCTTTTTTCTGCAAAAGGAAGCCGATTAAGTATATTTGGACTTTGTGTTATTTTAAATATACCCTAACTTACTCGGCTGCTGGTGATTTCTCTCTAGTTCGGAGAGGGAGGGGCTTGAACTCGAAGCGTTCCTGAAGAATGCCCTGCCATTCCCATCGACCATTGCTTCTTTGCAGGAGTATCGCCCAATGGTTTCGCTGACCTCTTTCCAGTTGTTTTCGTCTGAAGAAAGAAAATAATAAATATGTAAGGAGAAGCCAATTAAAATTAGTTCAATAGCAGAATGAAATAATGATCTACTAGTTAGTACCTCGCTAGTGATGTCAATTAGGCTTGAGTTAGTTTGGTTCGACGAACTAGAGTTGCTCAAACTGGAGCTACTCTATCAGTTCTAATTGTCGGTTCCTGCAAAAAAATCTGGAAAAAAATTTGGCTATTATTGAGGTGGGTGGCCACTCAACTGAAAACAGGGATGAAGAAATGGCCGACCACCAAGGTAAGTACTCATGAGCCCTTTTGGTGTGGAGGATGAAGTGTGGGAGTTGTTGGATAAGTAGATCGTTGGCTATATGTAGAGCTAAGTTAGCTGAAGAAGCTTGATGTAATCTTTCTCGAGGTTGAAGTCATTCAATTAATAGGAGTTTGGGTATGATTTGGCTGAAATCAAGTTGTCAGGCTTAGGTTGATGGATGGTAAATTTCATAAGAAGGCTAAAAAGTTTTTTAAGCCAGTAGAGAGAATGCATGGAGATAGAAAAATTTTTAAGAACTCCTGCATTTCTTCAAGTATGTCCTTACTATCGGCAGCAATGTGGGAGAAGGAGGGGAAAGGATAGTGATCGTCTTCACGGTAGCTAAAGAATTTAGAAGTTCGGAAGGAGTCTTGGTCAAGTTGGCAAAAGAAGGGAAAATGTTTTTTTTGCTATGGTTGGGTTTATTTTGGTTTCACCGCCAAAGCATATAAAAAGACTCTCACCAAAGGATCAGCTATTTCTAAACTTGATGGGGTGGTCCTCTTGGGTTTCCTTGAGGGGGAAGGGTGTCATATCTAATTAATCAATCTTCAAAGATTGGCTAAAAACACAATAGAGAAATATTTGGATGAACCATAATGGGCCAACAATATTTTCTATTATGTATGACCGCATGGTTGTGTAAATTCGACAATGGATTTCATGCATCATTTGAAAAACTACCCCCAAAAATAGTTTTCCTAATGCAAGCCGACGACCCTCCACTAACTATTCAGCTATGGCTTAGTATGTTTGGGTCGGGCCAAGAGAAGCACTGCAAAAAAGGAATCGGTCGAGCCACATATTTAGGAAAGCTATGTGCTCCCTATCGGACACTAGGCCGACTCCTCTATTGTTTTCTATGTATTTTCCCCATCCTTCGCACTTGGTGGTCACAAACTTATACTGCGACTTGGCACTAAAAGTTGACAGCTGCTCGCTATCGACGGTTGTTGTCGGTAGTAATGAATATGGGGCTATGAGCTGGATCCAAACTTGATGGTAACACAAGACAAGGGATTATACAGGTTCAGGCTCTCAATGATGGAGGTAATACCCTAATCCTGTGTTCTGGGGTTATGGGCAGTGTGCTTCTCACGTATTGTGTCTTGCACCTCTTTTGCATGTATATTTTTCTTGTTGTCCCTCTCCAGGGACCCCCGCCCCCCTTATAAAGGGAGGGGATGGAGAATCCGAGTTGGTTACAAGGGGGGAATCCCCACCAATTACAGGATAGGTTCTATCTCTAACCCTTCCCGCAAGCAATGCTAGCTTATGGGATTACAATTATATCTTTCCTAACGAGAGTTGGTTGCCATCTTCTACTACTCCTTGTTGGATACGGCGAAGATAGCCCAGATAGCGTCCGGCCTTGGGCAACTAGTTCGGCCCTGTTTTGGCTGGTCTCCGCGGCCCACCACGTAAGTACCCAGGGTCCACATATTCCACACTCGCCATTTGGCCTAAGACAGCAAAATTGTGTAACATCAAGAAGGGTTGGGCCAATGAGACCAGGTTGGAGGACAAAGGCATTAAAGGTGTTGGACAAAAAATAGCAAGTCATGGCGACTAAAAGCTCATTAGGGGAGGAGTTGGCTAGAGATAATGGGAGGCACTCGGCTATCCCCATTTGTTCCCAAACTAGGAGTTTTTAGGCTGCTAGCCAATTGAATCAATCGAGCCACCCAGCTAGCGTGGTCGGCGAGCCGCCTCAACGGAGACGTAGGATCCCCTCAAGGATCCGAACTTCGGGATAAAATCTTCGTGTCTCCTTCCTTACTTCGGTTTACTCTTTTGCTCATCCGCTTAATTTGCTTTTGATTCTTGTGATTAGATCAATTAGATTGTATCTACTGCATCTATTCTTGCTTATATACTTGATTCATTGCAGTAGAGTAATTTTTATCACTAGAATCAAAGAAACGCTTAAATTTATTGCTCTACTCTGTTCTGGCCGAACCAGTCAACCCGGAGTATCCGGTACATTGATCCGGAGTATCCGGATAATATATCCGGAGTCTCCGGGTTACCTGTCTCGGGCTGAATTGTTTAAGTTGCAAAACTTAATTATACCCTTCGCTTCCGCATTATCTCTGTTTGTTTAATTTTAATTGGGTATAATTTTGTAATCGCCTATTCACCCCCCCTCTAGGCCGACATCCCGGTCCTTTCAATTGGTATCAGAGCCAAGTCTCTGATATTTAAGCTTAACCGTTTTAAGAGTTTGGATGTCGCTAGACGGGATGGGTGAGCTTGGAGCTAGCATGTCTATTAATAATAATTTGAATGCTCCATCTTCATCCTCTTATGTGCATATTGCTTCCGGTTGGGCACCGTACTTTAATGGTTCTAATTATGGCCCATGGAAGCATAAGATGAAAATGTTTTTGAGATCTATTGATGCTTCCATTTGGAACATTGTAGATAAAGGCTATAGCACAATGGATGCTCAAAGTGAAGAAAAGAACGCTTAAGCTCTAGAGGCCATTCCTGGCGTATTGAGCGAAGACGAGCGGAAGAAGGTGTGCCACCTCAAGAAGGCTCATGACATGTGGACACTCATCCAAAAGAATCATGACAAGTCCAAGATTGATCAAAGTGATGATTTACAAATACGGACTTCAAATGATGATCGCTCCACATCAATCTCGAGTGATGATGAGTCCTCGTCACCCTCCTCCTCGCCACGTTGCCTCACGGCTCTAGGTAATGATGAGTTAAATGATGAACCTTCCAAAGCTAAATTGATCTCTACAATTAAGGTTCTTCGTGATTGCCTTGAGAAGCAATTTAGAAAATCATATGATTTGATTGAAAAACTTGCTTTATTTCAAAAATCATATGATGCTCTAAAATTAGATCATGAAAATTTGCTTCTCAAAGACACCTCTAGTTGCAAGGTGGATGTTGGATTAACTTGCAATATTCTTGATGATGTGCCATGCTTAGAGTTAAATTCTTGCATGTCATCTAGAATTATAAATTCTTCTCCTTGCAATGAATTGCTTTATATACCTTGCAGCCCAAACGCTAGAGTAGATGTTGCTACTCAATGTAATTTAGTAGATGAATTGACTTGCTCTATTTCAAATTCTAGAGATTCATCTAATAAATGTGCATCCACCTCTAGCGAGTTTTAAGCCTTGCAATGCTAATAAAATTGCTTCTAGTTCCTCTAGTGCTTGTTATACTAACAATCTTGTAGAGGAAAACAAAAGGCTCAAGGCGCAAGTCATTAGTCTAGAAAATGACTTGGAGAAGTGCTACAAGAGCAAAGCCATCCTCGACAAGATCTTGAGCGAGCCTCGAGCACCTCAAGATAGAAGAGGACTTGGCTACATCTCCAAGAGGGAGAAGAGCAAGAAGAAGCACAATGCAAGAATGAAGACGATTGTGTGCTTCGGATGCAACAAGAAGGGCCACTTTGCCTCCGTGTGCCCCAATAAAGTGGATAACAAGGCCACAACTCCAACTTTGAGGCAAGCCGACAAGAAGCAAAACAAGAGGAAGAGGCGTTCAAAGCCTACTTGCTTCAATTGTCGAGAAAAGGGACACATCGGTAAGGATTGTCCCAAAGGTATAATCCTAAGCCTACTCATCACTCTAATAATCATTTGCTTAGGAAGGACAAGAATGGCAATGTAGTTGCCAAGCTTGTCAAGTCCCCTATGCCCGCTCAAAATGATAATGATCATTTGCATAGGAAGAGTAAATCTAGAAATGGATTTGCTAAAATTGTTAGGACTCCTAAGCCCACTCAAAGCAATTCCAACAAATTGCTTAGGAGAAATAACAATAGCAAACAATTTGCTAGATTTGCTAGATCCACTAAGCAAATGCATAATTTCAATTATCATATGCTTAGAATGGATCAAACTAGAAATAGGTTTGCTAATTATGCTTGTCCTCCAAAGCCATCTCACTTTATTCCAAATATATTGCTTAGGAGGAACTATAAAAGCAAATCTATTCCTAGTAAAGTTAGTCATGCAAATAATGCTAATATTAGGACCATTTGGGTTCCTAAAACTATGGTGACTAATATTGTTGGACCCAACAAAGATTGGGTACCAAAAACCGCCTAAACGAATTTAGGTGAAACGAGATGGATTGGACGCTTGATCTCCACAAGAAGAAAAAGGGTATCATCTCCAACAAGTGGTGTCAAGCATAAAGATAATCAAGTCAATCATGAGCCAATGCCATCTCGGTAACAAGTATTTAAATTGATTATATTATTGCTTCTAGCCTTGTGCAGATATAGATGCATTAGTATCATGAAAATCGATTTAATTGCTTGTTAGTAGTACTTGCTCTTGCTTTTAGTATTATTCCCTTATTGCAATCTTGAGCAAGTTTAAAACGGTACATTCAGAGTTAGTGCTATTTTATATATATCACATTTCCTAAGTGTGCCAAAATAATTAAGTGCTAACGTAGCTCTTCTAGTTGATCCATTTTAGTCAATGTATGGATTTGAAGTGAAATACGTAATCTTGACTAAAAAGGTCCATTTCAAAGACTTAAGTGAGTTTTGCCAAATGAGTCAAGTTTCTTGTTAATATTTGACTCACAAGGGTTTGTGTAACTCATATAGACATTTGAATATTTTGTTTGCCCTTGTTGATCTCTTTTTTTTGGCAAAACTAGAAAATCTCGTGAAACCTAAAATCTTTATTGCCACATTCAATTCCTTGTGAATTCGAATGTCTTCTCTTTTGAAATTGCTCTAAATTTGTGGTTATTGTTTCTCTTGTTTATTTGGAGCATTTCTTAGTGGTTTCATGATTTCTCTCGAGTCTTATTGCTAAATGCCATTTGTGAGTTTTCTAGTTGAATTCTTCTCTATTGGCATTTCTTTCGATTTGATTCATCTTAGTGAGCTTTTGGTGAAATGACTAATACTTCCTATGTTTCGTGTTTCAAAAGTGGAAATATGACGGGAAATTGCTTCTAAAAGCGTATTGTGTTTACTGTTGAAAATTGCCTAGCAATTGACTTCAATCTCTTGCATTTCCCAGATTTCCATTGTTTTGGCCGTAGCAAGATAACTCGAGTATCCGGACATTTTGTCCGAGTATCCGAAGTTATCCGAGTATCCGGATCATACATCCGGACTATCCGAGTTAACTGGTTCGGTTAGAAAACAGCTTTGTCTGCTTGAAGCTCACCAAAATCTCTTTTTCAATCTGAATTGATATTCTATTGAATCAAGTTGATTTTTGCTGTTTGAATGGATAAGTTTGTGCCAATGGCTTTTAATCTTATCACAAATTCGTTTAAAGCCATATAAGTGCTCATTTCCATTCAAAGCTTATTTGTCCCTTGCATGTAGCTAACCTCTTGGCGTATGTTGCGAATGGGTGAAGCTCATGCTTTTGGCTTGCATGACTTTGACTTGCATTTGTTGCAAAGGTTGATTTCTTGCTTGCTTTTAATTCAACTCCTTATTTAAAATTTGTCTGGAGCTAGTTTTAGCATGAGTTGCCAAAACGCGGATGCTCAGGCAAATCGATTTGATTTATTGAAAATATTTGTTGGAAAATCTTCTCTTGCATATGGAGTTCTTATCCGAGAGTTCTCAAATTTATTCGAACTTATAAGCAAGATTGATAACGTGAATTTGACTTAGTGTCAAATCTAAACCTCCATTTGTTCTTATTGGAATATCTTTTGTATGGAGGACTTTATTTGAGAAATCCTGTTGAAAAGGTCTCTTGATTGTCCATGGATCATCTCCACAAAATCCTATGGTCATTGGACTTCATTTGACCAAAATTTGCAAATTCTCAGTGTTTGGCCGAATAGGTCAACCCGGAGTCTCCGGACATTTGTTCCGGAGTATCCGGACTATATGTCCGGACTGTCCGGGTTGACCAGTTCAGCAAAGTTTGTACTGTTTGCCAATCCGGACTCTCTGGTTATTTTATCCGGAGTATCCGAACCTTGTTTGGTTGATTTGATTCTTTCCTTTTGATGAAATTTGAGTTGAGCATGAGCATAGCTCCATGATCCTTCTAAGATAAGTTGGGAGCACATTTACTCAAATTCTTTGTCCTCAAATCAACCTAAGTTCTTGGCAAGCCTTTCAAATTTTCAAGTCTTCTCTGATTGAAAGTGCTTTGTGGGGCTAGTGTTCTTTTATTGAAATTGATTGTGTCCTAGCCGCAATTTGCTTCCTCTCTCTTCCCTTTGAAGTTTATCTCTTAGAGAGTGGAACCTTTTCCTGTAAGTTCAAGAGTGAGCTCGTTTATGGTTTATTCATTACCTCTGTTTGAACTTCAAGAATTGAATCTGCGTTTCAAATCCTTCTTTGTGCATTGAATTCAATCAGTATTTTAGCATGCATTGGAGTAGTAGTATCATGTCAACCTTTTACCTCATGCATATTACACTTAGACCTTGTGAGACTGACTTGGGTCAAGTTGAAATATACTTGTTCCTGGAAATCGTGTGCTTATCTGTTGGTGTTCAAGGTTTCGGAAAAGTGAGTCAACTTCGACGGTGAGATGAAGGAAAGGAGTGTAGCTCCAGAGTCCGAGGGATCCGATGCCGTGCGACTTGACCATGACTGATTCGAACATACAAATGCATAAGAACCGGCGGAAGGGACGTATTTCTTTACGACCATATTTAATAAGGTCTTTGTACACCATTAAGCTAATTGCCTTAAACCTTAAATGGTGTAATGATTATCATGATAAGTATTCCAATTGGTATCAATTCTTTCAATCTTTATGTATTTAAATTGGTAATTAGATTTCTCGACATCGTGTTTCAATTGCTTGTTAATTGGTATCGCTTTCTAATTGATGCTATATTTATCAATTGGTATCCTCTCATTGATAATTGCATTTTCTCTCTACGTAAGTGTCATCTAACATTTTACGATATAAGGTTGATTGATATGGATGACACCATGCTAAAGGAGGAGGAAATGTAAGTTGAAGATCACATTAGTAAGAGGTATACATTGCTCTTTAAATTGATCATAAGCATGTAATTCAATTCCATACAAGAGCTATATGATATTAATTATTATGCTCTGTTACACATATTTGCTATATGATCTTTGTCATGATTTAAGCATTTCTTACATTCTTGTGAATCATGACTTCATTTAAATTGGTATCATTGAGTTCATTTATTGCTTATCCAGAATTACTCAATCGGTACCATGTTGCTTAGTTTTAGGGGGAGCTTTTGTGTATTAGAATATTCTTTTAGCTCTTCCTCATTCATTTGGTATTCATTTTTGCTCTTAATGGATATTTGTTCTTAATTGTCTACAAGTGGTATTCCTTAAATGTGTTTATTGCTTATGTGCATCCAAATGTCATCTAACATGCATTTGTGAGCTACTTTTAGTTCCTTGCATATGACAATCACGTCTTTTGGATGATACTTCATTAAGGTATGCCCTTGTACATTATCTACTTCTCTCAGTTGATACTTTATTCAATCATGAGTATGTACCTCCTTTATATCTTTTGACTCATGATCATTATCTTTGTGATGCCTTGTCGTGCTTGTCATTTACATATGTTTTAAGGCATCATAGTCATTTAGTATCAATTTATGACGTTAGCTTATCCATAAACCTAAATCTAGGATATTATAGCTTTCATATCTTGCCTAGATTTTGGGGGAGCTTAATATTATTGTCTTATTACTAGCTCCTTTGTTTTATTTTGTTCTTCCTAATATTTCTATTGAGTATTCAATCTAGAGGGAGAAAAAGTTATTCTTTTTGGGATTAATGACAAAGGGGGAGAATTTATGGATTTATCAATTGCCCCCTAATCGATTGACAAAAAGAGGGAGAATATTTGGGGAGAATTTATGGACTTATCAAATGCCCCCTAATCGATTGACAAAAAGGGACAATGAAAAGGGAGAATATTTGTAAGTATGATCTCTTACTCATTCTCCGTGTTCATTTCAAAGCTAAATATCTTTATATTGTCCTTTGGTGCATTTGTTAAATCGTTTGTCATAAATCACCAAAAAGAGGGAGATTGAAAGTGCGTCTAGGCACTTATGTTGTTTTGGTAATTAATGACAAACGATTAATGACAAACGCATGTAATATCAATCAATGTAATTGTATAAATATTAACTTAGTGCTTAACAAATGACAAACCTCTAATATATTTATATTGTTATGAGACTAACATGTTTATTGCCTAGTTGAATATTAGTCTCATCTATTTTAGTGGAAAATCAATTGGGATGGTTAAGCAAAAATGAGGTATGCAATCTCGGTATTCATTCCATATTTGTCATTGCATTCCTCTTTAGCAAATGCATATTGAACTCTAAGTAACTTGTTGATTTCATATGTGCACATTGATTCATGTCATAATTGCTTGTGCATATATATATTCATTTGAGTTCATTATGTGTTTTGTTTTTAATATGCTTGTGTTAACTAGAGTTAAACTTCATTGCTTCATATCGACTTGGTGCATACATGTCTTAGTTGTATATCTTCTAATGCACCTCTCCTAGTGAAGTTTAATCTAGAATTGGATCACATTATTTACTCTCATTCCAAATATTATTTGCACATGTACAATTCATGTATATTCTATCATGTGTTTCATTTAAGCAAAGTATGTGATCCTTGCCTTGATTTAAATGATTCATCTTATTGGCAATTATCTCTCTAAGTGCATATAGATCAATCACATATTCATCATGCTGCACTTAGTAGAGAACAATTCTTATGTCAAGTGTTTTCGTTGATATCATGCCTATTTATATGAAACACTTGTTGTATTTCATCTCATTCATTTAATTCTAATTCATATCTTTTGAGCTTGTGGGACTAATGTGTTTGCTGAGTGCTTTGATAAGAATTAGGTCCCAAAGCTGTGTGTATGATGACCAAGTGGTTTGAAGGATGATAAGCGAGTCAAAGTCAACAAGACAGCGGTGTCACCAACAGCTGAGGACTAAGTCAGATTCGACTTGATGGAGGATCGTCTTGGTGATGATCGAGGTCAAGGTCGAGACGACGAGAGTCTCATGAGGTGAAGCGCGTTGAGGTTGACAAGACGAAGGGCATCATCAATCTTTGTGGAAGCGTCATCATGCACCGTGCATCCGGAAGAAGTCGGCATGTAAGCTTAGTGTAAGACTTAGATTTTGTGTTAAATTTGAGTCTAAGGATTGCCGTACTATTAAGAGGGATGCAATCATTGAAATCACTTAGACATGTCTCAAGTGCTCAAAGTGGTCTATCCTTGTCTAAGGTTAAGTAACCCAAGTCACACTTTGTTCACCTAAGTGTAGGTGGGTTGGTGTGAGGGTTAGAAGTGTTGGTGGTGCCGGAAAGTGAGAATTTGAGGTCTCCTTGTGGATTCTTTGTGCAACCTGTTTTTATCCTTTGGGATTTGGGTAGTGAGACCTTGTTAGTTGGATAGCCATCGTTCATAGCTTTCCGAAAAGTCCGAATTTGCCGAAATCGGAGTCCGGGATCAAAAGTTATGCCCGTTTTCGTCGGACTGCCGTGTGCTGCCTGGGAGATCCGGAGTATCCGGGTTGTAACCCGGAGTCTCCGGGTTATCCGGAGTATCCGGATGATTCCGGAGTATCCGGATGATCCAGAGTCTCCGGGGTTTTTTCCGGAGTCTCCGGGTTGCCCAGTTCGGTCCCAAACGGCTAGTTTTTTGGGTTCCTCTATTTAAGGCCCCTTTCTTGCCCACTTCAAAGGAGCCGTTGGGGGGATGTTTTTGCTGGGTTTATAGGTGTTCTAAGTGAGTTCTTGAGCCCCCAATACTCCTCCCTACTCCTTAGATCTTAGTGATCCCCTTTTGTGAAGGGTTGGGTAGTGGAGAGAGGTGTTTGGATTGAGGATTGATTTGAGAAGTGGAGCTGGTTCCTTGGTGCTTTGAAGTGTTCTTCTTAGTGATCTTGAGCTCCCAAAAGCCCCTCTAACCCTAGATCTTAGTGATCCCTTTTGAGTGAAGGTTTGGGTGTGAGAGTGGGTAGTGATCGGATTGAGTTGATTAGTGTGTTGAGCACTTGAGGTGGACTCTAAGTGAGTTCTTCGGGAGCATTTGTTGCTCTTGGAGGTTGAGGTCTCCTAGACGGCTAGGAGTTGCCGGTGAGCTTCCAAGCGTTGTGTGGAAGGCCACCGAAAGTTTGTGAAGGTCCGATTCCGCCTCCGCAAGGAAAGGAATCAAAGAAGTGAAGACCGGCGAGTGCATTGTGCAACACCGGGAGGAAGAGGGTTGAAAGAGACCCCGGCTCAAGTGTGACCGAGCCGCCTCAACGGAGACGTAGGATCCCCTCAAGGATCCGAACTTCGGGATAAAATCTTCGTGTCTCCTTCCTTACTTCGGTTTACTCTTTTGCTCATCCGCTTAATTTGCTTTCGATTCTTGTGATTAGATCAATTAGATTGTATCTACTGCATCTATTCTTGCTTATATACTTGATTCATTGCAGTAGAGTAATTTTTATCACTAGAATCAAAGAAGCGCTTAAATTTATTGCTCTACTCTGTTCTGGCCGAACCAGTCAACCCGGAGTATCCGGTACATTGATCCGGAGTATCCGGATATACCGAAGTATCCGGATAATATATCCGGAGTCTCCGGGTTACCTGTCTCGGGCTGAATTGTTTAAGTTGCAAAACTTAATTATACCCTTCGCTTCCGCATTATCTCTGTTTGTTTAATTTTAATTGGGTATAATTTTGTAATCGCCTATTCACCCCCCCTCTAGGCCGACATCCCGGTCCTTTCAAACAGTTCATGCGTGGGGCATAGAGATCCGTCTTCAAACATCTCTCTCACCAAACATTGGTAAAAGCAACAGCCTGAATCTAATACCCATCTATGTGAAATACCTGATTGACTCACGACAAGTATGTTTTATTCATCTTTTCCTACCGTAATTGAGTTTGCACCACTCATTTACTTCAAACTCGGATAGTCCTTTATCATATGACCTTCCTCGTCACATAGATATCATACACATATGCCCTTGCTCTTACTCTTGTTCTTTCTATAACTCTTGCTTTTGCCTGCAACACTTACTACAACCAATGCCTGATCACCCGAGTATAATGATTATGATGGCTTTTTTAAAGACTCCGCCTCCAATAGATATGCAATTGCATCATTGAAGTTAAGTGTGCTTTTCCTGACAAAAATGTTCATCACCAATTGCTTGCAAGATGGTAGTAGAGAGGATACCAGTATGACAACTTTATCATTCCCCTCAATTTTCTCATCCACACTAATAAGCTATGTGATAAGCTTGTTAAAGATATTAAGATGGTCAACGAACCATATACTTTCCTCCATACGTAACATATACAGCTGTCGCTTTAGCACCCATCGGTTTGTCAGCTACTTTGCCATATACAATTAAAAGCATCGATTAACTTTTGCTGGACAAGGACATCCTTGTCACACATTGACATACGCTGAAATTTCTCTACTTGATTCCACATCGTCGACATCGATCTTGATTTTGTGCCACCTAATGCTTTATCAACATTCTCACAAATTTGATTAATCTGTTCTTAGCTCTGATACCACTTATTACACTTTAATACCACTTGTTACACTCTGATACCACTTCCTATGCGTAGCAACCTCAGATCGGATTAGTTTCGTGAGATATGGTACGAGCATTCATGGTCTTAAAAATGAAGATGATGAATATCGTAGAGAAACAAAATAGCGATGTTGAAACAACCACGACGAGAGAGAAAAGATTTGGCGAAGCCAACCGCAAATTCTTTAAGCACAACCTTAAAAGAGTGCAATGGGTCGTTACTCTCTTACAATCTCTGAAATTTGTTAGGATCTTTGGATCCTTGCTTTATATATGAATCTAGTACTAAAATATAACATATCCTCTAATACTCTTGTGCAACTCTTGTTTTGGATGAGTTGGTTTGTGGCTTATTGCTTGATTGGGTTCTCTATAACCACCTTATGAGTTTATATAGATCCCTTAGTCATGCTCTAAAGTAAGTAGGAATCCTACTATGAAAAAAAAGTAAGAATCCTAATTCTATTAGAATTCATCTAGCACATATTTTTAATCCTAAAAAACTATGTATGGGTCATCATAATTAATATTCTAAGGCCTGTAAAAAAGAATTGAAGGAATATAGAAAGGACATGATGTTAGTTTTAACAAGTTACCTAGCCGCCTCCTTCATCGACATGGGAATGGGTAGAGGTGGTAGCATGCTCGATCCACACAAGCATACCACTTCTATAAAATATTACAGTCACCCAAATAATTAAGAACAAGAGATTCCTATAAAATTCTTATTTGGTTCCAATGAACTTCACATGTTTCAAATAAGTTCTAAACAGTCATGTGTTACTTTTTTGCACGTGAGGAGGCCCGTTGGATGCTAGATCGTGAGGTGGAGAGGGTGGGAAGCACAACCCCTCTGTGCTATGGAGTCTACAATAGCCAATCTCTCTCAGAGAGAGAGAGAGAGAGAGAGAGAGAGAGGCCCTACTACACGATTTGGTAATTTTCTTGTTATATCGAGTTGTTGACTGTATTATAAAAGTATAGTGTTTTCTTTATATATTGACTATATTATATGTTGTAAAGCTACATTCGAAGTGTAAAAGATAGAGATTTTTGCAAGTGCCCCATAACTACCTCTATATCTGAACTGCCCAATCAACCGTGCCAAAGAAAGGGTGATCGACCGACGATAACCGATTCCACGCGTGCCACACCTCTAGGGTCTTCAACAAAAACCTGGTGTAGAGGTATTTTATACATTTTTATTTATCTTTATAAATTGTTTTAATAAATAGTAAATTATTTTTTACGATATTTTAGAAGTTACCTTGAATATAGAGACGCTATTTTGAAATATTTTAGATAAAAACATAAAATATGGATTGTAGAGACGTCTTTAATGCATTTCTAAATTGTCAAAACAAAAATTATGTAGAGATATTTTTTAAGATACTTCTTAAATCAAACTTATATTATATAAATGTTATTTGAAGATCTTTATTCTCTAGAGACATTATTTTAAATGTTTAAGACATATTGTGCACTACTCGTAATAATTACAATATGAGTATAAGCAGGTCATGATGTGAGGATAAGATGTTTAGTTGGGCTACTTGTTTATCCACAGGGTCTCGAGTTTGAGGATTGGTTCCAACATATTTTTATAATATATTTTCATTATCTAGATGGTGCTAGAGACACCATATAGTACATTTACAAAATGTTATATAGAATATATAGATATTTCAGTTAGTGTCTCTTCAGCGGTAGTGACACTGTACTTAGAGGTACAATTTTGGTATTTTAAAAGATGATTTTAAAATCATATAAAGGTATACAAGCATACTATTGTGCAATAAAAGTGTCTCTACAGTATGTCTCTTATAGAGCGAACCTCCTCGACATAGTTACCTGCCACCCTTTTAACCTCCTCTACATAGTTATCCACTAATGGGGCAATGGATACACTACTACAGAATGGTACAACACTATCGCTTCATCTGTGTCAATTTCCAACTTTTCATGAAAATTCTATTGTGATAGCAGATTCGGTGAAGTGAAAAATAAAAAAAATAATTAGTGAGAAATCATCACAGGCGGTTCCAATGATAGAACCGATTATGATGTGCCCAATGCTACATCAAAATTGGTTCTATCTTAAGAACGGATTGTGATACGCACGAACATCACAATCAATTCTCACCTCAGAATCGATTGTGATGTGAAGGTTCACATCATCCCTGGTGTGTACTTAATTTATTTTTTGCTGTTTAATTGCAGATGGACCGTGAAGAATGGGTGTATTAGAAAAGCCATGTGAGTGCTGAATTTCATAGTAGTGTTAAGGAATTCATAAGAATTGTAGAAGAAGACATGGTTAAGAGGGGCCTAAACTTCATATATTGTCCTTGCACTGATTGCACCAATCTAAGGAGATCTAACAACTTAGCTCAAATTGAAGATCACTTGATTCGACGTGGCTTCGTGAGGAATTACACGTGTTGGATCCATAATGGGGAGACAAGTATTAACTCTCTGGTATGCAACGAAGATATGTTGGAACCCGATCAAGAGTTAGAGCATGATATGTTTGAGGGGGACAATTTAGAGCAAATTTTGTAGGATGTGGGGGGAAATTACATGAAAGAGAGTTTGAAAATTTTAAAGCTTGATGGAAGACGATGACAAACTGTTATTTTCGGTTTGTAAAGTGGAATACACCTAGTTAGGTTTGGTACTTGCATTGTTCAAACTAAAGGCAAAACACTGTTGGACAGATACTGTAACACCCCGGCACAACACGTGCCCCGAATGTTACTACCACAAGCTCAAAGACTAGCCGATATTCCAATTATACAAAAAAAATCAGCAAGCAATATAAGTAACATTACACTTCTAATAATAAACTATGGGTCACAAACTTAAGCATAATTAACTAAACAACCAAAAGATCACTATTCTCATGCATAATAACAACTAATTCAGCA
The DNA here is from genome assembly GCA_036346355.1 of Rhipidocladum racemiflorum. Classification (NCBI taxonomy): domain Eukaryota; kingdom Viridiplantae; phylum Streptophyta; class Magnoliopsida; order Poales; family Poaceae; genus Rhipidocladum; species Rhipidocladum racemiflorum. Next base: position 11,419,606 of record CM070573.1, on the reverse strand, counting down.
ACAACATCATCTCAATCTAGACCAAAGACTATGCTTAACACAAACATGGTTTATCTATGGATCAAAATATCGCTTAAACAATATAACCAAATTGTTCACACTCACAAGGTTCCTCTAAATAATGATCCAAGATTGAACTACTATTTTACTCAATAAGATGAAATTGCTCCAAAGCTATTTAACAAGTAGGTCATGTCAATGAGTGATGTGTGAAGCTAACCCCCATCCTTGAATGTCATCCTCAAAGTACCTAAAAAATATTAAGCAAACAAGTGTGAGTACAAGACTCAGCAAAGTACATCAAAGAATAGTATCATAACCATTTAACACATTCAAAGCAATAACAAAACAATTTTTCTTATTTAAATTCAGCAAGCACATAAATCAGTAATGTCATAGCCATTTATCAAATTCAACTCATTAACCATCTTTGGCTGAGTCCAAGACTCAATGACTTAACCCTTCTTCACATTATTCATCACTCAACATTAGCAATGCTATGCAATGCAATACTTTCATGCTCAAATGAACCTTTTCATAGCATATACTGGTATATCCTGAGTGCACACCCGTCAGTGTCGCACCCTTTCATTCTCTTCCATTCCTGTGGAGGGGCTTACTCTTAAGGTCTTGCTCCCATCCATATATGTGGATGGGACTACGAGGTATGACTTCTTAATTAAGAGCTCTCCAGATTAGTCATATGACCACATATGATATTTCTCACCGACCTGGCTCATCAACTCTTTTATGATTTGTATATAAATGATGCCATGTTTTCTTCCCAATTTTTATTTGCCATGTATCAACATCGAATGACCATTCTAATAAGAATTCATTCTCATCAACATAGAAATGGAGCACAAACAATACCAACGATTGCAATAATCCATATAAATTATCATGGTAACAACTATAACAATGGACCACATCTCAACACACAAACCATCCTTAAAAGCACGATGTATTTGCCTCTTTACCACGCAAAGCGGTGTGGCATGAACTTGAGGCCACTCCCATAGTCACCTCCTGCAGTTAATATATGAATGTGTTCATCTCAAAAGAAATTATACAACAACAAATTATTCAACAAACATAACACCCTCACACCAACACGCCACCCGATTGCCAACCTTTCTAAGTCACAGGAAAGACCCACCCCTTATTGTCCCAGTGGCCAAAACACCAAGAATAACAATAACACAACTACGCACCATCCCCGGTAAAAACTATCACTCTTGGCAATCACTTAACCCCTTGCTGTCCTAACGATCTGAATACCATAAATTTCAGTCCAAGAGCCCAAAACTAGGAACCCATTAACTTAATAAAAACTATACAAGAACACCAAAAATATTCTTGTTACCCATTATTTTTAATGACTACACTAAAACCCTCGAATTTAACCCAGAAAACCTATCTGTCAACAACCTGGACAGCAGCCTTTACACTTTCGTAACTATTTTTATACAACTCCAAATTAAGTAAAAGATGATATTTTTAAGATGTACAGGAAATTTTCCAACTTTTTCTAGGTATTGAGAACATTTAATTCGTCCTCTAATTAGCCCTAAATTGCAATTTACCGCAGGTACTACCAACAGAGACAGATTCTGGATAGCAGACAAACAAACAGCCATAAATTTTAAACGACTGAACCAAAATTCATGTTCTTGGTCTCTAATGAAAGTTAAGATGATGATTGTACAACTACCAGACGCTCTAAAACTGATTATAGATGCCCCGAAACTCAATTTGAAGTTCGGATCTAGAATTGCCTGAATACAAAACCTACCCCAAAATGCATCCTGGTAATCAATGTAACCTACTCCCACTAGAGAGACCACCCTAACCCATCCCTAATGCAGTGACAGCACCACCATAGGAACCATAGGGTCATACCTGCACCCGAAGGCTCGATGGATCGGTGATGACGACGTTCTCCCCTCGGATCGTGCGTTTCTCACTCCTGCAAGACCCAAACTCCAATCCTTGCATTCTCTAGCTCCCTTGGCACCTCCAAGGTAGCAGGGATGATGGTGATGGCCAAGGGGCGGCTGCACAAGAGGAAGAAGTGGCTAGGATTGAGGTATGGAAGGAGGAAGACTAGGGTTAGGAGCAAAAGGGGATGGGGCTGCTGCCATGGGAGAAGAGAGGAGGGGGTAGTGGCTGGATAGGGAAGAAAAAGGGAGAGGGAGCGTCCAAAGGGGTGAAGAGAGATCGCGCGAACCGGGAGGAGATCTATTGGGTTTTCGGTCGTCGGGCGAAGGTATGGCCATGAGAATCCTTGGGGTTGGTCTAGGATCTGTTCTAAGAGTGATTATAATATTTTTTTAGATCAATTAGTGGTGCTGGAATTGAGTAGATTAGATGGAATCTTGAGTTTGCCACGTTCTCTGTTTCTGGCAGCATGAGCAGTCAACCTAGGGTTTGGGTTTTCGTCAATTTAGAGTCGGAATTTGGTCGTACGGCTGTTGAAGAAGTTGTAGGTAATTTCAATATCTTTCCGTGGGTATAAAGAACGTCCAATTCCGCCCAGCCGTTTGAAAGTTATGATCGTTTTACTGAACGTATTAAAATCTATGACGTGATTGGAACAGATCACGGTATTCTATAGATTAAACCACTTTAGAGTCCGAATCAGTCTTGCCATGTACTTAGAAAAAGTTAGGAAGTTTCCTAAGCTACGCGAGGATGTACTCATTTAATTGACTCGGAGTCTTAGAACCCGAGTTATGCCTTTTGGAAGGCTGCTGTCCCGACAGGACAGAACCTCTGTTTTTGGGTTTAGCAAGTAGTTTGCGATGTCAGGGTAGAAGAGGGTTTGCTTACTGTTTTGTGGACTTGATTGTGAGTGTGTGGTACCTATGTGCAGGTGGTGTGACCCCGGGAGTGCCTTCTACTTCTCGCCAATCCGTCGTCCGTGGTTGCGGCAAGTGTATTGGAATGGGTAGCGGGTTGTAGTTGCTAGATTGATTGAGATTGAATTTGAATACAAGATATGCTCACATGCCATGCCTTAATGATTGCCAATGATATGATGAATATGTTTATTATGTTATGATCCCATGGGATAGTGTACAAGTTATTTATGATGTTGGCATATTTGCATACATGGCATGTTACATGGTCCGGGCGGTGAGAAAGTCATAACTAGTCCGGGGAAGGTCGGTGAGAAAGTTTTGACTATTCCGGAGAGTCAATGAGTAAGTCCTACATCGTGATTCCATTCACCGCGGTGAACGGAAGCGAGGAGTAGGCACCCTCCATCTTCGGGATGGAAGGGGGGAGAGGGTGCACACCGACGGGTGTGTACTCAACCATACCGGTATGAGTTTCCAAGGAGACATGAGCATAGCATCGCATTGCATACATAATGATGATGATAATGATATGTGATCATGAATGAGATGATTTACATGATGTGATTTATTATAACCATGTAATTGTTCTTTTGTACCATTGCAATATGTTTGCTGAGTGTTGAACTCATGCTTGTGTTTTCTTGTTGTTTTAGGTACCATGAGACCGGCATGCGGGGGAGGGAAATAGTCACACTTCTACACGTAGTTTCACTCATTCGTCTCACAAAGTCATTCAATTGGGTTTTGGATAATAAACTAAGTGTGACGCTTATTGTTTTATGGTTTAGCTTTGTGTTATGAGAGTCTTATTGTTCGTTTGGCGCATGGAGACACTGAATGCTTGGAATTAGACTTATATTGTTGTCAAGTCATTAATTATTGCTATTTTAGTTGTCTCTCATATTGCCTTATATTGCTATGCTATTGTGTTTCCTTCAATTCATGTTAAAACAAAGGAGATGCTGCCGAAATATCGGTTTTTAGCATTAGTGCCTTTGCTGTAATTTACTTGATTTTGTGGTATTTAGAGGTTGCTTAGTCTATGTTTGGTAGCATTCGGGCATATTAAATGCCGGGGTGTTACAGGTATTGTGGTATTTGCCCATTATTCCCCCATTTAGAGCGGTTATTTGCAAATCCCAAAGAGGCAAAATCGTCGTGTTGGTATTATGAATCTTGAAAGGAAGATGGTAAGCTGAGACACCCCACTGATTTGGCTCAACGGAGAATCATTGATTGGAAACATAAGGAGTTTGGTACCGAGATGAGGAATATAAGATTTGGATTGAGTACCGATGAAATGAATCCGTTTGGTAATATGAGCAGTCATCATAGCACTTGGCCAGTCCTGTTGTGTATCTACAATCTCCCTCCTTGTTTATGCACGAAGCGAAAGTATATCATGATGTCATTACTACGCTCAGGACTAAAACAGCAGGGAAATGATATTGATGTGTATCTAACACCACTAATTGAGGATTTGCTAAAATTGTGGAATGAGGTGGTTGTGGTGTGGGATGCATACCAAAGAGAGAACTTCACTTTGTCGGCTATGATATTTTGCACCACAAATGATTTTTCGACGCTTGGTAATTTGGTGGGCTGCAGTACGAAGGGTGCAAAAGTGTGTCCTATTTGCGAAGAGGAGACTGGGAGCTTGTGACTGCCAAATTCAAAGAAAACTGTGTACATGGGTGGCCCGTAGGTTTCTACCTAGAAGTCATCGATATCGTAAGATAGATGACAAATTTGATAGGAAGAGCAAAGTTCGCGTGGCCCTGCAGCCTATAAGTGGAAGGCAAGTATATTCACGTGTGGAGGATATCGATGTTCAGTATAGAGAGAGCTGTAAATCTGTTTGTCCCAAGACCATTTAGAAGAAGAGGTCGATATTTTGTGACTTACCGTACTAAGAGTTAGATGTCTATCATTGTATTGTTGTCATGCACGTTGAGAAGAATATTTGCGATAATTTGATTGGCATCCTGCTGATCATACCTGGGAAGACCAAGGATGGTGTGAATGCTTGCCACGACATGACCTTCATGGGAATTAGGCCCAAGATTGCAGCGATAGATGAGGATGAAAAAGGTCGGTACATCCCTGTTGCATGCTACACCTTATCCAAGAAGAAGAAAGAGACCTTTGTAAGTGTCTCCAAGGTATTAAAGTTCCATCGGGCTACTTCGTAAATATTAATAAGCTTGTGTCCATTGATGATTTGAAGTTGCTTGGTATGAAGTTCCACGACTATCATGTCTTGATGACCCAAATGCTCCCTATTGCAATAAGAAATATTCTGCCAAAGGATGTCAGGTTGGCAATCACGAAGCTATGTTATTTCTTCAATGCGATTTCTAGCAAGGTTATTGATCTTGATCTACTTGACTACTTACAGAGTGAGGTTGTGCAAACTCTATGTCAGCTTGAGATGCATTTCCCCGTCATTCTTTGACATCATGGTCCACCTCGTTGTTCACCTTATTAGAGAGATTAAGATATGTGGACCCGTATTCCTACGTTACAATATCCGTTCGAGAGGTACATGGGTATACCAAAGTCATACGTGAGGAATCGGTTATAGCCTAAGGGTAGTATTGTTGAAGGTTATGGAACCGAAGAGGTTATTGAATTTTGCATGAACTATTTAGGTAAAAGATAACCAATTGGTTTTCCTGTATCTCATCATGAGGGCAAACTTGGTGGCAAAGGAACCATTGGGTCCAAACTAACGAGTCCACAATTTGATATGTATTATAAAACACATTTGACAGTCTTGCAATACAACACAGAACTTCATCCATACATGCAGCAGCACAAGTTGATATTACGGGAAGAGAATGCACATATGGATGAGCTTTCCATCACGCAATAACACAATGATCGATTCCCCATATGGTTTAAAGAAAAGGCAAAGGTCTCCGTCAGTGAGGCTATCAAATGATTGTCTAATGGACCAAAAATTAATGTACAGACATGGCATGGGTACGATATTAATGGCTACACCTTTTACATTGAAAGTCAAGATGCAAAGAGTACAGTTCAAAACATCAGTGTGAGCATAGATGCTTTGTCCGATGATTACTCGGAAAGAGAATCCTCAACCGCAATGAACTCCGACTACGGGATGATCAAAGAAATATGAGAGCTCGATTACACAATATACCAAGTTACATTGTTTCGATGTAGGTGGGTGAGACTTCCACACGGAGTGAAGGTGGACAAGAGAGGTTTTACTCTTGTGGATCTCAATAGACTTGCCTACAAAGATGAACTGTTCGTCCTTACGAAGCCAGCAACTCAAGTCTTCTACATGCGTGATCCCGCCAATCTGAGGTGCACGTCATACTTCATGGCAAAAGGTGAAACGTTGGAGTTGAAAATGTTATAAATGAAGAAGAGTACAACCAATTCGATGAAATACCTCCGTTTGCATATGGGGCATGTCTTAGAGGTGACGACAACACACACTACATCAAGGTTTCTTCATTTTATCGAGCCGTTTATTTGGTTTAACGGATGTTGCTGTATAATAGGCCTGTTTTATTGTCCCGTTTATTTGGGTAAAGTTGTAAGATTGCCATGTGACACCGAACAGTGTGACATACATGTGACATGGGTCATATTCTAACATTTTGTGAGTTTCACCTCTTGGACATACCAATTCAAATGAAATATGGTCTTATTTGTTTCTTTTAATATTTCTTTAAAATGATGTTAAAAACCATGTGCATGCATATCCTTTTATATGAGCCCCTTATTTGTGAAAATATTTGTAAAAGTTCTCAAATATGTATGTCAAATATTTTACAATGCTTTCGGAGTAAAATCACTATGCTAGAAATAAAATAGCAAATTTGGCCTCAAATGGATCTTATATGATCTTATACGCCACACAAAACGCATTTTGCCATATCTTTTGAAAAAAAAATTAATTGAGGAAATTCTTTTCTTTTTGTGAAATCTTCTAACTAGTCCAAAGTTCATTTCTAAAATTTTTCTAACAATTTGAAATTTATTTAAAATTTTTTTGACTTTTTCTACTCTGTAAGCAAAAATCATGCCTATAAAGTGAAATTTAGCATATCTTTTGAACCAGGACTCTTTTTTTGAAAAATCTTTTTGACAAAGAGCGCTTTGTAATATCCCAAAGTATGTTTTTGCAAAATTGCAAAACAAGAAGAAGATATATTTCAAAAAGTTATGACTTTTCTTGCTTTATAGTATTCCAAGTAATACAAAACTTAGATTCCCATAGAAATTCACTGTTACTCGACTCTTGTCACAATATTGCACTTGGTTCTTACATGAAACTGACACAGATACTTTATTGCAATTGGCTCTCTAAAAAATCCAACATAGATATATAATTTATTCCAATCAATTTTATAAAGAAACCAACACAAACATTTACTTTATTGCCATCGGTTCCCTAAATAAACCGACACAAATAGTTTCTTATTGCAACCGGTTTCATAAATAAACTAACACAGATAGGTAATTTATTCCAATCGGTTTTCAAACCAAACTGACATAGATAGTTACTTTATCACGATCGATTTCCTAAATAAACTGACACAAATAGTTACATATTGCAATCAGTTTCCAAAAGAAATCGACACAGATATTGGATAACATGTCTATTGATGGGGACATTAAACCGACACAGATACTCATTGACTGCTATCGGTTCTGATCATAAACTGACATAGATACTCAATTGATGGCTATTGGTTCACACACGAAACCGACAAAGATAAATTTCATTGCTATCAGTCCTTCTTGTAAAACCGATAGAGGTACAACCTTTGTTCATTATTTCACCGCAAGCCTGCACTCACCTCTTATCACACTCAATACTCCGCCTCCTGCTTTGCCTCTGCCTCCTGCTTCACTTCTGCCTCCGGCTCTATGACCACCTCCTGCTACGCCTCCGGCTCTAGCTCTGCCCCCTCCCGCGCCCCCTCCTGCGCCACCTCGAGCTCGGTCTCCATCCCCTCCCATGCCACATCAGGATCGGTCTCCGCTCCCTCCCACGCCACCTCAGGCTCGGTCTCCGCCCCCTCCCACACCACCTTGGGCTTGGCCTCCGCCCCCTCCCGCGCCCCCTCCTGTGAGCTACAGGTAAACCCTAATTAGCTGGAGTCCCCTCCTGTGCATAGTTACTACCTTTGGGTTCGTTGTTCATTGGAGTGTGGTGCTTAGTTGATGGAAGTATGCAACGAAGGAATGTAGCGAAGACGAGGCTCATATTTGTGTGCAGCACTACTGCTGCTAATGTTACAGCTATCACTATCTCTATGTTGACTCCTTGAATAATCAGTGCTAATTAGCCGGTTCTAGTATTTGACACCATGTGCCATGATAAGGATTTTTGTTTTATCATGGTGCCTCGTTTTGTTTTAAAACATTCAGACAGCACATGAATTCCAATTTAAGTCATGGTTCTTTTGCTATATCCGCCCGACTCATCCTTAGCTTCCCAATAGTTTCTACATCAAATACTCGCACGTGTGTACTTCAATAGTTGTGAATTTCTAATCAGCAAGCATCTTAGCAGCCTAAAAGTAATTAACATTTTTATGATATTGTAACCGTATCTACTTGCAGCCATCCATTATACCTTGATTACATCAAACCGTACTTGGCATCCATTTTTGTTCTGCCCTTCTGTGCTTCCAGTTGATTGTGATTATCGTATCATTACTACCGCGTGAAAATCGATTATGATAGAGTTTTTTCGTAACTATCTAAAGATTCTATATCGCCATTAAAATCAACTATGATAATAAAAAAAATTGATTGTGATGTAGACGAAACACTTTGTAACGCTATTCACACTCATTGTTCTCCTGGTTCATTGAGCACTCCCTTTTAACACATTTAGCAATAAAGACACGATGTCTCCTTTGTATAGTCTCGAGTTAGATGCTTCCCTCTTTGCTTGGTAAGATCAACATCTAAATCGTTGAGATGATAGAAATCCAAAAAAAATCCTACATTGCAAATTATATATAGTTTGAAAGTAATTATCTGTTTAGAACGAAAGAATTTTCGGTGAAACCACTTGATTCTGTATTTCAACACAGGCCCTAACAGTGGATGTTCTTTTCCTACCGAATTCCCGAGTACCAAGTGGCAAGCGGGGCCTCTCTCTTTAATTTAGCCATGTGTAGAGCGTACAGTTTCTCAAAGGTAATATAATTCATTCCAAACAGTACGTTCTGGGGTCGTTTGGTTGCTTGAGGTTCTTTACCCACGCTGCTCTACCTCTAAAGCAGCAGCATTCCCGTCCGGAAGTCTCATCTCAGAGGCTCAGAGCAAGGGCAATAACAAAATTCACTATTTATTTTATCTTTTATTTATATCATGTAAAGTAAATAATAAAATTAGTTTGTACCATCTCTAAAGGTTGTCTCTAAATGTTGTACGATAATTGTCTCTTCCCTCTGGTACATAACTAGTATATCATATTTCCTATGCTATACTAGCTTTTGCATTAGAACCGGTTCTTTTCTCTTTCCTGTTTTCTCACTCTTCTACGTAAGATAAAACTAATATGTACAGCCTAAGAGTAAGCTAAGGTGGCGTTATTGTATATATCCTCACCGGTGCAAATGACCTAATTAAACCTACAAGTCATGGCTAGCGCCAATGAAGATGCATCGTGCACGACAAAAACGATCTCCGCAAGGAAATCAACCTTTTTCTAGCCCTCTTATGTCTTTATTTTTACAAATCTAATCCCACAAGAACGTACTTATACATATAGCTTCCTTCCGTACCACAGAAGTGGCAGCAGGTAACACATGCAATGACAGATCTATTGGTCTACAGAGCGCCCATTGCTCGGCAGTACATCCAGCCACCTACAGAGCTACCATTGCTCGACATGAGTCCAGACGATTAATCGCTCAAGTAATCTCTTAATTAATCGTTTAAATAATCAATCACTTTGTCCTGCCCAGGATAGGTGCTCGGTAAGAACCTTTCGAGCTCTCGGTCCACGGCACTTGTTGTCGAGTTTAGGTCTGTGGTAGCTCGTCTGTCTCGGCATCGATGAGCTGCTACGGTACGTGAGCGTGACAGATGATATGACGTTTTTGTGGTGAAAAATATATCCATCTTTATAAATACATCCAAAAAACTATATTTGTTTTTTTTTTTAAAAAAAAAAGGTTATATGGGCTAGGAAAGCGCTGACTTCATCTGCAACACCCTCCCACTGTCTTACCGCAACAAAACTTGCCCGCGGTTTAATTCTCGAGCACCGAACTGCGAAAGCTGGTATCCCAGCCCAGGCTCCCAGAGACGCGCATGTCTCAGCAGCATCCGATGTCATCACAGAGAATCCCGCATATACGCAGCGCAAGGCAAGGCACTAAGGCAGAGGCACGGGTGTGACGACACCGACGAGTATGATATTTCGCACCCGAGAACCCGGGGAGGAGAGGGCGGCAGCAGCGGAGGGGACAGAGTATAGCGTCGGGCCTCGGGAGGACGAAGGGAGGTGGAGTGGAGCTGCAATTCTCTGTCTGGTCCAGGCGCCTAGCTAGACTCTAGTTGTCGTAGTGGTAGCCTGCGGTCACGCACATGCAGGAGAGAGGAGGAACATACGTGAGTTGTTCGCTTTACTGGTCCTCCTAAGCTTTTTCTTTTTCTTAAATCTTGTGTTCTTCTTCTTTTTTCCCCCCGAATAGATTCGTAAGAATAGTACACTTATCACAGAGCGTACGTATTACGTGTCACGCTCGTAGACCTGTGTAGTTTTCCGGACCTACGGTAGCAACGCTGGGTTCACCTCGGTGCCACCCTCAGGCTCGCGCACCGTATCCTCGGTAGCAAAATCGATAAAATGCCACTTTTAACATGTGGCTTCGCTAAAAATGCCACTCTGCTGTCGTTGACATATGAGACCATCTGTGTCTATGACAGTGGGCCAGAGTGGTATTTTAGTGATGCCATTTATTGAAAGTGGCATATATGCCAATCTCCCATGCTCGGTAGCAAGTCAATGTAGCTTACCATGCTCGACAGTTCTCTTCGCTGTCTAAAAACCTACTGCTGCGATAGGCAATCTGTAGCATCTTCCGCGATTAAGACGAAGATTATTTTTATAAATTTATTGGAAAATGATATTTTTTTAAAAAAATTATCTTGGCAGGCTCCTAGCTCTCCTGTCTCCCGGGATTGGACCCAGCTACCAGTACACCACTGTTTACTGCTAGTCTCTAATCATGTCCTCTGTGTGTGTGTATCACTATGTGTTATTCGACTGGTTAGTGGAGCTCCAGCGGTACGCAGTCTCCCTCTCTCCCTCTCTCTCAAGATAACGTAGCTATGTTAAAAATCTCAGCGAAATTTCATAAGATTTTGGTGAAATATTGGATTTCATTCCTGTCGGCTTACTGGCCAACAGGCACCCTAGGATTGGGTGCTTGAGAGATTCGGACTGGGGGCTTTTGTGGCAACCGCTCCAAAGACAGGAAGAACGGGATGCTGGGAGCAAGCAAGAAAACGGTCGAGTTTACCCAGGTTCGGGCCCTCCAAAGGAGTAATAACCCTAGTCCTGCTTGGTGGTTTCTTACGCTGAGGAGTTCTTACAAAGTGGGGAAGAAGACCCTCGAGGTTACGCCAACCAAGGATTAACAACAACCTTTTCTCCCATGCACCCTAGCTCCTTTTATACTGGGGTGGGCGCATGGGGCTTAACTAACTGCGTAAAGCAAGCGTCGACCTGACTGCTAGGTGCATTTAATGCACCGTCACACTCTCTTACATCACATTTAATGCCTGTCCTAGCCGAATTAGACTTCGCCTTGGGTCCCGCTTTGTCTGTCACCCTGCGCATGAGAGAGAGGGATGTCGCCGGGCCACCCATCATTAATGCGCGCTGGGAAGACAGCGCCATACCATGCCTACACATCTCGCATTTAATGCGCACGTCTCGCATTAAATATCCTTGACCTTCGCCTGTGTACAGTTGCGGGGTTGCTTCTTGGGAACTACGCCAGAGGAGTGGCAACGCCACTGTCCCCTGGCGAGCACCTTTGCCGTCGATCAGGAGGAGTGGCCTGAACGCCACTGTCCCACTGGCGAGCACCTTCCGGTCGCTCGAGGAGTGGCTCGAACGCCACTGCCTGGCGAGCACCTTTCTGCGGTCGCTGAGGAGTGGCTGAACGCCACATCCTCTGGGCGTGAGTACTTTGGTCGTCGAGGAGTGGCTGAACGCCACTGTCCTGGGCGAGTACCTGGTCGCCTCGAGGAGTGGCTCAACGAGCCACCGGTCCTCTTGGCGAGCACCTTTGCCGGTCGCCGAGGAGTGGCTCAACGCCACGTCCTGGGCGTGAGTACTTAATGCGGGTCGCCCTGAGGAGTGGCCTGAACGCCACCTGTCCTCTGGGCGTGAGTACTTAATGCGGCTGCGTGGGTACCCCAGCGTTTGATACGCTGACAATTCCCTTCAATTCATAATTCCAGTGGAATAAAAAAGTGAAGGAAAATTTAAATTGCTACAATAATTTCAAAAATATCGATGAAATTTCGGCAAAATTCGCCAAGATCTTAGTATTTCGGACCGAAATCACTACAAAATGGACCGGATTTGAGACCAAGTACATGTGGAATAATTGGTTAGAAGAATTGGATCTCAGCCGAGAGACTCGGGTAAGAGTCCTAGCAACCAAGTTTTTTATATAGCATGCATATATGCTAATAATATTGTTGTACATAATATTCCTAGAAGAGTTTGTAGCTCACATGGTAGGGTGCTTGCTTTGAATGTGAGAGTAGACCATTTTATCGGGTTGAATTTTACCGAGATTTCGGTAATTTCGGCCAAGATATCGGAAAACCCGGCCAGTAGAAAAAAAAATGGATTAGAAATTTTCTTTTTGGATTTCGTCCGAATTTTATTTATAATTATGAGATCTCGCCGAAATTTCAGATTTCGACTACCTCGAAGATATGATCTGAAATCGAAATTAGAAATCTTGCTTGAAATTCAATAACAAACATGGCATTGATCTTGTTTTTACACTGTGCTATAAGCCATTTTCCTATCGATATTGCAGAAACGATATTGCATGATCGATAGTTTTCGATAATTCTTTGTTGTTATAGGTGAAATTCGATTGTTGATTATGCGATTTTAATTATTGCTTGATGGTGAAGAGAGGGCGGTTTGTGGTATCGAAGTACCGATAGGCCCAGACAAATCCAGTTCAAATCGGCTATATAAATTGATCCATGATAATCGGCCACATGTTTTCGGATTTATTTCCGTATCGCCTTATGTACCCCTCTGTAGCCATACAGGACTAAGTATTGTAAAAAAATTTGCTTTCTAACTCTTCTCGTATACTGATCATAGCCAGTTTTTTTTATAGTGATCATAGCCAGTTTTTCTCTGTTTTTTGCGTTTTGTTTTTTCATGTTAAACTCTATGTCTCATGTTCTTTTGTTTATCTTCGTTATTTGTCTTGCCAATTTCTAACAGCTTGCAGTGATGAACAGGTAAAGTTGACAGCTCGTTTGCAACACGAGAATTATTTTACTCTTTTTACAGAAATAAAACTATTTATTCTGAAATTCTTATATATGTAATATAAACTTTGGAATATCCATCGCTTTCTAGGCTAGATCTTGCATGCACGCATGAATGGTTGTACTATTAGACAAGCATTAGTCATTAATTCGTGCACATGCATAATTTTCACTGTAGTAGGTCTGTTCAATTTTTTTTTTATAAAAATGGCGTCGTTACCTCAGAATTGGCGGAAGTAGTCCTATCCAGCGGAGTGGGCACGCTGTAGTCGGCTTGCAGCGGGAGACCAGTGCTGCAAGCGGCTCGATGGGGCTACAAGCGGCTTGTAGCGACTCGACGACGCAGCAAGCCGGCGCCCCCCACTGCAGAACGGTTTTTCTATTGTTTGTTTATTTTTTAAAAAAATAGTGTTTGTTTTAAAAGTAGCGTGAAAAATGTTAGAACTATTGGTGCAATTGGCCGCTATAAATTAACAGTTTTCTGTGTGTAATTTTAATCAAGTGTTGTTTTATAATCTAATATTATTTTTCACAACCAATGAATAAAATGGAAAATAGTTCTAGATAATTAGAATAGCATGGTAGACTGCAGTTTTTAATTTATTTAATTTATTTGCTTCACCGTGTACTAATTAATTAATCTTTTTAGAATTTGTTGATTGATGTACTGCAAAATTTTGTAGTTTAAATCGACTGAATCGACAATGTTTGAATTTTTTTGGTCAAGTAATGTACCACAAAATTGGGCAATTTGAATCGACGTTTTGCAAAAGGAGGTGTTAAGTAGAAAATAACAAGACAGAGAGAAAATATAAAAAATTAGTTGAAATGACGTTTAATGTTGGTATAAACGGAATAAAGGCAAAAAACGTACATAAATATATAAAGGTACATAGCATGACAGAGAAATAATAGTGTATATAGCATGACATCGTGAACATAATATGACATAGAAAATGTGAAAAAAGACATGGCGCGATGACATGAACGAACCATGAACGGAAATTACAGCTAAGGTGTATACGCATCTTTTGAAATTATAAAGAAGTTATGCTGGCTGTGTAGACCCTATTGGGAATGCTCGAATGAGTAACCGTACGGCACCCACATTGAGTATTGATCGGTAGGATGGCGTGGATGGGGCTGCTAGTCACGGTATTGGCAAGCACAACTACAGCTCGCATTGCCGCAGCAGCAGTAAGTGTGGTAGTCACTGCCGAGGTGGATGACCTCCTCATTGTTCCTCTCACTGAGCCTTTGACGACATAGGTCATTATTCTAAGTTTGGAGTTCGACGTTTTGCTTGCGGAGCTGGTCATTCTCACTCTTGACCTTAGTGAGTTCCTCTCCCTTTTCATCAAGGCATACCAGCAATGTGTAGATGTAACCTTGAGCTAGGTCTGGAAATGGTTTGTCTAGTCATTCAGTGTATTTGCAATCATCAGCCTGCAAGTTAGATTACGTGTCTGTAACACCTCCGCACCCCACGTGCCCTGAATGTTACACCCTCAAGTACCAACCAAGTCAAGGCACTAGAAAATTTTAGTAATGCAAACTAACATACTAGTAGGTTGTCGAACTTAACTAAAAATTTCGACAGCACCTTCCCTAAAACTCGGACATCTACTCGGCAGCCAAACAAGACACAATCAATATGAACAACATACATAAAGCAGTTCATGATTTCTAACTAGTTAGCATAACCAAATAAGCATATAACATGGAAGAATAAAATACCGCGAATGACAACCATGTCACGAGAGAGTGGGGCTACAAGATAAAGACATAACAGTACTTGGGATACATGAATTTAAACCAACATGCCATCAACTACTTACAGAGCTAACTATTCGAAACCAAGTTCTTTAAACCTAGCACCACTTCTAAGAGAGATGTTGCAACTGGTCTAACTACATGATAGTCATTGTGAGTGAAATGATGCTAGCCCTTTCCCAAAATGCTGTCTCTGGAGTTACCTAAAATAAAGACATCAAAGAACAAGCGTGAGTTCATACAACTCAGCAAAGTGTATCAATATAATACAAATGACTTTAAAACAAGAAATTAATTCAATTGATACATGCTAATACTCTTGCACATGAGAACATCATCATACATAACATAGAATTCTTTTTAATCATGGAATGCAATATGCATGCTCATAATGCCCATTTCATAGCTAATACCGGTATTGCTAGGTGCTCACCCGCCGGTGAGAACCTATTCATTCCCTTCTAGCCCGTGGAGGGGCCTACCGGAGTAGGACTTTCGTGTCTCACTACGTGTGAGACATAGAAGGCCACTCGGGACGCCTCTTTTGTTACGAAATGCATAATGCAAATGGAATTATTTAAATTGCAAATTTCACAATCATCATCATGGCAAACCATAAGCATTGACATAATCTTTAAATTCATACAATTAACATTAACATCTCAAGCAACCTCATAATAATAGGCATAATCATATTTGCAACTAACAACTTGCTAACCACCATATCTGCTTAGCAACAAATCACATGATACACTTGTCTCTAACCGTGAGGAGTGGGGTGGCACGAAGATGAGGCCACTCTTGAGGTCGATCCTCCTGAAAAGAAATACCAATTGCACACACATACTCAACAACTATATAGATTACAACATCACACAACACTTCCACATCCTATCTCAAAACAGCCCCAAATTCCAACAAACGGATTTCTGGATAGCAGGCGCGCAAATGAGCATATCTCCCAATTGGCTAAACCAAACTTTGAGTTTTTATGCTCTAAATGACCACAAGAGGATACTATACATTTATTCTATAGCCATTCATGCAGGAGATGCCTCAATAATTCCCAGCTCAGTAATGAACAGAGACCATCGACTACCCGGTTAAATCTGGACAGCATTCACTAAATGTAACACCCTGGCATTTAATATGCCCGAATGCTACCAAACATAAGCTAAACAACAACTAAAAAACACATTTAAACATAAATTCCAGCAAAGGTACATATGCTAAAAACCGATATTTCGGCAGCATCTCCTTTGTTTTTTCATGAATTAACACAATATCAATATCATGGCAAGATATATCATAGCACACGACATCTAAAACATCAACATAAATGGATGTATCATCAAACTACGCCAATAATACCACGCTCAACCACTTCATAAACTATAACGAAGCAAATAAGGGATCACAAGCATGCTAGATTAAACCATACATTAATTTTATGGCACAACTCTTAAAATCATGTCTCCAAGTGATTAATCATAGACTATGATGGTGGAGCTACGTGTAGAAGTGTAGCTAAACCCCTTTTTCCCGCATGCCGATCTCAAAGTACCTAAAAACAACATAAAACACAAGCGTGAGTTCGAAACTCAGCAAGCATATTGTAATGGACAACAATAACAATATCATAGAAAATAACATCTCACATCATGTATATCATCTCAATCATGAACACTTTAACAAAATCATCATCATTGTGTATGCAATGCAATGCAATGCTCATATCTCCTTGGAAACTCATACCGGTATGGTTGAGTACACACCCGTCGGTGTGCACCCTCTCCCCCCTTCCATCCCGAAGATGGAGGGTGCCTACTCCTCGCTTCCACAACCCACGGTAGATGGAATCACGATGTAGGACTTACTCTAATGGCTCTCCGGATTAGTCATAACTTTCTCACCGACCTTCCCGGATTAGTTAATGACTTTCTCACCGCCCGGGCCATGTAACATGTCATGCATGCAACTATGCCAATTATCATATTTCACATGTACATAAACATATGGCAACTCATCATGACAAATATAAACACATGGCATCGAACCATGATAATCATACTCAATATTTCATTGGAAAACAGCAAGCATGGCAAGTGAGCATAGCAAGTGTTCAATCTTTCACCCAATATCAACAAACAACCTACAATCCGCTATACATTACAACACACTTGCCTCAACCACGTGCGACGGATTGGCGGGAAGTAGAAGGCACTCCCGGGGTCACACCTCCTGCACAGGGGTATCACACAATCACAATCATAACCACAAAACAGTACGCAAACCCCCATCTAACCCGACATTGCTCCCTACTCGCAAAACCTAAAACAGAGGTTCTGTCCCGTCGGGACAGCAGCCTTGCAAAAGGCATAACTTGAGTTCTGGGACTCCGAATGAATTAAACGAGTACACTCTCGCGTAACTTAGGAAATTTCCCAACTTTCTCTAGGTATATGGAAAGACTGATTCGGACTCTAAAGTCGTCTAATCTACAGATTACTGAGATCTGTTCCAATCGCGTCACAGATTTTAACATGCTCGGTAAAACGGCCATAACTTTCAAACGGCTGATCGGATTTTAACTTACTTTATGTCCACGGAAAGATAATTAAATTATCTACAACTTCTTTTAAGTCCGTACGGACAGATTCGGATTCTAAATCGACGAAAACTCGAACCCTAGCCCGACTGCTCAATCTGCCCGAAAACAGAAACGTGGCAACGTCTAGATCTAACCCAAAGAACTCCAATCCAGCACCACCAATTGATCTAAAAACTTGATAATCACCCTAAGAACAGTACCTAGATCAATTCCAAGGATCCCCATGATCATACCTTTGCCCAACGAACGAATCTCCAATAGATCTCCTCGCGGATCGCTCCTCGCTCCACGCTCCTCGCTCCTCGCTCCAACGGATGGATCCACAAGGTGCAGAGGTGTGGAGACCACCCTAGGGCAGCAAGGGGGTGGAGGAGAGGTGGTGGAGAGGTGGGGAGCAATGGGGCAAAGGGGGAGGTGGAGGCGCATAAGAGGGAGAGGGAGAGGGGGTGGCGGCTAGGGCTTAGGAGGGGGAGATTGGGGCGCCCAAGGGCAGGGGGAGTGTCGGCGTATTCTACACCAAGGTACCCGCTCCCCCGCGCTAAAAAAGGAGTCAAGTGGTAGCCAGGGCGTGCTTGGGCCCACTGCCACGGCAAGAGAAAAACCCATACGGTGGTCGCCCCAGCGGACACGTGGCGTCTGACCAGGCGGCTGGCGACAAGGTGATCGCCAGGACCGCGTGGCATCTGAGCCAAGCTGGCGACCAGCAAGGTGATCGCCAGCGGACCGCGTGGCGTCTGAGCCAGGCCGCTGGCGACTAGCGGTGGTCGCCCAGCCGGACCGCGTGGCGTCTGAGCCAGGCGGGCGACCAGAGGAGATCGCCCACGGACACGTGGCGTCTGAGCGAACGCGAGATACCAGCGCGGTGGTCGCCCAGTGGGCACGTGGCGTCTGATCAAGCTTGGGCGCACCATCCTCGGATAGTCCTGCCGAGATCGAGGACATTAAATGCGAATCGTGCGCATTAAATGTGGAAGCGTGGGAGCTGCAGCGTGGCGGCGCGCCTTCCCCAGGCGCATCATGGCTTTGGGAGACGTCAAGACTGCACCTCACCCCGTGACGTAACGGGCGGCGTTGGTGGACATGGGGCCCAAGGCAGGATTGTGACAGATGCGGCAGACATTAATGTGACATAAGAATAGTGACGGGCGCATTAAATACGCCACAGAAAGGTAATGATGGAGGGCTGGCAGTGCAAGCCTCCCATGCGCCCCCGTCAGCCCGAGTATAAAAGGGAGCCGGGGTGCATGGGAGAAGGGGTTCGACTCATTGTTAGTAGTTTTCCATCCTTTCCAGCAAGAAGGCAGGCAATACGAAGAAAGGCAGGACTAGGGCTATTACTCTTCGGAGGGCCCGAACCTGGGTAAAAACTCTTTGCGTCCCCCCCGTTAGCCTGAGTCTCCCGGTGCCCCGATCGTCACCGTCTTCCATTCCGAGGCGATTGCCCCGAAAGCCCCTGTCGAAACCTCATAAGCACCCGTCTTGGAGGTGCCTGTTGGCTAGTACGCCGACAGTGGCGCGCCAGGTAGGGGCTATTGGTGGTTAGATTGCCTACTCTTTTTCACTCTCAGTTCGGGGCTCAGCAGGAGTAGGGGCGCTTGTCTGCATGGCGGAATCGCATTCCAAGCGCAGCAATCCGCCCGAGGTAAGGGGCGCCCGTAGCCGGTCCCGATGTTCGGAGAGGGGGCCGGGCCACCCGGGCCCCTCCGCCGCGGGAGCGGTGCACTTGGCTCCCACGCCCAGGGGTCAGCCTGTCCAACGGCGCTTGGCGCTGGGGGACGACACCCCCGCGCGAAGCCTTCAGGCGGCCCGGCTCCTCCTCGATCATCCTCCGGTGACCCTGGGGGACGACACCCCGGCCACTCCTTGGCTGCGGGATATCGTCCACTGGTGGATGCCGCCAAAGAACAAGTTGAAGCGCGACCACCGGGGCTTCGGCATGAGGCGACGAGGAGCTCGCAAGAACCGACGCGCCGGTTTCCAGCCGCCACACGACAATTTCTCCCGGCACCAAGGGCCGGGACAGGGGGAAGGGAGTCCAGGTTGCAACCCCCTCTGTAACGGGGGGATGGGCACGTGACTCCGCTTCTTCCCGCGGTCCCCCCGAGTCCAGGGGGAACCGCGAAGACCTTCGATCGCGCCTTGACGAGAGGCAACGCGTCGGCGGATGTTGACTGCGTCGTGTCCTCCGCGAGCGCCATGGGTGCAAGACGGGGGGCTCCTCCCTCGGACTCTAGCGAGAGCGCAGGGTCGCACTCCTCATCCTCTCCTCAGGATCGAGGGGCTGGCGAACGACGCTGCTCCCCCTATAACGTCAGATGCCAGGCGTTCTCTCCGCTTTGGCAAGCCGTGCATGGCCGGAGAGGTTCCGCCCGCCTCCTTCGAAGTATGATGGTACCACCAACCCGGAGGAGTTCCTGCAGATCTACACCACGGTGGTGCGTGCGGCGGGAGGATCCGAGAAAGTAATGGCCAACTACCTCCCGACATCGCTGACGGGCTCTGCCCGGTCTTGGCTGCTTAACCTCCCGCGAGGCTCTGTACACTCGTGGGAGGAGTCAGGCGACATTTTTGTCGCCAACTTTCAGGCTCTTCACGCTCAACCAGGCGTGGAGGACGATCTCCACGCCTGGAGCAGTAAAGAGGGGAGTCCTCGAGAGAGTTCATCCGGCGGTTCACCCATCGCCGCAATACGATACCGGATTTACGAGCGATCCGTGATTATTGCTTTCCGGAGGGGGGTCCGAGACCAGAAGATGCGGGAAAAGATGGCCACACGCGTCCGCTCAACCACCTCTGAGCTGTTCTCCCTGGCGCACAAGTGCGCCAGGGCGCCGGCCGGAAGTGCGCGACAAGGCCTTCTCGACTCGGCGATTGGCGCCTTGAAGTCCTCCGACCGCAAGAAGAAAAAGAAAAGCGAAGGGAGGCAACCGCTAGGAGGTCTTGGTCGCCGAGCCGAGCCCAAATCCCGGCGTCATGATGATCAGGACCGACGGGACGAGCGCCGGGGCGGGCGTGGCGACCGCAGGGACCGTCGCTCGCCCCGCCGCGAGAACGATGGTGGCAAGCCCTATTGCCCCATCCATCGAACAAGCGGACACGACTTGGAGGACTGCCAGGTTGTGTCCAAGTTGGTCGACAGGCGGCTCAAGAAGCGCCGTGAGAAAGACCACGAAGACGAAGACGACGAGGATGCGGCTCCGCTAGCCTTCCAGCAGGCGGAGCGCACGGTGGCGTTCATACATGGTGGCTCCGCCACTTACTCATCGAACTCGCAGTACAAGCGGGATCTGAGGCAGGTGTGCGCCACAACGTCATCCTCCGGGGCGAGCCGGCCATTGAAGTGGTCGGAGTAGCCGATCACTTTCAGTCGGGCTGACCACCCGGAGAACACCTCCGGCCCTGGCCACCTCCCGATCGTGGTGTCCCCCACGGTCCGCAATGCGAAGCTGGGGCGGGTCCTGGTTGATGGGGGCAGTGCCATCAACCTGCTATCTGTTGGAGCGCATCAGCGCTCCAAATCCCGTGACGAGAACCGCGGCCCGCCCATTTACGGTGTTGCCCCGGTGGGCCTCTTACCCACAGGACAAGTCCGGTTGCCGGTTACGTTCGGAAGTTCGGAGAACTTCCGGACGGAGCTGGTGGATTTCGAGGTCGCTGATTTCGACCTCCCCTACAATGCCTTGCTCGGCCGCCCGGCCCTGGTCAAGTTCATGGCAGTGGCCCATTATGCCTACATGCTGGTGAAAATCCCAGGGCCTGGGGGTCCAATCACGGTAAAGGTGGATAGACTGGAAGCCCTGCGCCTTAGCAAGCAGCTGCAGGATCTGGCCGGCACCACCTGCTCGGCACGCGACAAGGACGACAACCCGGCCTCCCCCTCGGCCAAGACCCGCGCTCCGCCCAAGCCTTCGGGCGAGGCAAAGGCGGTCCCCGTGGGCGAGGACGGCTCGGGCAAGGTCGTCAAGATCGGCACCGACCTCAGCGCCAAATAGGAAGACGCGCTCGTCACCTTCCTCCGGTCTAACCTGGATGTGTTCGCCTGGGAACCATCAGAAATGGCCGGGGTCCCCAGGGAGGTGATCGAGCACCGATTGGCAACGCTCCCTGGAGCGCACCCGGTCCGGCAGAAGATCCGACGGCAGGCGCCAGAGCGACAGGATGCCATTCGGGACGAGGTGGAAAAGCTTTTGTCTGCCAATATTGTGCGGGAGGCCGCCTATCCGGAGTGGCTGGCCAACCCCGTGCTCGTGAGGAAGTCCAACGGGAAGTGGCGAATGTGCATCGACTTCACCGACCTCAACAAAGCCTGCCCCAAGGACCCATACCCCCTTCCGCGGATAGACATCGTCGTCGACTCCACGGCAGGGTGCGAAGCTTTGTGCTTCCTCGATGCCTACTCCGGCTACCACCAGATCAGCATGGCGCAAGAAGATGAAGAGAAAACTGCTTTTGTGACTCCTCTCGGTGTGTCGCTATGTCAAGATGCCTTTCGGGTGAAGAACGCTGGTGCCACCTATCGGCGGGCCATGCACATAGTGTTTCGCCCCAAATAGGGAAGAATCTGGAAGTGTATGTCGATGATCCGGTGGTAAAAACAAAAGGCCGATGAGCTCGCTCGGGATCTAGAAGAGACCTTCTCTCGCCTCGAAACTCATCGTCAAGTTGAATCCCGAAGTGTGTGTTTGGTGTCTCATCTGGAAAGCTGCTCGGTTTCCTGGTCTCGGTAGTGGAATCGAAGTCAATCCGGAAAAGATAGAAGCGATCGAGCGGATGCGTACCGCCTACCCGGCTCAAGCAATCGCAATGCTTGATGGCCGGCTAGCCTCCTGGGCGGTTCATATCCCGGCTCGGGAAAAAGTCTGCCATTGTTCAAGCTATTGAAGAAGACCAACTCATTTGAATGGACCCCGAAGCCCAAATGAGCATTTGAAGATCTCAAGAAGTACCTCTCTTCCCCAGTCTGGTCGCTTCGAGCCGGGCGAGCCGTTATCGCCAGATGTGGCGGCTAGCCCTTCAGAGTAAGCGCGCCGGTGGCGAACGGAAGGTGTCCAACGGCCGGTCTACTACATCAGCAAAATGCTACACGACGCAGAAACAAGGTACCCTCAGGCTCAGAAGATGGTCTATGCTGTGGTGGTAGCATCGAGAAAGTTGCGGCACTATTTTCAAGGGAGGGAGATCACAGTGGTCTCCTCATATCCTCTGCGTGAAATCCTCCACAACCGAGAAGCAGAGGGCCGCATCGCAAAGTGGTCCGTCGAGCTGGGGGAGTTCGGTGTCAAGTTCGCCCCCCGTACTGCGATAAAGAGTCAAAGGCTGGCGGACTTCGTCGTCGAGTGGACTCCAGCCGAGCCCGGCCGATGAGGTCCCCGCCCTCCCCTGGACGCTCTTCTTCGACGGTCCTTCAGGCTTGAAGGCGCGGGGCTGGGTTCTTCGGTCTCTCCGACCGGGACCTCCTCAAATGCGTGGTCGCCCTCGACTTCAAGGCCACTAACAACGTCGCCGAGTACACGAGGGCTTCTTTGGGTGGGCTACGGGCCGCGGCCGTCGGCGTCCGGCGCCTGCAAGTAAAGGGCGACTCCCTGCTGGTCGTCAATCAGGCAAGGAAAGATTTCTCCTGTCCTGACCCCGTCATGGCGGCGTACCTGGCGGAGGTCAGGAAGTTGGAAAGGCATTTCGAAGGGTTGGGGTATACTCATATCCCCCGACGCGACAACCATCTGGCAGACGAGCTCGCCCAACTCGCCTCAACCAGATCTCCTGTGCCGGTCGGGGTCTTTGAAGAAAAGCTTCCGCGACCGTCCATCGCAGCCCCCATTTCTGACGGGGACGGTGGTGATGCCGCTTCAGCCCTCGCCCTTGGAGGGAAAGTGGTTCCGGCGGAAACGCTTGGCCAGGCGGAGTACCCGGACGGCCACCTCGTGGTCGCTGTGCTTGACCGGGAAGGCACATGGATGGATCCGATCCTGGCCTACCTGAGGGATCAAGAATGCCCCGACGATGATGCGTCAGCAGAGAAGGTAGCACGAAAGGCCAAGTGCTATACCCTGGTGGGTAGGAACGGAATTCTTCTGAAGTGCATCACTCGGGAAGAGGGGAGCAGTTTGCTCTCTGATATCCACGGAGGCGTGTGCGGGAGCCATATGTCCGGACGAACGATGGCGGGAAAGGCTTTCCGTCAAGGGTTCTATTGGCCAACCGCCCTCCAGGATGCTTGCGAGCTGGTGAGGAGATGCGAAGCGTGCCAGTTCCACGCCAAGCAGATCCACCAACCGGCCCAGCCTCGCAAACTATCCCGCTCTCTTGGCCATTCGCGCCTGGGGCTGGATATCCTGGCCCGCTCTCGCTGGGCCACAGGGGGCTACACCCACCTGTTCGTCGCCATCGACAAGTTCACCAAGTGGGTGGAAGCCGAGGCAGTGAGATCCATCACCGCAACGGCTGCAGTCAAGTTCATACAAGGGATTTTCGCCCGCTTTGGGGTCGCCAACCGCATTATCACCGACAACGGCGCACAGTTCACCAGCGCAACCTTCTTGGATTTCTGTGAGGAGATGGGCACCAAAGTCTGCTTTGCCTCGGTCGCCCACCCCAAGAGTAACGGCCAGGTCGAGCGGGCCAACGCGCTGGTGTTGAAGGGCCTTAAGACCCGGGCGTTCGACCGACTTCACAAGCGTGGCGCCCGTGGATCGAAGAACTCCTACTGTGTTGTGGTCACTTCGACCACTCCTAGCCGGGCTACCGGGAAACTCCTTTTTCCTGGTTTACTGGCGCAGGTCGTTTCTCCTTCCGAATTGAGCTGGGATCACCTCGCCGCGGCATTCACAGAAGAGGAGCAGGAGGGTCTGCGCCGGGACGACGTCAACCTCCTGGAAGAGGCGCGAGATCGAGCAGCTTTGCGCGCCGCAAGATACCAACAAAGTCTCAGGCGGTACCACGCCTCCCGGGTCAATGAGAGAACGCTGGCAGAGGGCGACCTGGTCTTGCGAAGAATCCAGTCGCATGCCGGGTCGCATAAACTGTCTCCCCAGTGGGAGGGACCCTTCAAAGTGGTCTCGCCTCGCCCCGGGCGGTCAGCCCATCGAAGACGGTGAAGAGCTAACAAACTCCCAGAATATAGAAAACCTGCACAAGTTCTACCCCTGATCGGTTGTAAGTCCTAGGGTCTGTTCCCCGACCGGCCGGAGTGTGTCTTCCTTTCCGCCGTGGGTCGGGGGAGACCTTGTGTTTAAAATTAAATATTCGCTTTCTTTATCCGAAGTATTTGTTCTTTCTGCCCTCCCTTCGGTGCCCTGCCGCCTTGCAAACACTCGCCCCTGGTGCCCTGCCGCCTTGCAAACACCCAGTGGCAAAGACGGAATCGCTAAGTGAGAGCGGCGTGCAGAACTGGGCGGTTAAGCATTTGGTTCAAGACGACCCCAAAGACGGCCATGACACTCGGTGTCCTCGTGAAGTCGGCGCCTCGAGCATCGTTACCAAAAGCCCAAGGTCCTGTCACGACTCACTAAGTGTTCGTTCCCTAGAGGCTACCTGGGAGGTAAATTTTGCTAAGGCGAAGGGTTTGAGGGCCGAGGTCCCGCGGCGCAAGACTTGAAGTCTTTAAGCGATTATGTGCTCATTCGTGTGGAACCAGAAGAAATTACGGCAAAAGCGAGTTCTTAAGCAACTTGGCAGGAAATTTTACATTACTATTTCATTCGAAATGGCAATTGCCTAAAGTTTTGCAGGCAAAGTCACCACCAAAAAAGAAAAGAAGAAAAGCTACTGAGGGGGCGCTGGAGGGTCCTCCGGGTCATCTGCCGCCTCCTTTGCCACAGCATCTTCGGCCAGGGGGCCACGCCCAAAGACCATCGCCACGCCCTTCGCCACCGCCTCCATCCGGGGTTCTCCATCGCTAGTGGCGGCACTCGCCGGAGGCTTCGTGAACTCGCTCCTCCGCTCGCACCCGGGCCGCTTCTAGCCCTTGGACAAAGAATCATGGATTGAAGTTGGCGCCACGGCCGGGCGCAGAAGCCAAAGACGCATTGCCAGAGCCGCCAGAATCGCGCGCCTCCCGGGCGGACCGAGCGAAAGGGCGGCAGTGTAGCGTGAGGAAGTCCGCGCCTGGCAGAGGCAAAAGGCGTAGTGCCGTGGCCTCTCCTCCCGCGGACCTGGTTGCTCCAGCCCCAATGGAGCAAGGCTGGCCACCGTCCGATCGAAGGCGTGGCGCAGCATCCGCAGTGTCTCCACCTCCGACTGAGCCCGGTCAGCTCTCTCCGCCTCCAGCTCCGCGGAGAGACGCTCGGCGCGGCTGGTGCTTTGCTCCTGCCGCTCCGCTCTCCTCGCACCGCAACTCCAGCCCGCCCCGATCGTGCAGGTCCGCCACCTCCTTGCGAAGGCGGTTGATTTCGGTTCCCGCCTCCGTCAACCGCTCCCTGCTCGTCACCAGACGATTGCTCGTGCTGGAGTAGAGCTCGCCGAGGGCCGCCAGCAGGGCGTCAGCATCCGCCGAGGGAACGGAGGCGGTGGGAAGTTCAGGGGTAGGGACGGGGCCGAACGGGCCTTGGTCCTGAGCAACGACCGCAGCAGTGCCGTTCGAGAATCGCCCGCCCTCGACCGCCCCTGGACTCGGCGACTCGGCCGACGCAGCCTGACCGGCAAGATTCTGGCAGCCCCAGACGAGCAAATGGGATATCCTGAGCAGAACCCTGGACAAAGGAGGAAATAACGGTAAGGATTAATCTTAACGAAAATTTTTATTGTATTTGCATCCCAGGTGAGTACTGGCGCCGCCTTGGGAAGCGGGGCACACTTTAACGAGGACCAGCCCGCGGAGGCGGGCGGATCCGCCATCGCCGGCGCGAAGGCGGAGGCGGAGGAAGGACCACCGCCGCTGTGGCGGTGGCGGCACAAAAGGGATCGGCGGAGGGTTCAGCGTCACGCCCCGGCAGGGGCAAGGGTGGGCGACCGCCGGCCGACGAGTCCCCGCCACCACGGAGGAACCTGCTGCCGCGAATCGAAGAAGCCTCGCGCCGACGCGAAGCCCCGCGGCCGACGTGGAAGCCTGCCCCGGCCGCCCAGGAGGCGGGGCCTTCGGGAAGGATGGGCGAGCCGTCGTCATCGCCTGGCGCTGCGTCTCACTCGTCGCCTCTCGACCGCTGCGGAGGAGGATCCCGGATCGTTAAGGGCGCCTGGCGTGTCACGACGGGCGAGCCCATGGCGTCCATCGAAGGCAGGGCGCGGATTATTACCGCGCGCTCCCCGGGGGACAGCCGGCAAAGCGGGACCGCACCCGCCGGAAACGGCGGGACAGGGCCGAATAGGCCCAGTTGCAGCATCCATCGGTCGATCACGTCATCAGCCAAATTCCCGGCGGCTGTCGGCACGAGAAGGAAAAGAAATCGCAGGAGCAAAGAAACGCTGTAAGAATCAGGTTTTGCCAGAAAAGAAATAGAAGTAACAAGGAATGACGCAGAGCGGAGAAGGTTACCTCCGGGGATACTCCGGGTCCCATCGCCCACGCCCATGTACTGCCAGGCTGGGCGGACGCGGCGGCGCAGGGGGCACAGCCTCCGGGTAATAAAATCCCGGATCACCATGGCCGCCCGCTGGCCCGCCGTGAATCGGGTCGACGCGGGCCAGCATCGCTCGAGCTCGGGCGCATCGCCATCGGAGCCCTGGCTTGAGTTGCCGACCGGCCGGGCGGAAGATCCAAAGACTTCAATGCCGCTGTCGCCCTCGACGATAAGCCACTCTGCGCGCCAATCCCTCCAGTTGGACCGGCAGTCCAATGGGATATAGCGCGCAACGCTCCCGTCGCGGAGCCGCAGGTGACAGCTCCCGGAAACCGGCGGAGTACCGCCCGCGGCGCGAAGGGTGTAGAAGAAGCGAAAAAGAAGAAGGTTGGGCAGCACTCCCACGAACATCTCGCAGAAGTGAGCAAAGGCAGAAAGGAGGATAACAGAGTTGGGAGGAAGGTGAATGTGGTGAATGGCGTAGAAGTTGAGAACAGAAAGATAAAAGTCAGAGACCGGCGGTAGTAGGCCGGCAAGGAGCTGCCACCCGAAGAAAACCACTTCCCCAGGCCGACAGTGGGGCTCGACAGTCCCGGCCCGGAGGCGAAGGGCGCCCCCGGTGATGCTCTGGGAGAACCTAGCGGCCCTCTCCTCCTCAATGATCGAAGAAGGAAGCACCGGAGCCATCGGGAGGATAGGGATTTCGAAGCGCAACCGCAAAGGGGATAAAGCAAGGAAGCCTGAAACGTCTGAAAGAGGTGGAATGCGGAGAGTTGAAGGGGGGAAGAACTACTCCCCCTTCGATCGGCCTTTTATAAGGCCACGGAAGGCGAACCGGCGGGAAAACCGAAAAGGCGCGGCGATTCGAAAAAGAGGAAGTTTAAGAGCCTCATAAATGGGGCGCATCCCAAGGAACGTGCGGCGGTTACAAGGAGGAAGTAACCGCGCAAACCGCTCGGGAATCGGAGAAGCCGGAAGATCTTTTTTGCAAGGCGCGCGGACCTTTGGAGGGTCCCACCCAGGAGCCAGAGCAGTTCACAAGACGCCAATTAAAGAAGAAGAAGAGCAGAAGACCAAAAGGCGCTCCTAGGTGGGCCCGGGGGCTACTGTCGGCGTATTCTACACCAAGGTACCCGCTCCCCCGCGCTAAAAAAGGAGTCAAGTGGCAGCCAGGGCGTGCTTGGGCCCACTGCCACGGCAAGAGAAAAACCCATACGGTGGTCGCCCAATGACACGTGGCGTCTGAGCCAGGCGCTGGCGACCGCAAGGTGATCGCCAGCCGGACACGTGGCGTCTGAGCAGGCTGGCGACCAAAGAAGGTGATCGCCAATGGACACGTGGCGTCTGCCAGCCGCTGGCGACTTAGTACGGTGGTCGCCCAGCGACACGTGGCGACAGCGTCTGAGCCAGCCGGGCGACCAGCAGGAGATCGCCCAGCCGACACGTGGCGTCTGAGCCAGCCGCAGAGATGCCCAGCGGTGGTCGCCCGATGGGCACGTGGCGCATACCTCGCCATCGGCGCACCATCCCCGGATAGTCTGTCGAGATCGGGGACATTAAATGCGAATCGTGGCGCATTAAATGTGGAAGCGTGGGAGCTACAGCGTGGCGGCGCGCCTTCCCCAGGCGCATCATGGCTTTGGGAGACGTCAAGACTGCACCTCACCCCGTGACGTAACGGGCGGCGTTGGTGGACATGGGGCCCAAGGCAGGATTGTGACAGATGCGGCAGACATTAATGTGACATAAGAATAGTGACGGGCGCATTAAATACGCCAGAAAGATGTAATGATGGAGGGCTGGCAGTGCAAGCCTCCCATGCGCCCCCGTCAGCCCGAGTATAAAAGGGAGCCGGGGTGCATGGGAGAAGGGGTTCGACTCATTGTTAGTAGTTTTCCATCCTTTCCAGCAAGAAGGCAGGCAATACGAAGAAAGGCAGGACTAGGGCTATTACTCTTCGGAGGGCCCGAACCTGGGTAAAAACTCTTTGCGTCCCCCCCGTTAGCCTGAGTCTCCCGGTGCCCCGATCGTCACCGTCTTCCATTCCGAGGCGATTGCCCCGAAAGCCCCTGTCGAAACCTCATAAGCACCCGTCTCGGAGGTGCCTGTTGGCTAGTACGCCGACAGGGGGAGGTTGGGGCGCCCAAGGGCAGGGGGAGCACGCCCAAAAGGCTGGTGGGGAGCCCTTTTACCAGCCCCCACACCCAATCCTAGTCCGTTACGGAGACCTACTCCATCCCACCAAAGCCCACCAAGGCCCAAACTCCCCCGGGAAGGCCCAAAACCCCGGAAACGCCCCGGAAAAGCTATTAACCTCTATATCCTATAGTTTTAACCTTAATTCCACATCTCATAATGTTATTAACCTTATCATGCACGTTAAATAAGGTTACGACACTCCGTGGCGACATAACACTTCAACCGGCCCAAAAACGCGAGAAAACCCTAAGCCGAAAGGTTTTATTCTCTAGTTTCACCTTCTATAACGTCACACCAAACCATAGTGTCACATTCTTCCCCCCTTCAACAGGATTCGACCTCGAATCCGAAGGACGCCAAAAACAACAACAAAGTCCCCAAGGGACAAAAGGCTTCTCTGCAAAGCACAAAACATTCGACAACGACTAGAACCTAAACAAACGACAAACGAGTTCCCAAAACCAACACTTAAAGAAAAAGTGTTGATCTAGCTCAACTAAGGGCAACCGCTCACAGTTCAACTTTCAATTCAAATCCCAAACAGAATCTGCGTTTCAACCTCGAAGGGCTTCAACAACCCAAAACGCTCGAATCCTCACGACAAACACCTCACACTTCTATCACAACCTACACGACTACACACTGCAATAAACTCAACATGACATAATCAAAGGAAGTCACAATTCCTTTAACGACCTCTCTTTATTCCCGAAAGTTTCCATCGAGGGGAATAACTCATTAAGGCACACTAGCCCTTCCGATACACGATCATACTAACATTTTATTCCATCCTTTCCTGTGCAAGACTCAAACCCAAAAACAACTAGTGAAGACAACCGCTCACGGCAGGCAATTATCACCGATCTACCGTCAACTTCACTTCCACCCATCGCTACTCTTAGTAAAGGTTAAACCCATACATCATCAACCTCCATCACAAACCACCCTTATACCACTAAGGTTCGACACCTAGCCCAAGCTAGGATCAA
Source organism: Rhipidocladum racemiflorum (assembly GCA_036346355.1). Classification (NCBI taxonomy): domain Eukaryota; kingdom Viridiplantae; phylum Streptophyta; class Magnoliopsida; order Poales; family Poaceae; genus Rhipidocladum; species Rhipidocladum racemiflorum. The sequence goes on along the minus strand of CM070573.1, from coordinate 11,389,131 downwards.
AACCTTACCAAACCACAATTGGTTCCTTTCTTAAGAGGGTCTCGCCCTCACACAAAAACACTTAGCTATCAAGCCCAAGTGTACACACAACAACTCAAACCCAAAGCGTTAACAACCATTTTGGAAAGAATTCGGCAACATCCAAGCCAAAACACAAAGGAAGCATAAATCCCCTACATCACAACCAACATACCATAAATTGTTCATTGCTTCTTTTCATACTAGAAAGCAAGGGAAATCTCGTTTCATGACATAAATGCACACTCTTCAGGAGCACTCCGGATTAGTCATATCTCCATATATGACTTTCTCACCGACCTGGCTCAACGACTCTTTTATCATTTAACATGTAAAAACGATGTCATGTTTACTTTTCACCATTCCTCATCATGTAACCACACTACCGAATAGTCATTCACATGATGACTTCCGCCTCGATATCATTTGAATAAATCTCGAATAACATCGAGAGTTGCGCTAATTCATATAAACTATGACGGCAACATCGTTAATCAACAAAACACCACATCGTGTGAAAACCCATCTTCGATTTAACACTAGCTTTGCAACACCTCGCAAAATCAAACTCAACCCTTTGGAACAGAACATCGACTCCAAAATCAAACATCCGCACACAAGCGCCATAAATTTTTATCAAAAGAGAGGGAAACTCAATCCAAAAAGAAAACTCTTCACTAACCAAATTCACTTATGAAACATTCATAAAAATCCAGGCTTGTAAAACACCCGCACACCAGACACATTTTCCAAATGACTCCAACTCTAGTCAAATAGAGTTACACATCAAGGGCTTAACTCAAAAGTTTCCAACACAACCCTTTATGCCCATCTGCTTCCTTTTAAAATTAATTCCAAAGATAAATCAGTGCGAACGCGAAAGGGCGCGATCCACTCAAAAACTTTTGGATGTAAACTCAAACTCACAACACAAACTAAACAAATTCGCCTAAACCAAAGGTCGACACCAACCACTACGAGTTTTGGGGAACTCTGAAACTCAACATAAGGAACACCTCAACCGAAAGCATTCAACCGAGATGGCAAACAACCAAACCAGTTTCAAAGGTTTTTAGACAACATTTCAAAGATGAAAGGAACCATCTCTAGTACTCCACTACGCTTTCCATTAAAGACTTCAATAATCACTATTTACTATCTGAGGAGCCCCAACACAATTCAACCGAAAGTTTCACAACAAATTCTTCCTCTAGTTACCATTCCCAACATTTTTTTAATAAGGGTTTATGATGCTTATCAAAAAGGCACCCAACCAAGACTATAATGACATGATCCCCACGGCTCACCGAATCATAATACATCTTATTCTAAATTTGAAACATAGTACTTCCACAAATCTTTTAGCAAGATCAACCTATAAATTTCATACCACCTATATATTCACGTCTCGACAACCGAACCTTATTCAGTTAAACAACGACTTCAACATGTAAATATTATCTCTACAAGACAAAGTTCATAACTAGGATTCCAAGGCATACATTCATTAAGGATGAAATTGTACATCATGTCAATTATCCAAAGCTCACTCCATCGCAACATGTTAAAATTTTCCTCTATTTTAACCATGGTTTTCCAACGAATAATCTAAACAGTTACCACAACTACTTAGTCATCAATAACAACAAATGGGCATAATCATCAACAACCAACATTACTTTTAGCTACCCTATACATAGGTGATAACAAAATTACCACCACACAGCATACCCCCACTATTTAAAATAGACTGAATACTAGCATTAACACTACCATTAACAACATCATTAACAATAAGTCTTATGTCTTCTCTATTGATATCAATACTAGCATTGTAGCGACACAACTGCATACTTCCAAATATACTAGTAGTTTGCAACAACATAAATAGCAACTCTAATCAACATCCAAATTAAAGTCACTAGTCAACACGATTAAATTTCTCTATTAATCCATTAGATTAGAACATCTTTAACAACCAGCAAAGTTTCTTTTACAATAACAGCAGTCTACATCATCTTAATGTTTTAACTATGCATCAAAGTTTAAACTTTTAACATTAACAAGGATCATAAGCACTTTTAAAGCAAGGCAACAGATTCTAAGCATGTACATTAACACATTTAATCATTCTCGCTAAGAGTAAACTGCAACACTAGTAGTCTATTTATTCTCAAGCTATAGAGGGAGAGGAAAACTAGGTGGGGAGGGAAGGAACTAAGCAAACACTCTCTCACACAGCTCTATTTCAACTCTGCAGAACACAGATGGATCCACCAAAACCCCTGAGACTGAAATTTCCAACCGAGAGAAAGATTTGTGACGTTATAGTGTCATATAGTAAGACATGCGTGGAATGGTATGTAGAGTTGTAGTGGTTACCATGAATAGATGGCATCGGTAGGAACAACGTCCTGGGCTGGAATTGGACTCATCACAAACCTGGACAACGGCGTCGAGGTCGTGCTTGCTTGTTGGCCACTTCAGGTGGTCAAGTGGGCGGACGTAGTGGATTGGATTTTTTGGGTTATAGTACTCCCTTGTTCGAATGGAAAATTTTGCGCTGGGGGATCGGGGTCGTAGGGACCGTAGATTTCACATGCCTCGAGGAAGGGTCGTGGCCTCGAAACCATGAAGGGTCAGCGGCTCTAGATGCGGTATTACACTGTCTTCCCCAACTACCCCTCCCATTTCTTGAGGAGCCTCCTCTGTCTGTCATTGTAATGTAGTGAAGGTTGGGCTAGTGAAGAAGTGTTGCCTGGGTGGCCAATGGTATTTATAGGTTGTCACTCCACTCTGGGTGAGAGAGAAGTAGACATTATAGTGTCACTCCAAGGTGCACAGAGCGTTGTCAAATCTGACCGAATATGCTACTTGCAATGTGTTGTCATCTTGGTATGACAAAGCAGGTTGGAGCGTGTTGTCAAATTGCTCTGCAAAGTTGCTAGTGCGTGCTGTCCAATTGGTAGGATACAACTATTGTCTGCGTGTTGTCAAATCGCTCAGCAAAGCTGCTGGTACGTGTTGTTCAATCGGTAGGACACAGCTATTGTCTGTGAATTATCAAATCACACTAAAATAGACAACTCGAACATGAAAGTAATCATCAAAATGAAAGAAATCGAACTAAATTTTCACTAACATATCATATCCGATTAGTATATCAGGTAGGAAAGCAACAAAAAATAACAGATTGCATCTTCGAAACCTCAACTCTAACCCGGTCGCCACTTCCGTTGACGGCGGAGTTTTTCTTCTGGGAATGTGAACCGGTCAGGTGCGTGCGTGTCACTCCGCAAGTCATACTAGGTGTCTAGTGTTGCGGGAGGGGCCTCATCAAGTTGGGTAAGTCCCAGGTGTTGTTCACGGAACATGTCTTCCACCCAGGAGGCTGCATTAGAATGCACCGTTAGTGTAGTGGACAAAAGAGATTACAATAAGTAATTATCGATGCCGGTTGCGGGGTTGTGGAGTGTTGTGCCCACTGGCTGAAGTTGACCCTAAAAACCTGCACCCACGTAGTGTTAGCCCACTTTCGTCTTGCGAATCAGTTGAACTGCATAGAACAGACTTATTATGGCGCCTACAACGGGTGTTGAGGTAAGCGTGCCGGCACAAACGTACCCTATGCCGAACTTTCTGCTGGCAAGTCCTGATCGGGGGGTGTCAATGTCAGAGTATGTGTGGACCTTCGGAGCTGTACATATCAGCAGCGGAGCAGGTACTTCATGTTCGCGCCTGGACAGTAACGGCGGAAGGAGAGGTCCACATCGGGGTGCTTGCTGTAAAGGGGTGTAGGTTTGTCCGAATCCTAACTCCTGCGGTAAGGGTGCAGAACCGAAACTTGCAGGTGGCAAGTCCCGATCGGGTGAGTCCATCTTCGAGTCTATGTCGACCTCAGGAGCTAGACGTGCTGGCGGGGGAGCAGGTGCTTCATGCTGGCACGTAGACTAGGAAGGAAGGAGAGAACGATCCACGCGCGCATGCTATAATAGACATGGCATGATAAAAAAAGGTTAGATTGTGTAAATAGTAAAAATTTTGAGAATTAAAAGTACGTCACATAGCAGCACATCCTGAAGACTAGGCTGAGTTGAGGATGAGTGAGCGAAACTCGATCATCTTCCGTTCACACTCGAGCGCGATGGCCTAGGAGATGAAGGACGAACGTCTCCCTTAGCACCCCGTAACGAGACGTCGCTATGACGACCCCAGGTAAGCGTCTTTACAATTATAATACTTACACATTTATTCTTATTTTTATACAACATTTTTTACATTCATGATTTGAATTATGCTTTCTTCGAATTTAGTTTTAATTTTGAGTCATCTTTAAAAAAATTAAAATAATTTCTAAGGTTTAATGGTAATCCCAAATCCAATTTAATTAACTCTTCAAATTGTATTTATTTCTTATTTTAATTTTATGTTCAAATTAAATTTAATTACTCATAAGGGTTTATATATTCCAATTTTTATATAAATCCTAATATAGTTGCTTTTCATACTTTTAAGTTAACTCAAAAATAATATTAATGACGGATTTGAGTTTTTACTATTTAATTGGTCTCTTGTGTTCTGTACACTGTATGACTCAGCTTTGTTACTTTATTTAACTTAATTAGTATAGATGCTCTTATGTTGGGATGTGCCTAAGGTAGCAAAGCCCTAATTCCATCGGTGATTACACCGCAAAGAGTACCAGCAAGGACACACACTGATAGGGGTGAAAATGGCCAAGTATTAGATACAGATACGAATTTGAGTTATTCGAGGTACGGATACGAGACGGATTCTGGTCTGAAATGGATAAAGATATACGGATAATACACACATTATAGAATAAAATATGTTGAAATAAACTGTACAAGCACATGATCATAATATCAAGTTATATATCAACCAAACCCAATAGATATCGTAGAAATAATATGCTACTTGAGAATCAATATAACTAATTAATTGTCAAGACAAATGGGCTGCCATGGAAAATATGTAATGAATGGGCTGGGACTTGCCGGATATCCAAATGGAAAAAATCTGGATAGTCGGATCCTATCCCGCAATTGCTAGATATTGACTGCTTTGAGTCCGATCCTGAATCCAGATTCAAGTATCCGAACCCCATCCCGAATTTAACCAAGTAGTCAAATCCCTTTTTGAATCCGATTCCAACCAGTCATTGGTCTATCAGTAACTCCAATAGGACATATTTTGTTACCTATCACTTTTGAAGATGCCTAAAATTTTAGAACTGAGTTGATTTTATTTGAAGTTGTAGACTTTGAGTGCATACAATGCCATTTTGGGTAGATCTTCACTCACCAAATTTATGGCAGTTACTCACATTCCTACCAGAGTCTCAAGATACCTGGTCCAAAAGCCATGCTCAACATGCAAAGTAATCCAACTACTGCAATGAATTTTGATAAAAAATTGCTTGAAATTGTCGATCAATTGAAATTAAGAGATGCTAATGATACAGAAAAACCTTGCAAGGTTGACAACACTTGGCAAGTCAGATAAACTGAAAGCTAATCCTCAGCCGAATGAGTAAGTAAAGCTTATCCCCATCAATCCCACCGACCAGTCTAAAACTGTTCGGATAGGGTCAGGAATGCATGCTAAATAGGAAGATGCACTCATTGCCTTCCTCCAGGATAATGTAAATATGTTTGCCTGGAAACCATTCGACATGTCTGGAGTCCCAAAGGAGGTGATCGAGCACAGGTTAGATATTCAACATGAAATATGACCAGTGAATCAAAAGCTACAGCGATTCGTTTCTGATCGATAAAAAGCTATCCGACAAGAGTTGGATAAACTCTTGAAAGCTGGCTTCACTCACGAAGCTGATCATCCATATTGGCTTGCGAATCCGATTATGATCAAGAAAGCAAATAATAAGTGGTGTATGTGCATCAATTTCACCGGCCTAAATATCGCTTGTCTAAAAGATAATTTTTCTTTGCCCCAAATAAACCAGTTGGTCGACTTAACAGTGGGTTGCGAACTAATGAGTTCCTAAATGCATAGTCAGGTTGCCATTAAATAAGAATAGCAAGAGAAGATGGAGAGTTCATAACCCCATTTGGAATCTACTGCTACCAGAAGATGTCATTTGGACTGAAAAATGATGGAGTCACGTACCAGTGCCTCATATAGAAGACTTTCATAAGGCAAACAGGAAGAAACCTAGAAGCTTATGTAGATCATCTCGTTGTAAAGAGCAAGAAAAACTCTAATCAATTGTCAGATTTGGCAGAGACATTATGTAACTTTAAAAATATGGAATAAAGTTAAATCCTAAAATTTCAGATATTTTGATTGAAATTTATATTTTTAAACTAGATTTTATTAAATCTCGCATACATTTTCGAAAATACTGTAGCAATTTAATTTTTTTCTATATTTTTTTATTCTTCCATATCAAAATGCACAGCATATTTTAACGAGAAAAAACATAGGATCCCAATCCCCGTAACTCTGCATACCAAGTGTACGAATTTTTTTAAAAAATAATAACATTTTAATCAATATTTACAGAAATAATATGCCGCAAATAAAAATAGCAAAACTACCCTCCTGTCGCCATTTGAATTGGCGACAGGGTCCTGTCGCCATTTGAATTGGCGACAGGGCTCCTATGTCCATTTCAAATGGCGACAGGGGGACATCCCACTGCTGCCTGTGTAGGACTCCTATTCCGATTTTACCCCCTGTCGCCATTTGAAATGGACATAGGAGCCCTGTCGCCAATTCAAATGGCGACAGGACCCTGTCGCCAATTCAAATGGCGACAGGAGGGTAGTTTTGCTATTTTTATTTTCGGCATATTATTTCTGTAAATATTGATTAAAATATTATTATTTTAAAAAAAAAATTCCCAAGTGTACGCTAGGCCATAGAAATATGCTACGAGTAGTATAAAAGATGGTAGAGTTGGAGAGTTAAGGCAGAATCACTACCTGAGCCTGAGCTAGCTGCATGGGGTGTGGACTCTGACAAAGACTGACTGTGCTGACTCTTTCCTGCTGGTTTGTAGTAGCATCATCTTGGGAACTGAAGGAGCCGGGTGCCGCGGTTTAAAATAACCCGGAGATCATTCCCCATGCATGAGTCAATATCAACAAACGCATCCTTCGCACCAAGAGAAATAGGTTCCTCTATGGATCAGGGTTCACTACATCGTTTGGTGCGATTTTCGCATGAACAGTGATTTTCGATAATCGCAAAAATTGAGTCGAAAATCGGCCGAAAATCGTTAAAAATCGGATGAATTCAAAAACCAAATTTTTTCAAAAAAATTTCAAAAATCGTCGATTTTCGTGGAAAATCGACCGGTTTTCGTGGAAAATCGACAGGTTTTGGTGGAAAATCGACGATTTCGTGTGGAAAATCGACGACCTTGTTGAACTTTTTTGTGTGATCGATTTTTGTAGCGATTTTCGACGATTTTTGGCGAAAATCGACCGATTTCCACCGATTTTCGACCGGTTTTTGACACGTAAATTTTTTCGAATTTTTGAATTTTTTTGAATTATTTTTTGAATTGGATCGGTTTACCGACCGGTTTTTGATATCGGGCCGCGGCGATATGGCCGAAAATCGCGAAAATCGAGCGATTTTCGTCGATTTTTTGAACCCTGCTATGGATTACTACTTATTATTCACAAATAGTTGTTTTTAAATATTAATATGATCTCTAAAATATAATTTTGACTACTAATTTCTATTATAATATATTTATAAAATATAATAAAATTATAAAATTAATTTTTAAGACGAATATATATATGATTTTTATGTATTTAATTTAAATATTTAAAAATATTAACAACCAAAATTTAAAAAAATTAACTATACTATCATCCAAAACCATAACTATTTGTGAGAGTAGGGGCTTCTTGTGAAACATTTCATTTGTACTTACGGCCAGGGTTCTAAACATTGTCAATAATCGAGCGAAAATCGTGATTATCACTTGTATTGAGCCGGCTCGAGATTTCAAAATAGTCAGTAAATCGGTCCAATTCAAATTTAAATTAGAAAATTTAGAAAATTTTATAAAAAATGTTAAAAAATTTTGACAGTTTTTGTGTCAGACCCTAAGGTAATGCTAATGATAATATAAAATTTTCAAATCATTATTAGATATTTTTATTTTTAAATTTTTTTGACAATGCTATTGTGTTCGTATATACTCTTCTATTTTTGATTTTCTAAAGGCACTAAACGAAGTGTAATATTTCTAAAATTATTTACATGAAGTCATGAGGAAATGATAATGATTATGTAAAATTTTCAGATGATGATCAAACTTATGTATTTTTTTTTAAATTCTGACCGTGCTACTATCTTTGTATATGCTCCTCTCTTTTTGATTTTTTTAGGGGTATTAAATGAAGTCTAATATTTCTGGAAAGTTTACTACATGATCCTTGAGCACCTTTATAATACCATTAAAATGTCATATCATGATCACGCATGTAAATTTTTAGAAAAATCTGACAGTGTATTGTTCCTTTTCATTAATTACTTTTTTTTTAGCTTTTTCGGAAGTACTAAATGACTTCAAAAATCATTGAAATTTTTTGAGGTGTTTTATAGATTAATTAAAATTTATTCTGATTTTATGTATTTTTTTCCAATTTTCTTTGAGTGTGCCAAAAATCGAATAAAACCGATCGAAAATTGCTGAGGAAAGTGACATCGCTTAGTTTGCTAATTTTCGAAGAAAACCAATTTAAAATCGGTGAAAATCGATCAATAATCGGAAAAAATCAGTTGATTTTTGAATTTTTCTTCTCACCAAGTTCAAAATGTTTGACTTCGACATTCATTCGATTTCTAGCAATTTTTGAACAATTTTGACAATTTTCGGTGACGAGCTACTGCAATTTTTCACTTCATTTTGGTATTTAAACCTTGCTTACAGCTCCTTGGCACAGGGCATGCGCAAAAAGATTGACAAGGATCCGTTGTACCTGTGTGTTGCAATGAAGTCTTGCTTGCAAATTGCAATGAAGAAAAACACCAAAAAATTGAAGGAAATATGTTCTAGGTGACGCTTGCTACACAGGAATTTCCGTAAGCATAGAATTACATGTGAATTATCTTGATTGATGTGAGAATCGAATTGTTTCCTTTAAAATATTTATGGAATTTCAATGTTCCAAAAATGGCATTATATTTTCATAAATTGAACGTCTTATTTCAAATTTAGCAAAAATCATGAGAAATTTCTGCATCCTAAAAAGATCCTATAGTTTGTGATCATGTATTACAACACGTAATTGTAAGATTTCAGACCTATTTGTAATACGAGAATTAATTTTATAGGAGCTTTACAGGATGGGATTCTCTCCGAACTTCAATGGAATTTACGTGTTCCGAATAGTCTCGGATTATGCAATCACTAGTCATCAACTCGTGTGTCGCATGGGCTACATATTTTGAACAATGATTTTTTGTGCTAATAAGTTTGAGTTTTTAACTCTGAATTTATTTAAATGTGGATAGAACTCTTAGTATTGACAATTTACTCATAAGTTTTGAATATTCAAAATTTTGAAAAAAATCATTTTTTTTCTAATTCTCATGTTAAAAATAATAATTCTAAATTCTAAATTTCAATTTTTACCTGAAACTTGTACATATGACTTCAAACATGTCATGTAGACTATTTGCTACAATTCGTATAAAACTCTTAATTAATATTAGATCTTAATCCAAGCTATTATCTTTAAAAAATCTAAGCAAGCCATTGTAACTAGAGTGTGGATTAGTGATGGATTAGCAAAAAAATCTAATTAATATGTGATTTTCTATATCATTTTTTTTACCATTCTAAAGTTTTTTCACTTAATATGTACTCTTCAAGATTAAGCATAAACTTTTGTAAGAAGTACATGAAATAGGTGAATTATATGGAAGCTTCTCATTCTCTATAACTTGTAGTTTTAAGCTGCATGCCATCAAGTTATCAATGTGAGACTCTTCAATTTTTCTTATGACAATCCAAGTCTTGTTTGTTTTATCTTTCAACATCGCTACTTAATTTGCATGTCTCATCTCCAAGTTGAACTCTAAATTAATTGACTTAGACATCTCCCTGCATGGATTTGTTCAGAATATTAGTTTAATTACTGAGAGGTTCAATAGAAATCATAATGTTTTTATTTTCCTTTTATTTGGTTAATACAGGAATAGCTAGTATTGTTTCTTTTGATTAATATGCAAACCAACTTTCTAATACTTTTATCTTATAAATATTATTTTTAAGGGGATTTTCTCAACTTAATGATGTTTTCGATTTACGCTTATGTCATAGTTATAATCGATATGAAATTTAAATAGTATATATTTAAACCTACTTAACCTTGTCTATTATAATTTGGATCCACCACAATCTATGATATATAGTTCTTTCTCTGTTTAAGTCTATTAATGTGGTAAATTCTATCACTAAATAATGAGCATAGTAGTTTTTTTTCCTTTCTACTTGAACCTAATAACTTATTTCTTTTATTTATTATTATGATGAATAGAATAGTATACACTTGTATCGCTAACACCTCCAGCTTCTATCTTTTTTGCCGGAATCTTTGGTCCTTGAATAGACAAGTTATGCATCTTAGTTTTGTTGTTTACTGGTTGATCGCTTCTTCTTTTTTATTTTCAACAAAGGTTGATTGCTTCTTAATTTCCTAGTGTGCCGGTTCAACTTCAAGGCAACATCCGATGCATGCATGTGTTCCTGAAAATCAACTCCTTAATTTCCTTGAATAGACTTGGAAAGGTTTATAATTGCATCTTCTTTGGATAAAAGTATATTTCATATCTCTTATGAATAGATAAGTAGATTTAAGCTGTGGATGAAAATGATAAAGGAGATTGGATGATCAAGTTTTTCTCTTTTTTAAAATAATATGGGATTTTGTAGTAATTTTTCTTTTTCTCATATTAACATGAGAAGTTCTAGAATTAACGTATGGACTTCTAGGAGAGCCTCCAATTAATATATATAAAGATAATGCGTTGGTCCAAACATAAGCCGATCAGAAGAAAAGAAAAGAAAAGATCATTGTGCTTGGTTTGTATCAGTGGTGCACATATGTGCGCCACGGAAACTTCCCTGTGATAATGTGCAGATCAAACAATAGTATGCACTGGTTGTTATTTTCACGGCATGGGTATAGGGCTATAAAAAAAAAAGCTTAAGCCTCACGAGCTGTTAGAGTTCGACTTTCTCTAGTCTCGATTTAAGCTTGATTCAAACTCTAAATGAGCTGAACTCGAACTTAATCCCAAACTCGTGAACTTCATCGAGTTGATCTCGAATAGCTCGTAAGCATAGTAAATTTGCGAATTACTTATTAAATATTACTATATGTTAACTCTTACCAAGCTTACTCAAGCCTAGCTTGAGCTTAAGCATTTTTTATTGTTGAAAAATAGTCCATATTGAATTCTTTATTGTTATCGAGTTTACTTGAGTTGAGCTCGACCCTGGGTCCAGGATTGGATCCCAAATCGAGCTCAGCTCAAGTTTTTACTGAGCTCGAGCTTGGGAGTCCAGGCTCGCTTGAGCTCAACTCATTTACAGGCCCATGCTCAAGTGCTAGTGCTGTTACCATGAACTTTTACAAGTTACCAACCAAGAATGGTCACTAGGTGTAGACCTGGGCAATGTGTCGTGTCTTTTTGGGCTGTCTCTCAGCACGGCCGGTCCAGCACGACCTGAAGCACGTCATATCACGGATATCTTTGGCCTAGGCCAGGACAGCATGGATGATGGATCGTGTCGAACCTGAAAACTAGGTATGATGGGCAGCATGGCACGACGCGATCGACTGGATCGCGACTGAGCCGCCCTGGCATGAAATTGGCCCTTTAAAAAAATCCTATCTACGGCCTAGCTCATTATCAAATAGTACCTCTCCCTTTCGCCTCCTCCTATGACTTATCCGATGCAGTTGCCATCTCCCTACGTCTCTGTCGTCTCCTCTCGCTCTCCTCCACATTACTTCCCCCTGCACTATCACCTCCCCCACTATCCCATGACATCTCCTACTTATCGTCCCTTGCCACCTCGGTGCCAAATATAGCAGCCTTCGGTCACGCTGCCGCCAGATACCCCGTGGAAGAAGATGGCGGTGACCAAAGAGGAAGAAGATGACGACGGTGCTAGATCTCGACGATCCTCATCACCTTGCGCCCTGGATCTAGTAGTCTTCAGTCATGCCAATGCCAAATCCGGCCTTCCCACACCGCATTGCCACCATCCCTAGGCATCATGTGTGCTTCCTCCCAATGCTAATGTTTTCGTCGCTTCCGGTCGAGCTGCCCTCCGTGCTCATGATAGTACCGGTAGCGCCCGGTAGGTGCCTCACTCGTTCTTTGCTCATGTCCTCTTTTCTGTAGCAGTCGAAATAGACCGGACCTAGATCATTATAGCATAAAGTTAGTATGGTATGTCAATAAATTATATCTAGACTCACCGAAGAAGAGTCGGACTGGCAGTCTAGACCCAATGCTCATCGGGTCTAACTCCAAGTCTTCTGAGGTGTTAGTTTTTTCAGTGGAAAAGCACTACTATGTACTGTCTTTACTAGTAAGATCTGCGCGCTTCGCCGCGCCGCGCAAAATTTGATCCAAGTTTTTATCTCTGAAAAAGGCAGGAATATCCAAGCGTTTTTTTGTTCGATTGTTTTTTTTTTGGGAAAAAATACGCTAGGCAAGAACCGTCGACGAACCAGTGAAACAACGGGCCTTTTTTGGGGGAAAAAAGAATAATACTTGTTCCGAAAAATATTAGATTCCGAGTTGCAAAAAAACTATAGACGTTGAGTTTAACACCCTATGCGTTCAACGGGTAATAATACATGTTTTAAAAAATATTAGAGATTGAGCCGCAAAAGAAATTCTAGATGCTGCACTTAACACCGCAAACGGGAAAAACTTTTTTTCGGGAAAAGCGAGGGAAAACGGGACACGAAAACATTTTTCCCGGGAAAATCAAGGAAAGCCGAACAAAAACGGAGAAACGACGGACGAAAAACGAATTTCCATTTTTTTTTTGGAAAACGGCCAACGAAAACATTTTCTCATGCTCCGGAGAAAAAATGAATCACGTAAAAAAAAAATCCGGGTAAAACGGAGCAAGGAAACGGTCCTCTATTTTTTTTTTTTTGGAAAACGGTTAACGAAAACATGTTTCCCATACTCCAGAGGAAAAACGGATCACGAAAACATTTTTTCCGGGCAAAACGGAGAAAAGAAACGGTTTTTCATTTTTTTTAAAAAAACGGCTAACTAAAATATTTTTCGCATGCTCTGGAGAAAAAACGGACTACGAAACCTTTTTTTCTGTCAAAACGGATAAAGGACCCGAACGTAAAGCGCGAGGACCTATTTGTTATAATTTTGGACCTGTTCGCTATTTTGAAAAATTAGGAAAAGGCTCGATCGCGATTTGTATTTAACGGGAGGGGCTCCATGTAAAACGGCAAATGAGGGGCCTAAACGCGAACCGGTAAAAAAAATCTTCCTCTCACATAAAATCGCGCAAAGGCTTATTCGTAATTTCAAAGAATCGGAAGACTTTTTCGCAAAAAAACAGGTGGACCCGTGGGCATGGCCTTTGGTCTCCAAAGCTAGCCCTTATAAGGGAGTTAATATTGGTCTCCAAAGCTAGCCCTTATAAGGGAGTTAATATACGTGGATCTGAATTTCATTAGTGGAAAAGCACTACGACAGATAACGCCGCAAACTACCAAACCGGACACAATAAAAATAACTAGCTATAGTTTAGGTTATTTCATAGATATATTTTGTCAAGATGCGTGAATATATATATAGGCTTGTTAATTAGTTGGGATATGTATTGCTTGCTATTTTCTTTTCTTTTTTTGTAGAGGATATGTATATTGCTTGCTAGGCATAGTGTTGCATGCACTAATTAATGTGCAACGAGAGGGCCCGGGGGCGTCCAATAGAACCCTAATCAGGGAGGCCACTAGTGCGACCTACTGGTGTGATTAGGCGCTCATCTGCACCATATCAACACAACATTAGTCCACGTAAAACTGAACGTTTCTTGGGCCAATTAAGCTTCATGCTTACTCCATCAATCCATCCATGCATCCGCAGACAGCCAACAGAATATAATGCTGCCCAGTAGTGAGTGTGGGACTGTGGGTGTGTGTGCAAGTGTATTACAGTTAATCAAACGTCCTCTCGTGCATGTATCATCGATCGGAATAGGTTATTATTTCCATTAATGCATGCACGTAATGACGGGTTAGTAGGGAATACTAGGTCGAATAATCATCAGAGTTTAGGTGTTGATCATGCCCTCCAGCTCGTTAATCAGGGCATGTATAATAAAGACATCTCAACTTATTTTTAGTATGTACTACACATTAGCTTTGTTCTATATGGAAGAGTGAGAAAAGGGGAGAGAGAAAAGAGCTGGCTCTTAAACCAAGTACAATGGCAAAATTCACTACAGGTTAATAGTAAGCTAAAAGCCCGTCTGTACAGTCTTTAAAGATGGTCTCTAGATGTTGTGTAATAACTATCTCTTCTCCCTTGTACATAAATAATCTACCTATGTTCCTGTGCAAAGCTGGCTACTAAATAAGAGCCATATGTCTTCTCTCTCCTCTTTTTTCACTCTTTCATATAGGACAAAGCTGATGTGTACAAGCTAACAGTAAGCTGAGGTGGTCTTATTGTACTTGCTCTTATTTAATAGCAAGTATTGTACGAAAACATAGGTAGATTAGTTATGTATAAAAAAAAAGAAATAGTTATTGCACAGCATCTAGAGCCAACCTTTATTATCTTTAATACTTACTGGGCGAGAGATAGAGTAAATACTAAGCTTTATTATTGTACTTGCTCTCGTGAGTATTTAAACAAAGGATATTATATGGGCCTTCACTCTGATGATGTACTTGGATCTCTTCCTAAGTAATCCCTTCTACCTTTCTTTTTTTTCATTCTGGATCCTAGCTTGTACGTGTTTTTTGAGAAGCGCTAGGCGAGTTGGTTAGAGCACATGGCATACTTAGCCACCAAGCAGTTTACAAACATGATCATCGAATCCTATAAACCATTGAATAATGTGTCAAATAACTCATAACAAGTTGACAACACATCCTGGTCTCATGACCGAAAGTCCATGGCAATCAAGGATACCTCAGTAATTTAGGGGCTGTTTGGTTTGAAGTCAAAATTGCCAAGAATTGGCTAGCCAAAAATTTGGTGCTCAAATTGGTGGTCAAAGTTTGGCCAACTATTGGCAAGAAAATGAACTAGAAAAATTTGGCATGGCAATGGAGAAAAGAATCTAGCCAAAGTTTGGTTGCAAACCAAATGCTTGCCAAATTTAGTCAACACTATCAATATTTGGCATGGCAAGTATTGGCAAGCATTGGTAACAAACCAAACAGCCCCTTAGACAACTAACACGGTATATACCCAAGCGCATACATACACACACACACACACACACACACACACATATATATATATATATATATATATATATATATATATATATATATATATATATATATATATATATACCGCTATAAAAAAAACTTAAAGACTCGCGAGCTGTTCGAATTTGGCTCGCTCTAGATTCGATTCGAGCTTAATCGAGCCGAGCTCAAATAACTCGTGAGCCTGATAAATTTACAAACTATTTATTAAATATTACTATATGTTAACTTTTATCGAGCTCGAGCTCAAGTATTTTTTTATTGTTGAAAAATAATACATATTAAATTGCTTATTGTTATCGAGCTTATTTGAGTCGAGCTCGAGCATAATCGAGACTGGACCGAACCAGCTCCAGCTTTTACCAAGCTCAAACCTGGTACATCATGCTTGCTTGAACTTGACTGGTTTACAAGCCTATTTGTGGTACTCGTTTGAGGAAAAAAAACGATTAACTAATGAGCAGTGCTTCTATGTTTTTCCTCGTAATACAAATTGCACAAATCTTAAAGCAAGCGAAGGGGTAAGTAATCACTATCTACTCTTTATTCATGCTTTAATAATTACACAACTTTTAAAATAAAGAGCATAGAAGCACCTCTCCTAACTAACGGTTGTTTCTAGTACATGGTACTACTAACTTTATTCATAAGTGCTCGTAGTCGTGTGCATCACATGACAGGTCGTTAAGTAATTAATTAAGTAAGTACAAGCTAACTTTTTAGAAGTCTTTAGTCGTCTTAGGATCTTACTACCGGATCAACAAGCACGCAAAGGTCTAATCCTTGTAGATAAAGGAGGAGCATTATAGAGCTGATTTGATCTAGTACTTATTTTTATATTGTTAAGAGCAAGCGTGAAGGGACTAGTAGATTTGATTAAGCTATCCAAGCACTAGACATCGACGAGTTCTCTACTCCATGACGGTCGCTTGACTTGAGAAAACAAAAAATGACGTGATGGGATGGCACATTATCCATCGGAGGAATGGTTTTGCTATTTAAGGTACCGTTTTCATAAAAAAAGTTTCGTAATTTTCACTGGAATCGGGAAAAAAAAAAACTCTTGTATTGCAAACGGGCCTAAGACTATCTCCAGTGGCTTCCCGTCCCCTCCAAATCCCTTCGCGAATAGATCCTAAGTGCTCCAGCGGATTCTCTTCACGATTCCCTTCAGAAAGGATTTGTACAGTGAATCCCTATAGAAAGGGATTCTCTCTCCAATCCCAGAGAGAAATCCCTTCGAGGGGATGCTGTTGGAGATGATAGGAAATAAAGGGAATGAAAGTGGGGAAGGGAATAGGGAAGGGAATGGAATGAAGGGAAATTGCTGGAGATAGTCTAAGTAGTCTTGGTGTGTTAGGCGTGTAGTACGATAACGAACAGTCTCCAGATAGTGTCGTTTATGTTGGTCCAGTCATCCATCTCAGAGAAAACAAGAGGAAAAAACGTCGATTCCAGTCAACATATACGTACGCGATGCCTTGTGATACAGTACAGATATACCGGGTGAGATGAGGACGGGATGTATCATGTATGTCGACGGGAACCGGAGGGGACGGGACTAAAGTTGGGGGACATGATGATGCCGAAGAATCTAAGTGGATTATTTTGACATGACGCTTTGTCCATACACCTCATGTTTGCTAATGTATCCCCTGAAGTTCTCTCCTCTTTGGAACCCTACATTTCCTTACAGTAAATATAGCACAGATGCTGGAGTCTCTTTTTGTAAAAAGAAGCCAATGACATCTTCCTGTTGGTTTACACTTTACTATTAAGCTTGGTTGCGGTTAGAAGTAGGCGTCGTGCCGTACCGTGCCGGCTCGGTCTGGACCCATCGTGCTTCGGACTGGAACCGTGCCGTGCCACGACGGCCCATCGTGCCCACCGTGCCGGGTCGTGCTGGCCCAAAATTTGCTCAATGTGTATGCTCGTATGTATGTTATCAAAGTTAGTCATAAAAATAGTCAAATATGATTCGGTACAAATTTGATGAAAATTTGAACTCAAGGTTGAGTCCCGTTTGGAACGTGAAAATTATTTTCTGTTTCTATAAATAAAAAAAGTTGTTTTCTGTAAAATTTCAGCATTCGAAACAAACCCTAAACTCTGTTGGATATACAACCATAATATAGTCAAAAGCCTTCGAGCTAATGCTATTAATAGACATATTAGAAAAATAATTTCTTTTCTCGAAAATCATCGAAATTCGCTAGAAAAATGATTTCTTTTCTCGAAAATCGGCAGCCGGTTAAAAAAATCGGCAAAAAATGTAAAAAAAATGTGAATAATTTCAAAAATATTGTAAAATTTGTAAAAGGCCATTAAAGTCCCAAAAAATAGGAAACATATTAGAAATATATTTAAAAAAAATAGAAACACACAAACAAATTCTGGTATGATCTTTCATAAATATGTAAAAGGTCATTACTATAATTGTATCACTTACTAATATAGTCATATCATGTTATTAATAGACATGTCAAATAATAATAGATGGGTAAGGATAAAATTCAACGTAAATTTAAAATGTAAGAAAATAGTAATGAAACGAGAAGTTTTGGTAGTTCATGCATGCATATAACAAGAACAAGCCGAACGTCTAAGTCTAACTATGTCAACTAATTATTCAAAGATGATTACACTATGTGAGGCTACTCGAAAGTGCATATAACTTAGAAGATTGATTCATTAGTGCATATAACTTAGAAGATTGATTCATTATATCCGAGTCATGTAGTATAGATAAATAAAGCTCTCACGGTCCTCTATCAACATAATGCTGCTTGCATTGCACATATAAAGAGCAGCTATGTCAAGATTCCAATGATAAAGCATATACTAAGTATTTATATTCCTATCAGCAGCAGGATAATGGGACTGTAATAATATAGAAAAATCTGAACTAGTGGAAATCTTGCAAATCTATTCCCCGAAGCATTGTCAGCTACCTTTGCATTGCTATGAGAAGACTCAAAGAGTTGTTGCTTTCAGGGGAGATTAATATTCATACATATATCCATCTGTCAAGATGGAGTGTTGCGCTCTTTCTCCCTTCATTAATTTTTGCCCCAATGATTTTTTTGGTTGAAGGTTTTTAATAAAACAACATGTACGATAGCAAGAATATGAGCTATGCACTTTTTCTCGTAACCGATTTCTTCTAACTGGGTTGTGTTTTTTAGAGGAGTTTTTAATGACGCATGCGCACGACGTTAATCAAACATCTAAGAAGAAGTGTTGTGATACTATTATAGTATATAGACGCTTGCCTAAACTAGAAGTTACGATAGATTACTATTTCGTTTACTTGAGATGCAAGCAAGCTTTCCTCCTGCCACTGTATAATAGAGTGGAGAGTGCTACATATTGAACACGCGCATACATCGCATATGGACAAATTAAAGAATAAAGTTGAAGGACTATCGGGACTACGCTTTTGTCTATTTCTATTTTTATGTGTGCTTGGTCGTTGGCAACCTGACCTATGCTCCAACATTCAAGTCTCTTTTTTCCCGTGAGTTGTTCTACATATTGCTCTAACAATGGCCAATTCGTCGTCACTTACATTCCATACGATGTTCTCGTTAATTCGCTGTGAATTAATAATATCGACCACGATCTACTTACATGCATAGCTCAATTTTTCACTGTGTCCATTCAGAACAGTTGTCGTAAGATTTAACTCTATTTCTCTCTCTAACGAATTAGCGTAGCTCCTGATACGTCTCCTTTTTTTTTTCTTCACAAAGTAAGTAGTGTACTGTCCACTTCCTGTCCTACGGTGGCTAGCACAATAGAACCAGGCTACATCGTAACATCGGGCCAAATCTTGTCATTTAGATTGGGCCTGAAAGCCGCCATTTTCAGCCCAGCCCAACCGAGTATCCTTGGTCCCAAACAAGAAGCCCAACACGGAGCGGCTCTCTGCAGCCGCGACCCCGTCGCCTCCATCCAACTCCGGCGGCTGCTCCCTCGCCGCCTTCTTCTGCCTCGGTCCGCCCCGCATCCATCGAGCCCCCAGCACCATGGGGATTCTCAGTCGCTCCTCTCCAGCCAGCGGCAGTGGGCGGCAGAGATCACGACGGTGTCCGAGGGCCGCCGCATTTCTCCTCCGTGCGACTTTTTTTAGCTGTTAGCTAACCTCCTTGTTGCTGGGGTTGTGTATGTGTGGCTGTGTGCTGTTGGGGTCTTGAAGGCCCCGCCGCTGTTGAGTGGTCAGCCGGCAGCGGGCTCGGAGACGGAGACCAGCCTCACTGACATCTTGTCCGGAAGCCCTCCTCCTCCGCCTCTGCCGCCTCCGGCGAGTGGGTGCCATGTTGCAACTTGGGTTAGAGATTGTGGCATCGTTCTTATATTTAGGATAGGAATGTGTTACTGGACACGTACTCGAAATTTTGCAGCAAATTAGTTGGATCTATCATATTTCTGCTAGGAACTCATCTGTAGGCCATTGGAATCCAAATGTGCCGCGAATGGCAAAGAGAGATGGCCAAGAAAATTAGTGAGAAACTGGTAGGTAGGAATCCTCTGGGAGCTTTCTATTTGTTTGATGCTGTTGCTAAAGAAACAGATTACTCATGGAAGACATCTTCACTGATGGAGGCAACTGTGTGTCTTGGCTCATGCTATTTTGCTATTATTGGATAGGATATGACGGTGTGTGAGACCCCGAATCAGCTATCCAGAATCTCCCGTATTTCCGCATCAAAGAAATTTAAGATGCACACAAATCAGCCAAGGATACATCATTGCCGAACATAACGAAACTTGTAATGTAAATATTCAAGTATGGGCCACATGGCCACTTATTACAATACTCATTCCCAACGACGACACTCAAAACAATGAAGCAAAAGAAAGCAACGAGTTAACGCCACAACGCCACAAAGCATTTAGCGACTAGGAACGCAACTAGTCCTCCGGCAATCCTCCTCGAAGAACTCCTCTTCTTCCTCAAAGATCTTGATAAATTCCTCTGATGATTACAATGTTGGTAGCACGTGAGTACAAAAGTACTTTCAAAGAAGTCGGGAAATTATGATCACGAGGGCTTTCCAAAGGAAGCTTAATAGGTTTATTTGCATAAAGCCACATTTGATTAAATCATACTTAAGTAATAAATTTCACAAAGCATATTTTACAACTCTTTAATAATTGAATTATTTATTATTGTAGTGAGGTTCTATCCACCATCACTAACATAAAGGCTCTATCCGCCAACAGCTTAAAGGATCAAAGTTAATCATGTGACTCCATCCACAAATGTAAAGGTGTTCTTTCCACCTGCTGGCTCTTTCCGCTTAAACAACATTCGAGAGTTCTAACCACTCCGAACCCCAAAACAAAACACTTTTCGGTTTTAAAAACAAAATCAAAGTCTACTAATATGAAAGCATTCTTCGCTTGCCTTTGACCGTAGGCACGGCTTATTCGAATAGTTTATACTCTGGCAGAGGTGTACAACTTTACCCACAAGACAAGATAGACCTTGTTGCCATGCAATTAACACACTTCCTTAGCGTGTTTACAGTGGATATCTTGACAAGGCCGTTACATATGTATCTACCTAGCTAGACCTAATTCCGAGGTTTCACCGTTAGGGTTCCTCCACCCAAAGATGTAAGCCCTCTGCGCCAGGTGAGCAAAACAACATCCACAACAATGCCTCCGTCCTGGCTCACACAACAACCGAGTGGCGTAGTCTAAACTAGGCTTCTACAAATTAGTGAGCCAGTCGTACCATTATAGACATGTGGTAGTACAGCTTATGCTTAAATGGCAATCATAAGCTGGTCCTTATATGACTTGGCCAGATTGCACAAAAGGATCAAGGCTTGATCCGCTTCCACCCGACATTCCAGAGCCGCCAAGTCAAAATCATTTCCTTTTTTTTATTTTAGAAAACAGACCAAAACCATATATAATAACTTTCAAATCACGCTTAATGACATTCTTTTGAATAATCCCACCCATGGGTTGTTTTGGTCAAAAAGGTCCTAAGCAATTCTACCTGCACTACATAGCAACGGATACCATATAAACATAGGCATGGTATAAACAATGATCTAGGGCTACAATGGATATGATTCACAATGTCATGGAGGAATCAACAAGTTCGGAATAACTAGCTCTTATATTTGACATATTTAATTAAACATAGCCATGCAACTTTATAAACAATTTTAAATCCTTTCGCAAACATAGGAGCAAAGTGCATCAAGGAGACTTGCCTTCATTACAAGGCCAGTGTCGAACTCCTAAGGCTCGACGGCGAAATCTACGGTCGCATGGATCGTCGACTACACGCAAAACGAGGCAACAAATAAATAACGGAAAATAAATAAAATCCAAAAATTATAAAATTAGTACTGGCAGAAAGGCCTTGATTTATGATGAATTTAGAAATTTGAATGAGGTCAAACGGAGTTCGGATGAGAAAGTTATGAGCTTCCGAAGTTTGAATTTCGAATAAATCGAAAACCGGGAATATTCCCAGAATATTCCGTTTTGACCGAGTCAACGTTTGACTGCGCTTTGACCGGACGTTGACTGGTTTGACTAGGCTTTGGAGTGTATGACAAAGGGGGCCCACGCATAGAGAGAGGAAGAGAGAAGCTTCCTCTAAGCTCTCATGCAAGCCATGAGAGAGAGAGAGATAGAGAAAAAAGGAAGAGAGAGAGAGGGAAGGGGAGGGCTGGCCGGGCGTGTCCGGCCATGCGCATGGCGGGCGGTTCTCCGGGCGAAAGCTGGCCGGCGGGCAATACATGGGCGGGCGTGAGCGCATGGCGCTGGCGGCAAGACGGCGCTGCAGGACGATCAAGGGCGGCGGCAAGGGCGGGCGTTTGCCGGCGGCGGCCGGCCGGCTGGGCGCGGCCCACGACGGCAAGACCGTGGAGCTCCAAAAAAGAAAAACAGAGGTCCTACAAACCCGAAACTCGATTTTCTCTCAATTTTGCATGGATTTGATCCAAACAAAAGCTAGGACCTCTAGATAACATCCTTAAGAACCTATAACCGGAAGGAATTGAACCAAAACTCACCGAGCAAGATGAAATCGACGATGAACACTGATTCGGCCGAAAAACACCAAAACGCGAAATTGCCGAGAAACTTGATGAACCCCGAAATTGATGGATGAATTAGGATCTAGACTTCCATGCTAACACAAAGAAACGAACGGAGGAAGAAAGATCCACCGGAGTGGAAGATATGAGCAAGAACATCTAAGAACGCCGAAGAACACAAGAGTTCGCTTTGGCTTTTTGATCTTTGGCCGATTGGGTTTTGAGAGGCTAAAGAAGGGTTACACCAACTGAAAGAGGGTTCTTATACTGGAGAGATGAGAGGTGGAATCACGCGAACGGATTAGAAACGGCCACGCAATCTCCAAAAGAGTGGATTTCTGCTTGCAACCGCTCAAAAACCAACGCGATTTCGTGCAACAACCCCATGGATAGGAAGAGGAGTCCGCTGTGATCCCAACTGATCCCCATTGTCGCGAATTGGAGTTGTATTGGAGGAGCTACAAGGAATTAAAGATAGCTCCCACCATTTTTGCTTGCTTGGAGCTCCAAAGTTCATGCATGGCAAGAGGTTGAAGATGATGAATAGTGGCTGCCACGTGTCACTTTCCTATTGGCTTCTTTTACGTAACGCCACCCTAGAGAAAATTAGGAAAAATGGCCTAAAATTCCGAAAAATTCCTAGAGCCATTTTAGAATATTTGGAACTCAATGGAAGTGGTTTGGTTGAATTTGGATGATTTTGTGGAATTGATATTCTAAGTGCGATCGCATGCATTAAACAAAAGACGTACGAGATAAAATAGGAACGGAGGTCCAAAATCCGGAACGATTCCTAAAATCATTTCGGAATATTTGGAACATTTTAGAAGTGGTTTGGAGATTTTGGAGCACTTTTGGACTCGTGTGAATTTTCTGCTCACAGATCGAAAATCTGATTTTTCACTTCTGAGGGAATTAAATCCCGATTTCGAAAGGGAAAGGATGCCAGGTTAGTATAAACACCAAAGAAACTCCAACTTTTGAATTTACTTTATTTTAATTAGGTTTTTCCGTAAAGCCAAAACGAGGATGTTACAAACCTTCCTCTAGAGAGAATCTCGCCCCCTCGAGATTCGTGACGAGAGAGAAAGAAAGAGGTCCGAACTCGTCAAGATCTTCTTCACGCCTCAAGTAGCTTCCTTTTCCGAATGGTTGCTCCAATCGAACCTTGCGTAACTTGATTACCTGGTCAAGCGCTGGTCCGACGGCTTCATCCAAAACCTTGACGTGGATACTCCGGTAAGACAAATCTTCTTGGAGTTCCATGTCTTCCAACGGAATCGATGTTCCAGACTCGGATACACTTCTTTAATCGAGACACATGAAAGACATCATGTACTCCGACAAATTGTGGCGTGCAACTCCAACTTATAAGCCACTTCTCCTTTTCGGGCAATCACCTTGAACGGTCCGATATAGCTGGTGCTAATTTTCCACCGACGACTGAACTGCTTTCATTCCTTTCTATCTGAGATACCTTCAAGTACACATGATCTCCTGGTACAAAGCTTAAGTCCCGGCTGACGATTGTCCGCATAACTTTTCTTCGTCTGGATCGAAATGTTTTGTACTTTAATCTGTTAACTTGCTCTTCGGCTTCTTTCGTAACATCAGTCCGATGATTTGTCCTCCTTCGCCTCTTTCCAATATAAGGGTGTTCGGCACTTTCTTCCATACAAAGCTTCAAAAGGTGCCATCTTCAAACCGGCTTGATACCGTTGTTATAGGAAAATCAGATAGGGCAAATTCGATCCCATGAGCCTTTATATGTTAGAGCACGTGCTCTCAACATATCCTCTAAGATTTGATTGACCCTTTTCGGGTCCGGCCATCCGTCCTGGGGATGATACGCAAGATCAAATTAAGATTCGTGCTCAATACCTCATGCAATTGCCGTAATCTCGAGGTGAACTGGGAACCTCGATCGACACAATCTTCTTTTGGCACACCGTAAACACACAATCTTAGCCATACAACTCGCAAGCTTATCTCCGCAGGTTGTCCTTACCGGGATAAAGTGGGCCACTTTGGTCAATCGATCCAATAATAACCCAGATGGAATCATAACCGACTTGGTTTTGGGTAAGCCGCTTATAAAATCCATTCCAATTTCTTCCCATTTCCATACACTTGCAAAGGCTGCAATAGACCAAGAAAGTCTCTCGATGCTCGCTTACCACCGACACACATCACACCGTGCTACGTCGTAAACTTCTTTCAAATTGACCACCAATACTTCTCTTCGGGACAAGATACATTTTGGTGCCTCCTGGTGAATGGAGTAACCTAATCGTGAGCCTCTTTCAAGATCACATTCTTGATTTCTTCTTGGTTAGGGACCACCATTCTTTTCCCGAACCAAACAGTTCCTCGGTCATCTTCTGAAAATCCGGGGTGCTTTCCTTTCTTTAGGCCTTCCTTCAGTTGGCAAATACTTATCGCCCTTTTCCGAGCTTCTCGGATCTGATCCTCAAGGGTTGATTTGACTCTCCAAAGAATAAATGCACCCTTCATTTACTAATCCTGTGTTAAGGCGCCGAAATTCATCGTGAAGCGCCGGTTGGCTTGGTTGCACTCTCGTATTGTTGCAGTTGAGCTTTCGCCAAAGCATCCGCAACAACGCTTGCTTTTCCAGGGTGATAATGAATTCCCAGATTATAATCTTTCACCAACTCCAACCATCTTCTCTCGCCTCAGGTTAAGATCAAATGAGTGAAGATATACTTCAGACTTTTATGATCCGTGATAGATTTCACATCTATTGCCGATCAAGTAATGTCTCCATATCTTGAGCGCCAGGTAAATCACGGCGGCTAACTCCAAGTCATGAACAGATAGTTTTCTTCATGAGGTCGCAGCTTGTCTAGAAGCATAGGCTATTACCTTCCTTCTTGCATCATAACACATCTGAAGTCCTTGCTTCAAGCATCACAATACACTTCAAAGCCCTTATGGATGTCGGTAAAATAAGCACCGGGCCGAGGTTAATCTCTTTTTCAACTCCCGAAAACTTTGCTCACTGTGCTTTAGTCCATTCAAACTTCTTTCCTTTTTCGTTTGAGTAAGAGGTCCGCTATCTTCGAGAAACCTTCAATGAATCTTCGATAATAACTAGCTAATCCAAGAAAACTTGGATCTCCGGATCGACTTGGGTTGTGTCCAATCCAAAACATCTCTCACTTTCGACCCATCACATTCTCGGCAGAAATGACATGACCCAGAAAGACACTTCCTTCAATTAAGTCACATTTGCTAAACTTAGCATACAAATTGATGCTCTCTTAGCGCTTTCCAAGACTATCCGCAGATGGTCTTCATGCTCTTTCGCTCTTGAATAGACAAGAATGTCGCCGATGAATACTACGACTAACTTGTCTAAATATTCCATAAACACCTTATTCATCGATTCATGAAATAAGAAGGAGCATTGGTTAACCTAAAAGACATGATCGGAACTCATACACCATATCTCGGTGTGGTGAAGGTTTGGAATATCCTCTTTTCTTATCTTCACCGATGATATCCCGATCTCAAATCTATTTTGGAGAAGACTTGAGCTCCTTCAATCAGTCAAACAGATCATCTATCCGAGGCAACGGATACTTGTTCTTGATCGTGAACCTCATTCAACTAATTGTAGTCGATGCACATTCTCGCACTACCATCCTTCTTGGACACAAAGATCACAAAGCGATCCCCAAGGTGACGAACCGGGTCCGATGAATCCTTTTTCTTGCAGCTTCTTCAATCAGCTTCTTCATCTCGACCAACTCGTTAAGGCAAAGCAGACGTCTCTTCGAGATTGGAGCCGTACTGTACTAGCTCAATCACAAATTCCACATCTCGATCCGGTGGCATACCAGTAACTCATCCGGAACACATCCGGTACTCATTGACGATCGGTACCTTCCAACGTATACCTTTCAAACGGTTTAGGTGCTACCCCCTTAGAGGCAAGATTAGATAAGAACTCCACTCTAATCCTCGTGGTCGGGTAAGAGAGATAGCTCTACTAGCACACTCTATCCTGACTTTATACTTGGTTAGCTACTCCATTCCAAGGATTACTTTCTATACCTCTTAGTATCCAACAAGATTAAGTTCGCTAGAACTTTACCCCTTTTATTACTATATCCATTTTCGGATGCACGTAAGTTGTTCTTAATTCTTTCTGTGGGATTGCACTAGCAAAGGGTTTCTTAACTGATGGTGTTCCAGCTTATGCTTTTTAACCAAGTACTGATATGAAAGAATGGGTTGCACTAATCAAACAGTAATCAAGGGTCATCGAAGTTCACATGGAACTTACCATAAACCACGCCAGCGCATCTCGAGCTTCTTCCGCGGTGATGTGGTTCACACGCCTCTTCCTCGCAAATTCTTGGCGTGGCGCTGAGTCTCGAGGGGTTCTCTTCCTTGAGCGGCGCAGGCGCGGCCGGTCGATCCCAGGTTGAACTCACCGGGTGACGGCCGACGCTCGGGGCGCTTGCGACATGAGTGCCCCATCTCCCTCAGCTTAAAGCATCGCACTCGCCATTGCCGTCCCACTTTTCCGAGCTTGAGCTCCAGATTGCCGGCAGGGGCTTGTCCAGGGGCGGCTGGGTAGACATTGGGGTCCTGGGCCACCGCTACCGGCAGCTCGCTAGGATCGCCATTAAAAGTCCGGGCCTGGAATCACCGGCACCGCTACAGTCCAAACATCATTTTTCTCTTGCGCGACTCAAAGTCGACTGAAAGCATCCTCTTGAATCAACGCCTTGTTGATCATGTGTGCCGAACGACGTAGTCGCTTGAAACCAGTCAGATTTTCGTTGGGGTCAAGGCCCTCCATGAATCGCCAAATCTTGGCCTCGCTACCGCATGAAGATCGTCTGGCATCGACATACCGAGTGAAGCGTTAAGGTACTCCGAGACATATTGTTTCCTTGTCAAGCTTGTGAAACTCCACGACGCTTCATTTCCATAATCCCTTGGGATATGAGTAGCCCTCAAGGCTTCCACAAACTCATTCCATGGAATGTTCTCATGTCCGCATGGGCGGGCGCAGAGTTTTCCACCGCTTGGTCGGCAGTTCCTTTGAGCCGGTGAGATGCGATCGCACACTCTCTATGTCATCGCGACCGAGCCAAGTGCGCTTACGCTCAACTTCCTTGAGCCGCCATCGCATCCGGATCTCATGGATCCAAAGAAAAGCTCTGGGTCGAGTCTCATGAACTCCCCAAACTTGGATTGGGGAAGGCTTGAGCTTGAGCCGGTGCCGCAGCGCTTGAGGTTGGTTTAGGACGCTCGAGCTAACGCCCAAGAATTGGCCGACGCCATCATTTGTCTCCATGTTTGGCTACCGAGCCGGAGCGGTGGTGGGGGCGGCGGATCATGCCGAGCAGGTGTTGTACTTGCTCTTGTCTTGCGCCATGCGTGGCTCCACATACTGCCTCTTGAAAGTGCACCGGTCCCACTGCTCGGCCCACGCCTCTACCACGGCTCATGCGGGCCTTCCACGACCACGACCACGACCAACGCTTCCATTCGCACAAGGCCAAGCACAAGGAAAGAGGGAGAAGCATAGGTAAGCAACGGGAACTAAACCACATCCTCAAATGTAAGGGCACAACCACAAGAGCACACAACCAAAGAAACCAACTCAACTTCAATTAAAACCAAATAGTTTTGGAGGTGGTCAGATCACAAATGCCTAAAGGCACGATACAATCCAAAGAATCACTTATTCAACGCCTAACGCGACAAAATTATGATCCCGCAGACTAGACTGAAACTATCTAAGAACTCGCTGGCTGGCCGCGTTAAGACGCTACGGACGGTCCTCCTCTTCCTCCTCCTCCTCGCCTCCGCTGCGGGAAGGTGAAGCGATCGCCGAAGATCCCGCTTCCTTCAACAGCCTAAAGCAATCCGTGAGAAAACTGGGCGATGCTGGAGTGGAGACGTAACGGACGCGCGCAGTAGTCCAAGCCTCAGCCTTGATGACGCTACGCAAGGCCCTTCCGATGTCGCGGCGGCTTCCTCCCGAATCTGGCCGGTGGCGGGCAAGTGGTGCGGACAGGCTCTCCTGCGACAGGAGCCGGCGATGGAGGTGATGGGGAGGCTCCTCTCCTCCTCAAACCGAGAGATCCTCTCTCTCGCCGCCAAGTCCCGACGCACTCCAGCCAGAAATTACGAGACATCCGACGTAGGCCTCATCCCCGCGCTCGGACGAGTGACCCTGCAAGTGCACCACTTGGTCGGTCCTCTCGCCAAACTCCTAAATCTGGCCGTGACACCCGCCAACTCGAAGCTGGAAACACTGACGGAGTTCTCCAAAGATATCGCGGTAGCTCGCTTCAACATGAGGATAGCCTTTCGCCGCTGGCCTCCGCCAGACGCCGTGATCGCCTTCTACTGGCCGTGAGAAGTGAACGGCCGGTCCTCAACGCTGGCGGCTCGCGAAGACTAGCAAGCGACCCGCCACATGTCCTCGGACAAGACCAGGCATTGATCGGTAGCGACATCCGGCGATGGGGAAAGCCCAGCTCCCGGAGCATCGCGATGCCTCCTAAAGCCTCCACTTCGCCGGCAAAGGTGGTGAAACCGACATCTACATTTTGAAAGAAGACACTAGTAACCAAAATTTTAAATAAAAGAGAGGATGAGCACAAGATACTAAGATAGAAGAGATAGAAGCAAAGAAACTTAAACTTTTGCAATTACATTTTTATGAAATATAAGTCCTTAAGGCTTTGCCATGCTAACTAGGTCACGCCCTTACCGTCTGTGCTCGATACCACCGTGAGACCCCTGATCAATATCCGTAACTTCCGTGGTATTTCCGCACTAGTCCTGTGATCGAGCTAGTACACACGCACGTTGATACATCATTGCCGAACATAACGAAACTTGTAATGTAAATATTCAAGTATGGGCCACATGGCCACTTATTACAATACCTGGTCCCAACGACCGACACTCAAAACAGCGGAAGCAAAAAGAAAGCAACGAGCTTAACGCCACACGCCACAAAGCGACGACTAGGAACGCAACTAGTCCTCCCGGCAATCCTCCTCAAGAACTCTCTTCTTCCTCAAAGATCTTGATAAATTTCCCGATGATTACAATGTTAGTAGCACGTGAGTACAAAAGTACTCACAAGTCGGGAAATTATGATCATGAGGGGCTTTCCAAAGGAAGCTTAATAGGTTTATTTGCATAAAGCCACATTTGATTAAATCATACTTAAGTAATAAATTTCACAAAGCATATTTTACAACTCTTTTAATAATTGAATTATTTATTATTGTAGTGAGGTTCTATCCACCATCACTAACATAAAGGCTCTATCCGCCAACAATAAAGGATCAAAGTTAATCATGTGACTCCATCCGTCCAAATGTAAAGGTGTTCTTTCCACCGGGTTGGCTCTTTCCGCTAAACAACATTCGAGAGTTCTAACCACTCCCGAACCCCAAAACAAAACACTTTTCGGTTTTAAAACAACAAATCAAAGTCTACCAATATGAAAGCATTATTCTTCGCTTTGCCTTGACCGTAGGCACCGCTATTCGAATAGTTTATACTCGCAGAGGTGTACAACTTTACCCACAAGACAAGATAGACCCTTGTTGCCATGCAATTAACACACTTCCTTAGGTGTGCTGGGCAGGGATATCTTGACAAGGCCAAGTATACAATGTATCTACCTAGCTAGACTCCAATTACGAGGTTTCACCACGCTAGGGTTCCTCCACCCAAGATGTAAGCCCTCTTGCGCCTGCAGCAAGGCAAAGCAAACAACATCCACAACAATGCCTCCGTCCCGCCTCACACAACAACCGAAAGTGGCGAGTCTAAACTAGGCTTCTACAAATTAGTGAGCCAGTCGCACTCATTATAGACATGTGGTAGTACAGCTTATGCTTAAAATGGCAATCATAAGCCGGCCCTTATATGACTTGGGGCTGTGATTGCACAAAAGGATCAAGGCTTGATCCGCTTCCACCCGACATCTGCCGCCAAGTCAAAATCATTTCCTTTTCTTTTATTTTAGAAAACAGGACCAAAACCATAATAATAACTTTCAAATCACGCTTAATGACATTCTTTTGAATAATCCCACCCATGGGTTGTTTTGGTCTGAAAAGGTCCTAAGCAATTCTACCGTACTACATAGCAACGGATACCATATAAACATAGGCATGGTATAAACAATGATCTAGGGCTACAATGGATATGATTCACAATGTCATGGAGGAATCAACAAGTTCGGAATAACTAGCTCTTATATTTGACATATTTAATTAAACATAGCCATGCAACTTTATAAACAATTTTAAATCCTTTCGCAAACATAGGAGCAAAGTGCATCAAGGAGACTTGCCTTCGCCATGGCAGTGTCGAACTCCTAAGGCTCGACGGCGAAATCGGCGGTCATGGATCGCTGACTACACGCAAAACGAGGCAACAAATAAATAACGGAAAATAAATAAAATCCAAAATTATAAAATTAGTACTGGCAGAAAGGCCTTGATTTATGATGAATTTAGAAATTTGAATGAGGTCAAACGGAGTTCGGATGAGAAAGTTAAGAGCTTCAAGTTTGAATTTCGAATAAATCGAAAACCGAATATTCCTGCAATATTCCGTTTTGACCGAAAGTCAACGTTTGACTGCGCTTTGACCGACGTTGACTGGTTTGACTAGGCTTTGAGTGTATGACAGTGGGGCCCACGCCATAGAGAGAGAGGAAGAGAGGAAGCTTCCTTCGAAGCTCTCATGCAAGCCATGGAGGAGAGAGAGATAGAGAAAAGGAAGGGAGAGAGAGAGGGAAGGGGCGTGGCGCTGGCGGTCCGCACCGGCGGGCGGCAGTTTCATGAGCTGCGATGGGGCAACTGCCGGCATGGCGCAAGTGAGCTGGGCGGGCGGGCGACAGAGTGCAGGCTAAGACGCACGGACGATCAAGGCGGGCGAAGTAAGGCACATGGGGCATGGGCACATGGCCATGGCGGGCAAGGCGAAGGCTCACGTGACGGCAAGCACATGTGGAGCTCCAAAAAGAAAAACAGAGGCTCTACAAACCCGAAAAACTCGATTTTTCTCTCAATTTTGCATGGATTTGATCCAAACAAAAAGCTAGACCTCTAGATAACATCCTTAAGAACCTATAACCAAGGAATTAAACCAAAACTCACCGAGCAAGATGAAATCGACGATGAACACTGATTCGGGCCGAAAACACCAAAACGCGAAATTGGCCGAGAAACTGATGAACCCTGAAATTGATGGATGAATTAGGATCTAGACTTCCATGCTAACACAAAGAAACGAACGGAGGAAGAAAGATCCAACGAGTGAAGATATGAGCAAGAACACGAAGAACGCCAAGAACACAAGAGTTCGGTTTTCTTTGATCTTGCCGATTGGGTTTGAGAGGCTAAAGAAGGGTTACACCAACGGAAAGAGGGTTCTTATACTGAGAGATGAGAGGTGGAATCACATGAACGGATTAGAAACGGCCGCACAATCTCCAAAGAGTGGATTTCGGTTTCTTGCAACCGCTCAAAACCAACGCGATTTCTCGGTGCAACAACCCCATGGATAGGAAGAGGAGTCCGTTGTGATCCCAACGATCCTGGCCGTCATGCGAATTGGAGTTGTATTGGAGGAGCTACAAGGAATTAAAGATAGCTCCCACCATTTTTGCTTGCTTGGAGCTCCAAAGTTCATGCATGGCAAGAGGTTGAAGATGATGAATAGTGGTCACACGCCACGTGTCACTTTCCTATTGGCTCTCTTTTACGTAAACGTGCCACCCTAGAGAAAAATTAGGAAAAATGGCCTAAAATTCCGGAAAAATTCCTAGAGCCATTTTAGAATATTTGGAACTCAATGGAAGTGGTTTGGTTGAATTTGGATGATTTTTGTGGAATTGATATTCGGCGCTGATATGCATTAAACAAAAGTCACATGAGATAAAATAGGAACTGAGGTCCAAAATCGGGAACGATTCCTAAAATCATTTCGAATATTTGGAACATTTTAGAAGTGGTTTGGAGATTTTGGAGCACTTTTGACTCGTGAATTTTTCTGCACCTACAGATCGAAAATCCGATTTTCGCTCGAGGGAATTAATTTCCGATTTCGAAGGGGAAAGGATGCCAGGTTAATATAAACACCAAAGAAACTCCAACTTTTGAATTTACTTTATTTTAATTAGGTTTTTCTCCAGAAAGCCAAAACGAGGATGTTACACGGTGTCAGGTTAATTCATTCAAGGGTTAGAAATTTTCTTAGCACGTTGCTTCATGTATGGGTAATTACTCCGTTTGGCGACATGTGGATCTTGATAGCCAGGTGATGAACCTGAATAAATCGCAACGCCAATTACCGAAATCTTTGAGGCCTTCTATACTGATTTTATTTTCATCATGATACAGAAAATATTGGGTTATATGGATTAACTAGGTAAAATCACACGCTACAGTGCATTTAGCATATACATTGTCTTAAATTTAGTATTTAAATTTCGCAATTTACTTTCTTGCAGTTTACTTTTTCGCACATTTGAATTTGCTTCATCTCCTAAATGCTTATGGATTTTATGCTGAGGATGATCCTAACATCTACAAGGAGGTGCTTACTGAGGTTCATGAGCAAGTTTTATCTCGGTTAATTCTCTGGAGTTTTTGGTAGGCTCTTCTTGTCCAGTAGGTGGGGGAAAATTTTTTTGAAATCATTCACCCCCCTCTGATCGCCATTTTGACCATTCAATTAGTATCAAAGCTGATTTTGTTCTTCCATAGATCTTGACTGGTCACAAGAGCTTTGGCGATGGATAGGTATTCCACCAAACCTCCTTTTTTCTGGAATTGACTATCCCTTCTGAAAGTTATAGATGGAGGCATACATTACTGCCCAGGGCTTCCTGATATGGCGGAAGGTGAAACTCCCGCATGAGGTTCATGCCGATGAGAACGTCAATGCCGCGAATATGGCTAACGTTGAGGTAAATACTAAGATAATGAACATCCTCATATAGGGTCTTAGCCGTAGTGAGTACGACAGAATCTTTCACCTACGATTAGCTCACCAGATCTGGGTGACCCTCGATACTTACCATGAGGACACAACGTAGATCAGGACGGTAAGATAGGATCAGTAAAAGCGTGACTATAACAAATTTGAACATCACGCCGGTGAACATCACCGCGACCAGCTCTTCGCCCTTCCGCTTCTTATCCTTTGGTTTGGAGGACTCAGGGTGGTCCTTCTTGTCTTTTTGGCGGGGTCGATTGTCCTGACGCTCAGCCAGGGCGTCTGAAGCCGTGGCGTAGCGGTCTGCCAGGGTGAACATCTCCCTTTACCGTGGTCGGCGGTTTCTGAGACATCTTCTTGATCAGGTTGGAGTCGGTGACTCTCTTCTGGAAGGCTGCTATCACTGTAGCATCTGAGACATCCCCGAATTGTATTCTTCTTCTGCGTGAAGCATAGGATGAACTCCCGAAGAGTTTCATTTTTCTTCTGATGAAGTTGATACAAATCCCACGGGATCCAAGTTTCTCGTAAGTGCCCTGGAAGTTCGTGATGAACTGCTCACACAGATCTCCCCAAGAATCTATTGAGTTCCTTAGAAGTCCCGTGAGCCAGGTTTAAGCTGATGAGACGAGCATGACTGGCAAATAGTTTGTCATCACGTTGTGGTCACCCCCCCCGCGCGGCTTTGATTGCAAAGGTGTAAACCTGTAGCCATGCCTCTGGATCTCTTTCCCGGTCGAACTTGACGATGCCCTTGGAATTGAAACCGTCAGGCCACACCACTCGGCAAAGCCGGTCGGTAAACACCCGGATCCCATCGATGGATGTGTCATCGCGACATGGTGATCTGTGGGGAGGAGATCGGCGAGGAGGGATCTTACGCTGCAGTCGGCGTCATGGATACGGCCAGAGTGGCGTTGGTTCTTCCGTTCTCCATGATCTGGACTCCTGTTGACGTGGCTGTCGTGGCCACCGTTGTGGCAGTTGTCGCCATAGTCGTGGTCGATGCCGAAGTGCTTGTAGTCGTCGTCACGGCGGCGGTGTTCTTCATCCTCTCGCTCTCGCCTCCAGGCGGTAAGATCTTGGCGGAGGTCGCGGTAGATGGTAGGTGCGCGTCCATATCACGATGGGACTTCTGCTGACTACTTTCGGGCCGACAGCGAGCGGTCTGACTGCTGGCAGTCTGAGTGGTTGCGCAAGTACGAGGGTGAGTCATCATCACCTGATCTCGTTGATTGTGTTGGATTGCCACCGCCGTCACCATGGCTTTGACTTGGGCCATGATTGGGGCGGCCGGGCTGTCTGCTTCAATCATTGGGTCCAAGATGTCAAGAAGTGTCTTAGAGGTGATAATATTCTGCTGCGGTGTATGAAAAACGGATTGACTCCCCATTCTGGCATGCAGAATATCTTCATTGACGTTGCGGCCTCGGGTTTGGAGAGACCAAGTGCGCGCTTCTTGGGTTTGTCGAAGATGATCTGCCTCCGCCGCTCCTTCGATGTTTCGCTCGTCATCTGAGTCGGAGCGCTCATCCTCGATCATGTAAATCCCTAGAAAATACGATGGCTCCTCGTGTCGTTTTCCAGTCCACCGCATTCGAGTCGGGAATTGGGCCTATGGCGTGCTACTCGTGAGTAAACATCCATAGCCTTCCTCGATCCGAACGGGAAGCCAGAAGAAACGTCATTGGAGTCCTCCCCGGATCTGACCTAATCCGAGTCCGAAGAGCAGTCGAAGACCCTCCCAGATTGGATATGGTCTGGGTCCGAGAGAGCCAGTTTGCCGAGTTCGTCGGCGAAGAACCTCAGGCTCCTGAAGCAGAAAATCTGGCCAAGAGCAAAGGTGGTGTTGATGTCGTTGAAGGAGGCCATCAAGCTTGACGAGATTGATCTTAGCGCTTCGCATACCTGGCGCGCCAACTGTCTACGGTTGTTGTCGTCAATAATCAATATGGGGCTATGCGCTGGATCCAAACTCGATGATAACACAAGACAAGGGTTTATACAGGTTCAGGCCCTCAGTAGTGGAGGTAATACCCTAGTCTTATGCTTTGGGATTATGAGCAGCATGCTTCTCACGTATTGTGTATCTAGTATATCTGTTGTGTTTTTAGGGACCCCCACCCCCCTTATAAAGGGAGGGGGCGGAAAGTCTGAGTTGGTTACAAGGGGGGAATCCCCATTAATTACATGATATGTTCTATCTCTAACCCTTCCCGCAAGCAACGCCAGCTTATGGGATTAGAATCATATCTTTCCTAACGAGGGTCGGTTGCCATCTTCTGCTACTCCATGTCGGATACGTCGAAGACAGCCCAGCTAGCATCCGGCCTTGAGCAACTAATTCGCCCCATCCCCTTTGTGGCTGGTCTCTGCGGCCCACCACATGGGGTACCCAAGGTCCACATATTCCACAACTAGGTTGAACTCTAGTATATCCATTTGACCCTTGACTTGTCTTCACTTCTGCTCTTGAAATTATGCTTAGTGTTACTCTTGTTAAAATCATGCAAAATAGCAAATTTCTTTTAAAAGCTTGCTAACAAGGGTATTGAGATATGCAATTGGATATGACTTAGTTTGACATAATCTAAATTTAAGTAGCTTGGTGTCTTACTTTGTCTAAATGATCACTTGGATAATCTTCAAAGCTCTATTAGGATGCATTTCACGCATGCATGGTCTCTTGATGTCTATATTGCCAAACTGGAGAGAAAATGTAGAAAAGGCATCTAAGAGGGAAGAAAATAAAAAAAATATTTTCTCATGATCATAGTGAAAAATTGTTCTTGTGTTTGGATAATGACCAAAAAAAATGGTTCCAATTGATCATGGTGAAACTTATTCTTTTTCTAGTTTTGCACTAAGATTTTTTTCTTGCCTACTTGGTCATGAGCTTGCTTTCTCTTTCACTTGGACTAAGTATGGATTTACAATCAAACTGCTTTCCTTATTTTGTTTCAAACTTAAAATTTTATGCCTTTTTGGTGATTTGTCAAAATACTTATCAAGGGGGAGATTGAAAGGCCATGTGTTGGTCTATCTATATTTTATGATGAGTAATTGACTTTACTTGAGCTAGGTATGCTCGGGTTTGAACTTGATTTGAATTAGATTTGAGATTTGAGAAATTGAATGATTATTGCATATCATTTTGGACATTGCTCTGTGATGTGTTTCCATGTTTTTGGTGGTTGCAGGATGACGGTACAAGGTTATGGAGAGGCGAAGGATAACCGAGACTAGGCGAGGTGTGCCGGAGGTACAGACGGTCAAGGATCACCTGAGGATGACCGGAGACGGAGTTGCTGCGAGCCTAGAAGATAAGGGAACAGCTGAGATGCTAGCTTAGAGCTACTCGGTTTAAGGAGAGACGTTGGATCACAGTTTAGAGGATAGAGTAGTGGTCAAGTTAGCTAGCTTTGAGAAGCTTGCAAAACTCGTTATGTTATTGGGTTGCGGGTCAGCCCATGTATGAGTGAATGAATCTCAACCCTTAATGAGATTTCTTGAGGACCAAGAAGGTTGTCAAGGGTGGATATTGTCTCGAGGTTGCTATAAATAGAGGGGTAGGAGTATGCCTCTTCCCTCAAGTCTTAGGATAAAGATTTTGGTTGTGCTCATTTGAGCTGTGCCCACCTTATTATGAGGCTTTTTAAACCATTTTTCTTAAAGCAATGAAAGTTTAATTTTATTCTCTATTCTGAATTTACTTTTCGCATTTACATTATTTCTTAAATTCTGTATTTGAATTCCGCAATTTACTTTTTCACACATTTGGATTTGGCTCCTCTCCATCTAAATGCTTGTGGATTTTATGCCGAAGATGAATAATTATTAGATGAATGTTTTTCAGATCATATCCTAATCATCTAGGCACATCTCTTCTTGAAGTTTGCAAGAAACCAATTTTTTTGCTCGAAATGAAGACATTCTTGTAGATCATGTTTGTGGTTTTTGCTTCTTGTGTTCTTACTTATTGTGACAAGTGGGAGGATATCTAAAATCATCTTGATCATCAAAACCTTATGAACAAGTCTAAGACCATGATTTTGATTTTGATTTTTTTTGCTTCCCTTTGGTGTACTTCTCCTTTGATTTAAAAAAAGGTCAGAACTTTAACATCAATCTTCCCGATTGATGGTTGGAATAGGTTCCTGATATCCATAAAGAGGTGCTTATCGAGGTTCAAGAGCAAGTTTTATCTCGGTTAGTTCTTTGAATTTTTTGGTACGCTCTTGCTGTCCAGTAGGTAGGGAAAATTTTATTTGAAATCATTCACCCCCCCTTCTTATCGCCATTTTGATACTTCAATTAACAACATGAGGTTTACTCATAGAAAACGATGTAGGCCATGTTTGACAGAGCTCCAAATCCTAACTCCACCTTAGATCTGAAACTTCTAGGTTAAAATAAAATGAATTAAGTTTATATTTTTATTCTAAAATGTAAACAAGATGACCCATCTAAACACCCTTAATATTCCCATAGTTCCAACTCCACGGATCTGGTGGAGCTATCCACGGATCTGATGGAGCTGAAGCTCTGCCAAACAGGGTTGTAATAAATGCTATATTTTTAATCATTAAATTAAATCTAAAGCGAACTCGCTATGATACCAAATGAAAGATCGTGGCACACCAAGAGGGGGTGAATCGATGCAAACTAACAGCTCAAACTAATTCTTTTCAGCTTTATTAATTCTAAAAATTACTAAAATAATGACTAAACTACAAGAATCAATTTATAATAATTAATATGAGATTATGGAAGAAAATTAGATTAAACCTGCATACTAGAAAGTAATTGTACGTAAACAATAATTAGTATATCGGAATCTATACTCATTAATTATCATCAAAGAACACATGTATAAATTATTTTATATGATCATACAAATCTAAAATAATCTTCAAATTTTTCTCTCAATTTTTCTCTCTTTTCTTTCTTTTATTCTATCTGTTTGTAACCTCTTGCTTGCTTCCTTAGGGTGCATTTAGTTCATGGGATAAGGTTGAATGGGATGGAATTGTCATGTATCATTTGTTCCATTATTTTGGGTGAATGAGATGGTTTAGCATCTAGAGGGAATATTCTTCAAATTTGTATCATTTGATCCAGGATGGGATGGTTCCATTCAAGCAATCAAACGCATGGTTAACTTTTTTTATTGAACTATCTCATACATATATCACTTGGTACCAGCAGTCAAACGCACACTTTAATGACTTGCGCGAGCTCCAAGGAGCTCTGTTGCTGCACCTTTTCTCGGTACTGCTGCTCACATTGTCCACCTCGATAAGAATTGCCGTCGACGCTCTCTTCGCTTGCCCTCTACCCGAGCACGTCACGCAGCTCCTGGTGGCTTCCTTCTTGTTGCGCTGCCGGCTATTTCCTTTTCACTAACAGGCCACCGTTGTTTCTTCTGTTCTCTCCATGCGGCTACACAAGAACCAGGACAACCTCCTCCTATTTATTTTAAATAAATCCTAACCACTTATCTCTACTATTCTAAAACAGCACTTGGTGGCAGTGGTCCGTTCTTCTCACGTCATTAATTGCCGCTTAATTGCCTTGCTTAATTGCCCTACACAAGAAACAAAGTATTGCTTTAATTAGCCAGCTTTCGCAAGAAACGAAGCGTTAAAAATAGATGTTTGATCTTGTGAAATAAATTTTTTTTATTTTTTAATCTTTATTTTTCGTTATCAATTTTATTTTTCGTAGCAACGCACGGGCATGTAACTAGTCTCTAATCAAATATATGTATGTATATTCACCTGACCGCAGTGATGGAGCCAAAAAATTTTAAGAGCCTAGACAAGTTTATCAATAACCAATAAACACGAACTAGTCTATATACATTGAGCAAGCTTAACTATGGCCAATAAACACGAACAAATCAATATACACATCACACAAGCAAAATTGATAACCGCAAGAAATTTTTTTTACTAAAATCATAGTTCAATATACATGTGAATATTCCATGGATGAAAACAAAGAAAGATGAGTAAAGTACCTCACTCCGACACTACCAGCGCTTCGACGTTTCACAAACAAAAGTCCAACCATACACCAAAAAAGTCTCTGCAAGATAAAAATATGTTGATTAGTGCATTATATAACATAAAAAAAGTATTCACATTGAAGTATTGAACTAGTGCTTCACATACCACTAATGTTCTAATCACATCTAGTACGAGGCAAACTCATTTTTCGAGTCTTTATGCTTTGGAACCGTCGCATAATAGCATCACCATCAAGTGTTTTAAATATATAAGAGTGTTTAAACAGAGGGATTATAATCATATCATCAATCACCTACGTAAAAATTATTTTCTCCAATGCAAACATCTCTTTTGTGCATATAATTATAAACATAAGTATCTACTAAGCACATGTGCTTAAGTAAGCATCAATGCTTGAAAATAAACACCTTATCTATCTTATGTGACAAGAAAAACAAATATTTTGTTGCTAAAATTGCTAGAGTCTAGTGCAAATAACAAATAGCAAATCATGTTAACGGCTTCTAATTAGGACTCGGCTAACCCCCACGACTACTCGACTCCTCTTCTGATTGGAAGCAATCCAGGCCCTCAATCCTCTCCGCGGATCTGATGCGTCGCATCCTCGCAGGTGAGCCCGGGCAACCGCCCGTGCTGCCCGGGAGCTGCCTCCGCCGTTGCCTGACCCAATCACACATAGCCCAATACATACACATACGATCCAAAACTCACACATGCATGCGTACGGTCCACCTGCCACTCCCACATGGCTTGCTCGCCTGCACGATCCGCTAGCTGTTACACTGCATCGTCCATCTGCGTAGACCTCTACGCGTCCTATCTCGTTGCACCTGCATCCTTCGCGAGCTGCGCCTCTTGCACCTACGACATCACGTGCCACCTGCACCTCTGCGACCTCGCGTGACACGCTGCACCTACGACCCTCGCATGCAACTACTGGGACTGCGTGCCACCCGCACAAATTCTCCCCAATCTGTATTGTACGTCCATCTGTGCTGCAACATGCATCTCGCATCCCTGCGATGCACATTCTATTGCCTACGCTGCAACTCTTGTTACAAATAAAAACAAACTCACACAGTACCTTCTTCTATAACAAATATTATTGTAACATAAATTATCACACACTAAAAAATATTGTTACCAAATTAATCATCACATTTAAATATCACAAATAGAATTAACAATATATAGAGAGAGGATAGCTAGTGTACTATCGATAGCACAGATCCTCCGTGCTTTAGGATTGTGTTTACAAAATTCGAAGACGAAACTATTGATCCGAACCGTGCATTCTATTCATCTCATTGAAATCTCACTACCCACCAAATTTTATATTTTTTGAATTTTTTCTCCTATTTATTTTGTATTTTTCAAAATCCACGATCTAATTAGTTGTGGAGCGTCCAATGAAGCTGGTTTTTGAAAATACAAAATAAATAGGAGAAAAAATTCAAAAAATATAAAATTTGGTGGGTAGTGAGATTTCAATGAGATGAATAGAATGCACGATTCGGATCAATAGTTTCGTCTTCGAATTTTGTAAACACAACCCTATAGCACGGAGGATCTGTGCTATCGATAGTACACTAGCTATCCTATATATATATATATATATATATATAGGAAGCTTTTTCTGTACTCTTGGGAGTACGTACTCCTACATCTAGTATATCACTTAAACGAATGTGTTATACTCTTTTATCACTTTCAGTATACTCTAATAATAATTCTAAGATACTAAAATGCGACATTGTTGAAAAAAATTCATCGGAACCATTTATTTCTTGTTATATACCGTTTTTCATGTATAAAAAGAGTATATAAACAAATTAGGCTATAAAGTGTGGGTTTGGATGAAATTTTTCGTGAAACTCACTTTGGAGTATATTATAATTAGTATTAGAGTATACTCAAAAGGATAAAGAAGTATAATAACATCATTTATGCAGTATATTGAGGGTGGGAGTACGTACTCCCACGAGTATAGAACCATTTTCATATATATATATATATATATATATATATGTATATATATATATATATATATATATATGTATATATATGAAAATGGTTCTATACTCGTGGGAGTACGTACTCCCACGTTAAATATATTGCTTGAATAATATTGTTATACATCTTTATCATTTTGAGTATACTCTAATATTGATTATAGGATACTCTAAAGTGGGTTCCATAAAAAATTTCATCAAAGTTCACTCTTTATAGCATAATTTGTTTATATGGTCCTTTTACATATGGAAAAAGGTATGTAACAAAAAAAATTGAAGGTTGCGATGAATTTTTTTCAACCATATTAAATTAGAGTATCTTAGAATTATTATTGAAGTATACAGAAAGTCATATATAAAGGCTTTATTGTAATCCAGAGTATGTAGTCCCTTACAAATAGTCCGTTGGATTGCTTTTTTTATGCTTACGGACTAAGCTGGGGTAATTAAGGTCTTGTTTGGTACGGTTTCAGATTTTAGTAGAAATGAAAACGGTTCCATATTCTTGGTAGAAACGTTTCAGATAGAATCATAATCACTGTCTGGAAACCGTTTGACTAGCTATCTGGATTCTGTGAATCGAGTGGAACAGGGTTGAGAGTGATTCGGCCCCGACGTGGAAAAAGAAGAATCGTTCCGAGCTTTAGCCCGTTTGACTGGATTTCTTCTATATTCGTAGAAACGGCCCTGTTTCAAGTTGCCAAACAGGGTCTTAAGTGGATACATCAATTAGTAGGCAGTATACTAGCTAATCAAGTGGACCAACTTCCGGTAAAATAGCCGCATTAGTACCGTTATCACGTAGTTGTGCGTGTAGAATCGTAACAAGCATCAAGTTTAGTTGGAAGAATAGAATGCAAACACAATATCCTTGTCTGATACATTCCAGAATCGACCTTTTATATATACGGGTGGTACATACGTGATTTCTTTCTTGATTCATACGAACTAATTTTCCCGTTGGGAGACAAGCGTCGCCAAACCTACATACGCAGGCGTCATTCCTTAGCGCGCTAGCTTGAGGTCCTGACACGTACGGTTTTCTGGTGGTGCAATATACGCAGCAAATCGAGCAATGCATGCATCATTCATCTGGGGGAGTACTGTAGTACGTATACAGGCTATGTATGCACGCGCCATGCCGGCCTAATCAATTATGCCACAGGCCGTGCCCCGGCCGGGCATAGGCCGCTGCCGGCGCCGCTGCACCCACGAGGCGGGCGTCGACGTAGAGAGCGGCGGCGGCGGCGGCGGCGTTCTGCGGGTGGTGGTAGGCCTCCATGACCGCGAACTGCATCTCTTCCGACGGCTTCCAGTGGCGCTTCCGCTGGTTGATGAACCAGTTGTTGATCTGCTTCTGCTCCAGGCCAGTCGACTCCGCCAGCGCGATCTTCTCCATCTCCTGCACGCACGCAAGGGCATCATCTCATCATCCGCGTACACCGTGCATACCGACAAATTTATGGCTTCAATGTGCATGCGTACTGAGGGGTACGGCCATCGGTAGTGAAGCTCCCACCAGCTGAGCAGCTTCTGCCGAGCTTCTTTGGGAAGCTTAACTTTCTTTTTCTTCTTGGACAGCTCCTTCCTCAGGCTGCCCAAGTAGCCGCTGTACTTCTTGAGGAGGTGCCTCTTTAGCTCCTTGTCATCGGAGCGGGGGTCGATGCCGAGGGCTTGATCTTCTGACTCCATCTCCATGCCGCTGCCGTCTTCTTGTTCATCGTCTGATGAGCCAAGGCCGACGTTCTCTTCTGTCGAGGTCAAGTTGGATAGGCAATGAAGGTTTACACAACTCCAGAATACTGGAGAAAAGAACATGAGCTTTTACAGAGAAACATGCGCTGCTGCTGAGAATCCTCTAAACGATCGATGCACGAAACCTCTCCACCACTACAAAAAGATCTTGTAACTATGTACTACTACTAATATCTAGGAACATTCTCCAATACATGCCATGTCAATGTTCCCTATTTTAAAGAAAAAACCTATTCCTTGAACTTCTGTAAGAACGTGTGACTTGTAGATTCTTGAAATGAAAAATAAACAGGGGCCTCTGGTCAGTGGCCTGTCTAAACAAGTGAAAATCCTATAATACGGCACAAAGCCTAGAGCTAATACTCCCTCCAGTTTGATAATAGATGTCGTTTTGGACATCGACACGGTCTTCAAAACTCAACTTTGACCGCTAATTTTTATTATAATATATTTATAAAACCCAATAAAATTATAATATTATGAAAGTACTTCTCGAGACAAGTCTACACATATAATTTAAATATTTAAAAATATATCGATAGTCAAAGTTTTAGAAGTTTGACCATCACTATGTCCAAAACGACATCTATTATAAAACTGGAGGGAGTATAACGTATACAAAATTGCAAACACATAACTTTGGGACAGCATGGTCACGTTTCGATGATATATATCACGCATCTGCATGTAACCACCGCATATATTGCATCTTATTAAGATATCTACATGTAAGCATCCAATTGACAGAGATATATTAGTGCATTAGTTTTCCGCTTGGACTCCATGCAATGTTCGTCATTTATATATAGGGCCTGGTCCCGTCTTGCATGTACATTATTAACAACTGAAATGCAATAGTAACTTTATGAAACACACTACACTGCTAGGCCTACATTTTCAGATTTCAATCATCCCACTTTAGTGAAACCATATGTTCGTTCATATCAAATCTGCTCTAAAACAGTGTCTATATGCACAAAACATAATTTTAAAAGATTAAGGGGGCTTTTGGTTCCCTGTATGCCTCTCACCCTGCTCCATACCATTGGACCCCCAAGCTAGCCAGGCTATGGGGTGCAAAATGCGGTTGTTTGGTTGCTGGGATGGCCAAAGAAAATGTAGTACCGTTCAATAAGGTGTTAGAATGTATAAAAAATCAACTTTGTATGGAGATGCAGTGATTTTCATTGCAATAATATGGGCGTGTGAGATTAATAGGTACCAAAATAGAACTTGTCGTTCTTCCATGATACTATACCATTGTTCTGATCACTAGCATTTACAATATTCTAGAAACCACATATAATTGTGTACTAATAAAGATCGTGTGAATTTCGTAACAAAGCTGATTGGATGGGGACTACAATTATAATGAGACATTTAGTTAGTCGTTTGTTAGTATTATCTACCCGTATT
Source organism: Rhipidocladum racemiflorum (assembly GCA_036346355.1). Lineage (NCBI taxonomy): Eukaryota > Viridiplantae > Streptophyta > Magnoliopsida > Poales > Poaceae > Rhipidocladum > Rhipidocladum racemiflorum. The sequence continues at coordinate 11,344,300 of CM070573.1, read as the reverse complement.
GCATTCAAGTTTATGCAACTTTTATTTGGAATGGCATCGAAAGAAAATCCTTATTATAGGTCATGTTTAGCCAAGTTTAACATTTTCCGATAAGCTACCTTATTGTAGCTTATTTAGTTTATAAACCCCAGAAGCTCCCTCCCACTGGCTTCACCTTACTAGAAACTTATAGTACAAAAGGTGTTTAATTAGGCTTTTGTGATAAGCACACGGATCTCCTACAATTTTGCCATGGCCAACATACATAAGCCATATATTGAAGCTGATCCTATACGGCAAACAGGCTCAATAATAACAAATGGATAGTCTACTATTTAGACGAATACATTTAGTCATAGAAAAATGACAAAACAAAATTCTCTTCATTTCTTCCTGTGTAGATCTTTCCTTCAAAATTGTTATGTTTCTCTATACTCTCATACGACATTTGTCTGCTATATTGTCATATTGTACTAGGATTTCCTGCACTCACCTTTGGGGTCATGATACGAATATAGCTGTTAATAACTAATGTCATGGTAAATTTTGTTTTAAAGCATATTCATATCATTAGAGATATAGGTTTGAGCAAGGGGTTGCAACCAATCATTCTTTGCTCTTTTCAAAAAGGAAGGAAGATAAAAATAAAAGTTGTGGAAAATTTCTAAGATAAACAAAACTTTCGAAAAAAATACTACTTACAACGGATATATAGAACAGGAACCGTTACAATTAACATGCGTAGCTACTAGTTAAGACAGTCAACCATCTTCATTTTGTGACTCAAAAAAGGAACTGCATTTATTTTGTAACAACTCGATGTAGAAATTACAACACCAGGGCATGCAACTATTGTTATCCAAGCTCACTTTGAAAGAAAGATAGAAGAAAACATCTAAGAAAATGCACGAGGAACATGAGAAAATTTCACATGAGTGCATCTATAACAATTCCAATAGACGCCATTTCTAGTAACCACTTATGTATGTATTATTGTATTAACTAATTTCCCTGTATAATGTAGATCACCAAATTAGATATTTTAGTGCTATTTAGTAGAGACATATGTCCAAAAGTAGCATGCTACAGTTGTTTGAATTTTTTTTTAGAGGAAAGTGCAGTTCTTTAGACACTACAAGCAAAAGAGGCACTGCCCTTCATCCTCTAACCAATCCATGCATAAGAGTTGCCACAAAGAGCAATCAGTTTGTCCACATTTAAAATCAGAAAAGCTTACTTTTACAGGCAGAAACAGTGGATGAGACTAGACATGAGCAAGACCATAGCTCACAGCTAGCAAGGAGACAAGTGACCCTGCTGTTCACTTTACTACACTACCAAGTACACCCCAAGTCATTAATTAACAAGCTACGTTACTTGCACAAATATGGTAAGGTGCAAAGGCCATAGATTAACACATAATTATACTGACAATCAAGGACCTCTATTCCTTTTGTTTGACTTAAGAAATGCATAATTTAAACCCATTTATTTAAACAAGTAGCACCCTTGGTAAGTATCAGTGTTAATTCTGAAACTATGTACACAGTGAGTACTAAGGAGTACCAAATTAATGTTGTCTAGCCAAAAAAGGAAGATTAAGCTCGTTTAATTACCTGCAGAGACATGAGCTGCAAGGGGTGGCCCAGGATTAATGGAGTTGAGCTGCGACTCCACTGTCCTGAGGAACTCCTTGGCCTCTCGCAGCGGTCTGCTCAGCTCTTCCTTCCACTCCACAAGCAGGTTGCAGTACGCTTCCTGATCACATCACACACCAAATTAACTAAACCAACACAATTAATCCAACAACACTCTTCAAAATCACTGACCATCTGCATCCCAGGTAGAATTAAGAATTGTGAAAATGCATGTGAGGTTATGTAGCTAAATTTGTTGGAACTAATCTGGGATCGCACATTCAATTTCCCATGGACACACACTTCCATGGGAGAGTGCGCAGCCCAAACTAACAAACGTGCTAACAACCAAGTAAAGTCAAGATTATGTCTAACATTTCCCCCCTAATCTTGACATGCCGACTCTTACTCGTTGAGGCAATTGGTCTCAACTATGATTTACCTAACTCATACTTGACACAGGATGACGAATACATCCTAACATCTCAAACTCATCTTCGATGGACTCGACTCTGGACGGCGAAAACATCTTCTCAACATTTTGTACTGATCTCCCACAGACTCGACTTAAGACGGTGAAGAAATCTCCTCAACGTCCCAAACTCGACTCTCACGGACTCGACTTAGGACAGCGAACACATCTTCTAAACGTCCCAGACTCAACTCTCTTACTTGACATACTGTCAAAGCAGCGTGTCGGTTCATCATCACTTTGTGCTTCAGCAAGGAGGGCTTTTTTTCACCTCCTTCAACTTGCGGCACTACGAAGCGAAGTGCCCATAATCATTACAATTATAGCACCTCACTTTTGTCTTATCAAATTTCCGATTCTTGCAGCCTTGTCCACCATCACCGTTAGAGCCACCGAAGGAGCCGTCGTGCCTTGATGATCGGGCCTCCCACGGCGTGCGTTATGTGCAGATGCTCGTCTTCATCGCCATTGGATCCCCTAATCCATTTTTCATGTGCCTTCAAACGGCCAATCACCTCCTCAATCGTCATCACCTTGAGGTCGTCAAACTGCTCAATGGTAGAGACAATTTGCATAAACCTTCCAGGGACTACACAAAAGAATTTTCTCATCACATAGCTCTCCTCCATCTTGTCACCAAGCCCTCGGATTTTGTTGATGACTGTCATCAACCGGATGGTGAAATCATCAACCGACTTCGTCTCTGTCACGCGCAACCCCTCGAACTCAACTTTAAGGGTCGAAACCCTTACCTCTTTCACACGATTGGTACCAAAATGCATCATCTTCAACATCTCCGATGTAACTTTGGCCGTCTCCTTTTTGGCCAGTAGGAAGAGCGTTTCCTTCGGGATGCCTCCATAGATGACCGCAGCAATCTGATCCTTGCGCACATCAACGTTGCCATCCTCGATCATCCAGTCCTTGAGTCCTCATATACACCTTCATCTTGATTGCTCATGCTGCATAATTGTTCTTCGTGAGCATTGGATAGATGATGGAACTCTCCTTCGCCGTTGCACCGACGTCGCCTTATCACTGGTGACACCACTTCTCGGAGAACGTGGCGTGATCTTGGGCATAATAAGATCAAGAACTCACGCACCGATACCAATTGTTGAAACTAATCTAGGATCGCACGTTCAATTTCCCGTGGACGCACACTTTCACGGAGGAGTGGCGCAGCCCAAACTAACAAGCGTGCTAACAACCTAGTAAAGTAAAGATTATATCTAACAAAATTAGTTCTCCAGAGTGCAGTACCATGAACTGGTCGAGCTCCGGGTCGTGGTCCGGCCCTGCCGGCACGTTGCCCGCGGCCGCCCGCTGCCGTGCCTCCCACTGCCGCGCCGCCGCCGCGATCTCCTCGGCCGTTTCCGCGGGGCAGCCAACCTAAATAACAGACATGCAACACAAATGAACATATATACGAAGGATACAGGACGCGTGTTTGCATGTGCGATGGACCAGCAAGCGCGCGCGTGCCTTGTAGCAGTCCAGGAAGGAAGTGAGCAGGTGGTGGTAGCGAGGGTGGGAGACGATCCTGGCCTTGACGGGGTCAAGCCGACCAGCGCAACCGCCGCGGCCATCGCCGTCCTCGAGGAGAGGATACACGAGGAGGCCGCTAGATGCATGTGTCACAGCAGGTGGGACAACCTGCAGGGCTCCTGCAGCAGCACCGCTGGCGGTAGCCGAGCTAGGGACGGTGTAGACTTGCACGGAGACCTCAGGAGAGGGCGGCAGCAATGGAGGGCGCGGCCTTGCTCCTGCTCCCTGGTTGCCTCCTCCAAGGTTGGCGAACTCCTCCATTAGCGTATGTATATATTTTCTTGATTCTTGAGTGAATAGCTAGGGCTAAGTATGGGGAAATCTATGGTTAGATCTTTTGTTTGTGGGAGTACTATGTAAAGAGGAATGGAAGAATAATTAAAAGGAGGTGGAACCGTCGAATGCACAGTAGAGACGGAAAGGAAAAGGAGAGCTGTAGCTGTGCGTGCCAGTACAGAGATGAGGTTGTGTATGGAGGAGGAGGGCGTACACGGGGAGAGAGAGGAGAGGTAGGGTAGGGTAGGGGGGAGTAGGAAAAGAGAGGAGAGGGGTCTGGTTGCCATCACGTCTATTGTCAAATCAGGTAAAAGCAGCTTGCCGGACTACTGGTGAAAGTTTGAATGGTAGTGGTTTAGCGGTGAAATCGTACTGGCTGTTATTTAATCCAGGCGTTTGTTCAGTTTTTCGATGCTAATGGCTAGTTACTTTCTACATGTTGCATGTTCAGTTTTTGATTAGTACTTTGAGTTATGGTGTTAAACTGTTAATGGCCGGTTACTTTCTGCATGTAATAGCCGGTTACTAGTTGTCACTTACTTCCTGCATGTAATAGCCAGCTACTAGTTCTTTGCTATTTAAGTAGAATAGAAGAGCATAAAGCAGTTTAAGTCGCACCAAATATTGTTGTTTCCTCTGAGATCGTGTGTGTTAGGGAGTTTTTGCTTGGTATTTGTTTTTTGTCACCTACGAGCAGTACAGCTCCGCCTTTCTTGGGAACAGTTGGTATCAGAGCCATATCGGCTCCTACGGTCCGTGGTTCAAGGATTCATCTGAGGAGACACTAGGTGTGCTCGCCTCCTCCGTGCCGACCGCGATGCCGGTGGCCTCGAGATCGTTGTGCAGCGTGTTGTGAGGGAAATTGGCGGCGACGGATCATACCCGACGTTAACGAAGACCAACTACTCCGACTGGGTGGCGCTCATGCGCGTCATGCTGCAGGTACGGGGCCTGTGGGTGGCAGTGAGCGACGGCACCGACGACTACATCGAGGATCGGATGGCTCTCAAGGCCATCGCGAAGGCCGTGCCGGCGGAGATGGCGGACGCCATCGCGAGTAAGGAGACGGCTAGGATCGCTTGGGACGCGATCAAGATGATGAACATCGGCGTCGAGCGAGTTCGCAAAGCAACGGCGAGCACGCTCCGTCGGGAGTTCGACGCCCTCAAGTTTCGCGACGGTGAGACGGTGGATGAGTTCGGCGTCCGCATCACTGGAATCGCGAGTCAGCTCGCGGTGCTTGGAGACGACTGCAACAAGGAAGAAATTGTGCGCAAATTTTTGCAGGCAGTGCCACCGAGGTATTTGCAGATCGCCATGGCAATCGAGACGCTGATGGACCTTGACGGGCTTTCCGTAGAGAAGCTCATCGGGCGTCTCAAGGCGGCGGAGGAGCGTCATGACCTAGGCGGAGGCAGCAATTCCAGCGGCGGCTCCATCGCTAGGCTGAACCTCACGGAGGAGGAGCTGCTCACACGTATCACCTCGTGGCTGAAACTCTCTGGCGAGGGTTCGTCGGACCAAGGCAAGAGCTTAGGCTTGGGCCAACGGAGTGGTCGTGGGCGCGGCTGCGACAAGGACAACTCCAAGTCGTCCAAGACCGACGGCAATGGCAGGGGCGGCACGGTTGCGAATGACCAGTGCTGGTATTACGGCAAGAAGGGCCACTGGACCCAGGAGTGACGCAAGAAGAAGCGCGACGAGCATGCCCATGTGACCCAGGTGGAAGAAGACCAGGAGCCCACTTTATTGATGGTCGCTGCATCCACGCTCACGAGTGCGACGACGGAGTCGGTGGAGCTCGTTGAGGATTGTCTCTTAGTTCATCTGGGTGAGAAGGGCGACGGTGCGTGCACTCGATGGATCCTCGACACGGGCGCCACCAAACACATGACCGGCGCCAAGTCTGCCTTCTCCGAGCTCTACACCGGCGTGCGTGGCACCGTCAAGTTTGGCGACGGGTTTGTGGTCGGCATTGAGGGTCGTGGCACCATCTTCTTCACGTGCAAGAGTGGGGGGCATCAGGCACTCACCAGGGTGTACCACATCCCGCGCCTCACCGCTAAAATTGTCAGCTTGGGGCAGCTCGACAAGGATGGCTTCGACATCCAGATCGGCGGCGGTGTGCTTCGGATTCAGGACGAATACCGTCGACTACTGGCAAGGGTTCACTGATCGTCCAGCCGCCTCTACGTGCTCACGGTAGACATTGCCAGACCGGTGGGCCTAGCGGCGCAAGGCACCAGCGTGGCATGGTGGTGGCATGCGAGGTACGGCCACCTCAACTTCCGCGATCTCCGCAAGCTGGCATATGAGGGAATGGTGCGAGGGCTTCCACAGATTGATCACGTTGATCAAGTCTGTGATAGCTGCCTCACCGGGGAACAACGAAGACTGGCGTTTCCAAGGGAGGCGAAGTATCGGGCCACGCAGCGACTTGAGCTCATCCACGGCGATATCTGCGGACCTGTGACGTCGGCAACACCAAGCGGCAACCGGTTTTTCCTCCTCATCGACAACCTGGGCCGCTACATGTCGCTCGTGCTGCTGGGCCTGAAGGATCAAGCGTTGTCAACATTCGTTCGGTTCCAGGCGGGAGCTAAAGCGGAAGCAGGGAGGAAGGTGGGAACGCTGCGCACCGATCGCGGCGGCGAGTTCACAATGTGTGCCTTCACCGACCACTGTGCCGATCAGGCCATTCAGCGGCATCTCACTGCGTCGTACAAACCGCAGCAAAACGGTGTGGTGGAGAGGCGCAACCAGATGGTGATGGGCATGGCTATAAGCATGATGAAAGCAATGGCAATGCCGGGCTAGTTTTGGGGGGAGGCAGTGACCACGATGGTGTTCGTGTTGAATCGCGCTCTGACTCAAAGCGTCGATGGGAAGACACCGTACGAGGTATAGCATGGCTCCCGGCCACTAGTGCCTTTCCTTCGCACATTCGGGTGTGTTGCACATGTGAAGGCGACCGGCAAGCACCTCTCCAAGCTCGACGACAGGAGTACGCCCATGGTGTTCGTGGGCTACGAACCAGGGACCAAGGCGTACAGGTTCTACAACCCGCTCTCGCGCCGTGTCCACGTTTCACATGACGCGGTGTTTGAGGAAGAGTGTAGCTGGGATTGGTGGGAGGACAAAGGTGCCGGGCCAGGTGATGATGCTGAACCGTTCTGTGTCGAGTTCTTCTCGGCGCCTGCAGGACAGAGAGACATCGACACACCGGCAACGTCTACATCGCCAACGACTCCAGCCAGCACAGTGATGCCCACGTGCGGGTCTATGCCCCGCACACCACTGGAGCCACTGACGGTTGAGTTCGTGTCGCCACCAAGCAAGGAACTCGATCTAGACGACGACCACGACGATGCGCCACATCGATTTCACTCTGGACAATGTCCTTGGTGCGGCGACACCTCTGGGGTGCGCTAACCGTGAGCTCGCTAAAGAGCTCATGGTAGCGATCGGCGACGAACCTGCGTCTGTGGAGTAGGCGAAGAAGAGTTGTGAATAGCGCAAGGTGATGTTGGAGGAGATGGCGTCAATCAAGCAAAACGAGACGTGGTCGTTGGTAAGATTGCTTCCTGGGCAACGTGTCATTGGTTTGAAGTGGGTGTTCAAGTTCAAACGCGATGAACACGGCAAGGTGGTGAAGCACAAGGCGAGTCTTGTCGCCAAAGGGTACGTGCAATGCCAGAGAATCGATTACGAGGAGGTGCTCACCCCTGTTGCAAGGGTGGAGTTGGTGTGTGTGGTGCTCATCGTGGCTGTGATTCATGGCTGGCTCGTGCACCACATGGACGTCAAGTTGGCATTCCTTAATGGCGAGCTGGCAGAGGTGATCTACGTCGCGCAGCCACCTGGTTTCATTGCCGCCGGACACAAGGAGAAGGTCCTGAAGTTGCACAAGGCTTTGTATGGGCTACGACAAGCTCCGTGGGTGTGGAACGCCAAGCTGGATGCAAGCCTGCACGCGCTCGGGTTCGCCAGGAGCGAGGGCGAGCATGGACTATACACGCGCGGCATCGAGCAAACCAGGCTTGTTGTGGGCATCTACGTCGATGATCTCATCATTGCGGGGGAGCTCACCGATGAAATTGACTCATTCAAGGCAGAGATGAAGATGTTCCAGATGAGTGATCTGGGAACCCTCTCTTATTATCTCGGTATCGAGGTAAAACAGGGGAGGTACGGTATCAAACTGGGTCAAGCTGCCTACGCCAAGAAGCTGCTCGAGAAAGGAGGCATGGGCAGATGCAATCCGCGCGTGACACCGATGGAGACTCGCCTCAAGTTGTCCAAGCAGTCTTCGTCACCGACGATTGACACAACGGAGTATCGCAGTCTCATCGGCAGCCTGCGGTACTTGATGCACACCCGGCCTGATCTCGCGTTCGCCGTGGGATACTTGAGCCAATTCATGGAGGACCCGAAGTAGGAGCACATGGCGGCGATGAAGCACTTGCTCCGGTATGTCGCAGGCACAATCGACTACGGCTTGATGTACACGCGAGGCGATGCCGAGCTCGATCTTGTAGGCTACAGCGACAGCGACATGGCAGGAGACGTAGATGACCGAAAGAGCACATTAGGGATCATCTTCTTCCTCAGCGGCAACCCGGTGACTTGGCATTCACAGAAGTAGCGGGTAGTCCCCTTGTCATCGTGCAAGGCAGAGTATATTGCAGGTGCAGCGGTGGCTTGTAAAGGTGTTTGGCTCAGACAGCTACTCATCGACGTGATCGGCTTTGAGTCGTCTCTGCCGAAACTGAAGATGGACAACATGTCCGCAATCACTCTCAGCAAGAACCCTGTTCTACACGATCGGAGTAAGCATATCGACACCAAATTTCACTACATCTGTGAATGTGTTGATAGCGGGGTAATGGCTTGGAGTTCGCGGGTACTCAGGAGCAACTCGCGGACATTTTGACGAAGCCGCTTGGAAGGGTCAAGTTACAGGAACTCCACGAGCGGATCGACGTCACCAAGCTCAGATGAACGACGCTAGTATTAGGGGGAGATTGTTGTTTAATCTAGGCGTTTGTTCAATTTTTTTGGTCCTAATGGCCAGTTACTTCCTGCATGTTGCATGTTCAGTTTTTGGTTACTACTTTGAGTTATGGTCTTAATGGCCAGTTACTTCCTGCATGTAATAGCCAGTTACTTCCTACATGTAATAACCAGTTACTAGTTCTTTGCTATTTAAGTAGAATAGAAGAGTAGAAAGCAGTTTAAGCCGCACCAAATACTGTTGTTTCCTCTGAGCTCGTGTGTGCAAATACTGTTGTTTCCTCTGAGCTCGTGTGTGTGTTCACAGGAGTTTTTGCTTGGTATTCGTTTTTCGTCACCTACGAGCAGTACATCGCCGCCGTTCTCCGGAACACTGGCGATCGTGTGTCGCGTTGGTTGATGGCCATGGCCTATAGTTCGGAACCCATGAATTTCTTATAAATTTGGCAAGAATTTCATAAGGAATGATATAGTTTCTATATCTTCTTTATACTATATATATATATTCTATTATTAAAGCGGAAGAACTTTCAAAGGCCTTTTGTAAGTTTTAAAATTACATTTAGGTCCTTTTATCAATAATTTTGCAAAAAGAACCGTGGTTCCACAGATTCGCGAACAGATCTTCCAAGGTTGTTTTTGTAAAAGCCAAAATTATATTTAAATCATTTCAACGGTAATTTTTTAAAAAAGCTCTGTAGTTTTGTATATTCGCGAAAGGGTCATCCACCTATTTTCTTTTGCAAAAAAAGCCTCCGTGGTAACGCAACTTCAGCGTTGACTCCTGGCCAGCTCATTTTTTAACAAAACCCCAAAGAAAATGAAAAATACGTTAATATCTTCCTACCTTTTTGTAAAAAGAACCACCAAACCAAATTTCACACCGAGCGGCATAACGCGAGATCCTACCTAGTATCTATTAAAACTGAAGAGATTGGAGCTAGTCAGACCACGCATGTGTCATGATTTTTTGTGAAAAGGCCCTACGTAAATTCCAAAATTATGTTTAGGTCCTTTCACCGATTATTTTGCAAAAAAACCCATAGTTACACATATTTGTGAACAGGTCCTCCACTAGTTGTTTTTTGTGAAAACCAAAATTACGTCCAAGTCCTTCCATCAATAATTTTGCAAAAAGGTCCCCTGTAGTTCCGTATATTCATGAACATGTCCTCCACCTATTGTTTTTGCAAAAAAAAGGACCCCATGGTAACAGAAATTCACCATCGGCTCCTAGCGAGCCCATTTTTTTACAACCCCCCTAAAACAGAAATTACGTTAAGATCCTCCTACCATTTTTTTATGCAAAAAGAACCGATGAACCAAATTTCGCACCTAGCGGCGTAGCGTGAGATCTTACCTAGATATTATTATATAAAGCTAATGGGAATGGAAGAAGCTTAGCTCGTCACTTGTCACACGGTTTTTTGAAAGAAAAAAAAAACCTTTATAAATTCTGAAATTATGTTTAGAACCTTCCAGCGGCTCTTTTACAAAAAAAAAAGTGTTTTCTTAAAATCACGTATAGGTACAAAAATTAGGTTTAGCTCCTCCGGACGCCTCTTTTGCGAGAAAGCCCTCATGTTTCCACGGAATTCACAAAATGGTCTTGTGCCCTCTAGTAATTTTACACAGGGCCCTTGAGGTCCCGAAAATTTAAATTTACGAAGAGATCCTTCGTGATCTTACACAAAGACTCCTGAGCCCCAGAAATTCGTCATACCCTGCCCGGCATGACATAGCGCGTGAACCCATCTAGTTTTATCCGATAGGGCCAAATTTTGGTGGCTGCGGGAAAACGTTGGTTTATTTTTCAGAACTTTTAAAGTACTATTAGTGTATAAGAGCATACATTAAACATTTGCAATTAGTGAATACACTTATCTTCACTGGCAGTTCTGAATTCTGAAATACAAGTGCCATGCATCACGTCCAGTACTACCAGCTATTCCATGCGTATACAATGATACCAAGTACATTCAAGCACCAGGAATCAATGGCCTCGTCTATCTCCGTCCCTCGTGATGGTCTTTTCAGGGCGCATAGCAGATCGAATCGATGAGCACAAGCACTGAAGATGGCCGCCACCATCAGTGAATGATCGGTGCATCAGTGAAGGGCCGTGCATTGCGGAGTGCATGGGTGCATGAAGAAAGTTGTATACATAGGATATGTTGCCAGTTAGGCATCCATATGTCTTTTTAGCACCGCTACCAGTAACAGTAAGCGGATTAACTAGACACTCGACGAAAATGTTGTCCGAAGAAAATGTTGGTACTAATCTTGTAGTTAGAAAAGTTGAGTCCGTATGAATAGGGGTTGTTTAAGTTATAGATGAGTCAGGCTTAGCTGCTGTGTTCCAGTAGGAATCCGAGAACGTGTGTTAGTCGGAGAATATAGCATATATAAGGAGAGGCTTTGTACCTATTTTACAAGCAAGCATGAGAGAAAAGCAATAAAAATCAGAATTGAGGGAAAACAAAAGATTACGTGATCATATTTTAACAATTGGTATCAGAGCTTAGGGTTTAGATCTAATTCGTTGCCCTCGGGAGCGGAAACTCCCGGGGTGACATCTGCACGGTGGTTCACGGAGGATCACATCGTGCAACCCTCGGGGGGCGATCATCGCGGCGGCAGATCCGACGTCGCGGAAGGCGCGTGTGCGTTTAGCGGTGTGGCGCGAATCAGCGGAGCTTCATGTGGCACATGACTCCAAGACGGCATGACGAGCTAGAAGCTCCAGGCAGCAGTAGGCATGCATGAGCTAGGCAACGTGCACACAAGCAAACGGAAGAGACGACAAAGACAAGGAAGGCTTGTTGCTGCTGCTTGCTGACTTGCTGTCGCTCCAGCTGAATGGCAAGGACAGAAGCAAGCTACGTGTTTTTCGTGGAGGTCTCAAGGCAGCTAGATATGGAGGAGTAGCAAGCAGTGCATCAAGATTCGGGGAAGCAGCGCTCCAGAACTTCACTGCAGCATACGTAGGGGAAGGTAAGATCATCTCGAGCGTCGCAAGTAAGCAAGAGAAAAACAAAAAGTAATAAAAGAGATTCTTGCCCCTAAAGATTTTCTGAGTGTTCTATTTCAATAATTGGTATCAGAGCCTGAGTACTTGAGTTCTTGATCTGCTGCCCAAGAAGATGTCGAAATCTCTGAAAAGTGGTGACATATTGGTGATCAGGCGACATCAAGTGCGATGGCGAAAGAGAGTTCCGCTATGTCGCTGCATTATCCGATGCTCACGAAGAGCAATTATGCAGCATGAGCAATCAAGATGAAGGTGTACATGAGGGTTCAAGACCTGTGAGGAGCGATCGTGGACGACAAAGTCGATGTGTACAAGGATCATATGGCATTGGCGGCCATCTACGAAGGCATCCCAGCAGAAACGCTCTTCTTACTGGCCAAAAAGGAGATGGCCAAAGTTGCGTGGAAGACGTTGAAGACGATGCATCTTGGCGCTGATCTTGTAAAGGAGGCAAAGGTACAAACCCTGAAAGCTGAGTCCGAGGGCTGCGCATGAAAGAGACGGAGTCAGTCGACGACTTCGCCATCCGGTTGACAACGATCGTGAACAAAATCAAAGCGCCTAGTGACAAGATGGAGGAAAGCTATGTGGTAAGAAAATTCCTTCGTGTTGTCCTTGGCAGGTTCCTGCAAATCGTCTCCACCATTGAGCAGTTTAGCGACCTCAAGGTGATGACGAACGAGGAGTTGATCAGTCGCTTGAAGGCACATGAGGAACGGATTAGGGGATCCGACAGCGGCGAAGAAGAACACCTACTCCTGACGGGCGCCGAGTGGAGGCCCAATCGTCAAGGCGCGATGGCGAGGGTTCGTTCGGTGGCTCAAAAGGCAATGGTCAACGAGACCGCAAGAATTGGAGATTCGACAAGGCAAAAGTGAGATATTATAATTGTAATGATTATGGACATTTTGCTTCAGAGTGCCGCAAGCTAAAGGAGGAGGAAAAAACGCTCCTTGCCGAAGCTCGAGGTGACAACAAACCAAGGTTGCTTTGAAGCTATATCAAGAAAGAGAGTTGAGTTCGGGACGTTGAGGAGATGCGTTCGCCGTCTAAATTCGAGTCCGTCAAAGTTGAGTCCGGGGCGTTGAAAAGGTGTATTCGCCGTCCAAACTCATGTCCGTCGAAGATGAGTCCAAAACATAGAAGAGATGTGTTCGCCGTCTTGAATTAATTAAGTTGAGTATGGAGTGTCGAAGAGATGTGTTCTCCATTCAGTGTCGAATAAAAGTTAGGCAAATCGTAGATGAGACCGATTGCATTTACAAGTTAGAGTAGTGTTAGAAATTAGATGTTACAAAATTAGGGGGCGAATGTTGGCACTAATCTTGTAATCAGGAAAGTCGAGTCCGTATGAATAGGGGCTATCCAAGTTATAGACGAGTCTGGCTTGGTTGCCGTGTTCCAGTTGGAGTCCGAGGACATGTGTTAGTCGGAGGGTATAGCCGTATAGTCTATATAAATAGAGGCTTTGTACATATTTTATAAGCAAGCATGAGAGAAAAACAATAAAAATCAGAGTTACAGCAAAATAAAAGTTTACGTGATCCTATTCTAAGAGAAAAAGTAAGGAACACATACGTGTTTGCGAATCAATCAGGGTGCAGATTCCCTAGAGTTGCTATTAGACTCCACAAAGTGGATTTGCCCGATCTGAGCCATTCCTTTTTTTGTACAGCTCAGATTCTGCCACGTACTCTTGCTCCTTACCTCCATAATCTCTCTCCTGAGAAACCACGTCCTTGTTTGGATAAACACGCCATGGCCTAGCTACATGGGCGGACCATATGACCATAGAGGAGGTTCTCCAGGAACTTATGCCCGAGAAGGTGAGTGAAATTTGCAGCCATTGCTGCCAGGTTAGTCCTTTCAATGCTGTTCTTGGTGAGGAGGGTGTCAAGAGTCAAGACTCAAGACAAGCGTTTCCACCGAGTCACCTGCCATGGAGATCGACAGGACAGCAACGCGGTACTTCCCGAGGTCAGGGAGCTGCCGTGGTGGCCGAGGTCGTGGTGAAGAGACGAGAGCTCCCGTGTTACTCGGCTTCCCCTCTGGTTACATCTGATAGACCGCCATCATCTAATTGCAAGAATACAATTAATGTGCTGCGTTTTCAACTGGGAATTCACTACTCCATTTTTTGACAGTATTTTTGTGAGGCGGGTGTGTTGCTTGGAATTGATTTGCTAGCAGCAACCATGAAGTGTGGGGAAGGAATGAATGAATGGCTTAGATTTGGGCAAATCCTTCTGGTATAGTTAACTAACCACTCTAGGGGATTTGCACCCAATAAGCACTAACGTACTGAAACAATGTCAACCGTACGCGGTAGATCTTTCCATCTTCACAACCCTTCGCCAGCTTCTTGGCTCTGCTTGTGCTTGAAGCCTTGAAGCCTTTTAATGTGTAAATCAAATAAAGTGCATATCTGTGAGGACGGAGGTGGTACAATCATACAAGTAGAGTTATAGGTTGTACTTTTTGTTTCGTTTGCTCTACGAGTGATGTAAGCAAAAGGATCTGTCTAAAAAAACCGAAGCAAAAAAGAACATACGACGTAGAAAGGTAAAATAAACAGGTAATATGTCATATTCAGAGGTCTCGCTTGCCGCTAATTAAGGGAGTGAAAATGGGGATAATTTTGAAACAAATAACCAGGTGACTTCTGAGGGTGAGTGGGTTGAGCATCTAAAACGAGCTATGTACCATCCTCGTCCATCGCAAGGATTATGTTTGATCCGCGATCAAATCATGAAATCACATGAGATATAGCTGTCTGCGATGTTGACCTGTACCCCACCAGAGTAAATCGTTGGTGGAGTAAGCTTGTCATGACTCATGAGCAAGATTTGTAGATCTTCGACAAGACTAGCCAGATATGATCATGTCGAAAATATAAAGGGGATGCTTCTCTGTGTGTGTATATATATATCACTATTTAAAAGTTGCATAAATATTAAAATATGAATGAATGATAGATGGTGATTATCTATTATTTTGCTTGCTTCAAAATTTATGCAATTTGTATTGGGAGTGCAACGATAGAAATACTAATCATAACTAAATGTACTCATAACTAAATAAGTGTCTATCAAATGATTAAATCAAGTCCACCTTGAAATTAATAATGGTAAAAATAGTAATATTCATTATTACTTAGGGGTGAATCCAGCAAGGGGTTTCAACGGGCTTGAGCCTACCCTCCATACCGGTGTAGAGGCCCGTGGCCATGGCTGAGACCAAGGCTCCATGGATGTGAAGAAGAAGAACGAGGAAGAAGGCCAGAAGGACACCACGACGAACCAAGGCAGCGGTGAGACGAGCTGGGGACCCCCCCTCTAGATTAGGCAGTCCCTAGATCCGACGATCTTCATGACCGACTGGTACCACCGGCCAAGGCACCATAGCAGTCGATGGGGTGCTCGGGGTTGGAGGGCATGCCGACCCTACCGTTGGCGATCATCTTCACAAAGGCAGGCCTCGTGCAATCTCCTACAATAACTCGAGCCTCTACACCAATGGCTCTAGCGAGGCACTCTAGTGCCGCTTCTATGTTGACAACCTCGGCCTCGAAGCTCCCCTCAGCCCCGACGACTGCCCGCTCTCGTCCTTCAAGGTCCGCGGTGGCTTCTCGCTTTCTTCCTCACACCCCTTGTGTCTTCTTGGTTCATTTCTTGCATTTTCTTGGTTGGTGTGGTGGCTTGTAGTTTAGTTTGGCTGCTTAATTGGCTTTGTTTGTTCAATTTTGTCAGTAATTGTATGTTGGAGAAAAAATTAGTTTTGGAATTGTCATGTATGTTTCTATTCCCTTGTCATTATATAATATTTGCAGTTTTCGGTATTTACTTCATGTAGAATTAGATGTCAGCCCATTCTGGTTTGATGATTGTGATCGATTTTTTTCCACCAAGTATTCCATTATGGTTAGAATGAAACACTCAATTTGTACCTATACTGGTTATGATGAAACTGAATTGTTAGCTATAGTGTTATAATTCTAGGCAACACAACAGCATGCAAAATTTACATTCCATCAGAGACATGCATTTGAAGATTTAAAGCTCCAAAGTTTCCCTTTGTCTATGATTGTTGGAGTTTTTTTTGTTTGTCAAATTTAGTTTATTTTGCATGAAGCATTATAGGGCTTGGTTCCAATCATTTGGCATGTACCTATTGCCACTTGTGAAGAGGGTGAAAAGTTTATGGAGCTAATTCAAAGTTGGTTGTCTGAATACTTTTCTAAAGGGCTCAAAACTTTGGGTGAAGGTGGTTCTGAAGCTCAGATAATATCGGCAGAAGCACAAAAAAATGACAACAGAAATAGAGGCAAATTCCAAGAGAGGGGGTTGAGAACTTGAGAAAGAAGCTAGAGACCGAGTGATTGGAGGAGGAGGCGAGTGGACGCCAAGAGGTCTGAGGCCGATGGGAGGGGGCTAGGAGCTAGAGGGAATGCATTTTCATTACTTAGGTATATATTTCTTTCTTGCTTTTCTTTGTTTCTCTTATATTTACGTATGAATTTATAGTGCACAAGAGTAAAAGAGTATGTTTGTACAAGTTTAGCTTAGTCCTTTAAGCCCACTCCTCGTTTCATCCTGACTTCACCACTGTTACTACTGTGCAATATTAATCAACTAGCACAGTGACCCGTGCATTTGCGCAACTAGATTTCTTTCAAAGTTTTTAGTATCAAATGATATAATTTAGATGTTTGAGGATATGTTTACGTATCTTATAGGTTATTTAGTGTTTTAATACATTGAAAATGATAATAGAAGCTTGAGGGAAAATATAACATGAAGAATGTAACTAACATATGAATTTGATGGAAGAAAATCATTTAGCATACTAAATTATTGATGTTCTTAGAAGTGTAAGCAATCTTCAACATGCATGGATCATGTAGTTGCATGCCTCTATTCTCCTTCATTAATTACTCTT
Source organism: Rhipidocladum racemiflorum (assembly GCA_036346355.1). Classification (NCBI taxonomy): domain Eukaryota; kingdom Viridiplantae; phylum Streptophyta; class Magnoliopsida; order Poales; family Poaceae; genus Rhipidocladum; species Rhipidocladum racemiflorum. The sequence goes on along the minus strand of CM070573.1, from coordinate 11,327,406 downwards.
TTCCAAAAAATATATGCATGCGCATGTACCTCTATCTAATCTCAAAGCAATACACTGATTATATGTACAGTAAATTATCGTATTAGTTGACATGTATTAGAGTATATTGCTCATGCCTACACGATGAACCATAGGAGACTTACTCTGAACTTGTAATCCCACACACGTCGACTACCCCAGCGAACCTTGACTTCTCACCATCATTGTCCCTCTCACCAGTTATGGCTTGGTCCTATCTGCCTAATGAGCCCATATTGTTATAGCTCAACTTCAATGCAAAACTTCATCTCCTCTCTACCAAAGCTTTCCCATTATTGAACTTATTTATACACTAACTTCTTCAATAATTCTGATGCTCACCACTCCTTATCATTGCCCTTGGCTCCTTTGATTATAGCCTTTCTCTTCAACAACTTCGGCAAGTAGCACGACATTGTCCAAGTCTAACGGCTAAGGTGAACAACACGACATTATCTTCAGCTCCTGCGCCATTGCCACAACACTTCATTTCCTAGTGGGTTAATGTCTTATTTGGACAAATCGACACCATTGCCCTTTTTCATGGTCTCCTTCGACACCATTCATGCTATCCTTGTCATAACTTTTTATTTTTCTTGGAGTTCGTGTATAAGTCAAATTACTAATTTTATTTAATTTATTTTGAATTTTAGTTATTTACATATTTTACTTTGCAATTGTATGGAAATCAAATTGCAAAGTTTTGCTGCAACTTCAATTTTTTTGTTAGAGTTTGTATAAAAATCTAATTGATAGTTTTTATTTAATTTTCATTCAAAATTATAGTTATTTAGGGATTTTATTTTTGAATTAATATCAAAATTGCTACTTTGTTAATTTTTTTATTTTGAATTTTAATTAATTTTGTTGGAATTCTTGTATAAATCTAATTGCTAATATTTGTTAAAATTTTATTATGGGTCATATTTATTTAGAGATTTTACTTAGGAATTCGTATGGAAACTAAATTACTAATTATATTTAATCTATTTTGAATTTTTTTTATTTAAGTATTTTACTTTGAAATCTTATAGAAATCAAATTACAAATTTTCTTTTGTTTTCTATTTTAAATTTCAACTTTTTAGTTGAAATTCATATGCAAATCCAATTCTTAATTTTTATTTTGATTTATAGTTATTTATAGATTTTACTTTGGAATTCGTATTGAAATCAAAATGCTATTTTATTTTATTTTTTATTCTGAATTTTATTTATTTCTGTTGGAATTCATGATAAATCCAATTGCTAATTTTTTTTATTATGAATTGTTTTGGTTTATATATTTTACTTAAGAATTCGTTTTGGAAATCAAATTCCTTATTTTATTTTATTATTTATTCTAAATTTCAGTTATTATTTGGATTGTACTTGACATGGACACTTTGTTTTCATCTAGATCCATCATGATCAATATTGTCCAAAAATTTCAAACCGAAATTTGAAACCTTTATTACAACTAGCATATCTATCTAATCAAACAAAAAATTGGCTCATCCTATTCATTCTCATCTATCTAACCAACAAAAAGAATTGATATATCCATATCCACCCAACCAAACAACCATCTAAATAGTTCCATCCGATCTAAGACTGAATGGCTATATCCCGCCCAACCCCATTCAGGCATACAGCGACCCTGTAGTGCCGTAGCAAAGGCAGACCGAAGGGAAAGCCGTTCACGTGGCGGAGGCTGGCAGGTGGGCCCGACTGGGCAGGCTGGACGATTCAGCGCCAACCACGCGGGCTCTCTGACGGAGGGAGAGGACGCAGAGAGGCGAATCAAAGCGAGACAGGTTCGACCTTGTTTCGTTCAGCCGGGCCTAAACCGGCTCGATCTCGACAGCGAACGACTAGGACTGGCTCCTGAGTCCTGACTCGTGCGTCAGGCTGCTGCACACCTCTGCGTCGTCTCTGACTATGACTTGTGGGGGCCAATGGAAATCTGGCCCTTCCGGACAAGTGGGCCCAAATACACCGGCAGTCCAGGCGCCGTCAAAGCAGATGCTGGTGTCCTGTTCCCTTCCTGGCTCCCCATTAACGCTGTGATTTAAACACTGTCCTATCAGTTGAGCTAAAGTATGTTATGTTGGTGCAAACCACACATTAACAATTGACGAGCAAACATTGTAAACGGCTTAAAATAACAGAAAAACTAAAAAACGGTATACTTTTGAAACTCATGAAACTTATGATTTTTTGCACTGAAACTCATGAAACTTAGCACTAAAAACTGATAAAACATGAAACTGATGAAACTAAACACTGAAACTCATGAAACCAACACTGAAACTGATAAGTTTCATAAGTTTCATGGCTATACCGTTGCAACGGTATACCGTTGCCTAGTCACTCTCTAAAATAAACTATTTATATATCTAATACTCTGTCCGTTTTAGTTTACTTAAACTTTTGACCGGTCAATACATGTAGGTGATTGTACTCTGGATAAAATGTGATCAGAATGTCCTCCAATAATATCGCAGGTATATTAAACGAGGTAGCAAACTGGTCAAGATGACTATATATTGTTGATAGGGGTAATTTGGGAAAGTCTATCTACGGAGTCGTAAAGTGCCAAGTATTTGTGAAAGGGAATTTTACTCAAGAGTCAAGAGTGCCGAATAAACAAAAACCTAGGGAGTAGACATTACACATATGACATATGGAACACCTATTTAGTCTTGGAATCCTTCCAAACTCAATAGACTACACATACTTACACAGGAAACAGATGTGCCGTGCTGATGGTGCTTCCTTCGTATTACTTGCATATAAAAGTTTTTGTAAATTTCTAAAAGTCTGGAGATATATATAGAGAAGGACATATTCTATAACCATGTAAAATTTTAAATCAAGTTAAACTTGATCCCATTTGGAAGACATGAACAAGACAAATTCTACATAAATAATAGATTTCACTATTCATCTTGGCTGCTTCTTGTTTTTATATATGGGGGCATATTCGGTGCAAACCTCCCTTACCGTGAAAACTCCGTGAAAACCACGTGTAAAAGTTTTGAAAAATTCTCAAAAAATTCTCATAGGTAGGGGAGGTGAGGTTCTACAACCCTGTAAAATTTGAAGACCAAACTCAATCGCATTTGGAAGATATGAAAAAGACAAATTCAGTATGAATAGTAACAATTTGTCTTTTTCATATCTTCCAAATGCGATTGAGTTTGGTCTTCAAATTTTACAGGGTTGTAGAACCTCACCTCCCCTACCTATGAGAATTTTTTGAGAATTTTTCAAAACTTTTACACGTGGTTTTCACGGTAAGGGAGGTTTGCACCGAATATGCCCCCTTTATATATATGAAGACTGAAGAGGGAAGACAACCTCCGGCAGAGAGAAGTCCAACATGTTCTTCTCAGAGAAGAAAAGAAGAAAAGAAAACAATTGTTGTCGCATCAACTGTGCGTTTCTTAATTTCCGACGTAAACGTCGACCAGAGCAGTGTAATCAACATGGATCACCGAAAAACATCACGTATCCACTGTGCGACGGATGGGAAGACAAATTTGTTCGAGATGCTCAATACTCCATTTGTTAGGTTCGATCCAATGGGGCGCGCTCAAGGGTCGTTTCTAAATCTACAACGTTAGCTTCCTAGAACCTAGCTAGTCTGCCATCTAATCTTCAACAAGTATAACTCAAAACCCAAGAGTCCAGCCGTCCTCAACTTATTAATTAGTACTAGCTAGTTGGCTAGGGGGAGGTAAGGATAAAACCTACACGCATAAGACGAAAGGATAACTATATATTGCAGCAAGGAAAGATGCAAAATGGCCTATCTTATAGCTTTGAGGTCAGCAGCAGTACAAATGCTTTCTTTCTCAACAAAGCTCCTGCCTCTTGCTGTCTTGCGTCGAATCCGGCACTTGTCGCACAAGATGACAGAACTTACGGGTTTATGTCTTGACCTCGATGCTTCGTGCTCATCTTTTTCCTCACAATCATTTCATGGCTGACTGGCGGATTACCATTCACCATTCTTAAAATGCTCGCAATCTAGCAAGTCAAAAGAAGAAACAGTGCATTAGAAAAGGAAGAGACACTCTTGATCTTGACCAATACGGGCAGAGCAATTTCATTCCCGTAGACTGCCGGCTCCAAGAGAAACAGCAATTAGACCACACCTCCAGTTGTGGCCCGACAATGCAACGGAGCCAACTGGATACGTCTCATGTGCATAGTGTAGTTAAAAGTTTATTGGGCGGAATACGATGGTGTCATGGGTGCAAAACGGCGAACTGAACCTGTTCTCTTTTTTTTTAACCTCTTTGCAGAGTGCAGCCGAGTACTGTACACTAACATATGAGAAGTGTTGTTATTTGATGGCTGTGATGAGTATGTGTGTGAGACCTCGGTCTCCACAGGAACAAAACCTGAAATGAAAAAAACAGGAATGGAGAGGTCTCCATGGACGTGATGTGCTTCGATACCTCTTTTCTCGCCGACTTGAAAGCCGAAGTTTGGCATGCTCGAGGCCTGCTGCACCCAGGCCCAATGCTTCTTCTTCTCTTGCGATGTTCCCATTTGGGCCAACGCTCCGCTCAAGTTCATTTCAAGTCGTTTTACCACTTTTGCTGCCGATCAACGCTCTGTATCCTCTCAAGCTCTTTTTTTTTTTAAAAAAAAAAAGAAGAAGAAGCTCTGTATGCATCCTCTCAAAAGAAGCAACGGAATGCACGCTGCCGTCGTCCCAGATCTTCCCCGGGTTTCACTCGGCACACCGGCGCAAAACACAGACCGACATCCACTATCCGTTGCAACCGTGAAGCCTTCGGCTTGTTTTTAACATTGGCACCGTCAAAAGCGACCACTATACTTGACTAAAGCGTCAGCGGATTCTGTAACAATCCGTCCGGACATGCAAACGATCAAATCTTTGCGCATCCACAAAAAGAATTGCAGCGTTATGTGCTGTAATGGTTCAAAATTAAATTGAGTCCATTCCTAAAGACAATTTTTTTTTTAATAAAGCTCGACTTGAAATAACCGTTTAAATAGTAAATACAATGGTTTTTTTTTGTTGAACTTTGTTTTTTTCGAAAAAAGTTTGATAATAGCTCGTTAAGCTCAATAGGCAGCCTAACGTAGCGAAACTAGAAATATTTTCAATGGGAATGCATATTTCACATGCACAGCTCTATAATCTTGTACAATATTTTTGTAATTGCAATACAAATAATTCTAAAACCTTATAGATTCTAAACTACTAAAATTAAAATCAATTCAATCAATAAATTTAGTGTATCCATCGTAATCTCTTGGCGTTTTTTAAATTATCGTGCGCAGCTCATCCATATCAGGCCCATGCTGCTCTAAGGTAGGAGCAGCCCAGAAAAGACTAGCCACACACCCACAAGGCCACAACCTGGAGAGACAGGCACGATGCGACGGTAGCTAAATCAGTTTGGTCCCTAGCTAGTGCTGGCCCACCGCGAAACAAGGCGATGCGGACCAGGTGTCCGAACTGTCCGCCCGTGGGTCGCCTTCCCGGGACCAAGTCATCGCCAAATCAGCGCGTCATCATCCCATACTGCTCCCGTCCGTTCTCCACAGAAACGGGGTAGCCATGCCAACCCCATGCCGCCCCCATACGTTACGTAGGATTTTTTTAAAAAAATAATTATTTTTTATTCGTGTATTACAATGCAACGGGGACTTGTTCCCCGATCACAGGCGGGGAATTCCTCTATAAAGGGACGGGTATGGGAAGAAATCGTTTCCGCCGGGATGGAAATGGGGAAAATTATTCCCCCGTTTGGGATGGCGGGGACAGGGACGAGGAATTTTTTTCCCCTGCGAGGATCCGGTTAGGAATCCGAATTTAGTTTAGTCCAATTTAGTTGTTAGATTGCAAACATATTCTCTAGCCCATCATATTCACATTTTCATAAACAGGACAATATAATCTTCAATGAATGCATGCATTCTTTTTTTTTCTTACCTGTTCATATGATTTTATAGTTAAAATAGCTATAAGAACTCTTCTATTGTGTGAACTTTTCGCAGGGATGGGTCTCCGACGGGGCCCCGATACCCGAACGGGGATAGGGACGGAGGATTTTCTCCCTAGAGACGGGGATGGAGATGGGAATTTTTTTGGATTTTTAAAAACAAAAATAACCAACCGCGCTACCTCATCGCGACAATCGTCCAATCGCACCACGTTACCGCGACTACCAAGCAGTCGCGCAAGGTCATCCGCCAGCACTGCACTCGCGCCACGGGGTGTGTGACCAGGGGGCACTCGCGCCACTCTGGCGCGACAAGGAGCCTGGTAGGGTGGGCGGTGAGGGGAATCCGAGGGAGGGTTTAGTTTAGTTTTATTTTATTTTTTAGTATTTAAATTCATTTATTTATATATTTTATTCGAAAGATCCAAATAAAGTAAAAAAATTTAAATTTGAGTTAAATTATGAATATTTAGATTATACAATAAAAATCTGTACGATTTTTTAAAATAATCATTTTTTATACGTAAAATAGAAAAATATACGTAAATTTATTTATTTATTTTGCAAAAATATCAGGCATATCTACTGGGTATTAAAAATATTTTATAATATTTGACATACGAAATAGTGGCAACTGTAATAAAATTATGTACATCTGAGAAATTATGCCTACATGTAGTTAGGAAATGGTACAAGCTAAATTGAAATTTAAATCTCTTTGCATATTCAGAGAGCTTATGACATAAGGATTCTAAAGAATTATGTCTCATTCTTTTTGAATTTCAGTTGCACAAAATTTTGTATTGAGCTAATTTCAAACCTACACATTGAATTTAAATTCTATTTTAAACCAGAGATCAAGCTTCAATTTTTTTTTTTCACGTTGTGATACAAGTTGATTTAACATGAATTTTCAATTTGGACTTATGATTCAAAAGTTATGACCATTTGAATATGTTTGGTTTAAATAATTGAGGAGAAAATTGAAAATACCTTAACAATTTTTCGATGTGTGCTGCAATATTTAGCTGATACCCTAACAATATTTACATAATAACTTTGAAATAACATACTACATTTTAGTTGATACCGTAACAATTTTTCGGTGTGTGCTGCAATTTTTCCAACCCTTTTCTACTTTTTCTACACATATCATCTTTTTTTAGTGTAAACCTATTTTTTTAGTCTCATAAATAATTACTTGCTACAATGTTTATTCCGTCCAACCAACAACACATTTTGTTGCTCTAATAAATTAATATTGCAACTCATATATTTCTCGGGCAAATATTATATTATGTACCAACATTACTTGCGCATATACAAAATTATCTACACATAATTTTATAAATTATGCATAAAATAAAATTATTTAGATATTACATTTTTTTAGGTTAATCTAACAGTTTTCTAAGACTATCTATATTTTTCCTATGTAAATATCAATTATACCGATGAAAAAATAATTATAGAAATTACTAACTGGCGAACGAACGACGAACAAGCACGAAAAAAATACTCTTCTTCTTTTCTTCTCCTCCTCCTTTTCTTTTCTTCTTCTTGTTTCTTTTCTTTTCTTCTTTCTTTTCTGTTTCTTCTCTTGGGCTGCCTCTGGTTCGGCTGCTGCCTTTTTGTGCCTACGCATCTGCCTGAGCGCCCCTTGCCCGGCTGCCCTGCCCGCTGCCCGAGCGCGCGCTCGCCCACCTTGCCCGCCCTGCCCTGGTCCTTGTTGCGCAAGGGTGGTGCGAGTGCCCCCTGGTCGCGCCAACATGGCGTGAGTGGAGCACGGCATGGCGGCGCGTGGCGCGGAGCGGGGTGACGTTGCGCGGCATGGCACCTGTCGTGCCAGCATAGTGCGACTGCTCGGTTTTCACGCTGATGTAGCGCGATTAGATATTATTCTTGTAAAAAAATTCATATATATTATTATAATATACGAATAAAAAATAATTATTTAGAAAAAAATTCCGCTACGTAGCACTCGCACTTATGCCCGTAATGCCTGCCTCCGACATCAATCCACACAAAGGCCGGTACTGTATTAAACTTTGCAAATTTTGATTATCAATATATTCAAGGTATCCGGATTTGATATATAAAAATTGTATATGTAGATTTATCTTGAAAATAATTTTATAGTATTGTGACTTTATTAGGCTTTATGAATATATTAAAACAAAAATTAATGATTAAAATTATATTTCACCCAAAACGACAACTAAATTTGATGGAAAGGGGCAAGTATTATCCAACATTTCATGGGCAGCATGGGCCATGCGTCGCATCGCCATGTTGGCTCCGGGCTAAAGATGCATGCCACGGGCTCTCGTTCGTCCTCAGCGTTCGACGGCGCGTTCCGATCTGTCTGCGAAGGACGGGCGGACGCACGTACGCGGCAGGGGTTTAAGGCCGGTTTGGCGAGTGCTGCTTGTCCGCATTCGAGAGGAGTGGCCAACTTCTCCTCCCCGACGCAACGAAAACGTGCGAGCGGCGTGCTGAAGCGCTGTTGATGGAATGAATGACGGATCCTACGGACATATGTTTGGCGATCCTACGTGCGAGCTTGCGACGGGTGGTCGGTGGCCGCGCGGGCGTTGCTGTCCCGGGGGGGCGCCGACCATGCGATCACCGCGGGCGCGCCAGGGGGAACCGGAGCGGCCGGTGGCGCCGCGCGCTGTTGCATCCTGACGCCGATCGCTCGATCGCCGCCCACATGGGGCTGCGCGCGGTGGGACGCCAACAATGTGGGACGCGCGCAGGACGTGCGCGCGCGCGCGCCTGTGTCATTGTGGGTGGTAGCCGCCCCGGCGCCCCCACAGGCACGGCACGGCACACTAAATGCCATGTCCGGCGCACAGCGCCGTGTCTGGGACTGCGCGTGTACGTTCGTCCAGGGGGCACGCAGGGCCATATGCCTCCCAACGCGGCGGTGCCGGGGGTGACTGACTGACTGACTGACTGGCAAAGTTAGTAGCGATCCTCTGAAGAATCCCAGCACTCGGGCCCTGGCCGGTCCGGCCGGGCCGTGCGTACACACGCTCGTGTCGACACGGCCGGCGGCAGGGGTGGGGCCGTGGCGGTCGCGATGTCGGCCGTGCTGTCGCCGTTGCATGCAAGGGCAGATGGGAAAACCCTGGGAGATAAGGGCCATAAGGCTTAGCTTTTTGGACAAAGGTTGGCGCAGGGACGATCACGTCTAGCTACTATGTCTGACCTTGTTCCATCTGAGGCTTTGTTTGGACATGCATACACACACAAGTACAACGCCATGCTAGCAAACGGCGAGGCTTGGAGCCCCTTTGCAGCGTCAGGAGGTGGCAGCATTTCTCAACTCTCACAAAGGTGATTAGCAGGTGGGAACAGCGTGCCGTGTGATCCTCGGAAAGTTTCAGACCGTGGCAGCATGGCTGCCTGCCTTGAGGACGGCAAGCTTTGACACTGCGAACTTGCGTGCCCGTTTCTGAAGGTAGATGGGCCAGGCGGCTGATTAATTTGCTTCGTGCCTTCGTGCTACATGTGCATATTATATGTCTGCGATTCTATCTGTTCAGAATTCTGATCATGGATGGATGCATGCATACGACCAGATAACCAATGGGCATTGCAAGTGTTTGAAGTTATCGGCCCAGTGAGCAGACAACGCGATTGTTACGTTGTAATCAGAAGATTAGTGACATGACATCTTTGACCTTTGTAAGAAACAGGGCAAACAACCTCTGTCATTTGTGACCAAAGGCCCCCATTAATTAGATACTGTACGCAGAGCCGTTTGTTGGTTTGTCCCATAGCTTTCTTTATCCATGTGCTCAATATGAGGGTTGATCCTTACTCGTGGGATTTCAGATATGGCATTCTCTGGTTTTTGGAAGCAACTAGCCGTCGTCAATATAGTAGTACACACTAGACTATAAGCAGCCCACTTCCTTGGTCCAATCAATCTAAGTGAAGAAAAATACGCGTCTTATGATAACTTACAAAGCATGGATCCCATGATACAAAAGCTAACATGTTTGCGCAAAAAAAAAACATCTAATGGTAAGACTCACAAACTAAGCACCTTATATCGCACATGAACAGGGGCAGATCTAGGGGTGCTGGGTTACCCGGGTATGCCTCGGTCGATACCTCTTCGGTATGCAAAATTTGTTGATTGTACTAGTTCTGATTTCGGTGGTCTAAGATTTTTAAAATCATTAGAATTATTTGTATTGTACTTTTAGCAAATTTTAACTATGTGTTTGATATTTTATAGTACAAAATCATTATACAAGACTATAGAAATGTACATGTAAAATGTGCACCCTCACAGAAACGTATTTTATTCCGGCACTGCACTGGATCCCATGAAACAAAAGCAATAGATTCGTGCCAAAACCATCCTACAAAACTCACCAATCAAGTGCATTATATTGCACATTTACTTATGTTCTATTTTTGTTTTGTCTGAGTTAGAGCAACTGCAACAGAGTCCATATTCTCGTTCTCTACCCGAAAAATTGAGGATTTGGCGTGCCATAGTGTCGCGAAGTGATCTCCAACAACAATCTCCACCGCGTCCCCTATTTTAGGAATAGGAGAGAGAATCTCGAAATATCAGGATTCTCTTTCCCTTCCCCCATCGAGGTCCCCATCAGCTCGGAGGCAACAGCCGCTCCGCCCCACGCACAGGCGAGCAGCTGCTCCATCCCTCGCCGTGAAGGCGGCGAGGTGCCACTCCGCTGCGATGCCATTGTCGGAACTAGAGCCTGTCCTCCAGGCCGTCGCCGCCTTCTCCCAGCACCTCCTCATTGCCCCCGATGCCTCTCCCGATGACTATAACCTAGACCCCCTGTTGGACCCGGAAGTAACACATCCGAACCATATGTGTAAAACACACTGATCCAGAATCGAGCTAGTGTACACAACAAACAAAGTTGATAATACAACATATCAAACATACATTTATTCTTTAACTGACATAGTCTTTCACAATAATATTGGCTCACAGGCCAAGTAAAAGTAAAGTAACGAAAATAAACTAAAGTAAAACCCAATAGATTTGCCACTAGCAATCAACTGGGGTAGTGGTCCTAGTTATCCTGGTCCTCTCCATCGTAGACATATTCCTCATCTAAAAACAACAATAAACAAGGGTGGGTACTAGAAGTGCTCAGCAAACTACACAGATAATGCAATATTAATGCAAAGGATGACAAAGGAAGGTTGCATGGTTATTTTAGCATAAAGCAGACTTGCAAATACAATAAGTAATTTTGAAGGTATAAATGATATAAGAAAGACTAAATTGTAAAGCAATTTTTATCACGGGATGAAACCCAAAGCTAACCAATTTCCCACATGAAATATCATTCCATCCCATAGAACATTTCTTCGAAACCATTTTTGGCATATCAAAGTCTAATATGTGAAAGGCCAGCTCGGCATGCCCATGACCGCGGGCGCTACTAATCCATTAGTTTTATACTATGGAGAGGTTGTACAATTTTACCCACAAGACATGATTTTCTTCTTGTGCCAAAATACATACTTCCTTTGATGTGCAGCAGAGAATCATGACAAGGCCCTATGTAAAGCTCCATCCATGTAGTTATGTCCGCTAAGGTTTCACCGCTAAAAGGATCCCCCTAATTCAGAAGCCCCCCTCTTGTGCCAAGTGGCAGCCTTCCCGCTTTCACCACACCACTTCACCTAATGGCATGATTGTCCACGGTATGTTGCAGTACAGATAACCAGGTCTGTCCCATACTAGACATATGGTAGTACGGTAACGCTTTACATTCAGCAACCCATAGACCGGTCCTTAATTGACTAGGCGAGCCTTCACAACCCATGAAATCACCACACTAACCTGTCTCGCCCAATATAAATCAAATTTTTAACTTAATCATGACATGATAAAAAAATTCCATGGCACAACATTCAATAATGCTCCAAAGCATAACTTTTAATGATCATCAAAACATAATTCTCAATTTTAATAAAATCATCGTTTGGCATAAATTCCCAAAATAACCTAAATGCAGGTCTAAGCATGTCTAAGCACCTTCCTAACTGTTTTGATAATCATCATACATCATAAATATAACCTAGGGTTACAATGGCACAAGGGATTCAATCATCAATGGTGGGTTTAACAATCATGACATAACTATTTGTTTTAAAACTGGGATTGAAATACATTTATAAAAACTATGCATGCAATAATTTAAATTCAACATAGCATTTCAAATAATGAGTTCAACATGGTTAAGGATGTGTAACTTGCCTTGAAAAAGTTCTTGCTCTGGTTCTCAACCTTGCTCTTGAGTCCACACTTCGCTCTCTTACACTACCGGTGTTTCAACGTCTACGTGAATCGAGAACAAATACAAAAAAAATATCAATAACAGAGAGCAAACGAACTCCAAAAATCAAATGAAATTCATCATTAAATAGAGCTCAATTTTACAAATTTTTAGGCTCTGGAATCACCTCAATCGGAGTTCGTATAAGTATGAACAGATTTTTTTGAAAGTTTAAATCACCTAGATCGATAAAAAAATAGTTTTTGAATTTTTAAAATTATTTTTATCGTGAAAAATAAAATTTTGAGCTACGGTACAATATCAACAATATAAATATTTTTTTACTTTCTCTCTCCTAGTGCTACAGTAAACTACAGTACCACGTCTTTACTGTAGCAGCGGGTGGCTATCAATCGACTGGTAAACAGAATGCAAGAACAGAATAGTTCATCTCAATGGAAATCAAAGGAGCAAGACTAGCTTAAGGCTAAGGATAAACCAAGAGGTGCATTGTGAAGCTCTCGACGTGACGAACTCGGTGATGGCCACGGTTACGGTGGGGAGGCAAGAATGGTGACGCAATACTGCGATGAGCAACCATGAATATACTTCGATAAAATGTAAAATTTGTCGCCTATGGTTCACCAATCTTGAAATTGTTTGAGGGGATACCTTCACGACGACGAGGGGCATGGCGTGACGCGAGCGGTTTTTTTGTAGAGAAGGCCCGAGGCGTCGTGAATCTTACATTAGCATGTCGATGACATCTGGTTCGCACTTCGAAGCCACAACAGTTCGTGCAAACAAGGGCACAAGAGGTTGGGACGAATTCAGGGACGTTTAGAGCAATAAGAGGGGATCTCGGTGCTCTCCTTAAATAGGCTCGGAGTGGCTCGTAGAGATAGATACGATTTATTTAAAGAAGAGTCTGTTTTGAGTAAATCTCAATTTTATCCCAAATTAAAGGGTCTTAGGATGGGATAATCATGCAAATTAGTTAAGGATAAGATGGCACACGTGTTGGACAAGAATTCGGGAGGAAAATATGAAGGATTGAAGCTCTCAAATTCTTGGCAATGGTGGAAGTGAGAGAACACATGGTGCTGGTTTTGGGCTAGAGGTTGACGATGATATGACATGTGGGTCCCAATATTTTTAATTATTATTGAATTTAATTACTACTAAAAGAAAAAAAGGCTTTTAAACCATAGTAAATTAAGTCCAAAAATTCAAAAAAAATCTCAAAAATACTTTCGAATATTTTCAACTTATTGTAAAAATTTAGAAATTCTTAGAATTATATTATATCTACAGTAAATATTTTTGTAAAACAAAAATAGAAAAACAATTTTACAAATTCCTAAAAATTCAGTGAAAATCCTAGAAAATTAGAAATAAGTGATAAAATATTATTTTTGGGAATTCAGTGAAAATCCTAGAAAATTAGAAATAAGTGATAGAAAAACAATTTCTCCCTCTGCTCGCCCCCACCCTCGCCCCTGCCGCCAAAGGTCTTAAAGGCAAGTTCTCTCCTTTCTCGCACCCCACCTCTCCAAAAACTTCCCTAAAACCCTACCGCCTTCCCAATTCCCATTCCTCTCCCAAGACCCCAACCCTTCGACGGCGGCGGAGGCGAAGGTGATCATTCTGTTGTGCTGCTTCACCTGTGGCAAGGTCTCCTCGATTCCCTTCCCACCACCCTGTTTCACTGGGTGTCTAGATGTTAGGGGTTAAGGGTTCGTTCTCCCCCCTTTGTCTAGGTTTACCGCCTTCTTCATCTAAACTGACTCTAAATCTTTCCTCTTTGTTCTTGTGGTTTCGAAAGTGATTGGGAACAAGTGGGACCTCTACCTCGACCTCCTCCAGGCCAACTACACCGAGGTATAGAGTGGATTTACTTTACCAATTACTATCCCGCAACTCGATTTATGTATCATGTGATATGTTCTGCGTTGGATCATATGTTTGGTTATGTTGGACATGTTGGGTATGGATTGTGGAGCAATTTTGGACCCTGAACTTGCGAGAAAAGGCTAAAATTGTCTATTCAGTCTCTAGATACTCACATCTTGCGAAATGAGTTTGATTAGTCTGAGCATTGATTATGCGAATACTAATCAGGCACACAGAATTGGTTGATGGTGCATTGATTGCCATCATTCCGATAATCTGCCATGTTTGTTGATGCTGGAGTTTCACTTGCAGAATGTAGCCAATGTGAGCACGGTAGCATGTTCCTATGGACTCTAAGGTTCTGCAGTAGATAGATTTAATTGACGAATCTGACGATAGCAAATGATAGTAACATGTTACAAATAGCTTGCTTCTTGTTAGACAACCTCGCTATCGAATAGTCCGGGGTTGCCTAATAGATCTAAACTGGAGAATAAAGAGAGAGGAAGAGAGACACAATATGAGGAGGAACTGCTCTGCTTTATTATTCTCATTGCTTGTGTACAATGGGGTGACCCCCTGCCTCCTATATATAGCGGTTCTGCTTAGAGATAAGGAAGAGTCCATATAGGATACGTCAATCGGTTTCCTAACACTCCCCCTTGGACTCTTCACTGCGAGATGCATATGCCTCATTAAAACTCCATAAAAACCCAGTGGGAAAAATAATTGGAGAAAGAGTACATAGCACACGCTTGCTGTGTTGCACGGATTGCCTCATCAAAAACCTTAGGTAAGAAAACTTCAATGAAAAACTTACTTAAGGAAAAGAGTACAATCCACCCAAACTTCAATGTTAATCTTCAAGATTCACGTTGGGTACTCAAACTTCATGTTCGAGATTTATGTAGGAGTATGTGAAAATTCTCCCCCTGAAATCTGCACTTCTCTAAGCCTCATCATCCCGATTCCTCTAATACATCTTTCAAAGGAAGATGCCGGGAGTGACTTAGTGAATAAATCTGCGAGATTTTCACACGACTTAGTATGCAGTATCTTTATCTCGTTCATCTTATGCATTTCATGGGCATAAAAGAACTTGGGGTTGATATGCTTTGTAAGGTTACTCTTCACATATCCCATTTGCACTTGTGCAACACAAGCTGCATTATCTTCATAGATAATAGTGGGGGTTTGTTCCATGTTCAGACCACATGACTTCTGGATGCGGTGAACCATTCTTCGAAGCCATGCACATTCCCGAGAGGCTTCATACAATGCAATGATTTCTGAGTGGTTAATCGACATTGAGACAAGAGTCTGCTTAGACGACTTCCAAGAAATTGCTGTTCCACCGCAAAGAAAAACATACCCAGTTTGTGACTTGCCAGTATGCGGGTCCGATAGGTACCCAGCATCGGCATAACCAACTAAATTCAATTCATTGTTTCTTCTGTAAAACAGGCCGAGGTCTTTGCTTCCTTGAAGGTAACAGAAGATGTCCTTCACCCCTTTCCAATGCCTTTTGGTGGGTTCTGCACTGTATCGTGCTAGTAAATTCACGGCGAACGCAATGTCCGGCCTAGTGCTATTTGCAAGGTACATGAGTGCTCCAATTGCACTCAAATATGGGAATTCCGCTCCCAGGACTTCCTCCCCCTCTTCTCTAGGCCTGTATGGATCTAGGTCTGCTTGGAGTGACCTTCCGACCATTGGGGTCTTTGCGGGGTATGCCTTCTCAAAACCAAATCTCTCCAATACTTTCTGCGTGTAGGATGATTGGTGTACCAAGATTCCGCCTTGGACATGTTCAAGCTGCAAGCCTAAACAGAACTTGGTTTTACCCAAGTCTTTCATTTCAAACTCAGATTTCAAGTATGTGCATGCTTCTTCAATTTCTTCATCCGTCCCAATGATGTTCAAGTCATCTACATAGACGGAGATTATACAAAATCCATTCTGGGATCGTTGTATAAACACACATGGACAATCTTCGCTGTTCGAGTAGCCTTTCTTGCAAAGAAAGTCACTCAAGCGATTGTACCACATTCTTCCCGACTGCTTCAGTCCATACAGTGATTTCTCCAATTTCACACTGTATAGGTTTCTGTTTGCTCTATCTTGGTTCGGGATAGGGATACCTTCCGGTACTTTCATGTATATCTCCGAATGCAAGTTTCCATACAAATATGCTGTGACAACATCCATTAGCTTCATTTTCAACTTCAAGTTGACTGCCATTGAGATCAAGTATCTAAAGGTATTTCCGCCCATGACCGGAGAATAGGTTTCTTCATAATCAACCCCAGGACGTTGAGTGAAACCTTGAGCGACAAGCCTTGCCTTGTACCTTACAACTTCATTGTTTTCGTTTCTCTTGCGAACAAAAACCCATTTGTGACCTACGGGGTTTATATGGGGAGGCGTGCGGCACACAGGCCCAAACACCTCTCTTTTGTTCAGAGAGACTAACTCTGCAGTGATTGCTTTCTTCCAATCTTCCCAATCGAGCCTTTTCTTGCACTCTGCGAGAGATGCGGGCTCGGGATCATGATTAATGATCGTGGCAATCTTCTTTGCAAAGTATGCATCGACATTGGTCGTTGTTGCTCTATTCATTGATTCTCGATATTACAAAATTTATGGCCATTTCATCATGGGGTGCTTCGTGCACTTCTACTTGCTCTTCATTGCTATTTCCCATTCCAGAGCAAGTTCCTTTAGTTTTCTCCGCCAATGTGTGCGCACACATTATTTCCGCGGCTTCTTCCAATGGAAGGTTCAGATCTGGAATTGCCTTTTCCACAGGCTTCTTTCCAAAGGCTGAGGTCTCAAGCGGCTCCCCTTCTTGCTTTGGGGTACTTTTGTGATTGGTGTGGTAAGTCCTCTTGCCTAGTTTTCCCAGACGCCTCCGGTACTTTGGGTTTGAGAAGCCGCTTTTCTGTTCTTTTTCTTTGAGGCCTCTGAACAGGATGAGGATACCTTCGCTTTCTTAGGTATTTCCACCCTCTCTGGTGCATTTCTTGCGGGTACATGCGACTTAACCACGCTCTTGAGATCACAAAAATGATCAGTGAGTTCATTTGCTAAATTCTGCAAATCAATTATCTTACGGACTTCTTGATTTGCTTCATTAGTGCGAGGGTCATGTGCGGGATCGGTGGAATGCCATATTATTTCCCGGCATTTTTCATCCAATGGTTGATTCTCTCCCCTAATGACGGAAACGGTCCTCGTCAAAGATACAATCAATGAATCGAAGTCAGTATGCAAGTCTCGATCATGGGTTCCAAATACTGATTATGGATGCACTCTCATAACCAACGTATATCCCAGACTTGCGGAGAGGGCCCATTGCAGTCCGCTGTGGGGGTGGTATAGGTACATATATCATACAACCAAAATTTCTAAGATGGGAAATCTTCGGGATGACCCCTTGCACTAGTTGCATAGGTGAATGGATGTTGTAGGCCGATGGTCTATAATTGATGAGTGCTGCTGCGTGCAGGACTGCGTGTCCCCAACAAGTGTTGGGCAAGTTACAACTCTGCAAGAGCGGTCTGGCAATGAACTTAATCCTCTTTATTAGTGCTTCAGCTAGCCCATTTTGCGTATGGACGTGCGGTACAGAGTGCTCAACAGTTATTCCGTTCTTTGTGCAATAATCATCAAATGCCTTGGAAGTAAATTCGCGGCATTGTCCATTCGAATGGACTTCACGCGATGATCGTGAAAAGCATTCTTAATTCGATGATCTGCGAGATCAGTTTTGCGAATGCATGATTCCTTGTTGACAGCAAACATGTATGCGACCATTTCGAGGAAGCATCAATGAGCACCATAAAGTATCAAAACGGCCCTGACAAGGGCTGAATCGGACCGCAAATATCCCCCTAAATGCGTTCCAGGAATGTAGGGATTTCATGTTGCACTTTCATAACAGAGGGTCTAGTTATTAATTTCCCGGTGGCACATGCATGGCACACAAAATCTTCATGATTCGAAAAAATTTTAATATTAATGCCATGACCTTATGAGTTGTTAACTATATTTCTCATCATTCTAAGACCAAGATGACCTAAATATACAATGCCATAAAGGAAAATAATTCAGAGCTTCTAAAGAAGTATACACTGCGTGTGTATTGATTCTCGTGTAGTACAACCAAGATTCATATGAGGGATATTTTTCTAATACCATTTTTTTCATATTCCGCGTGCTTCACAATGCACAAATGCTCTTTGCCATTTTCTTCATTGGTTTCTACGTGAAACCTATTGGCGCGGATATCATTGAAAACTTAAGAGAGTGCGTGTTGATTCAGGGTACAAAAGGGCTTCTTCAATTACCAAAGTTGTACCCATTGGCAATATAATTGTGGCTTTTCCAGAGCCTATTATATGCGTATCGCTTCCTGCGATTTTCGTAATCCTTCTGTTTCTTCGTGATCGTCTGGAAGTATTTCGACTCTCTTAAGATGGTATTAGCTTTGTCTACTATCAACAATGCATATCTCCTCTATTTGGGCGCTACACAATTTCTCAATGAAAAGAAATATAATTCTAATCATATAGTGGCAAAGTAATTCAAAAACATTACTTGCAAATATAGAATACTGGAATAAAGAATAAATTGCAATTCTATTTATGAGAAAAGAAAATGTATGCTCTTCGAGAGCTTACAATTCATTATTCAAAATTCATTAACAACCACTGTTCTGTAGTCTGCAAAATTTCAGGTGAATTCAATCTTACTGTGCTTAGAGCAAGATGGTGGACTTGAGCTTCTCGAACCGCTTCTGAAGTGCAGTTTATAACTCAAGTACACTCACCTCAGCCATGTATTCATTCTTCAGAGTGGCTGAAAGGTGATGTCTGAGAAAGGGCAAAGTTTGATCATTTTGCTCGGCATTAGGTTGTCGTCCCACGAGGACCCTAAGCCACATTTGGAGCTTCTTGCTCACAAGCATGATATTCAAATTTGATGCCCATGTGAGATAGTTACTGTCCATTCGTCGGGCTTCTTCAAACTCACGTTTGATAATGCCAGGTATTTGCATATTCACAAGATTCTTTCTTTAGATTACTTCGTGTAATCTAATAGATAGTGGTTGCAAAAATTCATAAATGCATAAAACCAATTCTCATGAATTTCCAGTAAACTAAAAGAAAACAATAATTGCAAGATTCATAAATACAAGATTCATAATTACGGGATTCATAAATGCAAGATTCATATATACACAGATTCATAAATATTCATAAAGATTCATAAATACAGCTTCGTGCATGTATGTGATCGGCTTCGTGCATGCGATCAGATTTATGCGCGCGATCGACTTCATGTATGCCATCGGATTCATGTGCATGATCGACTTCGTGCGATCTGTTTCATGTGCACGATCGGCTTCGTGCATGCGATCGGATTCATATGCATGATCGACTTCATGCGATCTGTTTCATGTAAGTCAGCCTTCTTGGCGCGACGGTGGCCGCTTCGTGCGGCATGCTTGAATTTTCAATGAATTATATTAAGGTAATTTTTCATCATTACTTGATAACAGAAAATAAATTCCAACATAAATTAAATGCGGTGTAATGCTAATTACAACTTATGTAACTCTCGTTGGTTGGGAGCGAAAACAGGTAACGAATATCTCCGTCAATTCGATTCTTGGCCAGGTCAACCTGCCCCTAGGGCTCACATGAGGGAGGGAGCACTTCCCGTTTTCGGGTGCCAATTAAAGAACCAAGCCTCATGTGTGTTTTCCTAGACACCAATTGTCTCATGTCTGTTTATTCATTACCAAAATCAAATCCCAACCACTCAGGTTCTCATAAAATATTGTATGAAATATTCTGGAATTTTCCTAGCATTTTTCATAATTTCTGCTAATTTCCAAGCAATTTTCAGAATCGCTTGTGTAATAGAAAATAATTTACCACATAGTAGCGGCTATAGGCCTCGGAGCGTGACGGGGCGGCTCGAGTCGGCGCGAGGGCGGCCGGGCGACGGGCGAGCCGAGGCCGGTGGCTGCATGCCGTGCGTCGGCGGCCGCTTCGGTTGCATGGCCGCATGCTACGGCTGCATGCAATGCAAGCAAATATACACGTCCTTCAATTCCTCACGTCCACCCACATGTATGCATGAGGCAATTCGGTTGTATCCAGGAAAGAGCATGCATGCACAGTGCGTATCAGATGCCTTGATTCTTCTTGAATCTCGATCGTGTATGCACTAGTTCGTGATGATGCAAACACGCATGCATAGCGCATATACAGCAGCAGTCTGCGAGGCCATGACGCAGCCAGCGGCGATGGCTTCGCTGCGCGAGGGGAGCACTGGCGCGGCGACGGGCGGCTCCAGGCGCGGTGACGCCTACGGGCGTGGCGACGGGCGGTTCTGGCCAGATCCGGTGAGGTGCCTTCTGGGCATCCGGGGTATGTGATGGTTTTGTGCCCACGTACTGTTTCTTCGTGATAGGGCTTCGTGCCGATGTACTATAGCGATCTGTAACTTCATGCTACGATCTGCGAAAGTTGTTGTGAACTTGTAGCTTCGTGCCACGTTGAAGAACACGGTACTTAGATGCGTAGATTAGATGCATACTCGTAGCTTCATGGCACGATTAGATGCATTCATACTATGTACTAGAGAAACACCGTGAACTCATAGCTTCATGCCACGATTAGATGCGCGTAAAGAATTGAACGAGCTATTAGATTCAATCTTCTGTTTCTCACCTTTCCAATCTATTCTTCGGTAGGCTATCGCGTAAGACTTTTTCTTTCGGCAATCCGAGTGGATGCCGGCTTGATGGCGAGTTGATTGCAGATCGGATCGGGCGATCAATCGCCGGTAGTAGTCGTTCGTCGTTGTCGACAATCCTTCACTTCTTGTCTTTTTCTCACCTTTCAATCTTTCTCTGGTAGAGCTTCGTGCTGATAACGTGTTAGACAACCTCGCTATCGAATAGTCCGGGGTTGCCTAATAGATCTAAACTGGAGAATAGAGAGAGAGGGAGAGAGACACAATATGAGGAGGAACTGCTCTGCTTTATTATTCTCATTGCTTGTGTACAATGGGGTGACCCCCTGCCTCCTATATATAGCGGTTCTGCTTAGAGATAAGGAAGAGTCCATATAGGATACGTCAATCGGTTTCCTAACACTTCTGTCGCTTTTGGATCAATGCCTGCTTGCTCTGTCTGTGGGTTGTGGCACTTTTAACAGTGTGTTAGGGATATGTTTTCTGGCTGTGAATATTTTATGAAAGACAAGGATTCTGTGAATATCTCAGTTATTCTTGGTGACATGTTTTTTTAAGATGGCTTGTTTCTTGTATGAGGCTGCTTGTTATCTAGAAATGAATTATGCATGTAGGGCTCAAGGTACTGATGTGCTATAACTTGTCTCTACCAGACTATCAGGATTTTAACTTGTTCTCAAAAACTTCTTTATTTCAATATTCCCATTACGATACATATAAAATATTAATTAGTAAATAATTGAAACACTACTAAATTATACCCCTCCATAATGTTGTTGTAAGTGCTCCACTAGATCGTCTTGAAGCTGGTGGTGAGTTTGCTTATTCCGAATGAAATGATGAGTTTAAATAAACTCATAGAGTTTAGGTGTACGTTCATGTGACACCAAAACTCCTTCTCCCATTCCTTTGTAATTGTAGTCAAGTTGTCCCCCATCTCGCTCATCTTCAACTATCATGTTGTGCATGATGATACATGCAGTCATGATATATCTTAGTGTTTGTTGATCCCAGAAACGTGCTGGTTCTCGAACAATTGCAAAACGAGATTGTAAAACTCCAAAGGATCATTCCACATCCTTCCTAGCTACCCCTTGAGCTTGGGCGAAATATTTCTTCTAATTCTCTTCGGGAGCTAGTATTGTGTTTACAAATGTTGTCCATGGAGGATATATCTCATCTGCAAGA
Source organism: Rhipidocladum racemiflorum (assembly GCA_036346355.1). Classification (NCBI taxonomy): domain Eukaryota; kingdom Viridiplantae; phylum Streptophyta; class Magnoliopsida; order Poales; family Poaceae; genus Rhipidocladum; species Rhipidocladum racemiflorum. The sequence goes on along the minus strand of CM070573.1, from coordinate 11,305,287 downwards.
TAGTACCCCATTATGTAAATGTGACTGTTGATAATATAATTCACTTCCGGTGCTTCTCCTTCTGCAAGCATTGCGAAGAGACGGGAACGATGAAGAACATTAATATCATTGTGAGATTCTGGTAAACCAAAAAAGACATGCCAAATCCATAGATCTTGTGAAGCAACCGCTACAAGAACTATTGTTGGCTAGTGTATATGCCCAGTATACAAGCCTTACCATGCTGCAGGGCAATTTTTCCACCTCTAGTGCATGCAATCTATGCTTCCTAGCATTCCAGGAAAATTTATTTTCTCACCGATTGCAAGTAATTTAGCAGTATCATTCTCATTTGGAGACCTCAAATACTCATCTCCAAAGAGGACAATAATAGCTCGCACAAACCTTTTAAGACTCTCTATGACAGTACTTTATGCAATCCGCAGACAATCATCAATAGGATTTGCTGGTACTCTATAAGCTATCATTCGGAATGTTGTAGTTATCTTTTATAAAGTAGACAACACGAGAATTCCAACACAATTCCTTTTTTGAACAAAATAATCATCATGGGCTTCTATAGCATGCAATATGCGAAGAAATATAGAACGACTCATTCTAAACTTGCGCCAAAAAGAAGAATGAGCCATAAACAAGATGATCAACCAAAAATACAAAAAAATAAAATAAAATATTTCTCACTGTAAACATGCACCGAAAGAAGGTTGGGCCGTAGACTAGAGGATCAGCAAAACTTCTCGGTATTGCTTGGCATGCCCTTTCTGTCTATTGTGATCTACATATTGATGGCCAAAAACAGAACCCCATGACATCGAGCATTCATGAACTCATCTTGCTCCTGTGCTAGGTATGCTACTGTAAGAAGAGATTCATCTTTGTTATTCGATGATGAGTCTTCCGAGAGAAAATATTGGACTACGTTGTGACGATTCATTAAGATAAGCTAAATAGTGAACATTCAGAAATGGACAAGGCTTGCAAGTGCAAATGGCTATGTATATATAGGCCAAAAAAATTTGGTCGTTACGATATAGCTGTTACGATATAGCCATTACAATATAGTCGTTATGATATAGCTGTTACAATATAGCCGTTACGATATCCGTTAGAATAAATTTTAAATTTTAAATTCCAACATTTAAAAATAGCCATTTGGAAAAAAAATTGGGTAAGAAATTAATGTTGCTCATACAGCGGTTATGAAATATCATTATAATATAGGAGGGAGAAAATAGAGAGTGGGATTTGAGGAATGCTGTTGGGGATAGAAGAGATATAGAAAAAAATAATTTTGAGGAATTCTTTATATGGGGATATTGAGATCTAGATTTAGAGAACGCTGTTAGAGATGGTCTTAATTAGCTACAAGTTGCCTAGCCCCGTCCACTTGGCTCATAAGCAAAAATTTCTAGGTCCTATTTAGAACAAAGAAATTCCTAATTAAATTATTTTTCATGAAATTTCTACAAAATTCCTAAGGAATTTCTATTTCCAAATGAGTCCTAATTAAGTTTCTTCGGTGCATATACGAAGTCTACCCGCTTGTCGGATACGTGTCACCCATGAGTGAGTTTGTCTCTATTAGACATTTGATCGTACGAAACTATATATCGGTATATGACACATATTACAGGCGAACAAAACCTAGAGCAATGGAGGCCTCCACGTCAACGCCCCCAAAATTTTGCGAAAAAACCCTTCGGCTTCCTTTAAATCATGGATAGGTCCCTGCGAGTTACGAAAAGGTCCTCCACGATTTTTTGTGAGGGGAAGGAAAACATTTTCGAATCGCAATTAAGTCCCTCGTTCGTTTCTTTACAGAAAAAACTCCCGTTAAATACAAATCGCGAACAAGCCCTTTTTAATTTTGTTAGGATAGCGGTCAAGTCCAAAAATATAACAAACAAGTCCTCGCTCCTTACATCCAGGTCCTTTCTCCATTTTTCTCGAAAAAAATATTTTCATCAGCAGAAATATGTTTCGGTCTCTATCTCTAGACTTTTTTTGTCCAACTCGATCTCTAATATTTTCCGAAACATGTATTATTACTCGGTGAACGCGTAGAGTGTTAGACTCAACAAAAGAAGGTTGACATCTCCAATAATTTTCAGAACATGTATTATTACCCAGTTAACACATAGATTGTTAAACTCCACAAAAGAAGGTTGATCAGATAATAATAGAGTGTTAACCAAATTCATCATAGACTTTTTCCCCAACTCGATCTCTAATATTTTTTGAAACATGTATTATTACTCATGGACGCATAGAGTGCTAGATTCGACAAACAAAAGTTAGCATCTCGAATAATTTTCGGAACATGTATTATTACCCGGTTAACACATAGTGTTAAACTCCACAAAAGAAGGTTGATCAGATAATAATAGAGTGTTAACCAAATTTGTCAAAAGAAATATGTGTACAACCCTATCTCTCTATTTTTTTGTAGCTCGATTCCTAATATTTTCTGTAATAAGAAATATGTGTAGAGTTGTATTTGTATGTTTTTTCTTGCAACTCGATTTATATTATTTTTCGAAACATGTATTATTTACCGGTGAAGGTATAGAGTGTTAAACTCATCAAAAGGAGATCAGCTATCCAAAATCTCCTGTGTATTTCTGTACTAGTCCCAGATTAGTAGCTAGTACACACAGTCAAACAGTGATGAATCATTGAAGAACAGAACAAAATTGTAACATAAATATAAAGTATCAACCACATGGCTATTTATTACATCACATGGTCACATAACCAGAGCTCACAGCAGCGGAAACATAAAGCAAAAAGGTAAAACCCAAGCGACTCCACAGGCGACGACTAGGAACACGCTTAGTTGTCCTAGCGACCTTCATCAAACTCCTCGGTATAGAATTCTTCTTCTTCATCTGCAACCTGGAAGTTTTCTGATGACAAAGTTGGTGTAGCATGTGAGTACAAAAGTACTCAGCAAGTCTGGGAAAGTATGCACGTGTAGGGCTTTCCAAGGAAGGCTTATTATGGTTCTTTTGCATAAATCTAAGTTTCATCAAACCATACATAATAATAATTTTTCCAAAGCACATTTTCACAATTATTTCAACAATTGAATTATTTAATATTATAGTGAAGGTTCTATCCACCATCACTAGTATAAAGGTTCTATCCGCCACATTTTAAAATGATTAAGGTAATCCATCTCATGACTCTATCTGTCATGATCAAAGCAGGTTCCATCTACCTGATTGGCTCAATCTGCCAACTATCTTCCGAGAGTTCTAACCACTCCCGAATCCCAAAACAAAACATTGTTTCTTTTTAAATCCAAAACCAAAGTCTACCAGTATGAAAGCATTCTTCGCTTTGCCCTTGACCGTAGGCACGGCTATTCGAATAGTTTTAACTCTGTAGAGGTGTACAGCTTTACCCACAAGACATGATATTCTCTTAGTGCCAAGTACTATTAAAAAACTTCCTTTGGTGTGTCGGCAGAGATATCATGACAAGGCCTTTACAATGTATACGCCTAACCCAACCCACCCGCTGAGGTTTCATCGCTGTTAAGGTTATATCTACCCAGTACAGAAGCCCCCTCTTGCGCCGTATGGGGAGTGCAACTTGCCTCTATCTGGCGCCCACATTCCACCAACTGGCGAGTCTAAGTTAGGTTTCTATAAATTATTCAGTCAGGTCGTACCCATTCTAGACATGTGGTTGTACGGTAATGCTCAGAATGAGAACAGTCATAAGTGTCGGTCTTTAATTGACTTGGGGTGGTACTTGCACAAACCAGGACCAGTGCTCTATCTGCACCCACCAGACAACCCATTCCGCCCAAGTCCAAATCATTTTCATTTTTATTTTTATTTTTCAAAAACAGTAGGAAATAATTTAGAATAATTCTCAAATCATAATTTAAATCATCATTTTGATATAATCCCACCCATGGGCCATTTTAATCAATTTGTGCACTAAGCATATCTACCGTTCTAATCAACAAATGTCACAATATGAATTAGGCATGACATAACAAAGGGTCTTAGGGTTACAAATAAACATGGATATCAATATTCAAGGAGATGACAACAATTCGGAATAACTAGTTATCTATATTTGTGTTAGAATAGTTACACATTGGTTGTGGAAGGGCAAATGACCTAACTTATAAGTGGGGGAGTCCCTCACCTCTTAAGCTAGCTTTTGGCGTTGAGAAGGCCCTTACAATCCTACAATTGGTATTAGAGCCCGGTTCTAACATCTTTGGCCCGATGGACACTAGGATGTGAAGGCCTGATGGACCGTGGCCCTGAGGGACCGTCGGTGTACGGTGAAGGGGCGGTGAACGGTTGAGAGATACCAATGTGTGAAGGGGGGATTGTTAGAATAGTCCCACATTGGTTGTGGAAGGGCAAAGGACCTAACTTATAAGTGGGGGAGTCCCTCACCTCTTAAGCTAGCTTTTGGGGTTGAGAAGGCCCTTACGATCCTACAATTTGACACACGATGATAAAGATAGCGATGCAATTTATAAAACGTTGTAAAACATTTGCAAACATAGGATCAAAATGTGTCAAAAAGACTTGCCTTCAGTAGCGGCGAATGTCTCGAAGTCTTGAAGTTCGGCGGCGGGATCGGCGGACCCGGCGGGATCTTCGGCTACGCGCGAAACGGTACAACAAATAAATACATAGAATAAAATAAAATCAAAAAATTATAAAAGTTATATTGGCAGGTAGATCTTGAATTTAGGAATTTGAACGGATTAATTTGGAGTTCGGATGGAAAAGTTATGAGCGTTCGAAGTTTGAAAAACATGGAAAATGACAGACGAGAGAATATTCCTCGGAATCTTTATTTTTGGCGGCATTTTTTTGGAGGGCTTGTCTCTGTGGAGGGTAGGACCCCTTTGTCATTGGCACCAAGCCTTCTTCCCCATGGAGCAAGAACAGGGGAACCAAGGGCTACATGGGCGCCGGCGAGGGGAGACCCGACGGGCGGCGGTGGGGTGGCACGGCGGTGCCGGAGGGAGGCGGCGGTGGCCCATGGCGGCGTGGGGAGACGGCGCCTGGGCGAGAGAGCGCGGCGCGGGGCAACGTGGGGGCGCGGCGGTGTAGCACAGGGAAGCCGGCGGCGGTCTCGGGCGGCGGGCGGTAAGGGACCGGCGGAGGAGGAGGCAGGCAACCGAGCTACAAGGACGGGCGGCGCGCGATGGGCAGAGGAGCCCGAACAGAGGCACGCCTAATTCCAAAATTTGCGAAAAAAAGATACAAGACTATACAAATTGAATAATGGATCAGCTAGAGGACATCTAGAGGGGCTTAGGACTGCAAGGAATTCAAAAATGGATTACCGAAACGATGAATTTGGTGACGAACGGCGGTTCGGCCGGCAAGTTTCCACTGCGAAATTCGAGATCAATTCCTGTCGAAAACCTGAAATTGATGGAGGGGTTGGGATCTTGACATTCATGCGCATACAAAGGTTCAGACGGAATCAAGATTGACTCACCGGAGCGAGAGATATGCCGGCGAGAACGAAGAATGGTGGTGGTCGCCGGTTTTCGTGATCTCCTGGACGATTGGTGAGGAGAGGCAAAGGAAGGATGAGTGCCCGTGAAAGAGGACTCCACCACGAAGGTTTAGGAAGTGGAAGCACGCGTTTTGGTGAAGAAACGGCCGATTTATGACCATAATGGCACGTTTCGGGTTTTGCTTAATTGATCAAATTCCGGCGAGATTTAGGGCAAACGGTGGTGGGGATTGGAAACTCCTTGCCGTTACCATTCCAACGGATCCGACCGAGAGTGATTTGAGGCATTTAGGAGGGAGTTATGAAGATTTGAATATGGATTGCCATGAATGGAGCTTTTACTGGAAGAACACAATTGTCCTGGCCTTCCCAAGCTTGATGACGAAGCTACAGTAGCGTCACGTGTAACCCCCTCATTGGTCCAAGGTAAGTGAGAAGAAACGCGCGAGTGATAAAATAGCAAACATGATCTAAAAATCCCAGAAAAATTGCTAAAAATAATAGGGAATATTTGAAACCCAATAAAATTAGTTTCACGGAATTTGGATGAAATTTGAAATTTAGAATATTTTAGGACGAATAAAGGGCTCTTAACAAAAGGCCGCGGGCGATAAAATACCAGAGTGTTTCCAAAAATCTCGGAAAAATTCCCAAAATGTTTTTGGAATATTTAGAACCTAATGCAATAGGTTTCGGGATTTTTGGAGCTTTTTCGAACTCGGGTGAAATTCTCGAGTACGGACTGGAATCTGGAAATTCGATTTTTTGAACGAAGGAGGATTGAACTCCAATTTCGAAAGGAGAAGGATGCCGGGTTAAATATAACACCGAGGAAAATCCAAATTTTGAATTTATTTAATTTAAATTAGGTTTTAGCAGAAGATCGAAATTGGGGATGTTACAACCATAGTGCCCGAGCACCAAATCTTAAATGCACGAATTCAAGTCGAAATTAGATATATTTTTTTAAAACTTTCAGTTTTAGGGTATATACCTATCTATAATAATTCAAATGAAACTCATACCTATGAAAAAAACAGTTTAGGTATGCGCTTAGTATATATATAAATCAGCAAAGCATGTGATCTAAATTTGTTTAATTCTTTGAATTCGAGTATATTTTTTGAAAGATATGGGTTTCATTTGAATTGTTATAGATGGGTATTGTCGGTGTTTCGTGCACCGGCAATACGAATTTATGGTCGGATGGGGTCGCGCGCTCCCTCTCCCCGAATGGTCGACTCAAGGAGTCAGAAGATGTATACTGGTTCGGGCCGAATGTCCCTACTCCAGTTCGTGCGGTGTGGATGTATTGATCTTTGGGAGATGGACAAGGGGTGTACAAGCGAGGCGGACGGTCGGCTGTCCGATCCCCTTGATGTTTTCGCTAGGGAGTCGAGGCTACCTAGAAGACTGCTTTCTCCCTTCCTTCCTTCCGCCCTTCTCGGGCCCTGCCCCTCCTTATATAGACGGAGGGGGCAGGTTACACGGGAGTTGGGAAAACTACGAGAAAAGGGGCCTGCACGTCTCGATGTCTGGTTCCTGTCTTGTCCGACCGACCCCTGCCCGTCCTGAGGCAGGGTTGGTGGCTCTGTAATGAGCAGTCTTGCGTAGTGCTGTCTGGGTGGCGTGTTGCGTGGTGCTCTTGTCAGCCTTGGTGGCTTTAATGGCGCTTGACTTTGCTTTGGCCTCGGGAGTGGGCGTACTCCTCTGCGGTGTGCCAGGCGACGGGACGGGGGCTTGACTTCTTCGGTGGCCCTTCTGACAGTCTCGGGAAGGAGCCGCCTACCCCGGTACGGATGCCAGGGGACGCTGCGCACAAGGCAGCCACCTGACACTGGCGTGGGCCCTGCTTAGCTCGTGGTGCAAAGGAGCTTGAGCTTCAATATTAGGTGGCGGCGACATGCCGACCGCCGAATCGAGTCCGCCGACCGCCTGAGTCGGCCCCGCATTGTGCTCGCTCCTCGCGCCCAAGTACCTTTCGGTGGTGCTGGGCCTTCGCCGTGATAGGTCACCCGCTCGTGCTTCCGGCCGATGGGGTACCCATGGCATGGGTACTCGCCAAGAGCCAGAGCCGGAGCGGGTCGGAGCCGCCGGGGGTTTAACTGGCGGTGGTAGCCGTCGGCCGAGGTCGGTGATGCTAGGTCGTCGTGGCTGCTGGGAGCCGTGCCGCCTTGAAAGAGCTCCGGTGCGAGCGCACCCTGGTGTAGCTCTGAGCCCCGAGCGGTCGAGAGCCGGTCGGGGTTTAGCCCGGCCATGGTAGTCGCCGACCGGAGGTCGGTGGCGTCTAGGTCGACGCGATCGCTGGGGAGCCGCGCCACTAGAAAGAGCCCTGCAAGGCATGAGCGCACCTGGTGTAGCCCCCGAGCCCCTGAGCGGGTCGAAGAGCCGGTCGGGGGTTACCCGATCGAAAAGTGGCGCGGACCACGAGGTCGGCGACGCTTTGGTCGGGTCGCCGCTTGTCGGTCATGCCCGCCAAAGAGCCCGGCAAGACGAGCGCACCGGTGGGTGTAGTTTCGAACCCCGAGCCGGTCGTGGAGCCGGTCGGGGTTTACCCGGCCGGTGCGGCCGCGACTCGAGGTCGGCGACGCTTTGGTCGGGGCCGCCGCTTGTCGGTCATGCCCGCCAAAGAGCCCTGAGCACGAGCGCACCTTGCGGGTGTAGTTCTGAGCCCCCGAGCCGGTCGTGGAGCCGGTCGGGGTTTACCTGGCCGAAAAGCTGGCCGCGACTCCCGAGGTCGGTGACGCTTTGGTCGGGCCGCGCGTGGGCCATGCCCGCCAAAGAGCCCGGCAAGACGAGCGCACCCGGTGGGTGTAGCTCGAGCCCCGAGCGGTCGGAGAGCCGGCTTGGGGTTTATCTTGGCCGACTCGCAGGCCACGGTCGTGGGTCCTCGAGTCGTGAGCGAACGCGTTTACCTTCGTCGGTTTGAACGCCGTGCTCGTGGCGAAGCTACTATCGGGTAATCCGAGTGGAACCTTGGCGATCCCCTTGAGGGTTCGTTTCCAAGCGGACGTAGCTCACGGCGTGGGCGTCAGACCAGCTGGGGGCGTTCCATAAAAACCTTTCCTTACTCGATCCCGTGTCGGACTGCCGGGTCGTCCGCCGACCCGGAGCGCGGCTGGCCGCTACTCATCGATGAGTTCCGCGGGAGAGTGTGAGGTATGGTCTCGGACGCGAGTCACAGTGATTGGGTCGTCCGCCGACCCATCTGGAGGCCCTCTGGGGCTCACCGCGACTTCGCCGCTTTTTTACGTCTTTGGGCGCTTGCGTTCCGGCCGGATTCGGCCTTCAGAATCTACGCCAAAGACGGTGCCGGCCTGGTGCGAGCCTATAGGCGGCTTGCCCTCCGAGGCCGGGCGGCTGGGCCGCTTGCATACCTTTCCAAGCATGGGGCGCCCGCCCATCGTGAATCGGCGCGAGGCCCGCGATGTCGCGGCGCGGGCGCGAGGCGGCCGCCCTGCTGAGCGATTAATGCACGCGATGGGATTTAAATGGATCGCGCACGTTATCGGGTGACGGGCGAGGCGAGCGGACGGCTGCGACCGCGTTGATTTGCGTGGAGGAGGCGTCGATTTCGGCGCGAGGCGCTGGCCTGTTTCGCCCGGGCGCCTATAAAGGAAGGAGTGGGTGGCGTGGTAGGCGCCAAGCCCTCTGTTCGCGGGCTCGCAAAAAGGAAAAAGGGAAGAAAGAACACGAGGGAAGAAGAGGAGCTTCTCGCCGCGCGTCGTTCCTCGCTTCTTCGGCGCATTTGGAGATGTCGCTGACCGCACTCGGCCGGCGGGTCGCTATCTCGGCCTGGAGAGGAAGGAGTTCCTTCCTCCGCGCCCGAGTCCGGCCGGGCAGTTCGGCCACGGGACCGAGGTTCCCGAACTTCGGGACGGCGAGATAGTCTCGGCGCCCTTCTACGAACGGGCTTGGACTTCCACTCCACCCGCTCGTCCGGGGTTGCTGCACTATTACGGGGAAGTTCATCATCGAACCCGAATGGAGTCCTCCATATTGCGGTCTTCATGACGCGTGTGAGGCCTTCACGGGGATTGAACCCCATTGGGGGCTCTGGCGCCACTTCTTCTTTGCGAGGTCGTCACCGGACACCACCGGCCTCCTCGGAGCTCTGATGATCCAACTGCGCAACCATCGCAAGCCGTTGTACGTCGATTTGAAGCTGCCGACGCCTAACCGGGGTGGCATAGCGAATGGTTCTACGTCCGAACATCGACAACGATGCTCGGCCTTCGGTGGGAATCTACCGACGCCGCATCCTTGTTGGACTGGGGTCTGAGGCGAAGGACCGGAAGAAGGTGGACGCGATCCTTGAAAAGCTTCGCGGACCTGAAGCGGCGGGGCCTGGCGAGGCAAGGTGGTCCTCAAAGACGTTCATGGAGAGCGCATCCAACCCCTCAAGGACCGGTTGCGTCCCATGTTTGAGTACATTGGGCCGACCGACTCGCAAGGTCGTCGGAGCGGAGCTCCTCCGTCGGAGATCCTCGCGCAGCGTGTCAGATCTCCATTGCGGGAGATACCGAGCCAGCGGGCGCGGTGCCCGCGCCATTCTCGGCGCAGAATCCGCAGAACCTGGTACGTCTGGCGGCTCCTGTTCGCTTTTGTTTTGTTCTGTTCCCTCGTCCCCTTATCCGAGCGTGTTCTCGCAGGGGCTCGGTGGACTGATCTCCCGTCCCTTGCTGCCGGGGGAAAAGGAGTTGAGGGCGGCCGCGCGCCTCGAAAAGGAGAAGCAGGACGCCGCCCTGCTAGCGAAAAAAGAGGCCACCAAGACGCAGAAGAGGAAAGAGCGCGCGGACCGGGTCGCGCGTGGCGAGGAGGTCTCGGAGGAGACCTCGGAGGAGACCTCGAGTGAGGGTGACGAGGAGTCGCTGCCGAGCGAGGGAGAAGAAGTTGCCGAAGGCGGTCGCGGCGCGACGCGGGTCCTGATCGCGGGCCGGCGATCGCTCCTCAAGAAACCGCGGGCGCAGGGGTTTATCTGCGAAGCGCAGGTTTATCTCGCGAAGCGCAGTCCTCGCCGCCTCCTCGCGGGGGTCCGGCAAAGAGGGCACGTCAGGTGCCGGTTGTTCGCTCCTCCCGGTAAGTGACTTACGTAATTCCTCCGGTGCTATCTTCGTATGTAATTCGACCGACCCAGGCGTTAGGGGCCACACCGGCTGGGAGGGCGCCGAGTCCTGCCGGCGGTGAGGAATCGCTTCTTCCGGCCCCTGTCGCGGGCGCGCGGTGGTCGTCGGGAAGCGGGATCGTCGGATCGCGCCTCGCAGTAGAGCCCGTTGGTGAGAAGACGCTGCCGGAGGGGGACGTATCTGGGCCGCTGCCGGATGCGACCATGCGGCGTAAGCTTCCGTCGGGCGTGCTTCGCCCGTTGCCGTCGACGATGAGACCGGCGGTCCTGCCGGCCTGCCTTCCCCGTGTTGCCGGCCGTAGAGGTCAGCGCGAGCCGTCGCCGGGGAAGCATTGGGGTTCTTGGCGTTAACGCCGGCGGACGAGATCTGCCGCCGCCGCCGGCCGCCGCCCGATTTCAGCGGTCCGAGTGTCGCTGGCGGCGCAGCCGGCTACAGTGCGTTCCGGCCGGCTGGGAAATCAAGGCGATCGCCGATCGCTGCTGACTTGGCCCGCGACCCGGCCGGGGTCCCGCGCTCGTTACGACGAGCGTAACGCCGCGATTGGGACGTTCTGGAGGAGGAGATGGGAAGGATCCACGCCGACCTTACTCTCGTTGTTGACGCCGCGTCCAAGGCGAGGAAGTCCATTGCTCAGAGTCCCGCCGGCGGATCGGTAAGTCTGACGGGGTTTTGTCTTTTGTGCATCTCTCGACCGGGAAATGGAGACTGACCGGGCGGGTATTCGCAGCGCTTGACATCCCGAGCGGTGGACAAGTTGATGTTCCTCCGGCACTTGCACAGCCGGGGGAGTGCCGTAGGGAAAGAGCTGCTCGACGCGCGGAGGGCGCTTGCCGCCGAGCAAGGACGGGCTGTCTCGGCGGGTCAGCGGCTGGGGGAGGTCACCGAAGCCTTGCGGGAGGCTCAGCGATGTGCGGAGTCGTTGGCCACCGAGGGAGAGAGGGCCAGGTCGTCCCTGGCGGATGCGGAAGCGGCCAAGGCCTCTGCGGTCCTTGCAGAAGGATCCGCTCGGGCGGAGGCCGCCCTCTATCGGGAGGAATGCGAGTCGGCCCGCAAGGAGGCCGACCAGCTTCGCGCCGAGCGGGATCTCGCTCGGGGGGAGCTCGTGACGATGAAGGAGCTTGCCGACCGTGCTACGGCCGACCGGGAAGCGCGTGCCAAGGTCGAGGAGGAACTTCGCGCCAAGGAGGCTTCCGTGGCCGGTGAGTAGTTCGTTCTTCCGGGAGTCGCCACGGCAAGCGTCCCCTGACGTCGTTGGCCCCTGGCGATCTGCGAAAAAGCCTTAGCGACGTGCTGGAGTCGCGAAGGGTGGCGGTGGAGGCACGAGACGCGGCGGTCGAGTCACGCGACTCGGCCCTTTTGAACAAGCGGCTGGCGGAGAGGGATGCGGCCGATACGACGGCCCAGCTGACGGTCCTCCATGTGGGCGTCCAGGCCGCCTGTGACCGGCTGTTCGGGCTTACTCCGGGCCCCAGCGCCATCCCTGCCATGCTTGGATGGATCCCTGAGCGCGTCGAGGCGTCGGTGCGGGAAGCGGCGGTGCTTGGCGCTTCCTCGGCCCTGGTCAACACCGTCTCTTATTACGACGGCGTCGACCTTGAGGCGGTCGGGAGCGGCGTCGCTGCTGACCGAAGCGACGAAGAGGTCGACGCGTTCATGGCCCGGGTCGATCCGTGCGCCCAAGAGATTGCCGGCCGAATCTCGCCGCGCGAAATCCTCCGTCGGAAGGGGGAGGAAGATTAGTTTTCCTTCTTCTCTCTTTTTTTTGTACAGAACATGTAATGAACATGACTGCCAAAGTCGAGCTCAACGCCGGGCTGTTTTAAGTTACTCTGCCCGTCTACCCCGTGTTTCTTTTATGAATTTGGGCAATTTTTCAACCGTAGCTACGGGGGCCCACAGGGGTGCCCTGAGAGCGTAGGCGTTGCACCAGGTTCATGCGAAGAGGACACGGGGCAGGGCGAGCTGCCTCGAGCGATTGCTTGGTGAAGGAGGTGTCGGGGTCGGACTACCTCCTTCGCGAAGCTTGGCGGGTTGAAATCTAACCTAAGTGGGGGTGCTCCGACCGCTCATAGTGTTTCTTGCTCGGAGGGCTTGTTTCTCCGCATGAGTGCCACTGAGCCGTGGCAGCGGGGCGAGGCCGTAGCACTTTGAGCCGAGGGAAGTAGCCGCGAGGTAGATAGCTCGGTCGGTCGGAGCGGCTTAGGTTAGCGACCAGCGCTTTTAAATGATGGTCGGGTTGGGCGGAAGTATAAGTTGTAGCATTCGCCGATCTATATCGAAAGGCTCCGTCCGACCGCCGCTCGGCCCTTCGCTCAGGTAGCCTCCTTTTTGCGCAAAGTGCTACTTCGGAACCGTAGCCGCGGGGGCGTGGGCCGTAGCATTTTGGTTTTGAGGAGGTTACTTTAAGAGGGGAGCTCGGTCGGAGTGGTAACCGGTTATCGATTTAGGTCGCCGACCCCTGAGGTCATGCAGCCCCCGAGTGGTGCGTGGGGACTGAGGGTGCAGTCGCCACGCGCCGCTTGAGCTCGTGGCGGGTGTGCGATTTTTTTCGAAAAGGAACTTTATGCTTTCGGGGATAAGGGTGGATTAACTCGCCTTGAGGATCGCGCCGCCTTCGGAACTCGTGTCGGGCGCTTCGTCTTCCGCTCCGTTATGCGACTCTACTGCTTCGCCGTCTTCGCGCCTCCCACCTTTGCTTGCCTATAAAAGAGGCGCCGGTGCGCCATTCCCGTGTGCCATGGCGGACCACAACGCTTCGGCTTCACGAGGAGGTAGCCGCCATCAGGCCTGGTTGCGGGAGGTGGCGGATGCGAGGTCGCGGTATTCGTGAGGACGTCGGCGGTCGGCGTCCTCGTCGTCGGCGATCCTCGGCTTCGAGAAGCGAGGGTGCCATTATTGCGGGCGGAGGTAGAGGCACGCCGCGAGGATCTCGGCTGGCCGGGCGCGCACCAAGATCGCAATGGGCGGTTCGCTCTTGGTTGGGGCGATGTTCCTCCATAGATAAATAAAGTGCTCGGGTTTCTCTTTTCGTCTCTTTTCGCTCCTTCTTCTCTTTTTGTGTTGAGATCTAGCCCTCGTTCTTTCGCACGTGATCAAAGGAGGACAGCTTCGGGACCTCTGCTTTCGGGGCGGAGGTCGTAGTGCTCCAGATCAGCAAAACGAGAGAGGTTCGAGAGAGAGAAAAAACCACTTGGTCGGTCGTCCGACTGCTGCAGCTTTCTTTGCTCGAGTGTTTTTCGCATGGTACAAAAAGAGGAGAGAGGCCGACTATGGATAGAACCTTCTCAGCTTCTCTATGTTCCAGGCGTTTGTCACGAGATTCCCTTCGGTGTCCTTGAGGCGGAAAGTGCCGGGTCGGAGGACTTCCGCGATGGTGAAAGGGCCCTCCCAGGGCGGGGAGAGCTTGTGCCTGTCCTTCGCGGATTGGACTTGGCGCAGCACTAAATCGCCGACTTCGAACGAGCGGCCGCGGACCCGTCGGCTGTGGTAGCGGCGAAGCGCCTGCTGGTATTTTGCCGACCGTAAGACCGCGACGTCTCGAGCTTCGTCGAGTCGGTCGAGGTCATCTTGCTGTTCCTCGATTGCCCGTGCGGCGTCGTAGTTCTGCACCCTTGGCGCACCGTACTCAAGGTCGGTCGGGAGGACAGCCTCCGCTCCGAACACCAAGAAAAAAGGTGTGAACCCGGTCGACCGGGTTGGTGTGGTTCGCAGACTCCAAAGGACGGGTGGTAGCTCGGCGGCCCACCGTCCCGCGAATTTCTTCAGTCGGCTGAAGATTCGCGGCTTGAGTCCTTGGAGGATCATGCCGTTGGCTCGCTCGGCCTGTCCGTTGGCTCGGGGGTGTGCCACTGCCGCCCAGTCGACTCGGATATTGAAGTTGTCGCAGAACTCGAGGAACTCCTTTCCCGTGAACTGCGTCCCGTTGTCGGTGATGATGGAGTTGGGCACCCCGAACCGGTAGACGATATCGCGGAAGAAACTCGCTGCCTGCGCCGATGTGATCTTTGCCAATGGCTTTGCTTCGATCCACTTCGTGAACTTGTCTACGGCGACAAGCAAGTGAGTGAATCCCCCGGGCGCCTTTCTGAAGGGTCCGACCAGGTCGAGCCCCCAAACCGCGAAGGGCCATGTGATGGGGATCGTCTGCAGGGCTTGCGCAGGAAGATGCGTCTGCCTGGCGAAGAATTGGCATCCTTGGCAGGTGCGGACGATTTGGGTCGCATCTGCTACGGCGGTCGGCCAGTAGAAACCTTGTCGGAAGGCCTTTCCTACCAGGGACCGCGGCGCGGCATGGTGCCCGCACACCCCGTCGTGGATGTCCTGCAGAAGGTGCTTCCCTTGGTTGGTCGGAACGCGCCACGAAGGATTCCGGACGGGCTCCTCTTGTAGAGGGCGCCGATCGAGGATGAAAGACTTAGCCCGCGGCGAAGCGGCGCCGCGCCTCGGTGGTATCGGCGGGGAGCGACCCGTTTGTCAATCGATCGACAAATGGTCGCCTCCAGTCGGTTTCGATGCTCGGGGCGCCCAAGTCCGACCAGCAGTGGGCATCGGCCAGAAGATCGATGGGGCCGCCGCCTTTGAAGTCGGCGGCGCCCTCGGCCTTCGGGTCCAACCGGATTGAAGGGTCAGCCGAGGTCGGAGACGAAGATTCGAGGGGAACCGGCCCCTTCCCGGAGGCGAGGTTGGCGAGGGAGTCGGCTTCACCGTTATAGCGTCGGTAGCTATGATGGAGCTCAAAACCCTTGAACTTCTCCTCGAGCTTGCGGACCTCCAGGCAGTAGGCGGCCATCCGAGCGTCACGGGGCTCGGTGGCTTTCATCACTTGGTCGACGACCAGCTTGGAGTCGCCGTGAACGTAGAGCCGTCGTGCGCCCAGGTCGGCGGCGATCCGAAGGCCATTGACGAGGGCCGTGCTCGGCGACATTGTTGGTGGCGTCGAAAAGTAGTCGTATGGCATACCGGAGCTTGTTGCCGAGTGGGGAGATGATGACGACCCCCGCGCCGGCTCCGTTCTTGGTGTAAGACCCGTCGAAGTACATTGTCCAGTACTCCGGGTCCTCGACCGCCGCAGGGACTTGCGCCTCGGTCCACTCGGCGACAAAGTCCGCCAAGACCTGGGACTTGATCGCCGTCCTGGGGACGTACGATATGTCGAGGCCGTTGAGCTCGAGAGCCCATTTGGCGATCCTTCCGGTAGCGTCGCGGTTGTGGACGACTTCTCCGAGCGGTGAGGAGGTTACCACGGAGATGGGGTGTCGATCGAAGTAATGGGCAAGCTTCCTCTTGGTGATGAGCACCGAGTACAAGAACCAGATATCGAGGATATCGGACCTTTGTTTGGAGAGCACCTCGCCGACGGCGAAGTAGACCGCCTTCGCACCTTGAGAACGCGGCCTTCTTCCGCTCGCTCCACAACAAGTGCCGCGCTGACGACCTGAGTCGTGGCGGCGATGTAGAGGAGCAAAGGCTCCTGTGGCTCCGGGGCGACCAGGACCGGAGGTGAGGTCAGAAAGGCCTTTAGTCGACTAAAGGCTTCCTGAGCTTCGTTGGTCCAGGAAAAATGATCGGACTTCTTCATCAGCTTGTAGAGTGGCATCCCGCGTCACGAGGCGGATACGAAGCGACTTAGTGCCGCGAGGCATCCCATCAGCCTTTGAACTCCCTTCAGATCGTTGATTGGCCCCATCCTTGCGATAGCGGAGATCTTATCTCGGTTGGCTTCGATGCCGCTGGAGACGATGAATCCCAAAGAACTTGCCCTTGGGGACCCGAAGACGCATTTCTCGGGTTGAACTTTATGCGAAACCGTCGGAGGTTCGCGAAAGTCTCTTCTAGGTCGGCGATGAGGTCATCGGCCTTCCTGGTTTTGACAACGATGTCGTCGACGTAGGCCTCGATGTTACGGCCAATTTGGTCTGAAAAACATGCCTGCATACACCGCTGGTACGTGGCGCCTGCGTTTTTCAGACCAAAAGGCATCGTGACGTAACAAGACGAGCCAGACGGGTGATGAAGGAGGTCGCGAGCTGATCGGACTCCTTCATCGCAATCCGTGATAGCCCGAGTAGGCATCCAAAAGAAAGGGACTCGCACCGGCGGTGGAGTCCACGACTGTCGATGCGAGGTAATGGGAATGGATCTTTCGGACAGGCCTTGTTGAGGCTCGTGTAGTCAACACACATTCTCCATTGCCCCGACTTTTTCTTTACAAGGACGGGATTGGCGAGCCACTCGGGGTGACGCACCTCCCTTAAAAAACCGGCGGCCAAAAGTTTGGCGATCTCTTCCCCAATGGCCCGTCGCTTCTCTTCGTCGAAACGGCGCAGGCGCTGGGCGATCGGTCTGGATCCCGGTCGAATGTTCAGGGAGTGCTCGGCGACCTCCTTCGGGACTCCTGGCATGTCCGAGGGTCTCCAAGCGAAGACGTCTCGGTTTGCTTGGAGGAAGTCGACGAGCGCGCCTTCCTATTTGGTGGTGAGGGCGGCCCCGATCCGCACGGTCTTGGCGGGATCTTCGGGATCAACCGCGACCTCCTTCGTGTCCTCCGCGGACTTGAAAGAGCTAGGCCCCGACTTGCTGGAGTCGGGGGCGGATCCGGGGGCCTTCTCCTGGAGCTGGGCGAGCTCGGCGGAAGCGACGACTGCTGAGGCCAGCTCGCAGCTGCTTCGCTCGCAGTTGTAGGCGAGCTGGAAAGATGTGGCCACGGTGATGACACCTTGCGGCCCTGGCATCTTCAGCTTGAGGTAGGTGTAATTGGGGACCGCCATGAACTTCGCGTAGCATGGTCGTCCCAGAATGGCGTGGTAGGAGCCGGGGAAGTCCACAACCTCGAAAGTGAGGCTCTCGGTGCGGAAGTTGTCCGGGCTCCCAAAGGTGACGGGCAGGCCGACCTGCCCGAGGGGGTGGGCCTGTTGGCCTGGTACGACGCCGTGAAAGGGCGCCTTGCTCGGCCGGAGGGCGGAGCGAGGGACCCCTAGGGCATCCAGGGTCTCAACATACATGATGTTGAGACTGCTGCCGCCGTCCATGAGCACCTTGGTCAGGTGCTTCGTCCCCACGATGGGGTCGACGACGAGCGGTAGCGCCCCGGTGCGGGATGTGGTCGGGTGGTCGGTCCTGGTCGAAGGCGATCGGGCATTCCGACCACCTCAGGTAGGTGGGTACGGCGGGGGTAGCCGTGTGGACCTCTCGGTGGGCGAAGTTTCAACTGCCGCTTGTCGGCGTAGCACTCGCCCCTCCGAAGATCATGAGGCACCCGTCGAGTTGTGGGAACTCGCCGACCGGCTCATCGCTTTGCCCACTGCCGGACGCCGGGTCGCGCTTCTTCCCCTTACCCCGCGATGTCGTGGGGTTTCCGGAGAGAAACCGCTTCAGGACTTCGCAGTCCCGATACTTGTGTTTGACGGGATAGTCGTGGTTCGGGCACGGACTATCCATCAATTTCTCGAATCGGTCGGGCGCCTGCCGAGCCTGCTGTTTAGCAGGTCGGTCGGCAGCGGCGACCATTCGGCCTTCGCGGCCCTGCTTCCCCTTCCTTTTGTCGAGGCGGTGGGGCGCCGGCCCGAGGCTGGTTGTCTTGTGGGCCGCCTTCCTTTCGAAGATGGCCCCCACGGCCTCGCCGGAGGCGTGGTTGGTGGCGATGTCAAGGAGCTCCTTGGTGGTCCGGCTTTGCGCAGCCCAACTTGTGGACCAGGGCCTCGTGACGTGGTGCCGTAGATGAAACGCCGACGACGCGTCGGCGTCGCGGATGTCGGGAGCTCATTGTATCTGCTGGGAGAAGCGGCGGATGTAGTCCGGAGGGTCTCCCGGCCGCTTGCAGCTCTTCAGTCCCAGGAGTTGCTGAGGCGTTTGTATGTGCCCTGGAAATTTCCGACGAAAAGGTTCGTCAGTCGGCCCAGTGCCGATGGTATCTGGCGCAGTACTCGAGCCATGCTCGAGCCGAGTCCGCAAGATAGATGGGGAGGCATCGATAACGAAGGAGTCGTCTGTCGCTCCCCAGCTCGACAAAGTAGCCGATAATCTTCTAACCAGACATCGGGTTGGTAGCCCCGTGTACTTGGCTATGTTGGTCGAGCCCGAATCGACCGGGAAGTCGGCGTTGCGGATGCGGCGGGTGAACGCTGCGCCCAGGACCGTCGAATCCTGGGTCGGGATGGTTGCGTCGCCCGCTATCGGCGACTTGCGAGGGTGCTGCTGCGTCGGTAGCTCTCCTCCGCGCCTCGAGGGTGGTGCGGAGATCATACTTGTCCCCCAGGCGATGGCGCACCGGGGTGTATGATGCCTGGGGGAGTTCGTGGGGCGGGGCCGTCTTGGCTGGGCTCCGTCGACCTGTGAGGGGAGTGGCCCAGTGGCCCGGTGGCGCCCGTCACGAGCTAGAACCTTGGGCGTCTGAACGACAAGACGCTCTACGATCCGGAGGTTACGATAGGTGGCCTTGGCCAGGCTCCGTTGGCTCAGGCGACCCTGAGCAGCATTGCCGCCGCGGCAATGTTACGGTTGGCGTGAGGGAAGAACGGAAGGTCGCTTCGCTTCCAATTGCCGATGCACTCGACATGGCGCCACGGCGGAGGGTGGTGGGCTAGGCCGACGGCGCTCGATTCGCCTGGAGCTTATCGAGCTCGGCCTTCGAGCTTCTAACTCCTCGCGCTGGAGGTCAGGAAGCGTTGTAGGTGCTGTGGCGTCGTCTTCCGCCGGATTCCTCCCGCCGCGCCTCGTCGCGGGAGGAGGGTCCCGATGGTAACGGGTGGAGGATGGCTCCGCGGCACCCGCCATATTGCACTCATGGGTGTAGGCCCTTCGAGGGGCACACTCCTTGTCGAGCTAGAGCCATGGTCGGAGGAGTCCGCCAAAGAAGTCGTGGAGGGAAGCCGCGCCAGAATCGCCATGGCCACGAGTTGGGAGCTCGTGGAGGGTGGAGTCGCCGCCGCCGATCCGTAGGCAACGCCGCCGGGTAGTGCCGGCGCGACGGCCCGCCGCGGCTCGTCGGGGCCTCGAGGCCGAGGTTGCCGAGGATGTCGGCAATCGGATCCAGCTTGCGGAGGGCGTCCGGTCCGGACGGCGGCGGACGAGGACAAGCTCTCGCCGTAGTGACGATGAAATCGAGGGCGCCGAAGCGGATCCACTCGACATCGGCGAATCGTAGTGGGAGGAAGCCATCAGGAGGAGAATGGGAACCCGAAGATGAGGATGTCGGTGAAGACGCGAGAGCCCCTACCGGCGCGCCAATCGCCGGTGTTTCGTGCACCGCAATACGAATTTATGGTTGGATGGGTCGCGCTCCCTCTCTCGAATGGTCGACTCAAGGAGTCGAGAAGATGTATACTGGTTCGGGCCGAATGTCCCTACTCCAATTCGTGCGGTGTGGATGTATTGATCTTTGGGAGATGGACAAGGGGTGTACAAGCGAGGCGGACGGTCGGCTGTCCGATCCCCTTGATGTTTTCGCTAGGGAGTCGAGGCTACCTAGAAGACTGCTTTCTCCCTTCCTTCCTTCCGCCCTTCTCGGGCCCTGCCCCTCCTTATATAGACGGAGGGGGCAGGTTACACGGGAGTTGGGAAAACTACGAGAAAAGGGGCCTGCACGTCTCGATGTCTGGTTCTTGTCTTGTCCGACCGACCCCTGCCCGTCCCGAGGCAGGGTTGGTGGCTCTGTAATGAGCAGTCTTGCGTAGTGCTGTCTGGGTGGCGTGTTGCGTGGTGCTCTTGTCAGCCTTGGTGGCTTTAATGGCGCTTGACTTTGCTTTGGCCTCGGGAGTGGGCGTACTCCTCTGCGGTGTGCCAGGCGACGGGACGGGGGCTTGACTTCTTCGGTGGCCCTTCTGACAGTCTCGGGAAGGAGCCGCCTACCCCGGTACGGATGCCAGGGGACGCTGCGCACAAGGCAGCCACCTGACACTGGCGTGGGCCCTGCTAGCTCGTGTGCAGGCGGAGCTTGAGCTTCAATATTAGGTGGCCGGCACATGCCGACCGCCCGGAACCGGAGTCCGCCGACCGTCCGGGGTCGGCCCCGCACAGGTCGGGGCTCGTTCCCCGCGGCCCAAGTACCTTTCGGTGGTGCTGGGCCTTCGCCGTGATAGGTCAGCCCGTTCGTGCTTCCGGGCTGATGGGGGTACCCATGGCATGGGTACTCGTCAGGTATATACCTTGGAACTAAAAGTTTCAAAAAAATAATAATCCAAATTTGACTTTAATTCGTGCGTTTAAAATCATGGTACCTACACACCATGGTGCCTTATTACGGCGTCCTATATATATGAAATCTATTTTGTACTCCATGTGTATGTACTCTTTAGCCTTATTTAATTAAAAACAACTTTCTAATCAGGTTGTGCACTTCATTTATATATATCACTTACCTTTGCGAAGCGTCGGCGTCCGTTGCGAGCTACCGGTTTTACTTCCCGAAACCGTGGTCTAGACTCTCTACTCTCTAGCAGGATCCCCTCTCGATCTCCAGACAGCGCCAGACGCCTCAAACGGAGCCAAAATTGCCAAAGACACGGAGGCTTCGGCGTGCAGCACCGCACCACCACCACGCCACCCGCGGTTCGGCCCGAGCGGACGGCAGATTTGGCGAATTGCGTCGTAGTTTTCGCCGTACGCGCGCGCGGGGCCTTTAAGTCGTCGGTCGCCGGGCTAGCCGGCTCCTCCCAGGCCAGGCTACGGGCGAAAAAGTCTCGGTAGCCGCAGCTTTACCCGCTGGCACTGACGAGCTCCGGGGTGCTTCACGTACCACCAAGATCCTGGCCGCGACTGTTGGCCCTAGATCCCCGCGACCAAGTGGGTCGGTCGATTTGACCGCGGCAGCTTTAACACCGTTCAAAAAGCGGCGAGAATCGTTCGTCACACAGTGACCCAGCCTTTTCAACAACCGCCCCTCGCGTTCCTAGCCTAGATCGATGTTGTTATGTTGTGTGGCACGGGGTGCCTAGTTAGAAACCTACTTGGCTAGCACATGCCTGAGAGAATCATAATATCTGGGCTATGTTGGTGCTTACGCTGTTGTCGCCAAGTACTCCAGCAGCTTTACTTCAGTCTCCAAATCTCTTCATGAACAGATCCCACGTGCTCCAGTGGTTTCCCTTCGCGGTTCCTTTCGGACGGAATTTGGAGAGAGAATCTGGATAGAAAGGGATTCTCTCTCCAATCCCTTCACAAATTTCCTTAAGACCATCTCCAACCCATTCCCGTCCCCTCCTTCATTCCCTTCGCGAAGGGATTCCCATTCCCTTCAGCGCTCCAACAGATTCCCTTCAGCATTCCCTTCAGCCTGGGATTCTCTCTCCTATTCCCTCCAGGAAGGGATTCTCTCTCCTTTCCCTATACAATTCCCTTTAAAGGGAATCTGTTGGAGATGAGTGGAAATAAAGGGAATAGAAATGGGGAAGGGAACAGGGAAGAGAATGAAATGAAGGGAATATGGTTGGAGATGGTCTAAGGGGATGTTGTTGGAGATGGTAGGAAATAAAAGGAATGAATATGGGGAAGAGAATAGGGAAGGGAATGGAATGAAGGGAAATTACTGGAGATAGTAGGATCCTTGCGTGGCTTTTATAAGGAATTTTCACTGAAAGTTGGTTTATTTCCAGCGTGTATTTAGGCATGCCTGGAATGCACTATGCAGGAATTTAGATACTACATTTGGAAGCACGCGCTCTCGTGAGCGCATATACTTTGAAGAAATTTGGAACGAAATAAACCATAAGATTTCTCATTATTGATATTAAATGTGCTTTCGTAAAGATTTCAAATCGATGTGACTAGACACCCGGAATGTGAAGGGCGCGTGCACACAATTGGTTGCTCCAGTTTCTCCATTTACCCACCGATGTTTTACTTTGTTCAGGTGGGTTCAAGACAACATCTTAAAAAGAAGTAAAAAGATCACACCTTTAGAAAAATCTTTTTTTTTTAAAAAAAAAAACTTTACAGCTTTGGAACAATATCTAATTAGAAAGAGAAATTCAGTAAAAGGTAAATTACCAAGATCTGAGCGTGCCATGGGAAAAGTCAAAAAAAAGAACAATCTACTGATCGCATATATATTGCGATAGCAAGAGCTTTATTTTTTATAATTGAAATATAATTGTATTTTTTATACAACTCTAATATCTATATATAATTAATCTACAATATTATAATATGGTCACACTAAAATAAGCTCCTTTCTCTCTATTAATGTGAGAATTTCTAATATTTTTTTAGAATCATTGTGAGATTTTCTTTCTCTCGAAACGAAGGAGATGTATTGTATCTTATCAGTTGTTTTTATTTATATAGACCCGGGGCTGATATAACCTAGTGTACAATTGACTACTTAACTCGATGACACCTACTTAGCACACAAATGAGCCGTGGAATTTGCATACACCCCGACTGTAGAAATCTTTTAAGTGATCAAACAACCTCCTCCCCCCCCCCCCCAAGCTGTATCTCATATATAATATTACTTGCTCATTTTGCATGGTTATGACTTTAACAAATCTGCATTTTATTTAGGAATTAGGATGTGTATTTGTTGACGTCAAAAATTTGAAGTAGGGTTTCTGTCTTCAAATACAACAGTCGAATACCTGGTTCTAGCGTGCCAATCGGTAAGGTAGAAAAATAGTAAACTCTATTAAGGCCTATATCACACGGAGATCGGCTTGACGCCAATCGGCAAAGAACCGAATAGAGGACAAATAGGCTAGCCGATCAAGGCTAACCTAAGGGTAAAGGCAGATTGGTTTTGAGAGGCGATGCGCAACAAAATAAAGCAAATTGAACCTGCGGTAAAATCAACGAGATCAACAATCGGCGATGCGCAACTTTATTGATCTAATCGATTTACAGAGGAAAGCTTGTTATACGAAAGAAAAACTGTAAGTATGATTGTGGTTGTGTTGTGATGCCATCCCCTCTGATCTAAGCACACCTTTATGCACCTCGGCCGATTCGAGTCCTCCTTTGATACGGCAACAAGAGTCTGTGTCGGCCACGGTTTCCTAAACGGCCTTCAATTTCCAAATTTCATCTATCGTGCGCTTATCCAAACTCTCTTTTATCTTATTTGGCCGATATTTTCATATATGCCAAATTCTGGTGCAAACAGTATTTGATTAAAAAGATAATGGCTAAGTAACACTCCAGTGTTTTTTTGGTTTGTGAGCACTCAACTTGGGGGGCTATAAAGAGGAGGGTGGTAGGGAGAGATGGCAAATTGATTGGATCAATGGATCTAGATCCAAAGGCTTCAAATTTGAATGCTCACAAACTAAAAAAACACTCAGGTGCTCCCTAGACACCCCGATTAAAAAAATGTAAATTTTAGAACCTTTCATATATTTTTCTTGCTGCTGACAATATCACATATTGAACTAGCCTCTTTTTTTCACTGTTGGCAAGTTGCATATATAGTGACGTTGACAGATAATGACGGGTCAGTGCGAAATTATGTTCCGAAGACTCGCCACACAACACAAGTCGTGGATCCAGATCGAAGGTCCCACGGCACAAGACGAGCATGCCCTTGCTCCAATAATTGAAATGCGCGCACATATGTTAGCAGTACAACATACTGACAAATCTTCTGTAGAACAAGACTTCATCCATATATCATCAATGCGTACGTACTACTAATAAAGTTCCACTCATTTCACTACACGTGAAAATTTTCTCAAAAACATCGCATCATGCATTATGCATATATCACTACTATAAAAAATATATATATTAGACGTCATATCATAGACGATTGTTCAAAACCGTCTGTGAAGAGGACTATCACTGATAGTTCTACAATGAAGCCATCAATGATATCATCACAGATAGTACTCTTCATAAACCATCAGTGATATACAACAATATCACTGACAGTATAAAACCGTCAATGGTAACTCTTGTAGCTATCACAGACATTTATAACTAATAACCGTTTAGAACCGTCAGTGATATGAAGATATCACTATATAAGCACACCGATAGTGCTTCATTGCGTTAACCTTGGCTGCTCCTAGCTGGTTTCACCTCTCCAAATCTTAGCCCCCCGGCATCCTCCTTCTGGATGAACTCCACCCCCCCCCCCCCCACATCTCCTTAGCTACCTCCCCGACGACCTCCTCCTCGGCTCCCCCGCAGATGACGACTACACCCAGGAGGAAGAGGACGACGTGGTCTCAGCGGCCCGAGGATCATCACAAAGAGGGGACGGCGAGGAGGTGTTAGAGGTGTGCATCCTGCTGTCACAGGCAGTGGCCACGGCCGTGGCTCTCGCGTGCGTGTCGAGGAAGATGGCCATGTACGGCCTCCACAAGTTCCTCTTTGTCAACTTGGAGCTCGGCATGTGGATCTGTTTCCAGAAGGAGTACATCATCAAGATCCAGGTGATGTGTCTTCAGCGGATTTCTTGTAATTTTTCTTCAAATGTGAAATTTTAGAAAAGCAATTGGTTCCGATTGACATCGAATAGTTGCTAAATATGGTTGCTTTAGTCCGCACAATTTCTCGGTTAGTTATTACTACTACATGACTAGACACAATTACATGCCATTTTTGTCCTAATTAAGTGCAGCATGTGCAATTGGAGAAAAATTAGTGAATTCAGGTGGGCATCTTATTGCTTTGCATTGCGCTAGTAAGGAGGATACATGGAGAATTTTGAGGCTATGTTTGTAAGTTTGTGCTTACATTTAGGATTGTGTAGATCTTCTTTGAAAAAAATCGGTGGTGCCCTGGATTGATGGGTTTGTCCTAACTGAGAATATAAAGTAAAGTTATATTTGTGCGCAAGGCCATTCAAATTATACACCTTATGCTTCTTGGGGTGGATTATATCTTTTTGTGTTTGTATGTTTTCTTGGTGCTGGAAAAGTGTTTTGGAAAATTCATATTTATATGAATGGAGGGTTCATAAGTTTGTCGGTATCACAATGTGTATCGTAGGATTTTACGACTCTAATGTTGTATCGTAGGATCTAGCAACTATCTCCTCTAATCCTACTCCAATTCTTCAGCACACTACTATTGTATGTTGCCATTGAATGCCAATCCTCACCTGCATGTTGACCGTAGTGTCCACTAGGTTAATGAAAAGAGAACGATAAGTATGTGGAAGGGGCATTCTAATAACAACTGCAAATTTCAAAACTTAATTGGAACATCAACGCATTCTCCCTATTTAAGATCTCTCAGAAACTGTGGAAATTTCATATCATACACCAGTTGGCAATTTCATATCAACCAACAATATATTGCTACATTCACAATGGTCTTGCTAAATTTTTCCTATCCTCCTCAGCAGAACTTCCATCGTTAGTATATGTTGTTCAAAATTTTTATCTTCTTAGATATTTCTGCAATGATATTTATAAATCACTCGAGGCATCTATGATATTTAGATATGCAATTACAAAATCTATAATTGGTTATGGCTTGTAAATATCATTGAAAAAAATATCTAAGCAGAAGAAAATTCCGAACAACAGATACTAATAATGGAAGTTGTGTTGAGGGTGCAGGGAAAAAGGGGGATTATGGACGGTTTTAAATAAAAACCATCTTTGATGTTATAGTATCACAGACGGTTTTATCTAGAAATCGTCTTTTAGTTGAATGAGAGACCATTACAGACAACTATATTACGATCCATTGTATAGACAGTCTGTTAATTGAATAAGAGACCATTACAGACAACTATATAGACGATCCATTATATGAATTATTTTTAGTGCTGTCTGTAGATAATATAATACTATATTATAGACAACTGCTATCTATACCACTGTACATGCCCTACAGTAGCTGTCAGCACTCAACAGCTGGCACAAGCCGCAAATTCCGCAAAATGCCTCCGCGGTCCGCACTAGCTATCGACGGCATATATAGGGCGCGCATACATGTTGACGTTATAATTCGCCGCAAATTAAATCGAATTCGATTAAGTAATTTCCATGTCTAGGTTACGTCAGCGCATAAAAAATCTGGCACTATCCAAAGTTCCAAACACTGGCGCATAAAGAGAGAGAGAGAGAGAGAGAGAGAGAGAGAGAGAGAGAGAGATCATCGATGGCGTCACGCTCGTGTCTAGCTTGCAGATGATGGGCTAGCTTAACCAACTAGAGCCACATAAACTAATCGCCACATGGCTGAAACAACACAAACAGATTAACTAGTTGTATACAATCTATATACTACTACATGCAGCTATCGTATACATGTAGGGATTATATAGATTAAAATACAGAAAAGCGCTTAGAGTTGATGATTAGCGGCCTAGCGGGTAGAAAAACTAGCACCACTCGGTTTAAGTTTATAGGATTTTTTTTTAATAATTTGATCTATACATATGTGATGTATTTTATGTTCAAATATAAAAATTAGTGTGGTGTTCTTTTTATACCCCTAATAAATATTCAGGTTTACTTAATATTTTTACATGCATGTATTGAATATAGTGTTTATATATAATTAACAATTATAAATAGTCTAATCATTTTCAATATCTTTTTTTTGCTAGACGCAATAACTTGACTGAGGGAGAAGTAGTGAAGTGATCACTTTTCTAGCCATTTTCTCTTCTTCTTTTTTTGCACAAATGGCTATCTTCTTAAAGATATTTCAAATCTAGCCCCCTACCCCACCGCGGTAGGCGCGTCCGGCAACACCTGTCATCACTGCGCTAGAGGAGTGGGCGTCGCAGAGGGGGTATCGTGGGATGCGAAAGGCGCGGTAGCAGGTGTGGGAGAAACCGAGGCTCCCACAGCACACAAGCACGGGAGCGAGGTTGCCGCTCTTCAACATGTGCAAGAGCGGAGGCAACACGCACAGAGGCAAGGTGCGGCCGAGGGGGGAGGGCGCATAAAAAGTATCTTCTACAGTGAGAATTAAGTTATACTAGCTACATGCCCGTGCGTTGCTACGAAAAACAAAATTGATAACGAAAAATAAAGATTAAAAAATAAAAAAAATTATTTTACAAGATCAAACATCTATCTTTAACGCTTCGTTTCTTGTGAAAGCTGGCTAATTAAAGCAACGTTTCGTTTCTTGAGTAGGGCAATTAAGCAGGGCAATTAAGTAGAGCAATTAAACAGGGCAATTAATGACGTGTAGAATGGACCACTGCCACCAAGTGGTGCTTTAGAATAGTACTCCCTCCGTTTCTTTTTATAAGGCGTATTTAGTTTCATTAGGACAAGGCTTTGACCAACAATTACTCTATTAGCATATAATTTTTATGACACAAAATTGATATTAGCATATTTGTATTGAAAAGTACTTATATATAATTATGATTTTGTATTGCATAAATGATATATTAATGAAGTAATCGTTGGTCAAAGTCTTGTCCTAACGAAACCAAATACGCCTTATAAAAAGAAACGGAGGGAGTAGAGATTTGTAACTTTATTTTAAAAGATAGTCATTTTTGTCCAACAAGAAAGGCGTACGTGGAGCTAGAAAAGTGAAGCACCAACTAAAAGGTCGGTACGTGATGCACTACAGGATCTGGGAAGCATAGAAAAATGCGCGGGCTCGAAAAGTTATGTGGATTGTGGCCACCCATATCGGCGTTCTCATGCTATTTGGAGGGTGTGTGTGTGTCTCGAAAAGAGGAAAGTCGGTCGAGGAAACTACGTGCGGGCACAAACATGGACCGTACTCCTCATGGGTAACCATCATCGCCGACACGCTAGTTGATCAATACAGCCAGCGTTGGGAAATTAATTAATCGTTTTGCTTGCTTAATCAAATAATTAATTAACGGCTCACGCTAACCTTTGATCTTCGTTTTTCTCTAAAGTTGGTAGGAGCTACCTCTGTCATCTCTAAGGACCTGTTTGGATCCATTAGCAGTTAATAGTTCCTAGCTAACTACTCCCTCCATCCTGAAAAAGAAGTCGTTTTAGAGTTATCCTAAGTCAAACTTTTAGAACTTTATCTATAAATAACTTTTAAACTATTTGGATTGAACACATAAAAGTTACACAAATAGATTTGTCATGAAAAGAGCTTTCAAATATTATAATTTCAATGTATTTTATAAATAAAATGCAATAATTTTTAATGGTCAAAGTCGTATTTTGGAGACCGTGTCGATGTCCAAAACGACTTCTTTTTCAGGATGGAGGGAGTATTAGCTGGAGAGTGTTTGGATCCACCAACTAATATGTGACTAATAGATGCTATTGTCCATAATGCACATGCTATTAAGGGCCTGTTTGGATCCACCTAGCTAATAGTTAGCTGCTAATTATTAGCTGCTAAGGATCCAAACAGGTTCAGCTAATAGGTTAGCTAATTATTAGCTGGGCACCCAGCTAATGGTTATCTCATTAGCTGGCTAAACCCAGCTAATAGCAGCTAATACATTACATTGGACGAAATTACCCTCCCACCGAAATCAATTACGAAGTGAGTGAAGCGATGAGTTCGTGACTTGCTTTCCCTTAATTGCCTGCGCTATCGTATTGATTGATAGATCCAGAACCGTAGCGATCACTGCATTACGGACGCGGCCATAGTCTGGAGTAGTAGACATGACTGCAATAAAACAGGCGTAATTTAGACAATTTATCAATTTTTAACATCTATTAGCCACATATTAGCTAGTGGATCCAAACAGCCTCTAGCTAATAGTTAGCCAGCTAATAATTAGCTAGCTAATATTAGCTAACTACTATTAGCCAGCTAACTATTAGTTGCTAATGGATCCAAACAGGCCCTAAATGCTATTAGTGGTAGACGCGAAGGGTATTTTGGTTAAATGCCACCTATTAGCTGCTATTAGCTAGGTTTGGCTAGCTAATGAGATAACCATTAGCTAGGTGCCCAGCTAATAGTTTGCTGATATATTAGCTAGAGGTGTTTGGATCCACTCCAGCTAATTTTTAGTAGCTAATTATTAGCTGCATGGATCCAAACAGGCCCGAAAGAAGATGATGGACATCCGAGTCGGCTCTAAAACTCAAACCCCAATGGGATAAGAGGATATTAGCCTCCCCACGATCAGGCCATTCCGCCAATGGGTTGTCCGGTGTCTATTTGATCTTTCGGTTTGTAGAGTTGTATATATCAACTATTTATAAGACTATATTATATAGGATTTTATGTAATATAGAAGAGAAAGACTGATGAGAGAGAAAAATAGTGTCTACTATTCAACGAACAGTTTTATAGATGGATTTATATTGTATATATATGTCATTATTTAGACAATCTGCTAACCGTATATTAGATCATTACAGATAACTATATAAACAATATATTCAAGTAATTAAAAAAATGATATTTTACACAAATTGGAAGTTCCATACCCTGGGTTTATTTTCTAGCTTTTTTCATATTTAATATGAGCTAGAATTATTTTTTGTTGTTAAAGTAATTATGAAAATTGCTTAACTATTAAAAAAAATCATGAAAACTGCTAGAAAAAAATTCTAGAAAAATTATGGATGACATAATGATTATGTCATGCCCTGTTTTATTTTTCTTTGCATTATTTCATATTTTATGTGCTAGAATTTTATTTTTCTTTTATGTAGTAATTCTAAAAATTGCTAAATAATTAACAGAAAATTATGAAAAAATGATACAAAAATTATTGGAATTTTTTAGACAATTATTTAATGAATAAATATAGACCAAAATTTACTAATTTAATGAGATGCATGTAATATACTATTTTACCAATAGTAAAATTTAATATTGCTTGCATACATGATATTTTTGTCATCGCAAAAAGGAAGTTTATTGAGTTTGCCCTGGATAGTAGCAATTACCTCACTTAGGCAATGAATGCCAAGATAAACCTAATAGCTCATGTAATTCGAGCTGCTATTACCCAGCTTGAAGCTGATGCCCCTGTTGTTCCCGAGCCCGTAAAATGTCCTGCTTTGCATTTCCCGAAGCACTATCTTCATCTGGACCTAAAGGCTGAATATATGCTACGGCACTAATTCCACTCAGACAACAACAAATCATGAAATTTCCCCTTTTGTAGATAGTGCGTGGAAAAGAACCAAATATTTTTCATCTAAGAAAACTTAGCTTCGTTGTATACGTGCTAATCTTTCTACTACAGCATACCATCATGAGCTCTCACCGGAAGTTGAGAATATATGTAGGTTATGAATCTCCATCAATAATTAAATACCTTGAGCCTATGGCAGGAGAGTTGTACATGGTTTAGTACGCCAATTATATTTTTGATGAAGAAAATTTTTTGGCATTAGGGGGAGATAGATACCCTATTAAAGAATACCGAGAAATTGATTAGAATGTCACTGGCATTCGGTCTTTAGATCCACGCACTAACGAAACTGAACTTGAAGTTCGAAAGATAATAAATATGCAACAAATAGTTAATAATCTGTCAAATGCCTTCGTTAATCATAAGGGATTGATAAAATCTCATGTATCTGCAGTAAACGCACCTGAAAGAGTGAAAATACCTTGAATGATATTTAATCCACTCTTGTCCCTCATGATAAAAAGATGGGAGGCCTTCGGGTGCACGAGACTCAATTTCGCAGACACATCCGCAGATATAGAGGACCGATTAAATGAAATCACCACCATTGATAGTGGAAGAAGCTCAACCTGACGTTGAGAAAATCCCTAAATTGAACCATCCCAGATATGGTAATGTCCACGAAGTGACCCATCCCTAAGATGATAATCCCAACATACATTTATGCGCACATTCTAATGCTAGAAAGTCGGAACACCCAGACTCCTTCGTTTTGAGAAATCATATGGAGCTGAAAGAAATAAATGAAAAAATTTCCACAAATTATGTGAATTCAAGAGAATTATATAAGATTATAATTATCGACATTTATTTTTCCTCTAAAATCGCTAAAACTCTTGAACTGGATCGAGAACCAAAGTCCATGGCAGAGCACAAGAAACGCTTAGAATTTGGATACATATAAGTTTTCTTAGGCCTGCAGCTTGATCATTTCTCAGAAGGAATTGTTATACACCAGTCTGCCTATACCAAGGATTATTATAGAGATTTAATATGGATAAATATTATCCTTTAAAAAAACCCATAGTTGTAAAATCCCTTGAAGCGAATAAATACCTATTTAGACAAAGGATAGATAATGAGGAGGACTTAAGACCTGAAGTCCCATATTTAAGTGTTATTGGTGCACTTATGTATCTTAAGAATTACATAAGGCCTGATATTGCATTCACGGTAAATTTGCTAGCAAGACACAGTGCACTCCCAACCAGAAGACATTAGGCCGTTTTCAAAACTTTGCTGAAATACCTCCAAGGTACCCAAGATCTTGGTTTATTTACCAGAAGAACCAAGAATTAGCCATGGTGGGGATATACGGATGCTGGTTATCTGTCTGATCCCCACAGTGCTAAATCTCATACTGATTTTGTGTTTCTTTGTGGTGGTATAGTCATATTTTGGTGGTCTTTTAAACAAATCTTGGTAGGTACTTCTACCAACTACTCAGAGATTATAGCTTTGTATGAAGCCTCATGTGAGTGTGTTTGACTGAGACATGTAATTAACCATATTTAGAAGTCATATGATCTTAGTACCGTCGATACCCCTACCATTATCTATGAAAATGAGGCTACTTAGTTGCACAAATGCAAATGGGTTATGTAAAAAGCAATATCACGAAGCATATTGCCCCTAAATTTTTCTATCCTTACGAATTCCAGAAAAATGTTGAGGTAAAAATAATGCAAACTAAGTTATGCGAAAATTTTTGCAGATTTATTCACAAAATCTTTGCCAAAGTCTACTTTCGAAATATGCATTAACGGTATTGGAATAAGACGACTTAGAGATTTGCGGAGTTGAGAGGGGGCAAGGGGTAAATCGCTGAATCGTAACCCCTTTTGTATGATCATGAAGATCATATTTTATATCCTGAAGATTATAATTTTTACCCTTTTTCTTAGTGAGTTTTCCTAAAGTTTCTCACATTAAGGTTTTTAATGATACAACTAGTGTAATACAAAGTGCGAGTGCAATGTACTCTTTTCTCTATTCCCTTTTTCGCACTCAAATTTTTGGATGAGTTTTTAACGAGACATGTGCATTATACGGTATTCGCCCAATAGGGGGTGTTGTGAAACAAAGAGACTCCTAGTTCAAGTTGCATTGACTCTATCCGTTGATGGGAGAATTCGAATCTTTCTCCCGCTTGTCTTTCTATAGATTGGATATCCCCTTTACATAAAACGATCAATAAAATATAGAAAAAGCTTTGAGCCCATACATTTGTATGTGATGCTATTTGCGCTTTTACTTTATTCGTATACACGTGTTGGCGATAGGTAGAAAAGTTTCACAACAAGTCCGTCGTCCTGTGCGGATATACCTTCTCCTTCATGCACGCGTGGCGTTAGCTTTTTAGTAGCTGATTTGTGGGGCTCATTGACCAGTCTGCTGAATAGGACGGCACGAAGATAAAAAAAAATGCAGAAAGTAATGGTCTACATCGGCCGGATGATTCCTGACATGGCACACTCCCCAAGTCTGTATGACTTTCCCCAAATTGTTTTGCTAGGAGTACAGGCATTCACTCATCCACAGTAAATAAATAGCTACATATGAAAAGTAGTGGAATTTTTGGATGGTAATTTGTTAAAGATTCATATAGTAATTTTGCAAACAACTTAAGGTAATTTTTAATCTTTTTCGAATTTACAAGATACATTGGTAACTTTCGTATTGGATTCTAGTAATTTATTAAAACTAGAGATGATAATATATGAGATAACTAATGACAATTTTTGAACCTTTTCGGATTCACAATGTGATGTTAATTTTGCACTTATGGTATGGTCATTAAGGATATATTGTATGGTAATTTTGAACTATATATATATATATATATATATATATATATATATATATTAAAACCATATATAGTAATTTCGATTCCACCTTATAGTAATTTGTCAAAATCTGAAATGGTAACTTTAGCATGATATTTGTAACTGTTTCCACTTCACAAAACCAGTGGTTTGAATATAATTTTGAACTTATTATGGTAAAGTTGTTAAGTACGTAGAAGGTAACATAGGTTCTGTCGCTCGTGAGATTTAATATTTTCACTAGTGCATTATGGATGGTAATTTTGAATTTAATGCGATAGTTATATAACTTCTTTACTCAATAGTTTTTTTCTTGGTTATTTTACTTTGCACATTGTTATATATTTTTTATGGGATAGATATAAATGTGACTTCGTGTAAACATGTGAGGTGCTCCAAACACGAAAAAGATTCGTATGCTATGTGCTACAGGATTGCGCAGTAAGTAAAAGCAAATTGGGTGGGTGGGTGGGTGCGTTCTAAGACAAAGGCGCGGCGACTGACATAACATGCACAGTAAACGTATTTTCGGACACATAGTAACATCAAATTGTTGAGCAATGCATTAAGCTATACCGTAGATTCCTTACATTATATGTGTTGCAGAGATAACCGTACACGAGTACCTTATGGATAAGATGTCCCTCCTGTGAAAAGTCATTCCTCTCGTCATCATTTCTATCTGTCCCTTCCGTTGTTTTCCACTACAAGTACCTGCAACGTATTGTCGTTGGCCCTGCCCCCGAATAATGAATTCTGTCATTATCTAGCCACTTTTTTTTTTTCAAAACTAATCTCCCACGAACATCTCATCAAAAATAGCTCCTTCACCGTTCGTAGAAGACGCAACAATCTGACAGGAGTAACCGACAGTACGGCAGCACGAAAACACGCACTACAGCTCTACAGCTCTCAGGGACCGCGGGAGTATGCCTCCCGCACTACTCGACCGCGGCACCTCACATTACTGCGGGAGTTAGGTAAGCACAGTGCTCCTAACAAGCCTCATCTTGGAAAGTCAAAATGGCATAATCCCTGATGACATGCATGGTGAGATGGAAGAGATCTAGTGGGGAAAATAATCGGTGCAGTGCAGGGACTTAGGGTTCCAGAAGATAAGGGTGAATAATTGGATCGATCGGTCTCACAGCGGCAGGAATATTAGGAAGCTGCATACGGAGGTGCCAAGCCCGGGCCTGGTCGGTGCCGTTGTTGGGTTGCCGCCCGACTTGTCTGCGCCGGACGGGTGAGCCCCATATGGCGTGCTTGGACCTGCCTCTCCCGGGGTCTCCCCTCCCTCTCCTCGTCCGACTCGAGTTTAACATGCATAGGCCACGAATGTTGTCTCGTTCCGATCTCCCATCTCCATGTGTCGAAACAGTTGGCGGCACCCCGTGTTTTCCTATCCACCAGCACAATGTAACAAACGGGTGTTTGTGTGTACAAGAAAGAAAACAGAAGAAAACTAGTTCACTTAATTGTTAGTTGCTTGATTGCCTCACAGGTCGAACGCACTCTTTCCATTTGTCCTGTAAATTTCCCCGAGGCACATGGAAATAGGAGGTGTCACGAACTCTTTCTATTTGTCCTATAAATTTCCCCGAGGCATATGAAAATAGGAGGTGTCACGAACGAGTGTTTATTTTATTTGTGAGTACTCAAATTTGTTACACTTAGTCCTCTATCTAATGGATCTCCTCATTTCGCTAGTCACCTATATAATCCTATCTTTGGGGGTGGGGGGATTTAATTATTTTTTTTGCCTCCGACCCAAACCATAGCCACTGCTATGCCATCCCCCGCCGCCCTACGCGGCTTCTAGCGCCTACATTGCCCCTCTTGCTCTACCTCTTCTCCGGTGGCACCCTCCTTACCACTCTTCTTTACTGTCGCCTCGGTGCAGCTCCTTAATATGACAAAAAGAAGGGGCGGCATTCAACGAAAGGGGCTTTCGGGTTTCGGCAGGGGCATTCTGTGTTGTGTGCAATTGGTGGCCACGGCGGCCAGCCAGTCTTGCCAAAGCATGGTGTCAGCTTCACCAGAATTCGTCACCGAAGAGCTGCCAATGTTGTAGTAGACGAAGCTAGAGCATGAATGGTGAGGAAATTTTAGTGTATTAAAATTCGAGTACTCCCAAGATGAGAAAAATACTCGATTACTCCTTACTAATTTCTCTATTTTTATGTTCAAAGCAAGAGGAGAGTGCACTCCCTAGAGTAGAAAGATCTAACAAATCATACCATAAATAAACCGACATGGACTACAACTTAAGCAGTCCCTACATGTATGAACCATCCGATCAAACAAGCGAACGGCTTAGATCGTCCAAATCCATCTGCTACAGTGTTTTGCTACATTACTACTACAATATCGTTTTGCTACAATACTTTTGAATTAATCTGAACCATCTCTTTTCGATCCAACGGCTCGCGCATAACTGCTTAAATTGCAGTCCCTTAAGGATTGCATGGGAACGGTGTCCTAAATAAACAAGAACGGTTTTTTCATGTCTACATGTTTGTACAGGTACTACATCACCTTAAGCTTGTTTCGATATTGATATAAAAAAAAATCCACCGCAAAAGCCATGATCATTATCGTGCACCTATGGCATTAGCAGCCAACACGCTAGTATTACCTGAGTACATGAGTAATTGAGCTAAATACTACTATCACCGGTGGCAGACGCACTACAGGGACGCACCGGATCCGGTCGCGGCACTCCTAGTACACGTTCTAAAGCCGTTGGTTATTTTTATTGCCCTCCGCAGCGTAGCACCGATCAATACAGTGAGGAATGTGCCCCTAAACAGCAAACACTCTGTATTTTTATTCTGCGTACGGCACTCACATAGTACTACCATATACCTGCACCATTATTTTCTTGGGGTATCTAGGAGAAAATTTTTTTCTTGCTAAATAGCACTTAAATTTTAAGTCTTCAGATATAGATCTAATTGATGAAATTAATTTGCCTCCACTCCTCACATTTAGTACTTTATAGATAAAAAAGTAAGTAATCCTAAAAAAACACTAGTGCCATTTAACAATTCACTATTTTCTTTCTTTGTCGCGCAAGAAGAACATCGAGAAACAACGTGTGCTCTCTCTTTTTTTCTAGAGTGAAAAAACAATACTCCGAGCAAGCTCATGCCGCGCGCGTACCATTTGTTGGGCTGCATGCGTCATGTAGGAGTCAATCATAGGAGCTTGCGGACCACACGGCGCACGAGCTGGCTCACATCCAGGCCGTGCGTTAGCTGTCTCGGCGACGCGACAGTGAATGGGGTCGACGCCGCCGTGATTAAAGACGCCATCATTAATCATCACATTACATCGAGCCTAGTAGTAGAGTAGCAATACGGAGGACTCGGAGCAGATCAGAGCATTGAAAACGCTGCTCTTCCGGTTTGACTTCACACGACAACGACGCGACGTACGCAAGTGCCGACCGCGATCCACATGTAGGAGTACATCTTTTTATATTGACCAGTAACCAACGATGATATTGATAGCACGACGACTGCGACGAACAACTGGAAAATTCCGAAGAATTCCCAGTCAAAAATACACGATCCGATCCGATCCCGACGGGTGTATCGGTGGTCGATCGGTGGCTAGCTAGCTCCGAGGAAAAATGGCCATGTACAGCGAAATTACAAGCCAGAGGAATCAGCTACTACGTGCTGCTAGTGGAGTGCAGTAGTCCTATGTACTAAGGAATAATTTATGATTTATTTTTATTTATTTATACTATTATTTATTTATTTTTGATATCTCACTGATATACTAATGGATAGAACCGTAAGACTAAGGTGTGCTCGACTGCGGGAAATTTGGTAATTATTAACACTAGCTACACTTTTGTCGTCTACCGCTCGGCCTTCCGGTCGGCGGAGGCCGGCGTGAGCCGGCGCGTCCATTTGATCGCGAGCGGGCAGCTCATGCTCCTGGCGGGGCCGGTGGCGCGGCGCAGGGCGCCGACGAAAGCCCTGAGGCGCTGCATGGCGACGTCGAGCGTCTTTGCGGACATGTTGGCGAAGCAGACGCGGAACCAACCAGGTTCGCGGCAGTGGCAGGACGAGCCCGGCGAGATGTTGAGCCCCACGTCGAACACCACCTTCTTCCACAGCTCCATCTCCCCCTTGAACGACCGGCTCGGCATGAGGTGGCTCATGTCCACCCAGCAGAACAATCCCGCGTTGCTCTCCAGGCAGCCAATGCCGATCGCCTTGAGGCCCAGCACGAGCTGGTCGTGCCGCTCCTTGATCCGCCTCTTGTTCTCGGTGACGTACCTGCGGGTGAAGTCCTTGTCGCCGAGGAGCATGGCAAGGAGGTACTGCGTCTGGGAGGAGACGAGCCCAAAACTGGACATTTTGGTCGCCGCGGAGACGACACCGGCATTGGAGGAGTAGATGGCGCCCACGCGGAAGCCAGGGAGGCCGAGGTCCTTGGACAGGCTGTACACGACGTGCACGCGGTCCGACAAGTCGGCGGCGAGGGGGCCGCGGGCGGCCACGACCTCGAGGACGCCGACGAAGCCCGGCTCGGCGAAGGCTGTGCCGGAGTAGATCTCGTCGCTGATGAGGTGGATGCCCTTGGCGGCGACGAACTCGACGAGCATCTCGAGGTCGGCGCGTGGGACCGTCGTGCCGAGCGGGTTGGAGGGGTTGGTGATGAGCACGCCCTTGACGCGCAGGCGACGCTTATGGGCGCGGCGGTACGCGTCGTCCAGCGCGGCACGCGTCAGCCGGAAGCCGTTGGCGCTCGTGCAGTGCACCGGTACGATCTCGGCGCCGGTGCGCCACTTGAGGTCGCGGTCGAACCTGCAGCCGCACGTACGTACGCAAGCGTGACGCAGAAAAGTTTAGCCATGCGCCCGGAGTAAAGTAATTAACGCGCAGTGGCGCCACGTGCACGTCGCGTATGGAAGCAGTACATGTGTGCTACTCGCTGCTGCGTGTAACGTAGAGGTAAGTACATGTACATACCCTGGGTAGTACGGCGTGGGGATGAGGAAGGCGTCGCCATGGTCGGCGAGGCAGAACATGAGCGCCTCGTTGGCCGAGGTGGCGCCGGCGGTGAGCACGATGTTGCTCGGGTCGAACACCACCCTGTAATCCCTTTGCTCTGACATGAACCTCGCCAATGCCTGCGCAAAGCCACGTGCATATATGCTCGGGTCAGTCTCGAGCCTTGACTGTATCAATTCGCGTGCTCTGCTCGCGCGGTTTAATTAGTCATATGCTACGGCTAGTTCGAAGCAGCCAGTAAAATTACATTCTTGAAGGCCGGGAGGCCGTGGTAGTCCTGGAAGAGCGCGAGCTCGCGGAAGACGGAGGCGCCTCCTCGCCGGAGCGCGAGCGCGTCAGGGTTGGCCTCCAGCCAGTCTTCCAGCAGGTCGAACGACAGCTGCAGGGGAGCCAAACAAAGCACGCGGCGTGCTTGTCAGAGACAGCAGCGACACATGCACACGCGCATACGTACATGTATGTATACAGTACTAGGCTGCCTGTATAGGCACCTGGTTCTCGGCGAGGCCCATCTGGATGATGCCGCCGGGGTTGGCGACGGGCTCGAAGGGGTTCTTCTCGTACTCCTGCCATCCCAGGAAGTAGGAGGAGTCCTGGCCGTGGCTGTTGCACCCGGCCTTCTTGGAGAGCAGCTGCGGCTTCTCGTCGGCGACCTTGCTCAACATCCTGTCACACCGTCAATTAATTCTGCGCGCGTGCTTGGGTTGGTTTGAATTGGAAACTGGAGGACGTAAGACGCAAGCGCACTGGAAGCGATCGAGTGTCGGACTCCGACAGCTGGGAGAGCTGAGAGAACAGGAGTGAAGAGCTAGCCGATGGTTTTCTTTTGTGCCTGGAAGAGTTGGAAGCTCGGCTATATATATATATAGTCTGGGAGAGCTGCCGGTGGAGGGGACAGTTTTTTTTTTTTTTTTTCTTCTCTGTGTGTGTGTGTGTGTTAATTTTCGGGTAGGGAAGAATCGGAAATGCGTATCGATTTTGTCAAGATTAAGAGAGAGTGGAGCGGAGGGGTTAACATCATAACAGTAATGTTACGGCATGCCGACAGAAAATCGCGGAGAAGCCGAGATCTTCTCTCGATTAGCGGTAAAAACTGTGCGTGTGTTGTTGCTGCCTACATGGGCGGTTTCCAGAACAGTGCTACTTTGTTTCCATAATTTTGAGATAATTTTTTTTATCTTTTTTACATATCCCTCTTATTAATGTTTAAAAGTTACTGGAGTATAAGCCAGACCAAAACATACATCGTTCAAACGCAATAAATTAGCTAATAAAGGAGAGTAATATGGACTTTTGTATACTCCTACTGTTTCATTACATTTGTCCACAGTTTACCATGCGCACACCTCTAAAGAAGCACTAAATCTAAGAACAAATTGATAAAATGGGTGTGTAGAGAAAATCTGAGTGCTTTCTTCCTAAATAACACTAAAGTTTTGAGCCTATAAATCTAGATCAAATGAATAAAATTAATTGTCCTCCTCTCTTTCTATTTGAGTACTATTTGATCACAGAATACATAATAAAAAAACTGGTGTCTAGTACTTTTTATGCTTGGGTACTAGAATTTACAGCCGACCGATTCCAATTGTTTACCGTTCATTCATGCTTTAATATTTATACAATTTTCAAAAAATGATACATAGAATCACCTCCCTTATATAAAATAGAAATAATAATTATATGTAATAAAAATATATAAAACTGGTATGCATTTCATATAAAAATTATGGTATCAATACAATCATCCGCATCTCCGTAAAAACTTCATTACAAATACACCGCAATCACAACTACATGAACCAACAGAAACAAAAAAAAAACAAAAAACAAAAAAACAAAGACTCAAGTGAGAATAAATACGAATAAAGAAAATGCTAAACTATCCTTACTATCGATTACATTTATTTGTTGTAAAAGAATAAATATTTTTATATAAAATCAACACAATATTTACGTACAATAAAAATTGTAAAACTAGTATGCATCGCACAAAAAAATACGGAAGATAAGACTAAAAGCAGGATCCAGGGGTCATCTGCTATGCTGGCGATCATACATCAAAATCAAAATTTTATTGTAATAGACGAAAAAATTTGTAAGCCACATGGAACATCCAAGAAAATGTGAGAGAACTAATATCCTTCCTACAAGAAGCATATGATCCAATCAAATATGGGTATGATCCTGCAAAAACATAATCGACAGACAACAGAAGGACGTAAATGCGATTTTTTTACTTTTCTAGCTCGGTTGCTTATTTTTTCGTATATGGCTGCTGATCCGATAAAATTTCAAAATTAGCTCCTAAACAGTAGAAACCAGCGGTTCCCGTCCGCGAATTTTTTTATTTCTAAAGGTCCTCGACCGCTTAATATTTTTTTCCTTTTTTATTTTATTTCCAGCCGCCCCCGACCACTTAATTTTTATTTTATTTTTTTATTTACAGCATTCCCGTCCGCGGGATTTATCTTTTTTTTTTCAGCGCTGGTTAGCTGGTTTTTTGTTTTGTTTTTATTTTCTTTTCTTTTCCTTTTTCGGATTTAATTAATCCAAAAAATCCTAAAAATAAAAAAAATACACTTTCTTGATCAGTTCGAGCCACTGAGTCCAAAAATGACCTTCGCTCGCCAAACCAAGTCTCCAAAATCTATAAAATAACTAAATTACCCTCTCGACCCCTTCTCTGACCCCGATTTCCTGATTTTTTTTAAAAGCAGCCCCTTTACCGCTGGATATCGCATGATGAATTTATATTCTTTTATTAAAAATTGTGTAATTATAAATAAATTGATGTACATGTGATAATCATAAAGTTGCGCAAAAGACTACTATAACAGGCCGTTCAAACAACAATGCAAGAGAACGTTCAACCAGCACCGAATGAGGGCTAGCTCCTAACCATACAAATGATGATGATGACGATGATTTCATGCCACCAAGGCTACGAACCGTGCATCCTATGAGTCCTTCAAATCTTGATGATGATATTACAATAAGCCCTCTCAGGTATCCATGCGTAGTACCCCGTCACGAACCAATATACCCCTATTGTCCATTTGACCATGCCCTATTCTGACAACCATGGCTATAGAATGTATAGTTCTGTGACTTAGCCCTTCACCAGACGCATGTACGTATGTTGTATCCCAGTTTTATGAATTCCTTTTGTATCTTAAGTGTTGTTCACAAGCCATGCTATTGTAGTTGTTGTAGTTACTGTACTTTTTAATATCGATGTCAGGTTTTATTAAAACTCTGCATTGTTGCATGAACGGCCTGTTGTAGTAGTCTTTTGTGCAACTTCATGATTATCATGCGTACATCAATTTTTTTTAATTCCACAATTTTCATTACAAAATATAAATTCATCATGCGATATCCAGGTGTAAAGGGGGCACCTTAAAAAAATCCGAAAAACGGGCCGGAGAAGGGGTTGAGAGGGCATTTCGGTCATTTTGGAGACTTGGTTTGGCGGAGTGGAGATCATTTTTGGACTTAGTGGCTTAAAAAGATCAATAAAGTATATTTTTTTGATTTTAAAGATTTTTTTGGATTAATTAAATCTAAAAAAGAAAATAAAAGAAAAAACAGCGCACCAGCAGCACTGGAAAATTAAAAAAAAAATAAAAAAAATTCCGCAGACGAGAACCGATGTAAATAAAAAAAATAAAAATATTAAGCAGTAGGGTACCGTTGGAAATCAAGAAAGAAAATTAAAAGAAAATATTAATTGGTCGGGGCCAATTCTGAAATTTTGTCCGATGAGCAGGCAGATACGAAAAAAACAGCCGGGCTATAACAGTAAAAAAATTCCGTAAATGCATTACATAAATAATATATATAAAAAAGAAGCCTACATTGTTTCACTATTCTCATACCTTCCCCTCTATTTTTTTTTCAAAAATAGCCCCCTCCTTAATAGAATTTCAAATCTAGCCCTCTACCCACTGCGGAAGACACCGTCCACACTCCCTGTTCGTGGTTCCGGCTCCTTCCGCGCATCCGGAGTGCATGTTGCCGCACTCAGGTGCCCGCTCCCACACCTGCATTGCCCGCCTCCCGCACTATGCCTCTACGGTAGCCTTGGCCTACCACGCCTTCTGCGGTGAGAGAGGAGACCAGATTTACAAAAAAAAAATTGAACGAAGCAATTTTTGCAGAAGAAAAAAAAGAAAGAGACTAAAATAGTGATCTTTTCCTCACAACTAGCTCTTTCACTCTGTCCCCCTCCCTTTGAAAACAGCTGAAAAAGTTGAGGAGACTTCACCTCTGCCTTTTTGCAGTGACAAATGCGCAGATAAAATGGCGCAATAACTGAAAACAAAACATCATTCGAACAGATTGCTTGCACACTACAAAATGTTGCACACCCCAAAAACGGGTGAGATACTTACCAGGTTCACTGTAACGACCCGCCTTTTTAGGGACAACTCAGAATACCTCAACAGCTACCCAGGATGATTATCTGTCGGGAACCAAGCATTTCATTGCCAGACAAAAGAGTTAACTCGAACTATTTTTATTGAATATAGGGCCTAATGGCCGAGTTTTACAAAAGGGGGCGCAGCTGGGCCCGAATATAATACAACCAAAACACCGCACAAGCAGGCCTGAGCAAAAGACTAAGACCCCAAAACCAAACCAAATTGTCATCTACGAATTCTTGATATGCTCCAGCTTCTTCAACTCTGAAAGGGGGTCGGGTTTGCAAGGGTGAGTACAGGACTACTCAACAAGTCGCACGGGAATGTGCTGAATATTACATGTATGGGATAATCAAATGATGGCAATAGGGTTATATGTATCTGGATGCAGTTTTAATTTCTAACTCATTTTACACTTGAAACACAAACCATAATTAAGTAATAAGGGGGGGAGGTGTTCCACAAATTCAACATTACTTACCCATTTTCACAAATTCCAAAGTAATTACTTGAGCTTAGTTACGGGTAATCACCCCAGTTCAAACTTAACTTTATTTACAAGAAGTACGGCGTAATCGATTACCATTTATGATTAACTCTGCAGAGGCGCTCAGCTTTACCCACAAGATGTCAACGACCGTAAATACCAACTCGAGTTTAACATACAACTTAAATGCACGCGGCCGAGCCGAGATTATCACAACCTTTTGTTGAATCACTCCTGAATACAGTTATTAACCGATATGCCTGAACGCTACATTTAGAATCCACTGTTCTAACGAGCGCCTACCGTTGTGAGAAGCGGAGAATGACACCACGGTCCATTTTCGTTCCACCCCTTCGATATACTTTCCTGCCGGGAAGGCCGATCCCTATTCTCGATCCACCAATTTAATTTAAAATTTTCCAGGAATGACCAATTTACCGGGTTATGTCGGAAACAGATCCATTGACTAGTCCGACTTGTGGTTGAGCGGGAACTTAAGTTATTTGCTTTGCTCAAGGGGGTTTCATCCTTATATTGCCACAGATTAAGTCTTAAAACATTCACAAGCCCATATGGTACCAACTGTACCAGCCACCATTCCAACCATAACATTAATCATCAGGCGGGGATTGGACTCAACTCCACCTCGTGGATAGCCCAATACTGTCCCCCTGACTGTAGCACTTTTAATAAACATCTGAGTCAGCGACTCAGCACATTTCATTTCCATTTTAAAAGCATTTGAGCTAATTAACAGGGGATAGTAATTACTAACTTAACATGGCAATAGTTAATCACCTAGGGTTAACAAGGATTTAATATGGTTCAATATTTTTCAAGGAAGTTCAATGAGCAATTTGGCTTCTAGGTATCATGTCATTCCAAAGTAACGGTTTTCAATATTTCAACATACAGCAAAATAAAGCAATATAAATTAAGTACTAATTATAACAGGTATGATTGTGTTCAACATGATCAATGGTGTACGGCTTGCCTTGCTTGGCGGCAGAATCATCTAACTCGAGGTCGACGTAGTTGTATTTGCCTTCTGTCGGGTCTGGCTCCTGTCCCGGGTACTGCGGGTGCTCCTCGAACTGTCCAATGGCCGGATCTAGCGTGAAAACG
This sequence comes from Rhipidocladum racemiflorum, assembly GCA_036346355.1. NCBI lineage: Eukaryota > Viridiplantae > Streptophyta > Magnoliopsida > Poales > Poaceae > Rhipidocladum > Rhipidocladum racemiflorum. Next base: position 11,260,745 of record CM070573.1, on the reverse strand, counting down.
ACGAACGACGATAACCAAACGAGAAACGAAACGAAAACGGAAATCAAAACCTGGACGAGAGAGAGAGAACAGAGGGCATTTCTGGAATTTTGGGGACTCCGGATTGCGGATCGGTGGTCATTTTTGGACTCAGTGGGTTGAAACGGTTTGGAGAATGTATTTTTGGGGTTTCTGGAAATCCGGGATTTTTCTGGATTAAAAACGGATTTTCGGATTTATGAATTAATTTAAAAATCCAAAAAACCGAGAAATCAGCGGAACAGTGTTGGGCCGGCCTGACTCGGTCGAGGCGGCTCACTGATGCCATGTGGCGAGGCCATCTTGGCCAACAGCGAAGGGGAGGGGCTAGGGTTTCGGGCGCTGGTGGCGACAGGGCTCGGCGGCGGCGGCGCAACCGGCCGGAGCTGGGGAAGAGAGGGGTGCGGGGAGGGGCTCACCATGGAGCGAAGGGGAGGGGCGAGGAGAGCTGCAGGTCCTCGACGGCTTTTATAGGCGGCGGCAATGGCCGGGAGCGAGGCGGCGGCAGGCAGCAGCGGCTTCGCAATGTGCGACGTGGCGCGGCGATGGCAGCGACGAAGCGCCGCCATAAAGCGGGCGCATCAACTGGGAGGCCGAAGGCCAGGTGGCCAATGGGCCGGAAAAACAGGCCAAAAGACCCAATTGCGAAAAAGATTTGGCCCAAAAGCAGGAGGAGAAAGAAAATAAAAAAATCCAAAATTCAAATTAAATTCAAACTCTAAACCCTGGGAGTACGTACTCCCACTATCAATATATCATTTAAATGATGTTGTTATGCCTCTTTATCCTTTTAAGTATACTCTAATACTGATTATAAGATACTCGAAAGTGAGTTCTATAAAAAAATTCATCAAAGTCTATCTTTTATAGCATAATTCATATATATACTCTTTTACATATGAAAAGGGTATATAGCAAAAAAATAAAATAAAGGGATCGGATAATTTTTTTCAATAATGTTGCATTATAGTATCTTAGAAGTATTATTGAAGTATACTAAAAGCGATAAAGGAGTATAACATATTCGTTTAAGCGATATACTGCATGTGGAAGTACGTACTCCTAGGAGTACGAAAAAGGCTTCATATACACACACATATTATATATGTGTGTGTGTGTGTGTATGTGTATGAAAATGGTTACAGACCCATAGGAGTATGTACTCTCACCTTCAATATATCAATTAAATGATGTTGTTATACATTTTTATTATTTTGGGTATACTCTAATCTTGATTATAAGATACTTCAAAATGATTTCTATAAAAAAATTTCACCAAAACCCACTCTTTATAGCATAATCTGTGTACATCCTCCTTTTTATGTGGAAAAGGCTATATACTGTAACATCCCAAAATTTGCTTTTAATATATTTAGTGTGTTTCTGGGATTATTTGTAATTTTTTGGAATCTACTTGGAAGCCTCGCGAGTAATTCGGGGGCAAGTTTATTGAAATAATCGCGTTAAATAAAGATCAGGCATTTTTTGAATAAGCGTAAAATCTAAAATTTTGTTGATAATTAAGATAATTGGTAGACGAGAGTGTTCGCTTCAAATATTTTCGAAAAATATGTTCTATAACGTAAGTCGTTGATTTTATAAAAAGTTGTACGAGTGTCTGATTCACTAAAAGATTTTTAACGAAAAATCTATACGTCGAAAAATCACGAAACCAACTCCGTTAGGTTCCAAATAGTTTCTAGTATTTTAGAGGAATTTTTCCGATTTTTAGAACCTTCCGGTTTTTTTTTTCCTCTAGCTGCATGTTTTGAAAATGTGCCTGCGTATATAGGTTTACGTGACCTTCCATTTACCCATGCATGTGCGTAGTGGGGTTTATTGAAAGCCGTTATTGCCATGAAGCATGCACGTAGTGCATTTCTCCAGCCGTTTCGTTTTTCCCGGTTTGCTTAGGAAGCACGCTCATTCATTCCCTTTACGTTTCCATTCCAAGCCATTACTAGTTGGTTCAACCTCTCAGCCATTTCCAGTTCTCAGCCGTTTCATCTCCATTGGAAATGTCTCCGCACGCACACCTTCATTACTAGCAACGCCTGCTTTCAGCCGTTCATCTCTCCATTAATTCCAGCGAGCTCATGTCCTGGTATATATAACACACCTACTCCTCCTCATTTTGGCTGGTCCTTCTAATCTCCCATCTCATCTTCTTCAGCACAACTTCCCGATTCGGCTGACTGACGCTTGGTCCCTACTGCCGTTGACGCTGCCGTCTAGTCGCCATCACCGTCGTCCTCTACATCGCCGCCGTCGTCGCTGTCTCACTCTCTGACTGCGTCTTCTTCCGCGCCGACGATCCGCGCTACTGCCTGTCGTCGATCGGTACTCTCTCGCTTTCTTTTGCGCGTGCTCTATCTGTCGATCGGATGATCTCATCGTAGGTAGTGCGCTTGTATAGACGCGTTAGCGTGTATATATATGTTTACCACGTAGCTGGCATGTTCTTATATTTTAGTCGTGGCATGTATACCTGCGGTTTTATTCGGAGACCCGTATGTATATATTCGGCCGATTCGCTAGTATAACTTTCCATGCGTTTGTTTACGATTATATTAGAACGCGGGCGTGAATATATATGTTAGACATGTACGCGCCTATATCTGTGAAACTGGATGCTTATGCGAGTATATAAATATTTTAGCGTGAACAGTGCCTTGGTTATACATGCATTCGGCAAGTATACATGTATACATACAAGTGTATATATACCCATGTTTTGCACTCCGTAAAACCCATTCTGGAATTATGCGCGCAAGAAGTATACACCTATACGCCTGCAACAGTACCATGCATAGAATGGAAATGAAAGTTTAGTTGTACATGTTAATATCCGGTATTTGTGAAATTTGTCTTTTTCGCTACAAATTCATTTTAAGTCCGAATAGTATGCGACCAATTTTATTAATTATTAAATATTAATACCTAGCCACGTTAATTTTACTGAAATTTTATAAATACATTTATACTATTAAATTATTTGCGGAAAGTCTAAATTTGTGAGTTTTGTAGCTCTTACACTATACGTTCAAAAATTCCAAACTAAATTTTATCAATCTTAGAAAATGCTAGACTAATTATCCGGAAGTTTTCATGTGGTTACGAATTCATTTGCTTCTTCGTATTTTCCGAATGGTTGTTTATTCGCTGTTTTTCGTTTAATAGAAACGCTAGACGTCGACTCCGTCGCAGAACCGCAGGAAGACAACCCTTTCCTCACCGACCAAGGCAAGTCCCTTGACGCATTTTGATCCCATTTTATGAAATGCTTTTTATCTATTTGTAAAGTTGCATGGCTATTTTTAATAAAATATGTCAAATATAAGTGATAGTTAATCCGAATTTGATGATTCCTCCTTGACATTGCTAATCATATCCGTTGTAACCCTAGAACATTGATTATACCATGTTTATGCTTATATGGTATCCGTTGTAACCTAGTGCGATAGAATTGCTTAGGACCTTTTCCGATAAAAGAAACCCATGGGTGGGATTATTCAAAAATGATGATTTCAAATGTGATTTGAAAGCTATTATTACGATTATGGTACTATTTTCTAAAATAAAAGAAAAGGAAAAATGATTTCGACTTGGGCGGCATGGAATGTCGGGTGGGAGCGGATCACGTCTTGGTCCTTTTGTGCAAGTACCGCCCCAAGTCAATTAAGGACCGACGCTTATGACTGTCTCCATTCTAAGCATTACCGTACAACCACATGTCAAAGTGGGCACGACCTGGCTAACTAATTTGTAGAAACCTGACTTAGACTCACCACTCGGTGGTTGTGTGAGTGCCGGACGGAGGCATTGTTGTTGTTGTTGTTATTTTACTCACACGGCGCAAGAGGGGCTTACATCTTGGTGGATATAACCCTAACGGTGAAACCTTAGCGGGTGGAGTCGGGTTAGGCGTATGCATTGTAACAGACCTTGTCATGATATCCTGCGGCACACCTAAGGAAGTGTGCTAATAGCTTGGCATTAAGGGAATATCATGTCTTGTGGGTAAAGCTGTACAACCTCTGCAGAGATAAAACTATTCGAATAGCCGTGCCTACGGTCAAGGGCAAAGCTTGCTGAATGCTTTCATACTGGTAGACTTTGGTTTTTTGTTTCAAACTAAACAATGGTTTGTTTTGGGATCCGGGAGCGGTTAGACCTCTCGGGTGTGCTTCTGGCGGCTAGCCAGATAGGTGGAAGGAACCTGATTTTGTGAACCATGGCGGACATAGCCATGTGATTGGATTGAACCCTAATTTTGTTGAGATGTGGCGGATAGAGCCTGTATATTAGTGAGTGGTGGTTAGAACCTTCACTACAATATTACATAATTCAATTATTAAAAAGAATTGCTCAAACATGCTTTGTGAAAATTATTAACAAGTATGATTTGTTGAAACTTGGCTTTATGCAAAAGAACCATATTAAGCCATCCTTGGATAGCCTACATTGTGCATAATTTCCCAGACTTGCTGAGTACTTTATGTACTCACGTGCTACATTCTAATCCTATCTCAGAGGTGAAAGAAGCTGTTCAAGATTTCCAACGACTAGGGTGCGTTCTCCACTCGATTGCCTGTGGGCAATTGGATGGGTCGCATTGGCGTTTTCGTCTTCCGCTACAGTTGTTCAAGTTGTTCAGCCTGTTCAGGCCGTAATGGTAAACCTTGACCTTAAGGTCTTTGCTTTTATTTGGTATTATTCTGGTTTAGTTATATGTATTCGTGATATGGTTGTTGATTTATCACTTTTGACTGTGTGTACTAGCTACTGATCTGGGACTAGTACAGAAATACACAGAGGACTCCGGATAGTCGATCCGGGGGTCTCACATATACCAAAAAAATAAAGGGTTTCAATAAATTTTTTTTTGAACCGAATCACATTGGAGTATCTTAAAATTACTATTGAATTATACTTAAAGTGATAAAGGAGTATACCACATTCATTTAAGTGGTATATTAAAAGTGAGAGTATGTACACGTGGGAATATAGAAAAGGCTTCCTCTCTCTCTCTCTCTCTCTCTAAGGAGTATACCACATTCATTTAAGTGGTATATTAAAAGTGAGAGTATGTACACGTGGGAATATAGAAAAGGCTTCCTCTCTCTCTCTCTATATATATTGTATGTATATATATATATATATGTGTGTGTGTATATATATATATTACGGTAGCGCTAATCTGCGCTTGCACACAGATTAGCCAATTCCATGCGCTGGTCAAAACGTGCAAAGAGGAATGAACTAGCGTACAGTGGCCCAAAAAACAACGCGTAATATTAATTGATGTGCCGATTTTGATAGTAAAAAAAATGAAAGATGATAGTATAATGTGACATGCTGAGTAGTAAACCATACTACTCATTCCGCATATAACAATGATGGTAAGTAAGTTGCGTTCCTAGTTTGTACATAAATCTAATTACTTTGGTTTAGCCATAACTTTTTATTGATAATTCCGATTCGTAAAAGGTTCTCACCAGTAGCTTATTCACAACGAGAGCAACATAATGATATAAGTCTTACTAATAAACGTCGTGCGTATCTATAGTAAAATCTATGTATACCGAAAGTAAACTCTATGTCCACGGATAGTAAAAACTGATTCATGTGGTAAAACTTATATCAATGTGTTGCTCTCGTCATAAATAAGCTACTGATGAAAACCGTTCGCAAATCTGAGCTGTAAATAAAAAGTTATAGCTATAACAAAGAAAAATCATATTCATGTACAAACAAGAACCGAGAGCATGCATAGCTATCCAATGCATGCACAGCAACGAGAGCTAGATAAATTTTACTATCTATCTATACACATAGGCAGAATAGATCGTTACATTGAGCAGAACATATAGTAAAATTAAAGGTAAGAAGCACTTTAGTAAAATGGTAACAACCAGTAGACTAGATCAACTTATTTGAACATCAATCTGTTTGAATGCAAGTAACAATCAATTTATATTAGCTTCTGAATGCATGTAACATAATTCTTTTACTACCGAATGAACATCACTTTCCTATTGTATGAACAACAATTTAATAGTAGAACGCATTACGATTGAAATCAGAACTGTTTACAAGTAACGCGGTACTAGTTTGTACACTAATATATTTTTCCTTCTTTTAGCCATAACATTTTACTCGCATCTCCAATTGATGAACGAAATTCATCTGTAGATTATTGGCGATGAGTGGAACAATATGATATAAGTCTCGCTAATAAACATCGCATAAATAAAATTTTACTAACAAATGAACATCAACTTGCTAGCACATGGACACAACCATCCCAATACACTTGCCTTCAACCGTGAGCGACGGAGTGGCAAGAGGTTGAGGGCACTCCCGGGGTCACACCACCTGCATATAGGTTCAACAAACTCAAAACATGCCCACAAAACCGTACAAGAATGAACATCTACCCCGGCTTCGCAAACTACTCCTAAAACCCGAAAATAGAGAATCTGTCCCGTCGGGACAGCGGGCTTCCAACTAGCATAACTTTAGTTCTAAGGCACCAAATCAAGTAAAAGAGTACATTTTCTCGAAGCTTAGGAAATTTTCTAGCTATTTCTAAGTATTGGTAAAAACTGATTCGGCCTCTAAAATTTCCTAATCTACAGATCAACCCGATCTGTCCCAATCACGTCACAGTTTTGAACACGTTTGGTAAAACAGCCATAACATTCAAACGGATGATCGGAATTCCGCGTTCTTAGTGTCCACTAAAAGGTATTGCAATTATCTACAACGTCCAGAACAGCCGGCCAATCAGAAAACGTATCAAAAATTGCAAAATCGTAGCCCTAGGTCGGCCGCCCAATCTGCCCGAGACAGAACGTGAGACAACATAGCAAACCCCCTAATCTCATCTAGAGGCAGCACCTAAACATGGATCTAAGACATGGAATACCCCATCTAGCAGCACCTAAATCACCCCAATAAATCCACAATTTGTTACCTCTTCGAGAAGAACCGAGCAACGACGAATCACTCCTTCCTTCCGAACCGCCGCGATTCGCCGGAGATTCCCGCACCGGCGATCCACCGAGTGGGGAAACGGAGAACACCGCGGAGGAAGACGACGTGGGGCTGCTAGGGGAGGGGAGGATGGTGGCTCGGGAGGGGAGAGGAGGGGGTGGCGCATGGGGGAAGGGGGAGGAGGTGGTGGCTAGGGAGAGAGAGAGGGAGGCGCATGAGGCGATGGGAAGGAGGAGGGGGCGCATGGGAGGGGGAATCCCTAAGGGTTTGGCAGAATTTCATCCCCCACATGGGCCAAAAGCCCCCCACCGACGGCCCATTTAATTCCCTCAAGGTTCAACCTAGCTCCCGCAAGGCCCAAACTCCCCCGGAGAGGCCCAAACACCCGAAAAAACCTCAAAACACAGTATAAACTCGTACCGTAATGCCGAAATCTATAATATCACATTCCGTAATGTCACAAATGTAAACTACACCTTGCAGCAACTAATAATGCAATGAATTCAGAAGCACCGCTCAAAACATACAACAACTAATAATTCTCTATTTTGGAGAAATACATCTACAAATATTAAATCTATTATGTGAGAAGGAATTGGAGCCCTCTCAGCATCCACCTCACATCCATGTCGATTAACGAAAAAGTCCATCCCTTTTCTTTGAATTACAGATATGTCTATGTAAATTACAAAGAAGTCCTTTGCGATTTTTTGTGAGGGTAAGAAAAATGTTTCCAAATTGCATTTAGGTCCCTGGTTCATTACTTTATAGAAAACCTCCCGCTAAATACAAATCCCAAACGAGCTTTTTTCTAATTTTTCAGGATAGCGATCAGGTCCAAAAATATAACAAATAGATCCATGGCCCTTACGTTCAGGTTCTTTCTCTGTTTTTCCTGAAAAAAAATATTTTTGTCAACAAAAATATGTGTACAGCTTTATTTCTAGAATTTTTTTCAACTCGATCTTTAAACTCTAGATTTTTTTGCCAACTCGATCTCTAATATTTCTCGAAACGTGTATTATTACTTGATGATCGCATAGAGTGTTAAACTCGATAAAAGAAGGTTGACATCTCTAATATTTTTTGGAACATGTATTATTACCCGGTTAACACATAGAGTATTAAACTCGATAAAAGGAGGTTAGCCGGGTAATAATAAAGTGTTAACCAAATTTGTCAAAAGAAATATGTGTCCAGGTCCTTTCTCCATTTTATTCGGGAAAAAATATTTTCATCAACAGATATATGTGTACAACTTTATCTCTAGACTTTTTTTTCCAACTTGGTCTTTAATCTCTATACTTTTTTTCCCAACTCGATCTCTAATATTTTTTCAAAATATGTATTATTACTCGGTGAACGCATAGATTATTAAACTCGACAAAAGAAGGCTGGCATCTATAATATTTTTTGGAACATGTATTATTACCCGGTTAATACATAGAGTGTTAAACTCAACAAAAGAAGGTTGATAGGGTAATAATAAAGTTTTAACCAAATTCGTCAAAAGAAATATGTGTACAACTCTCTCTCTCCATTTTGTGGGAAGGAATTGGAGCCCTCTCAGCCATCCACCTCACCTCCATGCCGATTTGCGAAAAAGTCCCTCCCTTTTCTTTGAATTACGAATAGGTCCCTGTAAATTACAAAGAGGTTCTTTGTGATTTTTTGTGAAGGTAAGAAAAACTTTCCAAATTGCATTTAGGTCCCTTGTTCGTTACTTTACGAACCCCCCCCCCCCCCGCTAAATACAAATCCCGAACTAACTATTTTTCAATTTTTCAGGATGGCGATCAAGTCAAAAAAATATAACAAATAGGTCCCTGGCCCTTACGTCCAGGTCCTTTCTCCGCTTTTCTCGGAAAAAAATATTTTCGTCAACAGAAATATGTGTATAGCTTTATCTCTAGAATTTTTTTTCAACTCGATCTCTACTCTCTAGATTTTTTTGCCAACTCGATCTCTAATAGTTTTCGAAACGTGTATTATTACTCGATAACCGCAGAGTGTTAAACTCGATAAAAAAGGTTAGCATTTCTAATATTTTTCAGAACATGTATTTTTACCCGGTTAACACATGGAGTATTAAACTCGACAAAAAGACGTTAGCTGGGTTATAATAAAGTGTTAACAAAATTCGCCAAAAGAAATATGTGTCCAGGTCCTTTCTCCCTTTTTCTCGAAAAAAATATTTTTATCAACATATATATGTGTATAGCTCTATCTTTAGCCTTTTTTTTCAACTCAATCTTTAATCTCTAGACTTTTTTTTCCAACTTGATCTCTAATATTTTTCGAAATATGTATTATTACTTGGTGAACGTATAGATTGTTAAACTCGACAAAAAAAGGTTGGCATCTATAATATTTTTTAGAACATATATTATTACCTGGTTAACACAGAGTATTAAACTCGACAAAAGAAGGTTGACCGGGTAATAATAAAGTGTTAACCAAATTAGTCAAAAGAAATATGTGTACAACTCTATCTCTCTATTTTTTTAACTCTATTTCCGATATTTTCAGGAATAAGAAATGTATGTATACAACTTTATCTCTATAACTTTTTTGCAATTCGATCCATAATATTTTTTGGAAAATGTATTATTCACCGATGAACATAGAGTGTTAAGATCACTCTGAAAAAAAAATATACTTAGATGCCTCTGCAATCTTTTTTTTTTATGAAAAAACAGAATAAATTTTACATAGTACGGTATGCGCCGCCCATTCTGCATAGTAATCCACTGTTTTGGACCACCACCACTTCCACGTTCCCTCCCGGGCCTCCCCCTCTATTGTGAAAATTGAATACATTTTGTCAAAGCGCAAGCAAATTGCAAAAAACAGGATGATGTCAGCTCTGTCGAATCAACAGGGGATCTCGAAACTTTAGGGGTAGTGGCGTATGCTTCAGTTCTAGCTGTGAATGAGCCCCGTTTTGTTTTTTCTGCGTATGTGGATGTAAACAAGTAACGCCGATTGTTCAGGAAAGCATGAGAGGAACAAATAAGGGAAGTGGCAAAGACTGATACGAAAATGACAGGAGGCTTTCTCCCTTACACTTGCTGGATTTGGCTCTTTTAAGCTACTAGTGTTGCTGTCTTGCGGAAAAGATTTGATATTCTAAACGGGGCCAATTTTTTTTCAACACTATCTCTGTTTCTGAAACAACCTCTAAAAAGATTCAAAAGAAATTTAAATTTGAAATTTGAATCGTATTTGGATTTTACCTGGTTTTTGCTTGGGCCTCCACTCGTTTTGGGCTTTCCGGCCCGTTCCTCTGCGTGGCCTGGCCGCGGCCTGCACCGCAGCTGCTCGTCCCGTCTCCCACCGGCCGCTGTCCCTCCATCGTCGCGCCGCGTCACCTCTGCCACCAGCCGCCTGCCCTATCCCTTCGCCGCCCCATCTCCCGCGCCGAGCGCCGGTCCCACCACCTACCATCGCTGTCGTCGTCCCCCCTCGCTTCGCACAGCACGCCGACCAAACGCCCACTCCGCTCTGCCGCTCGCCTCTCTCTCTCCCCTTTCGCGACACTATAAATGCCCCCCCACTCTCGCCTTCTTTCCCGCCCCTCTTGCCTCACTCTCGGTGAGATTAATCTCCCCGCCGCTCATATCTCCCCTGGCACCGGCCGCCACCCTCACTCCTCATCGCCGCGAACCCCCCCCCCCCCGCTGCCCTCGCCCCCCCCCTCCCCGCTCGACTAGTCGAACTCTAGCCCTCCCCCGTGATCTCTCTGTTTCTCTGCCGCTCAGCCCCACCTGCCATATACGCCTCAAGCCCCCCTTTCTCTCGCAGCTACTCAGGCCCAGGCGTTAGTTGCCAGCGCACCTCCCCCACCTGCGGTCCCACCTGCCAGCCTCTTGGCCCGCAGCACTCGGGCCCCACCTGCCAGGCCGTCCCCCACCCCCCGGCCGACTGGGCTGGCCCAGCCGCTCGACACGCGCCGTAGGCCGGTTTGGGCTGAAAGCTCGAACCATTGTGCAGCCCGATTCATTTTTTCTTTCTTTTTCAGATTTAATTAATTCAAAAAACCAGGAAAAACCAGAAATTCCCGAAAATTCCAAAAAGGCCAAAATACACCATCTTGATCGTTTCGAGCCACCGAGTCCAAAAACGGTCTCCGCTCCGCCAAATGAAGCTCTCAAAATTCCTAAAATGCCCAAATTGCCTTTCAAACCTTCGTCAGCCCGTTTTCGATTTTGTTTTTTGTTTCCGTTTCCGTTTTCCTTTTTTGTTTTTGTTTTCATTTTCGTTTTCATTTTTTGTTTACATTCGTCATTTCGTTTATCATTTACTTACTGTTTTTTAATCATTTGCGCTAGATTCGACGTTCGCGTAGTACTCGGAGCCTGAGCAGTTCCTAGAGCAGGATTAGACTGGAGCCGCCTATGACTACATCAGCTATGACCCAGACTATTCATTAGCGCAACAAGGCAAGCCGCACGCCATAAAACATGTTGAACCTAATTGCCGCTAATATTATAATATTTAATTTCTATTGCATTATTCTGCGTGTATGTTGAAATACTAAAAAGCGATAGTTTAGAATGACATGATATTTAGCTATACCAAATTCCTCATTTAGCCTCCTTGATGTTGATAAACCCAATTGAACCCTTGAATAGCCCTAGTTAATAATTATGCACCCGTAGCTAATTAATAAAATCTTGTTAGTCTCACTTAAAATCCTTTAAAAGGGAAACTTGTCGCGAGCAGTGGGCTCAGTGATTTTAAAATAGTTGCTACAGTCAGGGGGGTAGTATTGGATTAGCCACGAGGTAGATGTATGTCCGATCCCCGGCTGATGACAAAAGCCATGGTTGGTTTGGTGGCTAGTGCGAGCAGGTACCAGATTGATTTATAGATGGTTTTATGGCTTGATCTTTGGCAATATAAGGATAAACCCCCTTGATCAAAGTGAACAACTTAAGTTCCGCTCAACCACAAGTTGGGACCGGTCTCAATACATTGTTCATTTCCTGGAAAAATACTTACAAGATGGCACCATTCTCGGAAGGAGAATGGGGAGCAACATTCCCAGCCGGGGAATAACTGATGGGGTGGAACGGGAAGGGGCATTGTAGCGCCATTCGTCAGTTCTCACAACGGTAAGTACTCGCTCAGAGTAGTGGATCCTGAGGGGAGTGGTCATGGATATACCAGTTAGAGGCTATCTAGGGAATGTTCAACAAAAGGTTGTGATCATATCGGCCCGATCGCATGCATTTAAATTGCATGTAAATTTGCGCATGGCATTAACAACCGTAAATATCTTGTGGGTAAAGATGAGCAGCTCTGCATACTCAAATTAAATGGTATTCGGATACGCCGTGCTTCCGGCTAATGAGGCTAAGTTTGATTGGGGTGACTCCCGTAACCTAGCTCAAATAGACTTTGAAAATTTTGGGAAATTGGCGATATGTTAAGATAACTTGTGGAAATCCCCTCTTACTATTATTTATGGTTTGTGTTTCAAATGTAAAATAAACTTGAAAATAAAACTGCATCCAGAATAACTTATAAACCTGTGCCAATCCTTGGTTAATTTCTTGCATGTAGTATTCAATATTTCTTGTGCGACTTGTTAAGTACGGTTGTGTACTCACCCTTGCTCAAACAGAACTTCTTCATAGTTTCAGGATGCCGAAGAATTCCAAGAGTCGATAGATGGCGATAAGATTTAGTTTTAGGTCTTGGTCTATGCTCAGGCGTGCCTGTGCGGTCTTTTGTGATATAATTTATTTGGGGCTCACTACGTCTCCCTTTGTAAAAACTCTTGCCATTAAGTCTTAATTTATGTAAAAGCATTTGGAGCGGTCGGGGCTAGGGCAGCCGCTCGGGTCATCCAAAAAAGGGAGGAATGGGGAAAGGAAAAAAAGATGGAATTGAAAAAAGGAAAGTTGTCCAAAAGTATAGAGTTGTATGTGTGAAATGTGTACACTCATAGAAATTTTTCTACATTGTTGGGAGTCAATGAGCTACATGAGTATCACAACATGCTAATCTTCTAGAGTATATTTGGTAAAAGAAAAACCATGTTATCTATTGTAGCAAATTTTAATTTTAATTGTGGTAGATAGACCATTGCTGAAGCGGTGGGAGTCTGGTCCTTTGATCGAACAAAGGTAATAAAATTGACTGTGAATATGCATGCAACTCGACATGCTATAATGCGTTTCTTGACCAACCCTATTCATCTCGTGTTAATGCCTCTACTTAATTAACTTGATAGTGATTTTTCACTGAAACAGGGGAAGCTACAATTTTCTTTACAGTCATGCACAACAGGTGACGGGAGAGAGAGAGAGAGAGAGAGCGACGGGCGAGAGAGATTGAGAAAGACGAGCAAGAGAGAGCGGGCAATGGGCGAGAGAGAGTGAGAGAGACAACAAGAGAGATTGAGAGAGGAAGCAACAGGCGAGGAAGAGAGCTGACATATTGAGAGATGGGCATAAAGCACACAAAGGGAGAATTACTCCGCTACGTCGGGTGGAGAAGGGCCGCTCGATGTACGATGTAGCTCCTTGCCTTCACTATCATCTTGTCCTCTCGTTATAACAGTGCAAATGGGCTAGACTTGGAGCGATACGGTACGAAACAGGCACTAAGCGCAAATGAAATGTATCTGAATTTGTCAAAGACGAGCCGAACGTAACGACTCGATTTAAACACAAAACACTACAGACCTATACCGAATCTAACAGGGCACAACTTCCACCTCTAAGTACAACTACCCGGCAAAGGGCACAAATCCGCAGGCGACGGCCACAGGTTTTTCGTAACAAGCTCGTTGGTTTGAAGGACGCACTATCGTGGAACCTGTAGCTAAAAGACAACGATTTGTCTAGTGTAATTAGTCCACTGCCAGCACGGATATGAAGGCGCTGAAATATCTTAATTGCGCGGTGCTTTTGTTTATTTAATTTGGCCTATTCGCATAATGTATTTTTTATATATATAAAGTCTTCACATTTTCTATTTTTTATAAACACCGGTGCACACCCCAGAAAGACGAGAAGCGTTGCCGCCTTGGCGATGCCCATTTGACTGCGAAAAGAATTTCTGAATGGTTTTCTCATCTTTGAAGCGCATAGTGCTACGGCGTGTACGAACAAAACTCGGTATGGAATTCTATAGTAGCAGAAAGTCACCGTCAGAACCGTGATAATAAACGCGTAGATTGTCGGTGCTGCCGCAACCCCGGCGTCCTACAGGCTAGCTGCGGGCCTGCCGCACCCCGCTGGCTAATGCCGGGTGGGAGGGCGAGACGGCGACGTCCCGCCCGAGTCGTGAGCGCTCGTAACCCCTGCCGCGCTGACGCTGATTGGGCTGTGCGCGCTGTGTCGTGGGCGTGGCACAACGCGGTACCGAGTACCGACTTACCTGGGCGGCCTAGGTCCCGTTTGGTAACTTGGAACCGAGCGGATTCTATTAGAATCTGGGAGAAACCTAGTCAAACGGGCTAAAACTTAGAATGATTCTCCTTGGAACGTTTCTTCTTTTTCCACACCGTGGTTGAATCACCCTCAACCCCGTTTCTACTAGAATCCGGAACCGTACCAAACGATTTGCAGAAAGTGATTCTGATTCTACCTGTATATGTGTAAGATGGTTTAAAAAAAAAATTATCTATGTGTTTGGTCGTTTGAATAGAATCATTCTATTATAAATGATGAGATACAAATTTGAAAAATATTTTCTATAGATATTAAATCATTCTATTCATCCAAAACAATAGAACAGAATGATACAAAACCGTCCCATCAATTTCATCGCAACTATCAAACCACCCGGCCTTAAGCCTTCTTAGTTCCAGCCACTTTCCGACGCGCCTTCCTCCCGGGGCCAGGTCGTGGGCAGCGTCCTCGTGCTGTCTCTTGCTAAAAAGTCTCGTGTACCGCTCGATCGTCATGTTCGGTGCAGCATCTTTTGCAACGAGGACGGCTTGATCCTGCTGCGTATAATCATACGGAGGTGCTATTATTACCATTATTTAAAAAATATATAAATAAATGATAGGTAATAATTACTTATCTTTTTATTTTTTAAAAAATTTTATACAACTTATATTACAAAAATGATACATAGAAGTACTAGTCTAATTTTACGGAGAAGTTGCTACGAGAAAGATGTGTTAGTTTGTTCAAAGTCTGCTTCCAGATGGCTGGGTTGTCTCATTTTTTCAGTACAATAATTTCATACAATTTTTCTTTTCATGCAATTTAGATTTACTTTTTTTTTTTTTGGAATTTTCTTTATAAAGGCAAAAGGTGTCGTCGTCAAGTGAGCCATCTCTTCTAGCCCGCCCCTAATGGTATGGTATGGGCCAAGTTCTATGACAACAACTTGACGTCGTAAGGTAATATATTTCTTTATATCTATCAAAGCACAGGCATTAGACTAGTTGGTTTAACAAATAGCTAAAGTAAAATACACTTAAATAAATGGCCTCCTGGCGAAATTTCCTTGATATTACGCCCAAGGCATAAATTCTACGGCATAAGAGCATCTCCAAGAGAGCGCCCTAAAAATGAGCCTTAAACTTTAATTAAGGACTCCAACTAATTAGATATAGGGCTCCAACGAAATATTCACTCCAGCAATTAAGCTCTAAAACCCAACGAAAATAGGGCTCAATCACAGAGTTGCTAAATATAACTATTCTCCTAGGGGCCTTAAACAATTTGCTAAATTTTAACAATTTAAGGCTTTTGCTGGAGTTAATCTTTTTCCCTAAAAGCCATATAATTTAAATTAGGATCATTAAAATCTTTTAGAGATGCTGTAACAAAATGTAGACACAGCCACATGGTCAGAAAAAGAAGTCCAGCTGTGGAAATCCAACAAGTTTCCTTGTCGTAGTGTTCTTATCTTCACCCACTCGATGTGCTAACCTAAGGTGTCTTTTTATACGTAGCAAAGCATGGACAATAAACTAGTTGGTTTAAACAAATACTCCAAATAAACTATATTTAAATAGTTGACCCCAGTGGCGAGATTTCCTTGATACTACGCCAAGGCACAAATTCTACGGCCTAACAAAACGTAGACACAGTCGTATAGTCGGACAAGAATGTCCAGTTGTGAAAATCCAGTATGTTTTCTCGTCTCAGAATATATACAATAAAACCACCTTTCAGCTTACTGTTAGTTTGTACATATCAATTTTATCCTATATAAAAGAGTGGGAAAAAAGAGAAGAGAGCTGGCTAACATGTAATAGCCAGTATGGCACGGAAAACAAGATAAATTAGGCACGGAAAACAAGATAAGAGTCATTGCACAGCATCTAAAGACAAACTTTAGATATAATTATTGTACACATTGAATAAGTAGTAGACTTTATTATTGTACTTGCTCAAAGTGTTCCCGTCTTCGTCTGACTCAGGAGGACCTGAAATGGGTTGGAGTAAATCTACCCATTGACTTGCTGGTGAGAGTTAGCCTCAGAGTCTAAATAGGGCGTGTTGCATTGATGTCATCGTAGAGTAGTAGAGTTAGCCTCAGAGTCTAAATAGGGCGTGTTGCATTGATGTCATCGTAGAGTAGTAATCTTATCACGTCTCTCTCATAATTCAAGGGACAGTTGCCACGGGTCGTTAACAATAGGAAATCAACGCCTCCACAGCAATAAGTCCATGCAAACAAATTACAGGGATCATTGATTTTACGCTGCTAATCTTATCAATGCGTTTGGTTGACTACACTTGTGGTACTGCTTGCAAGTTGCAGCTAAGAGCTAGAAACTTGTAGAACTGTTTAGTCTACTTGTGTTCGCAAAAAGTCAGAGAAACAGAGAAACAAATATCTCAGGATAATTAATACTATGAGTGTGCAACGTATGGAATTGTTAGCGGTGGTTGTTGATTGGTGTATTGTCGCGCATTTGGACCATCATGGTTTGACACAGTGAATCCGTCAAAAATTACACAAATCTTGAGTGAGAAGTGGTTTCAGGGGAAATAAACCTTGACTGAGAAGCTACATGCAGCATGATGGTATTCCTACTACAGTATCATTTCTTTGACACTCCGCAGATGTCAACAAGTATAAATTCGACGCCAAGATAGATACAGGTACAGCAGTATAGTCCGTTTGACATTCTGTAGAGTAGAGGCCAGCGTTTAAATTTGATGTGAGGCCACGATGACTTGTAATAATCCTGAAGAATTTCAAGACATATCCGGATCTTAGAAAAATACTAGAGCGGAGTACGAAGGCAAATTTCAGCCACACAAGAGTGCTCGATCCGTAATTATACCATGCAGCCTGCTTTCCAAAGCAGATTTTTTCCCGTTTCTTCCCCGGATGAAATCCAGAACTGCATGGCCATTGGTGTCCCTGCTACTAATACGTGTAAAGACTAGTTGTCCACAAGCCCTGATAGAAGCTGCCGGTCTGTGCGAAGATCTTGCGCTGTGTCTTATGTCGATTCTGGGGCATCCTCTCGGCCCTACATTCAATTCCTTCGTGGCATCACTTTCCCTCGATATGGCCTTGGCGGCTTGGGCACTAAAGGCGGTCTTATCTTAGCTTCTACAACCGACCAGGGCCATGCACGCCATGAATGCCACAACATGGCTCGAACCAGGGCATGCAGCCACACACAGGATGTCGAGTCAGGATCGGTGACACGCGTGCCGCAAGCAGTGCCCACGGCAGGGGTCGTGCACGAGACCGGCCACTTGGGGACCGTCGGATCACACGGGCCTTTCGATCGGACGGCTGGGAAGAAAAGAATAAATAAAAACGCTCGCAGGTTATACCCGGCCGGAGGAGGGGATTTCTCCTTGCAAGTGGGCGCGCGCCGGGACCGGCCGAGCCGAGCGTCTCACAGGCGATCGTGGACAGTGGCCCGTGTGGCCGTGGTGCAGCATGGGTGTCCGACGCGAGTGTGGGCGCTATTCGGTAGGGCCCGTCCGAGCCTGCGCAGGAAAACGCACATCACGTACGAGCACGGCCAACGCGTCGACCACGGCTAAGATCGAGAATCTGCCTGCCATCGCAGGCACATCGGCGGGAGAATCTACGCGGCAGACGTACCAGATGCGATACGTAAATGCGGTCGCCGGCGGGCCGGCCCGGCCCGGGGTCGAATAACTACGACGACATGGGTGGGGGGCCGGGCCACGCAGGGCCACGCCGTGGCTCCTCCCTTCCTTCCTCACGGCGCCAATGAGGAGGGTGCGCGTGACACCCAACGTGGTGCTGCGTCCTCGTCGTGCGGCCGTGGAGGCCGCCGGGGATATGCACCGGGGACAGCGGGTTTCACCGTGTTCCGTGGGGGTAGGGACATCGCGCGGCGTTGTTGGGCCGACCATGGACAGGCTCAGGTGCAGGGTTCCCTCCTGGGTATCGGTCGTAGGGGTTCGATTCTGATATGTGCCAGCGTTTGTTCCTCTCTCGATGGGCAGTGTTGTAAGGCTGTTTGTATTTAATCTCAATCTATCGGAGATGAAGCTCGGCAATAAGCAAAGGAACTATACATGCAATGAGTGACAAAAATACAAAAAGAGAGGGAATGAAAAAAAAAGGGGGGGAGAGAGAGGGAGAGAGAGACGAAGCAACAAAAGAAAATACAGAGTAGAAACGGCCCGGCCCATGGATGTTACAACTGACAAGGGCAGACCATCTCCAACCATATTCCCTTCATTTCATTCCCTTCCCTGTTCCCTTCTCCATTCCCATTCCCTTTATTTCCACTCATCTCCAACAGATTCCCTTTAAAGGGAATTGTATAGGGAAAGGAGAGAGAATCCCTTCCTGGAGGGAATGGGAGAGAGAATCCCAGGCTGAAGGGAATGCTGAAGGGAACCCGTTGGAGCGCTGAAGGGAATGGGAATCCCTTCGCGAAGGGAATGAGGGAGGGGACGGGAATGGGTTGGAGATGGTCTTTTTATATTGCATCCATCCATGGTGCATCGTTCGATCTGGTGAAAAAGAACACGGCTAGTACTACTTTCTCCGCATACATATCTAAAAGATATGAATACATTCCACAAAACACAACGATTAATTTATACTATAATATATTTATAAAAACCGAGAAAATTATAATACTATGCATGTATTTTTTATATAAATATATATAATTTTTATGTATCCAATTTAAATATTTAAAAACATATTCATAGTCAAACTTCTAAAATTTTGATTGTAAGTACCTCAAAATAACATACTCCCTCCATCCAAGTTTATAAGGCCTATTTCTTTATGGCATATAGATCAAGAAGGTATTGAAAATAACTAGATTACCTTTAATTATTATCACTAACCATTTTAATCAATGCATGCGCGTATAGAATATGAAGTAAAGATGGATATTTATTAGGGGTATTGTTGACGCTAAAAACCATGATGACGGGTTAATTAGCAACCAACACACACAAACATCGGGTTTAATTTTGTGTGCGGGCGTGCTAGCCGATTTGATACTACAATCGGTAATAAAATTATATATAATTCGATCTGCCGTTAAGACAATCTGCTCTTGTTGATAACAATATAATAAATCGATTTCTCAAGCCGATTATGATGAAAATTAACCGATAAATCTAATCAACCTTATTGAGTTGATTAGATGGGTAAATCTAATCAATCTAGTCGACTTACGCCAATCCAGCTGAATCGAATTCTTCTCGGATGATTTCTTTCTTCCTTCACTCCTTTTTCTCCTGATCGGCTTCCCTCAACTTTTGAGTCCTTAAACATTGAAACCGCCACCTCTGTACCTGCTCAACCCTCGACACCACCGTGGCATAGATTAAATCGGCTTTCATATCTTGCAGATCAAATCTGACCTGCTTGTTTCCTCACGTCCTTTATCTGGATGCCACTTGCATGACCTTCGTATTTTGAGCTCCTCAGCCCATGGCAAGGTGTGATCTCCAAGCAATCGTATAACTTTTTCTTGTAGTAAAAAAAAAATCAAAGATACAATCACATTTGGTCATATCGAAAGCGTATTTAACTTCTGATTTAGCTTTAATCGACTTAGGTTTGGAATAGACCAGGGACCTCTTACTCTCCTTAACCCATTCGATTATATTTACTTCGGCTTCATCTTCATCAGGCAAGCTACCAGATTCGTATTCGACGAGATTAACTTTAGGCTTCTCTTTGTCTTTATTATTTTTAGAGCTCTTTTACGGTGGATTAAATTGAATATGAACCGTTCATTCTTTTCGATCCAATGGATCAGATTAACTAAATTTTACTTATACTACACCTGGTGGTAGAGCAGTAGAAACACCATTAACGAATCAACGGTTAGATGTGATTTATACTATACATTTTATACTACAAGTATAATCCACCGTAAAATTTCTCTATTTTTAAACCTGTCCTTAAAACCTTTGTTCCCAAAGAATCGGCTTTCTATAGCTGATACTCTGTGTAACAAGTGATTTAAATCAGTAAATTCTTGATCGCCAAATGTCTCCTACAAGGGAGAAATTAAACCCTGAAAAGCTAAATCGGCCAACTGATTATTGGGCAATGTGATACTAAAACACCGATTTCTAACTTCTTAGAATCTCTTAATGTAACCTGTTACCGATTTCCCAAACTTTTGCAAGATAGAGCTTAGATCTGATATCCGCAACTCTAAACTCCCACAGAAAAAGTACTCATGGAATCGGCTTTCCAAATCGGCTCAAGTATTGATCGAATTCGGGGGTAAGGTTGTAAACCAGGTGAAAGCTGCCCCAGATAAGGACAAGGGGAACAATTTCACCTTCGGCCCATCGGACTGTGCTGCTTCTCCACATTGCACAACAAAGCGTCCAATATGCTCCAATGTTGTCATGGAATCATCCCCTCAAAATTTAGCAAAATCAGAAACTCTATAGCTATTAGTATATGGAATCTGATTAATATAATTAGGATACGGCTTTCTATAGCTGATCGTTTTCTCCTTTGGTTAAATGCCAAACTGATCTCTTAACACGACGCTAATTGCTTCAACCCAATCGATTTCCGTAGCCGACGCTACACGTGCTTGAGGGTTGTGCCAATTGGGTGCGAAATCAGCATGCTGCCACCCGAGTTGTAGCAGGGGTTGTATGGGTGCACATAGTGGCTCATAACCGACATTCTGTTATCTAAACGTCGGCTCAGGAAGCAGAACAAATGGGTGTGAGTATGACACAACCCTATATTAAGCCGGATCCGTTGGATGAATTGGCTCGGTGTGGGGAGGTGCACCTGAGTTCCCATCAGCTGGAAAGCTGATTTAGGGTAGACGTAAAAAGTAGTACATGGAGGCAAACTGGTTTGTGAGTCCAATTTAGCGCCATTCGTGTATGCCTGATAATGGGTAACCCCACTTGCGCTGGAATCTCACGGTAGAATCACATTCGACTGTGCCGACGCAATAGTAGCCGACGGTTTTGAGTCAACCATTGGCTTCATAATCTGGGCATTTTGTGCAATGGGAGTATACTGGATAATTTGGCAGGGGTTGTAATGGGTCAAGCAGATTCCCAGTCAACACCAGCTCTTATGCAACTTCGTTCACACTATTAGCTACCATCGGTCTAAGCGTAGTTACTAAAGCCGATAACTGGTTAACAAGAGCATGATGTATAGATTGATTTACCATATCCGATAATTCTGCCTGTGTGGGTTTGTATCAGCTTACCTGTTGATTTTCAGTAGCACCCGAAGTTTCCTTGTCGCCAAAATCAACCATCGGCAACGCAGTTTTCTGTATGATTCCACATTGGGTCTTCTGGAAGCATTTGAGCATCATTTGCTCGAACGCAGCTTTTGGATCTTCGATTTTCTTTCACTGCTCTGGTGTTAAATCATCCATTGTAGGGACAATAATCGCCTTTGGATTGACGTCGAACGGCGGGATTGATTTTCCAGCAGAAGACATCGTTGACGATTAGGGTCCCACCGGCATGCCAAAAGTGTGTTGATGCTAAAAAACATGATGATAGGTTAATCGACAATCAGCACACGCAAACTCCGAGTTTAATTTTGGGTGCGGGTGTGCCAGCCAATTTGATTCTGCAATCGGCAAGAAAATTATATATAATTCGATATGCTGTTAAGCCGATATGTTCTTGTTAGTAAAGATCTAATATAATCGGCTTCTCAAGCCTATTATGATGAAAAGTAACCGATAAATCTAATCAACCTGATTGAGTTGATTAGATGGGTAAATGCTATTTTTTTCCGAAGGAGGGGGTGCGCAACAAAATCGGATAAAACAAACCTGGATTGGCGTAAGTCGACGATGCACAACTTTATTGATAAATCGAATTACAGAAGAAAAATTACAAAAGCTATGATGCTACTTTTAGTCGACAAAAAGTAAAAACGAAAAGTATATGATTGTTTGGCTAATTCTGTCTTCCCGATGTCGCCTCTCATCTTCTTTTATAGCGTCTGATCCGATCGTGTTCCCTTTGGACTCTTCATAAAACTGTTCGTATCGGTCTCACTTTCCCTAAAGTACTTTTCTTTTAGCACTAACATCGGTTATAATCCGATAATCCTGTATCGCTTTATGACTTTTTAAACCCGACACTATCGTTAATCAACTAAACATATCAAACTAACAATTTGTTATTAAATCGGCCATGCGTTAGATTTTGGTGTCAACAGGTATATATAGAATATTACACTAGTTTTTTATTAGAATATAAAATATGTCATATATACGAGAAATCGAATGCTTGGTCAGGTAAGATGTGCTCCAGTCCAGACTACTCCAGAGACGATCGGTGGCGGTCTGGCGGACGTAGGACTTCCGACAATGTAGGGCGTCTCACGGTCAAAGAGTCAAAGAACGTCGTCGCCGGCTCATTGATAATTGCTCTGAAATTGTTACTTAACCGGTGGTTTCTGAGATGAATCCAGTGATTTAACAGCACTAATGTATGCAAATTAAACTGATGAATTCGGTGGTTTCTGAACGGTGCTTCTATGCTTTTCCTTTCAATACAAATTATATAAATCTTAAAACAAATTAAGAGGTAAGCAATCACTATTTACATTTTATTTATGTTTTAATATTTATGTAACTTAAAAAAAACATATAAACATCTCTCAAACTAAAACAATATTTTGGTTAAACAATTATCACAATCCACAAGTCGCGATCTTTTGATACGTCCATCGGGAATCTAAGGATTCTTCGGTTCAAGCGTTAAGGCACAGTTCTTGTCAGTAGAAAATCCATACTGCAGGCTGAATCCTTGTTTGCGAGGGCATAAGCAATGCAGACGGGAATACTCCATTTAACCGCAATTTTTTAAAGGGAAAAAGGAGATCGTTGATAAGCACAACTGAAGTTTCACCGAACAGGGTGGAGGCTTTCGGATCATCAATGCCAGCAGGGTATTTGGGCTAGCAATTTCCAGGCAGGGACATAGCTGACCCACGGGCTATAAGCAAAAAAAAAAAAAGTCCATACAACTCAACTAGCCATCGAGCCTCACAATTAGAGCTCCGCCGGACGCCGATGCTACACCGTGCCACGAGTTCGGCCATTTTTGCTCGGAAGTCGTGCTACGTTGATCGCAACTTAGAGCAAGTATAATAAGGTGACATAAGCAGACTATAAGAGCTGCTACATCATATTTTTGCTTTGTTGGAAGAAAGAGAAGAGAAGAGAGAGAAGAAGTGGGCTATTGTTCAATAGCCAGCTTTAAACCGGCTATAACACATATTCCAAAGAAGATGAGAGGATGTGGACCATTTATTAATGTGTAGATTGTTTCTACAGCTAACTTATTATATGGGTGAGCTTTTAGACGGCTGTGTATGACATGGCAACCACATATAGCCAGCAGTGAGCTATATTATTAGCCTTGCTCTTAGGGATGGCAACGGGCTATCCTTGTCAGCAGTGGCGGAACATCGTCCTCCCGAGCGAGGATAAATCCCCTTCCTCGTCGTAGTGATAACGATAATAGCACTCATCCCTTGCCCCATAGGTTGCAATCGAGTGGATACGGATGGATATAGTTTATCCCGTATTTCATCCTCTTTTTTTTCTTGGAGTTAGATAGGGATACACATTTTTTCCTTCCGTATTTGCTCTAGAAGCCTTCAATCGTTCGGTCCGATGGAAATTATTCGCTTTGATTGCACCCATGCACAAGAATTGGACAGTAGGGTGTGCAATCAGAGTGAATACGAACGTATATTGATCAGAGGCGAAGCCACCATTGGGGCGCACTGGGGCGTGCGCCCCTGCTCCAACGCGGTGACAGGAAGGATGAGATATCATGTTCATCTTGCATTTGATGTTAAATTTGTTGGGCATCACTAATGCAATGTCAAATAAATTTTAAAGAAAGGATCTAGATATTGTTCATACCATGGGCCTAATTATGGATGTGAAAGAGAACTTGCAAAGTTGGATTTTTTCGGCAATGAAGGTTATCAAGACTGATTTGCGCAACAAAGTCTCCGATGATTGGCTCAATGACTTAATGGTGTGCTACACCGAGAAAACAATATTCAAATTTATTGATGATGAAGCAATTATGGACTGCTTTCAAAAGATGAAAACCCGTAGAATATGCTTGCCTGTTGCCTCCAAATCCAACTCGTAGTTAGTGTGCCTAGCAAATTCATTTATGTGAGTATCTTATAAACTTCTACTTTGTTTCACTTGTTAAATGGTTATTTATGTATGAATTTGGTTTTTACTAGTAGTTGAAATGTTTAGCTTAGCCGCCCCTTTAATTTAGTCCTGGCTTCGCCACTGATATTGATCATCATGTATCATATTCCACATTTTCTCTTAGAGTCAGAGACGAATATGAATAGCACCAAATAATCATTTCTCATTTCGTATTCGCTTCAAAAGTCTTTAGTCGATTGGATAGATAAAAATTATCTTCTTAGTTTGTACCCTAATAATAGGATACAAGGAGCCCCGTGATGCCTTAGACTCGTGTTAGGACGATCTGTTGGTTGTTGTTTTGCGTGAAGTGAGAGCGGTCAGTTGGAGCTAATGGCAACGAAGAAGCTCTTTGCTGCCCAGGCAGAGTTATCTTCGAAAAAGGAAGCTTCGGCATTGGCATGTTGGACAGCACTAACATCATTGTTGGGCACCCAAGCTTCCTCTATGGGAACCATCTCATCTTGCCCATGTAGAAGAATCCAATTGTGTAGAATGCAACAAGACAAAACTAACTTCACTTGGGTCTTGTATGGGTGAAAAGGCTTGTTGTCTACAATGCAAAAGCGATTCTTCAATGCTCCAAAAGCTCTCTCAACCGTGACACGAAGGCCGGAATGTCTTAAGTTAAACAACTCTTTTGGATTAGTAGGATAGTTCCTTCCGTCGTACTCATTTAAATGGTACCTAGTAGCCCGATAAGGTGGCAAAAAACCAGGTCGACATGCATATCCAGCATCTACCAAGTACCATTTCCCTATCAATTCAACAAAACAAATTAGTTTCTTTGTTACCGAAGAGGTCTTAATAACAAATGCACCTACTAAATCTGACATTACCTGGTGCAACCCGTAACCCATCATTTCGTTCTAATGCATCGGCAAGGATTGTCGCATCGTGTGCCGATCCCTCCCAACCAGCTAGTACATAGGTGAACCTTAGATCAAAATCAACAGCGGCTAGCACATTTTGGGTTGGATATGGCTTTCTACCCCTAAAAGCAGCAACATTTGCCTTTGGAACTCTTGCACGCACATGAGTACCGTCAATAGCACCCACACAGTCCTATATCAAAGCGATTATTACAAACCATATAAGCAAACAACCCAAACTAAACCTAATAAAATGGTGCTTGTATTACCTTAAAATAGGGATACCACCTCGAACTCGAGCTGATCTTTACGGGTGTCTCATTTGAGGGGGGCCTAATCATCTCATCTCGTAGCTCTCCAATAGCATATAACACTTCCTTGAAGTACCGACTCACTGTTTCTATGGATCGCCTAAATGTGTGATGGATAACTCTGAATCTTTGGTTATGCCCAACTACATGGAGGAACATTGAAACTTGCTCCTCTATACATGTGTGTATGCTATCACGCAGCAAATTCCTGTCCCTAAATAGGTTGCATAGGCGGAAAAAAGGGGCTCTTCTCATGCGCAACATGTTGACACACTCGATATCACTAGAGTTAAAAATTAGATTTAGATTGGCTTGCCGTTCAATGTCTCTATTGCACATAGGACCATATGTGACTGCAGGTCTAGTTAATCTAGCCAATCTAAGTCTATTAACAAAAAAGGCATGCATGACCGTAACTAGTGCAACTGCTTGAATGATAAGCTTCCTTCGTCGGCTTTGCATATCCATCTAACAATTAATAGATGACTATATGTTAATCAATATTCTAGAAGAATGCAATAATCAATATTCTAGAAGAAAGCATTATAATATAACACTTATTATAGCTGACCAGAAACCATATTATTCTAGAAGAATGCAATAATGCAAATGGCAATCCATCCCACTAATTCATGATCAAGCACAAGTCTCCAAACACCACTTATTGGACAAAACTGAAGTCGCTAGCTTCATTCACATGATCAAGGCAATCTGGAGCCATTTGCTTACCAGCTAAGCTAATGAAAAGTGCAAACAGGGCGGTGCTTGGTGATAACAGCAAAAACATGTCCGTAACTAATTAAGCAATATAACTGATTAAGCATCATATTGAACCAATATACATTCTACATTTACAAAGACTGATTAAGCATGAAGTCACCTATTGCTCAGTACCAATCGAACCAATAGAAGCACTAACCATCCAGAGTACCACTGATTCAATTGCTCAGAGAAGCACATATTTCATTATGAGATAGAACAATATATAAGCACTAGAACTCAACCACATATTTCATACTGAGATTGAACATAAGCACTAGAAGTCAACCACAAATTTCATCTTGAACCACCAATATAAGCACTAGAACTCAACCAAGTATTTCATACGAGATCGAACAAAGATAGCTGTAATAGAAGCAATAGAAGCAAAAAGAAAATGGATATCCAAATCTTCTTGAACACATACCACTCGATTCTACCGCCGTAGAGATCAAAGTGCGCGAGGGTCGGAGAAGGGCGGCTAGAGAGCGCCGCGGAGGTCGGAGATGGCGGTGGAGGCGCCGCACGGGGTCGGAGGCAGCGGATGGAGCCGCACGGGCTCGGAGAAAGCCGGATAGAGGCGCCAGCTGTCGGAGACTCGCCGCTTGAGGCGCGAGGGGGCGGAGACGGCCGGCCGAGACGCTGCACGGGGTCTGAGACGACGGATGGAGCCGCACGGGGCTCGGAGAAAGCCGGATAGAGGCGCGCGCTGGTCGGAGATTGCCGGCTTGAGGCGCGAGGGGGGGCGGAGACGGCCGGCTGGAGACGCGCGCGGCCAGATCCGCGCCGGCGGAGGCGGATGGAGGACGGGGGATGAGTCGTGCGGATGGAGGATGGGGGATGAGCGCCGACGGAGACGGATGGAGGCGGCTGGATTGGAGAAACCCTTGCGTGGGGGATGAATGCGTGAGGCGGCTGGGGAGACACGAGTGGAGCGGAGCTGCACGAGCGGAGCCAGGCCGCCCAGAAACGCCCGATATTTTCGTATCTACGGAGCCTGGCTCCAGGGGGCTTGTTGCATCGTGGGAGCCTGGCCCAGTGGATAGAGAAGCCAACCAAACAGTAAAATATTGCATCCCCAGGGCCAATTCTCTCCATATGCAGCCAACCAAACAGCCTATTAAGTGTCGCGGTGGCAACTTGCCTACAGCCACAAGCCCACAACGAAACATATAGCTATAGATTTGTCGCTGTTAAGACCGTGATAGATCCGGAGAACAGAGGGCAGAGACAATGTGGGCATGATTTCTCCTCCTCTTGCAGGATTCAAACCCTAGCTCAAGCCCGCTGGGCTCCTCGCTGCCGGTAAGTTCCATGGCGCTTTCTTCTCTCTCCCCAACGCCCACGGCACCTGATTCGATCTCCTTCACCTCCGTCGCCCGCTCGCTTCGCCGGCCAGCCCTCCGAGGAATTGCTGACGCGACCACACTACCCCGGGGGTCCCTCATGCTCCATTGTCTCCTTTCCATCCCCGTGGCCTCCTCGTGGGGTTCTCCTCTAGCTCTGTCGGCCTTTGGCTGGGTCTACGGTGTTGCCGATCTGTGGCTTCACGTCCATATTTCACAAGGGAGGTCGTGGTAGCGGCGCAAGTGAGGAGGCTCGATGTAGATGTTCTCATTGTAAAAAGTAAGAAAAGGTTTAACCATTTGTTAGATTTGGCTAAAAGATTCTGTAACCTAAAAAACATGAAATAAAGTTAAATCCCAAAAGTGTACTTTCGGAGTTTCTTCTGGTAAGTTGCTAGGATTCCTTACTTCTTCACGCGGAATTGAAATTAACCCTGAGAAGATTCGTGCCATACTGCCATAGAATCCTTGAAATCTCCTTCTTTAGTAAAAAAAGTACAAGGATTAACTGGTCGGAAGGCTGCTCTCGGTTGCTTCATATCCAGATCGGGAGAGCGTGGGTTACCTTTTTTCAAGGTTATAAGAAAACACGACAGATTCCACTGGTCGAATGAAGCAGAAAAAGCCTTCCAATAATATAAGCATTATTTGTCAAGTCCACCAACATTGGTATTACCTAATCTAGATGAACCATTGTTGCTTTATTTTGTGGCCGCACATAATGTGGTTAGCGTTGTTCTGATCGTTGAACGAGATGAGGTTCAGAATCCTATATACTACGTAAGTGAAGTTTTACATGGACCAAAGGAGAGATACCCGCAGGTCCAAAAACTCCTTTATTCTCTATTAATGGCTTCTAGGAAATTAAAACACTATTTCCAATCTCATCGAATTACAGTGCCCTCATCATTTGCTTTGGGCAACATTCTCCATAACTAGGAAGCAACTAATCGGATTACTAAGTAGGCAGTTGAACTTGTGTCCTTTGATACCTAGTTCATCTCTCGATCATCAATGAAGTCTCAAATTCTAGCAGATTTTATCGCTGAATGGACTAGCATTGAGTCTTCTGTAGAGCAGAATTCAACTAACATCGACCATTAGACCTTATACTTTGATGGTTCTAGATAACTAAGTGGTTCAGGGGATGGTATAGTACTGGTTTCACCTTAGGGTGATCAGTTACAACACGTAATCCAGATGCAATTCCCTACCACTAAAAAAGTAGTAGAGTATGAAAGTTTTCTAGCCGGGCTCTGAGCAGCAAAATCCCTTGTTGTTCGTCACCTTTTAGCGAAAGGTGATTCGCAATTAGTCATAAACTATGTTAGCAAGGAATACAGGACATCCGATGAGGTAATGTCTCACTACCTGGATGAAGTAAGGAAATTAGAAAAATACTTCATTAACTTTGAAGTCCAATACATTCCGCGAAAGGATAATCTTTTAGTGGACCAGTTATTAAAACTAGTTCCTCACAATCACCTGTCCCAACAGGTGTGTTTCTTGAACATCTATCTAAACCTTCTATAGATACCTCCATAGAAGAGTCCCCGACCAGCGATCCGGTCGGAGCCCTCAATCAAGATTCGAATTGGGCTAAACCATTTAAATCCTATCTAGAACGTGTGACACTTGTAAGTTCAAACTCCATTGGTTTTGGTGATTGGTTTTAGATTAGTGCTAAATCTTTGTTTAATGATAAACTTAATCTTTAATGAGACTAACATGTTTATTGAGCATATGTTTAGTAGTCTCATATTTGGATGAAAAATAAAAAACCAAGGTATGTACTCGTATTCTTGTGTATTATTATTGCACACTTTCAATTCAAGTTAAAATATGAATTCCTCCATTGCTATTAACCAAAAAATGTGCATTATGTTTCCCAATCCATATATACATGGATGCACATATCTAGGGGGAGTTTATGGTTTAGATTGATGTTTCATAGTATTAATCTATTCTTCACTCTATAGATAGATGATCAAAACTTTGGAACTAATCCTTGAGTATATGAAAACTTGTGTAGTTAAATATACTCACATCAATTTAAATGAAAATTTAAATTGAGTTCATTTGTCTTGTTAATCATCAAACAACACTTCATCATGTGTTGATGGTGTTCTTGGATTAATTTAAGACAAATGGATAACTCTTGAGTATAGCGAAGCATTAGTTGCATCGGTGTACTCAAGACACATTTAATTCCTTTAAATTGATTAAGGTTGTGCTCAATCCGTTGTGGAGGCATCCATTTTATATTAATGGAGTGCAAGGATGATTGAGACAACTATGTGTCTTGGACTAACCATTTTCTATGAGTTGTGGATGAATTAGGTTAAGTTGAAGTGGATGAGAAGAAAAGAAGAGAAGGTTCATCAAGAGTCGATGAACAAGATGATGGAGCTGGGTGACGATCTTGAAGGGAAGAATGATTGAAGATCATAAAGACTTCAAGAGAGATAGGTTGCAATCCTGGGGAGAAGATGATTGAAGATCATAAAAGCCCCAAAGAGGATTGCATGCGGTGCAATTGCAAAGGTATAACTAGATAGGCTAAGAATATTTCCTAGCTTTGTGCCTAGTTTTAGCATCGTACTATTAAGACGGGTTGAGTCTTTATCTTGAGCTTAATCATGTGTTGATGAACTCAATCCCGTTATTCACTCGAGCTCAATTCTCTTATTTGAATTTTGCATGGAGCTAGAGATTTGCATGTGTTGCAAATAGAGAGCTCATGCATTTGAGTTTATGGTTTTGCTTGGAGCTAGGTTTTGCATGTGTTGTAAACCGATGATGCTCAAATGATTTGATTTTGATTTGGTGTTGCATGAGGCTATGGATTTGCATGTGTTGCAAAAGGGAGATAGCTAATGGATCGAGGTTTAATTGTTATTTGCAAATTCGTTGTGCGAATAAACGAGATGTCTATGAGTTCGGGATCTTGAGGGCATGTGAATAGGGCTTGCATCGTGGTTTTTGCAAGTTAACTTGGTCTTGGTTTTGACCATCACATGGCTAAGAGGTTTAATCTTATAGACTCTAGGATTTACTAGGAAGATGTGCGCGCTATGCTGCGCCGTTGATAATATCGTTCGTTTGGCAAAGATCAAACATAATATAGTTTAGGAATCACATGCGATAGAAATAATTAATAGAAAATGTATAACTGAGGCCACATTAATACATCTCAAAACCAATGTGGTCTATTCGAAACAATACTAATCAGTATAGGAAAAATGATTAGGGGTATGCTACAAAGTACACCGACCAGTTAGCTAGTTTTTTCATACTAAACACACTGTGAAATTGAGGAATAACAAACACAATAATCTAACGAAATTAATAGTGTAATCAAGAGATGCAATCATGATTACGGGGTAACCGTAGTAAATGCTATAAATATGCTACTCATACAGGTATTTTTATATATTATATCTTGGATCAACATCAGTTCGATATCAATCATGATTTTCTTTATTAAATACAGCATTCTAAAGGCAAACTTTATTCTCTTTAATTGGAGGACAAAAATGAAGGAAAGTTGAAATATAATATTTACCGAGCATTTAATGCAATGGAGAGGTGGAGAGAAAATATTAATTATTTATGGACAAACCAATTTAATCCTTTCATTTGAATGTCAGCATTTCATTGATCAGCAGCAAAAGGATTGACAAACTCTTAGCATGTCCAAGATTTATTTTTTATTACACTTCCACAAAAAAAGATAGAGAAGTCTGAAAAGTACATCAAGAGTTTTATTTCCTATGTGTGTGTGTGCGCGCATTTGACGTTTATATGAGGACATATTAGCTTAGTACCCACCAAGAGAGCCATGGGGCTATAGAAGAGAAGGTAACAGAGTTATGTTTGCTGATGCCACAGCAAAGCCTGAGAAGAATTCTAATCTCCATATCAGGCGCATTCTGCAACCACTAAAGACAGAACTCTGACTTCTTGCCCAAATCCCTAACTAAATCATACAATTGGACTCAATGGAATGTAACAATGAGACTACCTAATGAGCCCATTTAGGCTGCATAAACTGTTTAATCCCAGCTGCAATTACCCCATGCCATTTATGTAGTGCAATTGTACTTTCCTACATGAGACCATACGTGCCATGCTATTAATTTTAGAGGGAGATAATTATCATACTATTGTGTGTAAAAGTCAGAAGGGTTATTTTAGTATGAAGGTAAAGAAAATGAAAAGCAAATCCTAACAAGCCCGTAAGATAGAACACCGGAATTTAGGCAAAACACAAGCTCGTTTATACAGTTTTTCTTTCTTTCTTTTGAGAGGGCTCATATATACTGTTAGAAAAGAGGCCTAACAAAGATTCAACAAATTCCAAAATGGAGTAATATAGAAAGCTGGAGCAATTTCCACAAACAAAAGGGCAAAAAAAAAAAAAAAACAGACCTACACACTTATGAGCCTTCTGATCACTCACAAAGTAAGGAGATATGTAGCCTCTAGATAGCTTCATTCCCTGAACTGCTTCAAGTTCGTTATCCAATGTTTTGCCATCCTGCCAGTTTGTAAGAATAAGCTGTGGCATAGCAAGTAAGCCTATAACAGGAAAGCAACACTTAACACTCACAATAATAGTAATGACTCCGTCCTTTCCAACTTTTTCCATAGCCTTCGATATCAAATCTCCAATTTCTTTTTCACCATTTGGAGAAATGGTTGCTACCTGGTTTACAGGAGGAAAATGAATGGGATATGCTTAAGCTAGAATTCCAATTAAAGTACAAACAATGAGGGTTAGTTACTACGGAGTGCGCTATGTATAGAATCACAACGATGATTGTCGATTATTTAAAGCAAATGCAAATAATAACTACATCAAAGATGCATAAGTAACCACTGTGAACCACAATATCTCACCTGGTTTATCTCGCCTGGGGAATTAATCATCCATGCTTTACTTTTGAGGTGAGTAGTGATAGCATTTATGGCTTTGTTTATATCATTACGCAAGTCCATAACATCGACCCCTGTTGCCACAGCCTTGCAACCTTCCGAAAGAATTGCCTGAGTAAGTACAGTTGCACAAGTGGTACCTGTTGCCCCATCCAATCAGAAACAAAGTGAGTGACTGAGTGGCACACAAATACTCCACTCAGATAAGTAGCTCCTATTCTTTCAAGGATTAATATAATATATTGGTTAGGTTCAGATTGCATGCCAACTAATAGCAATATTTGGTACTTGTTAGGAAACCTCCCAGTTAGTGCTTTCTTAAGAAACATAATTGTGACTCTGCGAGATCCTATGTCAGGAACTAAAATGATCTCTTCAAGAATATCTAGCTTAACAATTTGCTCCAGCAACAGAACATCTATTTTCAACTTAAGATATATCTGCAAAAAACATAAATAATAGAAAAGCATCAATCACATTTTACTTTGGTCCTAGACTGGAAGTATGTCCAATGATATTTAGCATAAAGACCTTAGTGCGGGCAGA
The DNA here is from genome assembly GCA_036346355.1 of Rhipidocladum racemiflorum. Classification (NCBI taxonomy): domain Eukaryota; kingdom Viridiplantae; phylum Streptophyta; class Magnoliopsida; order Poales; family Poaceae; genus Rhipidocladum; species Rhipidocladum racemiflorum. Next base: position 11,227,303 of record CM070573.1, on the reverse strand, counting down.
TAGTGCACTGGACCTGAAAACAGTACGAAAGCAGAAGCACAAGTGTGTCCCAACGAATAACTGTAACGTCTAAAACCACACAAACCACAAACTATTGATATTCATGTCTAGTGTGAACACTTCAGGCACTGAACATAGCATTCTAATGAGCAAATATCAATTATGCAATTGATCCATACCATCAAAATCTCCCTGTCCTGGTAGCACAATTATTCGGTACTGGTTGACAAAAGGATTAACCGCACATGATGGAGAAGACAAAACATCACCATTTACACTATGCTTGTTGGCGTCAAATTAGCTTAGGAATCATATGGACTGCCATGCTTAAGCCTGCGGTTAATCTGTGACAGCAGGTGAAAAGCAATAACGACATGAGTTAGTCTACCATTAACTTGTCATTAGACATTCATAGTAAAAGAAACACACAATAATAAGTAGGTCAGATTTAAATATCTATTTTAGATTTCTACCATAGCATCTCATTCGCAAGCATGTCAAAGTTCGATGATCTTGACAAACTTTTGCAAAGACTGGCCAAAGCTTGCTCTTTTCCATTCTTTGCTCCACGCTCAGCAAAACAAAACAATGGTATGAGCTGAAGGAAGATCATCAGAAGTAACTAATACGGAAACCTTTCCCTCAATATATAATTAGCTTTGGTAATCACATGACATCTATGTAAAAGCTTTCTATTGGAATCTACAGCGGTTATGAGAGCAGCAACAATGGAATAGTATAGCTGCTTTTTAACAATCAAAGACGAAATTAATATACGGTGGAGGGCCATGTCATACGAGCCCTCGCGTGGCCGAACGACAGAGCAGAGCGCGTTAGGGAAAGGCCGGCGGAGCAGGCGAGAGGGCAACGCGAAGGCATGAGCAGTCACGAGAAATCCATTCGGGGCGAGGGGGAGGAGGTAGGGGCGAGGAAGGGGAGACAGACCTGGCGGAGGCGGCGAGATGGGTAGGGCGGAGACCTCGGAGCGAGGGGGAGGAAGGGAGCAGGCGGGGCAAGGAAGGGGAGACGGAGCTGGCGGAGAGGAAGGGCGGAGGCGGCGAGACAAGCAGGGCAGAGACCTCGGATGCGCCGATGCGGCGTGGTCGGGCGGATGGAAAGAGACAGAGGGGGACTGATACGAACAGACTCGGCAAGGGCTTGTTCGTATGCACGGGTTCCCGGCCGATGGCCGGGTCGCACGCTGCTTGACGACGAAGTCGTCGCGGCAGCGAACGCCTGGGTTTTGGCTGTTTTCGGAGCCACCGCCTAGATTAGAATTTGTGGCAAACAAACATGCCTTTTCTCGTTTTATTCCTCCCTCTATATATAAGCAAATACCTGCCTAACAATCCGGCAGAATCTCAACAAATAAGGAAACATAATTGCATACTAAGAATAGAGATAACTAAGGATAGAAACAATAATTGAAAAGGAAAGATCTGCTAACAGCCCTGCTTGGCGCTCCTTTCCTTATTCTTGCTTGGACTCCTGCGTGGCTCCTTCTGGCTGTGGCCTCTTGCGCCTGGTAAAGACCCGATCCAGGCCTTGTGCCATATCATTACTCCCCCCTGAAGATGAAGCTTGTCCGCAAGCTTATAGTCAGAATAGGCTCACCGAAGGGCGATGGCGTCCATCCAAGTAGCCTCCTCAGCAGCTTCACCAGTCCAATGCACAAGGAACTGGCGTTTCCCTTCGACAAAGCGCTGAGCGAGGATGGAATGAGGTTCTGGCTGTCCTTGCGCTGGTGTGGGAACGACATCAGGAGGTAGTGTCACAAGCTCTGTTGGTGGGTCGCCCTTAAATGGCTTAAGCAATGAAACATGAAAAATATTATGGATCCTGGATGATGCGGGCAGCAGTAACCTATAGGCCACGGCGCCCACTCGACTGATGACCTTGAACGGTCCATAGAACCGGGGTGCAAGTTTGGTTGAATTGAAAGGTCCCCTGGCCGAAAGCTGACGGTGTTTTTGTAGCTTAAGCCAAACCCAAGAATCAACCGCAAACACCACTTCCCTGTGATGTCCATCATAGCGCTGCTTCATGCGGTTTTGAGCTTGGAGGAGATGATCTTTGGCCTGTTGGAGTATCGCATCTCTGTCCACTAAAGTGCAATCCACCAAGTCAATGCTAGTAGCACCCTGCTGATATGGTGTCAAGGGTGGAGGCAACCTCCCATAGACCAACTCGAAAGGCGTCATACGATGAGCCGAGTGAAAAGAGGTGTTATAGCAATACTCCGCCCACGGAACCCACTGACTCCAGGTGGACTGATTGGATGAGATCAGACAGCAGAGGTACATCTCAATTGTTCTGTTCACCATACATGCCTGGTCTGGCTTGACCGGGATGATAAGCCGTGGACATGAGCAAGGCTGTGCCACTCCGTTTAAACAATCCCTGCCAAAACGCACTAAGGAATACGGGATCGCGATCTGATACAATGGACTCTGGAATTCCATGTAGACGGACCACCTGATCGAAGAAGAGTTGAGCCACTGTAGGGGCTGTGGCCGGCCTTTTGAAGGGAAGAAAATGAGCATACTTCGACAGACGATCCACCACTACCAACAGAGCGGTCTTGCCCTGTGATTTGGGCAGATCGGTGATAAAATCCATTGAAACATCAGCCCAAACCTGGTGTGGGATTGGCAGGGGTTGAAGCAGACCGGCTGGAGCCATGGTACTGGACTTGTGTTGTTGACAAACCTTGCAGTTGGAAACATACTCTGTTACTGAAGTGCGCTGGTGCTCCCACCAGTAACTTGCCTTGACTCGATGGAGTGTCTTCTGAATCCCCTCATGCGTCAAATCATGAATGGAAGCAATAATCGGTTGGATGAGTGGAGACTGTACTGGCACAAACAACCGGTTGTCGTAGTATACTAATCCTGCCCGGACCTCCCACTTTGGCTTATCTTCTGGAGATGATGAAGAGTCAGTGGTAGACGCAAGAGATGGCTCGTGTTGGCTGAGTCGCGCCTGCACTTCAGGATCAGTGCGCAGCACGTCCAGCCACTGTGACCGTGTCACGCCCGTAGGTGTGGACAAGGCGGCACAGTGATGCTGCTCAGGGAATGCTCGGGACAATGCGTCTGCTGCTTGGTTGTGCTTGCCTGGTTTATACTCCACCCGAAAGTCGAAGCCCATCAACTTGCTTAACCAATGTTGTTGAGGTGGCGTGATTAAGGCCTGTTCTAACAAAAACTTGAGACTGCCATGATCTGTGCGGACGAGAAAAGGATGACCCCATAAGTATGGACGCCAGTGCCGCACAGCTTTGGAAAGTCCAATGAGTTCCCTTTCATATGCGGCTAACTTCATGTGACGGTCTGCGAGCCGACGACTGAAATATGCAATGGGATGCCCATTTTGGTGAAGGACTGCACCAATTCCAGTACCCGAGGCATCACAGTCAACCACAAAAGGAAGGGTGAAATCCGGCATTTGAAGTACTGGGGCAGAGACTAACACCTGCTTGAGACGGTGGAAGGCTTCATCTGCTGCTGGTGTCCACTGGAAGCTGTTTCTACGCAGCAAGGATGTCAGTGGCTCGGCAATGCTGGCGTAGTCTTTGATGAACCTCCGGTAATAACCGGTCAAGCCCAGGAAGCCCCTCAAAGCCGACACTGAAGTGGGGCAGGACCAATCTGTGACAGCCTGTAGCTTGGCAGGATCCGCGGCTACGCCATTGTGCGAGATGATGTGCCCCAAATATCCGACGCGCTCTTGAGCAAAAGCGCACTTGGACTCTTTTAGGTACAGTTGATGTAGTCGCAGCTGGCCGAACACTGAACGGAGGTGTTCCCGGTGATCCTCCTCGGTAGCACTGTATATGAGTATGTCATCAAAGAAGACGAGAACAAACTTACGCAAGAACTCCCGCAGCACTTCATTCATGAGAGCTTGGAAGGTGGAGGGAGCATTGGATAATCCGAACGGCATTACAAGGAATTCATAATGTCCATGGTGAGTACGGAAAGCCGTCTTGGCAATGTCCTGCTCGCGCATGCGCACTTGATGGTAGCCCGAACGGAGATCAAGTTTGGTGAAGAAGCGGGCCCCTTGAAGTTCATCCAGCAGTTCCTCTACAATGGGAATGGGGAATTTATCCTTGATGGTGCGCATATTGAGTGCGCGATAGTCCACACAAAAACGCCAAGTGCCATCGGTTTTCTTGACCAACAAACCGGAGAAGAAAATGGGGATCGGCTTGGTCGAATGATTCCTTGCTTGAGCATTGCTTCACACTGGGATTCAATCTCATCTTTTTGGCGATACGGATATCGGTAGGGTCGAACGACCACTGGATCAGTACCCTCAGCCAAAGTTATTCCATGGTCGCACCACCTAATGGGAGGTAGTCCCTCTGGATCTGCAAATATGTCCTTATATTCCTCCAACAGCCCTTGTAATGCCTTGTTCTCTGATAGTTCAGTGTTCATCAAGGTAGACCTTCGTGGACGCTGCACTCCCTGGAGCCTAATGCGTGCACCCTGCGGCCCAAATTCCATGGATAATTCTTCAAAGTTCCTGTAAATGTCCCCAAGAGTTCTCAACCATTGCACCCCCAAGATGATATCGAAACCCTCGATAGGCAGTACTATGAATGGAGCTGCAAACTCATGTGTCTGAATGGTGAAGGATATGCTGGGCACCTTGCCGAGACAGGGTAAATGGGAGCCCCCTGCTACCCTGACCTGTTGATGCATACTCCTTTCTTGCTGCCATCCTCCTTGCCGTGCAGTGTACGTGCTCATGAAGTTATGAGTACTCCCACTGTCAATGAGACCCAGCCACTTCCTTCCACCCATATGCAGCTGCACTTGCATTGTATCCCCATACTTCGGTCCTAGAGCTGCAATCATCGACAAGGAAACATCAGTGTCTTGTAGGAGCCGATCATCCTCCGCTGTCTCCCCTTCTTCCTCATCTTCTATCTCCAGATGGAACAACCGTTTGCACCGATGTCCCCGAGTGTACACTTCATCACAATTATAACACAAACCCTTCGCTCGCCGCTCAGCCAATTGATCCGCCGATAGACGCAGTTTGTGTGGCGCCGATGCTGTGCTGCTCTGGGTGCTAACTGCCGGAGTGGCTCGAGGGATAGTTGAGGGACCGCTTCCCCCCTGCGAAGACTGCCCACCGGGTCTGGGCCCTTGCGCACCGAGCGAGCTCCCCAGTTGCGCCGTGCCGCTTGTCTGATATCCTGTCGCCAATCCTCCTGGGTGGGATGGTGGTACCAAGAAGCTATTGGATTGGCTCCGGAATGATCCCCTCCCGCGCACAGCACTGGACATTCCGTCTATTGCCGCTACTATCCAGGCGGCCTGTCTTGCCTCAGCTTCACGTGCGATGCCGATCGCCTCCGCGAGATCCTGGGGTCGCTCTCGGCGCACCTCTGCTCCTAACGCCACCGAAAGACCTGCCATGAAAGTCTCTACCTGTTCAGCCGTCCTCATCCTGACGGTGCGAGCAAGGAGTCTTTGAAACTCCCGCGCATATTCATCCACCGCCTTGCCGCCTTGTTTGAGGTTCACTAAATCTCCCAACGGGCCAATACTCAATTGCCGGGTGAATCATTGCGTGAATGCCTCCGCGAAATCTCCCCACGCAATCCAGGGTTCCTCCCTTTCCCAATTGTCCAGAACTTCTAATGCTTCTCCGGACAAATGCAACCCTGCAATCTCCACAAACTCCTCTTCGGGAATTCGATGTACCCTGAAGAATCGCTCGCAGCGGCTTAGCCATCCCAACGGGTCGTCTTGCCCATTGTAATCGGGAAGGTCGAACCGCGGAGGACGAGGTGTCCATCGGTGGTCCTCCTCTTCCCCACGTCCTGCGCCCCGCCTTCTCGCCGGCATATGCTCCTCTTGGCCCATGCAATTCCGACCCGCCCTCCATGACGGCAGATTGCCTGGCGGCCTTCCCATCGGCCGTTCCTCACGTCCTCGGCCGTTCCTTCCTCCTCTCCAGGGCAGACTATCACCCTGCAGTGCAGCCTCCCCTGCGTTTTCCCCTTGATGCGCCTTGGAGTTTCCGCCATCTTCCCCCGTTCCTTCTGCCTGATCCTTCCCCTTCAGGAGCTTCACCATCTCCTCCATCAGACCTCTCATCTGCTTTACTTCCGTCTCCAGAGAGGAGACGCGCTCATCTACTGGGGTCGCCATGGCACCAGGATCGCAGTGCTCTGATACCAAATTGATACGAACAGACTCGGCGAGGGCTTGTTCGTATGCACGGGTTCCCGGCCGATGGTCGGGTCGCACGCTGCTTGACGACGAAGTCGTCGCGGCAGCGAACGCCTGGGTTTTGGCTGTTTTCGGAGCCACCGCCTAGATTAGAATTTGTGGCAAACAAACATGCCTTTTCTCGTTTTATTCCTCCCTCTATATATAAGCAAATACCTGCCTAACAATCCGGCAGAATCTCAACAAATAAGGAAACATAATTGCATACTAAGAATAGAGATAACTAAGGATAGAAACAATAATTGAAAAGGAAAGATCTGCTAACAGCCCTGCTTGGCGCTCCTTTCCTTATTCTTGCTTGGACTCCTGCGTGGCTCCTTCTGGCTGTGGCCTCTTGCGCCTGGTAAAGACCCGATCCAGGCCTTGTGCCATATCAGGGACGGTGCGCAACCTTGAGGGCTCGGCGAGGGCCAATCCCACGGCGCTTTATCGGTCACGCGATGAGCCGGATGAGGACTGAACGAAGACGATCGATCTCATGGACAAGGAGGGGCGATACGTAAATACGAAGCACGCCAAGGTTTTCTCCGCACAGATGGGCGACGTGGACACGCCCTGCGCTCGCGAATTCCTTCCCTTATAGGGAATGTTAATATTTGCTTAATACATTTTTGCAAATATATCTCGAGTTGTTTGCGAATGTGTTTTCACAAATTTGTTGTAGTTTGAATGAAATTATTTGGAGCCTGTGAATAGAATTTGCAAATGTGTTTTGCAAATTGTTTTGATCATGAGTTGATCAACACATGGCTCAAGATTTAATCTTGTTGACTCTTGCTAGCTTCTAGTCACGCTTTTGATCATGTCTATATGAGGGATTTTGAGAAAATTAGATTTAAACTTGAGTGGATACTTTGGAGTTTTTGTGATTTTGGGAAATATCTATGACTGCTTAAATCTTGAAAAAGGCTGGAAAATGTAGCCTTCTTGATAAGCTTTCTATAGATTCCAATATCACCTAAATCAAACTTCAGAGTAAAAAATTATGATTGTTTTATTCTGAAAATTATGGCACTACCGCCCCTGAAGAGGGGTAGTGCCGCCGTGAGGCTGGCACTACCTCTATTTACACGTTAGTAATTATTTTTCAAAGAGGGGTGTTTTCTGGAGCTTGCCTTGAGGTCGGCACTACTGTTGGGGAACGCGGTATGCTACTCTAGCACAAGTTAAAATTTCTACCGCAAACCAGAAAAGCTACTCGCAAGAAGGGGATCATAGATCTATTACCACTAGACGCGCAGTTGCGGAATCCTCCGCACGTCGTTGTAGTGGATCGTTCTCGGCGTGGATCGTCCTCGCCTTGGATCATCCTCGTCGCGGATCGTCCTCTCCACGGATCGTCCTCTCTACGCCGCAGTAGCAGCAGTGTCACCACAGCAGTCCACACGTCCGTAGATGGAACGCCGTGCGTCGGTGTGCAAGCACCGAGTCGCTCGGCAGGGGCAACGAGAGGAGGTGGCTAGGGTTTCTGGCGAAACACCTCTAAACCGCACGAAAGTGTGTTATGCGTCTAGCCTCCTCCCCTCCTTATATAGCCACGAGGTGAAACCCTAGGCAGTCAGGGCCCATCTACGAGCTAAGCCCACGAGATCCATTAATTACGGATCCAATCCGAATTAATGCATCCCAGCCCGTTAAGTGTGTGACCCTGTAGGTTCATGCGCATTTGAACATGGATTCGGAAAACCCTTTTCTAATCCAATAGTCGGTAGCGGCTCCTTGCAGAGCATGCCAACTCCCAAACGCATATGATTAAAGTACTGATGTAATAATCCCTTTACCAAACTATATGAAGATCGAACTCAAGGCGAGAAGCATGTCATCTTTGACAGTTCAATCCATCTCTCGTATCCATGATATATTAATAAGTTGTGATTGACTTCTCAATCACGGCATGGCCATGCACTTCCTTAATCATATCACACGAGTGGCCTAGACATATATCTTCGTTACATTGGAGTGACCAATTCCATCTTGACTGCTCACTTCCCTCTGCATGTTTCATAGTAAACATGAAAGCTACCTTTATAACTATTCGGTTAGGAAATAGTGTTTGGTAACCCCAAGGTAAATTATTACACATGTAGGGAATATGACAATCTCAGGTCTAAGGATCATATATCTACTATGTATGAGATACACTGATGACACATAAGAATGTAACATTCTCGCAGTGTCCCATTGTGGGTCTATCTAACACATGTTCTTCAACATGCGTCCACAATGTATTGATGATATCTCCATATCCCATGATCTATGAAATATGATCATCGAACAATACATGTGCTGATCTATTCATCGTTGTCCTATACGATGATATCCAATCAGAGATATTTATCGAATTATATCAATAGGTAAAGAGCTTCATAAACAAGTCACACACTTGTTGATCAAAACAATGATATACATTCATTGGACCAATAATCATATTATTATTCATAAATATAGTCATGTTACAATCATCCGTATGATTGCCTCAAGGGCATAACACTAACAATACACGTGCAGAGTTGTAATCGTTTGGGGTAGTTTGCATGTATTAGGCTAGGTTGGGACTAGGGGTGGCAACGGGGGCATTCCCCGCCGGGGAGTGCCTCCCCATCCCCGTCCCCGCGACATGAAATTTTCCCCGTCCCCGTCCCCGTTCCCCGTCTCGGGGGAGAAAATCCCCCCGTCCCCATCCCCGTTCGGGTATCGGGGCCCCGTCGGGGACCCATCCCCGCGAAAAGTTCACACAAGAGAAGAGCTCTTATAGCCATTTTAACTCTAAAATTATATCAACAGGCAAGGAAAAAAAGAATGCATGCATTCATTGAAAATTATGTTGTCCCGTTTATGAAAATGTGATTATGATGGGCAAGAGAATATGTTTGCAATCTAACAATTAAATTGGACTAAACTAAATTCGGGTCCCCAATCTGTCCTCATGGAAAGAAATTCCCCATCCCCGTCCCCGCCATCCCCGATGGGGGAATCATTTTCCCCGTTTCCATCCCCGCGGGGGACGATTTCTTCCCATACCTGTCCCCTAATAGAGGAATTCCCCGCCGGGGATCGGGGAACGGGTACCCATTGCCACCCCTAGTTGGGACAAGTGGACATGTATGCGTACTCCTTGTGGTTGCTCCTTTAAATAGGGGGGTTGTCTCCTATTGAAGAGCATCAATTAGAGTTGAGCGCATTGAGAGCCTTGTTTAGGGTTTGTACTCTTTTGATGGGAGTACTTTAGACAAAAAGAAATAAAGATCAATTCCTCCAGATTCTTTGCGTGCTACAGTAACCTCGTAGCTACAGTATGCGCGCGCTACAGTAATCTCTGTTTTGGGGTTCTTTTCTTGCACATCTTCTGGTTCTAGATTGGATCTTTGATTTCTTGAGTTTCTCCTTGATTTGATCCATCCAAAGGCTTTCTAGGATCTAGCGTTCTACAAAGATTTGTTGATTAATCTTTTGTCGTTCTTATATAATATTGAAGTTTTGGTTAGATTAATTCTCGTCATCTTCTGTCACAGCTAGCTTGTGAGGTTCATAACTTTTGATCCATAAGTCCGATCGAGCTGATTCTTTTTGGGTTCGATTCATATTGGAATCTAGTTTCTTATGTACAAATTTCAGATCGATCCGATGGTTGGATCTCTGGGAGTTCGCGTTTTACCGAATATCTGTCAATCTATTTTTGTCGAATACGAGGCAATTATTTGGTTCCGTTTTGGGGTGAATTTTTAATAGATAAAAAATTTGGTTTTAGCTTCCTCACAATCATTCACCCCCCCTCTGATTGCTATATTCGTATACTTCAATCCTACAAATGCCAATTTCATGCTCGACAAGTTTATTAACCTGCTAATCAATTTGCAAACAATGCTATTATCATGGCCATTTTCAACATGGGGTGTTGATATGGTAGGTCCATTACCTAAAGCAACTAATGGATATAAATTCTTATTTGTTGCTAATGATACTTTCACAAAATGGATAGAAGCTGAGCCCATAATGTCAATTGCGGCTCAAGTTGCGAAGAAATTCTTTGTGAAAAATATAGTCACTACATTTGGAGTTCCTAATAGATTAATTACTGACAATGGATCACAATTTTTAGTGGTCTATTTCAATATTACTGTGATGGAATAGACACATAGATTTGTTACGCTTCAGTTGCTCATCCGCAGAGTAACGGAGTGGTAGAACGTGCGAATGGCCAAATCATGCAAGGTATAAAAAAATGAGTGTTTGATCATTTAAGAGCAAGTTCGGGGGCTTAGGTAGATGATCTCTACTCAGTGCTTTGGACCATACGTATGATAATGGATATAAATTCTTATTTGTTGCTAATGATACTTTCACAAAATGGATAGAAGCTGAGCCCATAATGTCAATTGTGGCTCAAGTTGCGAAGAAATTCTTTGTGAAAAATATAGTCGCTACATTTGGAGTTCCTAATAGACTAATTACTGACAATGGATCACAATTTTTAGTGGTCTATTTCAAGATTACTGTGATGGAATAGACACAGAGATTTGTTACGCTTCAGTTGCTCATCCGCAGAGTAACGGAGTGGTAGAACGTGCGAATGGCCAAATCATGCAAGGTATAAAAAAATGAGTGTTTGATCATTTAAGAGCAAGTTCGGGGGCTTAGGTAGATGATCTCTACTCAGTGCTTTGGACCATACGCATGACGACCAATAGAGCTACAGGAGAAACACCTTTCTCACTGGTCTACGACGCAAAAGCTGTTCTACCCAGTGAAATCCACATAGGTTCTACACAAACCTCTTCTTTTGAATAGGTTGATCAAAATAGCCAACGCGAAGATGATATTAATCTCTTAGAAGAAAAGCTCGATCGAGCACTTGTGAGGTCGGCAACCTATCTATAAGGTTTGAGAAGATACTATAACAAACGAGTTCAACCACGAACGCAATGTGGGAGACTTGGTTCTAAGGTGTATCCAGAACCAATCTAACTTAAACAAGTTATCTTCCAAATGAGAAGGTCCCTTTACTGTAGTATCAGTCACCCGATCTGGCTCTGTTCGGCTTGCTATGGAAGACGGTCGAATCCTTTCTAACACTTAGAATATCCAACATCTTCAAATGTGTGTAAATTCATATTTTACATTCATGAATGAATTTCATACTTTGTAAACTATGTCTTTTTTGTGTTACATCAAACTATTTCTTATCTTGCTTTTATTCTAAGGAATCATGGATGTTTAGTCTGACCTAACTCCCTGAGCAAAACACGAGGTTGCTAAGGACATAAGAAGTTATGTCCTTAAACTTTCTTTTAATTCTTGACGTTTCTCACATTCACTCATTTATTCTGCCTTGATAAATTAAGGAAACAAGAAGGATAGAAGATGAAAAACTCTAAGAACTAAAAGAGAGCTTAAAAAAGTCAAATTCTAAGAAGTATTTTTTACGCTTGAAAGTCTGAAGATACAAGGGAAGCCTTTCCCCCTTATATAGACTTTCAAGTAGTTAAATCCTTGATTCAGTTACCGAGAGGAATTACCTAAATTCCTTTATCGAGAACTTAACACACGGTTTCAAAAGGATCCTCTTCCCTATATTTATACTTTTCTTTACATTCGCTTCGGTTACTGAGGAAATCAAAAATATTTCCTCGAGACGTAACCGGTGCCGTGATTAGTGTGACATCCCAAACGTCTCGAAAGTTGAAAAGCCTTAAGAGAATACACGTGTTCTCTCAATACTTGGGGGCTAGCCGACGACGATTGTCTGAGGGCCATTAAATAATTAAGGCTTCTAAGAAGCCAGTCACATCCTCATAAATGTGGCCCATATAACAAAGAGATATATTAAATGTATCGATCAAAAGTTATTGTTGACCACGGAAGTAATTGCCCAACCTAGAATATAGGTCAGATGAAACCTGAGCTTCTAGCAGGTCGAAAAAAGGCCAGGTCGGCAATAGACCGATCTGAAAACCATTATAGGTCGGACATAGTGTCCTTTATCGCACCGACCTAAGTGGCTAAGTGAAGATTGGGTAAATCCTAGCCCCGACCTGGATTAGGTTGGAAAGGAATCTTTGTGCAAGGATTATGTGCAGAAGAATATTTTTCTGACAGGTACAAACAACTCCTTGGAAGTTACTCCTATGAAGAGGCGTCTCTCGAACAAAAAGACACCTCTCGGTGAGAAGACACCTTTTGACGGCAAGACACCTCTCCGAAGATGACAACCGACATCCTTTCAATGCTATAAATAGATTACTCCCGCAAGGATTTAGATATAACTTGATAGAGTGTGCACAAGCGGAACAAGGTGTGCATAGGTGTAATAGCATGGAGTTTTCTGGTGTAAAGAAGTATGTACTCTTAAAATAAACACCCGTAATTCAATTCCCATCTTTTTCCTATCCCTTTCAACATTGTTTTATAGACAAAAGGCAACTCATAATTATATTCGTAAGCTCGATCTAAGGACCTTTGGGTCTTGAACATCGATAGAGAGTTGCAACACCATTGAGATCCAAGCGAGGGGATGGAGATTAGCAAGGGAGAGGGAGGTAGGGAGATTAGCAAGGATGTGGAGTTGGACAGTAGCATCGGGCTAACGACATCTATGTCGGGTGGAGAGGGTATGTGGAGGAAGGAGTAGGGTTGATGGTGCTAAAATATGTAATGACATAGTGGGCCTGGTTTTTTTATAAAAAAAATTGAAATATGATATATAATTGTTAGAGATAGTCTATTAGAGATGTTGTCTTTGTATTGTCCTTACATAATGTGGAGGGGACATGAAGAAATTAGAGATAGCACTATTGTACATACTTTAAGGCTTGCATACAGATTTAATGAGGTGTTTTGCACCATACTCCTTTTTTTATTTTCTCAATTATAAACATTTATTTATTACCACCACATAATGTAGTCTCTATCGTCTTTCAAGACAATTAGCAGACGTATCTAAGTTATTTTCTCTTATACAATTCTTAATTTCACTATTATTTTAATCTTAGTGAAAATTAGAACTCATCTTACATTTATGGACGAAGGAAGTATATTTATGGGGTAAAAAAAGAGAGTGGAGTAGTGGTGGCCAAACGGGCGTCCCAATAAGGCCCGACCCGTTTACCCGATGGCCCGACCTGTTTAGGCCTGGCTAAGAAACGGGCCGTGTTTTGCCGGGGTGCCAGCCCAAGCACACCCTGATGGCCAAATAGGCCGGGCTGTGCCGGCTATTGCCTCATAGGTTGATGGCTCGAAACGGGCTGTGCCGGTCCGTTGGTGTAAAAAAAATTCAAAATAAAAAAAATAAAAAAATGAAAAAAAGTTAGAAAAATCGAAAAGTATGAAAAATACATAAAAATTTTAAAAAATAAAAAGGGGGAAATTTAGAATAATTAGAAAAACTAAAATGATGTAAGAAAAATATTATATATATTAAGAAAAAGCTAAAAATATGAAATAAATTCTAAAATGAGACAAATAATTGAAATTAAATAATGAACTTTATTGATGTGTGGCTGCCTCATTAAAAACTTTGCCAAGTAAAAACTCAACACGTTAAATCTTTGGCAAAGAAAAAAGAGTACAGTCTATAGCTTAGTGGTATTAGAAAAAAAGTGAAGATTACAATTATTCTTCCTGATCAAGATCAAGATTTTCAAACGTCATCGCCAGCTCAACATTTTCTGTAGTGTGCTGAGCTCGTTGTTCAGCTTGTTCCTAATCTTTCACAATGAGAAGTATTTCTACCATCTCACTTGTCAGATTTGTTCTTCTCTCCTCGATTATTTTTTTGGATAGACTGAAAGAAGACTCCGATAAATCATAGAGACAAGAACTGTTAACACATTTCGTGCAATATAGAAATACTATCATTTTCGCGGTTCTTCAATTGAGTAGCAATTTACAGAATATTATACACAATTAAAGGAGAGGTTCAGTAATAAACTCCAGTAAAGAACAAGTCGCATCATAAAAAATTTCAAAAAATAACAGCAAGTAATTAGCAACATACCAATGTTGCTCTATAAGTTGTGGTTGACCATTCGGGGTACGATAATTCGTATTAATAAAAACAGAAAATGTGTCCTTATAGGGTATGAGTTCCTTAAGCATCAATAAAGTAGAGTTCCATCTAATTGACATATCTACACCAAACTTACATGGGTGTACACCCATTGCAAGATAATAGTTCTTATATGATGCTACTCGTACATTAGAATTATTAATAAAAGATATTACAATACGAAAAGGTTCGATGTACATGCTTAACCTCTTTAAACCAGATTTAACTATATGATTAATAATATGGCAAGCACAATACTGATGCAACAAGAAATATTGGGTGTACGTACTAAAAAGCAGAGTAAGAATATTCATTGCAGAAGTGTTTGCTGTAGTATTATCTAACGTTATTGCAAAAAAATTTATTTGTGGGGCCAAAATCTTTCACAACTTTTATAATACAATCAACAATATTTTTCACTAGTGTGTGCTATGTCAATTAATTTGAATCATATAATTCTCTTCTCTAGTTGACCGTCATTGTTTACAAAATGAGCAACTACACTAAGGTAATCATTTTTAGCCCTACCACTCTATATGTTTGATGTCAAAGACAGAAAAAGTACAAGTACTAAAGAGCTATTTAGCTTACCATGATAATTATTATAGCACTTAATTATATCTCTAGTTTTGTCTATCTAGAAATTGAATAAAATATAGGAATATGAGTGGTCCTAATTTAGTTTTCAAATGCTGCGAGCTGCCTCAGGATTGTAGTCCCAGTCATGTACCATACTATCGAGGTTGTATTGCAGCTGCATCTGCCTCATAGCTAGTCCAGCTTTAGCTCTTAGCATGTATCTTCATGTGCCCCGTTCCACCTGAAGATTTCGCATTTAATTTGTGCTTACAATATTTATAAATAGCATACATGTTTTGGACGCCATCTGATGTCTCAAAAATCTTGTTGAAATCTTCCCAAACTCCTGATGTATTGCCTTGATCTTTTTGCCCTGGTGCTTGCTGATGTAGTAGCACTTGTAGAGCCTGAGGATAGTACAAGTGCTACAGCTTCTTTAGCTTGATATGATGCAAGAAGTTCTTCGGGTGAAATCCCGAAATCAAAAGCTGGGAAGGATGGAAAATCTTGGTTCTCCATTAAAAAAACAAGAAATAATTACTGTTGATGATCGGGATCGCCTGACCGCAGAGATGAGTCGAAGGGGTGTGTGAGCAGGGACCCAAAGACTTGCCTCGCCCCTCTGGAGGTCGACGGTGCTACTGTTAAGATCTGGAGAAGGAGAAGATAAAGGACACCGAGAGTTATACTGGTTCGAGCCCCAAGCTGGGTAATAGCTCTACTCCAGTCTTGCCCTGATGCGAATAAATTGATTATGCGCGAGTACAAGTGGATGTCTCTTGTTTTGTGTCCTTTTTAGCTAAGAGCTCTATGTCTACTTTTATATAGAAAATACAAAGTCCCCTCTTCCCGTTATTGGCAATCGGTCAGGAGTAGTTTCCGAAAAGAGTGACCCCACGAGCGCTTCAACCGGATCGCAATTGCCCCCAGGTCCTATGCCCACGTCCGCTTCACGCCCTACTTTTACGAACCTTAGTAACCGCAAGCCCCTGAACGCTTCTTCCCGAGCTTCAGGTCTTGGTCGTGTGTGACGGCCTTCGGTTCCCTTGCTCGAGGTCGCACGGGTGCCGCCTGGTCATCGGGATAGCAGGGGGCCGAGCTTGGGTTATGAGCCTGATTTCAGGCTGGGGTCCGTTGACCATGCTCATGACCGGGCAGGATATCTCAGTCACCGACAATTACACAATTATTAATATCATATCATTGAAAATAAATAAAACTATAAAATTAAATCAATATTTTTACCTTGATTTCTTGAAAGAAGTAGAAATCTGAATATCAATTTTTTTTTGGCAAAATTATTTTGAATTTCACCAAATTATCACTAAAAACACGAGATTTTTCACAAGAGAATGAAGAAAAGAAATTGCAAGTCTGCTGATGGAGAAATAGGGGGTGCTACCCTATTTATTGGAAAAAAAATATAGGATATTTTAGAATTATGTTGAATTTTTTAAGCCTTCAACAACTAAAAACGATTATATTTCAAATAAACGGGCTAAACGGGTCGTACTATGCCGTGCTAGCCCATTGTGCCAAGGTAGTGGTCTAAACATGACACAAACCATCGAGCTATGCCGGCACAGCCGTACCTAAAGTGGTGAGCCACGGACCGGCCCCTTTGGTAGGGCTCATCTGGACACCTCTAGGGCGGAGCACCAGGGAAAAATAAAAAATAGGAACCATGGATTTCCCGCTGATTTCGCCACGTTTCCCCCATATTCGCTGCCCCACCTCGCCTGGTTGCGCACACACGCTGTCAACCGGTCCCCCAAACGCATATTCCCCACCCTCCAGCGTCATCCCACGCGAAAAGACAGCAAATCGAACCGACATTGGCCGTCCCGGCGCGTTCGGTTGCCAAAAGTAGGGCAAAAATCCCCGGCCGCGCAGGCGAGGGAAGCCGAAAAGGCGAGGCGCCCCTTCACCGCGCCGCGGCCGAAAACTCGAAACACGTCCCCCAAATTTTCGCTGCCGCCTTCTCGCCTCCCTTAAAAACACCCCCCGATTCCTCCGTTTCCTCCGCGGCATCGCCCTCTCCCGTACCACACAGCGCCGTCGCCGTGGCGGCGTACCCAATTGCGTCGCTGCCATGCCATCTGCCGTACTCGTCCGCCGCGCGCGCTCCCGTTCCCCGCCGGGAGGGTTCGACTCCGCGCGGTGCACGCACCCGCGGGTGGAGGGGACGGGATGCGGCGGCCTGGCCGGGGTGGCGTCCGCGCTGCCCGACGACATGCTTCTTGAGGTGTTCAAGCGGCTACCGCCCCCGGCGGACATCGTCCGCTGCGCGGCGGTTTGTCGCCGCTGGCGACGGGTCATCTCCGGCGAGGGCTGCCTCCCAGCGCCGCCTCGGCACTTCGGGTTCTTCCGCAACTACGGCCCGTCCCCGCTGCCCCCGTTCGTCCCCACCGCGGGCGTCGACCTCAACCTCGGCTTTCTCCCCGTATCGCCCGCGTGCGGCGCTGTGCTCGTCGATTGCCGCAGTCAGCGCCTCCTCCTACGCGAGCTCGGCGCTGGGTTCGCGAGAGATCTCAAGCTCCTCGTCTGCAACCCGCTGGAGAAGACGTCCGTGCGGCTGCCGTCTCTCTACATCGCTGGGCACAGGGTGGCCTGCTGCGTGCTCGTCCCGGGGAAAGGCGCAGCGTTCCGCGTCGCCGTCGTACTCTTCGGCGCTGCCCCGGCCTACTTCGACATTCTGATCTACTCTTCTGCTTCCCCAGCCTGGGAGGCCGCCACCGGGTCGCTGAGTCGATCCTTGACCCCCCGTCAAGGCCCGTCCGTCGTCGTCGGCGACGTCGTGTACAAGCTGCAAGGCGAAGATAGCTACATCATGGCTGTTGACACGACCAAGATGTCGCTGTCGGCGGTGCCGGTGCCTAACGCCGAGATGCCATTGTACACGGGAAACCACTGGATCGGCAAGACGGAGGACGACCGTCTCTGCTTCTTCGCGATCCCGGAGCAGCTTGTTTTGGTAAAATGGGTTCTTGAAGCGCATGGGAAGTGGGCGCCGCAGCAGCCGGTGGCGCTGCGTTTGCTGATGAACCCGGCCACGGTCGGCGACCTCGTCTACATGAAGCTCTCGGCGAAGGTAAAAGACCAGCTGCGTGGTTTCAAGCTTGTGAGCTTCGGTGGGTTCTGCGAGGGCAGCGGGGCGCTGTTCTTCGTCATGGCCGATTGGGTTGTGGCGCTCGATCTCAAGACGTGGAAGATGGAGAGGCTGTGGCGCAATACCGATGAGTCGCGGCCGCTTGGCGACGTGCACCCGTACGAGATGACGGTCTGGCCGCCGGCGCTCAAGGATTTTGCCAAGGCATGAGGCGGGAGATTTTGTGGACTGATTACCGAGGCGCGTCTCTGTGGTGGCTACCGCCATTTGATTGGTACTTTTGGAGATTAGGGAACAAGGAATAATTGATTATGGGGTGTCTAGGTGGGATTTGAGTGTTTTTCTAGTCCGGACCACTCAGATTTTGTGTACATACGAAAAAAAATATACATCCACACTCAAATTTGTTTGGCCCGTTTGTGCTATGTTTTTTAGATCTATTTGTCACTTATCTTTTAAAAAAATGTACTCATCGAGCTAGCCGCGCAGCGTTGCCTCGTTTCGGTCGTGGTCTCCGCGTTGCATGCTCCCCGCTTAAAAAGGATGCGTTGCATGTAAAGACGGAGAGTTGCATGCATGTAGATGGCGCTCGATTGCTCGGGTCACGCGCGACCTCCATATATTGCGGCCGCAAATCAAACAGACAAATTAGAGAAACGAGCGTTAGAGACAAATACGTAGACCAATTTTGGAAAAATCAGAAA
Source organism: Rhipidocladum racemiflorum (assembly GCA_036346355.1). NCBI lineage: Eukaryota > Viridiplantae > Streptophyta > Magnoliopsida > Poales > Poaceae > Rhipidocladum > Rhipidocladum racemiflorum. Next base: position 11,208,613 of record CM070573.1, on the reverse strand, counting down.
AAGTTATACGTAGTTCATTTAGTGGACGAAGGGAGTATGTTGTTGACTTATGTTGAGTTTGGATCGTGTTCTGATAAAAAAAATATGGCCCATTTTTTAGGGTGTAATTATTGAGCCCATTAAGACTCCAAGAATGAGCGGAAAAAAAGAAAAATAAAAGCTAGCAAGGAAGATGATGAGAAACATCAAAAGGTCCAGACCCTGACTATCCTTCCTCTTGATCAACCCTATGAATTGTCCGCACTTTTTTTTGGTTTGGGTTTATCATCTGCTTTAGATTTCAAAACCTAACTTGTTTCCCCTCAACACTACAAAATTTTAGTAAGACAAAATCAATCACATGAACAAAAACATACTCCCTCTGTCTCACAAAGAGTGCATTTCTAGGATTTTTAAGACAGATTAGTGTGCAAGGTAAATGACCAATGTGACCCTCATTACTCCATACACAAGCATGCTGGTGCTTCGGTTTCCACAAGCACTTAAATGAGCATGCATACACTTACAGCTGGGCCCTACGGACTAGAAATGCACTCTTTGTGGGACAAAATTTGAACACTAGAAATGCACTCTTTGTGGGACAGAGGGAGTATTGCACACATACAATGAACAGATCGAGTGATTACGGAACAGTACCATCGCCACAAACAGGATTGTTATGCCCCCATAAAGACCACTTGGCCCAAACACAGGAAGCGAGTGCCTAGGTTTGTGGAAACCATGACTTGTTAAAAACGAATGGCATGCAACATAACATACACATTTGTCACAAGATAACAGTCTTGTCATCTTCGATCGGCATGCAAAAAAAGAAGAAGAACCGATAGGATCCCAATTAACCGCTTTAACATAAGCTGGAACGCCCTCGCACGACTGCAGTTGCAAATGCTGCTTTTCATGCTCTATATGTGATAGTTCAAAATCTGATCATGTATTTGAACAAAATAAGACACAAAAATAGCATAAGTGAAATTTTGGCATATAATTAACACACACAGTGGATCGATTGTTTTACAAATGCATTTGTTTGCACCAAAATTCGACACGTACGGAAAGTATCGGCCCAATACGAAATATAGAGAGTTTGGTGAGCATACGGCGACTGGGATTTGTAAACCGAAGACTAGATCGTAGCCGACACAGATTCAGTTGCCGTATCCATGGAGGACTCGGATCGGCTGAGGCATATAAAAGGGGGTCGAGCCAGGAGAAGCAGAGGATCAATCCAACACAACCACAAACTCACTTTTACAGTCTTTTTCGTTTCTTTTTAGTTTCGTAAGCTTTCCTCTGTAAGTCGACGAGATCAATAAAGAGTTGCGTATCGCCATTTTGTTGATTTTTGCCGATTTCACTTCAGGTTTGGTTTGCTTTGTTTTGTTGCGCATCGCCTCTTGAAGCCAATCTACCTTTACCCTTGGATTAGCTTTAATCGGCTAATCTAGTTATCCCCTAATCGGCTTTTAGCCGACTAGAGTTACGCCGATAATCGCTCGTTATCGGCTTCGATTGATTTTACGACTTTTTACCTTGTCAATTTCAGGTCAAATTGACTAACACGCTCAAACCCAGCGTTTGTCTTGTGTGTTTGAGGCTAAGGATCCTACCTCAAGTTTTTAGCGCAAACATATTTTGGCACGCTCAGTCAAGATGGCCGCAGGACAGTCAATCTCTCTAGCCGACGTCAACTCTGAAGCTATCATCGTCCCGACGTTGGACGATTTGACCCCAGAACAACGCAAGGAGATTGAATATCGATCGCTCGCCTCTACAGCAGCTGATTCGGCCTAGCCGATAGCCTGAGTTTGCACTCGGGGGGCAGTGTACCAATCTACACAATTGGCAAAACCCTAATCCCCCGTCGGCCCGATTTAACCAATAATCCGAGCTAGCACTCGGGGGGCAGGATGCCAATTACTCTAATTGGCAGAACCCCGGCACCATGTTGGCCGGTGGTGTTAATTGGACCGATCAAATTTCCACCGTGCTAAGCGAGCAATTCGGCCTACAGCCAAAGGGCAAGACTATCAGCTACAAAAAATCGTATCTGGATTACATAGATCGGATGGCCTACCTCCACAATTACAGAATCCCCGATTTCGCCAAGTTTTCAGGAGACGACTCTGTTACCACCCTTGAACACGTCGGACGGTTCATTGCCCAATGTGGCGAAGCCGCTCAGTCCGACGGGTTAAAGATCAGGCTATTTCCCTTGTCTCTGTCGGGAACCGCTTTCACGTGGTTCACAAACCTGCCCCCAAATTCGGTTCATTTTTGGAACGATTTGGAAAGCCGATTTCACGTGGTTCACAAACGCTCAGAATTTCTGATGTTAGTTCAGTTTGACAGAAATTCGGCGTACCAGTGTCGGACTACATAAACCAATAATACCAAATCCAACCTCTCCAAAATCTATAGCTAAGCAAATAAGGATCACAAGCTCACAAAATTATTCCACACACTAAGTTCATGGCACTTATCATGATCATGACTCAAATTAGTAAATGTGACTGGAACTACGTGAAGATGTGTAGCTACTGCCCCTTTCCACATGCCGGTGTCATGGTACCTAAAACAACATAAAACACAAGCGTGAGTTCATCACTCAGCAAGTATATTGCAATGGGTCAAACAAAACAAAATCAATATTAACATCACTACATAACAAACTTAACATCATGATTAAGTCATACTTCATATGCAACATCATATTCATATCTCAACCTCTTTGAAATCATTTCATCATCATCTTAATGCATGCAATACAATGCAATGAACATGTCTCCTCGACGAAAATACCGGTATTGCCGAGTGTACACCCGTCGGCGTGCACCCACGTCCCACTTCCATCCCGTAGATGGAGGGTGCCTACTCCTCGCTTCCATTCACCGCGTGGGTGGAATCACGAGGTAGGTCTTACATCCATGGCGCTCCGGATTAGTCATAACTTTCTCACCGACCTTACCGGAATAGTTATGAAGTTCTCACCGACCGGGCCAAGTTTCATGCCATGTATGCAACATATGCCATAATCATTAACCATAAACCATTGCATAGCATCTTAACATATCCTTTTTATCATATCATGGCAAATAGTAAGCATGGCAAGATAGCATATCATGGAAACAATTGCATCTAGTCAAGACAAGCAAATAAACCACATGCTACCCGTCCCAATACACTTGACTTAACCGCGGGCGACGGATTGGCGGGATGAGGAGGGCACTCCCGGGGTCACACCACCTGCACATAGATGCCACACAATCACAACGTGACCACAAAACAGTACGCCATTGCCCATCTACCCCGATATCGCAAACTACTCCTGAAAACGAAAAACAGAGAATCTGTCCCCCCGGGACAACAGACTTCAAACTATCATAACTTTAGATCTAAGACTCCGAATCGATTAAACGAGTACATCCTCGCGTAGCTTAGGAAATTTCCTAACTTTTTCTAAGTATATGGAAAAACTGATTCGGACTCTAAAGTTGTCTAATCTACAAAACACTACGTTCTGTCCCAGCTACGTCACATATTTGAATACGTTCGGTAAATCGAGCATAACTTTCGAATGGCTGGACGGAATTGGACGTTCTTTATGTCCACTGAAAGGTATTGAAGTTACCTACAACTTCTTCAACAGGCGGATGACCAAATTTCGACTCTAAGGTCGCGAAAACTCAAACCCTAGGTCGACTGTACAATCTGCCCAAAGCAGAGAACGTGGCAAACTCTAGTTTTCATCTAATCTACCCAATCACAGCACCACCACTCGATCTAAAAGCATCCAAATACCCTCCAGCACAGCCCTAGAACAACCCCAAGTATTCCCCTAGCCATACCTTAGCCCCACGAACGATGAACCGATGAATCTCCTCCCGGTTCACGCGATCTCTTTCCTCGCTCCATATCCACCGGATGTCCTCGTCGCGGAGCGCTCCAATGATGAAAACAGTGGGAGGGCGAGGTGGGGAGGCTTCCCTAGGGCAGCAAGGGTGGTGGAGAGGGGAGGGGAGGCACACAAGGTGGGAGGAGGGGGCGTGTGGGAGGGAGGGGGCGTGTGGGAGGGGCGGCTAGGGCTACAAGGGGGCGCTCAAGGGAAAAAGGTGGGGAGGCTGGCGCCCCAAGGTGTCCAACCAGGACTCCCACTCCCACATGGGCCCAAACACCTCCCCACTAAAGCCCACGACCCTTTCCCTTAGGCCCAAACTTCCCCGGAAAGGCCCAAACTCCCGGAAACGGCCCAGAAACGCGATCAAACGTCATACCGTATAGTTTCAACCTTCGATTTCACATTTTTATAATGTCACACCATCCCATAGTGTCACACCAACTTTTATAAGCACAAAATTAAGCGTAGATTATATAGCCAAGTTGGTCAAAATACTAAAAAATTATAGACATTGCTTTGCTTGGGAATATTACGAGATGCCTGGTCTAAGTCGACAGCTAGTTGAACATCGGCTGCCTATAAAGCCATGGTATCGGTTGTTTAAGCAGTTCCCCCGTCGCTTTAATCCAACCCTGTATAATGCCATCAAGGAAGAAATAGAATGATTATTAGATGCCAAGTTTATCAGGCCTTGCCGATACGCTGAGTGTGTTTCGAACATCGCTCCTATGGTGAAGAAAAATGGTAAGCTGAGGGTGTGCGTGGACTTTAGAGATCTGAACAAGGCTACGCCAAAAGACGAATACTCAATGCCAATAGCCGATATGCTTATCGACGCTGCATCGAGCAATAGGATTATTAGTTTCCTTGATGGGAATGCCGGATACAACCAAATATTCATGGCAGAAGCCGATGTGTCCAAAATGGCTTTTAGATGTCCTGGAGCCTTAGGGCTGTACGAATGGACCGTCATGACGTTTGGCTTAAAAAATGCCGGTGCCATGTACCAACGTGCCATGAATTTAATCTTTCATGATCTAATCGGCCATATCGTCGAGATTTACATTGACGATGTCCTTGTAAAGTCAAAAGACGATTGACAACATTTGGCCGATTTAGAAAGGGTGTTTCAGAGTACAAGGGCCCATGGGTTAAAAATGAACCACCTAAAGTGTGCGTTCGGAGTATCGGCTGGACAATTCCTCGGATTCATGGTGCACCAAAGAGGAATCGAAGTTAACCAGCAAAGGGTAAAAGCCATAGCCGATACTAAACCGTTGACAAGCAAAAATGAGATGCAAAAATTGATCGGCAAGATCAATTCTCTACGACGCTTTATTTCAAACTTGTCCGGGCGAATTAAAGCCTTCACCCCGTTGTTAAAATTAAAAGAAAATCAAAATTTCATATGGGGAGAAGAGCAGCAGAAGGCCTTTGATGATACTAAAGAGTATTTGATGAAACCTCCAATTTTAGCCGCACCTAGGAAGGGAATACCATTTAGGTTATACATATGGGCCGAAGAAAAGACAATCGGGGCCGTATTGGCACAAGAAGTCGATGGCAAGGAACGGGTGATATTCTATCTAAGCCGACGACTTTTAGATACCGAAAGGAGGTACCCCCTTTGTGGAAAAGCTATGCTTATCTCTCTATTTCGCCTGTATGAAGCTAAGACATTATATATTGGCGTCAACATGCGTAATAGTATGCAGAACCGATATCGTCAAATACATTTTGTCCGCGTCAACTGCACGAAAGGACAGGCAATGAGCTCTAAAATATGTCATGTTAGAGGGAGTGCTATACTTTCGAGCCATGGATGGGTTGCTTCTAAGATTCCTGGGAGCCGATGAGGCGAAGGTGGCAATAGGTGAAGTGCACGAGGGGATTTGTGGATCTCACCAATCGACTCATAAGATGAAATGGATGTTGAGACGAACAGGGTATTATTGGCCAACAATGCTAGAAGATTGTTTTAGATATTACAAAGGGTGTCAAACTTGTCAGAAATTTGGGAACGTGCAACTCGCGCCAGCATCGGCTTTGCACCCGATTATCAAACCTTGGTCGTTCCGTGGATGGGGGATGGACGTAATCGGCCAGATATTCCCAGTATCAAGCAAAGGCCACAAATTTATCCTCACAGCAATAGACTATTTTTATAAGTGGGTGGAGGCCATACCCCTCAAGAAGGTTACCAGTGCCGAAGTGATCAACTTTGTTAATGAACACATCATACATCGGTTCGGTATTCCACAGACCATCACGACCGATCAAGGGATTGTGTTCATGTCCGATGAATTCCAAACCTTCGCGAAGAGTCTGGGCATTAAGCTCCTTAATTCTTCACCCTATTATGCTCAGGCTAATGGACAAGCCGAGTCGTCTAATAAAACTCTAATCAAGCTTATAAAAAAAAGATCGATGAAAAACCAAGGAATTGGCACTAAACATTATCGAAGGCATTGTGGGCATATCGACTATCATACCACGGATCGACCAAGTTGTTCCAATTTCAGTTGGTATGTGGGCAAGAAGCCGTACTGCCCGTGGAAATAAACATCGATTTCCTGAGGGTGGCCGGACAAGATAATTTGTCAGTTAACAAATACAGAGAACTTATGATCGATGGCCTAGACGATTTGGCGAAAACCAGACTGATTATATTACATCGGCTTAAAAAGAATAAATAGAGGGTTGCCAGAGCGTACAACAAGAAGGTAGTGCCAAAATCATTTGACAAAGCCGATTTAGTATGGAAAACTATATTGCCGATCAGATCTAAAGAAAGGCGATTCGGTAAATGGTCGCCAACGTGGGAAGGATCGTATAAAATAATTCGGCTAGTTGATGGTAATTTGTAAATACTTGAAACCCTCGAAGGATCGGTGCTTCCAAATGCAATCAACGGGAAATATTTGAAAACATATTACCCTAGCATATGGATCGGGTCATGAGATAAGACTAGATGATTAATAAGAAAGCAGATCGATTAAATAGTCGATTACAATAAACAGTTTAGACAACCAATTCCTACCAAAGTACAAAAGCATCACAAAATGGGTTAAACAACCTATTTTTAGTAGCATCATAGTTCATCACTAAAAGTAAATTACAGCCCAGACCCGGGCAGCGTGGCCCCAAGGCCCGACAATGCTGTCGTCGCCTTCGCAATGGTCACATGGACGCTGTCTACGATTTGCTGATCATTTGTGGCATTGCCGGGAACAGTGACTATCTTGGCCGATTGCTGCTTAAATTTCGCAAACACCCCGCCGATCTGCCGTTTTTTTATCCACCAGTAGGGAAGTTGACTCAGTAGCGTGCACTTGGCACTCGGTGAGCTGTTTGGTAATTATGGCCAGCTATTCCTCAAGCGACTTCTTAGCCGATTCCAGTTCGTGGATTTTATTTTTCACCAGCTTAAGGGCGGCGGCGCCTTGATCGAACTCCTTTTTCTTCAACTTAGCATCGGCTACTAGTTCATCCAGAAGCTTTTGATCGGCTTGCTGCGCTTTTCTTTGGGCGATCCTAGACTTTGCTGTTTCCACCTCCTCCCTCCGGTCGTCCAAATGACAAACGTCCATTAGCGCTTTCATGGCCTCGAGGGGGGGGAGATCCGCTTGAACGGCGCTCATGGCGTTCCTTAATGGTTGTGTATCAGCCAAAAGCTGGGCTTCAGGTTGTGTTACTTAGTGAAAGAGGCGGTTAAGCCGTTCTTGCATGCCTGGCGCAAAAGTCACGGTAGCCGATGCAACAGTGGAAGCGTCGATGATCTTGTGAATGTCGGCCGGGTAATCGTCCGTGGCCATCACTTCGGGATCGTCCAGCTCATCCAAGGTGAAGCCCAAAAGGCCAGCCGGATCCGCCGATAATTCTGGAGAAGCAGGCGCAACAGTCGTCGAAGGCGGCACCACCGGAAGCATTGGAGATAGCGATGGCAGGATAGCCGATGATGTGCCTTGTATGTCGGCTAAAATCCCGGCCATCTGCATCGATGGTGATGGTTGATGCAAAGAATACAGTAAGTGCAAATCCAAACTGAAGGTGAGCGAGATTCAAGATAGGGGAACTTACCCTAGTAGTCGATCGACTTGGAGAATTTTCAGCGGTGTGCTCCACGGGCTTAGGAGATCTCCTTGCTGCGGACTTTGTTTTTGTTTTTTTTTCTGGAAATTGAGATCGGCTAGAGTGAGTATTGGCAATAATAATAGAAGAGTAAAAGAAACAAAATAGCCAATACTAGAATTTGAAGAAAGACTTACTCGCGAGGCATTGTCTTTTGGCAAGATTCGACAGAGATGGGATCCGGATACCCATGTTACCCGACGAGTAGCCTGTGAGGCCCGTCGCCTGGCCCATTCTCTTCTGTCGGCCGCTGCTAGACGGGGCTGTGGGGTCAGCCACTTGCCTGCCGGTGTCTTCCGCGGTCTTATCCTATAAAGTAAGAAAAACTTAGTTAAGCTGACTACAAATAAAACATTTGAAAAACAGAATATTGGAAGGTCAATACCTCTACAGCTACCGAAGAGTTGGTATAACCAGAACTCTCACTGGAACTGTTGGTAGGAACTACCGTCGGCTCATGGAAATCAGGCAGCATAACTCGGCTATATCAAGGAGGGTTGGCCCGATTGGACCAGTTGGGAAAAGAAAGGCGTTAAAAGAGTCAGACCAAAAATAACAGGCCGTGGCCACCAAAGGCTCATTGGCTTCAGGATTGGCTAGGCTCAACGGAAGGCATTCGGCTATACCCATTCTTTCCCACTCGATTCTTTTTTGAGCCGATACCCTAATGAACCAAGATCGCCATCCCTTAAGGGTTGTAGGCCAGGCTCTAAAGCTTTTCCCCCACTCTTTTATATTGTATCCAGCAGCTGATAAGGGGAGTCTAGGGATTTCCTGATTAATGACCGTATCGGCTTCTATGGTCCCCTACTTGCCCTAGGAAAAAATGATCAGTGCTTTGGGAAATCGGAAAAAATACCTGGGACGGATCCATTTCAGCCAATTTTGGAGGAAGTTTGGACTTGACGAGAATACGAAGAAAGCCGATTGTTGCTGATTCGAGAGCTTGAAAACGTGAAAATGATCGTGGGGGACCCGCATATTTATACCGCAGTGAAAAAAGGTGAAAAGGCGGGAACGGTTTTGACATGACATGCATTAAAAGCGCACTGAGGTTTTTACGGCGTCATTAATGGGGCAGTTCTCGAGAAGGTTTTTCCTCAGAAACCGATTGAGAAGAGAAGCCGATGGTAAAAGTCGATACGATTTTTGGAAGATAACAAGTTATCTTCCAAAAATGGGGGGCATATGTTTGCACCAAAATTCGACACATATGAAAAGTATCGGCCCAATACGAAATATGGAGAGTTTGGTGCGCATACGGCGACTGGGATTTGGAAACCGAAGACTAGATCGTAGCGGACATAGATTCAGTTACCATATACGGATTTGGAAACCGATCGGATCATGGCCGACACGGATTCAGTTGTCGTATCCATGGAGGACTCGGATCGGCTGAGGCATATAAAAGGGGGTCGAGCAAGGAGAAGAAAAGGATCAATCCAACACAACCACAAACACACTTTTACAATCTTTTTCATTTCTTTTTAGTTTCGTAAGCTTTCCTCTGTAAGCCAATGAGATCAATAAAGAGTTGCGCATTACCAATTTGTTGATTTTTGCCGATTTCACCTCAGGTTTGGTTTGCTTTGTTTTGTTGCGCATCGCCTCACGAAGCCAATCTACCTTTACCATTGGATTAGCCTTAATCGGCTAATCTAGTTATCCCCTAATCGGCTTTTAGCCGACTAGAGTTACGCTGATAATCGCTCGTTATCGGCTTCGATTGATTTTACGACTTTTTACCTTGTCAATTTTAGTTCAAATTGACTGGCACGCTCAAACCCAGCGTTTGTCTTGTGTGTTTGAGGCTAAGGATCCTACCTCAAGTTTTTAGCGCAAACAACATTATACCACAAGAACATATGTTTGCATGCTTAAAAAACACCTTCTTGGGTGCTATGATATTTTGCTCTTAATTAACAGTGTTTGGGCTCTATCTCGGAATAATCTTTATATCGTTATAATTTTATTAGTGTTAAATAATAAGAACTCGTGCTTTGCTATCCTTTTGCAACATGAATATGCAAAATGCAATATGAAATGATCTAGAATTACAATAAACACATATTGTAAATCAACCATATAGAATTATGTGATATATTCTTTACAGAATTTACTCTCTTCACACACACACACACATGCACAATCATTGTAGTCATTTGTGATGGAAAAAAGTAAATAAATTGAAGCATCTATCATGTATTCTCTTTATTTTCTTTACATTTGTCATGTCGATCGTGGAGCGGGCGACGGCGGTGAAGGAGGGATCCGTCTCCCTCCAGTACCCGATGTTGTCGAGCACCAACTACTTTGCTTGGGCGATCAAGATGGAGGTGTTCATGAAGGCTCAAGGCATTTGGGATGCTATTGAACCGGCGGAAGGAGAAGCTGTGGACAAGAAGGACAAGATGGCGAAGGCGGCCATCATCCAGGGGATCCTTGAACAAACTTTATTGCAGGTTGGTGGGAAGAAGACGGCGAAGGAGACATGGAATACCTTGAAGACCATGTACCTCGGCGCCAATCGTGTCAAGAAAGCGCGGGCGATGTCCTTGAAGTGTGACTTCCTGGCCATGCACATGAAGGAGACCGAATTTGGGGATGAGTTCGCGGGGAAATTGATTTCCCACGTGAATGAAATCCATGGATTGGTTGAAACATTTGAGGATGCGGTTGTCGTTAAGAAGCTTCTTCTGTCTATCCCAAATAGGTTCCTGCAGGTCGTGGCTACAATTGAGCAGTTTGCGAATTTGGAGACCATGCTGATCGAGGAGATGATCGGGCGCCTCAAAGTGTTTGAGGGAAGGATTCGCAAGAGTCATGGCGAGGAGGGTGATGCACACTTGTTGCTCACCAACGGCGAAGAGGGTGCGTCCAAGCGTCATGGCAAGAAGAAGTTCGACAAAATAAAGGTGAGGTGTTTCAATTGCAATGAGTTGGGACACTTCAAATCAGAATGTACCAAGCCCAGGAAGAAAGAGTGGGGGGAACCGAATCTCGCTGACGTGAATGACAAACCGGCGCTCCTGTGAGTGAGGTCATAGTGGACAACAAGATTAAAGGGGTGATTGTTAGTGTTAATCTTGTTGTTAGAATAGTTGTACACGTTAGAACGTGTACATGTATGTGTTTGTTTTTTTGTTTTTGGTTATCTAGTAACATGCATGAGTGAGTTTGCAACCTGGTCATTAGCAGTGCAAGTGCATGCAAGAGATGTGAGGCACATGGTGCAGAGACGTTCGGTGCATGCGTGAGTAATTGAGCCATTATTGGTAGGTGCATTAATGTGATGCATGCACGAGTGGATGACCGCTTCTCTAGATGATCGGGTCCTCAGGAGCGTACGTTCAATGGATGGCCGGGTCATCAGGAGTGAAGTGGCATGCGCACTTCTCTCTGATCCAACGCGAGGTCGTGGACGAGAGCTGTGCAGCTTGTGCGTGTGTGTCTATATAATCTTGTACATGAGATGCTCAAGGTATAGAGAGTATCTAGGAATAAAGAAGAAAGGCATTGTACACGTTAGAACGTGTACATGCATGTGTTTGTTTTTTGTTTTTGGTTATCTAGTCACATGCATGAGTGAGCTTGCAACCTGGTCATTGGATAGTAATTAGCAGTGCAAGTGCATGCAGGAGATGTGAAGCACATGGTGCAGAGACGTTGGGTGCATGCGTGATGAGCCATTAGTGGTAGGTGCATTAATGTGATGCATGCATGAGTGGATGACCGCTTCACTGGATGACCGGGTCCTCAGGAGCGCATGTTCAATGGATGGACAGGTCTTCAGGAGTGAAATAGCCTGCGCGCTTCTCTCTGATACCAATTGTTGGAACTCCCAAATCAAACACACGCGAACTCCCAAGTGTTCATACCGCATTGTCATGTCGATCGTGGAGCGGGCGGCGGTGTAGGAGGGATCCGTCTCCCTCCAGTACCTGATGTTGTCAAGCACCAACTACTCCGCTTGGGTGATCAAGATGGAGGTGTTCATGGAGGCTCAAGGCATTTGGGATGCAGTTGAACCCGCGGAAGGAGAAGCCGTGGACAAGAAGAAGGACAAGATGGCGATGGCGGCCATCATCCAGGCATTCCCTGAACAAACTTTATTACTGGTTGGTGGGAAGAAGACGGCGAAGGAGACGTGGAATAACTTAAAGACCATGTACCTCGACGCCAATCGTGTCAAGAAAGCGCAGGTGATATCCTTGAAGTGTGACTTCCAGGCCATGCACATGAAGGAGACCGAATCTGTGAATGAGTTTACGGGGAAATTGATTTCCCTCGTGAATGAAATCCGTGGATTGGGTGGAACATTTGAGGATGCGATAGTCGTTAAGAAGCTTCTTCTGTCTGTCCGAGATAGGTTCCTGCTGGTCGTGGCTGCAATTGAGCAGTTTGCGGATTTGGAGACCACGCTGATCGAGGAGAAGATCGGGCGCCTCAAAGTGTTTGAGGGAAGGATTTGCAAGCGCCATGGTGAGGAGGGTGATGCACACTTTTTGCTCACCAACGGCGAAGAGGGTGCGTCCAAGCGTCATGGTAAGAAGAAGTTCGACAAAACTAAGGTGAGCTGTTTCAACTTCAATGAGTTGGGACATTTCAAATCAGAATGCACCAAGCCCAGGAAGAAAGAGTAGGGGCAACTGAATCTCGCCGACATGAACGATGAATCGGCGCTCCTGTTAGTGAGGTCATAGTGGACAACAAGATTAAAGGGGTGATTGTTAGTGTTAATCTTGTTGTTAGAATAGTTGTACACGTTAGAACGTGTACATGCATGTGTTTGTTTTTTTGTTTTTGGTTATCTGGTCACATGCATGAGTGAGTTTGCATCCAGGTCATTGGATAGTAATTAGTAGTGCAAGTGCATGCAGGAGACGTGGGGCACATGGTGCAGAGACGCTGGGTGCATGCATGAGTAGGTCATCCACTCGTGCATGCATCACATTAATGTACCTACCACTAATAGCTCAACTACTCGTGCATGCATCACATCAATTTTATAGCAAATAATTAAATCTCCCAATCAACAATGAGGTGTATTTCATGTTGCTAAATATTTTTGTTGAAAAATTTGGGTTCAGGTAGAAACTTAGGGTGTGTTTGGTTGTTTATACCAAGTAGTACATGTATAAGATGGTTCAAAAAATATTATTCATGTGTTTGGTTGCTTAAATGGAACCATTTCATCCTAGATCAAGTGATACAAATTTAAGAAATATTTTCTATAAATATTGAACCATTCCTTACCCAAAATAATAGAATTAAATAACACAGGATCATCCCATCCCATTCAACCTCATCTCATCGATCAAATACACCTTAGTACCATAGGGGCTAGTGAATAAATTGTGAAAACTGATCGGATGAATTGCTGCTTCTATAATTTCAATTAACGTTCTCTCAGCGTACTGACGTTACATCGTTCAAAGTACTTGTTTACTCCAGCACGTTTGTGCGTTCTCCAAAATTTTTTTTTTAATATAGTACTAGCTCTTGTGCGAGACCATTTGTGTGTTCATCAAACCTTGTTTATTTATGCTGACAGTAAAAGCTGGAGTTGAGCAACTGTCACCAAGGTACGTTTACCACGGCAATCGCTTTTTAATTGAAACTGACGAAAATGTCTATCTTTATCTTGGTATATGTGCGAAGTGGCTCGGGATTCGGGAACTCGACGCTTTTGCAGCTCCTCCTTTTTTTTTAAGCTTAGCACCATACGTAATTTCAAAAATATCTGAATTTCCGATTATAGAAACATTGGCAGGTGATAAATTGTATTTGTGTATCACGGCAACATGAACGGACCCATTGGCCTACCGAGTTCTATGAGCTTGCCAGCACATCCATCACGTGCCGAGCATCCATCTGAGCTCGCGGGCTCGACAGAGCCTACTGCTAGGCACCAGTATGAAAGGTGATAGTACTATTTGTTGATATTTCTATGTTGAGATAAGGGTTATTTTTACAAGGCAATATATTCTGTGCAATTAAGTTACCGATGTAATCATTATGCAACTGAACTACTAAATATCGTGAGTATGTTGCCCTTTTATAATTCTTAATTGCACAATAATGGATTTGAACTTGCAACTTTATACAGAGGTAGAGTATGTTCAAGAGTACATCTACAAATTTTTTTTAGAATTTTTCACGATATTTGGTAGTTCAGTTGCATGATGATTGGACCGAAAACTTAATTGCACAGGATATGTTGCCCTTTTATAATTGCGATAGTGTGAATCCTAGATTTTTATAGGAAATGCGAGGGAGCTAGAAAAATGTGCCACCCATGATTATGGTATACTTACCCAGACAATCACCTTTTCCAACTTAAATGATCAAAAATATCCTCATTATCTTTTTGTACACTTAAGAAGATAATCGTGAGGGGAAGGGCAAAATAGGAAATGACGTATCGACAATTGTGAGGTGACGAGTATTTTGCAAACAAAAGAGGGATTAATAGAGTCACGTAAAACATCAGCTCTACGGCATCTTGCTTGTTGGACGGTTTGGACCGGCGCCAGTCGTCATACATTTGTACTTACAAAAACAGAAATTCTTACTATTATAGTCCTATTCATTTTGTTTTTTTCGTAAACAGCTTTTGATCCGATAAAATCACATAAATAGCGTTCAAATAGTACATTTTAGTCGATTCGGAGTGCCTGAAAATTTTTTTAACAAATATCAAATGGATCCGGACTGCTTGAAAATTTTGAAATTTGTTAAAAAAAAACAAAAAATTCAAGTGTTTCGGATCCGCTTGAAATTTGTTAAAAAAAATAGAAAAAAAATTAAGCGCTCCAGATCCGCTGAAATGTACTGTTTATACGCTACTTATACAATTTTATCGTATCAGTAACTATTTATAAAAAAAATAAAACAGATCAGGCTAAAACAGTAAAAAATTTCATAAAAGCAAATTGACTTGTACTTGCAGAGAGGACAGCTTCAGTCATATCTGTTGTACAGTAAGAAAGAACAAGGACCTTCTAGCTTCTACCACTGCTCCAGGCTCCAGCATGCGCTATTCATTCACAGAAGTTCAAAAAACTGACATGACTACACAGCTTTAGAAATGCACAGCAAGACGCAAAGCACTGGGCATACGTCGAGATTAGGCTAGCGAGCAACGAGCAGGGTTAAACGTGTAACCCGCTCCCAAATTTGCAGGGTACAGGATGGCCGCTTTACTTACACATCACTGATCGGCTCCTGAGAACCGAGCACGTCGCCGCTCGGAGTCGTCTGTGTGCGGCTCGGATCGAACATGCGCCCTCACTAGTAATAAAAATAGATACATACGTATATGCGTCTAATAGAACAGTATGCACCCACATCTTAAAGGCCTTAGAACCTTAAGATATTTCTTAATGTATGTGTATATATAAAGTGTACGTAGAATATATGCATCCTTATATCTCTATAAAAAAAAGGCCAGCGGCCATGCCTGTAACTATTCTGCAAGAGCTGCCTCGAATTTATCAACTAGTCATCATTCATTGTCTATTTGGCATGATTGGACTACACAGCAGGCAAGCGGACCCAAAATGCTGCACACAATCTTCTGAATGAAGCTTGATGCATCGAACAACGACACCAACGGTCCAACAATGGAAAGCGTTAAATGCACATGAGAGAAGATAAAAAACTAGCTCAAACTGAATTGAGAATCCCAAAACAAATTAAGTTCAATTATAATATTACTTTAAATATAAAGTGGCACTATCAAATATAACGTACAGTTTAATAGACTATTATCAGTTTCAACGGTATGACTAGTATTGACCCGCATTGGATCGATATGATCGGTATTGATCGGTACGGTACATCAGGCTACTTCGTACCGATTTAGGTGTCGTATTGGTACCGGCCGGTATATATCGGTATTGATAACTATTCTCCAAAAACTAGTGTGCCACAACAATAAATGTTATCCAATATGTAAAACATGTTAAATTCCTTCCTTTACATCAGGGTTACATAATTTATCATGTTGGATTTGTTTTGGAAGGGAGCCATTTAGTGCAATACTGGTAAGCACAGGGTTCCAAAAACATTTTAGCTACAAGCAGATCACTGGTAAACTTAACCGGGACTAGAGCTAGTTTATGTGACGCATAAGGACTTGGTTTACACTGGTTTATGAATGACCTTGATTGATGGTAACCAATTTAAGAATTTTTGGTGCAATTGCACACACCATTCAACAAAGGAGTTGTGTTTCTATGCTTTTCCTTTTAGTACAAGTTTCGTAAATCTTGAAGCAAACAAAAGGGTAAGTAATCACCATCTACTCTTCATTCATGCTTTAAAAGTTGTGCAACTTTTAAAAGGAAGATCATAGAAGCACTTCTCCAAACAATATTGTTTAGAAATGCGAGAACTTTTTTTTCCAACTGTCGCACTTTTTATATGATAAAACAAACCTCTGAGGTTTTCTCAAACCTTGGCCTCATACTAATATAGAAGTTACATATCACAACTGAGAAGTTACATGTCAAAACCGGGTGGTGCCTGAAGCCCTCTGCAGTCTGCACCCATGCTGTTTTATCATTGAATGTACGATGATGAAATCGTTAATCTCACAAACGTAGGTACATCATGTGGTTCAACGAAGGTCTACATAAACCTAGGAGATGTTTGGTTCGTTACCCTCATCGCCCATTTCAAAATTTGGTAATACCAATAAAATTAGCTAGTGTTTGGATTATTATCAAAATTTGGCTTGCCCATGATTTGTTCGTAACGACCAGCACAATCATTGCCAAAGTCCTAGCCATTTCGCCGGGCTGAAATCGTCCTCATCTTTAATGGTTGCAGGACGACGGTACTAGGTAATGGTAAGGCGGAGGATGACCGGGACTAGGCGGGGTGTGTCGGAGGTCTAGACTGTCGAAGATCGGCAGAAGATGATCGGAGATGGAGTCCAGGCAAGTCAAGAAGACAAGGAAAAGCGATGATACTAGATGTCGCGAGGATCAATGAGGGCCGTTGGATCGCGGTCTAGTTGATAGGTTAGCGAGTCTAGGCAGTATGTGTAACACCCCAAAATTTTGCTTTTCTTAAATTCATGTGTGGTTTGGCACTTTGGTGAATTTTTGGAATTTTCTGGAATTTATTTGGATTTATTTGGAATTTATTTGAATTTATGCCATTTTGAAATAATTGAAGAAATTAATTTTGCAAATAAAATTTTGTTGGAAATATTTTATTTGAGTCCAAAATGATCCAAAATATTTTCCAGAATTTTTCTGGAATTTTTCTGAGTATTTTGCTATTTTTAATGAATTAAATGAATTACTGGGAATTATTTTAAATATTAAATCGCTGGAAATCCAAACCGAAGTCAAGCATCTTGTTCATCCGATCGAGCCCGAGTCGACTCGAAGTTCGAGTCCGACCCGAGCCACGTGACTCGACCGAACCCACTCCGAAACCTAATCAATCCCCACCGTTGGATCAAGATCCAACGGCTGAGATTCGCCCGTACCGGTTCGAGCCGTATCCGGCCCGGATCCGATCGCGCCCGTCGATCGTGGCGTTGATCGTGCCACGTGGGCGGCCAGGCGTCGTCGTCTCCACCGAGACCGAAGCCGACTCGCCGCCGCCGCCGCGCCGCCGTAAAACTAGGTTTCCGTCTCGGGCACGAACGCCGAGGCTATTTAAAGCGTGAGACGTCCCCCGAGGTTGCCCTCATCCTTGTGCACCCGTTTCCCCGAGCCATCTCGCCTGAGCCGCCGTAGTTTGCCCGTGCGAGCTCGCCGTAGTTGGAGGAAGTGACCGCCGCGGTTTTTGCTCGATTCCGCCGCCGAGAAGGAGCCCAGATCCGAAACCACCGTGACGAGACGCACCCGAAGGAAGGATTCATCTCGCCGGAGCAACCCCGAAACGCCGTCGGGCTCGTCATCGTTCTCGTCTCCGGTGCCCAAGCCTCGCCGCACCATCGCCGGACTTCGCGAGCTCGGTGAACCGTCGGATCTAGATCGGACGGTTGAGGTGAGTTCACGTGTCCCCAACCCGATTGATGCGACCGTTGGATCAAGATCCAGCGGTTCACAATTGCCACGCGTCTTAGGAGTAGTGTTATTATAGGATTGGATCTGGACCGTCCGATCTAAATCGAACGGCCCACGATCAACGAGTAGTTTCAACGGGTTAACCCTGGATCTAATCCGCGCCGTTGATTTTCAAACCAACGGCCGTGATTGCGCCACGTGTCGGGAAGTTGGACCGACGCGGTCAGCGTCGTACGCGCGCGTGCGTGGCCACTGACACGCGGGGCCCGCGTGTCGGGCCGATCGCACCGTGGCGTCACCCATGACGCGTCACGATGGGTCCCACATGTCGACGCAGTGTTTGAGTCCCCGCCGACGTCGGCGATGACGCGTCACTCGAGTGGGCCCACATGTCAGCGACACGTACGAGTCGTGGACCGAGTCCACGGTGGACCCGAGCCAAGCGTGGACCAAGTCCATGGACCGGCTGACGTCAGCCAACCAATCAGAGGCTGCCACGTGTCCATGCTGACGCAATAATTAATTTCCGAAAAAGAAAATGATTTATTAATTCGAAATATTGATTCAAATTTAGATTCAAATTTCAAACGCTTATAACTTTTGCGTTTCAACTCCGATTTGAGTGATTCAAATTTCTAAATTTGTATAAAATTGAGATCTACCTAAATATGAATTTTATTTAATTTTTGGACTAAAGTTTTTCTCTGTAATATTATTTAATTGATTATTTAAACTTTAAATAATCATAACTTTTGCATTTTAACTCCGATTTGAACGATTCCAGTTCCTAAAAATCCAGAAAATTATGTTCTCTCTGTTTATGGATTTTATTTGGAGTTTTGGGATGTTTTTGCCTAGTGTTTATTTGTGTATTTGCTATTTGCACGCTTTACGAGTGAGCGTTGAAGTCTTGGGAAGGATTCGAAGGAGAAGTATTGGCTCAGGATCCAACTCAAGACCAAGAGCAAGTACTTTTTGAAGGCAAGTTGTGCTTTGACCATGTTGATCCTATTTCGAAATCTATTTTGATTTTAAACTATTGCATGCTAGTTCAATTAGAAAAATACTTTGTTTAAACATGGGGATTAGATAAATACCAATTTGCTGTATGACACCTTGATTATCTAAGTATGTGCCATGACCCTTTGTCACCCTAGTTGTGGTTTACTAGTTGGACATTATTAAATTGCCAACATGGGTTTTAGACCGTTGTAGTATACTGCTTAGACCTGCTACGTGCTCATGACATGATTTTGGACAATCAAATGTTAATATTGACTTAATGATATATTGAACCTGTTTTGGGAAAAGTATCACGTGATGTTGATGGCACGTGGTGCATGATAATCAACTGGGGTTTGATAAGCTGATTTCGGCCAGGGCATGTGGCAAGAGTAATCGGGTGGGCCAGTTGTGGCATTGGGAATGTTGATTTGGTTCTTGGGTAGTCTTGCCCTGGTCACTCTAAGGACTTAACCTTGCAAGCCTTTGAACTGGTCATACTTGCAACCACATGGGTGGAATGGGACGGCCCTAGTTGACTAAGTCGCTAAGGACTCACTTGTGGAGCCTCGGGGTGTCAATTACACCGTTTGTGTGATTGTGCGGGGAGCGTATCGTGGTCGTGGCCGATACCCATCTAACGGTGTGTTGGTCCCATACTTCGCCTTGGCTAAGGGAAGGGATGGTGTAGAGCACGAACCGGAGAGGACCACTGTGTTGTTTGAGGCTTAGAAAGGCTTTGTTCACTGAACTCGCCTTTGTGGTGTTTGACTGTATCTTGTGGGTAAAGTGCATAACCTCTGCAGAGTGTGGAATCTATTTAAATAGCCGAGTCCACGGTACTGGACAATGCTCGGGAATTACAGTCAAGGGTTAGATTTTCTGAAAATAACCTGGATTTTGAAAGGTTGGTCTGGTTTAAGAATGAAGATGATGGAAATGTGGTTTAGGATGGGGAAAATGTTTATTAAAACTTCTTGAAAAGTTATTTACGCTTTACTTATTTCTACTGCTTTCGAATCTACTTATATTACTTGTCAAATGCTGTTTACTGCAAATATACCTTGAGCTATTCCTTTGTACCAAGCCATGCATATAGTATATTAGCTTGCATTCGGTGCATGACTTGCTGAGTACCAAGTACTCACCCTTGCCTCAACACAACACCAGTTGAAGAGGAGACTACGCCCGGCCGGAGGAGGATTTCCAAGAGGACCCGTCTAATTAGGGATGCGAGCGATCAGTTGCCTGTGGTATCTTTGGATGGCGCCACGAGTTATTTGATTTTCCGCTGCTATTATTTTTCTACGAATAAGTTTCGCCTTAAAGGCATACATTTGTAATTTGACCATAAGGTCGAGCAACTTGATTTGGTTATTTAAATAAAGTACTTTATTGGTATCGTTTGGTATGATTGTGATATTTACCGATGTTAAGACTGTGTGCACTAGCGCGTTCCTGGACTAGTGCTGAATACACAGAGGGTCCGGATTTGCAAATTCGGGGTCCCGACAGTATGCTTTGAAAATCGTGCAAGAAAACCCATTATATGCGCAAGGTTTTGGGTTACCCTTGCATGGTTGTGTGAGTGGTTTAATCCTAGCTCTTAGTGGAGTGCTCTATGGTTGAGGGACTCGTCCAAGGGTGGTAAGTAGGCCAAGAATAGTATAAATAGAGGGGGAGGGGTGACCTCTCTCACTTGAAAGTTTGAGTTGCTCCTTTGAGCTTCGACCACATGAATTGAGGCTTTGTAAACCTTCTATCCAAAAAATACAAAGATTTTCTTTACTATTCTTGTGAATTTAAATTGTGCATTTACATTATGTCTTTACTTTATGCAATTTAAATTCAGCAATTACTTTCCCGCATTTAAATTCCCGCAATTTACTTTCTCGCAATTTGGATTTGCCTCCTCTCCTTCTAAATGTTGGTGATCAAGGATGTCTTGAGAGTGCTCATTTGGTTTTACATCTCTCATGCACCCTATAATAGATTAGAGATCAAGTTTATATCAGGATTGCAAATCTGTCCTGAATTTGTTTTTCGCGTAGTAGTCGGTCTTCGATTTTTAGAAAAATATAGAAAAATCTTTTTTGAGTGATTTTTGTTGGAAAAGGTGAGTTACTCATATATCCATATGTGAAAAAAAAATTGATTTCACTAGTTGTACCGTTTGGGCGCTATTAGGTGAAAATCAAGCCCCAAACTTTCTGATCGAAGTTCCTGACTGTCTGTAGTTCTTGATGTTTACTGATTTTTGTACAAGGCTTTTTATGGTGCTTTTTGGTGGAGTGTTTCACGACTCATTTTCTCACAAGGAGAAAAATTCCAAAAATTTTAGAGCAACAAAAATCCACCAACCACATGCTCCAAGTGAGGATAATTCCTGAAAAATCTGCTTTCGCTTTTGTAAAAGAGACTTTGGTAATTTGGCTTCATCTCTTTTAGAAAAGAAGCATTTGAATTGATTCCTTTTTGTTTGGATACTTGACAACAAGGATTGTGATTGAAAAATCCCTCACATGTTTCATGGCTCTCATCCATGCAAGATAGGGGTACATATAGTTGTCTAGTCGTTCCGGTTTTTGCGGGTTTGCGAATCTGAGCACCAGTTTGAAGGGAAATCTTTGGGTGTTTCCTATTTTCATTGTGGGATTGTTTGAAGTACTTTGAGTAAAGAAAAATTTTATTTGGTGTCATTCACCCCCCTGATCGCCATCTCGATCCTTCATTTAGCAATAACTTTTTATTGACAGCTTCGATTCATAAACGGTTTTCAGATGATGTGAGTTACTGATTTTGTTAAGGTGAATTTGTTGGTTGTTTAAAGACAACCGAATTTATTGTGGTGGTAGAAAAAAATTTAATCAAGATGGTAGGCGATCATAAGGTGGAAGTTGATTAGAGTTTTATGCAAATTTTTGCAAGTCATGGAATTAATTGGAAGCACGGGATTGTGCTCCTGTACGGTTAGTATTGATCGCGATTGAGAAGGTCTAGAATCTTCTAATTGATGAATTTATTATAGCAAGGTGATGGTGTAAAGACATGAGGGTTGTTGGTCTATGTTGCTTTATGGGTCAATTAAATTGTGGATCAACAAAATGACTTAATCGATGTGTAATCAAAGAATGGGTATATATGGAATGATTATATGAAAGGTTGAGTTTGTCCTTGACAAATGTCTATTTGGGAGCTTTATCTATGGAATATAGCTGGTGGAGATCACATCGAGTTGTTAGAAGTATTTATTGGTTGAATTAACTAGGGATATTAAAATGTTGACTTAGGGGTTGTACGAAAGGTATTTGTTGATTACGCCGAAATAAATGTTGAAAACGATGTGTTTTAAGCTTGGAATAAACAGTTGTATGAATGATGGTTCTTCACGGTTAGTAGATCAAAAGAAAATGATGACACACGTCTTATGTTGAACTAACTAATAAGTTATTTGTGCCGAAGAAGTGAGAACGTGGTTCTCCTTGTTGATTGTCATGAGATAGATTTGGTTTAGGGTTTGGTGATAATATGACCAGTGGTGGTTATATGAATAAGAGAAGGTAGTTAAAGGAAGATTTGGGTTTGTAACTTATGTTCAAACCTGTTGGGCTTTTCAGGATACCTTTGGTGAATATGAAATCTTTAATGGCAAGAGTATTAGAATACTAGAAATGGCGGGACTCGAGATGAACCTTCTCTTAAAGGTTTACGGATTCATTTGATCGTATGATCTTTTGGGGATGCATGCCTTTTGGTTAAGGTGTTCTGATTAGTGTGCAATAGAATTTCCCTAGTTAAGTCGCATTTTGATCAAGTTGCGGAGTTGTCTTTGATGATTGAAAATGAGGATGAAAGAGTAATGATGAAGGGGTCAGTTGATGGTTTTCTTTTGGAATACTTTATTTTATTGAACCATGTCAATCTTTGGTCTTGGCTAAGTTGTTTAGTTTATGTTATGATTATGGGATTTACACTCAAGAGTGTATGAGTGGATCGCGCTCCTTAATGTGCAAACCGAATTATCTTTGGAATTAATATTTGAAGGAAACAGATGGACATGAGGGATTGTGTTGAAAGCTCTTGAGCTGCAAACCCTATTTGTAACTTTATTTTAACTAGAGTTGAATTTAATTGAAAATATGGGTGGTATTTGTGAGTGTTTCAGAATGTGAATCTTATGAATGTTTCATAAGTGATTTTTTGCTGGTGAAGTGGTTCCTGTTGGGAATGAGTTTCCCTTTCTCTTGAGAGAAAATGTGGTGGTTGTGAGCGCAGATGTTTGACTTGAGAATCAGTTTTCTCTTCCAAAAAAATGCTGATTTTGGTTAAACATGACAGGTTTTGCTTTGGTGAAAGCGAGATGAGTTGTTTTTTGTTATTATGAGGGCTTCTGTCAATGATTTGTGTGGGGTTTCTCTTTTAATTTAAGTGCTCCCTAATGCGAATTGTATCGCATTGATTTGAAAATGATAAAAGTGGTTTATGTGATGTAAGAGAATTGAGTTTCCTTTGCGATTTGGCTTGGGCAAAGAAAATGAGTGATATTTGGGATTTGTCGAGTTCTCTCCAAGGTGAATTTTTAGCGCGTTGGGTTCAAGGTGATGTATGTGGTTCATTTGGTTCAAGAGAATTGTATTTCTTTTGCAAGCTAGCCTGAGATAACAATATGAATGTTCATGGTGTATGGTTGAGTATACTAAAGGATTATACTCTTGGACATGGTTATTGAGTGAAAGAATGTGAGGGTGAGACCCTCTTAAGAAAAGAACCGAGCGTGGTTTGGTAATGATCTATGATCCTAGCCTGGGCTAGGTGTTGAGCTTTAGTGGTTTAAGGGTGGATTATGATGTAGGTTTTTGATATCTTGGCCCAAAATTTTTGTTGGGAGTATCGTTTGGTTGTAGTGAAGGTGATAGCAATTTGATGTAAAAATGTTCTGTTATGAACATTTGTCTTAGCTAGTTGTCCTTGGGTGTGAGATATGCCTGTGAGAGGATAGAATAAAATTTTATATCGTTGTTTATGTTTGGAAAGGAAATTATGCCCGAGTGGGCTATTTCCTTCGATGGCTTTTGTTGGCTATGATCCTTTTGTTGAGAAGGTCAATCAATTTGGAGAGATGGGGATTTGTGTTTTTTTGTGTGTGTTGGGGTTCAAGTTTGGAACCCGAGATGTTTAAACGGATGGTATGAGTGATTTGTTAAGATATGGTTTAGAGGTGTTTTAGAACGAAGAGCCTTGTGTCGTTCTTGTTGTCATGAATAAGATGAATTGTGGTAAAAAGGTCAAGAGGGGAGATTAGATTGAAGTTGAAGAGGGAATCTAGAGTTGAGTTTAGAGTTTGGAACCATGTTCTTCCAAGAAAAAAATCATTGGCTATATGGAGGACTTATCCGGTAATGCCAAAGGAAGTTTTTGAGTTACATTAGATTATTTTGCGACAGTGGTATGATATGTTTGATATGGGGATTTGGCATATCAACTAATTTGTTTGAGTCCTTGCGTGGGTGTTTTGAGGTTGCAAAGAAGTTTAAGTCCCTTGTGGACTTTGTTTTGTATAGTTGATGTTTTTCGAATTCAGGGTCGAATTCCTTTAAGGAGAGGAGAATGTAATATTATGGGTTTTTCTCCAAGTCTTGGAATTCCCAGTCGGGGTTTGGGGGACCCTCTTGCAGGCTGTCTCGGGTATTTGTTGGACTTATCTGAGAGCTGTAGGGTTAAAATTTTAGTTGTGTGGGAGAGAATCACGTAATATTTTTTTCCCTCACCTAATCTTTCCACCCCCACCCGACTCCTCTTCTCCCCATTCAGTTTTTCTTCTTCCCCAACCAGCTCCTCTCCTCTCCAAAGGCTCCTCCTCCCCATGGCTACAGCCAGCCCCCCCTTGGCGCCTCCTCTTCCTCCTCCTCCCCATGGCAGCAGCAGCTCCCTCCTTCCTCTTGTGGGCATTGGAGGTAAGGGTATTTGACTTATAGGGTTTATGTGCTGCACATAGGGAGGTAGTTCCTGGTGTTTGGGTGCTCTAGGGTTCATAGATTTGAGGTTTTTTGGAGGGAAATGATGGTCTAGGGTTTGGAGGAAAAATTTCTATTTCTGGGCTGTGCACCGAGTTTTTAACCTGTGATTCGAGCTAGTTCGAAGCATTTTCTGAATTTTTGGGTGTAGAGAAAGTTGTAGATCGTCGTTTCTCCTTTAATCTGAGACCAAGAACACTAAATTTCGTTCATCCAATTAAAAGTTATGCTCATTTAAGTGTTGGCAGCTCTGAATCTGTTCGTGTTAGTAGTTAGTACTTTGAACTGCTGTTTAAGGATAGCTGGAGGCCGAATTAGAATTTCCAATTGCCTAGAGATAGTTGGGAAATTTCGTGTAGATTCGGATAGGTTTCGGTGACACATTGGGCATGTGTGGTGCCGGGGTGTTACAGTAGTATCTTGGAATTATTATTGGAGTATACTGAAAGTAATAAAGGAGTATTAACACATTCGTTTAAGTGGTATATTAGAGGTGGGAGTACGTACTCCTAGGGATACAAAAAAGGCTTCGTGTGTGTGTGATACAAACTATCTATTTTACACTCATGTTTTTACTTCCAGTTAACTAGATGTCTTTTATTGTCTGGGATACAAACTATCTATTGTTGGTTTGACATCCCATGCAATAAAAGATATCTAGTTAACAGAAAGTAAAAACATGAGTGTAAAAGTTGAAGCGATATTCTCCACTAAATTAGGTGGCATTCATTGATCTTTTTAAGCGGGTGGCTTTTATGGTAGTTCGTATGTCTCCTCTCCTGCAGTTTCTTACCAGTTATTCTGACTAGGCAATCAAGCAAACTACCGCAGATTGTACAAAAAGAACATTTAAATGCTCTTCGACCTATTAGTCCATAAAGGTTATATGTTTCATAAATAATACATGTTTAGATTTAGTTGTGGATTAGTTGGAATTCATCGATCTTGTAAGTGACTTGTTTTGATCATAACCCACAACTTCTTATCAATCCTTCTGACTAGCTAATCACAATAATGCGGATTGTACAGAAGGCACATAAATGCCATTCGACCGGTTTGTCCAAAAAGGTTTATCTTCCATAAATAATACCTCATGTATAATTCCATATCCAAAAGCATTACACGAAGTGCATCTCAATTGTATGCAAACTCGGAAATCAAATGTTGTTAACCTCAGTAATATTTAGAAAAAAGAAGGCACAACACACCTACTGTTCTGCAGCCTTTTCTCCATCCATAGAGCAAGGTCTCCATTTTCTATCGAAAGGCCCATAGCTTCTATGCACAATGGTTTGTTGTTCCGTTAGTTTCCTATCTATCAATTCCAGCAACTCTTGCAATCCTTTCCCTGTCACAGCTGAAGTTTTCACGTGGCAAGTGGACATTGGCTGTGTCAAAGTGCAACCATTTGTAGTTATAGCTTCCGGGCCATGAAGCTCTCCAAAACACTCTTTTAACAATAATTCTGAGTTCATTGCTTTCATCTCAACAGGCTCAGCAAAGGACTCTTTAAACAACATTTCATCATCGCCATTTTCAGAATTTTCTGCTGATAAATACTCTGAATCCAATCCATCATCTTCTGATAAAGATGATTGCTCTGATGGCACATTGTCTTCAGAAAATAAGTCTTCCTCCTCTTCACCTTCAGTCAGGAGGATATCATCTTCAACCCCGTTGGTTACATCATTATTGTCCACAAGATCTATCTGAAAATTCCCAGTCCAACAAAATATCACGATGCATGAAAACCAAAATTACCAGAAAATCATTATGTAACTATCATGCCTTAGAACCGACTCAAATTTCAATAAGCACCTTATTCCAAACTTCAATCATATTGTTGATCTTATCCTGTGAAACACCAATCTGTTGCAGTACTTGCAGAACAGTAGAACGATGCTCCTCAAGATTAGGTGCGCTGGAATCCAACACATGCTGCATCGATGCATATAAAAGACAAATGGAGTATCAATTCTCTTCTCTTATTCTTTTCTGAAGTAATTTGTAACTTAAAATGTAACCAGACTCTGGCAATAAAAATGCACAAGGCTTAAGCAATATTTGTTGCTATACCAGAAAAGAAAATATTTCAGAGGTCATGTCTAACCTACGACTTTTCAGAATAGACATGAGAAAACAAGGTAGCTACACCTACCACTAACATGTCTGCCTCAACAACTTCTTCCAGGGTGGCATGAAATGCTTCCACTAGCTGCACAGGGAGAAGTAAAGAGGTTAATAACAAGCTAGAGTCTACAGATGAGGGGGGAAAATGGAGCATGTCATGTAGTTTTCTAATTGGGAAGGAGATTGAATGAGACAGTGAGTGTCAAAACAATACAGAAAAGGCAATGAAAAAAAACTTCAGCACAATCAAACCAATTGTTGTCAAAAACTGGGTTCAAAGATACACTAAAACCAGATTCATGTACGAAATTCATGGAAGCTTTAATGATAGGGTTAATATAGGGTTTGACAAAGGTCGAGACAACTGATGCATGAACCTTTTGCTGCTCTCCAAATCATGCTACCTGCTCTGTTGGCTATGCTGCTACAATACATAGGACAAGAAAAATTATAACTTGTATGTGAAACAGTAAACAAGATGACCACCCAGTGTGCCAACATCTCCAGAGTCAAAAATTCAAAATGCAATCAAGAAAAAAAATTACCTGCACAGGCAAATCTGATATGAAGCCGACAGTATCACTAAGAAGTGCTTTTCTCCTGAATAGCATTTTGACAAATAAAAGGTTATGTGCTGAACATGTGCAAACTGCATAAATTTAACAATATATGATAACAGAATTAAAAACAATTCTATGTTACCCCGAGGGAAGAATCACGCTGCGTAATCGAGGATCTACTGTTGCGAATAGTCTGCATGAAAATCGGGGCATAATTTGTTTCTGCATTACTGCTGTAAAGGGGGGTTAATTTCAGCATACCTATCATCACTGTACAGATCAGCTTCAGAAAGTGCACTCACTAGAGTAGATTTCCCCTATAAAAATAGCATCAAAGAACTCAGCTCGGGGACAAGCTTAGGTTGTAGAAAGCTGAAATATATTTCGCAGTATTGAATAGGTCCAGTAGTGTTATTCTGGAGGACCATGGAATATGGTTAAGTTATCTAAGATGAAATAAATTGAAGGACTGTGGTAGATCCACATACAGCATTCGTATATCCAACGACCGCGACAGTGACGAGCTCTTGACCAAACGAGCCGCCATGCCTTTTTCGACTTGAACGTTGTATCGCTCTAGTTCGGCGTACCTCTGCAATTTGAGCTAACAAGCTGACACGACGTTCTTGGATTCTAGATGGGATGACAAAAAAAGAAAAAATGAGAAATTGTTGTAAGAATGAAAGTGCGGATCAAATGCTATCTATTAACTGTTAGGCACCTCCTACGTTGTAGTTGAAGTTCTGTTTCACCAGCACCACTCATGAAGCCCCGTCCCCCACTTCCTTTCCTAAAGAACACAGTAATAACACGAGCATTGCATGCCAAGCAAAACATCAAGAGAACTGTATCAACCTAATAACGAAACAACTCAGGAAACAATAACAACATTTTAAGAATAATGCATTTAAGATGACCACAATAGTGTAGAAGATTCCATGTGGAGGCCCCTAAGCCCTAACAGTACATAATGTGTGCCTCATGAAAAGAACATGCAACAAAGGACGGGATTTAACCTCCATGTTAACCAGAGCACAACATTAATTATACAACCACAAGAATCAGAAAAGAAGATGTATGTGCCCTTGCATTCTTTATACAGTGATAAACTTCATATTTTGCCATGTGCGTTTGAAAAGATATGATATTATCTATATTTAACAAATAAAAGAAGTAATGATCCATGTAGCATTGGCATGTGGAGCTATGCAAATCTAGAATATCAAAAAATTTATGTTATCAAATGCATAAAACAGAAGTTATGTATTCAACTAGCAAATCACATACTACAGACAATAAAACCAACATGTAACTCTTACCATAACTATTTCTTTCTCTGAAGGACATCGCACAGTAAACCAGCAAATACATGAGCTAGTTAATAAGGAAGCAATGTCAGCTAAGTATATGCAACTAGGATTTTTTTTTGTACTAGTACCCATGCAAAAAAAAAAAAAAATTAGCAAAGCAAATTTCAACCCTTTCTATCCACAACATAACAGAAAATGCTGACATGACACTAGAATACTGGCACAAAAGGACTGCAAAAAAACCAGCGTGAATTCAAAGAGAAGTGTGTAATTTTCTCATCGTGGGAATTTTAACTACTGCAGTTTCGACTGTGTTTGGTAAAATTATGGCTCTGCAACAGTGCCTGAAAACCAAGAGTTGATTTTTAAGTGATAAAAACCCATCATTCTCCGTGCAAGGAATTTCACAACTTGTCCCTTTTCACAATAAAGTTCTTAAGTACAATATAAGCGACCAAAATTTAAAATCTTGAAGGGTCAAATCAACTGGTGTAATTTCATACCACATGATACAATAGCATCGCACAAGAGAAAATATGCACAATTTTTTATTAAAGAAATTATTACAAACAGTAGGATGTGATCAAAAGGAAGCATACCCACGAGCACTGACAACTTCAGCTTCCCCACTTGGACCAAAAGCTAGTCGTCCACCTGGGCCACGGACACGGACAAGCCTAGTCTTCATGTACATGAGAGCTGCTAATTCTGACTGTGCCAAGCAAAAGACAAAGTAAAAGAGAGAGAAACACAAACATTCAGCTTCATTTCATTAATACAATACATCAAAGGAGACCCTTTATAGACCCACCCAGTCAAAAGATCTGACAAAGTAATATTTAGCCAAATATCTACGCAAAATGCACCTGTAACTTTGCTTCTTTTGTTTCAGCATGAGCATTGAATATCTCAATTATAAGGCCAACACGATCTAAAACTGGCTTTCCCCAGGCGACCTGCCAACCAAATTTCCAATACAAATAAAGCATCAAGCCATATATCATAAAGTCAGAATGCACGGTTATTGATAACTTCAAATAAAATTTAACAAAAAAATCATCAGGGGCACTTGCCTCTAAGTTCCTCTGTTGGATCCCAGAAAGAATAGCATTAACAAAAACTGCATCTAATTCTTCCTGATAGGATCAATGCAAATACCAGTAAGTGAAAGAAGAAAAAATATCTTCTACTTCTTCAAAAAAAAATAAAAAATAAATAAAGTGAAGGAAAAAAATGGAACTTAGGACATAACACAATGTTTTACTTCACATAGCATAATATGTGGCAATTGTTTGCATAAGAAAGCACAACCAAAATACGAAAGGAAAAACTAATAGATAACACAAGGTCTACAAATAACCTTACACGATAGCCTACTTATTATGTACACGAGGCAAAAGAAAAGGGCACCTCTGACTCTGATGCCCTCAGGTAGCACTTGATATTATCAACAGTTCCAGGACCGAAATACGTATCTGGCATGAGTAATGAGTTGTCAGATAAGATAACTTTATTAGTCCTAAACAAGCCAGAAGGAAATGCAGAAATGAAGACCTACCTAGGCGGACAAATAAAACCAAATGCTAGCAAAAATGGTAAAAGAGTTCTAAATTCTAAAATAACTATATCCAACTCCAGGATATGCATACTCTGGGTATGTTCAAACAGCACAGTAATTTTTAAGATGGAGAATGAGGCTATGAAGTACGTGCCCACAACCATCACAACTTGTGTTCTACCATTGGAGCTGTGAATCAGTGAATTACAGTCAAATAGTACACAAATTCATCACTATGCAAGGAAGTGCAATAGTGCATATCACTATCATGAGACAATCATTGTGGCGCTTTCGATGAGCTCAAAATAACAAAACAATTTCATCACACTTAAACATGCACTGAAACTGCATCCTCAGCCCAATATGGAAATGCCAATAGGGTCTTTCAAAAAAGAAAAAAAGAAATGTCAATCTGCAGCCTCACACGACTTACTTTATACCAATTTCCAATAGGAATATAGCGGTTCTTTAGGATGTGTTGCATTACAAAGTATACCTAGCCTCAAATGCAATCAGGACTAAACCAAGAGCCAATCAAACCATCATTATCCACCAGTTGATCAATATACAAGAATGATTGGGTGAGAGCAAGCAGGCAGGAGTCATGACTGGCGCAGATTACTGGGGCGTGTGTGTGTGTGTGTGTGTGTGTGTGTGTGTGTGTGTGTGTGTGTGTGTGTTGTTGTTGTTGGGGCTTAAACTTTGGTGGAAGAACAAAATCCTTAAATGTGGTCTTCCTCCACCTTATCCAATACAGCCCCCTGGCATCCAATAAGCTCAAGTTTACAACAACAACCAAGCCTTTTGTCCCAAACAAGTTGGGATTGGCTAGGGATGAAACCCAATCAAAGTCAAAAGACCCCTAAACTTTCTATCCCAATAAGCTCAAGTTTACTCGCGAAACTTAAACAAACCTGCAACCTTTGCAGTTCATTCTTCATACATACACTGCTAAAATGCTAATATTAAGAATCTGATCACATTGGACCAAAACAAACCAGAAACGAGACGCAATTCTTACATAATTTCGCTGCATTTCGCGTGCAGTAAAAATACAAATATTCGGAATGCGATCAAACTACCACTTGAGCTAAGCAGTAAGCACCGGGAATGGAACGACGGATAGTTGGATACCGGCGTGCGAGCGGCCGCGGGAGGCGGGGTTCTGGACAACAAGGTGCGGCGGCGCGCCCTTGGCAGCGAGGTCGCCATGGTAGAAGCCGTCGCGGGGTTCCTCGAGGGAGTTGGCGAGGTTGAGCGCCTCGGCGAGCTTGGAGTCGAGAAGGGAGCCCGGTCGGAGGCGCGGCTGCGCCACCAGCAGCCGCGGCGGGCGCGCGGGGTCACGGGAGAGCACGAATAGGCCGCGCATGGGGCCCTCGTCGTCGGAGCCCGCCGGCGGCGCTGTGGGGGATGAGCGCTTGCCGCGGCGGGTGGAGAAGAGGGCGCGGAGGGGAGGGGAGAAAGCCGGGGAGGGGTGGTGATGGGCGCGAGAGTGGAGGTGGAGGTGGGCGCCGAGCCGGGAGACGGCGGCGCGGAGCATCGCGGGCGGCGGCGGCGGGACCCGGGAGGTGTGATGTTGGGTCCACCGGTCGGGGAGCTGCACAGCTTTCGATTCGGTTGGATCGGATCGGTGTGCCCGTGGAACGTTTGGGACCAGAGATGGCCACGGTCGGAAATAAATTCTACGGTGTCGGACGCCACGTGTTACGCTATTGAATCTCCACCGTTGCATTAATTAAGGGGATTAATTGCATTAATTAAGGGGATTAATTAACTGACGCATAAATTGCATGCAGACGGTGCAGATTCACTGGTATAACACGTGGCGCCCATCCAAGTGGTGCTGTACAGATCCCTTTGTGCAGCACGACACCATAGAATTTATTTCCGATGGGAGGGGGCGCGGCGACGGTGCAAGATGGAGTCGGCACGGCAAGAAGGGCGATTGATCACGGTGTGAGAACAAGGTTTCAAATTTGTTTTTGATCACGTCTTGAGGTGGTTATCATTGAAATTTTGGTAAGATTTTAGAATTCTAATAGAAATTCAACCAAAATTTTAAAATTAAATTTCAAATTTGGTATTTTTAAGGTCAACAAAATCAAATTTTCGGCCAAAATATTTCGGCTTTTTTCAATCCCACGTGAAATGATCTCCCGAGACTAGAAAAAATCATGGAAATATTTATCTACATTTTCTATCTGTTTGAATACAAAATACTAAATATTTAAACATAAAATACTCTAAATTTAAAAATTTTAGTAGCATTTCGATTTATTTTTATATTCTAACACTTCAATTTGGCAACAGTCAATATATATTGTGATCACAAATGATAAATCTTTACATGGCTATTTCTTTAATGTAATCACTGTAAAAAAAAAGCATGTCACATAAAAGCACGCTGGGAATCCTACATTGTTGAACCAAATGAACATAGCTCTAATTAATGAACATAACATCATGAATTTGTTTGGGTGCAAACGCAATATTTGAATCCAAAAAATATAGACAGTGTGGCAGTGGCTCTAAAACCAAAAAACTTGGCAGTGTGGTACCGAGGGTTCATAAAATCTCGAAAAATCCGTTTGAAAACCGCGGTTTTCGACCTTACCGTTCCGTTTCGAGATCCAAAACCGTTTGGTAAACCGGTCTAATTCAAAAAAGATTGAAAAAATTTATGTGTCCGGTTTTTCGTGAAAAACCGCGGTTTTCGTTGAAAAACCATTTTCGAAAAACATTCAATTGGTCGCAAGCGGTTTTTCGTCAAAAGCCGCGGTTTTTCGTCAAAAGCCGCGGTTTTTGTCAAAAATCACGGTTTTCTCGTGTGAATTTGACCCGAATTCAAATTTATTTAGAATTGCGCACCGTTCGGTTTTTCGCGGTTTTTCGCGAAAACTGGTACCGCCGACTAGCGAAATTCGCGTTCGAAACGTTTTTGTGAACCCTGGTGGTACCCATCATTCGTTAACATCAAGCCACTCAAGCATAAAAAGAAGTACATAATCTATAGACTTGACCTACCTAAATCCGGCCAGATCCAACCATGAAGCTTACCAATCCACCACCTACAAGCATCAAATCGGGCTGAACTGCCAAAATCTTGGACCAAACTGACGAAATTTGGAACCAAAATGATAATATTTTGTTTAATTAGGCTGGTATTTGGTTAATTAGGTCATTTAGATTTGGATCTAGTTTACAATAGATACTACCTGTATTTGTTCACCTTGTATACATACCAATGCGCTTTCACTGGTTTTGAGTTTATAATAGAACAGCTTCATAAATTCTAGAAAAATTCCGAGAATTTAACTAGATCCTTTTGAGCTTAGTAAAATTATTTATACTTTATATTTATACATTTTTTTTGTTTTAAAGAGTTACAAAACTTTAAATTCTTTTAGAAAATAGCAAAAATGGTCTAAAAATCCCGAAAAAATTCTTAAAAATACTACAGAATATTTGAAACCCAATAAAATTAGTTTCACTGGTTTTGGATGAATTTTAGAATTTAGATAATTCTAGGATGAATAATTTGAATTTGGAGAAAGAGCGCGAGATATAAAATACCAAAGGGATTCTATAAATCTTGGAAAAATTTCTAAAATCATTTTGAAATATTTGGAACCTAATGCAATAGATTGCTGGATTTTTGTAGGATTTTGGAACTTTGGTACAATTTCGAGTGAGGACCAGCATTAGGAATTTCAACGGACGGTGATGGAATGAACTCCAATTTCGAAAGGATAAGGATGACAGGTTAATTAGAACACCAAAGAAAATCCAAGTTTTGAATTTAATTAATTTAAATTAGCTTTTTGTAAAAGACCGAAATCGGGGATGTTACAATCACTAGTAATATAGCCATATCATGTTATTAATAAACACGTCAAATAATAATAGATGGGTAAGGATAAAATTCAACGTAAATTTAAAATGTAATTTTTGGTAGTTCATACATGCATATAACGATAAGAAGCTTTTCAATGTTGGATAACATTAATATATTAAAATATACCATAGCAAGATAATTTTTGTGCATATAAATATCGCTACTTGAACAAGTAGTACCATTTTTGGGTGTCGTCCATTGCTACTAAATATACTTCAACAAATATTGCTACTAAATATAATTGAAAAAATATTGCTACTTGACAATATTTGAACAAATTATTGCTATTAAATATAATTGAATAAATATTGTTACTAAAACATGTTGAATTAAATATTGCT
Organism: Rhipidocladum racemiflorum; assembly: GCA_036346355.1. Classification (NCBI taxonomy): domain Eukaryota; kingdom Viridiplantae; phylum Streptophyta; class Magnoliopsida; order Poales; family Poaceae; genus Rhipidocladum; species Rhipidocladum racemiflorum. The sequence goes on along the minus strand of CM070573.1, from coordinate 11,173,746 downwards.
ACTTGACATAATTGGACAAATATTGCTACTAAAAGTACTCTTTTTTTCTTTGCCTTTTCTACTTATCTACATTTTGAATGGCTTAAAAACGTCTCTAACTTCATTTTTTTTAAATATTCGCACCAGAGGTCATAAGACTATTAATATTAATTATAACAATTTTTTGATAAATTTTGTCAATTTTTTTAATTTTTTACATTTGAATTTGAACAAAATTCTTTTCGAGAGGGCGCGAAATGGACGAAATTTGTGAAATTGGAACGAAAAGCTGAACCTATGGACCACTATATTCAGATCGAGTAGCCCAAAGCATCTTGATACTGTGCATGCACTATAGCAATAGCGAAAATCACTGTAGCATTGCTTGTATCAGTCGATCCGAGCTATTGATTATTGTAATGGACGGTTGAATCAATAGATTCGAGCGGCTAATTATTGAAAAGAATGCATGAGATTGGTTCCAGTCAGGGTTAACGTTACCGCCGAAATTTGTTCGAATTTTGCAAAATTCGAGCTTACCGTTCGGAAACGAAATTGTTTTTCGTTCGGTTTTTCGTCCAAATTCAAATTCAAATTTTAAAAAAATTAAAAATTTATCCAAATTTCCCTATAATTAGTATTAATATCCTTATGACCTCTGATGTGAATATTTTTTGAAAAAATACAGTTTGGAGACATTTTTGAGGCGTTCAAAATGTAGAAAGAAGAAAAAAGAAAAAAAAATAGAAGTATTTTTAATAGCAATATTTGTTCAAGTATGTCAAGTAGCAATATTTCTTCAATTATGTTAAGTAGCAATATTTAATATTACTTTTGCAAGATTAAACATATGCATTGTTGGATTATTGCTAATACAAATTAAAAAGTTCGAATCTTGAAATGTATGGATGCCTTCTGTCGGCGTATTCTACACCAAGGTACCCGCACCCCCGCGCTAAAAAAGGAATCAAGTGGCAGCCAGGGCGTGCTTGGGCCTACTGCCACGGCAAGAGAAAAACCCATACGGTGGTCGCCCCAGCGGACACGTGGCGTCTGAGCCGGTGGGCGACCAAAGCAAGGTGATCGCCAATGGACACGTGGCGTCTGAGCCAGGCCGGGCGACCAAGAAGGTGGTCGCCCAATGACACGTGGCGTCTGAGCCAGGCGCAGAGACACCAGTAGGTGGTCGCCCGATGGCGCGTGGCGTCTGATCCTGGCCAGCGCACCATCCGGATAGTCTGCCGAGATCGTGACATTAAATGCGAATCGTGCGCATTAAATGTGGAAGCATGGAAGCCGCGTGGCGGCGCGCCTTCCCAGGCGCATCATGGCTATGGGAGACGCCACGACTACACCTCACCCCGTGACGAGGGCGGCGTTGGTGGACATGGGGCCCGAGGCAGGATTGTGACGGATGCGGCAGACATTAATGTGGCATAAGAATAGTGACGGGCGCATTAAATACGCCCGTAGCAGTGTAATGATGAGGGCTGGCAGTGTAAGCCTCCCATGCGCCCCCGTCAGCCCGAGTATAAAAGGGAGCCGGGGTGCATGGGAGAAGGGGTTCGAAAGACTGTAAGGTTCTCATCCTCTAGCAAGAGCACAAGCAATACCAAGAAAGGCAGGACTAGGGCTATTACTCTCCGGAGGGCCTGAACCTGGGTAAAAAACTCCGCATCCCCCCCGTTAGCTTGAGCCTCCCGGTGCCCCGATCGTCACCGTCTTCCATTCCGAGGCGATTGCCCCGAAAGCCCCCCGTCGGAACCTCATAAGCACCCGTCTCGGAGGTGCCTGTTGGCTAGTACGCCGACAGTGGCGCGCCAGGTAGGGGCTATTGGTGGTTAGATCGCCCCCCTTTCTTCCGTTTCAGGCGAAGAGGCCCAGCAGAAGAGGGGGCGTTTGTCTTCATGGCGGATTCGCACTCCAAGCGTGGCAATCTGCCTGAAGAAAGTGGCGCTCATAGCCGCTCCAGGCATTCGGGGAGGGAACCGCCTAACCCGGGTCCCTCCGCCGCAGGGGAAGCGCGCGTGACTCCCACGCCTGGGTGTCACCCTGTCTATCGGCGCTTGGCGCTCGGGGATGACACTCCCGCGCGGAGTCTTCATGCGGCCCGGCTTCTTCTTGATCATCCCCCAGTAGCGCTGGGGGGTAACACCCCAGCCACTCCATGGCTGCGGGATATCGTCCACCTGGTGGACGTCGCACAACAAAGAAGTTGAAGCGCGACCAGTGGGCTTCCGGCGCGTGGCGGCAAGGAACGCGTCGCGCTTAACTTGCCGGGTTCCGCCGCCACGATGACACCTCCGGTACAAAAGGTCGGGATAAGGAAGGGAGTCCTGGTTGCCACCCCTCGTAGCGGGGGATGGGCACGTGACTCGCTTCTTCCCGTGGTCCCCGAGTCTAGGGGAACCGCGAAGACCTCCGATCGCGCCTTGACGAAGCGGCGCTGGCGACGGTGACTGCGTCGTGTCCTCCGCGATCGTCGTGAGGGCGCAAGGCAGGGGCTCCTCCTCGGACTCTGGCGAGCGCAGGTCGCACTCCTCATCCTCTCCTCAGGATCGAGGGGTCGGCGAACGACGCCGCTCCCCATACAACGTTGGATGCCAGGCGTTCTCTCCGCCTTCGGCAAGCATGGCCGGGGAGATTCCGCCCGCCTCCATCGAAGTATGACGGTACCACCAACCGGAGGAGTTCCTGCAGATCTACACCACGGTGGTGCGTGCGGCGGAGGTTCCGAAAGTAATGGCCAACTACCTCCCGACATCGCCGACGGCTCTGCCGGTCTTAGGCTCGCTTAACCTCCCGCGAGGCTCTGTACACTCGTGGGAGGAGTCAGGCGACATTTTTGTCGCCAACTTTGAGGCTCTTACGCTCAAACCAGGCGTGGAGGACGATCTCCACGCTCTGGAGCAAAGAGGGGAGTCCTCGAGAGAGTTCATCGGCGGTTCAGCCATCGCCGCAACACGATCCCGGATTACGAGCGATCGGTGATTATTGCTTTCCAGAGGGGGTCCGAGACCGAAGATGCGGAAAAGATGGCCACGCTGGCCATCTCAACCACCTCGAAGCTGTTCTCCCTGGCGCACAAGTGCGCGAGGCGGCCAGCTCCAGGAAGTGCGCGACAAGGCGCTTCGACTCGGCGACGCTGGCGCCAAGTCCTCCGACCGCAAGAAGAAAAAGAAAAAGCGAGGGAGGCAACCGCTTAGAGAGGTCTTGGTCGCCGAGCCGGAGCCCAAATCCCGACGCGTCATGACGATCAGGACCGACGGACGAAGGCCGGCGAAGCGCGGCGCATCGCAGAGGACCGCCGCCGCTTCGCCGCGAAAACGATGGTGGCAAGCCCTATTGCCCCATCCATCGAACAAGCGGACACGACTTGGAGGATCGCCAGGTTGTGTCCAAGTTGGTCGACAGCGGCTCAAGAAGCGCTGTGGAGAAAGACCACGAAGACGAAGACGACGAAGATGCGGCTCGCTTAGCCTTCCAAAGAAAGTGAGCGCACGGTGGCGTTCATACACGGTGGCTCGCCACCTACTCATCGAACTCGCAGCATAAGCGAGATCACGAGGCAGTGTGCGCCACAACGTCATCCTCACGGCGAGCCGGCCGTTGAAGTGGTCGAGCACCGATCACTTTCAGCCGGGCCGACCACCCGAGAACACCTCCGCCCCTGGCCATCTCCCGATCGTGGTGTCTCCCACGATCCGCTTAGCATAAGGCTGGCGGGTCCTAGTTGATGGAGGCGCGCCATCAACTCGCTATCCGCTGGAAGCGCACCAGCGCGCTCCAAATCTCAGACGAGAATCAAGGCCCGCCCGGCCGTTTCTACTGAGTTGCCCTCGGTGGGCCTCTTACCCACAGGACAAGTCCGGTATGGCCACGTTCGGGAGTTCGGAGAACTTCCGGACAGAGCTGGTGGATTTTGAGGTCGCTGATTTCGACCTCCCCTATAATGCCTTGCTCGGCCGCCCGGCCCTGGTCAAGTTCATGGCAGTGGCCCATTACGCCTACATGCTGGTGAAAATCCCAGGGCCTGGGGGTCCAATTACGGTAAAGGTGGATAGACTGGAGGCCCTGCGCCTCAGCAAGCAGCTGCAGGATCTGGCCGGCACCACCTGCTCGGCACGCGACAAGGACGACAACCCGGCCTCCCCCTCGGCCAAGACCCGCGCTCCGCCCAGACCCTTGGGCGAGGCAAAGGCGGTCCCCGTGGGCGAGGATGGCTCGGGCAAGGTCGTCAAGATTGGCACTGACCTCAGCGCCAAATAGGAAGACGCGCTCGTCACCTTCCTCCGGTCTAACCTGGATGTGTTCGCCTAGGAACCTTCAGAAATGACCGGGGTCCCAGTGGAGGTGATCGAGCACCGACAGCAACGCCCCTCGAGCGCACCGGTTCGGCAAAAGATCCGGCGGCGCGCTGAGCCGAGGATGCCATTCGGGATGAAGTGGAAAAACTTTTGTCTGCTAAGATCGTGCGGGAGGCCACCTACCCGAGTGGTCGCCAACCCGTGCTTGTAAAGAAGTCCAACGGGAGGTGGCGAATGTGCATCGACTTTATCGACCTCAACAAAGCCTCGCCTAAGGACCCGCACTTTGCCGCGGATAGACATCATCGCCGACTCCACGGCTGCGCGGCTCTATGCTTCCTCGACGCCTACTCCGGCTACCACGGATCAAGATGGCGCAAGAAGATGAAGAAAAGATCGCTTTTGTGACTCCCTCGGTGTATCTTGTTATGTCGGGGATGCCTTTCGGGCTGAAGAACGCCGGGCGCCACCTATCGGCGGGCCATGCATATAGTGTTTCGCCCCAAATAGGGAAGAATCTGGAAGTGTATGTCGATGATCCGGTGGTAAAAACAAAAGGCCGATGAGCTCGCTCAGGATCTAGAAGAGACCTTCTCTCGCCTCGTAAACTCATGTCAAGTTGAATCCCGAGAAGTGTGTGTTTGGTGTCTCATCTGGAAAGGCTGCTCGGTTTCTGGTCTCCGGTAGTGGAATCGAAGTCAATCCGGAAAAATAGAAGCGATCGAGCGGATGCAGCCGCCTACCCTGGCCAAGCAATCGCAATGCTTGATCGCCGGCTAGCCTCCTGGGCCGGTTCATATCCCGGCTCGGGAAAAAGTCCGCCATTGTTCAAGCTATTGAAGAAGACCAACTCATTTGAATGGACCCTGGAAGCCCAAATGAGCATTTGAAGATCTGAAGAAGTACCTCTCTTCCCCCAGTCTTGGTCGCCCGAGCCGGGGCGAGCCGTTATCTTGTATGTGGCGGCTAGCCCTTACGTAGTGGCGCTGGTGGCGAGCAGGAAGGTGTACAACGGCCGGTCTACTACATCAGCAAAATGCTACACGACGCAGAAACAAGGTACCTCAGGCTCGAAGAAGATGGTCTATCTTTGTGGTGGTAGCATCGAGAAAGTTGCGGCACTATTTTCAAGGGAGGGAGATCACGGTGGTCTCCTCATATCCTTTGCGTGAAATCCTCCACAACCGAAGCGAGGGCCGCATCGCAAAGTGGTCCGTCGAGTGGGGAGTTCGGTGTCAAGTTCGCTCCTCGTCTTTGCGATAAAGAGTCAAAGTGGCGGACTTCGTCGTCGAGTGGACTCGGTACCGAGCTGGCCGATGAGGTCCCCGCGTCCTCCCCTGGGCGCTCTTCTTCGACGGGTCCTTCAGGCTTGAAGGCGCTGGGGTGGGGTTCTTCCGGTCTCTCCGACCGGGACCTCCTCAAATGCGTGGTCGTCCTCGACTTCAAGGCCACTAACAACGTCGCCGAGTCTGAGGCTTCTTGGGTGAGCTGCGGGCCGCGCGGCCGTCGGCATCCGGCGCCTTTGCAAGTAAAGGCGACTCCGGGTCGATCAATCGTGCAAGGAAAGATTTCTCTGCCCCGACCCGTCATGGCGGCGTACTGGCGGAGGTCGAGGGAAGTTGGAAAGAGCATTCGAAGGGTTGGGGTATACTCACATCCCCGACGCGACAACCATCTGGCAGGCAGGCTCGCCACTCGCCTCAACGAGATCTCTGTGCGGTCGGGGTCTTTGAAGAAAGGCTTCGCGACCGCCCATCGCAGCCCCCATTCGACGGGACGATGGTGATGCCGCTTCGACCCTCGCCCTTGAGGGAAAGTGGTTCCGGCGAAACGCTGGCGAGCGAGTACCGGACGGCCACCTCGTGGTCGCTGTGCTTGACCGGAGGGCACATGGATGGATCCGATCCTGGCCTACGAGGGATCAAGAATGCCCCGACGATGATGCGTCGCAGAGAAGGTAGCACGAAGGCCAAGTGCTATACCCTGGTGGGTGGGGATCTATACCGCCGGGTAAGAACGGAATTCTTCAAGTGCATCACTCGGGAAGAGGGGAGCGCTTTGCTCTCGATATCCACGGAGGCGTGTCAGCGGGAGCCATATGTCCTGGACGAACGATGGCGGAAAGGCTTCCGTCAAGGGTTCTATTGGCCAACCGCCTCCAGGATGCTTGCGTGGTGAGGAGATGCGGCGTGCGATTCCACGCCAAGCAGATCCACCAACTAGCCCAGGCCTGCAAACTATCCCACTCTCTTGGCCTTCGCGGCAGTGGCTGGATATCCCGCCCGTTCGCTGGCCACAGGGGCTACACCCACCTGTTCGTCGCCATCGACAAGTTCACCAAGTGGGTGGAAGCCGAGGCAGTGAGATCCATCACCGCCGCAGCTGCAGTCAAGTTCATGCAAGGGATTTTCGCCCGCTTTGGGGTCGCCAACCGCATTATCACCGATAACGGCGCCTGATTCAAATGCGACCTTCTTGGATTTCTGTGAAGAGATGGGCACCAAAGTCTGCTTTGCCTCGGTCGCCCACCCCAAGAGCAACGGCCAGGTCGAGCGGGCCAACGCGCTGGTGTTGAAGGGCCTCAAGACCCGGGCGTTCGACCGACTCCACAAGCGTGGCGCCCGGTGGACCGAAGAACTCCCTACCGTGTTGAGGTCACTTGAGACCACTCCTAGCCAAGCACAGGGAAACTCCTTTCTTCCTGGTCTGTGGCGCAGAAGCTGTTCTCCCTTCTGAATTGGAGCTGGGATCACCCCGCGTCGCGGCATTCACAGAAGAGGAGCAGGAGGGTCTGCGCCGGGACGACGTCAACCTCCTGGAAGAGGCGCGAGATCGAGCGGCTTTGCGCGCCGCAAGATACCAACAAAGTCTCAGGCGGTACCACGCCTCCCGGGTTAAGGAGAGAACGCTGGCAGTGGGCGACCTGGTCTTGCGAAGAATCGATCGCATGCCAGGTCGCGATAAACTGCCTTCCCAAAGGGGAGGGACCCTTCAAAGTGGTCTCGATCTCGTCCCGGGCGGTCAGCCGGCCATCAAGACGGTGAAGAGCTAGCAAACTCCTGGAATATAGAAAATCTGCGCGAAGTTCTACCCACGATCGGTTGTAAGTCCTAGGGTCTCGCCCGACCGGCCGGAGTGTGTCTTCCTCTCCGCTGGGTCTGGGAGACCTTGTGTTTAAAATTAAATATTCGCTTTCTTTATCCAAGTATTTGTTCTTTCTGCCCTCTCTTCGGTCTTTTGCCCATCTTTGGGCAGGCCAAGGCACTCGCCTGGTGCCCTGCCGCCTTGCAAACACCAGTGGCAAAGACGGAATCGCTAAGTGAGAGCGGCGTGAAGCAAGGCGGTTGGCTGGTTCGGCCACGACCCCGACGCGCCATGACACTCGGTGTCCCCGTAAGTCGGCGCCTCAAGCACCGTTGCCAAAAGCCCAAGGTCCTGTCACGACTCACTAAGTGTTCGTTCCCTAGAGGCTACCTGGGAGGCAAATTTTGCTAAGGCGAGGGGTTTGAGGGCCGAGGTCCCGCGGCGCAAGACTTTAAGTCTTTAAGCGATTATGTGCTCGTTCGTGTGGAACCAGAAAAAATTACGGCGAAAGCAAGTTTTTAGGCAACTTGGCAGGGAGTTTACACTACTATTTCATTCGAAATGATAAATGCCTAAAGTTTTGCAGACAAAGGCACCACCGAAAAAGAAAAGAAGAAAAGCTACTGAGGGGGCGCTGGAGGGTCCTCCGGGTCATCTGCCGCCTCCTCGGCTGCCGCCGCATCTTCAGCAAGGGGGGCCACGTCCAGCACCATCGCCACGTCCTCCGCCACCGCCTCCATCTGGGGGTTCTCCATCGCTAGCTGGGCGGCAACCTGCTCGGAGGCTTCGTGAACTCGCTCCTCCGCCTGCGCCCAGTCGCCCTCTAGCCCTTGGACAGCAACCGCTGGATTGAAGTTGGCGTCACGGCTGGCGCAGCAAGCCAAGACGCATTGCCAGAGCCGCCAGAATCGCGCCCCTCCTGGGCGGACCGAGCGGAAAGGGCGGCAGGCAGGCGCGTGAGGAAGTCCGCGGTCTGGCAGAGGCAAAAGGCGTAATGCCGTGGCCTCTCCTCCCGCGGACCCGGTTGCTCCAGCCCCAAGGGAGCAAGGCTGGCCACCGTCCGATCGAAGGCGTGGCGCAGCATCCGCAGTGTCTCCACCTCCGACTGAGCCCGGTCAACTTTCTCCGTCTCGGCTTCCACGGAGACGCCGGCAGCTGGTGCTTTGCTCCTGCCGCTCCGCTCCCTCCGCACTGCAGCTCCAGCCCGCCCGATCGTTTCAGTCCGCCACCTCCTTGCGAGGCGGTTGATTCAGTTCCGCCTCAACCGCTCCTCGCTCGTCACCAGACGATTGCTCGTGGCCGAGTAGAGCGCCGAGGGCCGCCAAATAGGCATCGGCGTCCGCCGAGGGAACGGAGGCGCGGGAAGTTCAGGGTAGGGACGGGCCGAACGGGCCTTGGTCTCAACGACGCAGCAGAATGGCTACTCGAGAATCGTCCGCCGGCCTCGACCGCCTCTGAGGCTCGGCGACCACAGCCGACGCAGCCTCGACCGCGGCACCTTACGCCCCCGCGACGAGCAAATGGGATATCCGAGCGAACCCTGGACAAAGGAGGAAATAACGGTAAGGATTAATCTTAACGAAAATTTTTATTGTAGTTGCATCTCCAGGTGAGTACCTGGGCGCTGGCCTTGGGAAGCGGGGCACGCTCGAACGAGGAGACCCTTCGCTACGGAGGCGGCGGATCCGCCGCAGCCCAACGGAGGCGGAGGTAGACTCCGCCATCGCCGGGCGGCTAAGGCGGAGGCGAGGAAGGACCATCGCTATCGTGGCGGTGGCGGCACAAAAGGGATCGGCAGCGGAGGGTCCAGCGTCGCGCCCCGGCAGGGGCAAGGGTAGACAACCCCCCGCCGGTCGACGAGCCCCCCGCCACCACGGAGGAACTTCGTTACGCCGCCGAAAGCAGCCCGCGTCGACGTGGAAGCCCCGCGGCCGACACAGAAGTCCCCGCCGGCCGGGCTGGCGAGGCGGGGCCTCCGGGAAGGATGGGCGAGCCGTCGTCATCGCCTGGCGCTGCGCCTCGCTCGGTCGCCCCTCACGACCGTCATGAGGAGGATCCGGATCGTTAAGGGCGCTGGCGTGTCACGACGGCGAGCCCATAGCGTCCATCGAGGGCGGCGCGGATTATTGCCGCGCGCTCCTCGGGACAGCCCGGCAAAGTGGGACGCGCCCCGCCGGAAAGCGGCGGGCGGGGCGGATAAACCCGATTCACGGCATCCACCGGTCGATCACGTCATCAGCCAAATTCCCGGCGGCTGTCGACACGAGAAGGAAAAGAAATCGCAGGAGGAAAGAAACGCTGTAAGAATCAGGTTTTGCCAGAAGAGAAATAGAAGTAACAAGGAATGACGCAGAGCGGAGCAGGTTACCTCCGGGGATACTCCGGGTCCCATCGCCACGCCCATGTATCGCCAGTTGGCGGGACGGCGGCGCAGGGGCACAGCCTCCGGGTAATAAAATCCCGGATTACCATGGCCCCCGTCAGGCCCGCCGTCCGCAACTGGTCGACGCGGGCCAGCATCGCCTGGAGCTCGGGCGCATCGCCATCGGAGCCCCAGTTGGGTTCTTGACGCCGGGTAGGCGGAAGATCCAAGACTTCAATGCATTGTCGTCCTCGACGTCTGACCACTCTGCGCGCCAATCCCTCCAGCTTGGACCGGCGGTCCAATGGGATATAGCGCGCAACGCTCCGCCACGAGCCGCGGTGACGACTCCGGAAACCGGCGAAGTGCCGCATGGCGGCGGGGTGTAGAAGAAGCGAAAAAGAAGAAGGTTGGGCAGCACTCCCACGAACATCTCGCGAGAAGTGAGCAAAGGCGAAAGGAGGATAACAGAGTTGGGAGGAAGGTGAATGTGGTGAATGGCGTAGAAGTTGAGAACGAGAAAGATAAAAGTCGAGACCGGCGGTAGTAGGCCTGGCAAGGAGCCGCCACTCAAGAAAACCACTTCCCAGCCGACAGTGGGGCTCGGCAGATCCGTAGCGGAGGCGAAGGGCGCCCGGTGATGTTCTCGGGAGAACCTAGCGGCCCTCTCCTCCTCAATGATTGAAGAAGGAAGCACCGAGCCATCGGGAGGATAAGGATTTCAAGCGCAACCGCAAAGGGGATGAAGCAAGGAAGCTTTGAAACGCCTGGAAAGAGGTGGAGTGCGGAGAGTTGAAAGGGGAAGAACTACTCCCTCTTGATCGGCCTTTTATAAGGCCGCGGAGGGCGAACCGACGGAAAACCAGAAAAGGCGCGCGATTCAAAAAGAGGAAGTTTAAGAGCCTCATAAATGGGGCGCATCCCAAGGAACGTCTGCGGCGTTACAAGGAGAAAGTAATCACAAGAAACCGCTTGGGAATCGGAGAAGCCGGAAGATCTTTTTTATGCAGGCGCCGCGGACCTTTGAAGGGTCCCACCCAGAGCCGGAGCAGTTCTCAAGCCGCCAATTAAAGAAGAAGAAGAGCAGAAGACCAAAAGCGCTCCTAGGTGGGCCGGGGCTCTTGTCGGCGTATTCTACACCAAGGTACCCGCACTTCGCGCTAAAAAAGAATCAAGTGGCAGCGGGCGTGCTTGGGCCCATCGCCACGGCAAGAGAAAAACCCATACGGTGGTCGCCCAATGGACACGCGTGGCGTCTGAGCGGGCGGCGACGGCAAGAAGGTGATCGCCAATGGACACGTGGCGTCTGAGCAGCGGCGACCAAGAAGGTGGTCGCCCCGGACACGTGGTGTCTGAGCCAGGCCCGGCGGCGACCAAAGAAGGAGATCGCCCAGCGGACACGTGGCGTCTGAGCCAGCCGCAGGACGCCAACATGGTCGCCAGTGGCGCGTGGCGTCTGATCAAGCCCATTTGGCGCACCATCCCCGAGATAGTCTGCCGAGATCGAGGACATTAAATGTGAATCGTGGCGCATTAAATGTGGAAGCATGGAAGCTGCGGCGTGGCGGCGCGCTTTCCCAGCGCATCATGGCTATGGGAGACGTCACGACTACACCTCACCCGTGACTCGAAGGCGGCGTTGGTGGACATGGGGCCCGAGGCGAGATTGTGACGGATGCGGCAGACATTAATGTGGCATAAGAATAGTGACGGCGCATTAAATACGCCCGTAGCAAAGTGTAATGATGAGGGTCGGCATAAGCCTCCCATGCGCCCCCACCGAGTATAAAAGGGAGCCGGGGTGCATGGGAGAAGGGGTTCGAAAGACTGTAAGGTTCTCATCCTCTAGCAAGAGCACAAGCAATACCAAGAAAGGCAGGACTAGGGCTATTACTCTCCGGAGGGCCTGAACCTGGGTAAAAAACTCCGCATCCCCCCCGTTAGCTTGAGCCTCCCGGTGCCCCGATCGTCACCGTCTACCATTCCGAGGCGATTGCCCCGAAAGCCCCCCGTCGGAACCTCATAAGCACCCGTCTCGGAGGTGCCTGTTGGCTAGTACGCCGACACCTTCTAAAAGTTAATGGAGTAATAAAGGACCTTTTAGGGGTGAAATCGTCAAAGTGTATTTGGATTGTTTTGGAGCCAACATTTAGGTCAAACCCACCAAGTTTCTTTAACGCTAGCTTCTCCTAGAACCAGCTTTCTATTTAATAGCAATATTTGTTGAAGTATATTTAGTAACAATATTTGTTGAAGTGTATTTTAATATGTTAATGTTATCCAATATTGAAAATTTTCCTTGTATTGATATGTGACAACTTTCAATTATTTAAAGTATAGCAAATGTATGGTATTTTTTAATATATTATTGTTATCCAATATTAAAAACTTACTTGTATTGCTATGGTATATTTAATATGTGAATGCTATCTAATATTGAATATGCCATGTGTCGGTGTTTCGGGTACCGGTAATACGATTTTTAGTCTAAGGGACCGCACGTTCCCTCTCCTTAAATGGTCGACTCAGGGAGCCCTAAGAAGTATACTGGTTCGGGCTGAACGTCCCTACTCCAGTTTGTGAGGTAGATCTATATTGCTTTCGGGCACAGTATTACAGGCGAGGACTAAGAGCTGGCCTTGAGCGCCTTGGCGAAGGTGGAGAGAAGTGAAGAGAAAAAAGAGAGAGTGAAAGTGAGGTTCCTCCCCCCCTTGGGGGTCCTGCCTCCCCTTATACAGTCGGGGGGGGGGGGCAGGTTACATGGGAATCCGAAAAGAGGAAAAAAGAGTGGGATCTCCTGCGCCTGGGAGTCCTGGTCTTCGGTGATTGACCGATACCTACTTGCACCGCGCCGGGTTGGTAGATATGCCGAACGACAAGGCTCTCCGCTGCGACGGGGAGTGATGGACCTACCCTCTGTGCATCTGCCAGGCGTTGACGTAGCGCTTTGACTCTGATGTTGCCTTGGGAGGGAGCGCACTCTTCTACTGCGCACGTCTGGGTGACGAGACTGGTGTCTTAACTTTTGCGACCCTCTCGCCGCCTAGGGAAGGGGCCACCTACTCTCGTATGGTCGGCCTGAGTCATCGTGTCCGTGGGGTAGGCGACCGACGACTGGCGACAGCCCGGTGCTGGCGTTTGGCGGAGGGCGCCTCGATCGGGTCGGATGCCCCGCAACGTCCGACCTGCAGGAGGGATCCCCCCGATCGCTTTCGATTGGGGCCAGATCGCACTTGGTGGTCCACTTGGCGTTCGGTCATTGTTGGGCCTGGATCGGCCCACCTGGCGTCCTGGGCCGCTGGGGATACCCATGGTATGTGTACTCGTCACCATGATATTGAAATGTGGATTTGTTGAATTGAGTTGTGAACGGTGTTGAAATGAAATGTTATTATTGGTGCAACTTGAGATTGTTTAAAATATAGCAAATGGCATGCCAAATTTTTTTATATTCTTCCATATTGTGCTATTATAATTCTCCACAATTTATATATTTTTTCACAATATTTTTTTGCATTTTTCTTCATTTTTCCATTCGGTCAACAATACTCCATCCAAACCAGTGGACTTTCAAGAATTTCGACCAAATTTCGAGAATTTTCAAATTTTTTCGAGTTGATTTTGATCGGCCGTTTGACTTCTAAACCGTTCGTTTTTCCCCCCGAATTTTGAGCGTTTTTTTTTTTATGAATTTTGCTACCATCGGGAGTTCGAATCTCTGCAAAACAAAATTGTTATCCCTGGTTGCAGTCCTTGAGGCTGGGGTTTCCGCGACTCGTGGCCAGGGTTACAAATCTCGTTTTCAAAAAAAATTCGGAGGTACCCGAAATCCAAAATCTCGACGAAATTTCGGAAATTCAAATCAAATCCGGACGGAATCTAAAATTTAAATTTGAAATCCATTTTTTTTACCGGGAAATCCGAAATTTCGGCCGAAATCACAGAGAATTCGGTCTGGTTTGAACCGACCAAAAAATGGTCAAAAAACATCAAAAAAATATGTAATTTTTTGTGGATGATCTTCAAACTAAATGCAATCATATCCGGTGAAAAAAATAAAAATCCGATAAAAAAATACAAATCTCGGTCGAAATCACCGAGATCTCGGCGGAATTTAAATATGTACTGTAGCATTTTGAATTTTTTAAATTTTCTTTAAACAACCGGTATTTTAAATCTCGGGGGTCTCAAATCTGAAATAATTTCGGTTTTCGGACCGAAATTTGGATCCTTCTCGTGGCTCGTTCCGTCCCCCACCCCGGGCCGTCTCCTCTTCCCGCGTCGCCCACCAATCCAACTCCAAATCGTCCTCCCCCTCACCACGCGGCTCGCCGCACCCAACACAGCAGCAGAACCGGGGGAGAATTAACCCAAGGCGAGAAGGAATCTGGTCGGGGGAAGCATGAGCCTGGTCTCCCGGACCCCTCGGCGTCGAGCTCGAACCGGGAGATAGGGATCCGCGGACGAGAGCCCCTGAGGAGATGGCCTCCTCCTCCTCCTCCCAGGAGGATAAATCCGGCGGCGGCGCGTGGAGGGAGCAAGAGCGGCGCCCGTCCAAGGCCTGGGGGATCCTCCTCTTCGGAATCATCGGCGCCACCACCGCCACCTTCGCGGTGAGCACCCCCGCCTTCCTCTCCCCTGTCAGTTCGGTAGATGTTTCTCGACGACCTAGAGGATTATCTCATGTCGTAATTGCGTTGTGCGTTCTCAGCAGTCTAGCTTGCTTGTTTAGAATCACAGCTTCCGTGATGAGCGACTCCATTTAGTTTTGGCTTAATTTTAATCTGGTCTTCCATCGGCAATTCGGCATCAGCTGCTACAATTTGTCGTTTGCTGCCAAAGATACTAGTACCTTCCTCTAGGATGCAGAAGCATATGGAACTTGAGTCCTGTTAGTAGTAATGCTCTTGACTCCACGCTGGTCTCTCTTTTGACCCAAAATCACAAATTTTCTATCAAGATTGCAACACTGCAAATGGGTAAACCTTATAAGTAGGCATGTGTCATCATGCTTGTGAGGTGGGTTGCAAAGATTTGTCAGTAATGTGAGGTTATTGGCAATTATTTGGCCTCTATATTATCTTTGTGATATCTACTTGCTTGGGAAATTGGGAAAAGAAAATTGTTTTACCTACCTGTTGTTACGCAAATTTCTTGTGATTGACCTTTTTATTTGTTCTTGTTCCTGTGCAAACTCCAGGCTGCTCAAGTTCGCAGAAGTGTTGAGTGGTTCTACACTCAGGTACCTTAATAAGATAATACTAGTTATTAATTTGTTGATGCACCAAATGTAAACCCTTGCTTTTCTTTGAATGTGTTCATCCTAAACTTAGGAAAAGAATTTCAGCTCCCCATCTAATTAGGATTGTTAGCTTGTTTACTCAAGGGGAGTTGAATTAAGTGAAGCCCCAAATTTATGTTTGAGTATCGTGCCATATAGATACATAATCTATGTTATATATTTTTTTTGGGAAAAATTGCAGGGAAGGACTGTTAGGTGGATGTAATGGCCTGATAAAAATTGATTGCCTGCTTTCTCAAATGTAGTATAGTTTGGTGGTTAAGATTGTGCTAAGGTCAGATTCTTGTCACTTTTGCCTCTACTAATATAGGCTAAGATGATTATGGTTTGTCAATGGGTTGAGCCTCCCAGCAGGCCTTCCCCCCTTGTCAATTCCACTCGATCCAGGGATTTCCACAGGAAGAAAACGACCAATTTTTTTCTTCTTGCCATTACAGTCATTTATTTTTCACACTCCCTAACATATGCCAGAATACCATTGGTTTAGTTGTTATTCCAATGAGAACTCTTTGTTGAAGCCATAGAGTCAACCAAATGCAGATAATTGATTTATCATCCTACATCCCTGTTGTATGCTTATTCTTGATTGTTTTTTGAATCTTTCCAAATGAACCTTATAAGCTCTTTTCTCCTCCGCTTCTCCTTCGATAGTTGAATAAGATGCGGACAACGTCATCTTGGAGGAATACAAGTAACAGCTCTAGTCGTGGAAGCTTCAGTGAGGATGCTAGGAGAAGATATTATCAGCGTATGCAGCAGGAATATGAGGAGGAACAAGAGAGAGTTGTGAGTTTATTGAGTTATTCATAATCTTTTTCTATTCTAATGCAAGCACCTACATTTAAATGCATAACTTCGAATTTGAAAATCATACATAGGCTACCTATATGTTTTTGTTAAACTTCAGGACATTTCCTGAAGTAAATTTAAATGTAGTTTCACACATTCATGAGAAATAATATTGTGCTAAATTAGTGACATCTTTTCCTATTCCCCCATTCTAGTTCTCAGTCTGACATTGCCTTGAGAACTTTATCTCTGTCAGTCCTTCGGTATGTTGACTTTTGTTGGCTTGAATTTTGGCCAGCAAAGAACAAGGCACATGCAAAGTGTTTTCAACAGAGAGAGGAATAAATTTAGGAGAAGTTATGAAAGTTGGAGGGAGAATGGCCCTCCAGGTGGGTATAATTACATCCCACGGGATGACTGGTATTGGCAGACAGATACGTCTCATTCGGAGCATAAGAATAGACGGACATACACTCCAACAGGACATAGGGTTTATCCTATGTCACATCATTATGCAGTCCTTGGTCTTGACAGGTATCTGTTTAAACCTCTAGCTGTGTACTTCCCTTCATCTTTTAATCTACTTATGACATTATTTACTGTCATGGACTCACGGTCATTCCTTGGGAGATATTAAAAGTGGGCTTTGCGTTTATAGCGGTTTGATTGACTTGCTGTGCACTTAAATTTCTCAAAGCAATGCTAAGAACCTCAAACTGTATGTTGCCACAAGGGCAAAAGAAAGGAACCAAAGTGTGTGGTAATTGATTTGCATGTTTCTACCAATCATTTCATCTATTTCTCATCCATTTACTTACCTTCTGTCACCCGGTCTCCCCACCCCTGTGAATTCTCTGTGCTATGTTCTGGTGATACATTAATCAGACTATCAAGCTTTTTGTTGGACTAAGCTACTGTGTTTGGGATTGAGTTCAACTGTCATGTTTTAACATTAGATTAGAAGGATCCTACATTGCTTTAATACTACCAATTTACGTGTTGACTACATTACCGCAATTGAGTGGCCCTTTGGTAGTAAGTAGTAACAAGCTCCCATACGTGAAGCATCTTACATCCATCTGACACATGAGGGATTGAATCTTAGTTACGCTGTGCTATGGAGTGAAGTTAGTATTACAACTTCTTTACTAATTTCTGGCAAAAATATTTCTGGCATGGCTAAAAAAATGAGGCCGCCAATTAATTAATATGTCAAAAAAAGGTAAAATAGAAGTGCTTTTAAAAGCAACTAGCGTAGTATGATGAGTACAATGATGGGATAGGTGATTTTTTAAAGAAAGGGCTAATTCTTTAATCAGGTGCCAGACATTTTGGTCGGGGTGTTTGGTCTGAGGGATAAACTCATCCAAGGATGTGTTGTTACGTCATGGAATTATCCCATGAAATTTGGTGGGATGACATCATCCCTCATTTTGTACTAACCTTGTGGCTTTGTACTTAATAAGAAATGAGGTGGCGATGGACCAAGCCATTCCATTCCTCAAATCAAACAAGTGAGTTAGGTTTAGGGGTGCAATGTGAGACCCCGGATCAGCTATCCAGAATCTCCTGTGTATTTCCGTACTAGTCCCAGATCAGTAGCTAGTACACACAGTCACAGTGATACATCATTGCCGAACATAACGAAACTTGTAATGTAAATATTCAAGTATGGGCCACATGGCCACTTATTACAATACTCGGTCCAACGACGGACACTCAAAACAAATGAAGCAAAGAAAGCAACGAGCGAACGCCACAACGCCACAAAGCATTTACTAGAACGCAACTAGTCCTCCTGGCAATCCTCCTCGAAGAACTCCTCTTCTTCCTCAAAGATCTTGATAAATCTCTGATGATTACAATGTTGGTGTAGCACGTGAGTACAAAAGTACTCAAAGCAAGTCGAATTATGATCATGAGGGCTTTCCAAAGGAAGCTTAATAGGGTTTATTTGCATAAAGCCACATTTGATTAAATCATACTTAAGTAATAAATTTCACAAAGCATATTTTACAACTCTTTTAATAATTGAATTATTTATTATCGAGTGAGGTTCTATCCACCATCACTAACATAAAGGCTCTATCCGCCAACAGCTTTAAAGGATCAAAGTTAATCATGTGACTCCATCCAGTCAAAGGTAAACAGTGTTCTATCCACCTGGTTGGCTCTTTCCGCCAAAACAACATTCGAGAGTTCTAACCACTCCGAACCCCAAAACAAAACACTTTTCGGTTTCAAAATCAAAATCAAAGTCTACCAATATGAAAGCATTTCTTGCTTTGCCTTTGACCGTAGGCACGCTTATTCGAATAGTTTATACTCGCAGAGGTGTACAACTTTACCCACAAGACAAGATAGACCCTTGTTGCCATGCAATTAACACACTTCCTTAGGTGTGCCTACAGGATATCTTGACAAGGCCGTTATAATGTATCTACCTAGCTAGACTCCAATTCCGAGGTTTCACCATTGTTAGGGTTCCTCCACCCAAAGATGTGAAGCCCTCTTGCGCTGCAGTGTGAGCAAAACAACAACCACAACAATGCCTCCGTCCTGGCTCTCACACAACAACCGAGTGGTGAGTCTAAACTAGGCTTCTACAAATTAGTGAGCCAGTCGTACCATTATAGACATGTGGTAGTACTGCTTATGCTTAAAATGGCAATCATAAGCGTCGGTCCTTATATGACTTGGGGCGGTACTTTGCACAAAAGGATCAAGACTTGATCCGCTTCCACCCGACATTCCAGCCGCCAAGTCGAAATCATTTTACTTTTCTTTTATTTTAGAAAAACAGGAGCAAAATCATAATAATAACCTTCAAGTCACATTTAAAAACATTCTTTTTGAATAATCCCACCCATGGGTTGTTTTTGTCGGAAAAGGTCCTAAGCAATTCTACTGCATTACATAACAACGGTACCATATAAACATAGGCATGGTATAAACAAGGTTCTAGGGTTACAATGGATATGATTAACAATGTCATGGAGGAATTAACAAATTCGGATTAACTATCACTTATATTTGACATATTTCATTAAACATAGCCATGCAACTTTATAAACAATTTTAAATCATTTCGCAAACATAGGAGCAAAGTGCATCAAGGAGACTTGCCTTGATTCTTGGGCGGTGTCGAACTCGGAAGGCTCGACGGCAAATCGGCTGGTCATGGCGGGATCGTCGACGAGCAAGATGAATTCGACGATGAACACGTTCGGCCAAACGAGCAAAACGCGAAATTCGCCGAGGAAGCTTGATGAACCCCAA
Organism: Rhipidocladum racemiflorum; assembly: GCA_036346355.1. Lineage (NCBI taxonomy): Eukaryota > Viridiplantae > Streptophyta > Magnoliopsida > Poales > Poaceae > Rhipidocladum > Rhipidocladum racemiflorum. Next base: position 11,154,644 of record CM070573.1, on the reverse strand, counting down.
ATTGATGGATGGATTAGAATCTAGACTTCCTCACGAGTCAACAAAAGAATCGGAATAGAAATTGGACCACCGAGGAGGAGATATGAGCAAGAACACGAAGAACGCGAAGAACACGAGAGTTCGCTCGGTTTTCTTGATCTTGCGGCCGATTGGGTTTGAGAGGCTAACGAAGGGTTTCACCAATGGAAAGAGGGTTCTTATACGGAGAGATGAGAGGTGGAATCACGCGAACGGATTAGAAACGGCGCGCAATCTCCAAAAGAGTGGATTTCGGTTTCTTGCAACCGCTCAAAAACCAACGCGATTTCGGTGCAACAACCCCATGGATAGGAAGAGGAGTCCGTTGTGATCCCAACGGATCCGTGGTGATTGATTTGGAGTTGCGTGGAGGGAGTTATGAGTGATTAAAGAGAGCATCTCCATTTTCGTTGACTTGGAGCTCCAAAGTTCATGCCATGGCTAGAGGTTGAGGATGATGAATAGTGCATGACACGTGGCACCTCCTCATTGGTCCTCCTTTACGCAAATGATTCGCCCTAGAGAAAAATAAGGAAAAATGGCCTAAAAATTCCGGAAAAATTCCTAGAGCCATTTTGGATTATTTGGGACTCAATGGAAGTGGTTTGGTTGAATTTGGATGAATTTTGTGGAATTGAATAATCTAAGCGCGGATCGCAGGCATTAAACACAAGCCGCGCGAGATAAAATAGGAACGGAGGTCCAAAAATCCGAGGAATGATTCCTAAAATCATTTCGGAATATTTGGAACATTTTAGAAGTGGTTTGGAGATTTTTGGAGCCCTTTTGGACTCGGGTGAATTTTCTGCACTGGCAGATCGAAAATCCGATTTTCGCCTGAGGGAATTAATTTCGATTTCAAGGGAAAGGATGCCAGGTTAATATAAACACCAAAGAAACTCCAACTTTTGAATTTACTTTATTTTAATTAGGTTTTTCTCCAGAAAGCCAAAAACGAGGATGTTACAAACCTACCCCCCTTAGAGAGAATCTCGTCCCCGAGATTCAGACGGAGAAAGAAAGAGGTCCGGGAACTCTGCTCGAAGATCTTCTTCACGCTCCCAAGTAGCTTCCTTTTCCGAATGGTTGCTCCACCGAACCTTGCGTAACTTGATTACTCTACCAAGGTCCGACGCCTGGCTTCATCCAAAACCTTGATGGGATACTCCGTAAGACAAATCTTCTTGGAGTTCCATGTCTTCCAACTAAGAATCGATGTTCCCAAGACTCGGATACACTTCTTTAATCGAGACACATGAAAGACATCATGTACTCGGACACCGTATGGCGGCAACTCCAACTTATAAGCCACTTCTCCTTTTCGCAATCACCTTGAACGGTCCGATATAGCGGGGTGCTAATTTTCCACCGACACGGAATCGCTTTCATTCCTTTCATAGGGGATACCTTCAAATACACATGATCTCCAGTGTACAAAGCTTAAGTCCCGGCCGACGATTGTCCGCATAACTTTTCTCGTCTGGATCGAGTCGTTTTCAGATTTGCGGATTTGTCCGACTTGCTCTTCGGCTTCTTTCGTAACATCGGGTCCGATGATTTGTCCTCCTTCGGTCTCTTTCCAATATAAGGGTGTTCGCACTTTCTTCCATACAAAGCTTCAAAAGGTGCCATCTTCAAACCGCTTGATAATCTGTTGTTATAGGAAAACTCGTGCATAGGGCAAATTCTCGATCCCATTTAACCTTTATATGTTAGAGCACAAGCTCTCAACATATCCTCTAAAATTTGATTGACCCTTTCGGTCCGCCATCCGTCTGGGGATGATACGCAGATCAAATTAAGATTCGTGCCCAACACCTCATGCAATTGTCGCCAGAATCTCGAGGTGAATCGGGAACCGCGATCGTATTACACAATCTTCTTTTGGCACACCGTAAACACACAATCTTAGCCATATACAACTCGGCAAGCTTATCTCCGTAATAAGTCGCCTTTATCGATAAAGTGGGCCACTTTGGTCAATCGATCCACAATAACCCGGATGGAATCATAACCGGACTTGGTTTTGGGTAAGCCATTATAAAATCCATTCCAATTTCTTCCCATTTCCATACAGGCACTTGTAAAGGCTGCAATAGACCAAAGAGGTCTCTCGATGCTCTGCTTTTACCCGCTGACACCCATCACACCGTGCAACGACGTCAGAAACTTCCTTTTTCATATTGGACCACCAATACTACTCTTTCAGATCAAGATACATTTTGGTGCCTCTGGGTGAATGGAGTAAATCAATCGTGAGCCTCTTTCAAGATCACGTTCTTGATTTCTTCTTGGTTAGGGGCCACTATTCTTTTCCCGAACCAAACAGTTCCCTGGTCATCTTCGAAAATCCGGGTGCTTTCCTTTCTTTAGGCCTTCCTTCAGGTTGGCAATACCTTTATCGCCCTTTTGAGCTTCTCGGATCGATCCTCAAGGGTTGATTTGACCTCCAAAGAATAAATGCACCCTTCATTTACTAATCCTGTGTTAAGGCGCGAAATTCATCGTGAAGCGTCGGTTGGCTATTTGGTTGCACTCTCATATTGTTGCGGTGAGTTTTCTGCTCAAAGCATCCGCAACAACGCTCGCTTCCAGGGTGATAATGAATTCCCAGATTATAATCTTTCACCAACTCCAACCATCTTCTCTGCCTCAGGTTAAGTTCAGGCTGAGTGAAGATATACTTCAGACTTTTATGATCCGTATAGATTTCACATCTATTGCCGATCAAGTAATGTCTCCATATCTTGAGCGCTGCGTGCACAATCATGCGGCTAACTCCAAGTCATGAACAGGATAGTTTTCTTCATGAGGTCGCAGTTGTCTTGAAGCATAGGCTATTACCTTTCCTTCTTGCATCATAACACATCCAAGTCCTTGCTTCGAAGCATCACAATACACTTCAAAGCCCTTATGGATGTCTGGTAAAATAAGCACTGGGGCCGAGGTTAATCTCTTTTCAACTCCTCAAAACTTTGCTCACAGTGCTTTAGTCCATTCAAACTTCTTTTCTTTTTTAGAAGTCGAGTAAGAGGTCCGGCTATCTTCGAGAAACCTTCAATGAATCTCCGATAATAACCACTAATCCAAGAAAACTTGGATCTCCGGATCGACTTGGGTGGTGTCCAATCCAAAACATCTCTCACTGGCCGGATCTCTGCTACTCCTGCAGCCAGAAATGACATGACCCAGAAAGACACTTCCTTCAAAGAAGTCACATTTGCTAAACTTAGCATACGGTGATGCTCCCTTAGTGTTTCCAAGACTATTCGCAGATGGTCTTCATGCTCTTTCTCGCTCTTGGAATAGACAAGAATGTCAGTCGATGAATACTACGATTTAACTTGTCTAAATACTCCATAAACACCTTATTCATCGATTCATGAAATAAGAAGGAGCATTGGTTAACCCAAAAGACATGACTGTGAACTCATACAGTCCATATCGGGTGGTGAAGGTTGCTTTAATATCCTCTTTTCTTATCTTGGTGATGATATCCCGATCTCAAATCTATTTTGGAGAAGACTTGAGCTCCCTTCAATCTGGTCAAACAGATCATCTATCCGAGGCAACGGATACTTGTTCTTGATCGTAACCTCATTCAACGACTTGTAGTCGATGCACATTCTCAGACTACCATCCTTCTTGGACACAAAGATCACTGGCGATCCCCAAGGTGACGAACTGGTCTCGATGAATCCTTTTTCTTGCAGTTCTTCAATCGCTTCTTCATCTCGACCAACTCGTTAGAAGGCGCTTCAGATGCGGTCTCTTCGAGATTGGAGCGGTGCAGTACTAGCTCAATCACAAATTCCACATCTCGATCCGGTGGCATACCAGGCAACTCATCCGGAACACATCCGGGTACTCATTGACGATCGGTACCTTCTCCAACGAAGTACCTTTCAAACGGTTTAGGTGCTACCCCTTAGAGGCAAGATTAGATAAGAACTTCACTCTAATCCTCAGGGTCGGTAAGAGAGATAGCTCTACTAGCACACCTATCCGACCCTTGTACTTGGTTAACCAATCCATTCCAAGGATTACTTCTATACCCTTAGTATCCAACAAGATTAAGTTCGCTAGGAACTTTACCCCTTGTATTACTATATCCATTTTCTAATGCATGAAGTTGTTCTTAATTCTTTTCCAGGGATTGCACTAACAAAGGGTTTCTTAACCGTAAGGTGTCCTGGCTTATGCTTTTTAACCAAGTACTCAAATAAATGAATGAGTTGCACGAGAATCAAACAGAATCAAGCAGTGCATCGAGTTCACAACGAACGCATCGTAGACCACGCCTCTGGCGCATCCCGAGCCTCTTCCGCGGTGATGTGGTTCACACGCCTCTTCCTCGCGTCCTTGGCGTGGCGCGAGTCCGAGGGGTTCCTCTTCCTTGAGCCCGCAGGGCGCGGCCGGGCGTCCGATCCTGTGTTGAACCTCACCGGGGTGACGGCCGACAAGCTTCGGGGCGCTTGTTGGCGAGTGCCCCATCTCCTGCGATTAAAGCACTTGCACTCTCGCCATTCTTTGTCCCACTCTTTTGAGCTTGAGCTCCGGCATTGCCGGCAGGCTTGTCCAGTGGGGCGTGGGGTAGACAATGGGGTCCTGGGCCGCTCACTCTGGCTCGCTAGGCTATCTTTCTGAAAAGTGCGGGCCTGGAACTGGCACAACGAGTCTGAAACATCATTTTCTCTTCGCGACTCAAAAAGCCGACGAGCATCCTCTTGAATCAGCGCCTTGTTAATCATGTGCTGGAACGACGGGTAGTCGCTTGAAACCAGCTGTACCTTCAAGTTGGGGTCAAGGCCCTCCATGAATCGCTAAATCTTGGCCTCGTCAGTCGCGACATCTGCGGTCGCGTACCGGGACAACTGAGTGAAGCGGTTAAGGTACTCCGAGACAGACAAGTTTCCTTGCTGAAGCTTGTGAAACTCGCGACGCTTCATTTCCATAATCCCCCTTGGGATATGTGTAGCCTCAAGGCTTCCACAAACTCATTCCATGGGATGTTGCATGGGTCGGCATGGGCGGCACAAGAGTTCTCCCACCGATTGGTGCAGTTCCTTTGAGTGGTGAGATGCGTCGCACACTCTCGATGTCATCATGCCAGCCAAGTGCGCTTTACGCTCAACTTCCTTGAGCCACTCATCCGTGATCCAAATGGATTCATGATCCAAAGAAAAGTCGGGTCGAGTCCTCATGAACTCCCCAAATTTAGATTGGGCGGTTGAGCTTGAGCCGAAGCCGCCGCGCTTGAGGTTGGTTCAGACGCTCGAGCTAACGCTGAAGAATCTGGCCGCATCGCCATCATTTGCTCCATGTTTGGCGGTGGTGGTGGTGGGCGGCGGCGGATCATCTTTGGCAGTGGTGTTGCACTTGCTCTTGTCCTTGCGGCTGCGGTGGCTCCACATACTCGCTTCCTCTTGAAAGTGCACCGGTCCACGGGCTCGCCCACGGCCTCTACCACGGCTGCGGGCCTTCCACGACCACGACCACGACCAACGTTCTCCATCTCGCACAAGGCGGTCAAGCACAAGGAAAGAGGGAGAAGCATAGGTAAGCAACGGGAACTAAACCACATCCTCAACACAAGGGCACAACCACAAGAGCACACAAATCAAGGAAAAACCAATCGAACTTCAATTAAAATCAAATAGTTTTGAGGTGGTCAGATTGCCACAAATGCCTAAGGGCACGATACAAACCAAAGAATCACTTATTCAACGCCTAACGCGACAAAATTATGATCCTGCAGACTAGACTGAAACTATCTAAGAACTCGCGTCCGGGCGAAGACGCAGGGGACGGTCCTTCCTCTTCTCCTCCTCTCCTCGCTTCTCGCGGGAAGGTGAAGCGGCCGCCGAAGATCTCGCTTCAGCCGGCGACCAAAGCAATCGAGTAAACTCTGGCGGCGAAGAGAGACGAACGGACTTGCGCGCAGAGTCCAAGCCTCGAGCCTTGATGACGCTTAGGCGGTGGCGCGCCCTTCCGCAGGATGTCGCGGGCGGTTCCTCCCGAACCGGGTGGTGGCGGCGGCACCACTGGCCGCCTCTGCCTGACAGCGCGGCGGAGGCGATGGGAGGCTCCTCCTCTCCTCCTCAAACCGAGATCCTCTCTCGCCGCCCAAGTCCCGACGCAGACTCCAAATGACTCGTCGGACATCCGGACGTAGGGCCTCATCCTCGCGCTGGACGAGTGACTCCTAAGTGCACCACTGCCGGGTCCCTCTCTGGGCCAAACTCCTAAGGCCGGTGTACACCCGCCAACTCGGAAGCGGGGAAATGCGGCACGGAGAGTTCTCAAAGATGTCGCGGTAGCTCTGTCCCAACATGAGGATAGCCTTTTCGCCGCGTCTGAAGCGCAGACGCCGTAATCGGTCTCTCGGCCGTGAAGTAGAAACGGCGGTCCTCATCGCTAAGGCGGCTCCTCGCGAAGACTAGCAAGCGGACTCGCCACATGTCCTGGACAAGACCAGGCATTGATCGTAGCGATACTCGGCGATGGGAAATCCCGGCTCTGGAGCATCGATGTGACTCCTCAAAAGCCTCCACCTCGCCGGCAAGGTGGTGAAAACCGACATCTCTGATTTTGAAAGAAGACAGAATTAGTAACCAAAATTTTAAATAAAAGAGAGGATGAGCACAAGATACTAAGATAGAAGAGATAGAAGCAAAGAAACTTAAACTTTTGCAATTACATTTTATGAAATATAAGTCCTTAAGGCTTTGCCATGCTAACTAGGTCACGTCCTCTGATCGTCCAGGCTCGATACCACCGCCGTGAGACCCTGATCGCCTATCCGAGAATCTCTGTGTATTTCCGTACTAGTCCCAGATCAAGAGCTAGTACACACGATCACAGTGATACATCATTGCGAACATAACGAAACTTGTAATGTAAATATTCAAGTATGGGCCACATGGCCACTTATTACAATACTCGGTCCAACGACCGGACACTCAAAACAGCGGAAGCAAAAGAAAGCAACGAGCTTAACGCCACAACGCCACAAAGTGATTTACTAGGAACGCAACTAGTCCTCCTGGCAATCCTCCTCGAAGAACTCCTCTTCTTCCTCAAAGATCTTGATAAATCTCGATGATTACAATGTTGGTGTAGCACGTGAGTACAAAAGTACTCGGCAAGTCGGAATTATGATCATGAGGGCTTTCCAAAGGAAGCTTAATAGGGTTTATTTGCATAAAGCCACATTTGATTAAATCATACTTAAGTAATAAATTTCACAAAGCATATTTTACAACTCTTTTAATAATTGAATTATTTATTATCGTAGTGAGGTTCTATCCACCATCACTAACATAAAGGCTCTATCCGCCAACAGTTTAAAGGAAAAAAGTTAATCATGTTACTCCATCAGTCAAAGGTAAACAGGTTCTAACCACCTGGTTGGCTCTTTCAGCAAAACAACATTATAGAGTTCTAACCACTCCAGAACCCCAAAACAAAACACTTTTCGGTTTCAAAATCAAAATCAAAGTCTACCAATATGAAAGCATTTCTTGCTTTGCCTTTGGCCGTAGGCACGGCTTATTCGAATAGTTTATACTCTGCAGAGGTGTACAACTTTACCCACAAGACAAGATAGACCCTTGTTGCCATGCAATTAACACACTTCCTTAGGTGTGCTTGGCAGGATATCTTGACAAGGCCGTTACATAATGTATCTACCTAGCTAGACCCAATTCACGAGGTTTCACTGCATTGTTAGGGTTCCCTCCACCCAAAGATCTGAAGCCCTCTTGCGCCGTGTGAGCAAAACAACAACCACAACAATGCCTCCGTCCGGCTCTCACACAACAACCGAGTGGTGAGTCTAAACTAGGCTTCTACAAATTAGTGAGCCAGGTCGTACCATTATAGACATGTGGTAGTACGGTTATGCTTAAAATGGCAATCATAAGCGTCGGTCCTTATATGACTTGGGGCGGTACTTTGCACAAAAGGATCAAGACTTGATCCGCTTCCACCCGACATTCCAGGCCGCCCAAGTCGAAATCATTTTACTTTTCTTTTATTTTAGAAAAACAGGAGCAAAATCATAATAATAACCTTCAAGTCACATTTAAAAACATTCTTTTTGAATAATCCCACCCATGGGTTGTTTTTGTCGGAAAAGGTCCTAAGCAATTCTACCGTACTACATAACAACGGGTACCATATAAACATAGGCATGGTATAAACAAGGTTCTAGGGTTACAATGGATATGATTAACAATGTCATGGAGGAATTAACAAATTCGGATTAACTATCACTTATATTTGACATATTTCATTAAACATAGCCATGCAACTTTATAAACAATTTTAAATCATTTCGCAAACATAGGAGCAAAGTGCATCAAGGAGACTTGCCTTCAGTTGCGGCGGCGGTGTCGAACTCGGAAGGCTCGACGGCGAAATCGGCGGTCGCGGCGGGATCGTCGACGAGCAAGATGAATTCGACGATGAACACGGGTTCGGCCAAAACGAGCAAAACGCGAAATTCGTCGAGGAAGCTTGATGAACCCTGAAATTGATGGATGGATTAGAATCTAGACTTCCTCACGGAGTCAACAAAAGAATCGGAATAGAAATTGGACCACCGAGGAGGGAGATATGAGCAAGAACACGAAGAACGCGAAGAACACGAGAGTTCGTCGGTTTTCTTGATCTTGCGGCCGATTGGGTTTGAGAGGCTAACGAAGGGTTTCACCAATGGAAAGAGGGTTCTTATACGGAGAGATGAGAGGTGGAATCACGCGGAACGGATTAGAAACGGCGCAATCTCCAAAAGAGTGGATTTCGGGTTTCTTGCAACCGTTCAAAACCAACGCGATTTGGTGCAACAACCCCATGGATAGGAAGAGGAGTCCGTTGTGATCCCAACGGATCCTGGTGATTGATTTGGAGTTGCGTGGAGGGAGTTATGAGTGATTAAAGAGAGCATCTCCATTTTCGTTGACTTGGAGCTCCAAAGTTCATGCCATGGCTAGAGGTTGAGGATGATGAATAGTGCATGACACGTGGCACCTCCTCATTGGTCCTCCTTTACGCAAATGATTCGCCTAGAGAAAAATAAGGAAAAATGGCCTAAAAATTCCGGAAAAATTCCTAGAGCCATTTTGGATTATTTGGGACTCAATGGAAGTGGTTTGGTTGAATTTGGATGAATTTTGTGGAATTGAATAATCGGGCGCGGATCGCAGGCATTAAACACAAGCCGCGCGAGATAAAATAGGAACGGAGGTCCAAAAATCCGAGGAATGATTCCTAAAATCATTTCGGAATATTTGGAACATTTTAGAAGTGGTTTGGAGATTTTTGGAGCCCTTTTGGACTCGGGTGAATTTTTCGCATGTGATCGAAAATCCGATTTTTCGCCGGGAGGAATTAATTCGATTTGAAGGAAAGGATGCCAGGTTAATATAAACACCAAAGAAACTCCAACTTTTGAATTTACTTTATTTTAATTAGGTTTTTCTCCAGAAAGCCAAAAACGAGGATGTTACATGCAAACGGAACGGATATTTCCCGACCGATCCGATACCGTATTCGAAAAAAATCCGTACCGATGTTATCCGTATTCGTATCCGGAAAATCCGATGTAATATGGGTTAGGATATGGGAAGAGCAATATCCGATCCGTATCCGAAAAATCTCATGTAATATGGGTTACGATATGGGAAAAGCAATATCCGATCCGATATCCGGTAAATATCCGACCCAATACCCGGTAAATATCCGACCCGATACCCTTACAATATTGTTCATAATGTGTGTATTTGAATTACAGTGCTTGCTAGCTGTATTTTAGATGTTGCGTGTTGGTTATGTACTATCTGATTAGGCAAGTTGTAATATAATGTGAAACATGGTGCTGTTGTGAGCCTGTGATATAATGTGAGCAAGTTGTAATATAATTGCACTACTTTCTGGAGCTAGCTCTTATAATTGCACTACAAAACACTTGATTGCAGTTGGATGTGCTACATTATATAAGTGCATATGTTGATTGGAATTGTACTTGGTTGTATATTATTCTTATGTAGGGAATGCAACTATTTTTGAAAATGAAACACTTACATGTCTTGAAAGTTATAGTAAAGTTTTGTGTATGGTTGATTGATCCTAATATATGTGACATATATGGTTTCTGTTTTCACGCATTATCCGACTAACTATTCGTGACCGAGACTAACCGTATCCGGAACGACCTGTATTCGCTCCGTATTCGTGACCGAAGTAATCCGTATTTGTATTCGAATCCGGCACTGTTTGTATCCGATTATGTATCCGAGAAAAAATTTGGAATAGGATACGGGATGAACAAAATCCGTCCGTATCCGCTCCGTTTGCACCCCTAGTTAGGTTCGGAGCTAGGATCGGGTCCAGTCATCATGCTGTCCCTCAAACCAAACACCCCAAGGCTACTAGGATATGTCAAAGTACAGCCAAGTCCATTATCAAATGATGGATTCATGATAATATGGAAAAGGATTATATTTCCATTAAGCTTGTGTGCTTTATCAGGATCATGTTGTGTGTTACCCCAGTTTTCTTAACACTTTCAGTATTGCACAATAATATTCTTGTTGCAATTTTTTGTGAAGTTCTTGCAATGTTAAATTGTTGTTCTTCTTTTTTGTTCTCGATGTAAAGGAAAAAATAACGTAATAATATTGCACTTGTTGTTTAATGAACACAATCCCTCCCGTAAAAAAAATTGATGTTGTTGTCCCCATTTTTTCTATTGCATAATTGCCTTTGTTTGAAAATCTGTGTACTAGATGTACAATCTGATACAGTTTTACTAATTTTTCTTAACATGTCATGTTCTTCCTTTGTAGATCACGAGTGACACCATACACAGATGCAGAAGTCAAGGTATCGCAATCTCATATCTGCCATGCTATTGTCCCTCTAGTTCAGTGTTTTAATATTTTGAATTTGTTATGTCACCCAACATGATCACAAGCAATATGATCAACTGCAACTTTATGTTTGATTTGACTATATGTTGATCATATTATGAACCAAATATCGAAGCTAACCCCAAGATCCTTAAATTAGCTATCCGCAAATCATGCCCAATTCAACTTGTTTGGATAACAAGGGGTTTCCATGGGATTCACATTTAGAATTATGATGTAACACTTTTTTAAGTGTGTTTGTCAAGGTTAGTGATCTTCCCCACAAATCCAGTTTTTCTCACTGAATTCTTATATAGGCACTCCTTTGATTTCACCAATGAAATATCATGTTTTAAATTCTTTCCAATTATATATCAATGTATCAAATCTTATTTAGGGAGCTGATTACAAGGAGCAGAGGATGATGACTAAAAAACGTACAATTCATAAAATGATTCAAACTTTTCCTCATTTTCCTGAATCGAGAGAGAGAGAGAGAGAGAGAGAGAGAGAGAGAGCATTCGGAATACTTATGCACTGATTATTTGTATTCCCCACTTTTTTCTTATTCATAATCTTACTGGAAATTCTTCAGTGCATATAAGCACTTGTATGGTTCGTTTCATGGTTGATTAATGAGAGGTTGAGAGGGATTTGGTTGAAAGATATTTGGAAAGCACACTTGTATTGGTAGTTAGTGGGCTTCAAAGTTTGGCAGGGACCAACACATTTATTGCTCTAGACTTCCACACAGCAAATTGATAGAATTTAGGGTATATGTAATTATGTATCATGCTTGATCTACGTGGTCTTGTTATCTGACTTGGGGACTTCACCTGCTGCAGTTTGCTTTTAGAACAAAGGCAATGGAGGTCCACCCTGATCAAAATCAAGACAATAGAGGTGGTTAACGTCTTCCGGCTTTTGTTCAGGGATACGGTACTTTCTTCCTATGTAATTGGTCGGGTTGTAGCTAATAATGCCATGAACATTTTGTCTGGTGCAGAGGCTGCGGAAGAAAAGTTCAAGGAGGTTGTCAAATCTTACGAAGCAATAAAACTGGAGAGAAAAAATGGTGCAAGCTGATGTTAACGTCTGACATGATTGGAGCTTCTCGGGAAGAGTTAGGGATCTGTTATAACCAACCTGTATACGCTGTATGTCTGCAGGCCTTGCTATTAAGTGGATGATCGATAATATAATCTGCTGCGGCTGTTGAGAGCCTGCAGGACAAGTTTTATGTGTGAGTTCGTGCTTGGGAGCACGCGTCCCCGATGTAGACTAGGATATTGCCGACAAAGGGACAAAAGGAGATTTGTTCTGTTCTGTTCGTATAGTTAGTAACTTGACGTGCATAAGCTGGACAAGGGGCGAGCATTTTTTTTGTTGCCACATGGGATGGGAATATGTATACCTGCTGGTTTGTTTTTCATTTGCTGGAAACTTGAGTGAAGATCTGATCGAAAATAAAAGGTACTAGTACATTGTAGAAGGTTTATTATTCTGTTAGTGATACAGCTGTGGTGTAAACCTGTATACTGTGTTAATATGCAGCCATGGTGCATCCTTGAACAAATATAATCCAGAAATATTCTTAAGTCCAGCTGATACTACCGGTTCATTCATGAAGGTGATCCATTGTTGCGTAAAATTCAATTGTTCCTCTGCTCGTCGCCGATGAAGGGCCTGTTGGGAAAGTAGGACTTCTCGATGTCCTGAGAAGCTTGTTTGGAACATATAAATTTCAGAGAAATTTTGTACGAAACAGTTTAATTCCCACGTGCGTTCCAAACAAGTTCCTGTGAGACGCCACCGCATTACGGCTCAGAATCAGAACCAAGGTTTAGGGGTGGGTAATTTTAAACTGAAACCGAAAAACCAAACGAACCAAATTAACTAAAAAATCGGTTTTTTCGGTTTTCGACTCGGTTTTTATTTTAATACTATTCGGTTTTTAGGTTTTGGTTTGGTTTTTAACTTCCATTAACTGAAAACCCGAACACTCGATATACTTACTTTGTTCGGTGGTGGCTATCAGGGTTTACAAAACCGTTTCGAACTCAAATTTCGCTAGCCCCGCGGTACCGGTTTTCGCGAAAAACCGAGCGAAAAATCGAACAGTTTGCAAATTCAAAAAATTTTGAATTCGGGCCAAATTCACGCGATTTTTCGAAAGAAAACCACGGTTTTTGACGAAAAACCGCTCGGTTTTTGAGGTAAACCGAGAAAACCGAAACCGCTCAATTTGAGCGAAAAACCGCTCGATTTAGGTAAAAAACCGCGAAAAATGAGGGGAAAAACCACCAAAACCGGGAAAATGGGGAAATCACCAAAAATAGGGGAAAATGCAAAAAAATTCTTGTAAAATTTTTAAAAATACTTGGAAGGCTAAATTTTAGTAAAAATGTAATAAATATATAAATAAGGTATGTAAAGACATGAAAAAACTCTAGAATGATATCTCCTTGAAAAAAAATCGACATGATCTTTGCTATAATTTAGACATTTGGAAGTTGTAAATTAGAAATTTCGCAATAATGTATCAATAAATAATCTTTCATTGCAAAGATACATATTTACATAACCACGTAGCAATTTTATTACCATTCAAATGTCAACACCATTTATGTTATAATATTTTTTAATTGAAGTTGTGAAGTAGGCGTAGTCCATGTTGGACCTGTATGGATGCTATATTAGTATAATATCAAGTTACAATGAAATGAAATATGCAAATGAAACATCTCCAAACAGCCCACATGCCACCTTTTTCTTTTTCTTTTTGATTTTTCTATTTTCATTATTTTTAATACTTCTAAAACATATCCAAACATTATTTTTTTTGAAATTTTTTTTCACCATTGGTAATATACGAATTAATACTAATTTTAGAAATTTTTTCAACAAATTTTCTCAAATTTTTTGAAATTTTTGAATTTGGATTTGAATTGGGGCGGTAAACCGCTCGGTTTCCATTACCGAGCCGGCTCGGTATGCTCGGTTTTCGCGAAAACCGAGCGGTTTACCGCGATATTGTGAACCCTGGTAGCTATATACTATCTATTAAAGGGGAAAGAATTGCCAGCTCCTCAACCATGCCACGTCACCGGTTTCGCCGGGAGGTCCTATGGAAAATTCGAATTACGTTTAGGTCCTTCCATCGCTACTTTTACCAAAAAATCCCTAAAAAAATTACATTTAGGTCCCCCATATTTTTTTCCCCAAAAAAGGTCCCTATTGTTTCACAAATTCGGCGATGACTTTTAGCAACCCATTTTTTTTTTAGAATTATATTAAGATCCCTACATGACTTTTTCCAGAAAAGATGCATGTGGGTTGGCGAATTCGGCGATGGCTTCTAGCAACCTATTTTGTTTAGAAAATTACATTTAAGTTCCTACATGTTTTTTTTAAAAAAAGAAGCGCGCGAGCTTGCAGATTCTTCGACGACACCTTTTTTTAGAATTACATTTAAGTCCCTGCAAGTTTTTTTGGAAAAAATAAAGATACACGCGAGTTCGCAAATTCGATGACAACTCTAGCTACTCATTTTTTTAAAAAAAACAACAAAACTGAAATTACACAAAATAAAATAACCCGCAGTAAAAAAAAACAAAATTACATTATTGAAATTATGTTTTGGTCTTTATATTTTTTTAGATATAATTAATAAATTAAATTTCACACGGCGCAGCGTAGCGCGCAAACATACCTAGTTTGTCTAGAACTCCAGAGCAAAACGCGAACTCCACCGGTCTCCAGCAGCGCCAATCCCCATTCCTCAAATTCCCAACCATAGGTCCCTAGCCGTTGCACTCCAGTCGCTGCCTCGCCGCGATAGCACCGCCGTGCCATCCCTCCTGCGGCTGCCAGCTACCACCGGTCCACCGCTCCGCCAGTCTCCGCCGAACGCCAGTTGGCAACTCGCCGGTCTCCAACGTCATGGCAATCGTCGAGCCAGTCCCCACCCCAATCTGCTTTCCTCAGGTACGTGATTTTTCTTCCCCTGCACCTTTTCGCTTCATTAATATCTTCTGCTTTGCCTGATTTTAATTTTGCTAAGTACTTCGAAAATATGGAATCACATGGATTTGCAAGGAATAGGACCTGGAGTGTTGATGCTGACCCACCACCATTTCCGGTACCAATCTGACAATCTGTAGTAGAGCTTACATTGATTTAATCCTTAAACCTAATGAAGGTGATTTGAAGATCTGGCCGGATAGGTGGGCATATCCTAAATAATTACATGTTAATATTGGATTGGTGCTATTGTAGGAAAGTGGGTTTCTTATTTTTGTTCAGTTTCTCATCATAATTTTGTTTCAATAGAAGTCAAGCATAGCTGCCTGTATGTTTGAATGGATCTGTAAGAGCAAATCCTTATCTTGTAGTTTTGAGTACCGTTTGAGGATCGCACTTGGACCTGGTGGAGGTCTGATGCTAACTTCACGTATAAGAAATACCAATGCAGATGGAAAGTCGTTCTCTTTTACCTTTGCAAACAATACATACTTTTCGATTTTTGATATCAGGTGTGTTTATTCAACTCACCATCAGCTTTGAAAAATTCAGTCTCACAGTATAGTGTTGGAAGTTGTCTTATAGAATATGTGAAATTTTACCGCTGGATAGAATATATCTGGGCACACCATCAACAATTGCCATTATTGATCACGAGAAGCAAAGAACATTTGTTGCGAGGAAAGGAGGCCTTCCTGATGCTAGTATGGTGAACACTGATATTTGTTTGCTTGCAAGTTACAATTGTAATAAATTATCAGCATTATAACAATTGAAGAATGTTTAAGGAGCTTTTTTTTGTTTCTTCCTGGTTACAGTTGTTTGTAACCCCTGGACAAAAAAAGCTAAGGCTATATTAGATTTTGGGGATGATGAATATAAGCGTATGGTATGTGTGGAGGCAGCTGCTATGGAAAAGAATATTACTCTGAAGCCTGGTGGGGAGGGTATCCTCTGACGTCAAGTCCTCTGACGTTGAGTCACTGACATGTGGGCCCCACGCGTTGGAGGGCCCACATGTCAGTGACTCACGTCAGAGGACTCGACGTCAGAGGATCTCATTTCAGCCTGGTGAGGAGTGGACTGGAAAGTTGGAACTATCTGCAGTCCTAGCCCTAGGGGTGGAATTGAGCCGAGCCGAGCCCGGCTCGGCTCGTTCGAGCTCGGCAATTTTCGAGCCTAGCTCGGCTCGGCTCGCTGTGTTAAACGAGCTACAAATGAGGCTCGGCTCGGGCTCGGACGAGCCGCGAGCCAGCTCGTTTGGGCTCGTGAGCCTGCACCAAAATGGCAATCGTGGGCGGGGCCTCGACATTTTCCCCGACTCCTTCACTCGCCAGTCGCCACCCCGTCATTTTCCCCAAATCTTTGGCGCCGCCGGTCTAGGGTTCGTGCAATCGGGGCCTCGAGGGCATCCGGCGTTCGGCCGGGCAGCTGATCGGCCGACGGAGCCCTCCTCAACGGATCCGCCTCGCCGCCTCCCCAACTAGCCAAGGTCGTGGCGACGCGACCGAGGTCACCGAGCATCCACGACGCCGTCTCCGTCGGCTGCCGCTTGGCGCTTGACTCTGCGCCCGCAGCGGCGTTGCCGCCTCCTCCGGCCCGCCCAGCTCTGCGCCTCTGCTTCTTCGCCCTGAGCCCCTGACCGCCAGGCGCCAGGCGCTAGGCGCGAGCTCGCGACAGCGACACCGCCTACCTCGGCCCGCCCGCCGACGACCCCTCCCCGGCTCCTCCTCACGGCTCCACCATCACCGGCCTCCCCCCATGGAGCGACCACAGAAGAAGAAGCGAGCACCTCCATCGCCGGCTCCAGTCCAGATGCAGTGGCTCGGTGAGTGAGTATAGTCTGCAAATTAGATTTCAGTTAAACTACAGTGACTCGAGTATAGTCTGCAAATTAGATTTCAGTTAAACTACAGTGAGTATAGTTTTGTGAATTTTGTTTTGTGATTCTGTGAATTGATGCAATGAATGTGTTTGAGTGATTCTGTGAATGTGACTTGTGTGATTGAGTGATTCTGTGAATGTGTTTATGAGAATGTGATCCTGAGTAGATATTATAGTTAAACTACAGTGAGTATAGTTTGCAAATTCGATTTCAGTTGCATCAGCAATTCAGCATTGACCATTGAGGATGCGAAATGTGATTTTGTCCAAACCAGTAATTATATGTTTTGTCGATATAGAGTTGGATGCTTCAATTGTGTATCAGTGTATGATGAGGCTATGCATTTTGTATCGCTAAAGCCTTAGCATCAAGTTTGAAAGCAGAACTGCAGAAGTTTGAAAGGTTAAGAAGTTATGAATCTCTAGGTAGAAACAACATTCAGTGTCTATTTGGTGCATAGCTTCATCTTTTTTGATATGCTGTTGTATGTGGCTTGTCAATTCTATCTGCCTTGTTGTCACATACTCACATGACTACATTTTTTTCTAAGGCAATTCAGCATTGACCATTGAGCCTGCTGTTATATGAATGTCGAGCCTAACGAGCCTAACGAGCCGCTCACGAGCCGGCTCGGGCTTGGCTCGTTGGCCAAGCGAGCCAGACAGTAGGCTCGGGCTCGGCTCGTTGGCCATTCGAGCCGAGCCGAGCCGAGCCGCACCGAGCCGAGCCGAGCCTCGAGCCTCGAGCTAAAATTCCACCCCTACCTAGCCCTTAGTAAATTTCTGTGCAGGGAACATTTCTACTGGTAATATATGCTACAAAGCACACATAATACTATATAAAATCCGTATTCTGTTGAAGATGATCTTTTTTTATGTAATCAGTCGCATACAATTTTCTTGTGGAAGGTTTCCAAACTAAGTTCATACCATGGAATGATTTTTTACACAATCATGACCTAGTTATTTTGTGCCACAAATTGATCTTTTCTTGCAGCTATGGTTAATTCAGTTAACCAAAAAACCGAATTAAACGAGCTGAAATATTTCAGCTAATTTGTTTCAGTTTGCAGTATTGATTCGGTCCGGTTCGATTTTCAATTTTCAAAAACCGAAATAATTTTAAACTAAAAAACAACCTGAATAAATCGAATGCCCACGCCTACACGGGTTCAAATTGACAAGCCAGGTACGATATAGTGAATTAGTGATACTAGGAAGATAAGGCGTGGCGCACGTCGCGCCGTGTGAACGAAAAAATAATTTTGCGTTTTTTTTAGAGAAAAGATAGACTTAGACGTATTTTTAAATTTTTTTGAGGCTCGAGAAACCTTAGAGACCGAGCTGAAAGAAAAATTCACATATTTTTGTTGACGATTTTTTTTTCCGGAAAAACGGAATAAGCATTTGTGCCTGTAAGCGCGGCGCACGCCCGCGCGTGAACGAAAAATGCTTTCGTTTTTTTTTTTTGGTTTTCCGCTACAGCGTTTCGTTTGTGCATTTCCATCGATCGCGGCATCTCTGTCGTTCCAAACACCCGGGGAAGCCGCCGGGACCGCGGCGTCCACCACAACACCCACCACCATGCGGATTCGGCGCCTCCTCTCCGCCCCCCTCCTCCGACGCCTCTCCACAGACGCCGACCCCAGCCTCGCCTCCTCCGCGGAGCTCGCGTACCGCCTCCTCCGCCGCCACCATTCCGACCCCCAAAGGCTCGCCTCCGCGCTGTCCGCATCGGGCCTCGATCCCTCCTCCCCGCGCCTCCTCGACACCGTCCTACGCCGCTGCGGCTCCGCCTCCTCCCTCGCGCTCCACTTCTTCCACTGGTGCTCCCCGTCGCTCCCCTCACCACCGCTCCCCTCTTCCCTCGTGCTCCTCGCCAAGTCCTTATCCCGCACCTCCTCCGCGCCCTCCCCCTCCCTCCTCGCGCCGCTCCCCTCCCACCTCCTGTCCGCATCCCTCCTCTCCCCCGTCCTCCGCCGCCTCCCGCCGCCGCGCCTCCTGCCCTTCGCCCACGCCCTCCTCTCCTCCCGCCCCGACCACGACCACCCCTCACTCTTCCTCTCTCTCCTCGAGTCCCTCACAAAGACGGGCCATGTCGCCGCAGCAGAGCGGCTCGTCGAGGAGCTCCAGCCCCGGCTCCCGCTCTCCCTCCGCCACTACACCGCGCTGCTGTACGGGTGGTGCCGCCTGGGCAAACTCGACGAGGCAAAGCACGTGCTCGCCCGCATGAAGGCCGCGGGGGTCGCCCCGGACGTCGTCGTCTTCAACACCCTGCTCGCGGGCTTCGTCGCGGATGGGAGGTTCGAGGACGCGTTCGAGCTGGCGCGGGAGATGGAGCGGCGGGGCTGCCCTCCGAACGCCGTGTCCTACACCACCCTGATGCAGGGGCTCGGGGCCAGGGGAAGGATTGATGAGGCAATGCGGGTGTTTGTGGAAATGCGCAGAAAGGAGTGTGCGCCGGATGCTGTCACGTACGGCACTCTGGTTAGTGCGTTTTGCAAGGCTGGCAGGATATCCCAGGGGTACGAGTTCCTGGACGCCATGGTGAGGGATGGGCTGCGGGTGGACGCCGGCGTGTACCTTGGGTTCTTTGTGGCACATGAGAAGAAGGAGCAGCTGGAGGAGTGCTTGGAGTTGATGGAGAGGATGAGGGAGTGCAGGTGCCCGCCAGAACTCAATATCTATAATGTGGTGATTCGGTTGGCCTGTAAGCTTGGGGAGATGAAGCAGGCCGTGGCATTGTGGAATGAGATGGAGAATGCCGGGCTTAGTCCTGGGGTTGACACGTTTGCGATCATGGTGAATGGGCTTGTTGGACAGGGGGCGTTGGTTGAGGCGTGCAGTTATTTTAAGGACATGGTTGGGAGGGGGCTCTTTGTTGCGCCACAGTATGGGGTGCTGAAGGACCTGCTCAATGCGTTGGTCAGATATGAGAAACTCGAGCTTGCAAGGGATGTTTGGGGATGCATTGTGAGCAAAGGTTGTGAGCTCAATGTGAGTGCATGGACAATCTGGATCCATGCATTGTATGCGAAGAAACATGTCAAGGAGGCTTGCTTGTATTGCTTGGACATGCTTGAGGCAGGGCTGATGCCACAGCCTGACACATTTGCAAAGCTGATGAAGGGACTGAAGAAGCTCTACAACAGGCAGATTGCTGCTGAAATCACTGAAAAGGTGAGGAAGATGGCGGAGGAGAGACATGTTAGCTTCAAAATGTATAAGAGGCGTGGGGTGAAGGATCTTGAAGAGAAGCCTAAGGCAAAGAGAAGGAGAGTGCAGAAACGGAGTCGCTGGAGGCAGGCTGGTCAAGGTCACTCTAACTCTAGTTGTCATGGTGATGTTTTGGATCCTGCTGATGATGAAGAATTTCCTAGCTAAGATAGAAGTTGAAGTGGGCAAGGCATCTTCGCTTGATTATATTGTTCTTGGGAGTGATGTATTTATGACGCAATTAAGGAATTGCTAGAGTTCATAAGATGAACATCATAGTAATACCTGGCTTGCTGAGGATGGACCAGTTTCTACTGCTACCTGATCTTGAGACAAGAGCTAAGTGACACCACGATTATGTCTCAAGTTCGTGGGGGCAGTATGTACTTCAATATTCAAAACTTTTCTGGGGCTAATGACATTGGGCATTGCAGAGTTGCAGTGCCCATGGCAAAGAAAATAACGATCTGTAATACTACTACTATAGCATCCTGTGCTTGGACGAGCTTGTTTACTACTGGAAGATTGAGTCAGAACAAGCTCGAGGTCTGCCTGAAGATGCTTGGGATCCATGCAACAGCTCGCAACTACAAGTAATAAAAACACTCAATTATAACATTGAGACATAGTAGTGTAAAACTACACGTTGAACCTAAGAAGTTGTTGGTTACTGTACAAATATACCTAAACCTGCATAAAAGTCTGACCTACTGCTATTAGATTTACTTAGCTGAAGGTCACTGTTCTTCTTGCCGTAAGACATTCAAATCCACTCATGATTCTCCCAAGCATACACCACAATGTGAAGAGAAGTGGACAACTCACGCATTCACGCTAACTGCATGAACAAATCAGACTATTCTGTTCCAATTGGAAAGATATTGTTCAAGTTGCAGTTAACTAACATTGAGGTCATGTAACATGTTTCCCATTCATGTCTTGCTTCTCAGTTTATTTTATTTCGCTAGTAGTACTTTTTTTAGCGACATGTTGGGCTCTGTTTGGTACACACTATTAAATATGTGTCAGTGATAAGAAAGATACATTACAGATGGTTTTCGAACCATTTGTATTGAGGGAACATCAGGGACGGTTCTAGACTAGAACCGTCTCTGATGACACATCATCAGAGACGGTTCTAGTATAGAACCGTCCCTGATGTTGCCCTCATCATTGACGGTTCTAGCTTAGAACCGTCTCAGATGTTCACCTCATCACAGCAGATCCTGCTTCAGTTTTCGTCAATTGGATGGTGGCTCGGGAAACTGGTTGCAAGTTGTAACCGGGTTTTGCCATCGAACTGCCCAGACCATGATATCTTAAGCAATGTAATATTGATCAGTTTACCACCAGTTACCCTCTGTTGAGCAATTCCAGCCTTCCAGTCCAGCAGACCTGCATTGATCTACTGAAGTCAACGGATGATACCAATATGGGATATATATTAAGCATGTTCTTGAAAATTTATGTATATTAAATAGCTCTTTAGATTGTTCATTTTGTTCCCTCTGTTAGAAACTGGTTATACCACTGCTATAGAGAAGCACATTAGTGGCGGTTCTAAACTGACATTAGTGGCGGTTTTTGAACCGCCACAGATTAAGCGCCACTAATATTCGGCGATTATCAGTGGCGGTTTTAGAACCGCCACAAATATTATTATCAGTGACGGTTTGTGGTCAAAACCGCCACTGATATTGCCATTATCAGTGGCGGTTTGTGGTCAAAACCGCCACTGATATTGCCATTATCAGTGGCGGTTTGTGGGTAAAACCGCCACTGGTATTGCCTTTTCAGTGGCGGTTTGTGGGTAAAACCGTGAATCGTTATTGACTTATCGCTGGCGGTTTTAAAAGTAAAACCGGCACTGGTATTATTATCAGTGGCGGTTTGTGGATAAAACCGCCACTGATAATCCCCGTCCAGTATAAAAAAAATACGTATTTTTGGCTAGCCTTAGGAATTGCTAGCCATGCCCTCTGAAACAAGATACAGAAAGAACTATATAGCTATCGTCTGTCCATCCATTTCACCATTACACAGGAATTACAAAAGAACCACAAGATGATACATGCCGAAGGACAAAAACCAAACACTTAAATAATCGCTTGTGGAATCAAACGTTGCAAGCTACACATATCCAAACCGCCACATGTTACCCTTTTACTGACAACAGCAAGGCGTGAGGTACCTTTTGCTCTATATTATCCATTGACTCCTTGAGCCTGTCGATCTTCTTACATAATCTTAATAGGCTACATCCACCACCAACTACAACACCTTCCTCAATAGTTGCCTGAAATATCCAAAGTTATTGTTAGGAAATAGAGCTTGTAGTTTACAAAACCATACAAAATCACATATGAAGAACTGCATTTATCTTTGAATTGCATTATTTTAATAGTCCATTCTAACAAAATATGGCTAGCAATGATCATGACAATATATCATGGACAGATATACAAGTCACACAACAATATATATACTCAAAGCGTGCACCCCTTCTCATATTTGTTGCAATTAAATTGAAAATAAATGGAACTATAATGTAGGAAGAGAACATTTGTTGGTTGGCAAATCTGAATCGGAAGATATGTATTACCTTCTTTAGCCTCAACACTTTTTCCTTATTAAGGGTAGCTATAGTCCTATCAAGTTTTGACAGGATATCATTGTTAATGCTCTTGTGGTCCTTACCAATAGAGTCATCTAGATCGCTATGAACTTGATCGATTATTGTGCTAACAAATTTCATCCCTAATACCATACAGAGATCTTGTACTGTACTTGCATGCTCAAGAACCTTCACCAGCCTATTTCTCTGCAATGTCCAGGAAAAGCATCTTATCATATTCATGAAACCAAAAACACAACAATCACCAACCACTAAACATTGTGATCCAAATTCATCAGAGAGATTTCAAGCATTTTCAACAAGTATTGCCAAATGAATTTTCATCAACAATGAACCAATGACATCAAACGCATCTATTATTTTCATATCTTGAAGTAGGATCCATAAGGGATAAAATAATTGTAAGTTCCAGCTATAGTCAGAATTTGAGAAACACAATAACATTAATGCAAAAATGCTGCAGCTAAAAGGTTTTGCTCCGATAACCATTTGGACATCTTGAAACTAGAAGTACCTGAAGGGTTTCGAAGCATGGAAAACAAAAAATTTTCCTACGAATGCAACCAAACACCAAGATCATATCTAGGAGATGCAAGTAAACGGTTTCAGAAGGACTCACCCTCGTAGACCGAAAGCGGGAATAACGTTCCCGCAAACAAACGTGGTTGAAGTAGAGGTACACGCCCGACTTCAAAGTCGCGAAGATGAGCGCCACAAACGGCGGCCCGCATTTGGTCACACGCGTGCGGAACAACGACGACCTCCAATCCCTCGATCCAGTAGGCAGCGAAGTAGAGGATCCACGGAAACTCCAACAACACTACGACTTAGTGGTGGTGGTGGAGAAACTATTTCAAGAATAGCCGCTTAAGCTACCGCTTGAAAGGTGGAACAAAGCAGGAGGAAGGAGAAAAGACCAACCAAAGGGTCATGGAGATTAGTCATGAGAGAGGAGCTCCACCCTCCCTTTTATAGGAGTGAGTTGACTCTCCATTCTCTCCATGTGAATGGACTCTCCATTCTCTCCATGTGAATGGACTCTCCATGTGAATGGACTCTCCATTCTCTCCATGTGAATGGACTCTCCATGTGAATGGACTCTCCATTCTCTATGTGAATGGACTCTCCATGTGAATGGACTCTCCATTCTCTCCATGTGAATGGACTCTCCATGTGAATGGACTCTCCATTCTCTCCATGTGAATGGACTCTCCATGTGAATGGACTCTCCATTCTCTTCATGTGAATGTTCTGATATCCTGAAACTATTCCGGTGCTGTCCAAACTTTTCTCCGGTGTTCCGTATCCACTCAAAAGCGTCGATGAACCTTAAGTGTGTCACCCTACGGTTCGTGAATAAAATGGACATGATCAAGACACCTCTCTGATCAATAATCATCAGCGGGATCTGGAGATCCATAATGACTCCCACTTACTCAACGATGAACTAGTGATCGTGTGAACCAAAACCAACATAACCAATTCCTTTTGTCTCGCGATATATTACTTATCCGAGATCCGATCATTGGTATCAACTATACCTAGTTTGATCCCGCTATCGATAAGTACTCTTTACTCGTTCCGTGATATGACATTCTTGTGACCTAGTCACGTGCTTTGCAAGCGATGTCAATGTGATATCACCGAGAGGGCCCAGTATATCTCTCCGTCATCTGGATGGACAAATCCCACTCTTGATGCATGAGCCTCAACTAATACTTTCATAGTACCCAAATCCATCTTTATAGTCACCGTGTTACGGAGTGACGTTTGATGTCATCAAAGTACTCTTCCGGAGTTAGTGATTGACATCATCTCATGGTCTAAGGAAAAGAGCTATTTTGTATATGTTCAGGACAGCAACAAACTTTAATGACTTGATCGAATTTGCTATACCAACTTGGGTGTGTGTTCATCATATCATTCTTCTAATAATGTGACCGTATTAACAACATCCAATGTTCATGATCAGGAAACCTTGATCATCAGTTAATCAACGAGCTAGTTTAAAAGAGAGGCTTTACTAGGAACCTTTTGTTTGTTTATTACACACACATGTATCAACGTTTCCGGTTAATACAATTTTAGCATGAGAAATAAACATCTATTATAAACATGGAATAAGATAATAAACAATTTATTATTGCCTCTCTGCATATTCCCTTCGATCTCCCACTTGCACTAGAGTCAATAATCTAGATTACATTGTGATGAATCTAACACCCATTGAGTTAGTCTTGATCATGTTTTGCCCTTGGGAGAGCTTTAGTCAACACGCCTGCCACATTCAGATCCGTGTGCACTTTGCAAATCTTTACATCGCCATCCTTGACATGTTCACGGATGGAGTGAAACCGTCGCTTAATATGCTTGGAATTCTTGTGTGACCTTGGTTCTTTAGCATTGGCTATGGCACCATTGTTGTCACAATAGATAACCATTGGGTCCAACGCACTCGGAACCACACCCGGTTCGGATATGAACATCTTCATCCAAATCGCTTCTGCGCCGCTTCAAGCGACAACATATTCACCTCTGTTGAAGATCCCGCCACCACCGATTGCTTGGAACTCCTCCACTCACCGCTCCTCCATTCATTTCAAAAATATACCCGGTTTGTGACTTAGAGTCATCCGGATCGTTGTCGAAACTAGCGTCGACGTAACCTTTTTACGACAGGCTCTTCTTCACCACCATATATGAGAAACATATCCTTAGTTCTTCTCAAGTACTTAAAGATATTCTTGACCGCTGTCGGTGTTCCAAACCTGGATCAGATTGGTACTGCTAGTCAAACTAATAGCATGTGCCACATCCTGGTCTTGTACACAACATAGCATACATGATAGAGCCTATGGTGAAGCATAGGGAATCTTATTCATTACTTCTCTATCTTCCGCTATAGCTGGACTCTGAGTCTTACTCAACGCCTTGCCTTGCAACATAGGTAAGAACCCTTTCTTACTTTCGTCCATTCTAAACTTCTTTAGAATCTTGTCAAGGTATGTACTTTGCGATAACCCAATCAAGCTGCCTCGATCTATCTCTATAGATTTTGATGCCTAAAATATACGCCGCTTCACCAAGGTCCTTCATTGAAAACTTCTTGTTTAAGTAATCTTTACGCTTTTCAAAAGTTCTATATCATTTCCAATCAACAATATGTCATCCACATATAATATCGTAAATGCTATAGAGCTCCCACTCACTTTCTTGTAAATACAAGCTTCTCCGTAAGTTTGGACAAATCCAAAACCTTTGATTACCTCATCAAAGCGGAGATTCCAACTTCGTGATGCTTGCTTCACCATAAATGGATCGCTGAAGTTTGCATACCTTATCAGCATCCTTAGGATCAACAAAACCTTTGGGTTGTATCATATACAACTCTTCCTCAATGTTTCCATTAAGGAACGCGGTTTTTACATCCATCTGCCAAATTTCATAATCGAAAAATGCAGCAATTGCTAACATAATCCTAACAGACTTTAGCATCGGTACGGTGAGAAAGTCTCATCGTAGTCAACTCCTTGAATTTGTCGAAAACCGCTGCGACAAGTCGAGCCTTATAGACGGTCACATTACCATCAGCGTCTATTTTCTTTTTGAAAATCCATTTGTTCTCAACGGCCTTGCGGTCATTGGGTAGGTCCACCAAAGTCCATACTTGGTTTTCATACATGGATCCCATTTCGGATTTCATGGCTTCTAGCCATTTGTCGGAATCTGGGCTTATCATCGCTTCATCATACGTCGCAGGTCATCATTCTCAACTACCATGACATTCATAGTAGGAACATAAAAGTCAGAGCATTATGCGCTCTTGTTGACTGCGAGGTGCGGTAGTGTTCTCTTTCTGAGTTTCATGATCCTTATCATTAGTTCCCTCTTCATTTGGTGAAGTTAACTCGAAACAACTTCCGCGCTGCTGCACTGCCATTCCATGAAGAGAAGGTTCAATAACCTCGCTGAGTTCTACCTTCCTACTACTCACACCTTTCGAGAGAAACTCTTTCTCCAAAAGGATCCATTCTTGGCAACGAAAACCTTGCCTTCGGATCTGTGATAGAAGGTGTACCCAATTGTTTCTTTAGGGTATCCTATGAAGACGCATTTTTCCGCTTTGGGTTCGAGTTTATCAGTTGAAGTTTCTTCACATAAACATCGCATCCCCAAACTTTTAGAAATAGCGACTTAGGTTTGTTGCCAAACCATAATTCATACTGGTGTCATTTCAACGGATTTAGATGGTGCCCTATTTAAAGTGAATGCAATTGTTTCTAGT
Source organism: Rhipidocladum racemiflorum (assembly GCA_036346355.1). NCBI lineage: Eukaryota > Viridiplantae > Streptophyta > Magnoliopsida > Poales > Poaceae > Rhipidocladum > Rhipidocladum racemiflorum. Next base: position 11,127,670 of record CM070573.1, on the reverse strand, counting down.
GCATGACCCCAAAATGAAAGTGGCAAATCTGTAAGGGACATCATAGATCGAACCATATCCAATAAAGTACGATTACGACGCTCGGATACACCATTACTGTGTGGTGTTCCAAATAGAGTGAGTTGTGAAACTATTCCACATTGTCTCATGTGTGTGCCAAATTCGTAACTAAGATACTCTCCTCCACGATCGGATCGTAGAAATTTGATCTTTACATTACGATGATTTTCTACTTCACTCTGAAATTCTTTGAACTTTTCAAATGTTTCAGACTTGTATTTCATTAAGTAAATATATCCATATCTACTCAAATCATCCGTGAAAGTAACAGTAACGATATCCACCACGCTACGACACACTCATTGGACCACACACATCGGTATGTATGATTTCCAATAAGTCGGTTGCCCGCTCCATTGTACGGAAAACGGGTTCTAGTCATCTTGCCCATGAGGCATGGTTCACATGTTTCAAATGATTCATAATCAAGTGATTCTAGTAGTCCATCAGAATGGAGCTTCTTCATGCGTTTAACACCAATATGACATAAGCGGCAATGCCACATATATGTAGCAATATCATCATTCAACTTAATTCTTTTGGCATTCACATTATGAACATGTGTACTATTATCAAGATTCAAAATAAATAAACCATTCTTCTCAGGTGCATGACCATAAAAGATATTATTCATATAAATTGAACAACCATTGTTCTCAGACTTGAATGAATAACCGTCTCGCATTAAACAAGATCCAGATATGATGTTCATGCTCAACGCAGGCACCAAATAACAATTATTTAGGTTCATAACTAATCCTGATGGTAATTGGATAGGTAGCGTCCCGACGGCGATCACATCAACCTTTGATCCATTGCCGACGCGCATCATCACCTCATCCCTTGCTAGTTGTCGCCTGTTCCTTAGCTCCTGTTTCGAGTTACATATGTTAGCAACCGAACCGGTATCAAATACCCAGGCGCTACTGCGAGTACTAGTAAGGTACACATCAATAACATGTATATCATATATACCTTTGTTCACATTCCGTCCTTCTTATCACCAGATATTTTGGGCAATTGCGCTTCCAGTGCCCAGTGCCCTTGCAGTAAAAACATTCAGTATCTGACTTAGGGCCAGCCTTGGTCTTCTTCTCAGATGTGGCAACAGACTTGCCCTTCTTCTTGAAGTTACCCTTAGCCTTGCCTTTCTTGCCATTCTTCTTGAAACTGGTGGTCTTATGGACCATCAACACTTGATGTTCCTTCTTGATCTCTACTTCAGCAGTTTTCAGCATTGACAGAAGCTCGGGGAGAGACTTCTTCATGCCCTGCATGTTGTAGTTCATCACAAAGCTCTTGTAGCTTGGTGGCAGAGACTGGAGAACACGATGAATTCCTAGCTCAATGGGGATCGTTATTCCCAAAGCTATGAGTTTATCGGCGTACCCAGACATTTTGAGTACGTGCTCACTAATGGAGCTGTTTTCCTCCATCATGCAGCTAAAGAACTTTTCTGAAGCTTCATAACTCTCTACTGCGGCATGGGTGTCGAAGATCATTTTCAACTCTCTCATTGTATCAAAAGCATTGCTGTGTGCTCAAACGCGGCAGCGGCTCGGGCTCAAGGCCGTACAAAATGCCGCATGATGAACTAGACTGTGGTCCTCCTTGCGAGTCAAGAAAACATTTTTCTCCTCCTCGGGGCCATCATCGGCGGGGCACCCAGCGGCGCATCAAGCACATAGCTCCTTTGGCGATCTTTGAGGAGAATCCTCGAGTTAAGGGCCCAATTGGTAAAGTTGCTACCGTTGGTGGCTAGTTTCTCTTTCTCCATGAACAGATTGAAATTGAAAATAGGTGGTGCCATCTACAACGTATTTGCAAAGTTAATTAGACTAAGTTCATAATAGATTAAGTTCAAGTTTAATTCAAAATTACTACGAGAACTCCCACTCAAAAACAACATCCCTCTAGTCATCTTTAGTGATTACACGAACCAAATTAACTATAACTAATCCGATCATCACGTGCGGCGGCATAGTTTCAAAGGCGAACATCAATATGTTCATCATATCATCCATATGACTCATGCTTTACCTTTCGGTTCGTGTTCCGAGGCCATGTCCGTACATGCTAGGCTCGCCAAGTAGAACCAAAGTATTTGCTTGTGTAAATCGGCTTACACCGGTTGTATGCGAACGTAGAGTCTATCACACCCGATCATCACGTGGTGCTTCGAAACGACGAACTTTCTTAACGGTGCATACTATGGAAGAACACATTATTATCTTGATATTAATTTGGAGGGATCATCTTATAGTGCTATCGACGTGATCATATCCAAGCAAAAATAAGATGCATAAAAGGATTAACATCACATGCATGAATAAAGTGATATGATATGGTCCTTTCAAAGACTTGATCTCCATCTTGTGCGACATGGTATGATCTCCATCATTCCACCGGCATGGCACCAAGGTCCATGATGCTGCCATCTTGATTGTCTTCCTCCATTACAATATATCACATGGACATATGCTTAGCACGCAGGCCATAAAAAAAAAAAACAACCAAATGGCTCCTGCCGGTTGTTTAAATTTACAATAAATTTCATTTCATACAACAATCTTTGTATCAATGACCATATCACATCACAAGCCCTGCAAAAACAAGTTAGACGCCTCTAATTTATTTTTTTTTGCATATTTTACGTGGTTTTGGGCTTTCTAGGAAAAACTGTTCTTACCTACGAACAAGAACCACAACGGTGATAAAAACATTATTAGCAAACCGTTGTAAATTAGATCATGACTATAGTAGGAGAAACAGACACCCGCAAAGCCACTTATGCAATACTAGTTGCATGTCGAGCGTGGAACAAGTCTCATGTGCGAGGACATGTAAGGTTAGTCCGGGCCGCTTCTAATCCCACTATGCCACCATGATCCAAAATACACGAAAGTATGCAATAACATTATCATCAACGCCCACATCCACATGTGTTTTAAACCGTACAAAACATCTACGCATAGACACGGCTCGATACCATCAAGGGTTTGAAGCATGGAAAACAAAAATTTTCCTACGAATGCAACCAAACACCAAGATCATATCTAGGAGATGCAAGTAAACGGTTTGAAGGACTCACCCTCGTAGACCGAAAGCGGGAATAACGTTCCGCAAACAAACGTGGTTGAAGTAGAGGTACACGCCCGACTTCAAAGTCGCTAAGATGAGCGCCACAAACGGCAGCGCCCGCATTTGGTCACACGTGCGGAACAACGACGACCTCCAATCCCTCGATCCAGGGCAGCGGAAGTAGAGGATCCACGGGAAACTCCAACAACACTACGACTTAGTGGTGGTGGTGGAGAAACTATTTCAGCAAGGCCGCTTAAGCCAAGCTTTTCGCTTGAAAGGTGGAACAGCGGGAGGAAGGAGAAAAGACCAACCAAAGGGTCATGGAGATTAGTCATGAGAGAGGAGCTCCACCCTCCCTTTTATAGGAGTGAGTTGACTCTCCATTCTCTCCATGTGAATGGACTCTCCATTCTCTCCATGTGAATGGACTCTCCATGTGAATGGACTCTCCATTCTCTATGTGAATGGACTCTCCATGTGAATGGACTCTCCATTCTCTCCATGTGAATGGACTCTCCATGTGAATGGACTCTCCATTCTCTCCATGTGAATGGACTCTCCATGTGAATGGACTCTCCATTCTCTTCATGTGAATGTTCTGATATCCCGAAACTATTAGGTGCTGTCCAAACTTTTCTCCTGTTCCGTATCCACTCAAAAGCGTCGATGAACCTTAAGTGTGTCACCCTACGGTTCGTGAATAAAATGGACATGATCAAGACACCTCTCTGATCAATAATCATCAGCGGGATCTGGAGATCCATAATGACTCCCACTTACTCAACGATGAACTAGTGATCGTGTGAACCAAAACCAACATAACCAATTCCTTTTGTCTCGCGATATATTACTTATCCGAGATCCGATCATTGGTATCAACTATACCTAGTTTGATCCCGTTACCGATAAGTACTCTTTACTCGTTCTGTGATATGACATTCTTGTGACCTAGTCACGTGCTTGCAAGCGATGTCAATGTGATATCACCGAGAGGGCCCAGTATATCTCTCCGTCATCCGGATGGACAAATCCCACTCTTGATGCATGAGCCTCAACTAATACTTTCATAGTACCCAAATCCATCTTTATAGTCACCGTGTTACGGAGTGACGTTTGATGTCATCAAAGTACTCTTCCGGAGTTAGTGATTGACATCATCTCATGGTCTAAGGAAAAGAGCTATTTTGTATATGTTCAAGATAAAGAACAAACTTTAATGACTTGATCGAATTTGCTATACCAACTTGGGTGTGTGTTCATCACATCATTCTTCTAATAATGTGACCCCGTTATTAACAACATCCAATGTTCATGATCAGGAAACCTTGATCATCAGTTAATCAACGAGCTAGTTTAAAAGAGAGGCTTTACTAGGAACCTTTTGTTTGTTTATTACACACACATGTATCAACGTTTCCGGTTAATACAATTTTAGCATGAGAAATAAACATCTATTATAAACATGGAATAAGATAATAAACAATTTATTATTGCCTCTCGGGCATATTCCCTTCAGTACCATATTACCCGGTCTACAGCCGCTTGTAAGGTCAGATGATCCCCATTCCCTGCACTGGCAGGAGATACATATGAAGCTATGATGCTGTTGACACTACATTTTACTTTATAAGCATTTTTTGTATGATATAAACTTCCAAGTTATTAATATTGGGCAATAAAACAACAAAGCAGGACAAACTTTATGATTTTTTTAATATAAACTTTATGATTTTTTTTAGTATTGCAATAAAACAACAAATAAAAATAACTGTACTAATATGACATTGCACAAGAGAAAGTAATAACGATTACCTTGTGAAAGCCATTTTCTTGATCATATGCCTCAACAGTTCCATAGTTATAACTACATTGAGTCAAAACATGTCAAAATTACACTAACCAAGTGATTATAGTTTGATAATATGATAATTCGCAAGTAACTTTACCACATATTAAGTGCTGACCACAATCTAATGTGGCCCAACAAGCACTTCACCTGTATCTTTCATATGCTAATAGAGAACATATTAATTCACCAATTAAGTAACTCAAAAGAAATATGGCCAAAAGCACATGCAAACATAGGCCAACATTGTGAGAACAGTTAACAAAAATGTGCAAACAGAATTGCTAGCCATGGCCACCCACATAATGCATGCTCTCATATCCATTTTGGACAGCTTTGAAGTGAACTATAAGTGGCAACCCATTCAACACATTACAAATGATAAACCAACATTGATGGTCATCTTCGGGAATTCAAAGATGAGCACCATCATCACTACATCCTAACCACATTTACAGAGGGAGGCACACGATGGCGCCGATGCGAGGAGTTCGTGATGCGATGATGCAGTGAAGGAGGAGTTCACGATGAGACGAGAGAATAATTATATCACAAAAACCAATCAGCATTACAACATTCGGTGTAATAGATCGATAATTATATCACAAGCAAAACTATTATATCACACACATTGTAATAGATCGATAATAAATAAGATTAGTCATATTGACCAAGAGAGTATCTTCTCGTTTCTAAAGTTTGTCATGCTCTCGTTTACAATTTACAAGTCCACATCCAAGACCTAGTATCTTCTCACACAATCTTAAGCCTACGAGCCTTTAGGGATTCTTTGGAGGCGAACGACGCTTAACAAAGACATGGAGCAATTGATCATTGTTGTCTTCATCATAAAACTCGCCCTTTTTGTTGATGACTTCCTTCATGAGGAAGTAAGCGAGCTGTCCCTGAATGGCTTGGATGTCAAGAGGATGTAGTCCTGTCGTAGGCAATTTGAGGCGCTACAAGTACGAAAAATAAATCTAAGAGTATATATAGAAATTGAGTGGTGCGAATAAATGTGTAATGTTAGCATGACAAACCTCTACGTCATTGTCTATTATTGTAGAAGATAAGATTTCGCATGTATTGGCACACTAAGTACCCACATAAATTTGTGCCTTGCATCGCTTGTGACACTACAAAAATTGAATAAACTAAAATGTCATGGAAGGAGTTATTTACTATGAAATGCGATATAAGAATATTTCTTGCGTGCGTCTGGAAATTTAGTTCTGACTGAAAGGGATTTACGGAATGGGCGGTATCTCAAGCTCTTTGTACAATATCTTTTGAACGCCGCATTCATTACACTTAGCGACTCTTCGTAGTCTTTTTATCTTTGTCCATCGAATCCATGACCGCAACTTGCTCTTTCTCGGGGTCACTACTACAAGAATCGATGGAACCTACATATACATGTATGATGCTATAGTCATTAGCCCTAGGATAAGAGAAATGAGCGAATTCAACAAGTGATTTAACTAGCCATGAGAAACTTACTTAAAATTGTATGGAACAAGTATGAATTCCTTGTCTTGTAGTTTTAGCAACGCATACTGTATATGTATTCCTCAACCTCATTTGGTGCTCTTAAGATTTCGATCGGCACACCGTTCTGGGTCGAGGAATCCCACCGGGCCCTTGGTTCTTCTCAATTCAATAGTCTCGTATCTAGATAAGGAAAAAGTTAGACAACACATTTATCGGTATTACGTGAATGTAAACCATGATTTATATAGTAGACACTTACAAAGGTCCAAAGATCGCAAAAAGACACGTCGAGGGCGCCGTGGATAGAACAAGTTGTGCAAGTTATCGAATTCTATCATGAAGTAGCCAACCCCTCATGGTGAAAATGTTCCTCTCCGTAAATGGCGTTGATCATCTTCGGGAGTAAATGTTGATTGGATCGCATCATGTACCGATCATGTAGTCATTTGCATCATGAGTGTTAGGCTCTTCAACTTCGATTCGGTGACTAATGGCTTTCCAAGCTCAGATTTCACCTTTCGTGATTATCTTGTACTTGAGATTTCGCTTTGCCCTTTCCTTTTCCTCCGATGACATCATACTGTTGCAGCTTCGCTGATCTAACCGATATGGCTTGTCTAACGGGCCATTTCTTCGGATCGTGTTGTACCTTCGTCTTTTGAAGTGGTCACACTAAGCTTTTGATGTTGAGGCGCTGTGACGAATGGGCTCCTAGAGCAGGCTCCTTTATAGTGGGCGCACTAGCCATTTGACGCTCAGGTGTTGGTGATGAATGGGCGAGTTGTATCGCAGGAGAGGTCGGCGGTTGTACTGCAGAGAGGCCGGGCGGTTCATGATCCAAGACGATGTCACGCTACGCCCATCGATGAAAGTGTGAACGGCACTTCCTAGAGTTGTGACCTCATCATTGCAAGGCATTTCGGTCCAACCTCAAGAAAGCGTGGAAGCACCGTGTCCACCTGGACCTTTGCATAACCTGGAGCTATCGGAGAGTTGTGCAAAACATCCCCTTGTAGGTATGGATAAGCTATCCTCAGAGCACTGTAAAAATATGTTCATGACAGGCACATTGAGCTGGGCAGGTGTGGGGTCTTGTATGTCGTCCACAGGATAATGCGTGTTATCCGGTTGTACCAATGGTGTGGACGCCAAGCGCTACTGGCGATTCGTAGAAATGGCGAAAGCAGTGTTGTGTCCTTGCGGCGGCTCATGGCTTCTTGTACTTTTTGTTGAACTTGTTGTTCTATGGTGCTTTGTAATTCTTGAAGCATCTTTTGCTTCATCTCCTCCATAGCCCGCTCAAGACGCTCTTCTTTCGCTCTCTTGCGACTCCTGCATTTGAGTCTCCGTGCTCGGGAAACCAATCTTCCAGGGAACCTTGACCCCTACGCCTCGTGTCCGACCAGGATGCTCTTTATTTCCCAAGGTCTTTGTTAGTTCGTCCTTCTCCCTATCTGCGTGAAAATTTCCTTGGGTGGACTCGGCGTACTCCCGAATTCGTTGGGAGATTGCTTTATCATCGTTGCTTTTGAATGATAAGCCCCCACTAGGCATGACAGATGCCCTTGCTAGCACATAATGCTTAACTCGGTCCGGTAGACCGCCAAGGGACTTGTGCTAGTCGATCGGATTGCATCCAATTCTTGCCTCTCCCGGTGAGGAATCTTACCCGCACTCCACTCGTGCCTAGTACGTAGGGGTGAGTGTTCATCCTTGCGATCTGGCGGTGGTCCTCACCGGATTTTATTGCTGCTTCGTCTTGCTTCATCGCAATAAATTCATCCCAATATGGCTCTACTTTAGGATAATCTCGATGGTCGACCGATTTTTCATCACATATTGCGTATTCACTTGGACTTGAAGTTCCTCCATGCGACATCCATTGACATCAATGCATTGCGACGCACGAGCTCTTCACTCCTTCAGTGAATTCGAAAGTTTCTTTCACTCTGTCCATAGATCCATTTTGATGGCGTCGGGCACTTTGTGCCAATCCAAATAGGTGATTGGCACTTTATCCCTTGCGATGTACCCGCATGTTGACCTATATTTTCTTCTTTGTTTTTGCGGTTTAACCGGACTCCAAGATCTCGAGACCTCTCGAGATGGTATAGGCCTTGAGCTTCTTAGTTTTCCTCGGCCTCGACGTCTTGCAACGGGAGCATCAAGCATCTCCGACAAATGAAGGAGGCTTGGCACCTTCGAAGGTTGGATGGTCCAACAGTATCTACTCGGGCTTGAGTTCGGGGGCGGGTTGGAAGCATCCTCCAACCCAGTGGGCCTCAGGCTCCATAAGAACTACATTTCAAAGTAAACATAGTCATTTCAAGATAATGTGAACAAGAGGTCTTATTGTGTAGAGAGATCAACCGATGTGATAAATAATGTTGAGAAATCCTAACCAACAGGTAAAACTACTCCGGCAGCTATAGAAGGCAACTAAGACCGGACTAGGTAGGTTTACACGCTATGCGTTGCGTCGGTAAAAAATATGTAGTTAAAAGCAAGGCGGCTAAGACCGAATAGGTACATCCTTAAGAACGACAATTTGATTAAAAGAGAAGAAGTCTTGTATTAATTAGAAGGTCTTATGGCCAAGTTCTTAAGCAATGAGGTAAGAAACAAGAATCTTGGTGTCCGAGCACCAAGAACTCCTCGAGGTCTACGCGCCTCGAGTCGCACCTATTGCTACTGAAGAACATGAACACCATAAGATGCAAATAAGAGAACAATAAAAACCCTAGTGTCCGAAAGCGTTGGGTTGATTATAGTCCCACGGGAGAGAATATAAGAGAACAATAAGAAGATTTGATTTTAGTATTTCTCTCAGATGTCGGGTTGCTTAATCAAAAGATTAGCCTTCCTCGCCACAAAGGCAACTAGATCATAGACTTAGTTGTGACAAGATTTCTAGCAAAATTTGAAATTAGTTCTCGGTTTTGTCAACACAGTTTACCTCCTGTTATTGAGTTGCTTAGGACATACACAATCAAACTATATCATGCACGGCTTTAACAGAAAAGATCAAAGCCTATTCACAAACCGACAAAAGTAACGAACTAGATAAGTAAATGATGAACTGAACTAAGTAATCAACACAACAACCAAGAAAGGAATTTGACAAAATACTAATAACAAGTTAACTAATTTCAGACTTTACTTATCTGTCACAACCTCGTCTCATTTAAGCCGACTCCTCAGAGAATTACCCACAGTACCAACAATTCATCCAGAGCATACGAGTTAAGCAAATGTTCCAAAATTGGCATATTATTCTAGTCACCACGCAACAAGCAAAGAAAAATGAGACCATTTTCTTGCACAATGTGCTTTCAATAACAAAGTGACAGCCATATGTAGTGTTTTTAAAGAAGTGGTCCATTATGGTTTTGTTTTTAAAGAAGAGAGAAGATGTCAGATTAATTTGAAGCATGAGCATATAAATAGTAAGCACAAGTATTACTCACTATTTCAGGATTTTACACATCAAACAGATTGAGCATATAAATATGTACATCAGTCCCTTAAATACATCTTATCAATCCCTATTTAGCCGTCGGGATCGAAGTACAATTCATCATAATGAATGGTATCAACAATATGAACTGCATGGAGTTTCCTTATGAAAGGGACTGTATGGAGTATTATCAAAGTAGAGGGCTACCTCATATGGTTATATGGTTGACAAAGAAACCATTGTAATTGTGCAGATCATTCAGCAAAGTATGAAACGCTAATCAATTTGCCGCTTAGTGTCTATTCAGTGCAATGTAATAAGTGTGCATGCAATGGATCTCATTCAACAGCTCTTAACATAGTTTCCTTACTTTGGCTGCATATAGTGTGTACAGTTTGCTTGCATATAGTACTAACAAGGAATGGAAAGTCGGTATTTTCATCTAAAGTCTTTGCAATGTTTTCATAAGCAGAATTCAAGGTTTAGAGAGAACTACAGGTTAATTTGAACTCTGTAGCATCCAAACTATAGCGACAAGGGTGGACCAATGGAGACAAATGTTATTGTAGCGCAACACAAATCTCAGAATTGAATATACAAGATAATTAATGTAAGACCATATTAGTGCTGAATAGTGACTAGTGAGCATATTAGTTTCAACCAGTAAGGTTCACTAAAGAGCCAACAGCTAATCAATCATAATTTTTCATTTGATGCATCAAAGACGAAGAGCATATGGAACAACGAGGTAACCAATCACTATTAATTTAACATACATACATACTACTCCAATCCAGTATTATACGGTCTGCCATTTTCATTAATCTAATATATACTACTCCATTCCAGTCGGACGGGGGCTCACCTTCAATGGCGGGGACGAGCTGGGCGGGGCTGGAGCAGGGAAGGGCGGGGGTGGCCGACGGGGGCGGGGACGGCTCCAGGAGACCTTGTCTTTGGCGGGACGGCGCTCCACTGGACCGGCGGCGGAGTCGTGGGGCACTGGGAGGAGACGGGGCAGGAGCAGGAGGGCGCGGGGGTGGCCGACAGGGCGACGGGGCGAGGACGGGCGCTGGATCGAACGCAGTGGCGGCGTCGAGGGCACCAGAGGAGGCGGGGTCACCGGGCGCGGGAGGGAGGCGGCGGGTCACCGGCGAGGAGGGAGGCGGCGGGTCACCGGGCGAGGAGGAGGCGGCGGGGTCGCCGGCGCGGGAGGCGGTAGGGTTCAAAGCTACCGGTGAGAGGACCGACCACTTTGCCGTGGTTTATATAGGGGACATATCGGTGGCGGTTGTTAATTAAAACCGCCACAGATAAGGTTTATCGATGGCGGTTGTAATTAAAAACCGCCACAGATAAATATCGATGGCGGTTGTAATTAAAACCGCCACTAATACTATTTTTCAGATTTCCTTCAATTATAAAGCCATGAATTCTTGTATTAGTGAACCTATCATATATATTAACTACTAATTATTCATAACTCATTTATCTATGCTATATAAATTTATATTCTTATGAAATTTGAACCCCTTATTAATATAAATTAATATAAAGCATATTTTTAAGATTTCCTTCTATTAATATAAAGCCATGAATTAATGTATTAGTGAACCTATCATATATATTAACTACTAATTATTCATAACTAATTTATCTAGGATATATAAATTTATATTCTTATGAAATTTGAATCCCTGATTAATATAAATTAATATAAAGCATATTTTTAAGATTTCCTTCTATTAATATAAAGCCATGAATTAATGTATTAGTGAACCTATCATATATATTAACTACTAATTATTCATAACTAATTTATCTATGCTATATAAATTTATATTCTTATGAAATTTGAATCCCTGATTAATATAAATTAATATAAAGCATATTTTTCAGATTTCCTTCTATTAATATAAAGCCATGAATTAATATAAAGCATATTTTTCAGATTTCCTTCTATTAATATAAAGCCATGAATTAATATAAAGCATATTTTTAACAAAAATGCCATTACTCCACATAAATGCATATTTCTGACATTACATTTCCATTACCCCACATAAATACACACATTTTGCCATTACTCGTAGCTAATTATTTTCTTTCACAATTTGGCCTTCTTCATGATCATCACGATGATAGGTGGCTTCCTGAGTGGTTGCTTCGTCGAGCCTGATGCTGCCATCTACGAAAGGAGGCAACTCATCAAACTGGTTGTACTCTTCCTCATCCACGACATTCTCAACTCCGACGATCCTTTGTTTTCCTTGAAGAACTACATGACGCTTCTTATCCGCCGGTCGATTACATAGAAGACTGTGCAACTTGCTTCGCAAGTACGAATGGTTCGCCTCTATATCCGACTTGCTCGATGTCCACGATAGTGAAGCCATATTTGTCCACCTTGACACCCTTTGGGAGTTGGACCCAACGACACCGAAACATCGGGATCTTGAAAATGCGAGAGTCGAGCTCCCAAATCTCCTCTATAAAACCCATAGAAGCTGCTCTTCTTCGCTGTATTGTCGTAGGCATCTATACGGACACCACTGTTTTGGTAAGTACTTTTGCTATCCCGAGCTCTCGTGTAAAATGTATATCCATTTATGTCGTATCCTTGCCATGTCACGATTGTACTGATGGCCCTTTTGCCAACCACCTCAACGTAACTTGGTTTCTTCACCGGACATGTGCTCCTTGAACCAATGATTGAACACACGATTGTGCTCTTTGTTATCCAAACCTCTCGATCGTCCACGATTTTCCCTCTGTAGCTTTTCCTTGTGCATGTCCATAAACGGGATACCTCGATCGATCGCTGCAAGGCGTGAAATGAGCTTGTTCGAACAAAAAATGATCGTAAGAATTTGTGGATTTCTTTCCGATTACTCCTTTGCCGCCTAGCCTCCTCATGGCGTGATACAGGCACTCCTACCGGTTCAACCTCGTCCATGTAATCGACGCAGAACTCAATAACCTCCTCGGTTGCATAACCTTCTACAATGGAACCTTAGGCCGCGATCGATTACGTACATATTTCTTGAGAACACCCATGTACCTTTCGAACGGATACATCGATGCAGGAATATCGCCCACAAATATTTATCTCATTCACAAGGTGAACAATGAGATGAACCATGATATCGAAAAATGATGGAGGAAAATACATCTCTAGTCGACACAGAGTGTTGACCACATCGACTGCAGTTCATAAAGTCCAACGGGATCGATGACCTTACGTGAAATCGCGTTAAAGAAGAAACACAACCTCATGATTGCCTCTTGAACCTTGTCGTGCAAAATACCTCTAATTGCAATAGGGAGCAATTGTGTCATCATCAAATGACAATCATTAGACTTCATAACATTTAAATTAAAATCTTTAATCGATAACAGTTTATTGATGTTTTCTGAGTAACCGGAAGCAACTTTCACAATACTCAAGCAATTGCAGAGGTCTGTTTCTCTTTCTTGGACAGAGTATGGCAAGTCGGGGAAGGTAAAGTCGGCCTTTCGGTGTCTTGAGGATGTAGCTCGGCCCTGATCTTCATATCTTCCAGGTCCCTTCGTGCCTTCAGTCCATCCTTTGTTTTGCTAGGAATATTCAGTAAAAGACCAAGCACGCTGTCACATACATTCTTTTCTACATGCATGACGTCGATGCAATGTCGAACTTCTAAGTCCTTCCAATAGGGCAAATCCCAAAATAAGGATCTCTTCTTCCACGTGGTTTTCTCAGTACGGGACCTCGATGTATCCCTCTTTCCAAGTACAACATTAATATCCTTAACCATATCATATACCTCTTCCTCAAGAAGAGGCCTTGAGCTGAATCAGTCCTCCTTTGTACCGTCAAATTGTTTTTTCATATTACGGTACGGATGATTCTTTCGAAGGAACCGACGGTGACGCATGTAGACTGTTTTCCTCGAGTTGTTAAGCCACACGCTACTAGTTTCATCCAGGCATTGGGGGCAAGCTTTAGCTCCTTTTATAGTACGGCCGGACAGGTTACCTAGGGTTGGTAAATCATTGATGGTGCAGAACAACATTGCGCGTAGAGTGAAGTACTCCCGCTTGTACTCATCCCATACCTGTACACCTTCATTCCATAGTAGCACAAGATCTTCCACCAATGGTTGTAGGTATACATCAATATTCGTTTCCAGTGTTGTCTCGGCCCTTGGATAAGCAGCGACATCATAATGTATTTTCGCTTCATACACGACCAAGGAGGAAGGTTGTAGATACAGAGAGTCACGGGCCAAGTGCTATGAATACCGCTCATGTTACCGAAAGGATTCATTCCATCCGTACTCAACCCAAACCTTATGTTCCTTGGCTCATTTTAAGTTCTCCTAAAGAGCCTATCGATGGTTCTCCATCGGCGAGAATCGGCAGGTGCCTCGACTTTCCATCCTCTTTCGCTCTTCCGAGTGCCATCGCATCAGCTTGGCATGCTTTTTATTTGCAAATAAACGCTTTAGACGAGGTATTCTTGGCAAATACCACACCACTTTAGCGGGAGCTCCATTCTTCACTTCTATGCCTTCGTTTTCCTCGCCCTTACGCTTTGTATCGCGATGCTTTGCACACCGGACATACATGCGTGTGCATAGTCTTTGCGATAGAGTATACAGTCGTTTGGACACGCGTGTATTCTTTCTACCTCCAATCCCAAGGGACATACAACCTTCTTGGCAAAATACGTGGTCTTAGGCAACAGGTTGCCCTCTGGAAGCATGTCCGCTAAGAGACATAGCAACTCCGTGAAACTCTTGTCGGACCAACCATTGCTTGCCTTCAATTTCAGTAGTGAAAGCACAGTGTGCAACTTTGTGTATTCCTCCTTGCAACCCGGGAACAAAGGTTTCTCCGAGTCCTCTATCAAACCCTTGAACCGATTAAACTCTATCTCACTCTGTAGTTTCCTTCGCATCGCGCAACATTTGAGCCAGTTATTGTCATCGTCAACGACCAACCTATCCTCATCGGTTCCATACCCGATGTAAATTTGCGCCATATTGGCGGCTTCGTCGTCGACATTATCACATTGAAGTATGATCTCCTCTTCACCGTGCCTTGTCCAACAGTATAGCTAGGTACAAAGCCCCTCCGAATCAGTGCAAGTGGATTTGGTCTTTGTCAGAAAACATCTTCTCATTCTTGCAATCAATGCATGGACAATGTATGTACTCCGTCTTCTTTTGCAATCTGTTCTCCTCATTGCTCGTCAGAAAGCGAATACGCCTGCCGATGTATTCTCATTTATAGCGGTTCGCATTGTACATCCATCTCAGGTCCATCTACAATTAATTAATGTAACAATTAATAATATGCAATAATCTTAATTACATAAATCATTAATCCATTATTTGTTACTATCCAATAACCTTAATTAAATAAATTTAATATATGCTCAATCATAATTTATCATCCAAAAGGTAGACAACTTAATCTAATAGAGCTATAGAAGGCAACTAAGACCGATCTAATAGAGCAAGGTAGTAAGAAAATTAATGGTAATTAGAAACAAATCTTAAGTACTATGCATAGCCAAAATTAAATTTATCCTCTCAAAGAGGTACATAATTCATCATCTCAAAATGCAAGGCAACTTCATGATCACCTATATACCATATACATTAAATTTAATGTGTATTAATATCCAACAATCTTAATTAAATAAATTTAATATATGCTTGCCATATTTTGTCATCTAAAAAGGTAGACAACAAATAATCTAATGGAGCAAGGTAATAAATTCATCATCTAGATATAAATTAATCTAAAAATGCTAGGTAAATAAAAATTGAATCTAAGCTTTGCCATTCAAGAAAGGAAAATCTTAAATAAACTAGATCTAGCCATTAAATTGCAACTACATCACCACAAATGAAGAGAGGAGAACAAATTACTCACCTTGGAACAACCCTACAAAGTAAAAACTCAAGTTTCTTTGCAAACAAAATCTCAGATCTGAAATTTTGCTTTTCTTCTCGGGGAGGAAGATGACCATGAGCTCCTGTAGAGTGCTGTAGCGACTAGTATATATAGGGGTTTTATTTGTGGCGGTTCTAAAAAACCGCCACAGATAATCGTATTTGTGGCGGTTTTTGTTTAGAACCGCCACAAATAAGCTCATTATAAGTGACGGTTTTGTCCTCCAACCGCCATCGATAATACCTACCTATCGCTGGCGGTTTTTGTTCAACCGCCACAGATAGTGGACTATCGATGGCGGTTTAGGGTTAAAACCGCCACTTATAGTTGTCGCAGATTTGTGGCGGTTATAACCACAAACCGCCAGCGATATGACACTATCTCGTGGCGGTTCGAACAAAAACCGTCACGAATGATCCTGTCACCGGTTTGCACTCAAGAACCGCCACTGATACTCCTATTAGTGGCGGTTCCAAACAAACCGCCACTAATAGGGCGTCTCCTATTTGCAGTTTTGTAGTAGTGTACGTCCAGTTTGTTGAGGAAAATAGCATGATTTAAGTTGTGACATTCATGGGATGTCAAATTTTTTTTTTTGGGATACAGCTGTGGTTGTCAGCAAGCATGCCTATGCAGAATGCAGACGTATGCACTGAATTATTGAAGACACATCAATTCCTATTATCCTATAAAAAAGAACAGAGCACATATTGATTTGACGACTCAATGCATGTTTTGATGCATCTTATTTAACACACTTACTTTTCTGAACTGACGTTTCAAATCTATTGCAGATGCTGGCACTGCTAGAATGTGCAATAAGACGGGACTACCGTGTATCGACTACCTGTTCAATAGTCGTGAGATTTACCTCCTCTCTGTGGAACAAAATTTTCCTCCGGAGTCTTCTGGAGGGGATGAGAGGAGGCATTACGGCTGAGAGGTGAACTAGATGCAAGGAACTTTCACGAACCAACTCCTATTCCTAGAACCAAACTAAAGGCCGCATAAGGCCTTGTTTAGGGCTGTGGTTGAAAGACACTTGTAGATTTTTATTGAGATACCATTTGGTAAACTGGCTTTTCTTACGATGTCAAACGAGGAGGAGACTGAAGAGGGGCGGAGGCGAGTAGCCGATGCAATTGGGGTGTGGCGGAGGCGGGCGACCAGGGAGGAGGTCAAGCGGTGAGGAGGCAGCAGGGCGGAGCTGTGTGACCGGGGAGGAGGTCAAGTGTGGAGCAGAGGCGACCCAGGGGGGGGGGAGGCCTCGTGTGTGTGGTGTGCGAGGAGGCAAGCTGAGCCGGGGGAAGAGGGCGAAGCGTGGGACGGCGGGTGGAGGCCGAAGTGAGGTGAAGCACAATACGGAGGATTGCGGCTTTGAGGGCTGCTTCGATTGTGGCTTTGAGGGGCAATCGAAGCACAGCCATCCCGTTTGGTGGCTTTTGGGCAGAAGGTATGTCAGCACGGTTACGCATAACTTGTTATGTTGTTATTACCTATTGTTAGGAAACCGGATTCGTATCCTATATGGACTCTTCCTTATCTTTAAGCAGAACCGCTATATATAGGAGGCAGGGGGTCACCCCATTGTACACAAACATACAGAATAATAAAGCAGACCCGTTCCTCCTCATATTGTGTCTCTCGCCCTCTCTCTGTTCTCCAGTTCAATCTATTAGGCAACCCCGGACTATTTGATAGCGAGGTTGTCTAACACGTTATCAGCACGAAGCTCTATCGGTGATCAGATTGAAAGGTGGGAAAGGTGAGAAACGAGGATTAATCTAATCGCTCGTATATGCATGTTTCTATTCTACCCTAAGTGGCACAAAGCTACCTTTTGCAATCTTCTACAATACCTTGCACGAAGCAAGGAACCATGGCATGAAGCTGCTGGTATTCAGTATCCATTATAGATTTTCAATCTGTAGCATGAAGCTACCGTTCAAACAAACAACAAGGGCAACTCGGGATTGGATTCGAAATCCATATGAACCGGATTGGAACCCAGATAGAAAAAAGGTGGAGGAGATGTGAATTTCCCTTGTTGCCATGGACGTGAAGTCCTGAAGCACTCGGATTGAATTTCCTTTTTACCATGGAAACAAGTCCTGAAGCATTAGACTTCAATCCGGTTCTTGCCTCTTAATAGTCAAGGATGTAGCGGTATGAGATGGTAGGGAGACGGCTTCGTCGGCTTCGTGCGCGAGCATGGCCGACCGCTCCTGCGCACCAAAGCCATCTGGCCACCGCCGGCCGACGCTTTGCATGCCTGCTGCCGCCCGAAGCGACACGCTGGACCACCTACGCGCAGCGCCGTGTGTCGCCAGAAGCACCGGCCGTCGGACCCGCTTGAATCACCAGCCACGAAGTGCTACCGAACCGGCGCATGAAGCGCCACCAGCTGGCGTCTCACCTGAAGCCCGGCCGCCGTTGCATGGCGTGCCCTGCTGCCGCTGACCAGGCCGCCGCTGTCGGAAGTCGCTGACGCCGACACACTGAAGCCGCGCCAACCGCCGCCACAGGCCACGCAGCCGCTGCCGAGTCGAAGTCGCCAGCCGCCAACTCGCTGACCGGCCGGCCGGCCGCTCGCTCGAAGAGGCCTGCCGCTGCGCCGCGCGCTGACGCCGACGCTACTGCGCCGCCGCGCTGCGCCGTCGCGCCGGCCAGACGCCGCCGCTTTGCTGCTCGGTGTCGGCCGCAAGCCACGCCGCACCGGCCGTCGTGCCAACGCGGCGCGACGGCGCCGTCCGGACCAGCGTCTGGCCCGCCGGGCCAAGGCTCACCGCCGGCACCTTGCCACGCACCGGCCTGGCCCGACCTCCAGCGTAGCGCCTCGCCGCTCCACACCGCCAGTTCGGCTCCGCCGCAGGCCCGCCCGCCATCTTCGGTCGCCAGGACGGTTTGCTCTGCTGCTCTTGCTTCATGCACTTGAAGTCCATAAAGCAACCGGACACAACTCTGTTTAATTCCAGCATGGCGCTCGGGGGCAAGGGGATTTTACCCCTTTGCCCCCCTATTTAATTCTATTTTCTTTTCTTTTCTGAAAATTGCTTAATAATTCGGAAAAATGAATAGAAAATCCTGAAAATTACAAGAAAAAATATGAAAATTCATAAAAAATTGCAGAAAATTTTATGGCTCTGTTTTTAATCTGTACTTAGCCTTATTTTCTGCATTTATGAATATTTGGATGAATTTTTGCAATAATTGCCCCGTTTAGAATATCGGAAATTCCTGAGAATTTATTTTCCGAATTTATGAATTTATGAATTATGTCATGTTGATATTTGCTGAAATTCAATTTCCTGTTGTAAAGTAATTTTGAAAATTGCTTGGAAATTAGCAGAAATTATGAAAAGTGTTAGGAAAATTCCAGAATTTCTCATACAACAGTTTATGAGAACATGAGTGGTTGGGATTTGATTTTGGTAATGAATAAACAGATATGAGACAATTGGTGTCTAGGAAAACACACATGAGGCTTGGTTCTTTAATTGGCACCGGAAGCGGAAGTGCTCCCTCCTCATGTGAGCCCTAGGCGAGTTGACCTGGCCAAGAGTCAAATTGACAGAGATATTCATTACCTATTTTCGTTCCCAGCCAACAAGAATTATATAAGTTGTAATTAGGCTTATGCCATGTTTAATTCATGTTGCAATTTATTTTCTGTTATCAAGTGATGCTGGGTACCTATCAGACCCGCATACTGGCAAGTCACAAACTGGGTATGTTTTCCTTTGCGGTGGAACAGCAATTTCGTGGAAGTCATCTAAGCAAACTCTTGTCTCAACGTCGACAAACCACTCAGAAATAATTGTCTTGTATGAAGCATCTCGAGAATGTGCATGGCTTCGAAGAATGGTTCATCACATCCAGAAGTCATGTGGTTTGAACATGGAACAAACCCCCACCATTATCTATGAAGATAATGCAGCTTGTGTTGCTCAAGTGCAAATGGGATATGTGAAAAGCAATCTTACGAAGCACATCAACCCCAAGTTCTTTTATACCCATGAAATGCATAAGATGAACGAGATAAAGATACTGCATACTAAGTCGTGTGAAAATCTCGCAGATTTATTCACTAAGTCACTCCCGGCATCTTCTTTTGAAAGATGTGCTAGAGGAATCGGGATGATGAGGCTTAGGGAAGTGCAGATTTCAGGGGGAGAATTTTCACATACTCCTACATAAATCTCAAACATGAAGTTTGAGTACCCAACGTGAATCTTGAAGATTAACATTGAAGTTTGGGTGGATTGTACTCTTTTCCTTAAGTAAGTTTTTCATTGAAGTTTTCTTACATAAGGTTTTTGATGAGGCAATCCGTGCAACACAGCAAGCGTGTGCTATGTACTCTTTCTCCAATTATTTTTACCATTGGGTTTTTATGGAGTTTTAATGAGGCATATGCATCTCGCGGTGAAGAGTCCAAGGGGGAGTGTTAGGAAACCGGATTCGTATCCTATATGGACTCTTCCTTATCTTTAAGCAGAACCGCTATATATAGGAGGCAGGGGGTCACCCCATTGTACACAAACATACAGAATAATAAAGCAGACCCGTTCCTCCTCATATTGTGTCTCTCGCCCTCTCTCTGTTCTCCAGTTCAATCTATTAGGCAACCCCGGACTATTTGATAGCGAGGTTGTCTAACACCTATTACCATGAAACAGATGGTAGAGCTATTTCCCTTGTGTAGAAATATAAGTTGTATTTCGACTTATCATAAGGATTAATTTTGCGACAAAATTGAGAAATGTACAAGAGAAAATGACTTAGATGCTACACTTAATTGTCTTTAAAAATGAGAGAGAATACTTTTTGCAGGTTGTAATGAATAAATGTATATAGATAGTAGAAAACGCCTTTCTAAACAAGACTTTAAATTATAAGTCTTATGTTTATTAATGGATGGAAGTATTACATGAAGCATAATATGTTGCCCCCTTATACTTTTACCGCACCAAGTCTCACTGCATGCGGGCCCTCTATGCCAGTTTTGTTTGGAAATCGAAATCTGAAATTGGATTAAGATGGGAAATTTCAAATTTGCCCCCACCCTCTACCCTCTCATTCGCATAATCGCATTGCATACGGGCCCCAGCAGCTCATTTCAGGGTCACCCAGCGCAACCCTCGTGAATGTCGCTCTGGACCCCGACCTCGAACGCTCCAAGGTCCAAAAGGCCCAAACCCCCGCCTCTTCTCACCAAAAATTTGAAATCTACTCGCTTCGCTCTCTCTCCGACCTCCCAATTTCCCACCCCCGCAACAATGGCCTCCCCGCCGCCGGTGCTCACCCTGGCGGTGAAGAAGGGCCCCCGCGAGGGCGAGACCCTGCAGTGCCGCGCGGGCGCCGCGCTCCGCGTCGGCCGCGTCGTCACCGGCAACGACCTAGCCTTGCGCGACGCGGGCGCGTCGCAGCGCCACCTCGCCATCGAGTTCCTCCCGCCGCCCGCGGCGCGGTGGGCCGTTTCCGACCTTGGCTCCTCCAACGGCACCCTCCTCAACGGCGCGCCCATCGTGCCCACCGTACCCGCTACGCTCTCCCATGGGGACCTAATCAAGATCGGGGAGTCCAGTGTGCTTGCCGTCTCCATCACGTCCGATCCGGACACAGACCCCGGCGCCAAACCCGCCGCTAGGCGCTCCTCGCGCCACTCGGCGGTGGCGACGGCGGTGGTGGATGAGAAGCCCCCGGTGGTGACCCGCCGGCGCGGACGGAAGAAGCTTGCGGCACCGGTGGACCCCCCCAACGCGGAGAATGACGAGCCGGACGCAGCGGCAGAGGTGGAGGAGGCGGAGAAGCCCCCGGTGGTTACGCGCCGGGGCAGACGGAAGAAGGCGGCTGCGGTGGAGATCCCCAAAGAGGGGAAGGAAGAGCGGGAGGAGGCTGCAGAGGCCACGCGCCGCGGTGGGCGGAAGAAGGCCGTGGAGCCCCCCGAAATGGATAAGGAAGAGCGGGAGGAGGCTGCAGTGGTGACGCGCCGTGGTGGGTTGAAGAAGGTCGCGGAGCACCCTGAAGCGGACCAGCAGGAGGAGGAGGAGGCCGCGGTGGTGACACGCCGCGGCTGGAGGAAGAAAGACGCGGCGACGGTCGCCCCTCCACTCCGTCCAAATACGAGGTCCGGAAGGGGCCGAGGAAGGGTTACAAGGGCTAGTGCAAGGAAGGCCGTTCTTGAGGAGGGGGAGGTGGCTGCGCCAATAGAGCGGAGAGGGGATCAAGCAAGGGTGGTGGCAGAGAATGGTGGCGGTGGTGAGGAGGATAGGGTGGCAGCTGGGGATGGAGAAGTGGAAGGGACTGCGAAGGCATCGGAGGAGGAAGTTCTAGTGGCTCAGAGAGGGCGGCCACGGAGAGCGCCAAAGGGGAGGGCCAATGCTCAGTGTGCTGATTCTGACAACGAGGGTAAGGAGGGAAAGGGTGGTGGAGAAGAGGAAGAGGATGGCAATGGGGTAGGGGATGGGGAGGAGGTGGAGAAGCGTGCTGGGAGAAGCAGCCTGGAGACCATGACACTGCGGGAATGGTTTGAGCGGATGGAAAAATACCTCCCAGGGATGATCAATGCGGCTGCTGATGAGATGATAGCGGCATTGCAAGAAAGACATCGGCTTGTTGATGAGTACATTTCGACGCTAGGGTAGAGTTCTGATCCTGCTTGAGATCTATGGTATGTTCAGCTCTGAAGTAAAAAAAAAATGTCCTTTCGTTACTTCTGTTCGTCAAGTTCAATTTTCTTTGTGAACTTTGCTCTACAGCGGTCGGAATGTTCTCATAATAGACAAGAAAATTTGCCACTGAATCTTTCATGGTTGTGTCCTTTGGTGAATGCTAATTAAAACTGAGAGAGTGCCCTCTGATGTCTTTTTTTTTCCCCATCTGTGACCATTTTCTAGCAATGACTTGTCTCCAATTACCAATTGATTAGTAATTTAGTTTACTTAGATATGTACAAGGTTTGTGCTTGGATATAACTGTCATTGAGGCCCTATCTGCATAATATACTTTTTCATGCTTAATGCATCATTGCTAAGTGTATCAATCTGGATCCTCAACATTTGCTTACGTTAAAACAACTTCCACAGGTCATGTTCGATGATAAGTTTTTGAACTGCACGGATATAGGCCTATAGCACGTAAGAGTTGCGCTTTATCGTTTTTTTTTTCACTTCCAATGATTAGATATCTAGTATGTCAGATTTATGCACACTTTGTACACCTAGGCGCTAGACGGGTGATAGATCGGTTCCTAGCGTGTAATCGCCGATTAAACGGGCTTGGTGACTGCCTAGCCGAGATAAATGCATACTTGTTAATTCCATTCTGGAGGGTATTCCGGCTTACTTATTGGAACGGAACATTTTGGGAATTTTTTTTTTAAATAATACTTTTTTTTAAATCAAATTGCGTTTTTAATATACGGAATAAAAAATTTGCAAAAATAATATGCCGTCGCCAAACGGTATGGCGAACACCCTATTTTCGCCAGATCGTCAAGTGAATACCCTATTTTCGCCACACGGTTCGGCGAAAATAGGCTAATTGCGCTATTAATTGTTCAGAAACATGGGTTAGGGTATTTTCGCCGTACGTTGTGGCGAAAATAAGGTATTCGCCACACCGTTCGGCGAAAATAGGTAGTCGCCATGCTATACGGCGAAAATATATAGTTCGCCAAGCCGTATGGCGAAAATAGGTAGTCGCCAAGCCGTACGGCGAAAATGTATAAAATATGGAATAAAATAATTATACCACATGCATATAGTGTTGGATGTTCCATTTATGCAAAAATATGTAGGTATCGTACCATATTATGGAAAAATATTTCATCTACGCCTTTGTTCACTGCAAAAATATCTGCGGCTTTGTAAAATGTCACGCTCGAATGTATTTTTGGCACGAATACCATGATTTGCTCTTTGATATATGGAGTACCATATTATGGGAAAATATTTCATCTACGCCTTTGTTCACTACAAAAATATACCGCCACAATAACCCTAAGTACTATTGTCAACAATAACTTTTAGGCCTTTTCGGCAGCCTGTAAAATGTCTCGTTCGAATGTATTTTTCGACACGAATACCGCAGATTTGCTCTTTAATATATGGACTACCATATTATAGGAAAATATTTCATCTACGCCTTTGTCCACTACAAAAATATACCGCCACAATAACCCTAAGTACTATTGTCAACAATAACTTTTAGGCCTTTTCGGCAGCCTGTAAAATGTCTCGTTCGAATGTATTTTTCGGCACGAATACCGCAGATTTGCTCTTTGATATATGGACTACCATATTATGGGAAAATATTTCATCTACGCCTTTGTCCACTACAAAAATATACCGCCACAATAACCCTAAGTACTATTGTAAACAATAACTTTTAGGCCTTTTCGGCAGCCTGTAAAATGTCTCGTTCGAATGTATTTTTCGGCACGAATACCGCAGATTTGCTCTTTGATATATGGACTACCATATTATGGGAAAATATTTCATCTACGCCTTTGTCCACTACAAAAATATACCGCCACAATAACCCTAAGTACTATTGTCAACAATAACTTTTAAGCCTTTTAGTGACTGTAAAATGTCTCGCTCGAATGTATTTTTAACACGAATACCATGATTTGCTCTTTGATATATGGAGTACCATATTATGGGAAAATTTTTCATCTACGCCTTTGTTCACTACAAAAATATACCGCCACAATAACCCTAAGTACTATTGTCAACAATAACTTTTAAGCCTTTTACACTGTAAAATGTCTCGCTCGAATGTATTTTTCGCACGAATATCTGCAGATTTGCTCTTTGATATATGGAGTACCATATTATGGGAAAATTTTTCATCTACGCCGTTGTTTACGCTGATAGAATTAAATGGTAAGACATAATATGAGAAAGGACAATAACAAAAGCATGTAGATGCGACCGACAATCTTAGTACGCAAACTCAACCTTAGTACGGCAGATACAACGGATATTAAACAAAGGACGGCATTGCTAGGAGAAGTGCCAATAACATCGATTGTAATGGTGGAACAAGTGATCGTTCGCCTATGTTCAGAGAGGGAATGATGCCATACATTTTCTACATATTACATCACCTGTCAATCTTGTGCGATTTGTTCTCAGACACCGCTCAATCTCTCTTATGAAAGAGCTCCATGGCCGTGCTTGATGCTCCCACTGCCGCCGAATGGGTAGCCTATGCCATACGCCTCCGGGTGTAAGAAGTAACTTGTTTGTGTGCATTACGTGGAGTCCTGCCCTCCCATATGGGCATGCCTTCCCGATTTCCGGCGCCCCTATGTTAATACCACCGGGTTGCAGGATGGCCTTTGTAATGCGTCAAGGATTTGTTGCGTCATGCGGACCTCGGCCTGCTTCCTTATCCATACCATTCGAGAGGGCGAACCCTCTTGCCCTTCCAGGAGACTTGCCGAGACGCCTCCTCTGTTTTGGCTCGCACTCCACGATATGGTCCAGGAGGTGTGTGTTGGGCTTCTTGTTGTACAACCGAAAACGTGCCTCGCAGTCAATGCAAGATGCCCATTGTGGTGGTTGGAGAATACCGCTTATGCACTCGGGTCCGGCTTTTACGGGAGGTAGTAGCACCACGGCGAGGGTTGCTCTCCCGCTTATCAAATACGGGAAGTTTGAGATGTGGGTGGTATGTCTCCGGGTCCACCCAGTTGAAGTACCAGCACCATGCATCCTCGGACAAAGGGCACCGGTAGAATCTTCTATCCGCTAGATCCTCGTCGCCGGTATCAACCACTGCCTGGAGGCCGTGGTCGCACAGTTCCTGGCTTTGCGTTGGCCCCTGAGGAGGATTTTCTTGCCTTGACTTGAGCCATTTTGCAAACTTCTTTTTGAAGTCCTGTATGCGATGAATTGATTTAGAATGGGTACATTGTAGCTGAAACATGAGGCACGTGAAACTGACCGATTGGTTCGTTCCTTGCCCACCGGCCCTTAACTCCGGTTGATCTAGGTAGGGGACATATCCCGGCGGCCTCTCCCACCGTGTGAATTTCTCTGGCGAAGTGGGGTAGGCGTCGTGGCAGTTGTACAGAAATTCGTAATCACGTCGTTCCGGCCCGTCGATCCATTGGAAAAAGCAACAACGGTCTTCGTCCTAAAAAAACAAATAACGATGCATGAAATGGCATCATATCGTAATTAGGGTATGGACAACATTTGGTTTACCCCGAAGCCGCACAACAATGAGTGAGCGCGGGAGGCCGTATCTCCTGCGTGAAGCTGCGTAACCTTCGCCACTAGGTTGCGATCACATTTCGGCGTGGCAACTCCGGCCGGGGCGTCAACGCTACTCTCATCCGGGTATTGGGGGTTAGCCTTCGCTGTCGAAGAGGTGACGGTAGAACGACATCGTGGCCCGCGTGT
This sequence comes from Rhipidocladum racemiflorum, assembly GCA_036346355.1. Taxonomy (NCBI): domain Eukaryota; kingdom Viridiplantae; phylum Streptophyta; class Magnoliopsida; order Poales; family Poaceae; genus Rhipidocladum; species Rhipidocladum racemiflorum. The sequence continues at coordinate 11,101,368 of CM070573.1, read as the reverse complement.
GTGTGGGAAAAACAGACTAAAGCTTATGGAAGTTCTGACTGTGTGATGCACATATCCCTCCCTCGGTGGGTTTATAAAGAGCTGGCGAAGGGGCAACCAAAGGAGAGTCTCGCGGACTTCAGAGTATTTAAAATCCGCGAGCATCGGATGCTTCTGCAGCTCATGATGACATGAGCGTGGCTATGCCTGACTTTAAACAGGGAATCTCTGCCATAGCCGGCTTTTGGCAGCATTATGCAGCTGAAATGACAAAGGCTGGAAAAGTTGATATGGCAAAAGCTGAAAAAGCAATAATGACACGCGGTTGATATGACTAAAGATGACAGAAATATATAATAGACCACGTATATGAGGAAGTACACAAAATAGATAGTAAAACATAATAGGACAAAGTACCCAAAAATAACGCACATCCTAAGCCTGGTGGACCCTGACCCTGGCCCTAACCCCTAGCTCTCCTTCGCGGACGCGCCGAAGGGGGTGCATCGTCGAGAGGTCGTGGGCGAAGCACCCGCGATGGTCCCGCCCCTTTGGCGATGAGTCCAAGGCTGTACCGAACCGGCGGGACAGCAGCGGGGGAGGCAGGGTCTGCAGGAGGCTGCGTGATCTGCGTGGTCGAGGAGGCGGCGTGTCTTTGCGTGGTCGAGGCTGCGTGAACGAAGCCTCGCGAAGAATCGATCGGGCGATGAGTCGTGACGCCGTGCCTCGACCGGGTGTCCGGTAGAGGCATGTCCTACGAGGCCTACGATCTGAGACATTAACATTTAATTATAGTGAGAAGATTAGATTCAAACGGGATCAATGAATGTTTATCGGCTACGGGTGTGGGGACCATGGTAGGCCCGCGTGGTGGCGTCGCCAGCTGGATCCTCCAGTGCCTCGAGCCGAGGCACTGGGTGTGGAAGGCTGGACCCTGGTGTAGCGGTGGTCGAGAAGGTGGTGTCCAGAGCCGAGACCGGGTGGCGGCCTAGACGAGGTGCCCGGTAAGCGATCGGTGGGGCTCGCCAACAAAGACCAAGCTCCACGATCCGTTGGGAGTGCAGCTCGACATGCCCCATGGCCTCTGATAGCTGCTGCACTGTGAAAGTGGTCCCCTGCTGCAGCCTAGACAGAAAGTCAGCGGCATGCTGCTGCAAGCCCCTCGCCTCGTCCACCTATCACGTACAAACAAACATTAAACATAACGACATAGCATTGAAATTACAATTGCATTAATGAGTAAAAATACAACGAGACTTACCATCTGGTGCAGTGCCAGTCCTGCGTGGCTCGAGTACAAGTCTGCGATGCCAGCAAACACCTGGGCCGGCTGCTCCTCGCGTAGGAGACGAGTACGGTCCGGGCACGTGCTGGACAAGTACTCCTGGTAGGAGGAGGGGTCGTAGGGCGCGACCTCCTCGACAACGTCCTCCAGCGCCCCCTCCCACAGCGCAAGCCACGGCGCCATCCTCTGCAGCAAGGTCACCATGGCCTTCTTGGGTCCCTGGGTGGAGTACCTGCACAAAAGACCTCATTACTACAAATATGTCGTAAGCACTTAGCATTCTGTAGTGGCGAGTAACTCACGAGTGCACTTTCGGCCGCACGCGTTCCCCAAAGGAACAGGGACCACCTGGCGTAGTCCAAATCGCACGAGGACTCGGTGCGGCACGTAGTCCTCTACGAAGACGTCGAAGACGAAGCTTCCTCCTCGTCTTCCAAGAAGGTGGTCCCTGTCGCAGAGCATGGACAGGCCCCGCAGCTCTCTCTCCTACACGCCGTCATTTGTAGGGGTCCCGCACGACATTCCCGCCCCTCGGTGGTCGAAGGCCTCCGTGAAGGCGAGGTACGCCGCGACGCACTGGACACCGCCCACCGTGGCTGCAATAGAGTAGAAATAATCAGTAGCGGATGGCATTGAAATTACAATTCCATTAATGAGTAAGAACATGTACCGTCGCCTGGTCCAGAGCGAGCCCATCGTCGGTCGGTTCAACAGATCACCGCCGTACATGTCGGCGGTGTAGTCGAGGTCGACCAGGGGTCGACCCACGGAGAAGCGCTCGAATGACCAAAGCTGAAGAAGAAGCGGCATCCCGGTCAGATTGGAGTTCCTGCCTTTCTTCACGCACGCGTCGCAAAGGGCGCGGTACGTGGAAGCAAGAACCGCCGAACCCCAGGATACCGCCGGTACATCGTCAGGCTCTGAGTCCGCAATAGCCCGTGCGTAGGCTATCCAACGCGCGTCCACGGTGTCGCCGTGACTCGACGTGAACATCACCCAGCCGAACAACCAAAGCAGATAGGCCTCGAGGTGCCTAGCAACCTGGTAGTCCGTGGGCTCGGCCGCCATCTGCTGCACCTGCAACAATTGAAATAGTGTGATATCAAAGCAATGCTATGCAAAGCTGGAGTAACATAGTAATATGTACAATCACTAACCTCGAACTGTGCCAACCACCTCCTCGATGGCCCGTGCTTCACGCCTACCGGTATCTGTGGGTCGACCTCCGCGACCCCGGCGAAGCGCAGCAGTAAGTCCGCGTCCCACCCAGCAGGAGCCACCGAGGGGCCGATCGCTGCCCCGGCGATCGGCAATCCAGTGAGCATGGCGACGTTCTGCAGCGTCACCGTCATCTCCCCGACAGGCAGGTGAAAAGTGTGCGTCTCCGGCCTCCAGCGGTCGACCAAACACGCTAACAGCGAGTGGTCGTACGGGAAACGCCGCGATCACGCGGGGTCGCCACCCTGCGTGCCTGGGGTCGCCACTGCGGCTTGCGGGTTGTCACCTGCCTGGTCGGCGGTGAACCCTCCACTATGCGGACTAAGCGAGCGGCACCGCACGTGCAAGCCTAACGAGGAACCATAGAGTTGAATGAATTGAATGTGATGAACACTAATTGTAATGCGAACAATGGAACATGTACATGTACTGCAACTAACCTGGTGTGGAAGCGGCGTCAACGCACCATGCCTTGTTAGGCACACGAATCCGCGATAAGGGCAACTTGTCATTCCTCTGCATGCCGTGTGGACGTGCGCACGGTGCCGCGCATCCAAGACAGGGTCCAGGAGTGAGTCGACCTGCTCCATCCCTGCACATAGAAATGTTTCAACATAAATCATACTACACAACTTACGGCAAGCACGACATATGTGAATAAAAGTACATAACGTATAATAATAAAAGACATCAGGGTTGAACATAAATAAAGGTACACAACATGTGACAAACACAACATATCTGAATAAAAGACACAACATATATGAATAAAAGACAACCAATCACGTCAATATTACAATACATATATGTATAAAAGACATAATGGGTGAACATAAATAAAAGTACACAACATGTGAGAGACACAACATATATCAATAAAAGACACCCAATCGCGTCAATATTACAATAAAAGACATCCAACGTGCATATAATAACATATTTTGATACATAGCCACCACCACTTTCAGAACCTACACCCTACGTGCCTTTGGTTTGCCTTGTGGCCATACTCGCCGCACTCGTAACACCTCCTAAGAGGGCCACCCACTTCAGATTCATCCATGTCGTTGCGAACGCGCCTAGTCCGTGGGCGACCAGATCGCCCTTGCGCACACCTCCGCAAGGTTGGATCCGCAAACAGATGCCCTCATCTCTCGTTGTCGCGGTGAAATCACCGTGTGCACGAAAACCACGAAACTCACCCGACCAGATATGGACAACATGATCCTTCAAGTAGAAAGGGGACCTGTCTTGCGACGTGTTCATCCCAATTTGCCCACAAGCAGCCATCACGTGTGAGCAAGGAATATGGAGAAGTCTTGGCTTATTGCATTGCATTCACACCATCCAGATGCCCCTTGGCCTAGATTAACCTCGTGCGTAATAACCGCGTGTCCGTTCCTAATCCCCTTTTGCACGAAGAGTCACCTCGGCGGTATTCGATGACCCAGTAGCTACGCACCATATCTTTCTTGAGCTTTCATGGTTCGTTCCTCCATGTAGGTCATCATCCGCGAACAATACGGCGTTTGCAATGTGGAGGCATGAAGTACCGCTTCCGCATGCCTTTTTTGGTAGTAGCTAACGATGCCGTGCAACATGCCTTCAAGGATGGCCACAAGCGGAAGCGGACGGAGGCCTCGGATGACCCAATTGTAAACCTCGGCTATGTTCGTTGTCATCACGCCAAACACATTCAACGCATAAAGCAGTTTAGAACAACGAGCCAAATTGTTTAGCGCTGTTTTGATATTTTAATGTACCATACTAACCTGGCGCCTCCGGTGTCATGGAGCAATGCCCACTTCTCTAGAGGCTCGGCCTCTATCCAAAGGCGAAACACTTAATGTTCCTTAACGTTCGTCTCCTCATATTAGGAGGATCGAGCTCCCCAAGGGGTGTTAGCCTTTTGGGTGGACATTCGTTCGGCGTAGGTGGTTGCTTCTTCATCTCTTCGATATGCGCACTGGTGTGCTTATCCAACTCGGCAAATAACGCGTTGAACTTACGTGCCTGATTCTGCTTGCATAACCTCTTAAACAGATTCATCAGTTTCTTGCTTTTGAACTGCCTGAAGAAATTGGCACCCAAATGTCTCATGCACCACCTGTTCTGCAGGTCAGGCCACGAAAATGGTTCATCTCGGTCCTCCTGTAGAGTCTTGATTGTCGAGAGGATACCTTTGTGACGATCATGAATGATGCACATGCTGGGCCGATCACCAACTACCCCCACCTTCAGATGTCTGAAAAACCACAGCCAGCTATCCCGATTCTCACCCTCAACAAAAGCAAAGGCCAATGGAAGTATGTGGTTGTTCGCATTAATTGCAATGGCCGTTAGAATCTGCCCCTTGTATTTTCCAGTCAAAAATGTGCCATCAACACAAAGCAATGGATGACAGTATCTGAATGACGCAATGCAAGGCCCCAATGAAAAGAAAGCACGACGAAATGTACAGATCCCATTTGCATCTGCTTCGCTTTCTTTGAAAGCGGTGTAGGTGCCAGGATTGGTTTGCTTTAGTACTTCAAGCACACGAGGTAGGTTGCAATACGATGCCTCGTATGTGCCAAACCTCTTCTCTAATGCTTTCTGCTTCGCACGCCAGGCCATGGAGTAGCTTATCTGATACTTAAATGTTCGTAACATTGCTTTCTGAATATACGAACACTCGATATCCCGCTTCTCAATGATTTCATTAAACATCACGCTAGCTATTACAGCCGTATTCAAGTTACGGTGTTTGACAAGAACATTTTCTAGTCTGCATGTGTGCTCCTCCACTTTTGATGCAATCCAATATGTCTCACACTTCGGCTTGTATGCATGTACTTTAAATTCACAACCATCGATTACGCACTTCACTGTGTACTTATCTGGGCTAGACAGGACAACCCGAAACTCTCTTTGCAGCGATAGTGCCCACAAGCTCACTGCCAACTTCAATTCAGAATTGTTCGGGAACATTTGATTCAACCGAATGGCACCAGTACCATACTCACAATGCGAGTCATGGCCTCACAAAGCTTCCATACCCGCTTTGTTCTGCCTGTTCCATTCATCGGGGATGGGTACCTCCGCTGAGCGAGTCCTACCATGCATTTCATCATCTTCCTCCCGGTCATCATCTTCACGATGGTATCGATTGGGTCCAACATTTCGGCTTCCTCTTACGCCGCCATGCGGTCCACCCAATCCAATTGATCCACAAGTTGATCGATATCCTCCCCTTCATCGGCCCGACCTTCTGCGCTTGCTGCATCCATGTGATCATCCCACGCCGCTTTGCCTCAACCGACACCATGGTGAACTTGTTCACCAGAGCCGATGTCTTTGCTCTCGCTCACACCAGTAGTACTCACCTCTTCCCTAGGGCAAGCTTGCACCAAAGATCACACAATCGAGGCTAGATCCCTTGCACCATCTTAACCATTTCTCGCCACAACCGTGTTCGATCCATCGCCTTCAACTCCCACACACCGGTCACCCTTGCTACGCTGCGTGTATACGATTTGGATGCTAACAGAATAAACTCTTGGATCCAGGGAAAAAATTGGGTCAACCAAAGTTTTATATCACGAATGCTAACGATCGGGGACAAGTGCTCGGCCATGGTGACCGCAGCGCCTTAAATCCACTCCATTCTGCCCATTTTTTACTTCACCATCGCCATAATATACCCTGAATTTAACTGGTTCCGACATCACTGCGACGACATAGACAAAATAAATTTATGCATCCCTACTAAAATGTAAAATCAGTACCGTAAATTGAACAACGATAATTACCTATCGGGATATTGATACTATAATATTATAATAATATAGCGCACGTATAACATGGCTATTTGCTACTAATATGCAATGTTCAGAAAAATCGGCCGATTAGCTAGTGATCGAAGCCCTAAATATTCCATTTTTTTTCCTTACGGTCAAAAAACTAGGCATAACGATTAATCGGAATTAATCAGGTCTAACTAATATCACTACTCTACATTAAACAACTAGAATCGCTAATCTAAATTTGCGCTACTCTAGATCGCTACTCTAAATTGCGCTACTCTAGATTGCTACTCTAAATTGCGCTACTCTAGATCGCTAATCTAAATTGCGCTACTCTAGATCGCTACTCTAAATTTCGCTACTCTAGATCGCTAATCTAAATTACATTACTCTAAATCACTCTCTACATTGAAAAATATGAAATTAAACAAAGTTGCGATGTTACCTCCTCTTTTTTCTCCTCCTCCTCCTCCTCCTCCTCCTTCTTCTTCTTCTCCTCTCCTCCTCCTTCTCCCTCTCCCTCTCCTTCCTCTCCTTCTCCCTCTCCTTCCTCTCCCTCTCCTTCTCCTTCTCCCTCTCTATCTTCTCTACCGGCGGCGGCGAGCGAGCGAGCGCTCTGTTTTTTTTTTGGGCGAGCGAGCGAGCAGAGATCAATCTCGGGGGCCTTTTTTTACCGAGCCAATTTCGCCAAACGGTTCGGCGACAACCTATTTTCGCCAAATGGTATGGCGAAAATAGGGTATTCGCCACACGGTTCGACAAAAATAGTATCTTCGCCATACCATTTGGCGAAAATAGCCTTGATACCCGTGTAGCAGCTTAATTGCGGCGGTTAGGGTATTGTCGCCGAGCCGTGTGGCGAAAATAGGGTATTCGCCACACGGTACGGCGAAAATAGGGTATTCGCCATACCGTTTGGCGACGGCATATTATTTTTGCAAATTTTTTATTCCGTATATTAAAAACGCAATTTGATTTAAAAAAAGTATTATTTAAAAAAAATTCAACATTTTGGTATCAGGTCATACCGCTGTGTTGTTTCGGGATAGTATAAATAATAGCAAAATTGAAATATATCATTCAAAATATATAATCCATGTACATGTATTTGTGCATAGGGGCGACCGTTCTGAAGAAAAAACGGAAACGGAAGCCATTTTTCGGAAACAGAAACGGAAAATAACGGTACGGAAACGGAAACGGGAGAGCCAATTTCGATGGAAACGGAAATTCCGTATAAATTGAACCGGAAACTAAAAATTGAAACGGGCTGGAAAGAGAAATGGGCTTGGCCCAAAAATGAGAAAGGAGAGTTTATATTTATTTTTGAATTAAAATAATTTTATAAATACAAATAGTTTTATATAAAATATTAAATAGAATTTAAAAATTCCGAAAAAATTCTCAAAAATACTTTGGAATATTTTGAACCTAGAAAAATTATTTTCAGCATTATTTTTTATAAATAAATTAATTTTATAAATCTAAAAATAACAAAATGGTATTTATAAACTCCAGAAAATCCAAGATAAATCTTAGAAAATCATAAATGAACATCGAACAATAATATACAAATATTACGGTGTTAAACCTTTATAGTTGGTGGAGCAAAAGGATATCCATGATAATTATATGGATGATGACATGATGGTCTGATATGGGAGACAAATAACGTGCCTTTAACTGACAAATTTGAGAAAAATTTTCTAGCGATACCAATGAACATAACACTATTCTTATGTCCACCTTAGAGGTGGAATGAGCTATATTGTTTTTGTGGTCATGTATATTGTGATTCTCTACTATATTCTTGTGGAATTTTTCGCTTTCGTTTTCGTATCCGTTCCGCATTCGTTTCCGTCACTATCCGTTTTCGGGGTTACCGATTTCGTTTCCGTTACCGGTAAAAAATATGGAAACGGAAACGGAACAGTCATTTACCGACCGTTTCCGTACCGTTTTCATCCCTATTTGTGCAGCACGACTTTGTTTACATCTATTTAATTAATTAAATTACAATCTGCGCATCTCAATAGGTCTATAGTTGAACTTAGTTTGAACTTAGAGAAAGAAAGAGCATCCTGTAAATGGGATTTCTTTGTGTACTGTGGCTGCATGCATAGAAAAAAGTGACCCGCGAGTGTAACAAGGAGATTTTGGAGTCCCTAGGGCAGTGTTTGGTTTGAAGGATGAGTTCGTATCTAGATGGATCGTCCCGAATATGTTTCACTCTCATGTTTCATTGAAGGGATGGAACCAATGCATCTCGAATGAGATGACTCCGTTTTGAAGAATATTCCATCCAAATGTTGTACCAGCTTGTTTGGCAAAATCGAACGAACCATCTCGTCTTGGATGGGATCGTTCGCTCGCTCGTGTGGGCTTCACGCCGCATCAGTTGGCGTCGCCTCCATGCTCCGTGTCCTCCACGCCGCCCACCTCCGATACGCGCCCTTCGACCACTCGCCACTGCCCCCGCCCCACCGGGCGAGCCCCGCCTTCGCCCGAGCTTAGCTCTCGTCCCGATTGAACTCAAAATTCCACAAGTGGATTTGGGTGCGTTTGGTTGGAGTCTGATCAGACATCAACGGACGGATTTTGGAGTTTTGGACAGCCGAAGCAAAACAACTTCAAAGTCCCAAAATAACGTCTTTTCATACCATATAAATCTCATTCCTCGAACCAAACAACACATCGAACTATTCAGCATCATTCCATTACAATGTTCAAAAAAGCGCTAGGCGGACGGAGGCTCACTGCCTAGCGCCTAGCCCGCCTAGGCGGAAATTGCAAAATGACATCTGCAGCAAAAGGCACATAACTAAGTGTGACAAAAGAGTGAAAGACATACATGAAAGATGAAATATAGTCACAAAACATAATCTCACTTGTAAGATCAGCATGTTTTGTTTTGGTTCCCACTTGTTGCCTGTACACACGGTAGTGAAAATGCATCAAAACTAAAAGAGAAATTGAGCATGGCATGGCAATAGATCTGAACAGAACGACTAGCATCTGAAATCAACCAAAAATATCACTTGACTTTTCATCAAGTCAATATGAAATGGATATAAAAATTTTACGATGAAATATGGGATTGACTGCCCAACATTTGATAGTTTTTTCTTTTCCAAAACAGTCAGCTTTCTGAGTCATTTTCTGAGTCATTGGATGGAGATCCAACGTTCCAAATCCTCGCTCAGAACGATTCTCCTCGGAACATTTCTTCTTTTTCCACGCCGCGGCCGAATCGCCCTCAACCTCGTTCCACCCCGATTCATAGAATCCAGACAGCTAGCCAAACGATTTTCAGACAGTGATTCTGATTCTACCTGAAACGTTTCTACCAAGAATCTGGAACCGTACCAAACAGGGCCTAACTCTTCCCATCACCAACCTCAACCCTAACCGGTACTACTCCGCGGGAGCGCTCGAGCGGGAGGCCGGGAGCTCAGGCAGGATCTCGAGAGGGAAGGAGCTCAGAGAGGAGCACGGCGAAGCAGTCGGGGAGGAGCACGGGAGTGAGGAGCTCGATCGGGAGGCAGGAGTTCGGGCGGGAGGCAGGAGCTCGAGCGGGGAGGAGCGTGGCCGGGAGTAACGCGGCGCGAGGATGAGCTCGGGTGGCTGCTTCGGCGGCGGGGAGGACCGGAGGAGCTCGGGCGGCATGGGGATAAGCTCGGATGGCTGCTTCTTCGGCGGCTGAGTAATCAAGTAACCCTAGCCTCCCCCCTCTCTCTCCTCACCCCGAGCGCCTAGGTGGCCGCCTCTTCCGCCTAGCCTCCGCCCAGCCGCGCCTCTGCCCGCCTGTGCGTCCGCCAAGCTCTGCCTAAAGCACGATTATGTGCCTAGATGAGGCGGAGGCCCGCCGTCGACAACCTAGGCGCCGCTGAATCGTGCCTTTTTTAACAATGTATCATTCAAGCAACCAAACAAAATCCTGTACCATCTTATTCAGGCAACCAAATACCCTCCACGTACCATCATATCCAGGACCATCCCTTCATCATGTATCATCCTATCTTATTCGCCCTCGTAGGTTCAACCAAACACACTCTAGATCATTGTGGCTTCATGCATCCAAAAGAAATGCATATTTTTCGGAAAAAATCGTATTTAATACAAGTTTTAACTCGTATTTACAAGACGATACAACAGTTTCACGTATTTACAAAAAAATCCATCATCTCCGGTTTCCCGTAAATCGGCGAAGCATGACCGGTTCCTCAGGAACCGGCCAAGGGCATGACCAGTTCCCCAGGAACCGTCCAAGCCATCTACGGTTCTTGGGGAACCGGCCAAGCCATCTACGGTTCCCCAGGAACCGGCCATGGCAAAAAAAAATTATTATTATTATTTCTTTTTTCTAATTTTTGAAACCGAGTTGATTCAATTGCAAATAACTTTCGCTATACAACTCCAAATTCAATGAGACAACTTTCTAAATTTTTGTAAAATCATTTAGATTATGAATATGCAAAAATATTTTAGTTTTGATTATTGTGCAGCAAACGATGTCCAAGTTACGGCCACGAAGCGCGGTGGCCACCGCGCCATGGACAGCGCCCTCGACCCCGATGACTCCCAACTCCGCCGCAGCCAACGAGCCGCTCCTCGCCGACCTCTCCACCACCAATGAGATTGTGATCTGCAATTCTGCATCGAGATCCTCTTTTCCTTCGAAAGAAGGGTGCGCATTGCAATGTATATGTCAGTAATTTTGGGTCAGGTTACGAGACTGGTTGCATTTTTAGATTGGTACCGTATGCCGCTACTCCTCCGACGGTGTGCCGTCGTTGTCTTTGTCCTTGACGCTGTCGTTTTCTTCAGCCGGGGTGTCAAAATCGGTCTCCGATTGTTCCTGCTCTTCGTCCGACACTCCATATACCTGAGAGCTTCAGATTGCTGCCTGTCACGAAATGGAGGCATTAGAGCAAGAAGTTGATTGGCATATAGAAGATGCACAGACTATAATGAGATGGTTGGTATGTAACTGGTTTTGTGAATATCTAATCTAGACATAATTAGGAAGGAGTGCCAAATCAGATTGCAAAGTTACGTATCCAAAAACTGTCCAGGGTTTATCATGTTGATATCGTATCGGTATTCACCGATAATCGCGATATTTCCTCGATAATCGCCATATTTGGCTCAAAATTAGCCAACCAAGTGAAGTTCCTCGGCGGTCGATTTTTTTCAACGATTCGCTCGATATGCCTCGATAATAGCGATATTTGCGTTGCATAAATTTTTTTGAATTTTTTTAAAAATTTAACCAGTTTATCAACCGGTATTAAATGTCATGCCAGCTCGATAAGGTCGATTATTGTGATATTCGGCCGATTTTCGACGATAAGTTAAACCCTGTTTGGAACAAGAACCGCTCCATAGATCTCTTTGCGGCAGATATCTTCATAGTGATCATTGTTCGCTTGTGACCCTACGCAAGATCAAAATACAGCTCTAAGCATCAACAGAGTAGAATAAGAGCTCTTTTACCATACACTAAATTGATTATGAACTATTTATTCTTTTACATACAATGAATCAGATTAACTAGAGTTTATTTATACTTTATATGGTAGTAGAGTAATAGAATTACCCTTAACAAATCAACGATTAAATCTAATTTTTACTATCCACTATTTACTACTAGTATAATGTACCGTAAAATTTCTCTTGAATTATTCTCGTTGCTTTTTGAATCTTTTATCTGTATCAGTGCAAGTCATCAGTAAGAGTAGTAGCCACTGTAATTTGGAAGAATAAGAGGCAGCAACTGAGTGACGCAAATAGAACGGATTTTTTTAAAATAATATATTTTTAAAAATATTTGAGTTAATTAAATTTAATACTTCCCAAACCATAGTAAATTTCATACTCCCTAAATCCCTAAACCGTAAACTGCGCTTCGTGACCGTGACCTGAACATCATTTGCTGCACAATAATCAAAACTAAAATATTTTTGCATATTCATAATCTAAATTGCATATTCAATATTGCATTCTACATGTAAAGCCTGTTACTATTGATCATGCCAAAACCAGCCCTCAGATCAGTACCATTTTTAGGACTTTCACTCGGGACACATTCGGGGATGATTCAGACATTTACAAGGCTTCTTCTTGAATAATCAAATCAAAAGGATTCTCCATGCACTGAATTCTGAAACTTCTCGCTGCTAACAATGCACTATTCATGAAACTCTTGACAGTGTCATTTCCTTAAAACTTTTTGCCTTTTGGTAGCAACAATGCTAATGTGCCATTCTACTAATTTAGTACGCTTAGGCCCATGAATAATATAGGGTTCCCACTTTCCACAAGCTAAAGCACGATAGAAATTTACGGTGGAATCAATTCTTTAGCACCAACTGTACACGATCTTCAGATGCCATACCATAAACCACAGTATGGGGAGCAAATGAAGGAAACCGGCAACAAATGGTTAGGCCTTCAGCTATACAAAACTTGATTCTGCAAGCGCTTTACGCTTCACAGAACTACTCCAGAGCTACACCAGCTACTCACTGTTCAACCTTCATGGAACCTGCAGAGTACACAAAGGAGCATTCCTGTAAGTTTGATAGATCACTATGGCCTTACATAGTTTTTGGAAAAAAGAGAGTTTAATACATACCAGCCTTGTTGGTGCTGCTATCCGCTGCCAAGCCAGGGTTGAAGTTCATATGAGGAATGTTCTGAAGCCCTTCCCACATTTCAGGTATCTACATTCAAGGTTCACATAAGTCCATTGCCATGGCTTCAGATGCTATATGTGATGGCCATGTCGTGAAAATGGACTGAAGTTACCTGGTTCATTGTGGAGGCATCATGGAATGTGCCCTGCAAAACATCCACAGGATTGGAAACATTGCACATCATGTCTGGCTGCACGATTCCTTGGTTAAAATGGGTAGCAAGGGTGCTTGATGCTGGGTCAGCTCCATAGAAAGCAAGATGCCTATCTTGTGAAAGCATCATCTACAAACAAGAATTTACGTTGAACAAGAGGGCTTAAAAAATATTTGGAAAGATTGAGAATAGTCTGCTGTGCATTTACTTGTTTGGATAGAATCTGCTCAATATCAAAGCCAAGCTCAGGGTTGACAGTTGCAAGTTTCATAGACAAGAACTGCAAGTTCCAAATTGTATTAGAGCATAGGATGATACTCCAACAAATACCATACATACTCAAACAATTCAACTGCATCTGCACCAATAGTACCTCAACTTGTCGTTGTAATGACTGTACATAATTGATTATCTCATCAAGCATGACTGCCTTTCCAGTAATCTGTGAGAAGGAACATGGTAAGGTGCGGATTACAAGATGGTCTAAGAGAAGTTTCTTACACCAAAAAAGAAGAAAGTTACCTTGTTACATCCTGGAACAAGATCTTGAAGAAGCTTCATTCTCTCGCTTATCTTTTTTCTCCTCAGCTGCAAAGAGTTCCATCAACCATCAACTTCAAGCATGAGTACAAGAAGAGCATAAAGCAAACCGAACTGGGACCTCGATACTACTAATCAGAAGTTTACTCTTTCTGCAAGGCTGTGGCTATTAGTGGCTTGGCCTCGCTTTGCCCGGACATGAACATAATCTTCTTTAGCACCGTCGCCATCAGAAGAATCTTCCTTGCTTTGCATTTTGGGCGAAATATTTTTGTTTCCCTCCTCCACCGAATTCCTTTCTGGCTGATGAGATGAAACCTCTGTTTGTTGATCATCCACATTCTATACCAACGATTACAATACAGCTAGTGATTACCATAAGAAACCATCCACATAATCCTACACGTCTAGATTAGGACAAGAAGATAGGCCACAGAGAAAGCTTACTTGCATCCTGCTACTTGCAGATGGGTTTAGCAAGGCAATGCAGTCTATTCCTTTCCTTTTCTTCACACAAGCACTACGCTCATCACTCATTTGGATGTTTTGAAAGAATGTACCTAGGAGAATTATCGGTATTACCATCAACTACAGAATCATCACCTTCATAGATATATCGCCAGCTGCATAATCAGAAACACTAACCAGTAGAAGATCTATACATTCCTGGCCTTTCTTCTAACTCAATGCCGTAAGCTTGAAATCCAAATGACCCACTGCTATACCCCATCTTTTGATGCATTGTGACAGAATTCCAATTGACCTCTAAGAATTCTTTGCCACTATTTGCAGCAGGACCTTGTTCAGATTGCTGGCCTGAATACATCTCCAATTGTCTAGAAGCACCAACCCTCCTTACTTCCCTATTCAGGATAAAAGAAAAGGAGGCAACGATATATGAGAACTACCACTAGATTGTCCCAAAAGAACACAGAAGGACAAATAGCACCTCGAAAAAAGAGTACAAATTTGATCAAGTCTGCAAAGCCCGTTCTTTCACATGAACAACTCAACTGGTAACTCCTTACACAGAGATGAAAAGCAACCAGTCCCTTCAAGAACCACCACACTATCCATATCTACAGATAAAAGAAAGCCAAAAGAAGGATCCACCATGCAGGCAAAGGCCTGCTATAACTGTGTTACAGCTGGAGATATGCTTCAGTGCCTTAAGGAACAAATCAAATCTGCCATGCGTTAAAGAAGCACACAGTCCCGAAAGTGAAACTTTGAACCCAAAGCATAAAGGGAGAGAGACACTCGGACACAGGCGAATTGAAACCATCATTAAGCAAACAGCACTCACTCACTTAGTCTTTTGGAGCGCAAAGTGATGAGGATGGGAGGAGAGCCTGCTCTTCCTAAAAGACTCAAAAAACCAAAGCTAATTGGAAACAGCAAAAGCCTACCAAATCTTCAAGAACCAGGCATGAAGCACATCACCGACATGGAACTTTAAAGAAAGAGTGGTGTTTTACTTGATGAAAACCTTCCAAACAAGTTAGGAGCTAACCAAGAAGTGGGGCTCCTTTTGGATGTAGCTAGGCAGCTACCTCCAAGAAGCTCAAAAGATCACCTTATCATGCCCGCATTTAAACTAAAAGACCGGTTTGGATGACCAAATCACAACACTAGCATCCCCAGTAGCACACAAAAAGATCATTAAGGATTTGATCACCCTACAAAGTGTTCATTATCTAGGAAAGCACGGATGTGAAGCTTAAGAGAAAACACTCACATCATCAGAGCTCATAAAAGGAAGCGAGTGCGCAAGCTAGAAGAAGTTCAAACTGAACTGCCGAGGCTATTTGAATGCATAGATAGCAAGACTAGGATCTGTAAGAAATAACTAGGGAGTGTTGAAGCTTTCCAAGAGCAGAAGGAAAGCAACAGCCTTTGACTACTCCACCATGTAATGGGGACATGGGGTGGTGTAAAGATCTTGAAAGGAATACACGCTAAAATGTTCAAAACGAGAACTGTTTGAAAATTACCTGACCGCAAAATCACACGAACCCTCCAAGAGGCCACCAATTCACCTGCAAATGGAGACAAATGCGTTGAAATAATTCAAGAGCGCAAGAGCATCTCAATGATCTTTCTTTTCTTTTTCTTTTCTTTTTTTGCAGCAATACCTAGAGTTGGTGTGCATTTGGAGAGCTCAGTTTCTTGGCCCCCTAAATATGGATCACAATTTGGCCGCAGGGTGAAGGGATGGTGAAAGATTTTAAGGGCAGAGGAAGCCAAAGGGCAAGAAGGCAAGAAGAGAGAGAGAGAGAGAGCTGCTGTTAACTGGTGTTTGTTACCTGCCACTGAGGTGAAATGATTCCTTCTTGCTCTGGCAAGGTTCTTAACCATTTCAACTGCCCCCTTCTCTCTCTTTTCAGTACTGCTTCCGTTTAGCCTTTAAATTCTATTGCTAAATATATATTATTATATAATTTACGATGTTCTTTATTATTCTTTTCTATATCTTCTACTTCTAGATATTTCTAGTGCCATTTACTAATACAAACTAGAGTGAAATACTATACAAATATATAATAAAGAAAGGTAATACAACATTTCGTAGACGTAGTTTGGTGAAATTGTAAAAATGTATAATGATGTCTATTTAGGAACCGAGGGGGTATTTCCAAAACCGTAGCGTAATAAGTAATCAAAAGTAACAACAGACTAGTAGTATACTAGTAGGAGTAGTTTACTGCTCGCTTTACTTTAGTACACAAAGATTAGCCGTGGTAACTACTAGTAAGGAGAAAATAAAGTAGGGAGTGAAAAGTAGCATACAGTTCTCACCTGCCCAGCCTTGCATACCCTCAAAGTCCTGTGGGCCCCAGTTCATATGTAGGTAAGTGTTGAAAAAGGACGTGCCCCACTGTTACCTATATCTATTCTTCTCCGTTATTATTTGAACGATTCTGCAACTGGGGTACACTGGGCACGGCTGCAAGTTTGAAAAAGAAAATTTTGACCAAGTAGCAAGGGTTGGTGTTCTGTTCTGTTCCATTTAAGACTATCTCTAGCAATTTCCTTTCTTTATTCTCTTTCTTATATTCATTTCATTTATTTTCTACCATCTCCAACAGCATCTCCTCGAAGGATTTTGTGAAGGGATTGGAGAGAGAATCCCTTTACAGAGAGATTCTCTCTCCGAATCTCGTCCGAAAAGAATCGTGAAGAGAATCCGTTTAAGCACTTGGGATCTGTTCGCGAAGGAATTTAGAGGCCGAAGGGATTCCACTGAAGATAAGTAGCAAGGGAAGGGTTGGTGCTTCTGTTCTGTTCCATTTGAGAAGATTTCACACAGATGTTAGATTATCTCGTGGTTAGATGCAAATCAGTTCCTCAACTTCTCGTTTGCTTTTTTCCTCTGGAAAAAAAAAATCACATTTTCTTTAAGATGTTTACGTGTGCAGTGTATTTGTTCGAGACATGGGATTGTTGATTTTATTTTTACACTTGAGAGGTATGTTTTTTTAGCTTTTAATTCGTTGGTGTAGCAGCATTGTTGCCACAGTACTTTTAAGGGTAAATTACGATGGTTTTTGTTTATAAATTATAAGGGTGGGGGAGGGAAGGTGCTTCGCTTCCACACCAAGCTTTGAACGAGGGAGATCTCTTTCTAACTGACATACTGCCATCCATTCGTACACTTGGGCTTTTTCTCCCCTGCCAGCCTACCTACAGCCATCCAATCCTCTCTCCTCTCTCTCTCTCTCTCTCTCTCTCTCTCTCTCTAACACAAGGAGTCAAGGAAAAAGACAGAAGAATAGGGAGGGAGGGAGAGTGTAAGCAAAACATAAGGAATCTGGTAATCTTTTCACCTTCTTGTCCTCTACAGTCCGAAATGCAGGACTAGCTGGATTTGGGGGATACGGTCAAAGCAAACACTGTGAGGCATCCTGCTGTTTGCTTTTGCTTAGGTGTCTCCATCTCCGCGAGATCTTTCTTTTTCTCTCTCTCTTTTTTTATACAACAAAAAATATGACTTAGGGATAGGGTTAAAATAAAATAAAAGTTTCCAATCGTTTCAGAAAAAAAACAGAAACAGAAATATTTTTTGGAAATGGAAAAGAAAAATACCAGTGCGAAGACAAAAATAGAATTTTTTTTTGTCACAAACGAAAACGATAGAACCAGTTCTGATGACGAAAACAGGAACAGAAACGAAAATTTCATACAAGTGTAATAAAAAATGAGAAACGGGAACAGGTCACAAAAGGAAACAGGCTTAGCTAAAAAGGAAAATTGAGAATTTATATTTATTTTTAAATTAAAATAATTTTAGAAATATAAATAGCTTTATAGAAAATATCAAATAGAGTTTAAAAATTCAGAAAAAATTCTCAAAAATAATTTGTAACATTTTGAACCTAGAAAAATTATGTTTAGCATAAATTTTTTTATGAATAAATTAATTTTATAAATCTACAAATAGCAAAACGGCATTTATAAACTCTAGAAAATCCAAGATAAGTATAAAAAATCATAAATAAACGTCCAATAATAATATGTAAATTTTAGGGTGTTACACCTTTGAGTTGGTGGAGCGAGAGCATGTCGATGATAATGATATAAAGGAGGACATGATGGTCTGATATGGAGGACAAATAAATATTCTTCAACTGACAAACTTGAGAAAAAACTTTCTAATGATACCGGTGAAGATAACATTGTTCTTGTGTCTGCCTTGGAGGTGGAATGAGTTACATTGTTCTTATGATCATGTACTATGTTCTTGTGGAATTTTTCACTTTCGTTTCCGTATCCGCTCCGTTCCGTTTCGCATCCATTTCGGTCACTATCCGTTTTCATATCCATTTCCGGGGTTTCTGATTTTGTTTTCGTTACCGGTAAAAAATATGGAAACAAAAACAGAACAACCATTTACCGACCGTTTTCATCCCTACTCAGAGATGGAATGACTTCAGCAACAAAAATACTCTAATTGGCTATTGCCAGCGAAATCATCTTCTAGCTAGACAGGGCATAGGATAACGGATTATTATCATATGCCAAAAGGAATCTCTAAACCAGCCTCGAACATAGGGTCTTAGGCTTGGCGGCCATTCAAAGACTTCGAATGCAGCAAAGATCTCGCTTGACTTTCATTAGAGAAGGAGATGCCAATACGAAATTATTCCACATCAGAGTGAATGCTCGCACTTGAAAGAACTATATTCAATCCATCAAAACAGAAAGGGGCATAGTGCGAACAAAAGAAGAGAAGCATGAGTTCTTTCATTTTTTCCTGCATCAAATAGGGACGAAAAAAGACATAGCACATACCTTCAATTAGGCCACGATGGATAATATTGCTCTCGATTTGTCCAACTTTGTTCATCAAACTAGACATAGCCAAAGCCTTTGAGTCGGTCTGTTGGAAGTATCTTCTTAAACTCTTGACACACCTAGGCTTTGAACAGCATTGGACATAATGGGTCTCCATGATCCTTGCATCATCTTCTTCTAGAGTCATTTTAAACGATGTCCCAGGCCAATCAATTAAGCATATGAGGGGGCTTCGGCAGGGAGACCCCCTTTCACCAATGCTATTCATATTGGTCTTGGATCCACTTCAACAATTGATTGCCAAGGCAGTGAGACAAAACCTCTTGATTCCGATCCTTTCACGGCTAGCTCACACCCGCACATCATTTTATGGTGATGATGTGGCAATTTTCATCAAACCATAGGAGGGACTTATAGGTCATTTAGGCAATTCTAAATGTTTTTGGTGGAGAACAGGTCTATAAACAAATCTTCAAAAGAGTGAAGTTTATCCCGTCAGATGTGACAACTTGGATTTGCCAAATTTAGTAGAGGGATTCCACGCACAAATAAAAGCATTCCCATGCAGGTACCTAGGACTCCCGCTTCTCCCGACAAAGCTGAAAAGAGTGGACTTCCAGCCACTAATTGACAGAGTTGCAACCAGACTGGCAGGTTGGAAAGGGAAATTGCTATTAAGGGCAGCCCGGACTTATCTTGGCAAACTCAGTCCTCACAGCCCTAGCAACTTATCATTTGACAGTCTTTACATTATCCAAATGGGCTACCAAAAAGCTCGACAGGCTTCAAAGAAGATTCATTTGGAGGGGGGGAGCAGGAGTGTGAAGGAGGATATTGTTTAGTAAACTAGACCAAGGCGTGTAGACCAAAAGAACTAGGTGGACAAGGGCTCAAAGACTTTGAGAAATTTGGATGGGCACTTCAGTTAAGATGGTTGTGGTATGAATAGAAGGATCGAGAAATACCTTGGATTGGGATGGGGGTTCCACGTGATGATACCGACAAGGACCTTTTCAACGTAAGCACTAGGATCACTTTGGGAAATGGTGAAAAGGCTACGTTTTGGACCTCCAACTGGATGGATGGGATGGCTCCAAATATGCTAGTACCACACTGTTTCCAACTTGTGCAGTCAAATAACAAATGGTATAGGAAGAACTTCACAATAATGGCTGGATAGTGACTCTCAAAAGGTTAACTTCCGAAACTTAACTTGATGAATTCGTTCAACTTTGGCAAGCCATCCGCCGAGTCACTTTGCAACCCCATATACTGGATGACATCTCTTGGAGATGGACGACACATGGAGAATTTTCATTCGTAGAGCACAACTATAGAATAATTTGGCGAGCTAACACAAAAAACAGGTGCAAGTTCTTTGCATGGCACTTAGTCTAGCAAAGGATCCTAAAGGCGGACAAATTGTTAGCGAGTGGATGGCCTCACTACACTTTTTGCCCTTTATGTGGATCAAACCCAGAGTCGGCTTCTCACCTCATGCTACTCTACCCTTTTGCAAGATAGAAATGGCCCAGGGTCTTCCAATGGAAACACATCACTATGCCATCATCACATATGATCGCTAGCGAATCATCGCCTTCCTCCTGGTGGCATGGTGTACAACGCAATGTGCCTACATGGAGTTGTAAATAGGTAGATGGAATCATCATCGATACATTTTGGAACATTTGGAAGGAAAGGGACGACATAATTTTCAACAACCATTACCAAACTATCCAAATGGTCTTCAACCTCATCACACAGGATGTGATCAATCGAAATAAGGCTAGGGCAGGACAACAAAGTGGCAATCTCATACAACAACAACAACTCAATTCCTAACCTTCTGAAGATTTAGGATAGAAATGAATAAAGGCCAACAAAAGCTACCAAATCTCGATCTATGTTATGTTTTTCCTATTTTGTTGATACAGTAGGTACAATTTGGCACAACGAACCATGCACAGCTTCCGATGACCATTCTATTTCTAATGTGTCATTAGTAGAGGCGTTAAATTTTAATTTTCTATTCGCTACTCAAATTTGCGATCTTGGTCTCATTTGCTCATTCTCTCGAAATGGAGTTGAAATTTCAAAAGAAAATGATAAATCCTTAGTTTTCAAAGTTTTTCCATTCGAAAATCTCTATTTAATTGATTTCTCCTGAAATGAGTCTTGTCTTCAAACTTGCTTAATTGCAAAGACATTATTGGAATGGTTATGGCATAGAAGACTAGCTCATGTTGGGATTATTTAACTTAGAAAGCTTTTCAAAAAATGATTTAGTTGTGGGATTGAAAGATATGAAGTTTGAGAAAAACAAGCTTTGTAGTGCATGTCAAGCCAGCATACAAGTTGCTAGCTCTCATCCCTCAAAGAATATCATGTCCACTTCTAGACCATTAGAGCTCTTACATATGAATTTGTTTGGCCCAACAACCTACAAGAGCATCGGGGGAATTCTCATTGTCTAGTAAAAGTAGATGATTACTCGAGATTTACTTGGGTGTTCAAAAGTTTTGCAAAAAGGGCTCAAAATAAATTTGGTTTCAAAATCAAGAAAATCCGTAGTGACAATGGTTTCGAGTTCAAAAATACAAAAATTAAAGATTTTTATGATGAACTTGGAATAAAACACGAATTTTCCATCACTTACACTCTGGAGCAAAATGGAGTAGTAGAACAAAAAAATCGTACATTAATTGAAATGGTAAGGACAATGCTTGATGAGTATAATATTTTCGATAATTTTTGGGTGGAAGCTATTAATACCACTTGCCATGCTACAAACCATCTCTATTTGCATCGGCTATTGAAAAATATATCTTATGAGCTTCTTGTTGGTCGGAGACCGAATATTTTTTATTTTTGAGTTTTCAATTGTAAGTGTTTCATTTTGAAAAGGGGTGTTCGACTCTCCAAATTTCAAAGCTGATGCGATGAAGGTTTTATTCTTGGTTATTCTTCAAATAGTAAGGCTTAATTATCGTGTCTTCAATAAAAACTTTGGTTTAGTCGAAGAATCTTGTGATGTTGAATTTAATGAAACTAACGTCTCTCAAGAAAAGTAAGAGAATTTAGATGATGTAGATGAGGAAGGCTTGAGGCAAGCAATGAAAAATATGATGATTGGGAATTTCAAGCCAAAGGAGGAAGATCATGATGCTCAACCATCATCTACTCAAGTTGAACCATCTACGTCGACTACACCAAGTCAAATTCAACCAATTGCGATAGAAGAAGTGTTGTGGATCAAGCTCAAGGGATACCTCCAAGAATCCACAATCAAATCTCAAAGGATCACCCAATTGATCAAATCTTGGGTGACGTTAGTAAAGGAGTTCTAACTTGTTCTTGTGTCGCTTCATTTTGTGAGTATTACTCGTTTGTGTCTTCTTTTGAACCCACTCATATAGATGAAGCTTTAAAATATCTGGATTGGATGAACTACATGCATGAAGAACTAAACAACTTCGTTCGCAATGATGTTTGGATGCTCGTTGAAAGACCCAAGGAGTATAATGTCATCAGCACCAAATGGGTTTTCCAAAACAAGCAAGATGAAAACATGGTTGTGGTAAGAAATAAAGCAAGGTTAGTTGCACAAGGTTTTACCCAAATTGAAGATTTAGATTTTGGTAAAACATTTGCACCCATAGCAAGACTAGAAGCTATTCATATCTTGCTAGTTTTTGCTTCTTGCTTTGGTATCAAACTATTCCAAATGGATCTAAAGAGTGCATTGTTAAATGAACAAATATCTGAGTTGGTATTTGTAGAACAACCTCCCAGTTTTGAGAGTTCCAAAAATCCTAATCGTGTCTACAAACTCTCTATGGCACTATACGGTCTCAAACAAGCTCCTAGAGCATGTTATGAACAACTTAGAGATTTTCTAATTTCCAAAGGAATCAAAATTGGAAAGGTTGATACTACACTCTTTACCAAAATCATTGATAGAGAATTCTTTATATGCTAAATTTATATTGATGATATCATTTTTTGTTCTACTAATGAAGATTTTTTTCAAAGAATTTGGTGATATGATGTCTATGGAGTTTGAGATGTCCATGATCGGCGAGTTGAGATACTTTCTTGGACTTCAAATAAAGCAACTCAAAAATGGGATATTTGTGAGCCAAACAAAGTATATGAATGATTTATTCAAGAGGTTTGGCATGGAGGATGCAAAACCCATCAAGACTCCAATGGCATCAAACAGGCATTTGGACCTCAACAAGGGAGGTAAACCGGTAGACTTAAAGTTTTATTGTTCTATGATTGATAATTTGCTTCACCTTACCGCATCTAGGCCCGATATCATGTTTAGTGTTTGCATGTGTGCACGATTTCAAGCTTCTCCAAAAGAGTGCCACTTGGTGGCCGTTAAATGAATTCTTAGATATTTAAAGCATTCCTCAAATATAGGATTATGGTATCCTAAAGGTGCTAAATTCGAATTAATTGGTTATTCAGATTCGGATTATGCGGGTTGTAAAGTGGATAGAAAGAGCACCTCAAAAGTTGTCAATTCCTTGGTAGATCTCTTGTTTCTTGGTTTTCTAAGAAATAAAATTCTGTTGCCCTATCTACCGCCGAAGCCAAATATATTTCTGCCATTATTGCGCTCAATTACTATGGATGAGGCAAATTTTGATGGATTATGGTATAAATTTAAAAAACGTGCCTCTTTTGTACGATAATAAAAACGCCATAAAAATAGCCAACAACCCGGTCTAACACTCAAGAACCAAGCATATAGATATCCACCATCATTTCTTCAAAGATCATGTAACTAAAGGAGATATTACTATTAGCCACATTAGAATCAAAGATCAATTAGCGAATATCCTCACCAAGCCCTTAGATGAAGCCCGGTTTTGCAATTTGAGAAATGAATTAAATATCATAGACTTCTCTAATGTTGGTTGGATTTGTGCACTATGGTTGATTTATTTTGATATTTATTTGCCCTCTTTCGAATCTCTTATATCTTTGAAGTGGCAACACATTTAGGGGAAGTACTATACCCTTCATATGTATACTACATCCCAAAATGTGAAAAATATGAAAATAGTGCATATAAACCTTCAAAAGAGAACTTTAACCTATAACTAGATCAAAAACTACTTAAAATACTGTATTTTGGTGCTCACTCTCAAAACTAGTTGAAAATTTCTTTTTCAAATCTAATTATATATATATTTCATCTTCTTCTATACAAATATGTTAAAAAATTCCTCGTATCTTGAAATAGAAAATGAAAAGTCTTTTGGACAAAATTGCTTTTTGTAACTCTCCCAAAACTCAAATTTGATCTATATTGATCTAAGTAATGCACTTCTTGAGTCATAGCTCTTAGAACAATAATCTTGACATTTTTAGTCATCTAAAAGCACTTTTGGACTCAAACAATTCAATTGAACTTGATTCCTACTTTTCTTGAGTTTCTTTGTTCAATAGGTGTTTTTCCTGCTCCGAAAACCTAATTTTAATAATAAAAAACTAATTTAAACTCAAGCTCTTGGTGTTTTATTCGATTGGAAATATCCATATATGTCAATTCTCTATTAAATGAATGCATATGGATAATTTGCAATCTCAGTTTTCTGCTGTTTATAGCCTATTAGCCAGTTGCGGTAGTACTGGCGGCTATTTCGCGGTAGCTTCGACGCCTGGTAGTACCGTCAACGATTGCACGGTAGCTCCGGCACTCGGTAGTACCGGCGCTTTGTAACATCCCAATTTTTGTTTTTACTACATTTATGGTGATTTGTGAATTTTTGAAATTTTCTGGAATTTATTTGGAATTAATTTGAATTAAGTTATTTATTGAATTATTTGAAAATTTGAAAATTCTTATAAAGTTTTGTTGAAAATATTTTATTTGAGTTCAAAATATCTTAAAATATTTTCCAAAATTTTTCTGGAATTTTTCAGGTATTTTTGCTATTTTTTCTTGCTTTATTTGAATTACTAGAATTGTTTTTTAAAAAATAGAAAATGCTGAAAAGAGGAAAACCCAAACGGGTCGAGCCATTGGATCGGGTCGAACTCACGCTGTTGGCCCATTAGCCCGAACCGCGCCATAACCCTAATTGATTCGTACCGACCGTTAGGGGTCGGGATTTTTAAATCGAAACCGAATTACCAAACCGAACCGAACCGAATTAACAGATTATTTTGGTTTTTTCGGTTTACGGTTTTCGGTTCAGTTTTTATTTTGGTATAATTCGGTTTTTAGTATTCGGTTTGGTTTTTATTTTTCAAAAACCGAAATAACCGAATAGCTTATGTACAATTCCATTTTTATAATGTTCTTCCTAAATCTACCAAACAATTATTATGTTCTAACATCTTTATGTACACGTGTGGTATGTTCATATGTTCTACTATACATATA
This sequence comes from Rhipidocladum racemiflorum, assembly GCA_036346355.1. NCBI lineage: Eukaryota > Viridiplantae > Streptophyta > Magnoliopsida > Poales > Poaceae > Rhipidocladum > Rhipidocladum racemiflorum. The sequence continues at coordinate 11,076,011 of CM070573.1, read as the reverse complement.
CTGTAATGACCTATGAATATGGTGTGAGTTTATCTCTACTCTATTTTACGACATGAGAAGGACAAAATCTAATCTACGTAGTGTTTATTCATATTTTGGTTAACCAAAAAACCAAATTAACCGAACCAAAATATTTTGATTAATTCGGTTCAGTTTTTCATTTAGTCTAAGAAATTCGGTTGCCACTTTTCAAAAATTGAATTATTTTAAAACCAAAAAACCAAACTGATTAGACCGAAAAAAGCGAATGCCCACCCCTACCGACCGACGGATGTGAATCCAACAGTGAAGGTTGAGCCACGTTGCTGGCGAACGGTGTCGCAGGATTCTGCCACATGGACAGTTCGGATTGCATCTTCATCGCTGAGTCCGATCGGTATTCGCTGCCACGTTAGTTAGGTATTTGCACTTTACACGGACATCGAGGTCCATAAATACCCCCTCGGGTTCGCCGTGTTGCGGGGAGTTTGGAGCACTAGTTCACGCGAGCCGAGGGCCCCTAGATCTGCTGTGATTTCTAGCCGAACTTCAAGAGCACCGCCGGGTGTTCTCTGGTTTCCCGCCGCCTTCTGCCGTCTTTCGATGAGTTCGTGCCTTGATCTAGGATCGTCGTGACGAGACACATCCAGGGCAATACTTCATCTCTTCCTGAAGGCCTCTAACACCGCTGCGTTGGTCTTCGTTCTCAGTGCCGGCAAGACCTCGTCGAAGAGCTTTGTCAACTATCGGATCGAGATTCGACCATCCAGGTAAGGCCACACGTTTACTTATCAGCACAATAGGATTTGAGTAAATCTCGATCATTGGATCGAAGATGTGCAGTCCAGATTGGATTGAGTAGTGCTGCTTTAGATATGTTCCTAGCCATTGGATCCATGGTGTAGAGCCTAGATCTTGCCACATAATAAGTTATGAGTGGAGAACTAGATTGGCCAGAACCGTTAGATTGTCAACGAGCGGCGTATATGCATGCACGTGGCAGAGCCCGGGATATGCCACGTCGCTCCTTATCGCCATCATAAACAAGTATCACCATCAAAACCAACTAGCATCAAGTTCAAGTTATTACTACGTTGAAATGTCGGATGATACAAGCGTGCTCATATCCGAGAGCGCGGCAATTCAAATCGCTTTCTCACCCTGCAGGGGATCATCAATCGCATGACATGTGCCACAAGGAACCTCATGTCAACCGTCCTCCCATCCATACCTACTTGTTGAGCCATCATCATGCGGTCCGAGCACCTAGCACCCCCTCGAGCGGCCCAAGCCTCGCTTGGCCCTCGAGGGTCGGCCTAAGCCTCGCCCTCAACCACGTCCAACCGCATGAGAGCATGACCCATCGGGCAGTATGCGACGAAAGAATAGCTTACCGTACCATTATCAGGCATGCGATTAACAAGGGGTGCTTGATCAACATGGCAAACAACGGATCGGTCCTCAACCGACACAGACGAGACTACACACTTGGGTCTCCACACCCAAATGATCCAACTTTCTCGCCCGGTCTCAATTCAACATTCCAACATAACCATATGCATTGCAGCCCCACATTTGTGAAGTAATTAATCTCAAGCGATGGAACCATCCATCACTTGGCCCATACCCGACATCTAAGCAAACTAAGCACGTACACATTATATTTACCCATAGACTAGCTCCAAAGGAGGTGTTCAACAAATATCAAAAGGTGTAAATGCAACAAATAGGATCTAGTACCTTCTCACAATTCAACTCCTAATGCACGACTTAGTCATTAAATAAGCAATTGATTCACAAAATAAATTTCATATAAGGTTGAATATGATTAGGTGCTTGCCTTGAGTTTCTGCCGGATTTTCAACGACAATTTGCTCCTCGCGTTCCCCCTCGGCCACGGCCACGTCAATCTCCGTGGGTTCGTTCTCTACACGAGTACAATGCATAAATAAGATGCATGCAATGCAAATGAAATGAAATACCAATGCATTCCCCCACTGAAACAGACCAGGCAGCCTGGATAGTCCGGACCTTTCATCCGGATAGTCCGGGTAGGTTGGATACTCCGGACATTTTGTTCGGGCACTCCGAACACCGCACATTTTGCCCAAATGACTCGAGGGATCGAGGTGCTTCCAAGTTCTACGACACCGCGATGGCCCGATCTACAACTTTCCTACACCTGGCCAAACCAGAGAAGCTCCGAGCTAGCCCGAAACACGATGGACCGACGCTCACTTTTGTAGCCCGCAACCAAAACTAACTCTGACCCTAGGAATGGTATCACCTCCACATGATCTCTCACCCTATACCCTAACACCGCCTAATCCACCCCCAAATCCAACTACACACCAAAACCCTAACACTCCTCAAAGTTTGCCCCCAAACCCCCAATCTACAAAAAGCAAGCCCCAAATCTACCCCCATGGGAGTTCCTAGAGCCCAAGAACCAACGAATCAACTCCAAGAAGAGGCCTTACCTTTAAGGAGGATGAAGAAGGAGAAGGGATGGCTGGATAGGGGAAGGAGGATGCCGGCTTGGAGAGGAGCTTGAGGACGCCAGAGTGGGGGAGGAGCCGGGGAGGAGCCACGGGAGGACACCGGCCGGTGGGGAGGCGCCGGAGAGGAGCTCGGGGTGGAGGAGACGCATGGGGAAGTGGAGAGCAACCGGTAGGAGGAGAGGAATGACTAAGGAGCCAAGAAACATGATTTTTATACTTAACCGACGCCAAGTCCGGACACTCCGGACCTTTAGTCCGGATACTCCGGGTTAGGGCCTTCGGGTCAACCCAATCCGGACACTCCGGCCATTTAGTCCGGATACTCCGGGTTGAGTCCTTCGGTCAAGCCTATCCGAACACTCCGGACCTTTTGTCCGGATACTCCGGATTGCCCAGAATTCCAGCACAGGATTCGATCTCTCCCGCCAAGTTTAAACTATGGTTAAATATCAGATCTCGGTGCAAACCTCACCACGTCGGAGATGAAAGTTTCTAATTTGTGACCAAGCAACATGCACAACTTAGATCATCCCGGATCTTCAAGTTGCAAGGCCCCAAACTTGGATGGAAAACACATTTGCGGATGGAAGTGTTCAAGCCCCAAACTTGCGGTTGAGCCTTGGACACTTCTAAGGGACGGTTTAGGATGCTCTAGGGAGTTACTACTCGAACCCAATCACTACAAGAAACAAGAATAGTGTCCTCGGCCAAAACATTTTTATCGTCGGTAAAAAAACCGACGACACAAAGTATGCCTCTATCGACGGTTTTAACGTAACCCGACGACATATATACACCAAGCGAGGCTGTGTCCTCGGCGCCTAAACCCGCCGATATAGACCACAGTCTATGTCCTCGGCCACATTAAACCCGCGACAAAGGCACTCGCCTCACAAGGCTGTGTCCTCGGCCTTATTAAACCCGGGCCAAACACAGGCACTCCGCCTCAAGCAGGGAGTATCGGCGCGATGAAATTTGAATTTCATATCCACGCCAACACAGTGTGTCCTCGGCCTCATTAAACCCGCCCACACAGACACTCCGCCTCACAATTTGTGTCCTCGGCCTCCTTAAACCCGCAAACCACAGGCACTCCGCCATGTGGGACCAACTTGCAGGATGCTTAGGCCCACCGATGTACGAAGACTGTTTGTCGTCGGGAGAGAAACAATGACGATAGAAATAAGTCTATGTCCACGGCATAAATGTCGTGAAGCGACACAGATTAAATTTTATCGGCCAGTTTAATTTTAGTAGCGACAATAGTAATTCAGATTAATTCAGAAAATCTTTTTGAAAATCTTTTTGTTGTTTTTAAAATTAAGAAAAAATAAATAGAGCTTTTAGAATGGTTTGTTAGGTAACATACATCTATATGACATGTAACTTTTTATTATTTAATTAATTGGTATGTTACGGCGCTATGTGTATGTCTCCGTGCATTACTACGTGTCGAGTACATTGAGTAGAACCTTGTGACGATCCAACGAGACCAATTGAAAGAGTGAGGAATGACACGGAATAAATTTGTGAGTGTTGTAAAACCTTTAAATGACCGTACAAATGTCTCGTTCGACCGTCGTGGCGACAAAAATATCGAAGAACGTACGGCCGGTGGTGATGACTCTGTTACTCTCCTTGAGTTTTCAGATGAATTTGTTGTGACGATGAAATGCCGGGCGAAAGAAGAGCGAGCAATTAGCTGGAATAGGTTGTGCATGTTCTAAAACCTTAAAGCGGCCTTAAAAATCTCGGAAGAAAGAAGAAGCGAAACACGACTGTGTCGATATCTGTCGGTGGGCCCATGAGTGCTGTCTGTGTCCACGGCAAAAAATATTACCGCCGACACAAGCACTGTACTGGCCTGCACGACCTGTCCCCTGTATCTGACGGTGGGCCCATGAGGGCTGTCTGTGTCCACGGCATACATATTGCCGACGACACAAGCTGAGCCCGTGTCGTCGGTGAGAGTGTAACCGCCGATACAAGCACTGGATCCGACGGCGGGCCCATGAGGTTGTCTGTGTCGGCGGCTAAATTTTGTCCGAGGACACAGGCTAAATTCTCATTGGAGGGCTATCTGTGTCCACGGCATTAAGATTGCCGACGACATAGGTTGAACCTGTGTCGTCGGTCAGAGCTTAACCGCCGACACAAGCACTGGATCCGACGGTGGGCCCAGAGGCTGTCTGTGTCGGCGGCTAAATTGTGTCCGAGGACACAGGCTAAATTCTCATTGGAGGGCTATCTGTATCCACGGCATTAATATTGCCGACGACATAGGTTGAACCTGTGTCGCTTGGCCGACTCTTGCAAACACAAGCACTAGATCCGACGGTGGGCCCATGAGGGCTGTCTGTGTCGGCGGTTTAATTGTGGCCGAGGACACAGGCTTAGATTATCAACGATCTGTGAAATCGATGTACTCATTGTCTCCCTCTGCTCGCCATTTCTGCGCTCCTGCGATTTTGGGCTCCACTGCTCGTGCGCCGCCTCCACCGGCCCGGCGCCCGCCTCCACCGGCCTCTGCCGCCCGCCTCACGCCCCGGCCGGCCCTCCTGCGCCGCTTCGCTTGGCCGGCTCGCCGCCTCCTCCTCCCAGAGGCCACCGCGCGCCCTCTGCTCCTCGAGGCCACCGCGCCGCCTCCTTCCTCGGCCACCGCCGTCGCCGTCTGGCCCGGTCGTCGCCTCCTGGCCTCTCCCTACGATTTTGGGCTCCACCTGCTCCGGCGCCGCCTCCGTCCGGCCAGCCCGCCTCCACCGGCCCGGCCGCCCGCTGCGCCCGGCCCGGCCGCCGCTGCCTGCCCGGCCAGCCCTCTGCGCCGCTCGCGCGCGGCTCGCCACCGCCTCCTCCTCCCGAGGCCATCGCGCGCCCTCTGCTCCTCCCGAGGCCACGCGCCCTCTGCTCCTCCCGAGGCCACCGGCGCCGCCTCCTCCCTCGTCGGCCGCGTCGCCGTCTGGCGTCGTTGCCTCCACAGCCTCTCCGAGCCCGAGCAGGCGCCGCGCCGCCCGCTCCTTCCTCCGGCGCGGCGCCCTCCCGAGCCGGTGAAGCTTGCCATACTTTAAACTTATCAATTTTTTGTATTGTCTATACCCATTATATATCATCTGCAATGTGCATGATGTGTAGGAAATTGGTCGATTGGCTATCTGCGCGATGGCCAGTGGTGAAAACATATGCATAGGTGATCAAGAACTACAAGTTGTTTTTGCTCCTGTAAGCCAATTTTTGCTCGGATGATTGTTCTCCCGTTTTAGTTTTATGCTAATGAACTTTTTCTTACCTATGTACTTAGTAGTAAAATGTTCCCTCTTGAGAGTTCTAATACATGATAATGCATTGGTTCGTTCAATCATTAAATGTTTTTCAATTTCACAACTTATATCTTTGTATCGACTTCTATGTAGTTAAGGCCAACTCAAGAACATCGCCCTATAAAAGGTTTAGGTAGCGATTGGCACTAAGGCGTGTAATGCACGATAGGTGGTAATGGTATACATTTTGTCGCTTCTAGTACAAATATATATACATGTTAAATAGTCCATACAAAAGGATTTAACTAATATTTGTTGATATTTTGCAATGATTATTTGAACAAAAGATGGTGGCATGACGTGACACTTAATTGGAGTTACAAGTTACAATAATAGAAGGACTTAGGGAAAACGGCAAATTGTGACATTCCTGACGTTGTTCAGAGTCAAAATAGTAGCAACACCATGACATGACCTCTACATCATCTAGAAATTTCTTTCTAGGAAATAATGTATGTTATACAACAATCGAACATCTTCCTTTGATGCAGTCTATATTTACGCTATTTCTTACGAATTTCTTGTGTGAACTTCGTGAAAGGAGAAACATACAATTATTCTATTTTAGATTTTTGGAGTTCATCCATTTGCTTATATGATCTTAAGGCTAGTACTTGCTGGATATTACCATGCCATCCTTTTTGTACTGAACTTGGAGACTTGGACCATTTGTCAAACATGAGTTATTTTTCTCGATAAATGCTGTAAATTGCTTTGTGTAGAATTTAATTATCTATCAAATCAACTGCATCTGTGAATTAAGTTTTCCTATTTTAATTAGATCGAAACATACACTTAACTAATTTGATTGAAACTCTCTTTGGAGAACAGAAAAAAAATTACTTCTCTTTCATAAATAGGAAAGTGATGCATCACATGTAGATTAATTTCTGCGTATTCTGTTTCTAGCCTTTTTAATTTCTCATTGTTTTTAATCTTAGTGTCATACAAATGGTCATATGGGGGTTCTCCATGTTAACACCAATGCATTAATTGTCGGAGATCACTGCGTAGGGTAAGTACTTTTCAAAGATATTAGTGGCAAAGACTGATCTTCCATTATAAAGTTATCTGCAATTATGGGATCAAGGTATCACCTCTAAATTGTTTAACTTGTTAAAATAGTGCCTTTGTTGACATATATATGCACCACACCACCATACAACTTTTTTGACATTTAGAAGTGCTGAAATTTTGGCTTTTGGCTGGTTCAACATTTTGGAGAATGACAACTATAGACTGCATACAAATCCGTAATTAGGCTTTTGGCTGGTTCAACATTTAGCATTTATAACGTCAACCGAGGCGAGTTAAACCCGTTCGGGCGCTGCATATTTTCGTAAGGAGCTCGGATGGTGATTCGTTGGGTTCCATTACGAAAAGTGTTGCGCTCTCGAGTAATCCACGTTTTGGGCGGCCCACGGATGTGCGCTTGAGTGATGGTCGTGACACGAGGGTGTACGGCGGGTTGGGACTCCGACGGTATTTCCTTGTCGTTCTCCTAGTGCATAACATAAGTGAGTACGCCGTGCCGTCGTTGCACTTTCGGAGAACAACGGGTTATCTGCCGGAATTCGACCGAGCACCCTCGTGCCCACGACCACCGTGTAAGCCCACATCGATGGGTGGGTAAGCCCTCCTATTTAGCAAGGCTTAAACTGTCTAAATCTGAAATTTGGATGCATGCATTGGCGTTATGTAGTAGCGATCTTTGGATGGAAGATCGGCGGTGGATGTGCGATGGTTGGATGAAGTGCAGGAGACACACGGACGAGTGGATCGACAAGGCTAGAGCATTCGTGGATGATGCTTTCAGAAGATTCCCGACCCTAATGCAGCGGTCGTGTGGTGTCCTTCTTGGCTGCGTGCTCGAACACCGAGAAGAGGACCAAGAAGGATATTAGCCATCACCTATGTAGGCATGGCTTCAAACCAAATTACTTTGTATGGGTAGCTCATGGCGAGAGGAAGCGTCCGTGGCAGGTGTGTGGCCCTATGGATTTTGAAGAGGGCTACGGCGAAGTCGAAATTGATAGATTAGACGACCTCACGGATGATGTGGCTCGGGCTACGATCTCTCCCAGGAAGAGTCCGAGCCACTTGCCGAACAATTCGAGAAGCTCCTTGATTACGCCAAGTTGCCGCTGCATGAGCATACCGATGTATTTGTACTCTCGGCGATGTCGCGTCTAATGGCGGTGAAGACCAAGTACAACTTTGTCTGCCAATTGCTTCAACGACCTTTGCAAACTGCTGGATAGCCTCCTTCCGAGTGGACACAAGATGACTCCGAATCTTTACGAGTCGAAGAAGCTTCTTCGCGTGTTAGGCATGCCGTGCGAGAGGATAGACTATTGCCCAAAGTTCTGCATGCTTTATTGGAAGACCGATTACGGTGACTCACTTTGTAAGCATTGTAATGAGAGTCGGTACGAGGAAGTTAAATGTATAGAACGTGGAATGAGACAGACGGCGGTGGCCCGGAAAACATTCCGTTTCTTTCCGATCACTCAACGTCTGCAGCGTCTGTACATGTCCAAGGCCACGGCGAGACACATGAGGTGGCACAAAGAGGGCAAGCGTAGAAAGGAGGGCGTGATGATTCATCCGTCTGATGCAGAAGCTTGGAGGCACTTTGACCAACAACACCACTGAATTTGCGGCGGAGACTAGGAATGTGCGTATAGGCCTCTCGACCAGATGGGTTCACGCCATTCAATATGATGGCGCACCGTACTCGTCTTTGGCCGGTGTTCGCAATCGTACAACTGCCGCCTCAACTCTGCTTGAAAGAAGAGTACATGTTTCTTTCCGTTATAATACCTGGGCCTAAGTCTCCTGGAAAAAACTTAGATCTATTCATGCAACCTCTGGTAGAAGAGCTGACTGACCTGTGGACTAAAGGAGTCTTGACGCATGATAGCCACAAGGGGAAGAACTTTAGGATGCGTGCCGCATACCTATGGTCAATACACGATTTTCCCGCGTATGGCATGTTCTCGGTGGAGCACGCATGGAAAGTTGTCATGCCCTATATGCTGCGTAACAACGATGCTTTCACCTTTGAAAAATGGGGGTAAGTCCTGTTGGTTCATTGTCACCGTTGTTTCTGGAGCCGAAGCACCCATTTAGGAATCAAAAAGGCATTTCGCAAAGGCAAGGCTGTGAAGAAGGGGCCACCCGAGCGTTTGAAGTGCAGGATATCATCGGCGGCATGACGATCTAAGCGGATATCGGGTATGTGAAAGACTATGGTGAGGAGCACCATTGGACTCATAAGTGCAGCATCTACAACCTTCCTTATGCAAAAGACACGAAGCTACCTCACAACATCGACGTGATGCACCAAGAGAAAAATATGTGCGAGTCGATCGTGAACACAAGCCCAGGACATCCACGAAGACTAAAGATAATAAGAAAGCACGTGCAGGTGTGCTACGATATGTGATCGGCCGGACATGAACCTCGATGAGAATGGGAGGAAACCTAGGGCAAAATTACGCCTTACACGTGGGCAAATAAAGCAAATTCTTGATTGGATTAAGGAAAAGGTTAAATTCCCGAGATGGTTATGCGCGAACCTTCGACATGCCGTTAGTATAGAGCAATGCAAGTTAAATGGGATGAATGCCCATGACTACAAAGTCTTCATAGAGCGTCTGTTTCGGTAGTGTGGCGTGGATATGTTGATGATGATATATGGATCACTTTGGCAGAGCTTAGCTTCTTCTATCGAGAGCTCTGCGCAAAAGAGATATCCGCATCGAGGATGGAGGAATTGGAGAAGGACATTGTCGTGCTTGTGACAAAGCTCGAGAAGATTTATGTCCCTGGGTTTTTCAATTGCATGCAACATCTACTGGTTCATCTGCCATATGAAGCAAAAGTTGGGGGGCCGGCGCAGTTTAGGTGGATGTATGCTGTGGAGCGCATGATGAAAAGTCTTAGAGCGAAGGTGAAGAACAAAGCACGAGTCGAAAGCGATGTGCGAAGCTTACCGATTCAGGAGATCGCCTACTTCACGGACAAATACTTTGCGACAAAAAACAAGGTCCATGTGCCACAACCAAGGTATAAGAAGGCACGTCACAGAAGTACTTCCAACTTGGAGGTGTTCCATGACCAAGCCGGATGCAATGTCGGCAAAAGCACCACACGTGTCTTGGACGCAGCAGAAAAGGATTTGATTCAGTTGTACGTGTACGACAACATGGATGAAATGAAGGTGTACATCGAGTAAGTCAATAAATGTCTGAAATAAGTCATAAATACGTACTTATGAAATAAATGTCTGAAATAAATATTAAATCTTGTAGTCAATTTATTCAAGAAGAGTGGGAAGGATCAGGTGAACCTTGGGCGAACAAATTGACAATCGAAGCGGCGAGGTCGTGGACAAGGCCGTCCAAACTTTCTAACCTGGTTTCATTATCACGTAACCTTCTTCCTCTTATACAAGTTCACTTAATTTACAAATGTGTGGCATTTATTCCTTAATGAATTTTGCCTCGAATGCTTGTGCGATGTCAAAGACACCGGCGTGCACAACGATCTCCGACAAATGTCACGTGGATGCAGCCAGTAGAATTAAGGTCCATGGATGCTATGATTGCCATGGATATCGATTTCGATCCAAGCGGTGAGTCGGCTCGCCCCAATGCAACTACGGTGAGCAATGGCGTCGTGAGTTATGTCACCGATGACTCGTGGTCGGACATAGAGTACTATGGGATCATCGAGAATATTGTAGAAATTTCGTATGAAGGCAACAAAGATCTCTCGCTCGTGCTCTTTCGTTGCAGATGGTTCCATCCAACTAGTGGGGTGCGGCGTACTCCAAAACTAGGACTAGTGGAGATCAATCATAAGAAATTTGTATCAAAAGCCTGGCGTGTTCATTACGACGAGCAGTCGAGTTGGTGTTCTATCTGCCATACGCCCACCCAAATTACAAAAGTTGGTGGATTGTACATAAATGTCTTCCACCTGGTAGATTGCCCGATCTCACGGAAGACGACTACGATTCTCACCCAGACGTGGAGGTATTCCAAGAACAAGAGTTACCAGGAGAGCTGCACGTCGATATTGGTGATGGGCTAGATAATATTTTGGGATCGGTATACCCATCTCATGTAGAAGGAGAAGAAGAGGAGGAAAGGGAAGAGGAAGAGGAAAGGGAATAGGAAACGGAAGAGGAAGAGGAAGAGGAAAGGGAAGAGGAAGAGGAAGATTCAGATTTTTAAGCTATTTAATTTTATAGGTTTAATTTTATATACTTTGTCATTTAATTTTATTCGTTTCAATTAATATCAATGTACTTTATGTCATTTAATTTAATTTGTGCAGGATGGCTGGAGGTGCGAAGAAGTTGGCTACAAAATTGAAGAAGGTCTTCGGGTTGGGGGGCCTGAGGAGTGCAGGCGCGGCCTGCTCACCCCAGTACGACGCTTCGCAGGAGGAGGAGGAGGAGGAGGTGGCTACCACCGACTCCCAGGAGGAGGAGGAGGAGGAGGAGCAGTGGAGGTGGGCGAGGATGAGCCGTTGGGGTGATTGGCGTCGAGGCACTTGAGGAGGGTGAGGACGAGGATGAGGACGGGGCCGAGGACTGGAGTCCATGGGAGTCTGTTGGTACCGAGTCAGGGGGTGCCTCCGCCTCGAGCTCTACGGGATCCAAGAAGAGTCGGGGGCGGAATAAATTGCCAAAAGCCCCCACAGATCCAGCCGACAGGATACTGATAGTTGTTTCTAGTGGGCGAAGGTATGTGCTATAAATTTTCGATGTCTTTTATTGCTAACCACAAACTTGATAACTACTTGTTATGAATTCTTCATGCAGTGGCTTGGTTTGCCTCAACAAGGGTAGCGAGAGCCGGGCCACTTGCTAGGGGTGATCTTGAAGCGGCTCTACCGGGCGAGTGGGCGAGGTGGTGCTCGACGCCCGGTGACTAGATGGAGGCGACTACTCGCTCGTGGAGGGCGACCAGGAGAGGCATCGCGGATCATTGCATAGCCGAGTTAGGTAAGTTGTCATTTCTATTAATGTTTTCGTGTTTATAGCTTCACGTGTTTGTTTCGTTTGAGCGAGGTATCAGCTTGGCCCTGACGCATCCCAGGACGACTATCATGCTTGCCGCCTTGTGCTCGACACAATGGCGGCAAAGACGGTCAGGGACGCCATCAGGTTATGCCGCCGGGACGCGGTGATGAAGCACTACAAGAGCACGGGGATGAAGATCTCGAGGCCACATGCCTTGCAGCAGTACCTCGAGGCGAAGGAGTACCTGCCTTGGCGTCCGGAGTGGATGGACAAGTGTCCACACGCTGGAAGGATCTCTGCAAGATGTGGGCATCGAAGGAGTGGATCGAGAGGTCCAAGAGGAACAGGGGAATCGAGAAGCCAACCGAGATCTGTGTGACCTACCTAGGTGGGCGAGGCATGGGTCACGTCGTAGCGATATCGTAAGTATACTAAGTACAACTCTAGCATTCTTGTCAATTCAGTTTTTCATTTCACATTTGAAATTGAGCTGCAGGAGTCGGATACTGGGACTTGACCCCGACGAGTTCACGATGTGGGCCTTGAGCACACACGCCCGTGTCCGACCTCGACGGTACACAACCACCGATGCACCCGGTTTGCCAGGAGAAGATTGTAAGTGACTTTCTCTTTTGCTCTCTGACTATTGCAAGCGTGGCCGAGCTAATCCACTTCATATCTTATTTGTTTCGCAGGATACATACAATGCAGCCATGAAGGAGAAGCACGGTGCCGGCGTGACCCTTGACCATGCGGTCGACCCTCTGGTCATCTATGACCAGTTCGGTGGGAGGAGTCACGGCAGGCTCGGCTTCATGGACTCGGTGGTGGCGCCCGAATCGTCTGAGGCCAAGTCGGGACACGCGTCGGCAATGAGCCGCCTCTTCCTCCAAAGGCACGCTAGAAGCCCAGCGAAGATGATCGCAGAGTTGCAGCAGCAGATGCAGCGGATGAGCAACGGAGGCGGCGGATGAGCAATGAGGCAAAGCGGAGCGAGAGGGCGATAGGAGGCGATGCGAGGCCCTCGAGTCGAGAACCTCTGGATGTACAACTATTTGCGAGGTAATTAAGATTGTATACGTAGCTACGTTGTACTTACACGTTTGAGATGCTAACATATCATATCCACGATCGTTGCGGCGGGACCCTCCGGCCAGCCGCAGATTCCAACTCCGCCGCCGTTCTTCACGCAGACACCGACGCCGACGCCGTGGGTAATGCATTTTGTTCCAGTTTTCGATAACTATTCACACAAGTACACAAATGCACAAGAGTTTTCAAAATTGTGGTTTCCTATATTCTTGTAGGTGTACACCTCAATTTGCGCTTTGCTCTGCGACGAATGCTCGCAGGAGGTGATTCGATGGCACTAGATCGACTCTGAGATCAATTAAATCGATCTTTGTGTTTGCCGATCCGTTCTTTAGTTCCTGAGACTTAGTTAGTTATTGCTTTTCTTTGGTTCATAGACACATTGATTGTGAATGTGATGTACACTTTTGGTTTGTGAGCTGAATTTGTGAATTATTAATGCATTTTGCTATATGTGCTATATGTGCTTGGTTGGCTATCCTAATTTGCTTTATGTTGTTATCATATCAAGCTGTTGTCTTTTGTCTGCTTGAGTGGATGTCCTAGTTTTAGGGAAGTCTTTGCCGAAATTTTTACTCTTTAAGTGCATTACAATCTTTTAATAAATGGAAATTGCTTTAGGTTGAGTGAAATATGGTGTTGATCATAGTCTTGAACTTTGAGCAAAACACATTGGAAACTTGACTAGTGAAGAAGTCGCATCCAAAATAAGAACAATTGCTCAATGGAGGGAAAGTTTGGTTGTAAGTACTTACATACTTTTGTTTTCTTTCAATATGTATGCCTAGTTATTATTATGCTTTATTTTGTCAGTAAAAGGAGTTATTGTTATACTTTATTGACAGATTGAGAGAGTTTTAAATTGTTTTATTTTGTTTCCTGCAGGTACAAAATATCAGGAATCAGGAGAAACTAAAATACCCCCCATATCCACTAAGTACTGTGGAGCTTCAGAAACTTGCTTCTAGGTACATCAGAATGAGTTTAGAGCACACTATGAAGGTATTAAAAAATATATTTTTAGAGTTTTATTTTTCCTTAACAGTTTTGCTAACTAATTATGGCTCAGTGTCCTGATGTTTTGTTTGCTGGTTTCCTGTGATGTCCATACCAGGTGGCTGAAGAACTGTATCAAGCTGGATTCATTAATTATCCTAGGACAGAAACCGATAATTTCTCTCCAAAAAATGACCTACATGTCAGTTTTGAAATTTACTAGTGTGGCTTGTCCATGTTCTTATTTCTTGTCTCGATGATTCATAGTCTTCAGAACTTTGAGCAAAACACATTGGAAACAGCTAGTGAAATTATATTGTCATTGTTCTGGGCAATATATTTGTGAATGTGAATGTGTCAATGGAAACTTTGATCATTTGTGAATTGTATTGATCGATGAATGTGAATGTGTGTGAAATTATATGTTGTCATTGTTCTGGGCATTTGGGGATATAAAATTGCTGGGAATGGGAGTCTTTTGCGAGTTAAAATTGGATTTTTAAAAATTCCTAGTTTTTTTTTTTATTTTTACAACCTGTGTCCTCGGCTTTAACCATACCGACGATACAAGATAGCCCCAGGATCTGGCACAGAAGGGGTCTGTGTCGTCGGCAATAGCCCAGGCCGAGGACACAGATGTCCACTCTGTGTCCGCGGCTTTCACCATGCCGACGACACAAGATAGCCCCAGGATCTGGCACAGAAGGGGTCTGTGTCGTCGGCAATAGCCCAGGCCGAGGACACAGATGTCCACTCTGTGTCCGCGGTTTTCACCATGCCGACGACACAAGATAGCCCCAGGATCTGGCACAGAAGGGGTCTGTGTCGTCGGCAATAGCCCAGGCCGAGGACACAGATGTCCACTCTGTGTCCGCGGTTTTCACCATGCCGACGACACAAGATAGCCCAAGGATCCAGCACGAAGGAGTGCGTGGTCGCCGGCAATAGCCAGGCCGAGGACACAGATGCCCACTCTGTGTCGGCGGCATTAATTAGGCCGAGGACACGGATGTCCACTGCGTGTCGCGGCAGATTAATTAGGCCGAGGACGAAGTGTCTCCTCTGTATCGGCAGCTTTAAGTTCGCCGACGACAAATGTCCGGGTGTCGAATTCGGCCGGATGGCATCTGTGTCGTCGGGATTTATTGTGGCCGTGGACATAGGTTGGTTGTGTCGTCGACTCTGTGTCGTGGGACTTGTGTCGTCGGGAGGCCGACGACAGAGACCTGTATCGGCGGTTTTGGCATCTGTGTCGTCGGTAAAAGCCGAGGACACTGAGCAAGATCCTTGTAGTGAATTGCAGCTACAGACTGGTTAGGGTTAAAGTTCGCCGCGCGAGTCGAATTTTAAATTCGGGGCCCTAACAGCCACATGGGCATAGAAGCCGAAGCGGTGCAGTGACGTCATCAGTGGCGTCAGCAGGCGGACCCACCAGTCAGCCGCGAGACACGCGTGGCTGACATCTGAGATGATGTCAGCATGACATCATCTGGTGGGACCCACATGTCAGTGTCTATTGAGTCTCGTGCGTCGGGTTCACGGTGGACCAGAGGAGGTCCGTGGACCGGGTCCATAGACCAGGGTGATGTGGCGCAATCCGATTGGTCCAAAGCAATGCTGACGCAAGCGTGACGTCATAAATAGGAATTTCCAGTAGAAAAATAAATAGGATAATTTGGTTTATTCTTTTTAATATATTTGCAAATTTCAAATTGCTTGTCCTTACACATACGAAGGACCACATCTTCAAGGAAGCATGACGCAAGCATTCTAGTAGAAAGTCTTTTATGAAATCTACAAGGATAAAGAGTTTGCTGAGTAGAAGTGGGTCAACTAGGACCACATCTCCCTTCCATTTGTTGGAGTAGCTCAGTTCTTCCAGGGGGGCGAACTGACAGAGTTTTTGAGCAGGAGAATCGACTATGTCGATGATCTCGCCAGGCAGTTCTAATACACCATCTTTATATCATATGTGGTTTTCATGGAATTTACACGATAATGATGGTTTACTGCCAAATGAACACCAAATTACTGATATGTGTAAGATTTTACTACTGAACAGATGGATAACATTTTATGAACAGTTCTCATTTGATTTTACCATCTATTATAGCAACATTTACGATCATTTATATAATATTTTACTACTGGACTGACAAGCAAAACTAAATTCTTGTTCTGATAGTTCACTTCGTTTCGGTATAATAATATCTTGTGTAATAGCTAGTAAAAATATTGTTTTGTGTATAATAAAAACTAACAATCCAGCGTTTAGTGGTGAGACTTATATCATTTTGTTGCTTTCGTTATCAGTAAGCTACTGGTGAAAACCGTTTGTGAATCAGAGATGACAATAAAAAGTTATGGCTAAATCAAAGGAATAAATATTTATGCATAAACAAGAAAATATATTTATTAGTTGATTGACCAGGTTACTGTTTAGCGTACGTGAATGGTTTAGACGCGTCTCCGACTCCATCATGTAGAATAGGTAGCTTCGCGCGCACACACATTTAGATAACGCTACCATATACATACATACATACATACGTATACATATATATATATATATATATATATATATATATATATATATAGATACATATATACCTACACATATACACATATATAGATACATATATACCTACACATATACACATATATAGACACATACATACATACATACATACATATATATATATATATATATATATATATATATATATATATATATATATATATATATACACATATAAAGTCTCATCTACACGTGTGAATATTTGAGAGCTAGAGTCGGGGAAGTCATAGTCTAGTTCCACGCGTGCACAAGGCCTAGTGACATCACGCTTGTACCAGGTAGAGCTAACACGTTTGTTCTACTAGCGTAGTGACCCTGCTTTGGGATGAAATTCAAATAAATATACCACAAAAGAACATAGAAAATAAATTATTCTTAAATTTTTAAAAACTGCATACATTATCTACATCAGGATCAGATCAGCCGATCGCATGCATATACACATGTACAGACGATGCAATCTTGTAAAAAAAATCTTACAAATAACACACATATTTACGTAGATCTCTCGACAAAAGTTTTTTCTTTTGAAGCGCAGTCACCAAGTACTCTCTCATTTTTTTGAAAAAAAATTATTTTTTAGAAAAAATAGTTTTTATTTAGGTTTTTTCCCTTAAAAACTAATTAATGTTTTTTTCTTTATTTTCTTTTCCCTGTTTTTTATAATTTTTTCTCTCTCTATTAAAATTCATGCTCCGTCTGCAGCAATACGCAGACTTCGAACTAACCAGTGGTTTTAACACTTTGATCTGAGCTATACAACTCCAAGGTATTCTCATGCTTGGACTGCAAATGACACACTAATTATCCATATCTCAAGTTATATATTTAAGTTAACTAGCCAAAGTGCTCATGCCGAAAACATATTTGTTTAACCAAATAATTAAATTATGTAATGTGTTTAAAAAAATAAAATTACACTCTTGAATTGTGACACGAGAAGAGATAAGTGGGTAATGGTCCGGCTAGTGAGAGCGGATGTGGCAGAAGAGAGAGAGATACAATTGATTTACTTTCTATCCCGTGATCTATACGTTGATGCACTATTTTTCTTAGAAGGGAAAAGAGAAAGATCGGACAAGCACTACTGACTCGTATTTATATACTAGTTACATGCCCGTGCGTTGCTACGAAAAACAAAATTGATAACGAAAAATAAAGATTAAAAAATAAAAAAATTATTTCATAAGATCAAACATCTATCTTTAACGCTTCGTTTCTTGCGAAAGATGACTAATTAAAGCAACGCTTCGTTTTTTGCGTAGGGCAATTAAGCCGGGCAATTAAGTAGGACGATTAAGCAGGACAATTAATGACGTGGATAGAACTCACCACTGCCACCAACTGCTGCTTTATAATAGTAAAGATATATGTGTAAAGGTTCTCCCTCTTTCCAAGGGAAGTGAGAGGCATTAGCCGTTGATCACACTGCTAAGTGTGTTCAGTTAGGGGGCAGCATGCATGCACGCGTACAGGGGACGTAATGATCGTTGCTTCTCCGAGACAGATCGATCGTGTGTGTGTGTGTTTGCTAATCAAGTGATGGAGATGGCGCACGAAATGGAAAGTGTAGCTGCAAATGCATGCATGCATGCTGACCATGATGGAGACCTTGCCATGGATGAGAATGACCAGCGACTTTTAAGTCAATTATTATCTTAGCTCCCCGTTGATCAATGATAATCATCCGGTCGGCTTTGGCAAGCACAGCATGAAACTGATTTTTGCGACACATAAATTGAAAACCGCAGTATTAAGAAGAACGCATGAATTGGAGAACGTATATCTAATCTTATGTACATTTTCTTTTTGTAAATTTAATCTTTTGATATAATTTTTTTTAAAATGGTCCGATCTCCATCGCAGAAGGTACGACAAATAATATGTGTCTCTACCACACTCGAAGAGCAATTTTTTTTAAAAAAAATGGTCCTCTCTTTATCGCAGAAGGCACAACAAATGATACGTGTCCCTGTCGCACTCGAAGAGCACCGGGGGAGACTGGCCCCGTAGCTACAGGATACGCTCCTGTGTCGGAGGGGGAGGTGGGTAAACAGTATTCTGTGCAATGAACAATGCGCTGCACATTGCTCTGTCGTGTCTGCTCTCGCGCGCAGCCGCGGGGCCGATCTCCTTCCGCGCTTTCTAGGTGCGGTTTTCGATGCACGTCGTCTGTAGAGCCTTCCTCGGTAGGTGAGGGAGCCATTTTTGCAAAAAAAAAAATTTAAAAGATTAAATTTGTAAAAAACAATATACATACAGTGGCTAGATATGCACAGCAATCTGAATTGGAGTGTCGTGTGTGATGCAGTGCTACACAAATAAAAACACGCAGAGACTTCAAAAATGTTGTTTCGACGCCACACAGGAAAAACACGGGAATTTCAGAGATAATTGCTACTTTTCCCCCGAGAGTTCCTGTACAATAGATCTCTTTGGAACGCAGGGATAGAAAAACATGGGATTAAAAGAAAGAGAGAATGTAAACTGGAGCCCTTAAAGAAAAATTTAACATGAGTTTGGAGCTCGTATTTGGTTTACTCCAAACCACATGGGGGAGAATTCTTACCCTATGAAATTCCTTTGATGCACTTCTATTATCCAAACGTATTTATAGGAATATTCCTTTGTTCCAACTTGGAAACAGCCATGTAAGAAAAAAAAATTCGGTAATGCTGATGATCAAACGTCTATTTTTCTTCGAAACATTTTTTCCTACGCATGAAACATTTTTTTTTACGTTGTTTTATGCATTACAAAAAAATATTTCACTATGTACAAAAAAATGCTACGACGGCGTCCGAAAAAATAAAAAAAAAATCGGACGTCCGGCTACAAGTTCTTCCTTTATATGGGATTTGATTTATCCTACTCAGGAAAAGGCACGTGGGCTGGAGGCCTGCAAAGCAGCGGTGGGAGTGGCTCCTTATGAGGCCTGCAAAGCAGCGGTGGATGTACGTTCTCCGTGTACTCTCTAAAAAAAACATAAATAACTGCATTTTCTTTCGATTGATTAGGCCACCGGAGCACAAATCGTAGAGCAAATTTAATCGTTAGAATGGTAAATTGTAGATAAGAAAAGTTTTATGTGAACAACATTTAGCAAATCCGATTATTTTTTAGAGGCAATGATTACTCCCTCTGTCCCATGATATAAGTTCCAAGTCCATCGTACGTACGAATCAAGGAGACATTAAATCTAAGAAAAAAAAAAATGTTATTGGACCATACATATTTTCTTATTAAATAGCATATGGCAACTATTCATTCACTTTTTCAGCATTAAAGTAGGATATGGAATGGAAATATTGCAAAAACTACAGATTTTCTCGATAGACTCAATCGTGGTACAATACAACACTTTCCAAGAATATAAAATTATATTGCGGGACAGAGGAAGTGATTATCGAAACCATTTTGGCCACATTAAATTAAAAAAAAAGACTTGTGAAAAATATATATAACCTCTTTTTTTCCAAGGTTGTGAGTGATTCTTGGTACTTGATTCCACTTCTATATATCTTCCGTACTGAGCGGGCTTCTCTATTTAAACAGAGTAAAAGGATAACCATTGTTATCTTCAGAGAGGTGTCTTCCTGCCAAAATATGTCTTTTCGTTAGGTGTCTTTTGATAAGAGTCTTTTTATAGGAAATAACTTCCGATCAGTTATATGTACTTGTCAAGAGAAATCCTTTCGTACGTTATTCCTGTGCGGAAGTAACTGGCTATCCCAACCAATCATCTGATCAGGGCGAAAGTAACCAATTACCCCGATCAACTAACTGGTCGAGTGGTCGGGGTAACTGAATCACAGGTCGGCCCCAACCAGTGTAAGTGTACCTAGTCGGGGCAACCAAATTACTGGTTATCTCTGACCAATCTAAACATACTAGTCGGGAATGTAACCACGTGACTACATATGACTTTAGTTGAAGTTGTAACAAGTTTAATGGACCTTAGGTTTTATTATGGGCTTCTTTCCCTTATAGGCATATAGGTCCAAAGTAGAGTAAAACTCATTAATCGTTGTCAACGAGCTTTTTCGAGCCGAACTCAAATAACTCGCAAACCTGGTAAGTTTACGAATCACTTGTTAAATATTACGAGTACTATATATTAATTATTACCGAGTTTACTTAAGCCAAGTTCGAGCTTAAGTATATTTTTATTGTTAAAACATAGTGCATATTAAATTGTTTATTGTTATCGAGTTTACTGAAATTGAACCAACTCGAGGTTCGGATCCTGACTTAAACTGGACTTAAATTTTTATGGAACTTCTCCCAAACTCGTTCTACTCAACTCGTTTACATGCATATAGTACTGCATTGAGCTACCGGGATTCTTGAAATACAGACTAGTGACTCCCATTGTCTAGGCCACCGCTTGGAGGTAATTAAAGAGGCTAAAATGGGAAATTATGCATTAGAAAACGTGAGGCAGCAAGTGTATAGTGTATACCAACAAGTCATTCTAGGAGTGACTATACGGTGGAACCTAGACTACCTAGTAATCGATTCAAGCACTCTCAATCGAATAAATAAATAAAGAAAATTGTAGGAGCAAGAAGCAAAGTTTATTCGTTACAATTAGAATGATTGGATCAAGGTGCATGCATATAATTATAAGTGGCTGATCCGGTACATCTTACGATTAATAGACGCAACACAGCTTCGTGCGATCTAGTCGAAGAATTCGATCTTGGATATGCCCCAACTATGTTCTAGCCTGCTCATCTTCACCTTCAAAATTGTACTTACAACAATACATAGTAGAACCTAGTGGTGGCTGGTAATCATCGCCTTTTTCAAGTTTCAGACATCACCACCTCCGCACCAGCGACGTGAGCAACTGCAAGGATAAAGGAAGCTAGTTAGCTTTTCTCGTAACTATTTTAAAGCAGTTAAATCGGCCATCATCAATGCTTGAGAAGAAAAACAATTGGCAGTACGAACAAGGAAAATGTCTTTTGACAGAAATCAAGAAACATAAAGCCTTCGCATAGCATAAATTATTTTCTAAAGAATGAGTAGTATAATTCAATCTTCATCGTCGCATTTATTTTAAGAACTCTTCTACCTTGTTACAAACATGAGCTTCTCCATTCACAACAAGTTTAATTAAAGAATGGAGGTAGTGATTGTGGGGGTAAAAATATCAAACTGACAGGCAATTAATACCCACAATCCCACATCAAACTTCCACGTTATGTGAAGAGAGAGAAAAATGTTGTCATGTCGGTCACGCAAACTTTTCAACTAGTTTTTATATTTCAGCAGAATTGCAATAACACTAATATGTGATAGAGTAATTGATAGTATTGGTCGCTAGATTTGACTGTCACCCTTGAATGTACATTAATAAAGAAAATGTAGTCTTCCATTCATCACTGAGTTGTTTGTAATCATCAAGAGATAAAGAAATAACCTTAAAAAAGTTTAGACTTGCAGTTGCATACATTTGTTACTAGTTGTTCCAAGTACTTACAAAATAGCAAAAGTAAGGACGTCAAATTTCGTTCTTGGACCAAACTAGTTGCAGTTAGTCGAAATGAGGCAAAACAAATGGAAGCATATGTTTGGTTAAGGTTGACAGGTTAAGGAATTGTATTATATTACATCTAAGATAAGTTTTTAAGCTCAAAGGGAGCTTACGTGGTCTTCAATGAAAACATCTGAAATAAATCAATGATACTGTGATAATTGTTTCGGGAAATTTCTAACCTCAAAAAGCTCAAATGGGCTTCCCTGCCTGTAGACATCATCCTGTTGGCTCTGTCCGGTGGAAAGGAATTGGGAAACCAGGGCACGCCATGCAGTTAACAAGACCCCAGTACTTCCCATGGCTACCAAGATGAAAGGAGTTGGTGGAATATGACCAGATGTCACTGCTCGAATGGCAAGTCCTACCTGAGAGGGTAGTGAAAGAATCAAAGTCAGCATCAGATATTAAACACCAGCAGACACATCATCATTAGATGCTTCTATGCTAATGATACAAATAAGGGTAAAGAAACAATCGCATAAGACGTATAAACATGTTTTTAGAGTTCAGAACATACGTAGATGCAAATGCAGACTTACGCAAGGTAGCAGTGGCTCCAGCTTCGGAAAACTATGACCAAGTTCATAAGTTAGGAACTTAGGATTACATGCACAGAAATTTCACTTCCACCATTTCTTAGTATAATTACCAGCAGAAAAGAAAGTTAAGAAACATATCACACAAAAAAATGTTTGAATGATCACCATTCCTTTTATGTAAGATTTCCTTGAAAGCCTAATTTAACTTATTAACACTGTTCCCCTAGGCGGCTGCCTACCTCGCTTAAGCGGCGCCTAGGCACTAGGACCCTCCCTCCCGCCTAGCGCCTAGGGGAACACCGCTTATTAATCAATCACCCTGTAGCATTTGGTTCATGATAATCTAATAATATTATATATAGTTCAATACTCCATGAATAAATCAACCTCCTAGTACATCGTATCGTACACTTTGAGTAATAGACAGGTGTCTAATCATCTTAGAAGATGTACCGAACTAGTACTACTACTAGGAGACAACTCCAAAAGACTGGGTGCAATCCGAAACGACAAACATACAAAAGTATGTCACGATGTTTGATCGCTTAGTTATGATCTCGAAAGTGCAACACTTGTCACAGTGAGCTTCAAGTTTGGCTCACCAGAAATTTCAACTGGAGCTAAGGAGAAAACTAGCTAAATCAGATTAACTATATGAGGTATAGACAACAATCTAAACACAAAACCAAACATTCCCTTTGTTTCCACAAGACGTTATTAAGGCAAGGCATGTATCATGAAGACATAACACCAAATAATGCCATCATCTGCTGCCATATACCAGCAAAGAAGGCCTTGTTTGTTTGGATCAAATGCTCAATTGATAAAGGGAATTCTAAATATGCTTAGCAAGGGTTAGGTGCTTGATGGTGCCAATGAAAACTATATCAAACAAACCATGTCTACAGTGCTACCAAAAAAGGTATTCAAATGTGTGGCAAGCTTATTTAGCTACTACTCATGAGAGGCTAAAAAGTGAGGTAAATTTGCTGGTTAAAGGTTAATTTCAAAACATCTATACTACTAGGGGTGAAAACGGGTCGGATACAGGCGGGTAATAGGTTATCCCATATCCTACCCTAATATTTTTTTCTCGGATACGGGACGGGTACGGGTAATGAAAATATAGGACGGGTACGGGTACGGATACGGGTATTTATAGAACGGGTAAACAACGGATATCGGGTATTAACGAGCGGGTAAAAAACGAGTATCGGACATTTTGTCGGATAGTACGTGAAATAGGTAGAATGAGAACAAGTGATGAAACATATAGTTCAACAATCATGTAGTTTAACATATAGCAGTCCAAGTAAAACATAATCCAACATAGAGTTCAACAAGACGCATAGAGTCTAATTAATACATAACCCAACAAGACGCATAGAGTCCAACAAAGATGCATAGAGTCCAACAAAGACGCATTAGAGGTTAGGAATTTTAGGGTTAGGTGCAGGTGAGTAGGACTGGAGGCGCAGGCTATTGGGCCTGCTGGCTTGGAGGTCGGCCTGGTTTCCTGTTGGGCCTCTTTCGAAAAATCGGGTACCCGAAAATGCAAAAAAGATCGGGTACCCGTACCCGACCCATTTTATCTCGGATAGTACCGGGTATTGCTCATTCCGTATCCTACCCGTGCAGTATGCATCGATCGGGTCTGCACGGATACTACCCGTTTATTTTCGGTACGGGTACTACCCATCTGTTTCGGATAGTTTTTCCTTCAAATACGGATACGGCTCGGGAATTACCCGACCCGTTTTCACCCCTATATACTACAATACCCTCCTATATAGAGTCCAGAGAAATCCATCCACTTCAATCTTCCCATTACTCATTGAACAGTTACATCAAATCATATCCTCAAACTGGTTATTGGGAAATTTACAAACACTAAGCTCTCAAACTTGCCTTCAAAGGATATAAAACCAAAAAAGTATGGTTAGGCAATCTATCTTTGCCAAAGTGCTGGTCTTCTTCTCACTTAGGCCTTGTTTGTTTGGGCTTTTTCACCTACTTAAAAACCAAAACCTAAACAAATAGGTGGTTTTTTATCTGGGCTTTTTCAAAAGCCATAAGCCTCCATATAACTAAAAGCCAAAGGCCACCGGAGAGGTGCTTTGTTGGTTTATCGAGCGTTGCTTTTAGACTAATGCCACCAAAGTTAGGGTAAAATACCCACATCTACCACATATAAAAGCCGGTTGCTTATAACTTAAAGCCAAAAAACCTAAGCCTAAACAAACATGGCCTACCTAGTAGCAGGCAAAAGGACCAAATAGCTTAAACACCTCACTAAACAGTAAACATTGTTGTATGGGCACAAAGATGTAGAGATAAATACAAGTCTTAATGTATATAATAGGTTGCTGATACAACGCAGATACAGCCAATTGTCAAGCAAGCAACAGATGAACAGATGACCTTCACTGATAACAATAGAATGGGTTCCTCTCAGTTAAGTAGATTGGCGAGAATGTTCATGAAGATCACAATTCCCAAAATTATACGATCTAAATCTTTTGTTTTCTTTTTTTGCCGGGCACGATCTAAATCTTTGTTGACCTAGAATAGAAGATATATGCACATTTCAAGCACATTTCAAGTTAATTTGAAATAGAACTGATAATTACCGGTATCCCAACAACCCAGGATTTGGCCGCAACAACAATAGCTTTCCCCACACCATTGCGTCCTTTCGCATCATCTCCAAATCCACCAAGAAGGTAGGCACTGAGCAACCACCCTGCACAAGACCCGACTCTATGAGCAATCCCTTCGTCCAACAGATGGGCATAAACGGAAAAAAAAGGCAGTGGCATTTTTCTGACCAGCAATGAACGGGTCGGCCGTCTTGAAAGTCTCAGCGTCAAGAACAGGTAACCCATGGCTGAACCTTCCTATCGCGGAGAAGACCAGGAGGCAAAGCAAATCTCCGCTGGCCAAAAGCCCTACCTTCCTGCCAATGCAAGCACCACGGATCAGCAAACCGAATCAAACCAAACCAAACACAACGGGAGAACGGTGCGGGGGGACATACGCGTAGGAGACGAGCTTGGACTCAGCAGCGGCGCTGCCGGGCTTTTCAATCTGGATGACGCCCTCGAGGGGCACACCGTCCTCAGCGACGCCGACGACGACGGGGTCCTCGGTGGCGGCCGGGGAACCGGAGGGGCCCTCGCCCGCGGCGGCGAGGGAAGGGGGCACCACGGACGGGCGGCGTGGCGCGTCGGCGCCGGAGAGAGCGAGGCGGCGGCGGCGCGGGAGGCGGGGGTTGGCGAAGAGGGGGTAGGGGTTGTGCCCGCAGTGGCTGGGAGCGGGCGGCTTGGAGGGCAGCCGCCGCGCGGATACGGACCCATTGGCGGCCTGGCTCACCAGCAGCATCGTCGCGGGCTCTCGCCGGTGTGGGCAGCGCGGTGTCGCCGGTGGGGGTGGGGAGAAGGAAGGGGGCTTTTGGGTTTGAACCGGAAATGGATTTGCCTTTTGTGTTTGGGTGGTCTAAATTTTTCTTTCCCGTGGTCTAAAATTCTAATATGGTGTGGACGAGGAGCGGCGGGCCCGGGGCAATCGTTCGCTGCGGAGTTGCCGGTCACAATAAAATCATGTGTGATTTGTCGCATGGAAAATTTTGGTTCGGGTGGTCTAAATATTACTGCCTCCGTTTCTTAAGTAACGTCCTATAAAACCTGTGTAGTCTAAAATCTGGCTGCTAAAATAATATGTTTAAAATTATTTAGATTAGTATATAGAAAATAAATTATTAGATTTGTCCTTAAAAATAATTTTATAATTTTATAATTTTATTAGCATATAATAAGATAAAGTAAAAGAAGTTATAATTCAACCCTAAAAGGTTAAGAAGAACCTCGCTTAAAAAAGAACGGATGGAATACGTACCAAGTACTAACTGGATTCCTGTTTCATAAAAATGTTATAATTCGATTTTGTTCAACGTATACAACATTAATACCTAACCAGTTGAAAAAGGAACAAATATTCATGCCTAGCACTATCAACAGAATTCAGCTATTTGAAGTTTTGAACTAATCCGGATTGTTGTTGTACAAGGCAATTAAACACACCGTGAATGTTACTAACCGTTGGTATCGCTCCAGTCGCTATCTGCATATAGTGTAGCTCCTTACGAACCGTTGGTACCGCCCCAGTCGCTAGCTGGATACAGTGTAGCTTCTTCACCAACAACAAAATTCTCGCGAAACCGGCCACACCACGCCAATCAGCGCGTCTGGCGGCGTCGGCTACGTTCATCTTCGGTTTAAGCTCAGGCATTGGGATGAATTTAAACTTTAATCTAGATGTTAGTGTATAGTTTTTACATACCCTTTTTTTTATCATCAAGCTTTTGAAATTCACTGCAAGGTTTTTGAGCTCGTATCAACAACACATACACAACTGTGCAGTTTACTGGTGAGGTAATACCATTTTCCCGTGCAACTTGTACTCATATATAATGATAAAGGTGCTATTTTACAATCCTAATTCTTATTGCCAATGAATATTCTCCGATATGATATCTGGTCCAGTGATTTGATCAACTATGATTGGATGCTACTTGTTTTACTACTTCAAAATTGTAAGCAGATTAGCGCTGAATTTCGGTTCATTTTATGCCCTTTTTGTGTAATTCAGATTCTAAAGACTCCAGTGCCACTGGATATGCTTGACTGCATTTTCGATGGTTCTGGGAATCCTATAGACAGTAGGCCACCAATTTAACAAGAGGCATACTTTCATACTTCTAGTGAGGATTAGCTAATTTCATATATGCAGAAGATTTGAGAACAGCTAGATTTTGACATTGTTTTGCTAGTCTGGTTCAGGAAGTTCTATCAATCCCGGTGAACGAACAGACCATGAAGAAATGATTGACTGCCATATCTAAAATCGATGTCAAGAATTCAATGTGGAGAGTTTTGAAGTGGAGTTGTATTTCAGATTTGTGCCTTATTTTGACTTTCTATTGTAGCAAGAGCAGTTGCTGACCTGGACATGCAAAACTCAACAATAATGTCTGGTAAGTAGTCTTCTATCATATAGTTAAGTTTTTGTTCGGTTGGTTGCTTAGAAGTCTAGCTAATTAGATGCATGCGCCATGCATTTGTTGAACGATTCCTATTTTGGATAGGGTTTTTATGTACAGATGTCACGAACTACACTTAAGTTGGTAATGTTGTGCCAAAAAAGAGAGTAGAAGTATTGGACCAATTAGTAAAAACTATTAAGAAAAAGTATTTGCATTGTTCATGGATGGAAAGCCTACATAAACATAAACAAATGATGTATTGCTTCTGGAAAAGCTGATAGGGACTGTTTCCAAATGTAATGCACTTTTCTTTGTGGAAAACTTGGATATTGAAAGTGTTAGCTTGGCACATTGTATGCTTGATGATTTGGTTATAAAGAATTCGCTTGGATGTATCTACATGCTCCCTTCACTCACTTTTATTTGTCGTTTTAGACATCAACAATCTCAGATGGTCAAATATGTGTATTCCAGAATCTTTTGGAACTGTATTTGGGACTATCTCATGCAGCTATGGCATGATGCTTATATTTATTTTTGGCTCATTAGTTCTACCAATTGCTTGTTTTTTTTGGTTATATAGAAAAATGGTGGTTTCTAGATCATAGCTGGTGGTTTCTAGACCATAACTGATGTCGTAACCCTTGCTTCTCAGCATGTCAATAGGTACTAAAATTCTGTACTTGTTTAGGTCTTACATATTATGTGGTTTTAATTCCATTTTGTTCAAATTACTCATTCAATCTTGATGGTTATTTACCATTCGATATTCTTTGTCTCTAATTACTTTGTTTCTTTTGTTCTTCTTTCATAGTCCTCTATTGCCCACAATTCTGCAGTATCTTTGCTGTCAACATGTCCAGAGTAAAAGAGGCTTGAAAGTCCTGAGAGTTGCAGTTTTCCAGGCATGTGGGACTTGCTATTCTCTCCTTTTTTTTTACTTAATCAATTGTTCCAGATAAAACACACAACTATTAAGCTATAGGACATTATTTGGACCAATTTTTCCTTTGCCTATTTACCAAAGTACATATAGACATTCCTCTTGGAAATATGATTACTTGTTATGCTTTTCTGCCAGTATAAGCGAATATGTCGTTAGTGAAATGAGGTGATGGACAATAGTACAGCATGCTCATGTTCTGTTTATCAACATTTACCGCTGTTAAAGGGTGTTTCAGTAGAGGTTTAATTTTTTGTGAAACTATTTTCTCTTCTATATTTTCCTTTACTTTTCTGGCTGAATTGACTTAGGTCATTATTGTGAGACTTTGTTTTAATTCCATCTTCTGGCCTTGCAGATGATGTACATGTTCGTCAACTTTTAATCACAGCAGAGGCAAAGGAAGTTATCTAGCACAGACCACTTTGCTCAAGCGAACTACAAACAAGGCTAAGCAAAGGTATCTTCTCAGTTCCTAAATTCACTTGTTACATTTTTTTGTCAGAACTACGCTAGGCCACCGATAGATTTTTGGTCATGCAAAGTTTTGGTCATGCAAAATCTGAACTGAGAACATCTAGGAGGCCTTGGTTGAGATTTTCCATACGAAGCTAGGTGTATATTTTCTCATGGAAATCATCTAGAATGGGTACTATATGTTCTGCCTTAACAGCTTGTTCGTTGTAGTCCGTTACTACTTCCTTGTGGTGGCTATTAATTATCTAGAGCATAGTGAAACGCCCTAGGTTATTAATTAAATAAATAAGAGTATTAGTTAATAATTAGAATATTAATCAACATATTTTGCTTTGATAAACTTCAATTGCGATTAGAACGAATGGAATTAGAGTGATTGCTGTCAGACCAACCGGCGAGGTATCGATCACCAAGATACCAAACCCGTTAGGGCCAGGTCAGCACCTCTCACTAGATTGGGTTAATCATTCAGCAATCTTAACTTACATGTTAAGGATTGCGAGTATCCTTAGCAATAGAGGCGGAATAGTAACTCCACCACCCGGTAAAATGGTAAAATGAACAATAGGAGCCAAAGGTAACTTGGTAGCTTTGACCAACACAACCAGCCATCAGGCAGTGGTGCAGCCCCCTTGAGCTCACGTCGACCGAAGCAAAGGACAGAGCCATGCCTTCATTTACAGTCAAGAGGACCAAAGGAGCCCCAAGCACACAGCCATTTCTCTCAGTCCAGCCGAAAGCACCAGCCACCAAGAGCTCTCCCTCTCCCATCTCAAAGCCAAGCCACCAGAGCAAACAGAGAGCACCAAAGGCCAAGCCAAAGCAAGAAGAGCCCGAAGAACCAGCCAAATTGAAGTAGCCCCAAGAACCAGCCAAACCGAAAGAGCCCCAAGAACCAGCCAAAGCAACAAGAAGCCTCAAGCCGAAGCTAGGACGAACCCTCAAGCAAGGAGTAAGTAGACCTGAAGGGGAGCCGATCCAGACCAGAACAGTACACCCATCTCCTTCCTCTACTTCAATTGAACCACACCAACCGGCATCCCCCAAGCGCACAGCACTAGCACTAGTACAACTTTGTAGGTTGCTTGGATTCAATAGATCAGGGTGATTCATAGCCTCAGTAAGAGGGAGAACTCTAGGGGTTGCTAGCATGTCCCTAGGACATCTATTGCTTCCCGACATAGGAAACGCGGGTATCGTCGCTTTGCTGTCCAACCTAGAGCCCCAAATCATCATAGGCTAATCCATTTTGAATCAAAAGAAGAAAATGCGAACTAAAACTTTGAAATCATGCAAATCAATCAATAGGATTCCACTAGAGGCCGGATTAGAGCTAACCAGCAGAGGGGAGAAGAACGGTCGGACTAGGGTTCGGCCGGTGGATAAAGGAGAGGAGTAGAGTAGAGAAGAGGGGAGGGAGCAGTCAGTCGGAGAGGGGAGGTGGCCGACCGACGAGCAGAGGCAGGGACGAGGGAAGTAGAGAGAGGGAGAAGAGGAGTGAGGAGGCGGTAGTCTGACCGGGGGAGAGAGGTTGGGAGAACAGCGGCCAGAGGAGAAGAGCTAGGGGGGGCCGTGAGGAGCTAGGGAGGCTTCGGCCCAAGCAGAAGAAAGGAAGAGGAGGGGGGAAAGAAGGGAAGGGGAGAAAAAGAAAAAGAAAAAAGAAAGGGGGAAATTAGAATTTTTGTCTCCCGTGCAAATCACGTAGGTTAAATCGTTATATATTGATCGTAGGAATTTTTTTAATAAAATTCTAAAAGCCGCGATTAAATTAGTAAGGGTATGAAATTGTAATTATTCTATTAATTAAATTGATGTTGTTATTACTGTTAAAATATTGGATCGTGGGGTCAAATTAGCGGGTTTTAGTTAAGGGGGTAGCACCCCTTTTATTGCCCTAGTCACCTGTAGAAAATTTGGTCCCCATAAGGTTATTATAAATTAATCCATGTAGATTTAATATTTCATAATTGTCAGATTCGAACTGAACTTGCCAGACCACCCTTGTATTTGAGTGAGACCGTACCTTTAAATTTTACTCAAGGCAAGCTTTTCTTTGATCAATTTTCATTAAATGCCTTTTAATTGATTTCTGTGTCTTTATATGTATCATTCATGCATTGGAAGCTTTATGTTTAAAGTGAAAACATTAAATTGGACATGGATGGTATATGGTTGGACTACTGAATTGAGGAATGGTTAATTGAATGAATTGAAGAATTGATAATTGGATGACAGTGGGAAATTGAAATGGTTATTTATGGTGGGTAGAGGGTGCCGATGAGAAAGATTGTCATACCGATGGAGCCCTCTACATAGTCTACAATATAAGATCAAACAACTAACACCTGGGCAATAAGCTGTAAATTCAATATCAACCATAGTGTGTGAAATCGATCAAGAAAGTTTGTCCTATGAAGATATTAGAATCTTCATATTGGGTAAGAAATCTAGGGCATACCCAAGGTTCAAAAAAGCGCTAAGCGGTAGGCGGGCGGAGACCCACTGCCTAGCGCCTAACCCGCCTAGGCACAATATATGTAGGCCCCCGGATCGGCTATCCGGAGTCCTCTGTGTATTTCTGTACTAGTCCCATATCAGTAGCTAGTACACACAGTCAAAAGTGATGAATCAACAACCATATCACGAATACATATAACTAAATAAGAACAATACCAATTAAAAGCAAAGACCTTATGGTCAAGGTTTACCATTACGGCCTGAACAGGCTGAACAACTTGAACAACTGCAGCGGAAGACGAAAATACCAAGGCGACCCATCCAAATGCCCACAGGCAATCGAGTGGAGAACGTGTCCTAGTCGTTGGAATTCCTTGACAGCTTCTTTCACTTCTAAGATATGATTAGAATGTAGCACGTGAGTACATAAAGTACTCAGCAAGTCTGGAAAATTATGCATAATGTAGGCTATCCAAAGATGGCTTAATATAGTTCTTTTGCATAAAACCAAGTTTCATCAAATCATACTTGTTAATAAGTTTCACAAAGCATATTTGAGCAATTCTTTTTAATAATTGAATTATGTAATATTGCAGTGAAGGTTCTAACCACCACTCACTAATATACAGGCTCTATCCGCCACATCTTAACAAGATCATGGTTCAATCCAATCACATGGCTCTATCTGCCACAGATCACAAAATCAGGTTCCTTCCACCTACCTGGCTTTAGCCGCCAGAAGCACACCCGAGAGTTCTAACCGCTCCCGGACCCCAAAACAAACCATTGTTTAGTTTGAAACCAAAAACCAAAGTCTACCAGTATGAAAGCATTCAGCAAGCTTTGCCTTTGACCGTAGGCACGGCTATTCGAATAGTTTTAACTCTGCAGAGGTGTACAACTTTACCCACAAGACAGGATATTCCCTTGATGCCATGCAATTAACACACTTCCTTGGGTGTGCTTACAGGATATCCTCGACAAGGCCTTTACAATGTATACGCCTAACTGACCCCGTTGAGGTTTCACCGTTAGGGTTCTATCCGCCCAAGATCTGAAGCCCCTCTTGCGCCGTGTGAGAAAAACAACAGTGCCTCTTTCCGGCTCCCACATTCCACCGAGTGGTGAGTCTAAGTCAGGTTTCTACAAATTAGTTAGCCAGGTCGTGCCCACTTTGACATGTGGTTGTACGGTTATGCTTAGAATGGAGACAGTCATAAGCGTCAGTCCTTAATTGGCTTGGGGCGGTACTTGCGCAATGAAAGCTAGCACTCCCTCCGCGCCCACCAGACAAACCATTCCGCCCCAGTCCAAAACCATTTTTCATTTTATTTTTATTTGGTAAACCATTGGCAATACTCCTTGCCTATAACTTCCAATACAAGTTTTCAAGGGATAATTGAAATTCCCACCCATAGGTGAATATTGACCGATAGCGAGGCTAAGCATTTCTACCGTACTATTCTATTCCACCAATAGTTTATTTTATAAAAATACAAAGCTCAGGGTTTGATTACAATCCCTATAAGCATTTTTATAATCTCCAATAATCCTTCTATTGCCATAATTTGATAATCATAAGAATAATCCAATCCAATATGGTACTTTCACCATGTAAAGTTGATACCAAGCCATCATAACTCCAAAATCATACCAAGCTATTATTATCATTGTATATGAAACAATCTCCTCAAAATATAATTCTCGTTATCGATTACCCATCATCCATACATCGATTAATTTTGTCATCTACTTGATCCACCACGAATAATCCACAATCCCATCCCCAAGCATCTTTTAACAAAGACTCCCGAAATCAAGACTTTATTAATTCATCGACATTAATGATCTTCATACATAGTGACATCCGATCGACTTAAACAAATCACACATAATCCACATGATTCATAAATCCACATAAATGGTTATCGCGAGACCATATTTCACAAAATCATCCACTAAACCACCGAGAATACTTCACAACATCACCTTTAATCATCTAGAATATAATCCACCGATTATACTTCATAATAGCATATATTTAATCATTCACGTTATCACCTCTAAATCATCTACTTTAATCCACCAAGAATACGGAATATTATCATTTACTAAACCACCAAATATTCTGGATCATTCACAATTCTCCATAAATGATTATCACATATCTATATTTCCACAATCATCTATTTCTTAATCGATCAGTTAGTAATAATTCCCCAACAAGTACTAATAATCCAACTAACTCTGATTCTCATTCGATACTATTTTATCAACCCAAGAAATCCAATTCAACATATTATTTACTTATACTGACCTATTTAATCCAGCAAGAGTACTTCACCATACCATACATCTTCCAAAATTTCCCCCAATCCATTATAATGTGAACTATTATAACAATCCAACTTCACAATATTTCAATCATCAACGTTCATAGATCAACTTCATAATTAACAATCCCCATCAACACTAATATTCATGTAATCTCCAATCAAATTGGGTTCTAGCTTCAATCTACGTTCTATACTAATATGTTACATCCAAACTGTCTTCCAAACAGTAATTTCTCTAATAACAGAATATTTTTCCAATAACACTTATATTGGTGGATTACTACACTAGGGCGACAAGGGGTCAGGGATAACAATGTCAAGGAGGTAGGAACAACAGGTATAACTAATAATCTAACGTTAACATCATCCATTTAATATAAATAGCAATGCAATTTATAAAACAGTGGTAAAACATTTATAAATTGTAGGATCAACATGCGTCAAGGAGACTTGCCTCGGCCACAGCGAGAAGGTCGTTGTACGAGGGAAGTCCGGCGGCGGGGTCGGCGGTTGCGTCGGAGTCGTCGACTATGCGCAAAACGAGACAATAAATAAATAAATAAATAAAATCCAAAAATTACAAAAGTAGTACTGGCAGGAAGATCTTGAATTTAGATGAATTTAGAAATTTGAATGGAGTCAAACGGAGTTCGGACGGAGAAGTTACGAGCTTCCGAAGTTTGAATTTTAAAAAATTGGAAAATCGGGAATATTCCCGGGAATATTCCAAAGTTGACTGAGCTGAAAGTTTGACTGGACTTTGACTCTATGGCAATTGGGCCCCACATGTCATTGGGGGGAGGCTTCTTCAAGCTTGGGCTTCTCCATGGTTGCCATGGAGGTTTGGGGTGGAGCTTGGAGGTGGGGGGCCTTGGGGCCATGGCCTGGCGAGTGGGGCGCGACTATCAAGTGAGGCGGGCGGGCGGCATGCAAGAAGACGCGAAGGCTGCCAAGATGTCAAGACGGCGAGCGGCCACGGGCGCCGGCGCGGGGTATGCGCATGACGGGCGGCAATGGGCAAAGACGGGCCCGAGCCCACCCAAGCACAGAACACTTCCAAAAAAATGGCAGAACACTCCATTTTTCCAAAAGAAATGATTTTGGCCCCATTTTTGCATGCAACTTGATCAAACAAAAGCCTAGACTCACTAGATTATATCCTTAGGGACCTAGAGGAGGAAGGAATTGAGTTAATTCTTACCGGAGACGATGAATTCGACGACGAACGGAGCTCCGGCCGAACCGAGAAAACCGAGAAATTCATCGCCAATTCTTGATGCAACCTAAAATTGATGATTGGGTTAGACTCTAGACTCATCCACGGTCACAAGGAACCAAGTGGCATGAAGAATGGCTCACCAGAGAAGGATCTACAAGCACGAACTCGAAGAACACCGAAAAAATTCAACACAACGCCGGTTTTCTTGATCTCACGGGCACACGAGTGGAGTAGAGGGAAAGGGGAGCACACTCACGGAACGGGGATACTTATACGAAGAGAATGGAGGTGGTGGTGCGGCGTTTGGAGGTGAAACGGCCGAGATAATGACGTTTTAGTGGATTTCGGTTTTTCATTAACACGGCCGTTTCCGGTGAGATTGGCGGCGAGTGAAGGTGGGGAATGGCAAGAGATCGTCGCCGCGGATCCAACGCAACCGACCGTTCGCGTTTTGGAGTTGAGATGAAGAAGTTATGAGCATTGGAATCAAGCCCTAGCCATGAACACGTTGAAGCTCTTCTCTGGTAATTGGCTTGGCTGGAGGTTGAAGAAGGTTCACTATTCACGTGACACGTGGCGCTCTCCCATTGATCCTCCTTTACGTAAATGCTCCGCCCTAGAGAAAAATGAGAAAAAATGGTCTAAAAATTACGGAAAAAATTCCTAGAACCATTTTAGAATATTTGGGACCCAATAAAATTGGTTCCGCGGAATTTGGATGAAATTTGTGGAATTAAATATTCGGGCGCCGATCGCAGGCATTAAACAAAAGCCGCGCGAGATAAAATAGGAACGGAAGTCCAAAAATCCGGGGAATGATTCCTAAAATCATTTTGGAATATTTGGAACAAAATTGAAGTGGTTTGGGGATTTTTGGAGCATTTTTGGACTCGGGTGAAATTTCGGGTACCGGCGGGAACTGGAAAATTCGATTTTTCGAACGGAAGGGAATTAAATCCCGATTTTGGAGGGGAATGGATGCCAGGTTAATATAAACACCAAGTAAACTCCAAATTTTGAATTTAATTAATTTAAACTAGCTTTTTCTCCAGAAGGCGAAAACTAGGGTGTTACAATATAATACAGTCACAATTGCAAAACATAATATAGCCTAAAATATCAATTTTCACATATAATACAGTCACAATCAATACATAATATAGTCACAACTCACAAATATAAGTCATAACATAATCACATAATATAGTCATAACTCACAAATAACAAAACATAGTTTCACATATAACTATGTTCCACAAAAGAGTGAATAACAGACATAAAAGATAGAATATGACATATGAGCCAATGATCATGAAATGATCAATCCTCTAAAGGATAGAGCTTTCGTGGCAGCACTTCATCTTTGTCATCCTTGAACTCAACAGCCACCTCTTCCTCCTCATTGTCCTCCTCTTCTTCAGATTGAAAATCATCATCATGAAGCTCTCTCACTCTTGCACTCGTACGAAGTTCAAGTTGTTCACTAGTACCCATAGCTTCATCAAGTACTCCCCATGGTATACCGGGCACTACCTCTTCCTCATCCTCATCCCTAAAAACAACTAATGCATGATTATCCCCTCCCTCATATAGAAATCCTTGAGCTTCGGAAGCATCACAACATAGGAGGACATCAATATTCTTCTTTGCCATGATCCTTTCTTTTTTGGCCAACATTCTAGCATTGAAATGTATGTAGACTAGATTGTTGAGGCGGGCAGTGGTTAGCATATTTCTTCTTTTGGTATGTATCTACAAATTGCAAAGTAGATTTAGACATTATGTTATATTGTGAATTGAGACTTTAGAGTATTGAATATTGGGACTCAAGAGTGAAGAATAACCGATTCAAAAGTGCTCCAATTTCTTTCACAACCAGAAGAGCTTGAGGTTAATGAGAGGAGTCTTAAGGCCATATTTTGTAGAGCTTGAGGTTAATGAGAGGAGTCTTAAGGCCATCTTTTGTAAATACGGTGTTTGGCCTCCATATAGTCTCCACCAAGATGCTATCAACAAGAAAAGCAAGAATGATTTAGTATATGTTACTATGTTAGCATGCATAGCAAAATGAAGGCATAAATTAAGCACAAGTTTACCCGGATTATAGTCGAAGTATTGACAACTCCTTGCAAGCTTCTTTCCAAAGGGACCTTTATTTTGAAATTTGATCAACTCTTGATTTACAACCCGATATTGCTTGTCATCATCATTGTGATAAAAAGTCTCAACACAAGACATGAATAATTCCGTAATGTTTGAATCCATGAAGATTGTATCATTAACATAACTATAATATGGATTCAACATGTATGCACTCAAGTGCAATGGAGAATCAAGTCTACCTTTCATCTTCTTCTCAACAATGGCCATAGCATCTTTGTAGTTCTTCTCTACATTTCCAAAAGCATCCTTGATCTCCTTCTTTGCCTTAATTAGTTCTCCATATAGAAAAGCCATAGATGGCTTGACATCCCCATCAACCAAACGAAGAACTTGTACCAAAGGCTCAAAAACCCTCAAGCATAGAGCCACACCATTCCAAAAGGCCCTATTTAGAACCGTGGCCGTAGCATCCTTGCCCTTTTTGGTTTTCACATGACTCAAGTTTTCCCGCTCTCCATAAACCACCATCTTCTTTAATTCTTCCTTCTTCTCAATCAAGCTTTGCAAAGTGAGAAAAGCGGAAGCAAATCTAGTCACCCCCGGTCTTATGATATCTCTCTTCTTTGTGAATTGCCTCATCAATGCCAATGTCTTGTGGTGCGAATAAATAAAGATAGTGAATGCCTTTGCTTGGTCAAGTGTCTTGGTCAAGTGTCTTCTTGAACTTTGGCAAGTTGCCAATTCCTTGGAGCATCAAGTTGATAGTGTGAGTTGCACAAGAGCTCCAAAAGATATTTGGCCTCTTAGCATGCAACAATGCCTTAGCTCCCATGTTGTTAGAAGCATTGTCCGTCACTATTTGCACCACATGTTCCAGACCTACTTCCTCAATTGCTTCATCCACTATGTTGAATATGACTTCACTTGTGTGTGACACATCCGACATCTCCTTTTATTTTAAAAAACATGTTCCCATGCTACAATGTGTGCACAAATTCATTATGCTCCTCTTCATATCCGTCCAAGCATCGATCATAATGGAGCAACCATGCTTTAACTTTTCCTCCTCACGTTCCTTTAGCAAACTCTTGGTTCTCAAGAATTCCTCACTCAACAAATTCTCCCGAAGGTCATATTGGGTAGGAGGTTGAAATTCGGGGCCAAATTGACCAATGGCTTCACACATTTGTTTAAACTCATCGTTTTCAAGAGCATTGAAACGATATACCTATCAAATAAGAGATTAGTGAGGTAGCAAGCAATGGAACTATGGAAGGTAGAAGATAGAATGATTTACCATGTGTATACACCCATCTAGCAACATATTTCCGCACTTGATGTGTTCTCTCTTTCCAAAGTGCCTCAGTAATATTTTGTTGCCGCTTGGCTTCAGTCGGGCTTGCTTTAGGATCAATAGGACGTACAAACTTGTCCATGGGGCCTAATTTGTTAGGTCCCGAGCTTCCATCATCCTCCTCTCCTCCAACCGACGAAACATTCACATCTTCTCTAACTTCATCATCACGATCTTGCTTTTGTTTCTTCTTTCGTTTTGCTTCTTCAAGAGATTTCTTGCACTTGTCTTGAGCTTCTTCTGAAGCTATTTTGCATTTAGCAACACTATTTCCAATTTTGCCAATGTGTTGCTTAAGACGATAAATCCCTCCCGAGCTCACATGGCCAAAAAAATGCACTTCACTCTATCCAAGTTGGACGGATCGACAAGAACCCCATAAGCCCATCCCACGTCATCCGACTTCCTCTTAAGAATCGTCGTGGTCTCATTAGTGGTTGACGCTGATCCAGTTGACGACATTCTAGTGTAGGAAATGCAAACTTGTGCGTTCTATAATACTAAACAAACAATGAATTTAGTGCAATGACAGCAGTGTATAACATAGACTAGACAAACATTCAAACAATGAATTCAGTTCTATAATACTAATCAATCAGAGTATTTGTCATGCATTAGTGCAAGAGGATAAAGAAAGCAACAACACTTCTACATAATGCAGTCATACAGTGAGTCAGTGATACAGATAAATCAAACAGAAACTAGACAAACAAATATTGATGGTTATTGTTCAATAATCAATAGATTCAATCATTCAAATCAATACTCTACACCACTTCTACAGAATGCAGTTGTGCAGATCAATCAAACTTCAAACAAAAACAAAATCAGTATATTGTGTTCTACTTCTATCACTGTATCTATTTAACCTACCGCTCGGGCGCTGAGTCGATCGGAGCCATAGAGGTCACGAGTCGGGGTCGGGTCGGGCGACTCCGGCGGAGTTTTGGCGACAGGGAGGCTGGAGGAGCTCGGGCGACGCCGCGGAGGGGAGGAGCCGGAGGCCAGGAGTCGGCGGGAGGAGCCCAGCCCGAGGTCCTCCGGCCTCCCCGCCGCCGAAGCTGCCGGGAGGAGGGCGACCGAAAGTAGCGCGACGCGGGGAGGAGCGCGGCGGGGAGGAGCTTGGCCGAGCTCGGGCGGCGCGGGGATGCCTCGATGGGCGGCTGTTTCGGCGGCCAAGTGAGTGACTAACCCTAGCCCTCTCTCCCGCTTTGCCCCCCTTTTCTCCTCACCCGAGTGCTTAGGCGCCGATTCCACCCGCCTAGACGCCGCCTAGCCACCGCCCAGCGGCACCTTCACCCGCCTACGCACCCGCCGAGCACCGCCTAGGCGCCGACTCCGCCTAGCGCACGACTAACCGCCTAGGCGCCGACTCCACCCGCCGAGCGCCTAGGTGCTGGAATATGCCCGGAGGTGCAGGCCAAAGTAGTGCTGAAATCCGCCATGGGTAGAGTTACTGTCGACTTAAGGTCGGAATACAACTGTTAGCTGCGAGAGTAGGATAGCCTGGAATAAATGTTTCCTCTCGAGTAACAGGGTTGTAGATCTAATACTGGATTAGTGATAAATATTCTAAGGCCTCTCTTGTGAAGGTCACTATGGATAAAGTGATACAAACCTGCATAAAATTAAAATCATGAATTTATACCAGTCTTGGATTGGAGACTACGGAAGCTAAGTCGGTCTCATATACAGTGTTAGTAGCTGCTTTCAGAAAATATAAAATAAACAACCTTTAAAGAAAACCTATTTTCTGTAAAAACAGATTTTAAGGGAAAATGAGCTTCCGTGGAAAATAAGAGGAAAAATTCATGTCATTGCATTTTGTTCTTAAACTCACCTTCCCTCAAAGTCCGTACAACAAAGTTATGGTATTGAAATGAATGTCTAACAAAACCAAATCATAGAATCTATCACGCACAACCAAGTTATGGTATTAAAATGAATGTTATTGAAATGTAGACTTGTTGAATTGAGTTGTTAATGGTATTGAAATGAAATTTTATTTGTTGATATATTATTGCTATATTCCTACTTTATAACTACACATTGTCTAAATTATAACAAAGGTCATGCCAAAAATTTTCATACTTTTTTCATAGTTGTGATATTATTGCTAAATGTGTACTTTACAACTTTTTACAATTTTTCTACAATTATTTTTGCAATATTTCCCATTTTTCTTGCATTCTTCTCTATTTTTTATTCTATCACGGTTTTCCTTAAAAACCGCTCGATAAACCGTGCAAACCGCCTGGTTTTTGAATTTTTTAGCTCGATTTGATCATCGGGTTTAACTTTGCAAACCGTTCGATTTTGAGCGTCGAGTATTCGATTTTAACCCTAAATCGGTATTATTTACCCTGAATATGAGTAATAAACGGCGGTGAATAATCTGATAAGGCTGGGTCAGAGCCGGGGGGTTTGACAATGTGAGCTCCTATACAGTTGTAGCGCTAGTACAAGGTCGCTTTAATATTGCTACCAAATTGCACTGTACAGATCTGCAGCAATCCACAAGAAATACCAGGGTACTACTATACTGTAACTTGCACAGTACTCATCATATACAGTTAGAATCAGGGATTACAATACCGTTTCGACTTGAAAAATTGGCCACCGCTTGGCACCAGTTTCTATCGAAATTAAGTAGAAACCAAACGGTCAAGGATTCAAATTTCGTTCTTGGATCCTATCTAGGAGGTGGTCGAAATTCGAAATCTCGACGAGAACTCGGAATTTCAAACAAAATCCGGATGAAATCCAAAAACATTTTTCAACCGAGAAATCCGAGATTTTAGCCGAAATCACCGAGATTTTGGCTAAAATTTCCGAGAATTCGGTCCAATTGAACCCACCGAAAGATGGTCAAAACGTCAAAAAAAATTTAATTTTTTTGTGGATGATCTTGACCCTAAATCCAATCAAATCCGGCTTACAAAATTAAAAATACAGTGAAAATACCCAAGATTTCGGTCAAAATCATCGAGATCTCGCCGAGAGGGTACTGTAGGATTTTAATTTTTTTAAAATTTTTTGACCCGGCCGAGATTTACTTTAGTATCTTGGAGGGGTCCGAAATCAGAAATTTATGAAATCTCACCAGGATTTAGATCCTTGCGAGGTTTTGAAGTCAAACTTTTGAAGCCAACGTCAAAAAAGGGTGAAAAAATTTTAAAAAAAATGAGAAAATCGGCAAACTAAGCGAGGTCATTTTGCTCACTAATTTTCGACCAGTTTATTCAATTTTCAACGCACAAAGAAAAATTTTAAAAAAATGCAAAAAATCTGAATAAATCCTAACTAGTCTATAAAACACCTCAGATAAATTTCAACAATTTTTGAATTCAATTAGTGCTCCTAGAAAATAAAAAAAAACAGCAATTAAGGAAAAGAAACATAGACATTATCAAATTATTATAAAACTTTACAAGGTTGATCATGCTCTGAACTTTTAATGGTATCATAAACAGTTCCCAAAGATCATGTAATAAAATTTTCTGAAATATTAGACCTCATTTAGTGCCCCTAAAAAATAAAAAACAGAAGATATATAAAGACAGTAGCATTGTTATGATTTTTAAAAATACACAGATTTAATTATCATCTAAAAATTTTACAGCATCATTATCATTGCCTCAAGACCTCAAACAAAAATTTTCAGAAATATTAAACTTCATTTAGTACACATAGAAAATCAAAAACAGAAGATCATATACAATGACAATAGCACTGTCAGAATTTTTTTTAAAAATACACAGTTCTGATCATCATCTGAAAATTTTACAACATCATTAGGATAGCCTCAGGACCTCACACAAAAAATTTCAAAAAATTTAGGGAACTTTTGGATAATTTGTTTTTCAAATTTTCTAAATTTTGAATTTGAATTGGACCGATTTACCGATCGGTTCCAAATGTCGAGCCAGCTTGATATGGTCGAAAATCACGATTTTTGTCAATTTTGTGAACCTTGGCCAGAATATTACATTTCTACCACAAATCAATCCTATAGGGCCTCTCTCATTCACAGCATTGTAAAAAAGCGGGAATAGAAAAAACGTATGATTGGAATGTGTCTAGTTGCCTCAGGAACTGCTCAAAAGATGTGTCTAGTTGCCTCAGGAAAATGTTTCCTATCTTATGAAATTCCTTTGAAGCGATCCTACAAATCAAACACCCCTCGTAGGAACAGGAATTTTTTTTCCTTTGGATTGATTTCCTCGATTTTTCCTTTGAAACTCCTTTGAATCAAAGAGACTACTAACTTCCCACAGTTAATAAGGTATAACAAAGTTTACTATTTGGTTCGCCAAACATCTTTACGTTTTCAACTTATAGTACATACAGGGAGATACTAACCTTGCACCAGGTAACTGCACAGCTGATGAAAAATGCTGGTCGATTGTACACAGGTAACTGCACAGTGAGGTCATGTGGCACGAATGGAACCTGCACAAGCAAAAGCATATAATACCACGTGCAGCTTCTGAACAAAGCAAAGGATCTATTGTTGTGGAAAGAGAGTTGATGAAAACAATAAGCAAGTAAGAAGTATATTCTTATTTCATTTGCCCCAGGCTGCCATAAGCTAACATGGAACTGAAATTGCTATATGTTAGGTAGACAAAAGAGCATGAGTATCTGACATACCAGGTTGTAGGGCTCAACATCAGGCAACTAGAACTTTACAGCAGATGTTGCGGGCGTTATCTAAAGGTGCATGATCACCTGTGCCCTTCCATACACCAATTCTTTCCCTTTGAACACAAACATATCACCCTAACATACATAAGAAACAAACAGTACCATGGATCAAGACTGAAATCCCAAAATAAGTTCAGATGACGGTGACAGAAGCGGTTAGGTATGGGTAAATTATCTTAACCTGTTGCAGGACACTTGCCCTATCATCTGAGGTGGCTTCGGTTGTATAATTCTTCACTGCTTCCTTCAAAGAAATGTGTTCAACCGTTTACAACAAAGTCCAAGCATTTTTCATCACAAAACAACTACACAGGTGGAAAATCACTGCTACAACACTGATGCATACACTGGCTGGGTTGAAGAATGTGCGGCCAATACCAAAGTATAGACCCAAGAGATCTGCGCCTGCAAGGGTTAAATGGAACTCATATATGCTCAGGGACAGAAGAAAGAAAATGTTTCTGATGGTAATAAAAAATTCATTCCATAGATAATTGATCCTCATGTACCAAATATGATAATATGATATATTCATGTATCTACCACATTTACATTTATAACATCTAAGTATGAAAAAGGAGAAAAGATATACATTATACATTTATTAAGTAGAATTCCCATAGCAACAAAGAGCGTTTGTACTGGAATTCTTACTTATGGAATTAATTATAATTGCACATTTGTACAATTAGAAAACAGTTATCATGTTCTGCAACTATGAAAGACCTTCCACTTGTGAATAAAGTCAATAAACTGCCACCAGAGCTTCTCTAGTACTCAATCTGACATTAACACTTGCATCTTGTGAATCCACATCTCTCTGATTGGCCACAACCTAAATAATTTCCAACAATCTTTTATCCAGAATAGTAAGTAATCATTTTAATGGGATATATATTGTTAGTACAATCCAGACAACAAAATGGCAAGGAGATGCGTGCAAGTTTAACAGATAAATTGTGAACAAAAGCAGTATATTCAAAAGTCAATCGTGTATCATGAGTAGCGGACAACATAGCAATATCCAATAGGTTCGTTAATGCTTGAGCACAAAAATTAGTACCTTGCGTTCAGGATCTGCATAGAGGCACTCCAATGGAAAGGGCAACTGCATTGAACATATCTTAGACAAAATTACTAAAGGATGAAAATTTCTGGAGACCGCCAGTAAATTATCTAAACATATAGGCATGATTTTCTTTTTCTGAAGAAATCCTTTGTCTAGCAAGTAGCCAGACAAGAGGGATAAGTTGGATTAAAACATAGG
Organism: Rhipidocladum racemiflorum; assembly: GCA_036346355.1. NCBI lineage: Eukaryota > Viridiplantae > Streptophyta > Magnoliopsida > Poales > Poaceae > Rhipidocladum > Rhipidocladum racemiflorum. Next base: position 11,031,526 of record CM070573.1, on the reverse strand, counting down.
CATGATTGTGCAAATATGGTAATTGTCTTGATGACCAAATACACTTTTCCTCTTATAACTGACAAGATGAGGCTTAAATGGTCAGAATTGAGAGTCTAAAATCAGATATATGTAACCAAGAACAGTTTATGGTGTGGGTGTTAAGTGGGTAAGAGATAAGGAATAAATTGAAGCGTGCTACATACATGCTCAGCAAGAATACAGGTTTTATCTGGAGTGGCAACACCAACAGCAATTAATTTGATGCCAGCTGAATCAAACCACTCCTTTGTATCCCTCAACACAGAGGCCAACTCCCAACTGCACAGGACACAAGCAGAGTTGATGATTAGCACAGAGAAAGAAATTAAACCAACAAGCGCAAACTCTTACAAAACTAGTAGCTAGTTCAGGGAAAAACATATATCTACGGAAGGAGGAAGAGCTATCTTTCTTACCAGCAAGGGCACCCGAAATGCCTCCCTGCACAAGCAGTAAAGCACTCCCCAGTTTATTTATGTACAGCATCAACTTCATACAAAATGGGGTTTAGTGTTTCAATCTACAAAAGGGGTAGTAGATCTTGCTCAAGCAAAGCAACAATTCGTTGCACCTTATTCTGAAAACTTCCGGGTTGCAAAGCTTAACCCCGAATACAAAGACAAAATCTCCTCGCAATACACGGATCAAGCAAATTGGAGAAAAGGATGAGCATATCTACCTCGTTCTGGTCCCACAGGTCCCTGAACAGGACGGCTCGCCGGTGGCCGCGGAGAAGATGGCGACGCCAGCGAGGGCCTCGCCGATGCCCGACCCGGGTTCCGGAGAAGAGGATGGCACGGGTAGGGAGCTCGCGGCGGCGGCAGATACCGCTGGTGAGCGGCGGAGACGGAGGTAGCTGCAGCGCCCGGGGAGGGGGACGGGGACGGGGACGGGGTTGGGGCGACCGCCAGGGGAGGCGCTGGCGATAGGGCGAGAGGGCGACGGGAGGGAGAGGCGTGGGAGCGAGGTGGCCATGACCCCTAACCGCAGGAGAGCGGGAGAGGCGGCGGAGGCCGAGAGGAGCAAGTAACCGTTGCGGATGGCCGGAGTAGGGCTGCCGGCCTGCCGACCAAGTTTAACTAGCTATATAATGGAGTTTTTTTTTCAAAATTAATAAAAAGCAGTGCTTCTATGCTTTCTCTCTCAATACAAGTTGCACAAATTTTAAAGGTACTAGTTATATGCCCGTGCGTTGCTACGAAAAACAAAATTGATAACGAAAAAAAAAATACTATTTCATAAGATCAAACATCTATCTTTAACGCTTCGTTTCTTACAAAAGCTGGTTAATTAAAGCAACGCTTCGTTTCTTGCGTAGAGCAATTAAGCAGGGCAATTAATGTGACGTGGGAAGAAACTCTCACTTTATATAGTAGAGAAGTAATCATTATCTACACCTTTTGAATTAATTGATTTATTATTTAAATGATTATTTTAAATTCGAGTTAATAGACACTATCGATCTGAACCGTATTAATATTTTTCCCTACCATTTCAATCTTGAACTTATTAAAAATTGTAATCGAAACCATTTTGATTCAAACACTAAGAGCTAATCTGAGTCGAAAGAAATGCAATTCTCAATTCTTACAAAAATTCCGTGATGCGAATAGGTTTTGAAATCTGAATCAATGGATGCAAAAAGTGTAGCTGTTTAAGTAGGATAATTTGATATGATATGCAGCAGTGAGCAGTGTGTGTCTGTGAGTTGCGACATATCTCAGGTGTAGCTGAGCCAGACAGTGTTGGTCGTTATATTCCAAGACAGAAACGTTGGGATCTTTTTCATTTTGATTTGGTGCTTAATATCTCTTCTTCTTCTTTTATTTGGCAAAATTGTGTTTCTATATCCCAGTAATTTGAGGAACTTAGCAGGGTTTTTTTTTCTCTTCGTACCCGGAATATACAAGGACAGCAGACATGTTGTGGCTTGGCCATTAGCCGATTACACGCTAATAATAAGATACTTTGCGTGTGGACACATTGGTAAACCAACAATGGCTTATCGAACAGCCATTGTTAACTTCTGAGTCATGTTTCTGTCTATTTTGGCATACTTAGCATTACACAGTACATATCTGGCTGACAAAAAACGTCAAGCAACCAGGACTTTGCAGCAGACGCTGAGGACATCATCGAAAGGAGCGTGATCACCTGTGCCTTCGTCTCTCCATGCGTACAGCAATTCTTTCCCTCTGAACACAAACACCCCACCCTGGAGAAAATTAACATGAGAAACAAGCAGTGGATCAAGATCCAGAAGCAAAACTGCGAAACGTTAAGCATTTTTGTTCGGGTCACAGATGCACGAGACAGAAGATAAACAAGACCGGCGACTTTAACCTGCTGCAGGACACCCGTCAGGCCAGCCGGTGTGCCTTGCAACGTGTAGAATGGTTGCCCGTTTGATGGAGTCGAGCCTCGAGTATACCTTCGCCTTCATAGACACCACCGTTTAGTGGCATTAGTGTAATCAGCTTGTGAAGAAATAGTTGCATCGTCAGAGGCGAACTACGCAGTGCTGAAGTACACTAGCTGAGCTGAAGAGTGTACGCGACCAAGACATTGTAAAACCTGAAAAGATGAGTCCACATTCATAATCGTACATACATCAAATAGACATCACCGAAGCAGTTTATGAGCACTAATCATCCAACATAACGCTCGGGCCTCGGATTATTGGAAGAAAACAACAGCCGGCCGATGTTATATTTTCGCAATTTCAAGTAGTACACAGCTACAGACAAATGGAGGGGGTCATCACCTTGCGCCCGGGGTTGGCGTATAAGCTATCCAAAGGAAATGGCAGCGGCACTGCGCACATCTCAGAGAAAGTCAACTCCATGCGACAATTGACAGCCATTGCTGTTAGGAGATATAGATTTGCATTACCTCCACCTAAATCTCGATCGCAGAGTCCCTCTGTTGATCACCACTTCTATATGGCATCGACTGAAGAAAAACTCGCCGCCGCAAGCGCCAAGGCCGCCGCCGAAGCAGAGGTCATCGCCGACATCTCTGATGCCGTAGCCAAGGCCGCCCTTTGGGCCCAGGCCGTTGCCGTCGCGAGTATCAAGTCGCTCGTGCCTGTCACCCTCGACCTTCACGCTTCCAACTTCTCGAATTGGCGCCATCTCTTTCGCGTCGCCCTGTGCAAATATGCACCGGACGACCATGTCGACGCTGCCCCTGCCGATCTTGATGTTCAATGGCAGCGCCTCGATGCCATTGTTCTCCAATGGATCTACAACTCCATCTCTGCGGACGTCCTGGAGGCCGTCATGCCCAACGAGAAAGACCCCGCTGCCGCCGATGTTTGGGCCGCCATCGACTCCCTGTTCCACAATAACATGGACAGTCGCGCACTGTACCTTGAGGCAGAATTCAAGAATTTCGTCCAAGGGAACCTTACGACAAGCGACTACTGCCGGAAGATGAAAACCATGGCAGATGCTCTCGCCGACGTCGGCCAACCCATCACCGACAAAGCGCTCGTTCTCAATCTCTTGTAAGGTTTGAACGAGCAGTTAGCTCATCTTCGGCCTATGTTCGGCATGCAGCGCCCCTACCCCCACATTCATCAACATGCGCACTGTAAAATAGTATAGTTTAGATTCCAATCACACGTGATCTTCTCTGTATAGACAGGATTGGTTGTACTTTCCAAAGATAAGAGATAGACTTGATTTGGTTTAGATAAAGATAGAACGATGTAACAACCAAATCAAGCCTTCCTTATCTTTAAACTTGTAAACCAAGGCAGCGGTGATTGCTGCCCCTATAAACACGTAGACACCGGCTCAAGGAGCTTACGGTGCTTCAATCCATCTGCCCTCTGATTATTTTTCATGGTATCAGAGCCAACACATAACCTATCCCATCCATCTCTCCCATGGCGAGTCCCTCTACTCCCATCATCAATCCTCTCACCGGCCAAGCTGTTTCCGAGAAGCTCAACAAAAGCAATCATGCTCTCTGGAAAATGCAAGTGCTTGCAGTCGTCCGAGGAGTTGGGTTAGAAGGCTACCTCACCGGTAGTGCAGCAGCCCCGGCGCCCGTCATCAAGGGCAAAGGAGATGATGGCAAGGAGACCAACGTCCCTAACCCAGCCTTCCAGGCGTGGTCTACAACAGACCAGCAGGTTCTCGGGTTCCTGCTTTCATCTATGACCAAAGATATCCTCTCCCTGGTCACGGTGTGTCGAACCGCCGCAGAAACCTGGAAGGTTGTCGAAGGAAACTACACCTCGGCAACAAGGGCGCGCTCTGTTAATTCAAGGATCGCCCTCGCTACAACCAAGAAAGGCGACCTCTCCGTCACCGAATACGTCAGCAAGATGCGCTCCTTGGGCGATGAGCTGGCATTTGCCGGCAAGCCGATTGACGACGACGAGCTGATTTCCTACATCCTTACCGGCCTCGACTATGAGTACAATCCGGTCGTCACCACCCTCGTCGCAAAGGACGAGCTCACCATCGGCGAGGTGTACTCACAGCTGCTCAGCTTTGAGCAGCGCATGGAACTGATGTCTCCTACCAACTACCACGCGACGGCTAATGTAGCAAGTCGTGGGCGAGGAGGCGCACGCGGTAGAGGGAACACTCGAGGAGGTGGCCGCGGTCCAAGAGGTCGCGGGCGCAATGGTGGACGTGTCCCCAGAGGCGGAGCACGACAGGAGAACAAAACCCCATGCCAGATTTGCGGCAAAAAGAGTCATATGGCAATAGAATGTTGGTACCGTTTTGATGAAAATTATGTTCCAGATGACAGATATGCAGGGGCGGCTACTACATCCTATGGCATAGACTCCAATTGGTACACAGATACCGGGGCTACGGATCACATCTCAGGTGAACTTGATAAACTAATGGTGCGGGACAAGTACAAGGGACATGATCAGATCCACACTGCCAATGGAGCAGGTATGAACATTAGTTACATTGGTCATTCAATTGTTAAAACCCCTAGTCGCAGTCTCAAGCTAAACAAGATTCTTTATGCTCCCGACGCCACAAAAAATCTTATCTCCGTTCATAAATTAGCTTCTGATAACTCAGCTTTCCTTGAATATCATCCTGACTATTTTGTTATCAAGGATCGTGTCACGAAGAGACCTCTGCTTAGAGGAAGGTGCCGCAATGGTCTGTATCCCCTACCGTTGAATTCACTTAAGCAGGCCTTTGCAGTCAATAAGCCGTCCATAGCACGATGGCACAGTCGTCTTGGTCACCCGTCAATTCCTATAGTTGAAAGAGTTATCAGTAGCTTCAATTTACCTTGTTCTAGAGAGTCCAATAATAATGTTGTGTGTGATGCTTGTCAAAAAGGTAAAAGTCATCAATTACCTTATTCCAAATCCAATAGTGTTTCAAGTCATCCTCTAGAACTTGTGTATTCTGATGTTTGGGGGAATGCCCCCAAATCTGTTGGAGGTAAACAATACTATGTGAGCTTCATTGATGATTACAGTAAATTCTCATGGATTTATCCTTTAAAGTTCAAGTCTGAAGTCTTTCATAAATTTGTTGAATTCCAAAATCTTGTTGAGCGTCGTTTTGACAGAAAAATCATCACAGTCCAGACAGACTGGGGAGGCGAATATCAAAAGCTTCACAGTTTCTTTTCTAAAATCGGCATCACCCATCATGTATCCTGCCCGTATGCTCACCAACAGAACGGGTCAGCTGAAAGAAAGCATCGCCACATAGTTGAGGTTGGTCTTGCCCTCCTTGCTCAAGCCTCTATGCCTTTAAAATTTTGGGATGATGCTTTTCTTGCTGCCGTTTACTTGATCAATCGTACACCAAGCAAAGTCATCAATTATGAGACTCCGTTGGAACGCTTATTTCATCAAACACCTGAGTATGAGTCTTTACGTGTCTTTGGATGCGCATGTTGGCCTAATCTTCGCCCATACAACACTCACAAACTCCAGTTTCGTTCCACACGTTGTGTCTTCTTGGGATTTAGCACTTTTCACAAAGGCTTCAAGTGCCTTGATCCTAGTTCTGGACGAGTCTATATCTCACGAGACGTTACCTTCGATGAGTCTGTTTTTCCTTTTGCCGAACTCCATCCCACAGCCGGGCGGCGTCTCCAACAGGAAATATGCCTTCTTCAACCTCACCTTCTAAATCCTGGGGATAAACAATTGCATGATCATGTGACTAATTGTTCGGCTAATCCTGCTGATAATTTTGGTACGAGTGTTGGCATTTTTCAGGAAGAAACAACAGCAGATAGTAGAGGAGATTTTCCTGCACCCAATCATTTGCGGCAGCAGGATAGTGCGGTGCCCTCTCCGGGGTTGGCGTCAGCAGGATCCGCGCCAGCAGCACCTTCACAACGATCCACCGAATCTGAAAATTCCATGGAGAACACAGCACAAGACTGCATGCAGGAGCAGGTGCAGGACCACATGCCCATGCATGAGCAGTCCATACCAAGTGTGCGTATGGATACCATGCCACGCATAGAAGAGGACCAAGCTTTGGGCTCTTCTGCGGCTGGGGGAGAACAAGCACGTCCTTGCACGCGACTTCAACATGGCATCCGCAAGCCTAGAGTTTACACAGATGGTACAGTTCGGTATGGTTTTTTGACAAACACTGGTGAACCGCAAAATTTAGAAGAGGCTCTGCATGATAAAAATTGGAAAAATGCTATGGATATTGAATTCTTGGCCCTGCAGAAAAATAAAACTTGGCACCTAGTTCCACCTCAGAAGGGTCACAATGTTATTGATTGCAAATGGGTCTATAAAATCAAAAGAAAACAAGATGGAAGTCTTGACAGATACAAAGCTCGTCTAGTTGCTAAGGGCTTTAAACAAAGATATGGCATTGATTATGAGGATACTTTTAGTCCTATTGTTAAAGCAGCTACTATCAGAACTGTTCTTTCTATTGCTGTATCCAGAGGATGGTCTCTTCGTCAACTAGATGTGCAGAATGCCTTTCTCCATGGAGATTTAGAAGAAGAAGTTTACATGCGACAGCCTCCTGGATTTGAAGAACAGTCATGTCCTAATTATGTTTGTAAGCTAGACAAGGCGCTATATGGACTGAAACAAGCTCCTCGTGCGTGGTATGCCAAGTTAAGTAAGAAACTTTGTGCTCTTGGTTTCAAAGGATCAAAGGCCGACACCTCTTTATTTTATTATCATAAGAATGATATATCTATGTTTATTCTAGTATATGTTGATGATATAATTGTAGCAAGTTCAAAACAAGAGGCTGTCACAGTATTGTTGCAGGATCTTAAACAAGACTTCTCATTAAAGGATCTCGGGAATCTTCACTACTTCCTAGGAATAGAAGTAAACAAGAGACATGACGGCATAATTTTAACACAAGTTAAATATGCAACAGATCTTCTGCAAAGAGTTGGCATGGCAGACTGCAAACCTGTAAGCACACCATTATGCACTAGTGAAAAATTATCTCTTCATGAAGGAACGTTGCTAGGACCAAAAGATGCAACACAATATAGGAGTATAGTGGGTGCTCTCCAATATTTGACCTTGACTAGACCTGATATTGCATTCCCGGTCAACAAGGTATGTCAATATTTGCATGCTCCTACTACAATGCATTGGGCAGCAGCAAAGCGAATATTAAGATACATCAAGTCTTGTACTAATCTCGGTGTAAAGATTTGCAAATCCTCCTCTATGCTAGTGAATGGTTACTCAGATGCAGATTGGGCAGGCTGTCTAGATGACAGGAGATCTACAGGAGGTTTTGCTATTTTTCTAGGGAATAATCTTGTTTCCTGGAAAGCAAAGAAACAGGCAAATGTTGTCTAGATCGATCAAGCTAATATAAAGCTTTAGCGAATGCTACCGCCGAGATGATGTGGATACAAACCTTACTGCGTGAATTACAAGTCTCAAGTCCTCCATGTGCAAAGTTATGGGTTGATAACATGGGTGCAAAGTTCTTAGCATTTAATCCAGTCTTTCATGCCAGAACAAAGCACATTGAAGTTGATTATCACTTTGTCAGAGAACGAGTGGCCAGAAAATTACTTGAGGTTGATTTCGTGCCTACAGAAGATCAAGTCGCCGACGGGTTCACAAAAGCTCTCACTGTAAGAAAGTTGGAAAATTTTAAGTACAATCTTAATCTAGGAAAAGTGTGATTGAGGGGGGCTGTAAAATAGTATAGTTTAGATTCCAATCACACGTGATCTTCTCTGTATAGACAGGATTGGTTGTACTTTCCAAAGATAAGAGATAGACTTGATTTGGTTTAGATAAAGATAGAACGATGTAACAACCAAATCAAGCCTTCCTTATCTTTAAACTTGTAAACCAAAGCAGCGGTGATTGCTGCCCCTATAAACACGTAGACACCGGCTCAAGGAGCTTACGGTGCTTCAATCCATCTGCCCTCTGATTATTTTTCACGCACGACGCTACAACTCGAGAAAATCCAGAAGAACGTCGATGCCTCCAAGGCCACGGCACTCATCTCTGGCACCTTCGCGCCCAAGGGCTCGGGACAGAGAAGCCAGGGCAACTCTAGCACACGCGGTGCGCCACAGGCGTCAAAGCGCGCCCCCTACTCTGGCTTCCGGTAGCACCTCCAACAACAGCCAAAACTCCAACAATCAATGCAACGGCGGCAACCGCAGTGGGTACGGCAACAACAATAACGCCGGCCAACGTGATGGTGGCAATCGGGCCCCCCCCCCCCCCCCCCCCCCCGGGCGACGATGTACAACCCATGGACGGGCTCTTTCCAAGTCTGGTCCGGTGCCACTCCAGTGCAGCCTGGCCACTGGCCAGGGCCTTCTCAGACCGCGCCCTCCCATGCAGCCACACCAATAGGCTCTTGCCATGCAGCACGTTGTGCCTCAGCTGCCACCTGTGTCTGCTCCACATGTGCCTAGTTGGAGCTCGTGGTAGCAGTGGCCGTCCTCTGCCTCGTCATCCTCAGCACCGTCATGGGATCAGCATGCACATTAGGAGTGCAAGTGGGGTGGGCAGTGGGTAGCCCGCACCCACCCGCGCTGGCCGCTGAGCACATTGCGGCTGCCGCTAGCCTGCAATGTCATCCACATGCTATTGGTGGGTTTGACGGTAGCCCGCGAATCACCCGCATGCACTTTTACATGTCTGCCAGAGGGTCTCCAAGACAGCGTTCGCCTTCTAGAATCAAGACAGCGCACTTGAGCATTGTTTCTAATTCATCAATCATCACACGCATTCCAGTGGAAAAACCTTCCTACATCTGTATTACCAAATTTTAAGATTCAAGACAGCATTCACAGGACAGGGCATTGTCATCACATAGCAAATCTCAGAATTTTTTTTTAAAATAATACTTTTTTTAAACTGAATTGCGTTTTTAATACTCGAAAAATAAAAATTGCAAAAATAATACGTGGTCGCCATACCGTACGGCGAATACCCTATTTTCGCCGAACCGTGTGGCGAATACCCTATTTTCGCCGAACCGTTTGGCGACAATACCCTAAATCTGCAGTCAATCTGCTACACGGGAATCAAGGCTGTTTTCGCCGAACGGTATGGCGAAGACCCTATTTTCGCCATACGGTTTGGCGAAAATAGGGTATTTTCGCCATATGGTACGGCGAAAATAGCCTTAACCAAACAAACGACGGTTAATCGGCTTTAATCAGGTAATTAGGGTATTTTCGCCATACCATATGGCGAAAATAGAGTATTCGCCGTACGGTATGGCGACCACGTATTATTTTTGCAATTTTTATTTTTCGAGTATTAAAAACGCAATTCAGTTTAAAAAAAGTATTATTTAAAAAAAATCCTCAAATCTCAAGAGCGCACCTCGTCATATTCACATGACAGAGCATGGCTGAAAAATCTATCACATCACTACACATGTAATTAGTTGACATGAATACTTCAGTAGGCAACAAAAACAAAAGTATTACATCGGCTAGATTGAAATCATGTTGTCTGTTGTAGATTAGCATGGGGATCTGATAGTTGGCTGCAATATCCAGTCTCAGATTCCTGCTGGAAGAGCTAGCAATTTGATTGGTCATGCGAATTTAAGCAACAAGGGCACTGGCCAAGTTGGCATTCCCCTGAACAGCTCCGAGCACCTTTGAATCTACCTAGTGTTTGTATAGGCCTGAAAAGACAGTGAGAACATCCTTAGGGTTAATGCAAGAATGAATTAGAACTATCTATTTAATGCAAGCATGGATTGGGGAATACATCCTTGCCAGATATTTATTGGCATTATCCTTGCTCATTTCATAGCTGACAACCAGTTTAGAATTTACAACTGTATATTTGCTTCAGGTGAGTTAAGTTATACAGGTTGCACAAGTATTGACAATCAAATACATACAATACATTCATTGAAAGTGAAACTAGAGTAACAAACCTGTCGTCTACCCAGCTTGGAAAATGACCTAAAGTTTAGGAAGGAGAATACCTGAAGTTATCAATTAAAGGAGATCATCGCCATCCCTATCTTCACTAACAAGGTTGTCACTACCATCTAAAACATTGAAAAGGAATCAATACGCAATTACACAAAAAAAATATTTAGCATAATATAAGCAAGAATTTTTAGTAGGGAGAAAGTAAATATACCATCAGCTCGAATCCAATCTTGGAGACAAATAAGAGCTTCTACAGTTTCGTTGGTCAGCCTGCTCCGATAGTCACTTATAACCCTCTCCCCGGTAGAAAAGGCAGACTCAGATGCTACTGTAGATGCAGGGGATGCCAATAGATCACGTGCTATGCGAAAGAGTACAGGATACTTGGTGGAGAATATCATCCAATATTGCAATATATCAAAATCAACTGTTATGGGAACTGTTTCTTCTTCCAAGTATTTGTCAAGCTCACTTGCTCTACTCCTTTGTTGTTCACTGAGATGTTGCCCCCAATCTACCCATGGGTTACTTTCATCAACAATTATCCCAATGTTTGAATCTCCATAATTCTCAATGTTCGAGTCTCCAGAATATTCAGCAAAGAGTTCACTAATGGCCTTCTTCACTTCAGAAAGGTATCGAGAAGCTTTATTACCAAATCCTTTGCTCAAGCGATACTCAAGAAAGCCCAACTTAAACCTCGGATCAAAGACAACAGGAACACAGATTTGCAAGAATGAAAGGTTCCAATATTTCTTAAGTTTCTCGTTCATTTCATGCACCATATATGCAATGATAATGTCTGGATTGGAAGACTCCCTTTCCATCATTTTCTTCACCTCCCAAATCTCATGGAAGTAGCAGCTTGCAGTAGGATATTTGGAACCTGATACTGCTAGAGTGGCATCATAGAATACCTTCAACATGATGCAAAGTTTTTCTGCCATCTCCCATTCTTGAACCGAAGGTGCATGTGTGTAATGAGTGTCCTCTCGTGCCAAAGCTTCGAATGCCCTCCTATACTGCAAAGCTGATTCAAGCATTTTATATGTTGAATTCCATCGAGTAGATACATCAAGAGGGGGCCGCTTCTCACATAATATGCCTACCTGCGCAATCATCTCTTCAAACCTTTGCTTGTGAGACTGTGAGCTCTTAACATACTTTACACTATCCCTGATATTACTAGTAGCACCACTAATGGCCTTAAACCCTTCTTGAACTATGAGATTGAAGACATGCGCAGCACAACAACCATGAAATAGCTGACCTTTGAATGGTAGCAAATGCTTCGCAAGAAGATTCTTTTGCAAAGATGTCACCATAGAGTCATTTACTGATGCATTGTCTAACGTAATACTAAAGAGCCTATCTTCTATATGCCAATCTTGGATGCTCTTCAATATTGCATTAAACATAGTTCTACCATCGTGTGGTGTCTCTACAATAGTAAACCTTATGATCCTTTTCTGCATCTTCCACTTATTATCAATAAAATGACAAGTGACACATAAATAACCCAATGTTTGATTAGATGTCCACATATCAGCTGTAAGAGAAACCCTAGATGTTAAGTTCTTCAAAACCTCTCGTAGAGCTAACATTTGCTGCTCATATGCACTAATGCAATCAGCCTTGATGGTAGTTCGAGAAACAAGTCTAAATAATGGATTTAGACTGCCCACAAAACTCTTGAATTTAGGGTACTCAACTATGCTAAATGGCAACTCATGAAAAACAATCAACTTAACGAGCTCTTGTCGAGAGATTTCTTGGTCAAATTTCCATTCTTTCAAAGTAGCTGCATGCGCAGAAAGATTAGTAGAGTTCATCTGATCATACAATCGATGCAATTTAGCTCTTTCCTCACAACTTTCCAAATGCCTACGGCAAGTACTTGTGCCATTATCTCGTGCAGCATTAAAATATCTCTTACAGTGAATGCACTTAGCTCCTACAAGTTTCCTATCAGCATATATAGGCTCAAAATCAGTCCAGATATTTGATCTTAGTTTGCGTCTTCTATTTCTGTCCGAAGATCCTAAATTATTCAGCATGAAAGCATATATTACGACATGATCAAGTATAAACGGCAAACTAATAGCAACAAATTCAAATGTTACCATGCCCAAGAACACTTCTTGTTTCTTCAAGAGACGGAGATGTTGCAGATGGGGACCTCACCCGTGTCGCCGTTCCAATAGTTGGAGATGTCGCAGATGGAGATCTCGCCTGTGTCGCGGTTCCAATAGTTGGGGATGTCGCAGATGGAGACCTCTCCCGTGTCGCAGTTCCAGTGTCGCAGATGGGATCAGCATTCAGCAGTCGCTGGTAAATGCATTCAACACCATGACCATGACGCCGCCAATGAATGAAATGCCCCAAAACTTCAAAACCTAATTGCAAACCCTAATTGCAGTTTAATCAGTTTTAATCGTGTTTGTTGTTCTTGATCTGGTTTGGATTTGGGGATTGGATGGAGTAGTTGAATGCGTACCTGAAGCCCTTGCTCGGACAGCTGGACCTTCGGCCGCGCTAGCATCGCGTCACCGTCGTCCCGTCGCGCGGCTTCGTCTTCCTCGCGTCATCCTCACTTGCTCCCATGCCGTCGCCTCCGCGCGGTCGCGCCCGCCCGCATTAGTGCCCGCCTGCTCGCCCTCTCGCGCCAGTCAACACCTTGGATGCCGCGCTCACCGGCCCTTGTCCCCTCCGTCACGGTCGTCACCCACGCCGCTCGCTCACCTGCTCCCCCTTCGTGCCCATGCCGCTCGCCCCTCCGCCTGCCTTGGTGAGCCTCACCGCCACCCGAACCCTCGCCTCCCCCTCGTCTTCTCCACCTCCGGCCAAAGCCGCTTGCCACCACCTCGCCTCCACCGCCCCGCCAAATCCCCTAACCCTAACCCTAGTTCCTCCCCGACCCCCTCTTTTTCTCTTGCCTCCAACACCGCCCGGCCGCCCTCGCTCGCTGCTCAAACCGCCGCTTTGAATCGCTGCCGCCCCGCTCACCCCAAACCACATCGCCGCCTCACTCGCCCTGCTAGCCCTAACCCTACGCGCGTGCTCTCTCCTTTCGCTGGCCACTGGCTGGTCGACTGCCATGTGACCAGCACTCAAGACGTTAGCCCCCTTTTTGGCCTTTTGGGCGGGTCGGCCACAGTAGCGGCCGGTTTTATTTCCCCTTTTCTTTTTATTTTTGGATTTTAACTAATCCGAAAATCCAAAAAATCACCGAAAATCCAAAAAATACCCGAAATACACTATCTCAATCGTTTCGAGCCACTGAGTCCAAAAATGGTCTCCGTTTCACCATTTGAAGTCCACAAAATTTCAAAATGCCCTCAAGCTCGCCTTCGGCCCTTTTCTCTCTCGATCTCTTCTCGTTTTTCCTTTTCTTGTTTTGCTCTTTTCTTTTCTTTATTGTTTTATTTGTTTACTTATCGCTTGCTATTTGTGCGCTAGACCCGACCTTGGAAGCCGACCCGGAGCAATACGAGGAGCCGGAACAGGAGCCGGACGCGACCGGCACCGAGTTCAACTACGTCAACGACAACCTAGGACTTCCCCTCGCCTCGCAAGGCAAGCCGCACTCCTTGAACATGTTGAACCCATGATAATAATGTAGTAATAATTATTTTAATATTGCATTATGTTGTTTTGTCAAATGCTAGAAATCATTATTTTAGAATGCCATGATGACATAGTTAGTACCTAGCTTGGTTAAAAACCTACTTTATTTTGTTGTGACATATTTCCTTTGCAAACCCTAGACTTAGCTATTGAACCTCGTATGCTAGTAGTTAATCAATTAGTTGAACTTTAAAAGATTTGTGTATTAAAATAAAACCATCAAGTGGGAGGCTTGATGTAGACTATATTCAAAATGTGCTGCGGTGAGAGGACTTTGGCGGGCAAACCACTAGATGGCCATGTGCCCGAACCTCGACTGATGACGAGGCCAATGTGTGTGGTATGGATTGGTGGTTTGGAATTGGCTAAGTCTTAGGCATAATTTAAGTAATCACAACCTTGGACAAAGTAAATAACTTAGATCCCGCTCAACCACAAGTTGGGTCGGTCGGCCTCGTTGACTCGATCCAACCTAGCTCGGCACTTGAACTCCCCCTTGGAATACTTATAGGTTAGATGTTCCATAATGTGGGCATTGGACAGTATGCCCGCGGGCGAATGGGGTGGAATGGAGGTTGACCGGTGGAGTCACCTGCCGATTCTCATAACGGTAGATACCCTCAGTATCGGATCGTGCATCCCGCCGTGGCCCGTGGGACCCGAGTACTGTGTGGTTTTGAAACTACCGGGTAAGTGCTAAAGAGGGGTCGGCCGCATGCATTTAAGTTGCATCTAAGTTCGCGCGTGGCATTAACGGTCGTAGATATCTTCTGGGTAAAGCTGAGCAACTCTGCAGAGTCATGTTTAAATGGTATTCGAATACGCCGTGCTTCTGGCAAACGAAACTAAGTTTGAACTGGGGTGGATCCCGTAACCTAACCCAAGTAGGCTTGTTATTTCCAATTTGACGTAATGATGAACTTGTGAAAACTCATATTTGCTTATTTCTATTATGTATGGTTTATGTTTCAAATGTAAAATGACTTGGAACACAAAACTGCATCCACCATCATAATAACCTTACTGCCATTTCTTCGAAAATATCCCCGCACGTAATATTCAGAAATTCCTGTGCGGTTTGTTGAGTACTGTCGTGTACTCAGTCTTGCTTTTCAACCTATTTTAGAATTTGAAGACGCAGGAGAATTCCAGAAGATCGTAGATGGCGCATCAGTCTGATTTTTAGGGTTCTTTTTCTGTGCTCAGGCCTTGCCTGTGTGGTCTTTTGGTAATGTAATATTTTGGAGCTCACCACTTCCTTTTGTAAACTCTGGCCGTTAAGCCTTATTTGTATTAAAACAGCTGTTTCGCTCTTATGCTGGCAGTGTACATCTTGGTTCCCGACAGCTAATCTTCCTGGGTATCTGTTGCGAATTTAAACGCACCCCCTGAAAAGGGCAGTCCGTCACAAGTGGTATCAGAGCTCAGCTTGACCATAGATTAAGACCCTAGGATGGCTTAGGGAAAAATCTTTACCAAAAATTATTTTGACTTACAAATAAAATGAATTATGAAAATATAAGTACTATTGTTGTCCCCTTCTTTCTTTTCTACCTTACCTTTCTTTATAAACTTATATTTCCCTCTTCCTGTTTTGTTTTAAGTTTTTCCATGCTCCACCTAAATTCAAAATCCTCGCAGTCCGTTAAGTGGTTCGCCGACCTTCACCAACGGCTTGAAGATGGTGCCGTCAGCCGTAGTTAGGTTCGATAGTCGTAGAGCTGTACCCTTCTCGTGTTAGGCTTTTTGTAATGTAAAATGGGGCGTGATGAACCTTAAAACGGTTTCGTGTACATTTCATATTCTATAATGCTGCTATGTTCTCTATCTCTATCGTATTTTTGTTTGCCCTAAATATCTATATATTTCCGCCCACTCAAAAGAATTCCTTCCATTCGTCTGAGCCCTTATCTTTTCATTCTACTCTCACCTCATGCTCTAATTCTTACTCACCTTTTACGTTTCTCACAACCTGCTGCAGACCGAAAAGAAAGTCAGGATTGAGACTAGGGGTGGATAACAAGCTAGTTGAACTTTTTTTCGAGCTTTCTTCGACACTGATTTATTCTTATTTATTATAGTCTCCTGTATTGTTTGAGACCCAACTTCGAACCGAGCTTAACGAGCCGAGCCTAACGAGCCGAGCCGAAGTTGACTCTGGTTCCAAATCAACTACTTTTTATTTTAAAAGAAAAATGAATGTAATCAGAGCAATTTTGAAACGAGCCACCGAGCCAGCTCAACGAGCTTTTTTTCCAGCCCTAATTGAGACCATGAGTAACTCTAGAGCAGGATCCCAGCTCAATCAGCAAGGCAGTGATGAAGAGTCAGCTAGTAACCCCACCAACCCAGCCCGAGTACTAGCCAGGATGAAAAGGAACAGACACCAAGCAGAAAGACATCATACACAGTTGATGGAAAGGATTTTGGAACAGCTAGCTATAGGACCTCAAGGATATGCCCAAAGAAAATTGGACGGACAGGAGGAAAGTACGGTAATGGGATACCTGCACAAATCCAACAACTTCGCCCGTTACGTTCCCAAGGAAATAGACACCAGTGCCAAAAAGATAGAAGGATTCTTTGAAGAACTGCAGAAAAGCTTGAAGTTCCACATCTCCGCTATTAAAGACCTGTCATCCATAATGGATAAGATGATAATGTTAGAAGAAACCCAGAATGACTTTGGAAGTGGTGAGAAAGAGAAAGGGAAAATCGCAACCGTGGCTACAGACTTACGTCCAGTCCGAAGAAAGAGCCCTAGCCCTCTCTCTCGGACCCCCTAATAAAAGGCCGGTAATGGATGAACAGCAGTCAGCCGCTACTACCACTCGGACCAGGGCAGTAAGGTGTTTTGTCTGCAATGAGGACCACTACTCCAACAACTATCCCAAGAAACCTACTAGATGCTTTCACTATGGACAAATGGGACATTTTAGACACAATTGCCCAAAGAAGAGTTTACCGACCTTGGTAGCCAGGACACAAGTGGCAACTCTCACCACCACCAACCGACAAGCTGGCAACTCATCTGCCGCAACAACAGACTCGAGGATACTTAAAGGAGGAAGTACCGGTTAAGACAGAAGGAAACACAAGCAACAGAGGCCAGAACACTCCAAGACACCTCCAGGGAAGAATTAATCATGTTGCAGCCAAGGAGACAACAATGACCAGAGACACCATTACCAGTGAGCTTCAAACCTCAAGAATGAATGCCATGGTTTGCCTTATACCCCGTTAACCGCTCCCTGTGTATGCCAGACACCCGAAAGGCAGCACGGGCAATGAGTGTGCATGTGTCGCAACGGGGCGCACGGGTAGGGATGGCAATTGGACCCCATTCCCTGTTCCCCGGTGGGGAATTCCCCTATTAGGGGATGTGATGGGGGGAGTTTTCCCCTACGGAGCTGTTAACGGGAGAAATTTGAACCCGTCGAGGGAAACGGGTATGGGGGTGTTCCATCCACCCTTAGCCCCGGTCCCATTTTCTTCGGCGGCTCAGCTCGATCGCTCACCCGCCCCCAAATCCAAATCCATAATATGAAATCCCCATTCTTCGCTCGGCCGCTCGCCTCCCTCTACCTCGTCGGCTCCGCTCCCTCCGTCGCCCCCCTCTGCCTCTTCCCGACATTCCCGTCCTCCACTCCATCCACCTCCTCCGTAGTCCGCTCCTATTGCCTCCCTCCGTCGCCTCATCCTTGTCACCTCGCCCCGGTCCCTCCCTCCACCGCCCTCCGCCTCCTCCGTTAAGTGCCCTCCGCCGCCCTTTGTTCTCTCCACCTCCTCCGTCAAGTGCCCTCCACTCCCTCCGCCCGCCTCCCCCTGCCATGGACATTGCTCTCATGGGCTCCTCCTCCACCTGCGACCCACCGCCTTGCACTCCCTCCGCCTGACTCCCTCGCCATGGACGTCGCTCTCATAGGATCCTCCTCCGGCAAACTACCATCGTCGAGCTCTGCTACGACGGCAGCGACATCCTCACCGCCGATTCCAGAACCAGCATCAGTACTCCCCGATCCCCCATGTGTATGTGCTATTTTGCTTGTGTCATTGTTATCGTGTATGGCTCCCCACAGGGACCCGATACCCCGACCGGGACAGGGAATGGGGCAAAGTGGCCCCGATGCTGGGGCTTGGGTCGCGGAGTGGGTAATTTTCCTCTTCTCGAGGACGGGAACGTTCCACTACTCCTCGTCGGGGAACATCCCCGTTGCCATCCCTACGCACGAGTCGACGGCTTGCGCTGCATGGCACGCCACGCTGTGGTCACGCATCTGGTAGTAACTAGCAAGTGTTAGATGCTGCGGTTGCTAGCCAATGTAGCCGATCTCTTTATTTCATATGTATAACTTTATAGTCCTGTATAATAGTTTTGCAACATCATAAATCCAACAAATCTATTTTTGAAATTTGCTAAAAGTACAATACAAATAGTTCTAAGGTCTTACCAATCTCAAACCACCAAAATCGAAAATAATTATGTAAACAAATTTGATCCAGTCAAGAGGTGATGCTATAATGTTTTTCAAATATTTTTAGGTGGAAGTGCATACTTGGCACCACACCTAGATCCACCCCTGACCGAACTCCTCTATTCAAGTGCTCGATGCTGTTCAAGTGCTCCTAAGCGCCTTCATGTTAGTGTGTGTTCATTCTCCACTGCCTGCCCACTGCGCCAAAAGCCCTTGTTGGGCGTTGTGATGCGACTCTAATTACTAACACTATTTTGGATTCTGTTCCTAAGGTGCAAATCAAGATAAACGATCAAATAGTGTTGTTTTGAGCAAAGAAACAAAGTGCGAATATTTGTGTCGGTGTTTCGTGCACCGGCAATACGAATTTTTGGTTAGTGGGGGTCGCGCGCTCCCTCTCCTCGAATGGTCGACACAGGAAGTCAGAGATTTATACTGATTCGGGCCGAATGTCCCTACTCCAGTTCGGGTCGTTGGGTGTATTGTATTCGAGAGACGAACCGAGGGTTACAGGCGAGACAGGGGGCCGAAAGGATCGAACTCCCTTGTGCTCGATTTGGTTTTGCTAGGTTGCTCGCTCGATCGTCCGTCCTCCCTCCCGGAGCCCTTC
Organism: Rhipidocladum racemiflorum; assembly: GCA_036346355.1. Classification (NCBI taxonomy): domain Eukaryota; kingdom Viridiplantae; phylum Streptophyta; class Magnoliopsida; order Poales; family Poaceae; genus Rhipidocladum; species Rhipidocladum racemiflorum. Next base: position 11,012,410 of record CM070573.1, on the reverse strand, counting down.
TTCTCCTTATATATTCGGAGGCAGCAGGTTACATGGGAGTTTGGAGAGAAAAAGGAAGGGGTACTGTATGCCTTGGAGTCTGGTCTTGTGTCTTGTCATCCGACCGACCTCCGCCCACCCCCATGCTGGGTTGGTAGTCCAGCGGCGAGCGGTCTTCGGCCGGTGCTGACATAGTTACGCACTGCTCCGTACGAATGTCAGCCCTGATAGTTAATGGTGTTTGACCTCAGCTTGGCTTCGGGAGGGAGCGCTCTCCTCCTTGGTGTGTCAGTGGCGATGGGACCGGGGCTTGACTCCCCTGCGCATCCCCTGACACTCTCGGGAAGGGACTACCTACCCCGGTATAGACGTCAGGAGACGTCGCGCGGCGCAGGCGATTGGCCCTACGCCAAACAGGTCCCGCCCCCCGAAAGGCCAAGTGAGCTGGCCGACCGCGCGCCCCGACTTGAGAGGTCGGACCCCGCCGGTCACCAGGGGCTGGTTCTGAACAGGGGCCAGGCCCACTCTGTACGGCCTACGGGCCTTTCGCCAGGACTGGGCCTTCGAGGAGATCAGCCCGTTCGTGGTCCCGGGCTGATGGGGGTACCCATGGTATGTGCACTCGTCAATTTGACTAAGAGGAGAGGTGAGGGAGGAAGACTAAGAGAGGATGGTTGAAACCCTAAAACATAAAAAGTATATTATGCCGGCATACATAAATCATATAAAGACAATACATATGCTAGCTATGGCTGCATGAGCCAGCCAAGGGCATGGATGCATAGGCCAAGGCGCTATAGCCACATATGCAAACCAAGAGCATGGCCACATGAATGGAGGGTATGTGGGCTTGCATATGATTTGAGAAAAGAAAAGGAAGCCTAAGTTGTGAGAGAGAAGCAAGGAAAGAATCCAACTCGGTTTGGAAAGAAAGAAATCAGCTCGGGTTAACAGCACAAACCAAAAATAAAAAAGTCCATAACTTTCATTTTCGAACTCAGATTTTGAGGTTCTTATTCTTAAAAATTGTAAGCTTAGAAGATTATATTCGTATCGTTCCATAGTGAGACCTTCCAATTTTCCTTCATTCTATTTTAAATCTGGCCGACAAGTTTCAACTTCCTGGATGGCCAAATTTAAGTTTTGAAGTTGTAATTTTTCTATCTCTTAGAGTTCAAGTTTTATACGTTTAGATATGATTTTGAGTCGGTTTAGATGTGTTTTGCCCGTGCGTTGTGCACCAATATAAGTTCTAGGAGCATACCCCATTGTGAATATTAGGGTTGATGCAACGAATAAGATTCTAGAAAATCAGCATGGTATTTGACGGCCATGATTGATGTGTGTGTTTGTGTTGAGTTGATTGTTGTGAGTTCAGAAAGAGATAGTTGACTGTGCAAGTTGCGAACTCGTCGTTTTCAGATTGTATCGAAGAAAACCTTTGCAATTCTATCTTTTTGTATTGGTTTGCAAATCATCGTGTATGGTACTATAAAAAAAAATCAAGATCTCACACATCAATTGATAATTCCCGCTAGTTTATTCTAGCACGTTGCCTCTCCTCGGTGTCCTCTGCGTCCTCTGCTACACGGCGGCACCGAGACGAGCGGCATGGTTGTTCCAGCCGGAATGCGCGGAAACGACTGGAATGGCTGGAATTTTGGCCGGTACGGGATTGAGGCTTCAGTACCGTTTCATTTCGGCAGGTATTGATAAGCCTGAATGCCTGATTGCAAGCATTCCAAACTTGTCGTGTAATGCACACCTATGTTTGTTAGCTTAGTTAGGAGCATCTGACTATTATGATCTCAAGGCAATCCACGGAGTAAACTATTGTATGCATGCATGGAGAAGCACGAAGGTACATTTAGGGATGGCAACGGGTCGGATCGGGTGCGCGTTTTACAAAACCCGACCCGAACCCGAACCCGATACCGAATACCCGATCCGAACCCGAATAACCTTTCGGGTAGAAACATATACCCGAATCCGAACCCGACGGGTACCCGAAACCCGACGGGTACCCGACGGGTATCAAACATGGTTGAATCTGAGTGATGATCGGTCAATCAGTCAGACAGACAGTAAGTTCAATTGTTGTGCAAACATAGTGTTGGCAATTGGCTACTTGGCGTGAGACATCAATAAACAGACACTATGTTTACTTGGCGCGAGACATCACTATGTTTACTTGCGCAGTAGGATACTTAATCCTTATGCAGGGGTTCAGTCAGTAGGATACTTAATCCTTATGCAGGGGTTCAGTTAGCAGACGAGCAAAAAAGCTCCAAGTCAAGTGTCTCTTGTAATTAGCATGAGCTTTTACTTCCTGAGACATTTGACTAATAACTCACTTGTTTTTACAGGTACACATATTGGACTGAATTTTCTCATTACTATTTAAGCACCAGTTGTATGACTTCCTAATGGAATAATATATATCGATACTGCTCTAAACAAATTGGCAGTTTACACTCTTGCTTGTTGCTAGTATTAGCTAATTTCGGATACCCGGCGGGTACCCGCGGGTGAATTTCTAAACCCGAATCCGATCCGATTCATCTCGGGTACCCGACCCGAAAAACCCACGGATAAAAAATGGGACCCGAATCCAAACCCGACGGGTGCAGAACCCGCGGGTGCAGAACCCGCGGGTATGACTGCCACCCCTAGGTACATTGAGAGATGTTTTGCGTGATAATATTAGTACCTAGGAAGATGTCTCCTAGCCTGCCAAGGAAGATGTCTCCTAGCCTGGGTCAGTCTAAGGCCCCCTTCGGGACAGCTTCTGGATTATGGATTCTGGATTATGGGAGAAGCTGCTTCTGATTATGGGAGAATCGGGTCGAGCCGGCTACAACTTCTAGGTTTCGGACCGAGTCGGCGAGAATCAGCAAGAATCAGTGAGAATCAGGTTTCAGCCAGATTCTGATTCTATACAGAAATCAGCTTTTGATTCTCAAAGAAGCTATCCAGAATCTTCCCATTCGGCAAATAATCAGCTTTTTTCTAAAGCAGAAGCTGTCCAGAAGCTGAAACGAACGGGACCTAAGGCTAGCTAACCATGGTAATTGTGCTATTGACCTGCGTTATGCTATATACTCCCTCCATTTTTTTAATAAAGCGTATTAGGTTTCGTTAGGACAAGACTTTGACCAATGATTATTTCATTAATATACCATTTATGCAATACAAAATCATAATTATATATAAGTACTTTTGAATACAAATCTGCTAATATCAATTTTATGTCATAAAAATTATATGGTAATAGAGTAATTGTTAATCAAAGCCTTGTCCTAACGAAACCTAATACGCCTTGTAAAAAAAACGGAGGGAGTATATAATAGTCTGTTTTTCAAGTTTATCTTTATGACTTTGACTCACCTAAAATAATATTAGAGATCCCGTCTTTAATAGTTCGGCTCTAAAATTATCTCTAACTATTTTATACTATTATTTTTGCTACAACTTTCTCTCTCATACTACCTCACCATGTTAGTTTGTGTACCTAAATTATCTTTTGCATAAAATTTGTATCACTTGTCTAAGATAGGATAATTCTATTCAAGTAATCAAATGCATGAATAAATTTTTTTTAAACCATCTTATACATGTACCACTTAATATAAACAACTAAACACACCTAAAAGAACCTCTATGTGGCTCCCTCCGGGTCCTAATGTGAGAAAGACACCGTGGAGACTGGAGACAATGTTTGTTCCTTTCCATCATGGTCGTCAGATCTAAAGCTAGCCAATGTACTGCGAGCAAGATTTCAAATTTCGTTTTCAGCCTCTATCTTGAAAAAGGCTGAAATCCGAAATTTCGGTAAGATTCAAAAATTTCGGATAAAATTTGGATGTAATTCAAAAACTAAAATTCAAATCCAGTTTTTTAACTGAGAAATCCGAAATTTCGCCGAAATTTCAGAAATCTCGGTAAAATTCAACTAAACGAAAAATGGTTCAAGCAACGTCAAAAAAATTTAATTTTTTTTTTGATGGTCCTAACACATCACTAATGTTCCTATAAAAATTTTAGATGATGATCAAGCCTGAGGAATTTTTAAAAAATCTAACAGTGCTACTGTCCTAATAAAAGGCTGACTGGCAAATTTCAACCGAATGGAAAATTGTGCAAACAACGTTAGAAACTTTTGAAAATTTTTGTGGATGGTCCTAACACATCCATAATATTCTCATAACATTTTTAGATGATGATAAATATTGAGGATTTTTCAAAAATTCAGATAGTGCTACTGAAGATGGACTGGCAAATTTCACCTAAATGAAAAATAGCTCTAATCATGATAGAAAATTTTGAAAATTTTCGTGAATGGTCCTAACACATCCATAATATTCCTATAAAATTTTCAGATGATGATCCATCTTGAGGAATTTTAAAAAATTTGGACAATGCTATTCAAGACTAACCGATAAATTGAAACGACAAAAAAAATAGTCAAAAACACATCAAAATTTTTTAAAATTTTTTGTGGATGATCTTGACCCTAAATCCAATCAAACCCCGAGATTTGGGCCGAAATACCCGAGATCTTCACTGTTACCGTAGCAATTTGCATTTTTCTTTTCAAAAAATTTTACGTAGCCGAAATTTAAGATCTCGGAGGGTCCAAAATCAGAAATCTCAGCCGAGATTTCTGAATTTTGACCGGAATTTAGATCCTTGCGTGCGAGATCTCTGGCACTGTAAACATGTTTTTTACTGACTTGGAACAAGCACTGCAGCATTGTTGGCACTGTACGTAGCGTTCACTGCATGTGGTGACTGTGATGAGTCCCTCTGTTGACCAGTGGTCTCAGGCATTGTAGCCCTCTTTTTTTTTCTTTTCTTTTTTCTATCCAATAATGAGAAATGGCTAAGTTTCAAAGGAAGCCAATACTATCAAATAAGGTCTACAGTTCTATCTGTTACGAACTTATGGCATATAAGAAGAGAGATATGTGATTAACTGGCGACATGAGCAATATATATCTGACTCCTGATGAGAACAAAATAGATCCTACACTACAGTTGAAAATGCTACAAAATGGCAGAGCAACTACCGCAAGTTTCAACGAGCATGCAAACAAGATAGTACTGTCACACGTACATACCACTGACTCCACATGTGTCCAGTGTGATATCAGTAGTAGTGTCGTATTCTCTAAGTCTAAATTTATGTAACATTATTTATTAATAATATTATTTATAAATATAGAGCCTATTTAATGTTTTAATACAAAAAATAGTGTGATGTTCTTTTTTTTACCCTAATAAACATCTATATTTACTTAATATTCTCTACATACATGCATTTAATACAGCGCTAATAATAAGAGATCGGATAAAGCAACCAGAGTTAGCGGCAAAGTTTTTTCCACAGTACACATTGGGGCATGCATGTATTTTCATATGATGATCAATGTTTAGGAAATTTCAAAAATTCAAATAGTGCTACTAAAGACGGACAGACAAAATTCACCTAAGTGAAAAATAGTTCAAACCACTTTAGAAAATTTTGAAATTTTTTGTGAACGATCCTAACACATCCATAATATTCCCATAAAATTTTCCAATGATTATCAATAGTGAAAAATTTTAAAAAAATCGGACAGTCCTAACAACAAATTGAACCGACCAAAAAATGTCAAAAACATATAAATTTTTTTTCCAATGAGCTTGGTGCGTGCACCACACATGCATGCAGCCCACGATCCTGGAGACCCGGACTCCCTTGCTTCACACAAATGAGCCCTCAAGAATCGGTCCTCCTAGACCATGCATATATGATATATCCGTTGCCCTCCACACGTATGCATGCACACCTCGATGCGAGTATCTCGCTGCCATCACTCTGGCGTCCGGCCACGACCACACATGGCAGCGTTATGTCCTGGAGACTTGGACAGCACTCGATCGCTTGACGCTCCGACGTCCATGGCCGCTAACTAGGCATGACCCGTACACACACATGCCAACACTAACTAGCCAACACACACGCACACAACGTGCATGCAACACAACTCCACACACACTCTTCGTACATGCATGGCACACACGCACTACTCAACCTTAGTCAAAACTACTGCTAACACTTCTTGATGCTTATCAGACGACAGAGATGTCGTCGGCAAGACGCTGGAGGCAGTGCAGGTGATGGCAACGGAGATTTGGTTGGAGTTTGACGAAGACGTCATGGTTGATGCGGTTCAGATCACGGGCTATGGTACGATCTCAGTAAAGAAAGGGGTTCGAGGATAGATTGGTTGCAAAGCACACAGCCCTCAACAGATCTAGGCCTTGTATTTATATCAAGCGTCGATGACCGGCTACAGGGAAATCAGCGACGGCAGAAAGATATGCTATGCTAGGCACAGAGATTCGGCATACATGTATGTACTATGTACAGCTGATCATGAGCTTATCCTATACAATTGGAACAAGATTACATGAGGTTAAGCAAAACAGAGGATATCTTTCGAGTTTCGACACTCCCTTGTGGAGTAGAGAAGAGTACAGGGGAGCAGGGCAGGCAGCTGAGCTAGGCCCCAGGAAGCGGAATCATGCGCCACCGAAACAGCGCAGCGGCTACCGGCGAGGGCACACATCCGTACGAGCGTGTTGGGTGGTCCAGCCAGTCGCGCCAAACCCCGTGCCCCCTTGTGTCCATCCAGACGAGCTCCATGGCTGACAACGCGAACTTGTGATGTGCTTTTCTTAGCCTGCTCTGCTACCGTCCCTGTCCCGGCCGTGCATGTAGTATGTAGAATACGCGAGCACGGAGCAGATGGGCCGTGCGATCGGCGCTTGGACGGTCCAAGTGTTGCTCCACTTACTTTTCGCGAGAACGCCCTCCGCTTCAAGGCTTTGGCGTTTTTTTACCTCCCTTACACGCTTTTTTTTTTCGATTTTGGTTTGCTACGAGATGAAATTGTAAATCTAGTCTACTTCTCAACCACAGAACACTATCAAGCGACACGTGTCTCCGAACTAGATCCCCTACCGCGGTAGATCGCCGGCACTACACCCACCATGACGATGTGGTGCGCGGTACCCGAGCTCGGCACGACAAGATACAGTGGTTGACGGCACGGGATACCATGTTTACCTGAGCTCGGTAAGTACATGTTGTGGTGCTAAGCTAGGAAGATACAGTATATAACACGTATCACGTGCTGATTTTTTTACGATCGAGAAGTAGACTAGATTTATTTCGTTATCTAAAGTGTCCAAAAGCGAAAAAAATGTTGTGTTGACCAAATACTTCGTATATTAAACTCCGGAGGAAAGCTCGCCAGAGAGCTCAGCCACGCGTCTCACCCCCTCTCTCTCCTCTTTTTGCAAAAAAGCCTCTCAAGTTCTTGAAATTACGGATAGGTCCTTTGCAATTTTTTGTGAGAGGGAAATTTTTTCCTCGGTTCACGTTTAGGTCCCTCGTTCGCCGTTTTACATAAAGAGCCTCCCGTTAAATACGAATCGTAAACGAGCCATTTTATAGTTTTTCAAAATAGCGAACAGGTCCTAAATCATAACAAATAGGTCCGTGCACTTTTCGTTCAGGTCCTTTCTCCATTTTGCCCGAAAAAAATATTTTTGTGGTCCGTTTTTTCCTCTGGAGTATTGAAAAAATGATTTCGTTTCTCCGTTTTGCCCGGAAAAAATGTTTTCGTGGTCCGTTTTCCCTCCAGAGCATAGAAAAAATGTTTTCGTTGGCCGTTTTTCCTATAAAAAACCGAAAAAAAAATTTTGATCCGTTTTTCCTCCGGAGCATGGAAAAAATGTTTTCGTTTCTCCGTTTTTCCTAAAAAACACCGAAAAATGTTTTAGTGGTCCGTTTTCCTTCGGAGCATGGAAAAAATGTTCTCGTTTCTCCGTTTTACCAGGAAAAAATGTTTTTGTGGTCCGTTTTTCCTCCGGAGCATGGAAAAAACGTTTTCGTTTCTTCGTTTTCCCTAAAAAAACTGAAAAATGTTTTGGTGGTCCGTTTTTCCTTCGGAGCATGAAAAAATGTTTTCGTTTCTCCGTTTTACCCGAAAAAATGCTTTTGTGGTCCGTTTTTCCTTCAGAGCATGGAAAAATGTTTTAAAGTGTTCTCGTGGTCCGTTTTTTCTACGAAAACGTTTTTCAGTTTTTTTTGTATTAAAAATATTTTTTTTCGTTCACGTGCGCGGCGTGCCGCCGCGCTCAATTTCCTAGTATACCGATCCTTCCTTCATTTCTCCACCTCGTGTTGACGTGCGCCATTGGCTTGGCTCTGGCCTCATCGGCGGTGCAGGATTGTTTGGTATTGTATAGGCCATCATCATTCACCGTTGCGTATAGGGCTAACTATCGAGCTTAATAAGTTATTATCGAGTTTCTTTTAAAATTATTATAGTTTAACATAAAATTATTTTATTTACCATTTAAGTAGTTATTTCAAATTCGATTTAGCGAGCCACCATTGAACCAAATCTTATTAATATTTTTTTTGCACGAAATAAACTCCTTTCTATCGTAAATCTATTAACTAATGTAATCAAACTAATTTTAATTCAAATTCTGACGAGTTTTTTTCCGGCCATACTTGCGTAGGTAACCGCGAGTCCGCGACGTCTCGGCGCGCGGGAGATGTCTCGCGCCCTCCCTGCACGCATATATATATATATGAGAGGTGCTTCTATGCTCTTTTTTTTAAAAGTTGCACAACTATTAAAGCATGAATGAAAGGTAGATGGTGATTACTTACCCCTTCGTCTGCTTCAAGATTTGTGCAACTTGTACTAGAAGGAAGAGCATAGAAGCACCTCTCTCTCTCTCTCTCTCTCTCTCTCTATATATATATATATATATATATATATATATATATATATATATATATATATATATATATATATGGCAGCATATTTGGTGCAAACTCCCTCTACCGTGAAAACTCCGTGAAAACCACGTGTAAAATTTTTGAAAAATTCTCAAAAAATTACCATACATAGGGGAGGTGTGGTTCTACAACCCTGTAAAATTTGAAGATAAAATTCAATTGCATTTGAAAGATATGAAAAAGACAAATTGCAAAATGAATAGTGCTAAACAGTGAAAAAACACTATTCATACTGAATTTGTCTTTTTTATATCTTCCAAATGCTATTGAGTTTTGTCTTCAAATTTTACAGGGTTGTAGAACCACATCTCCCCTATGTATGGTAATTTTTTGAGAATTTTTCAAAAATTTTACACGTGGTTTTCACGGAGTTTTCACGGTAGAGGGAGTTTGCACCAAATATGCTGCCTATATATATATATAATTTTGTGTTTCGCAATGGAAAGCCTACTCACCCATCTAGTACGGACCATCTATATCCACCTAGGTATCTACGAGGTGGCTAGAGCTGCTAGCTAGCTATGAGCTGCTTCTGTATATGATGTAGATGCACGGACATCGTGTCTTGTACGTCTTGTCATGTTAGTATGATCCTAGGCGCTGGCAGTGTGCTAGGCTAGGCCGGCTTGGCGAGTTGCGCCCTCCGAGGATCCTTCCCCGCGATAAGAAAAGAGAACGTCGCAGCTTTGATGTGCAAAATAATTTTCTTTAATTTGATGTGTAGAATCATACGCTGTAAATTGCAGCGTATGGATTTTACACGAGCCGTATAAGATACACGGTTTAATTTTCGTATGAAGTTAGAAAAGCTTCCGCGTTCAAAAATCCAAACGAAACCTTGCTTCCAATGCTTCATCACGAGAGACTGTCGATACACAGTCTTTATAGCCACGCTCAAGCCTCGCACATCATTGTGAAAGAAGTCCAGCACTCTCAGCCTGGGTAGAAAGTTTGTTCGGCGTCTCCAATTATAAAAAGAGATATTTGATTTGTGAACTTTGCAGTTGATTCAAAAAAGGCATTGACTCAGTTTTTATAGTGGCATTAGTGAGTGGGTTATTTTACTATATAAGACGACACAATGGCTATAAGTTAAGTCAATGGCACGTAGGACTCACATAGACTTCTTTCTAATCATGCTTCCATGATAGTTGGCTCCTTTAATTTCCTCCTTCCCTATTTCGAATCAAAATAGAACTCTTTGTGAGCCACACCTATAAATCACCTAAACTTGCCCAAATGTCATACTGAATCACTACTACAGAATCAGCTTCTAGAAGCGGTTCGAAACCACTTCTAGAAGCGGTTTTACAACCGCTTCTAGGCAACCGGTTGTGATACCTCGAAGGGTATCACAAGCGGTTCTAGGAACCGCTTGTGGTGGTGCGACACCAAGCGGTAAAAGGTAGTAATAATATCGTGGGAACGAGATTCGAACCCACGACCAGCACTCCAACCTCGTGACTCGCCTCATCCATCTAGCCAACCCACCCACGCTGCGTGCTCTCGATAGAGTAGGGCACGCATTCCTTTTATTATTTCTAAAATTGGGCTTCTACAAGTGGTTCGTGACACGAACCCCTTCTAAGGGTCTTTAGAAGCGGTTCGTGTCACGAACCGCTTCTAAATCCCCCCCTTTAGAAGGGGTTCGTGACACGAACCCCTTCTAAAGCTTTAGAAGGGGTTGGGGACACCAACCGCTTGTAAAGAGCTTTAGAAGGGGTTCGTGTCACGAACCCCTTCTAAAGGTGGGGCTTTAGAAGGGGTTCGTGCCACGAACCGCTTCTAGAGATCCCCTCCAGCCTGTTGCTATAAACCGCTTCTGTTGTGAGCATTATAACCGGTTCGCACCAAACCGTTGCTAATAGGCCGCTTGTGATACCCGGTTTTGTAGTAGTGAATGGCAAAATCATCTACTCATTACATCACGCAGGTAATACTATTATATTAAATTGGACTATGATGTTATTTAAACTGAATTGCAAAGTTCAAGAGATCAAATATCTAATTTCACATACTTTTAATCAAAATTGGAGGTGCTATAGAGACTTTTTCCCGTCATTTTGGTCACAACGTCGTGCATTTTGGTCACATTGGTGCAGCTATTGGAGGTTTCGCGCTTGGCGTCACGGAACCGGGACATTCCGGGTGCAAAAATCATGTAGCTGCCCATCTCCATCATGGGAAGCTTTTGACGGCCCGATAATAATGTACTAATGGCAGCATCCGATTAAAATATATACTCCCGCCCATGCATGCATGGAGGTGACGCGAAAAATTAAAGGTAGAAAAGATTCCCAGGAAAGAAATTTTATAGGACGAACATGATTGCCGGCAATCTTTGTGTTGTTTTGGTTTTTTTACGATGCCTCCAATGTGACATGTGGACTTGGCCACTCGGCCGGTTTTGTTTTCGGTTTGCGGCACGGCATGGTGACACATACGTGTGTATATATGTATATAGAGAGAATAGCTAGTTGACGAGTACATATACCATGGGTATCTCCATCAGCCCAGAACTACGAGCGGGCTGATCTCTTTAGAAGCCCAGTTCAGGCAAGAGGCCCGTGGGCCGTAAAGAGTGGGTCCGGCCCTGTTAAAGACCAGCCCCGGGCGGTCGGTTGCCTCCGACCGCTTAGGTCGGAGCGCGCGGTCGGTCGGCTCCGCCAGCGGTCGAGTGGTCAAGACCCGCGCTGACGTCAGGCCAACTGCCCAGTATATGCGACGTCCTCTGACGTCCGTACAGGGCAGGCGGTCCCTTCCCGAGGATGTCAGAGGACGTGCCGTGAAGTCAAGCCCCAGTCCCATCGTCACTGACACATCACGGAGGAGCGCGCCCCCTCCCAAGGCCAAGCTGGGGTCAAATACAATTAACTGCCGGAGCCGACGTTCGTACGGAGTAGTGCGTCACCCTGTCAGTGCGGCCGAAGGCCCCCTGCTGCGGGACTACCAACCCCGCGTGGGGTTAGGCGGAGCCCGGTCGGACGACAAGACAGAAGACCAAACTCCAAGGCATACAGTATCCCTTCCTTTTTCTCTCCAAACTCCCTTGTAACCTGCCACCTCCAAGTATATAAGGAGAGGCAGGGCTCCGAGAGGAAGGGGGGAGCAACCAAGCAAGAGAACAAAAAAAAACAATCGAGCGCAAGGGAGATCGATCGATCGAACTCCTGCCTCGTCTGTAACCTCTTGTTCGCCTCGCGAAACAATACATTCCCACAAGCACGAACTGGAGTAGGGACATTCAGCCCGAACCAGTATAAACCCCTGACTTCCTGAGTAAACCATTCGAGGAGAGGGAGCGCGCGACCCCCACTAACCAAAAATTCGTATTGCCGGTGCACGAAACACCGACACTAGTGTACTATCGACAGTACAGATCCTTCGTGCTATAGCGTTGTGTTTGCAAAATTCGAAGACGAAATTGTTGATCCAAACCGTGCATTATGTTCATCTCATTGAAATCTCACTACCCACCAAATTTTATATTTTTTGAATTTTTTCTCCTATTTATTTTGTATTTTTCAAAATCCACGATCTAATTAGTTGTGGGGCGTCCAATGAAGCTGGTTTTGAAAAATACAAAATAAATAGGAGAAAAAAATTCAAAAAATATAAAATTTGGTGGGTAGTGAGATTTCAATGAGATGAACATAATGCACGGTTTGGATCAACAACTTCGTCTTCGAATTTTGCAAACACAGCGCTATAGCACGAAAGATCTGTACTATCGATAGTACACTAGCAATCCTCTCTCTCTCTCTCTATATATATATATATATGTGTGTGTGTGTGTGTGTGTGTGTGTGTGTGTGTGTGAACTTAGATCGACACGGTATGAATAATAGGATCATGCCGAACATCTCAATCAGGCACGATAGACGCCACGGTACAACACGCCTGCATGAGCCGCATTTGGGCTGGTATGGCACGAAATAGGGTTGATGGGCCCGAAGTAGGCACGGCACGAGGTAGGGTACCTTGCCGCGTCACTGTGGCATGCTGTGGCCAGGGGCGGAACTGCATGTTGTTACCCGGTGTCACAGGACACCTGGTTAAAAAAAATAGTGTATGTTAGTCTATATATAAAAAAATTAGTGTATGTTAGTCTATATATATGGTATATATGAACCCCCTTGATCTAAATCTTGTGACACCGGGAGCCAAATAACAAGCAAATGGTAAGAATAATAAGTTGTTATCATATATATGATGAAATGGTGAACCCCGATAATTTTTTCTCTAGTTCCGCCCCTGGCTGTGGCTCAACCTGCGATCAGCACCGTTGCGATCTTGGTATTCAAAGAAAAGGGAGACAACAGAGATGCCAAAAAACAGAGAATAAAGACTAGAGATTACATGCTCATCAATAACGAGTCGACGCTGAAGCATCTAGGCCCCCGGTTTTGTTTGGTTTTAGTAATTAATAACATCGATGTTTGTGGACTAACATTTTACTTTGAGTGTGCAAAAGGTGGTTGGTCCTCGTCAATGGAATACGAAAAGCAATGTTATGAGCCCATATTCAACGTCAAGCTCAAGATCAAGGTATAAATATTAAGGATTTTTTTATAGCATTTTACCAATCTCGGTGTTAGGAGTTAGATCAGATTGCTAGGATAAATGCCGTACTATTAATGGGGACTTAATTAATAGTTTGAGATTATGTGCATCCAACTAGCTCAATTATTGTGATAGCTCATATTTAGTTATTTGCATCGAAATCTGTTCAAAAACTTGCCCCTTAGTTTTAAGCGGCACTACCGGCAACAACATAGTGAATAAGCTCAAGGGCCTTGGGGTTCATTAACTGATCTTGATATTGTTTGAAAGATGCTTAGAGCTCTACTAGACAAGTACGAGACGTTCATGATGCTCTTCCTCAACTCTCCTTAGTTGACAAAGATGACGCCAAACGCACTCTTGGGCAAACTTATTACTAATGAGTTGTACAAGAAGGATAAGGAGGAGCGCTAGGAGCAAACTTCTTCCAAAAAGAAGAACACTGCCTTCAAGGCTAAAGCAGAATCAAGCGAAGAGACACTTGATGACTCCAAGGACAACTCCGAGGAGATGGCTCGCTTCTAAGGAGAATGAGGAGATTCATGAAGAGGCGTTCAAGTTCAAGCGCCCCTCAAAAATACAAGAAGGTATAACACTCAAGCAACAACTGATTCGCCAATATTCAGTGCTTCGAGTGCGATGAGAAGGGGCATATTGCCTCCAAGTGCCCTAAGAAGAAGGATGACAAGGCCAAGTTATCTAAGAAGAAGCAATTTTACGGCAAAAAAAAGCTCTTCAAGAAATTTCACAAAAATGGAAAGGGCGAGGCTCATATCGAGGAGTGGGAATCCACGACTCAACATGTCCAACAGGATAAGGACTGAATCGACATGGTACGTTGCGGCCCAAAATCCGTTGAACTGTACGAGTTGGCTATATTGAGTAGACATAACACATAAGAGCTCGAGCCTATTGGACCGACGTGGCTCAACCCCCACCAAGGTTCCAAATCTCGTTTGGAGTGAAATCTCGGAGGTGCCCGAAATCCGAAATTTCAGCGAGATTCAAAAATTTCGGACACAATTCGGATGAATTACAAAACCAAATTTCAAATCCTGTTTTTTTTTTCAACCGGGAAATCCGAGATCTCGGCCGAAATCACCGAGATCTCGGCCGACATTGAACTGACCCAAAAATGGTCCAAAACACGTCAAAAATTTTTGAGATTTTTTTTGGGTGGTCTAGACACATCACTAATGTTTCCATAAAATTTTAAGATGATAATAAAGCATAAGGAATTTTTAAAAATCTAACAGTGCCATTGTCCTGATAAAAGGGTTGACCACCAAATTTCAACCGAATGGAAAATGGTGCAAACCACATTAGAAACTTCTGAAAATTTTTGTGAATGGTCCTAACATATTCATAAAATTCTCATAAAATTTTTATATGATGATCCAGCTTTAGAAATTTTAAAAAAATTCAAATAGTGCTACTAAAGACAAACCGACAAAATTCACCTGAATGAAAAATAGTACAAATCACTTTATAAAATTTTGTAAATTTTTTTGAATGGTTCTAATACATCCATAATATTTCCATAAAATTTTCAGATGATGATCAATCTTGAAAAAATTTTAAAAATTTGGACAGTCCTAACTGATAAATTGAACCGACCAAAAATGGTCAAAAACATGTGAAATTTTTTTGAATTTTTCTGTGGATGATCTTGACCCTAAATTCAATCAAATCCAATGCACAAAATTTAAAATCCAGCCAAAAAAATCATGAAATTTAGGTCGAAATCACCGAGATCTCTCGCTGAGAAATCCGAATTTTTTTTCTAATTTTTTTTTAATTTTTTTATCCAGACGAGATTTTGAATCTCGGAGGGGTCCGAAATCCGAAATCTCGACCGAGATTTCAGATTTCGAACCGAAATTTGAATCCCTGACCCCCACCTCCAGATGTTAGAATTAAAGGCACATCTAGGTTTAATTTAATCCAAAAGTAAATCATGAACAACATGCGATTGACTATCGATGAATAACGAGGAGCATACTATAGATGCATATGCTAGAAGACTACACATATATCCATCTAATGTGCTCACAATCAATAGATTGAAAAATGATAGAAACATTGTAGCGTCTTATTCGTGTGCGAGATGGAAGCGATGAAGCGTTGTAAGCGCGTCTGATCTGCAGTCCGAGCCAGGCCTTGCATGATCGCGTGATGCCTAGCGGCCGCTCCTGAGCGTCGAAACGAGCCGTGCGGTGGCGTGAAACGGCCGATCGCTGGGCGCTTCCCAAAAACTGATCGTCCTCTCGGTGCAAGAAGCGAGGGCGGGCGGTTTTCGAACACCTTTCCGTTATTACTGGTGCCGTCGTACGGGGCGAAGCGAACGATGGCGCGCAAGCGTAGCAAGCGGCAAAACGCTAGAGCGCGAAAAACTCTATTTTACCAGGATAGCGGCGCGGTATATAAAAGGCCCTGAGTAACGATCCGTAACCGAACCACGACTTCGAAGGCGTCCCACGATCGGAGTCCATTACGGGATCTGTGCACGGTGTCACTTATCTCATACTACAACGCGATTCCGAGTAGCAAAGTAATCTGCAAAGGAGGCTGCGCCCTCGCATAAGCCCTGGACGAATTCGACGGACCATTCAGTGCCGCCACGCCCGCGCCCCCGCCCGCCCGGCCCGTGCGAGCCCGAGCCCGAGCCCGGCCCGGGCGAGGCGGCGGCATGTAGCGTGTGTATTCTTTCTCCCTTTCTCCACATGGTTCTACCATGGTGTAGCACACTCCACTATTTAAACTAGTGCTCACCACTTTAGGCTAGCAATGTGGTACTATTGCTAGTGCACATGCTCTCATGAGGTGGGCCTTTGAGATTTTCTAGGATTTATTGTCTCAATCAAATGGGCTTGGCCCAAATAATCCAACAATCCCCTTTGAGGATCTCAAAGTCCCAGCAGGTCTTGCACTGTTCCCAAAGTGTTAATATACGGCATTTAGGTGACAATGGACTATGCCTTGAATTGCACCTAGGACTCCAAATTACACTCATTACAACTTGAACAATGGACTAAGCCTTGAATTGCAAGTTTTGTGCGATTGAGTTTCATTTAAAGCCTTAGGCGATACTAGAGTGTAATAGGCTTCCTCGGGTTGGAGCATATAAGTCGTACTCCATGGTCTCTTCATGAGCTTACTAGAGATTACCCAAGTCTCATAAAATGCGACTTTCCTTGATCACTCTCTCATATAGGTGTGTTCTTTCAAGATGCTCAGTAGGATGACATCTTCGCTAAATAAAGCCAGCAGAACACATTAAGGCAAAAGCCAACTGCCATCTGATTTGAGTATTGCATCTTCACTTGGAACTAGTTAGAAAATTACTCTCCTCGATTAACTGATGAGCTTGTTTTTCCCGGGACCTAATTCACGGGATCTCCGATCACATAGGTTGGAGTTAGCTATGGTATAACTCACATGGGTCTCATGCCTAGTTCCTTTGATGCGTTATCTATCACATTCGTGATAGCCCTTTAGTGAAGGGATGCGCCAGGTTTTAGCGAATGCGGATATAATCCAATGCTATCACTCGGAGTTTTCAATTTCTGCGGACTTCAAGCGTCTTTTCACATGTCTTGAGGATTTCAAGTTATCTTTAAACATTCACTTTAACAATAAGCTGTTTGATTGTCACGTTCATAAGAATGGCCGGTATTGGTTTTTCAACCGGAAGATCCATCAAGAGTTCACGTGGCATTCTGCCTCAGCGGTGTTTGTATCCAATGCGATCAATCTGCCTCCATAGTTGACCAGTGTCAAAATAGTCTGTTTGCAAGACCTCCACGACCTGGCGCCCCACCAAGTGTAAACACATATCCTTTGGTGGCCTTAATCTCATCGACATCGAGTCAATTTGAATCACTATAACCCTCTAATCTTGAAGGGTAATTGCAGGTATAGTGTATTCCATAATTTCTTGTACCCACCAAAGTAACGCATAACTCTTTCGAGAGTGCGCCAATGATCATCTCCGGGTTAGAAGTAAACCGGCTCAATTTCTCTTCGACAAATGAGATATCGAGCCTTGTAGCGCTAGCCAAGTACATGAGAGATCAATGATGCGAGAGTATTTCATTTGATCTCTAGCAATTCTCTTGTTTTCAGAAGAATCACACTTGGATCATAAGGTGTTGGAAGGCTTGCTATCAGAATAGCCAAACCGACTCAAAACCTTTTCCACATAATGGGATTGAAAGACTAATCCCATCCTCACTTTTGACTAACTTGATGTTCAAGATCACGTCGGCCTCTCAAGAGATCTTTCATATCAAAATTTCAGAGGAAAGACTTGACCTCATTGATCACATCAAGGTTTGTTCCAAAGATCAAAATGTCATCCACATATAGGCGCAGAATAACTCCCTCACCCCACCATGGCGATAATACACACACTTGTAAACCGTTTACAGAAGCGATTGTGTCAATGTTCTATCGAACTTCTCATGCCATTGTTTAGGTGCTTGTTTAAGAGCCATAAAGAGATTTGAACTTACACACCTTGCTCTCATGTCAGGGTAGCACAAATCCATCTGGCTGATCCATGTAGATCTCCTCATCTAGCTCTCCATTAAGAAAAGCTGTCTTCACGTCCATTTGATGGACAATGAGACCATGAGAGGCAGACCAAGGATAAAAGTACCGGATGGTTGTGATCCTACTTAGCAGGTGAATAAGTATCAAAATAATCCTCTCCTTCCTTTGCGTATAACCCTTAGCCACAAGTCTAGCCTTGTACTTTTCAATAGTACCATCGAGGCCTTAGTTTCTTTTTTGAACACCCACTTAGCCCACAGGTTTGCAACCATAAGGCGATTACGCTGAGCTCCCAAGTTAAGATTAGGCAGAATAGAATCCATCTCACTCTGGTTTGCCTCCTTCCAGTAGTCACATCGAAGATGCATAAAGCTTGAAATAGAGGTGGAGTATCATCCACAAGGTACACAGTGAAATCATTACCAAAGGATTTAACCATCCTTTGTCTCTTGCTCCTCCTAGGAGCCTCATCATCCTCCTCGAGGATTTTGCTCGGTATCTGTTGAAGAATCCTCGATTTTGTACAATAGGTTGGGGGAATTATCTGGATTTTGACTAGAAAGCGCTATGCAAATCTTTCATGGAAATATGCCTCAAAGAAGGTGGCATCTCTGGATTCCATGATTGTATGCAAGCGATCATGTCGATACCTCGAGACTTTACTACTAAAAATCTATAGGCAATCTTTCAGATGGCGTATCGAGAAAGACACAATCCACTTTGTCTTAGGTCCAAGTTTTGCGCTTTTTAGTTATGGGCACATTGACTTTTCGCCAAAGCAACCCCACGCAAGTATGAAAGTGATGGTTTTCTCCTTCCCATTCTTCATATGAGGTTTTCTCCTTATTCTTAGAAGGAACTTTATTCAAAAGCGTGACAAGAAGTCAGCAGGCCTCACCATTTCCTTAGATAGACATGATGTCCAACATGGCATTTACCAAATCGGTTAGAGTGCGGTTCTTTCTTTGACAACCCCATTAGGGCGAATAGGAAGTGTCCTCTCATGAATAATTCCCATGTTCCTTACGAATAAGTCGAACTCATTAGAGAAGTACTCACCGCCACGATCGACCTAAGCCTTTTGATTTTTCTTTCTAATTGATTTTCAACTTGACCTTATAGACTTTGAAGTAGTCTAAAGCCTCATCTTTAGTTTTCAACGAGATAAACATAGCGATATCTAGATGCATCATCAATCGAGTCATGAAATATCTTTTTCCTCCTTTAGTCAACACACCATTCATCTCACAAAGATGCGAATGTATGAGTTCTAATGGTGCCAAATTTCTCTCCTCCATTGCCTTGTGAGGTTTGCGAGGTTGCTTTGATTGCACACAACTTTGGCACTTAGAACCTTTGACAGTTAGGAATTTTTGGAATTAAATTCATACTAGCGAGCAAGTCATACAACCAAAATTTAAATGACATAACCGTGAGTGCCAAACATCGCTTCACCTCCATTGGAAATATCACAAATATGGTTCACAACTTTATTGCAAAAATCGGAAGGAAAAAGCGGAACAAGCCTCATTCATAGCCTTTACCAATAAAAAGTCCATGCTTAGACACGACTACTTTATTAGACTCAAACACCACTTTGAACCCTTCTCTACATAGAAGGAGCCGACGAGGTTTTATTTATTGAGGGGACATGCTGCCACGTTCTTTAGCTGCACGATCTTTCCCGAAGTAAACTAGATCTACCGTGCCAACACCAAACGAAGCATTCGAGCTGTTTCCCATCAACGAACAATCCCGCGACGGCACAGTAAGAAGAGAACAAAGAGAGATCAGCACACATGAACATTAGCTCGATATCAATCCACCAATCGGTGGTCGATTCTTGAAAAGAACAATATGCGTTACCATGCCCGGAGTTCCTCCTCGGTATTGCCAATGGTCACGTTGACCGGACTTTGAGTTACGTCCTTGCTCACCCTTCACGCTTGCGATTTGGACCTGTTTGGCCCGATGTCCAATCTCACCAAACAAAGCGGGAGCTTCTCATCTTTGTTCATTGACTTCTTCTTCTTGAAATTAGTGGTTTGTTTGGCTTTATTTTTCCCTTTGTTCTTGCCATGTGGCTGTTGCACCACATTGGCGCTAGGCGCCTCAGTTCCTTTCACGGTGCATCCTTGGCAGCTTTCTCCTCAACATCTAGAGCGCCAATCAGTTCTCAGCGAAATCTCTTGTCTCTTATGTTTGAAGATGTGGCAAAATTCCTCCATGAAGGAGGTAATTTGGCAATAATGCCCCATGACAAACTGCTGGAGTAGCTGGATTTTGAGAAGTTCGAGTTCCTGGCGAGAACTGTATCTCATGAGCTGCTCTCTCAGCTCTGAGCGGTTATCCACCATCTTGTAGTCATGATATTGCTCCATGATATCTGATTCCACCGCCCCGATCGGAAGCTTACCGAACTTAGCATTGAGCATCCCATAGTTCCTTGGCGTCTTTAATGTGCATATACACATCGCCTTACAGGCGATCGGCAAGAACACTAAGAAACGGCTCCCACAAAGAGTGTGTTGGCATCCGATATGCCTTCTCCTTTTCCGAGAGTTGGATCCATATCCTCTGGTTTGCCCGTTCGACACGAACACGTTCATAGTGTAAGCCACAAGGTGACCCTTATGCCATCTTTTGAAGTGCACGGTGAATTTTCGGCCTCGGTGCCTCGGCAAAGCCGACCATTGATAAACCTAGCGCCTATAATCGGGTTTTGGATTGTTAGAATTAAAGGCACATCTAGGTTTAATTTAATCCAAAAGTAAATCATGAACAACATGCGATTGACTATCGATGCTTGAATAGCGAGGAGCATACTATAGATGCATATGCTAGAAGACTACACATATATCCATCTAATGTGCTCACAATCAATAGATTGAAAATAACTTGATAAAAACATTGTAGCATCTTGTTAGGTATGCGAATCGGAAGCGATGAAGCGTTGTAGCGTCTGATCGAGCCAGGCGAGCGCGCGATCAGCGAGCGATGCCTAGCGGCGCTCTGACGTCGAGGAAAACGAGCCGTGGCGGTGGCGTGGAAACGATCGCTGTGGCGCTTCCAAAACCTTTGATTAAATCCTCTCGGTGCAAGAAACGCGAGGCGGGCGGTTTCGAGACACCTTTCCGTTCGCCGGGTGCACGGCGTCGGAACGAAGCGACTTGATGGCGGCGCGGCGAGGAAGCGGCAAAAGCAGCTAGAAGGCGTGAAAACTCTATTTACCCGGATAATGACGCTTGATATATAAAGGAGCCTGGTAACGATCCGTAACCGAACCGCGACCGAGGCGTCCACGATCGGAGTCCATTACGGATCTGACTACGGTGTCCTTACCTCATATACAACGCGATTCCGAGTAGCAAAGTAATGCAAAAGGTGCGCCCTACGCCAAAGCCCTGGACCGAATTCGACGGACCATTCACGCAGTGCCGCCTGCGCCCCCGCCCCGCCCGCCCGACCAGAGGCGAGCAGAGCCGGCCGGCCGAGGGCGGCAGCAGTGGCGTGTGTATTCTTTCTCCCTTTCTCCACATGGTTCTACCATGGTGTAGCACACTCCACTATTTAAACTAGTGCTCACCACTTCAGGCTAGCAATGTGAGTACTTATTCTTTAGTGCGCACTCCCTCATGAGGTGGGCCTTTGAGATTTTCTAGGATTTATTGTCTCAATCAAATGGGCTTGGCCCAAATAATCCAACACCAGAGACATGCATGTATGCTGCCTCGATTCTTTTGGGAAATGTTTCCCTGTTCTTTGCAATTCTTTTCTAGATAGTACAACTTACCTTGTTAGGTTTTTTAGAGAAACTTTGGTAGCTATTGTACATTACTATATCTAATATACAGCATGCATTTACCTGAAAATCTCTATATATAACAGACCAAGACGCGGAATCAATAAATTGTAGATGTATCTGCTCTATAAAAATCACACATTTTGTTTGTTTTATGACGCATAGAACACATGCACATAAATATAGTGTAATGATCTCGGTACGGTACGGTCCAAGCAGGGAGACTTCGAGGATTTTATGAGATCCTATCGGTTGGATGAGATGAGATGGGACGGGGACGGAGACGGCGTCGGCTTCCTCGTGGTCGACATGGGTAAAAGGCGAGAGATCCCTGCCAGCCATCGCGTCGCCTCGCCGTTGCTCGCGATGTCACGTCCCATCCGCGGACACGTTTACGCGCCGCACCGCACCATGCTCCGCACCATGCACAACCACCGGCCGCGCCCGAGTTGAGGACGTGAGGTGGATGGATCACCAGCTCACCGCTAGATCGAAGAACAATATCGAGGTCACGTACACCATTTTTTTAAAATTTAGTAATGTACAATAGCTCATGGGACTATGGGAGTTTGAAGCCGAGTGGACGACGCGGGAGACGGAGCACGGGTGAGCGAGCGGCGGGCGGCGCATGAGGGTAGTCAGGGTATGTGCATGCACGCGTACCCTGCTACGCCAACCAGCCGCAGAAGCTATCTTGCTGCGCTTTCTAGGCGCAGAAACGTGTTCTCCCATGTTCCCTCGTACTGTCATAGCGTCCATACAATTCCACGCTCTTTGAATGCATCTATCTTCTACTACGTCTTCTGTGATGAGAAAGAATACTATTTTTATAAAAAAATATATGTAAGTCGGTTAGATTTATAAAAAATAATGTACAAAATATGGGTAGGCACAGTCCCCGGATTGGTTTGTCTTGCAAACAAAATGACGGTTTGGCCTCTCCACCTTTTCCAAATACTCCATATATGTCACGTCTGGGCCAGTTTTGCCCTTTCACATAAATGAATGGTGTAGTACAGAACTCAGCTGGTTTACAGTAGGCTGTCTGGACCCTAGCTAGCTATATCATTCTATCCTGTAACAACTCGTAAGTCCTAATTGAGGTGCTCCATCGTTGACATTGCTTGAACTAGGCCATCGCCGGCCATGCATGGCGGAGAGTTTGATTACAATTTAAATAGTCGCTACGTACTGTTTGATTGAAAAGTGATGCTCCAGTCCAATCTAGACCGTTATCGGACAGTCTAAACACGTGAAGACTGTTTAAGTTGTAGTCTCCATAGAAACTGCACGTTGTACATCGCACCCTTTCATACGTAGCATACATGAAAATAGGTAGGCTGTCTGAATGCTTAAGAAGAGTTTGCCTAGCCTAACCTAAGCTCCATTCTGGCTTAGCTCTACCTGGCCAGATTCTTCTCGCACTTCTGAGGATTAACCCCAATCGACCTACCAAATTGGTTGGCTGGAAGGTTTCTTTCTCGTTCGTAATTACAAGCGCTCAAGTGCACATTGGTGCATCCTACACGACTATATGACAGGCATGTGGAAGGAATGTGTTTGCACCAAAATTCGGTATGTATTGAAATCGGTCTAAAAATGGAAAAGAAGTATTCGTATAAAAAGGAATCGGTAAACAACTCGGAAAAGGAATCCGTTTCTAAAAAGGAAAAGAAATCGGACCGGAGGCCGATACGGGTAAACGCACCGTATCCATATACGACTCGGATCGGCCAGGTGTGTTATAAAAGAGGGTAAACGTCAAGCGAAACCGGCATCAATCAATCCAACCACACACATCTACTTTTTACAAGCTTTTCTTTTACATTGTTTTAGCTTCATAGATCCCTCTGCAAGTCGACGGAATCAACATAGTTGCGCATCGCCGATTGTTGGTTTTTGCCGATTTCACCCAGGTTTGATCTGCTTCGTTTTGTTGCGCATCGCCTTCCCGAAGCCGATTTTTACCTTGTATCCGGATCAATCGTAACCGGTTGATCTAGTTATCTCCTAATCGGTTCTAGCCGACTAGCGAAAAGCCGATAGATCCTTGTTTATCGGCTTTGATCAAATTACAAACTCTACCTTGTCAATTTCAGGTCAAATTGACTGGCACGCTCTGCAAACCCGGCGTTTTTCTTGTGTGTTCGAGGCCGAAAACCCTCCTTCACGTTTTTAGCGCGAACATATTTTGGCACGCCCAGTGGGACCACAAGGGAAATCAAACATGTCGTCAACTGACAAGCCTGCGGTTACCGCCGATATCAACACTGATGCTATAATCACGCCTCAAATGGCCGATTTAACCCTGAGCAAATAAAAGAAATCGAGGACCGAAGGCGGCTTTAGAAGAAATGATGCCGCAGTGCTTCGGAAAACACGCCGTGGCATTACTCAAAAGATCGCACTCCCAAGCCTCAATCTCGCCGGAGATTCGTCATCCGAATCGGTAAGCCGATACGCACCCGCTCAAGCCGATTTATCAAGTATGATCGAGCAATCTGTTCATCACGCATTAATTAACCAGTCATCGGCTCTAGTATCCACATTGAAGCCGATGATAGAAAATAGTGTGAAAACAATTGCTCAAGAATTAGCTGTGTCTGGAAGCCTGCTAGATCCACCACAAACCATCCCTGCGTACCCAGTATATTCCATAACACCTAACACCAACACAGTAAACGTGTCGGCTCAAACACCTATTACGATGCCAACTCAACCTACTGTTTTGAAACCAAGCATACAGAGAGATGGATTTACGCACTACCATGGGCACACGGATGGGGCTAAGATAAACGCATCAAATCCGTCAAACGGGCCATCCAATAGCGTCGGTCTATCGGCTTATCAGCCGATCGAAACGGATCAGGCTCCGCAATCACGGGGAGCCACAACCGTAAAACAAGCGCCGTACAGGGTGGTGCCGTACGTCGAACCTTTCGCGCCCATACCCGATGCATTGGGTTTTAACCATGATTATGACCAAGTACCAAGACCCCCTGCGGTGCGATTTGGACAAAGACCCGAGTTTACACTCGGGGGGCAGGGCGTGAACCATGAAAATTGGCAATGTCCGGTTGCACCACAAGCCGACAATGTCAATTGGGCGGAACAAATTGCTAACGTTTTAAGAGAAACGATTCAGTTTGACCCAGAGGAAGAGTGATCGGCTATAGGAAGCCGTACCCCGATTACATAGATCGAATGCCATACCCACACAACTTTCGAATACCAGACTTTGCCAAATTCTCAGGTGATGATTCCGTCACCACAATTGAGCATATCGGACGGTTTATGGCTCAGTGCGGAGAGGCTGCACAGTCCGATGGACTAAAAATTAGACTGTTTCCTTTATCATTTATGCAGTCTTTGCATTCACTTGGTTCACTAATCTACCCCCAAATTCAGTTCACGTGTGGAACGATTTAGAAAGCCGATTCCATGAATACTTTTTTTCGGGAACTATGGAGCTTAGGATTTCTGATCTTAGTTCATCCGGCGAAATCTGGCGAATCGGTTTCCGATTACATCGAGAAGGTTTAGAGGCGTCTGGAATAGATGCTTTAGTGTAACATTACCCGATGATCAATTGGCCGATTTAGCATTCCAAGGGCTAATCCCGCCATTAAA
This sequence comes from Rhipidocladum racemiflorum, assembly GCA_036346355.1. NCBI lineage: Eukaryota > Viridiplantae > Streptophyta > Magnoliopsida > Poales > Poaceae > Rhipidocladum > Rhipidocladum racemiflorum. The sequence continues at coordinate 10,987,016 of CM070573.1, read as the reverse complement.
AGAGAAGCTATCGGGCCAAGAGTTTCCAGATTTAGGCCACTTACTCCACCGCGTATCGGCGCATGAAAGCCGATATGCAGAGAGCAAAGGGTTTAAAGATAGATTTAAGCCAAACAATAGTGAAAAGGCCAAAGTAAACATGGTAGATTACAATTCAAGCGACACCTCCGAGGACGGCAGAAATAAACATAACCGAGTGGACCAAGAGTTCTAAAAGCCACTTTCGTATGCTCTCTCGCTCAAACCGATAAAAATAGGGCGGAGATCAAGTATTCATATGGCGTGTCTAAGTGCGACAAGATATTTGATTTATTATCGCAAGAAAAACTCATAACGTTCTTGGGAGGGACACGTCATACCATCGGCGAGGAAATTAAAAAGCGAAGGTATTGCAAATGGCACCATTCGTTTTCACATAATACTAACGACTGCAATATTTTTCGACAACAGATTCAATCGGCCATCACTGATGGCAGGCTAAAATTTGCGGAAGAGTCGGCTATGCAGATAGATATGAGCCATTTTCAAGTCAACATGGTTCAATGTTCACGAAAAGGAAAGAGGCTTGCAGAAGAAGATAAGCCGACTAAAGGAATTGTATCACGAGACGAGACAGTGCAGATTACTATCGGTTCTATACAGATAGAAGCTGATAGGAATGGACAAAACTCAAGAACGGTAAAACCAAGAGGGGACTTGGAGGTCGGTAAATGGTATCGGGCTGAGAGGGCTCCAAGAAAAGTCGATTTCAAACCAAAGCCGACCTTCTCACAGCTCCTGGGGAAGTATGAAAGGATAAGTCGGAGATGTAACACTCAACAACACCAGAGTTTTCATCGACTAGGGCAAAAGAGGGACGAACGTTGGCGGCCAGATATGTCATGTCGGCCAACTACTGAAGAAGAGAAACATCGGCAATGTCCCTTTTGGCAGTTTTGCTGGGAGAGAGGGATGACCTTACCAACAGTTGTGTCTTGTCCTATGCAACACTCGTCTGTATATCGGCCAAACCGGTCTGTAAAAGATAGGTTGTCTAGACCGATATACAATCATCCAGATGTGAGAAGCAGGAGGCCGATCCATGAAAGGTTGTCAACATCAGAGCAAGGCGAGTCCTCCCGAAATCAGGAACTATCGGCTAACACAAGTAGAATGGAATCTGACAGCGAGATGAGCAATTTAGCTGGAAAAATAAGAAAGCCGATAGAACCTAAACCTAGGTGGTGCCCCTCAGGTCTCAGCAAATCACAACGCAGGAGGCTTCAGCGATTAAAAACACAAGAAGAGAGGGAAGCCGAAAAGGAGAGCGAGAGGGATCGGATGTTTAATAAGTTAAGACCTGCACCGGTTTTAAAAAAGGAATGGAGAAAGAAGGAACAGATCGATAGTGACTCAGATCAATCGGTCGAATCCGGTTCCCCGATGATCCGTGATGATACACCACCAATAGATATAAACATGGTATTCACCTTACCAGCCGAGTTCAAAACCGAAGAATCAGCTGAAGAAGTGTTCGCCCAATTGTGCCTCGGAGCACCAGATGCTGTATTCGAAAAGCCACAAGACATGCATCGGCATCTGAAACCATTATATCTAAAAGGGTATATTAATGGCCGACCGATATCTCGTATGTTGGTCGATGGCGGGGCGACAGTCAATCTGATGCCGTTAAGTACTTTCAGAAAATTGGGTAAAGCCGATGAAGACTTGATCAAAACCAATATGGTGCTAAATGACTTCACGGGAGACCCAACTGAGGCTAAAGGCGTAATGGTGTCGAAGCGGCGATCGGTAATAAAACTTTGCCGATTGCATTTTTGTGATTGAAGCCAAAGGCAATTACAGCGTGCTCCTTGGCGGATCGGATCCATGCCAATTGCTTGTATACCATCAACTATGCACCAAAAATTGGTGCGGTGGAACGATGATCTGAGAGAAGTCGTACCGGCCGATACATCGGCTCATATCGCCATGGCTAGCCCTGACACCAACTGGCCACACGAAGAAGCCGAATGTATATCAGGAAAAGCCTTGGATAATTGCGATTTTATCTGCGTTGAGAAGTCAGGATTTAAGCCGATCAGCGTTAAACCCAACACGTTTGATCGGACGGACGAAGTGGTAAGAAGATGGAGTACAAGACACTAGCAAAGCTGCAGGAAAAGACCAGGAGCTATCGGCAAGAAGAATACGAAGAAGCTGTTGAGGATTTTGAAGAAGAAAGAAAAGGGTTAGGATTTACTTCTGCCGATTTACTCGAAGAAATCGATATTGGGGAAGGTGATGGCAAAAGACCAACGTTTGTAAGTGCTAAATTAGAACCCAGTTATAAAGCAAAGTTGGTCGAAATACTCAAAAAATATAGAGATTGCTTCGCGTGGGAGTATTACGAGATGCCAGGCTTAAGCCGGCTGACTAGTTGAGCATCGGCTACCAATAAAACCTGGGTATCGACCATTCAAACAATACCCTAGGCGATTTAATCCTACGTTATATGACGCTATAAAGGAAGAAGTAGGACGATTGCTAGAGGCAAAGTTTATCCGGCCCTGCCGATACGCTGAATGGGTCTCAAACATCGTCCCTGTAAAGAAGAAAAATGGCAAACTTAGGGTATGTGTCGATTTTAGAGATTTAAACAAAGCTACACCAAAAGGCAGTACCGATGCCTATAGCCGATATGCTTATCGATCGCATCTGGGAATAAAATCATAAGTTTTTTGGACGGGAACGCCGGATACAATCAGATATTCATGGCCGAAGCCGATATACCCAAAACGGCTTTCAGATGTCCGGGGGCTTTAGGGCTGTATGAGTGGAAAGTTATGACCTTCGGTTTAAAAAATGCCGGTGCTACTTATCAGCGTGCTATGAACCATATTTTCCATGATATGATCGGCAATACCGTGGAGATATACATTGACGACGTAGTGGTAAAATCCAAAGAAGACTGGCAACATTTAGCCGATCTGGAAAAGATGTTCGAAAGCACAAGGTTACATGGGTTAAAAATGAACCCTCTCAAATGTGCTTTCGGAGTATCGGCTGGACAATTTCTTGGGTTTACGGTGCATGAAGGAGGAATTGAAGTAAACCAAGCCAAAGTAAAAGCCATAGCCGATACTAAACCGCCGACAAGCAAAAGGAGTTGCGGTATTGATTGGGAAAATCAACTACTTGCGACGTTTTATCTCAAACTTGTCAGGGCGTATTCGGGCCTTCACACCGCTGCTGAAAATTAAAGACAACCAAGAGTTCAAATGGGAAGCCGATCAACAAAAAGCCTTCGACGACATAAAAGGTTATCTGATGAGTCCACCAAGATTGATTGCACCAAAACATGGTATACCTTTTAGACTATATATATCGGTGAAGGTGATTCGATTGGGCAGTTTTAACACAAGAAGCCGATAGGAAGGAACGAGCAATATTTTACTTAAGCCGACGTCTTTTAGATGCAGAAACCAGGTATCCCCTAGTAGAAAAATTATGCTTATCATTGTATTTTGCCTGCACCAAATTAAGACATTATATGTTGGCTTCCAAATGCGTTATAATATGCAAAACCGATGTGGTCAAATACATATTATCAGCGCCAATTCTGCGGGGTCGGCTTGGTAAATGGGCATACGCCTTAACAGAGTTCGAGTTAACCTATGAGTCGGCTAAATCTGTGAAAGGACAAGCTGTGGCCGATTTTATCACAGGAAGTGAAACATTAGCAGGAACAGCTGATGTAACTCCTTGGCAGCTGTATTTTGATGGATCTGTTTGCCAGGAAGGCGAAGGCATCGGCGTGATATTGATTTCACCTAGAAAACAAGAGTATGACTTCATGTATCGGCTAAATAGCCGATGTTCAAATAATCAAGCAGAATACGAAGCATTGCTAAGAGGTCTACAATTGCTAGATAGCATCGGGGTGAAAGACGTCGAAGCTTTTGGAGACTCGATGTTAATTGTACAGCAAGTCAAAGGAGAATACCGATGCAACGACGGTGCGCTAACTCAGTACTTACATCAATGCCTCCAGATCATCGAGATGCTCACTACATTTTCTATAAAACATATCCCCAGAGAAGCTAATGATAAAGCAAACCGATTAGCACAATGTGCATCAGGGTACAAGATTGAAAGCCGACAGGGACCAATCGGGCTAAACGTTTGGCCGATTTTATGTGTTCACCTTGTCGACTGGAGAACAGAGATAAGGGATTATTTGTCAGATCCAACCAAGCCGACCGAGCAGAAGGTCAGGCACAAAGCACTCAAATATGTTCTACTAGAAGATGTATTATACTTTCGGACTATGAAAGGTTTGTTGTTAAGATGCCTGGGAACCGAGGAAGCCAAAGTAGCGATGGGTGAAGTCCATGAAGGCATCTGTGGATCACATCAATCAGCCCATAAGATGAAGTGGATACTAAGACGAACAGGATATTTTTGGCCGACAATGTTGGAAGACTGCTTCAAATATTATAAAGGATGCCAAACGTGCCAAAAGTTTGGTAACATACGATCGGACTGACATCGGCTTTGCATCCGATCATCAAGCCATGGCCATTTAGAGGATGGGGTATAGACATAATCGGCCAAATATTTCCGTCATCCAGCAAAGGGCATAAATTCATCCTTGCAGCCACAGATTATTTCTCAAAATGGGTTGAGGCTGTACCACTTAAGAAGGTTACTAGCAAAGAGCTGATCGACTTTGTAAATGAACACATAATCCATCGGTTTGGAATTCCACAGACAATTACTACTGATCAAGGGACTGTGTTCATGCCCAACGAGTTCAAAGGTTTTGCGGAAAATCTTGGGATAAAATTACTCAACTCTTCCCCTTACTACGCTCAGGCCAATGGACAAGCCGAGTCGTCAAACAAGACATTGATAAAGCTGATAAAAAGAAAAATTGAGGAAGAGCCGAGGAAATGGCATTCAACGCTATCGGAGGCTTTATGGGCTTATCGGCTATCTCATCACGGATCAACTAAATTGTCACCTTTTCAGTTGGTATACGGACAAGAAGCCGTTTTGCCCGTGGAAATCAACATCGGCTCAGTAAGGCTAAATGAGCAAGATAGGGTACCAGCCGATGAATACAAACAGGCAATGCTCGACAATCACTGGATGATTTGGGTGAACTAAGGTGATCACGCTAGATCGGCTTAAAAGGAATAAAGAGAGGGTTGCTGTGTCGTATAATAAAAAAGTGATTTTAAAATCGTTCAATCAAGCCGATTTGGTATGGAAAACCGTGTTGCCGATTGGGTCTAAGGATAATCGATTCGGCAAATGGTCTCCAACATGGGAAGGGCCTTATAAGATCAATCGGCCGATTGACGGGAATTCGTATATACTGGAGTCCTTAGGCGGGTTCGTCCTACCTAAAGCGATCAATGGAAAATATCTAAAAGCGTATCACCCAAGCATATGGGTTGGGTCCTAACTACAGGAAGGAAAACATCAGGATCAATTACAAAAGCATATGCATATAAAATCGATCATACAGCCGACCGAGTCAGTTAAACACCCATCCACAGATTAAACAGTTTACAAAGATTGGTTACATAGCCGATCAAGCAAAGTGTTCAAAGGACGTCATCCCAAGGTTAAAGCAATATTACAAAAAGACTGGCCACACAACTGATACTAATAGATCAAAGTCTAGTGTAGTCCTGATCCGGGCAAATGGGCTCCCAAAGCCGATAGTGCCGCTGCCGCTTTGCCAATAGTAGCTTGGACACCATCTATAAGTTGTTGGTCGGCCACTGCATCACCCGGAACTGGAACTATTTTGGCCGATTGAGTCTTGACTTGCGCAAAAACCTCGCCAATCTCCCGCCTCTGGACGGCCGATGAGATGTAGAGTCTGTGATGCCAATCCGGCAGTCTGCAAGTTCTTTTATAACCAAGGCCAACTGTTCTTCAAGTTTAATCTTGGTCGACTCCAGCTCTTGAGCTCTGCTTTTAGCCGATTTGAGTGTAGTAGTACCTTGATCAAATACGCTCTTCCGATGTTTGGCATCTGCTATAAGCTTGTCCAAGAGCTGTTGATCGGCTTGCTGGGCTTTCCTCTGATCAACCCTTAGTTTGGCCAACTCCACGTCCAGCCGGCGTGCGTCCAAATGACATACCTCTAGCAATGCGTTCATAGCCGCGGGAGGAAGATCGGCCTGCATGGCCGCCATTGCATTTCTCAGAGGTTGAGTGTTGGCCAGAAGAGCTGCTTTCGGTTGCATTACTTCGTCTAGGAGGCGATTGAGTCGCTCCTGCATGCCCGGCGCAGCAGTAACGGCAGCCGACGCCGGAGCGGAGGCCGCTATTATACGTTGAATATCGGCCGGGTAATCATCGGTAGCCATAACCTCCGGGTCATCAAGCTCGTCCAGAGTGAAGCCTAGCAAATCGGCCAGATCAGGTGATGGTGCTTTGGGGTCATGATCAGAAATATCAATTGTCGGGGGCGGTACGGCCGGCGGTGTTGGAGAGAGTGATGAAGGGATAGCCGATGTAGCACCTTGGGGATCGGCTATAACCCCCGCTATTTGTACCGATGGAGATTGCTAGAAAAACAAACAAGTCAGCTAGAAAAACAAACAAGTCAGCAACAAGACAAACGTGAAGCAATGACTACAGACTCACATCAGTGGCTGAATGTTCCGGGGAACCATCGGGTTGATGCCTCACGGGTCTGGGCGAGCGCCTGGCTGACTTCTTCTTCCTCTCTGCAGTAACTTCGGGTTAGCAGTTATCAAAGCAAGGGATACAATGGCTAATGTAAGAGTAACTTACTTGGAGCGCGCTGACGGGCTAAGTCCGATAAGGATGGACCTTGAATATCTAAGTTGCACGAAGTATACCCGTGGTGCCGGCAGATTGACACGGGCGTCATTGTCGGCCACTACTCATGAAGCGTGGGGATCGGCTGTTCGCCCACCAGCATCCGTGCCGCCCTAGAAAGGTCAAAGACGATTTAAATAAAAAAATGTCGATAATCAGCGTAAAGAACAGAAGGATATAAAACGGTACCTCTACAGCTACTGAGGAGTCGCTATAACCCGAGCTCGTGCTGGAACCAGAAACTACCGTCGGCTCATGAAAGTCGGGAAGAAATAAGTGAATTATGGCCGACGGAGTCCTGTCCATAAGTACGGCTTCCGATATTCTGGTCCACCACTGCGAGAATGCAGCTGACCGACGGGAATTAAGAACAAAATGCGGCATTGAAAGAATTTGCAACCCGTCGGCTACTTCAAGAATAACCTCCGCGGCGACGCTGTTGGTCACTCGAGATCGGGGCTCGACACAGGATAGTAGGGGGAAGGATGGAATGGTTTGCCCAAAACCTAGCTGACGGGCGTAAACCGAGGGGTGGTAGAACTCGTAAGATGGCTGAAATGTCCGATTGCGGGTATTCAAGCCGACATGAAAGATGCAAGGGGTGAGGATGATTTTGTACAAATCTAAAGTAGATTGGGGCATCAAGGAACTATCAGCATCTAGGTGAAGAAATGTTGGGTAGGGGCAATCGGCTACATCAGTATATCGGAAAAAGTCTTGTTGGCCGAAGGAAGTCCTATCTAGGGTAAGGAAGAAGCTGAGGTATTTGTGCAAGCCGACTGGGTCCATTTTTAGCTCTCCAGCTGAAGACATGATGAATCTCTCACCATAAGATCGGCTAACTCTATCTTTGGGGACTACGTGTTCTAGATAATCTTCCCGAGGAAAGTTGAACTCCCAGAAGGCTCGAGATAAGATGGATCGGCTAAACATGCAATGGAGCCACGTCTGGATAAACCACAAAGGGCCTCCTATGTTGCCGATTTACATGTTTTGGCGGCCGAGAAAAAAAGCCGACTACGAATCACATACATCATTTGATATACTGACCCGAGGAACATCTTGCCGAGAGAGAGACGCCCCTCTACCAAACGTTCCGCCACTAATCGAAAGGTTTGGGTGGGACCAAGGAAGCACCACAGAAAGATATCGGTCTAACCAAAGATTGAGAAAAGCGACATGCTCTTCGGCCGATACGGACCAAGAACCCTATTGTTATTACGGATATATTTGTGCCAGCCCTCGCCTTTCTTGCGGATTAATTTGAAAGAAGGTTTTCCGCTAAAAGCCGATAGCTGGTCACCATCTGGCCTAAGGCAGCACAATTGGGCCACGTCAAGCAAAGTAGGGCCGATTGGGCGGGACGAGAATAGAAAGGCATTCAAAGAATCCGACCAAAAATAACATGCACAGCCTACCAAGGGTTCATTGGCTTGAGGATCGGCTAGGCTCAAAGATAGAGACTCGGCTATACCCATCCTCTCCCATTCTACCCTCTTACGAGCCGATACTCTAATAAACCAAGATATCCATCCCTTCAGGTGGTGGGCCAGGCCCCAAAGCTTTTTCCCCACTCGGAGATATTATACCCAAGAAATGACAAGGGGAGTCTAGGGACCTCGGTATTGATAACGGTGTCTGCCGACATGCTACCTATCGGTCCTAAGTAAAATTGATCTGAACTTTGAGGAATCGGGATGAATACCTGCGAAGGGTCCATTTCAGCCGATTTTGAAAGAGCAAGAGAAAGATGACGAGAGCCGATGATGCGTGATCCGAGAGCTTGAAAGCGTGAAAATGACCGTGGGGGGACCCCCATATTTATACCGCGATGAAAGAAGGCGAGCGCGGGGAGCGATTGAGCATTTAAAACGCACCGAGATTTTTACGGCGCGGTTAATGGGGTGGTTCCCAAAAAAGGATTCTTCTGTAAAAGCCGATACGAATGAAAAAGCCGATATATTCTTTTTGGAAAATAACAAGTTATCTTCCAAAAACAGGGGGCATATGTTTGCACCAAAATTCGGCATGTATTGAAATCGGTCTAAAAATGGAAAAGAAGTATTCGTATAAAAAGGAATCGGTAAACAACTCGGAAAAGGAATCCGTTTCTAAAAAGGAAAAGAAATCGGACCGGAGGCCGATACGGGTAAACGCACCGTATCCATATACGACTCGGATCGGCCAGGTGTGTTATAAAAGAGGGTAAACGTCAAGCGAAACCGGCATCAATCAATCCAACCACACACATCTACTTTTTACAAGCTTTTCTTTTACATTGTTTTAGCTTCATAGATCCCTCTGCAAGTCGACGGAATCAACATAGTTGCGCATCGCCGATTGTTGGTTTTTGCCGATTTCACCCAGGTTTGATCTGCTTCGTTTTGTTGCGTATCGCCTTCCCGAAGCCGATTTTTACCTTGTATCCGGATCAATCGTAACCGGTTGATCTAGTTATCTCCTAATCGGTTCTAGCCGACTAGCGAAAAGCCGATAGATCCTTGTTTATCGGCTTTGATCAAATTACAAACTCTACCTTGTCAATTTCAGGTCAAATTGACTGGCACGCTCTGCAAACCCGGCGTTTGTCTTGTGTGTTCGAGGCCGAAAACCCTCCTTCACGTTTTTAGCGCGAACAGAATGCCATCTCACTCTCCGCCACTAGCTAACGCGATGACTGAAACGGTGCCTCGAAGGTACTACTACTATGCATATATGTTTGATTGGGGGTAGAAATGTTGTGGTCTTCTGCCTGGTGAGACTATGTTGCCGCTGTAATTTTCCTGTTGGACACTAGGGATGCAAATGGGCCGGCCCTAGGGTCATCTTTGACCCACTCTAGTTCATTTATTTGCACTAAAACTTAAAAGGTGGAGTAAAAATTAAGTTTTTAGTGCAAACAAATGAACTAAAGTGGGCCAAAGAAGACCCTAGGGTCGGCCCATTTGCATCCCTATTGGACACCACGTGGGGAATGCGCAAACTCGTACGTGTAAAATTGTCAAATACTAGTACTATATGCCTGCAAGGTCTGAGGTACGGTAACTCCAATCGAAGCACTAATTAACCAAACACCCATGCATATTGGCCTCAATATGCCAGATAAATTCGCGCTGATACCAAACAGCTCCTGCAAGGTCTGAGGTAACTCCAATCGAAGCACTAATTAACCAAACAAACCCATGCATATTGGCCTCAATGTGTTCCAGTCCAATCTAGACGGTTGCGTGCGCTGAGATGGGAATGATAGCGTGGCAAAGGAAATTGGTGGGTGGCCTCCCGTCCTGGCCCCGGCCATGTCCTTTTCTTGCTCATCATATCGATAACGAGGGACCTAAACGTGAACCGGGAAAAAAATTTCCCTCTCACAAAAAATTGCAAAGGATCTATCCGTAATTTCAAGAACTGGAGGGGTTTTTTCGCAAAAAGAGGAGAGAGAAGGGGTGGGACGCGTGGCTGAGCTCTCTGGCGAGCTTTCCTCCGGAGTTTAATATACGAAGTATATATGCGCGGTGCGCACTGTGGTACACGCGGTTGGCAACTTGGCCTCTCAGCTCCTTTTCGTTACGGGACCCTTTCCTGTTCTCCTCCCCTGCGAAGAGATGGAGTACTCCAATTTTTAATGGTATTTACTGGTTTGACGTTAATTTTAAACTAACGAATTTAAGGACATACTTGTAAGATGTCTTGTGTCATTTTCTCTATCCATATTCAGCTTTTCACTTTCCATCTTGCCTACTCACGTCCTCCACATCCATTCCTTCCTCTCTAACACAAAAAATAGAAAATGTTAACTTTGAAAATTTCAAATTTCAGCTTGAAAATAATTCAACCCAAAAAAATTTAAATAAAAAATTTTAAATCTAAAGTTTCAACTCAAAAGATTACAAATCATAAAGTTTCATCTTGAAAAAAAAAAAATCAAATTAGAAAGTTTCAACTCGAAAAAAAATTCAAATCGAAAAGGTTCAACTCCGAAAACTTCCAGTTTGAAATATTTCAATTTAAAAACTTTCGGTTTGAAAAGTTCCGATTGAAAATTCAACACGAAAGTCTCATCTCAAAAAAAAAAAGAGGAAAGTTTCAACTCAAAAAATTTTAAATTAAAAGGTTTCAAATCCAAAAAATTTCAATTCAAAAAATTTCGGTTCAAAAAGATTGAATTCAACAAACTTATCTAGCTTTTTTCTTCTGCAAGAAAAGTTTCCTCCTTTTTCATATTGTTCGCGCAAAAAACGTGAAGGAGGGTTTTCGGCTTCGAACACACAAGACAAACACCGGGTTTGAAGAGCGTGCCAGTCAATTTGACCTGAAATTGACAAGGTAGAATTTGTGATTTGATCAAAGCCGATGAACAAGGATCTATCGGCTTTTCGCTAGTCGGCAAGAACCGATTAGGAGATAACTAGATCAACCGATTCTGATTGATCAGGATATAAGGTAAAATCGGCTTCGGGAAGGCGATGCGCAACAAAACGAAGCAAATCAAACCTGGGTGAAATCGGCTAAAATCAACAATCGGCGATGCGCAACTATGTTGATTCCGTCGACTTGCAGAGAGATCTATGAGGCTAAAACAATGTAAAAGAAAAGCTTGTAAAAAGTAGGTGTTTGTTGTTGGATTTGATTGATTCTCTTTGCTTGGCGCCCACCCCCTTTTATAACACGCCTGGCCGATCCGAGTTGCACATGGATACGGTGCATTTATCTGTATCGGCCTCTTATCCGATTTCCTTTCCTTTTTAGAAACGGATTCCTTTTCCGAGTCGTTTACCGATTCCTTTCTGTACGAATACTTCTTCTTATTTTTAGACCGATTTCAACACATGCCGAATTTTGGTGCAAACATATGCCCCCCTGTTTTTGGAAAATAACTTGTTATTTTCCAAAAAGAATATATCGGCTTTTCATTCGTATCGGCTTTTATGGGAGAATCCTTTTTTGGGAACCACCCCATTAACCGCGCCGTAAAAATCTCGGTGCGTTTTAAATGCTCAATCGCTCCACTTTGCTCGCCTTCTTTCATCGCAGTATAAATATGGGGTCCCCCGCGGTCATTTTCACGCTTTCAAGCTCTCGGATCACGCATCATCGGCTCTTCGTCATCTTTTCTTTTGTTCTTTCAAAATCGGCTGAAATGGACCCCTCTCAGGTATTCATTCCGATTCCCCAAAGTTCAAATCAATTCTACTTAGGACCGATCGGTAGTATGTCGGCAGACACAGTTATTAATACCGAGATCCCTAGACTCCCCTTATCGGCTGGGTATAATATCTCCGAGTGGGAAAAAGTTTTAGGGCCTGGCCCACTAGCCTTAAAGGATGGAGATCTTGGTTTATCAGGGTATCGGCTCAGAAGAGGGTAGAATGGGAGAGGATGGGTATAGCCGAGTCTTTATCTTTGAGTCTAGCCGACCCTGAAGCTAATGAGCCCTTGGTAGCTGCAGCATGCTACTTTTGGTCAGATTCTTTGAACGCCTTTTTATTCCCGTCTGGCCCAATCGGCCCTACTCTGCTTGACGTAGCCCAACTGTGCTGTCTTAAGCCAGCTGGGGATCAGCTATCGGCCTTCAGTGGAAAACCTTCTTTCAAACTAATCCGTAAGAAAGGCGAGGGCTGGCACAAATATATCCAGAATAATAATAGAGTCACCGGTCCGGTATCGGCCGAAGAGCATACCGCTTTTCTCAACCTTTGGTTGGACCGATACCTCTTCTGCGGTGCTTCTCTTGGCCCCACTCAAACCTTTCAGCTAGTAGCGGAGCGTCTGGTAGAGGGGCGTCGGCTTTCCCTTGGTAAGATGTTCCTAGGGGCGGTATACCAAATGATGTATGTGATTCGTAGCCGACTTTTTTCCGGTTTCGCCAAACACGTCGTTGGCAACATAGGGGGCCCTCTGTGGTTTATTCAAACATGGCTTTATTGCATGTTTAGTCGATCCATTTTATCCGAACCTTCGGGGAGTTCCACTTTTCCTCGGGAGGACAACCTGGAGCATGTTGTCCCACAGTATAGAGCTAGCCGATCCTATGGCGAGAGGTTTATTATGTCTTCGGCTGAGGAACTAAAAATGGACTCAGTCGGCTTTCATAAATACCTCAATTTCTTTCTTTCCCTAGATAGGACTTCCTTCGCCCGACAAGATTTTTCCCATATCTTGATTTAGCCGATTGCCCTTACCCATCATTCCTTCACCTTGATGTCGATAGTTCCTCAATGCCCCAATCTACCTTAGATTTGTACAAAATCTTCCTTACCCCTTGCATCATTCATGTCGGCTTAAATACCCGCAATCGGACATTTCAGCCATCTTATGAGTTCTACCACCCTTCGGTTTACGCTCGTCAACTGGGTTTTGGGCAAACTATCCCATCTTTTCCTTTGCTATCTTGCATCGAGCCCCGAGCTCGGGTAACCAACAGCGTTGCCGCTGAGGTTATTCTCGAAGTAGCCGATGGATTGCAAATTCTCTCGACACCAAATTTTGTTCTTAATTCCCGGCCAAATTTGCATTCATGATGGTGGACAAGAATATCGGAGGCCGTACTCATGGACAGGACTCCGTCGGCCATAATTCACTTATTTCTTCCCGACTTTCATGAGCCGACGGTAGTATCTGGTTCCAGCACGAGTTCGGGTTATAGCAACTCTTCAAGAGTCAGAGAGGTACCGCTGCCTTGTATCCTTCTGTTTTTACATTGGTTATCGACTTTTATTAAAATGCCTCTGATCTCTTTAGGTTGGTACGGGTGCTGGTGAGCAAACTTAATACATAACATGTTATTTGCAAGAGAAAAATCCCAAGCGAAGGCCATTCACGCTTCAAAGGTTGTTCATTGATCTTTTTTGGTCAATTCAGTTGATGGATTTATTTGGCCTCTCCCTAATTTTATATTATTCTAATTGGATCGATGTGTCACCTTGGGTGGGATTAGCATCAACCAAACCCGATCATTGTTTCACACATTAGCATGATCAATGTTTTCTTATACCTTGGCATGGGTTGGGTTCTTTGTCCATCGGTTCACGCCTTGGCGTGATCGGTGTTCATGTCACACCCTGTGTGGCAAGAGTTGAGATCCTCTAATGTCAATTGTCTGACGTTGAGTCACTGACATGTGGGCCCAACAACACGTGGGACCCACATGTCAGTGACTCAACGTCAGAGAACACGACGTCAGAGGATACTCTCCCGTGTGGCCACCGAATAGATTTAGGCATCGGGTAGAGCTGTGCAACCGACAAATAGACGCACCGATCGTCAGGTCACGTCATGGCATGTCCGATGTTATACCGTGCCTTTTGCATGGTTGCTGCCGATGAATGTAGCACGTAGTGTTTGTATTGCCGCCATGTTCCATGCAGTGTGAAGACACCAGAACCCCGTCGAGACCGTGCCATGGCGTGGCTCACCAGGAGCTATCTTCTATCGTGTCGTGAGAGCGAGCGTGACGTCACGCCGTGAGCATGGGATGTCGCCAATGATCTCATCGTGGCGAGACATTAGATGTCACCATCGTCAATCAACCAAGGCGAGTAGATCGATCAAACCTGTATATTGTCATTGTCGCCATCCTGTGTGAGACACAGTCGAGCATCATGGTCAATTAACACACCTTGTATGCATCCCACCAGTACTGCCCCCAGTGGCGGAGCCAGGCCTCGGGCCATGGCCCTGGATCAGCTGTTCTCGGGTTATGGCCTGGTGGACCAACTGGTCCGGTCCGAGGCTGGCCATGGGCTGGTTCAGCCCCTGCCTGCCCCATTGCCGTTGTACCACGAATACTATCATGAGAGACAGGAAGTATTTCCACACATTAAGTAAGGTGATTTGCAATGTTCTGACCATAACTGGCACTTGTGGAAACATTGATGGATTTGGAAGAGCTCCAGTAGTGTTACTGATGGAACTAAGTAATCATCAAGGATGCATTATTATTTCTAGAATTAGCACGCACTCTCTTGAGTTCTAAAGATATCATAAGATGAGAATAGATCGGAATACCTGTTTCTATCTAGAAGAGAAGACGAGAATAGATCGGAATACCTTCTCTTTAATAAAGAAAATGAGATATTAGAAATAAAACCTCAAGATACTTCCCGCTTATATCTTCAGATTGTACAACATGTTTATTAAACATGATGATGAATGTGTTGCAATGAGTGCACAACCCAGTGAACTAGATTGTTTCAGAACATGGCATGAGCATCTGGGTCATCATGAGTATCATATGACGCACCAGAACATAGAGCATTCTGCTGGCCATAGGTTGAGGCCCAATGAAATTACTAACCTATCACATTTTTGTGTGTTAAGGTTATGCTAAAAGCAAGTTAATCATGAGACCCTCGTATCAGAAGATAAGAGATAAGATACCTTGTTTTCATGAGAGAATTTAGAGTGATATATGCAGACCAATTGAGCTCATGTATGGGTCATTCATGTAATTTATAGTACTGATTGATACGTCTGCTAGGTGGACGAATGTGAGTGTACTTTTCCACTAGAAATCATGTACTTGCTAGCTAAGCTTATTTCACAAAATATTGTATTAAGGGCCAAGTTCTCGGATTGCTTTTGCCAAACCTAGCATTGGTTTTCCAGTGAATTTTACCAAGTCTGGCATTGCTTTTGTAGTGAATTATTTAGCAAAATATTCATTTAAGCTCACAAAGAGGCATTATACTGGAATTAAATGCATTCCTTGAAAGGTACAGTGTATCTTAGTCTCTTTTATCTACAAGGTCAAGATACCAAAATAAGTGGTTACTCTAATGTTTGTTTGTTTTTTTATTCCCGTAATGCTAGATCTCAAACTGGATGTCTTTTCTAAGCGGAAGAACTGTGATTTCTTGGATACCAATGAAGTAGCCAATGGTTGGTTACTATGTCAACTAATCAGTTTAAGATAATTGTACTGTATGAGACGAATCAGGAGTACATTTGACATAGAACATCGATTCATCATATATAAGAGTTATGTGATGTAGAGGTGGATAATATTCTATGATTATTCTTAAGGATAATACAATATTCATTGCACAAATGAATAGTAGTTATGTCAAGACGAAAGCATATATCTACTGAGTATTTCCATATCCATGAGCACCAGGAGATGTAGAATATTGAAATACAAAAGATTCAGACTAGTGAATATCTAGTTGATTTGTTTATCAAAGGCTTACTGACTTTTTCGTTTGAGAAGCATGTGTGAGGCATATAGATGAAAAAATTCATAGAGTTGAAGTCTTTAAGGGAAGATATTTGAACTTCATATGGGATCATCTTTGAGATAATATGTTGTACTCCTTTTCTCTTAATTGATTTTTATTTCACTAGATTTTCTTAATTAAATGTTTTTAATGAGGCAACTTGTGCAATGGCATGAAACACACGAGCTATGTACTTTTTTCTCCGATCCTTTTTTCTCACTAGTTTTTCGGAATGAGTTTTTAACGAGGCATAAGCATGCCGTTTAAAAAATGTTCAAGTGAAAGTGTTGTAGAATATTATGTTCCATATATATGTGTGGGCACTTTCCTAAATATACTCCTATGAGGTTTCTAATTAGGACTTAATGTCTTAGTATATTACTCTAGAATGTAGCTTTCTTCTCGTGCAATAAAAATCACATCTTCTCCTATATATAAATGCGAGCATAAGGGGATATTATACATACCCTGGAAAATATTAATAAAGAGAAAAGACTATGAATCTATTTTTTTTTTGAAAAGCAGCCGAAGCTGAATTAAATTAGGGGAAGAAAGTGTTACAAGAGGTTAACAAGGTGCAGGTGTCAAGACCTGACGAGTACCCGTACCATGGGTACCCCCATCAGCCCGGAAACGCGAACGGGCTGACCAACCGCGGCGAAGGCCCAGCACTGCCGAAAGGTACTTGGGCCGCGGAGAGCGAACCCCGACCTATGCAGGACCGGCCCTGGACGGTCGGCGGGCTCCGACCGCCTAATGTTGAAGCTTCATGCGTCGACAAGCTCCACCAGCGTCTGAGCGGCAGGGCCCACGCCGGTGTCGAGGCCGTGCCTTGTGCGCGGCGTCCTGGCGTCCGTCAGGCGGCGGCTCCTTCCCAAGACTATCAGAGGAGCCACCGAAGAAGTCAAGCCCCCGTCCCATCGCCTGGCACATCGCAGAAGAATACGCCCACTCCCGAGGCCAAGGCAAAGTCAAGCGCCATTAAAGCCACCGAGGCTGACAGGAGCACCGCGCGATACGTCATCCAGATAGCACTACGCAAGACCACTCATCACAGAGCCACCAACCCTGCCTCGGGACGGACAGGGGTCGGTCGGACAAGACAGAAACCAGACTCCGAGACACACAGGCCCCTTTCCTCATGGCTTTCCCAAACTCCCGTGTAACCTGCCTCCCCCGTCTATATAAGGAGAGGCAGGGCCCGAGAGGGAGGGGCGATGAAAACAGTCTTCTAGGTATCCGCGACTCCCTAGCAAAAACACCGAGGGATCGGTCGACCGACTCCCTGCCTCGCTTGTATACCTCTTGTTCATCGCCCAAAGATCAATACACCCACACCAAACGAACTGGAGTAGGGATGTTCAGCCCGAACCAGTATACATCATCTGGCTCCTTGAGTCGACCATTCGGGGAGAGGGAGCGCGCGACCCCATCCGACCACAAATTCGTATTGCCGGTGCACGAAACACCGACAGTTGGCGCGCCAGGTAGGGGCTCTCGCGCGTCTTCACCGACATCCTCATCTTCGGGTTCCCATTCTCCTCCCTGATGGCCTCCTCCCACCACGATTCGCCGATGTCGAGGGGCTGGATCCGCTTCGGCACCCTCGATTTCATCGTCACCACGGCGGGAGAGCTTGTCCTCATTCCCGCTGCCGTCCGGGACCGGGCGCCGTCCGCAAGCCTGGATGCGGTTGCTGATGTCCTCAGCAACCTCCGCCTCGAGGCCCCCGCATGGGCCGCGCGGGCGGGCCCGTCGCCGCAAGATCGCTTTCCTGGCGACGCCGCTTACGAAGCCGCGGGCGAGCGGCGTTCCACCCTCCACGGGCTCTCAACTTCGTGGCCATGGCGGCTTCTGGCGCGGCTTCCCTCCACGACCTTTGGCGGATTCCTCCACCACGGCTCTAGCTCCGACAAAGAGTATCCCCCTCGCAGGGCGTACTCCCGCGAATGCAACATGACGGGTGCGGTGGAACCGTCCTCCACCCCCGCTACCCTCGGGACCCTCCTCCCGCTGGCG
This sequence comes from Rhipidocladum racemiflorum, assembly GCA_036346355.1. NCBI lineage: Eukaryota > Viridiplantae > Streptophyta > Magnoliopsida > Poales > Poaceae > Rhipidocladum > Rhipidocladum racemiflorum. Next base: position 10,968,939 of record CM070573.1, on the reverse strand, counting down.
GGCGGGAGGAATCAGCGGAAGACGACGACAAGCACCTGGCATAACGCTTCGCCGACCTTCGGCAACAGCGCGAGGAGCTAGAGGCCCGAAAGGCCGAGCTCGACAAGCTCCAGGCCGAGCTGGAGCGCCGTCAGCCTAACCCACCACTCGCCTCCGGCGCGCCAAGCATCAGTGCATCGATTAGCTATCGAGGAGACGAACGACCTTCCGTTCTTCCCTCACGCCAACCAGAACATTGCTGCGGCGGCGATGCTGCTCCGAGGGCTGCCCGAGCCAACGGAGCCAGAAGCCAAGGCCACCTATCAGAACCTCCGGACTAGTAGAGCGTCTGTCGTTCAAAGACGCCCAAATTCCGGCTCCGACGGACGGGCGCCACGCCGGGCGCTGGGCCACTCCTCACAGGCCGACGAGCCAGCCAAGACGGCCCCGCTTCCACGAGCTCCCCAGGCATCATACACCCGGTGCGCCACCGCCTGGGGACAAGTATGATCTTCGCACCACCCTCGAGGCGCGAAGGAGAGCTACCGTCTGGCAGCGCCCTCGCAGGTCGCCGAGAAGCGGCGACGCAACCATTCCGACCGGATTCGACGGTCCCGGGCGCGTCGTTCACCCGCTTCGTCCGCAACGCCGACTTCCTGACCAGGTTCCGGGCCCCGACTAACATAGCCAAATACACAGGGGCCACCAACCCCAGTGTCTGGCTAGAAGACTATCGGCTCGCCTGCCGAGCTGGGGGAGCGACGGACGACTCCTTCATCATCCAGTATCTCCCTATCTACCTTGCGGACTCAGCTCGAGCCTGGCTCGAGTACCTGCCCGCAGACACCATCGGCAGCTGGGCCGACCTGACGAACCTTTTCGTCGGGAACTTCCAGGGCACCTACAAACGCCCTGGCAACTCCTGGGACCTGAAGAGCTGCAAGCAGCAGCCGGGGGAAACCCTCCGGGACTACATCCGCCGCTTCTCCCAACAGTGCAACGAGCTCCCCGACATCCGTGACGCCGACGTCGTCGGGGCGTTCATCTACGGCACCACGTGCGAGGCCCTGGTCCACAAGTTGGGCTGTGCGAAACCCCGGACCACCAAGGAGCTCCTCGACATCGCCACCAATCACGCCTCCGGCGAGAGGGCCGTGGGGCCATCTTCGAAAGGAAGACGGCCCACAAAGCAGCCGACCTCGGGGCGGCGCCCCCTCCGCCATACGACAAAAGGAAGCGGAAGGGGAAGCAGGTCGCTGAAGGCCGAATGGTCGCCGCCGACCGACACGCTTAAGCAACAGGCCCGGCAGACGCCCGACCGATTCGAGAAATTGATGGATAGTCCGTGTCGAACCACGACTATCCGTCAAACACAAGTATCGGGGCTGCGAAGTCTTGAAGCGGTTTCTCTCGGAAACCCCACGACATCGCGGTAAGGAAGAAGCGTGACCAAGACCCGACGCCGGGGCGAAGGGCGATGAGCCAGCCGACGAGTTCCCACAGCTCGACGACTGCCTCATGATCTTCGGAGGGGTAGAGTGCTATGCCGACAAGCGACGGTTGAAGCTCGCCCACCGAGAGGTTCACACGGCTACCCCCGCCGTGCCCTCCTACTTAAGGTGGTCGGAGTGCCCGCTCGCCTTCGATCGGACCGACCACCCCGACCACATCCCGCACCCGGGACGCTACCCGCTCGTCGTCGATCCCATCGTGGGGACGAAGCGCCTGACCAAGGTGCTCATGGACGGCGGCAGCAGTCTCAACATCATGTATGTTGAGACCCTAGATGCCCTGGGAGTCCCTCGCTCCGCCCTCCGGCCGAGCAGGGCGCCTTTCCACGGCGTCGTACCGGGCCAACAGGCCCATCCCCTCGGACAGGTCGGCCTGTCCGTCACCTTTGGGAGCCCGGACAACTTCCGCACCGAGAGCCTCACTTTCGAGGTTGTGGACTTTCCCGGCTCCTACCACGCCATCCTAGGACGGCCTTGCTACGCGAAGTTCATGGCAGTCCCCAACTACACCTATCTCAAACTGAAGATGCTAGGGCCGCAAGGTGTCATCACTGTGGCCGCATCCTTCCAGCTCGCCTACAACTGCGAGCGAAGCGGTATGGTGGCCTCGGCGATCGTCGCTTCCGCCGAGCTCGCCCGGCTCGAGGAGAAGGCCTCGAATCCGCCCGACTCCGGCCGGTCGGGGCCTAGCTCCTTCAAGTCCGCGGAGGATACGAAGGAGGTCAGCCATTGATCCCGAAGACCCCACCAAGATCGTGCGGGTCGGGCCGCCCTCACCGCCAAATAGGAAAGGCGCTCGTCGACTTCCTCCGAGCAAACCGAGATGTCTTCGCTTGGAGACCCTCGGACATGCCAGAGTTCCAAAGGAGGTCGCCGAGCACTCCTGAACATTCGGCCGGGATCGGACCCGTCGCCAGCGCTGCGCCCGTTCGACGAAGAAAAGCGTCGGGCCATTGGGAAGAGATTGCCAAACTTTTGGCCGGCTTTGTAAGGGAGGTGCGTCACCCCGAGTGGCTCGCCAATCCCGTCCTTGTAAAGAAAAAGTCGGGGCAATGGAGAATGTGTGTTGACTACACGAGCCTCAACAAGGCCTGTCCGAAAGATCCATTCCCATTACCTCGCATCGACCAGGTCGTGGACTCCACCGCCGGGTGCGAGTCCCTTTCTTTTTTGGATGCCTATTCGGGCTACCATCAGATTGCGATGAAGGAGTCCGATCAGCTCGCGACCTCCTTCATCACCCCGTACGGCTCGTCTTTGTTACGTCCACGATGCCTTTGGCCTGAAAACGCAGCGCCACGCACGGCGATGTATGCAGGCGTGTTTTTCAGACCAAATTGGCCGTAACATCGAAGCCTACGTCGACGACATCGTTGTCAAGACCAGGAAGGTCGATGGCCTCATCGCCGACCTGGAGGAGACTTTTGCGAACCTCCGACGGTTTCGCATAAAGCTCAACCCCGAGAAATGCGTCTTCGGGGTCCCCAAGGGCAAGTTGCTGGGCTTTATCGTCTCTGAGTGCGGCATCGAAGCCAACCGCGACAAGATCTCCGCCATCACGAGGATGGGGTCGATCAACGATCTGAAGGGAGTTCAGAGATTGATGGGGTGCCTCGCGGCACTAAGTAAACCGTATCCGCCTCGTGACAACAGGATGCCACTCTACAAGCTGATGAAGAAGTCCGACCGCTTTTCCTGGACCCACGAAGCTCAGGAAGCCTTTAGTCGACTAAAGGCCTTTCTGACCTCACCTCCGGTCCTGGTCGCCCCGGAGCCACAGGAACGCTTACTCCTCTACATCGCCGCCACGACTCAGGTCGTCAGCGCGGCACTTGTTGTGGAGCGAGCGGAGGAAGGCCGCGTTTTCAAGGTGCAGAGGCCGGTCTACTTCGTCAGCGAGGTGCTCTCCGAAACAAAGGTCCGATATCCCCAGATCTGAAGTTCTTTGTACTCGGTGCTCATTACCAAGAGGAAGCTTGCCCATTACTTCGATCGACACCCCATCTCCGTGGTAACCTCCTCACCACTCGGAGAAGTCGTCCACAACCGCGACGCTCTGGGAAGAATCGCCAAGTGGGCACTCGAGCTCAATGGCCTCGACATATCGTGACGCCCCAAGACGGCGATCAAGTCCTGTGTCTTGGCGGACTTCGTCGCCGAAAGTGGACCGAGGCGCAAGTCCTCGCGATGGTCGAGGACCCGAGTCATCGACGATGTACTTCGATGGGTCTTACACCAAGAATGGGGCCGGCGCGGTCGCCATCATCTCCCTCGGCAACAAGCTCCGGTATGCCATCCGCCTACTTCTTCGACGCCACCAACAATGTCGCCGTCTGAAGCCCTCGTCAATGGCCTTCGGATCGCCACCGACTGGGCGACGACGGCTCTACGCTCACGGCGACTCCAAGCCGGTCGTCGACCAAGTGATGAAAGCCACCGAGCCCCGTGGACGCTTCGGATGGCCGCCATCGCTCGGAGGTCCGCAAGCTCGAAGAGAAATTCAAGGGCTTCGAGCTCCATCACAGCTACCGACGCTATAACAGTGAAGCCGACTCCCTCGCCAACCTCGCCTCCGGAAAAGGGCCGGTTCCCCCGGGGATCTTCGTTTCCGACCTCAGCAGCCCATCAATCCGGTTGGACCCGAGTGCTGAGGGTGCCACCGACCCCCCGAAGACGGGCGCTCCCTCCGATCTTCGGCCAGATGCTCACCCGCCTGGGTCGGACTTGGGCGTCCTGAGCGTCGAAACCGACTGGAGGCAACCGTTTGTCGATCGATTGACGAACGGGTTGCTCCCCGCCGATACCACCGAGGCACGGCGCCGCTTGGCACGGGCTAAGTCTTTCGCCTGGTCGGCGCCCTCTACAAAAGGAGCCCGTCCCGGAATCCTTCGAAGTGCGTTCGACCGACCAAGGGAAGCACCTTCTGCTGGACATCCACGACGGGGTGTGCGGGCACCATGCCGCGTCACGGTCCCTGGGAGGAAAAGCCTTCCGACAAGGCTTCTATCGCCGACCGTAGTAGCGAATGCGACCTAAATCGTCCGCACTCGCGAAGGATGCCAATTCTTCGCCAGGCGTGACGCGACCTTCCTGCGCAAGCCCTGCAGACAATCCCCATCACGTGGCCCTTCGCGATTTGGGGGCTCGATCTGGTCGGGCCCTTCAAGAAGGCGCCCGGGGGCTTCACTCACTTACTTGTCGCCGTGGACAAGTTCACAAAGTGGATCGAAGCCAAGCCATTGGCAAAGATCACATCGGCGCAGGCAGCAGGCTTCTTCCGCGATATTGTCTACCGCTTCGGGGTGCCCAACTCCATCATCACCGACAATGGGACGCGGTTCACAGGGAAGGAGTTCCTCGAGTTCTGCGACAACTTCAATATCCGAGTCGACTGGGCGGCAGTGGCGCACTTCGCCAACGGCCAAAGCCGAAGCGAGCCAACGGCATGATCCTCCAAGGACTCAAGCCGCGAATCTTCGATCCGATCGAAGAAATTCGCGGGACGGTGGCCGCCGAGCTACCGCTTGCTCTGTGGAGTCTACGAACCACACCAACCCGGTCGACCGGGTTCACACCTTTCTTCTTGGTGTTCGGAGCGGAGGCTGTCCTCCCGACCGACCTTGAGTACGGTGTGCCAAGAGTGCAGAACTACGACAGCGCACGGGGGACCGAGGAACAGCAGGATGACCTCGACCAACTCGATGAGGCTCGAGATGTCGCGGTCTTACTGATCGGCTTAAATATCAAGAAAGCCAAGGCCGCTACCACAGCCGACGGATTCGCGGCCGCTCATTCGAAGTTGGCGACTTAGTGCTGCGTCAAGTCCAATCCGCGAAGGACAGGCACAAGCTCTCCCCGCCCTGGGAGGGCCCTTTCACCATCGCGGAAGTCCTCCGACGCGGCACCTTCCGCCTCAAGGACACTGAAGGAAATCTCGTGACTAATGCATGGAACATAGAGAAGCTGAGAAAGTTCTATTCATAGTCAACCTCTCCCCTCTTTGTTACCACTCGACAAATACTTGAGCGAAGGAAGCCGCAGCCCTCGGACGACCGACCGAGTGCTCTCCCTCTCTCTCTCTCTCTCCCGTCTTTGGCCTACCGTAAGTACTGCGACCTCCGCCCCGAAAGCCGAGGTCCCGAAGTAGTACTCTGCCCGTCGCAAAGACCACGAATACAAGGACAATCGACCTACAGTTGGTCGGGCCGTCCCATTCCGGCAACAAACACACATAAAGTCCCGCCTCCAACCTACGCCGGATCCATTGCGATCCCAAAAGACTACGGATATGGGCAAATCGCAAGCGCAAAATCCTCGAAGAAGAAAAAAGAAACAGGGAGCAAAGAAGCGCTTTATTTATTCATGGAGGAACATCGCCCCAACCAAGAACGAACCGCTCGTTACGATCTCGGTGTGCGCCCCGCCAGCCGAACTCCGCGCGACATCCCTCGACCACCGCCTGCACCAGCGGCGCCCTCACTTCCCGAAGTCGGGGAACGCCCACAACGAGGACGCCAACTCGCCGTACGTCCTCACGAACAGCCTCAGCCTCAGCCTCCGCCACCTCCTGCAGCCAGGCCTGATGGGCGACCACTTCCTCGCGGGGCTGAGTGTTGCGGTCCGCCATGGCGCGCAGAGAAAGCTCGTTTGGTGGCGGTCCTTGCTAAAGTAACGAGCACACCGGCGCCTCTCCTTTTATAGCCAAATAGTGCGGGAGGCGCGGAAGACGAAGCGCCCTGGGATCACGCAACGGAGCGGAAGACGAAGCGCCCAACACCAGTTCCGAAAGCGGCACGGTCCCCCAGGCGAGTTAATCCGCCCTTATCTCCAAACCTTAAAATCCTTTTTTCAAAAATATCACACGCCTGCCACGGGCTCAAGCGGTGCGTGGCGACTGCACCCTCAGTCCCCACGCACCACTCGGGGGCTGCCCTGCGACCTCAGGGGTCAGCGACCTAGATCAATGACCGGTAACCACTCCGACCGGGCTACCCTCCTCATAGTAACCTCTTCAAACCCAAAATGCTACAGCCCACGCCCCCGCGGCTACGGCTCCGAGGTAGCACTTTGCGCAAAAGGGAGGCTACTTGAGCAAAGGGCCAAGGGCGGTCGGATGGAGCCTTTCGATTTAGGTCGGCCAGTCGACCGATCAAACAATCTCCCTCGTGGCAACCTCCTCGAACCGAATGCTACAACTTAAGCCCCAGCCACGGCTCCCGAGTAGCATTTCGCGCAAAAAGGAAGTTGCCCGAGCAGAAGATAGCTTGATCAATCAGGGCAGACCGACCCGGGCCATCGTTAAAAAAGCGTACGAGTCGCTAACCTAAGCCGTACTCCGATCGACCGATCTATCTACCTCGTGGCTATTTCCCCCGGCCTAAAGTACTACGGCCTACGCCTCCGCGGCTACGGTTTCGAAGTGGCACTCTGCGGGGGGAAACAAGTCTTCCGAGCAAGAGACGCTAGGGATGGTCGAAGCACCCCCACTCAGGTCAGCGTTCCAACCCACCAAGCACAAGCTTCGCGAAGGAGGCGGTCCGACCTAGGCACCTCTCCTCCACAAAGCGATCGCTCGAGATAGCTTGTCCTATCCCGTGATCTCCTCGAACGGAGTTGAAGCAACACCTACGCTCTCAGGGCACCCCCGCGGGCCCTGTAGCTATGGTCGTAAGATTGCCCAAATTCACAGAGGAAGCACGGGGTAGACGGGCAAAATAACTTAAAGCAACCCGACACGTCGAACTCGATTAGGGCAATCATGTTCATTACATGCACTGCAAAAAAGCAAAAAATAGGGAAACTAATCATCTCCCTCCTTCCGATGGAGGATTTCTCGCGAGATTCGGGCGGCAATCTCTTGGGCGCACGGATCGACTCCGAGCCATAAATGCGTCGACTTCTTCGTCGCCGGCCAGCAAGAACGCCGCTCCCAACCGCCTCAAGGTCGACGCCGTCATAATAAGAGACGGTGTTGACGAGGGCCGAGGAAGCGCCAAGCACCGCCGCTTCCCGACCGACGCTCGACGCGCTCAGGGACCCATCCAAATATGGCGGGGATGGCGCTGGGGCCCGGAGTAAGCCCGAACAGCCGGTCGCAGACGGCCTGGATGCCCACATGGAGGACCGTCAGCTCGGCCGTCGTATCGGCCGCATCCCTCTCCGCCACCCGTTTGTCCCTACTCCCTAAGGGCCGAGTCACGTGACTCGACCGCCGCATCCCGTTTCTCCACCGCCACCCTTCGCGACTCCAGCGCGTCGCTAAGGCTTTTCCGCAGATCTGCAGGGACAAAAACAGCGTCAGGAGACGCCCGTCGCGGTGGCTCCCAGGGGGTTGAACTACTCACCGGCCACGGAGGCCTCTTTGGCGCGAAGTTCCTCCTCGACCTTGGCACGCGCTTCCCGATCGGACCTTGGCGCGATCGGCGAAGCTTCCTCGCCGTCGCGAGCTCCCCGAGCAAGATCCGCTCGCCGCTGGTGGTCGGCCTCCCACGGCCGACTCGCACTCCTCTCGGAAGAGGCGGCCTCCGCCGAGCCGGATCCTTCCGCGCAGACCCGCGAAAGTCTTGGCCGCCAAAGATCCGCCAGGGATGACCTGGCCCTCTCTCCTCGACGGCCAACGACTGCGCAAGTCGAGAGCCTCCCGCAAGGCTTGGTGACTTCCCCGGCCGGCCCGACGGCCGTGGCGGCCCTTCCTTGCTCCGCAACAAGCGCCCTCCAGGCGTCGAGCAGCTCTTCCCCTACGGCACTCCCCCGGCTGTGCAAGTGCCGGAGGAACATCGACTTGTCCACCGCCCGGGATGTCAAGCGCTGCAAATACCTGCCCGGTCAGTCTCCGTTTCCCGATCGAGAGATGCACGAAAGACAAATCCCCGTCAGACTTACCGATCCGCCGGCGGGACTCTGAGCAATGGACTTTTCGCCGACGCTGGCGTCAGCGGCGAGTGACATCGGCGTGGATCCTCCCCATCTCCTCCTCCAAAGCGTTCCAATCGCGGCGTTACGCCTCGTGCCCGTAATCGAACGCGGGCCCTCCCGGCCGGGTCGTGGCGGGCCAAGTCAGACGGCGGTCGGCAATCGCCTGCCTCGACTTCCCCGCTGTCGAACGTCTGCGGCCGATCGGTCGCGCGTCCTCCAAAGAACACTTGGACCGCTGGCAAAGCGGTGGCCCCGGCGGCGGGGGCGGCAGAACTCGTCCCGCCGGTGTCGCGAACGCCGCAAATCCCAGTACTTCCCCCGGCGGCAGAGTCGCGCCGACCCCCACGATCGGCAGTGCGGGGGAAGGCGAGGATGGCGGAACGTCTCCCGTCGATGCTGAGAACGGTAGCGGTCCCAGCCCCCCCGGGTGGCGGCAGGACCTCACCGGTCTCACCGGACGACGGCGCGGGCGGAAGCGCGCCCGGCGGAGCTTCTTCCTGCACGGTCGCGGCCGGTAACGGCCCCGGCGCTCCCCCCTCCGGCAGCGTCCCCTCACCGACGGACCCTGCCGCGGGGAGCGCATCCGAAGGAGCCTCGCTCCCTACAACCGCCACCGCGCACCCCGCGGACGGGAGCAGAAGGGTGCGGCTCCTCACCGCCGAAGTGGGACTCAGCGCCCTCCCAGCGCTGGTGAGCCCTCTGCGCACAGCGGTCGGTCAGGAATTGCGAAGGAAGAAGCACCAGAGAGGACCAAACTGGGGGCACATAAGTCACTTACCGAGAGGAGCGAACAACCGGCACCTGACGAGCCCTCTTTGCTGGGCCCCTGCGAGGAGGCGTGAGGGGTCTGCGCATCCTCAGGATATACCCTGCGCCCGCGGTTTCTTCCGAGGAACCACGGTCGCCGGCCCCGCGGCTGGAACCCGCGTCGCAGCCGCCGGAGTCGCCTCCGCCAACCGCTCCCCCCTCGCTCGACGACGACTCTTCGTCGCCGTCACTCAAAGTCTCGTCAGAGACCTCCTCGCGCTCTTTCCTCTTCCGCACCTTCGTGGCCTCCTTCTTCGCCAGGAGGGCGGCGTCGCGCCGCTCCGTTGCGAGGCGCACGACCGCTCTCGCCTCCTTTTCCCCCGGAAGCAAGGGGCGGGAGATCAGGCCACCGAGCCCCTGCAAGAACGCGCTCGGATAAGGGGGCGAAGGAGCAGAGCAAAGCAAAAGCAAACAGGAGCCACCAGACGTACCAAGTTCTGCGGATTCTGCGCCGAGAACGGCGCAGGCGCCTCGCCCGCTGGCTCGGTATCTCCCGCGATGGAAACTGCGGCCACACGCGCGAGGACCTCCGACGGGGGAAGCTCCCGCTCCGACGACCTTGCAGGGTCGGTCGGTCCGATGTACTCGAACATGGGGCGCAGCCGATCCTTGAGGGGTTGGATGCGCCTCTCCATGAACGTACTGAGGACCACCTCGCCTGTCAGGCCCCGCCGCTTCAGGTCCGCGAGCTTTCCAAGGATCTCATCCACCTTCGCCCGGTCCCTCGCGTCAGGACCCCAGGTCCAGCAAGGATGCGGCGTCGGTAAATTCCCACTGAAGGGCGGGCATCATGCCGATGTTCCGGACGTAGAGCCACTCGCTGTGCCACCCCCGGTTGGACGTCGGCAGCTTCACATCGGTGTAGGACGACTTGCGGCGGGGGCGCAGTTGGATCGCCAGAGCGCCGAGGAGGTCGGTGGCATCCGACGGCGGCCTCGCGAAGAAGAAGTGGCGCTAGAGCCCCCAGTGGGGTTCGATCCCCAGAAAAGCCTCGCACAGCGTCATGAAGACCGCGATGTGGAGGACTCCATTCGGGTTCAGGTGATGAACTTCCCCCCGTAGTAGTGCAGCAAACCCCCGACGAACGGGTGGAGTGGGAGGCCGAAACCCCGCTCGTAGAAGGCCGCCAGCGAGACTATCTCGCTGTCTCCCAGTTCGGGGACCTTGGTCCCGGCCGTGGCGTCACTTGGCCGGATCGAGGCCATGAGAGGAAGGAACTCCTTCCTCTCCAAGCCGAGGTAGCGACCCGCCGCGGCCAAGTGCGGGGTCAACGACATCCCCAAGTGTGCGTAGGAAAGCGGGGGACGGCGCGACGAAGCAGGAAGCTTTTCTTCTTCCCTTGCGTTTTCTCTCCTTTTCTTTTTGCAGAGGACGCGAGCAGAAGGCTTTGCTCCCTCCACGACGCCCTCTCCTTCCTTTATAGGCGCCTGGCGGGAACAGACGCGCCTCCGCACCCAACCGACGCCTCCTCACGCGGACCGACGCAGTCGCCAGCTGTCAGCCTGCCACCACGCCCACTACTCCGGTAACGTGCCGCAGCCCATTTAAATCCCACTGAGCATTAATCGCTCGACAGAACCGGCCGCCACAAGACGCCGCGCAAAGACATCGCACTTCGCCGGGCCGCAACGCCAGGGCGCCCCATGCCAAGAAAGGTATGAAAGCGGCCATCGGCGCCCGGCCTCGGAGAGCAAGCGGCCTACGGGCTCGCGCCGAGGCCGGCAGACCGCCGAGGGTTACGAAGGCCGAATCCGGCCACTGGAATGAAAGCCGCCCCAACACGTAAAATAGAGCGAGGCGGGTCGTAGTGAGCCCAGAGGGCCTCTAGATGGGTCGGCGGACGACCCAATCAACGTGGCCCGCGTCCGAGACCATACCTCACACTCTCCGCGAGCTCATCGATGAGTGGCGGCGGTAGCGCTCCGGTCGGCCAGACGACCCGGCAGCCAACGGGATGAGTAAGGAAAGGTTTTTATGGAACGCCCCACGGCGGGTGGACGCCCGCTCGGAGCTACGTCTGCTTGGAAACGATCCCCTCGAGGAGATCGCCAAGGTTCCACTCGGATTGCCCGACGATGGCTCGCACGAGCACGACGTTCAAACCGACGAAGGTAAGCGTCGCGTTCGCTCAACCGACTCTAAGGGCCCACGAGCAGCGTAGCACGCGAGTCCGGCCGGGCTAAACCCCAGCCAGCTCTCCGACCTGCTCGGGGCTCGAGAACTACACCTGCGGTCGCTCGCGCCAGGCTCTTTTAGGTGGCGCGGCTCCCCAAGCGATCTTGGCGACCAAGCGCCGCCGACCTCGGGCCGACGGCTACCATGCCGGGCTAAACCCCAGGCCGGCTCTCCAGGCTTCGGGGGCTCGGGAGGGCTACACCCAGGGTGCGCTCTTGCAGGAGCTCTTCAGAGGTGGCGTAGCTCCCCAAGCGATCGCGCCGAGCCAAGCCCCGCCGACCTCTGGGCCGACGGCTACCACCTCCGGGCTAAACCCCAGCCGGCTCTCAGGCTCGCTCGGGGCTGAGCTACACCGGTGCGCTCAGCCTTGCAGGGTTCTTTCTTTGGCTAGCGCGGCTCCCAAGTAGTCGCGCCCGACCTAGCGCCGCCGACCTCCGGCCGACGGCCACCCTCGAAGGCTAACCCCGGCCAGGCTCTCCGACCAGCTCGGGGCTCAAAACTCTTGGCGAGTACCCGTACCATGGGTACCCCATCAGCCCGGAACGCGAACGGGTGACCAGCGCGAAGGCCCAAAGATCGCCGAAAGGTACTTGGGCCGCGGAGAGCGAACCCGACCTATGCAGACCGCTCGACGGCCGGGCGGCTCGACCGCCTAATGTTGAAGCTTCATGTCAGCAAGCTCCACCGTCTGACGAGCCAGGCCACGCCGGTGTCGAGGCATTGCCTTGTCGCGCGGCGTCCTGGCGTCCGTACCGGGGCAGGCGGCTCCTTCCCAAGACTGTAAGAGGAGCCACCGAAGAAGTCAAGCCCCCGTCCCATCGCCTGGCACATCGCAGAAGAATACGCCCACTCCCGAGGCCAAGGCAAAGTCAAGCGCCATTAAAGCCACCGAGGCTGACAGGAGCACCGCGCGATACGTCATCCAGACAGCACTACGCAAGACCACTCATCACAGAGCCACCAACCCTGCCTCGGGGCCGGACGAGAGTCGATCGGACAAGACAGAAACCAGACTCCGAGACACACAGGCCCCTTTCCTCATGGCTTTCCCAAACTCCCGTGTAACCTGCCTCCCCCGTCTATATAAGGAGAGGCAGGGCCCGAGAGGGAGGGGCGATGAAAACAGTCTTCTAGGTATCCGCGACTCCCTAGCAAAAACACCGAGGGATCGGTCGACCGACTCCCTGCCTCGCTTGTATACCTCTTGTTCATCGCCCAAAGATCAATACACCCACACCGAACGAACTGGAGTAGGGACGTTCAGCCCGAACCAGTATACATCATCTGGCTCCTTGAGTCGACCATTCGGGGAGAGGGAGCGCGCGACCCCATCCGACCACAAATTCGCATTGCCGGTGCACGAAACACTGACAAGACCCCACTTTCGAAAAATCCTGGGACATCCGGAGTGTCCCGATTAAACATCCGGAGTATCCGGATACAACCCGGAGTGTCCGGACTAAATGTCCGGAGTGTCCGGGTTAATGCTACCGAAGACCCCAACCCGGAGTCTCCGGGTTGATGGTCCGGAGTGTCCGGATTGTGCGGGGGTTTTGTATAAAAATCCCATTTCGTGGTCCCCATTACTCCCTCCTCCTCCCCAATTGCTCCCCACCCCTCCCGTGCTCCCCTCCACCCCATCCTCATCTCCGGCGAGCTCCCCACCGGCCGACGACCCCTCGTGCTCCTCCCCGGTGGCTTCTCCATCCCGGTGACCTTGAGCTCCTCTCCAAGCCGACGATTTCCTCGTTCCACCCAGTTTCCCTTCATCCCCCTTGAAGGTGAGACTTCCTTTGGAGCTTGATTCTTGGGTCCTTGGGGATTCTAGGGTTCCTTTGGGGTTGGGTTTGAGGTTTGCTTTGTAGATTTGGGGTTTGGGGTAACCTTGGCGAAGGCTAGGGTTTTGTAGGGGTGGTTGGATTAGGGTTGGTTTAGGAATGTAGGGTGCTCAGGTTAGAGATCGGGGGTGAGTGAGGCTCTTCTTAAGCTTTGGATTAGGTTTGGTTGGTGGTGTTAGGAATGAGCCCCATTCATCGTGGTTTGAGTTAGTTTGGAGCTTCTCCGGCTCGACCGCGTGTAGGAAAGTCATAGATCGAGTCTCCGCGGTGCCGTAGTGCTTGGGAGCACCGCATGTGCATCGTCCTTCCAAGGCCTGGACCGTCCGGAGTGTCCGCCTTGCCCGAGTATCCGGACCGAATGGGCCGAGAGTCCGGATTGTCCGAGAGTCCGGATGAAATACCGACTGTCGGGTTGGCCGGGTTCCGTCAATTCGTTAACCTGTCCGGTCGCGTTGGTTCGTCGAGGTTTTCCATTTGTGTTCATTTCATTGCATGGCATGCATCTTATTCATGCATTGTAATCGTGTAGAGAACGAACACGCGGAGGGTGAAGTGGCCGCGATCGAGGGTGATCACGGTGAGCAGGTTGTCACTGAGACTCCGGCAGAAGCATCAGGCAAGCACCTATGCATCTTGAACCCGTATTAATTGTATTTTTGTGAATAAACTGCTTAATTGGTGAAATAAGTCTGCATTAGGAATTGAATTGGGGTAGGGTTAGATCCTATTTGCTGCACATTCGTCCCTTGGATTTGTGAATACTTCCGTTGGAACTAGTATGAGTATTAAATGAGTCACTGCTTAGAATTTGCTTAGAGGTCGGGATTTGGGCCAAGTAGCGGAAGGTTCCGTCGCTTGAGGTCGTTACCTTACCCATGATGAAAAGAGTGGGCATGGATGGGTGGTTAGAAAAGAAAAGATGAATTGGAGACCGGGCGGGAAGGTTGGGACATTGGGTAAGGAGACCCGATGTGGTAGTTCCCGTCTGAGTCGATTAAGGACCGATTCGATGGTTGCCCTTCGATTGAGCACACCCCGGTTGGTCGCATGCCCGATTATGGTACGGTAAGCCACTCTTTCTCTCATACGGAATCGATGGACCGTAACTTCCTGTGGTTGGACGTGGTTGAGGGCGAGGCTTAGGCCGACTCTCGAGCGCCAAGCCGGGCTTGAGGCTGCTCGAGGGGTGCTAGATTTTCGGCCACAGGGGACGCTTCAGCGATTGGGTATGATTGGGAGGGTTGACACTAGGCCCTTGTGGTAAGTGTCGTGCGATCAATGCTTCCCCAGGGTTAATTAAGCGATTCAATTGCCGCGCTCTCGGATATGAGCAAGCTCTTTCATCGCACTGATCACGTAGTAAGAACTTGAACCGAGGTTCGCGTCGAGCTTGAGCCCAAATAAATTGGTGATGAGATTAATTGTTGTGAATTAATGATTGCAACTTCATTTTAAGAGTAGGCGCATTACATAACCGCTTAACTTGTGAATTGAGTAGTTAGGTAATTAATATAACAAATGTTAAGCTTTCTGCACTTTTACCTTCAGCCTGGTTCTTTGCTACATCCAAATGCATAACCTTTGGAGTCGGTCATATATGGACCCCGGGTAAGTCTTGCGAGTACCTTTCGTACTCATGCTTCTGCTTTGTGATTTTCAGGTGAGGATCAGGTTGGCGGGTGTGAGTTCTGCCCATATCGCCTCTCGGTGGCCAAGGGCACCGAGTAGTGGCTTGGCGATGCCGTCACGCCGGGAGTGTTTAGGGCGTAACACTTCCGGGATTGCTTTACTTTTGTTTAATGCGATGGTTAATTCTTTTTGTTGTATAGATAGATGCGATTCGATGGGCTTTTGGATTTGAAAAATGGTTGGTCATGTGGATGTCGGGCTCCGTGTGTGTTTTCCTTTAATCACGATACTATGGTGGTGCTGTGGATGTTGCTTTTACTTTCGATATATATATATTGAACTGTGTTTTCTTGTCTGCTGAGTGGATGTCCGTAGAATCTAGAAAGGTCATGCCGAAATTTTCGATTTCGGAGTCTTGGTCAAATTCTTAGTTCTGGTGTGGTTTAGAGTCTTGGAGTTGTTGCTAAGCGTGGTTTGGTGGTTGTCGGGTTTGTCTTTGTGCCGTTTGTTTTCCGCTTGCGTGTTGGTTCGAAAGTTTCGAGTTCGTTGCCCCCTTTATGCAAATTGAGTTGATATCGTGTTGGAACCGGTATGCGGGGCGATCTTGGGCGAGTTCGGGTCGCATACCGGGGGAATACCGGGACGGTTGTCGAGTTCATCGAATGGAGATGACGCTGTCTCGATTGGACTTGGGTGTTAGCATTGCGAGCGCCACCGGCGATCCGTTGCTAACCTCCAAATCCGATGTAGACGACGGGACATTCGATAACCCGAGGACGGTCTGGACGGCTCCCTGACAGCAGGAGCCTGCACCTAGGAAGGGTAGGGATAGTTACAGAATGATGAGGGAAAACCCTCTACATCGAAATTCGAGCAAGCAGAGTTTTTAGGCCTTGAGCACCAGCTAGAGCCCAGTTGAAAACCTCGCCCTTGATGGATTGCAGGATTTCGTCATTTGACATGTAGATATTGTTGAAAACTCTGTTATTGCGCTCTTTCCACCAATGCCAGCAGACTAGAATTATAAGAGATTTGATGCCCTTCTTGAATCCAGTCTGGTAGCCAACCTGCTGAAGGCTCCAGAGTTCTAGTTGTTGGTTGTGAATCCAATATTCCGGATGGAGCGAAGCAGTGGCGGAACTAGAAAAATTTCGATGGGTGTGCACATAGTTTTAAATATTAACAAAAATTCATGATTTTCGATCGTATCGGGCCGGCTCGATAAACTATACCGGTTGATAAACCGGTCCAATTAAAAAAAATCAGAAAATTTTATACGACGTAAACCACTCGAAAATTGGTGAAAATTGCTCGAAAATCAATCAAAAATCGGTTTCCAAATTGTTTCGCTTAGTTTGCCAAATTTTCGAAGAAAACCGGTCAAAAATCGGCAAAATTAGTCATTTTTCATTATTATTTTTTTACCGCCGAGTTCAAAGAATTTGATTTCGAAACCATTCAGTTTCTACCGATTTTCGACAAAAATCGGTGATTAGCAGTGGCGATTTTTGAGCTCAAAATGGTATTGTAATCCTTTGATGTGCACACTTCATACGTATAAATCTATAGTCTTGTATAATCATTTTGTAATATCATAAATACAACATATATATTTGAAATTTGCTAAAAGTAATATAAATAGTTCTAAGGTTTTAAAAATCTCAAACTATCAAAATCAAAATAAATTCAAATATATATATATATATACTAGTTACATGCCCGTGCGTTGCTACGAAAAACAAAATTGATAACGAAAAATAAAGATTAAAAAATAAAAAAAATTCACAAAATCAAACATCTATCTTTAACGCTTAGTTTCTTGCGAAATCTGGCTAATTAAAGCAACGCTTCGTTTCTTGCGTAGGGCAATTAAGCGGCAATTAATGACGTGGGAAGAACGGACCACTGCCACCAAGTGCTGCTTTAGAATAGTAGATATATATATATATATAACGTTTCTAAAATTTTTGGGGGTGCCGGGGCATACCCGGCACCCCCCTCGTACCGCCACTGGAGCGAAGGTACCCTTACCCACTGAGCAATGGCTGACCACAAGGAACGAAAGTGGGGGCAATCTGCGAAAAGATGTTGTATCGTTTCAAGACTTCGGCAGCACATCTGATAGAAATATTGGTTTGGCCACCCCCTGATCTAAAGCCATTGTGCTGTCTAAAGTCGATTCTGCTGTCCAAAGTCGATTCTGGTGTGAATCTAAATCTTATATCTCTGATCTAATCTCCTGTATATACAAAGTTGATTAGTCGACAACTCCTTCAGACACATTATTTTACCGATAAAATATGCTTTCATGCGCGGCCAGTAGTCCCCAGTATTGCCACGCTCGACCCCCCCCCTTGCGAAAGACCGTGCGGAGCCGCACCTTGTGCAAGAACTTGGGTTTCCGCGACGTGGTGGTCGTTGGTTTAGGACACGTACAATAACGTCATTTTAATTTATATTTATGTAAAAAAGTAAAAAAAAAGTTAACTCTTATTTAGCAGTAAACATTGTACAGAAACATAGCTAGATTAGTTAAGTACAAAATAGAAGAGAGAGTGTTACACAACATCTAGCTAGAACCAATATTTAAGATAGCTATTGTCAGAGCTGATTTTAGTATTTACTCTAAATGATATGGATGAAAGATGGAGTAAGTAGTAGAGTTTATTAGTATGTTTGCTCTTAGAGCAAGTACAATAAGATCACCTCAGCCTACTATTAATTTATATACGTCAGCTTTGTCCTATGTAGAAGAGTGAGAAAAGAAGAGACACCTTATTTCGTAGCCAGCTTTGCACGATAATATATGTAGATTATTTATGTACAAAAGAGAAGAGACAGTTAACATCTAGAGACAAACTGATTTTTAATTTAATATTAATTTGCAGCACTTGCTCCTGTAAATCACGGCCGCCACGAACAGCTAGCCCCTTGGGCTCGGCACGTCGTTTGGCTGGATATACTTAATTAGACGGCAGAATAATCTAACGCTCCCTCCATCATTCCGATGGCGCTGGCACACGCGCGGCCCCATGCCCATGTTCTCGCACGCACGGCACGGCGCGTGCACGGCAACCCGAGTTTCGCCGGCCGGGACCGGCCTATGCTACGATGCGTACTCGCTGCTCCATCCAGGTCCAGGCCATGCATTGTCGCTCTACGAAATGACGGATGGGTTACTCGTATCGTACCTACCTAACCTACGACTCGATCTTACAGTAATCTGTCACGAGCCACGTAGTACTGCACCGAACAGCTTGCATTTCACACAGGTTTTGCCGTGCTCGGCCCTTCGGACACGGCACCGAGCTGTTGACGCATTGATTTGCTTGCAGCCTTGCAGGTATTGCGATCGCTTACTTGAGTCCGAGGCATGCCGCATGCCGCAGCATATACGGGTGTGTTTGGTTAGCTGCACCATCCTAGCTTGTTTCGTATGAGTCAGGAGCGGAACTAGAAATAAAATCATCGGAGTTCACTACTTTATCATATAAGTGATAAGAACTTATTAGTCTTACCATTTGCTTGTTATTTGCCACCCGGTGTCACAATATTTAGATCAAGGGGGTTCATATATAATATATATAGACTAATATATACTAATTTTTTTTTGAACTAGTGTAAATTTTTTTTTGACCCGGTGTCCTGTGACACCGGGTATTCGTATTTACTTCCGCCCTTGGTATGAGCTATCCATGCTAGCCTTGGTCTGACTGAGTGGATGCAAGTTAAGTTGTTTGGTTGCTTGTTTGTGCATCTCATGGGCCTGCATTAGAGAGAAGTCTAATTTTTGTGTTTTCTCCATCCTATATGAGTGGGTGCAATTGCATCCACCTGGCCAGGATGAACATGAAACCAAACATGTGTTTAATAGATACAGTTACATCCACTCATACGATTCAGACACCATGCAGGCAACCAAACACACCTACGAGAATCACCAGGAGTAGCACATGCTGTTCGCTCGTGCTCCGAGGAAACGGGTTTTAGTTTATGCTCTCGGTAAAAACAGCAAGGTAACCGTAGTACGTCCCTCTGTTCGAATCTATAAAGTTTATTTTTTTAATATAAATATACGATGTATTTTATATTGTAACGTAAAATTAGTTTTATGTTCTCTGTACTTTTAATAAATATTTATCTTTACTTTATATTGTAACGTAAAATTAGTTTTGTACCCCGTTGGCAAATCATTGCAATAACCGAGTGTTACCTATACACACACTAAATGTATTTCCACTCGGTGATTGTTTGTAATGGCCGACGGTTAGTATTACACTCACAGTAATTGTTGTACCCTCTCGGTAATTTCATACTATGATTGAGGGTTTTCTACCAACCGTTGGTTTGTGGTAAACTCCATCGGTAAATCTTCTAATAGCCGTCAGTTTTTGTTCTACTGTCGGAAAAAAGATGCACCGTCGGCCACTTTAGTTTTTCCCGACGGTCCGTATGCCATTTTATTTCACACTCGGTAAAAATTAGATTTCTAGTAGTGTCGGCATACATTATGCATTGAGTATATATATTGCATTTCTAGTAGTGTCTGCATACATTATGCATTGAGTATATATATTGCTTGGTGATAATAATTAGAGATAATCTATTATTTTTAATATTTTTCATCTAGATATATTAAAAAGAAATATAGTATAAACTTAGACGGAGAAGTGAGGAATGACAAGCTAGGTACATTCGTTGAACCAACATTCATACACACTGCAATTAATACTCAGGTGCCAAATGGCCGTGCACGTTGTAAGTTCGTACGTCCTTACAAGTTGCAAGCCATACACTGCCTGGCTCTGACGCGACGAAAGGCCATCCTGTAGCAGGCTAGCTAGAGGCTAGCTAGCAGCTACACGAGCAGCATGCTGGCGATAAACGCCAGGGAAGATCTCCGTGAGGCGCGGCTGCAGGAAGTGGGTTTGGAACTCGGAAGCAGCGGCCTCAGACTTAATTAAATGGCATTATTAGTTTATTACTATAGTGAATTTTCTGCGTGCTAATCCCATCATCCCATGCCCTAGCTATGCACAGGGTCTTCGGTCTTACACTTACTACTCCCTCCGTCACAACCACCAAACAGGGCCGGTCCTGAGTTTTTAAGGATGTAGGGTGAAATTATAAATGAAGGCCTCTCATAATATAAGCATCAAAATATTTTTATATTACTATATATCAACTTAAAAGATAATATTTAGTGTATTATAGAAATTGTTATCAATAAATGGAAGTACAAAAGTGAGATTATTTACCTCATAATATAAGCATTTGCTAGTTAGTTTGAGCCAAGAGTTGCACACGAACGTTTTAGCCGAAGCGTGTTCGGCCGGAGCATTTTCCGACAAGGAACAGAAAACTTGTCGCTGGCATCTAGTTTTTGAACTGATTACCAACAGTGATTGCTCTCGGCTCTCATGTAGGTTTATAGTCTTCACATTTGAATGGGGTCACGGAGGGGCCCCGGTAATTTGGGGGCCCGGGGCGGCCGCCCCGCTCGCCCCAACCCAGGGCCAGCCCTGCCACCAAACCGTAATAGTGTAATCCTTTTGATATGGAGTTAGCATATATATGGATGATCTGTGTGTTGCCTATTCTCTACCTGCATTATGCATTGAGTATATTTTACGGTGCATTATACTAGTAGTATATAATGTGTACCTAGGTTGAACCTTACGATTGCTATGGTGCACTATTTCATTATGGAAACAGGGAGAGATCTATGGTTTTGGAGGGGGGAAAAACAGAGAATGCATTACTAAACATAGCAAAGCTAAAGTGAGAAAGCACCGTCTGCTCATTCCAGGTTGGATTTGGTTTTGTGTTACTACTACCGTTTAAGTCAGCTCAAAGCCGTATTGGCACACATTCGTTTACAACTCCAACCATAGGCACCAACTCTGCAAATTGGAATATTATGATGCACTCCATTGGCCACAGGACACATCTCCATATATACACTATACAATGCTGCGGATCTCGAGTACGTGTAGACAGTTAATTTACCAACACTTTGATTCTTTTCATAGCCTAGGGATAGTTTGAGAGGTTTCACGCGAAACACACTTTACGCTAAATAGTGATAATTGTACAGCTTTCTTTTTTGGAAACTACGTAACTGTACTACTATACTCCTCTTCTATAAGAATGGCAAATGAGATGCGTGACAAGACTTGAGAAGAAGAGAACAAAAGAGAAGTCTGGCGAGTGTTTTTGGGTGGAACCCAACGGATGCTGCTGGACTTGTTTACTCACTCCGAGGAAGAATCAAGATGCCAAATTGCCAATCACAACTAATCCGTTCTTGAGAGGATATGTATATAACATCACACAACTAGAGGTGGGCGCCGTGCCGTGCCGTGCCGGCCTGGCCCAGGCTCATCGTGCTTCGGGCTAAAACCGTGCAGTGCCACGATGGCCCACAGTGCCCATCGTGCCGGGCCGTGCCGACCCGACTTATCTTTGGCGAGCCCAAGCCCGGTCCATTTACGCTTCGTGCCGTGCCGGCCCAAGCCCGACCCATTTTTACTATTGTGACAAGCAAAGAAATAAAACAAATCACTACTACTAAACTACCTATTTTAATTACATAAGAGACTAATCACATCAACAAAATGTCAAACATAAATGTAATGCTTGAAGATGCCCTGAATCAACAATATCTGCCAACTTTTAGGCCTTAATCCGTGATTTCGTGCCCGTTCGCTCGCGTGCGGCCAAAGACGGGCCCTACTAAATCGTAAGCCGCGGCCGCGTCTTGTCGCGTTAGTTCTCGGTTCGCCCAAGACGTGTTCCGTGCCATGCCGTGCTTTGCACCGGGCCATCCCATCGTTCTTTGGACCGGCCCAAAAGAGCCCGGCCCAAGTGCCCACCTCTACACACAACCCTTTAGAGCATGTCCATCTCTAGGTGCTAAGTCAATAGTATAGGAGGCCAAAAAAAAAAAAAAACTAATTAACACCGATATCAACATATGAGCAAGCAGATGCTAAGTTCAAATTGCATAGCAAGCAAGTATTGGCAACTGGTGTTATGCCACAAAAAAATTGATGTTTAGCACCAGTAGATAGTGCAAGGGTTAAGAGTAAAATTAGCTAACAATGGTACTGTGAGGAGCCGCCCAGACCGTCCTCGAGTTATTGGAATACACTGTCGCCCCATTCGGATTTGGAGGCTAGCAAAGCTAGAACCCAAGCCCGAATGAGACAACGGTGGGACCCTTCGAATAACTCGACAACAGCCCCGGTATTCCCCCGGTATGCGACCCGAACTCACCCAGGATCGCCCCGCATACCGGTTTCCACTACCATATCAACTCAATTTGCATAAAGGGGACAACGAACTCAAAACCCCATAACCGGACACGCAACGCGGAAACACAACAAGACGACTAAACCAAAGCACAAAGACAAACCCGACAACCACACAACTAAAATAACTCAACTAACATACTAGATAATTATGATGACGCAACATAACCAAGGTAGCACAAAAATTCAAAATTTCGGCATGATGCCCCTAGAAGTAAGGACATCCACTCAGCAGACAGAAAAGCAATTGACATAGCATAATATATGACATGGATATGAGCAACATACAAGCATGGTAAAAACACCAAAATACATCCACGATCAACAAAGAGGATAACCAAGCCTTCAAGCCTCACAGGACATGGTATAGAAAGCTAACTATACAATAAAAGTAAATTTAACCAACACATTAGCAAAATATGGCATCTCCGGAAGTGTTCTGCCCCTGAACACTTCCGGGCGTGTGCAACGTCACAAGTAACCTCTACTCGGTGCCCCGCCCGGACACCGAGAGGCAGTAGGGACAGAACTCGCATCCCTCCTGGTCCTCACCTGAAAACCACAGAGCAGAAGCATGAGTACAGAAGATACTCGCAAGACTTACCCGGGGTCCATATATGACCGACACGAAAGAATATGCATTCGTATGTAGCAAGGATATAAGCTTAAGGTAAAAGTGCAGAAATGCTTAACTTTGTTGCATAATTACATTCAACTACTAAATTCACAAGTTTTAAAGCATTTATGGACAGCACCTGCTACTAGAGTGAAATCTAAAACTAAACATTTAAAGTAAAGCAAGTAATATCAAGAACAAGTATACTCATTAACATACCGACTAGCATTAAGTCAAGGTTATTACTACGTTGAATGTCGGATGATGCGAGCGTGCTCATATCCGAGAGCGCGGCAATTCGAATCGCTTAATTAACCCTGCAGGGAAGCATTGATCGCACGACATGTGCCACAAAGTACCTCATGTCAACCCCCTCCCATCCATATCCATTCGTTGAACCATCTTCATATGATCCGAGCACCTAGCACCCCCTCGAGCGGCGCAAGCCCGGCTTGGCCCTCGAGGGTCGGCCTAAGCCTCGCCCTCAACCACGTCCAGCCGCATGAGGGCATGATCCATCGAACGGCATGCGATGAAAGAGTGGCTTACCCTACCATAATCAAGCATGCGATCAACCTAATGGTGCTCGATCAACATGGCACACAAACGGATTGGTCCTTAATTGACACAGGCGGGACTACGCCATTCGAGTCTCCATACCCAAATGATCCCACTCTCCCGCCCGGTCGCCAATTATTAATATCCACCTCCAAGTAACATGACTGAACCTATTTCCAATATAGTTCAACATGTGTAATAATGAGTACTCTCAAGTGATGGAATCGTCCACCACTTGGCTCAACCCCATTTTCTAAGCAAACTAAGCATGGACTCAGTTATATTACCCGTAATCTAGTTCCAAAGGATATGTTCAACAAATAACAAGGAGTGTATGTGCAGCAATTAGGATCTAGCCCGATCCCACAATTTAATTCCTCATGCAAGACGTAATCGATCAATTAAGCAGTTTATTCACTAAAATAATATCACATAAGGGTTGAATATGCTTAGGTGCTTGCCTGATGCTTCTGCCGGAGTCTCAAAAGTAATTTGCTCACCGTGATCACCCTCGACCACGGCCACATCAATCTCTGCGGGTTCGCTCTCTACATGATAACAATGTATGCGAAAATGAGATGCATGCTATGCCGATGACATGTATTGAGAATTGAAAAACAATATGCAAGCATTCGACAACCAAAAAGGAAATACAATGCGAAAGTCCACCAACAGGTAAACAATAAATTTTGAAATGCCCAACACTATTTTAACATCTAATCTTTACAAATGGAAGACGACTAACAACAACATTCATTCATTGAATCACCGCATAGAACTATCTATTATTGGTTAGCTCAACCCAAAATTCTACTAATAGCATTTCACACCTATCAACAAGACTTAGACCATACTTCATTTACACATGAACACTAGAGGAAGCAAGATATGATAATATAAACAACGATCACACGCATTATCCACTATTATAGGATTTCAAATGCTACCATCCTTCTCGCATTTAATCATCTCACGACATTAATCTTTCGCGCATAGTCAAGTGTACAATAGCATTCCCAAACCTTAACCTCCATCTACCATGCCCAACAATTCTAGAATGACAACTATGAGTCATTCACCCATTTTGATCTTTCACGCATAATCAATCATACATAATCAAGCATCCACAAAACTCTAACCTAGATTAGTACTAATTACCATCATGTACCATATGACCTAGATAAGGATTCTAGCATCTCATATTGTGGTTTAGCATCAAACCAACATCCGCTAAACACATTCATTTACTAATTGAACTCAATCACTAAATAGAACCTTGTTGGCATTTGATCGAACACCTAGTAGGCGCATTTCAACAACTACTTCATAGCCTTTGCGTGAGCACTCCCAAGCAACCAAATCATCATCAACACACCCATACATACACATTCAACATACACAGACTATGAGTTGGGCAAAATCCCCAAATCTACAACCTAACCCTAGCTGCCATGGCTAGAGAGAGAGGGGGAGAGGGAGGGGAGGGAAGAGGAGGGAGAGGAAGGAGGCTGCTTCTGCCAGTACCTAGAGGAGGAGGGCGCCGGCCGGCAGCTGGCCGAGCAGTGCAGTGGCCGGGAGGGCAGCCCGGGTGGAGGGAGGCGGCAGCAGGCTGGGGGCGTCGGCTTCAAGGCGCATGATGGACGGCCGGTGAAAGGCGGCCGGGCGCAGCTGGCCGAGCCGGCGCAGCATAGGGGAGGCGCCGTCGCCACAGTGGAGGAGCCAGGCGGTGGAACAAAAAGGAAAGGAGGCGTGTGGGGGAAGGAGCCGGGTGGAGAAAAAGAGATGGGTGGGGAAAAAAAAATCTAAGACAATTACCTAATTGCCCCCATGTCCACACACTTGGAAAACTAGGACCATGACAGGTACTGTGGAGAGATGTGATATATACACCTTAGCACTTACTTTAGATACTAAGGGATACGCTGTTATACTCTAGGAGAGGGGGAGAGAAATTCCTGTTAGGAAACTGATTCCGTATCCTATATGGACTCTTCCTTATCTCTAGCAGAACCGCTATATATAGGAGGCAGGGGCTACCCCTTTGTCTGAAGCATCTGGAATAATAAAGCAGGGCCTGGTTCCTCCTCATATTGTGTCTCTCTTTCTCACTGTCTATTCTCCACTTGAGATCTATTAGGCAACCCCGGGACTATTCGATGGCGAGGTTGTCTAGCTGCGTTATCCGGCCTGAAGCTCTCTGGGAGAATAAATTGAAAGGTGAGAAAAGAACAAGAAGCGAAGGATCATCGGCGGCGACGTCTACTACGGCGATTGATCGCGATCCGATCTGCAATCAACTCGCCATCAAGCCCGGCATCACTCGGATTGCGAAATAAAGAATCTCTGACTCTATCCTCTGCGATAGTCTGGAAAGCCGATTGAAAAAGTGAAAAAAGGTGAGATTCGCGGGATTAATCTAATCTCGAATGATTTTATGCATGTATCTATTCTCGTGGCATGAGCGATGACACCTGAGATTTGATGATTACGTGGCGCGAAGCCATCCATTCAAGCTCATCAAATTGCCGCTCGTCAGTTCCGTGGTCATAAATGCCGCGACGCGTAATCGCCGGCCGTTCCGTCGGCGAGCGACCGCCGGTAGCGAGTGCACCTCGGCTCACTCGCATGCATGTGAAGCGTGCGGCAAAAGCGGCAGGTTGGATGCATACTGAGAGGTGAAGTCGTGACATGCACACCACATGCATACATCGGAAGAAGTGCATGTAAGAAAAGTGCATGTGGATCAATTGACTAGAAGCTATGGCGCCAAAATTCAAACCATATGCATATGGATTGATCCATCCGTTGCTCGTCCGCGGATGTGGCCGGAAGTCTTGCGCCCGTGGCCGCTACTGCCGCCAAACGCGTCACCAGCGCCACCGCGCCGAACCGCGTGCCCGTGCCGGCTTGGCGGTGCCCGCTAACAGCCCACGCAGCGCGCCGGTCATGCGCGCGCCAGCGCCTCGCCATTGGTGCCGCACACCAAGGCCCGCGCTTCAGACGTGCGCCACTGCCACTGCCGCGCCAGCATACGCCCGATCGAGCGGCCCCGCTCGCGCGTCCCGCCGGCCGGCCTCATTGCCCGCGTTAATCGGCCTCGGCTAACTGCCCGGTCGACCTTGACTCCCGTAGTGACGGCGAGCCCCAGCTGCGCTTTGCGCTTAATCGCGATATTCGGATTGTATTTGTGCCCGTCGCGCGTTGGCTGTGGCGTGACGCATCCACAGCCCTTACACCCTGCCGTCCCCCGCCCGGAGCAACTAGCCAGCCTGGCGCCTAGCGCCTCCTCCTGCCGAGAGCCATGGTGAAGCGATCGGATGGACATGAAACGATTCAATGGTAAAAGGTAGATGGCGCCACAGGGGCAAAGAAGTGCCCCTTGCCCCCATTATTTCATGAATTTTATAATTATTCTTTTCTGAATATTAATTAAAAACTCAGAAAATCAATTAAAATATGAAACTCGAGAAAATTGGAAGTGCGAAAAATAGCTAGAAAAATTCGAGAAAAATTTTGGATTTGGTTTTAATTTCTAGCATTATCTTGCAGCATTTATGAATAATTTATATGAATTTTGCATGTATTTTTGCAATAATTGCTCTGCTTAGAATATCGGAAATTCTGAGAATTTATTTTCGAGAATTTATGAATTTATGAATTATGTCATGTTGATATTTCTTGAAATTCAAATTCTGTTATCTGATAATTACGAAAATTGCTGGAAATTAGCGAAATTATGAAAAGTGTTAGGAAAATTCGAATTTCCCATCTGACAGTTTATGAGAACATGAGTGGTTGGGATTTGATTTTGGTAATGAATAAGCAGATATGAGACAATTGGTGTCTAGGAAAACACACACATGAGGCTTGGTTCTTTAATTGGCACCGGAAGCGGGAAGTGCTCCCTCCCTCATATGAGCCCTAAGGCGAGTTGACTGGCTTGAAGTCAAATTAATGAGAGATATTCATTACATTTTTTAGTTTCAAACCAACAATTATATAAGTTGTAATTAGACTTATGCCATGTTTAATTCATGTTGCAATTTATTTTATTTATCAAGTGATCTTGGAAAATTGCTTTGTATAATTAACGAAAATTGCCAAATAATAAGAAAAATTCGGAAATTTCTGAGAATTTATTTCCGCATTTATTAATTTATGAATTGTGCAATTATTGTTTATTATGAATTTATGAATTGTGCAATTATTTTTCTGTTCCATGCATTGTATTTATTGCTTTAATATAATTTATTATGAAATTCAAACACGCGCCGCTGAAAGCGACCACCGTCGCGCCAGGGAAAGTAGGCGCGCGTAAACCAGATACGCAGCGCGTAAGGCGTGTTAAAATCGATCGCCTGGCTTGATCGTGCATATGAATCTGATCGTTTGCCTGGCCGATCACCTACATGCGTAGTTGTATTTACGAATATTTATGAATGTGTATATATGAATTTTGCATTTATCTTTGTATATATGAAACTTCGCACTTATGAATTTTGCATTCCGTACTTATGAATCTTGTACTTATGAATTTTGCATTCATTTTGAATATATGAATCTTGATATTATTGCTTTCTTTTAATTTCTTTGGGAAACTCATGAGAATTCAATTATGCATTTTATTGAATCTAGCAGCCATTTCCTATTAGATTACCGTAGTAATCAAATGGAAGAACCCTTATGAATGTGCAAAGGTGTGGCATTATCTAACGTGAGTTTTTGAAGAAGCTGACATGAATTGTGAAATTATCTCACATAGACATGATTGCATAATGAATAGTAAGCTCTCGAAGAGCATACTTTTCTCATGAATAAATTACAATTTATTCTTTATTCATATTCTTTATTTACAAGCAATGTTTGAATTACTTTGCCCTTTGTATGATTAAATTATATTTCTTTTCATTGAGAAATTATGTGGCGCCCAAATAGAGAGATATGCATTGTTGATAGTAGCACAACAAATACCATCTTAAAAGTGAAATACTTCAGGCGATCACGAAGAGCTTTGGAAGGATTCACTTATCGCGAAGCGATCTGCATATAATAGGCTCAGGAAGAGCCACAATTATATTGCCGAATAGGGTACAACTTTGGTAATTGAAGAAGCCCTCTTGTACCACTGAATCAACCGCCTCTCTTAAGTTTCAAAGATATCGGCCAATGGGTTTCACGTAGAAACCAATGAACAAAATGGCAAAGAACAATTGTGCATTGTGAAGCCGCGGAATATGGAAAGATGGTACTAGAAAAATGTCCCTCATATGAATCAGGTTGTACTACACGAAAATCAATGCACCTTGATACTTCTTTATTGTCTTTAGAAGCTCTGAATTATTTGCTTTATGGCATTGTAGATTAGGTCATCTGGTCTTAGATTGATGAGAAATATAGTTAACAACTCACAAGAGTCATGGCATTAATGTTAAGAATTTCCAGAATCACGAAGATTTTGTGTGCCATGCATGTGCCAGAGAATTAATAACTAGACCCTCTGTTATGAAAGTGCAACATGAAATCCTGCATTCACAGGCGCATTCGGGAGGATATTTGCGGTCGATTCAGCCCTTGTCGAGGCGTTCGATACTTTATGGTGCTCATTGATGCTTCTCGAAATAATGGTACGCATACATGTTTCTTTGTCAACAAGGAATCATGCATTCGCCAAAACTGATCATGAGATCATCGAAATTAAGAATGCTTTCTACGATCATCAGCGTGAAGTCCATTCGAATGGACAATGCGGTGAATTCACTTCAAGGCATTTGATGATTATTGCAACCATGGGAATAAGCATTGAGCACTGCATCTTGCGCGTCCATCACGCCAAAATGGGTTAGGTTGACACTAATAAAAGGATTAAGTTCATTGCCAGGCCGCTCTTGCGAGTTGTAACTTGCCCAACACTTGTTGGGGACACGCGATCTGCACTTGGCGACACTCATCAATTATAGACCATCGAAGCCTACAACATCCATTCACCTATGCAACTAGTGCAAGGAGTCATCAGAAGATTTCCCATCTTAGAAAATTTGGTTGTATGGTATATGTACCTATACCACCCCCAGCGGTAATTGCAATGGGCCCTCTCCAGAAATGCAGGATATCGTTAGTTATGAGAGTGCATCCATAATCGGTATTTAGAACCCATATTTGGAGACTTGCACACGGCCGATTCGATTGCATCTTTAGCGAGGACCATTTCGTCATTAGAGAAGAATCAACCATTGGATGAAAAATGCCGGAAATAGTATGGCATTCCATGGATCAGCGCATGACCCTCGCACTAATGAAGCAAATCAAAAGTCGAGAAGATAATTGATTTGCAGAATTTATTAAATGAGCGCTTTGATCATTTTTGTGATCGAAGAAGCGTGGATTAAGTCGCATGTACCAGACCAGAAATGCACCAGAGGTGGAAATACCAAAGAAAGCGAAGGTATCCCTCATCCTGTTGAGGCCTCAAGAAAAGAAACGAGGAGGTCGGCTTCTCAAACCCAAAGTACCAGGAGGCGTGCACGGGAAAGCGGCGGAAGAGGATTTACCACGACCAATCACAAAAAGTGCCCCAAAGCAAGAAGAGGCAGTTGAGACTGGCCTTTGGAAAGAAGCTTTGTGGAAAAGGCAATTCCAGATCTGAACCTTCCATTGGAAGAAGCGCTTGAAAATAATGCACACATTGGCGGAGAAAAACTAAAGGAACTTGCTCTGGAATGGGAAATAGCAATGAAGAGCAAGTAGAAGTGTACGAAGCACCCCATGATGAAATGGCCATAAACTTTGTAATAACGGGAGAATCAATGAATGAGCAACAGCCAATGTCGATGCATACTTTGCAAAGAAGATTGCCCACGATCATTAATCATGATCCGAGGCCGCATCGCGAGTGCAAGAAAAGGCTCGATTGGGAAGATTGGAAGAAGGCAATCACCCTTGAGTTAGTCTCTGAACAAAGAGAGGTGTTTGGGCTTATTGCATACGCCTCCCATATAAACCCGTAGGTCACAAATGGGTTTTGTTACTTAAGAGAAAGCGAAAACAATGAAGTTGTAGGTACAAGGCAAGGCTTGTCGCTCAAGGTTTCACTCAGCGTCCTGGGGTTGATTATGAAGAAACCTATTCTCCGGTCATGGTGGAATTACCTTTAGATACTTGATCTCAATGGCAGTCAACTTGAAGTTGAAAATGAAGCTAATGGATGTTGTCACAGCATATTTGTATGGAAACTTGGATTCGGAGATATACATGAAGAAATCTGGGAAGGTATCCCTATCCGAACCAAGGCGAGCAAGCAGAAACCTATCTGATGTGAAATTGGAGAAATCCTTGTATGGGCTAAAAACGATCCCGGGGAAGAATGTGGTACAATCGTTTGAGTGACTTTCTCTGCAAGAAAGGCTACGAGCAGCGAAGATTGTCCATGTGTATTTATACAGCTTGATCCACGAATGGATTTTGTATAATCTCCGTCTATGTAGATGACTTGAACATCATTGGGACGGATGAAGAAATTAAGAAGCATGCACATACTTGAAATCTGAATTTGAAAATGAAAGACTTAGGTAAAACCAAGTTACTGTTTAGGCTTGCAGCTTGAACATGTCCAAGGCGGAATCTTGGTACACCAAGCATCCTACCTTGAGAAAGTGTTGGAGAGATTTGGCTTTGAAAAGGCATACCCGCAAAGACCCCAATGGTCGGAAGGTCACTCCCAAGCGAGACCTAGACCCGTGCAGGCCTAAAGAAGAGGAGGAAGTCACGAGGCGGAATTCCCATACTTGAGTGCAATTGGAGGCGCTCATGTACCCTGCGAATAGCACTAAATGCGGACATTGCGTTAGCCGTGAATTTGCTAGCAGTGCAGTCTGAGGAACCCACCAAAAGAGCATTGGAAAGGGTGAAGGACATCTTCCGTTACCTTCAAGGAAGCAAAGACCTCGGCTTGTTTTACAAAGAAACAATGAATTGAATTTAGTTAGCTCTGGCGATCTTTGAGTACCTGCTCGGACGCTTATCTTGGCAAGTCTAAGCGGGGTATATTTTCCTTTGCGGAGAGGCGGCAATTTCTTGGAAGTCGTCTAAGCAGACTCTTGTCTCGACGTCGACAAACCACTCAGAAATAATTGCCTTATATGAAGCATCTCGGGAATGTGCATGGCTTCGAAGAATGGTTCACCACATCCAGAAGTCATGTGGTTTGAACATGGAACAAACCCCCACTATTATCTATGAAGATAATGCAGCTTGTGTTGCTCAAGTGCAAATGGGATATGTGAAAAGCAATCTTACGAAGCATATCAACCCCAAGTTCTTTTATGCCCATGAAATGCATAAGATGAACGAGATAAAGATCTTGCATACTAAGTGCGTGTGAAAATCTGTGATTTATTCACTAAGTCACTCGGCATCTTCCTTTGAAAGATGTATTAGAGGAATCGAGGATGATGAGACTTAGAAAGTGCAGATTTGAGGGAGGAATTTTCACATACTCCTACATAAATCTAGAACATGAAGTTTGAGTACCCAGCGTGAATCTAGAAGATTAACATTGAAGTTTGGAGTGGATTGTACTCTTTTCCTTAAGTAAGTTTTTCATTGAAGTTTTCTTACATAAGGTTTTTGATGAGGAGCAATCAGTTGCAACACAACAAGCGTGTGCTATGTACTCTTTCTCAATTATTTTCCCAGGTTTTATGGAGTTTAATGAGGCATATGCATCTCGCGGTGAAAAGTCAAGGAGTGTTAGGAAGCGATTAGTATCCTATATGGACTCTTCCTTATCTCCTAACAGAACCGCTATATATAGGAGCGAGGGCTACCCCTTTGTCTGGAAGAAGCATCTGAGAATAATAAAGCAGGCCTGGTTCCTCCTCATATTGTGTCTCTCTTTCTCCCTGTCTATTCTCCACTTGAGATCTATTAGGCAACCCCGGACTATTCGATAGCGAGGTTGTCTAACAATTCCAAAGCTATCTTTGCATCAAGGTAAAGATGTTTAACTTTCCTGATCGGTATCATTTCCCAATCGAGGGCAGATATCGGCTCGAATGTGGAGTACATGACAGCCTGACAAAGTGTAACTGTGCAAGAAAAAACAGGAAAAGAAATGTAAGAGCACACATGCAACGTGGAAATCCAAACGAGGTCATAGTTAAAGGTCAAAAAAAGATTTTTTTTTTTCATTAAAACCAGTATGAAACCTCACTAACCTTTTGCACCTAATTCTTCACTTGATACCCATGCACCTGAGATCTAAAGTCTAAACATCCTCATTGCGCAAATGCGGTATCTACATCCACAAGTTTGCATGCTCAGCGAAGGTGGCCCGGCCAATTTTTACTCATCGGGGGCATAAAATTCCAGTTCTCACAAACCAGAGACTAGTGGCAGATGCAAGATGCAAAGAAAAAAAAGAGAGAAACAAATATCAGGATATGGCTCCAGTACACATGTGGCCTTCGGGTCAGCTACTCAGCTCCACGCAAACCCTAGAATCTATATTCTATATAGACTACTAATGTTGGGGAGGTACAGCAGCCAACTAACCTCCCTGACACGTGTCATCTATTCACCGTAGAAACTATGATGAATAGGAACATTGATTACTACAGTATTTTTCAATTTTTTAAATTTTTTTTAAAAATATAGTTTTGAGATATTTTGTTTTTTAGTGGTATTCCAGATAAATGAAATTAAAATCTCTGCCTATCTCGATAATTCTTTCCGCCCATAGTCACATACGGACCCGTTACACAACTGTAACCATAGGACCATCTTCACCGTGCGCAAAAGCGACGACCGGATTAGGGTTGAGGTTTCAAGGAGCCAACGGTTGTATGGGTTGTATTGTACTTCATATGTGTAATTACTATATAATTTCGAACATACTGACAGAAAGCAATCCTCGTGCATTTCATACTCGAAGCATGACCATACGGCTGGTGCTTTGGCTCCAATTAATGTTAGCCTCGATGGTGCTGATACCGCAACTGCTTGAAAGTGCACAAAGTTGACAACAATTTTCTGCAATTCTCAGTAGTTGGAGCACTAGCACCTCCGGGACTAACATTAACCGGAGTTGAAGCACCAGCCATATGATCATGTTTAGAGTGTGAAATGCATGAGGATTGCATGCTTTCAGGATGACTCATAAAAAATATTTGCGTCTTCGTATCATAAATAATATTTGTGTCTCCATGTCATAATTATTGCATTTGTTTGCTTTCTATGTGTAACAATAGAAGTAACACATGTAGTACCATTATTAGGGCATGAAAATACTAGCTTGACATTGCGTGTTTCTGTCTTGTATGCGTTGGGCATATCCACCCGCATGTTGGCGCCATTTTTTCCCACCGAATATTTCCATTGCCGCCATAAATAGGCCTCCATGCTGTCTCCGCTTCCTCATATCCTCTTGCTCATCCCACCTCAGCGTCCTCCACTCAGGTGAAGGCTATGTCTCAAACATCGAGCTCAGGGAATCGAATGGCCCTTATGCTTGCCACTACAAGGCGGGTCAATTGCCCTAATTGCCATGTGCAAGCTAATATGTTCTATTCCAACACTCGGGAAAATAACAGTCGAGTGTTTTATAAATGCCCTTTTCCCCTTTGTAAGTGAAAATATAGTTTGATTTATTTTGGTTTTTTTCAATCGAAATGAAATCCAAAAATCAAATTTCAACCGTAAAATTTCAAATAAAAAGCTAACATGTTAAAATTTCAAATAAAACCCAAATGAAATCCAAAAATCAAATTTCAAATCCATTTTTTTCAACCGAAAAATTTGATATTTCAACCGAAATCACCGAGATTTCGATCTACTTGAACCGACAGAAAACTGGTCAAAACTCAAAAACATGTTAAATTTTTTTTGTGGATGCTCTTAGCCTAAATCCAATCAAATCTGGCCCACAAAAACGAAAATTCGGTCAAAATTATTGAGAATTCGGCCAAAATCATCGAGATCTCGCTGAGATTTAGATGGGTACAGTAGCATTTTGATTTTTTTTTTAAATTTTTTTTTACCCGACCGACATCTAAGATCTCGGAGGGTCCGAAATCCGAAATCTTGGCCGAGATTTCAGAAATCTCGCTGGGATTTGGATCCGTGATGCAACACGCATCGCAGCCGGCTTCCTATGATTCCGAAGGCACTCCTGAGTAATTACCAACAAGAATTGATGAATTAACCCGACCCAAAGTTTCTACCCGTAAACCATTGAGAGCAAAGGACGTTCTGGGTAGGGCTGTAAATGACCCGAGCTCGAGTTGGGGTTCGAGTCTTGATCCAGGCTTGAGCTCGGCTCGGTCCAAGCTCGAGTAGGTTCGAGCTCGGCTCGAGTAAGCTCGGTAAACATAATAAGCTCGGTAGGCTCACGTAAGCGCGGTAAGCCTAGTAAGCTCGGTAACAAGCTTGAGTAAGCTCGGTTCTCGGAGGCTCGATCCAAGCTCGAGTAGGCTAGCGAGCTATTCGAGCTCGGCTCGGTGAAGCTCGCGAACTCGAGATTGAGCTCGAGTTCGGCTCGTTTGGAGCTCGAACCGAGCCTGGTCCAAGTTAAGCTTGAGTAGCGAGCTTTTTTTTACAACCCTAGTTATGGGCACTGCCCCATTGTGGCCAACAGCGCTTACAGTAACACCAACAAGGGCGCAGCTAGGCCTCAAACTGTTGGGGGCAACGATCCAAGGCTTGGTCCAGCCCAAAGCTAATATAGTAACACCCATCAAAAGCAACACTTCTCATGCCTTAGGCCCCTTGTTTCCTTATGTCGCCCCTCAATCCTCTCAACCACGCCGCTTGCCACTGTTTTAGCCCCTACACCTCCAACTCCAAGTTGGGCAGCTGACTGCATGGCCTGCACCCTATGCCTCGAAGCCATGTTGCCCTACGCCGTCGCCGCCCTGTGTTGTCGCCGAAATTTAGATGGTACTGTAGTATTTTGAATTTTTTACCCGACCAAGATTTAGGATCTCGGAGGGTTCGAAATCTGAAATCTCGGTCGAGATTTCTGAAATCTCACCAGGATTTGGATCCTTGATGCAACACGCATCGCAGCCAGCTTCCTATGATTCCAAAGGCACTCCTGAGTTGTTACCAACAAGAATTGACGAATTAACCCGACCCAAAGTTTCAACCCTTATTAAACCATCGAGAGCAAAGGACGTTCTGGGTAGGGCTGTAAACGAGCCGAGCTCGAGCGGGCCGCTTCCAGGCTCGAGCTCGGCTCAGTCCAGGCTCGAGCTCGGCTCGGTCCAAGCTCGAGTAGGTTCGAGCTTGGTTCGAGTAAGCTCGGTAAGCTCAGTAACAAGCTCGTTAAAAAGCTCGAATAAACTCGGTTCACGGAGGCTCGATCCAAGCTCGAGTAGGATCGCGAGCTATTCAAGCTCGGCTCAGTAAAGCTCGCGAACTAGAGATCGAGCTCGAGTTCGGCTCGTTTGGAGCTCGAACCGAGTTCGAATCGAGCCTAGACCGAGCTAAGCTCGAGTAGCTCGCAAGCTCGGGCTCTGTTTACAACCCTAGTTCTGGGCACTGCCCCATTTTGGCCAACAGCGCTTACAGTAACACCAACAAGGGCGCAGCTAGGCCTCAAGCTGGTGGGGGCAATGATCCAAGGCTTGGTCCAGCCCAAAGCTAATATAGTAAAACCCATCAAAAGAAGCACTCCTCATACCTTAGGCCCCTTGCTTCCTTATGCCACCCCTCAATCCTCTCAACCACGCCGCTCCTCATGCTGCTTGCCACTGTTTCAGCCCGTACACCTCCAACTCCAAGTCGGGCAGCCGACTGCATGGCCCGCATCCTATGCCTGGAAGCCATGTTGCCCTACGCCGTCGTCGCCCTGTGCTATTGCCTGCTCGACGCCCTGTGTGGTTTGGAGGTGTTGAGGGGGCCCTGCGCGGCTGCTCTTGCGCCGGTGCACTACTACCCCTCTAGCCCCTCTACCCGTGCGCTGGTGTTTCTTTGCCATCCAAGTCGTCTGGTGGCTACTAAATCTAGGTGATTTTTTGTAAGCCTTTTTCTTTATCGCACTAGGGTTGTATTCCGAATTGAGCAATTAGGGTTTAATTGATTGGACTCAAGTTGATGTAATAGAAATATATGATGTGCCTAATTTGTATGTACAATTTCATCTTTTGCAGATTCAGCCTCTTTTACTATATTATGAAGATGTGATAGACTCAGATGCACTAAACCTTCGTTAATTAGGCATTAACTTTTGTATCGCTCTACTACGCTATATTGCTTTGATGTATTTTATGTATTTCGTTGAAATGTTAAGGATGGAGTTTAAATTTATTTTTAATTGTGCATTTGTACTGTACTTTTGTTATACCTCAATGTTCGTAGTGTTTACAATTAGTTACAGCCGCTTAGTTTTTCGCTCAAGATTTATCGAAATTCTGGCCCGCCACTTAACACCAACACAGTGATTGTGCTACGCTCAAAAAAAAAAAAAAAGGGGGGGGGGGGGGGCTACAAACAAGGTTTAAATAATGCTTTGTTAAATTATTGAGCTAAATTTTCACCGAACCAGTTAGAGTATTAGCTGAGCCTGAGCTTGACCAAGGTGAGCCGGTAAGTAGTAGCTACGCATTTATATACTTACTTCCCAGCCTCTGCACGTGCACGCCTGCCGCAGCGCACCGTGCCGCGCGCGGACGTACGTGCGACGGTGCGGCATTACCAACATTTTCACCGAGAAGGGTAGATGAGAACGAGATGGGAGGAGGCCGCGCATGCCGTGATCATGACACGAGATAAGTTTGACTTAAAAGAGACTCGAAGGGCGTCGTTGCTTGCCTCGAATTGAATGTTCCAAGTCGCTAGCTCCCAGAGTCCCAGTAGCCAACGATGGCTAAAGCTACCAGCTGATTTCTTTTCTTCTCCTCCTGTCCAGCACCAGCTTCAGCTCTGTTCGGGAGAGCTTTAAGCTGGTTTGGACTTCAGAAAACCCGGAAGCTCCTCTAAATAGGGCAGCCTTGCAATGACTTACCCCTTAAGCCGCAACCCAAGAGCGACGTGACCCAAGCCCTAGCACTGTCGGCCGAAGCTCCCTCCCCGTCAGCTCAAGCTCCCACCCCACTGCCTCCTAGTCGCGGCTGTCGATGGGAGGTCACCATTGCCAGAATCAACCTCCTTCCCGTTGGATTCGACCTCCTCACAAGTAGCTGGCGCCGCTGGAATCGACGAGGAGCCGAAGCCCCTTCCAAATCTCCAAGCAGCTGTCACCTCAGTCCCGCCGCCGCCTCCTCGGCCTCCCGCTGGCATTGGCCATCGCCGTTACCGCTGCTACCTCACAGATCACTACTGTGGCCGCTGCCTCCCCGACACCCTACAAATTGACTCCGCCACCGCCCAGATCCAAGTGTTTATGTTTTTTCAAGTGTTCACGGGTTTGTGTGTAGATTTGTACAATTTCATGTTCATATTTGTGCAATTTCGAGTTCAATTTCTTGTTCAGATTTCTGCAAGTCTATCCATGTTAATACTAAGATTTATGAGTACTAGTAGCACCATAAATTTATCCATGTTAATGCTCAGATTTACATCAATGTAACTAGGGTTTACATCAATGAAAGTTACACATGTTCCTTTTATTATATATATTTACTGTTCTTAAGAATATGTTTTTTGTCATACTTATTGATATTTTCTTAATAAATTTACCATTTGATCAAGGTTGGATTGGTGAATAATCTGCTTAACAAAATCTCCAAATTAGCAAAACTCATCATTTACATTACGAGTATTTTGACCATTTCACAACTCACAACGTCAGCCAGCCCAACAAAAAGCTATGTTGACAAATGTCTCTCAAAACAGTTACAACTGCCTTTCAACTCAAAAAGGCAAAAAACAACTTTTTAGAAGGATAACAGTCTATATACCATCCCAAGCTTTGTTCGAAATTCTATGAGGCGCCCCGAACTTTGCAATCGGCTTTAAATAACATTTTGATCAGGTTTCGCATAGTAGTATTACCTGTGTGATATGATGAGTGAGTGGTTTTGTAACATAGGATGACACGCTAGATAAGTTAAGATGAATGACATGTATAGCTCACAGGGACGTCTATTCCAAATCGAATAGAAAGGGGGGGGGGGGGAGCTACAGAGGCTAACACATATGGAAGCACGATTGGGAGCTCGACGGGGGAGAAGACCGTGTGAGCCCACCTGTTATTAACCTAACTTGACCAGCATATCATCCTACATAGTAAAATCGCTCACTTATTGTATCACATAGGTAATACCACTATGCAAAACTGGATCATGATGTTATTTGAACCGGATTGCAATATTCGAAGGGTCAAATGTCTGCTATCATAGTTGGAGATGCTGGATAGACTTTCAATCAAAGTTCAAGCTGTTATACAGACTTCTTCCTTTTTAGAAAAGCTACTTCTCCTCGAAGCAGGATCTCAATTGCTTGAGACTTGAGAGAGCAAAGCATAGAGAAATTCTCTCGCTAAAGTTATGCGACCACCGAAGGTTGCAAGATCAACGAGCTTCCCTGAAAAAGGAAGAATCAAAGGAGGTGGAGACATTTTTGGGAAAACGAACACTTTGCTTTGATCTGATTCTTACTACTACATCTGGGACAACTCACCCTAGCTAGCTACTACCACGGTCGATCGTCGAAGTATCCAAGAGAGAAAGTGAGGTGTTCTTCGATGAAAAGGTTTCGAGGGACCGCAAGGAGAGAGAAAAAAAAGTTTTGGACAGAGAGTGCATAATTGGCTGGCTCGCCGGCCGGCCGGCCACCCCCGAAAAGACTAGAGATCTAGACGCCAAGGGGGCCAAACCAAAGGGTGATGTAGGGCTACATGCGTAAACGCTTGTGCAGGGACCTTGCTCATGCTGCATGCGCGTGAGAATGCCACAGCGATATTCTCATCTCACGTGACCTCTCCCCGGCGGCCTCATCCGCGGCGATGCCCTTCGCTGTATGGAGAATTCTTATCTTTCTCAACGTATCGCACCAAGAAAGTTGAGATCTCTGGAGACAGATGCCGATCACTGCCATGCAGCCCCAAATGGCTTGACCCAAACCTAATGCGATGAGGAACACTTTGCGCAGTGTCTTCTCTGTTTCACGTAGGGCCAAATGTCGGCAGGGTTAGCAAGATCGTAATCTACCACGCAGCATACGCGTGTCAGTGCCATTTTTGTTGTTGTTGTCATAAACTTTTATGTGCGGAAAATTTATCGCAAAAATACCTCCAAAAGACAGAGGTGTAGACCTTACATTTTTGTATGTTCAGCTTTCTCTTGAAAAAATAGTTACATAAATCATGCATATTGCATTGAGGATTCTTGACCTTTTGGCACTCTCACGCACAACCGAAGATCTACATTCGCAGAAATCTTGCAGGAAAAAAAAACATAGAAATTCCTCAAATCCAGCTGGGTCCTGTGTCAAAGCCACAACAAGGACCAGTCCCAGTTCCAGATTTGTGCCAGAAACGATCGGGATCACCTTATTCGCCTACAAAGCCTGGACAACTAATATATGCGTAACCTTAAAGTTAAGCCTAAAATAGTACACCCCGCGCCATCTAATATCATTGCTACACGTATATTTTACTACTAATTAGGAGAGGCCCCTCCCTAGAATCTTAGCATTTCTTGACCAAGACCACGACCGCTCCAACCCGAAAGAGAGCTCCGAGACAACGCTCCATCAGGTGGAGATTAATTGACAAGTACTTGTGTTTTAGCAATAAGAAGAGAATTTTACAACTAACAAGTACTTGTTGTTTTAGCAATAAGAAGAGAATTTTACAACTTACGTTGCTGGGTGGTAGAAATCGGATCTAACCATTGATTTGTTGAGTTTATTTCTGATTTGTTGATTTTATTTTTGATTTGTCGATAGTATTCTTACTGATAGAGAAAGTATAAATAAATACTAGTTAATCCGATTTATCGTCGATAAAAAGAGCGAACAGTAATTGAATTTAGCCTAGCTCGAATCGATAAAAAAATTTAGGGTTTTTTTATTTCGCTGAGATTATGAAATTCGGAGGAGTCCGAAATCCGAAATTTCGCCGAATTTTGACGAGATTTTGAACCCCGATGAAAAACCCTGGCAGCTCGTGATGGCTGAGGAGGGCACGTGAGGCGGCCGTGCTCTTGGACCATCCGCATCGCTACTTGATGGTTTTTCAAGTGTGGTAAGCACGTCGAGGAGGCATAAACAAAGGGTGAAATGGAGGGGAGAGGGGACACTTCGAACAACTGGCATGTTTGCACGAGTATTTATTTTGGATTATAGCGCCCTGTGTATCGTTGTTAATGTCAAGTGTGATGATTATGTCATGTGGCCAGATTTTTAAGTCGCTTTTTCTCTCTCTTTCTTCTACCTTACAGACTTACAGTAGAAAAGAGGAGGACTCGGAGGATGAAATGAACAAACCGGAGGAAAATCTCAGCAAAAAAACAAAACAAACAGATCAGAGGAGGAGTGAAGCGAATCGGGAAACAGTACTATTATGTGATTGTCCAAAAGTTATTAAAAAAAATTATGATTTGTGAAAATCAGATAAACGTAAACTTCCACCCCTGCATGGCTCTGCTCCCATGTTTAGGCAGGAAATGAGCTATCTTGTATGCAGTTTTTGCGTTCCAAAACAGGCCTTTGCTATGGTTCTGAGCTACAAATCTACCTATCTTTTATTTCTTTCTTTTGATAACAACATTTTCCTTGGGATGAACCTTAATCTGTTAGACTAGAAATTAACCCACCGAGTAACCGGATTACTGCCACTTGAGTTAAGAGTTGATCCCAATTTTTGGTGGACGAGGACGACTACTTTAAATAACACGATGCTTATTTAGGGTGCGTTCGGTTCATGTGATGGGGTTGAATGGGATGAAATGATCCTATATCATTTGGTTTCATTATTTTGGGTGAATGAGATGGTTCAACATCTAGAGAGAATATTCCTCAAATTTGTATCACTTGATTCAAGAGAGATGATTCTATTCAAGCAACCAAACGCATGGATGACTTTTTTCTTCAACCATCTCATACATGTACCCGTTAGTACAGACAACCAAACGCACTCTTTGAAGAAGAACATTCCCTTCACTTACGGCGAACGGAAAAGTTACGCTTTCCTTCCATTTACTCACTCCAGGTAAAAACACGCACAAAGCACGAAGATGAGAAGCGGGCGTCTTTGCATCGCAGTACTTCCGACCATAGCAAACAGGCAAAACAGAAGGGAGGCTGGCTACACATATAGTAGCTAAGCTAGTGAAGCTTAAGTTTTTTTTCCCCTTGTCTATTTATTTTTTAAATTGGGTCTTTGTTCCCTGGAAATTATAAATCTAGCACTTCTCCACAAGGATAGGAATATATTGTGCTCATATATCGCGACAGACATCTATCGCGCTCTCATACCATAGCAGATGAATCTGTTGCGCTCCTATACCGAGGTAGGTGGCATGTGTCATCTCTTGTTGCTTTTACCGTCGAGAAGAGGCCAAATTTGCAATTTCATTCAAATAAAAACAAACTTGCAAAAAAAAAAAAGATTAAATGGCACAAAAAAAAACTCTAAGCCAGGAGTTTAGAGCTCGGGTTAGTGAGTCTTGAACCGGGTCTGACTTAGTTGGTACGCTTCATTGTTCCCACGTGCGGCGCACATGCTTGGCTTCCCTGGGCTCCCACGATATTACTATGGCCACTATTAAGATCGGCAAAATGCGAATTCGAAACCTTGAATGCCGAATTAATGTGGAGATAAACGGTACTAGTACTCCGTATGTGATCGGTTTTCCATCCAGAAATCCACGAACGCTACTAGAATTGTGTGATAGAACGAAATAAAGTTCCCTCTCACCGCGCACGCTACCTAGTCGTGAGTTCGCATTTCCTTCCTTTAAGCATGTTTTGAACGCAGAAATTTCAAGAGAATTTTGTTGGAATTTTCCGTATAGTTTCTATGGTTTTGAAGTTCTCCAGTTTCAAATTCGTGGGCAAAGTCTGCCTCATTGTTGGAATTTACCATACTACGGTAGTACGGTGTTTGTGATTGAGCTAGTCTAGAGAGAGATGGGTTTGTCTATTGTTGCTGGTGTGTAGTCATGTAAGTTATCTGCCGAACATGACTGATACTTGGATCTCAGCAACGACTTTAAGTTTCAGGTGCATGTGTGCAATATAGATATGGATCGATCCATGCGTGGTTGCAATTCCAGGGCCTATATCTTAGTACCGTGAGACCTCACCTAATTTGCATGCCCAATGAGTGGTTGAAGCAAACTAGCAAACTCGTCTATCAGAAACTGAATCTAACATCAATAATGAGCCCTAGATTATGCCACTCCTACTTGGTGATCTGGAGTATCATTCCTGCAGGGAGGAGTATCAAATGGAGCATTATTCTCAAGTCGTACTACGAATTTTCTTGTGTAGCATTACTGAACCTGAAAACAGTAACACTTGCACCAGTGCTATGAAAAAACGGCTGTCTTGGCTGATGCACTATCTTCTTACCTGCACCTTTTTCCAGATTGGGCTAGAAGGTTGTAAATTGCCGCTACCATCAAACTTGCACATTCATAAGCCTCTCCATCTTTACCATGCAAAGATACCTGCTCTGACTCAGAAGGGAAACAAATATCCAGACAGCAAATAAGTCCTATACTACATTACCCCGCAACAGTAAAGGATCTCTCCTACCCTCTACTCTGCCTACCATCAATTTTCTTCATTTTTTTAGTTGTACCATCAATTTTGTTGGTAGAGTAGCAGTAGTAAAGACTAAAAAAATTGTTGCCCTCATTTTCCTCTTAAAAAAAATAAAAAAATTCACCTATTTATCTCATCCCCAAGGCCCTAATCTTTAGTCTCTCTGCCCTAGGGATGTCAATCGGACATGGTGAGCACGGGTTATACTCGTCCATACCCGTGCCCACCACCCGAGTTCTTGCCCGCGGATATACCCGCGAAGGGTGGTGGGCGAAGGACGTCGCCCATACCCATCGCCCACAGTCATACCCGTTTACCCGCCAATCAGTCATCACATTCACAGTACAAGGAACATACATGGAACAAAGTTAGGCAGCCCAATGCCCATCAATTTTATGCCATGACAAGTCACAAGTGGAATCATTATGTCAAGTATCATGTACAAATATAATACACAACAAATACACACATGTAAAACATTTCACATTATGTCAAGTATCATGTACAAATATAATACACAACAAATATAAACATGTAAAAACTTCCTACTGGCCACACACACATAGCATAACTAGAGGGGTGTTTGGCAGAGCTCCAGCTCCACCAAATTCGTGGAGTTGGTGGCAGATTCGTGGAGCTGGAGCTGTGGGTATATTAAAATATTTAGGTGGGTCATCTTGTTTACATTTTAGAATAAAATTATAAACTTAAGTCACTTTATTTCAGTCTACAAGTTTCAGTTCTAAGGTGGAGCTGAGATCTGGAGCTCTGCCAAACAAGGCCTAAAACACAGTGGTAGTGATGTGAGTCAGGTCAAAGGAACAAAAGATCACGACATATTCTTGGAATGGTTGACTAATCCAACAATTTGAGTATAGGTTTCTGCACTCCAAATTTCA
Source organism: Rhipidocladum racemiflorum (assembly GCA_036346355.1). Taxonomy (NCBI): domain Eukaryota; kingdom Viridiplantae; phylum Streptophyta; class Magnoliopsida; order Poales; family Poaceae; genus Rhipidocladum; species Rhipidocladum racemiflorum. Next base: position 10,924,992 of record CM070573.1, on the reverse strand, counting down.
ACAAGCAACAAGACCGCACTTGTATGTCAGTTACTACAGTTTTTGCACTCCAAAATTCCAAGCAACAAGCAACAAGTTAGGTATTGTTCCAACTTCCAATTTTAATATTGATGGGAAAGTTGTAATGTATGTTACTCCAGTTTTCTGCTGAAAAAAGGGACATTTTTGCATTCTAGGGAATAATGTGGCAGCGATGGGTAGAATCTCACCAATTCACCATCATAGCAAGAATACCACAATCCTAATCTTATGAGAGGTGCTTCTATGCTCTTCCTTTTAAAAGTTGCACAACTATTAAAGCATGAATGAAGGGTAGTTACCCCTTCGCTTGTTTCAAGATTTGTACAACTTGTACTAGAAGGAAAAGCATAGAAGCACTGCTCATCTTATATATATAATACCATTTGTACATCATAACCATTGTACATCATATCTTACTTACAGTAAAAGTGCAAGCGAATAATTTATCATGGTGTTCTCACCTACAGTATTAGGCTATTAATAAGTTCAATATTTTTGTATGTTTGACATTATAGTAACACAAATTAAATGTTTTGGTATATTTTACTTCGTGATTACTAGAATATGAATCAGGACGGTACTGGAATCCACTTGAGTATAGGTTTGAAACCACTTCAAAATTTGTTTGAATCACCCTAGAACGGTTTTTCCAATCCAATTCTGGTGTTCGCTTCCTAAAGAAGACTAGAAGTGCAAACAATCAACAATACTACATCTAAAAAGGACTCCATAAATCAGAGACTGAATCCAGCCGGGAATCCCAAACTAGTCGCTCATCTGTGTTGGATCTACTTGTCATGCTCAAGAATATAAACCTTGGGAGTTGCGACTTGCGAGCAGTAGTCGGCAGATGAAGCAGCAGGTCGTGGGCTTGTGGTGGCGTGGCACCGTCTCAGGCCAACAGGAGGCAGGACGGCCGGCGGTAGGAGGCTGGACGATCGGCGACAAGGCAATGAGAGGCGGCTCAGTGTAGGGAGGAGGTAGCGCGGCCGGTGGTAGGAGGCGGCTCAGGGCAGGGTCAGGCGATTGGACTCCGGAGGCCGCTCAGGGTAGGGAGACAGGGCGGGCGGCGGTAGGAGGTGGCTCGGGGCAGGGTCAGGCGACTGGACTCCGGAGGCCGCTCGGGGTAGGGAGGCAGGGCGGCCGGCGATGGGAGGCAGCTCGGCGGCTCGGGGTAGGGAGAAGACGGGGGGTTGACCGTGGCAGCTGGCCCGTGGGAGAGGAAGCTGGATTTGGAGATCTGGGGATGAGGAATGAGGAGAAATGGAGAATGTGGCTGGGCTGGGAGCTTTGGGCGATCTGGCAATTCAGCGGTCTAGCACTCTGGCTGCTAGGGTTTCTAACGCATGTCCCACATGTCAGTAGCAAGTAGTAAAGACTTAAAAAATTGTTGCACTCATTTTTCCCTTAAAAAATAAGAGAATTGTTAAGTGGCACTCGAGCGTTTTTTTAATTTATGAGCACTCAATTTTTTTGTCTATAAAGTACTCAATACAAGAGGAGAGATATCAAATTGATTTCATTAATTGAATGTAAATCTAAAAGCTCAAAATTTAAGTGCTATTTAATAAGAAAATACTCTGATGCTTTCTAGACACCCTAAATTAATTCTATTAGTTGTATCTAAATTTAAATGCTTAAAATTTAAATGTCATTTTTAAAAAAATCCATCGGGTGCTACCTACGCACTCAAAAAAAAAAAAAAAATCCCCCTATTTATCTCATCCCCAAGACCCCAAGGCCCCAAGCTGTCTCTATTGTCTCTCTCAGCCTCTCTCGCTCTGCCGGTCTGCCCCCCCCAAAAAAAAAACCAGGCTGGTTTCCCGAGCGCAAGCCGCAACCACCCCCGTAAAACCGAAGCCAAGAAGACACCAACCACGCAGCAAGCCCACACAAGCCGCAGCAAGCCACCAGTACCACAAGAGGGAGATGCCTCCTCCTCCCCCTCCGCCCCATGACCGCAAGAGCCAGCAGCATCGGCAGTAGCGCGGCGGGACTGGTAGTGGTAGCAGCATGGACCTGGGCGGGGTGGTGATGGCCGCCGTGGACGCGGGGGTTGTGGGCGGGGGCTCTGAGCTCGGCCTGCTCGGATCTAGGCTGCTCAAGCACGGGAGGGGCAATGCGGAGGAGGAGCACCGGTGGAGGCCGGCGGCCAAGCAAGCCAGGGTGGGCGCTGCCGGGGATGCCGCGGTGTCCGAGGCCGTCAAGGTGGCGGCGCCGTTCTTACTCGGCTCCTGCAGCCCCGCCCATGGTGGGGAGCAGATGCTCAGCTTCTCGTCGTCGGCGTCCTCGTGCCCCTCCACTGCCGCCGCCGCTGCCGAGACGCTGCCGTTGTACTACGGTACCCCTGCTTCTTGCTCAGGTGGGGATGGCTGACGCCATGGTGGTGGTGGTGGTGCATAAGCTTTCTTTTGAAGTATTTTTGCTGTTTGATTCATCTTGCTTTGTTTGGACTTTGGATTGGTAGTCATATTATAGATTTATTTTCAGCTGTTTATATTTCTATCTTGCTTTTTTTGGGCATGCAGCATGCTAGCTTGATCCTTTGCTCATTCCGGAATGTACCTGATTTTTTTCCCTTTTTTTATGTTTTCTCACTGCATTTTTTTTTAGTATTTTTGGTTTACATTCGGAGGCTTGTCATGATATAACTTTTTTTTTGTTCCTTACTTTTTCGTTTTCAGCTTCCCTTGATTAGATCAGTGACTGTAAAGAGTTCACTACCTCTGGAAATAAAGGAGCTCATTTTTTTACTATTTTAATAAACTTTATTGGATCATTCTTGATATTTGGTGAGATAAGTTTCCTATTGTTTTCTGTGACATCCAGGAAGCTTTCTTGTCCTCATCGGTGTGATCGTGCGTATTCCTTTTTTGTCATGCCTTTTGCTAAAACAAAGGGAGAAAACATAAATATGGATGAAAAAAAGGTGTGAACTTTGGCACTATGCCACTATCTCCACATTTTTCTCACTCAAAAAGAAAAAAAAAAGTCAAAGTAGAAATGCATGCAAGAAAGGTTCAAGTAAGTAGATGTATACACGAATCGAGCTCGTTGCAAACTCGCAATGAATCAAACATGTGGTTTTTGGTGGCTTTTCATGAACACACCACGTCCAAATCTGCGCTGCTTATCGGTTTTTGATCCTGGCAGCCACTTTGCTTCAGATTTTTTTTGTGTCTTCTGCTTGCCCCTGTCTTACACAAGGGTTGTGTTGTGGAAACAAATGCATCTCGGTGGTGGTTGTCTCTAGTGTATAGTACATGTTTTTTGGCTGTTCCTTCTTGGCTTGCACTGCGTTGATGCTCATCTGCTTGGTCTATCTGCCCGTGTTTCTCCCAGGATTGAGTTCGCTGAGCTTGAGCACCAGCATGCAGGGGCCAATGGCCAGGGTGAGGGGGCCCTTCACGCCGTCTCAGTGGATCGAGCTGGAGCACCAGGCCCTGATCTACAAGTACCTGGCTGCCAATAGCCCCGTGCCTCACAGCCTCCTCACCCCCATCAGGAGGAGCCTCGCATCCCCCTACTCGCCTGCCTACTTTGGCACAAGCACATGTATGTAAGCCAAGAAAGAGGGGAGCAAGCAAAGCGGCCAAATGCCTTTTGGGCTGCAGTTCCATACATCATGCACATTGATATGATAAAAGTTGTGTTGATTGGCTCCTCCTTCACTGATCTTGATTGCATTGCCCTTGGTTGGGGTTTTGCTTTTGCAGTGGGATGGGGGTCTTTCCAGCTGGGCTACTCCGGCAGCGCGGATCCGGAGCCCGGGCGGTGCCGCCGGACGGACGGCAAGAAATGGCGGTGCTCGAGGGATGCGGTCGCCGACCAGAAGTACTGCGAGCGACACATGAACCGGGGACGCCATCGTTCAAGAAAGCATGTGGAAGGCCAGCCTGGCCATGCCGCGAAAGCGATGCCCGCGGTGGTGGCAGCTGCCCCTGCCACCTCTGCTACCGAGCCTAGTGCTCTCGCCGCCTGTGGCGGCCGAGCTACCGCTGGCCTCGCCATCAACCATCAGCAACAGCCAGTGAAGAACTATGCTGTGAATACAACTGATTCTTGCCCTCTTCAGTATAACAGGTACAGTCTAGTAGCATTCCAGAAGCTCCAAGCATTTCTTTTCTGGCACGTATACCAATGCTTAAGTTCAAATATGACTAGTTTTGCCTTTGGTACTTTGTATATGTAGACTACAACTTGTTCTTGGATGTGCCATACATAGTTGCCTGTATTCACCAAAGTAATATATATAGAATGTAATTTTGATTTTGCTACTTCATTCCTGGAGCTACCATTCATCATTCTTTACTGAAAGGGGATGGTAAGGGAAAAAGTTCAGCTATGCTTAAAAGTTGGACTGATTTTGAATAGTCAGCAAAGCTCTTGGTAATTTGCTTTCTAGTTATTTAACGGTCAAACTGTTTCATTTCGTAGACCACCAATCCTAGGTATTCATGTCCAATAGGCCGAAAATTCTTGTTTTGTGAGAGACCTGTTCAAGTAGTATAGTGAGTATACCATCATTTACTTGGTTTCATGGTTTTACCACGACAGTGTTTCTGTGAGTTTGCCATGGGGAATATGTTCACTAACCCTGAAAGGCCATCCGCTCTATGCCGTACTAGCTAATCACTTGTTGATCAAATTTGTGCAGGGAACTGGTGAACAAGCAGAACGAGTGTGAACAAATGCAAGACTCTGACAGCCTCTCGATGCTGACTTCCATGAGTACGAGAAATACGGGCAGCCTCTTTCCGTTCTCAAAACAATATAATCCTTTCGAAGTGACCAGCTCAAGGCCAGATTTTGGCCTCGTTTCACCTGATTCACTGATGAGCTCTCCTCATAGTTCCTTGGAAAACGTCAATTTGCTCAGTTCACAGAGTCTGAATGAACAACAGAGTTCAGTTTCCCTGCAACACTTTGTGGACTGGCCCAGGACACCTGCACAGGGAGCTCTTGCCTGGCCTGACGCTGAAGAGTTGCAAGCTCAGAGAACCCAGCTCTCAATATCCGCCCCAATGGCGTCCTCTGACCTTTCATCGGCCTCCACATCTCCCATCCACAAGAAGCTAATGCTATCACCTCTCAAGCTAAGCCGTGAGTATAACCCTATCGGTATCAGCATCACAGCAAATAAAGATGAGGTTAGCCAGGGTGAAGCAAACTGGACGCCTATGTTCCACGATTCTTCAATGGGTGGGCCATTAGGGGAGGTTTTAGCCAAGAACAGCAACATGGAAGCGAGGAGCTGCCTGTCGGCGTCTCTAAACCTTTTAACGGACGGCTGGGATTCAAGCCCTGGGCTGCAGTCATCCCCTGTGAGAGTTCTGCAGAAGACCACGTTTGGATCAGTCTCCAGTAGCACTGGAAGCAGCCCTAGGCTGGAGAACCACAGTTTTTATGATGGTATCAGTAACCTGCGTGATGATCTCGGCTCAATTGTTGTAAATCATCCGAGCATCCGCCTGGTGTGAGCTTCTGACCGAGAGAACCGCAACAAGATGGCAGGCATAAGGAAGCGTTTCGGCTGGGTCTTCACCTTGTTACATATCAATATCATATCCACAGATGTGAGCGTTTACCTCGTAGTTTGTCGTTCGAGACCAATCTCTTGTTTTGCCATTTCATTCCCTTTTTTTTTTCCTTCCTTTGCTTTGTAACCTTCACCTTCATTGGATCTTGACGTGCTGTGATGTGTGATGTGGATGGATTTGGTGCTCCGTTGTTGCGTATCATCTGAATATCCAATGCGCGCTGTGATAACCGTGGATTAGTGCGACCTGATTCTTGTCTTGCTTGTTGATATGTATTTTTCAATGGTTCATGAGCTGATCCTTCTTTTTTTCGTGCTTGTTGATACTATTCCATACGTTTGTGTCGCATTTGCGTGTTGTTTGATTGGCACTTTTGCCTGGATTTCTTGTTACTGGACGATGTTTTCTGCCTGCCAATTAGTACACCTTCGTGTTCGGTGCGTTTATGGTTGTAAAGCTCGTGCGGTAAGCCAAGTTTAATTTCCCAAGAGAAGATAATTGGTAGAACTCTTTTACGGTACACTAAATTAAATATGAATCGATTATTCTTTTCGATCCAATAGATTTGATTAATTAAATTTATTTGTACTTCATATAGTAGTAGAGTAGTAGAAATATCTTTAACAAATTAGCAGTTAGATCTAATTTTTACTACATATTATATACTTCCAGTATAATGCACTTTAAAATTTCTCGATTGGTAACTATTGGTAACTAGTTGGTCTGCCCAGTTTTACATGAAGCTCAGGTAAACTCGGTGGACTCTCTGGCCCGTAAGTAGTTTCTTTTGTAAAAAGTTTATATGAAACAATATATTTACAAGCAAGAACAACGCAAACTTGTCTTGAACATGTTGTGAACAACAACTAGGAACAAACAATCATTGCCCTAGCTAGAGACTTCTGTATGCTGCTTCCATGAGCCTTGAGCGTTTTTACCCTTGTCGAGTGGGACTCGCTTTCTGTACGGTCTTAAAATGGACCGCAACTTAAGAAATCGCATACAAACTGACTGCTAGGGATCTGCGCTCCACTCAACAAGACGTAGATCTCTCATAGTCTCCGCAGAGACTGTAACAGGTGTGGACCGTCTGATCGAGCGAGCGAGGTTCATATCGTCTAAATCCATCCGCTATAGTGTTTTCCCACGGTACAAAATCGCCACAGGACCCCGTATCGATCTGAACCGTCGTTTTTCGATCCAACAACCCGCACCGACCGCTTAAATTGCAGTCCCCGCACGGAACCGGGTCCTGTTGAGCGACAGTGGAGGGTAACCCAGTGCTCACTGTAATATCAGCCGCGCAAGGAATACAATGATACGTTTCCAGGACCATTCACCAGCCTTTTCGCCCCTTTCACAGCTGCCAAGCCTGCAAAAGAGAGCGAGCCCCAGCTCGTGCAACCACCCAACGTTCATTGCATGCATGCACGCATCCAAGAACCGCCACCGGTCTACAAACATCGCCGCTGCGTTCTTTCTTCCCTCTGATGATTTGCTCTACAGGATCCTACAGTGGCATGATGTGCAGCAGCTTGCAGCACTAGTGCCATTGCCGCCCGCTTTGTGGACACCTAGAGGCGCATGCACCACGGAGATGTAAGACGAGCGAGTGCTATCTAGAGATGTCATTGTGATCTGTGAATTTTTTTTTTTTTTTAATCTCGTTGTGAATCGTGAATTCGTGATGCGATCATGCGAAGTTGTTCTTTGCCGTGCTGGTTTCGACTTGGGAGGAGCCCTGCTTTTGTTCCAGGTGATGCTGCTTGCTGTTTTTTGTTTGGAGGCGCAGAAAGGGAAATTTGGTTGCTGCCCTGCGGTCACGTGTGTCACAGTGGAAAGAAGCTACTGCAAAGGTTTGGCTTATTCAGCCCCCGGGTCCAATTTTTTTTTTTTTTTCGTGTTAAGCTCTATTCAAACGAAATTATATAAATCTGGCATCTTTCAAACCGTAGAAGTAGGTAGTCGGCATATACATATGTTATAATTCTATATCGCAACATATGATACATGTTTCAAGAAAAAAAGCTAAATTTATAATTTTATTTGAACAAAAGCGAAGGATTAAAAAAATACGAAAAGGCTAGATAGACCGAGTCTTCGTTACCTGCGGCGGATAAAGTTGCGTGTGTGTATATATAAACCGAAAAAGTTAAGGCACTCATGTTACCATGTACCAGCAAAAGCTCACCTGCAGCCTTCGCAATCCGGCCGGGCATGCCATGCATATCCGACTTCTTTCGTCCTTGCCCACCAGTGGTAGTGTGAAGCATCATCAGGTACACACTTCCGAGTTCTGACTTCTCCAACACAAAATTCTGGAACTACCTTGTCTAGTTGTTTCTGCCATTCCATAATACGAAAGTTTTTTTTTGTTTCCTAGAAATCCCGGGTTACATACTTACATCTCCTTTTTATTCAGAGAGCGGCGTACATAGGGGTGAAAACGGATCGGATACGGTCGGATATTGCTGTTCCCGTATCCTAACCCATATTTTTTTTCCGGATTTGGAATCGGATACGGTAAGATCGAATACGGATACGAATATGGATATTTCGGAGTTTCGGATATGGTAATGTCGGAGCGGATACATACCGGATTCGGTTCGGAAACGGATAATACAAACGGATACATACTTGTTGAAACATTTGACAAGCAATTAATTCATATATATTACATAAATTTGACAACTCACACAACACAAGTATAACAAGGTATCAAATTCATACATAACTTGAACAACTAAGTCCCGCTCGCCCAACAGGCCAACACACTGCATTCATGCGGCATGGCGGCGGAGGCTCAAGCACTAGGGTTAGTTTTGGGTTGGGGAATCGAATGGGAGGCAAAGATCAAGCTTGCGGAATCGAATGGGAAGCCCTTGACTCTTGAGTCTTGACTTGAGTACGAGTACCCTTGTTTTGTTGATTCGGATATCCGGTCGGATAATATCCGGTTACCATATACCGCAGCTATTCGGTCCGGATATCCCGTCCCGTATCCGTTATCAGTATCCGGTAGCAAGTATCCAGATCAGATCCTCAGATCCGGCCGGATACTTAATTTTTTTTTCCCGGATACGGTTTTTAACGGATTCGGTACCGGATCGGTCGGGATTAACCCGTACCATTTTCACCCCTAGGCGTACATATCGCAATAAACTGACGCCAAATTGCCAACGGATCACGCGGCCATGCCAGGCCGGGTGAGGCGTACGTGATGGTATACAAAGCTGTACGTGACTCGGCGGGTCGATGTCTTGTGCACGCGCAATGGCTTGGACAGTTGGACGTCCATCCAACCGAACAAAACTCACGCAGCCGCCTGGCTTCAAGGCTTGGTTAAACTTCTATCTATATCTCTTAACTGATAAAATGAGTTTACCTCCACGTCTGAAACGATTTCCTATTTCCTACCTTTCCGTCCTTCGCTGTTGTGCCCAAGGCACTATTTTGCATCTCATTTGCTTTTTTTTTCCCCTAGATGATTCCTTGCATATATCTAAGAAATTTTGAAGAAAAGATCATCCTACTTAATCTTCATGTACCATAATATCACCATAATCAGAATACGTGTTGGCTCAGTTATGAAAATTCTGGTCCCAGTGTACCAACCTAACTTGATGGCAGTAAACATGCCATGAAAATTCATGTCATTCTCAGTTTAGCTAAACCTGAGATACATCTTGCAAGTAGAAAATAGGAAAATAGAAATTTTCAGGTTTAGTATTTGAAAGCTTCCACGTGTCCTACATTTCTCTATATATCTCTATAAAATGGGCATGTTTGCATCTCATATATGCATTTCAATTTGACTATCCTAAACTGACAAACACTTACGACAATTTCTAGAGTAGATTCAATGGACATGGTGTATTACCTGATCGATGGTGTTTATGTCAAGGTAGAGATTCTATTTAAGTACCTGACATCTCATTTTCTTATAGCCATAACCTTGCTAGCTCGTCTACATTATGCGCCTCTAACATACTGTAGAAGCCTCCCTAGAATCTTTGTCATTCCTTGCTCCTTAACCTTGCCTCTGCCTATGTGAAACGCACCATATATAGCTGGTAATCTGTCAAAGTGCATTACTTAAAATGATTTGAATGCTACGTTTTTCCTTTTCTCTTTGTCTATATGACTAGAAGGTAAACTTAAATGAATTCTCTGTCTTACTGCAAATGTTTAATTCCCATAATATGAGGGAGTACACACGATATTATTTATTTCAAACATTTGCAGTAAGACAGAGAATTCATTTTCTATAAAATGGCTATTAGCACATCGTATATTCTTTTCCTAATGTGAAGTACATTTTTCTTTCCATCAAACTAATTGTTGGCTTGTTGGTCTGAAAACATTATACTAAACAGGAACATAAATAATATTCTTTCTATTTCTTGACTACTATTTATAAAAAACATATTACCTTATATCTTGGCTAATGGCTACTATGTATAATGTTTGAAGATAAAAGTATATGTCCAGCATTTCCAGTGGATTTCCCCAATCTTTTACAGTTTTCACTAAAGAATGAGACTACATTTACTTTCTCGCTAAATTGTATACTACTAGGGAATGTGGCGCGCTCCGCCGCGCCGTTCTGTTAGGCGGTTTTCGAAAGTAAACGAAGATTGCTAAGAGAACAGATTGGTGTATGCTTTTTATTTACGTGTGTATCAAATCTGGCCATGCCTTTTGACGAATTTGCTTAACACTTTATCATCACCCGGCTAACCTCCTTCTGTCGAGTTTAATACTCTATGTGTTAACCGGGTAATAATACATGCTCCGAAAAATATTAGAGATGTCAACCTTTTTTTATTGAGTTTAGTACTCTATGCGTTCATCGAGTAATAATACACGTTTCGAAAAATATTAGAGATCGAGCTGGGAAAAAAATCTAGCGATTAGAGATCGAGTTGAAGAAAAATTTCTAGAATAGAGTTGTACACATTTCTGTTGACGAAAATATTTTTTCTGGGTAAAACGGAGAAAGGACCTGGACGTAAGGGCCGGGGACCTGTTTGCTATATTTTTGGACCTAATCGCTATTATAAAAAAATTAGAAAATGGCTCGTTCGAGATTTGTATTTAGCGGGGTGCTTTTCCGTAAAGTAACGAACCAGGGACCTAAACGCAATTTAAAAACGTTTTTCTTATACTCATAAAAAAATCACAAAAGGACCTTTTTGTAATTTATAGGGACCTATCCGTAATTTAGAGAAAAGGGAGGGACCTTTTTGCAAAATGGCATGGGGGGGGGGAGGTGGATGCATGAGAGGGCTCCAATTCTCCCCCACATAATAGAGTTAGTATTTGTGGTGCTCTATGAGATGTTTCTTCAGCCTTTTTTTGATAAGTTGGGTATACAATGTTGTCTTTTCACTTCCTGATAGGCTATTCCTAAGTAATTTTATTTGAGAATTTGTTATTTTTTGTCGTTTCAGGAAATTCAATTCCTACATGACACTACCAACAACTTTGATATGCAGCACATCACCTTAGCTAATTTTCCCCAAAAAAAGTGTTTATAACAATTCAGATATAAACTAAATAATCATCTTATTAATAGCTTCATGTATGGAAGACCACTCTCAGGCCCTGTTTGGTACGGTTCCAGATTCTAGTAGAAACGAAAATGGTTCCAGATTCTTGATAGAAACGTTTCAGATTTTGTGAATCGGGTGAAATGTGGTTGAGACCGATTCGATCACAGAGTGGAAAAAGAAGAAACAATCCGAAGAGAATCGTTCCGAGCTTTAGCCCGTTTGGTTGAATTTCTTCCAGAATCTACTTCCGATTTCAAATTGCCAAACAGGCCTCGGTTGTCACATGCTCGCATCCAATCACAATTTCACTTGATGTTTTATGTAGATCGAGGCGTTAGTCAGCAGTGGCATATGTCGGGACCTTCGGGCGGATTGACACCCCGAGCCGTCCGATCATCGACTGCCTAGCCTCGGGCTCCTCACCGTCTAGAGCTTCCCTGCATGGAGCTACCAGCCATGGCCACCGGCCTACGTATCGCCGAAACCACTGGAAGGTCCAACCTCCCCACTATCCTAGTAAGTCCCTTCTTGCTCAATTTCTCTCTTAATTTTCTCTTCTAATAACTTTGTTGTAGAAATCAACAGTTATAAACTACTGCTGAAATTACACAACCAACTAGGTAGTACTATTGAATTTTTTTTGTATGTTTGGAAAACACTCAAGATTCTCAAGGATTCTCATTGAAGGATTCTCTTGGATTAGCTGGTTATTATCGGCGATTCATTGAAGGATTCTCAAGGATTGCAAGACCTCTCACCCAGCTTTTGAAGAAAGAGAAGAAATTTGAATGGACAAAATCTTGTGAACAGAGTTTTCAGAAACTAAAGAAGAGGTTAACGTCCGCCCCAGTTCTGGTCTTGCCGAATAGTCATAAGGATTTTGAGTTTACTGTGATGCTTCAAAACAACGACTTGGTTGTGTTTTGATGCAAGAAGGAAAAGTTATAGCTTACGCTTCAAGGCAACTACGACCCCATGAAGAAAACTATCCAACCCATGATTTGGAATTAGCCGCAGTTGTGCTCGAATTGATGAAAATGACCCATGGGTGTGATTATACAATAGTGGTGATTTAAATTGTGAATTGGAAATTATTACCAAGTATTTGGTACTGTTTTTCTAAAATAAAATAAAAAAGAAAAATAATTTGGACTTGGGCGGATTGGAATGTCGAGTGGGTGCGGATTGAGCACTAGTTTCCATTGTGCAAGTACCACCCCAAGTCAATTAAGGACCGACGCTTATGACTGTTCATTCTAAGCATAACCGTACTACCACATGTCTAACATGGTACGACCTTGCTAAATAATTTGTAGAAACCTAACTTAGACTCGCCGGTTGGTGGAATTTGGGTGCCGGATAGAGGCAAGTTGTACTCCCCACACGGCGCAAGAGGGGGCTTCTTATTAGTGTTATGCCCTTGAGGCAATCATATGGATGATTGTAACATGACTATGTTTATGAATAATAATATGATTATTGGTCCAATAAATGTATATCATTGTTTTGATCAACAAGTATGTGACTTGTTTATGAAGCTCTTTACTTATTGATATAATTGGATAAATATCTCTGATCGGATATCATCGTATAGGACAACGATGAATAGATCAGCACATATATTGTTCAATGATCATGTTTCATAGATCATGGGATATGGAGATATCATCAATACATTGTGGACGCATGTTGAAGAACATGTGTTAGATAGACCCACAATGGGACACTGCGAGAATGTTACATTCTTATGTGTCATCAGTGTATCTCATACATAGTAGATGTATGATCCTTAGACCTGAGATTGTCATATTCCCTACATGTGTAATAGTTTACCTTGGGGCCAAACACTATTTCCTAACCGGATAGTTATAAAGGTAGCTTTCATATTTACTATGAAACATGCAGAGGGAAGTGAGCAGTCAAGATGGAATTTATCACTCCAATGTAACGGAGATATATGTCTAGGCCACTCGTGTGATATGATTAAGGAAGTGCATGGCCATGCCGTGATTGAGAAGTCAATCACAACTTATTAATATATCACGGATACGAGAGATGAATTGAACTGTCAAAGGATGACATGCTTCTCGCGTTGAGTTCGATCTTCATATAGTTTGGAAAATTGATTATTACATCAGTACTTTAATCATATGCGTTTGGGAGTTGGTCGCTACCGACCATTGGATTAGAAAAAGGGTTTTTCGAATCCATGTCCAAATGTGCATGAACCTACAGGGTCACACACTTAACGTGCTGGGACGCATTAATTCGGATTGGATCCGTAATTGATGGACCTCGTGGGCTTAGCGCGTAGATGGGCCCTAACTGCCTAGGGTTTCACCTCGTGGCTATATAAGGAGGGGAGGAGGCTAGACGCAGAATACACTTTCGTGCGGTTTAGAGGTGTTTCGCCAGAAACCCTAGCCACCTCCTCTCGTTGCCCCTGCCGAGCGACCCGGTGCTTGCACACCGACGCACGACGTTCCATCCCCGGACGTGTGGACTGTTGTGGTGACGCTGCTGCTACTGCGGCGTGGAGAGGACGATCCGCGGCGAGGACGATCCACGCCGAGAACGATCCACTACAACGACGTGCGAAGGATTTCGCAACTACGCGTCTAGTGGTAATAGATCTATGATCCCCTTCTTGCGAGTAGCTTTTCTGGTTTGCGGTAGAAATTTTAATTTGTGCTAGTGTAGCATACCGCGTTCCCCAACACTTCTGTACTGGGTGGATAGAACCCTAACAGCGCTGAAACCTCAGTGGGTGGGTCGGGTTAGGCGTATACATTGTACAGGCCTTGTCATGATATCCCTGCCGGCAGACCTAAGGAAGTGTATTAATTGTACATGGCACTAAGGGAATATCATGTCTCGTGGGTAAAGTTGTACACCTCTGCAGAGTTAAAACTATTCGAATAGCCGTGCCTACGGTCAATGGCAAAGCAAAGAATGCTTTCATACTGGTAGACCTTGGTTTTGGTTTTGAAAATAAATGATGTTTTGGGATTCGGGAGTGGTTAGAACTCTCGGATGTTTAATTGGCGGATTGAGCCAACCAGGTAGTTGGAACCTCTTTTTGATGTCATGACGGATAGAGTCATTTGTGGATAATCTTGCTCTTTTAAAATTGTGGCGGATAGAGCCTTTATACTAGTGATGGTGGATAGAACCCTCACTAAATTATTATATAATTCAATTGTTAAAAGAATTGCTAAAATATGCTTTATGAAACTTATTAACAAGTATGGTTTGATGAAACTTGGCTTTATGCAAAAGAACCATATTAAGCCTTCCTTGGAAAGCCCTACATGTGCATAATTTCCCAGACTTGCTGAGTACTTTTGTACTCACGTGCTACATAAACTGTTGTCATCAGAGAACTATCAGGACGCCGTTGAAGACGATGAGTTCTACGCCGAGGAGTTCGAGGAAGATCGCCAGGAGAACTAGTCGCGTGTCTTGTCGTCGCCTGTGGTGTTCGTTGGTTTTTGCTTTTTGTCATTTTGTTTCCGCTGTCGTGACTCTGGTCGTGTGATCGAGTATTGTAATAAGTAGCCATGTGGCTAATACTTTATAGTTTTGCTACAATTTCGTTATGTTCGGCACTGATGTATCACGGTTGACTGTGTGTACTAGCTACTGATCTGGGATTAGTACAGAAATACACAGGAGATTTCAGATAGCTGATCCGGGGTCTCACACTGTTCATGATGAAAAGAAATACTGGACATGATGGATAATGTGATCAATGGTATTTCGATAAAAGTAAAAATAAAACTATGGTTTTGACGCGGGCGAGTATTGGCAGAGCCAGAAGTGCATAGGACTTGCATGTAGATAGGGGGAGATTTCTCGCCTAGGTATGTTAAGGAACGAATTATGGTGTTGTTTTCAAGCCAAAACATCCGTGCAGCCACAAGTACCATTTATGGGGTGGTTCTAACCTATTAAGTCATTTGGGTTTAGCTTTGCACATTAGAAGGCCGTAGTATCACGGGCTTTCTGAGATGGATTGCACGTAGGGGTGTCCACACAGAAGGTGCGGGTAAAATACATACCAATGCAACGGTGTATGCCTTGCTATGGGAAGAAGTGGGACAATGAGGTGTATAACCATTTGCCATACAATGATTGTATAAATATCTTCTTCCACCATAGATTGGGTTTGTTATCACCGGACTGGTACAAAGTTAGATCCAGATGATGTAGCAGTTTTATCATGGCCTCTCTACCGCACACCAAAGGAAGTGTGTTAAGCGCGTGGCTAAAAGAGTTGGTCATGACTTGTGGGTAAAGCTGTACACCTTTGCAGAGAGTAAATCTTTTCGAAAATCCACGCCCGCGGTCAAAGGTAATTGGTAGCGTCATCATATAGTTAGATGATTTTGATATTTTTCATAAAATGGGTTGAAATTATAAAATTGGTATTAGGAAGTTTACTCTACAAATGACTCAATGTTGGCAAGATTGATTTCAGCTGTTATGCCATGTGTTACCAAAGATTGGTTTTATGCCATGTGTTGGCAGAGAATGGACGAATAGTTGCTTACGTCATGGAGGACTATGAGTTGCTATATTTATGCTTACATACTTGTTATTTTATATAAATTTGTCAAGTTGCTTTTACTAAAGTTGTTTACAATTCAAATTGGCTTTATAAAAAATAACAAAGGAAGCCTTTTCTTAATATAGCTTGCATATAATATAGGTTTTGCAAAAATCTTACAGGTAGGGGTGAAAACAGGACAGGAAATATCCGCCCGATCCGATCCCGAATCCGCTTAAAACCCGATCCGTACCCCGAATATAGCTATCTGGTCGGATCTGGATCCGGATGCGGATATTTTATCAGGATACAGATCCGGATTCGGAGTCTTTAGTATCCGTCGGATACAATATCGGATCCGGATATTCGGATATTTCCTATTCGGATATCCAGATATTTCCTATTCGGATATTTGGATCGGATAATCGGATATTTCATATTTAGATTTCAGCAATATCCAACCCATTTCGTCATATTTTTTTTTCAATATTAGCCCATTTTTATTGGTAATTAGATGGTTCTATTGATCCTAAAGTAGCATATTCTTTCTGTAACGTCTATTAGGTTTGATTGGTACATAACTTACTGTTATAGTTATGTACTCATATAGTTTAATTCAACATGTATTACTTTATATATACGTGCATTATCCGTATATCTTTATCCGTTTCCGACCCAAATCCGTCACATATCCATCATGTATTCGTATCCCGAATAACCCTGATTCATATCCATATCCGGCTAGCCCGTATCCGATTCCGAATCCGAAAAAAATATGGGTTAGAATACGGAAAGAGCAATATCCACCCGTATCCGACCCATTTTTATCCCTACTTAGAGCAGCTCCAAGAGGAGCCCTAAATATGGCCCTAACTTGAATTATAGGGCTTTTAGGGGAAAAAATCAACTTCAGCAAGGACTCTAAATTGTTAAAATTTAGCAAATTGTTTTAAGACCCCTGGGCGAGTAGCTATATTTAGCAATTCTGTGATTCGGTCCTATCTAATTAGATGGTAGTTGGGTTTTAGGGTCTAATTGTTGAAGTGAACATTTCTTTGAAGGCTTAAATCTAATTAAGTGAGGTCCTATATTGAAGTTTATGGTTTTTTTTTAGAAATCTTTCTTGGAGATGCTCTTATGGGTATAACTTTTCAGATCAGGTATCTACAGGTGCCTAAAGCATAGGTAAAACTGCCATCTCTACGGATAATTCGCCAAACCAGGCCGCGAAACGCTCCATTTTTCTCCACCACGGCAGCCGGCGCCGGCGCCTGCAGCCTCCAACCCGGACCTCCTACCAGGCTACCACCAACGCAGCCGGCGTTTGCTCGGGCCGCCTCGACAACGCACAACCAGGCCGCGGCCACGCTGCCTCGCCGCGGGAATGCCACTAGCCACCACCTTCTCGTCGTTGCTCCGCCGGCCTCCGCCGCCGACCCGGCGCCTCCTCCTCGTCGCCGCGCGCGCGCACAGCACCGCCGGTGCGAGCCGCGCCCGAGGCGGCCTGCCTCGCTTCCACTCCCAGTATCTCCCCTCGTCCAAGGCAAGCGCGCTTGTCCTATTCCCGGCTCGTCCTCGTGGGCATTTCGTCGAGCGCTACGGGCTCGTCCCGTCATGCCGGTTGCAACAAACTGATGTGGATATTGCTTCGCAGGGTGAGGTGGTTCGCATCCAAGGAGACGAGTTCTGGCACATGACGCGCGTCCTGCGCCTTGGCGTCAATGACAGGTCCGTCTCATCGCTTTTCTCCCTTACGGGACCTCTGTAGGAGTGGAAATTGGTTGCGGATGTTGACGAGGGAGATTGGGAGATTGTTTACTATGCAGAATTTCAGCTTCAGTTTGGCAAGGGTAGATTTTTGTACAGGCGCCAACAGTAGATTCTTGAGTAGATATTCCCTTCATATACCATTGATCCTGAAAGTACAAAGACATGGCAATTAATTACTGTCTGCATAAGCAGCTCGCCCTGATCAGTTAGTCCTGTACTCCAACGTGTTTGATATGCCAAGCCTATTTCGGAGTTTAACTTCCTAACTTAAATTTTAAGGCACTAACTAGGGGTGGATAACGAGCCAGTTGAACTTTTTTTCGAGCTTTCTTCGACACTGATTTATTCTTATTTATTATAGTCTCCTGTATTGTTTGAGACCCAACTTCGAACCGAGCTTAACGAGCCGAGCCTAACGAGCCGAGCCGAAGTTGACTCTGGTTCCAAATCAACTAATTTTTATTTTAAAAGAAAAATGAATGTAATCAGAGCAATTTTGAAACGAGCCACCGAGCCAGCTCAACGAGCTTTTTTTCCAGCCCTAGCACTAACCACATCCCAGGAATGAGTTAGTGATCTTCCAACGAATGCTTTAGCTGATAAGCCTATGTACGTAGCACATTACCCGTCTAGTGTCAAGGATCGCATTTTCTTCTATTCTTTTATGTACTTTAGGTGAAATGTCACTCTCATTTACATGTTATTAAATATTTTTTGTGCTTCTGAGAATTATTTGTGCGCATCTTGAACCTGTTTACACCAAAATTTCGAAGGGTTGAATTATTTGATGGGGCGGGTGGTTTAGTAGAAGGATCTATACAAAATGTTGACAAGAGTGGATCAGATGTTGAGTTATTAGAGGATGCTAGGCTCATTGCTCCTCAGGGCATTCAATGGCATGTCTTTGCTGCATTCGGTGAGTCTCATAAAATATACAAATTTCAGTGTATGCTAGGCAGTTTTTCTCGTCCATTACTTTTAATCATTTTATAATTATAATCCCCAGGGACATTGAAAGGAGGACGTGCAGATTGGCTTGTAGAGAAATGTACTGTATGTCATGTACAATTTTGTGTGTCCTGTTTCTTCTTTCCTTACTTCTAAATCTGTTTCCCTTTTCCTATTTAGGAACTTGGAGCTTGTAGTGTTACACCTCTTTTGACTGAACGTTGCCGTACAATAGCAGAAAATAGGGTGGACAGGTTGCAAAGGCTCGTGTTGGCTGCAGTTAAACAATGTATGGGGTTTTTTCTTCTCTTTTATTTGTTGGTCTGTTAGTATGCAGTTTGCGACTAAGATGTCAGTGCAAAAGACCTAAGCAGCATTACTCTGTCTTCTTTAGGCCAGAGAATACACGAAATGTCACTGAAGCCTCCAGTTGAGATACTCGACCTTCCACCTGTTGTAAGTATTCGCCCATGCTTCGTTACCTTTGCATGTAACACTGTAACCAATCACAGATTCATGCACTGACTACTGAGAGTATTTTCTGTGGTCCAGTAACTTGCTTTCGTAAATGGAGCAACCATAGTGTGTTGTGCAGGCTATGGACCCTTGTGAAGAAAACGTTTTAGTTCAAACAACAATCATCCTCAGTAGGATATGAACAAAACCATAGTATATCATAGAGTGAATGAAAAATCTATTAAAGGTAATCATAATACATCTGAATGTAAGATCACCAGAACCGTTGTTGCCTCATTCAATTTCACTACTGTGTGTTTGACTTGACAAATTCATCTGAATTTAGTGTTACAATATTTCATCCATGGATGACCTTTTTTTTGCTATCAGATATCGCAGTCAAAGCTGTCTTTCTTAGCATCAGCAGAAGCACCTCCTCTTTTAAATGTTTTGCCGAAGTCCAGCAATGATGAAAGCGGGCTGTTACTTATTGGACCAGAAGGAGGTAACCTAAATATAGAGTGGATTCATATCTAATTATTTAAACAAGACATTATTTTAGCGGATCAAATATGCTTTATTTTTAATCCAAATTTCATCAGACTTCACAGAAGAGGAGGTAGACGTTTTGAAAGCGGCAGGCGCAGTCCCTGTTGGTCTTGGTCCATCCAGGCTACGAGTTGAGACGGCCACAATTTCACTCCTATCTGCTCTCATGCTATGGTCAGATGCTCATCGCCAGGAAACACAGCAATGTAGGTAGTCAATGCACAGTTTTCACTCATGTGCTACTTTATACTCTAATATTGTCCGTAACTTTTGAGGTGATATCCTCTAATACTGTCAGCACAACCAGAACTCGACAGCATATCCACGCAAGTGCTTACACATCCAATATTAGCAATTAGCACATACACTCAGATATCAAATTTCAGCACAACGTGTACATACATCCATCCACACACAAGCTCAATATAATCAGACATATTTCTCGTTCGCATAATTAACCACCTAACTAGTTATCATCACTTAAGAATACTCTGTTCACTCGCATACAACCGTAATAACCACACAGGAGAGAAGAAAATTCTGGTCTACAATACAACCGACACATGCCAAGGTTCACATCTCTTATCCTTGGAGTCCATCTAAACTGCGGTCTTAACCCCTTACAACACAAATTACATCCTGATCTCAAGAGCCATAAAAGAACACATTGTGCAGTCCATTACAAGAATTAGAAACACTCTTACACCAGCTCTACACTCTGCCAGACCAGCTGACTACAGCTCACACTCGCTCTGCCCATGCAGGAGACAGGGGGCTCTCTCCACCTGCTCTGCCAGCCCCCATTTTTGCCCCTCCAGCCCATGGTTTTTGCCCCCAAAACCTGGTTGCACAGCCAACAATGTCAGTTGACTGCAATATAAAAAGAAAATACATACTGGCATTCACATATTTATACACTAGCTCGGCACCCCACACTTGTCCACTGCCCTCATGGCTGTTCTTGTTTGAAGACAACGAAGAGGCCGGATTAGAGAAGGGAGCAAGAAGACAACCATCTGCTCCTTTTCTTCTTCTCCTACTGGTCCTCCCCTCGTTCCTGTGCAGCCAGAAGATACTAGTCATCAGTCAAAAGTCTTTACTCTCCTTTTTGCATACATAGATAGAAAAAGGTTACTACACAGCGTTTCAAGCATTTGGTTACTACCCTGATCAGCATAGTAATCTAAGCATATGATGGGTAAATTAACTCCATTAACTAGAAGGCCATATTTTGCACTATGAAATTGGTTTTGCTAGTACAGAGGAGACACTCTAGACTACTCATATATATGGCAAAGTAGTAATTCCATTTCATTCACAAACTGATGAACACAAATAATGGAAAATTTCGTATTTGATACAAGTTGCAACCCATAATTTCAAAATGATACAACATTTCGGCGTATTTGCCAAAAAACCAGTCATGGCCGGTTCTCCGTGTACCATACAAGCCATGGCCGGTTCCCCGTGTCCCATACAAGCCATGGCCGGTTCCCCGTGTCCCATACATGCCCATGGCCGGTTCCCCGCTTCCCATACATGCCATGGCCGGTTCCCCGTTTCCCATACATGCAATAAAAAAAGGAAAAATAATGTTGTATCGTTTTTTTTTCTGAAATTTGAAACCGAGGGAATTGGGAAAAAATCGTATTTCATACAAGTTTGAACCCCTAATTTCAAAACGATACAACTTTTGCGCGTATTTACGAAAAGGAAATTTTTTTTTAATTGCCGCGCCCGAGGACCCCTTAATTGAATTTTTTTTTATTTTTATTTTTAAATATCCTGCGGTCTGGGACCGCTATATTTTCATTATTTTTTTATGTTTTTTGGTTTCTTTTAAAAACCGTTTGAACAATTTTCGGCAATTTTAATTTTTGTTTTTTTTGGAATTTATGAATTAAAAAATATACCATTTTGAATTTATATTTTTTGTTTTAAAAACATATTATTGTAAACACTTTTAACTCTTTTCGGCAGCCCGTAAAATATCACGTTTAAATGTAATTTTTTGCAACAGAACTGCAGATATGCTATTTGATATATGGAGTAACATATTCTGGAAAAATATTTCGTTTACACCTTTCTTTGCTACACAAATAGTATCGCTTAATAGCCCTAAGTTTTATTGTCAACGTTAACTTTTAAGCCTTTTCGGTAGCCCGTGAAATATCACGTTTAAATGTATTCTTTTGCACGAATACTACAGATTTGCTCTTTCATATATGAAGTACCATATAATGGGAAAATATTTTATTTACACCTTTCTCTGCTACAAAAAATATGATGCACAATAACCCTAAGTTTTATTTTCAACGTTAACTTTTAAGCCTTTTCGGCAGCCCGTAAAATATCACGTTTAAATGTAATTTTTTGCAAGAAGACTGCAGATTTGCTCTTTCATATATGGAGTACCATATTCTGGGAAAATATTTTATTTACACCTTTCTCTGTTACAAAAATATGCTGGCGCAATAACCCTAAGTTTTATTGTCAACGTTAACTTTTAAGCTTTTAGTGACTCGTGAAATATCACGTTTAAATATATTTTTGCATGAATACTACTGATTTGCTCTTTCATATATGGAGTACCATATTGCGGAAAAATATTTTATTTACACCTTTCTGTGCTACGAAAATATGCTGACGCAATAACCCTAAGTATTATTGTCAACGTTAACTTTTAAGCCTTTTCAGCAGCCCGTGAAATATCACGTTTAAATGTAATTTTTTGAAAGAAGACTGCAGATTTGATCTTTGATATATGGAGTACCATATTCGGGAAAATATTTTATTTATACCTTTCTTTGCTACAAAAATATCTTTGGCGCAATAACCCTAAGTTTTATTGTTAACGTTAACTTTTAAGCCTTTTAAGCCGCAAAATATCACGCTTAAATGTAATTTTTTGCAAGAAGATCGCAGATTTGCTCTTTGATATATGGAGTTCCATATTCGGGAAAATATTTTATTTACACCTTTCTCTGCTACAAAAATATCTTTGGCGCAAATAACCTTAAGTTTTATTTTCAACGTTAACTTTTAAGCCTTTTAGTGACTCGTAAAATATCACGTTTAAATGTAATTTTTGCAAGAAGACTACTGATTTTCTCTTTGATATATGGAGTACCATATTCTAGGAAAATATTTTATTTACACCTTTCTTTGCTACAAAAATATCTTTGGCGCAATAACCCTAAGTTTTATTGTCAACGTTAATTTTAAGCCTTTTAATGGCAAGTAAAATATCACGCTTAAATGTAATTTTTGCAAGAAGATTGCAGATTTGCTCTTTGATATATGGAGTACCATATTCGGGAAAATATTTTATTTACACCTTTCTCTGCTACAAAAATATCTTTGGCGCAATAACCCTAAGTTTTATTTTCAACGTTAACTTTTAAGCCTTTTACGCAGCTCGTAAAATATCACGTTTAAATGTAATTTTTGCAAGAAGATCGCAGATTTGCTCTTTCATATATAGAGTACCATATTCGGGAAAATATTTTATTTACACCTTTCTGCTACAATACTTAGCGCTTTTGCACTGCCATAATTTACATGTGACGCCGGGTGTAATTGCAATATTTTCCCAGAATATGGTAGCCCGTGTACCGGAGACCACATCAGCTTCGTCTTTCGAAAAAATTGGACTCAAACGTGATACTCTACTGCCTGCCGAATAGGCTTAAGTTATCATCTTTGTTCGCGACTATAATACTTAGCGCTTTTGCACTGCCATAATTAACATGGAACGTAGGGTGCAGTGGCAATATTTTTCCAGAATATGGTAGTCTGTGTACCGGAGACCACATCAGTTTCGTCATTCGAAAAAATTGGACTCAAACGTGATACTCCACGCCGAATAGGCCTAAGTTATCATCTTTGTTTGCGACTATAATACTTAGCGCTTTTGCACTGGCGGAACTTACATCCAATGCAGGGTGTAATTGCAATATTTTTCCAGAATATGGTAGCCCGTGTACCGGAGACCACATCAGCTTCGTCATTCGAAAAAATTTGACTGAAACGTGATACTCTACTGCCTGTCGAATAGGCTTAAGTTGTCATCCTTGTTCGCAACTATAATACTTAGCGCTTTTGCACTGCCATAATTAACATGGAACGTAGGGTGCAGTTGCAATATTTTTCCAGAATATGGTAGTCCGTGTACCGGAGACCACATCAGTTTCGTTATTCGAAAAAATTGGACTCAAACGTGATACTACACGGCCTGCCGAAAAGTTTCAGGTTGTCTTCTTTGTTCGCGGTACTCTACTGTCTTGCCCGACTATAGCTTCGTCAAATGGCAATTAAAAAAATTTCCTTTTCATAAATACGCGTAAAAGTTGTATCGTTTTGAAATTAGGGGTTCAAACTTGTATGAAATACAATTTTTTCCCAATTCCCTCGGTTTCAAATTTCAGAAAAAAACGATACAACATTATTTTTCCTTTTTTTATTGCATGTATGGGAAACGGGGAACCGGCCATGGCATGTATGGGAAGCGGGGAACCAGCCATGGGCATGTATGGTACACGGGGAACTAGCCAAGGCTTGTATGGGACACGGGGAACCGGCCATGGCTTGTATGGTACACGGGGAACCGGCCATGGCTGGTTTTTTGGCAAATACGCCGAAATGTTGTATCATTTTGAAATTATGGGTTGCAACTTGTATCAAATACGAATTTTGCCCACAAATAATTAAGCAGAGTGCGTTTAAGACTGCTAGGCATGATTCTATACAACCCAAAAAGGGATATGTAGTACTATAAGTATAATATGGAATGCATGTAAGCATTTGGTTTCAACCATAGCATGCTCTCATACACAATGCAGAACGTCAGCATACAGAAGCACAAGCTATCAACCATCTTATCATATACAAATCTCAAGCACATGCACTACTCACTATCCTTAATAAAATTAGTATACACACATCTAATTTCAGTATACACAGATGAACTCCCCATACCTTATACCAATTAATCACAAGAAAATGCACAATACTAACAGATGCATACATTTCTTGACATTTGACAGTACAATGCATTCTCCAGACTCCATTTCCATCAACTAAACACAAGGGTAAAATACTTCGGTAGTTCAGCATTCACGAACTCATAGATATATACATATTTACCCCTGACGAAGATAAAGCACAGAGGTCCAAATTCTGGTACATGCAAGTTTAATCAACAGAGAGCTAATTCATATAAGGAAAAATTTTGCCCATTGACTCTAATTTCACAATCTATTGTGCCAAGAACTACATCGAACAACTAAGCTCAGAGACCGTAAAAATGGAGGAGAGAGTTTGGTACTTAGCTCATGGGAAGGGAGGCCTCTGTCACCTTGGCCGAACTGAGGTTGGGGGTGAGTAAAGCCGGCAATGGCCGAAGGTGGTGGATGGCACGGACGGTCTGTTAAGAAGAAGAAAGGAAAGTGAGAGAAGAGTGAGGAAGGAGAGAGGCGGCGGCGTGGGGGAAAAAGGAGAGATTGCACCTGGGGCAAAGGGGCCTAAGTGTGGTGGCGCTGGAGGGAGAGGAGGAAGGCGGCGACGGGTAGGCGGTGGCGCTCGGGAGCGGCACCCGAGTGAGGTCGTTGGCGCCGGAGTTAGATAGGGGGAGACGAGAGCCGGGGAGAGCACCGATGCCAGTGGTGGCACTCGGTGGAGGGAGGCAGTGAAGCATCTAGGCCCCCAATTTTATTTGATTTTGGTAATTAATGACAATCGTGTTAAACTAATAAGTTCTCTTGAGTTTGTGAGAATAGGTTTGTCGACGGTTGGAGAACGGGCTCTCGTCGAGCTTACTTGTTGAATGGGGGATCAACAGAGCCCCGTCGTACGGATCGAAGAGTTCGTTCGAGCGATGCCCCGTCGGGAGAAAAGGGGACACGGTGGTTTATCCTGGTTCGGGCCTCTCACCGCCGAGATAATAGCCCTACTCCAGTGTGTTGTGTTCTATTTTTGGGGGTCCCTCCCTTGTTACAGATCTTCAGGGGGGGTTTAAATACTACGACTAGAGATACAAAGAAGGTAACTACCTCCTGGGATCGCGCTACGCACTCATAACTGCGATCCGCCGTCCTTGATTCGCGCACTATTTGAATTTCGGGTAAGATTTCCCTTGATCTTTGGCTGATTGATTGCCTCCTTCCCTCCTCGTAGTGCTCGCTGGGCCCACCGTCCAAATACCTGGGTAGGTCGTGGTCTCTACGAGCATACTTGCTCGTGCGGGTGGTGCTTGATGTGACCGTGAGTAAAAGGTGCGGACGCGTACGCTCGTGGGAGGAGGAGGGATGCTCGTTTCACGCCCCCGAGCATCTTCTTTCAGTATTGTTTGGTCGGTGGGCTTGGCCTTTCACGGGGGTATCGTGGTCTTTTTGCCAGATAGCCAATCCCCGACAGCTAGCCCCCGAGGTTCAAGCGGGGAACCATCGGGCTTCCCCTTGAGCCTAAGAAGACCTTTTGGTCGTGGTTTACGATCATTTTACGTCGGGAGACGACCTTTTTATTCGCCGCGCGCTTGCTCCGCGCGGGCGTGTCATTCGGTTGTCCTGAGGTTCCTTCTCTGAGAAGCCTCTGCATGTGATGCACGGTTTCTCGGAAAGTGCGCCGTTCGAGGCAGTGTCGCCACATGAGTGGGTGGCGATTTTAATTTGTCTCTTATTTGCCTTTTTAACCCTGTCATTTGGGAGAGGTCGGAGTTACACCGTGTTTCTTTGCTCGTCTTCGCCAAAAATCTTCTAGGAGCCCTAGCGCCCAAGACCCTTTTTTCGTTCTCCTTCCTCCTTTGGCCATGGCGCGTTCAAGATTAGCGGATGACGTAGGAGGCTCCAAGTGCTCACGGACGAGGGCTACGTCGACCCGGCTGGTCGAGTGCCTGGAGCCGATAGATGCCGGCGCCAAGGAGACGGAGATCGTTTCTTCTTGGCGTATGTCGTCAACGGGCTCCGCCTGCCCGAGAGCGACTTCCTCGCCTCCGTGCTTGCCTTTTGCGGGTGCGAAATCTCTCATCTCCACCCCAACTCCATTCTCGCCCTTGCGGTCTTCTCCCATCTTTGCGAGGCGTTCGTGGGTGTAATGCCTACCGCCAGCCTTTTCTTCCACTTCTACTCCCCCTTCCGCACCGGCCGGGATGGTCCCGCCGGCTGCGTCTATCTTCGTCTTCGGCCCAACCGACCATACGAATACCCTCTCGTTGCTTTGAATGACTCGGTGTCGAGCTGGGCCGACCTCTGGTTCTACCAGAAGAAGGCCCGGTCCCAGTTGGTCTATACTGGGGAGGACGCTCCGCCTACCGAGACGGCGCGTCCGCCCGTGTAGCCTGAGGAAGAGCGGGTGCTCAAGACGATCAGCGAGCTTGCCCAGATGGGGCTCACTGGTCAGGACATCGCCCGGGATTTTACCTTCAACCGGGTGTCCCCCCTGAGGCGCCGCGAGCATCCCTTCTTCGAGGTGACCGGGTGGCACGACCTCACCCGTGAGGACAACGCAGGTATGCTTTGGTCACTTCTTCGGGTATTGCCTTTTTCCGGCGCTTGGTCTTATTCCTTCTTCAAAATTTCTGGCTGTGCTGCAGCCCCTAGGACGGACTGGGTTGATGAAAGGGTCGCCGAGATGTTCGGCGCCCCGAAGGAGAAGGAGCTGACGCCCAATCGTCAGATCCCCAAGAATGTTTTGGACCGCGGCGACGTGGTAGGTACTTCTGTTGGCTCCTGCCCGAAGGCATTCTTCCTGAACTCACTTCTCCCTGTTCTTTTGCAGGAGAAGGCCGCCCTCGAGCTTGCCGTGTCGAGCACCGCGTCGAGCACCGCGTCGCTGCCGCGGGCTGATACCCCGGCCAGGGGTTCTCGCAAGAGGTCGGCGAGTCGGACCCGCCAAACGTCTGCCTCGCTTCCTCACGCCAAACGGTCGAAGCGCCGAGCTTCGACCAGGACTCCTCCCACTCGACATCTCGAGTACGCCGACCGCCGAGAGGTAAGCGAGCTTCGAATCTGGTTTGATGACTTCAAGCGGAAGAAGCCGGAGCTGATGGGCCGACTGGAACAGCTCGCCGAGCAGGAGAGGAAGGCCGAGGAGGAGGCTAGGTCCCCCCGAGCAAGGAGCAACTGGAGAGGAAGATCAAGGCTCTCCAGGACCAGCTCGCTCAGGTGGTCGAGGACCCTGAGGAGGAGGAAGGGGAGGAAGATACCTATGCTCTGGTCAGGAGGAGCAGGAGGTCGACTTCCCGATCAACCTCCGCGTTGGAAGGAGTCAACATGGACGATGTCGACCCGGCGATGGCGCGAGCCAGCGAGGCCGCGGAAGATCGCGTCGTGGCCGTCGCTGAGGCCTACGAGGCCGCCGCGGGTAGGACACCCACGGCGCGAAGTGAGGAGACCGAGGAGGATGACGCTGCTCGCCGGGTGGAAGGTAAGTCTTGCTTGGTCCCCTCGTTTGATTTCTTCATTCTTGTCTTGCATTTTTTCTTCTCCGGGCTAACCCCACTCCGTTTGGCGTGGGCGTGATAGCTCGGATATTGCTCTTGGACTTTCGTTAAATGGCTGAGGAGATTATCGACTCTGCAGTTGACGCCGAGCTCGACCGCGTCTTCGACCTAGTAATGGCCGAGACGGAGGAGGAGTCGGTGCCGGCTGCGCCCTCAGCGGATTCCGAGCTTCCCTCGGCGGGGCCCGAGCTTCCTTCAGCGGACGTGGAACCTACTCCAGCCGCGGAGGAGCAAGAGCCGCAGGGGGCTGAGGACCAAGAAGCCTTGGCCTTGGTCCCTTGCGAAGGGGTAAGCGCAAGCGAGCCCCAAGCGACGGACTCCGAGGGTCAAGGGTTGGTGGCATTCGGTCCACAGCCCTTGGCTGTGAGTCAAGAAGAGAAGCCGGTCGCCGCCGGCCAGCTGCCTCCAGCCGTGGATCAAGGAGGAGAACTGGTCGTGTCTCCGTCTGCGGAGCAGCAGTCGCCTCCGGCCGTGGACCAGGGGTAGGAGGTGGTCGTCCTCGACCAATTGTCTCCGGCTGCGGAGCGAGGAGAAGAGGCGATCGTCGACGACCAGTTGCCTCCAGCCGCGGACCAGCAGTCGCCTCCGGCCGCGGAGGTGCAAGAGGCGGAAGTGGTCGTCCTCGACCACTCGCCCCTGGTCGCGGAGCAAGGGGCGGGTGCGCCCGTAGTTGGCGTCCAGCCCCCGGGCGTGGCGGCCGAACAGGAGGAAGGCGGGTATGAGCCGCCCGTTGTTGAGGAAGACCAACCCCAGGGCAACCTGGGGTTGGTCGAAGGAGAAAACGCTGTTGCCCTCCTTGGAGCACCGAGTGCCCAGGAGGGGCAAGATCTTGACGCGCCAGCTCGTGATCAGGATGATCCCGCATGGGTCAATCCTTTTTTTCGAGCTGGCGCTACCGACCGCCAACGGCTTCAGGACAAGCTGGTCGGCCGGGCTCTTCTGGTAAGTCCTTTGGTTCTATCTTTTTCCATAAGGCAGGCAATCTTCCAGGGTTTCTTTTTTTGACTTTTCTCCCTTTTTTGCTCGAAGTTTGCTGCGAAGGCTATGGAGGATATTGACGCCTCTGCCCCAGAGAGGAGTATCTTGGCGTTCACCGCGAGCAAGACGCCAAGATTGCCGATCTTGAGCGCCGGGTCTCCAAGGTGCGCGAGGCTGACCTGAAAGAACTGGAGTCGGCGAAGAGTCTCATCGTCGGGCTTCGGGACCAGCTCTTCGAGAGCGAGGCGGCGAAGAGCACTTCGGAACGGAAGTCTGCCGAGCTCGAGGAGGAGCTGGTGAAGGTTCGGCAGGAGGTCCCCGACCTGCGCCGCGACCTTCAGCGAGCTCGGGAGCGCGAAGAGACCCAGCTCAAGGAGGCGCAACGCCTTCGGAGCAATTTGAAGGTCGCCGCTTTCGGCGGAAGGTTTTGGACCTGGAGGTAGAGGTCGACTCCCTTAAGGAGGAGCTCGCTGCCATCCAGGCCGAGCATAGGACTTAGCTCTTCTTTTTCCCTTTTTGGCTCGTGTAAAATCCTGTAAGAAAGAAACAACCTTTTTGGTTAAATGAGCAAAATCACATGTTTTAGGACCTTGCCTGTTTTTCTCGAGTCCGCTTTCAATGTATGCTCGCACGGTCTTGGTTCTGCAGAAGAAAGACCAAGTCCCTGTATAAGAGCATATAATACGGATACGAGCAAAGAATCTTCGAAGAAAGGACGGAACGATCCTATCATACGGAGCCCCCGCCGTGGACAAAGGTCGTGCCCCTACTATTGCGAGCACGGGTTTGTTCACGGGAGATCTGAGGGATACTTTCGATCGTAACGCTTTTTGAAGGATTTAGACAGGTCGATTGCGTTGAGAGAAGTATGAGGACGAGCATTAAACCAACAATACGTAGAGCCGCCATACCCGAGTGGTTACTGAACCGGGCTTAGATGGATGCTCGCGATCGACCACGCATACAGTGAAGAGCTACTGTGAAAAGTGAACGAGTGGGCGAGCATCCGGCCGGTGGCCAAAGGGAATGGTGCACACATATTCGTCGGATAAGCTCGTCCGTAGTGCTGGTAGATGACGATGCTCGTTCGACAAAGCGAGGACAAAAAATGAGCAGGAAAGGAAATGTTTTATAGGAAAAAACGTAAGGGGCGCGAGATAAGGGTACGCGTCTAAACGTAGAATTTACGCAGTTGATCAATGTTCCAGGTGCTGGCGAGCTCCCGACCGTCCTCCATCGCGAGGCGAACAGCCCGGCGTCTTTGTGGACACGACCGTGTAGGGTCCCTCCCATCTTGGGGTCAGCTTATTGGCTTTCAACAGGTCTTGAAGTCTTCGTAAGACCATGTCACCAACTTGCAGGGACCTTGATCGGACTGACTTGGCCGCGTGCCTACGAAGAGCTTGTAGGTAAATCGCAGACCGGAGCAGCGCCCGTTCACGTGTTGCTTCGACGAGGTCTAGGTCGAGGAGGCGTTCAACCTCCTGATCGACGGAATCGATCACCGCACCCTTGGGGGAACCCAAAGACGATTTCGGGCAGTGAATGGCCTCCGCACCGTAGACGAGTTGGAAAGGCGTTTACTGTGGCTCGACTTCGTCGTGGGCGCGACGGACCAAAGAACGGCGGAAGCTCATCCACCCACCGCTTTGCTGTCTTTGGTTGAGGCTCTTGAAGACCCTCTTTTTTATGCCCTGGACTAGCTGCCTATTTGCTCGTTAATTTGCTCCGTTGCTCTGTGGATGTGCCACAGAGGCGAAAGCGAACCTTGGTCCCGACCTCCTCGCTGATAACTTTGGAATAGTTCACCGGTGAACTGGGTTCCATTGTCCGTGATGAGACGGTTTGGGTATCGAACCAAGCTATCACATTGCTACGGAGGAACCTCTTGGCCGCTGGGCCGAGATGGTTGAGACGGGCTCGGCCTCTATCGATTAGTGAAAGTGTCGATGGCCACGAGCAAATACTTGCAGCCTTTACGCCGGGAAAGGACAAGGACGTCGAGCCCCAGGTCGAGAACGCCACGCAGCGGTATGGTTTGCGTATGAGGCCGGGTCGACGGGCTTTGCGAGCATGAAATCGCATGCTCGGCAGTCGTTACGATTGACCGTGCATCCGTCAAGGCCGTAGGCCAAGAGTAACAATCCAAGGCTTTGCTCACAAGCGTTCTGAAAGACGAGTGAGCTCCGCACATTCCTTCATGGATATCACGAAGAAGGTATTGGCCTTCCTCCTGAGAGACGCACCTGGAAAGGATTCCTAATGCGCCTTTTCGGTATAGGTCACCTTCGATTAGTTTGTACTGAGAAGATCGCCTTGTTAGCCGGGAACGCTCGGCTTCTTCCTCGGGCAACGTCCCATGCGCAAGGTATTGGATAAATGGCGTCATCCAATTTGCACTTTGCTCGAGGAAGGAGACCCTACCGTCGGTCTTTGGTCCCTCCTCTTCAGAGGGAATGGAGGGCTTATATAGGTGCTCGACAAGCACCCCCGCCGCAGCGGTAGTTTGAGAGGAACCGACCTTAGACATTTGGTCGGCCAGGGAATTATCCTTCCTGGGAATGTAGATTACCTCGAAATTCTTGAAGTATTTCTCCATCTTCCTTACTTCGGCCAGGTACAGCGCCATTGAGGTATCGGAACACTGATACTCCTTGTTGACCTGGTTCACGACCAACTGTGAATCGCCCATCACAGTGAGCCGTTGGACTCCTAGCGATTTACACGCCCGAAGTCCGGCCAAGAGGCCTTCGTATTCCGCCGCGTTGTTGGTCGCGGCGAAATGTAGTTGGATGGCGTACTGAAGTTGCTCTCCATCTGGGGAGACCAAGACGATGCCAGCCCCCGAGCGCTCATATGCTCGGGATCCATCGAAATACAAGGTCCAGGAGTTTTCCCTTGAACCATTGGCTTCGCTGGCTGGTGGTGCTGGAGCCGACCATTCTGCCACGAAGTCAGCGAGGACTTGTGATTTGATCGCCGTGCGGGCCGAAAACATTATCTCGAATTCGGCGAGCTCCATTGCCCACTTGGCTACGCGACCACTGGCGTCCTGGTTTTTCAGGATTTCTCTGAGCGGGAAGCTGGTCGGTACCACGATCTTGTGTGCTTGAAAGTAGTGGCGCAACTTCCTGGAAGCCATCAGCAACGAGTACAGTAGCTTCTGGACCTCGGGGTAACGCTCCTTTGGTCCATGAAGTACTTCGCTGACATAATAGATAGGTCATTGGGAACCACCTCTCTCTACTGCTAATGCCGCGCTTACCGCCTGCGGGGTTGCCGCCAGGTATAGTAGCAATTCTTCCCCTGCTGCAGATGTGACGAGGACGGGCGGTTTAGAAATGTACCGTTTTAGTTCTTTGAATGAGTGGTCAGCTTCCTCTGTCCACGTGAAGCCATCGTGCTTGCGGAGGGCTTTAAAGAAGGGTAGTCCTCGCTCTCCCAGCCGGGAAATGAACCGGCTTAAAGCGGCCATTTTCCCGGTCAGAGCTTGCACTTCCTTCATGCACGTGGGCGACCTCATGTTCTCAATGGCTTCGATTTTCTCCGGGTTTGCCCCGACGCCTTGTGGTCAGACCATGTAGCCGAGCACCTTGCCAGCTTTCACACCGAACACGCATTTTTCTGGATTTAGCTTTATTCAATGCTTATTGAGGTTACAGAAGGTTTCTTCTAAGTCAGCAACGTGATCCGAAGTGCTCTTGCTTTTTACCACTATGTCGTCGACATAGACCTCCAAATTTCGGCCCACTTGGTCTGCGAAAGTTTTCTGCATGAGGCGTTGAAAGGTCGCTCCCGCATTTCTCAGACCGAAAGACATGGTCGTATAGCAGAAGGTACCGAACGGGGTGATGAAGGAGGTCTTTTCTTCGTCTTCGCGCGACAGGCTGATCTGATGATAGCCTGAATAAGCGTCTAGGAAGCTCATGGTTTGTGACCCCGCCGTTGCGTCGACCAATTGATCTATACGAGGCAACGGGTAGTTGTCTTTCGGACATGCCGCGTTTAGACCCGTGTGATCGACGCACATGCGCCACTTGCCTCCTTTCTTTCTGACCAGGACTGGATTGGCTATCCACTCGGAGTATTCGATCTCCCTGATGAAGCCAGCTTTTAGGAGTTTGTCGAGTTCCTCCCGGATGATTGCCTGTTTCTCCGGGGAAAAGCGTCTAAGTTTCTGTCGCACTGGTTTTTTGTCGGTGAGCGCTAGCTTTGTGCTCAATCACCTCCCTAGGGACCCCGGACATGTCGGATGGTTCCCAGGCGAACGCATCCGAGCTTGCCCGGAGGAAGGTGATGAGCTCGAGTTCCTATTTGGGATCTAAGGAAGATCCCAAATGCACGACTTTGGCCGGTTCCGACTCATTGAGCGGAATAGCTTTGGTCTCCCCTCCAGGTTGGAGGGCAAGTTTAGGTCGGGAATGTTTTGGCTCTTAGTCAGGGCCGCGAGTGGGTAACTGACCGACCATATCCAACGCCCTTTCGTCGCAATTGAGTGCGGACTTGTGGTTCCCTTTTACGGTTATGACTCCGTTGGGTCCGGGAACCTTCAGGCACTGATACGCGTGGTGCGAGGCGGCCATGAACTTGGCGAAGGCCGGCCTGCCGAGGATGGCGTTGTAGGCCGATTCGAAGTCTACCACCTCGAAGGTGATCAGCTCCGTTCTGAAGTTACTTGGGCCGCCGAAAGTCACGGCGTAACGACCTGCCCTGAAGGTTTGATCGAGGTGCCCGGGACTATCCCGAAGAAGGGCACGGCTACACTTTTGATTTTGGAACGAGGAATCTGCATCTCGTCCAAAACCTTAGCTGACAAAAGGTCCAAAGAGCTCCCGGAGTCTATGAGGACCCGACCAACGACGGTATTGCTGATGGTGGGGTTCACGACCATCGGAAGCCTCTGCGGTTTGGTCATTCCAAAGGGACAATCGTCCTTGGAGAAGGTGAGGGACAGCTCAGACCATTTGAGTTGCTGCACTGGCGGCTTACCTTGGGTGACTTGGTGCACTTCCCTCGCAGCGTCCTTTAAGTCCCGACGAGATTTATAAGCAGAGGAACCCCCGAAGATAACTGCGATGTGGTTCTGTGGTTCTTGATATTCCATGCCATCTTCGTTTTCTTCGACGGGCTGCTTGCCCTTGCCGTTTTCACCCTGCTCTGGAAGCGACGGCATGGGACCCCTACCACTGTAAAACTGCTCCAGGCGGTAGGTCCACGTTCGGCAATTCCGTAGGTCGTGCCGTCGCGCTGGTGAAGCGAGCGATGAGGTCGCCCGTTGATCTGCTGGCCACCTCGGTCGCGAGGCCTGTGTGGTTGTCCTCTTGCGGCGTTAAACCCCGTGACTGCGCTGGGTTTGCTTTCGAAATTTGTTGTTCCACCGCGGCAACCATGCCGGTGGAGTCGCTTTTCTTCTTCTTCTTGATCTTCTTATCCACGGAGTTCGAGCCCTTTTATGGCGGAGGTTTCTAGCCCGGCCGAGGCGGCATTTTCCTTCGCCCAAAGATTTTCTTCCACTGGACGGCCTCATCCGCGTTGGCGTACCGATCAGCCATTCGGAAGAGCTCGTTTGCCGTTAGATCCGGATGGATCTCCAGGTCCTGCGTGAAGCGCACGTCCCGTACCCCGAACTTGAAGGCTCGGACGACGGCCTCATCCGATATGTTCGGGATCGAGTTCCGGACCTGGATGAACCTTTGGACGAACTGTCGCAGGGTTTCTTCGTCCGTCTGTATCAAGCGCTCCAAGTCGCGCTCCTTTCCCGGGCGGATGTAACAGCTCTGGAAATTTGCTCGGAGCGCGGTGCTGAGCTGCCCCCAGGATCGTATGGAACCCTCCTTTTGGTTGAAGAGCCATGTGCGAGCAGCTCCGTCCAAAACCGTCGGCAGATAATTCGCCATCACCCCTTCATTGTCTCCGGCGGCGAGGATGGCGATGGTATATATTGAGAGAAATTCGTCCGGGTTCTGGGTCCCGTTGAACCTTTCGATGTGGCCAGGCTTGAACCTGTTCGGCCATGCGACATTCCGGAGGGAGCTCGTGAAGGCCTGGCAACCGAAGCTCGGGGTTTCGCGGTGAAACCCTCGGTCATAGCGGCCTCCGCGCGGGTCTTCCGCCCAACGCCCCGTACGCGGGCCGAGTCGAGAGAAGACTTCATGCGACGGTCGTGCCGACGACCGCTTGGTCGTGGAGCGTTCAGAACGCTCGTAATCCGGACGATTGTAGAGGTGTCGCTCCGAGGTTGCTCTGGAACTGTTCCGGGGCTTTTCCCGGATCAGGTTAGCGGTCTGGGGCGATCTCCGAGCATGGCTCCGAGATTCATCTCTGTGCGAGCGCATGGGGGAGCGTCTGTGATGGTCCCGGGAAACACTCCGGGCATCCCGGTCACGGGGAGAATCCGAGACTTTCAGCTCGGCGGCAAGCCTCTCCAGATCCTCGGCCACGACCTTGCCCACGGCCTCTAGGTCCACTTGCTCGGGAAATCACAGAGGTCGCGCACGACCGCCGCCAAGGCCTGTAGCCGTTCGCTTCGTGAATTGGCGGCGGTGAGCTTTGGCGGCGCTCCGGGGCGCGATCGGGGGTTCGGTACTCGCGAGAGTTCCTTTCCGCAGAAGCGCGCCTCCCTTTTGCCTGGCGGCGTATGC
Organism: Rhipidocladum racemiflorum; assembly: GCA_036346355.1. Lineage (NCBI taxonomy): Eukaryota > Viridiplantae > Streptophyta > Magnoliopsida > Poales > Poaceae > Rhipidocladum > Rhipidocladum racemiflorum. The sequence continues at coordinate 10,889,488 of CM070573.1, read as the reverse complement.
TCGCGAGGGTCTTTCCCAAAGACGCCTCTAGGTGGAGTCTGGCCGCCTCGTAGTGGTCACGCTTGGTAGCGTCCGAGGATCCTTCCGGGGCAAGACGGCTCCCGGCCACGTTGACGTGACGAGAGCGAGATGAAAGCGATGGGGACATCATTGTATCCCCTTGAGATGCAGTCTCTCGGTCGAACTCTAGGTCGTCTGGTATGTCCAGGCCATCGTAGAGTCCGTCATAGTCATCCTCGTGGTCTCCGAGGGTACTGCCTGGAGAACGGAGGATCTGTCCTCGCATCCCAGGGTCCGGGGAAGAGCTCCCGGACTCGGTGTGACCGATGGGATTGGTCACACCGTCCACGCCGTCGCCGGCGTAGTACATGTCGTCGTCTTCGACGTCGTCGAAGGCACAAAGATTCCGAGTATCCCCCGAGTTCGGCATCCTCGAGGATCTTGATCCGCACGGGAATCAAGCTGTCTTCCCCACGGACGGCGCCAGCTGTCGACGGTTGGAGAATGGGCTCCCGTCGAGCTTACTTGTTGAATGGGGGATCAACAGAGCCCCGTCGTACGAATCGAAGAGGTCGTTCGAGCGATGCCCCGTCGGGAGAAAAGGGGACACGGTGGTTTATCCTGGTTCGGGCCTCTCACCGCCGAGATAATAGCCCTACTCCAGTGTGTTGTGTTCTATTTTTGGGGGTCCCTCCCTTGTTACAGATCTTCAGGGGGGTTTAAATACTACGACTAGAGATACAAAGAAGGTAACTACCTCCTGGGATCGCGCTACGCACTCATAACTGCGATCCGCCGTCCTTGATTCGCGCACTATTTGAATTTCGGGTAAGATTTCCCTTGATCTTTGGCTGATTGGTTGCCTCCTTCCCTCCTCGTAGTGCTCGCTGGGCCCACCGTCCAAATACCTGGGTAGGTCGTGGTCTCTACGAGCATACTTGCTTGTGCGGGTGGTGCTTGATGTGACCGTGAGTAAAAGGTGCGGACGCGTACGCTCGTGGGAGGAGGAGGGATGCTCGTTTCACGCCCCCGAGCATCTTCTTTCAGTATTGTTTGGTCGGTGGGCTTGGCCTTTCACGGGGGTATCGTGGTCTCTTTGCCAGATAGCCAATCCCTGACAAGGTTGGTCTCTATCACGGCATAAATCTTGTGAGTTAAAGGGGTCAAGAAAGGAAGACTAAGAGCTTGAAGTCAAAGTATAATTGTATTTAGGACCCTTTTATGTAATTTTACTGATATCTGAGTCAGGAGAAAAAGTTTAGTTTGCTAGAATAGATGCCGTACTATTAAAGGGGAGTGATGCCTAGTAGTTTAAATTGATCAAGGTCAATTGGCTCAAAATCCTTTTAAAAATCATCAATGGTTGCATTTGGACTTGGCTTTCAGAGTAGTTTTGAGAAGTTTTGCATTCTCAGTAAATCTGGCAGTACCGCGGTGTAAAATGCGGTAATACCGGGTTTTACTTGGCGGTAGATGTTTTTCAGAGAGGGACTTTCCTGTGTTTAATCTCTTCTCTCTGGGCTAAGTGCAAAACGTGGTACTACCGCATGGCGGTAACTTTTTAACAGAAGCAACTCTTTTTGAGAGTTTTCTGTAGCCAGAGCTACTGACGAGTAAACATCGGTACTACCGGAGGCTAGTAGTACCGAAAGTATTGAGCGGTAGCTATTTTTACAGAAAGAGGTATTTTTGGGTGGGTTCTTTGTATTTTAAATACCGGTACTACCGCAGTTAAATAGTTGGTACTAACAAGAGTTGGTAGTACCACAAATTCAATATCAGTACTTATTTTACAGAGAGTACCTGTTTTTGAGCCGATCCTGCTTTAAAAGTTGGACCACCGCACTTTGTGCGTCAGTAGTACTGGATTTCCTGTAACGGCCTTTACCTAACACATTAAATGCTCTGATCTGACAGTTGGATGGTGAGCGGTACTACCGGGCTTTGCACGCCTGTAATACCGCGAATACTGAATTTTTTAGAGAATTATCCCCAACGGTTGGATTCGTTGATAGAAGCTATAAATACCACCACACCTGCATCACTAGATCTTCTTGGACACTCATTAATGATATTGTGAGCTCTAGCAAGTTTCTTCTCTCCCTTGTGCATTAAATTCACTCTTTGAGAGGGTTGAAGCATTCAAGTGTGCATTTCATTGTTTGAGCCAATTAGACACTTGAATTAATTTCAAGCAAACATCATCACTTTAAATTCTTGGAGGTTGCCACCTCCTAGATGGTTTGGAGGCGGGAGGACCGGTGACCTTCTCAAAGGACCTTGTGAGAAGGCCCGATGATTGTGAAGGCCGGAGCTCGCCTAACCGGAGCGAGGAAAAGCTACCGATAGTGATCAAGAAAAGGCTCATTTGCACAAGGAGCTGACTTGATTGGATCAAGCTTTTACTGAACGTGTATTAAGTGAGATCGGCAAGTCTTCGAGACCACGGGAAAATCTTCGTGTCATTTTGTTTTGTGGTTTGCATTTCTATTATTCACTTGTGCAAATTTACTTTCCTAGTATACTTAGCACTTGTCTTAAATTCAAGGATTGTGTCATTTGCTTAGATTACTCTTATTGGTGCAATTAGCGAAACCTAGAGCTTTTAGGTCTTAATTGTTAAAATTCTCAATCCTAGTATTACTTATTTAGGTTATTGCAATTAGAGTCGAAGTTTTTTAAAACCTCCTATTTACCCCCTCTCTAGTTGGTTATCCTTGATCCTACAGGCGGTAGCAGAGAGACAGGGGCATGGATCTCGGGAAAGGCGGCACATGCGAGGAAGAGATGGGGTGAGGAGCTTGGGAGCTGAGTGGAGTCCGCAAGAGAGAGAGGGAGAATTGGGGGGGCTTGGTAGAGGAAAAGAGGGAGGGAAGAGAGTGAGGAGTATAGGGTTAGGGTTAAGAAGGAAAGAGGGGAGGCTTGGCGGGCCACATGGGCCAAGAAATGGGCCTGGTCGAAGAAAAGAAAAAATAAGAATAATAATAAATAAATAGATGAAATATATATTTCAACATGGGCAAATAACAATAATAATAAAAAAAATAAAAATAAAAATAAATAATGTATATTTCTACCTACGCCAAAAATAAAAGAAAAAGAAAATGAGCTGAGATAGCACTAGAAATCAAATTCTGACTTTATTTTTCTTGTTTTTCTCTTTTCTTTTCTATAAACTAATTTAAAATTTAAATATTAAAATATACATTCAATTAACTATTCCATCATTAAACAACTAATATTTGCGCATAAAATATTAGGGTAAAACGTAGCTATAATTTAGAATCTCTCTCACCATAACTATAGCAAATAACCTCCAAAAAATCGCAAAAACCAAATCTTAAATCTTCAATAAATCCAGAGTAACCTAATTTTGAATTTGCAATTTAAATTGGTATTATTTGACTCCCTTTGCTTGTTATTGCTATTGCCTTCTGACGAACAACATGTAGACTCCGATGTTCGAGAGTTTGAGGTTGCTGACTCTAATTTCACAACTGAAATCAACGAGCAAGGCTAGCACCCCTTTGATTATGTTGATCCTAGCATTTCAAAATTGCTTTGTCAAAACTGTTTATGCATATGCTATGTTTCATAAACACTGCTATATTGTGAGATCTGGTAGATATAACCTTCATTGATGGGATTTCCTTAATTAATATTGATATATGAACATTGATAACCCTAGATTATGAATTGACACATGATGATGTCAAAATGGGTATACACGATTATTATATGCATTTGTTTAGTATGCTTTATAACTGAGAACACGAACAACTGGGTTTATTATTCGTGATGAAAAAGAAATGTTGGACATGATGGATATTGTGGTCAATGGTATTTTGATAAAAATGAAAAATAAAACTATGGTTTTGACACGAGAGAGTATTGGTAATAGCCGGAAGTGCATGTGACTTGTATGCATATAGGGGAGATTTCTCGCCCGGGTTGGATTAAGAACCGAATGTAGTGTTCGCTAAATCCAAGAATTACCGTACAACCACAAGTGCTGGTATGAGATAGCCTTAACCTATTAAGGTTGTGTTTGTTAATTTAGTCTTTGGAGGAGAAGCTTTGGAGTGGAAGAAGCTAGGTGACTCTGGAGTGGAGGTTGGAGCCGAAGAGACTTGATGAAGGGGATGGCAATTTTTTGTAAATAAGATCAAGTTGCAAGGGTACCAGGGAAGTGGGATTTTTAGAAGCTCCAGCCAGCCCGAGAAGCATCGTTTTCCTTGCTTCTCTCGTGTAGTGCAAATTGGGCTAGAGCTTCTCCTCTCCAGCTAGCTGAAAAATTACGGTTTGTTTTGGCTTGTGACTTATGAAGGTCTAGAAGCCAAATAAGCCTAAGTAGAAGCCTAAACAAACACAACCTAAATTACTTTAGAACTAGCTTGGCTTATTGGAAGGCTGTAGTAGCACGGGCATTTCGGTATAGGTTTGCTCGTAGGGGTGTCCACATAGAAGGTGTGGGTAAAGCACATACCAATGCAACATTGTACGCCTTGCTATGGGGTTGAAGTGGGGGACTCAATAGGTGTAAACTGTTGATAGTACAATAATTGTACAAATATCTTCTGTCACCATAGAAAACTATGGGGAGAAGTGTGGACTCAACAGGAGTGAACTATTGAGAGTACAATTATTGTACAAATATCTTCTGCTACTATAGTAAGAGTTTGTCATTACTGGACTGGTGCAAAGTTAGAGCTAGATAATGTAACGGCTATGTTATGAACTCTCTACAGTACACCAAAGGAAGTGTGTTAAAAGACCATGCAAAAAGAGAGGACATATCTTGTGGGTAAAGCTGTACACCTCTGCAGAGTAAAAATCTTTTCGAAAAGACGTTCCTGCGGTCATGGGAATCTTGGTGCGCTAGCACTAGTTAGATAATTTTGATATTTTTCATAAAATAGGTTGAAATTGGAAAATTAGTATTGGAAAGTTTACCCTACAGGTGATTCAATGCTTAGCCATATATTGGTAAGATTAATTTCAGCTATTGTGCTATGTGTTGGCAAAGATTTGTTTTATGCCATGTGTTGGTAGAGCATTGACGAAATGTGAGCTGCTATATGTACGCTTATATACCTGTTAAATTATTTTTACTAAATTTTACTTTCAATCTACTATTCAGTTTTGACAATTCAAATTGGCTTTACGCAAAATAACCGTAGTATCCTTTCCTTTGATTTAGCCTGCATTTATTATAGGTTTGCAAAGTCTTGCGGAGTACGTAATGTACTCACCCTTCCTATTATTGTTGGTTTTAGGTGAAATAACAGAATACCCCAATGACACTTACATTGACGCAAGTTACGAAGATATTAACAATGAATTTTTCTAGAGTTTACACATTGTCAATTGCCTGTGAGATAGATGAGCAAGGCCTACTGATAAGTATCTATATCTTCTATTGCTTTTGATTAAGCCTTCATTGCCCTATGTATGAACCGAGATATTAATAAAGTTGATAACTTGTGTATAGATGTATTATCAATACTGTAAATATGTGTACCAGACACTGATCATAGGACTGATACAGTATGCACATAAGACATGATATTTATTGCTAAAAATGGGGCCTCACGTACTGTTCCTCGTTCGTTCCCCACGTGTTTAGCTTGCATGCATGTGAGGAGCCTCACTTTCGATGACAAAAATGCATAAAGTTATATATGCTTCAATTATGTTACCTCGTAGCATATTCGTTGAATATGGTTTCGAGACAACTAACAACTTTTTGTCATGTTTTGATGAAAAGAACTCAAATGATTGAAGAGTCGGGACTCGTGCTGTTTTTGCTACATATTTCGTTTGTGGAGACTCGGAGCTGTTCTTGCAGTCATCGTGATTTTTCTATGCTTTGGAAGTTTCCTAGGTGCATCATCTGTGTAGCACTTTTCATGCGGCCAGATGTCTGAGCTTTTACTAGGCACGCTAGGTGTGATTACTCAACAAAATCTAATGTAATTATGGACAAGTGACAAGTAAATTATATGCACAAGGCTCGGAACACACAAGTGATGGGTTAAAGTTCCAGAAAATTGTAGTGAAAAATTACACAAATAGCGCACTTAATTGCGGTGGGTGGACGTCAAACTATAGCCATTAGCTAGAGAGATAAGGTGCCATATTATTGGGCTATGCAACAGTTTCCTGTCCTTAAAAATGATGAGGATGCGACTGGCGGAGGCCAATAATAATAATACCTTCATTATACCAGGAAGAATTGCCGCTCAATCATAGCGTCATGTCGCTTCTTTGCGATAACACCCTCTAAAAAAATAAAATTATATCTAGGTCCTTCCACCGCTACTTTTACAAAAAAATCTTAAAATTGAAATTACGTTTAGATCCTCCAGCATTTTGACAAAAAAAAAATTTACAATAATCATCAGACCAAATTTCGCACGACGCAGCATAGCACGCAACCATGCCTAGGTATTCTACCGTCGGAGCAACTAAACTCTGGTTGGACTCTAGATTTGTTTGACCAACTCACCCCCAAATTTTACAAGAATTCTCGTCATCCACGCGCGCGCGCGCGCACTCGGTATGGGTTGGTGTGGTGTCCGCAGCCACCGTACATCGTACGCCACGGCTGGGAGGATGTCGCCGCCGCCGCCGCGGCCCTTCCGTGCTACCGCCAGAGCCCACATGCGAACGCCACCGCGTTTTTCTTGTGAACGCACGTCGCCGCCTCCCGTGGGCCGGGACGAGCTTAGCCACCCGGCCGCGCCGTCAACCCTGCACCGCGCCACGCGCGCGCTGCCGCTCTGACGACGCGGCCGCGCCGCTTGCAAGTAACCGCCCTCCCGCGCCCAAAGCGTCGCAGCCAGCCGCCCTCTTGTGTGCGTGCGGAGTGGCCTCTGTGGCTGCCATCGCACGACATCGCTACCGTCCGCGCAAATCCGTCCGTACGTGTGTCGCGGCGTGCCAACGAAAACGTTTCTGAATATATACCTCCCCCGGCCGCATCGACTCCATAAATTTGTAAGCTAAATTATAAAAAAATTACATGTTTTAATAATTATTTTACGAAACTTCATATTTACGATATTCTAGATGTATCATAAAACTAGAGATTTTAGAAATCATGTTGCGCATATACGTATCTAATGCCAGACCCACCTGGCAAACGCTATACCTCTTATCCATATCGTATGCCGTGCAAATGCAAACCATGTCAACTTGCATTATGATGCCACGGACATTGCCTTGTCCACGTGAAAAAAAATAAGACGGGATGCAATCACGTAGCTGCACGTGTGGCACGCGACGTGTAAATGCTGTTACGAGACACGCGGACTATGTCGTTGCTGCCAAGTGGGCCCAACGTGTTAGATATGGTATGTGCAACAGAGGATTTCTAAAACCTATCGCTTTGCAATGCATTAGCCCATAAATCAGGAATTTTGTACAATAATTGCTGAAATCTATAATTTTATGATAATTTTATACAACAAGCAAACTGTAGTTTCCTAAAAATTACTCATAGATATCAGGTTTGACCGATTTCCCCCCATGAGTTTGAAACCTTAAAGAGACCAAAGCGGTTCTTTCTCCAAATTCGAGGGGGACAACGCGATTAGTCCCCCAATCGATATGGTTACGTCGTAGCAGTGGTATCTCACTGTATGGACATTGCTTGAAGGCAGCACAAGCCGGACTAGCTCCTGCCTTGCTCTTCAAACAAGTCATCCGTACAGCCCAATCATCGGCTCGGAATATATAATTCCATCCACACGTCAAGCTTATCGAGAACGGACAAAATCCCGGCCGTATCCCATCCTGTCCGGAAATAAATTCTGTAGAGCCGGTATGCAAACTTCTTCTCGTGCATACCTAATGCTGATTGATTCTATATGGACAATCCTGCAATCCAACGCCACGACTTAATTCAGGTGGAAATAAATACCTGATACTTAATTCGATGCAAATTTGGTTGCTTAATTCAGACTTAATGTCGTGGCGTTGGATTGCAGGATTATCCACGTGGCATCAATTAACATAATTATACACGAGAAGAAGTTTGCATATCAGTTCCACGAAATTTATTTTCATCCCGTCCAGCAAAGTACAGGGACGAAACAGACGCTACCTAGGCAGCCAGGGGCGGCTCGATCGATGGACGGGCTTAATCCATTACGATGTAATGTGCCGATCGAAGCAGACGCTAGCTACCGGCGGCTGCACAGGCATGCAGATGCTCCCACGGCATGTCGGCGTTCGGGTTTCCCCGTCCTGAAGACAAATCATGAATTCGGCAAGGTTTGATCCGCACGCATCGGGATAAGAAGATGGTGAGATCCTGTTATTTGTCTCAATTAATTATTAGGGTTCTCTGCTTGACCGATGCAAGTGGCGCCAGCGACATGGCTGCTTCTAACGGAGTACATCTTTAGCCAACGTACGCCACGGTGATCCTGGCTGTGCTTTGTACCGAGTATAGTACTTAAGCAAAGTACATCCAACTGCACGGCAAGTTAACCAAACCGATCTAGGTTGAAAATAGAAGTTCCAGTGCTATCGATTTATCGTGAAAATCATCAAAAATAGAAGGATTTTGAAATCAAACATTTTAATAAAATATAATAATAACAAAATCGAAAATCAATCAGCTACCAATCGATTTTCAACGAAAATCGACTGACGAATTGAAATTTTTTGTGGCCGATTTTTTGAGTGATTTTCATTGAAAATCGCCATAATTTTACCGATTTTCGACCTATTTATGCGACATAAATTTTTCTGAATTTTTTGAATTTAACAATATTACTGATCGGGTTAGGATTTCAAACCGGCTCGATACGGTCGGTTTTTGCAATTTTTGAGTCAGTTTTCACAATAAAGTGAACCTGTGCAACAGAAACAATCGAATGCGCATAGGTTTATTTTTATAGTTTCTAAAGAGATAAAAAAATGTTGACTCCAAGAAGACACCGGCGAGAATTTTATGTGTCAAACTCTTGATCTAAAGTTTCAAAAACCGACAAAAATTCAGCGATTTTTGCAAATATCAAGCGTATTGAACCAGTTCAGCTTTTGAAACCAGTTAGTAAACCAATCCAATTCAAATTCAAAAAATTCAGGAAATTTAGGAAAAAATTATCAAAAAGTGTTAAACATTTTTGAAATTTTTGTGTAAGGTTCTGACGTAATTCTAATGATGTTGTAAAACTTTTAGATGATTATCATATTTGTGTATTATGTTAAAAAAAAAAATCGGACAGTACTACTGTCTTTGTATATGCTCTTCTATTTTTTATTTTCTAGGGGCACTAAATGAAGTCCAATATTTATGAAAAATTGTTTATGAGGTCCTAAGGAAATGATAATGATTTTGTAAAATTTTTAGATGATGATAAGATATCTGTATTGTTTAAAAAATTCTAATAGTACTATTGTCTTTGTATATGCTCTTCTATTTTTGATTTTCTAGTGGCACTAAATGAAATCTAATATTTATGAAAATTGTACTACGTACATTGTAACTTGTAACTCTTTATAACACCATTAAATTTTCAGATCATGATCAATCTTATAAATTTTAATAAAAACCCGACAGTCTTTGTTCCTTTTCATTAATTACTATTTTTTATTTTTAGAAGTACTAAATGATTAAAAAATTATTAAATTTTATCTTAGGTATTTTATACATTAATTGGGATTTATTATTGTTTTTTTTGTAGTTTTTATAATTTTTTTTATAATTTTTCTTGAGTGTGCCAAAAATCGAACAAGACAATCGAATAAAACAAGTCAAAAATCAATGAGGAAAGCGACGTCACTTAGATTGCTGATTTTTGAAGAAAACCAGTAAAAAATCGGTCAATTTCGAAATTTTTGAAATTTTTTACCTCCTAGTTCAAAGAGTTTGACTTCGGCATTCCTTCAATTTATACCAATTTTGGAGCGATTTTTTTTTTGACAAAAATTAGTGTCGAGCCACTAGCGATTTTTGGTTTCGATTCGGTATTGTAAACCCTGGATCTATACTTATAGGTGGAACTAGGGGTGCCGAGTATGCCCCAGAATCTCCAAAAAAATAAGAAAGGCAAAATTTTCACCACTTTAATGGCTAAATTTTTTGATTGAATTGATTTCGATTTTAGTGGTTTGGAATTTTTAGGACCTAAGAACTATTTGTGTTTACTTGGGTAAGATTTTCCCTATAACAAGGAACACAACTTTATTAGCCTTCTGCCCTTCTCGATCAAATAGCATTAGGCGTGAGATTTCCGACAGAAAGATAGCCTTGTTCACCCAACCCTTTAAACCCACTAAACCAGTGGGAACGTGGAATTCTATCAAATTTCAGGGCCACATAAAAAAAACGGTAGTTTTCTTACTTTTTATAACAAATACTATGCATTGTAAGTTGTAACGATCTTTTATGACGGACCTACAGGTCTGAATTAGCACCAATATAGAATCAAAACCATGGAAAGTGGATCAGAAGGATCAAACGTGGGCGGCGCTAAGATCTCTGAAAGGGGTTGTGTCTTTGCCATGGTTAGCAATTGGTGATTTCAACGAGATACTGTTTAACTATGAAAAGGAAGGAGGGAGACCGAGGTCACAGAGACAAATGCAGGCTTTCCAGGAGGCCCTTTCTGACTGTGAACTCTCGGATATGGGTTTCGTGGGGGATATTTTCACTTGGCAGAGGGGAAAGATCAGAGAACGGCTTGATCGGGCAGTTGTAAATATTGAATGGAGGTCATGCTTCCCTAATGCAAGACTAATAAACAGTATTATGACAAACTCTTATCATAGACCTTTGCTGATGGACTCAGAGTATTTCTCAGGAAAAATGACTCAGGGCATTGGAGTCCGCAAGAGGTTTGAAGCGAGATGGTTACAAGAGGCTACGGTGGAAGAGATGGTTCAGGCGGCATGGGCTAGAGTAAATTTCAGGGGGGAATCTACTTTCCTGCAGAAAGTAGAGAAAGTGCATAAAGAATTGCATGTTTGGGACAAGAAGGTTCTGAAGGGGCCTGTTAACAGGATAAGGGCACTTAAAAAGGATCTGGAGAGACTGAGGAGTCCTTTGTCTGATGCTAATCTAATCGCACAGAAGGAGATCCTATTGCGATTGGAAAACTTATTAGAACAAGAAGAAATTCACTGGGTACAGAGAGCAAGGGCAAACTGGTTGAAGCATGGAGACCAAAATACAGGCTTCTTCCATAACTTCGCAACAAATCGGAGAAAAAAGAATACTATTAAAGGCCTGTTGGATGATCAAGGGGTGAAGCACGAGGATGGGGATATGATGTGTAAGATGGTGCAAGACTACTTTGCTCAGCTCTTCACGTCAGAAGTAAACGAACCGGAGGAGACAATGCTAGCAGATGTTCAGAGGAAGGTAACTGATGAAATGAATAGGGCACTCAAGGCCACATTTACTCCTGAAGAAGTAAGAAAAGCTCTGTTTAGTATCGGGGATTTGAAGGCTCCGGGCCCTGATGGACTTCATGCTGTGTTTTACAAGAGATTTTGGAATCTGCTGGGGGATGACTTAGTAAAAGAGGTTCTGCAGGCAGTAAATTCAGCAGTGATTCCTGATGGTTGGAATAACACTACCATTGTGTTGATTCCGAAGATGGAGAACCCTGAGAAGGTAGCACAATTTAGACCTATAAGCCTATGTAATGTGGTGTATAAGGTGATCTCAAAAATGTTGTCCAATCGGCTAAAACTCTTCTTGCCAGATATCATAAGCGACAATCAAAGTGCTTTTGTGCCGGGCAGATTGATTACCGACAATATCCTGTTGGCATATGAGAGTATTCATTCAATAAAAAAGAAAAGAGGGAAACGAGGTTTGTGTGCAATTAAGCTGGACATGCATAAAGCGTATGATCGTGTTGAATGGGGTTTCTTACAGAGGATAATGCTGAAATTGGGGTTTGATCGCAGTTGGGTAAAGCTTGTTATGGCTTGCGTAACTTCGGTTCAGTACACAGTTAGAGTAAACTCGATGGAAACAGAGAATTTCACTCCAACAAGGGGATTGAGACAGGGAGATCCTTTGTCCCCTTATCTGTTTTTGTTGGTCGCAGAGGGATTATCATGTATGTTGAAAGGAGCAGAAGGAAGGGGTGAATTGGAGGGAATTCAAATTTGCCGTGATGCTCCTGTAATTTCGCATCTTTTGTTTGCTGATGACTCCTTGATCTTGATGCATGCTGATAAAAGAAATGCAGAAAATTTGCGATTGATACTTGACAGATTTTGTGCTGCTTCTGGACAGAAGATTAGTGAGGCAAAATCAAGCATTTTCTTCAGTCAAAACACAGACACAGGATTGAAAAGGGAAATTTGTGAAGTTTTGAATATTATGGCAGAATCTTTAAATGATAAATATCTTGGTTTACCGGCTCTGGTGGGGGCTGATAGAAGTGACAGTTTTCATCATCTAATTGATCGGGTCAGAACAAGAATTGGCGGTTGGAAGGAGAAATTGCTTAGTATGGGAGGGAAGGAGGTTCTTATCAAATCCATTGCTCAGGCTGTGCCAGTTTTTGCTATGATGGTCTTTAAAATCCCAGTAAACATTTGTAAGGGGATATCTGATGCCATCTCTCATTTCTGGTGGGGTGATGACAATGAACATAGAAGAATTCATTGGAGTGTGTGGTGGAAACTAAGCATACCGAAATCAAAAGGTGGGATGGGGTTCCGGGATTTGAAAAGCTTCAATATATCTTTGTTAGCAAAACAAGTTTGGAGGCTTTTGAGTAATCCGGAATCCCTTTGTGCAAGGGCTCTGAGAGCCAGATACTATCCCGATGGTAAGCTACTGAATGCAAAACAAAAGAGGGGGTGTTCTTTTACCTGGCAAAGTATACTGGCAGGAGTACAATGTTTTAAGCGGGGTTGCATTTGGAGGGTAGGAGATGGATCTCATATTAATATTTGGGAAGATAATTGGATCCCATCGAGTCATAACTTGAAGATCCAGACGCCGAGGGGAAATAACTTAGTAAGGACTGTGAATGAATTGATAAACCCAGTAGATGGAAGCTGGGATGAAGAGTTGATAAATGATTTGTTCTGGCCAGCTGACGCACATTCTATCTTACAAATCCCCTTATCACCGGGAAGAGAGGATTGTGTAGCATGGCACTTTACAAAGAATTGTTTGTTTTCAGTAAGATCTGCCTATCATCTTCAATGGACCCATAATTTTGCCCGGCAAAATAATGTGAATGCCCAGGCGAGTGGAACTGGTGAAAATAAAGTGTGGGAGAAACTCTGGAAGCTCAATATACCGGGGATGGTCCGGATTTTTGGCTGGCGTGTATTGCACGGGATGATTCCTTGCCGAAGTATCCTAGCAAATAAGCATATAGGCAATCAAGAAAGCTGCCCAGTGTGCCGGACGGGGTGTGAGGACTTTAAACATTTGCTGTTCATGTGTGACAGAGTAAAAGAGAAGTGGAAAATCCTGGGAGTTTGGAACAAAGTCGAGAAGTTTCTGCAGCTTGATCGCTCGGGATCAGTGATTCTGGAGGAGATAATTCGAGTCGGGGGGACATCCTCTTCTCTTAATAATGTGGATTTGGCAGAATTGGTGTTAACAGGAGCATGGTATAATTGGTGGGAAAGAAGACAACTAGTGAATGGAGAACCTCTCCAAACTCCTTTCAGATCGGCTATGTCGATTGCCGCACTGACGAGCAACTTTTTGAAAGCGAAAAATAATACAACAGGAATTCGAGAAGGCTCGAAGAAACCCCCCGAAGGTATGCTTATGGTGAATGTCGATGCAGCTTTTGATGCAAACACGGGGAAGGGTAGCACTGGGGCGGTTATCAGAGATTCGGGAGGAAATTGTATTGCGACAGCAATGAGCTATTTAGCACATGTGGCAGATGCACCAATGGCAGAAGCACAGGCTCTCAAGCAAGGGTTAATTTTAGCACAGCACTTAGGGTGCAATAGCTTCATTATCCAAACTGACTGCATGTTGGTCGTGAAGACGATGCATGATGGAGGTTTCTCGGCGACTACAGCAGCGGCTATTTATGATCAATGTATTACACTGTGGAGTGGTTTTCAAAAGGTTATTTTTATCAGAAAAACTAAAAAACGGTATACCGTTGCAACGGTATACCTCTGAAACTCATGAAACTTATGATTTTTTGCACTGAAACTCATGAAACTTAGCACTAAAAACTGATAAAACATGAAACTGATGAAACTAAACACTGAAACTCATGAAACCAGCACTGAAACTGATAAGTTTCATAAGTTTCATGGCTATACCGTTGCAACGGTATACCGTTGCCTAGTCACTCTCTATTTTTATTCATTGTAATAGGGAGGCAAATAAAGTAGCACACGAGCTTGCTAGGAAGGCTTTAAATGTTCAAAGGGATTGTATTTGGGTCGATGAGCCCCCTATTTTTCTCTTGAATGCTTTGGCAAACGATGTAATGATTTTTACAAATCAATAATATCTGCCGAATGGCTTTCCCTAAAAAAAAAAACCATGGAAAGTAAGAAACCAAAGGAAAATCCATACTACTAGGCAGAAGGGATTAAAAACCAAAAAGAAATGAACCGTACAATGGCTTCCGTGGCAGCCTGCCTCCGCCACGTACCCGCCCGCACGTTCGACGTGGCGCGGCGGCCGTTCGCGCCTTCACTCAAATCCTAAATCGCCGCCGATTCGCAGAGTTGCAGAGAGAGAGAGAGAGAGAGAGAGAGAGAGCGCAAAGCAAAAGACCGAAGCTGCACAAAACCAGGCGCCCCGCACGTGACCTCTCTCGCTTTCTTCTTCTCGTCGCCTCCTCCCAAAATCCAAGGTAATCTCCTCCTCCTCCTCCTATATAATCGGCTGCTCCGTTCGTCGCCTTCGATCTCAAGAACAATATAAAAGAAGATACTTTTTGTTTGTTCGATTCGATCCGGAGACGGCCCAACTAGGCCCAGAAGCGGCTGGAAATCTCGTCATGTGATTGCATGCGATTCTTGTTCTGCTCGTCGGCGCCAGCGATCCGCGGGACATGTGAACATGGGGCGCTTTGCTCATGTTGTTCCCCTCTTTCCTTTTCGATCTGTTCTTGGTTTGCTCCGTTTCAGATTCGATCTGTTTTAATTTGCTTACCATATCTGAATCCCGGTAGGTTTCCGGTCCCGAAGGAGAGAAATAAGACCAAGAATACATAAGGCTCTGCTCTTGAGGCCGCGATTGCGTCCGTGAAATTCCGCTAATTGAGTGCCTCTCTCTCTCTCTCTCTCTCATCTTGGAGAGATGAAGTACGTGTCCGGGCCGTACTTCGAGCCGGACTTCGATCCGGTCCTCGACCGCTTCGGCACCCCAGGGTACGTATGCATTCGCTTCTTCCATGCACAATTCTTGATTGTCTCATCCTGAATCGAATCAACTCTTGAGAAGTGTGTGTTGATATCTTGCTGTGACGCGCTGTGCTTGGTTGCAGGGTTGTCATCGACAATGAGACGCGCGAGGACTGCACTCTCGTTAAGGTTTGCTCTGAGGACGGGACCAGACACGAGCGGAATGAATCAAGACGCTTTCCTCTTCGTTTGATTCCGTGTGTATGTTCGGTTTGATTCTTGTTCTAGGTTGATAGCGTGAACCGGGACGGCGTGCTGCTGGAGATGGTGCAGCTGCTCACCGATCTTGATCTCATCATCTCCAAGTCCTACATCTCCTCCGATGGTGGCTGGCTCATGGATGGCAAGAACTGCTTCTTCCTCCTTTTTCCTTTTGTTCATTGACTCCATCGTCCATCGTGACCTTCCTTGGAGGAGAATAAATGGTTTTTAATGCCCGTGGAATCATTCAAAATTTTGTTTCTTGATTGGTTTCCAATATTGCTCAATGCAGTGTTCCATGTGACGGACCAGATCGGCCGCAAGCTGACCGACCCCTCGCTGCCGGAGTTTATCCAGCGAGCCCTCGCGCCGTTCCACCGGCCCGGAAATGGCCCGTCGCCCAAGTTCACCACGTGCCTCGGCAACGTGGTCGGGCCGGGTGGGCCGGACGTGTCGGACTGTGCCGCGCTCGAGTTCACGGTGCACGACCGGCCGGGGCTCCTGTCGTCGATCACCCAGGTGCTCGTGGACCACAGGTGCCACGTCGCGTCCGGTCAGGCGTGGACGCACAGCGGCCGCGCCGCGGGGGTGCTCTACGTGACGACGTCCGCCGCAGACGGCGCTGGGGCGGGGCTCCACCCGAGCCGGTGGGCGCACATCGAGCGGCTGGTGAACGCCGTCGTGGACGCGCGCGAGAACATGTCCGGGGAGCGGCGCCGGGTGTGCATGTCGGCGCCGGTGCAAGGCCGCGTCCACACGGAGCGCCGGCTGCACCAGCTGATGCACGACGACCGGGACTACGAGTCCGGCCCCGCCCCGACGCCGGTCGACGAGGAGCTCTTCACCATGTGCGACAAGGCGGCGATGACGGCCCGGTCGGCTGCCCGCCCCACAGAGACGCGCGTGACCATCGACGGCTGGGAGGAGAGGGGCTACGCCGTCGTCAAGATGACAAGCAGGGACCGCCCCAAGCTGCTCTTCGACACGGTGTGCGCGCTCACCGACATGCAGTACGTCGTCTTCCACGCCACCATCGGATCCCAGGGCCCTCTCGCCATTCAGGTACACACATGCTACATGCTGAGTCGTCCATGCGTCCATGTCACGTCGTTACAAAACCCAAACTAGAATACTGCATTCAATGCCAAGTCTGACATTGCCATCCTTGCTGCCGGTCATGGACGCAGGAATACTACATCCGGCACAAGGACGGGCGCACGGTCGACAGCAACGCCGAGCGGCAGAAGGTTTCGCGGTGCCTGGTCGCCGCGGTGGAGCGGAGGGCCTCTCATGTCAGGCTCTAGCCATCCCTCTCCATTCAATTCATGTACTTTTGTCGGAGCGATTCGCTGAAATGCCGTGGCAATGCTTCTGCAGGGTGTGAGGGTGGAGGTGCGCGCCGCCGACCGGTCGGGGTTGCTGTCGGACTTCACCGGGATTCTGCGGGAGCACGGCCTGACGCTGCTGAGCATCGAGCTCAAGAGGCAGAAGGACGAGGCCATTGGGACCTTTCACCTTGTCACGGACTCCGGCGGTGAGGTACGCGCCGAGGCGCTGCACGCGGTGCGAACAAGGGTCGCCGAGATGGGCATCTCGCTCAACGTGGTCAGGGGCGTGCCTAGATGGCCGCCGGTGAGGAAGACCAGCGTGCCGGCTCCGCCCGCTGCCGCGGTGCAGGGCCAAGAGAGGCCGAGATCGTCCCTAGGGAGCCTTCTGTGGACGCATCTTGGGAAGCTCTCTTTTAACTTTGGCTAGATCTGGTCTTAGAAACTGGTAGCCAGACCAATTCACCTATTGCTATGCATGGCAGCCAGCTTCTATTGGTACGCATGCTTTCCTGGACGCGACAGGTGTCAGAAAGCAGTACAATTTTGTATATACAAGTATAGGTTGTTGTCGTTGCAAATGCAGTTCTCGAGGACATTCTGCTGTCTTTTGAGCAACTAATCAACGAATGAAACTTTATTACCGTGAACTTGTAACGAATGCTTATGTACACAGATTGTGAATAAAATTACAAAACGTAGTGATGGTGGAACGTAGAACCCCCACTATATGATCACAGAGCATCCAACCGGGCAGCTTAGAACCAAAATAAAGCCGCTCTCTTTTCATTGTACAGCTTCCATTCTATTGACAAAACAATTTCAACTTCTCCATTTCTTTGTACAGTAGAAAAGACCACTTTCCAACATACAGGTTGAAGTTGGCCTGGAACTGGAATCATTTCGAATCATCCTCCTCCAAGTCACTAAAAGACACTTCTTCCTCATCGCCTATGGGAATGGTGTTGTGCATAGCAAGATCGGCCTCCTCGTCAAACCAATCATCTATATCGTCATCAAAGGTTTCTTGCAAAACATTTGGGGCCTTGGTATCGTCCTTAGGCAGCTGTTCTTTGATGACTGATTTGTCCACGATTGCAACTTCAGTTACATGGATAGGATGATTTTTAGTCTCAAAATCTGTTATGGGGATGGCAGAAGCAACTTGTTGTCGCATAAATGGGAATGCCTCTGTGATATTTTTAGAGGTGTCCTCTTCTGAATGCATTCCAAAATCATCTTTACAACGACATAGCTGCTCTGTTTCAAGCTTTGACTGGTGTTGCAAATGTTGCATAAGCATTGCTCTAGCTTCCACAATCTGCAAGAACAAGAACTGGGCTTAGCTTAGCTGCTGGGACATGTTTTGTCTTGCATCATTCCGAAAACAGATTGTAATGGCAGCATCAATGATAAATAAGCATAGCTTTAGTGTAACTCTGCAGCAACTAGGACATTTAATACACATCCCTCCTTTTCGTGCACCCAGGCCTTAAGGGACTTTTTTCAATAATCAGGTTAGATGGAGGGAGAGGTGCTCCACTGCATGAAAAAATTTCAACCCCAAAACCAATTTATAATAGAAACTGCAAAGAAATACATATATTCTGAACATAGTAAATATAGTAGAAATCACATTTAATCCATAATGTCTTCTTTTTTTCCATTTCTTCATCTATTGATTTAGTTTGAAATTTCACCACCTTATATAACAGTTCACCCTGTACAAAAGCAAATTCTAAATTTGTTTTAGAAGTCGTTGACACCAGGGTGCATGGATACATTGAGGATGTGCACTAGATATGCCCCCAACATCGACCAAATAAAAACAGATAAAACCTGTTAGTTTGATATGCTCAACAACCTCAAGATTAATTCATCACAACCAGACAAATTACATTATTGCTTCTCAATTAGCAGAGGTTGTGGAAGGAAAAGGCAACAGCAACTTGAAGCTAAAGAAAGCATACTTCTAGTTTGTTTCTGTAGATATTGCCAGTGCTCAGTTGCCATATCAAACAACCTCACAGGAAAAAAAAACTTACGGAGCTGTTATCACCATGGTTGTCAAGGCGACAAGGCGAGGCGAGGTGCCAGCTGAACGCCTAGACGCCTAGGCGGGTGCCTAGGTGAGGATTAGGCGACCAAGAAATATCGAACTCGGCCCATGTGCCCAGCGCATTCCCAGGCGCCAGCCTCCCCCTCTTAACCCTAACCCTAATCCTTCCCCTCCCCTCTCTCCATTCACGAGTTGTCTTTCCATCCCAGCCGCCGCCCTCTCTCCATCCCAACCGACGCCGACTCCTCTCCCCTCTCCGGCGTTGAGGCCCCCTCCGGCCCCCTCCGTCCACGGCTACCGACTCCTCGCCCCTCTCCACCGCCCCCACCTAATGCCGCTGCAGATTTGGGACAGCGGCGGTGGCGCGATGGATGTTGCGCCTAAAGAGGAGGCAAGACAAGGAGCTGTCGACAGCCGATGGGAAACGGATCTGACACCAGTGTAGCCGCGACGGAGGTGGGAGGCGACGGCGGAGCTCCCACGAGCTAGGGTATGCTTCGTGTCCCTGCTCACATGTGATCTACTCTGCCTCTTGTCCCCCACTCCCCCCACCCTATTTGCTTTGCCGCCGCCAAGTCTCCCCACCCTAGAGTGGCCAAGACGCTTGGACCCTGGACGCCCAGAGGGCGACACCTGGACCTACAGGCGCCCGCCTTCCCCTGGCCAGGCGAGGCGACAGGCCAAGGCGGGCGGCCGCCGGTGCCTAGGCGACGCCTTGAAAACATTGGTTATCACACATTACACATGGACGGGCATACTTGCTAAGCTGTTATGCGGCAGGAATAGGATCCACATGAAGCCAATGGTCTCTATTACCACCCAACCAGAGCGGCTCTGTGATAATCATAAAAGCATAATTATCGGCATTGACAATTTCAGGACGATCTCTGGAAAATCCTAGTCACAATGTACTATGTTTGACATCTAGTAAGACTCCTTACACCAGCCATAATTGGTAAGTGGTAAAATATGCCCCATGGTTGAATTTGCACTGAAGGGCCAATCAGCACTTCAATTTCTCAACTTAAAGTAAATAAAGTAATAAGGCACGTTAGACAAATATCACACCAAGAGATAGAAGGATTTTTATAGACCTAGATGTAGCCTACAGTATAGAGATTCCAACTCTAGCTACATAGATCTGAATCGTCCCATTTTGATTACATTAATTAGACAAGTAAAGAACAAACTAGTTGTAAAAGTATGTTGCTAGATCGAATAAATTTACCTCCTATTCCTCCGCTGCAAAATATAGGGCATATAATTGTCTAGTCTTGTACGATATAGCATGCACATGAAGAATTAATGATGATGTTCCTATTTTCCCTTATTTATTTTCCGTCCATGTTCACTTATTTATTTTCCGTCTATGTTCAGCATTTGTATATAAGTAAACACACTAAACATTCTCCCAATTCCAAGATACTAAAGAGGAATAGTTCGGTCATTTGCTCAGGTAATTTTCTAGAATTGTTTCCTTCATCTCTGGGCACTAAATAACATATCTTTTATTTGTAGTGTGCTGGTGTATTTTCTCCAATAGGAATACGTAGTCACTAAGGCGCAATAAGAGTGTAACTGAATATATACGTGGACTTTGGAGGATAGACATTGAGATCTGCTATCAGCAAACATAACCTAGACTGCTAAGCTAACTAACAGGTCAGGTAATCAGGGTCAGGGCAATATGCTACCCTACCGTTAAATTTGCCTATGTTAACTAACAGGTCAGGTGTTGCTATCTGCTTCTACTTTGATAGCAAAGGGTCGAAGCCCTCTCCTACAGGACGTAGCCTTGGACTGGCCAGGTTTCCAGGAGACTTCGCCAAATACTCTTTTGGTCTCGGCAATGCAGCTCGACAACATGCTGATTGTCGGAAGCCTTGCGAAAACAGTGCAGGCACAGGCTTATTGTAATGGCTGATTGTCGTATTCAGTGTTCGAATGTTAGGGGCCTAAATGCTCCGGCCAGAAGAGCAGTTGTGAAACAGCTAATCAAGGAGTCCAAGCCGAATATTGTCTGTTTGCAGGAGACGAAACTTCAACAGATTACTCAAACTTTAGTGAAGGAAATCCTGGGGCCGCAGTTTGAACAGGAATTCGCTTTTTTGCCAGCAACAGGAACAAAAGGAGGAATACTCCTTGCGTGTTCGGACACGAGGTTTTCCCTCTCTCAGGCGAGCTGCGCCACTTACACGCTGACTGCAACTTTAAAAGATAATAAAATTGGAACCTCCTGGGCTTGTACCGGAGTCTATGGACCTCAAGCAGAAGTTGATAAATTGTTGTTTTTACAAGAAATAAGACAGTTACAGGGGGGTGTATTGTCGGAGTGGCTGGTTTTGGGAGATTTCAACATGATCTATCGATCAAGAGACAAAAACACAGGTAACTTAAACAGGCGCATCATGCAAGCTTTTCGAAGCATGCTTGACGCAACGCAGCTAAAGGAAATCGAACTTGTTGGTAGGCAATTCACCTGGAGCAGTGGAACGGCCAACCCCACTCAAACGAGAATCGATAGGTTCTTTGCCTCTAAGGATTGGGAATTACAATACCCGTCGGGGGTCTTGCAGGCTCTCTCGTCTTC
Organism: Rhipidocladum racemiflorum; assembly: GCA_036346355.1. Classification (NCBI taxonomy): domain Eukaryota; kingdom Viridiplantae; phylum Streptophyta; class Magnoliopsida; order Poales; family Poaceae; genus Rhipidocladum; species Rhipidocladum racemiflorum. The sequence goes on along the minus strand of CM070573.1, from coordinate 10,867,935 downwards.
AATCTCCGATCACAGTCCTTTGCTTCTGTCCAACCCGACCGCTGTAAATTTTCACCCTTTCCGCTTTGAATCCTTTTGGTCGAGACTGCCGGTTTTCTCGCAAGTGGTGCTTTCGGCTTGGACTAAACCCGTCTGGTCCAATGAAGTGTTCAAACGTTTTCATATAAAGCTTTGCAGAACAGCCAAAGCCTTAAGGTTGTGGAGTCGAAACATCATCGGGGATGTCCGTCTTCAGATGGCCATAGCAGGAGAAATTATCTGTCAGTTAGACAGAGCATAGGAGGGAAGGGCTCTTTCACCGCAGGAAAGGAACTTACAGAAATTACTCAAGATAAGGTTGCTGGGATTGGCAGCGGTCCAGAGGATGAGGCTAAAACAAGCAGCTAGAGTCAATTTTCTTAGGGAAGGTGATGCCAACTCAAAATTCTTCCACATTAGAGTGAACTCTCGCAGGCGCAAAAAATTTGTCACTTCCTTACATTCCGAACTTGGGCTGATATTGGAGGACCAAGGAATGCATCAAGAGATATTTGCGCATTTCAGTTCATTGCTAGGGTCCAAACAAAAGAGAGATTTCTCTCTAAACTGGACCCTCTTTGACCACCCTAATGTGTGCCTACAGTCTTTGGAGCAGGAGTTTACTCTACAAGAACTAAAGGAGGCAATTTTTTCAATGCCATCAGAAAAAGCGTCAGGGCCGGATGGGTTCACAGGACTTTTTTATAAAAAATGTTGGAGCATCATCAAGGAGGATCTCTTCGCGGTAGCAACAGCTTTCTATAATCAAAAAGGAGGAAGTCTCCATCTCCTTAACTCAGCTTTTGTGGTACTTCTTCCAAAGAAGCAGGTCTGCGAGGTAGTAGGGGATTATAGACCAATTAGCCTCATCCACAGCGTGGGAAGGATTCTATCCAAGATCCTAGCGAACAGATTAGCGCCCCTACTGCAATCGCTTGTCTCGGCAAGTCAAAATGCCTTCATCAGGAACAGGTCCATTCATGACAGTTTCCTCTTAGCGAAAAATTTAATTGTAGATCTTGACCTCAAACGAACGCCGTCGCTTTTTGTCAAGCTGGACATTTCCAAGGCGTTCGATTCCGTAAGCTGGGAGTACCTGCTGGAGGCTCTCTCCTTTTTTGGTTTTGGTCAAAGGTGGCGTAACTGGGTAGCGCAAATCCTAGCAACTACTTCCAGATTTCAGCTAAACGGAGTTCCAGGGGAAAGGGTGGTTCACAGGAGGGGTTTGCGGCAAGGGGACCCGTTATCACCTATGCTCTTCATTCTGGCCCTTGAACCGCTGCAAAGCCTCATCAATGCAGCAGCTCACAGACATTTGCTCTCTAGCATTGGCCAAAGACCTTGTCACTTGTGTACATCCATGTACGCGGATGATGTAGCTCTGTTCCTAAATCCTAAAGTGGAAGAGATCAGATTAATGTCCGGAATCCTCAAAGTTTTTGGACAAGCAACAGGTCTTAGGGTTAACATGTTAAAAACAGAGGTTTTCCCGATCAGGTGCGAAGGCCTTGATCTACAACAGATTCTTCAGGATTTTCCAGTGGCGCTAAAAAGCTTTCCAGCAAGATATTTGGGGCTTCCTCTGCGTCCTACAGGGCTCAAGAAAAGTGACTGGCAACCTCTCATAGAAAAGGTGGAAAATAGGCTAGCAGGTTGGAAAGGGTCACTTTTATCCAAAGCAGGAAGATTGGTGCTTGTGGATGCGGTGTTAGGGGCCATCCCCATCTACCATCTAACAGTTTTTTCAGGGGCACCTTGGGTCATCAAAAAAATTGATAAAGTGCGGAGAAATTTCTTATGGAGAGGGCGGTTAAACTGCAACGGAGGGCATTGTCTTGTAAATTGGAAAAAGACGTGCGCACCAAAAATCTTTGGAGGGCTAGGAATCAAGCACCTTGAATTTTTCGGCAGGGCGCTCAGGTTGAGATGGTTGTGGCTTCATTGGAAAGATCCTCGCAGGATTTGGAATGGGCTGCCGGTGCCTTGTACAGATGCAGACACTGCACTCTTCAATGCAAGCACGCCTATTACCTTGAGCAATGGAAAGCTAGCGATTTTCTGGACAACAAACTGGCTCCATGGTATGTCTCCTAAGAACATCGCGCCTCATTGTTTCCAGTTGGTTCGTAGGAGGAATAGAACCGTTCATGAGGAGCTCTCTAATAACAATTGGATGGTCTCGTTGAGGAAAATCTCCACGGAGATACAGGTACAGGAGTTCCTCAATCTCTGGCAGCTTCTGCAGGGTGTGATTTTAAACCCAGACAGTCAAGATGACATAACCTGGAGATGGACCACATATGGAAAATATTCAGCAAAATCGGCGTATAGGATGCAATTCCAGGGGTCTATAGTTGATCAAAACCATCCCTTAATCTGGAAGTCAAAAACCCTAAACAAATGCAAGTTTTTCGCGTGGTTGCTATTGCAAAACAGGATCCTAACAGCAGATAATCTTATCTTGAGAGGATGGCCTCATTCGCCGATATGTCGCCTTTGTGGTTCAGAAGAGGAGTCGGGGCAACACCTTATGATCTCCTGCCCTTTTGCAAAGCAGGTTTGGGCGCTTCTTTCCGACAGGCTGCTTTCCTTGCAACTCCCTCTACATAATCAGGACTCAGACTGGCCTATTGCCTTATGGTGGCAAAGGCTGCATGCAATATTCCCTAAGCAGATTAGGAGAGATTTGGATGGACTCATCATCTTTTTCTTCTGGCATGTTTGGAAAGAAAGAAATGACCGCATCTTCAACGAGCTCCTTTCTACAGGGCTGGAGGTGGTCCAGAAAATCACCCAAGAATTCGTGGCGTTCCACCTAGCACGAAAGTCGGTTAAGGCTCACAGGGTTCTTTTGTTAGGGGTCTTGCTCTCGAAGGCTCTTGTTGCTTTCCTCTTTCCTATGTCTTGTCGTTTTTGTGACTGGTTTTTTCTTTTGTTCGGTCCTTGAGACCCTTTTGTATGTTACTTCTCTTCTTAATGAATCGGCAGAGCTCCTGCCAATATTTCGAAAAAAAAACATAAATCCATAATTCCTTTGAATGATCAGCACATACTGCTAATAGCCTAATACTGATGTTAATGTATAGATGTGATCTTTTCTTCTTCCCTTAATGCAAACCTAGCACAGACACAAGAAAAAAAATTTGACCCTGAATGTTTGAGACCAAAACAAGTAAAACGTAACAGATTTATTCTATTAACTCTGCAAAGAACAAATATAATAGGATAGTATCATACAGATTACAGGGTCCAAAGAAAGGATAGCATTGCATGATTATGAATTTATGATCTGGAGATCTAGTAATTTCATTATTTTTGGAAAACATTAGTTACACAACAGAGGAACTGGATAAACTGCATGCTCTTGGTTTGGATAAAATGTCCACCAAATATCGAGCCAGTTGATGGAAAAAGGAATATCAGAAATTGTTACTATACCATGTATATAATATTCTAACACAACAGAAAAACCACAAAGATTGATTGGTACACATCACAAAAGAGCTCTCTTAATTAATCCACTAGCCAAAGAGCATACATAAAGCCAGAACTCACTAGATATATGGTACAAATCACAAAGCTGGGGGCTGGTTAACTTGACCAGAATGGCATATAGACTATAGATTTTGGTAGCTTGCGCATTATGACCTAATGTGTCACAGCATCCAATCAGAGGGGGGGGGGGGTGTAGAGTTGATTGACAATTGTGCTAGAGAACATTTAAAATCAAATGGTGAGCAATTTACCTGTGGTGTGGACAGAAGTTCAGCGTCATGCTTGTTCAGTCTAGGATGTAGAAGAACAAAATAGATTTTCCAAAAGCATTCTTCGCTCATATGGATTGGGCATAATTCAATCCGCAAAGCAGCTAATCTAGGAGCGAGGTGCTCAATAGCCAAGGCATGCTCTTGCTGAGCATCAGACATGTCAAAATCTGAAGGGGTAAAAAGATTATTGAAAAAGTTAAGAAGGCACTCACATGGACAAACTTGATTAAAAAAAATAGGTCGAATTGATACATCAGCTGCATCGGAATAACGTATTGCATAGTTTCACAGCAAACATAAATACATGCCTTTCCATCAGCATCATGTTAGCATTACAGTAGCAGCCCACATTGCAAAAGACACTTCGAAAAAATGAAATCAAGGAAAAACCTACAAGAAGTGATATCATGCAAGGATAAAATTAAAAACATAAAATTTCAAAGAATATCACTTCCTACATATAAAGGGTTTCATCAATTTTGGCCATAACCATGGTTCTTAAAGCGATAAGGCAAGGTGCGGCGACTCATCACCTTTTTAGCACCAATGCGCTTTAGGCCCGTGGCGAGGCAACACCATATACACAGCCTAACCTAGTATAACAACAAATTAAATCAGCAATGCATACCTTGATATGGCCGGTCCAGTAAACAACACACTTGAGTTGCCATCTGCAACCACACATAAGATCTCAAAATTGTATACACAAAAGATATACATCCATGCACAAAAGATCCCACTTGCTATGGTGCAAGTTCCTAGGCCTCCAACCAGCTGTAGTAGACTGACCAGCAGCCATTATCATCAGAATAAAGAATGAGAGAAGGGAAAAGGATAATCAATGAAGCAACACTCCATCTCCCTTCTTCTACACCGGACAGAGGCATGGAGCCTTGCTCATCTCCATGGCTACAACCAAGAAGGCAACTGAAAGAGTATGGTTGGGAAAATAGTAGATTGATTATGGGAGGAGCCCAAGGCTCAAGTACATATAGGCAAGGATATCCCTAAGAATAGGAAAGATCTAATCTAGGAGATCCTTGCCAAACATAACCGTACATATAGGCAAGGATATCCCTAAGAATAGGAAAGATCTAATCTAGGAGTTCCTTGCCAAACATAACCAACTACCTGGGCCCATTACCCTATTCATCACGCTAACACGCCCCCGCAGTCGGAATGTCGGTGGTTAGCCACGGACATTCAGACTGGACCGAAACTCGGAGAACACTGAAGAGGGCAGTCCCTTTGTGAAGACATCGGCGAACTGGGATGTCGTGGGAACGTGAAGAACCCGCACGGCACCCATGGCGACCTTCTCACGAACGAAGTGAAGATCGATCTCGATGTGCTTCGTCCGTTGATGCTGAACCGGGTTGGAGGACATGTAGACCGCGCTGACGTTGTCGCAGTAGACAAGGGTAGCACGGCGAAGCGGAATGTGGAGCTCATGAAGAAGTCGTGAGCCAAGAAGCCTCGGCAACACCATTGGCGGCATAGCGGTATTCGGCCTCGTATTTGAGCGGGACACGGTGTTACGGCGCTTGGAGGACCAGGAGACCAGGTTGTCACCAAGGAAAGCGGCATAGCCCGAGGTGGACTTGCGCGTATCGGAATGACCCGGCCCGATCGACATCGAATAAACCACCAAGTCATCACTGGTCGGCGGTCGAAGATGAAGACCAGGTGTAGAGTACCGAATGTAGCGAAGGATGCGCTTGAGAGCGACCAGTGGGGCTCTCGAGGGTCGTGCATGTGTAGGCAAACTGCCGCACGGCGTGGCGATGTCGGGTCGTGTGAAGGTCGAGATCGCAAGGCGGCAAGCAAGACTCCGGTAGTCGAGGCGAATTCGACAATCGAGCTCCCGATTCGGCAGAGACCTTGGGGCTGGTATCCACGGGCGTTGTGCATGGTTTGCACTCGGCCATCCCAGCACGATCCAAGATGTCAGTCATGTACTGGCGCTGAGAGAGTATCATACCGTCAAGATCGGCGAACTTGCATCCCAAGGAAGTGATGGAGTTCGCCCAAATCCTTCATGGCAAACTCACGGAGGGTCGAGATGACCTGCCGCAGGAGGTGTGTCGAGGAGGCGGTGAGAACGATGTCATCAACGTAGAGGAGCAGGTATGCCGTGTCTGTGCCACGGCGGTAGACAAACAGCGAAGTGTCCGACTTGGCTTCCACAAAACCAAGAGATACCAGATGCGTGGCGAAGCGGCTGTACCAAGCACGAGGAGCCTGCTTGAGACCGTAGAGCGACTTGTTCAGATGACAGACAAAGTCGGGCCTGGCAAGATCCTCGAATCCGGAGGGCTGAGCTGCAAACACTGTCTCTGTCAAGGTGCCATGGAGAAAGGCGTTCTTGACATCGAGCTGGTGAAGCGCCAGCCTTTGGTGAGAGAGAGCGAGAGAAACCTTTATGCGGCAAGTGGCGGGCTTGACGGCCGGTGAAGGTCTCGGCAAAGTCGATGCCCTGGCCCGGTGAAGCCGCGAAGGACCAAACGTGCCTTGTATAGCTCCAGAGATACGTCTGCGTGTAACTTGTGTTTGAATATCCACTTGCCCGTGACAATGTTGGCATGTCGCTGCGAGGGACCAACTCCCAAGTGCAGTTACGGAGAAGGGCAAGATGTTCTTCCTCCATTGCGGCTTTGCCAATTGGGATCGGCAAGGGCGCCACGGAAGGTCGTCGAAACCGGGGCGATGGTGCGGCATGGTACAAGGGCGGTATTCAAAACCGCCCTGGCCCGAGTCGCCATCTTTGTCTTCAGTTCCTTTGTAGAGGCAACAGCGGCACCCCAGAACACCGGGCCGGCGGCCAAGCGTAGTCTTTGTCGGAGGACCGTAGCTTTGCTGGCGCTGGAGTAAACAGCGCAAGGTAGGGGCCGTCGTGGGCTGCGTCGGAAGGCAGTGGAGAAGCCGGCGCAGCGTGGCGCGAGACCCTGCGTGGGAAGTCGGGAGAGCCCGTCGGTGGCGCGTTAGCTGGTCGGCTGACAGACGCGCCCGATTAAGCGAGGATGGTGCACCACCCGCGTGAAAGTGCGGGAAATCCTGGTAATGCAGGCGGCGCGAGGAAGTGGTATCGTCAGCGGGACTGCGAGAGATTTCTGATCAGCGACCCTATGGGAAGAAGCGGCCGGGTTAGGGAATTCATCGAGGAAGGTGAAGTCCGCAGCAGCGGGAGGGGAGGTATGCTCGGCAAAGGGAAAAGCGGTCTCGTCAAAGAGAACATGACGGGAGATGATGATTCTATTTGTGGTAGGATCAAGACATCGATATCCTTTGTGGTGAGTGGAATAACCAAGGAAGATGCAGAGGGCAGAGCGCGGGGCAAGTTTGTGGGGAGCAGTGGCCGAAAGATTGGGGTAACACTTACAGCCAAAGACACGCAGATTATCGTACGACGGTGCACTGCCGAAGAGAGCAAAGTGCGGGGTCGAAAAATCCAGTGTCTTGGTCGGCAAGATGTTGAGGAGAGTTGCAGTGTGCAATGCCTCAGCCCAATACGAAGGTGGCATGCTCGCCTGAAACAGAAGGGAGCGAATGACATTGTTAGTGGTACGAATAATCCGCTCAGCGCGACCGTTTTGCGAGGACGTGTAGGGACACGACATGCGAAACTGAACGCCATGTGTGAGGAAGAAGGTGCGCGCGTGTCGGTGTTTCGTGCACCGGCAATACGAATTTGTGGTCGAATGGGGTCGCGCGCTCCCTCTCCCCGAATGGTCGACTCAATGGAGTCAGATGATGTATACTGGTTCGGGCTGAACGTCCCTACTCCAGTTCGCTCGGTGTGGGTGTATTGATCTTAGGGCGATGAACAAGAGGAATACAAGCGAGGCAGGAGTCACCGACCGATCCTGGTGTTTTCGCTAGGAGTTGTGGCTACCTAGAAGACTGCTTTTTCCATCGCCCCTCCTCTCGGCCTGCCTCTCCTTATATAGACGGAGGAGGCGAGTTACACGGAGTTCGGGAAAACTACGAGGAAGGGGGCTGCGGCGTCTCAAGTCTGGTTTCTGTCTTGTCCGAGCCCACCGCCGTCCCGAGGCAGGTTGGTGGCTCTGTGATGAGCCGTCTTGCGTAGTCTTTGTCTGGATGACGTATCGCGTGGTGCTCTGTCGGCCTCGGTGGCTTTAATGGCGCTTGACTTTGCCTTGGCCTCGGGAGTGGGCGTATTCTTCTCGCGGTGTGCCAGGCGATGGGGCGAGGCTTGACTTCTTGGTGGCTCCTCCGACAGTCTTGGGAAGGAGCCGTGCGCCGCACGGACGCCAGGGGACGCCGCGCACAAGGCAATTGCCTGACACCGTGGGCCCTATCGGCTCGCGCCGCGGAGCTTCTTGGCCGTGAGCTTCAATATTAGGCGGAGTTCGCCGACCGCCCGAGATCGGAGTCCGCCGACCGCCCAGGGTCGGTCTGCATAGGTCGGGGTTCGCTCCGCGGCCAAGTGCCTTCGGCTGGCCTTTCGTTGGTAGGTCACCCCGCTCGCGTTCCGGCCGGTGGGGTACCCATGGTACGGTACTCGCCAAGCCCCGAGCCCCGAGCTGGTCGGAGAGCCGGTCAGGGGTTAGCCGCCGGAGGTCGGCGCCGCTTGGGGAGCCGCGCCTTAAAGAGTCTGTGGCGCATGAAGACCCGCTGGTGTAGTTTTGAGCCCCGAGCGGCCGGAGAGCCTGGCTGGGGTTTAGCCTCAAGGGCAGCTGGCCGCCGAGGTCGGCAGCTTGGCCTGCCGCGATCGCTGAGTCGCCACGCTAGCCAAGAAAGGAACCCGGCAAGGCAAGCGCACCGGCTGGTAGCTCTGAGCTGCCTGAGAGCTGGTCGGGGTTTAGCCTGGCGGTGTCACTGGGCCGAGGTCGGCGGTGCTTGGTCGGGCGCGATCGCTTGGAGTCGCCGCCAGCCAAGAAAGGAAACCGGGCGCGAAGCGCATGGCGGTGTAGAGCCCCGAGCGGCCTGAGAGCGGTCGGGGTTTAGCCTTGGCCGGACTATGGCGAGCCACGTCGTTCGTGGGCCTTTAGAGTCGGTTGAGCGAACGACGTTTACCTTCGCTTCGCTTGAACGTCGTGCTCAGGCGAGCCGCCTTGTCGGGCAATCCGAGTGGAACCTGGCGATCTCCTCGAGGGGATCGCTTTCCAGCGACGTAGCTCGTGAAAGGCCCGAGCCAGCGGGCGTTCCATAAAAACCTTTCCTTACTCATCCTGCCTGTCACGGTCGTCTGGCCGACCGAGCGCTACCGCCGCCACTCATCGATGAGCTCCGCGAGAGAGTGTGAGGTATGGTCTCGGGCGGGCCCACGATGATTGGGTCGTCCGACCCATCTAGAGGCTCCTCTGGGGCTCATCTGCGACCGCCTCGCTCTTTACGTGTTGGCGGCTTTCATTCCGGTGTGGATTCGGCCTCGTAACCCTCAAGACGGCAGCCGGGCCTCGGCGCGAGCTCAGAGGGCCGCTTGCTCTCCCGAGGCGGCGCCAGTGGGCCGTTTTCATACCTTTCTTGGCATGGCGCGCGCGTTCTGGCCGGCGGCGAACTGCGATCTTCTTGTGGCTTGGCGGCCGTCTGTCGAGCTTGATTAATGCTTAGTGGGATTTAAATGGGCTGCGGCACGTTCAGGAGTAGTGGGCGTGGTGGCGGTGGCGGTTGGCGGCTGCGTCGGTCCGCGTGAGGCGTCGGTTGGCGCGGGCGCGTCTGTTTCACTTGAGCGCCTATAAAGGAAGGAGAGGGCGGCGCGGAGGAGCAAATCCTCTGCTCGCGTCCTCTGCAAAAGAAAAGGAGAGAAAACGCAAGGAAGAAGAAAAAGCTTCTGCCCGTCGTGGCCGATCCTCCGTTCCCTCTACGCTCATTCGAGGATGTCGCCGACCGCGCTCGGCCATGGCGGGTCGCTACCTCGGCTTGGAGAGGAAGGAGCTCCTTCCCACGCTCGATCCGGGCCTCGGTCAAGTGGCGCCGGCCGGGACCGAGGTCCCCGAATCGGGAGACGGCGAGATAGTCTCATTGGCGGCCTTCTACGAGCGGGTTTCGGCCTCCCACTCCACCCCTCGTCAGGGGTTCTTTGCACTACTACGGGGAAGTTCATCACTGAACGACGGAGCCCTCCACATCGCGGTCTTCATGACGCTGCGGCGAGGCCTTTTGGGGATCGACCCCACCGGGGCTCTGGCGCCACTTCTTCTTCGCGAGGCCGCCGTCGGATGCCACCGGTCTCCTCGGCGCTCTGGCGATCAAGCTAACGCAACCACCGCAGGTCGTCCTACGTCGATGTGAAGCTGCCGACGCCCAACCGGGTGGCACAAATGAGTGGTTCTACGTCCGAACATCGGCATAAAGGTTCGCCGCTTCTTCGGGCCGAATTTACCGACACCGCATCCTTGCTGGACACAGGGTCCCGACACGAGGGACCGAAGGCGAAGGTGGATGCGATCCTTGGTAAGCTCGCGGACTGGCGGCGGGGCTTGACAGGCAAGGTGGTCCTCAAGACGTTCATGGAGAGGCGCATCCAACCCCTCAAGGATCGGCCGCGCCATGTTTGAGTACATCGGACCGACCGACCCTGCAAGGTCGTCGAGCGGAGCTTCCCCGCCGAGGTCCTCGCGCGTGTGGGCATGCGGTTTCCGTCGCGGAGATACCGAGCCACGGCGAGGCGCTGCTCCGTTCTCGGCAGAATCCGCAGAACTTGGTACGCCTGGTGGCTCTCGCTTGCTTTTGCTTTGCTCTGTTTCTTCGCCTTACCCGAGCGCGTTCTTGCGAGGCTCGGTGGCTCGATCTCCCGCCCTTGCTTAGGGGAAAAGGAGGCGAGAGCGGTCGTCGCCGCAACGGAGCAAGCCACGACGCCGCCTCCTGGCGAAGAAGGAGGCCACGAAGGAGCGGAAGAGGAAAGAGCGCGGACCGGTCCAGCGGCGAGCGAGGTCTCTCGACGAGACTTTGAGTGATGGCGACGAAGAGTCATCGTCAGCGAGGAAGCGGTTGGCGGAGGCGACTCCGGCGAGCTGCGGCGAGTTCGGCCAGCGGGGCGGCAAGTGGTTCTTCTAAGAAGCGAGGCGCAGGTATATCTGAAGATGCACAGACTTCACGCCTCCTCGCAGGTCCCAAAGAAAGAGGGCTCGTCGAGTGCCGGCTGCTCGCTTCCTCTCGGTAAGTGACTTATGTGCCCCGATTTGGTCCTCTGGTGCTTCTTCCTTCGCAATTCCTCGACCGACTGGCCGTGCAGAGGGCTCACTTGGGAGGGCGCCAATCCCACTTCGGCGGTGAGGAACCGCACCCTTCCGCTCCCGTCCATGGCGCGGCAAGGTCGTCGGAGCGGGAGTCCTTGGATGCGCCTCGCGGCAGTGGTCTGTTAGTGAGGGACGCCGCCGGGAGGGAGCGCCGGCCGCTGCCGCCCCGACAATGCGAGGAAGCTCAGCTGGCGCGCTTCGCCGCCGTTGTGCAGTGAGACCGGTGAGGTCCCGCCGCCACCGTGGGCGCCGGGACCGCTACCGTCTGGCAAGATCGACGGAGACGTTCCGCCATCCTTGCCTTCCCCGCATCGCCGATCGCGGGGTAGGCGCGACTCTGCCATGGAAATCTGGGATTTGCGGCGTTCGCGACACCGCTGACCGAGTCCTGCCGCTTCGCTGCCGGGCTACCGCCGCTGCCGGTCCAAGTGTTGCCGAGGGCGCGCAACCGGCCGGCCGCAGACGCGGGGAAGTCGGCGTGGCGATTGCCGATCGCCAGCCGTCTTGGCCTACCGACCGCCGGAGGGCCGCGCTCGCTCGACGACGCAGGCGTAACGCAGCGATTGGAATGCTTTGGAGGTGGAGATGGGGAGGATCCACGCTGACCTGACTCGCGCCGTTGACGCCGCGTCCAGGGCGAGAAAGTCCATCGCTCAGGAGTCCCGCTCGGCCAGACGGTAAGTCCGACGGATTTGTCTTCGTGCATCTCGGCCGAAAGCGGAGATCGACCGGGCAGTATTTGCGGCGCTTGACATCCGAGGCGGTGGACAAGTCGATGTTCCTCGGCACTTGCACACCGGGAGTGCCATAGGAAGAGTCCGCTCGACGCCCGAGGGCGCTTTGTTGCCGAGCAAGGAAGGGCCGCCACTACCGTCGGGCCGGGGGAAGTCACTGAAGCCTTGCGGGAGGCTCGGCGACTTGTGGAGTCGTTGGACCGTCGAGGAGAGAAGGCCAGTCGGCTCTGGCGGATCCGGTTGGCCAAGACTTCGCGGTCCACGCGGAAGGATCCGCTCGGCGAGGCCACCCTCTTCCGAGAGGAATGCGAGTCGGTCCGTAGGGAGGCCGACCCGCATGGCGAGCGGATCTTGCTCGGGGAGCTCGCGACAGCGAGGAGCTTGCCGGCCGCGCCGCGTCCGATCGGAAGCGCGTGCCAAGGTCGAGGAGGAACTTCAGCGCCAAAGAGGCCTCCGTGGCGGTGAGTAGTTCAACCCCTGGGAGCCATCGCAACGGGCGTCTTCTCGACGCTTTTTGTCCTCGCAGAGCCGAAAAAGCCTTAGCGGCGCTACCGGAGTCGCGAAGGGTGGCGGTGGAGAACGGGATCGCGGTCGAGTCACGTGACTCGGCCCTTATGGACAAGCGGGTGGCGGAGAGGGATGCGGCCGGGACGACGGCCGAGCTGACGGTCCTTCATGTAGGCATCCAGGCCGTCTGCGACCGGTTGTTCGGGCTTACTCCGGGCCCCAGCGCCATTCCTGCCATACTTGGATAGGTTCCTGAGCGCGTCGAGGCGTCGGTGCGAAGCGGCGGTGCTTGGCGCTTCTCGGCCACTGGTCAACACCGTCTCTTATTATGACGGCGTCGACCTTGAGGCGGTTGGGAGCGGCGTTCTTGGCCGACCGCGACGAAGAAGTCGACGCATTCATGGCGGTCGATCCGTGCGCCCAAGAGATTGCCCGCCGTATCTCGCTGAGAAATCCTCCAGCGGAAGGAGGGGATGATTAGTTTCCTTATTTTTTGCTTTCTTGCAGTGCATGTAATGAACACGATTGCCCTGACCGATTTCGACGCGTCGGGTTGCTTTATGTTATCTTGCCCGTTTACCCTGCGGCTTCCTCTGTGAATTTGGGCAATCTTACGACCATAGCCACGGGGCCACGGGGTGCCCTGAAGCGTAGGTGTTGCTTCAACTCCGTTCGAAGAGATCACGGGATAGGACAAGCTACCTAGAGCGCCGCCGTGGAGGAGAGGTGCTGGCCTGACCGCCTCTTTCGCGAAGCCTCCGCTCGATTGGTTGGAACGCCGACTGAGTGAGGTGCTTCGACCGTCCCTAGCGCCTCTTGCTCGTAGGACTTGTTTCCGCATGAGTGCCACTGAAGCCGTAGCCGCGAGGCGAGGGCCGTAGTACTTTGGGCGGGAAATAGCCACGAGGTAGATAGCTCGGTCGGTCTGAGTATCGGCTTAGGTTAGCGACTCAGACGCTTTTTTAACGACGGCCAGGGGTTGTTTTACTGGTCGATCAAGCTATCTTCCGCTCGGGCAACTTTCCTTTTGCGCGAAATGCTACTCGGAGCCGCACTGCCTGGGGCTTAAGTTGTAGCATTCGGTTGAGGGGTTGCCACGAGGAGATTGTTTGATCGGCCGATCGTCCGACCTAAATCGAAGGCTCCATCCGACCGCCATCGCCCTTTGCTCAAGTAGCCTCCTTCGCGCAAAGTGCTACCTCGAGCCGTGGCCGTGGGGCGTGGTGTAGCATTTTGGGTTTGAAGAGGTTACTATGAGGAGGGTAGTCCGGTCGAAGTGGTTACCGGTCATCGATTTAGGTCGCTGACCCCTGAGGTCGTAGGGTAGCCCCCGAGTGGTGCGCGGGGACTGAGGGTGCAGTCGCCACGCACCGCTTGAGTCCGCACAAGATTTTTTTTGAAAAGGATTTAAGTTTTCTTTGGAGATAAGGGCGGATTAACTCGCTGGGGATCGTGTCGGTTTTGAATCGATGTTGGGCGCCGTCTTCAAGGCCGTGACCCCAAGGCGCCGTCTTTCGCTCCTCCTGCATCGTTTTTGGCTATAAAAGGAGAGAGGCGCCAGTGCGCTCGTTGCTTTGGCAAGGACAGACCAAACGAACTCTCTCTCAGGCGCCATGGCGGACCGCAACACTCACCGCGAGGAAGTGGTCGCCCATCAGGCCTGGCTGCAGGAGGTGGCGAGGCCGAGGTGGCCGCTCGTGAGGACGTCTGGCTGAAGTCGGCGTCCTCGTGGGCGTTCCCGACCGAAGTGAGGCACCGGGCCAAGTGCGGCGTGGTCGAGGACGCCGCGCGGAGTTCTACTGGGGGCGCACACCAAGATCGTGTAGGCGGTTCGTTCTTGGTTGGGGCGATGTTCCTCCATGAATAAATAAAGTGCTTCTTTGCTCCTCGCTTTTTTTTCTTCTTCGAGGATTTTGCGCTTGTGATTTGCCCGTATCCGTAGTCTTTTGGGATCGCAACGGATCCTGCCAGAGGTTGGAAGCGGTTGCGCCTTGTTCTTTCGACTTCCTCGTGCCTTCCCACCACTGGCTTCTCCTCGCCGCGCTGCAATGTATGTTTGTTACTGGAATGGGACGGCCCGACCTACTGTAGGTCGGTTGTCCTTGCATTCGTGGTCTTTGCGACGGGCAGAGTACTACTTCGGGACCTCGGCTTTCGGGGCGGAGGTCGCGATTTGCGATGAGGTAAAAGACGAGAGAGAGAGCACTCGGTCGGTCGTCCGAGAGTTGCGGCTTCCTCTGCTCAAGTATTTGTCGAGTGGTAACAAAGAGGGGAGAGGTTGACTACGAATAGAACTTTCTCAGCTTCTCTATGTTCCACGGATTAGTCACGAGATTTCCTTTAGTGTCCTTGAGGCGGAAGGTGCCGGGCCGGAGGACTTCCGTGATGGTGAAAGGGCCCTCCTGTATGGAGAGCTTGTGCCTGTCCTTCGCGGATTGGACTTGACGCAAAGACTAAGTCGCCGACTTGAATGAGCTGGCCGCGACCCGTATGTGGTAGCGACGCAGCGCCTGCTGATATTTAGCCGACCGTAAGACCGCGACATCTCGAGCCTCGTCGAGTTGGTCGAGGTCATCCTGCTGTTCCTCGGTCCCCCGTGCGCTATCGTAGTTCTGCACTCTTGGCGCACCGTACTCAAGGTCGGTCGGGAGGACAGCCTCCGCTCCGAACACCAAAAAGAAAGGTGTGAACCCGGTCGACCGGGTCGGCGTGGTTCGTAGACTCCAAAGAACGGGCGGTAGCTTGGCGGCCCACCGTCCCGCGAATTTTTTCAGCCGACTGAAGATCCGCGGCTTGAGTCCTTGGAGGATCATGCCGTTGGCTCGCTCGGCCTGGCCGTTGGCGAAGTGCGCCATCGCCGCTTGATCGACTCGGATATTGAAGTCGCCGCAGAACTCGAGGAACTCCTTCCTCGTGGAAGCTGCGTCCGTTATCGGTGATGATGGAGTTGGGCACCGAAGCGGTAGACAATATTGCGGAAGAAGCCTGCTGCCTGCGCCGATGTGATCTTTGCCAATGGCTTAGCTTCGATCCACTTTGTGAACTTGTCCACGGCGACGAGTAAGTGAGTGAAGCCCCCGGGTGCCTTCTTGAAGGGCCCGACCAGATCGAGCCCCCAAACCGCGAAGGGCCACGTGATGGGGATTGTCTGCGAGGGCTTGCGCGGAAGGTGCGTCTGCTGGCGAAGAATTGGCATCCTTCGCAAAGCGACGATTTGGGTCGCATCTGCTACTACGGTCGGCCAAGAGAAACCTTGTCGGAAGGCTTTTTCCTACCAGGGCCCGCACACCCGCCGTGGATGTCCAGAGAAGGTGCTTCCTTGGCCTGGCCTGGAACGCGCTTCGAAGGATTCCTGACGGGCTCCTTTTGTAGAGGGTGCCTTCGACTAACGAAGGACTTAGCCCGCCGAGCGAGGCGCCGAGCCTCGGTGGTATCGGCGGAGCAACCTGCTCGTCAATCGATCGACAAGCGGTTGCCTCGATCGGTTTCGGCCTTTCGGGGACGCTTAAGTCCGACCCAGCGTAGTGAGCATCTGGCCAGAAGATCGTGAGGCGCCGCGCCGAAGTCGTGGCGCCCTCGGCGCTCGGGTCCAACCGGATTGATGGGTCACGAGGTCGAAACGAAGATTCCAGGGGGAACCGCCCTTTCCTGAGGCGAGGTTGGCGAGGAGTCGGCTTCACCGTTATAAGCGTCGGTAGCCGTGATGGAGCTCAAACCCTTGAACTTCTCCTCGAGCTTGCGGACCTCCAGGCGATGGCGGCCATCCGAAGCGCCACGGGGCTCGGTGGCTTTCATCACTTGGTCGACGACCACTTGGTGTCGCCGTGAACGAGAGCCGTCGTGCGCCTGTGCTCGGCGGCGATCCGAAAACCATTGACGAGGGCCGTGCTCGCGACATTGTTGGTGGCGTCGAAGAGTAGGCGGATGGCATACCGGAGCTTGTTGCCGAGTGGGGAGATGATGACGACCCCCGCGCCGGCCCCATTCTTGGTGTAAGACCCATCGAAGTACATCGTTCAGTACTCCGGGTCCTCGACCACCGCAGGGACTTGCGCCTCGGTCCACTCGGCGACAAAGTCCGCCAAGACCTGGGACTTGATCGCCGTCCTGGGGACGTACGATATGTCGAGGCCATTGAGCTCGAGAGCCCATTTGGCGATTCTTCCGGTAGCGTCGCGGTTGTGGACGACCTCTCCGAGTGGTGAGGAGGTCACCATGGAGATGGGGTGTCGATCGAAGTAATGGGCAAGCTTCCTTTTGGTAATGAGCACTGAGTACAGCAACTTCTGTATCTGGGGATATCGGATCTTTGTTTCGGAGAGCACCTCGCTGACGAAGTAGACCGGCCTCTGAACCTTGAAGACGCGGCCTTCCTCCGCTCGCTCCACAACAAGTGCCGCGCTGACGACCTGAGTCGTGGCGGCGATGTAGAGGAGCAAAGGCTCCTGCGGCTCCGGGGCGACCAGGACCGAAGGTGAGGTCAGAAAGGCCTTTAGTCGACTAAAGGCTTCCTGAGCTTCGTGGGTCCAGGAAAAGCGGTCGGACTTCTTCATCAGCTTGTAGAGTGGCATCCTGCGTTCGCCGAGGCGGGATACGAAGCGACTTAGTGCCGCGAGGCACCCCATCAGCCTCTGAACTCCCTTCAGATCGTTGATTGGCCCCATCCTTGCGATAGCGGAGATCTTATCACGGTTGGCTTCGATGCCGCGCTCGGAGACGATGAATCCCAACAGCTTGCCCTTGGGGACCCCGAAGACGCATTTCTCGGGGTTGAGCTTTATGCGAAACCGTCGGAGGTTCGCAAAAGTCTCCTCCAGGTCGGCAATGAGGTCATCGACCTTCCTGGTTTTGACAACGATGTCATCGACGTGAAGCCCGATGTTACGGCCAATTTGGTCGAAAAACACGCTGCATACACCGCGGTATGTGGCGCTGCGTTTTCGGACCAAAAGGCATCGTGGACGTAATAAAGATGAGTCAGACGGGTGATGAAGGAGGTCGCGAGTGATCGGACTCCTTCATCGCAATTTGGTGGTAGCTGAGTAGGCATCCAAAAGAAAGGGACTCGCACCGGCGGTGGAGTCCACGACCTGGTCGATGCGAGGTAATGGGAATGGATCTTTCGAACAGGCCTGGTTGAGGCTCGTGTAGTCAACACACATCCTCCATTGCCCCGACTTTTTCTTTACAAGGACGGGATTGGCGAGCCACTCGGTGACGCACCTCCTTACAAAGCCTGGCGCCAAAAGTTTGGCGATCTCTTCCCAATGGCCCGACGCTTTTCTTCGAACGGCCCAGCGACTGGGCGATCGGTCCGATCCCGGCCGAATGTTCAGGAGTGCTCGGCGACCTCCTTTGGAACTCTGGCATGTCCGAGGGTCTCCAAGCGAAGACGTCTCGGTTTGCTCGGAGGAAGTCGACGAGCGCCTTCCTATTTGGCGGTGAGGCGGCCCCGACCCGCACGATCTTGGGCGGGTCTTCGGGATCAGCGACCTCCTTTGTATCCTCCGCGGACTTGAAGGAGCTAGGCCCGACTTGCCGGAGTCGGGGGCGGATTCGGGGGCCTCCTCCCGGAGTTGGGCGAGCTCGTGAGCGGCGCGGCCGTGAGGCCGGCTACCGCTTCGCTCATGATTGTAGGCGAGCCGGAAGGATGCGCCACGGTGATGACACCTTGCGGCCCTGGCATCTTGACCTTGAGATAGGTGTAGTTGGGGACCGCCATGAACTTCGCAGAGCAAGGTCGCCCCAGGATGGCGTGGTAGGAGCCGGAAAGTCCACAACCTCGAAAGTGAGGCTCGGTGCGGAAGTTGTCAGGGCTCCCAAAGGTGACAGACAGCCGACTGTCCCGAGGGGTGGGCTGTTGACCTTGCAGACGACGCCGTGGAAAGGCGCCTTGCTCTACGGGAGGGCGGAGCGAGGACTCCAGGCATCCAGGGTCTCAACATACATGATGTTGAGATCGCCGCCGCCGCCCATGAGCACCTTGGTCAGCGCCGTCCCCACGATGGGTCGACGACGAAGCGGGTAGCATCCCGGCGCGATGTGCTCGGGTGGTCGGTCCGATCGAAGGCGACGGCACTCCGACCACCTTAAGTAGGCGGGCACGGCAGGGGTAGCCGTGTGAACCTCTCGGTGGCGAAGCTTCAACTGCCGCTTGTCGGCATAGCACTCTGCTTCTACGAAGATCATGAGGCGCCTGCCGGTGTGGGAACTCGTCGCTTACCGGCTCATCGCCTTTGCCCGGCGTCGGATGTCGGGTCGCGCTTCTTCCTTACCCCGCGATGTCGTGGGGTTTGAGAGGAACCGCTTCAAGACTTCGCAGCCTCCGATACTTGTGTTTGACGGATAGTCGTGGTTCGGCACGGACTATCCATCGATTTCTCGAATCGGTCAAGGCGTCTGCCGAACTCATTGTTTGCGGTCGGTCGGCGTGGCGATTATTCGGCCTTCAGCGTTCGCTTCCCTTCCGCTTCCTTTTGTCGTAGGCGGAGGGGCGCCGCCCCGAGGTCGGCCGCTTTGTGGGCCGTCTTTCTTTCGAAGATGGCCCCTACGGCCTCGCCGGAGGCGTGATTGGTGGCGATGTCGAGGAGCTCTTTGGTGGTCCGGGGGTTTCGCCTGACCCGGCTTGTGGACCAGGGCCTCGCACGTGGTGCCGTAGATGAACGCCCGACGACGCTTCGGCGTCGCGGATGTCGGGAGCTCATTGCCTTGTTGGGAGAAGCGGCGGATGTAGTCGGAGGAGTCTCCCTACTGGCCGCTTGCGGCTCTTGAGTCCCAGGAGTTGCCGGGCGTTTGTAGGTGCTCTGAAGTTCCCGACGAAAAGGTTCGTCAGTCGGCCTAGTGCCGATGGTGTCTGGCGGCAGTACTCGAGCCAGGCTCGAGCCGAGTCCGCAAGGTAGATGGGGAGATCTTGGATGACGAAGGAGTCGTCCGTTGCTCCTCAAATTTCGAGCGAGCCGATAGTCTTCTAGCCGGACATCGGGTTGGTGGCCCTGTACTTGGCTATGTTAGTCGGGGCCGAAGGTCGGGAAGTCGGCGTTGCGGATGAGGCGGGTGAACGACGCGCCCGGGACCGTCGAATCCGGGTCGGAATGGTTGCGTCGCTCGCTATCTCCGCGACTGCGAGGGCGCTCTTGCATCGGTAGCTCTCCTTCGGCGCCTCGAGGGTGGTGCGAAGATCATACTTGTCCCCAGCGGTGGCGCACCGGGTGTATGATGCCTGGGGAGCTCGTGGAGCGGGTCATCTTGGCTGGCTCCGTCGGCCTGTGAGTGAGAGGGCCCAGCGGCCGAAGTGGCGCCCGTCCGTCGGAGCCGGAACCTTGGGCGTCTTCGAACGACAAAGACGTTCTACGATCCGGAGGTTCTCGATAGGTGGCCAGCTTCGCTCCGCTGGCTCAGCGACCCTTCTGAGCATTGCCGCCGCAGACAATGTTACGTTGGCGTGAGGAAGAAGCGGAAGGTCGTTCGTCCTCCTCACCAGCCGATGCACTGAAGGCCGGAGGCGAGTGGTGGGTTAGGTGTGGCGCTCGGCTCGGCCTGGAGCTTATCGAGCTCGGCCTTTCGGGCCTCTAGCTCCTCTACCGCTGCCGAAGGTCGGGCGTTGTAGGTGTCTTGGCGTCGTCTTCCGCCGGATTCCGCCGCTTCGTCGCTACGGAGGAGGGTCCCGAGGGTAGCGGGGTGGAGGCAGTTCGCGGCACTCCGCCATGTTGCACTCATGGAGTACACCTGCGTGTGGATACTCTGTCGGAGCCGAGCCGTGGTCGAGGAATCCGCCAACAGGTCGTGGAGGAAGCCGCCAGAAGCCGGCCATGGCCACGAAGTTGAGAACCCGTGGAGGGTGGAACCGCCGCCGCCGCAGCGAGGCTGGCGTCGCCAGAGCAAAGCGTTTGCCATGACGGCCGCCGCGGCCACGGCGCGGGGCCTCGAGGCGAGGTTGCCGAGACATCAAGAATCGCATCCAGCTATGGCGACGCCTGGTCCCGATGGCGTGAATGAGGACAAGCTCTCCCGCTGCAGACGATGAAATCGAGGGTGCCGGCGGATCCAGCCCTCGACATCGGTGAATCGTGGTGGGAGGAGGCCATCGAGGGAGGAGAATGGGAATCAAGATGAGAATGTCGGTGAAGACGCCGCGAGGACCCCTACCTGGCGCGCCAACCGCTTGTTTCGTGCACCTAAGCAATACGAATTTGTGGTCGGATGGGTCGCGCTCCTCTCTCGAATGGTCGACTCAATGGAGTCGATGATGTATCTTGGTTCTGGCCGAACGTCCCTACTCCGCCGCTCGGTGTGGGTGTATTGATCTTAGGCGATGAACAAGAGGAATACAAGCGAGGCGTGAGCCGACCGATCCTGGTGTTTTCGCTAGGAGTTGTGGCTACCTAGAAGACTGCTTTTTTCCATCGCCCCTCCTTCTGGCCCTGCCTCTCCTTATATAGACGGAGGAGGCGGAGTTACACGGAGTTCGGAAAACTACGAGGAAGGGCCTACGCTGCCTCGAAGTTTGGTTTCGCCTTGTCCGATCGACCCTGCCGTCCCGAGGCAGGTTGGTGGCCTGTGATGAGCCGTCTTGCGTAGTCGCCTGGATGACGTATCGCGTGGTGCTCTGCCACCTCGGTGGCTTTAATGGCGCTTGACTTTGCCTTGGCCTCGGAGTGGGCGTATTCTTCGCGGTGTGCCAGGCGATGGGGCGGGGCTTGACTTCTTCGGTGGCTCTCGGCAGTCTTGGGAAGGAGCCGTCATTCGCAGACGGACGCTGGGGGACGCCGCGCACAAGGCAAATTGCCTGGACACCGACGTGGCCCTATCGCTCGCTGGCCAGCGGTGGAGCTTGCGACCGTGAGCTTCAATATTAGGCGGTCGGAGCCCGCCGACCACCCGGGATCGGAGTCCGCCGACCGCCCAGTCGGTCGATCTGCATAGGTCGGGTTAAGCTCTCGCGGTCCAAGTGCCTTTCGGCGATCTTTGGGCCTTCGGCAGTGGTAAGTCGGCCCGTTCGCGTTCCGGAGTGGTGGGGTACCCATGATGGTACGGTACTCACACTGGAGTTGTCGAACACCCGGCCGTTGTCACTCTGGATGGCCTTGACGCGTGCGCCGAACTGGGTAGACACATAGGCGAAGAAGGTAGACAGGGTGAAAAACGTGTCAGATTTAAGCCGTAAAGGAAACGTCCACAGGTGATGTGAGCAGTCATCAAGAACAACTAAGTAATATTTGTAACCAGAGACACTAACAATGGGAGATGTCCATAAGTCACAATGGATAAGATCAAAATTGTTTGACGCTCGAGACACTGAAGGACTAAAAGGAAGACGAACATGTCGCCCTAGTCGACACGCATGGCAATGAGACTCCAAACTTTTATTACAACCAGGAATAGCCGAAGTGAGTTTGGAGAGGGCCTCGTGACCAGGGTGGCCGAGGCGAGTGCCACAGGAGGATGACGTGGAGCCGGCAACAAGGGAATGAGCGACGGCACCGCGGCGGTAGAGCGGACCAAGCTATTGCACTGAGAATCACGTTCAGCGAGAAGATCCTTCACAGAACAACCATACGGGTCAAACTCCACGTAACAATTGTTATCGATGAGTGAATTGGCGAGCAGAAATAAGATTCTTGATAAGCCGAGGCGAAACAAGAACATTATTTAGAACAAGAGAGCCAAGGCGCGTGAGCTGGTCGTGTGTGCAGGAGCGAACCATTACCGACAACAATGGAGGTGGGAGAGGGATACCGTGGGGTTGAGGAGTGAGAGAGGGTACCATCATGGGAGGTCATGTGGGAAGAGGCACTGTATCAAGGTACCAATCGTTGTTTGCCGTGGAGCGAGGGTGGCGGTCTTTGAACGTGGAGGCAGAGAATTCTCGTCCCAGAGCGGAGACCCCACCATGGGCCGGCATTCTTCTTCTTTGTGAGTATTGTGCCTGAGGAAGAAATTGCTGTTAGGCAGTGCATTCTTTGGGCAGCGGCGCTTCTGGCTTGGTCTTCTTGGTGGCCGACGCGCTCGGGAAGCCGGCGAGGAAGGCGACGGAGGCCGGCCACATTTGGATGGACCCGGCCCACGGGTTGAAGAACGGCAACGCCGCCAGCGGCAGCCCGTCTTGGCGTAGTGGAGGAGGCGGAGCGAGCGCCACGCCAGGTGTAGCGATCGCGGTGGTCCTTGGCTTCTTCTTGTTCTTACGCTTGAGTTGGCCGGACGAGGAGGGCCGCATCGGTCGGCGCTTGGCGAGGCAAGATAGAGCCCGATGGCGGCGAAGCGTCGGAGGAAGCAGAGGAGTGCACCATGTTGATCTCCTCAAGGAGGAGTTCATTGCGACAGGCGGCAAAGGAGGGAAAGGCGGCCGCATGGCGGAGGTGGACCCCGATGTCCTTGTACCGCTCGTTGAGCCCGCGAATCACGTTGAGGACCAGAGTGCGGTCAGTCACGTGTTCGCCGAGGTCAGCGAGGTTGTCAGCCATCTTCTTGAAGCGTTTGCAATATTCGGTGACGGAGAGGTCACCTTGGGCAAACACGCGAAACTTGGCGTCAAGGTGGAGAGCACGAGTCTCCTGATTGCCAAGGAAGTGATCCTCGATGGCAATCCAGGCTTCGTAGGCGGTGGCGCGGTGGTCGATCACGGCGTCGGCAAGGTCGGCGATGGCCGTCTTTGTCTGACCATGATTTGACGACAGCGTTCATCCGAGCCCAATCAGGAAGTGCCGAGGTGGCGAGTCGCGACGTGGTCCTGCAGCGAATACTTCGTGACGGCGAGGAGGAATTGTTCGCGCCAACGTGAGTAGTTGCCGGAGGTGTCGAGGACGAGGGGGACCAGGCTGCGGGCGTTCTGCACGGAGACAGCCTGGGCGTGGAGGTTGAGTATGGCGGCGGCCTCGTGGAGGATCATGGCGCGGGAGATCTCCGTGTCATCCTCGTGGTCGTCGCCGGTCGGGTCGACGGGATCGGCCGCAGCAGCGGCGTCGGCCCGGGCTTTGGCCGCCTTAGCTGGCGGGCGCGGACACGCCATGCGTCGCGTCTGCCGCAGATGCGATAGCGGCCTCTGCTCGGCCGCTGAAGCTTGAGGGCGGCCAAGTCTCGACGAGTCATTGCCATGGCGTCGGCGTCGCAGCCGAGCTCGCCAGCAGGTCGACGACGAGGCGCAGGGTCCCGACCATACCGCAGTCAGCTAGAGCGAGGGGCGTGAAGGGCGAGAGGGGAAGATCCCGGTCTCTTGATACCATGAAAGAGTATGGTTGGGAAAATAGTAGATTGATTATGGGAGGAGCCCAAGGCTCAAGTACATATAGGCAAGGATATCCCTAAGAATAGGAAAGATCTAATCTAGGAGATCCTTGCCAAACATAACCGTACATATAGGCAAGGATATCCCTAAGAATAGGAAAGATCTAATCTAGGAGATCCTTGCCAAACATAACCAACTACCTGGGCCCATTACCCTATTCATCACGCTAACAGCAACCTTGGGAATACAGCTCCTCCAACTCGCAACCTACTGATGTGTCTCCTTCCTACTTAGCTCTCCTCTCCCACGCCACCGGAGTTGGCAGATATTCTGCTATTTCTCCTCCAACCGGCAGCCGACTCCGTATCTCCCTTCACAACCTCTCCGATGAGCTCATGAGCCGGCACGGCGGTGCCGACGCACCTCATCCGTGAATGGAGGATCCGGAGCGACATGCACCCAAGGGGAGCACGTTGCACCTCTACCCAGATCTGGTGTCGACGAACCCGAATTTGGCATCGACGAGTCGATGCCCGGCGATTCCAAATCCAGATCTGGTGGAGGCGCAACGGCTCGTGACAAGGCCAACGATGATCGGTGAGTCGATTCACCTCCCTCTAGCTTTCTCCACCATGCACAGCTCCAGTAAGGCGAGGCCATGGCGCAACCCCACCTGACCACCTTACCACTTAAGCGACGCTTCAACGACGCTTTGATAACCATGGCCATAACCCATAAGCTCACCTTATTAAACAGAAAAGCCTTTTCCCATGCTATTGCTACACCTTAGGAAATGAAATTTTGCTATGGATCTATTTAGGATTCCATTCAATAGAGAATGAAGCACATCATCTTAGGACATGCATCGAGCAAAGGAATGGCATATGCTTGGGCATCAAAATTTTGATGAAGATCCTATGATTACAATGCACAAATACTAGCAAAGAAAGACATTTTGCTGGAAAAGTTCATGCAAAATTATGTGACCCTGAGATCCTGGTATGGGAGCTACTCGCCTACTTTTTGGAAGCAAGCGGTAATTGCTCTCAAACATGGATGCAAGATACGAGGATGACATCAGGCAAACACAGGTAAGGCAATTGATCAGGAGTAGTATATATAAAGCTTCAGAAATCCACCATATTGTTTAAAACCATCATGCAAGAATAATTTGTGTTTATCTTCCACCAATGTGTCTATGTTATTGTCTTCGTGCGTTGACGCACAACATAGGAGACATGGAAGAAGAATTTGTGACAGAGTCACTGACAATGCATAAAAAATCAACTGCATATGTCTTCCATAATCACAATATCTATTAGCGTATCCACCCAATGATGAACTTGAAAACTTCAACAACAGCTGGTCCACCATTAAGACATGAAAATCTAAAGCAAAGAACAGCAATAAATAGCATAATGCACCTAAACTCAAGCCTCCCATGGTTACCAATAGTGCAACACATACATTCCTGACTGGAGAACACTGCATTTTGTTTGTCTAATTTGAAAGCGGTAACCTGGAGTGAGGGGTGAAGAAATGAAGAAATTACATGAGAACGGCCCATCAGACTCGTCATCGTCAGGGAGCAACGGGAAGTCGAGCCAGGTCTCTGGGTGCCTGGAGATGTTCGTGGCAAATGCGAGCACCTCCTCGGTGATCCCAATCACATCCCACTCCTCCTCCACCTCCTCCTCCTCACTCCTTACCCTCTCAGCCTCCAACTCGTGGCCACCTACCTGCTCATGCTCCTCATGCCATACCTCGCCGTCATCCACCTGATGTCTTACCCTCGCCTCCCACTCATGCGTCACCTCGTTGTCTCCCACCCCACGTCGTACCCTCTCCCCACACTCATGCCTCACCTCGTCGTCCTCCAACCCACGCCTCACCTTGTCCTCATTCCCCTCCGATTCAAACCTCACCTCTTCCTCCCCCTCGCTCCTCACCGCTTCCAGCAATTCCTCCTCTTCCTCGTCTTCAGGAGCGAGGAAATTGGAGGCCATCCTAGAGAACCCGGACACGGCCTTGTGGCTGGAGATCCGCGAGATCCCGCTCCTGAACCTCCCGCCGATCTCGGCGAAGTCGTTCCTGATCCCGGCGATCTCAGGTGGCGTCTCCGGAGGGCTGGGTTGGCCCTCCGAGGACGGAGATGAGGGCGAGGGCGAGGCCTCCCCGGGCGGGGGCGCGAGGAAGTTGGCGACGCCCCAAAATTGGCGGGCCAGGGTTTTGGATAGCTCGGTGAGGTCCTCCTTGACGCCCTCCGCTGCGGCCGAATGCAGTGGATGGGGAGGCGGCGGCGGGAGCGGGATACGTGCGGAGGGAGAGGGTGCTGCAGCGACGGCGGTGCCGGGGTCATCATCGGCGCCGGAATCGTCGGGGATGTTGAGGGGGTTGGTGAGGGAGCGGGCGAGCCATGACATCTCCGGCAATCGCCGGCGGCGAGGGGGAGAGCGCCGGGTGGGTTGGGTTCGGTTGGTTCAATCGGTTACTCCTTTTCGGGTTCGTGTTTGAAATGTTCGGGTTGGGAGTGGACGACAGAGACGTACGGCTTGCTGAGGTTCGAATGGGCCAGCCCAAGTGCCGCACTAGGCTCCCCTGCCAAACTCGGTAGATGCCACCACAGTTCTGTGGATCTAGATCGTTCGTTTGAAATAGAGGGTATCCCGAAGTTTTTGTGCGCTGGGCGAATGATGAGCATCAAATCCTGTGCGCTGGGCATTGTTTGGGTGCTAGAGATTTCAAGGACAAAAAATCCCGAAACTTCGGCCTGCTTGGCCTATGCACCCTTTTTTGCCTCTCCAGAATAAAATTATACTAGTTATATGCCCGTGCGTTGCTACGAAAAACAAAATTGATAACGAAAAATAAAGATTAAAAAATAAAAAAAAATTATTTCACAAGATCAAACATCTATCTTTAACGCTTCGTTTAAAGTTGGCTAATTAAAGCAACGCTTCGTTTCTTGCGTAGGGCAATTAAGCAGGGCAATTAAGTAGGGCAATTAAGTAGGGCAATTAAGCAGGACAATTAAGCGGCAATTAATGATGTGAGTAGAATGGACCGCTGCCACTAACTGCTGCTTTATAATAGTAGATAGAGAAAGTCTAAAGAACGGTATATCGTTCAAAAGTAAAATAACGGAATGAGTCTTTGCCGATTGTCTAGTCACACTCGTTAATTTCGTCGGGCCCACTCGAACCTTATCCACGTATGACTATTGTAACATCCCGATCTTTCAAAAATAAAATAAAAATTTAAAATTTAAAATTTATAATGTTTCACGGATAAGTTTCATGATATTTTATAGATAAGCTTTATGATATTTCATGGATAAGTTTCATTAGGTTTCATAGATAAGTTTCATGATATTTCACGAATAAGTTTCATTAGGTTTCATAGATAAGTTTCATGATATTCCACGAATAAGTTTATGAAATCTAATAAAATTTATCCGTGAAATATCTTGAAACTTATCTATGAAATATCATAAAACTTATCTGTGAAACCTAATGAAACTTATCTTGAAACCTAACGAAACTTATCCGTGCAATAGCAACTTATCTGTGAAACCTGCTGAAACTTATGTGTAAAACCTAATGAAACTTACCCGTAAAATATCATGAAACTTATCCGTGAAACCTAATGAAACTTATCCATGAAACATCATGAACTTATCTGTGAAATCTAATGAAACTTATCAGTAACATATCATGAAATTTATCAGTGACATATCATGAAACTTATCCGTAAAATATCATGAAACTTATCTGTGAAACATCATGAAACTTTATTCGTGAAACGTGAAATATCATGAAACTTATCCGTAAAACCTAATGAAACTTATTCAAAACGTCATGAAACTTATCTTGAAACCTAACGAAACTTATCCGTGCAATAGCAACTTATCTGTGAAACTTGCTGAAACTTATGTGTAAAACCTAATGAAACTTACCCGTAAAATATCATGAAACTTATCCGTGAAACCTAATGAAACTTATCCATGAAACATCATGAACTTATCTGTGAAACCTAATGAAACTTATTAGTGACATATCATGAAACTTATCCGTAAAATATCATGAAACTTATCCGTGAAACCTAATGAAACTTATCTGTGAAACATCATGAAACTTTATTCGTGAAACGTGAAATATCATAAAACTTATCCGTAAAACCTAATGAAACTTATTCAAAACGTCATGAAACTTATCTATAAAACTTAATGAAACTTATCCGTGAAATATCATGAAACTTATCTATAAAATATTATTAAACTTAAAAACTTATTTGAAACAACAGAGGCTAGAACGGACGCACCTGCGAGCGAGAAACAAAGGCGTTGTGGTGGTTCGTTTGTGCGCTTCTAATTAGACAGTTAGTTCCTATACCGTCAGTTTGGTAATATAACGGGACACCGTCTCATAGTCGCACTCAATTATATATCGAGCATCATTCTTGATCGTAAAAGTATCATAGGTAATACGTGTCACTTATCATAACAGGTTGCTAGGCACAATAGATCTCCCCTTGCCGAACTCAGGTACCGCGGTACCCTCTTTGCCGAGCTAGGCGGCAGGAGACCTGTAGTGCCAGCCACACCACGGTACTCGAGCTTGGAAGGAGGGGATCTATGCTACCCAGCCACCTTTTGCAGTAGAGGAGCAAGATAGATGATATATATCGTCTATTGGTGCTTCAGCGGTCGACAAAGGGGTTAGATTTGCGATTTCATTTGGAAGGGGTCAAAAATAAATAAAAGAATATGCAAAGGGCTAAAATAAACATACTTTAAAAATCACAGGTGGGCTTTTTTTGCCATGTAGGAACCCATGGAACATTGCCCCTAGGGGGGCTAATCTCCAAAATCCCTCCCACTATTGAAATTCTACCGAGAAAAAAAGGACAAACATGGAAAAATTTTTAAAAGAGAGAGAATTGGTAGGCATCGGCCAACGAGTCGGTGGCGCGCTGTAGTTTTAGCCAGGGTGGAGACGAGTTCACGGGCCTGCCAAAGGTGGCGGTGCCGTGCGTAAGCTCGACGGAGGCGGAGGCTCCGTGCGTGAGATCTATTAGGCGACGGAGCATGCACACGCTCAACGGAGGCGGCGACGACGAACCAACAGAGGCTGAGCTAGGCGGTGTAGAGGAGCCCGTGCATGGGCTCGACGGAGGTGGTCGTGCCGTGTGCACGCCTGCACGAAGGCGGCGACGCCTAGCCAAGAGGCGGAGGAGCCATGCACAGGCTCCGTGATGCGATGACGCAGGCTCTATAGTGGCGCCATGTGCTTGCTCGACAGAGGTGGAGACGTTGCATAAGAGTTGGATCCAGAAGACTGAGGTTGTGTTCAGTGGTGGATCTAGAATTTTAAGTTAGGGTATGCCGAGCTAATACTATAATATACAATTCGGTAAATCCAATGAATAATTCGGTAAACAACTACAAATGTTATCGAGAAATTCGGTATATGAGTAACTAGAAACATGATAATACAAGTATAAATTACAATATAAATAGTTCAAACATTTTAAGTATGAAACATGCATAAAAGAAGCTTACGCACCTACAATAATTCAAAGAATACAATATTACTTCTTGTCCTTCTTGTCTGGCCTCCGCCTTCTAATAGCCATGAAACTCTTGATTATATCATTTTCATCAACTTGGAAGAAAATATCTCGCTCAATAAACATAACTAGACAATCATTCAAAAGACTATCACCCATCTTATTTCTCAACTTACTTTTGACTAAACTCATTGCAGAAAATACCCTCTCAACACTTGTCGTTGCCACTGGTAGAAGCAATACCAATTTCAGAAGTAAGTAAAGCAAATCATAAACTATATGTCTCTTTGTTTCAACAAGATTAACTGAGAGATCAATAAGATTCTCTAGACCTTTGAATCTATCATCTAGTCTTATGTCGTCAGTATGGTTATTAAGTTGCAACTCAAGCTTTATCAAATCGGTACTTGAGATGATGTCATTAGGGTATAACTCAGCAAGTCTACGCACCTTCTGTGCATCAAAAGAAGCAAATAAGTCGGTAGGATTGAAAGCCGACATACAAGAAAGCAACTCCATATTAACCTTATCGAACCGATTATCAAGCTCTTGACTAATTTGATCAATGACCCCAATATATACTTCTCTTCTGAAGTGATCATCATTTGTTTAGTTTCGGGCAAACCGTGCTGATCTTCCATAAGGCACATAATTACCCTCCATATCAGGAACTTGGACACCATATTTATTGCAAAACAAAGTGACCCTTTGAAGGAACTAATTCCAGCCATCAGACCTCAATTGTTGCATTCTACTCTTTGCCACGGTAACAAGTGAGATTGCATTAAGAATATCTTGCTCTCTTCTTTGCAAACACTCGAATAAATCATTTGTGTATCCAAGAATGACAAGCATTAAGTGTGCACTTAAAATAAAGTCAAATGACTCAAATACTCCAAACATAGTATGTATTTTTGGCCAATCCCACCTTTGTGAAGCATCATTACCAAGAGTGATGAGTACATCGCGGATTGTGTGATACATAGCAATAATGTTGACAACAGTTTTATAATTGGAGACCCACCTAGTCTCACTGGGTCTAGGCAAACCCATCTCTTGATTCAATCCACTCCCAGTTTCAAGTTCACCACAATCAAGTGCTTTCATGATATTCTCAAGTCTAGCATTTTAAAGCATGCCATGACGCTAACAAGAAACTCCAACAATATTCAGCAAGAGTGATACTTGATCAAAAAAACCACATATAATCATTATTTCCCTTGGCAACAGCAACAAAAACTACTTGAAGTTGATGTGCAAAACAATGGATATAATAAGCAGAAGGTGATTCTTGCACTCAAATCATATGTAGGATCGATATACACTAATATAGCAATCAGAAGGGGTGAATAATTGCACGGAAGCTAAAACAAATTTTTATTGATTCTCAAAACACTCTTGAACAAATTATAAAAAACTGCTTCGGTTTCAGCAAAAACAGACTGACACACGTTAACTAAAACAATAATTCCTGAAGATCCGACTGTTGGATTGATGTGAAATTTTAACTGTAGAAACTAGATTCAATTTCGAAACTAATCCAACAAGAATCAACTCAATCGGATCTACAGATCTAAAGTTATAGCCTTCACAGCCACAAATTTCTTTTTTTGCATATGGACTGTATTGGGCCTAATCTACAGGGTATGCCATGGCCCACCCGGCATACCCTGTAGATCCGCCCCTGATTGTGTCACGTTCAAGTGAGGAGAAAATATCTTGGCCTCAAGAGGTGTGTTTTTCTTCCCTAAGGATTGGGCTGGGTTTGAGTGGGATTTTCCTCTCCCCTGTACCAGCCAGGCAGCCAGGATCCGATCATAAATGGACTTCCCAAATAAGCCCTTATAAAATGAAATGGCATGTCCATAAGATAAGTTAGATGATAAAACATGCTCAATCTATACCTATACTAATTAGTCATTCTAAGAAAGCTCTCATATTAACCAGAAATATCTTACTATCTATCAGCTGGATCCTAGTTATAACGACTTAGATTAAAAGAAAGAATCCATGTCAAGTACAATCTAAATTAAATGAAATTAGGAATAAATAATTAAGAAAATTAGCAAATTGACTTCCATACGATTTCCAAAGTAAATCCATAAATAAATAAAATTTAGAATAATAAAAAAATAGCTAATTAAAATAAAGATCCTATGTTAACTACAAGCCAAATTAACTACAATTTGGAATAAAACATACCCAAGTTATACGGCATAATTTAAAAGAAAGAGTCTATGTCAAGTACAATATAAATTAACTAAAATTTGAAATATCTGAGGAAGCTTCCATGTTAACCAGAAAGATCTAGCCGTCTGTCTAATAGACCTGATTTATAATAGCTTAGATTAAAAGAAAGAATCCTTGTTAAGTACAATCTAAATTACTTGGAATTCATTATAAAAAATAAGGAAAAACTTCTATATGATTTCTAAAGTAAATCAATAAATAGCTAAAATTTAAAATAATAATTAAATAAAATTAGCAAATTAAAACAAAGAGTCTATGTCAATTATAAATCAGACTAACTAAAATTCAGAATTAAAAAATACAAAAATCATTACGGCCTAGATTAAAAGAAAGAGTCCGTGTTTGAAGCTAGTTTGATAGCTTTAAAATTTCTAGAAGCCCCAAGCTGCAAAGTAAGAACTTAAAATAAATTTAGTAAAATCCAAAATTAGAAAATGCCTAAACCAAGAAATTGCTGCTTTGTCATTGGCACTAGTAGCAGCAACTGTATTGACTTAAACTGCCTCGGAATTACTGCTGCAGTTGGTCCTTCCCATCTGTTGATCACTCCAAGGTTTAGGTAAGAGGGAAAAGCATAGATGAGGTTCAAGAATCCTATTGCGGGGGAGCAGGTTTAACCTAATAACTTAAACAAACATTATTAATATCTTGGTATGGTTACTTACAAAAGCCTAACAGCTATGCAACGCATACTGCACACCCAACAATCAATGAAGAACCAAATTACCTAAGCACACAATAATCTACCATCTAAAAGGGTAACAATCTTATCTTAAGAGACGCGACTCTCACACATGAGTCTCAACTGACTACTAAAGCACTAGTTCTTCATCTGAGACACTTCATCACTCCACTCCTTTCTGTGTGATCGACGATTCCTTTCCGATCTTCAGGTTTAGCAGCAGGACACCCAGTACCTTCTTAAGTGTGAAACAACGTTAACTATTCAGAACAACTCAGGTACGATTTTCGTTTAAACCAGTGGGGAAGATAGAAATTTCTGCAAAAGGGGAAGAATAGAAGAATAAGATAAGTCAAGAATTTATTATTCTTTCAAGTTAATTTTTCTCTTTAGAAAATAATTTTAAAACTCCTAAAGACGACCAATCTATCTAGGATCAAGACCTACAGTTAGTATGGCTCTGATACCACGTACCTCTGTCGGGACCCGAATGTGAAAACTCGAACCCTCGGTGTATTCCACACTAGTCCAGGATCACGCTAGTGCACACTCTCTCAACATAAATAAATATCACAATCATACACGGCGGAATAATAAATAAGTCTTTATTTATTATAAAACCTGTTGAGTCAAACTTATGGTCAACTTACAAAAGATACACCTCGCAGGGCTAAGTCTCAAATGAATAAACTTGCAGCAGAAAATAAATAGAACTTGTGGTGTCCAATCAATGTGCCACAAGCAACTGACTGTGACACTACGGAACGACGGTATGAGTTATTTTCGATTTTGACATTTAGGTACGATTGTTTAGCATGTTTTTGGGCCCTTTCCATGAGGTTGGGCCTTTCCGGAGGAGATTTTGGGCTTCCGGGGGAGTTTGGGCCTAGCGGGAGCTGTTTGGGCCTTAGGGGATGAAGTGGGCCGAAGGTGGGGAAAGTTTTGGGCCGTTTGGTGGAGCTTTTGGGCAGCAAGGGCTGCTGCCCACCCTCCCTTGCGCCCCACCCTCCTCTTGCGCCCCCTCCCACCAAACCCTAGCTGCCACCCTCTCCTCCCCCCTTGCGCCACCCCTAGCCGCCCCCTCTCCACCCCTTGCGCCCCCACCTTCCTCCCCTCCCCTAGCAACCCCGCGACGTCCTCCCCCGTGGTGCTTGTCGTCTTCCCGCTCGGTGGATCGCCAGATTCGGGAGTCTCCGGCGGGATCGTGGTGGTTCGGAAGGAAGGAGCGACCGGAAGGAAGGGAGATTCCGTCGTCTTTCGGTTCTTCTCGAAGAGGTAACGAATCGTAGTCTCCTTGGGGTTTTTTGGGTGCTTCTAGATGGGGTATTCCATGCCTTAGATCCATATTTAGGTTATGTGATTAGAAGGGTTTAGATTGATTTCATCTTTGTCCTGCGTTCTGTCCTCGGACAGATTGGGTCATCGGCCTTCGGTCGTGTTTCTGGCAATTTTAGAGTCGGAATTTGGTCGTCCGCCTGTTGAAGAAGTTGTAGGTAACTTCAATACCTTTCAGTAGACATAAAGAACGTCCAATGCCGCCCAGCCATTTGAAAGTTATGCTCGTTTTACAGAACGTGTTCAAAACTGTGACGAGATTGGAATAGATCACGGTATTCTGTAGATTAAACCACTTTAGAGGCCGAATCAGTTTTTCAATATACTTAGAAAAAGTTAGGAAATTTCCTAAGCTACGCGAGGATGTAAACGTTTAATCAATTCGGAGTCCTAGAACTAAAGTTATGCTAGACCGAAGTCTGCTGTCCCGGGGGGGGCATATTCTCTATTTTTCGTTTTCGGGAGTAGTTTGCGAAATCGGGGTAGATGGGCGAGGGCGTACTGTTTTGTGGGCACGTTGTGATTTTGTGGCATCTATGTGCAGGTGGTGTGACCCCGAGAGTGCCCTCAACCTCTCACCAACCTGTCGCCCGAGGTTAAGGCAAGTGTATTGTAATAGGTAGTGTAATGTATGTTGCTAGTTGTGACTAGATGCAAATAGCTTACATGTTGTGATATCTTGCCATGATTAGTGCTTGCCTATGTTATGATGAAAATGGACTATTATGATGCTATGCCATGTTTAGTTCAGTTTGATGCAAGATGTTTATGTTTATGGCATATGTTGCATACATGGCATGAAATCTGGCCCGGTCGGTGAGAACATCATAACTAGTCCGGTAAGGTCGGTGAGAAAGTTATGACTAATCCAGAGCGCCGTGGTTGTAAGACCTATCTCGTGATTCCACCCACGTGGTGAGTGGAAGCGATGTGTAGGCACCCTCCATCTACGGGATGGAAGGGGGAAGAGGGTGCACGCCGACGGGTGTGCACTCAGCAATACCGGTATATGCTTGCAGGAGACATGTGCATTGCATTATATGATGATGTTATATGATGATGTCAATGAGATGCATACACTGTGAATATGAGATGTTTATGATGTTGTATGTGAAAAGTGGTGATGAAGGTATTGGAATGTATTTTCTTGTTCCATTGCAATATACTTGCTGAGTGATGAACTCACGCTTGTGTTTATGTTGTTTTTCTTAGGTACCATGAAATCGGCATGCGGGAAAGGGAGCTAGTCACACGTCATCACTTAGCATCACACATTTAAACAATGACATGTTCTTTCCTTTAATTGTGATGGTTAATTCACTGAACTAAACTGTGATTTTGATGCTTCGTTGGTTGCCATGAGTAAATGATTAGTCCATATTTGACATGAGACGGATAGGCTTATATCCTTAGTTGTATGATGGCTGAAATTCCTGTTTTGTCACGTTATTGCTATCGTTCTTTATGCTATCTTGATATGTTAAGATTGTTGTTGCTTCAATTCATGGAAAAACAAAGGAGATGCTGCCGAAATTTTTGATTTTAGCATTTACTCCTTTGCTGTAATTTATCTTAATTTATGGTATTTAGATGTTGTTTAGCCTATGTTTGGTAGCATTCAGGCATGCTAGATGCCGGGGTGTTACACTGACTGGGCTCGCTCCCTAGCTCGTTGGCTCCTCCTGGTACTCCTCCTCCAGTGCTGGCGTTGATTCCTCCTCAGCTGATGTTGGTGTTGTTGCAAGGGGTGAGTACTTAAAGCACTCAGCAAGTCATGCACAGAATGTAGGTCTAATAAATACATGCATGGCTTATTCCAAATGACAAGCTATTTGGTTGTTTTGCATTAAACAGCATTCACAAATAATCATAATAGATTGAAAAGCAGTAAAGCAATAATAATAATAATAATAACTTTCATAAATAATTCTCAAGCAAAGCATTTATCATCCTTAATCAGTTTCATCCTTTCCATACCAAGTATCCATAATCTCAAGTTCATTTTTATGAAAGTCTAACCCTTGACTGTAATCCCCGAGCAATGTCCAATGTCACGGACTCGGCTATGCGAATAGGTTCTACACTATGCAGAGGTTATACACTTTACCTACAAGATACAATCAAACACCATCAAGGCGAGTGACCGTAACAAAGCCTTTACAATGCTCCTTCTAGACCCAGTACTGCCCGCTAAGGATTCAAAACTAAAGGGTTACACCCACCACAATAGGGTCCCCCTCTCCCGTACACCCGGAACCCACACCATCACGACAGTATCGAGATCTAGACACCACAAATTAATCCGCTAGGTCTGTCCCATTCCAGACTTGTGGTTGTATGTTAGACTCAGTTCAAATTCTTGCAAGGTTAAGTCCTTAATGTGACCAAGGCAAGACTTCCCAAAAGACTTCACAATATCCAAATCATTAAAAACCAAATGCGACTGCCCAAATGCCACACCTGGCCCACTATAAACATTCTTGCCACTTGCCCCAATCTAAATCATTTTATCCCCCAGTTGATTACCATGCACCACGTGCCATCAACATCATCAATAACACATGTCACATCTTTTGTAAACACGTTCCATATCTCATTAAATCAAGGTTAATTTTCAATATTCCAAAATTATATCAATAACACGATGCATGGCTAAGCGAACTATTTACGGTCTAGTTATCCCATGTTGGCAATTTATTAGTGTCCAACTAATATTCCATAATCTAGAGTGACAAATGATTTAGGGCATACAATTAATAAAGACAAGGTGGCGTAATTCAATTAGGTCGCATAACTATTCCCAGAATTAATTGAAAGCATTTTAATTAAACTAGCATGCAATAATTTAAATCAGCATAAAGTTAAAATGTAGGATCAACATGGTCGAGCACAACTTGCCTAGCCCTTGCTATTTTTACTGCTCTTTACTCTTTATCTTTGATTCTGGATCTTCAATCCTCAATCTCTACTTTCTTGATCCTCAGCTCCTTCGAATGACTTCCGGACGACGCGTCTAACGATTAAAGAATAAGCAAATACAAACCAATTCAAAAGATACATTGAATAAACTCCAAATTGAGAACGGATAGTATTGGATCACAACGGCTTAGATGAATTTAGGAACTTAAATGGATTAGATTGAAGATTAGACAAAAGAGAACAAGCTTTCGTAAAATGCCCCGAAAAGAGAAACACCGATAACTGAGAAAGAAAGAATAATATTCCAAAGAATATTTCTCTATTCCAAAGAATATTTCTCCTGAAGTTATTATCTTGATTGGACAGACAATGACATATGGACTCTCGATCTATAGACCTGGTCCATAAAGATATGTTAGTTCACAATGAACTAAGCTGATGCTCGATGTTGACTTTTGTTGACTGAACAGATACATAGTCAATCAAAAGAAAGATAGACTGATAGATTAGATATGGGCACAAGGATATGACACATGGCCAATGGTATATCGACCAAATCCCCGAATGATTTCTAGGTTAATGGCAGATTAGGTTTTTATAGATAAGACATAGACAAATGGGGTTGACATCCACTGTGATTCGATTTGGGATTCAGTCATACATCGATGAAGAGGCTTGACGATGATAAGGCGGTGATGACATGATTACTAGGTAGTGATCCCGATGTGGGATAAGATAGAGCACCCATGTTTTTACTACGGTTGACACAACGAGAAAGATCGCAATGACAACAACATGGTTCACGATGAACTCAGTCCATCGAACCGGTCTTAGGTTATGGTTTTGGTTCGTCTTTCTAGATGATATGAAGATGAGGCTAGGTTCACATGTGATGGGGTTAGATCACATCAAGGCGATAGAAAAGATGATGACATCGCACTAGGGCTTTTGCTTGCATGCACGCATGCGACGATAGCAAAGCGAGAACAGCGAAGTGATAACAGCTAAGCTATGAAAGGACACTCATGAAATAATAAGGTGTCGACTGTAGGTACAATGATATGGCAACGAGGTTATGATACGGCTCAAGATTGCTTTACGGCTGTGGGGTTTACATGTCATGACGCAACATCAACGACAAAATAGATCTAGGGTTAGGTTAGGGTTTAAGCGAAACGACTCACAGATAGATCCACTTGGCATAGGGATAGGATGGATAGGGTTGGCTCTGTGATAAAAGATTACCATGGATGGCTAACCGAAACATGAATCGATAAGAAAAGAAACTAGATCGAAAGACGACGGTTAGATACTAGATTATGCTTTGACAGCAACCGGAGACCAAATGAACTCTAAAGATGGGATAAACAGATAATAATGACCTATTGGACAAGATGACATGGCCAAGACGAACTAAGATGGTTGGTGGCAAAAGACGGCGCGCGGCACTAACGAAAAGCGGCGACCAACGAATATTAAAATTTTCGAAGGATGGAACAGCAAAGGGGAAGTGAGCACCGCGTAGAAAGCGACGAGATGAACTCAACGATATAGGCGGATTCAGTGACGACCCACCGGACAGATCACAAACTATCGATGAACAGCTTCTGAAGCTAATAGATTAAACGGTCATAACTATTAAAATAATGCATAAAACCTTACCAAATTTTACAGAGAGCTATATGGGACCCTAAGGCATAATGTGACGTGAACGGATCTGAGTTTTACCTTCTGGATCAATGAGGAATGCGCGATGAAGTTTCCTGCTGTATGAACGCAGTCTGATCTGGAAAGATTAAATTTTCTACGAAAATCTCATGGACAAAACCTTGAGTTAGGGTGAGCACCGTGTAGAGAACATCATGATAAGTCTACAGTAAAAACAAATTCTCAAAAACAAAGGAGAACGGGCGACGATAATATTAGAGATTGGAATGGCCGTAACTTTCGATTCTGTGGGTGCAATTGTACCAAATTTGAAAGAGAGATAGGTGGGAGTACATAGATCAAAATGATGCGAAAGAATTTTAGAAAAACTCATTGAATTGACGAGGAACGCAATGCCACGTTGCGGCGCGATGCCAAGTTGCGGCCATCGCGGGTTGTGCACCGGAGAGATATGGCGGCGGCTCTAGGGTTTTGGAGGTGTCTTGAAGGTTGGATATGCATGGGAGGGGGTCATAACACTCTTATATAGGCTTGGGAAGTTAGACCATGCAAGGAAACGAAAGAAAACGGATTTGGATTGAAATCGGCTCGGATCGAGCACCTGGCGCACAACGAACAGTAATAGGATGGCCCAACACTGTTCATAGCATTTTCCAAGGATTTTTGAATTAAAATAATTTTGAAAATTAAACTAATTCATTTAGGGCAATAGAAATATCAGAAAAATTCTATAAAATATTTTGAGATATTTGGAACTCAAATAAAACATTTTTAGCAGAACTATATTTAAACTTTTGCAATATTTAATTATTTTAAATAAAAGGCTTAGTGAGGGCCTTTGGGGCCGAGCGCGGTGTAGGCCAGAGAGCGGCCAAGGCAGCGCGGGCGCGGCCATCGGGGCCATGGGCAGTGCGACCGGCGGGGCAGAGAACGGCGCAGGCCGATAAGGCTGAGGCGACGCGGCGACAGCGACGGCTACGGGCCATGCACCATCTTGGAAGTTTTTTTCCATGATGAACAGTATTTTTCGTGATGTACAGTAAATGCTTAGTGCAATGACAGATTAAATTAGGCACTTAATCTGCAATATTTATGGAACACTAATCTCCTAGATTAAAGGTTTGCGCAAACGCGATTAACTTACGTAGGGCTTGTCGTAGGTCGATCGCGTGGTGCAAGGTGTACTCGATGCAGTGTCGGTCAATGCAGGTAGACGATCACCAACGTCCACGCGTAGAACTTCATGTTGATAATGTGTTGTAAAACGTAGTTGTTCTCCCGCACCAATCAACAGCACGCCCATAGAAACGCACGAACTCCCTTTATTAGATTGATTTTTTTCTATATAAGGCAATGCCTAATATATAATAGAAAACTCTCGAAGATAAATTTGGATTCGTCCACCAATAAATAGAGTCTTTCCATGCTGAAAGAGGATTCTATCTGTATCACGACATATACAAGCAACCTTCTCAACTTAACTCGTTAGTGCGGTTCAAGTGTCCAATTTGTATCACCGAACCGCCACACTCCGAACGGGTCGAAGGGACCGGACCCCCATCCTCCGGCGTGCTACGCATGCAACTCCGAATGGATGGCCGGCTGCTGAACACATTTCACCCCGGATTCCTTTCCGCCGAGGCTGAGCCGGGCCGTGGTGCCGTGCTGCACGCCGCACCTCGCCTCACTCGTGCGAGGGGTCATCTGCCGTCGTGTGGGGCAAAATATCCGGTGCAACCACCGTTTTCGTGCAACCATCGTGCAACCCAACTAAAAAAAGTTTCAAAAAATTCTGAAAAAAATCATGGATGTACATCTCAACTTACCCCATCTACGTATAAAATTTCATGATCAAATACGTCCTATGCTAGAAGTTACAAAAAAGACAAATTTTCGTTTGGAATCTTGCTACAGTAGACAGCACAAAATTTGTTTTTTTTGTAACTTCTAGCATATGACGTATTTGATCATGAAATTTTATACGTAGATGGGGTAAGTTGAGATGTACATCCATGATTTTTTTCAGAATTTTTTGAAACTTTTTTTAGTTGGGTTGCACGGTGGTTGCACGAAAACGGTGGTTGTACCGGATATTTTGCCGTCGTGTGGTGCTGATGCAGAGTGGCGCGGTGGAATTGTTGCGCGGGCCAGGCAGTCTGATATGACGGGACGCATGCGGAGTGCTTCACGCGCGCTGTCGTGACTCGTGCGATGCGATCGATTGCTCCGACCCACCGATGTGCCCGAGTAAGGCGGTTGTGGCTTGCCAGCTCTCTGCGTAGGCAAATCTGGGCCAAAACGCTAGCCGGTAGAACGTCCATCTGCCTGACCACGGCTTGAGCCGCAGGCCGCGGGCCAGCATCTGGGCTAAATTTTGCTCTACTCGTGCACAAACAAATCATTTTTCTTTGTTTTAAAGCTCGTCCATTTGTTTTGCCCTCCAAAGACCTGTGTTTAAACTTAAAGGCCGAAAAAACTAAAATCCATAGAAATAGAGTATTTTTAATTGGGCATTTCGAAAAGCCCAAGCTACTCACATGAGCCAGTGTATGGGTGTTTTTTTGGCTTTCACAGGATGAAAATAACTCTTGCCACTTTAATTCGTCAAAATTACCCATCAATGCCGTTGTATACAAAGTCACAACTCCTTAGTTTTATCCCCATTCCTCCTCCCTCACTCCCCAAACAGAACAGACCCTCACGTCTTAGGTCTGACGTGCACCGCCCTATGCTCGTCTCAATGCCAGTCAGTGACGTCCCCAACTTTATTCACGTGTGCAGGTTGGGGATTTGGTCAATATTTGGTGCGAATTTGTTGTGATTCTCAAATTTTTCCAATTTTAAATCTGCATCTAGGCTCAAAGTAAATATGGCAGATATTATTATAGATATGAACTCAAATGATGTGCATGTGTAGATCAAGTTCTTTTTGCGCATTACTTGAATTTTCCTTCATGTTGCTAAGTCGCGCTATGTTCAGATTCTACTTATGTCCTGGAAATTTTCTACAATATGCTACTTTGGAGTTTTAGCTCGATTATCGTGGAAGGGGTGCATAATTAAATTATGAAGTTCATGGTCATGAATTACCAATTGTCGTGTGTTACACTAATTATTGTATAAAATTTTTATGACACTAGAACCAACGGTATTTCAAACATTTTTACAATAAGCCCTGGCTCAAAAGCAAAAAAAAAGAAAAAAAAAGAAAAAAAAAAGCAAGACAGGCAAATAGCTTAGGTTGGCTTGAAAGCGAACTGCTTTTAAGTTACTTAAGCCAAAAATGTTCAACCCAAACAAACAGGGCCGAAGTGTATTAGCAAGATAGAACCTTAGAAGATAGGCACAACGGGTTTAAATCGCTAATGCCGATCCAATTATCGATGTCTTAGTCAAACCCTAGTATGTTTCTTAAAATATCGCAAATATGAATTCAAATTGAACTTTACAGAATTCTTCGATGAGGGGATGAAAATGGGCATTACACACAATATGATCCTCATTCATCGTTGTAACATCAAAAGCGTACACTTCCTCCTTTGACAAATGGAACGTGCTAGCGTCCGAACATACAATGGGAAGCTTCCTATAATATGCCCCTTTCTACTGTCAAATCTAACTTAAAAGGGTCGATCTCAACCATTTGATACGGTGCAACAAAAATAGGTGTGGTGCAATAATTAAATAGTAAGCATGCAACAAACCCTCACCCATATGCAACAAATATAGTAAAATTTGCAACTCAGTGCAACGAGCACATATTCCTCGATGCAACAAGATATCCCTATTGCAATAATAATTTACCTTTGTGCTACAAATCAAAACACAATTGCAACAAAACCTCTTGTTGTAAGATTAAAAAAATAAAACAACATTAAAAAATGAGTGCTTTCTAGCCCATGCCATGCCGCTAGAACGCATACCAACGGTACAGCAATTTCATAGGGTTTCATGAGGTTTCAAGTTTTATAAGGTTTTGTGTTTCATGAAAAAAAAAGGGGTTCATGAAGGTTTTGGTGTGCTTCGTGGAAAGTTTCATGCAGGTTTCAAAATGTTTTAAGAAGTTTTAGTAAAATAGTTTCAAGCTTCAATAAGTTTCATGCATATTTACAAGCAAGTTTCAACATGTTTTAAGTTTCAAAATGCAAAGTTTTATGTTTCAAATCACAATTCATGTATGTTTGGACAACTTTCGAGTTTTAATAGCCAAATACTAGTAGTTTCAAGCACATCTCCCAAGTTTCAAGCAGACTCGTGATGAAGAGTAAGCAAGAAAGGAATAGTTACAAATTGGCGTGAAACTTGAACGGGACTTCATGAAACCTAATGAAGCTTGCATGGAACTTACAGAATTTTAATTGAGACATGTTGAAACTTACATGAAACAATGAAGAGAAAATAAGAGAGGAATCATTATAAATTGGTGGGAAACTTTTATGAAACTTGAACAAAACTTCATAAACCTAATGAAACTTGCCCGAAACTTTTGAACGAAACTTCATGAAACTTGCATGGAACTTAGTGAAACTTCATTAAACTTTCATGAAAATTTATGAAACTTGAATTAAACGTTCAAGCAAATTTCACAATTTCTACCAAGTTTCATCTTTCCAAAGCAAAATTAAAGTAGGTTTCACTAAGTTCCAACATATTTCACATTTCAAAAGGCAAATTCAAGCTGGTTTCACCAAGTTCCAATAATAGTTTCATATTTTAGAAAGAAAAACTCAAGTGTGTTTCAGTAAGTTTCAGAAAGTCTCGTGTTTGAATGACAAAATTCAAGTAGGTTTCACAACGTTACACCAAGTTTAACCTTCAAAAGAAAAATTAAAGCAGGTTTCATCCAAGTTCCAGAAAATTTTATGTTTTAAAAGTCAAAATTTTAGTAGGTTTCACCTAAGTCCGGTTAAAGTTTTCCATTTCAAAAGCAAAATTCAAGTGGGTTTCGGTAAGTTTCAGCTTCAGTCCAAGCAATTTTCAATAGCTTTCATGTTTCAAAAGCTAAAACCCAAGTATGTTTCAGGCAACAAAGAAGATGAGGAGCTCATAAGCGAGTGTGACGTCCACTGGTGTTTGGGAGCCACCGTCGCACATGCTCATGCATGTCTGCTGTCGCTGCACCTGTATGTCTAAGCCGCCGCATTCGCCACTGCGTGTTACTCGTGCTTGATCACCGTTGGGAGTTGGATAGCCTCTGCGTTGCGAAGGTCGACAATTTTGAATCGGCCGCAAGTTGGCCGATGGTGCTTACTGCTTAGCATAGAGAGAGGAGATATATATTTAGGGAGGAGGAATCTGGATTGGGAATGGAGAGAAAGACAGATAAAGAGGGATGGAGTATCGCTGGTTGGAATGGACAGGAAGAGGAATGGAGTCATCGATGATTCTGGTGGATAGTTGTAGTCTCTTAGATCCGTTCAATCACACTTAATCCAACGATAAAATGCTATCCCGTCCAATGAGGCTAGGATGCTATACTATTTAGTAGTATTTCTATAAAAGAATAGCTAGCTGCAACATTTTGCAACCAAAGATGCAACAATTGGAAACAGAGCTCAGATCTGCAACAAGTGGAGAAATGCCAGAACACCTTTGGATAGATCTTGCAATAAATGGAGAAACCAATTGCAACAAAGTTGAGAAGTGCATGCAAAAAAAACTTTTCAGAATTCTAGAAAGCTCAAGAGGAGGGAGACAGTTTCCCACACCACCACTTTATCACCGATAATCTCGGATCTCGCGGGGATGAAGCTGACTTGGCACCACTACCTTATCGCTCCTTGACCACACCATCATGGCCCACTAGATCTGGTGAGCTCTAACCACGATGGCAGCAAAACTGGTGAGTTTTGGTTACTCCTCAGAAGTGGGACGTCTACATAAGCTCAGACTACATGGACGGCCTTCCTAGAGCCAAGGTTTCAAATTTCGTTTTAGGGTTTTATCTCGGCACCTTTCGAAATCTAAAATTTCAGCGAGATCTCGTTGTTTCGGACGAAATTCAAATAAAATTCAAATCCGATTCTTTTTTGACCGAGATTTTCAAGATCTCAGTGATTTTTAACTGAACAAAAATTAGTCCAAAAATCGTCAAAAATTTAAAATTTTGGTCCGACATGGAAAACGATGTGAAGAATCCAATCTGATCAAATTTTGCTCAAATTTTGGTCAAATATACCGAGATCTCGCCAAGATTTTAGATTGCTATAGCACTATGAATTTTCTTAAGGTTTTTTTAATTTCGTCGGGATTATAAAACTCGAATGGATTCAAGATCCGAGATATCGTGAAAGCTCGGCGAGATTTCATTCATCGCCTAGAGCGCAGGTGGTGGCATCCTTAGGACGACAGGCGTGGAGGGCTCCAGGGTACTCAATTATATAAAGATGCAGTGTCACTAAGACTAACACGTGGTTGCTCAGGCGAAGCTCCCCGAAGCCGTGGACAGAGAGAGCAACGGCAGGAGAGGTAGAGGAATGAATGGTTGTGCAGGGGTGTGTGGTTAGGAGGTACTCGTCAGATGCATCCAGACGCACGGACACTAACAATTCCCTTACAAATTAAACGTTTCAAAACTTATAATGTATGAAATATTCGAGAACTTCACACGAAGAATCAAGGCGTGAAGCAATATTGGGGATAATCTCCCATCGGAATATGGGAGTGAATATGGAATTATGAACTCATGTTTTGTAAGTATCCATTACAAGTATAAACAAGCTGTCTATAAATAACTACAGATCCTACAACATATATCTGAAACTGCTCTCTTTTTTTAATGTGGACTAACATATTCTGAAGCTCCTGTAAATCGCTGCTTGAGATCATCCAGAAAAAGGTGTGAAAAAATTCTACAATGTCTGTTAGCCTTCAAGTCCATAAACATTAGCCAAATTCATACGTACCAGCAGTCGAGCTTTCTGTATTGTGTTATATCCAACCCAATATGCCGATGCCTAAAATCAATTATCCCGAGCTTCTTTTGGAAGTATGTCACGTCTCCATAACCTTAAAGGGAGTCTCCCACCTGCAAATAACAAGCAAGCTCAGCTCCAGCGAACTAAAACAATAGTAACTGGTAAAGAACTTGCAGAAGAACTAAAAGTTCTAAGGAAAATTG
This sequence comes from Rhipidocladum racemiflorum, assembly GCA_036346355.1. NCBI lineage: Eukaryota > Viridiplantae > Streptophyta > Magnoliopsida > Poales > Poaceae > Rhipidocladum > Rhipidocladum racemiflorum. The sequence goes on along the minus strand of CM070573.1, from coordinate 10,822,944 downwards.
TGCTGTAAGATAACATACCTCGAGAGCTTCTTGAGAAAAATTTCAAGACCTCATCAATCAGAATTACCTAACAATTAGATGAAATTAGTTTGTCATTAAGTGACAAAGGAAAAGTTAAATGTATGTACAAATAGGAACGCAAAGAATGTTGACGTCTTAACTAATTAGCTACTGCCAAAACAAAATTGAAGTAGGGGCCAAATCTCTATGTATCCTTATCATTTCCTAGTAGGCAAAGATTATTCACCAGATAACTGTATAACATGATAGATAGAAATACTAACAGGGAAGGATAGATAAAGAACAACTTTCCACTCAGCCCAGGATAATGGAGACACCTGCATAAGTAAACTGTAATTTATAAGAATTCCCTTGAACATTACTTTAAAGAACAAAAGACCATATGGCTAACAGCGTAGTGTTGGTACACAACTACACAAAAATAAAGAAAGATGACTTACTGAGAAAAGAGCTGATAGGGGTTCGATATAAAGGACTGATATGTGAAGAAGCATTGTAAGAATGATCGACCCAACAAGCCATAGGTTACTCCATGGATGGATGACACTGAATGAAATTGAAGTGCCACAAACAATTTCAGGTTATTTAAATTAATTTAGGACTAAATTTCACAAAACTATGAGTTTTTTTTACAAACTACATATTTTAGGAAAACCTGTGCCACAAAACTACATGTTTTACAATTGACCGGCTCTTGTAACAAGTCTAACAGTATGGGCCTCGTGTGCCCACATTGGCGGACCTGTTACAAGAATCGGTCAATTCTAAAACCAATAGTTTTGTGATACAAGTTCTCCTAAAATTAGTTTTGTGAAATAGTAGCTAAAACATGTAGTTTTCTGATAATTTGTACAAGAAACCTATAGTTTTGTGAAATTTACTCTTAATTTAGATATTTACCAAGTTCTATATTGAGCACATAGATCAAAGGTTACAAGCAAGACGAGCCAGATATTAGTACAAATATTTTGCAGGTGCCACAAGCTTTTCAGAGACACCAAACAAAACAATCAGATGGCTTTGTGTCTCAATAATCAATACATCAAAACAGTGTCAACTATAAAGTATGGCTACTTGTAATATCACATTGTACTTATCGAAATGACACAGGCTGCTACAGATATCTTCCACATTCTTGTCCACATCAGGGTTTTCAAAACCGGTCTCCTGTGCGGTTTTTGGATGGTTTCTGGGAGAAATTTTGCTAATTTTGAATTGGAGTTTTCCCCCAATATTTGCTATTTGGGCATATCTAATCGGTAACAACATGGTTGTCATGGCGTCACCTAGTTAACTGAATGTCGTCCAGTCGGCCAGCAGTGAACAACAGTACTGCTTGCTTTGACTGGCAGAGGGGCACAGATCTGAACTTTGAGTGACCTGAGATAGAGGGGGAGAAATGGCTCAGGCTTGGGAGAACCCAAGCCACCGCTGCCCGTCGTTGACCCTGTCCTGCTCACATCCTCCGCTGCAGCCGCCTAGAGCACATTGTCATCTCCCTGCCTTCCACCTCGCCTCGTGGCTACTCTTCTCTCCCTCTCCTTTCTTCCCTGTTTCTCCCCCTCCCCTGCTCTCTCCTCTGCTCTCTACTTTGCCACTCGCCTCTCGGCTCTGCTGCTCACCATCCTCTCTACTCTGCTACTGGAGGTGGCAGCTTGGTGGTATTATTAGAGCATAGGAAGGGATGACTTAGATCGGCCTTTGGGCTTCAGTGAGGTCATGGGCTGAGTGGGCAGTGGCTCATCTGTCATATTTTCTTTGTTATGTGAGTTATATGTGCTGATTTTGCCAATATACCTCATCATCTAATCTCTGATTAGGCGGGCGCTTAGATGCCTAGGCGTCCTGGTGCCCTAGGGTCGACACCACTGGCTGGAGCGCCATGACAACCATGGGTAACATAAAAATCCCGCCTAAATTGGGGATTAGTAAATAGTAACCACTTTGTTTATGCAGAAATATCATATATGTATTTTTCATGTTCCAAGATTCACAGAAATTTGTTGGCATGTAAGATAACCTTTCTGTCCTTTCACAAATGAAGAGAATAGATATAATGGTTCTTTTAAAAGTTGATTAAAAGAAAAACACATGCATGCAAAGAGAATCCAAATCACCAATGAAAGCTGACAGACTCGCCTACATTACAACTAGTACATGGAACTATGGGTACTAATATTAAAAAAACTTAGGCTCAGAATAGGGATAAGAGCTCTTACAGGAGAGATTGATTTTCACTTAGGTTATTTAAGGCATTAAACATCTCAACAACAACAAGAACAGTCATTGAAACAGTTGATGGATGGCGATCCTCAAAGATGCTGCAAGGATATGAAGTTTGCCTGGTTGAACATGAATCAAAATTGACCTGCAATAGGAAAATAAAGATATTCAAGATTATATAATCAGTAATGTGCGAATAAGAGCCACAATAAGAAACTTCAAAGAAGAAAAAAGAAGGGGGAAATAAACCACAAACAGTACTGTTCATCAGGCATGCAGAGGGAGAGGGAACCATACAAAATCTATTAACATTCAATATACACAAAAATACATAATTGAGCCATGCAACTACGCAAGAGAACTGTGATTTGGTGGTACAGCCAAGGGCAAAAGTCGCAATGATAACCAATCATCCCGGTGAGATCTAGAAGGCACTGTATGTCTGTACCACCCGGAATTCAAATGAAATTTTAGTTTTTTTGAGAAAAATTGAAATATATGAACCAAAAAAACAGGATGAACAGGTCAAATTCAAATTATACGCTCAATTTTTCAAATACAATCTGTCCAGGAGAAAGCCCGTTCCTAACCAGTTCTGGCTGTGTGCCAGGATTTTTTTCTTCTGTAAGTGATTTTTTTAATCCATGGGTACATGACTACATCCAAACAACCATGAATTGAAACTTCATTATCTGCCCATCCAACCTAAGGCCCAACAAAAGGAACCTCTTTATATAAGCTGATTTGAGCGCACTGCTGAGATACGGCTATAGGCCTTATGGCCCCATCCTCAATCAGTTTCATAAATTTATAATACATATATGTTATCAGATTCTAAAATAAATTATTTTCACAGTGCTAATTGATGCTAAGAAAATGTCAGAGCAATCCATGTGTGTGGCTCCTGAAAACATTCATCTTAAACTTATTTGAGTTCCAAGCTTCTGTTCTCATAAGAAAGTTCTTCAATGTCTTATTTGTATACAGTGTTTTCAATATACATATTTCACAGTAGGGCTCTCCACTACTGTGTCCTTTCAAAAAGCAAACAAATAAGTTTTCTTGGCAAGACTCACTCAAACATGGGTGACTAAAATCTATTGGAGGACGCAACCCAATGAGATAGGTAGCATTGCCAACAGCAGATAGGTTGGTATTTACGCAAAAGAAGTATGTTCCACTGCAGGGATATCATTTTGTAGTATAAACTTTTGTGGTTGATGGTACCCCTGGTATCAGGTACATGTATTGCAGTTCCAGTAGACACCAAAAATTAACAAGGTAAAGAAAAGGAAAGAATTTCTTATTTCCAACTTACCAATTCAGAGTATGGTAATCTAGGACCATTTTCAGAATAAACAAACCACCAAACGAACCCCGCTATAGTAGCAAGACCAACATAAGCTGCATTAACAAAACAATAAGCAACAGGCAAACATGTGTCGGAACTCGGAAGCAAATCTAACAATAGGTTATATCAAAGCTAACAATATTTCTCAAAAGAAAAGCTAACACTAAGTAGATACAGGCAGTAAGTGCATACCACCAATGACCAAATAGCGAAAAAAGAGCCATCCACTGACCACAGCTTCATTAACCTGCAATGCAATGGGTAAGAGCATTTTCAATAGCTCAGACAGAAATTTTGAAAATAGAAATCATAGATTCCACTTGAAATGACCTACCTAGCAATTCAGACTCAATATAAAACTCAGGTTTTTGGACAGCGTGTAGGTGGTTATGTAGTAATTGGAAGCAAATAAGTCACGAGTTATCATGGATGCAACAAGGAATCTAGTCTACACATGGAGCATAATGTGCACAAGCAAAAGTAACAGAAAAGTATGTCGCTACATGCAACATCCAATGAATAGCAATTAGCAACATTATTGTGCCAAAAGGATTTTAATCATGATTAGTGAAGCTCTAGTAAGCCTTTTATACTATGGATTTCAGCCATTCACACTTGGCAAAAGATTTTAGAAATTGTAGTCAAGCTAGATGACTATCCTTATACCAATACAGTCAATTACTGAACCAATTTTAACTAAGTTCAGAATGACCATTAAGTAATAGTAAAACGTACATTAATTCGTAGTTTCAACATAAGTTTAACAATAAGCTGTCAACATGAATAGTCATTAATCATCAGGTACACCAAATTTTTGTATTACCTTACGAGGCTTAACTGTCATGATGTTGCCATCAGGCTTGTTGAAACCAATTGCAGTTGCAGGCAAGCCGTCAGTAACAAGGTTTACCCAGAGTAGCTGGACCTGCAAAACAATGAAGGAGAGAGGTCAATGGATTTTCCATCCAACAAAAAAAATCAACAAGCTCAACAAACATGAAAGATATGGATGTTTAGAAATTTACGTTAGCAAGTAGACAGGAGAGAAAATAACTTAATCACAAGGTAAACAAGCTACATATTACCACACTTATGATGATGATTGTCACACTATTTGGAAAACAAAGAATAAAATTGTGATACTAATTCAACTACAGATGATAGATTGTAGAAATAAGTACACAGATCTTATGTCAAGAAAAATACAAGAAAGAGTTTAGACTCACAGGTACAAGTGTGTCAGGCATCCCAAGCACTGCTGCCACAAAAATACAAACTACCTCCCCGATATTTGACGAAATCATGTACCGAATAAACTGTTTGGTGTTATTATATATGGCCCTTCCCTCTGCAACAGCCTATGAATTATGAAACAAATAATAATACAAAGTTTTAAGTAAACAAAAGCATATGAAAAATAAGATCCAATGGCTATGTCATTATTTGTATGCCATGCAATGAGAAAAAAATCTTACTGCAACAATTGTAGCAAAGTTGTCATCAGCCAATACCATGTCTGAAGCACTCTGAAATAGAACAATTATAAGAGTGTATTAAATTCAAGAATGTCTGCAACAGCAACCAAAACATGAAACAAGAACTGACTGAAGATTTTTTTATATAAAAAAAAGCAAGAGAAAAAACTACATTTTCCCTGTTTTACTTCTAATTCATAGCAGTAATACCTTTGCAACTGAAGTTCCTGATCCCATTGCTATTCCTATATCTGCTTTCTTCAGGGCAGGCGCATCATTGACGCCATCACCAGTCATTGCAACCTTGCACATGTAAAAAAAACATCATGGCTATTGTGCAAACTGAATAATTACACGAACAGGAGAAAAGTGAAACATAAATTACTGGGATCAATTCCATGGCAATAAAAATAAGTTTCATTTATCATGAAGACTAAAGAAGCCAAAGGGACACTTTATTGAAGGTAGAAATCAAAATAAATGTAAAATCTTACCACTTCATTGTGTGATTGCAAGGCTTCAACAAGCATCTTTTTATGAGAAGGCTCCACTCTGCACCATCCAGTAAAACTTGTCAGTTAAAAAAGGGCAGTTCGAAAACTGAGAACAGTGGTCATTATTTTATAGTTCCATTGGTGGTTCAATCGTTTAGCGATCTTTCCTGTCTGATTTTTTTCACGAAGTCCAATGTTGTCACATAGATAAATAAGAATAAATTGTGTTCCATGGCACAAGATGGTGATAAAGTAAAGACACAGTTACTATTCAAAACTGTGATGGCCAAACTTTTTTTCTGATGAGCCATATTGAAAGTAAGTACAAGGCAAAGTCAATATTGGCAAGACATCTAGTAGGAACAACACTTAAAATAGGGAAATTTGAACTCCGATCTCAGCCACTGGATCAGCTTTCGGTGGTGTATACTGTATAGCAACACTAATTGTGTAGGTCACTAGAGCTAGTGAGATCCTAGTACAACATCATTTTTGTACATTGAGAATTGGCAGCTTCCAAACATTTAAACCCATAGGCAGGCTCATCAGAGCTGGGGCGACCTGAACACTGGACAAAAGCATTTTCATCCAGTAAAACAATGCTCCAGCATTTGCATTGTACTTTTTATGTTCATGAACTGGTTACAAGAGAAAACATAAATATCGGTGTCATTACCCATTCAGCAAGGAAGTGTCTATGTCCTAAATTTTTTAAAAGGTAATGATACTCAAATTACCTCGAGAACAGAACCATCCTTTGCAATGCGTTTGCCCTTTCCAAAGGAGGAAGCCCTTCAAATTCTGATGCTGTATAAGAATACCCTGTAAAGTCATCCAGACGCTCAAAAGCACCAATTTGCCGACACAGAGATTCTGCAGTAGACTAATATAGCACATATTCATTTTCTCACCAGTAGCAATAGATCTCAGTGCAAGAATAAACCAAGATTTTCACCAACCTTGTTGTCACCAGTAGCGACTATAACACGAATACCTGCAGACATACAAGACTGAATAGCATCCCGAACTTCTTCTCTTGGTGGGTCAAGCATCCCAACCTAAACCAGTATAATTGTACTCATCGATTATTAATGTCATTATCCATTTATCCTATTGAATAACAGAAACTGGTACCTTACTACAAAGGCAAAGCACATTAAAACGAGTGCAAAAAACTTAGAAGATTATTAAATAAGGACCGGTGATAGAGCGACAAGCATACCAATCCTATAAATGTGAGATTTGCCTCATCGTCATAGCAAAGACTTTGTTGACCTTCTGGCATTCGTTTTAATGCTAATGCTAAGCACCTTAGGGTATCTTTTCCTGCAAAACTGGAGTTCAGAGAAGTAGAGAACATTTAGCATATTCAAACTGAAGCGGAAATACTAAAGCATTTGTTGCAAAATAAAAATGAAGATTACTACTGTATTCAAGCAAGAGCAACAAAATCACCCAACAGTGATGCTAACTCAATGGCATAGCTAGGTCAAAATTACCAAGGTCCTTTAGCATCAGAAACAATGTCAGATCAAATGTTTAGGGGTTTTATTGATTTTGATTGGGTTTCATTCCTAGCCTACCCCAACTTGTTGTGGTTGGTTCATCAAGAATCACGCAAGCTGGATAACCTGAAATTGAAGTATACATGAAAAGGCTAACCTTTGAAATCTAGCTTCCAGTTCATTACGAATGTCCATAGTCAATGGTACAGAAGAACCATCATCGTTGCACAATATATGTGTGCATCTAGCCATTACACTTTCCGGGGCACCTTTTGAAAACATAATCTCCTGCTGTTTTCGACTGCAAAGGATGCTCATCATTTTGCGATCTCGGGAGAACTCTAGAACGGATATCTAAGAATAAATCAGAAAAAAAAAACATTTATAAATTTTGACACTACAAATCTGAAGAAATAGAATTGGAAGATAAGTAAAATAATTCGCAACCAGTCTGGGTATAAATAAAATGATTAATCTTGCATATAATCAAGCGATATCGTCAACGTATGAACAAAATCACAGATAGCATAGAATATTTCATCTAAGTGTCAGCAGTAGCTTACGTAAATAGTGGCTAAGATGAGTATATCAAGTTAACAGTTATGCAAATAGGTAATTAAATAGTCGAAATCTTCCCGTATATGAGAAGAATAATTGCTGATACCAATAAGAACTTTAGAAGTCCTTACATAAAGTATCAGCCAGGTATTTTTAAGCAACTAAATAGTAAGGTTGCTTGATACAAGTCAGGCACAATGTGGAAAGGAGTAAAGGACTAAACGGTTTAAAAAATGAAAACAATGAATAATGGCAATAGTGCAAATGGGCATCACAATCCACCAATTCCATCACATGACTATGCATGTGCCATGTGGGAAAACATGCTTGCTTGGTAGGAAGCGAGGCTGCAGAGTGATGAGAGCAGTTAAAGATGCCAACATCTATTCACCAAACCAGAAATTTGCACAAAACAGTTTAACACCTTACAGTTATTTACTTTATTCAGTAAGACAAGGGCAATGTTCCAAATGCCTACTTATGCTAGACAGAACAAGTCCATAATCAAGGAACTACCTTACAAATGGAGTAATGGGCATAGGAAAAAATATCAGGCCGCATGGCACTGTTGAAGGGAATAGCAAATACAGCAATGTTGTAGCACAGAACAGAAAGTCAATTAACAATGAAACAAGGAGAGGAATGTAACCTTTCTGAATTGATTTTCCCAATAACGGTTGCAATACGATGCACGCTCATGCTTAGTTAGCATGTTCAGGGCTGAAGGCATTGAATCAAAACCAGGCAGACCGACCTAACAGTGTTTAATGTACAAAATGAACATTAAATTGAGATTAATATTTCCCACAAAAGCAATCAAAAGTGCATCGATAAGCTGATTCCATATCTAATAACTGACCTTCTCCACCAGCACACGCAGAGCAACTTCAGTGGACTTTCCAATTTTTTCGTAACATTTTTTATCAGGATTGTACTGTAGAGTGGACTCATTGCAAAGAGCTGAACACATCGCTATATGAAGGAGACATGGCGATTGAGGAGGAAACTCCAGCTGCAACAGATGAAAGTCCCCTCAAATTAGTGCCTAAAGCCAAATGACACCTGCGAAATGGTTGCATAGTAACCTAAGGGGCGTCATAGGTCACTTGATAATAACCCTGAGGGTTCCACAGGTCACGTAATAGTACCCAAGAGAAATATACTCACACAGCTGGTAGCAGAATTAATCCGTCTACAACGGTTTAACACTTGCCTTGCTAGGTAGAGGTGCTGCATACATATTGGTCAAAAGCTTTGTACTAAATTCAGCCTCTATAAGGCTTTGTGTACTGTTCCTATGCAATGCACCATCATAATCTGTTGTTCTACTCTAATGCAAGACATGCCGTGGTACAGCTGTACTTAGCTGAGAAATGTAGTGACCAATTTTAATAGGATGTCATGGGTTGTAACAGTTGGTATCACTTAGAAAATGTGTTCTTGTACTACAGTGAACAGGGGCGGAGCTGGGCCTCAGGCCACCGGGGCCTGGGCCCGAGGCCCAGTCTAAACAGCAATGCAAAAATTAGGGTATCTTTAATCGGGCCCGAGGCCTGAGGCCTGAGGCCCATTACTCCATGGCTGATGGCTCCATCCAAACACGCTGAGCAAGAGCAACCTAGAAGCGATCTGCCGCGCCATTAGCCTCGCCACGCCGCGGCCGACGCCGCCGCCACTTCGCCGCGCCGCTGCCGCGCTGGCCAGCCAATTACGCCCCGCCGGTGACGGCAGCGCCACCAGACCGGCGCCACCGCCACGCTGGCGCCGCTTCGCCGGAGCCCACGATCGGGCGCGGCCCGCCGCGCCACCGCTTCGCTTGGCGCCTGCCGCTCGGCGCTTCGCAAGCTTCGGCTGCTTGCTTCTGGCCATGGCGGCCGACGTTCGATCGCCGGCCGCCGCCAAGACCTCATGGCTCGCCGCCACTCCGACGCTGCCGGCCGGCCGTCAGTTTCTAATGGCCACGCTGATTCGGCCGTCTGGCCTCCGGCCGGCTCTCTACTACGGCTCTATCTACCCACGACGCCCAAGAAGAGCCCACGGCCGCAAGAAGGTCAAGTAGCCTCTGGCTCCGGGTTCCGGCCAGTCCGTAAAATCGTAAAATAATTGCGATTCATGCTTTGTGATCTTGACATGTTGTAGCTTTGAATTGATAAATTTGGGGGCATAGATGTTTAATAAAGAAAAGGGGCATACGGGTGAGCTGGGCCTCGTTACTGGTCGCCCGAGGCCCGCCTAAACAAAGAATGCAAAAATTAGGGTATCTTTAATCGGGCCCGAGGCCCATTACTCCATGGCTGATGGCTCCATCCAAACACGCTGAGCAAGAGCAACCCTAGAAGCAGTCCTGCCGAAGCCGCCATTGGCCCCTCGCGTCGCTGACCAACGCGCCCGCCGCCGCCCCGCCGCCTCGCCTTCGCGCGCCGCCGCGCCCGCCGATACGCGCCATGACAGCGCCACCGCCTTTCGGCGCCCGCCACGCCCGACGCTGGCGCCCGCTTCGAACCCCGCTGGCCAGCGCCGCTCGCCGGCGCCCACGCCGCTGGCGGCCCTCCGCTCGGCGCCGCCCATAAGCTTCGGCGCCGCCGTTCTGCGCGCCCAGCCAAGCCGACGTCGGCGTTCGGCCGGCCGCCGCCAGCGACCTCGTAGCTCGCTCGGCTCGCCTGACGCCAGCCCGGCCGGCCGTCGCGAACTCTACCGGTGATTCGGCCGTCTGGCCTCGGCGCTCGGCTCCTCTACTACGGCTCTATCTACCCACGCCGCCCCAAGAAGAGCCGGCTGCCCCGCAAGAAGGTCAAGTAGCCTCTGGGCTCGGGTTCCGGCAGTCAGTAAAATCGTAAAATAATTGCGATTCATCTTTGTGATGCTGACATGTTGTAGCTTTGAATTGATAAATTTGGGGGCATAGATGTTTAATAAAGAAAAGGGGGGCATATACTGATATACATAGGGCTTCCACCTTCCAGATGTGTAAGTAGCAAATTCAAGTGCAAGGAAAAATATTGTTCATGCATGGAGTACAATTTTAAGTCCACTAGCTTGTAGGTCTTAATTCCCGGTTTTGTTTGTAGAATTGTAGTTTCTTGGCTTCCAGATGAATATAGTTCACTTGTAGCTTGTAGGTCTTAATTCCCGTTTCGCTTGTAGAATTGTAGAATTTCACTAGCTAGACTTAATTCGACTAGCTTCCAGATGAATATTGTTCACTGTTTCTTGGCTAGATTCGACAATATTGATTGGAACAACTTATACATTTCGTGATTAATTGATTGGTCTCAATTTGATGTAATAGAAATCACGGTTATTACGGCGTCGCCTAGGCGCCGCCTAGGCGTCCAGTCGGCCGCTGGAGCTCGCCGCGTCGGCTCGCCTCGCCTGAACCGGAGATGCCCCGCCGCCGGCTTCCCCAGCTCCCGCCGCCATCTTCCTTCGCTTTTGGTCGCCTCGGGTTGCGCCTCGTCGTCGCTGGTCGCGCAGGCGATGGGGAGTCGGCGGAGGCGGCGGGGAGAGGCGCTGTGGGGAGACAGCCATGAGGAGACGCGCAGAGGCAGCGGGGAGGCGGCGGGAGGCAGCGAGACAGCGAGGAAGCGGCAGGGAGGCAGTGAGGCGCGGGGAGATGGGGAATCGGGGAGGCGGCGGTGCATGGGGAGTTGGGGACATGGGAGTCGGCCAACAGGGGTAGGGTTAGGGGTTGGGAGGAGAGGCAACCGGATCGGGCTGGCCGCTGGCCAAGTGGGCCAAAACTTGGGCCAAAAAGGATCTCAGGAGATAGAAAAGAGGAATATACACTAGTTTTTTTGGTCGCCTAATCTTCGCCTAGACGCCCGCCTAGGCGCCTAGGCGTCCAGGCGCCCCGGAGGCGACTCGCCTCGCCGGGGCGCCGTGATAACCATGATAGAAATACATGATGAAGAGGTCGAAGACATTGTCATCTTATTTTCCATCACAGTCATAGTCCAACAAATCTCCTCCGGAAACAGTAGGAACTGGAGCTAGTAATACCCAATAAAACAAACCTTGCATTGTGCTTAATTTGGAAGACATTGTTGCCGATCCTACGCTATATTGTTTTGACGTATTTTATATACTTTGTTGACATGTTAAGTATGGAATTCATTTTTTTTTTAATTTTGTATTTGCGTGGCACCTTTGTTATACATCAACGTCTGTAGTTTTTAACATTAGTGAGTCACTTATTTTTGGCCCGAGGCTTACTCAAATCCTGGCTCCGCCACTGACAGTGAAGAAAGCAAAACTTTAGGTGTTAGACGCATGAAAATACAGGCTTCAGATTGTTGCACTATAATCATACCCAAATTAATGACAGGGAAATACATCATTGTACCTGCAATCCACCAGCATCATATATAAAACCATCAGGGGAAAATGTAGTCCCGCTAATGGAGTACTCATCAGTTATCGGTCTCTGGTGCACAGACCGCACAACGCAGACCTGGGATATTAAATAAACTTAGTTGTGCGGTGAACATGATATATGGACCTAGTGTAATAGACATTTTTTTTCTTAAAGAGCATATTGTACTCCAGTCAAGCCCCACCGGGCAATTATGCATGCAAGAAAGAAAATAAAATGAAAAGCGCCACTGAGAAGATAAATAACGCTGTAAAATGAAGTACTCACCTTTGACACGGACATCATGTTTGTCGTAAGAGTACCAGTTTTGTCACTGCAAATGACGGTTGTGCATCCTAATGTCTCTACAGAGGGCAAAGACCTAACAATGGCATTCAAGCGAGCCATTCTCTTGGTACCAAGAGCTAAGCACCTAGAGGCAAAATAGATCAATGTTATGTTAGGTTCACTTCAAGATGGAATAGAATAAACCACCAGTACACTTCAATATAACATGATCAAGACTCAAGAGACTGAGAACATCTAGATGCTGGATAGGATCGGTAATGCAAATTGTCGTGTTTCTAGGTTCTTATCCTGAGTCATGGCTGATGCAACTGTATGTGACAACTGACACATTTTGGCCCTCTCTTCACAAAAGGACAAAGTGACAACAAGCTCAAGTAGAAATGACTAGTTTTGAGGCAAGCTATGGAAATTGTGTTCGGCGTGTGCAAGGAAGCATAGTTCGGTAACTGGCTAAACGAGACATGGCATCAACTCTTTGTGTTATAAAACCAAGTACTTAGCTACTTCATGAATGTTTAAACATGATTTAGGAAACATATCATATACTCTGTCTCTTTCAAACTTCTAAATGATCAAATCTTCCCGTTTAATCTGACCTTAGTCCCTCTTTATCAATAACTGAATCACTGATAAGAAAATAACACCATAATATCAAAAAAAAAAAATGGTACATTTGGGAAATAGTATACTAAGGATACTCTTGCATTAACAGATTAAGATTGGATATTTTTGTTAATATATAAAATGAATCGCATACACCATTTTATTTGGCACTATTGAAAACATATAAATTGTATGCAAGGAAACTCACGTTGTTACTACAGCTGGGAGACCTTCAGGAATGGCTGCAACAGCAAGGGCAACAGCTACCTATCAAAAGAAAGCAGCAGTGTGCATATTTGCCGAAAGCAAAGTTATGTGCAATACATAATAATGATTAAATACAAGCACTACGACTATTTACCAAGTTATATCGAAGTAACAATCAATTAGTCCCTTTGATTGTAAATACAGGTCATTCTAGCTATAGGCACAAGAATTGAGTAATATAAAACGACCTTGGTGCCCTTTAGTTATTCCCAAACTCTACCAGCTTCTCTTAGGGCCACTTTGTGTTGCACTGTGCTTAATTTTAAAGCAGCTGTTAATAAGCAGCAGTGAAAAACTAGTATCCTCTTTGGCAAATTTGATTACATAGTATAACAATTTCTGCTATCCAATAGCTAATCCTTCTATATTTCCTATCATGTGATTTTTTTCTTAGCTAACTACTCCAATATCTTCTGCTATTTAGAACGCAACAGTTTCTCCTTTTGCAACATGGTTTAGAAAAAGCAACTAGCCAAACACCAAAATATGTGAAAGCAGTTCCACCAAACGGGGTTATCATAATCCACCACATCCGCAATACCAAAAGGAGCCTTAATATGTTGGGAATGAGAGAGTTTGGGAAAGAGCCTCATTATTGATGAGGATATGTACATTTATTAAGCAAGGGTATAATTATAATAAGTAAATGAGATAAATGTGCCTTGAAGTTGTACAACGACCTATATTTAGAGCAAAGTTTATAGGCGCGGCCGCGCGGGTCTACTACCTGACTAGCACCTTTTATAACACTGAGCAATACTACATCTCTTTCTAGTGTCCAACTCAACTATGTGTCAAGGCTTGTTGCAGAGTTCATACAAGTTACAAGAATGACAACAATGACATTCTACACACAACTATAAAATATAACAACAATAAACACGGCTAATTTGCATGGATGCTTGTCTATCACAAAAGGTGAGGTTTGTCAACTATAATCAAGCCAGAAAATGTCACCAACTACAAGGTCATGCAGATGCAGTCTCCAAAAGAGACTAACAAGACCAAATTATGCACTCTGGCAGTCTGGCTTAACACTCAACAAACACATTTCTGCTGATTGTATTACAAAAATATTTGACAACTCATGCAATGTAACTGTTAGAGTTTTCTGTTATTCTGTTGCATGGCTAATATTATAGCCTTCCATATTTGTTCTAGCTATATATAGATAGACTAGATTAGATCAATTCTGTTGTAACCTTCCATACTTATCCCTAGAGGATGTATATATAAAGAGCCCAATCACCCAAGAAGGTGTGCGGCTGATTCTATCTATTTCCTCCCACTTCTACATGGTATCAGAAGATTAGATTGGATCCTCTCCTCCTTCCGCTGCTCTCCCTCAACTCCGGCCATGTCCACCTCCTCAGCGACTTCCTCTGCAACTTCCTCCGATCTCGCCACCGACGCGGGCGCCCCTCAACAGGCCTCCATTGACCGCTCAGGTCTTGTCGGTCTCTCCTCTTCTCAGGCCCTGCTGCCGGTTCAACTCGATCTCAACGCCGCCAACTTCACCAAGTGGAACATCTTCTTGAAGGCACTTCTCGACCGCCATGGTCTTCTCCACCATGTCGACTGCTCCATCGCCCCCGCCCTCGGCGACGCTACTTGGGCGTCCGATGACTACGCCGTACTTTCTGTAATGTACGGATCCATCTCTACCGACGTTCTCGACATCATTCTTGATAAGGAGCAGACCGCTCGGCAGCTCTGGGTCGCTGCTGAAACCCTCTTCTGCGGCAACAAGGAGGGTCGTGCTATCGTCCTCCTCAACGAGTTCCACGGCCTCCAACAGGGTGACCTCCCCATCACCGCCTACTGCAAGGAGCAAAAGCGCCTTGCAGATGCTCTTCGCGACGCCGATGCCCCTGTTGACGATCGCATGCTAGTGCTCAATGTGCTGCGCGGCCTCAACAAAACCATGGCTCATGCCGCCACGGTCGTCGCCATGACGTCGCCTCTTCCATCGTTCGTCGAGGCTCGCACTTCTCTTCTCAAGGAAGAGATGCGCCTTGGCGCTGCAGCCAAGGCCGAAGTTGCCAGCGCTCTCTTCACCACCGCCGCCAAACTCCCCTGTTCTGGGACGGCCTGCGCTGGCGCTAGCCGCGGCGACGGCTCTTCCTCGTCAAACAAGTCCAATAAGACGTTGAAGAAGGGCAGCTACCGTCCTCCAACACCATCCGGACCATGGATCTGCTTCAATCCTGGTACCGGCATGTGGTCACCTAACTCTGGTCAGTGGGCGCCCCCCACCTCCCTCGGCCGTGGCGGTCCTGGCCTCCTAGGCCCCCGCCCTCCTCAGGCATTCGTCACCACGGCAACACCTCCATTTCTGTCCCAGCCTTCTACACCAGCTTCTCCAGCATGGGATAGCGCCAGCCTCATCTCGGCGCTCAACAACCTTCAACTCAGCAATGGTGGCTGGTTAATGGACTCAGGTGCATCTGCCCATATGACGCCCGATGATGGTAACCTACATCATTCCTCTCAGCTTTCCCGTAATTCTCGTCACCGTTGGGAACGGTTCTCGCATCCCGATCACTCGTGTTGGTTCCTGCATACTTCCCTCACAGTCTGGCTCTTCCTTTGATTTACATTGTGTTCTTCACGTTCCATCTTTAATTAAATGTCTGCTGCATTCGCGGTTTACACGTGATAACACCTGCTCTATTGAATTTGATCCTTTTGGTTTCTCTGTAAAGGACCTCCGAACGAAAGCGATTCTTCATCGCTGCGATAGTCAGGGCGACCTCTACGTCTTCCCTGCCACTACATCTAGCTGCAACACTGCATTCGCCTCCCTTGCGGTCTCTCCGGAGGTGTGGCACCACCGTCTCGGTCATCCTGGTCGTGACATCACCAACATGCTTCCTCGCCCTGGCTCTACCAAAAAAAAAACCATGTCATTCTTTATGTCATGCTTGTCGGCAAGAGTGTCCGTCTGCCATTTAGTTCTTCAGCAAACATGTCCTGCCGTCCGTTTGATTTAATCCATTGCGATTTGTGGACCTCTCCAATAATAAGCATGTCTGGATATCAGTATTATCTTGTTATAGTAGATGATTTCTCCCATTTTTGTGGACATTTCCTCTTCATAATAAATCTGATGTCTGTGGGATGTCAGAGACAGGGGTCCCGCAGGAGGGGCCTACACCCGACTGGGCCTGACAGGCGGAATAGAAAGCCCAAAGCCCAGAAGCACCACGACGGGCCCAGAGGAGACCTTCGACTTGCTCCCCAAGACAACTCCTGATCCTTCAAGGAAGCTTCGCGCCCCGCCCCAACAACCGGCCAGGAACAAAGCATGCACTGACACACCAGAGCTGCGGATCCGGAACACGACAAGGCGGCAGTGTGGAGTCCTGAGAAAGCATAACCACCTCTCCGGGGCGTAGGCGTGAAGGCGGATAAGGACAAGGGACATGTCGTCCAGGCCACCATGTTCAGGGCCCGGTGGCGCCCATCTATCATGTATTCTTCCCCCAGCATATAAAGGGAGGAGGGAGAAACAAGAAAAAGAGGACACACACAATATATCCAAGAACACAGGACTAGGGTATTATCTCCTCCGAGAGAGCCCGAACTGTCTAAAACAGATTGCCCTCAAGATCTGTGTTACCATCAAGCTCGAGATCCCGCACAAATCCCTAGAATCACAAATCTTATTGCCGTGAAGCAGATCGTCGGCGGTTGGCGCGCCAGGTAGGGGCTTGTGTCAAGATCTTCGTCAAGCTTGATGGTCGCGACAGCGAAGTCTCCTGATCTTCTTCGGGCCAGTCTTCCGCTTTAAGCTTGACCTTCATCTCCAACGACCTCGGAAGCCTTTCTCTCTCCAAGGGAACCACGCTACTGTAGCGGTGAGGCTTCCGGCGATCCATCGTCCACGACTTCGCGCCGATCGGAAGGTCCCCTGCCTCGTACCCTAAAGTACCGAGGGGATCCAAGACCCGTTCGGTGCGAGTCGGGCTCGAGGACGCCGAGGCACGAAGGGTGGGGTTCTCACCGCCAAGCCACTCGGCACCCCGAGCGCCTAGGTTTATCTTCTCCAGACTCACCCACCTCGGGCCGAGTCGGAAGAAAGCCTAGAGAGCTTTGGAATTTCCGTAGAGTCTGTGGTAATCGAAGGCTCATGGCAGATTCAGCGTAAGATCGACACCTCGATCGCCGATTTGGAAGGAGGCCGAGTGATCGAGCCTGACGCTGTGGCGCCAGATTTCTCGACCGCGCCGGTGTCAATGAAGACATTGCAAGCCAAGATGGGGATGGTGTTTCGTACCCCACGCAGAATATCGTCGCCTCCAAGACACTCCTGGATACCACGACCCTATCTTTGAGGCGGATGATCGATTGCCCGATCATGGCCCAAGTAAAGGCCATGGTAGCGGTGGTATCGGCCCAAGATGCCCAAACCGACCGGCCGAAGGAGCCGCCACGTGGTCCGGCGAGGACCAGGCGACCAATGGCCGGTCAGTCGGGAAGCCCGCCAGACACATCATGTTCTACTCATGAGACGACTTGCGACAAAAGATCACCGCGACCTCCGTTCAGACCTCGACGCCAGCGCCGCGATCGAGAAAGGGAGGAACAACGCCGCCAAGCCGATTTAATATGAGCGCTACGGCATCCTTCCGCGAGGCCGCTGGTATGCCAAGCGCGATCCCCTCGCGTCGATCACCTCCCGGGGTATCGCGAGGTCATCGAAGGGTTCGTGCGTTTACCCCTCACCTCTGGCCGAGTGGTTTGGCACGATGGATTTAATCCTAAAGGCATCACTAGGTTCGACGGTGAGAGGGACCGGAGGCTTGGCTACTGGTATACGCTCTGGCGATCAGGGCAGCCAGGGATCGAAAAGTAATGGCAAACTACTTGCAGGTTACCCTCTCGCCTCGCCCAAGCATGGCTCACTGGACTTCCAAATGAACTCTATAGATTCCTGGGGAGATCTGTGTGGCGATTCATCTCAAATTTCCAAGGCACTTACGAGCGCCAGTGCACCCTTGGGACCTATACCGGCTACACCAAAGGAGGAGCGAATCCCTCGGGAGTTCGTCAAGCGCTTCATGAGCAGGAAAAGCACCGTTCGGGGCGTCACAGATGCGGTTGTGATATTGCCTTCGAGAAAGGAGTCGGCGACCCGACCTCATCAAGAAGATGTCCGGAAGCCACCCACGTCGGTCAGGAGCTGTTCGCCCTAGCGGACCGTTACGCTTGACCTCCGAGGCTCTGGCGGGCAGCGTGATGAGGAAGGATCGATCTGAACCCCTCGGCGGAAAGAAAAGAAGCGCAGAGGCGAAGAGGCGGTGGCGATCGCAACACTCATCCTCGCTCTCAAAGAGGATGGATATGATAAGGTTATGAACTCACTCGCCCTTTCCATCAGAAGGAGGCATGCCGCCAAGGATCGCTTCACCCTAAAGAGGTTCGCGAGTAAGAGTAAGAGGTGGACAAGGTCCGAGTGGTCACGCCACGCAAGAAACCGCCTCTCCTGAAGGCGAGGAAGACTATCGTGAAGTCAACCTCGAGCTTAACTACATATTCGGGTTCGCCGCATATGAGTCCAAGCGGAAGCAAAGCTCACCGTTCGGGACATCGTGCGGTAAGAGCGGAGACTTCGATATGTCCGGTGGTCCGAGGTCGCAATAACTTACGGCCGCGACGGATCACCCAGATCGCGTCCCATTCCGGCAGATACGGTCTTGGCGCCGGTTGTCCGCGACATCAAGCTCAAAAGGGTGTTGATTGGCGGTGGGAGTGGGCTCAACGTCCTCTTCGTGAAGACACTTGATGATATGGGGATCCCGCAGTCGACCTCAAGCGCTGGTCGTCGCCTTTTCATGGAGTGATACCGAACGTCGGCGATACCACTCGGACAAATCACTCTACGATCACGTTCGGCGCAAGGGACAACTCTGGGGCCGAGCCTTAGCCGAGGTGGCGGACTTAGCGACGGCGTATCACGCCATCTTGGGGAGACGGCCAGCCAAGTTCATGGCGGTGCCCAGCTCTGGCGTATCGATCTTTGAAAATGCCGGGTCCGAGTGGTATTATCACACTCTGTGGCGATGTTAAGCGATCTTTCTCTTGCGACAGGGAGAGGCTGCGAAATGGCCGAAGTCTCTGGAGGCGCCAAGTAGTCGGGAAAGGATTCGCTAAGAGGCGGATTTCGACAAGCGGAAGGCGATATCCCTACCCGCATGGCCGCGAGAACTCCGGATCGGCCAGGAAGGCACCAAAGGATTCTCCTCGACCCGTCCGATCCGTGTGAACCGTCTCGATCGGGACAAGGCTCGAGGATGAATAGGAAGACGCGCTCGTCACCTTTCTGCGGGCAAACCAAGGCGTCTTTGCCTGGAAGCCGTCAGACATGCCCGGGTCCCCAGGAGGTGATCGAGCACGCATCGAATGTAAACCAATCCGCCAGGCCCGTCAAGCAAAGGTTACGACGGTTCGCTCAAGATCGTCGAGAAGCCATCGAGAGAGGAGATCACAAAGCCGCTAGCCGCGGGTTTCATCAAAGAAGTGTATCATCAGATGGTTGGCGAACCACGTACTCGCCCGTAAGAAGAATAAAAGGTGGCGCATGTGTGTTGATTACACCGACCTCAACAAGGCTTGTCAGAAAGATCCCTTTGGTCTCCTCGTATTGATCGGTGGTAGACTCAGCTGCCGGGATCTCGGCTACTCGGCTTTACGGGCGCCTATTCAGGCTATCATCAAATTCGGCCGAGAGGAAGGCTGAGAAGACTCGTTTATCACTCCATTCGAGCATATTGCTATATCACCATGCCGATTCGGGCTCAAGAATGCGTATAGCGTACCCGGTGGCCGTGCGTGTGTTTTCACCATCGGCTCGGGCGCAATGTGGAAGCTTATGTGGATGATGTGGTAGTGAAAACGCAGACACGAGATAGCCTTACCTCCGACCGGCCGAGGCGTTCGCAAGTCTAAGGCGTTCGGATGAGGCTAAACCCCGAGAAATGTGTTTTCGGAGTTTCTTAGAAACTACTCGGGTTCATCGTCTCTCATCGTGGGATCGAGCCGAACAGGAGAAAATTGGAGCCATCATGAAAATGGCCCCGCCTACCCGACCAAAAGGAGGTCCAAAAGCTCACCGGATGCATGGTAGCGCTTGGCGAGTTTATCTCACGGTTGGGAGTCAGGAATGCCTTTCTTCAAGCTCCTTAAGAAGCAAGATCGCTTTGATTGGGCGGCAGAGGCACGAGGCCTTCGAGGAACTCAAGGTGTTTCTCTCCACTCCCCAGTCTTAGTCTCGCCGGCGCCAGGTGAACCTCTTACGCTCTACATAAGCGGCAACATCTCATGTAGTAAGTGCAGTGATAGTTGTGGAAGCGGGAGGAATCTGACACCGCTACGGCGTCTGGCAACGATTTATTTTGTCGGTAATCTTGGCGAATCCAAGACAAGATATCCTCAAATCCGAAGGCTGGCATGCGCCATTTTGATCTCGTCACGGAAGTGAAGCATTATTTCAAGGACATTCGATTTGATGGTCACTTCTTTCCCCAGTGGGAGAGGTCCTCCGCAATCGAAGCTCTTGGAAGAATTTCAAAGTGGGCGTAGAGCTTGGAGCTTTCGACATCTCGTTCAAGCGCGCCGCGCCGTCAAGTCCAGGCTTTGGTGACTTCACGGCCGAGTGGACCGAATCCCGGACTCCTGCAGAAGAAGAGCCGAATATTGGGTCATGCACTTCGACGGATCTCTCATGCTTGGGGAAGCGGGGCGGGAATCCTCCTTATCTCGCCTAAGGCGACAGGTTGAAGTATGTCGCCAGGATTCACTTCAGGCCTCAAACAATGCCGCGAGTCTGAGGCCCTCATCCATGGGCTTCGTATCGCCACATCACTCGAATCCGGCCAATTTGGCGGTTCGAGGCGACTCCGATTGGTGGTGAATCAAGTCTGAAGAATTTGGTCGTGCGTGGATCGAGAACATGGCGGCATCTTGCCCGGCAAGTCAGAATTGGAAGGCAAGTTTGTGATGCAGGTAGTTCATGTCCTCCGCCGCAACAATGAGGCGCCAGGCAGTGGCTAAGATGGGAGCCACTCGGGCGGATGTCGAGTGCTATCTTCGTCTGAGGATCTTCACGAGCCAACCGTTACAAAGCGGCAAAAGCCAAGCGAGGGTCACAGGCAGGGGTCCTGCTCATCGATCCAGGTGGACTACCCCGTACCTTGATTACCTCCTAAAGGACAAACTCCGGAAGCCACCACTCTGGCAGAGCGCGTCTGACAAGCCAAATCCTACGTGGTGGTGGGCGACGAGCTCTTAGAAAAAGTGCCTCGGGTGTCCTCGGGCGGTGCATTTCGGGACAAGTGGGAAGAGAGGCTGCTCCAAGAAATCCATTCGAGGATGTGTGGCCATCACGCGGCATCAAGCGCCTTGGTTGGGAAAGCCTCACAAGCGGGGTTTCTTACGGCCAGCAGCGATAGCGGATGCCAAGGAGATAGTTCGAACCTGCGAGGTCGCCAATTCTATGCAAGGCAGACACACTTGCCGACAGGAGCTCTGAGACTATACCCATTTCTTGGCCTTCGCGATCTGGGGCTCGACTTAGTGGGCCCGCTCAAGAAGGCTCAAGGCGGTTTCGCTTACCTCTTCGTGGCCATTGACAAGTTCACCAAGTGGATCGAAGCCAAGCCGATCGTCACTATCAACTGCGATTAAGGCCAAGGAGTTCTTCCAGGATATTGTGGTCGATTCGAGTGCCCAACCGGATCATCACGGACAACGGCACCCAATTCGAGTGAAGAATTCCAAGAATGGTGCGAAGGCGTCGGGATCAAGATCTGCCTTCGCCTCGGTGGCTCACCCACGAAGCAATGGGCGAGGTTGAGCGAGCTAGCAGTGCAGTCCTCCAAGGCCTCAAGGCCGGATCTTTGACCGCCTCAAACCATCTGTTGCTCGATGGGTGAAGGAGCTACCGTCGGTACTCTGGGGACTCAGAACCACTCCCGGTAGAGCGGGCCAAACCCCTTTTTCTGGTCTATGGCGCAGAGGCGGTTCTGCCGACCAAGTGGGATTCGAATCCCAGGGTTCGAATTACAACGGCCGAGTCCGAGGGAAGCCGAATGGTGGAGCTTGATCAACTCGAGGAGGCTCGGAGCGTTGCCGCCTCGATCGGCTAAGTACCTCCAGGGACTTCGGCGCTACCACTCATAGCGTCGAAGTAGAACCTTTTCAGAAGGAGATCTGGTCCTGAGGAGGAACTAGAAAAGCGAGCACAAGCTCTCTCCGATTTGGGAAGGTCCGTACATTGTGCAGAAGACGACCCGGCCAGGTGCTTATCGACTCCAGGCGAGAAGGCGGCGAGGTTACGCGAATACTTGGAGCAATAGAACAACTCGTCGCTTCTACGCATGAGTTATGTATCCCACTCTTACACATTAAGTAAAATGGTGGTCCGTCTTATTTTACGAAGTTACGTGTAATGCTAGCCCCGAGTGGTTATTACCCGACCGGGTGTAGCGCCTAACCCTGGTCGTCCGATATAGAATGCACGGAAATAACAAGCCGCGATGAGCACAAAGCCTCGGCGGTTTATACCCGGCCAGCGCTGGAGCGGGTAGAAAGCACTAACCACTCGGATCGCAATTGCAGCGCTAATTTAACCGAGATTTGTCTGATCACGAATTTCTAGCCGTCAAAAGCTCGAACCCCAGCGCCTCGTTGCTGGCACTGGAGCAACCGACTAGAATAAGTTGATCAGGCGGAACCACTAAACTCGGATTAAACATGATGGCGCAATTTGGATAAAATTTAGCATTTCATTCGTAATGTTAATAATTTACATTCTTGACTTTCTTTTTTCTTTTCTCGCTAAAAAAAAAAACTCACAGTCTTCTTCTTTGGTGCTTCCTTTGGTCTTTGGTCTGGTCTTCTTTAGTCTTGGCTATTCTTTGGGAGGCCTGGAGGCGAGATCGTTGAGGTTAGACGCGACCCAAAGCCGCCAGAATCTCGTCCTCAACCACCCACAAGGGTGGTATAAGGCGGACGAGGGCCCTGACGGCAAGGTCGTCGCGGCGATCGCGACCAACCATCTCGAGGATGATCTCCGCCACCTCGTGGAGCCCCGGTGCGGCCTCGGCAAGGTGGCCGGCGGCGGCGTCCTCGCGCTCTCCTTCCTCCTCCGCCTCCGGTGTGGCAAAGTCGAGGTCTTCCCAAGACTCGCCTCCTCCCAATTGTGCAACATCAGAAGAATCATTGGCGAAAGAATGCCGCGTATGGGCCAACGAACCTCCACGTATTAGACATGGAAGAAAAGCGGAAGAGGAAGAGGAAGGACGAGGCAAAGGGAAGCGGGCGATCGCTCATCGGCGGTGACGCCCTATTTATAAGCCACCCTGACCGGAAATCGGCGTCTCCAAAGACAATCAAATGCGCCTACGCAATCAACGAGGCGCGAAAAACAAAGCGGCGATCACGAATACCAAAGAAGATCGGCGCATTGAACAAAATCAAGGAGAATTTCACCGGACACGTGTCGTAGCGGTTCAAGCTCGTTCGGCTTTCTCGCTCAATTATACCAAATTAAGCGAAAAAGCCGGAAGTGGAGAGCTAGCAAGCGATGCAAGCACGGGGCTAAACCACTCGGCCAGGTGGCCACAACGTAAGTCCCGGCGGCTCGAGAGGCTGCACGCGCTTGACCTCTCGGAAAAAGCGTGTGCAGGGCAAGAAAGCCACGGGCCAAGGCCACTGGCGTTTGGGAGCCATACCGGTTGGCGAAACTCACCGGAAAGGCGCAACAGGATCCAAAAGGCTGCGGGCATATATTCTAACAACTTCGACCAAAGAAGAAAGTGGAAGAGGTCGAAGACCACTCGGCGGAAGACAATACAGGCAAATCATATTGAAGTAAGAAGACACAATATTTCAAACAAGGAGGGCGAGCACTCGGCATCAAGGCCCACATCGAAGTCGAATTCTAGATTCTCCAACAAGGCTGCGATGCAGGACACCTCTTCGAGGAGCGCGTTGGCCTTGTCTTCATCACGAGCAAAACCTTCTTTCACGGCCGAGGTCAACTCTCGGATAATGAGACTTGACCACCGCCAATGCCTGGTTCGCACTCATTCCGCGGACTCTTTGGCGTAAGCTCGATCTGTCGGCTCCTCGAGAGAAGTGGAAACGACATCGTCCCCTGGCCGGTGTGACTCCTTCAATACGCAGAAGGTGCGGGATCGGCTCGCGAGCGGCAGCGCGATTCGATCCGGCCTGTTCGGCGGCCATCTTCTCCTTGCACTCTGCAACAAAGTCAAGCGGCCATCAAGAGCACGCCGACGCCAAGTATGTTCAACCCAAGTCAAATAAATTTACCCTTCAACTCATTTGCATCCTTTCCAAGGCGGCCGAGCTTCGAGGCGAGTTCTCTGAAGCCTCGATCGGGCCCTCGGCTCGACAGCAGCCGAGTCACGCTCTGAAACACGAGTGTGTCATCATCCTCTCCAACCATCCAAAAAGACATCCAAAACAAATCCAGGAGAGAATCTCACCTTCGAGCATATGCTCAAGCTTCGTCTTCTCATCCCGGATCGTCATACACTCGCCACGAAGCCCGTGGACTTCTTTCCATCTGTCATGGCCGATCTCGAGCTTGTCCTGATCGCATACATTCCTTGAGCTTCGGAGCACCTTCAGGAAAAACCGCGACCTTTGCTCGGCGCTCCCCATGTCCTAGGTAGCAGGCGAGAATCTCGAGGAGAAGTCACAGGCAACAGATTGAAGACAAGAAGCTCACCTCGACGGCGTGCTACACTGACGGTGAGCTCATAAAGCTCCGTCCGAGCCGCTCTCTCCATCTCGTCGTCCTCTTCCATCCCTTTCGGTGGAACCCCTTCCCACCATACGGTCCGATTCGGGCTTGGCGAGAGGCCGAGCGGCGGTGGCTCTCGAGGCACTTCCTCCACTCCGGAGAGGCGGTCTTGGTCGATCTCGTCGGCGGACGGACCACCGGATGGATTCGGCCAGTTGCCGCCGGCGCCCGTGGCGACGCCCGGCGATCGGCGGCAACGGCGACCTAGCCTCACTGGGGCTCCTTTCAGAGACCCTCCACAGGGCGTCCATAGCAGAGTCTGAATCGGCAAAAGGAAGACACCTCGGCCTGACGGTAACAAAAGACAAGGATCGCCCAAAGAATACCTTTTGGATTTCTTGAATTTCATCCCGGTCTCATCCGAGACCCAAGACCACTTTCGGAGGAAGTTAGCGCTGCGGTCGCCGGGACAGAAGGTGGCCCGCGCTTTGCGATCCGGTGCACCAGAGGTCGAAGGCGGTGACGAAAGGCCGGCGACCTCCTCCGCCGACTCCGTGCGGCTCGTCGACCGATGTGTCGACCACTCGCCGCTGGCGTGTTTGGTAGAGAGGCCGACAACCGGGCGTCGAGAAAGGAAGGGCGCGATCTGAAAAAGGAACCATCGCACTGATTTGAGTCACACATCGATCAAAGAAATCATGGAGCGACCTTTCGAGAGAATAGTGCACTCCACGGGAGGAGGCCTTGCCGTCGAAAATTTATGAGGGCAGCCCTGTTGGTGATTATTGTGCCAGGCACGAAGAGATCAACTACCGTCTTTGCCAGCGCCTCCATCGGCAGGGCCACGTCAGGCTCAGCGTGGGGTCCAGAGGCCCGTTGTATTGGAACCCCAAATGGACTCTCTCCTTCAAGGGCTGCACTCGGCGCTTCACAAAGCGATCGCGATCCGGGACGTCGACCCTCGGTTCTTGAGATCGTCAATCAATGCCGAAGCTTCGGGATTTGCGCCAAACCTCCTCCGTCAGGCGTCGCTCGACATCGGGAAGCTTTAGGAGCACGTAGGCAAGGGGCGAGGAAAGGATCAACATTGGCGCAATAGAACCACTCCCGCCTCCAACCTTTGAGGAGGTCTTGAGAGGAACGACAAAATATCGCTTCTTGAGCCCTCAGCGGTGGGCCGGCGCCCCAACGACGTTGGGAGCGGCCGGTCGGATGAGGTTTCGGCCCGAAGAAGAAGGCGGAACAAATCCAAATGAGGACGTATCCCAAGATCGCCTCGCAGAGCTGAGACGAAGATGGCAATGTGAAGAATCGAGTTGGGGTTCAAATTGATCAACTTCGATTTCGTAGAAGTGGAGGAGCCCCGGAAAAAGCGCTCCAGAATGCTAAATCCCGCTTGGAAGAAGGACTCAAACACCACAATCTCATTCTCTAGAGGTGTGGGGTAAGGGTCACTGCGGCGGGGCAGTGAGATCAACTCCGGCGGAGGGAGGGCCGGCGGTGACCATCCCTCCAAGCGGGACGTCGTCGTGATGGAAGTCTCCCACCTGCCGTCGCAGGTCGGCGCCACCCTCAGATGACGAGGAAGAAGACATTGTGAAGAAGAAGACACAGTGGGAAGAACCGCCGCAAGCCAAGAGCGCGAAACCGAAACCTAAATCGCCAAAGGAGGTTTGAAGGTTTCGCCAGTAGTGGGGAAGGTGCAAGGAGGTCGGTGCTCCAACGAGGGTCCTTAGGCTTATAAGAAATGGGCCCCAATTTCCACCTTACGGTGGGAAGAAAGCGAGGGCCCTCTGTTCAGTCTGGCGAGATCAGGGCACGCCCCATGACGGCCAATAGGCTGCGTCGCGCAAAGCAGCGGCAGTGTCAAATCTGGTCCAAAGTTTGGGATAAAGTCGCCCCACGATGGGCTGGCCGGCCGCCATACGGAAGCTTGAAGTGGGCACTTTAGAACATCCTCCGACAGCACACCCCATAATTTGGGGTCAATTCTTTGTCATTTGTCTCACAATGCGATTGGGTGTCGCGGGAGGATCTACAACCAACACGGTCTTGAGAATGCGCCCATGAGGGTCTAAAGCGGTCTTGGCAAATAGCGAACGCAGGCATTACTCTGTATGACCAAGGTATGCCCCATGAGTCGGTAGAGCGACAGCCGGCTGTCACAAGATCATCCAAGCGCTGGTACCGCCGACCCGAGCCAAAAGACTAAGGTATGCCCCATGAGGGTCGGTAGAGCGACAAGCGATTCTGCAGCGCCGCAAATGGTAGCGAGTACCGCCGACCCGAGCCAAAAGACTAAGGTATGCCCCATGAGGGTCGGTACCGAGCGACAGCCGGTTCTGTCACAAGACCGTAAATCCAGCGCGGTACCACTCGACCACGAGCCAAAAGACCAAGGTATGCCCCATGAGGGTCGGTAGAGCGACAAGCCGCTGTCACAAGACTAATCCAAGCGCGGGTACCACTCGACCACGAGCCAAAGACCAAGGTATGCCCCATGAGGGTCGGTGAAGCGACAAGCCGGTTCGCAGTGCAGTAAGCAAGCGCGGGTACCACTCGGCCACGAGCTAACCAACCACGGAGGCTTCATACTACAAGTTCTTTATGATCTCTCTCCCGCATAATCCTCATGACAGGGTAAGGGACGGAAAGTCGATCCTAAAGCACTTGGGGGCTGCTGTGGGATGTCAGAGACAGGGGTCCGCGAGAGGGCCTACACTGGCCCAGGCCTCGACAGCGGAATAGAAAGCCCAAAGCCCAGAAGCACCACGACGGGCCCAGAGGAGACCTTCGACTTGCTCCCCAAGACAACTCCTGATCCTTCAAGGAAGCTTCGCGCCCCGCCCCAACAACCGGCCAGGAACAAAGCATGCAGCCTGACACAGCCAGAGCCTGCGGATCCGGAACGACAAGGCGGCGGCGTGGAGTCGGAGAAAGCATAACCACCTCTCCAGGACGTAGAGCGTGAAGGCGGATAAGGACAAGGGACATGTCGTCCAGGCCACCATGTTCAGGGCCCGGTGGCGCCCATCTATCATGTATTCTTCCCCCAGCATATAAAGGGAGGAGGGAGAAACAAGAAAAAGAGGACACACACAATATATCCAAGAACACAGGACTAGGGTATTATCTCCTCCGAGAGAGCCCGAACCTGTCTAAAACAGATTGCCCCCGCATCCTGTGTTACCATCAAGCTCAGATCCCGCACAAATCCCCTAGAATCACAAATCTTATTGCCGGCGAAACAGATCGTCGACAATGTCCTATCCACACTACGTCATTTCTTTGCCTTTGTTCGCACCCAATTTGGGATTCCCATTCGCGCCTTGCAAACAGACAATGGCAAAGAGTTTGTCAACTCCGCCTCCACAACCTTTCTTGACGCTAATGGGGTTGCTTTACGCTGCTCCTGCCCCTACACTTCACCCCAAAACGGCACTGCTGAGCATGACATTCGCACCATCAACGATGTCGTGCGTACTCTTCTTCTTCAGGCACAACTCCCGCCTCGCTTTTGGGCAGAAGCTCTCGCCACAGCAACCTACTTACTCAACCGCAGACCTAGCAAGGCTCTTGCGCATGCCATACCGTACCAAGCCTTGTTCAATAAGCAGCCTTCCTATAATCACCTACGTGTTTTTGGCTGCCTCTGTTTTCCAAACATCTCTGCCACCACAACACATAAGCTTCAGCCCCGCTCTGTTCCTTGTGTGTTCCTTGGCTACCTTGCTAACCACAAAGGTTACAGATGCTATGATCCAAAGAGCCGCCGCGTCATCATCTCCCGACATGTCATCTTTGACGAATCGACATTTCCTTATGCCACTAACATCTGATCCGAGACCTTCGGAACGAGATCTCATTTTTTTGCGGGACATTGATGATCTGCCTTAGCGCACAAACACAAAGAAATGACACCTTCCCAAGTGCCCCATTGTTCTGCCTCATATGCTAGACCACTGTCAGAATTTGGTCTACTCTCGGTGCCTGTAGTGTCATAGGTGCGTAGATGTCTTCTCTGCCTGACCTCGTCGTGGCTACTCAAGCCAGCTAACCTGCCGCTCCAACAGCACGCCCTGGTCTCGGTCCTCATTCCATGAGGAGACGCGCCAAGGACGGGATCGTGCTCCCCGTCCAACGCTACGGCTTCTCCGCCACCACTGCTGATGCTTCGCCGGTGCCTAAGTCCTATATGCTTGCTCTGAAGGATCCTCAATGGCGGCAAGCTATGCAAGTGGAGTTTCAAGCCCTTGTTGATAACGGCACATGGGTCCTTGTCCCTCGTCCCCCAGGTGCAAATATTGTCTCCGGAAAATGGGTTTTTCGACATAAATACCACTCCGATGGGATTCTTGCTCGTCACAAAGCCCGTTGGGTAGTGCGTGGTTATTCTCAGCAGCCTGGCATTGACTATGAAGAGACCTTCAGTCCCGTCGTCAAGCCTGCCACCATTCGAATTATTCTCTGCATTGCCGTACCCAAAGGATGGTCCATTCGGCAACTCGACGTGAAGAATGCATTTCTCCATGGTACTCTCAATGAAACCGTTTATTGTGAGCAGCCGTCCGGGTTTGTTGACCCCAGCCACCCCCAGTATGTGTGCAAGCTGATCAAGTCCCTTTATGGTCTCAAGCAGGCGCCACACGCTTGGTATCACTGGTTTTCCACATATATCACCAGTCTTGGCTTTACTGCTGCAACCTCTGACACATCCTTATTTGTGTTTCGTTCTGGTACTCAACTTGCATAAATTCTGCTCTATGTGGACGACATTATCATCACTGCCTCGGATGATACTCTTCTCCAGCGATTGACGGCTTCTCTTCATTCTGAATTTGCCATGACAGATCTTGGGGACCTTCATTGCTTTCTTGGCATCTCTGTAACCCGATCACCTGATGGGTTATTTTTATCTCAGCGACAGTATGCTTCAGACCTCCTGCGTCGCGTCAGTATGAGCGACTGTCACCCAACCATAACACTGGTTGACACTCGGTCCAAGCTCTCGGACACTGAAGGCCCCAAAGTTTCTAATCCAGCTGAATATCAGAGCATTACAGGTGCTCTTCAGTACCTCACCTTGACACGCCCGGATATCCAATATGATGTTCAACAAGCGTGTCTGCATATGCATGATCCCCGTGAACCCCACCTTGCTCTAGTCAAGCGTGTATTAAGGTATATTAAAGGTACTATTGATGCTGGCTTGCATCTCAATGCATCCTCCTCTTCCAATCTGATTGCATATTCAGAAGCCGATTGGGCTGGCTGTCCCGATTCTCGGCGTTCTACCTCTGGATTTTATGTTTACCTTGGAGACAACCTCATTTCTTGGTCATCTAAACGGCAGGCCACTATCTCTCGCTCCAGCGCTGAAGCGGAATACCGCGTTGTCGCCCATGTTGTTGCTGAATGTTGCTGGACGCGGCAACTTCATCTTCCTCTTCAACAAGCTACTGTTGTCTATTGCGACAATGTTAGCACAATTTATATGTCAGCAAATCCTGTCCAGCATAAGCGCACCAAGCACATTGAGATTGATATTCATTTTGTGCGCGAAAAAGTCTCCCTTGGACAAGTCAAAGTACTTCATGTTCCTTCTGCTCTTCAGTTTGCAGATATTATGACCAAGGGCCTCCCCTCCAAGCTATTTCTGGATTTCCGCTCCAGTCTCGGCGTTCGCCAACCTCCCGCTTCGACTGCGGGGGTGTTAGAGTTTTCTGTTATTTTGTTGCATGGCTAATATTATAGCTTTCCGTATTTCTAGCTATATATAGATAGACTAGATTAGATCAATTCTGTTGTAACCTTCCATACTTATCCCTAGAGGATGTATATATAAAGAGGCCAATCACCCAAGAAGGTGTGTGGCTAATTCTATCTATTTCCTTTCACTTCTACAGTAACAACTAAAATAATGTGGCAGACTGGTTGTTAACCTAAAATGAACGAATGCTACAGAAATGTGTATTCAAATAAAAACAGGAATAGTGGTATACCTTAAAATAATGAATGGCACCCCTAAGAAAGCCACCATGAGAAGGATCTCGGAAATGCCCAATATTTACAATCCAAACAAGAATACAGATCCCTGCTATCACCTGAAAAGTAAAAATATACTCTGATGAAGCTTTACAGAAATATTTGAACTTAAAATATGTGATTCCTGAAACAAAAACAGTGTCACGGTCAACAGAATTTTAGTTCATTAATTTTTCGTGGCACTGTAATATTTTCCCTGATATTATATGTAATATTTTTCATAAAATATACTGAAGTCACACTTATGTTGAAAGCGTGCACGGATTAGCTTCAATCTGAGTTGTTTGTTAATAATATTCTTACACCTCTCGACTGCCCTCCTAAAATGGAGCCGCCTGAATGCTTGTACCAGATTAACGCTAATAATGCATAAGTGTGACTTCAGTAAATTTTACGTGTGTCCCCTACAGCTTAGAAAAACATATGAGCGCAAAAAAAAGGGCATGCAGATTAATAAATAAGAGATGGATCAAATGATCAAGTATAAAAATGGAAAAGATACCTAAAATTTGGATGCAAAATTACAATGATGCTATTTTAATATATTGTACAAGAAAAATGCAAATATACTAAGGCTCTTCAGCAAAGGAAACTACATACAATTTTGGTCAGCTCTTGTTGTGAATTATTAGTCAGGCTCTCAATTCATTAAATGTTTCCATAATTTCATTAATTCACTTCAGTTGTAATTTGTCAGGCAATAGTGCCCCTTGGTTTTGGAAGGAAACAAACTACTCACAACTTGTTGAAAGAACATGGTCAGCTACCTTTGCCAAAAAAGTACCAAATTCATCCAGTTTTTTCTTCAATGGAGTCGCTTCCTGAAAGTTTGTGAGAATGTTATTAATAGGTGCAATCATCGTTATATAAAGCATCAGGATAAGGTCACCATTAATGAAAGTGCCAAGAGACAAACTAATACTAGCACAGCATGAAAACAATGTGAAAACATAAACTTAGGATGAAGAGAAACACCATAGTTCAATTTTCTCACAAAAGAAATAAATGAGGAAAAATGAATACTTACATCCTCTGTTCTCAGAATTGCATCACGTATACTTCCCATTGCAGTATTAGAACCAACGCCGATAACAACAGCTCTTGCTCTACCAGCTACAACAACAGTACCCTGGGGAGCAAAGACAGGTACGGCATACAAGTCACAGAAGAAACAATAACCGGGGGATGACTGCAATGAGGAAAATGTTTAAAAGAAAATGTGTGTTCATTGAGATGTATTTTGAAAAACATTCCAGAAATCTGAATTACAGCAGTTCAAGAAGATTTATCTACTGTTGTTTGTGTGTTAAAGGTTCACAAGTCTCAACTTTTATTGTTTCAGTAAGTTTTTAAAATATAATCATACAAAGACTAAAACAATAATTCGCTTCCATACTTTTATTCATGGTATTTGGATATTTCAAGCTTTGGCAAGCAAAGATGCTCGTAAATAATAAGAGAGATGCTACCACAGATTTCAATTATTCTGAAGGAATAAGATGTGCAGATATAGCAGGATTTTCACAAGGAAATACATGCAATGAGACATAACAAGTGCAAACTCATCTTTAGGTGCAATCACGCAAACTTTCTACGTCAATCATTGGATGGGGGATGGATGAATTACATTTGAGGGGATTTCAGGGTCACATGATGGATAACTTCCTGAATAACGTCATTTATGAGGGTTCCTACCTTCTCAAAACCATCCAAATCAATCCCTCATCCAACAGTCCATGTGAGAGTTTACATGATTACACTTAAAGAAGCATTTTCACTTGATATGTCCCCTACATGGCATACATGGAACACCCAAAAAAATGGAAAATTCTATGTGATATAATCATATTACATATTTACATCCAAGACTGTATGATTCATCATGGAGCTCCACAGTGCCATGGAATTCGTCTAACTTAAGGGCCCAGATATTTTCAACATGGTGTATTATGTATTTAACTAAAATTTCTTTTTTATTATTACTGAGAAACTTCCTTGCTACTAAAAATTCTTAGTTTTGACTAGAAGCCTTTAATGAAAAGGTTCATGGAGATATGCATAAAGAAAAAAAATGATAGTGGATATAATCCCATATAACGAGATGCATATGATTTCCATTCAGTCAGGCAAGGAAAGGAATAATTAGGTTTGCTTTCAGTTGTACCACCATATACAGATACCGAATTGAGTGTCACAGTCAGCTTGATATACTTACTGAGAAAAGAATATTTGTTTTGTCCTGGTAGACAGCATTCATTGCTGAAGTTGATTCAAGCTCTTTAGCCACTGAGCAGCTTTCCCCTAGAATAATCCACAGCACAAGCAAGTGTATTCAGAAACGCTGATGCTAGAACAGTTGATAAATCATAGGAATTGATTTTGTGAATTGCGATCACATACAGTTCAGATTATAACTCATAAGGATAAGCAACAGCTATACTTTTATTAAAGCTCTACAAGATCCGCTTTAGACACTAGGAGATTTAGAGCCAAATTTTCCACATTTTCTTGCCAAACTCGTCTAAGTAACGGTCATCAAAATTGAAGCCACATTTTGGCTAGTAAAAGAAATTTTGCCACACTTTTTTGAGTCATTGACGCGTGGGACCTGGATGGCAGGAAAGGAATCTTGCCACAAGTGTGGCTATGAACCACGCAGGCGGCTAACTCGGTCAAACTTATACAACTCATGTGCGGCAAAGTGTGGCAAGGTTTGGCTATGAACCAAATAGGCCCTTAGCCAATTGGCCATTGTTTTTTCATGATAAAGATATTGGTAAACTAAAAATATGGAACAAAAATTATTCAATACAAGAAATTCTGAATTGTTATAATTGGGACCAACCAAATGAACAAATAATATCTGACAGATTAACAAATACCTTTCACTTTCCTAACTCTTGCAAAAAGTTATCTTCCTACAGAGCAAATGTTTGATTCCAACTGATTTTAGAAATCACATACATCATTTAACAATGTTATTTATAAAAAAGGAAAAGTCCTATTTTGGTCCTTCAACTTCATAGATGGTCCATTTTAGGACAAAAACATTTTGAATCCCATTTTGGCCCTTCAACATTCTATTCAGATCCCATTCTACTTGCAGATTAAAAATCGTGTCCTGTTGGGACCTGAGGTCTAACCTCAATGACAAGGAGATCTTTTGAATTAGTGCCCAAAGTTGAGGCCAAAATGGCTCTCAAAAGTTTGTCACAAAACAGACAAGAGTCCATTGCTGATCGAAAGGGAGCTCTTTCCTTTAAAAAGATGACATTGTTTCAGAAAACTTCCAAAGTAGAGTTTCTTGCATATAATCAAGCCTTGATCCACAATGATTTTCATCAAGTTGAAATATTAAAAGCATAGGTGGAACTAGCCAACTAAGAAGAATTCCTCTAAGACCAGTTTATGGAACTCTAGCTCCAGAATATCAGCAGTTAGCTTTTTGAGGTGTCTCCAAGATGTAATCATGTACATTTTAAAGCCAACACACTGCATTCATACTTCGTAGAACTATCACCAAGGGTAAAAAAAATCAAAAGAAATCTGAAACGTCATAATTTGGGTCCATCAGATGAGCAAGTAAGTTTTTTCCCTTCTCTTTTTCCCATGTTTTTTGCGGATTTTTAAGGCTTTAGAACAAACATGGAAGCTCCAATCTCACTTTTCACTACTATATACAAACATACCTTCGAATATTGTATTATAGCATGCACGTTGGTCATAATTACCTAACATAATGTTTCTAGTGATAGCCACATTACCAGATCAGTACATGAATGAAAAATGGCATATAATTTCTTTTATTCTGTAAAACAAAATTACCACAACGAACTAGTAAACTTCAGAATTCATATTAGGATGAATAAGAGGATGGTACAAGCAAAGGAAAAGAGTACCTGTCAGAATTGCCTGGTCAACACGTAATTGATGACTTAGCATTTCAACCATTCTCATGTCAGCCGGAACTTTGCATCCAACTAATCCACAAGAAAACAAGCGTTAAATAATTTACATCATGATACTAGGCATGGCACCAAAAGGAAATCATTGGAAGAGCATTGGACAGTACCTCCCACTTCTACAATATCTCCAGGGACAAGTTCCATTGCTGGAAGTATAGAAAAGCAACCTACCAAATTGAACATTGATAAGTGTCTCGATCATCTAGACATATATTGTCAGGTGGGGCCTTGCCTACAGCCGGCCCAGCAGCAGGCATGCGCCGACCATGGCAGCTGCGCCGGCTGTGGCAGCAGTCTCCTCATCCATTTAGTTAAGTTGTTAACTTGTTGCTTTGAGATAAGGTTGTTATTGAGTTGTTACGTTAGATCTTATATGTTATAAGGAGACTAGCAGATTATCTTTACCCCTATATAATTCACCAGTTAATTCTTTTCTACATGCACACACTATTCTTCCCCCACAGAGGATATTTTTTCTTTGTTCACCCTAAAACATGCACCCAGAAATCCTACTTCCTCATAATCAAGGGCTAAGATGTTTTATCACATCACATCATCAAATCTAATGGATCAAATCACCCGGTTCATCCCATCAAGATTAAAAGAGAACACCCGCATCCCAATCGTGTGATTCGTGCATGACACCGCATCCCAATCGCGTGATTTGGTCGTGACACCGGGGAAATCGGAGCCGCACATGCCCCAATCACGCCTGAACACCCGCGCCGCCGCGCCGCAGGCCAACCCCTCCGCGTGCCACCATGGTTGTTATGGCGTCGCTTAAGCGTCGCTTAAGCGTCGCTTAAGCGGTGAGGCGGTCGGAGGGGCTCCGCCACAGCGTCGCCTTACCGGAGGGACTTATGGCGTCCGCAGCCTCTGCCTCCTCGTCGCCGCCCTCCGTCGCCTCACCTCCGCCGCTTCCTCCGCCTCTAGTTCGCCATGCTGCCTCCCTCCGCGCTTCCCCTCCGCCTCGATCAGCGAAGCCGCCCCTCCGCCTCCAGCGAGCGCCTCCTCCGCCTCCTCCAGCCTTGACCATCCCTCCGCCTCCAGCGCTTCGCCCTTCGCCTCCCGCCACCACCCCTCGCCTCGACCCTACGCCTCCCTCCGCCTCGACCCTCCTCTGTTTTTCCCTTCTCTTCCTCTGTTTCTAGTTGCTGATGCTGGATATTTGTTGCTCTGATGCTTGCGGGTTGCTTCGATGCTTGTTGCTTGTTCTTTGGATGCTTGGTTGTTACATGTTGGAACTTGCAAGGGGTAATGGGTGCTACATGGGAGAAGAGCAATTGGAAAGAGGATGAATGATATATCAAGGTATGCATGTGCTACTAAATTTCTTATTTAAGTTATCGACATACTAGGTTAGGATGTGTGTATGGCGTCGCCTCGCCGCACGCCTTATCGCTTAAAAGTTGTGAAGGTGGTGAGTCGCCTCGCCTCGCCTTATCGCCGTAACAACCATGCGTGCCACCTCCTCCTCCGGGCGGCCTCCTGGCCAGAGCTCCCCGCCTCGTGGCTGCCGCCGCCTCTCCCTGCAAAGACTAGGCGCAGGGGAGGAAAGGGGGTGCCGCGTGCTGCGATTCCAACCGGGAAGCTGCTTAATCGAAATGCCTCTTCCTCCGCATCCTCCAGGTTATTCGTCGGTGGTAAGATTCTCTAGGCACTCTTGTTCCTCCTACCTTCGTTTGATTTTTTAATCCAAATGCTCTTTGGGGTTTGAAATCTGGTGGGCTTCCCATCAGATACGGCAATTTTCTTCAAAGTGTAGTGCCGGCTTATGCTTGGAAACGTTCCGGTGATGATGATTAATGTGATGGACTGCTGTTTTCTTCTACTGAGCTGCAGGTCTTTCTTATGATACCAACGAAACCGCTCTCAAGGATGCATTCTCTCGGCATGGTGATTTATATTAGGGGTACCACTATCTGTTTATTTTCATGCGAGTAGGTGTTTGGATTCCGTATTTGGCTGGTGAATCTGTACGACAGTGAAGGTAATATGCCATCCAGTGACGGGAAAATCCAAAGGATATGGCTTTGTCAAGTTCTTGTCAGAAAACGAAGCATCCTCAGCATTGCAGAAGATGAACGATGAGGTAAGTGTGCTCCATTGCCTTCATAGAGCACAGCAGAAGCCATGTTCTTTCAGAATAATATATACGCATTCCTCAGTGCAGGTCTTTCCTTTTCCTAACATAGTTATTGCTAATGATAAACATTAAAGGTGATTGATGGAAGGAACATACGGGTGCGCTATGCAAACAATGGATGATCTGATTCTGTTGCTGCGATTAGATGGGTAAGCTGCTTACTCTTGTCATTTGTTGTGCTGGGATGGAATCTGTGATGATAAAAGGAGCCCTGGACATTTGTTATGTGGATTTCTTACGTTTGCATGACCACCAATACATATGTTCAGTTCAGTCTTATGCTCACCTTACCGATATACTCATCTCTCGGCTTAGCATTAGCTGTAGTTTTCTAACTGTTGACAACTGGAAAAAAGAGAGAAGCACCTGATTTGTCAACCAGTTTTCTTCCACTGTGACATGAAAATGTAGTGGTTCCTTTTTCTCCTTTTTGGATCAACATTAATAATGGTTTTGGGAAAAAAATTCATATCCTGATTGTGTCGGAGAGGCTGGGCAGCACCATTAGCTTCTCAGAGTGTGAAGGAATTGAGATCGAGGAGAACTGGGACAAGGTGAAGACAATCTTTCTTCCCACCGAGAAGTCTATGACACCTGATGCATGTGCTCCCTTGATTGCTACCCTTCCATTGGAGGTACTTACATTGTGGCAATACTTGCCTCCTTACCTCTCACAGTTGATTTTCTTTCTTGCATGTTCATAATTGTTGCATTCTTTGTTTGAACATCAGGCACGTGGAAAGATTGGTGATTTCATTAAAGGAGCAGTTCATGTAGTTCTGGATCTGTGGTATCTGATTCAGGAGCTGCCCCATTTGATATATGCATGAGTGATAACAAATGTTCCATCAAGTTAAATCGTTCTTTACTTGAGCTCAACAGAGAAAAAAGACGAGAGAGGGAGCTTTCCAAGGATGTAGCTCCATTGCAATATTTGAGACCTGGGATGGTTCTGTTGAAAAAATTCTTAAAGCCTAACGATCAGGTATGCCCATATTTACACATGTTACTCTGCTTATTGTCTCAGGTCAATTACTTCATTTTTATCCCAGCATCAACATTTGTTTTAGAAGTATAAAAAATTGTTTCCACAGCCTTTTCTTTTCTTCTTTTTAAAATGTGCACACTCATGATTTTGAAGTCTTATATTTCCAATGTCTTAACTGCACGCTTTGTTGCAACTTGCATGGCATTATCCAGAATTCCTATATGCCATAAACATACATTTTATCAACTGATTCGATTATTGTGCTTCTCTATAGGATGTGTTTGAATACATCCAATGCATATTTAATGCAAGTTGTATATATCTAATGCTTTTTTTATTGCACATATCAGGTTAAAATCATCAAACTGTGCCAGCAACTTGGTGTTGGTGTAGGAGGATTTTACACCCCTGGCTACAGAGATGGGGCTAAGTTAAGCCTGCGGATGATGTGCTTAGGGAAGAACTGGGATCCAGATTCACGCTCATATGGAGATATACGTTCATTTGATGGTGCGCAACCACCAAACATACCAGAAGAATTCAGGATGTTTGTGAAAAATGCCATTCAAGCATCCCATGAATTCTTGAAACAAAATATGGGAGCTTGCAATGCTGTGGAAGAACTTCTACAGCACTAGCGGGAGGCTAGGTTTTCATCAGGTACAAAAGAACCAGTCTCCAATGATATATTTTATATGTCAGTATTATTACTTCGCATATTGCTGATACCAATCTATTAATGAATCGAGCCGTAATAAACCAATTCAACAATTGTTCTTTTTTCGGAGGGACATTGGTAGACAAGGTCAAAGCAGCTTTAGTTGTGGTGCTTTCCTTACTAGAGTTTCGTGTGTTGTGGGCATTTCTAATATAATGTCCTTAATTCCTCCGCTTTGCAATTAACATACTATAGTGCTGCAATTTTGTTTGGTTTTTCTAACTGGATTATATGGTTGGGTTATTTGACGGGACAAAGATGACTCAAAATCCAGCCTTACGAAGGAATTGCCTGTTGTTTCTTTTTCGTTGGGTGACACTGCAGAATTCTTGTATGGTGATGTAAGAGATAATGATAAGGCTTCAAAGGTTGATCTGGAATCCGGTGATGTTCTAATATTTGGTGGTAGATCGAGGCTCATATTCCATGGGGTTTCCAGCATCAAACCAAAAACTGCACCAAAGTGGCTGACAGATGAGACAAGCCTTCGACCTGGGCGTCTGAACCTCACATTCAGGCAATATTAGTACGCCCCATTCTCATTCCGTGAGATAGACGAGCATGAGAATGATCGAGCTGTCGATGGATTGCAAGATCAGGGATTAGATGGTTTTTAATGATAAACAGCTGCTATGTTACCTTATGCACTTGTTTATGTAATCAACGATCTAATAAATCTTTGTATCTTTCTTTTGTGCACATCTTACGACACTTGATTATCAAAACATATAACACCTTTTGCTTATTTGAATTGTATTACCAAATATCGCCGTAGCGTTAGCACGGGCAATATACTAGTGGAATAAAGTAAGAAAAGAATTATCTCTAATACCTCTCCTTCCCCCCCCCCTCCTCCTACGCATCCTCTCCCTCTCTCACTCAACGACCACCACTAGCTTAAAGGCACAGCATCAACAAGGAAGCCGGAAATTAAGCCCCCTTCATCACATAATTATTGGTTACGGTCTTTGGATCGTGACATCTATGATTAAAAAACAACATCAATATTCAACAATAAGGAGTTCATAAAGTGAAGATCTATCAATCCCAAACATCTAGATAAACACTTGTTTTCACTAATCATCAAAGACAAGGAATGTTGCCCAGATGCAAAGTGATAAGATTATATTTCCGAACCAGAGAACTATTATGTAATTAAATATGTTGATGTTAGTCAAAACGTTTTTGTTTCAACTTATTGTCTTTCATAAACCAGTCAGAAAAGCAAAAACAAAGCTAGAATTGCAGCTGAATTCCTAGTGTATTGATATACATTCAGCGACAAGACATATGCCTTCAGAAATCACGAATGCAATAATAATAATAACAAAGGTTTGCACACAAGTCTGCTTCGTAACAAGATGCTTCCTCTATAAGTAATGCACCAAAGCTATCAATATTTGAAGGGATGGTTCGTATCATAGCCAAAAGTGCAAGTTAAAAAAAACATGTGTTGTGTCAATGACATGTGGGCCCGCGCCTGACGTGATTGTTAGAGCAAGTGGTATTTTGTTGAACTTGAATATTTCAAGTGGTGTGGTTCATATTTCAAATTTGAAATTTCAAAACTCGGAGAGTGCATGCAACTCATAAGTTAACAAAAGTTTCAGTCAGAAAAATGAAATTAACTAATTATGTGAATTTGTGAAAACTTGCTTACACCAACATGACTGAAGCATTGTGCATCATGTGAGCAAAAGAAATATACAACTGAAATGCAACAATCAACTTCAAAAGTTTTTTACCATTGCGCAGCACTGTTGCAATATCAGCTTGATAAGCCCGTAACTCCTGCAGATTTGTTACAAACAAGTCATTATGGATGGTCAATAAAATTTGGCAATTGCAATGCAAATCAAGACATATAACAAATTGCACTCTAATAGCAGCATATGGCAATTAATATATAAACCATGCATACAAGCAATCACTTATGCAACAATGTCAATGAGCATTAGAAAATCAATAATTAGGACCAAAATCAGTGTTATGATCATTACTCTCAATGACCTAAAATGGAGTTGAAATAAAGAACAAGAGAACATGACAAGGATAAAAAGGGTGTATATGCATCCAACTGATTAGAAAAAAGTACATTTTTAAAATACTC
The DNA here is from genome assembly GCA_036346355.1 of Rhipidocladum racemiflorum. NCBI lineage: Eukaryota > Viridiplantae > Streptophyta > Magnoliopsida > Poales > Poaceae > Rhipidocladum > Rhipidocladum racemiflorum. Next base: position 10,782,042 of record CM070573.1, on the reverse strand, counting down.
TAAGTTCCACATCTAACTAATATAGCCAGTACCCACATAGGTATGTTTGTAGAAAAATAAAGATACACAGGGGCAGTAGAAGATTAAAGCAACATATATTATCTCACAACATGATGCAGGCACAGACGCGCTTGACACTTTTCAGTTAAACATATTATTTAACTGGAAAGAATGATTAAGCCACATTAAATACTGTCAGGTGAACTCTAATTTAATTGGGTCTTTCTTATATTTGGAGATGAAGAGCTACTATTTTATTTAATTAAATGCATATCCATATTTGATCTATACAAGCCTAAAGTGAAGATGCGTTTGAAGGCACACGAAGGAGAAGAATCGTTCATCAGAATATATGGTACCATTGCGAAGGTCTCCTCGAACTGGTCAAAATAGATATATTATTTGCTATACCCCAAGCTCGAGCGTAGAAAATACGTGGCCCATACACGCGCAAAGCTACACTACCCTACCATATGCTACAGTATGCATACAGTAACCCTACAGGACTCTCAACAGTACACGTGCACGGACAACAGAATCAGAACATCGAGTGAACAGTGCCACGGTTGTTCCGGGATTATGTTATTCCGAATCAAGTCCAACAGCCATACAGCTCCTCTTTTTCGACCTTTATATATTCTCATCTAGTCCATTGTAATTTGTAAGAACCAAAGACCAGATAATAAGATAGCTATTGTTGCATCTACTAGCGTTCTTCACTTGTTCTTCCTCATAGCATACACATAGAGAGGGGATATTATGCGACTTTTACCAATGATTGTTCTGCCTTTCCACTAGAATTGGGAGATCGATATACTTTACTCGGTGTCCGTGAAGTTCAACACGTGTGATTTTTGGTGAATCAAAGAGTTGTAAGCCCATTACATCTAGCAGCGGCGAATCAACTAATGTTAATTAAGAGAGCATGTGAGTATCCAAATCTTATGCCGTGAAAATTGGGCAAACCCCGTATCACAACATTTGCAAGAAAAAAGAACCATATCATACAGCAGGAAACCAGATATGCAGAACTAAACACAACATTGGAGCCTTATTTAGAAGTAAGAAACCTTGAGAGCTTTTTCAGCATTTGTTTCAGTGATCACACCTACTGCGGCATTTGCTGCCAATATCATAAAGATGACCTACAACCAAATAAAAGCCAACTAATTAGTTATTGTCTGCATGTGGCACTTCACAAATCATTTTCTACACACGGGATATAGGATATATCCACCAAACTGGATCAACTTACAGATGGTTCAAAAAATGCTGCTAATCCGGTTTCACCATTCATTCGAGCCAAAAGGAAGGATACAATAGCGGCTGCTATCAATATTTTGACGAGCAAATCATCAAACTGCTTCAAAACTAACTTCCAGAAGGGAGTACCTGGTTCAGAAAATTCTTGTTAACAGATGAATACTAAAGAGTATACGAAAGTGCATGCATAAAGAACAAACAAAAATAAAACAAACCCAAGATCTAAGGTGCATAAAAATGGGTGACCTCCAAAGAGAAGTTAATGCTAATCAAATCAAGCTTAGAAGACACATCTACCAACCAATTGACTGATGAGTATATTGCACACATTGGCATGCATTCACAAACAATAGCAGATGACAAAGCAGGAAGGTACTTGTATGTTGTACATGCATTCAATAATGCAACCACCAAACAATGAAAAGGAACATTTTTCTACATAAAGAGCAAAAAAAATGGTGGCATTTCAAGCAATTTAGCTGGCCACATAGGTCAGTAACCACATTTTATACAAAAAAGTTGTAATTTTGTAATACAGGTGATTATATCTCCTCTTCTACCTTTCCTTTCATCTTTTTTTTTCCTTTCTTTACATTCTTATTCCTTTGCTATGATTTAAACTTGTTGTAAAATCCTCATAAAGCAGGATCTTGTTAGTCCATGTGTACTCCAATTAACTTATTGCTTCCGTACCTGGAGGCAAAGTGAAGGACACAAGCCTGGTAATATAGAATATCTTGTGAACATCCAATGAGGTTTTTTTCTAACATACAAAATGGAAAAGCTAACAACAAATCATCATCTAAGGTAAAAGAACATACCCAATGGTACTCCCTCGTTTTAACAATGTGAGTCCACAGAGGGAATCAAGAACTTTAAGGCCGTGTTTGGAAGCCCCATTCCCGGCCGGGAGAGGTTGAGCGGTTGTACTATACCAATTAATAGGGGTATGTATGGTCCAATATCAGTAACTATCTCATAGATTGCATGCATCCTTGGTCCACAAGCATGGTGGATTGGTGGGCTTAGACTTATATTGTGAAATGGGTGGAGTGGGTGATAACCAAACAGCACTCAAGACTAACAGGAAGCAACTTGTTCAAATTGTGTACAATTATGGTGTGTGTGGACTTCGTAATTGTGGATTGATAAATCAGAGCTAATGCCATGCTTACCAGATGATAAAATAATTACATATTTGAATTTTTATAGAGAAGCTCATTGACTGTTCTGTGTTCCTTTTTTAAAAATAAAAAATAAAAAATAAAAAATAAAAAAAGAGTATTCAAATACCAACTTTTTCTTACAACAAACAATTTAGAAAATGGTATATACCGGTACAACAAACAATTTAGAAAATGGTATATAGCGGTACTATGTAATGTGCTGCGAGACATAAAATAAAAGTGAGAAATTAAAGCTGATAACTTACTTTCTTCTTGGGGCAACACTGAAGATAACCCATGCATGAAAACAATATACACAAATTAGTGAGGTCAGCATAACGATAAGAATAATCAAAATTGAAAACTGTAAACAATGCAATGCAAAAGTAAGTAACAAAACATAACTTCTCAAAAGAAACATAAATAAATATACTTATACACCAGCGCTAAAATGTTGTGCAGCGGTCTAAATTGAAGCTTTCAAGTTTCAACTGATAAAATACCAGGGGTCTCAACTACATTGAAGCGTGAAAACTGTATCGATGCCGTTCAATCAACATTAGTGCCATTTTCCCATGGGCATAAAATTCTGATTCATTCCAGGTGTTGTCCCTTACAATGACTTTCCTATTCCATTCAGGCGTTAGAAAAGTTAACACACGTGAATTGTGGCATTACTTCACAAATAAAATGTTTGCTGAAATTACCTAACAATTAATAAGGTATGCAATGTTAGAGAGGTTTCTAGTACAAAGAGCTCAGTAAGAAAATTAGTGCAAACCACCTTTTCTTATTTAGAAGTGCTCTGATTTTAGATGTTGCTAGTCGCCAGCAATTAAACACCAAACAGAATGGGCATACCAGATATTACAAATATCAAGGATTTCTATAATAGTTGCTTTGCGTGAAGTAAAAAAAAAGAACTTCGCTTTGATGAATTTGGAGAGATTGCATTCCGAGATTCGTGCAGAGCAGTTCAGAGAGAGAGAACCAAACATGTCCTCGTCTGAAAACTTTCTCACTCAGCATAACCTCGAATCGTTCTCTCTGTTTTCAGTTGCCGTGTCCTTTGCATAACATTTCACCTAATTTTAAAACCACCAACATATTGAGCACAAACAGCTCCGTGTCCCGTTAAAATCAATACAATTTTGTCTAAATGCTCCAACCAGTCAATCCCTACCAACAGAAGAAAAAAAAACGAATCCAAACGCATAGGAACGCCGAAACGCCTCACCGTTTTTGCCGTAAAGCCTCGCATGCTGCTCCACCTGCCCACACAAACCAAAAACCAAATCAGTCCGGCCCAATCCACCCCCCATTCCCGTACCCAGGTCAAAATGCAGAGAGCGAATCGCCTCGAATCAGCACCTGCGAATCGGAGAGGCCCTTGGTTCGATCCACGCCGAACGCTTCGAGCACCTGCGGGGACGGGGGCGACCAGATCCGTGAGAGGCGGCGGCGAAGGGATCGAGTGATGACGCGAGGGTGTTAGAGGTCGGAACAGTGCCTTACCTCCGCGAAGGACTTAGCGTACGCGTCCTCCATGGGCGCCAACGCCGATGCGGGAGCTTGGGATGGAGAGGGCGAGGCGGAGGGGAGGGTGATCGGGGCGGTGCTGTTTAGGGAGAAGCGACCGGACGTCTCGGTTTGGCTGCGGTGTTTATCAACGGTGGGATTTGCTTAGCGAAGTACACGTGGCCTGTGGATCGCCTGCTGGTGGCCCGACTCGACCGCATGGACACATGGGGATGCGAAATGCGAGACAAGGGATCGACACTACGCTTTGCATTGCTTTGTCGGGCGACAAGCTGTTCTAAGCTTTTAACAGATCGTCAAGGAGTAGACAACAACCCTAACATAGCCTCGCTACATATGGTACTATATTTTTGCAATCCCATTAATCACCGATTGAGTGGGTTCTTATGTGGATTTTCTATTTTAGATTTACTAGTTTTCACGGTCAATTGTACGAAATTTTCTTTGTGGTTTGCTTCTTAGCGTGCCACGTGGAGTATGAGAAGACGAGGAGTGATTGATAGAGGAAGTTCGAATTTTTTTTTTAAATAATACTTTTTTCCAAATTGCGTTTTTAATATACGGAATAAAAATTTTGCAAAAATAATATGTGGTCGCCAAACCGTACGGCGAATACCCTATTTTCGCCGAACCGTGCGGCGAACACCCTATTTTCGCCACACGGTTCGGCGAAAATAGGTTAATTGCGCTATTAACCGGCCGCACGGGAATCAAGGGTATTTTCGCCACACGGTACGGCGACCACCCATTTTTCGCCAAACCGTGTGGCGAATACATAGTTTTCGCCAAACCGTACGGCGAAAATAGGTTGTCGCCGCACGGTGTGGCGAAAATCTTGCAAAAATTGGCCACGCCAGATCGATCGATCGATCGATCGTTCTCTCTCCACAAACCAGAGAAGAGAGGAGAGCCACCACGGAAGAGAGGGAGAGAGAGGAAGGGAAGGAGAGAGGGAGAGAGAGGAAGAAGAGAAGAAGAAGAGGAGAAGGAAAAGAAGAAGAAGAAGAGGAGGAGAAGGAGAAGGAGAAGAAGAAGAAGAAGAAGAGGAGGAGGTAACCTCGCATCGCATTTTCGTTTAATTTCGTGTTTTTTAATTTAGAGTAGTGCAATTTAGAGTAGTGCAATCTAGAGTAGCGATATAGATCAGTGCAATCTAGAGTAGCGATATAGATCAGTGCAATCTATAGTAGCGATCTAGATCAGTGCAATTTAGAGTAGTGATTCTAGTTCTTTAATTTAGAGTAGCAGTTTTAGTTATTTAATTTACAGTGGTGAGATTAGTTTGCATATGTAAACGTTTTTAAATTCTGATAATGAAATTTACTTATTAGCATTGTTGAAGAAATCATTAATTGGTAACTAATTGGTCGACCTAGGATTAACTGAAGTAATCGGTCAATCATTAGTCGGTAGGTCCGCAAGGGCAATATATCGATGTAATTACAAAAATATTGAAAAAGTGATTAATCCTGTTTTATCGATTGGTCGGCCACGCTTTATCACCGTAAACATAAAAAATAGAATCTTCTTCGATCACGAGCCAATCGGACAGTTAATCGGCTAATTGGGCCATTTTTTCGAACATTTAGCAAATAGACATATTACACATGCGCTATAATATTATAAGAATATAGTATCGATAGCGGGGTAGTTAATTAGCGTGGTTGAAATTACGGTTCTGATATTCCATTTTAAGTAGGGAAGGAAAAATTAATTATGTCTATGTCTATGTCGTCGCAGTGATGTCGGAACCAGTGAAATTCAGGGTATATTATGGCGATGGTGAAGTAAAAAATGGGCAGAATGGAGTGGATTTAAGCTGCTTTGCGGTCACCATGGCCGAGCACTTGTCCCCTGATACTGTTAGCATTCGTAATATAAAACTTTGGTTGACCCAATTTTTTTCCCTGGATCCAAGTGTTTATTCTGTTAGCATCCAAATCGTATACACGCGTAGCAAGGGTGACCCGGCTGTGTGGGAGTTGAAGACAGTAGATCGAACAATTGTGGCGTAAATGGTTAAGATGGTGCAAGGGATCTAGCCTCGATTGTGTGATCTTTGGTGCAAGCTTGCCCTAGGGAAGAGGTGAGTACTCTTGGTGTGAGCGAGAGCGACACATCGGCTCTGGTGAACAAGTTCGGCCGGCGGTGTCGGTTGAGGCGGCGGCGGGGGATGATCACATGGATGCGACAAGCGCAGAAGGTCGGTGATGAAGGGAGGAGATCGATCAACTTGTGGATCATTTGGATTGGGTGGACCGTATGGCGACAGAAGAGGAAGCCGAAATGTTGGACCCAGTCGATACCATCGGCGAAGATGATGACCGGGAGGAAAATGATGAAATGCATGGTAGGACTCGCTCAGCGGAGGTACCCATCCCCGATGAATGGAACAGGCAAAACAAAGCGGGTATGGAAGCTTTGTGGGGCCATGACTCGCATTGTGAGTATGGTACTGGTGCCATTCGGTTGAATCAAATGTTCCGAACAATTACGAATTGAAGTTGGCGGTGAGCTTGTGGGCACTATCGCCGCAAAGAGAGTTTCGGTTGTCTGTCTAGCCCAGATAAGTACAGTGAAGTGCGAATCGATGGTTGTGAATTTAAAGTACATGCATACAAGCGAAGTGTGAGACATATTGGATTGCATCAAGAGTGGATGAGCACACATGCAGACTAGAAAATGTTCTTGTCAAACACCGTAACTTGAATGCTTTGTAATAGCTAGCGTGATGTTTAATGAAATCATTGAGAAGCGGGATATCGAAAGTGTTCGTATATTCAGAAAGCAATGTTACGAACATTTAAGTATCAGATAAGCTACTCCATGGCCTGGCGTGCGAAGCAGAAAGCATTAGAGAAGAGGTTTGGCACATACGAGGCATCGTATTGCAACCTACCTCGTGTGCTTGAAGTACTGAAGCAAACCAATCCTGGCACATACACCGCTTTCAAAGAAAGCGAAGCAGATGCAAATGGGATCTGTACATTTCGTCGTGCTTTCTTTTCATTGGGGCCTTGCATTGCGTCATTCAGGTACTGTCGTCCATTGCTTTGTGTTGATGGCACATTTTTGGTGGAAAATACAAGGGCAGATTCTAACGACCATTGCAATTGATGCGAACAACCACATACTTCCATTGGCCTTTGCTTTTGTTGAGGGTGAGAATCGGGATAGTGGTTGTGGTTTTTCAAACATCGAAGGTGGGGTAGTTGGTGATCGGCCCAAAGATGTGCATCATTCATGATCGTCACAAAGGTATCCTCTCGGCAATCAAGACTCTACAGGAGGACCGAGATGAACCATTTTCGTGGCACGACTGCGAGCAGGTGGTGCATGAGACATTTGAGTGCCAATTTCTTGAGGCGGTTCAAAAGCAAGAAAGCGATGAATCTGTTTAAGAGGTTATGCAAGCGAGAATCGTGCACGTAAGTTCAACGCACTATTTGCCGAAGTTGGATAAGCACACCGGTGCGCATATCGAAGAGATGAAGAAGCAACCACCTACGCCGAGCGAATGTCCACCCAAAAGGCTAACACCCTTGGGAGCTCGATCCTCCTAATATGAGAAGACGAACGTCAAGGAACATTAAGTGTTTCGCCTTTGGATAGAGGCCGAGCCTCTAGAGAAGTGGGCATTGCTCCATGACAGGAGGCGCCAGGTTAGTATGGTACATTAAAATATCAAAACAGTAGCTAAACAATTTGGCCTGTACATGTTGTTCTAAAGCGTTTTGCGTTGAACGAGTTTGGCGTGATGACAACGAACATAGCCGAGGTTTACAATTGGGTCATCCGAGGCCTCCGTCCGCTCCGCTTGTGGCCATCCTTGAAGGCATGTTGCACGGCATCGTTAGCTACTACCAAAAAGGCATGCGGAAGCGGTACTTCATGCCTCCACATTGCAAACGCCGTATTGTTCGCGGATGATGACCTACATGGAGGAGCGAACCATGAAAGCTTCAAAGACATATGGTGCGTAGCTACAGGGTCACTGAATACCGCTTCGAGGTGACTCTTCGGTGCAAAAGGGGATTGGGACCGGACACAGCGGTTATTACGCACGAGGTTAATCTAGGCCAAGGGGCATCTGGATGGTGTGAATGCAGCTGCAATAAGCCAAGACTTCTCCATATTCCTTGCTCACACGTGATGGCTGCTTGTGGGCAAATTGGGATGAACACGTCGCAGTACATGTCCCCTTTCTACTTGAAGGATCATGTTGTCCATATCTGGTCGGGTGAGTTTCGTGGTTTTCGTGGCACACGGTGATTTCAACTGCGATTAACGAGAGATGAGGGCATCTGTTTGCGGATCCAACCTTGCGGAGGTGTGCGCAAGGGCGATCTGATAGATCCCACACTAGGCGCATTCGCATAGCGACATGGATGAATCTGAAGTGGGTAGCCCTCTTAGGAGGTGTTACGAGTGCGGCGAGTATGGCCACAAGGCAAACCAAAGGCACGTAGGGTGTAGGTTCTGAAAGTGGTGGTGGCTATGTATCGAAATATGTTATTATATGCACGTTGGATGTCTTTTATTGTAATATTGACGCGATTGGGTGTCTTTTATTGATATATGTTGTGTCTCTCACATGTTGTGTACTTTTATTTATGTTCACCCTTTATGTCTTTTATACATATATGTATTGTAATATTGACGTGATTGGTTATCTTTTATTCATATATGTTGTGTCTTTTATTCAGATATGTTGTGTTTGTCACATGTTGTGTACCTTTATTTATGTTCAACCCTGATGTCTTTTATTATTATACGTTGTGTACTTTTATTCACATATACCGTGCTTGCCGTAAGTTGTGTAGTATGATTTATGTTGAAACATTTCTATGTGCAGGGATGGAAGCAGTCGACTCACTCCTGGACCTGTCTTGGATGCGCGCACCGTGCGCACGTCCACACGACAGAGGGGAATGACAAGTTGCCCTTACTGCGGATTCGTGTGCCTAACAAGGCATGGTGCGTTGACGCTCGCTTCCACACCAGGTTAGTTGCAGTACATGTACATGTTCCATTGTTCGTACAATTAGTGTTCATCACATTCAATTCATTCAACTCTCTGGTTCCTCGGTAGGCTGGCACGTCTTGTCGCTTCCGCTAGTCCGCATGGTGGAGGGTTCACCAGGCCAGGCCGCAGGTGGCGACGCGAGCCGCAGGTGGCGACCAGGCCGCAGGGTGGCGACCCGCGTGATCGCGGCGTTTCCGTCACGACCACTCGGCTGTTAGCGTGTTTGGTCGGCCATTGGAGGCCGGAGACGCACACTTTTCACCTGCTGTCGGGAGATAGCGGTGACTGCGGGACGTCGCCATGCTCATCTGGATTGCCGATCGCCGGGGCAGCGATCGGCCCCTCTGGCTCCTTTGGGTGGGACGCGGACTTCTTGCTGCGCTTAGCAGAGTCGCGGAGGTCGACCCACAGATACCGGTAGGCGTGAAGCACGGGCCATCGAAGAGGTGGTTGGCACAGTTCGAGGTTAGTGATTGTACATATTACTATGTAGGCTTCTCACGCGAGGAGGGAGAACATGTGGCTAGTGAATTTCGGATGCTCACTTCATATGTTTAGTGATAAGTTTTGGTTCTCCTTTACTCATGCATCTCGTGCTAAAAGTGTTATCTTCTGAAGATGCTTCTTCCACCTCTGTTTTCGCAAAAGGCACTAGTCCAAATGATGCAAGTACAGGTGCATATGTTCAGGGGGAGAGTGTCTTTGTTCATAAAGATGATGATGCTGTTGAGGATGAGATAATTGGAGGTTTACATGAGAGACTCTTCCCACGTGCTTCACATCAACAAACAGTCAAGTGAATTTTCAGTATCTCCATGGTACTCAAGATTTTGGCATTTGGCTTTTGCTTCCTTATGCATTAGTTTAAGAGCTTATTACGATGTTGACTTTGGAGGATGTTGAATTGATTTGGTTCGTAGCCACCTCTTGAGTAATCCTCTTTCTTGAGCATTTGATATTGGATTTCACTTTCTTAGAGATCATGTTGAAAAAAGAAAATATTGTGCTTCACCATGTGAATCTTTTGAACATCAATTGGCAGACATTTTCAAAACCCTTGTCTTCTTCTCGTTTTGCTTTTATTCGGGGAGAACTTGGATTTGTTCATCCAATGGATTTGTTTTGAGGGGGAGTTTCCTTGCCAAGTTTTTTTTTACTTAATGAGCTCACTTTATCATATTTCTTTATATGTTATGTAATTGAGCTAATATATGATAATCTAATTATCTCACTTGAACTAAAAATGACATTCTGTGAATTCACTGGAATGATTACCTATAGCTAAATACTCTGTGATATCTTACTCTTCTAGGCTTGATATTGAATCCTCTTGACAAATTTGGGCTATGAAGCAAGTGTGGTTTCAACTTTACTCTTTCATAAGACCTTTTAATCACTTTTGCATGTTTATAATCAAAGAAAAATGAAAAGAAAAGGGAATCAATAAAAAGGGTTGTTAAAAGCAAAAACCTCAAGTTATGTGCTTGAGGTGCTTTCCTAAAAGATAAGATGTATGCTTCAAGCATGCCATTCCTCAAAGATAAGATGTATGCTTCAAGCATGCCACTCCTAGAAAATAAAAGAAGTATGCTTCAAGCATGCCACATGCAACTTATTGTTTAAAGATTAAATTGGTCTACTAGATTGGAGTTGAAACTACTTGCTCGCCCTAAGTTGTTAGTTGCTTCAATTTTTAAAGTCTTGCTTTTCCGCTAAGATCTTGCTTAGTACTTGGCTATAGTTGACTAAATTGAGGTTGAGATGCATGTCATTCCCTAACTTGTTAAAATCACATCAAGATCATGTATTTTGCATATTATATGATATATAAGGTTATATGATCGAATGAGCTCATCTTTTCCTATCTTGGCACTCCCTTGTTTCTCCTTGTGAAATCTTGCTACGGGGAAAAATTTTGAACAAATTCTCTCTTTTGTACTCTTGATGAATCCATTGTCAAAGGGGAGATATTTTGGGAATATTTGAGAAGTTCAAAGGAAAAAGGAAAAAGTTTTTTTGGAAATTTGAGCTTTTGGGAGAAGTTTGGAGAATTTTGGAATTTTTGGGCACATTGCACATTCACACATTTTCCTTCTCGGGAGATTTTGTTTTGCATTTTGGTCAAGGGATTGTGTTTTCTTTCCTTGGTCTTTGATTCTTTGGTTTTAAAATCTTTTGTAAAGTGAATGCCAAATGATTCAATACTAAGTGGTGTTGCCAATGTTTTCATCAAGGGGAGATTGTGAAATCATGTCTTTGAAAAATTGGCTTTAGTGAAAAATTAAACTTAGAATTGGATTTGCAAAATGTGCTTGTACATGTGTTTGATAATTTGTCAAGAAACAGTAAGTTTCACTTTTGCGCCGGACCTAGCTCTCAAGAAATAGTAAGTTCCCCATCTGCGACGGACAATGTCTTTGGGTCCGTCGTGGACGTGTTTTGAACTCTTTGAGCCAAACTCTTTTTTCCTCAAAACCAGTCAGTTTCGCTTGTATGACGGATAATGTTTTTTGTCCGTCGTGGACTTGCTTTTGAGCGCTTGAGTCTAACTCTTTCTCCAAGATTTCAGAAACCTTTGCATGTACAACGGACTAATTCTTTTTGTCCGTCGTGAATGGACTTTTTTTCTAGGGTTTTACTTTTGTGAAACTGAGCGTGGCACGCTTCTCGGACAAGCTTCGGGTCCGCTAGAACTTGTTTGAGCTCATGACCAGAAGCCATTTTGCATGTACAGCGGACCAACTTTGTTTGTCTCGCATTTGTGAGCGTGTTTTTCCGCGTTTGGTTGGCTTCTTGGAGCAAACTTTTCTATACAGCGGACCAACTTTGTTTGTCGAAATCGTGAATGCGCGCTCAATTAGGGTTTTGAGCGATTTGGATTTGAATTTTGAATGAGAATTTGAAATTTGTAATGATTTCATGATGCTTCTTTTGAAGTGGACTTTATGCAATACTCATGTGAGTAGTTGCATGGATTGACATTGAGTCAAGTCGTGGACTTGTGCTCGGATTTGTTTTGTTGTTTGTTCATGTGCAGGTATTGCTCGAAGACGAATGTGGTCGATGACGGGACCGGAACTAGGTTCATGGAGGAACTGAGGTTCGGGACTAGGTTCGGGAGGAACCGAGGTCTTGGTGGTCAAGGATGTCATGCGGACGTTCGGGCTAAGAGAATGGTGCACATGAAGAATGGTTAGTCACGTGAGAATGGCGGAGGTCATTCGCGTGCAAAGTGTTAGTCACGTGAGTATGGCGGGTGGCCATACGCTGCAAAGTGTTAGTCACGTGAGTATGGTAGGGTTGCCATACAGCGTGCAAGAGTTGTACTCGGCCTGGTTGGGCCAAGTAGAGTTGAGTTGGATACTGGATTCATTCTAGGGAATAGGAATCGTATTCTAACTCTTTGTGGGTTGGTGCTTTAAATAGGTGGGGTCTCTGTTGAAAGGCATCAAGTAGAGCTGAGTGCATCAAGCTTTGAGCTTGGTTTTAGGGTTTGTACTCTTTTGATGAGAGTATTTTAGACAAGAAATAAAGATCAATTCTTCCAAGATTTTTGCGTGCTCTGAACCACGCCGCTACAAGATTTTCTCTGCTTTTGGTTCTTGTTTGCATGCTTGTTCTAGTTCTAGATTGGTTTTTGTTCTTCAAGTTTTATCTTGATTTGATCCATCAAAAACCTCTCTAGGATATTGATCTAGTGTTTCTCAAAGTCTAGTTGATTAATCTTTTGAAGATCTTGTTTAAACTTGAAGTTTTGATTAGATTGATTCTCGTCAAGTTCTGGATCAGCAAGCTTGCGAAGCTCATAACTTTTGATCCGTAAGTCCGATCGAGCTGATTCTTTTTGGGTTTGATTCGTATTGGAATCTAGTTTCTTGTGTCCAAATTTCAGATCGTTCCGACGGTTGGATCTTTGGAAATTTGCGTTTTACCGAACCTCTGTCATTCTGTTTTTGTCGAAAACGAGGCAATTATTTTGTTCTGTTTTGGGGTGAACTTTTAATAGATTAAGAATTTGGTTTTAGCTTCCGCACAATCATTCACCCCCCCTCTGATTGCTATATTCGTATACTTCGATCCTACACCTTTGACCACCTGAGGGACGGGAATGTCGTCTGGGACCCCTACAGCGACGAGCGTGTAGGAGAGAGAGCTGCGGGGGGCCTGTCCATGCTCTGCGATAGGGACCAGCCTTACTGGAAGACGAGGAGGAAGCTCGTCTTCGACGTCTTCGTAGAGGACTACGCGCCGCACCGAGTCCTCAGGCAGTTTGGACTACGCCAGGTGGTCCCTGTTCCTTTGGGGGAACGCGTGCCAGCGAAAGTGCACTCGTGAGTTACTCGCCACTACAGGAATGCTAAGTGCTTACGACATATTTGTAGTAATGAGGTTTTTTGTGCAGGTACTCCACCCAGGGACCCAAGAAGGCCATGGTGACCTTGCTGCAGAGGATGGCGCCGTGGCTTGCGCTGTGGGAGGGGGCGCTGCAGGACGTTGTCGAGGAGGTCGCGCCCTACGACCCCTCCTCCTACCAGGAGTACTTGTCCTGGTACGTGCCCGGACCGCACTGCCTCTCCTACGCGAGGAGCCGGCCCAGTGTTTCTTTCTTGGCATCGCAGACTTGTACTCGAGCCACGCAGACTGCACCGCACGGATGGTAAGTCTCGTTGTATTTTTACTCATTAATGCAATTGTAATTTCAATGCTATATCGTTATGTGTAATGTTTGTTTGTGCGTGATAGGTGGGCGAGGCGAGGGCTTGCGAAGCATGCCGACTTTCTGTATAGGCTGCAAAGGGGACCACATTCACGGCAGCAGCCTATCGAGGCCATGGGGCATGTCGAGTGCACTCCCGACGGATCGTGGATCTTGGTCTTTGTTTAGCGAGGCCCCACCGATCGCTTCGGTGGCACCTCGTCTAGGCCGCCACCGGTCTCGGCTCCGACACCACCTTCTCGACCACCGCTACGACCAGGGTCCGGCTTCCACACCCAGGTGCCTCGGCTCCAGGCACTACCGGAGGATCCAGTTAGCGAGACGCCACCACGCGGCCTACCATGGTCCCCACACCCGTAAGCCGATAAACATTGATTGATCCCGTTTGAATCTAATCTTCTCACTATAATTAAATGTTAATGTGCATCTTTGTAGGCCTCGTAGGACATGCCTCTGCCGGACACCCGATCGAGGCACGGCGTCACGACCATCGGCCCCGTCGATTCTTCGCAGGGCTTCGTTCACGCAGCGGCCTCGACCACGCAAAGACACGCCGCCTCCTCGACCCACGCAGATCACGCAGCCTCCTGCGCAGACCGTTGCCTCCTCGCTGCGTGTCCCGCCGGTTCGATCTGACCCGCCGGACTACGGCCAGGCGGGACCATCCCGGTGCCGCCCACGACCTCTCGACGATGCACCCCGCCGGTAGCGTCCGCGAAGGAGAGCTAGGGGTCGGGCCAGTGGTCGTGGTCCACCACCGGGGTGATCAGGCTTAGGATGTGCGTTATTTTTGGGTACTTTGTCCTATTATGCTTTACTATCTATTTTGTGTACTTCCTCATATACGTGGTCTATTATATATTCTGTCATCTTTAGTCATATCAACCGCGTGTCATTATTGCTTTTTCAGCTTTTGCCATATCAACTTTTCGGCCTTTGTCATTTCATTTGCATAATCTCGCCAAAAGCCGGCTATGGCAGAGATTCCTGTTTAAAGTCGTAGGCATAGCCACGCTCATGTCATCATGAGTCGCGAAGCATCCGATGCTCGCGGATTTTAAATACTCAAGTCCGCGAGACTCTCCTTTGGTTGCCCTTCGCCACTCTTTATAAACCCACCGAGGAGGGATATGTGCATCACCACGGAGTAACTTCCATAAACTTTAGTTTGTTTTTCCCCACACACATGAGGCCACGATGTCGTTTCTACCGTCGCCTTCTTCAAAGAAGCGAAGGCTAACCCCAATACCGGATGAGAGTAGCGTTGACGCCTTGATTCTGCCGGAGTTGCCACGCCCGAAATGTGGCGCAACCTAGTGGCGAAGGTTACGCAGCTTCACGACGGAGATACGGCCTCCGCGCTCACTCTTGTTGTGCGCGGCTTCGGGTAAACCAAATGTTGTCCATACCCTAATTACGGTATGAATACCATTTCATGCATCGTTATTTGTTTTTTAGGACGAGGACCGTTGTTGCTTTTTCCAATGGATCGACGAGTAGGAGCAGCGTGATTACGAATTTCTCTACAAGCGCCACGACGCCTACCCCACTTCGCCAGAGAACTTCACACGCGGGAGAGGCGGCGGGATATGTCCCCTACCTAGATCGATCGGAGTTAAGGGCCGGTGGGCAAGGGACGAACCAATCGGTCAGTTTCACGTGCCTCATGTTTCAGCTACAATGTACCCATTCTAAATCAATTCATCGCATACAGGACTTCAAAAAGAAGTTTGCCAAATGGCTCAAGTCAAGGCAAGAAAATCCTCCTCAGGGGCCAACGCAAAGCCAGGAACTGTGCGACCACGGCCTCCAGGCAGTGGTTGATACCGGCGACGAGGATCTAGCGGATAGAAGATTCTACCGGTGCCCTTTGTCCGAGGATGCATGGTGTCGGTACTTCAACCTGGTGGACCGGAGACGTACCACCCACATCTCAAACTTCCGTATTTGATAATCGGGAGAGCAACCCTCGCCAGTGGTGCTACTACCTCCCGAAAGCCGGACCCGAGTACGCATAAGCGGTATTCTCCAACCACCACAACGGGCATCTTGCATTGACCGCAGGGCACGTTTCGGTTGTACAACAAGAAGCCCAACACACACCTCTGGACCATATCGTGGAGTGCGAGCCAAAACAGAGGAGGCGTCTCGGCAAGTCTCGGAAGGGCAAGAGGGTTCGTCCTCTCGAATGGTCTTGGATAAGGGAAGCAATGGCCGAGGTCCGCAGTACGCAACAAATCCTTAACGCATTACAAAGGCCATCCGGCAACCCCGGTGGTATTAACATAGGGGGCGCCGGAAATCGGGAAGGCGTGCCCATATGGGAGGGCAGGACTCCACAGAATGCACACAAACAAGTTACTTCTTACACCCCGGAGACGTATGGCACAGGCTACCCATTCGGCGATAGCTGGGAGCACTGCGCACGGCCATAGAGCTCTTTCATAAGAGAGATTGAGCGGTGTCCGAGAACAAATCGCACAAGATTGACAGGTGATGTAATATGTAGAAAATGTATGGCATCATTCCCACTCTACGAACATAGGCGGAACGATCACTTGTTCCACCATTACAATCAGTGTTATTGGCACTTCTCCTAGCAATGCCGTCACTGTTTAATATCCGTTGTATCTGCCGTACTAGGGTTGAGTTTGCGTACTAAGATTGCTGGCTACATCTACATGCTTTTGTTATTGTCCTTTCTCATATTATGTCTTACCATTTAATTCTATCAGCGTAAACAATGGCGTAGATGAAAAATTTTCCCATAATATGGTACTCCATATATCAAAGAGCAAATCTGCAGTATTCGTGCCGGAAAATACATTCGAACGAGACATTTTACAGGCTGCCGAAAAGGCTTAAAAGTTATTGTTGACAATAGTACTTAGGGTTATTGTGGCGGTTTATTTTTGTAGTGAACAAAGGCGTAGATGAAAAATTTTCCCATAATATGGTACTCCATATATCAAAGAGCAAATCTGCGGTATTCGTCTTAGAAAAATACATTCGAGCGAGACATTTTACAGTCACTAGAAAAGGCCTAAAAGTTATTGTTTACAATAGTACTTAGGGTTATTGTGGCGGTATATTTTTGTAGTGGACAAAGGCGTAGATGAAATATTTTCCCATAATATGGTAGTCCATATATCAAAGAGCAAATCATGGTATTCGTAGAAAAATACATTCGAACGATACATTTTACAGTCTGCCTAAAAGGCCTAAAAGTTATTGTTTACAATAGTACTTAGGGTTATTGTGGCGGTATATTTTTGTAGTGGACAAAGGCGTAGATGAAATATTTTCCCATAATATGGTAGTCCATATATCAAAGAGCAAATCATGCGGTATTCGTGTCGAAAAATACATTCGAGCGGGACATTTTACAGTGTAGAAAAGGCCTAAAAGTTATTGTTTACAATAGTACTTAGGGTTATTGTGGCGGTATATTTTTGTAGTGGACAAAGGCGTAGATGAAATATTTTTCCATAATATGGTAGTCCATATATCAAAGAGCAAATCTGCGGTATTCGTCTTAGAAAAATACATTCGAACGGGACATTTTACAGTCACTAAAAGGCCTAAAAGTTATTGTTTACAATAGTACTTAGGGTTATTGTGGCGGTATATTTTTGTAGTGGACAAAGGCGTAGATGAAATATTTTTCCATAATATGGTAGTCCATATATCAAAGAGCAAATCTGCGGTATTCGTCTTAAAAATACATTCGAACGAGACATTTTACAGGCTGCCGAAAAGGCCTAAAAGTTATTGTTTACAATAGTACTTAGGGTTATTGTGGCGGTATATTTTTGTAGTGGACAAAGGCGTAGATGAAATATTTTCCCATAATATGGTACTCCATATATCAAAGAGCAAATCTGCGGTATTCGTGCCGAAAAATACATTCGAACGGGACATTTTACAGGCTGCCGAAAAGGCCTAAAAGTTATTGTTTACAATAGTACTTAGGGTTATTGTGGCGGTATATTTTTGTAGTGAACAAAGGCGTAGATGAAATATTTTCCCATAATATGGTACTCCATATATCAAAGAGCAAATCTGCGGTATTCGTGCCAAAAAATACATTCGAACGTGACATTTTACAGGCTGCAGTATATTTTTGCAGTGAACAAAGGCGTAGATGAAATATTTTTCCATAATATGGTACGATACCTACATATTTTTGCATAAATGGAACATCCAACACTATATGCATGTGGTATAATTATTTTATTCCATATTTTGTATATTTTCGCCATACGGCTTGGCGACTACCTATTTTCGCCATACGGCTTGGCGAAATATATATTTTCGCCGTGTAGCATGGCGACTACCTATTTTCGCCGAACGGTGTGGCGAATACTCTATTTTCGCCACAACGTACGGCGAAAATACCCTAACCCATGGTTCTGAACAATTAATAGCGCAATTAGCCTATTTTCGCCGAACCGTGTGGCGAAAATAGGGTATTCGCCAGACGGTACGGCGAAAATAGGGTGTTCGCCATACCGTTTGGCGACGGCATATTATTTTTGCAAATTTTTTATTCCGTATATTAAAAACGCAATTTGATTTAAAAAAAGTATTATTTAAAAAAAAATTCGAGGAAGTTCTTTTTGTGCAGCAGTCAAACTCTCTTGGACTTGAGGCTGGTCAATATTTCCGCTGGAGCATCTACTCCGCAATGACTTGGTGCAGGTCAAATCGGCACCGACTGCTGTGGTAGATGTTGTACCCACCACAATTGAGGTCGTCCTGTCTACGGCTCTTTTCTTTTTTGCCGCAGAAGCCCAGGCATAAACCTTAACTTGGTCGGCGACACGTTTCCAACCATGCATTTGAGAATGACAAAATGAAATGAAAATTTAGTATAAATATCAATTTGATTCTAAGATCAAATGTACTACTTGGTACTTATCTAGATGCATTTATTCATAAACTCATCGTTTTAACCAATCAGACTAGCCAGTTGTTTATCCAATGCAGCCTGATTGTATCTGTTTGAAGAAATGCGCAAAAAAAATGTGCAGCTCTTGCACAGGCTTCACTGTCGCCCAGGACTAAAAACACACAAATAAAATGTGTAAGTAAAAAAAATCCTTATATCAGATAAAGAGAAAATAGAGGTTGGAATTTAAAATTTCTTACCTCCAAGTTCCTTCTTAGTTGGATTTTGGTTACCCTCGATCCCCCAGGCGTACCGGAATCATCTTTTTAGAGGGCTTAACTTATGTAACAAGAAATCATAAACAATTTTATGACCCGTAGGCCCTTCTTCCACCAAATTGAAGATAGCATCGATAATTTTGCTTTCTTCATTGGTAAGAACTAAGGAGTCTCTCTCAAATTTTGCTTCTGCCTTCGACCAGGAAGGAGCAGATTTACCAGAGAATCGAAGGCGACTGCCGCCTGGGACCTAACAGTAAAACCACTCCTTCTGAAAGTCTTTCTATGCATCCTTGATCGAGAGCAAGGGATACACGACATTGGTTTGAAGCTTGAAATAAATACTTTCAAAAACTTCAGAAGGTTTATTATTTCTAGTATATTGATAGAAGAAGCGAAAAATATGAACTGAAGGAGGAATACCCAAAAAAGCCTCGCAAAAATGCGAGAAAACACTCTAAATCAAAATATAATTAGGGGAAAGACGATGAAGTTCGATCTTGTAATGATCAAGAATATCAACTAGGAATTCACTCTCGTGGAAACAAAGCCCTAACTTGACAAAAGCAGCAAAAATAATAATCTGCTCCTCTTTTGGAACGAGTTTAATGTCTTCTCCGTTGGGATCCCAATGCAACATTTTGCTTGGAGGGATCAAAGCTTCATCAGAAAGTTCTTGGATCTTAGCTTCTGTAAGAATCGACTTATCCATTTCAAAAGAAGCAAAGAAAGAGGATAAATTACTGAAGCAAAAAGACAAAAAGCTTCAAAGAACTAATAAGAAAGCAAAAGAACTCAAAAGCAGTTTTTATATGACTAGTAGCGTGAAAGCGTACAAGGGAAGACTCTCCCCTACATTTATACCTTTCTTTGACGTCGCTTCGGTTACCGAGGAAATCAAAAAGATTTTCTCGAGACGCATCCGATGGCATGATTAGCGCGACATCCCAAATGTCTTAGAAGTTGAAAAGCCTCAAGAGAATACACATGTTCTTTCAACACTTAGGGGCTAGCTGACGATGATTGTCTAAGGCCCATTAAATTATTACAGCTTTTAAGAAGCCAATCACATCCTCATAAATGTGGTCCACATAACAAAGAGATACATTAAATGTCTCAGTCAAAAGTTAATGTTGACCACAATTACAACTACCTGACCTAGAATATAGATCGGACGAAACCTGAGCTTCTACCAGGTTAGCAACAGACCGACATGGAAACCATTACAGGTCATACATAGTGTCCTTTATCACGCCGACCTAACCAAAGATCGGGTTAATCCTTGCCCTAACCTGAATCAGGTCGGGAAGGAGTGTCTGCGCAGGGATTACGTGCAGAAGAAGCTTTCTCTAACAAGTACATACAACTGTTTGGAAGTTACCCCCTATGAAGAGGCGCATCTCTGACGAAAAAACACCTCTTCGGTGAGAAGACACATTTTGACGGGAAGACACCTCTTCGAAGATGACACTTGCCATCCCTTCGACGTTATAAATAGGTTACTCCCGCAAGGATTCAAACAATGAGAAAACATAAAGTGAGTAGATTGTTAAGTATGTAACAACATAGAGCTTTTTGGTGTAAAAAAAGTCTATACTCTATAAAGAAACACCCGCAATACAATTCTAATCCTTTTCCTGTCCCTTTTAATATTGTGCTATAGACAAAATGCAACCAGTTTACATCCGTAAGCTCGATTAAGGGACTCCCATATTTTGAACATCGACACACTCATATTTTTGCTTATTATCTCATTGCATATTTTAGATTCACTCTAAAGTGCGAATTCCTCCATCGTATTAACGTCAAAATGTGCATTATGTCTCAAAATCTATATATTACATGGATGCACACATCTAGGGAGAGTTTGTGCTTTAACTTGAGGTTTTAATAGCATTGATCTATTTTGTCTTGCCACATAAATCAATGATCAATACTTTGAAACAATTCATTGGGTACATATTTGACTTGCATAGTTGTAGTATACTAATGGTAATATAGGATAAACTCCAATGCAATGAAATTGAATATGTACATATTGTTTCCAATACAATTATATGTATGCACATATCTGTGTAGAGTTTATTTTATGGTTGATGGTCTAAATAGGTATTGATCCCTTTCCATTCCACTCAAATATTTTGTATCATTACTTGAAACCATCGAAATGAGTATATGAAAACTTGTGCAGTTAATATATATTCATATCAATTTAAATGAACATTTAAATTGAGTTCATTTGTCATATTAATTATTAAAAAACACTTCATCATGTGTTGATGGTGCTCCTTGATTAATTAAGGACAAATGGATAGTTCTTGAGTATAACGAAGCATTAGTTGCATCGAAGTACCCAAAACACATTTATATCATTAAAATTATTTGGGTTGTGCTCAATCGATCTTGGAGACGTCCATTATGTGTTAATAGAGTGTGATATATGATTGAGACAACCGTGTTGCTAGACTAGTATTTTTCAATGAGTTATGAAAGTAGGTTAAGTCCAACGATGATAAAGAATTGGAAAAAAGAAGTTATCATATGTTGATGAGCTTCAAGAGGAGAATCCGAAGTGAAGAGAAGCGGGGAGAAGAGTTAGAGGAGAGTCATCATGTGTTGATGTACAAAAAGAGAAGATAGATTTCGATCCCAGGAGAAGGATAATTGAAGATCCAAAAGCCTAAAAGGTGATCGTGTGTGGCAATGTATAACTAGATAGGCTAGAGTGTCTAGTTTAGATCGTCGTACTAATAAGAGGTGTCAAGTTCTTTTGCTTGAGCGTCATCATGTGTTGATGAACTCAATCCAGTTCACTCTAGCTCACTCTCTTGATCGGTTTTTGCATGGAGCTAACCATTTGGTATGGGTTGCGAATGGGTGAAACTCGTACATTGATTTTTGCATGATGCTTTGATGTGCATGTGCTGCAAATAGGAGAAGCACATGCTTACTTCTTATTTGAATTCTCAATTTGTTTTGGTATTGCTTAGAGCTAAATTTTGTATGTGTTACAAAAGGATAGAGCTCAAACAATTTGGTTTAAAGTGGTTGCATGGAGCTAAAGATTTGCATGTGTTAAAATAGAGAGCTCATGCACTTGAGTTTGATTTGTGGTTTGCTTAGAGTTAAGATTTGCATGTGTTGCAAATAGAGAGCTCAATCATTTGAGTTTTGTGGGCTTTTGCATGGGGCTATAGATTTACTTGTGTTACAAAAAGGAGATAGCTCATGCATTGTGATTAATTCGTTATTTGCAAATAAGCGGTAGGTTATTGATTTATTTGCAAATGCGTTTTTTGCAAATAAGTTGATGAGTTTAATTGGAATTATTTTGGGGTATGTGATGAATATTTGCAAATGTATTTTGCGAAGTGTTATGATCTTGTGTTCATCTTCACATAGCTCAAAGAATCAATTCTTGAGGTTTTAGAGAAAAGATTTTAACGAATAATCAGTTTTTCTCCCTGTGGCCGACATTACCACAGTGATATGGCCAATACTGTTGGAGGTGCGGCAGTGCCATGGTTAGAGGCCGGTACTGCCGGAGGTCGACAGTACCGCCCAAGTGAAGCAATAGTTATTTTCCAGTGGGCGTGTTTTTATTCCCATCTCTTGGGCGGCACAACCGGGGCAATAGGACAGTACTATTGCAGGTGCGGTAGCACCAGGCCCAAGCCACTGGTAGTTATTTTCTAGAGATGTTGCTCTAGAGGTAGCCTAAGGCCGGTAGTACCGCCTGTGGGGAACGGTACTGCCGAGCGGTACTACCAGGCTTTAGTCTACGGTAGTAACAGGTTTCCTATGCAATGACTAGTTTTCTAGCCATTGGATCGGAGGGCAGCACTGCCAGGCCCTAAAGGGCGGTAGTGCTGTCTTTACTGGTTTTTTCCCAGAAATACCCCCCAACGGCTAGTTTCGAGTGGGGGGCTATAAAAGGACCCTATGTGGGGCAAGGGCTGGTTTGCTAGTGTTCTTGGGTGTTTATGGGAGTGAAGTGCATGTGTTGCCTTTCTCTATTTGCTATTTGAACTGAGAGTGAGCCCTAATTGCATGTGTTACAATGAAGAGTGGGTTGAAGACTCATTGTGCATGTGTTACACTTGAAGAGGATCCTAGCGTATGTGTTGCACTTAGAAGGTCACCGTAGTGTATGTGTTGTACTAGGTAAAGCTCAAGCAGAGTGCTTGACTTGTTACTCTTGGAGGTTACCACCTCCTAGACGGTGCAGAGCATCGTGTGTAGGAGCTTCTCAATGAAGGTTGTGAGAAGCCTAGAAAAAATTGTGAAGGTCGAAGATCACCTACCTGAAGGGGTAAAGTAGCTACCACTAGTGGATTCGAGGCAGGTGCTCAAGTGTGGAGCCGGTCCATCGTGTTTGGCCTTGCCTCAACGTGGATTAGGGGAGACTAGCAAGTCTCCGAGACCACGGTAAAGTATCGATGTGTCTCTCTTGTTCTTTGCTTGCAATTCTTATTTACATTATTGCAAATTACATTTATATAATTAAATTGCTTGCTTGTTTTTAGAATTGCAATTTTTGTGTAGAGACCACGATGGCGTTTGGTTGGATGGATGAGAGTGGATGGGATATGGCGATCCCTGGATTTGAAGTTACCTAATTATTTGGATGAGTGGATGGATAGGATATGGTTATCCAGTTTTTTAGAATATTCCCTCAAGGTGCTGGATAGAGCCATCCCAAAAAAAAGACCGGACATGCTCATTCAGTTTGCTGCATGAAGATGTGAACTCGTTCAAATTCAAATTTCACCAAAGTGTCACAAAAAAATATATCAAATTTTCTCCTAAAATTCAATTTTTTTGTCAAATTTTGTCCAAAAAATCAATCTTCATTTAAATTTTGTCCAAAATTTTCAAACGGAAATTCGAAACCTTGATTACAAGTAGCCCATCCACCCTCATCCATGTAACCAAATAAAAAATTAGCTAATCCCATCCATCCTCATCCATTTAACCAAACAAAAAATTGGCTTATTCCTATCCAGCTAACAAAACAGCCACCTGCGGCCATATCCCATCCAACCTCATCGAGGCAACCAAACGCAATCTAGTGAGCCTAGTTGATGTAGACCTTAATTGTCAAAACCTTATATTACATTTTCACATTTATATTTGTTAAGGTTTTGATATAGGGGCTAAATGGAGCATGTAGCAAAAGATTTTTTTAAAGCCGCCTATTCACCCCCTCTAGTAGGCATCCTCGACCATACATACGGTGGGGCAGGCGTGGGAGGAGATGGCGGAGGGGTGGCGAGGGATGCGTTGTTGAGGTCGCTGAGAGGACGAGAGACAAGATGTGGTTATGGAGGCTGAGGTGGGAACCGACGAGGGGCAAAGGTGGAGGCAATGTGCGTTGGGGTTGCGTGGGGGAGGCGAGAAGGAGGGGTCACGGCGAGGGGTGTGGAGCAGGGTCTCGATGCGGAGGGATATGGTGTGGTGGTCAAACACGAGGCCAACACAGCTACAATTGAAGTAGGGGAAGTTGGGGAGCTTGTCG
Organism: Rhipidocladum racemiflorum; assembly: GCA_036346355.1. Lineage (NCBI taxonomy): Eukaryota > Viridiplantae > Streptophyta > Magnoliopsida > Poales > Poaceae > Rhipidocladum > Rhipidocladum racemiflorum. Next base: position 10,757,644 of record CM070573.1, on the reverse strand, counting down.
ACAGCAAGTTGTAGCGATGGACCGTGGCGTGGCGGCCATGGTGAGATGGTGGGGCTCAATGGGGGAGGCAAGCTGGTGCTAGCGATGGTGAGACTCTGTGCAACATTGCTAATTTGGTGACGCATGTGTTGAGGTCAAAGGAGGCTTAGAGCTGTGGGATGGTTGTGGGGCAAGCCGACTAGAGGTTGCTCGATGCGTGTGGCTGCCGAGGAATTCCATCGCTACAATTGCAGTTCGAGAGGAAGTAATAAGAAAATTTTGTGTCATTGGTAAGTGCGCTAACGAATGGGGCGGAGGGGCACGGTGGCTGGACGGGGTGGAAACCATCGTATGCAGTGAAATTGAGGAGGGGAGAAGGGTGAAGTGTGCGAAAGTGGCCAAGAAAGGCACAATAGATGATGGTGTGGCAGGAGGAGGTGCGGGCAAGTGCTGCGGTGGTAGGTAGGTAGAGGGAGAGAGAAGGTAGGGGAGGAGAGAGCAAGGCTGTTGGAAGAAGGTGAAGTAGAAACAGGGCTACATCATTAACATTACGTTAGATAAACATCATCCCCATTTGTGTTGAGAGGGTAAAAAAATATTATCAATAGTTTATGCCCGTGATTTGGATTATTTTCGAGAAGAAAACAGAATTCAAAAAAATTGAGGCCTCAGAGTTGTAAAATGACTTTGATTTTCAGAACTGTGCTCTGGAGCCTAGACTCTTCGGGGGTGTTTGGCAGAGCTCCAGCTCCACCAAATTCTTGGAGTTGGTGAAGCTGGGTATTCCTAGCTTCATTAAATTTTTGGAGCTGGAGCTGTGGGTATATTCTTGTTTATATTTTAGAATAAAATTATAAACTTAAGTCACTTTATTTCAATCTACAGCCACTTTAAGGAAATTGATTCTGAAATTTCTACCAAACAGGGCCTTCATCAAACTTTAAATGCCCCGTCCAGAGACTCGACGAACCCGGTTCTCAAACACCGCTCTCTATACCGTAAACCTCTTCTCCCCTCACAGCAGCCGTAGACCGGGTCCATTCCACTGCATATCGTCCGTTACTGGGGGAGCACACCCGTGACGCACCCCCCTCCCACCACCACCACGACGCACCACCCACTTCACAGTTCGCACCACCGCAACCACTGCTCCACATCTGCCAGATCTGACTCGTCGCCCTACGTGCTGGCCCTCGATTCGGCGCCTTTCTGATCCGACCTCGTGTCGGAGATGCCGCATTCGGCCTCAAATCTGGGAGATTTCGTGAACTAGCGAGAAGATTGGCTCGTGTCGAGTCTTGCCGCCACGATGCAGGCGCGGGTGGCGTCCATGGAGGACGTGAAGGAGGCGAGGCAGTCTGCGGTGGCGGCGGGGGCGTCGCAGGGGCAGGCCAGGGTGTTCCCGATGGGGATGCTCAAGGTGTTCCTGGGGTTCCTGCTGCTTGGCGTGGGCCTTTCGGCGTTCGGCATGTACATGGCGCGGCACACGCTGGCGGCGGCCGCGCCCGCGCTGTTCCGGCCGTGCCTGGGGGCCTCCGCCGCGGAGGAGGAGGAGTTGGAGCGGTGGACGCGTCCCCCGGTGCTCGCTCGGCACGCCATGGCGGACGAGGAACTGCTCTGGCGCGCGTCCTTCGCGCCGCGGGTGCGCGGGTACCCGTTCCGGCGCGTCCCCAAGTTGGCGTTCATGTTCCTCACGCGCGGCCCGCTGCCGCTGGCGCCGCTCTGGGAGCGCTTCTTCCGGGGACACGAGGGCCGCTACTCCATCTACGTCCACGCGCTGCCGTCCTACCACGCCAACTTCACCTCCCACTCCGTCTTCCAGCGCCGCCAAATCCCCAGTAAGGTTAGCTCGCCTCTTGCTTACTCTACTTACCACATAGCCATGTTGTACAGTTGTAGCAGGCAACCGGCCTACTTCTGCTGATCTAGACGGATTTATAGCAAAACATACTCTATTTTAGTGCCAGGAATGTACATTGAGCTGTGCTGTACCATTCCTCGGCGATTTCGCACGTGATCTGACAAGTTGGTTACTGAACCCCAACGCTTCAGCCCTTTAAATGACTTCCCTAGGAGCATTTTATAATCAAAGGGGTGTTAATATACCGAAGATGGCGGTACTTACTACATTAAGTAAGCAAGTAATGCACCTATTAATCCCATGGAAAGTTGTCATTTCATCCTATGTGTTTACCAGGCTCGAGCGCTGCAAATGTCAGTGCTGGCTTGGATGGTTCAACTGAAAGAGTTGAAACTAATCTGCGCTGTTATCTTGAGAATGAAAGTTCCTGAACCTTTCATTTTCATAGTTTTGAATTGTGGTGCAGTGTATTCATACCATTAGGAGTTACCCTACATGCTCTCATGAAGTGACCTGATTCCTGATTCGCATCACTTTATTGCCAATTTACCGGCAGGAAACCAACATTTCCAGCGTAGTGTGCAGTTCAAACCTAAACGATTCCTAAAGTTGGATTGCTCTTTTCTGTTATCGCAAGACATTCATTCTGAGTTTTAAACTGTTCATAGTACGATGGACAAGGGACTCGTGCTGAAATGCTGATATTGACCATAATTTTAGAAGTTGTTACAGAAACTGTTACTTAATGTTTGGAAGGTTGTGAACTTGTGATTTTGATTTTCGAGAAGACTGGTCATCATTGTGACATCAGCATTGGATCATGGTGGATTGGTGATGGCGTCATGTTTTGCTGGCTTTTCAGATTAAGAGCTGAGAGCAGAATAGTTGCACATACCTTGATTAACTTATGAAAATCACTTTGTCTTTGTATTATTATTGAATACCTTATAGTTATTGTTATTATACCATGATGGTAGATTAACCAGATGGATATGGGCAAACAGAGAGCAACGTGGTTATATGTAGTATTATCAATCAGCTGGAAGAGTAATTTCTTTAGCTTTCCTCTTGTGTTGAGATGCACTGACATATTTGTTTGACTTGTGTGCTGATCACAGATTGCTGAATGGGGTGAGATGACCATGTGTGATGCTGAGAGACGCTTACTGGCAAACGCTCTGCTGGATATATCGAACGAGTGGTTTGTACTTGTGTCTGAGTCATGTATTCCTATATTTGATTTCAACACTACATATCAATACATCCAGAATTCAAGCCAAAGTTTTGTCATGGCATTTGATGATCCTGGACCATATGGGCGGGGCCGGTACAACTGGAACATGACCCCCGAGGTTGAACTCACAAAATGGCGCAAAGGCTCGCAGTGGTTTGAAGTAGACAGGGAACTTGCCATTGAAATCGTGAAAGACACGGTCTATTATCCAAAATTCAAGGAGTTCTGCAGGCCTCATTGTTATGTTGATGAGCACTATTTCCCTACAATGCTCACGATTGAAGCTCCACACAGCCTAGCTAACAGAAGTGTTACTTGGGTGGATTGGTCGAGAGGCGGTGCACATCCAGCCACGTTTGGCAGGGGTGATATCACGGAGGAATTCTTGAGAAGAGTTCAAGAAGGACGAACCTGTTTATACAACAGTCAGAACTCGACAATGTGCTTCCTGTTTGCTCGGAAGTTTGCTCCAAGTGCGTTGGAGCCATTGTTAGAGTTAGCACCCACTGTGCTTGGTTTTGGTTGATGTATGCTTTAGCAGGCGCCCCCTGTAATTTTTGATATTAGGTCATCTAGTGTAGGATTATATGTGCGGAGAAACGGGCCTATTTTGATGGATGAAAACCTGCACGCTGCCCACCTCTACTAGATCATCGTACACAAACTTGTATTGTTTTGTACAGTAACCTAACAATGAATCACAAGAGAACTTTTCTCTTGGATTATCGCCTTGTATTCTTTTTGTTTATTGGAAGGTATTACTGGGAAGTTTTTAGAGAAATGCTGAGCTAAAGACAGAAGTTTGCCACATCATACAAGTGTGGGCTAAAAATAAAATGCAGATGCTGGAAAAGCAAATTGGTTAAATGGAAGTACGTATATTGTACCAAACGGGCTGAACCTGCGACTGGTCGAACTGTTCACGTACATTGTACCAAACGGCTGAACCTGGGACTAGTCGAACTGCCCACGTAACCCCAGCGCGGGAAGCGGCAGCGTTGGAGGAGGAGGCTTGCCGTGGAGCCACAGCGCGGTAGGCCGGTTGTCCCGAGCCACGGCGGCGCGCCATGTGTTTCTGCTATGATACTGTTGCATGAAAAGACATCTTTTGCGGTATCGTAGTGTGGAAGGTGCTTTTCGTGATATTTAGGAGCTATTTTTGTAATTTTTTTATATAAGAGAGCTATTTTTGAAAAAAAAGAGAGACTAAATTAATGAACAGTTTGGACTGGTCAAGACTCAAGTAGTATTGGACTTGGTTAAACTTCCCTGTCCGCTTCCATCGAGAAAAACAAGTGGTCTTCAACCCTTTCAGGATTTCTACATATCAAGCAGCAAGTTAGCAACACTTTTCATGGCTCAGCCCCAAGGAGAACTGATGAGTACAATCAGAAGGCCAATCACAGCAGACATCGTTTCATCAATCAACAGCAAAGCATCTACAGCCACTGGTCACCTTGGCTCAGAGGAATGGAATTAGCAGGAGGTGCCTTCTCAGTTCTCACTTTGCTGACATCCACTGCGGCCAATCGGCCATACCTGAGGCTGGTGAATCAAGAAAGGCCCTATTGCAAGGTATATATGAAATTTGATCCGATTTTATGGGTTTGAGCAATCGATATTTACAGTTGGTTTGTTATCCGCCTTGAATAGATCAATAATTTTGCTTCCTCTTTTGTATGTGTGGAGTACCTGATGAAATCAAACGAAAACAAAGAAAAGAGCGACAAGGACTCAAGGAGGTATTTGGTCTTCCTTCAAATATTTCCTTGGTATCCCATCATTGCCAATGAAAGGAACATTTTGCTTTTGTTGGAGTCACTAATCCCTATGCTCCCTTTTCTTAAATTATGTGCTTTTAAAATTATTCATTTAAGCCTCCAGCGTTTTTTGGTTTTCTTTTTTCGGTGGTGCTTCCTGAGCCGTTTGACCTTGATCTTAGGCTGGTTTGAGGTGGTTTTGTATTGCAACCTGTTCCCCCTGTTTTCCCCGTTTTGTTACCAACTCTTTCTCCCCGCTTAATGAATCGGCAGAGCTCCGGCCTTGCTTTCAAAAAAAATAATAATTATTCATTTGTGTCCATATGCTTGCAATTCCACTGCTTCAGTTCTTTTACATGTATCTGTCCCTTTGCTTTCATTTTTCTTTTTAATAATCCACATACTCGGTTTGTGCTAGTCAAACTAATACTTTTGTTGTTAATTGCTCATAGAGATAAATACATTATGAGTAAGAGCGTATATAGGTGTTGATCGACCTAGACAACTGAATGAGAAAAATGCCAAGCGAAAAGTAGTTCACAAGTTCCAAGTAATAACTAACGGAAGAGGTACATGAGATTGATTATAGACTTAATTGACAAAGATATACAGGGACTGCCTTTTAGTCTAGGAAAAGGCATGATCAGGTTTGAAGTAAAGTGATCCATGTGAAGAACTTGAAAGTTAGGCCTGCGGTATAATTTACTACCCTTGTTTGTGGTACATGTTACAGCGAAAAGTTCATTGGTTCTGAAGTAGATGCCTCCTGACTTCATGGGAACTTTCTGCTAGTTGCAGATCGAACCTACAGTTGTATAGCCTACAATAGGCTATTCAAAAGTGAAAGATGGTGTTGTTAAATACTACTGTCCAAATACGTGCTAAGTCTTTTGTGAATTCAGCCGCAGCTCTTGGAGGCTGCAGTTAAGCTTTGCTTCAGCAAGGCTTCCTTTCCGTTTCCTCGGTCCTGACTTACTAGACGGGGCTAACTTCCTAATCTTTATACCTGTTTCTCTTTTTTAGAATGAATCGGCCCTGCCTTGTTTTTTTTTTTTAAAAAAAATACTTGCTAAGTCTCATGTGAATTCAGCCGCAAGTCCTTGCAATTCTCAAGCAGCTCGATCGAGGTTCTAAACTTAGTCGCGCTTACAACAACTCTGAAATTGACAATTTTATCCACACGGCGTAAGAAATTCATCGAGAATGGCGCAGAGGATCGAGGACTACTACAGTTAGAAATCAGCCCACTGGAGGCTCGTTTTCTTTATAATTCCAAATCATGCATGATAGGTTTAGTATGATATTGTTTAGTTAAGTGAAGAGAAGATAATTTATAAGATGGAGTTATTGTTAATTCTTGAATAATGTGACACATGGTATAAGTGAGGAGCCGTCCAGACTGTCCTCGAGCTATTGGAACGCCCCGTTAACCTCATTGGATTTGGAGGCTAGCAACGATTCGCCGATGGCGCTCGCGATGCTAGCATCCAAGCCCAAATGAGATAACAGTGGAACCATTCAAATAACTCGACCACAAATTTCAGTATTCCCAGATGCGAACCGAACTCGCCCAGATCGCCTGCATACCGGTTTCCACCGCCACATCAATTCGGTTTGCATAAAGGGCAACGAACTCAAACCCCCACAACCGAACACGCAACGCGGAAGCACAACAAGACGACTAAACCAAAGCACAAAGACAAACCTGACAACCACACAACTCAAACAATTCAACTAACATACTAGAAAATTAAGCTGATGCAACCTAAACCAAGATAGCACAAAAATTCGAAATTTCGGCATGACCATACTATATTCTAGGACAACCACTCACAGACAAGAAAAGCAGTTGATATAGCATGATAATATGGAAAGGATAAAAGCAACAAACAAGCATGATAAGGACATCACAACACAACCACGATCAACAAGAGGAATACCAAGTCTTTAAGCCTTACAGGACAGGGAATACACAGCTAGCTATACAACAAAAGCGAGTTAACCAACATATTAGCAAAATACGGCATCTCGGAAGTGTTACGCCTGAACACTTCCGCGTGTGTGACATCGCAAGTAACCTCTACTCGGTGTCCCGCCCGGCACCGAGAGCGAGGGACAAAACTCGTAGCCTCCCGATCCTCACCGAAAACCACAAAGCGTAAGCATGAGTACGAATGTACTCGCAAGACTTACCCGTGGTCCATATATGACCGACTCCAAAGGGTTATGCATTTGGGTACAGAAAGGAATAAAGTGAAGGTAATAGTGCGGAAAAGCATTAACATTTGTAGTATGAGTATGACAAATAAACCAATTACAAATTTAAAGCGCTTATTGACCGCACCTACTTCTAACCTGAAGTTGAAAGGTAACAACACTAAAGTAAAGCAATTACAACCATGTTAGAGCTCAAGTACCACGACGAGCCAGGAATTTCAGTTATTACTACGTTGAGTGTCGGAGGACGCGAGCGTGCTCATATCCGAGAGCGGCAATTCGAATCGCTTAATTAACCCCGCAGGAAGCATTGATCGCACGACATGTGCCACAAAGTACCTCATGTCAACCCCCTCCCATCCATACCCATTCGTTGAACCATCTTCATGCGGTCCGAAAGCACCTAGCACCCTCGAGCGACCCAAGCCCGGCTTGGCCTCGAGGGTCGGCCTAAGCCTCGCCCTCAACCACGCCCAACCGCATGAGGGCATGATCCATCGAGCGGCATGTGATGAAAGAGTGGCTTACCCTCCATAATCGTGCATGCGATCAACCTAATGGTGCTCGATCAACATGGCACACAAACGGATCGGTCCTTGATTGACACAAGGGACTACGCCGCTTGAGTCTCCATACCCAATTGATCCTACTCTCCCGCCTGGCCGCCATTTATTAATATTTACCTCCAAGTAACATGATCGAACCCATTTCCAACATAGTTCACATGTGTAGTATTTAGTACTCTCAAGTGATGGAACCGGCCCACCACTTGGCCCAAACCCGACCTCTAAGCAAACTAAGCATGGACACATTGTATTTACCCATAAGCTAGCTCCAAAGGAAAAGTTCAACTAGTGTCAAGGAGTGAGTGTGCAAAGAATTAGGTTCTACTACCCTTACCACCATTTGACTCCTAATGCAAAACCTAATCATTCAATAAGCATTTTATTCACCAAAATAAACATATATAGAGGGTTGAACATGCTTAGGTGCTTGCCTGATGCTTCTGTCGGATCCTCAACAACAACTTACTCACCGTGATCACCCTCGACCACAGCCACGTCACCCTCCGCGGTTTCGCTCCCTACACGAGTTCGATGTATGCCAATGAGATGCATGCTATGCATATGAACATGGAATGAGAATTGAAAACAATAACACAAGCATTAATCAAGACAAAATGACATACAAATTAAGTAAATTCCACAATATGTACCTAAACCACATTAAGAATGGCTCAACACTATTTCGATCAAGATCTCCATAGCTAGTGATATAAATGTTCATCATCCACAACCTTAAACAATTTGCTACACGCGGCGTTCTTACTTACAGTTCATACACCCAACTGATCGTTTCTACATTACGAGTTTATATTACCAAATGAATTACTTCAAATCGATACTAAGCTAAGTCTACAATGATTCAAGCCTCCGAACATCACAGACCAAGAGGAGGCAATAACCTCCCAACATGGTATCACATCGTTATCAGAAGCAATGTAACCACCTTCGCTAAACCACTCCAGAATCATCCCAAACCGAGCCATACATAAGACCATGCGTAGAGCAATGCCAACTAGAGAGCAAAACAAAAACCAAAGCAAACCACCAACACTTCCACACCCACATCCACCTAAAAGAGACAAGACAACCACAACTCTAGGAGGATGGCGTAAGAAGCCAACCACAAGCACCATCATCACGACACCTATCCCTTCCTTCAACTTGCCTTTCTCTCATCTCAAGCAAGTCAGCCCACAAACCATTTCCCAGTAAGAGTAAGAACGAACTGGAAATGAGAATAGAGTGAAGTAGTGGCCTCAGTTTAATTGCGCAATAAAAATGTGAGGGTTGCGCCATATGCCCCCTGTGGATTTGCAAGCACCAAAACCCCCAAACAAAAAGCTACGGTTATCATACTCTAAATGAGCATTCAACTCACTCGGCGCCCTAGCATCAAATCGTAAAAAAAATCTATTGTTAGCATACCTCATTTGAGCATTTAAGGATCAATCAACAATTCAATATTCAGTTAATCAGACACGGAATTCATTCACATCCGAGATCAGCGAAACAACCCTTGATAAGTCCCTCCAACATCGCAGATCAGAAAATGACCTCAATATCACTAATTATCACCAAATCCACCATTTCCCCAAATCGCCTACATCGCAACGCAACTGTCAATCGCAAACTAGAGTATGCATTCTCAATGTAATTTCTCAAATGTAAACCGCACACCACAAGCATCAAATTGGGGAAACACTCCCCAATGCACCGCAAGCCCTAGCCATGTCCATAGATCCTATAATGACTATTGCGAATCATACACCATACTAATACTCATGCACATTCCAGAATACACAAGGATATACAAGCAAAAGTAGGGAAAATCCCCAAATGTATAGCACCACTTCATCATCTACACTAGAAACGACTCAACACATCACAGTTAAAGAACAAGGACCTCAGTGCTAGCACTTATAACCACACGCACCATGAATCTTCACATCAAAATTCCGTAGAGCAATCTCAAGCAACACTAAAGCATCACAAATCATCAGAGAATCGAGCTTAGTGGAATCCACTGTGTAAACCGCACATTACCAATATCCTCATGCAACCACTAACCATGGACTGGAAGGAATCGGCATCCAGAGAGAGAGAGAGAGCACTGGAAGGGGGAGAAGGAGCTCACCGAGCAGTGAGGGCCTTGGGCGACGGCGCCGGAGGCTGGACGGCGGCACGGCCGCAGGAGGCTGGGAGCTCGAGGAAGCGGCCGGTGAAGGCGCGAGGAGGAGGGCGACTGGGCGGTGGAAAGAAAAGAAAAAAGTGGGGAGAGAGATGGGTGGAGAAGGAGAGGAAGCTAAAAGAAAAAGAAAGAAACTAGGAAATTACCTAAATGCCCTCAAATCTCAAGCATGATGGTTGGCTTGGTCTCGACAAATCCTTCCCCTTAGGGAATCTCGCCTGAGATTCAAAACAAGTACATCGCTAGAAAGGGATTTACACAGACAACAAGCTGCGAAGGGATAGGGTTGGAGTACTTACACGCTTTGGAAGAATTCGGGATATTCACTTTTCAAACGATCCTCCCGCTCCCAAGTGGCTTCATCTTGATGTGATTGCTCCACTTGAATCTTATAGAACTTGAGAGCCTTCCTCTGAGTCTTGCGTTCGGCTTCATCTAAAACCCGAATAGGATGCTCTTGGTAAGATAGATCAGTTCAGCCGAACCCCGAGTTCATCCACCTCTAGAGATTCAAAGGAGTACGGAGGCACTTCTTCAATTGTGAGACATGGAAGACATTGTGGACCATCTCGAGTGAGGGAGGGAGTTCCAACTGATATGCCACCTGACCACGCCTTCCAAGGATCCGGAATGGACCTATGTAGCGAGTGGCTTGGCGGTGAGAACTCCCACCCTTCGTGCCTCGGCGTCCTCGAGCGACTCATGGTGAGCAGGTCTTGGATCCCCGCTCGGTACTTTAAAGTACGAGGCAGGGGGACCTTCCGATCGGCGCGGAAGTCGTGACGATGGATCGCCGGAAACCTCACCGCGCTGTAGCGCGGTTCCCTTGGAGAGAGAGAGGCTTCCGAGGTCGTTGGAGATGAAGGTCGAGGCTTAAAGCGGAAGACTGGCCCGGGCGAAGACTGTGGAGACTTCGCTCGTCGCGACCATCAAGCTTAGCGAAGATGTTGACACGGAGTCCCCTACTTGGCGCCAGCTATCGGCCGATCTGTTTCGCGGCAATGAGATTTGTGATTCTAGGGATTTGTGCGGGATCTGAGCTTGATGGTAACACGAGATGCGAGGGCAATCTGTTTTAGACAGTTCGGGCTCTCTCGGAGGAGATAATACCCTAGTCTGTGTTCTTGGATGTATTGTCCTCTTTTCTATGGTTTCTCCCTCCTCACTTATATCTGGGGAGAATACATGATAGTCGGGCGCCACCGGGCCTGAACATGGTGGCACGAACGACATGTCCCTTGTCCTTATCCGCCTTCACGCTCTACGCCCTGGAGAGGTGGTTATGCTTTCTCAGGCCCACGCCGCCGCCTTGTCGAGGTCCCGGCCTGCCGAGGCTCTGGCGATGTCGGACCGCATGCCGTCCCTGGCGGGTTGTTAGAGGCGGGCACGAAGCTTCCGTGAAGGATCGGGGGTTGTCTTGGGGAGCAAGTCGAAGGTCTCCTCTGGGCCCGCCCGTTGCGCTTCGGGCTTTGGGCCTTGTTCGGCCGTCAGGCCCGATCAGTGTAGGCCCCTCTTGTGGGGCCTGTTTTGACATCCCACAGCGGCCCCAAGTGCTTTAGGATCGACTTCCGTCCCTTGCCCTGTCATGAGGATTATACGGGAGAGATCTTAAAGAACTTGTAGTATGAAGCCACCGTGGTTAGTTAGCTCGTGGTCGAGTGGTACCCACGCTTGGATTCACGGTCTTGTGACAGGCAAGCTTGTCGCTCGGTGACCCTCATGGAGCATACCTTGTTCTTTTTGGCTCGGGGCGAGTGGTACCGCGCTTGGATTCTGATCTTGTGACAGCCGGCTGTCGCTTCAGTTGACCCTCATGGGCGCGCCTTGGTCTTTGGCTCGGGGCGAGTGGTACCGCTTGGATTCTGATCTTGTGACAGCGGCTTGTCGCTGGTTGACCCTCATGGGGCATACCTTGGTCATCTGAGTAATGCATGTGCTCGCTTGCGGCATCGCTTAGAACCCTCATGGGCGCATTCTCAAGACCGTGTTGGTTGTAGATCCTCCGCGACACCCAATCGCGTTGTGAGACGGCGACCAGCAATTGACCCCAAATTATGGGGTGTGCCGTCGAAGGATGTTCGGAAAGTGCCCGGCCCCAAGCTTAGTGGCGGCGGCGTTCGAGGCCGTCATGGGCGACTTTTTCCCAAACCGGACCAGATTTGACACTGGCCGCGTTTTGCGCGACGCACTGCTGGCCGTCATGGGGCGTGCCTGGATCGGCCCAGGTGAGCAGGAGGGCCCTCGTTTCTTCCCACCGTAGGTGGAAATTGGGGCCCATTTCTTATAAGTTGGAAGGACCCTCGTTGGAGCAACGGCTTCCTCGCACCTTCTCCACTACGGCTGCGAAACCTTCAAATCTTCCTGGCGATTTAGGGTTTTACGATTTCGCGCCCTCGGCTTGCGGCGGTTCTTTCCTCCAGGTCTTCTTCTTCGCCATGTCGTCTTCCTCGTCATCGGAGGGTAGCACCGACCCTGCGACGGTAGGGTGGGAGACTTCCATCACGACGATGTCCCGCTTGGAGGGATGGTTGCCGGCCGGCGTCCTCCCTCCGGAGTTGATCTCACTTCGCCCGCGCGGTGACCCTTACCCCACACCTCTAGAGAATGAGATTGTGGTGTTTGAGTCCTTCTTACAGCGAGGACTTAGCATTCCTGGGGCGCCTTCTTGGGGCTCCTCCATTTCTCTGAAATTGAGTTGATCAATTTGAACCCCAACTCGATTCTTCACATCGCCATCTTCGTCCGGCTCTGCGGCGTATCTTGGGATACGTCCTCATTTGGATTTGTTCCGCTCCTTCTTCGTGAAGCCTCATCCGAACCGGGCCGCTCCCAATGTCGTTGGGGCGCCAGGCTCCAGCGTGGGAGGGCTCGAAGAAAGCGATATTTTGTCGTTCCTCTCAAGACCTCCTCAAAGGTTGGAGGCGGGAGTGGTTCTATTGTGCCAACGTTGATCCTTTCCTCGCCCCTTTGCCGGTTGTGCTCCTAAAGCTTCCCGATCTTTGAGCGACACCTCGGACGGAGGAGGTTTGGCGCAAGTCCCGAGCTTAGCGTTGATTGACGATCTGAAGAATCGAGGGTCGACGCCCCGAGGATCGCGGTCGGTTTTGTGAAGCGCCGAGTGCGACCCTTGAAGGAGAGAGTCCATTTGGGGTTCCAATACAACGGGCCTCTGGACCCACGCGAGTCGGACGTGGACTGTCGATGGAGGCGCTGGTGCACGGGTAGTTGATTTCTTCGTGGTCGGCACAATAATCACCAACAGGGGCTGCCTCGTAAATTTTCAATGGCAAGGCCTCCTCCTGTGAGTACACTATTCTCTCGAAAGGCGTGCGATGATTTCTTTGGCGATGTGTGATTCAAGCGAGTGCGATCGTTCCTTTTTTTTTAGGAGCGCGCGTCCTTCCTTTTCGACGCTCGGTTGTCGGCCTCTCGGTGAGACACGCTCGAGGCGAAGCGGCGGCTAACACCTCGATCCGACGAGCTGCACCGAGAGTCGGCGGAGGAGGTCGCGGTCCTTCGTCGGCCGGACCTTCAACCTCTGGTGGACCGGATCGCTAAGCGGCCAGGGCCTGACCTGTCGATGGCGGCCCGGCTCTAAAGCGCCAACTTCCCTCAAAGTGGTCTTGGGCCTCGGATGAAACACAGGATGAAATTCAAGAAATCCAAGAGGTATTCTTTTGGGCGATCCTTGTCTTTTATTCTTGCTGTCTTGAGGTGTCTTCCCTTTTCTTGATTCGGACTCCTTTGTGGGCGTCGGTGGAGGGTCTCTGAAAAGGAGTCGGCGAGGGCTTCCCAAGGAGCCTCGCCGCAGCGTCGGCTAGTCGCCGTCGCCGCCAAGCTAGGCGTCGCCACCGGCGCAGCGGTCCAACGGTCGAACTCATCCGGTGGTCCGTCCGTAAGCGAGGTCGACCCGGCTTCGTCTCGGAGTGGAGGAAGTGCCTCGAAAGCCACCGCCGCTCGGTCCTCTGCCAAGCCCCGAATCGGGCCGTATGGTGGGAAGGGGTTCCGTGGAAGGGATGGAAGAGGGCGACGAGATGGAGAAAGCGGCTTCGGACGGAGCTTTATGAGCTCACCGTCAAGTGTAGCATGCTCGTCGGGGTGAGCTTCTTGTCTTCAATCATGCTTTCTTGACTTCTCCACGAGATTACGCCTGTTACTTAGGACATGGGGCGCTCGAGCAACGATCGCGTTTTTAGGAAGGTGCTCCCAAAGCTCAAAGAGCGAAGCGATGCAGGACAAGCTCAACGAGATCAGCGGACAGGTGGAAAGAAGTCCACGAGCTTGAGGCGAGTGTATGGCGATCCGGGAGGAGAAAAGCGAAGCTTGAGCATATGCTCGAAGGTGAGATTCTCCCGAATCTGATTCGGATGCTTTTGGATAGTGGTTGGAGAGGATGATGACACACTTGTGTTTGAGCGCGACTTCGGCCGATTCTTGGTGAGGGGCATTTGGAGGCTTCAGAGAATTCGGCCTCGGCTCGAGTCGACTGGAAAGGATGCGGGAGGTGAAGGGTAAATTTATTTGACTTGGGTTGAACATACTTGGCGTCGGGTGTGCTCTTGATGGCTATTTGACTTTGTGGCGAGTGCAAGGAGAAGATGGCGGCCGCCGGCGAGCGGCGAAGCTAGCGTCGCTGCGAGCCGATCCTGCACCTTCTGCGCATTGAAGGAGCCACGCCGGGCGAGGGGCGATCTTTGTTCCACTTCTCTCGGGAGCCGACAGGATCGAGCTTACGCCAAAGAGTCCGCATAGCGATGGCGCGAACCAGGCATTGGCGGTGGTCAAGTCTCATTATCAGAGAGTTGACCTCGAAGGCTGTGAAAGAGGGCTTTGCTGTGATGAAGACAAGGCCAGCGCTCCTCGAAGAGGTGTCCGATGCATCGCAGCCCTGTTGGAAAATCTGGAATTCGACTTTGATGTGGGCCTTGATGCCGAGTGCTCGCCCTCCTTATGCGAAATATTGTGTTCTTACTTGATATAATTCGCTTGTATTGTCTTCCGCCGAGTGGTCTGCAGACCTCTTCCACTTTCTTCTCTGGTGAAGTTGTTAGAATATATGCCCGCAGCCTTTTGGATCCCGTTATGCCTTCCGGATGGGCTTCACCGATCGGTATGGCTTCCAAACGCCAGAGGCCTTGGCGTGGCTTTCTTGCCCCAGACACGCTTTTCCGAGAGGTGGCGTGCGACTCTCGGCGTCGGGACTTACGTTGGCCACCTGGTGAGTGGTTTAGCCCCAGGCTTGCATCACTTGCTAGCTCTCCACCCGGGCTTTTGCGCTTAATTTGGTATAATTAAGCGAGGAAGCCGAATGAGCTTGAACTGCTTACGACACGTGTCTGGTGAAATTTTCCTTGATTTTGTTCAATCGTGCTGATCTTCTTCGGTATTCGCACTGTCGCTTTGTTTTTCGCGCTTCATTGATTGTGGGGTGGCGCATTTGATTGCCTTTGGAGACGCTTCGATTTTCGGGGCTGGGGTGGCTTATAAATGGGGCGTCACCGCTAATGAGCGATCGCCCGTTTCTTCTTGCCTTGTCCTTCGTCTTCCTCTTCCAGTTTCCTTCCATGTCTAACATGAGGAAGTTTGTTGGCCCGTACGCGGCATTCTTTCGCCAGCGATTCTTTAGGTTTTTGTATAGCTGGGAGGAGGCCGAAGCATGGGAGGAGCATGACTTTGCCATCCTGGAGGCGGAGGCGGAGGACGGAGCGGCGAGGGACGCCGCCGCCGTGGCCACCTTGTTGGAGATCGCCCCAGGGCTCCACGAGGTGGCGGAGATCATCCTTGAGAAGGTTGGTCGCGATCGTCGCGACGACCTTGCCGTCAGGGCCCTCGTCCGTCTTGTACCCCCCTTGTGGGTGGTTGACGAGGAGATTTTGGCGGCTTTGGGTCAGCGTGGAGTCGCGGCCGACTTCGGCGATCTCGCCTCGGGTCTCCCAAAGTCAAGACTAAAGACCAAAGAAGAAGACCAAGAAGACGGCAAAGCACCAGCAACCAAAGAGTAGTTTTTTTTTTTTTAGCGAGAAAAAGAGAAAAGAAAATTAGCGATGTAAATTATTAACATTATGAAATGAAATCACGAAATTTTATCGATTCGTGCCTATCATATTTAACCCGAACTTAGTGGTTCACTTTGATCGACTCATTCTAGTCGGTTGCTCGATTACCCGACAGCGAGAAATTTGGGGCTCGAGTTTTTGACGGTTAGAAATTCGCGACCAGGCAAATTTTGGTTAAATTAAGCTGCGAATTGCGATCCCGAGTGGTTAGTGCTTTCTACCCGTTCAGTTCGCTTGTGACTGGTATAAACCGCCGTGGCTTTGTGCTCATCGCGGTTTGTTATTTCCGTGCATTCTATATCGGCACGACCAGGGTTAGCGCTTCTGTGATCGGGTAATAACCACTCGGGGCTAGCATTACACGAACTTGAGAAAATAAGGCGAACCACTATTTTATTTAATGTGTAAGAGTGGGATACATAACTCATGCGTAGAAGCGGCGAGGCTGTTCGGCGTTCCAAGTATTTGCGAGAACCTCGCCGTCCTCTAAATGCAGTCGATAAGCACCGTGAGTTGTCTTACGCACGATGTATGGACCTTCCCAAATTGGAGAGAGCTTGTGCTCGCTTTTACGTTCCTCCTCGGGACCGGATCTCCTTACGAAAAGGTTCTATTTACGGCGTTGAGAGTGGTAGCGCCAGAAGTCCCTGGAGGTACTTAGCCGGCGGAGGCGGCAACGTTCCGAGCCTCCTCGAGTTGATCAAGCTCCACCATTCGGCTTTCCTCGGACTCGGCCGTTGTAGTTCCGAACCCTCGGGATTCGAATCGGCTCGATCGGCGAGAACCGCCTCTGCGCCATAGACCAGGAAAAGGGGTTTGGCGGTCGCTCGGTGGGAGTGGTTACGAGTCCCGAGTAATCGACGGTAGCTCCTTCACCCATCGGGCGGCGTATGGTTTGAGGCGGTCGAAGATCCTGGCCTTGAGGCCTTGAAGGACGAGACCGTTAGCTCGCTCGACACGCCCATTAGCCGTGGGTGAGCCAGAGGCGGCAGATCTTGATCCCGACGCCTTCGCACCATTCTTGGAATTCTTCACTCCTGAACCGGAGTGCCGTTGTCCGTGATTATCAGGTTGGGCACTCGAATCGACTACAATATCTGGAAGAACTCCTTGGCCTTAACCGCGATGATAGTTACAAGCGGCTTGGCCGATCCACTTGGTGAACTTGTCAATGGCCACGAAGAGGTGGCGAAACCGCCTTGAGCCTTCTTGAGCGGGCCCGCTATGTCGAGCCCCAGATCGCAAAGGCCAAGAAATGGGTATAGTCTGTAGCTCATGTGCTTAAGCAAGTGTGTCTGTCTTGCATAGAATTGGCGACCCTCGCGAGTTCGAACTATCTCCTTGGCATCCGTTATCGCCAGTTGGCGAGAAGAAACCACATCGGTAGGCTTTCCCAACCAAGGCGCTTGATGCGCGTGATGGCCACACATTCTGAATGGATTTCTTGGAGCGACTCTCTTCCCATCTCGTCTCCGAAATGCACCGCTTGAGGACACGAGGCACTTTTCGGAAGAGCTCGTCGCCCACCACCACATAGGATTTGGCTTGTCGGAGATGCGCTCTGCCAAAGTGGTTGCCGGGAGTTTGTCCTTGAGGAGATAATCAAGGTGCAGGGTAGTCGATCTGGATCGATGAAGCAGGACCCCGGTTCGTGACCCTCGCTTGGCTTTTGCCGTTTGTAGCGGTTGGCTCGTGAAGATCCTGTGCGAAGATATCACTTGGGACATACGCCGAGTGGCTCCCATCTTAGCCAACTCGTCTGCTTGCCTCATTATTGCGGCGGAGGACATGAACGGCTCCAGCATCACAAACTTGCCTTCCAATTCTCGGACTTCTTTGGCGGTATGTCGCCATATTCTCGATCCACGCACAACGGTCCTTCAGACTTGATTCACCACCAATCAGGAGTCGCCTCGAGCGCCGGTAGTCGGATTCCGAGTGATATGGCGTCTGAAGCCCATGGATGAGGGCCTCGTACTCCAGCGGCATTGTTTGAGGCCGGGAAGTGAATCCGAAGGACATACTTGACTGTCACCCTTAGGCGAGATAAGGAGGATTCCCGCCCCGCTCCTCCAAGCATGAGAGATCCGTCGAAGTGCATGACCCAATGTTACGGCTCTTCTTCGGTGCGAAGTGCAGGATTCGGTCCACTCGGCCGTAAAGTCACCAAAGCCTGGGACTTGATGGCGGTGCGGCGGCTTGAATGAGATGTCGAAAGCTCCAAGCTCGGTGCCCACTTTGAAATTCTTCGGTAGCTTCCCGATTGCGGAGGACCTCTCCCACTGGGGAAAGAAGTGACCTCTTGAAATCGAATGTCCTTGGAAATAATGCTTGACTTAGTGATGAGATCAAAATGGCGTCTGGCGGTTCTGGATTGGAGGATATCTTGTCTTGGATTCGCCCGATTACTTGATGAAATAAATCGGCCAGACGCCGTAGCGGTGTCAGATTCCTCCCGCTCCACAACTATCACGGCACTTACTACATGAGATGTTGCCGCTATGTAGAGCGAGAAGAGGTTCACTGGCGCCGGCGATACTAAGACTGGGAGTGGAGAGAAACACCTTGAGTTCTTGAAGGCTCGCTTGTGCCTCTGTAGCCCAATCAAAGCGATCTTGCTTCTTAAGGAGCTTGAAGAAAGGCATTCCCGAACCCCGATCGCGAGATAAACCTCGCCAAGCGCTACCATGCATCCGGTGAGCTTTTGGACCTCCTTTTGGTGGTAGGCGGGGCCATTTTCATAATGGCTCCAATTTTCTCCGGGTTCGGCTCGATCCCACGACGGAGACGATGAACCCGAGTAGTTTCGGAAGACACTCAAAACGCACTTCTCGGGGTTTAGCCTCATCCGAACGCCCTTAGACTCTCGAGCGTCTCGGCCAGGTCGGAGATAAGGATATCTTGTGTCTGCGTTTTAACTACCACATCATCCACATAAGCTTCCACGTTGCGCCGAATTGTTGGTGAAAACACACGCACGGCCACCGGTACGTCGCGGCAGCATTCTTGAGCCCGAGCGGCATGGTGATATAGCAATATGCTCGAATGGAGTGATAAACGAAGTCTTCGCATGATCTTCCTCTCGAAGCCGAATTTGATGATAGCTGAATAGGCGCCCGTAGCTGAGTAGCCGAGATCGGCGATGGAGTCTACCAACCGATCAATACGAGGGAGACCAAAGCGGATCTTTCGGACAAGCCTTGTTGAGGTCGGTGTAATCAACACACATGCGCCCGACTTTTATTCTTCTTACGGGCGAGTGCATGTGGTTCGCCAACGATCGGGATGATACACTTCTTTGATGAAGCCTGCGGCTAGCAACTTTGTGATCTCCTCTCGATGGCTTCTCGGCGATCTTGAGCAAACCGTCGTAACCTTTGCTTGACGGGCCTGGCGGATTGGTTTACATTCGATGCGTGCTCGATCACCTCCTGGGGACCGGGCATATCGAGGCGGCTTCGAGGCAAAGACGTCTTGGTTTGCCCATGAAAGGTGACAGCGCGTTTTCCTATTCGTTCCGAGCCTTGTCCCGATCGAGACGGCTCGCGCCGGATCGGACGGGTCGAGAGAATCCTCTTGGTGCCCTCCTCGGGGCGATCCCGAGTTCTGCGGCTTGCGGGTAGGGACACCGCCTCCGGCTTGTCGAAATCCGCCTCTTGACGAATCCTTTCGTCACTTGGCGCCTCCAGAGACTCGGCCATTTCGCAACTCTCTCTGTCGCAAGAGAAAGATCGCTTAACATCGCCACAGAGTGATAATACCACTCGGACCGGCATCTTGACATTAGATACAGCGTAGTGGGGCACCGCCATGAACTTGGCTGGCTGGCCTCCCAAGATGGCATGATACGCGGTCGCGAAATCTGCCACCTCGAAGCTAAGGCTCTCCGTCCGTAGTTGTCCCTTGCGCCGAACGTGGATCGGTAGAGTGATTTGTCCGAGTGGTACCGCCGACGTTCGGGTATTACTCCATGAAAAGCGACGACCGCGTTTGAGGTCGAGGCCGCGGGATTCCCATATCGTCGAGTGTCTTCACGAAGAGTGCGTTGAGCCCACTCCCACCGTCAATCAACACCCTTTCGAGCTTGATGCGCGGACAGCGGCGCCAAGACCGGCGGGTATCTGTAGGGGAATGGGACACGATCTGGGTGATCCGTAAGGTGCGTAAGTTATTGCGACCTCGGACCACCGGACATATCCGGGGTCTCGGCTCTCTTGCATAGATGTCCGCTGTGAGCTTTTGCTTCCGCTTGGACTCATATCTTGGTGAACCCCGAATATGTAGTTAAGCTCGAGGTCGACTTCACGATAGTCTTCCTCGGCCAGGGGCGGTTTCTTGGCGGCATGACCGCTTCGGACCTTGTCCCGCTTTGCCTCTTGCTCTCGCGGCGAACCTCTTTAGGGTGAAACAATCCTTGGCGGCATGCCTCCCCTTTGGATGGAAAGGCGAGTGAGTTCATGACCTTATCATATCCATCCTCTTTGAGAGCGCGAGGATGAGTTGGCGCGGCGATCGCCACTAGCTCTTCGCCCTTGCGCTTCTTTTCTTTCCGCCGAGGGGTTGAGATCGATCCTTCCCTTCATCACGTCGTTCGCGAGCCTCAGAGGCTGAGCGTAACGGTCCGCTAGCGGCAGCCTCCTGACCGACGCCGGTGGCTTCCGGACATCTTCTTGATGAGGTCGGGTCGCCGACTCCTTCTCGGAAGGCGGCTATATCACAACCGCGTCTGTGACGTCCCGACAGTGCTTTTCTTGTTCATGAAGCGCTTGACAAACTCCGGAGGGACTCGTTCCTCCTTTGGTGTAGCCGGTATAGGTCCCAAGGGGTGCCTGGGCGCTCATAAGTGCCTTGGAAATTTGAGATGAATTGCTCACTGAATCTCCCAGGAATCTATAGAATTATTTGGAAGTCCAGGTGAGCCATGCTTGGGCTGTGGGCGAGAGGGTAACCGGCAAGTAGTTTGCCATTACTTTACGATCCCCGGCTGCCACATTGCCGCGAGCGTATACTTGTAGCCAAGCCTCTCGGGTCTCTCTCACCGTCCAAACCTAGTGATGCCTTTAGGATTAAATCCATCAGGCCAAACCACTCGGCCAGAGGTGAGGAGTAAACGCACGACCCCTTCGATGACTCCACGATACCCCGGGAGGTGATCGACGCGAGGGGATCGCACTTGGCGTATTCGCGGCCTCGCGGAAGGATGCCGAAGCGCCATATTCGCTTCGCTTGATTCGGCGTTGTTCCTCCTTTTCTGGCCGTGGCGCTGGCGTCGAGGTGCGAACGGAGGTCGCGGTACGATGCTATGTCGCAAGTCGTCTCCGCGGTAGAGCATGATGTACTGACGGGCTTCCGACCTGGCCGGGTCATTGGCCGCCTGGTCTGGCCGGACCACGTGGATGCCTCCTTCGCTACCGGTCGGTTTGAGTATCTTTGGATGGTCGCTGGCCGTCACCATGGCCTTTACTTGGGCCATGATCGGGCGATCGGATCATCCGCCTCAAAGATAGGGTCGTGGTATCCAGGAGTGTCTTGGAGGCGACGATATTGGCGTAAGTGCAACGGCTGGTCCCCATCTTGGCTTGCAGAATGTCTTCATTGACAGCCCGGCGCGTCCCCGAGAAATCTGCGCCCGTAGCGTCGGGCTGATCACTCGGCCTCCTTCCAAATCGGCGGCGGTGAGGTGTCGGCCATTGCTGAATCTGCCATGAGCAGCCGATCACACAGATTCTACGGAAATTCCAGCAGCTCTCTAGGCTTTCTTCGACTCGGCCGAGGTGGGTGAGTCCGAGAAGACAAACCTAGGCGCCTGGGGTGCCGAGTGGCTTGGCGGTGAGAACTCCCACCCTTCGTGCCTCGGCGTCCTCGAGCCTGACTCCGCTACCGAACGGGTCTTGGATCCCGCTCGGTACTTTAAAGCACGAGGCGGGGACCTTCCGTCGGCGGAAGTCGTGACGATGGATCGCCGGAAACCTCACCGCTTGTGCGGCGTTTCCCTTGGAGAGAGAGAGGCTTAGAGGTCGTTGGAGATGAAGGTCGGGCTTAAAGCGGAAGACTCGCCCGGGCGAAGATCGTGGAGACTTCGCTCGTCGCGCCCATCAAGCTTAGCGAAGATGTTGACCACAGTCCCCCTACTTGGCGCGCCAGCTGTCGGCCGATCTGTTTGGCACGCAATGAGATTTGTGATTCTAGGGATTTGTGCGGGATCTCGAGCTTGATGGTAACACAGATGCGAGGGCAATCTGCTTTAGACAGTGTTCGGGCTCTCTCGGAGGAGATAATACCCTAGTCCTGTGTTCTTGGATGTATTGTCCTCTTTTCTATGGTTTCTCCCTCCTCCCTTATATCTTTGGGGGAGAATACATGATAGTCGGCGCCACGGCCCTCGAACATGGTGGCTTTGAACGACATGTCCCTTGTCCTTATCCGCCTTCACGCCTACGCCTGGAGAGGTGGTTATGCTTTCTCAGGCCCACGCTGCGCCTTGTCGTCCCGGCCTGCGAGCTCGCGATGTCGCATCGCATGCTTCGTCCCTGGCGGGTTGTTAGGGCGGGCACAAGCTTCCGTGAAGGATCGGGGTTGTCTTGGGAGCAAGTCGAAGGTCTCCCTCTGGGCCCGCCGTTGCGCCGGGCTTTGGGCCTTACATTCGGCCCGTCGAGGCCGGTCGGGTGTAGGCCCCTCTTGTGGGGCCCCTGTTTTTGACATCCCACAGGACCAAACTGGGGGCGCATAAATCACTTACCGAGAGGAGCGAACAACCGGCACCTGACGTTCCCTTTTTGCCGGGCCCCTGCGAGGAGGCGTGAGGGGTCTGCGCATCCTCGAGATATACCTCGCGCCGCGGTTTCTTCCGAGGAACCACGGTCGCCCCGCCTGGCTGGAACGCGTCGCGGCCGCCGGAGTCGCCTCCGGCAACCGCTCCTCGCTCGACGCAGCGACTCTTCGTCGTTACTCAAAGTCTCGTCGAGAGACCTCCTACTTGTAGCGGTCCATGCGCTCTTTCCTCTTCCGCACCTTTGTGGCCTCCTTCTTCGCCAGAGAGGCGGCGTCGCGCAGCTCCGTTGCGGCGACGACCGCTCGCCTCCTTTTCCCCGGAAGCAAGGCGGGAGATCGAGCCATCGAGCCTCGCAAGAACGCGCTCGGGTAAGGGGCGAAGGAACAGAGCGAAGCAAAAGCAAACAGAGCCACCAGGCGTACCAAGTTCTGCGGATTAAGGCCGAAGAGCGCTCGGTATCTCCCGCGATGGAGATGCGCGCCACACGCAGCGCGAGGACCTCCGACGGAAGCTCCGCTCAAGCGACCTTGCGAGGTCGGTCGGTCCGATGTACTTTCGAACATGGGGCGCGGCCGATCCTTGAGGTTGGATGCGCCTCTCCATGAACGCATCGAGGACCACCTTGCTGTCGAGGCCCCGCCGCCAGGTCCGCGAGCTTTCAAGGATCGCATCCACCTTCGCCGTCCCTCGCGTCAGACCCCAGGTCCAGCAAGGATGCGGCGTCGGTAAATTCCAGCTGAAGAAGGCGAGAACCTGTTGCGATGTTCGGACGTAGAACCACTGTTGTGCCACCCGGTTGGGCGTCGGCGACTTCACATCGATGTAGGGCGACTTGGCGCGGGCGCAGCTTGGATCGCCAGAGCGCCGAGGAGGCCGGTGGCATCCGACGGCGGCCTCGCGAAGAAGAAGTGGCGCCAGAGCCCCGGTGGGTTCGATCCCAAAGGCCTCGCCTGGCGTCATGAAGACCGCGATGTGGAGGACTCCATTCGAGTTCAGGTGATGAACTTCCCCCGTAGTAGTGCGGCCTGGACGAGCGGGTGGAGTGGGGAGGCCGAAACCCCGCTCGTAGAAGGCCGCCGGCCGAGACTATCTCGCCGTCTTCGGTTCGAGGACCTCGGTCCCGGCCGCAGATCCGGCCACCGGATCGAGGCATGTGAAGGAGCTCCTTCCTCTCCAAGCCGAGGTAGCGACCCGCCGCGGCCGAGGCGAGTCAACGACATCCCGAATGTGCGTAGGAGAGCGGGGGCAGCGCGACGAAGCGAAGCTTTTCTTCTTCCTTGCGTTTTCTCTCCTTTTTCTTTTTGCAGGACGCGGCGAAGGCTTTGCTCCTCCACGCCGCCCGCTCCTTCCTTTATAAGCGCTGGCGAAACAGCGCCTCGCACTAGCCAAGCGCCTCCTCGCGGACCGAGCGCGATCACCAACCGTCGACACCGCCACCACGCCCACTACTCCGTGAACGTCATGCGGCCCATTTAAATCCCATCGAGCATTAATCGCTCCAACAAGACGATACCTCACAAGACGCCACGCAAAGATCGCACTTCGCCGGCCGCGAACGCCAGGGCGCCCCATGCCAAGAAAGGTATGAAAACGGCCCGGCTGGGCGCCGGCCTCGGGAGAGCAAGCGGCCTACGGGCTCGCTCGAGACCCAGACCGTGGCCGAGGGTTACGAAGGCCGAATCGGCCAGTGGAATGAAAGCCGCCCAACACGTAAAATAAGCGGCGGTCGCGGTGAGCCCCAGAGGGCCTCTAGATGGGTCGGCGGACGACCCAATCAACGTGGCCCGCGTCGAGACCATACCTCACACTCTCCCGCGAGCTCATCGATGAGTGGCGGCGGTAGCGCTCGGTCGGCGGGCGACGGCGACCCAACGCGGGATGGGTAAGGAAAGGTTTTATGGAACGCCCCACGGGTCGGACGCGTGGCCACGGAGCTACGTTCGCTTGGAAGCGATCCCCTCGAGGAGATCGCCAAGGTTCCTTTCGGATTGCCCGACGATGCTTCGCACGAGCACGGCGTTCAAACCGAAGCGAAGGTAAGCGTCGTTCGCTCAACCGACTCTAAGGGCCTGAACAGACGTAGCTGCCAGAGTCGGCCAGGGCTAAACCCCGACCAGCTCTCGACCCCGCTCGAGGCTACACCCGGGTGTGCTCGCCTTGCACCGGGCTCTTTTAGGTGGCGCGGCTCCCCAAGCGATCGCGCCAACTAAGCCGCCGACCTCGGCCCGGCCGACTCTGCCAGCCGGGCTAAACCCCGACCAGGCTCTCAGGCAGCTCGGGGGCTCGAAGGCTACACCAAGGTCTTCGCCTTACACTGGCTCTTTTAAATTTGGCGCGGCTCCCCAGCGATCGCCAAAGCTGGCCGACCTCGGCCGGCGGCTACCATGTGGGCTAAACCCCAAGCCAGGCTCTCAGGCCAGCTCGGGGGCTCAAAACTACACCAGCCGGGTCTTCGCATGTGCAGGAGCTCTTTAAGTGGGCGCGGCTCCCAAGTAGTCGCTGACCTAGCGCCGCCGACCGGCCGACGGCTACCCTCGAAAGGCTAACCCCAAGCCAGGCTCTCAGGCCGCTCGGGGGCTCGGGCTCTTGACGAGTACCGTACCATGGGTACCCACATCGGCCGAACGCGAATCGGCCGACCAACCGGCGAAGGCCCAAAGATCGCCAAAAGGTACTTGGGCCGCAGAAGCGGACCGGCCAGGCAGACCGATCCTCGATGGTCGGCGGACTCGATCCGAGGCGGTCGGCGGCTCGACCGCTAATGTTGAAGCTTCGCGGTCGAAGAAGCTCCACCCATGCACGAGCAGCAGGCCCACGCCGGTGTCGATACCGCCTTGTGTGCGCTGGCCTGGCGTCCGTCGGGCAGCGGCGGCTCCTTCCCAAGACTGTCGAGGAGCCACGAAGAAGTCAAGCCTCGCCCCATCGCCTGGCACACCGCAGAAGAATACGCCCACTCCGAGGCCAAGGCAAAGTCAAGCGCCATTAAAGCCGCCGAGGTCGACAGAGCACCACGCGATCGTCATCCAGACAAAGACCACGCAAGACCACTCATCACAGAGCCACCAACCCCGCCGGACGCGTGGGTCGATCGGACAAGACAGAAACCGGACTCCGAGACACGCAGGCCCTTTTTTCCTCGTGGTTTTCCCAAACTCCCGTGTAACCTGCCTCCTCCGTCTATATAAGGAGAGGCAGGGCCCGAGAGGGAGTGGCGATGGGAAAAACAGTCTTCTAGATAGCCGCAACTCCCTAACAGAAACACTGAGGGATCGGTCGACCGACTCCCTGCCTCACTTGTATACCTCCTGTTCATCGCCCAAAGATCAATACACCCACACCGAACGAACTGGAGTAGGGACGTTCAGCCCGAACCAGTATACATCATCTGACTCCTTGAGTCGACCATTCGGGGAGAGGGAGCGCGCGACCCCATCCGACCACAAATTCGCATTGCCGGTGCACGAAACACCGACAAAGGGCTTCCAACAGAGTCACACGAGGATGACGAGCAAGCAGCTGGGCACGAATCTGCTCGAATTCAGCTCAAAGACGTGTCAGGAAGTCGTAGATGCGGCGAAGCTCCAAATGAGAGTGCTGGCGTTGACAAAGATCGGGCAGTCTGACAAACCTTCGGTCAGTGAATCAAGCCGACGCCACACCAAGACAATCGCGCATAGAACTCATCCATCGTAGAATCGCCTTCTTTGAAGTATCGCTCTGTCGAACAACAGCAAGGTACAAGGAGTCTCCAGCTGGCTCATAACGATCACGAAGATGTGCCCACATCGCCTGTGCTGAAGACAAAGCAACAATATCTCCAGTAAGATGCACCTCCATGCTAGCAACCACAATAGCAGAGGCACGAGCATCTTCATCAATCCATGTCTTGTGGGCAGTGAACTGAGTCTGAAAAGACTCCACAGCATCGGCATAGTCATCAGAGATCTTCTGGCGAGCAGCATCATTGGTTTCCTTTGGAACAACAGGCGTGGCAGGAGGAGCAGGACGAGGCGGACATGAAAGCTCGCCGGTGAGAAACTCCCACAAACGCTGACCACGCATGTGAAGACGCATATGGAGAACCCAGTCTCGATAATTGAGACCATCAAAGATGACTGGGCAGCGAGGAACAGAAACAGTTCCCGAAGATCCAGAAGAAGACATTTTTTTTTTGAACCGACGAGAAAAGAATCTCCAAAAGTACTTCACGTCGGGTTCACCAATGCTGTGGACTTAGTGTTGAAGTCACGGACGTGAAGTCACAATATGCCTTGGACTTAGTATAGACTTCACGGGCGTGAAGTCTCCTGCTTTGTGAAGCAAGCGACCAACATCTAGTCCGATTGGGTGGCTTGGAGGCTCACGGGCGACAGCAGTGGAAGAGAAGACTCCGCGTCGGCGGCCTGCGCGGCAGTCGGATGCGGCACGGCGTCCAGTGCGGTGACCTCCAGGGGTGACGGTGGCCTCCAGGGGCAGCGGCGGCGGCGGTTCGCCTCCGGGTGCGGTGACCTCAGGGGAGACGGCGGCGCCCAATGGTGGCCGGGTGCAGTGGCCTCCAGGGACAATGGCGGCGGACCGGGTCGGCTAGAATTGATGTGGCGGCGGCTCGCCTCCGGGTGCGGCGGTCTCCAAGGGCGACGGCGGCGGCAGCTCGGCTCCGAGCGGCCAAAAGCGGTAGCATAGACCCTCTGCTCCGGCGGCGGCGACTGCTCGACGCCGGCTCCAAGCTGGCGGGAAGGAGTACGGCGACCGGCAGGGGCCGAAGCAGATTCGGGAAGACCAAGCAGACGGCGGCGGCGGCTGGACGCGGAAGACGGCGCAGATCCGACGACGTGCAGGAAAACAGCCAGCCAATGGAAAAGGCGGCGACGTGCAGTGTCAGAGAAAACAACGGGAGGAGCCGTCAGAGAGACGACGGGAAGAGCCGGTGGGAGAGATGACGCAAGTGCAAACGTCAGAGGAAAAACCCTAACCCTAGATTGGCTCTGATACCATGTTATGAATAGCACTTGTATTCATCATGAGGCCAATGGGCCAATATATATACATGTACATGAGGGTATAAAGGGAAAGCATATATTAGACAATATCTATACAAGGAATAACAGGATACTGGCTAACAACCTGGAGCGCAGACATTCTCAAAAAAAAAGGGCTTCGTCCAGTTCTTGCTGTGACGCTTCCTGCGAAGTATAGGTTGAAGATATACTTTAGAGATTATTATATTTTTTATATTCATGATTTATTATCTTGTTCTTTAAATAATATCATTATTATTTATTAGCAGGTATGTGATTTATTTGTGAAACTCTATATATGGCTTTGTGATGATTTTTCTAAAGTGGTCTCTAGTCGATAAACATACGAGGACACATATAAATATATTAGTACACACACATATATGAAGCTTATTTGGTACTCCTAGGTGTATGTACTCCCTACCTCTATTTGGTTAAAAACAACTCCCTAATCAGGAGGAATAGTTAACAGTTTTCACTTATGGAATATACTTCCACTTACATAAATTAGTTAATATAATGGAGTAGGTACTACGTACTCCTGGTAGTACACAGTCATTTTCATATATATATATATATATATATATATATATATATATATATATATATATATTAATAATATGGCCACATGTTAGAGAATATAGAGTTGGATCGACCCACCTTAAGACACTACGAGAACGTTGTATTCTTACTTCTCATCAGTTGAACTCATATACAATATATATGCTGTATTCTTAGACTTGAGGTTGACGCATGGACTCGAGACGTGTAATGACTTACTTAGGGTTGCCAACTAATGATCGAGTAAGAGTACTCAAACCATATCCAAGTATACATGAACCTATAAGATCACACGTTTAAAGGGATGAGACTTAATTTGGATGGTGATATGAATTATAATGATCACAAATTCCTAATGGGCCTCTAATATAGAGACTCATTGTGGGCCTTCTATTTAAAGGAAGAGGATGCTGCGCCTATAAGGTTACGAGACATAATAGGGATTCAAAATTTTCAAAACCCTAGCCACCACCCTCCTTCGCCCAGAACCACACAACCGGCGCTAACTTTGGAGGTATTGCTGTGAGGCTTCAACGTTAGGACAATCCGCAATATGTGACTGTCATGAGGAGCTATTGGATAAGGCACGAGGCTAGTACGACTACAGCCGTACCAACGCGCTGCATCAACTATACTTTCACTACGGGTCTACGCGTCTAATGGTAATTCGTGATCTATAATTTGAAGCGGTTCTTTAGTTACGTGGTATAAAATTTTGGTTTTATGTTAGAGTAGCAAACAGAAACAGGCTGTGGACAATAGTATTGCATTACACGTGTGGATAAAGATATCTGATTAGTGACCAGCCAACGCTGGAAGATCCCGACCCGTGCGACATCCATGATATTGTGATTTGCTAATCTCCCGGATCAGAAAACGGTGTTGGCGTGCACGTCCCGATCGGACCAGCATTCCATCTCTCCCTTGATCCGCAGATCCATTGGTCCGTGAGCTTACGGCTTGCATCGTGTAGCCTTTGTCTATTCTACGGAGATTGGTTTTCTAATATTTGAAAACCTTAGCATACAGATGTCTGGGTGGTGTAGTTGGTTATCACGCTAGTCTCACACACTAGAGGTCCCCAGTTCGAACCTGGGCTTCAGACATCGTTGTTTCTTTTTTTTTGTTCTGCAATTTGTATACTTTCAAAATTACTTTATTCCGTTTTTGCAGGAAGGTGTTATTTTGTCTGCGTCATGTGCGGAAAGCCGGAAACATTTCATTTTGTACACCCCCTTTGTTGCAGATGTAGTTCCTTGAATAAAGATATATTCAATTTTGCCCTTTTGGGATCAAAGTCCTTTTTTCTTCTTGGAAGTATTTAGCATCTTCCTTTTTGGCTGGAACATCTTAAAACAAACATTTGTATTTGTTATTTTGGCCAATTAGTCTTGCGATATGTTCTTTATCCTTCTTCTTGGCAGCACCTAGGAAGACGTCCACAAAGTTGGGCAGCACAACATTCGGATGCACGATTGCACGCTAAATGTTCGCGGGATCAAATAACATAAAGTTCACCCAAAAAAATCATAACATTCAACATGCAGTTGGCCTGAACTGCAATGTTTTATCTTTAATCGCGCACCACGTTAAGGTCCAATTTGGCCCTTTCCATATTTATTTTATCTCTAGTGTTTGTCCTATACTGCCGCAAGCAGGTGAGGCTCACACTTACCAGGCTTGTTGAGTACCTTTCGCGGTGGATGAGTTCGTTATCATGCTAGACTGCAATTGGCTTGAACTGCAATGTTTTATCTTTAATCACGCACCACATTAAGGTCCAATTTGGCCCCTTCCATAATTACTTTATCTCTAGTGTTCTTCCTATACTGCGGCAAGCAGATGAGGCTCACACTTACCGAGCTTGTTGAGCACCTTTCGCGGTGGATGAACGTGCCGCAGAGCTGGTCACCGACTACTGTAGAGGAACACTGTAGGTGACACATATTGTCTATCGCTGTTTCTGTAGAGAAACACGGTAGGCGACACATATTCTAAATTTACAATTTTGTTCCAACTGATGCAAACATACGAAAAAAAATTAGACTAAGAGACCAAATAAATCAAAGCTTGGTGATCCAATGGTTGGCTGCCTAGAGCGTCCGAACTTTGACTTCTGCACATGTTAGGGAAAAGGAACACACAGATTTGTTGGCAAGATCGAAGCCTCCGGGCTCCATCTGTCTCGTTGGATAAGGCGATTAAGTGGGCCTCGTAGACGAACACAGATCTAGATCCTGCTGCTTAATCATGTTCCAGCAATTCGCTTCCATGCGCGGATCGCTTGGGATCCATGTAAAATGCTCTCGTCGGCAGCTCGGAACGCCGCTTGCTGGCGCCCTAGTGCTCGGCGCTTGCTGGCGACGGCTGCTTCCACCCGCGATGACGGAAGCCGGCGACAATTGGCAGCGGCGGGTTGGACCATGAGGGAGCAGTAGCTGAACCGCGAGCAGGTGTCACGTTCCAGTTCGTTGCTCCGTAGTTAGGTTAGGTGAGCCACCGCCAAAGCCTAGCGTTGTGTCTCATGACGCGACGTTCTTTATGTCTCTTTCGTAAATTGATTTTTTTTAATAGAGTAAAATCTATGTTTAGTTTTTATATTGAATTTAATGTCAGGTGTTTTCAATTCGATACGTGTTAACAAGTAATCTAACACACTGAAAAGAATAGTATAAAATGCTATAAACTGTATTTCCTATGATATTTAGCATTTACTGTGACATTAATGATCTTAAATAGTTTTATTAATAGTTTTAACTTTGAAAAGCTATTTTTAGCTGATGCTACCGTCATAGGAACAGTAAATAAGATTTGATAAGCAATTAAAACATTTGTATAGCAGTATATATCTATAACAAACTAAAAAAATCTCAATAGCAGACATTGGCACATCTGGCAAAACCATTTTGCAGAATTCTTAATTTTTAAAAAAGTTCATCCAACTCAACATCAAATGAATCATTTTGAGAAAAAGTTTGTGCAAATTTAATGCAACACTTTCTTAATTTGACACCATTCAATGACTTCATTATTTTTAGCTAAGTAAAAACCCAAATATACATTTGAACACTTTAGATTTCTCAAATATATTCATCCATTCCTTGTATATTTGGGCAGTTTAGCTGGCCCAACTAATTAACTATGTTATTATAGAAGTTGTATACTATACATAGATGTATACATATATGGGTTAGGGGCCAGGGCCCCTATCTTTCGTGGGCCCTAGGTGGTTGCCCTTGCTGCTCAGGCCTAGAATTGGACCTGTTGATAATTAAAGACAGTTTTTGAGATATTTTTTAATTTTTTTAATAATTTAATGATTAATATTTCACCAAGGAGAATATAAAATCCAGTCACCCACGCAGCCACGCTAGTGCTTTGTGTTATCGATTCACTCGCTCGCTCTTCTCTAGAGACCGGAAGGAAGCGGACCAAGGTTCAAAATCTCGGTGAAATTTTCAGAAATCTTGGTTGAGATTTCGAATTTCGGCCAGAGACGAGATCCTAAATTCCAGCCAGATAAAAAATTTGAAAAAAAAAATCCAAAATGCTACATTTCTTAAAATTTTGACAAAATTTTGGTTTTTTGACCGAAATTTGACTGGAAGTGCAAGCTAGCAATGAACATAATGGTCATAAGTTTTTTCTCTTTTGCAGTCAGCCTTCAGCAGCACTGTCTAAATTTTTTTAAAAATTTTAAGCTTAATCATCATATGAAAAATTTATGGAAACATTATGGATGTGTCAAGACCATCTACAAAAATTTTCAAAAGTTTTTAACGTGGTTTGCACCATTTTCCATTAGATTGAAATTTGCTAGTCAACCTTTTATCATGACAGTAGCACCGTCAGAATTTTTAAAAATTCCTTAAACTTGATCATCATTTAAAAATTTTATGGAAATATTAATAATGTATAATAACTTTTCACAAGAATTTTTAAAATTTTTAACGTGGTTTGAACCATTTTTTATTCGGTTGAAATTTACCAGTCAACCTTCATTAGCACTGTCCGAATTTTTAAAAATTCCTCAAGCTTGATCATATGACAATTTTATAGGAGCATTATGGATATATTAGGACTATCCATAAATTTTTTTAAAAGTTTCTAATATGGTTTGCACTATTTCCCATTCAGTTGAAATTGTCGGTCAACTTTTATTAGGACAGTAGCACTTTTAAATTTTTTTGAAAATTTCTCATGACTAATCATGATCTAAAATTTTTATGAAAATATTAATGATATGTCAGGCCCATCCGAAAAAAATTCAAAACTTTTTGATGTATTTTGGATGAATTTTCGTTCAACTAAAAATCACCGAGATCTCGGTGAAAAAATACTGAATTTGAATTTTATTTTTTAGATTTCATAAAAAATAACAAGATCTCAGTGGATTTCAGCAGGCAACGAGATATGAATAGAAAACTAAATTTGGAACCTCGAAGCGGACGGGTCATCTGTTGCTTCGTTAGGTGTCAAGCCGGTGGTGATTAACGCTAAAGCATGGAACGGAACGGAGGCATCGCATTTTTTGCTCCCGGCATAATGCAACGTTCAGTCGAGGAGAAGAGAAGACCCTCAAGCAAAGCACGCAGGCACACGCACGCAAGTACTCCGCACGAAGCAGTTCGCATTTTTTTTTTTTTTGGGTAACAGCTGAATTTTCAAACGGGCTCTCCCATTAAAGCTTTGCTTAAAACTCGTGGTTGTTTACCGGCAGGAGGTTAGGAGCACCCCGACGACACTCAGCAACGGAAGCAGGAGGTGTTAAGGAAATCCAAACATTTTTAAAAACGAGCCTAGGCCGCCGCCCGCAACGGCACCATTAAAAAAAAGAAAGAAAGAAAACTCCGAAACACGGAACAGCTCCGCGTCTCCGCCCCCAAAGCCCGTTCGCGGCTACCGAACTGCCGGGCTGGATGGCACGCGGCCGTAAATACCACCCAACCCCGCGCCCACTTTCTCCGCCCCAAACTCCACTTCCCGGTACAGGAAAAAAAAGGCCGTGGGGAAATGGAAAGGCTGCGAGGAAATAGAAAATGATGGGAATTTATAAATCCGGTAATTCTCGCCTGCCTTTCTCCTCGCCTCAGTGGTGTTAGTAAAGTAGCCTTCACGACTGAATCCACCGCTGCTCGCGCACCTCCCCTCCCCGCGCCGCGTCCTGCTCCGCCGCCCTCTTCGGAGCCAGGGCTCGCCTGCTTACAGGGGCGCCCGCCTGCCTGGTCGATCTGCGCCGCGGCCGCCGGGGCGCGATTGCTTCGGGGGCGGTGGTTGCGGCGGCGCGCGGTACCGGGGGCGGTGGTGGTCCGGCTCGGCTGCGGCGCGCGGCGTGAGGGAGGCGCGGGAGGAGGTGGCGTAGATTCGTGCTGGAGATGAGGCGCGGGCTGGTCGAGGCGGGGGCGTCGCCGGCGGGGCGGTGAATGGAAGCGGCGGGGCTTTGCGGGGGCGAGCTGACATGGAGGCCAGTGCCTCGCCCGGCGGTGGGTGCGGGAGGGTGCTTTGGCTTGTGAGTGTCGAGGTGAGCAGCTGCCTTCGATCCGGTGGGGGGGGTTTGGTGGGTGCCCGGAGCGAGTAGCCGGGGTTGGTGGATTTGAATGGTCGGGGAATTCTGGGGCTGGAGGTTGCTTTGGGCGGATTTGGTATGAATTGATGCACATTTCAGGTTTTGGATGGCGATTTGAGGGATTTGGTTTAGCCATGTAAAGGGTTTTATTGTTTTGCTGCGCACTTTTGGGGAAAGGAATGTTTCTCCAGAGCTATTTTTGGGTGCTTGGGTCGCAATTGAACTAGTGAAGCAGATAGATCAAAATTTGACCTTCGTGGGTGGATTACTCGCTGTTTGCTCTTCCAATTTGCTAATATTTGAGTTCTTATATCTTCCCTCCTGTGCCATTAGAAGGAGCTGCATTTGTATTGATATTGATAATTGATTCATCTCATTTTTGCTCGTGCTGCAGATTGTGTTGATTCTAGTCTGGACTCAAGGAGCTAGTGCGAGTTCCAATGACGGCAAAGCATTGTCTCTGCCAGGTGCGGAAGCTGGAGAGAAGGATGTTTACCTTAGCCATTCGTGCATCCATGACGAGATACTACATCAGCGGCAACGAACTGGACGGAAGGAGTATTCTGTCATGCCGCAAGTCTACCATGCGCCCCAAGAGACAGTGGAGCGCCTAAGAGGAAGACACTTGTTGGGGGTGTCACCTTGGCATGCTCCATGGAGAAATGTCAAGAAGCCAATACGGATATATCTTAATTATGATGCTGTTGGGCACTCACCTGACCGGGATTGTAAAAATGTTGGTGACATCGTGAAGGTAGGTTTGTTGCATTAGCTTATCATTGCGTCGGCAGCTGCTTTATTATCAATGTAGTAATGTTGAGTTTGCTGTTTGTTTTTGTTAGCTTGGCGAACCTCCTGTACCATCGGCACCGGGAACACCTGTCTGTGATCCTCATGGAGACCCACCATTAGTGGGAGATTGCTGGTACAATTGCACCTTTGAGGATATAGCTGGGGAGGATAAGAAGCAACGGCTTCGGAAGGTGAAGTTCTTGTGTTTTTGGTGGTTTTTGTCTGCACTTCAGTTTGAAATGTGTCATAACTTGAAAAACAATAGAGGATAGCTCCACTGTTATAGAAGATATAACGTGCTATTGCCATGTGTTACTGACATGTTCTTTATGCTGAATTGAATCATTGGACAGGCACTGGGACAGACAGTAGAGTGGTTTAGAAAAGCTTTAGCTGTTGAACCTGTCAAGGGGAACCTGCGGCTCAGTGGGTATTCTGCTTGTGGTCAGGATGGAGGTGTACAGCTCCCCCATGCATATATTGAAGGTAGTTTACCATTATGATGAGGCATTTGGTTAGTCTTTTCTGCCGATTCTCCGTTGTCATACAAATTTGTCTTCAATTGCAGATGGTGTTGCCCATGCTGATTTAGTGCTCTTAGTAACAACTAGACCGACAACAGGTAACACCCTTGCATGGGCTGTGGCTTGTGAACGTGACCAATGGGGTCGTGCAATTGCAGGTTTGTCTACCCTTCATGTTTGCATAGAAATATTTACTGGCGGGAGAGTTTGTAGTGCTATTCTGAACTAACATATATATGTTTTGCTTTTAGGACATGTTAATGTGGCCCCTCGTCATTTGACGTCTGAAGCAGAAACCTTACTTTCGGCTACTTTGATACATGAGGTCATGCATGTTCTAGGCTTTGATCCTCACGCCTTCACACATTTTCGTGATGAAAGGAAAAGGAGGCGTGGTCAGGTACTGAGCAATGTCTTTCCTCAATGTATTGGTGTGATATATTTTCTTCTGCTTAATGGAGATCCCAATGCTCAGAATCTGAGCTGATTATTGCTTTATTATAATTGGTTTAAAACTGCTTCAAAGCTTATAGAGTTCTATGACTAAAGCATTGAGCAATTCAATGGACATCAGGTTTCTACACTTGTTGATCAGGCTTATTTGGCAGTTACCATATGAGCTTAGTATTACAGATTATGGGATAAACCTGGGAAGGCTAAAATGCTAAATAGTCTCCAAGTTTACAAGCGCTTATAAGTTGGAGTTAAGTGAACAATTTTTTGGGGCTTGTCTAGGAAAAAGTGAACCTGTTGGGTGTACATTCTATAAACCATCTTACCATTGGCAAATCTTGGCATTTGTCGTAAACTATTCTCCATTGATGAGGGACTACTTGTTGGTTCTTTCAAATTTCTGACAGCATGACTTTGACACTTCTGCTAAAGCTTTATTTATGTGTGATGGGGTTTCATGATAACTGATGCGCACAACTGCACACGCCTAGCGAAGTAGTGTGCGTAGGGTTGCCTGATATTCATGACATAGGAATTACCATGATAAAAGATAACTTTAGTCCTTGATACGACGAAAGAGGCAGTATATCAATGAACAATTGCCCAACTGCTTGTTGGAAACTAACCGACACAACAATGCCTGTATATGATGAGCACGAATTGGGTTATCCGTATATGTTCTACTTGAGTGAATTCCAGGAATCTTAAAAACTAAAATCTTAACTCTAAACCCAACTCTTTTTTAATCTGAAAATGCAGTTCTTGTTACAGCTGGAGTACTGGACATTGCAGGCCCTCTTTTATAAGCCAACTAGTACATGAGAAGTACAAATCCTAAAATACAATTTCATATAACTCTAGTACTCAACAACTGTAAAAGAAAATAACTCTGAAATGGGAATAAATAGACTATCCTATTTAGCCCATTGGCCCACACCTCATAGGATGACTGAGAGTGTGCAGACTTTGACAAGACCTGCTTGACCCACACCTCCCCCCTCTTTATCCTTTCCTTTTTTCCCCCTTGGTTGGTTTGCATGTCCGCTCCAAAGGAGCCTGAATTCTCCTACCAAAGAAATTCGGATTCTATTTTCCTTTCTTTCATTAAATTCACGTGTATATGGCAGCTCAAATCCAATACCTTTTAGTCTTTTACAATTCGGTTGGTGGGCTGTAGAGACTAGAGACAACTAGGTTTGGTGACGAATGCAAATCCCACTTGGATTAGCCCATGGACAGCCCAATTCCCTTTTGTGTAGCCCATGCTGGACTTGGGCCGTGTGACTGGAGTTAACCGAGATCAACTTTGTGTGGTCTTCGGGCCCATGCTGTACTAGAGTTGAGGCCATTTTGATTTGACATGAGGACAGCTCAGCTTCAATTGTTTGATCTTCTCTTTCCATGAAGATAAATTTGAGGGGGCTTAACACTGGTCTCCTGCTAGATGAATGATTCAGTTGAGACACTGTTGAAAAAATTGTCCCTGGCGTGGTCATATCATTAACTTGCAGAATGTTACGAAAATCAGTATAGTATATTCATCAGTTATCATATGAAAAAAAATTAATGCAAAGGAGCATACTTTGCATACCTCTAGAGCCTGAGGGAAAGGAGCTTTGCAAAAAAATACACGTCACCGTAGGTTGTTTCATAATAATGCATCACTCACTGGATGACTAGTCATCTGCTCCACTGCATTGAATTAGTCGGATAGCCTCAAACTTGTGTGTGTGTGTGTTGGGGGGGGGGGGGTGTACTTTCTTCTTATCTTTTCTTAATGATACCTTCTCCTCCTCTAGTTCAGGCCTCGCACACCATGGTTTCAATATTTCTCTATTTCTCTGTTCAGGTTACTGTTCAGGCTTTGGATGAAAAGCTTGGAAGAATGGTTACTCGTGTTGTCCTTCCTCGAGTTGTCATGCACTCTAGGCATCACTATGGAGTAAGTTGTAACTAAAGACCTGGGAGCTATGTTAAATCTTTTGAGCCATTCATGTGATTGCCATGTTTAGCAACTTCTCCATTTTCATGCTCATTGCTTTGCAAAAAAAAAACTACTTAATGTAAATTGACCAATTTCTTTGTTGTGTTAGGCATTTTCCCAGAACTTCACTGGGTTGGAATTGGAAGACGGCGGAGGCAGGGGTACCTCAGGTACATACATAACATAAATCATATATAGTTTGATATTTGTATTTACTGTCATTTGTTAGTATTATACAAGTTTGAGAATACCTCCAGTTGTGTATCTTTCCTTCCTTTACTGACATTTGCCATTCTAACAGGTTCGCATTGGGAGAAAAGACTTTTAATGAATGAGATCATGACTGGGTCAGTGGATACAAGATCAGTGGTTTCAAAGATGACCTTAGCATTATTAGAGGACAGTGGATGGTATCAAGCTAATTATAGCATGGCTGAGCATTTAGATTGGGGTCAAAATCAAGGGACAGGGTTTGTAATCTCTCCCTGCAATATGTGGAAAGGGGCATACCGCTGCAACACAACTCAATTGTCAGGATGCACATATAATAGGGAGGCAGAAGGTTACTGCCCTATAGTTAGCTATAGCGGGGACTTGCCCAAATGGGCTCAATATTTCCCTCAAGCTAATAAAGGTACGGCTATGATATATTGGTGATGATGTAGCATAAAATATTCCTTTTCAACTTTATACTGAGTGCTGAAGCATGTGGGAATTTTTATGGTTTTTCTGTTTAACTGCTCCTTTTTTTTTTATTCCATACTAGTTCTTACGCTGTCCTCTAGTTAAAAGGAAGCTGTACAATTTTTCCCGTACTAAATGCATATAAACAACATTATCCTCTCTCAAATGTGTGCATAGACTGACAGCCATTGCCTTCTGCTGCTGTTTTGCCAAAAACTTTCCCAGACACTGAGCAAGTTTAATCACCTAATCCATCAGGTGATCTGATAAGCTCTAGTTGGATCAGTTTTGGAACTATCTCCGAGGTTAATGAATCAGATAGATTTTCTGAAAGTTTCTCTTTTCATGTTCCATCCAGTCTTTGGCTCCGTTTGGCCTTGCGATTGCTTTTCAAAAGCACTTTGCTATTTCCACTTTTGGATGTAACATTTAGTTGAAAGTATTTTTTTTGGTTTGTGCTGTAACTGTAAAATCTTGTTGGAATTAGTAAGAATGCCCCTAACTAGATTCCACAGCACAATACAGCAACCGCAAACTGATCCTTCATCCATTTATTAGTTCTGTATGTCAGCATGTTGCACTTCAAAGTTCTATCCTGTAGTCCTATATGATACAGAATTTCATGTCTGCAGGTGGTCAGTCTTCATTAGCAGATTACTGTACATATTATGTTGCTTATTCAGATGGTTCATGCACTGATGTAAATAGTGCGCGAGCGCCTGACAGAATGTTAGGTGAAGTGCGGGGAAGTAACTCAAGGTGAGACTGCAGACAAAATTTTGATATACTCTTGTTTTAATAAATCCCATGTCACAATCTTGATCATTTTTGGAAATTTCTAATGAGCAGGTGTATGGCCTCAACGCTAGTACGAACTGGGTTTGTCCGTGGATCTATGACCCAAGGAAATGGCTGTTATCAGCATCGCTGCACAAACAACTCCTTAGAGGTGACTACTATTTCCTTGATTTTATCACGTTGCATTAAGTTTGCTTTGCATATTTGGACCCCATTCTGTCCAGAAATTATTGTGAGTGCTGTGTTTTGTTTTTATTCCTCGTGGGGTTAATTGTAGGGCCGTAAGAACTTCTAGCATATTTTCACTTTTTTGTGGTGATTATTAAAGACAGGCCTCTACGTTGTGAACATTTTTTTGGGTATTTTTGCACTACATGTGTCAAGGAATGCTACCAGCAGCATATCTTCATATTAGGAATAGTTATATGCATATCATCATATTAGGAATGATTAGATGCATATCTTTATATTTGGATAGTATAGATATTATCTTATCATTAGTGATTGGTTGCATTGGATACCATTTTGAGCAAGCAAAGAAAGAACAAAGTCAATTCTCATCTATAGTGTCCTCCCTCCCAACCATGCCGCCGCCACCCGGCAATCCTCTTGCCGGTGTTTACCCCATTATGATCTGAAGACCATAACAACATGCTTATACTGTTTCTGATATTGGCTGCATCACAGTTCAAGTACCAATTATGAATCATGCTTCTGTTCTCAAGTTTGAAATGCTGTCCAACTTTGTCTAAAGTTTGCCTTTCACTGTGTTCCGAAAATTTGTACTGTTTAGGTTGCTGTTGATGGGATCTGGAAGTCATGTCCAGAATCTGGTGGGCCTGTTCAGTTCCCAGGGTTCAATGGTGAGTTTTGCTATTTAGGTGTATTAGACCAAGTTCTCTCATTTCTAGTTCTTACAGGAGTTAATTTTGTGCTGAAGGGGAGTTGATTTGCCCATCATATCATGAGTTGTGTAACACTGTACCAGTCCTGGTGAGTGGCCAATGTCCCAAGTCTTGCAGTTTTAATGGTGACTGCATTGATGGAAGTTGCTACTGCTTCCCGGGGTTTCATGGTCATGACTGCAGCAGAAGTGAGTATAACGACACTCGCCTTGGATTTGGATATTGTGTGTCCCAATGATCATGTTTTTCAGCACTAAATTATCTAATCTTGTATCCTGAATGATTAATGAATAAGCTAGATGTTCATGTGCAATATTTTATTGGCAAGCAATGTCTTCAAGTAATAGTTTGGGTGCAAAAAGGGTCATGTAGGTTTTTTGGTCGTTCTGCTTCATGTATATTGTCAATCATGATAAAAAAAATAGCCAACTACATTTCTACCATATTTGTCAATACTATGAAGAATCTGTTGGTTCTTGTGAGACTGACGTTGTGAGTGCAGAGGACAATACATATTTTGTGGTCCTTGGTCCCTTGAAAAATTGGCAGAATCGCATTCCTTATATGTTGAATTGTTCATTCTGTTATACCTCACAAATTACCTAACTAGTGTTGGTTTGGTGAACAGGATCTTGCCCAGACAAGTGCAGTGGTCATGGTATATGCAAAGACAATGGGATATGTGAATGTGAAAGTGGATGGACTGGGATTGACTGCTCAACAGGTGAGACTTAATAACCACTGAAAGTTTCCACTATCGATGTACACAGATATACTGTTTGTGCTGGATTCATGAGTGTTAGGACCATGGTGAAGGCCTTAAGGATTTTGTTTGCCAGATATCACGTATTAGACTAATGCATTTGAATTTTGAGATGAAAAAGATGCTTTGTGATATCTGTAATGTTTGCATTCTCAGATATGATCAAGCATTAAAAACTCGCAAATGGCTTGATTAGCTTGGGCCCCTTAAGATTCATTATATGGTTCACAAGTGTTGCTCTGCTCTTATTCGTGCAAGCAGGAAGTAATACCGTCTTCTTTTTACACAGCGGTTTGTGATGAGCAGTGTAGTTTGCATGGAGGCGTTTGTGATAATGGTAAATGTGAGTTTCGATGTTCAGATTATGCGGGCTACACTTGTCAGAAGGGTTCTACAATACTGCCCAGCCTGTCAATGTGTCATGATGTACTGGTTAGAGATGCTGACGGGCTGCATTGTGCACCAAGTGAACTCAGTATACTACAACAGCTCGAAGCAGTAGTTCTTGTGCCAAATTACAATAGGTTGATGCCAAGCGGGCGGACCTTCCTTAACTTCTTCAACAATGCCAATTGTGCAGCAGCAGCGAAGCGGCTGGCCTGCTGGGTACTGC
The DNA here is from genome assembly GCA_036346355.1 of Rhipidocladum racemiflorum. Taxonomy (NCBI): domain Eukaryota; kingdom Viridiplantae; phylum Streptophyta; class Magnoliopsida; order Poales; family Poaceae; genus Rhipidocladum; species Rhipidocladum racemiflorum. The sequence goes on along the minus strand of CM070573.1, from coordinate 10,716,350 downwards.
TCCCTTCGACCATTTCTCAAATATTTATATCATGAACTTATGCAGTTTAAAAATAGGTTAACTTCAGCTTGCATACTCATAAGATTAAGTTGGGTGCTTATTGCTGGTTTAAACAAGTATAAATAGGTTAAGGAAACAAGCATAAATAGGTTAAGGAGCACAGGTTACCTTAAGTGGACCAATACTTTGGAGAAGTGTATATACATAAATAGATAGCACCATGCACCTTATGCCAGCTACTGCTGCTATTTAAGCTAATTGTCAGTTTGATTTGCCATGCCCTCATTCTTTATGTAGCCCTTTAGTTTTGCGCTGTTGAGAGGGAGAATTTGTATTATCACATTCATGTAGGCAAATTAATCATCCAGCAACGAATTAACTCATGCTTATTGAACCCCTTTTATTAGATCTCAATCCAAAGGTGCGACCAGGATGGCGACAACAGGCTTCGGGTATGCTATTCCGCATGTGAGTTGTACAATACAGCATGTGGGGCAGGTCTTGATTGCTCGGACCAGACCCTTTTTAGCAAGAGGGAAGAAGAGAAGGGTGTTCCATGCACAGGATATGGCGAGAAGAAGTCTTTCTGGCTATAGCCTTCCCTTGAGCTTCTTCCCCTTATAACTCTGGCCGAAGCTCAGCGATTGTGTAAAGTAAAAATGGGGATGCCCTATCCATATTCATTTTCCTTTTTTTGTAGCCACCACTTTCCAATTGTAGGATACGGAAAGTAGAGGTCCATTTCACCTACGCACCTGAAGATGGGTGCTTGGTGTGTAAGCAGCGTTGGGGGTTGGACTGGGCGGGCTCTTTGTTTAGAAGGTTAGTCTGACTGATAGAGGGGGAGTGGAACGGTGGATGGTGGAATTCTTCTTTTTCGTCGCTTCAGAAGTAGCTGAGGGAATGTAAAGGTTAATGTGTGCTGTAACCCATGATGCATTCTTAACAGAGCATTTTCAATGCGAGAGCCCCTGCGTTGTGCCTTCTGTGTTTAGGGGTGCTGGTCTGATGTTCATATTTCTGATGGGCATTTCTTTTGTTGTTTTCTGATGGGCACTGATGGGCATGTGCCTTATAATGGGACATCAGCCATTGCAATTTGCAAGGCTAGTCCACATTTGTGTGTGCGAGTACTCAAGCGTATAGGTTGGTAGGTTTGCTGCCATATTCTCATGACTACCCGCGCGAATACCCTGTCTAAAATCCTACCTGGACTAACAAACCCTGTACTCATGAGGTACTGCGCGCCTTCTCGTCCTCATCCCGGACACCGCCGTCCTCCCATGGTGAATTGGTGATCGAGCTGCGGCCTGCGGCGCCTTTCCTCCAACGCTGAAAGAGAGGCAAACGATTCCATCCAGTGGCCGGCATGTCGACACCAGCTGCTGTGCGGGAGCACTGCGCGTTGTGCCGTTTCGCGGCCGTCGTCGCCGTCTGCCTCCTCGTCGTGGTTGGGACGTACGAGCTGTCTTCTCCGGCCGACGACGGCGAGACAGAGCAGCAGTTCTTCAACATATGGCGTCGCAGATCGGCGGTGAGTCTTTACTCTTTATCTTTGTAGTACAAGTACAAGCAACTTGATCTTTCAGAGTTCATTGCTGCAGTCTGCAGCGTCGACGAAGTAAGCCTAAACCCTGATTAACTTGTTGGCATTGACGTACGTTGACCAGGCGTGTGCTCCCGAGGACGATCTAGAGGTGGCGCTGCGCGGCGCGGCTTACGCGAACAAGACGCTGATCCTGAGCGTGCTGAACAAGGCGTACGCCGACGAGGAGGACGGCTTGCTCGACCTTTTTCTCCAGAGCCTGAGGGAAGGGGAGGGCACCAAGCAGCTCATCGAACAGGTCCTCCTCGTGGCCATGGACCGGGCGGCCTTCCGCCGGTGCAGGAGCCTCGGCGGCGTCCGGTGCTACCGGCTCCCGGCGGCCGTGAACGGCACCGACCTCTCCTCGGAGCAGCTCTACATGTCGGACGGGTTCGTGCGCATGATGTGGCAGCGCATTCGCCTCCTCGGCGACGTCCTCAAGCACGGCTACAGCTTCATATTCACCGTGCGTTCTTCAAGCTCATACGTTCGTGGCAAAACACATTGCGGTTTATGATGTATTACGATGCTTTTGTTGTTGATGATGCTTTTGTAAGGATTTGGATGTGATGTGGCTGAGGAACCCCTTCCCGAGGCTGAACCTCGCCGAGGAGGAAGACATCCTGATCAGCTCCGACCAGTTCAACGGCCGGCCGCACGACTACGCCGGCAACGAGCTGAACACGGGGTTCTTCTTCGTGGCCTCGAACAACCGGACGGTGGCGCTGTTCGACGAGTGGTACGCGGCGCGGGACGGGTCGGCGGGCATGAAGGAGCAGGACGTGCTGAACCGGATCAAGCGGCAAGGCGCGTTCCGCCGGTTCGGCGTGAGGGCGCGCGTCCTGGACACGGCGCGCTTCAGCGGCTTCTGCCAGGACAGCCCGGACTCCCGGCAGGTGACCACCGTGCACGCCAACTGCTGCCGGACGATGCGGGCCAAGGTCGCCGATCTGAAGGCCGTCCTCGGCGTCGCCGGGCGGCTCGACGGGACGTCGGAGCTGAGGTGGCCGGCGCACTCGGAGTGCGCAAAGTCATGGAGGTGAGACGAGGCGGCCCTCTTTGGAGGCCCTGCCATGCGGTTTGGTCTAGTTGCTGCTGATTTGCATGATCTATCTGACAGCCACTTGTTTTCGTTAACCCATTAATTTATTATCCATCTAATGAACGAAATAGCCGTACGTTCTGATCTGTGAATTGCGAAGGGAACTTCCATTGAGTGTCTGGGAATGGGATCGGTTCAAGCTTTGTAATGCCGTTATTTGTTTCAGACCTATCATTCAATTGCAAAGCCCTTTTGCACCTCAGATTTACGGAGTCAAGAGTGATCTTGAGCATGGCTCACCCTACATTAAGCTACACAAGCTTGGTGTAATAATACTCACGTGAACTAATAACAAATGATTTTGGCCGATGTTCCGAATAACGGTAAATAGGTAAATAGTGAACGAATGGTCACCCCACATTTCCCACATTTTAGTGTATACTTTATATGGTAAGCTGCTTTGTAAATGATTTTATTATTTAAAATTCAAAAAAAAAAAACATATATTTACAATAACAAAATAAACATATAATTCATCTTCTTTTACGCACATAGAATGAAACTATCAGGCCATCAATAATTATCCACAGCGATGACATGAAGAAAAAAAGATGATATAATGTGAAAGTAATTAAAGAATTATAATTAAAGGAAGAACAATTCAAATGGCGATACAAAGCAAAGTTAGCATTTATCTCATATATATATATATTTATCTCATATATATATATATATATATATATATATATATATATATATATATATATATATATATATAACAACATATTCATTGAAAACTCCTTCATGAAAACTTGAAACCCACATTATAAAATTTTGAAAAATTCTCAAAAAATTACCATACGTAGAGGAGGTGAGGTTCTACAACCCTGTGAAAGTTTGAAGATCAAACTCAATTGCATTTGAAAGATATGAAAAAGACAAATTTCAAAATGAATAGTGCTAAATAGTGAAAAATCACTATTTATACTGAATTTGTCTTTTTTATATCTTTCAAATGCAATTGAGTTTGGTCTTCAAATTTTACAGGGTTGTAGAACCTCATCTCCCCTACATATGAGAATTTTTTGAGAATTTTTCAAAACCTTTACACGTGGGTTTCACGGAGTTTTCACGGTAAAAAGGGTTTGCTCTAGATATCTCCCACACACACATATATATATATACTAGTAAGGTGTCCGTGCGTTGCAACGGTATCTACATTTTGAACGACTGTCATACTATTACGATAACATGAAACAAGAAAATATGTTGTGTAATTAATACTTTATACAGTAGGACACTATTGAAGCAGTATTTCTATATTTCTATGTAAATGAAGCATTCTGACGCTTCGCTTCTTGCGTCTGGAGTGGTTAATTAATTAAAGAGGTGGGTAATTAAAGAATGGTCTTGTGTGCTGTCTTCCATCCACACCTGAAGTGGTTAATTAAAGAGGTGGGTAATTAAAGAATGGCAGAACTGGTAATTTTGATGAAATGACGTGGGAAGAAACTCTCACTTTATATAGTAGAGATATATATATATATATATATATAAAATAATAATAATAATAATAATATTCTATATCATATGGCAATCTTGTAACCTTATCCAAATAAACGGCCTAATAAAATGAGCATGTTAACGTTAACGCCGGTTAAACCGAATAAATGGTCCAATAAAACTGGCAAACCTTGAAACATCCATAAAATTAATGGGCATGAGATCTTTACCGTTTCAACAGCCATTTACAAACGGCCTTTATTTATAAAAAGGTTATTAGGATTGGACTTGTACTCATTGTACACAGGGAAACCCTGCATTCCGTGGACTTACTATACACAGGGAAATACTGCATTTGAGCTCTATCCAACAACCAACACACCGGGTGGTAATTTATACAGAAGAAGGTCTTCTGTGGCATCAATTTTAAGGGCCAAAAAGTTATTACAGCTGATTCAACTGTTCTTCGTACCAATGATTACAACATTCTTCCCCCCATCAGACTATGAAAATCCCAGCACAAGAATAGTGCCTCGTGATAGTATGTGCCTAAAGCGTTACATTCTTATCTACTGTACAAGCATCGCTTGTGCAATGTTTCTACTAACCTTTGCCAAGCCATCAGCTATTATGCCCTGGACCAGCTCTGCTGAAGACTTACGCAGCCTGCAGAACTTCTTGACGCTTGATCTCAAATACCTTCTGTAGCGCATCCTCAACAACCTGCATAAGCAGAAAGTAAGCATCATGGTTATGCAGTTTTACTTCTATCCAATGTGCACTAGTACAAGCAGGCTACATACAAAAGAAGCACCTAACCAGGTCAGCTACATTACCTTGTCCGGAGTTGAGGCGCCAGAAGTAACTCCAATTGTGATAGGCCCTTCCGGTAACCAGTTTTTTTTCTCGACAAGCTCGCCATGCTGTTAAATTATTCAACTTTCAGTCAAAAGGTTCTAAACTTTCAATTGTAATTTCACCTTTTTCTTTCTTTCAATTTCGTCTTCATTTGTTGCGAAAACCTCAAAATTTTATTCATTTGGCAAGATTTACTAACATTTTCTGGAAAAAAAAAATACTTTTTTCTTAATGAGGGAAATAATCATATATGGGGGTTTTAGAAAGTACATTTAGCTTGTAGCTGATCCTGTTTCCTGGTCCAATCCTTTGTTCACTGTCAATCCAGTAAGACGGAATTCCACTGAGTTCTCCGATTTCTTGCAAATGAGAGGTGTTACTGGAGTTCCAACCTCCAACAACCAGAATAAGGTCGACTTTCTCCTTCACTAGCTGGTACATTGCATCTTGTCTTTCCTGAGGTACGAAATTTGAAGAGGGCCATCAATATGGTCTATGTTCAAAGTGAGTGCAAGACCTAAAGAAGATTTTCTCATAGACACTAATACTATATTAAAATAGAATAACTATGATCCATTCAAAATATATTAATCAGTAACTCATTCTCTTTGCTACAACTACAGTCAAAAATAGGCAACTATCATACTATCCCACCATTTCTAACAGAATAACATTTTAGCCTCACATACACAGATTAAAGAATGACATATGATATGTATACTTGCCAGTTGCCCCTCTACCTTTATTGAGTTTATCTCACGTAGAGTATTAATGGGGTCTGTGGTGGTTAAGTGAAATGTTGTGATTGTTTGTTCCCAGTGATCGATGACATCATGTACTGTAGTGGAGTGTGCATTAAGCATGAAGAAGGGAAAGTCACGAAGACACGAGCACAAACTGCATCAAAATCGTATAACATCATTCTTTTATGTAAATCTTTCTTCCTTTCTTTAATACACTAAGGAGTAAAGATATTGTAGAAACAGTCTATTCGAAAACACATCTAGAAAACATAGGTTTATGAATAATTCACATGTAGGACTTCGAAATGGGGAAGATTCAGCCAGTCCAGTAGGGACACAAGATTCTGTAAAACTAAATGATAAGTTCAAAAGAAACTTACCTGTGTGGCATCACAAATAGTGTTGAAGGCAACAAAGTGTTCATTGACATTCTCAACTCCATACTTACGCATCATAGTCTTCTCAACAAGTTTTCCTGTTAATTATATAGCATAATAGTCAAATTGGTATTGATGCAAAAGCAAACTTGTTCTGAATAAAATCACACATCCATAAAGGAAACAACAAATGGTAGTATAGCGCACCAATTTCTTCAGTTTCTCCTTTAAGCATTGTTGTCTGATTTGCAATTCCTACTTTCTCTAAGTCAACATCAGGATCAAATCCTGGAGAAACAGCGTTTTTGAATTTCTGCAATTGTGGATCAAACAGTTCCATTAGAATTAGTCTTTTCTTTCCACACGTCAGCAAGAGGATAATTTGGGTAAAATCCTTACTTCAAGGAACACCTCTTTTGTTGAGCTAGACCCATCAAGTTGGCCACCAAGTATATAATCACACACACACATCGTCTGTTAAAATTCGAAACATTTGTTATCTTTAGCCTAAAATGTATTCAACGTGAAGTCCAACACAACAGCAAAATATTAATGCATCAAAATGTACCTCTGCTATATTCTTCACAATGATGTACTTTCCTGCAAAAGAAGCAGTGGCAACCGTCTCTTCATGCGAGTATTTTCCATGAATAATAGAAGTATAGTCACCCTTCTTATGCTTTTCGACCATGTTCCACACCTATATTTAATTATGGAGCCCATCAGCCTGATATATTTTGACTTTTGAGAAACAGAGTGGCATAGTAAGAAAGAAAAAGGGGATCTCCAAAAGGGAAATATGCCTTTGAAACCCAAGGGCACGTCGTATCAACTATCTGCACTTTCTTCTCGTTTAGTGTGTACATCTCCTCCACAGCAGCTCCAAATGCAGGCAATACGACAACATCACCTTGTTCCACAACATCAAAATCCTTAATACCGGCGTCAACAGGGATGTTTTTGACGCCCATATCGTCCAATCTCTGCATGCACAATCACAAGAATTTAACTCTAGCCAAATCCAGAGCCCCTCAGAGGCTCAGACATACATGCCACAAAATAAACACATGACATGGAAAATATGTTTTTTTTCTTCTCTTCTTTGCAGATAGCAACATGAATACTCCAGGCCCAGAAAAAAAAGAAGTCGTTTGAGTAACTGAGGGGCTAAAAGCCATACGAATCTGGTACACCAATTCTTTAGTATGAACACCTTTATCACTAGATTTTTACTTCGTGTCGCTCAATTTGCCAAAGCTTGGATTCTTCCAAAGAGCCACCCGTGAATGGGATAGTTCGCCCCACGAGCTGCACATGGCGATGTCAACTCAAACGGAATCTATTGTGGGAATAGTAGTACCTTGTTGACGGTGGGGTTGTGGATGATCTCGTTGGTGATCCAGATGCGCTCTTCGGGGAACTGCTTGCGCGCCTCGTAGGCGATCTGCACGGCGCGCTCGACGCCCCAGCAGAAGCCGTAGGCCTCCGCCAGCTTCACGGTGACCGGCCCCCACGTGTACTCGTCCCCGTTCTCCTTGAGCGTCTTTATCACATCGCCTGCACGTGCCCAAGGGCAATTTCCCCCAACCAATTAGAAAATTTTCTGAATGAATCAGCCAGCAATTAGCTGCTGCCGCTGGTTTGATTGAGCTTACTGGTGTATTCTTGGCTCATGAGCTCGAGGGTCTCCTTCTTGTGGCCGAAGCCCTTGCGGTTGTAGTTGTCGCTGCGGGTGAGGTTGTGGCGGAAGGCCTTCTTGTCAAAGTCCGGGTCGAGGGAGGCGGCCGCGGACGCCGCGGGGGGAGAGGAGTCGCAGCGGACGAAGGAGGGCGGGCGCCGGCCGCGGCGGCGCGGGGAGGAGGAGGACGAGGCGGCGGCCGGGGAGAGGAGGGCGGAGCGGAGCTGCGTGGTGATGGTCGCCATCGTCGCGGACCTCGTGGTGGTGCAAGCGGAAGCGGGCGCGTGGAGATGGAGTGGGTACGGAATGGGATCCACCTTGTGATCGGATGTCTTATCCCTCCGCGGCTGGGCCTCATGTTTTATTTTGTCGAAATTTGTGGACAAACCCCTCTACTCTCTCGGTATCACAAATTAGAACATGTTCTTTTTTTCCTTTTTCTTTTCGGGAGATTTGATCATTTGTCTTTTTTTTTATGGTGCAATTGATCATTTGCTCTATGATGCATGTCAGTGAGACATCATGAGGCAAATGATCAATGACATATATAAATGAGGGCAAATAATCAATGGATCCTTTTCTTTTTGCCACCGAGTTATTTAGCCTCGTTATCACATAAATATTGCCCTGCTCTCTGCTCCCATTGTTCACCCTTCCTGATATGATACTCCTCTCTTCTCAGTCACCTCTAGTGTGATCGGTTTGCTCCGGCCACGCCCCAAGTCTAGCATGGCCTCTTCCCTTGTGTGAAAAATCAAAAATTCCTACGGTGTATTTGGCACAGTTACGAAATGAAATGCGAGTTTAGACAAAGGAGTTTGCGGTGGGATTGAGCATCGGAATTTGGTTTTTAGCGGCAATCCCTGTTCGGCAACAGAGGTGTGAAATTGCGAGGAATCATAGAAAAAATATGCGATTTTGGAGAAAGACAAATAAAATTCTCATGAGGTATCAAACCATTCCATATAAATTTTATAGGAACTCAACGAGCTCATGCAAGTATAATATTTTTTCCCCAGTAATCCACCCATACAAAATTCCTCTGAAATCACTTGTGCCAGACACCTTAAGCAAGTTCTCCAATCCTATCGTCGTTACTTTTCAGCAAACCATACCGCATGTTAAATCGGAAGAAACCTAAAACGATGACTACACCAGCTTGGTCCACTTCACAAACCGTTCATTCAATTGGAAAAAAAACCACGAACGGTTCGGTTTTTGAGAGAACCGGTGAACCGGGGGGCTTTAAGCGAACCTAGAAGCTCTTGACTGAGGTAAGCCTTGTTTTATATGGTTTACTAGGAAAATACGCGCGGCGCACGCCGCGCGCGTGAGTGGAAAACGAATTTGTGTTTTTTTTCGGAGAAAAAACGGACCATGGAAACATTTTTTCCTGGAAAAACAAGAAAAAACGGGATACGAAAATATTTTTCTTGGGAAAACGAAAAGATTTTTTTCGGATAAAAACAGACCACGGAAACTTTTTTTTTCCGGGAAAACAAGAAAAAACGGACCACAAAAACATTTTCTCATGTAAAAACATGGCGCACAAGACGACACACGAAATACGCGCGGCGAATGACGCGTGCGTGAACGAAAAATAAATCCGTATATTTTTTCAGAGAAAAACGACCCATGGAAACATATTTTTTCGGGGAAAACGAAAAAAGGGCTACGAAAGCATTTTTTCTGGGTAGAATGAAAAAGTTTTTTTCGGAGAAAAAATGGGTTACGAACACGCCGCGCGCGTGAACGACAAATAACTTTGAGAAAAAATGGACCACAATAACACAAAAGCGGCGCACGCCGCGTGCGCGTACGAAAAATGGATTTGTGTTTTTTTTAGGGAAAATGGACCACGGAAACATTTTCCCCAGGATCCGAAGAAAAAACGGACAACGAAAACATTTTTTTGGCAAAAACGGAGAAAGGATGAACAAAAAATGAATCTTCATTTTTTTTCGAGAAAAAATGAATCACGAAAACGTTTTTCCCTGGGTCTAGAGAAAAAACGGACAATGAAAACATTTTTCCCAACAAAAACGGAGAAACGACGAACAAAAAACGAATTTGCATTTTTTTTTAGGGTAAACGGTCAATGAAAAACATTTTTCCCATGCTCTAGAGAAAAAACGGACAACGAAAACATTTTTCCCAACAAAAACTGAGAAATGACGGACGAAAAACGAATTTCTATTTTTTTTAGGAAAAACGGCCAATGAAAAATATTTTTCCCATGCTCTGGAGAAAAAACGGACCACACAAACATTTTTTCCTGGCAAAACATATAAAGGACCTGAACGTAAAGTGCAGGGACCTATTTGTTATGATTTTAGACCTGTTCGCTATTTTGAAAAATTAGTAAATGGCTCGTTCGTGATTCGTATTTAACGGGAGGCTCTTTCTGTAAAATGGCAAACAAGGGACCTAAACTCAAACCGGGAAAAAAATTCCCCTCACAGAAAATTACAAAGAATCTCAGCGTAAATTAAAAGGACATATACGTAATTTAAAAAACTGGAAGGGTTTTTTTGCAAAAAGAGGAGAGAGAGTGGGGGTGACATGGGTGGCTCTCTGGTGAGCATTTCTCCCGTTTAAGAAGGACCTATCCGTGATTTATAGGACTGGAGGGGTTTTTTGCAAACAGAGGAGAGAGGACGGGAGGGGGCAACGTGGCTCGGTCCTCCGTGCGGGAACTCTCCCGTCTGTAATATATGTAATATGTGTTGAGGGGTAAAATCGAAAACACAGTAGGTTAAGATGTTTTATAGCCCACTTGGGTTAACCTCTCACTATTGCAGTGCAGTAGTCGCCCACTAATCCCAGTAGATTTCCCATTAAAAATGGCGACGGCTAGGGCGGAACTAGAGAAAGAATCGTCAGGGTTCACTACTTCACCATATATATGATAATAACTTATTATTCTTATCATTCGCTTGTTATTTGCCTCCCGGTGTCACAAGATTTAGATCAAGGAGGTTCACATATACTATATATATAGACTAACATACAATAATTTTATATATATATAAACTAACATACACTAATTTTTTTTTACCCGGTGTCATGTGACACCGGGTAATCATATTTAGTTCCGCCCCTAGGCGGAGGCGTTCCTCTGGCCTCCATGTGGGTAGAGACATGCAACACCTGGTGGCGGCATTGTGTAGGTGGGTGCTAAGTGCTCCGCGACGCTGGCGGCACTGGCACAGCATCATTCGGAGAGGCTGCTTGTCGTCAATGAGGCAACTTGGCACTTTGGCAGTGCTGGTCTCGCGTATGCCAAGCGAAGGATGCGACAGTTCCTTGTAGTTTCCCGATGTGATCCAACGGCTTGGCGGAATGGTACATCAGCTTGTAACTCCAAACTAGTGGCAAAGCCAAGAAAAAAATGGAGGGTGGGCTCAAAGGATAGGGCTAAATTGAGACAAAGTATAAACAAATTGTGTTGTGTTTTCATCGGTGCAAGAGTTACTACTGGTGCTTCATTATTCGCAAAATACTTGTGCAATGTTCGCCTGTCCAACTTTTGCAAATCTATAAACAAGTTAACACTAATTGACACAGTCACAATTGAAAAGAAAATCATAAATTAGAAGAGAGGCTAACATTGTGTATTTGTTGTTGTGGTTAGCCCACTCAGTTGGTCAGGCACTCGCCGACTCATGTCGTGACGCCTTCCTTGCCCGTTAGCTGGTGCTGTGGTGGGTTGTCCATTGCCGCACGCCCGTGCTCTCTCCGACTCTTCAGCATCCACTCGACGCTCTGGTCGTACCCTTGCAGTCACTGATAATATATTAATAACCATGAAATTAAATAATTAATAACAACATATTATATACTAACTAGAGCAAACAATGAAATTAAATGATTGATAACAATGTATTACATATTATACATTGTATTTATATACTAATGTACCCTAATATACCTCCTCACCTTTACCGTCGGAAGATAGTCGCATTGTCGCATTCCCTTGATGGTTTGATCCCCTCCCAAGTCACTTAGCTGACCGACTCCTCAAGTCCTCAGCCTCAGGCCGCCCATTGCCGACCAAGTAGTAGCAGGTAGAGGCAACACTGCAACACTGCAACACACTGCCCCATACTGCCCAGCCTCTTGGGCCTCAGCTCCTCAGTGTCGGCTCACTGTCTTCTCTGCTCATCTACTCGATCACACTGCCATACACAACACCTCTTTGGCCCTACCCATCTTGGCATCGCCTCACCACTGTCTCTCCTCCGCTCGGCCACTCCTCATTTCCTTATTGGGTGCTGCACTGCAGTTGCCTGTCGACCATCGGGTGCGCTTCTTAGGGATGGCCGAATGGGTTAGGCTATTAAGGGAATGTGTGGTGTGGCAGGGTGGATGTGAGTGAGGTCACATGTGTGCCATATTGGATTTGGCAAAGGCCCATGAACTAGCTCCCCTCTTTTTCCTCCTCCTTTTTCGATGCAGCCACCAAGGCTGCTAGCGATGGGGGTGGTGGTTGGGAGAGGGGACCGACACTAGTGGAGGAAGGGCTCTAGCCCGATGGAGGCCACTGTTGGATTCACCCCGCTTCAACCTCCATTGATGACTGCCACAAAAAAATTGGCTTGTCAGATGCTTACTACCTTTTTTGTGCATTTCTTTTCTCGGATCAGATCTCTTTTCCCTTGCCCAAGTTGTTTACTATACATTCAATACATGAATGAGAGGTGCTTCTATGTTCTCCTAGAAAAAACTGCACAAATGTCAAAGCACATGTACTCAGTGAAGACCAAGGGCAGATTAGTCACTTAAGATTGCAATTAGGGCCCGTGGGTCCAAATTCCAAGGCAAGGGCCCTAACTGAACCTCCACCTCCCTCATGATCCCCTTCCCTCATCGCTAATCCTCCAGTGCTCGGCCACGGTCCGCCTCCCATCCTCGCCTCCTCTACCTAACCTACCTCCCATCATCGCCTCCTCGCCTCCCAGCGTGTTGCACAGGATGTGCCTCCTCAAGGCACCCATCATAGTGGCCGTGACCTCGACCTCGTCAGAGCCCGAAGAAACTAGAGTTGCTACCCAAACCGGCCCAGCATGGGGTAGCTTGAAATGTTAGTGGTGATCTCGGCTAGGGCTAACTGACACCCGAGATTTTCGGATCTAAGCCACTACACGCGTGTTAATTGGGAATGCATCAACAACCTATTTGGTTCGGTCCCGTTAGCTAACGCCATATTAAGAGGGAAGGAGCTGGCTCTCTAGAGATGTACTAACGCTCTCAAGTTTACCGCTTCCTAACACCCCAATCGATTAGGGTTTTTGGCGCTAAAGCTAACGAAGATCGACTCCATCATCGTGAGGATCACGGTGGACTCTTCCTCTCCGTCAGCACTAAGAAGGCTCGGTGATTCACTGTTGTTCTGCACCGACCTTCTTCATTCTACACCGAACCACCGGCAAATATCCTAATGGCATCTCCTAATCCGGGTCAGTGATTCATCTAATTTCCGCATTATTCGTTGTGATCATGACATAGGCTAGTTGATAACTTCGATGAGCCCTTAGATATTCTAACATTTGGTATCAGAGCACACTAGCCTATTCATGTTCCTATTTTAGTCCGGATTAATCTTGATTTAGTTCGGTTCGGGGTTGATTGGTCTCCGTTAAGAACTTAGAAGGAGGGGATGAGATGTTTCCGAACCCTAACTCTCAAAATCTCATCGGATTAGAACCCTAGAACCCATATTCAAACAACAAAAACCTCAAGATCCCGAAACCCTAATTCTCAAATCCCGAATCCATCAAGAAAAAACCTAAAAGATCAAGGGGATTTGGAGACTTACCTCGTCGGTGTTTCCCTGCTGCCGGTGCGTGTGCGTCCTTGCCGCCCTCTTGCCCCGCTGTAGTCTCGTGCGCCATCGTCGGCGGCAAACCCCCGCTCGCTCGCCGTGCGCGCCGTCGCGGCTCCTTCGCGCGCTCACCTTCGCGGCTCCTCCAAGCATGCGCCGTCGCGGCTCCGTCGTGCCGCCCTTCGGCCTTCTCTCAGTCGCCGCCAGCGCCTTCGTCCGCTCGGGCGCCGTCGCCGCCTCACGCCATTTTTGGATCGAGAAGATGAAGTGGGATTAGGGTTAGGGTTACGCCGGGGGCGCGTTTTGTTTCGATCTAAATCGATCTCGTCCGTCTGTTTGTTTCGACGGCAGAGATCCCTTCGCGTGCTTCTGGGCGGTCGTACGTTTTGGGCCGCACTGTTTTTTCATTCACGGGCCAAGCGCGCCGCACGTTTGGGCCGAGAGTTTTTGGCTGGACTGCTGGGCCATTAAGGCCGTCGGTTCTTGGCCTTATGGTTTAATTGTTAAGCTTTTCAGATTCCAATAATATTAGTCCTTTTAACTTTAGCTATAAGTATTGTTCAATTATTGTTTCCTGGGCATGATTTTATGATTAACATTCTAAGCATTAATATTTACATTAATTCTATAATTAATTTTTGAGCAAAATTAATTAATGTTATGATTATTTCGTGTGATGTCCATGTCTAAGTGTTATCTCTTATTAAAATGGAACCAACGGGAAAGTTTAATTAGAGATTATCATTTAATATTAAAAATTGGGATTATTTCATGTCCATGATCATATTCTAACCAACGTTGTTTATGAACATGTGTCACCCAATATATGATTTTAGTTCTCTTTCGTTTCTGCCCAACGGTGATGCGAGTTAGAACTATTAATTTTTCTGTTATTAGCATGTTATTAATCAGACCAACGTAGAGTTAATTTCATGCAAGACATTTATTTCTCTAATATTTACTGATTATATTCTATTTTCTTGATTCAGCCATGAAGAACACTAATGTTGCCGCTTATTTGAACAGCATTGAGCAGCTGACAGGGACGAACTTTCCCTTTTGGAAGGAAAGAATTCAGATTGTCCTTGGAATCATTGACTTGGACTATGCATTATGTGAGAATGCTTCCATAGCTCCTGCCGCTGATGATGAGAGTTTCGCTGAGAAAAAGAAACTCTATGACTTAACAGCGGAGAAGTGGGAGCGGTCCAATCGTATGTCCGTGATGATAATGAAGAACACCATGTCTGTTGGAATAAGGGGAGCAATTCCTGAATCCGACAATGCTAAGCAATACTTGGCCTCAGACCCTCAGTCGAGGAGCAGTTTAAGGGCTCCTCAAAAGTATATGCTAGTACTTTAATCATGAAAATGCTCACAAGTAAGTATGATGACTCTAGCAGCGTTCATGAGCATATCATGATGATGAATGATATGGCTGCAAAACTCAAGGGCATGGATATGGTCATTTCTGATGGGTTTCTGGTCCATTTTATTATGATCTCTCTCCCTTCTGAGTACAATGCATTCAAAATTAATTATAATGCTCAGAAGGAGCAGTGGACCATGAGCGAGTTGATCGCCATGTGTGTTCAAGAGGATGAGAGGCTTAAGGCTGAAAGGAAGGACCAAGTTTTTCATGTTGGCCATGGAAAAAGGAAATTCCAAGGGGAAGCTAAGTCCAAAAAAAAAGCTGCATTTCTCCCCTAAGGCTGAGTCAAGCAAGCCAAAGCAAAAGGAGAAGGCTACATGGTCAGTACCTAAGATGAGAGAAAAGTTAGCAACCATGAGATATAGAATATAATTATTATCTAAGCCATTTAAGTATGATCAAATCACATTGAAGTCTATAAACATATTTAATCTCTACTAATAAGGATATATCTAGAATTTTCAAAATTTTTGAAGATACAATTAAGGACATACCCGGCACCTCCGCCCATGCTAGCTGGCCCGGTTTCAATAACACTTTGTGCAATGGACATTCAGCGGCTCGACTGGAGTGAAAAATACCAAACTACGAAAGCAGCCGGACCTGGTTGCAATAACCAAAACATCGAAACCCCCCCGTGAAATCAAGTGAGAGGCATATTCTGTCGCTAGCGAGTCCCCCGGCGGCTTCCGTCCTCTCGCGCTGCCAAACTGTCCCGGCCGGCAGGCGACGGTCAGCAGCAGGAGGCGAAAACTTCCAGGACGATCGAAACAAGCGAGCACCACGTTTTTCTGACCGCCCCAATTCTGAGGACTCCAGTGCTCGTTCGTTAACATATGCACAACCCCCCTTCTTGTTGCGTTTTTTTTGGATTATCTCTTTGGGTTATTCGGAGACTTGCAGTGCAGTGCTGGGTAGTAGAAAGGATTGGCGTGTGGTTGCTAGATTGATAGGCGGCAGCAAGTAGGCTTCCTGGTACGCCGTACGCACACTGATGCTTACGGTCAAACCATGCATGCTGACTCCCAGCAGGCGTGAATGCAAATGGTCTGCATGTGAGTACGTGACTAGGAGGCGAGTCCTTAATTAGTCTGAAGTCGCGCCACACGTGGAACGGACCGCAACAAACGTGCACAGAAAATGGACGCTGAAACTGAGCAGTAGTAACATACTAGTATGATTTGACCGGCACGAAGTGATATAATTTTAAAAAATATTTCTTATAAATATTAAACCATTCTATTCATTTAAAATAATAAAACTAAACGGTATAGAATCACCCCATCCCATTTAACCTTATTCTATCAACCAAACACATCTTCAATGCTTCATCAGAGCCCATGGACACGGGATCGTAATAGGCTTTAGTTTGGTCGGCCAGTTCAACACTGCATTTTGTTCGTTTCCTACCTTGAGCAGACTGGTTGGTCCATGTTTTGCATGTGCAAAGTGAAATAACCCTAAATTTTAAAATTTGAGTTTGATTTAGGCTTTAATTGCATTTTATGAATTTTTCTGAATTTTTTGGATTTTATTTGAATTTATTTGGTTATATTACGGCTTTTTGCCGTTTCGGGAAGGTTTCGCTCCCGGGACGCTTTCCTTTTCCGGCATTTACGCCTTCCTCCTCCTTCGCCGCTCGCCACCGCTTCTCGTGCGCGCTCGCGCCGCCCGCTTCTTCCGCTTCGCCGCCAAGCGCTTTCGCGCCCAAGGCGCCTCAGATCAGGTATCTCCCCACGCGAAGCTCGCCATGGCAGAGCCGCCGCCGCTTCGCTGCCGCCGCCAGCCATCCCATCGCCGCAGCCTCTAGCCCCGTAGCTACTCCACTTTCGCCGCTTAGCGCTGGCCGCTCGCCGGGCCGCCTGGCCCCATCGCCGCAACCCCAAGTCCCTCGCCATCATTGAAGCCGACGGCTTCGCGCTTCTTCCGGCTTATTTAAGGCCCCTATCGACTCGCCTCGTGCTCGCCGAGACCGCCACCGCTTCCTCTCTCGATTCCCTCACTCTCCTTGCCGTGCGCTCTAGCGCCCACTCCACGAGCTTCTTCCCACTCCGCCACACGCCGCGAGCCTCACCGCCGCTCGGACTCCACCGAAGCTCGCCTCTAGAATCCGGTGAATCCTCCCCTTCTCCCCAACTCGTGTCCTCCCGTGCCCCGAGTCGCCCTACCCTTCTCCTTCCTGGCTCGGCAGACTCCGCCTCGCGCCACCCTCCCGGCCACGCCTCCTCAGATTACGACAAGGCGACCCACCGGCCGCCACCCTCCCCCGCTTCCACGCCCCACGCTGGCCGCCCCTCTCCTCACTTCCAAGGCCGTGGCCCACTCGCCAGCCCCCTTCCTCTCTCCGCGCCAGAGGCCCACCTGTCAGCCTCCTCGCCGCTTCCACTCACATCGCCGCCGGCCCGCTGCTGCGATTTGGCCGTGAAATGGGCCTACTGTTGGCCTTTGACGCGACTGCTTCAGTGGCCAAAACCTTTTGCCGGCAGCCCAAAATGAACTGTAGCATTTCCCATTTTCCATTCCGGATTTTAATTTCTAAAATTCATATTAAATCATTTTAATACCCAAAAATATCCAAAAAATCCCAGAAAAGCCCAAAATACATATTTCGAACCCTTTCGAGCCACTAAGTTCAAAAATGACCTCCGTTTCGCCAAACTAAGTTTCCAAAATTCCGAAAACGCCCCTCCAACCCATTTCCGGCTATTTTCTCTCCCAATTTTCTCTTTTCTTTTCTCTTCTTTCTTTTCGTATTATTTATTGTTTATCTTATGGTGTTTGTTTACGATAGAACCGACACCCGAGCAGTACCAACTCCCGGAACCGACACAAGAGCAGAGCAAGATTTGGAACAGAGTTTAATAACAGTGAAGCCGAATACGACTACACCAACTCCGAACTAGGGAACCCCTCCGCCTCGCAAGGCAAGCCATACTCCATTGATCATGTTGAACCTAATGTTTCCTAGAATAGTTCATATTTATTTTCTACCGCATTATTTCCGAACTAAATGTTGAAATATCACAAAGTCGGTATGTTTGAATGACATGATAGCTAGTTAATGCCAAGAAGGCTCATGGAACTTCCTTGAAAAATATTGAATCCTAATAATCCTTTGTAACCCTTAGAAAATACTATTGTCAGTATTCAGCTAGATGCTACTACTATAATTATTCACTGTTTTTATGAAAACGTGAAATGTCAATATTGTTTGGAATATTTATGAAATGTTGCGATCGGGGGCGATTGGGCTAACTACCTGATGAGTGTTAGTCTGATCCCCGGCAGATGACTGATAAAAAGGTATGAATGGATGGTGGTACGTTGGATACCAGGGGCATGTGGAACGTAATGGTTTGGTCTATGACAAAGTAAGGACTTACAACCTTGGGCAAAAGTAAATAACTTAAGGAATCGTTCAACCATAGGTTGGGCCGGTCAACTTCGTTGGCTTGATTCAACGTAGCCCAGTACATTGTACTTTCCCCGGAATACCTATAGGAGCAGGGTTACCTTCCCGGTATGGGGGATGGTCCGCAGTTATGGGGGTGGAACGGGAATGTGCACAGGAAAGTGTGGCATTACGGGTTCACAACGGTAGGTGTCCACAGTAAACGGGATCGCGAACTCCACTCTGGCCAGTGGGGACCCTGGGTTAATGTGGACTGAAACTCTATCGGATAGGGGCTAAAGGGGAAAGATCCAACGAAAAGCTATGATAACCTCGATCCGGCCGCATGCATAAAAGTTGCATGTTAATCGCGTGGCATAACGATCGTGGAATCTTGTGGGTAAAGCTGAACACCTCTGCAGAGTGTAATCAAATGGTATTCGAATACGCCGTGCTTCCGGTAAATGAAGTTGAGTTAAAATGGGGTGAATCCCGAACCTAAGCTCAAGTAGTTTTTGGATTAACAAGTATGGAAGGAGATAACTTTGGAAACCCCCTTTATTCTTATTATTAGTATGGTTTCTGTTTTCAACATGAAATGTCAAATATTATGAAAACTTGCATACACCAAATGAGACATATGGCTATCCTTGTTATCCGTTGCATATGGTAATCAGGCTTCACTGTGTGGCTTGTTGAGTACGTTGTAGTACTCACTCTTGCTTAATTAACCCATTTTAGAGTATCAAGATGTTGGTGACTTCCAAGAGATCGTAGATGGCGACACAGTGTGGTTCTAAGTCTCAGTCTCCGCTCGACTCGCTTGTGGATTTTACTTTTGCGCTGACTCTCTTCTGTGATGTAATATATACCCTAAAGCTCGCCGCTTCCTTTGAAAACTCTGGCCGATAGGCCTATGTGATGTAAAAAAAACAGTTGTATTGTTCTTTTGCGGGTAATGTACAACTTGGTTTCCGATGACTAAACTTCCTGGGTAGTCATTTCGGAGTTTAAACGCACCCCTGAAAAGGCGGTCCGTCACAAGTGGTATCAGAGCCTATGTTGACCGTAGATTGAGACCAAGATTGGCTTAAGGATCTTTTACAGAAAATTAAATTAACGTATAAACAAAATGAGTTATGAAAAATATAAGTATTATTGCTGTTCTCTTCTACCTCTTTCTATCTCAACCCTCTTAGAGTTCTTATTTTCGGTTTTATTTTAATATTTCCCGTTCCTTAACTTACTTCAAATTTCACGTTGATCGCAGATGGTTCATCATGCCTACCCGGATCCAAGTATTTTCGGTGGATGGGCTGGACTACTTTGGAGGATGATGCAGCAAGTAGGAGCGGAAGATGAACACCGCCCTGCATTCCATACTCAAGAAATGCTTCGGGACGACTTACATTGCCAATGGATGGCATGGGTCGAGCTGCCGCCCCTGCCACTCCGCCCAGGTGTCCCTCGACGATTTGAAGGAAGACGACTCTACGAGTCCGCGGCGATTCAGGATGCCGCCCGCCAGGCAGTCCACTACCTCCGAAACCACTACGAAAGGGAACTTGATGACACCCAGTTTCAGCTGATTCCTACCTTTGTGATTTAAAGCATTGGCATCTCCTTCCCTCTGGATGAAGCGGACCCGAGGATCGAAGAAACCTCCGACTATATATTGCTGATGGAACGCGAATACAACCGCGCACTCCGGGAGAACAAAGTACAACATGATCACCTCCATCAAATGTGGGACCTGGTAGATCAACAGCACAATGATGTAGTTCAACTCCAAGGCCAGGTGCAACAGTTGATGAATCAGATAATGGAGATCGAGCTTGTGCAGCAACTGGTAGCACCCTCGGAAGAAGAGCCTTCGGTGGATGGACCTTCAATGATAATCGACGAACCGCCGCCCCCGGATGTCGACATGGAGGACGAGGAAGACCCTGAAGAACGCTTCTTCTATGGACCCGACGGTGGATGGAACCCCTAGACTGCCAAGATCGTTAGGATTTGATGCCACCCCCTTTTATGTAATAGAACTACTTATTTTGGTATTGTAATATAGGTGGTATACCACCTATGGCTTGTAAGACAAACTATGATCCCCACCCTCGTACTTTGATTTCAGTAATGTATCAGGTTTAACCCTACCTAGCTGTCGGGACCCGAATCTGCAAATCCGGACCCTCTGTGTATTCTGTACTAGTCCAGGATCGCGCTAGTACACACAGTCAAACAGGGTTAAATATCACATCCATACACAGCGAAAATATAAATAAAGTACTTCAAAACATTAATATAAATTGTTGCAAGACCTTAAGGTCACCTTACAATATTCAACCACGCAGGGCTTACAAAAACAAAAGTAAATAATCAGCAGCGGAACGAAGAACGTCGGTGACTCCCATCAATATGCCACAGGCAACTGACAAGGTTCAACTCCTAGATAATCGCCTCCTCAAGGAACTTCTCCTCCTTCGAAGTTGTAGTCTTCTCCCCAACTGATGATTTTTTTGAAAGCAAGGGTGAGTATACAACATACTCAGCAAGTCATGCACAGAGGTGCAATCCTATTACTATATGCATGGCTTCTTCCAAAGGAATGGCTTAAGTGGTTGTTTTGCATCAAACAGCATTTTGCTTTGATTCAATAATCTTAATAGATTCAAAAGCGGTAAAACCATATTATATAATAAGTTATAAATCTCTTTTCAAGCAGTTTGGCACAAAGCCCTAAATCACTTTAGTAGTTATCTCTGGCCTACAGCCACCCATTCCCACATTTTTATTTTAGAAAATCTACCCCTTGACTGTAATCCCCGAGCTTTGTCCAGTACCGTGGACTCGGCTATTCGAATAGATTTTTACACACTCTGCAGAGGTTGTACACTTTACCCACATGATACGGTCTCACACCACAAAGGCGATTGACCGTAACGAAGTTTTTCAGAAACTTCCATCCACACCTATGACCCTCGCTGGTATCGCCTTCACTATCACTTCCCCCACGAAGGATCGAAGTGTAGGACCGACAATCACCGTTGGATAGGGTACCTAGCCGTAGCACCGGTACGCTCCCCCACACAGTTACCCCGATGTAACTGTCACCCTGAGGTATCAAAGGGAAGACTTCAGAATCCTACTAAACTAAGACCGTCCCACTCCAGCCACGTGGTTGTACGTAAGGCCCAGTTCAAAGGCTTGCAAAGGGCAAGACATCCTTCTCACAAACCCTGATCCAAATCCTCACACATCACTCTTCCCAATGCCGCAAAGGCTGTTTCTCAAAATTCTGTGCCATAAAGGCCCACCTGGCATAAAGCCTCATACCATTTGCCCCAGACTAAATCCTGTCCCACCCCTGTTCCATTATTGTGCAACATATGCCAACAATAATATCAGTTACCATGTAGAACCACAAAGGTACCTACACTTCACATCATCACGTGACAAGATCACACTTAACTTCCAAAATCATTCCATTTGTCATTAGTCAATATTATTTTGCTATTTGAAATATATTTCGCGCAAGCATAGCTAAGCAACTAGTCACGGTCTAGCCTCCCATGTTGGCACAATCATATCATCCAACAATTTAATCCCAACTTTAGGTGACAATGGAATATATGGCATACAAATATTATTAACAAGGATGGAATTAACAATTAGGTTGATTAACTAGTTAGCCCAAATTAAATTATTCATTTTAATCAACATAGCATGCATAACTTAAATCAAAATACATTTCAAAAACTAGGAGCAACATGGTCAAAGCACAACTTGCCTTCGTTAAGTAGCGAGTCTTGGTTTGGAGCTTGATCTTGGTCCTGACCTTCGCTTCCGACAGCGTCACATAACTCGACGTCTACGCGTAGCAAATAAAAAACCAAATAAACACTCGGACCAACGTACAAACACACATTCGGGAAAATACTACAAATCAAACTAGCTTGTAATTTCATGAAAATTTTCAGATAATTAGTCTAACATTTTCTAAGATTTATAAAATTTATTCCGGAATTTTTGGACGTATAGTTTAAGAGCTACGAAATTCGCAAGTTTGGACTTTCCGCGAATACTTTAACAGTATAAATTAATTTATAAAATTCCAGTAAAAATACTATAGAAAGTTGTTAATATTTACTAATTTACAAAATTTTTTGCATGCAGTTTGGACTTGAAACAAATTCGTAGCGAAAATAACAAATTTCGCAAATTGCAGAAAAATGCATGTACAACTAGTTTCCTAGCTTTCTCATGCATGGACGTACTGTTCGTGCATGGCACTGTTTGGGTATGGTTTGGACTCGTGCGCGCGCGCATGTATACTAATACGGGTTGGTATACGTAGAAAATATATATGTATATAGACTAACTATCGTTATGGTAAATACGTGTGTGCTACGGGGAAAAACAGCATGATAGATATTTATATGGAAAGCAGATACACAATCTCAAATTCATGCAACTAGCGTTAAACAACAAAGAGTGCCGAATCCTTAAGCTACGATATTTATGTTTACCTGCATAGCAACCAAATATTTCTACGCGCGACTATATCTACGTACACGTGAATCGACCAAGTATATCTATACACGCGTATAAAAGATCCAACATGCACGCAACCTATTATATAAACAAGTGCTGAAACAATCTAATATGACATATTAATGCACAAATACACAAAAACTAGGCGCTAATCAGCGGCGCAAACCGTTGGGCGCGGGAAGAAGGCGGCGTGGCCGGAAGATGCGCTTGCGGTGCAAACGGCGGCGGCGACCACAGTGGCGACGGCGTCGACCACTCCAGCAGCGGCAGCGACGAGACGACGGCGACGTTGGTGTACACGACGGCAACGACGTAGACGATGGCGGCTTCAACGGCGACGGCGGTGGCAATACACAATGGTTGAAGAATTTGGCTAGAGATGGAAACGTGCAGGAAGTGGAGAAAGTGTATGCGCCTAGGAGATGGAACAGCTAGGACCGGCTTTGCTAGTAGTGTCTCCAGCGTGGAAAAGAATCGGCAGGAGCTTGTGTGTGTTGCTATTCATGTTGATTGGAGAAACGTAGTGGCTAATGGTTAGTATTCAACTCATGGCCATAATGGCAACCATGCATGCACGTGAAGACTATGTGGCCGGTTACTAGCTAATGCCATTACTAGCCAATGCCGTAACTAGCCAATGCCACTAGTTAATTTATGCATGAGGAAACGACTGGACACATGAACCGGCTGGAAAGAATGAGCTCAGAGCATCTCCAAGAGACTTCCTATTCAGCTCCCCATCTCCATATTTTACCGATTCATCTCATCTCGCTGTCTCCAACAGACTCGGTAGAGGGCTCCCTAAATTTAGCGAGGGGAGAGAGACTCGCTACATTTGGCGAGTCTCTCTCCGCTCGCTTATTCGGCGACTCGGCAAAGTTTGCTCTTCCGTTAGCGCTGACCGCGAAGGACGTCGCCTCATCCTCTCGCCCACCGATCGCGCGGGGCGGTGTACGCCGATAGCCTCCACAAGAGCAACCGAAGCCCTTGCCGGATCTCCCCCACTACTCGGTTCCGGTTCAACTCCAGAGCCATCCGCCGGCGAATCAGGTACTCATTACAACCGTGGATCTGGCTTCCTCTTCTAGTTTGGGTACTGGTACTACCCCGATTTTGTTTAGTCTCCTGCGCAGATCCCCAATCCCTCCCGCCCCCCACCCCACGAGCACAATCGTCGTGCCGCGTTCGTTCGATTTGGTCCGCACTTTGCTTGGCGTGGATTTGCCAGCCTTCCAGATTTGGTACTGGCTCATGAGATTTATGATCCATGGAAATTTATTCCGAATGAGTTGTGCATTGTTTAAGCCCTAGCGTAGCTTCCTTGGATGGTTTCGAGACTTTTTGTTCTTGTTAATTTTTTGCTGCGAGCAATCCAATCCGATTTCTTCATTCTCTCCATGCAGTTGGTGGATTTCTTTGCGGCCCGGTGCTTATCTCCACGGTTCGATTCGGCTCTTCAAGATCTCGAGGTTGTTTTGCGTAAAATTGTTGGGGTTCAACTCAATTGGGGAGCCATGGAATCAGGTGATTAATCTCCCTCTGCTAGGCCAGTACTCATCTTCCCTTGCCTGCACTGCACAGCAATAATGTAACCAAGGTAGAAATTGTTGGTTAAGAAATCTGTTGTTTTTTCTGCTCGTAACGAAGACCAAATTTTGCATGCTGCCTCCTCTTAGCCCAGGCTTCTATGATCCATACCCAGCTCAACTTGGGGCTAGTCTTACCAATCCATCATTTTTCCTTTAGTTTGTAGAGATTCCCGTGAGAGTACATAAGTACATTGTCCCAAGGTATAAATTTTTGTGATAGCAATTGGATTGCTCTAGTGAAACAAGCTTTATATATGTATTTCTTGCAATATCCTAGATTGTTCTAGTGGTGTCAGATTCTCTATAGTAGCAATGAACTGTGATTTTGAAATCAATCAGCTGACATTATATCATTGTACCATGGTCTTCTCTGAAATCGATATGATGCGGATTGATTAATCAATTTGGTCATGGTGCTAAATTCAGCTAATGTAACTCTGGGATTAGTCAAGGTATCCTTGAGATTATTGCCTTGGGCTGATCTTAACAGAAATGCACTCTTTTCGTTTTGATCTTAACCTGTTGGGATTAGTTCTGAAGGTATTCAGCCGGCCGTTGTAACTTGTAAGTAGCAAAAGCATGCATGCAGTCATCCAGAGAACCCGAATGTAATGTTCTAATTCTTGGTTTGTATCCATATATCTTCTGCATCACCATTCGCAGAGTCCAACGGCCGGCTGCCCAGATGCTGGCTTTACAGTTTCTCAGATATCTCTAGTCATGTGGTAGCTGGGATGTATATTACACCTGTGTACGATTTCGCTTCTGTTGTGATGTGGTGCTTACATATTACACCTGGAACGTAGAGATATCTGAGAACACAAAAACGTAGAGATTCTGAATATGTTTTCTGTTGGGATCGAAAAATTTAGGTTTGTATGTGTCCCCAAAAAGCTGGTTGCATTGTTGATCTCGCTTCAATTTCGTGATCGTTGTGCTTTTCCGACCATCTTCAAACTTTCAACAATCATAAAAAAATCTATATATGTGTAATTAGCTTGTGGCAATATGTTATACGTTAATAGCGTGCAACTTGTTGTGCAGGCTATTCATATTCCAAGTGTTGTAGTTGTTGGTGGGCAAGGTAATTTCCGGTTTCCCCAGTTGCACTAGCATGCAAATCGCTTCTTCATCATATTGCATTACTTAGTTAGTCTCTGAGGTTGAGTTCGAGTTCACCCATCGAATTTAAGCATATGCGTGTCCGGCCGGCAGCTAAAGCTGTGACTCCTTGTAATCGTCATCGCCTCCGCTTTGTCTTGTAAAATACTGCGCCAGCTAGTAAATTTCGGTTGTATTATGTCCTTGTGTCTGCTTTTGGCGTCTTTGATATGTAGTTATGTCCGCATGTCGTGAATCATCACATGCAACTTAAATTTAACCTTTATCACTTTGTTTCCTCCAAACTCTCCATGCGACCCTTGTGGAACGTATTTTCTTGCATGTTGTGATGTATGGCATTCTTTCCTTGTGCGTAATCGAGTTCAGTCCAAAAAATCTGGTAAGGGCAAGAAGCCTAGCAAGGGAGGTAAGCTTTCCTCGCAAGAATATTGGCCTCGCTTCATCCTTTTTCCCACGATTGCCACAAGTTCTAGGTAACAAATTGCTATCTCATCCTATTTTTTTAGCTAATAACGATTAAAACACAGTGGTACTTGATAGTTATGTGCATGCTTAATGGAAGTCAACAGCCTTCCACCCAACATTGTAGCTATGTGTTCATCAGTAGTTACAAATGAAATACTCGCAACTCTAAATGGACTCGATTAGGGGGTTTGATTTTGAACTGTTAGTGCTTATGGTTATTCACTTAATTCAATAACAAACTGACACTATTAGTAATAGCTTGAATAACTTAATTTGACAGTTCTAGGATATGTCCTTAGCTAAGGCAATCAAAATTTCATACCTGCGCCGAAAGAAGGTTCAGCCGCGGACAGGACGATAAGCATAAAATGCGAACACATAAACAACGAATACTTCCATACCTGCGCCGAAAGAAGGTTGGGCCATATATAGGAGGATCAAAGAAAATAGTCTTCAACAGTCCTAGCATGTCCTTCTTGTCTATTGCGATGAACGACTTGATGGCCAGGAGTAGAACCGCCATGGCGTCGAACATTAACATCCCGATCTTCCATGTGTGCTAGGTATCCTGTTGTCAAAAGAAATACGTACTCATCATTTCTCTCAGACTCCTCATCTTCCGAGAGACATTCCGATACTAAATTTCACGACTCATCTACGTGATTGTTAGTAGTGAACAACAAGAAATGTGCAATACTTGAAGACCAAATGGGTATGTATATATAGACAAGAATAATATAGCCGTTGGAATTTACAGTTGAAAAATATAGCCATGAAATATAGCTGGAATTTAGCTGCTAATTCGAATTTTAGATTCCGCATCGAAAGATAGCCGTTCGAATTTACAGATTAAAAATAGCCGCTGCAAGCGTTATCGTTACAATATATTCAATTTTAAATTCCGCATTGAAATATAGCCGTTGAAAAATAGCGTTGCAATAGCTGATGGTTACAATAAATTCAATTTTAAATTCCGCATTGAAAGATAGCTTCGAATTTACCCGTTTAAAAATTCCTTGCGGCGTTATCGTTACAATAAATTCTGAATTTTAAATCCCGCATTGAAATATAGCCGTTCGAATTTAGGGTTAAAAATAGCCGTTACAGCGTTGTCGTTACAATAAATTCTGAATTTTAAATCCCCGCATTGAAATATAGCCGTTCGAATTTACCCGTTGAAAAAAAACCGTTGCAGCGTGGTGGTTACAATAGATGTTGTGGTGGTTATGGAATATGATTAAAATATAGGGGAGAGAAAATAGAGAGTGTGATATGGAGAGTGCTGTTGGAGAGAAAGGAGATATAGAGAGTCAAATTTTTGGAGAACTCTCCAAATATGGCTTTTGGAGAGTGAGATTTGGAGAGTGCTGTTGGAGATGCTCTCAGCTAGCAACGGTTGGAGGAAAAAAAAAATCAATCGTCAAAACATGCATGCAGGTATATACGCATATACGTTCCAAAACGTGTTTAGGAAAAAAATAGCAGAGGGGTTCTAAAAATCTGAAAAATTCCTCTAAAATACCAGGAACTATTTAGAACTTAACAAAGTTGGTTTCGTGATTTTTCGACGTATGGATTTCTCATTAAAAATCATTTAGTGAATCAGACACCTGTTCAGACTTTTGGAAAAAATCAACGACTTACGTTATAAAGCATGTTTTTCGGAAATATTTGAAGCGAACACTCTCGTCTACCAATTATCTTAATTATCAACAAAATTTTAAATTTTATGCTTATTCGAAAATGCACGATCTTTATTTAACGTGATTGTGTCAATAAATTTGAATCCAAATAAATTCCAGAAAATTCCAATTAATCCCGGAAACACACTAAATATATTAGAGGCGAATTTTGGGATGTTACACTAGCTCAAAGTATTCTCCCTCCCTTTTCATCTAAGCCCTCAACTATTCATTCTAACCTTATCTAGAAATCTTAACTCCCACTTACCTTTCACTTTCCTTAAAACACTGCTGCAGGCCGAAAAGATCATCTAAAACAACTATGGTGAGACCCAACTTACGGAATAACACCAGCGAGGAAGGCAACTCAAATGCCGAACAGGCCAGCATGGCTCAAGTGTTAGCTATGATGGAAAGAAACAGATATGAGGCTGAAAGGCACCAAACCCAACTCATGGAAAGAGTCCTGGAACAACTAGCAGCGAGACCACAGGGACCCCCGCAGGGAAACCACAACGGACAAGAAGGCCACATTGGAGGAACCAAGTGGTCCGACTTCCAAAAATCAAGACCTCCTATCTTCGCAACACCAACAGAACCGTTAGCGGCTGATGACTGGATCAGAGATATAAAAAGGAAACTGGATACCATCCAATGCTTGGATAAGGAACAAGTGTTGTTTGCCTCGCACCAACTTCAAGGACAAGCCGCATCCTGGTGGATGAACTATCAAGCCACCAAGAACGATCAAGATATTCCATGGACCGAGTTCGAGGAAGCTTTTCGCAAAGCTCACATCCCTGTAGGACTAATGGCCTCGAAAAGGAGAGAATTCCTAGCCCTCCGACAGGGAGGAAGAACTGTCATGGAGTACCTTCAACAATTCAACCAACTGGCCCGCTATGCACCCAATGAAGTGGATACCGGGGCCAAAAAGATGGAAAGGTTTTCTGAAGGATTACAAAAGAACCTGAAATTCTATATCGCTGCCCTAGAGTTCAGGGACTTGTCAACGATGGTCGACAAGTTAATGATGATAGAAGAAGCCAGGAATGACTTGGAAGACACCCGGAAGAGGAGAGCTCAGCAGATAAGATTTCAGGCCCCTAACCAACCCAGAGGAAGAGCCCCAGCTCCTATACCCGGATTCCCTTCTAAAAGGCAAGCCGTAGGAGGATTCCGACCCGTTCCTGCTCAAAGCCAGCCTGTAATAGTAAAATGCTTCAAGTGCGGTGGAAACCATTACTCCACTAACTGCACAAAGAGGACTACAGGTTGTTATCATTGCGGTCAGGAGAGGCACTTCAAACAAAACTGCCTGAGAAGGAACCAGCCAGCTGAGGTGGCCAAATCACAGGTGTCGCAGCCTTTCAGAAACTGGCCAACCAAAGAACCTACCGACCGCAACCCCAGCAACAAGGGATACTGCAAGGCAGAGCACCCGCCAGAAGCGAGGGAAGCTCCAACCCAAATAACTCCAGGAACTTCCAAGGCAGGATCAACCACTTGTCAGCTGAGGATGCTGCAGCCGCCATCGACGTGATTATCGGTAAATTTCGAGTCCAATCTCAGATAGCTTTGATATTATTTGATCCTGGAGCAACCCACTCTTTTATTTCAATGGCTTTTGCATGCAAGCATGGTTTTCCGTATTTACCGTTACAAAACCCTTGTGCGTTTCAAACGCCGGGCAATAGATTAATGGCTCGATATAAGAGCGAGAAGTTAGAAATAGTACTCCAAGGAGCTAAGTTTACAAATGTTGCTATTAGAGATAAACGGACTGGACGTCATCCTGGGAATGGATTGGCTGTCCAAACATAAAGCAACATTGGATTGTGAAAAGAAGTTGGTATCAGTTATCAACAATGAAGGACAACGGGTAACCGTAAGGACTAACCCTGATTTAAAAAGGGGCAAAGAAAGAAGTCTTAATGCCATAACCCCGACCATAGACCAAGTACCCATTGTTCGAGAATACCCAGATGTTTTCCCAGAAGAATTACCAGGAAGACCCCCAGACAGGAACATAGAGTTAACCATAGAACTGGCACCAGGAACAGTACCCATCACCAAGCGCCAATACCCAATGTCGGCAATGGAGTTAAGAGAACTCAAGAAGCAACTGGACGAATTATTGGAGAAGGAATTTATCCGATCAAGCATATCACCATGGTCCTTTCCAGTCCTATTTGTTCCTAAGAAAGATGGAGGCTTAAGACTCTGCGTGGATTACAGAGCGCTGAACGCCGCAACTATAAAGAATAAGTACCCCTTACCTCGGATTGACGACTTATTCGATCAACTCAAAGGAGCTAAGATTTTCTCAAAAATAGATTTAAGAACCGGATACTATCAGTTGAAAGTCAGAGAGCAGGACAGGGAAAAGACAGCGTTTACCACCCGATACGGACTATATGAGTTCACAGTAGTCCCGTTCGGACTCACAAACGCTCCAGCTTATTATCGTAGTATTTCTGGATGACATACTGGTTTACTCAAAGACGGAAGAAGAGCATCAAGAACATCTACACCTGATTCTAGGAAGACTCAGGGAACATCAATTGTATGCTAAGTTCTCCAAATGTGACTTTTGGATGGAAGAAATTGCATTTCTGGGACACATCATCACCGAAGGAGTGAAAGTGGATCCAACAAAGATAGAAGTAGTGATGGAATGGAAGCAACCCACGACAGTAAGAGAAATCAAAAGTTTCCTAGGACTAGCTGGATATTACAGAAGGTTCATTGAAGGTTTTTCCAAAATTTCCAAACCTCTAACCCAGCTTCTCAAAAAGGATAAACCTTATTGACGGTGGACAGAAGAATGTGAGAAGAGTTTCCAGACCTTGAAGGCGAAATTAACCTCAGCCCCAGTACTTGTACTTCCTGACCCAAGCAGGGAGTTTCAAATCTACTGTGACGCATCAAAGCAGGGATTAGGCTGTGTTCTGATGCAAGACGGGAAAGTAATTGCTTATGCTTCTCGATAGTTAAGACCACATGAAGAGAACTACCCAACTCATGACATGGAATTAGCCTTAGTGGTACATGCACTTAAGATCTGGAGGCATTACTTGTTGGGAAATCACTGCGACGTGTTCACAGATCACAAAAGCTTGAAATATGTGTTCACTCAACCGAACCTGAACATCAGACAAAGAAGGTGGTTAGAGCTAATCAATGACTTCGACTTAGAGATACAATACCACCCCGGAAAGGCTAATGTAGTAGCAGACGCATTAAGTAGAAAGTCTTGCCACCACATGGCCATGACAACAGACATCTCACAACAGCTACAGTTTGAAATGGAACGTCTAAACCTACAGATAGTGGAGAAAGGATTTTTAGCTTCCATTACAATACAGTCAGACCTACTCAGTCAAATCAAAACAGCCCAGCAAGAAGATGAAGAAATCCAACAGTATCGCAAGGAGATAAGTATAAACGGACCTTCAGAATTCTCGGAAGATGGACAAGGCATAGTACGATTCCGTGATCGTGTATGTGTTCCTAATAATAAGGATATAAGAGGATTGATTTTGACAGAAGCTCACTCATCTCAACTCACCATACACCTAGGCAGTACGAAGATGTACAATGATTTGAAGAGTGAATATTGGTGGAAAGGCATGAAGAAAGAGATAGCCGAACACGTATTGTGTTGTGACGTATGCCGAAAGGTTAAGATCGATCATCAGAAGACAGCTGGAATGTTACAACCCCTACCGATTCCTGAGTGGAAATGGGATGAAATCGGAATGGATTTTATCACAGGACTACCCAAAGCACAACAAGGATTTGATTCCATATGGGTAATAATTGACAGACTGACTAAAGTAGCACATTTCATACCAGTCAAGCAGACCTATGGCAAGGATAAGCTAGCAGAGCTATACCTGACACAGATAGTCAGATTGCATGGAATTCCCAAAAAGATTGTGTCAGACCGAGGAGCCCAATTCTCGTCAAAATTCTGGAAGAGTCTACATGAAGCTATGGGAACAGACCTGAACTTCAGTACAGCATATCACCCACAGACGGATGGACAGACAGAAAGAGTCAACCAGATACTGGAAGATATGTTGAGAGCCTGTGCCCTGACATACGGAGCATCTTGGGTCACTTGTTTACCATTTGCAGAATTTTCTTACAATAACAGTTATCAGGCCAGTTTACAAATGGCACCATTTGAAGCACTTTATGGGAGAAAGTGTAGAACCCCACTAAATTGGACTGAGGTGGGAGAAAATCAATTATTAGGGCCACAGATTGTACATGATGCAGAAGCCCATGTAAGGATCATCAGAGAAAACTTAAAGATAGCACAAGGAATCAGTTACCAAGTTGGAGATTTTGTCTATTTAAAGGTAACACCATTCAAGCCCGTGCATAGGTTTCAAATCAAGGGAAAATTGGCACCAAGATATGTTGGACCATATAAGATCATAAGCCGAATTGGAGAAGTAGCCTACAAACTACAGTTGAGTCCTGAATTATCACGAGTACACAATGTTTTCCATGTATCACAATTAAGGAAGTGTCTTCGACAACCCACAGAACAAGTACCGTTAGAAGAGATTGACCTACAGAATGATCTGACCTATACAGAGGAACCAGTCAGGATTATTGGGACAGTTGAAAGAAAACTTCGAAACAAAGATGTCAGAGTATGCCAAGTATTGTGGAAGAATCACACGCTCACAGAAACCACATGGGAAAGGGAATCGGAATTGCAGCAGAATTTTCCCAACCTCTTTCCCTAAGCAGAATGAATCTCGGGGACGAGATTTATTTTAAGGGGGGGTAGGTTGAAATAACCCTAAATTTTCAAATTTGAGTTTGATTTAGGCTTTAATTGCATTTTATGATTTTTTCTGAATTTTTTGGATTTTATTTGAATTTATTTGGTTATATTACGGCTTTTTGCCATTTCGGGAAGGTTTCGCTCCCGGGACGCTTTCCTTTTCCGGCATTTACGCCTTCCTCCTCCCTTCGCCGCTCGCCAGCCGCCTCCTCGTGCGCCTCGCGCCGCCTTCCGCCGCTTTTCCGCTTTCCGCTTCGCGCTCGCTTCGCGCCAAGGGCGCTCAAGACTGCATCTCCCCACGCGAGCTCGCCATGGCAGAAGCCGCTGCCGCCGCCGGCGCCCCATCGTCGCAGCCCTAGCCCCGTAGCCACTCCACCCTTCGACGCGCTAGCGCCGCGCTCGCCAGCGCCTGCGCCGCCCGTCCCATCGCCGCAACCCCAAGTCCCCCTCGCCATCATTGAAGCCGACGGCTTCCCGCGCTCTTTCGGCTATTTAAGGCCCCCATTGGACTCGCCTCCGTGCTCGCCGAGACCGCCACCGCTTCCTCTCTCGATTCCCCTCACTCTCCTTCGCTGCCGTGCGCTCTAGCGCCCACTCCACGAGCTTCTTCCCCAATTCCGGCCACACGCCGCCGCCAGTGCTCCCCACCGCCGCTCGGACTCCACCGAGCTCTGCCCTAGAATCCGGGTGAATCCCTCCCCCTTCTCCCCCAAGTCCCGTGTCCTCCCGTGCCCCGAGTCGCCCTACCCCTTCTCCTTCCTCGGCTCCGGCACCCAGCTCACCTCGCCGCCGCTCCGGCCACGCCCCTCGTATTGGCGACAAAGCGACCCGGCCACCCGCCTCCCCGCTTCCACGGCCCGCGCGTCGCCCCTCTCTCACTCTGGCCTTGCGTGGCCCACTCGCCAGCCCCCTTCCTCTCTCCGCGCCAGAGGCCCACTGTCGACCTCCTCGGCCTCGCGCCATCACGCCAGGCCGCTTGCCCGCTGCGGTTTGGCGAAATGGGCCCAGTGGCCTTTAATGCGCGCGACCGTTTCGTGGGCCAAAAACCTTTTGCCGGCAGCCCAAAATGAACTGTAGCATTTCCCATTTTCCATTCCGGATTTTAATTTCTAAAATTCATATTAAATCATTTTAATACCCAAAAATATCCAAAAAATCCCAGAAAATCCCAAAAAAGCCCAAAATACATATTTCGAACCCTTTGGAGCCACTAAGTTCAAAAATGACCTCCGTTTCGCCAAACTAAGTTTCCAAAATTCCGAAAACGCCCCTCCAACCCATTTCCGGCTATTTTCTCTCCCGATTTTCTCTTTTTTTTCTCTTCTTTCTTTTCGTATTATTTATTGTTTATCTTATGGTGTTTGTTTACGATAGAAACGACGCCTGAAAGCAAAGATCAACTCCGGAACCGACACGGAGCAGGAGCAAAGATTTGGAACAGAGCGAGGCAGCAGCGTGAAGCCGAATACGACTACACCAACTCCGAACTAGGGAACCCCTCCGCCTCGCAAGGCAAGCCATACTCCATTGATCATGTTGAACCTAATGTTTCCTAGAATAGTTCATATTTATTTTCTACCGCATTATTTTCGAACTAAATGTTGAAATATCACAAAGTCGGTATGTTTGAATGACATGATAGCTAGTTAATGCCAAGAAGGCTCATGGAACTTCCTTGAAAAATATTGAATCCTAATAATCCTTTGTAACCCTAAGAAAATACTATTGTCAGTATTCAGCTAAATGCTACTACTATGATTATTCACTGTTTTTATGAAAACGTGAAATGTCAATATTGTTTGGAATATTTATGAAATGTTGCGGACTGGGGGACAGTATTGGGCTAACTACCGGATGAGTGTTAGTCTGATCCCCGGCCGAGGACTGATACCAAGGTATGAATGGATGGTGGTACGTTGGATACCAGGGGCATGTGGAACGTAATGGTTTGGTCTATGACAAAGTAAGGACTTACAACCTTGGGCAAAAGTAAATAACTTAAGGAATCGTTCAACCACAGGTTGGGCCGGTCAACTTCGTTGGCTTGATTCAACGTAGCCCAGTACATTGTACTTTCCCCGGAATACCTATAGGAGCAGGGTTACCTTCCCGGTATGGGAGATGGTCCGCAGTTATGAGGGTGGAACGGGAATGTGCACAGGAAAGTGTGGTATTACGGGTTCACAACGGTAGGTGTCCACAGTAAACGGGATCGCGAACTCCACTCTGGCCAGTGGGGACCCCGGGTTAATGTGGACCGAAACTCTATCGGATAGGGGCTAAAGGGGAAAGATCCAACGAAAAGCTATGATAACTTCGATCCGGTCGCATGCATAAAAGTTGCATGTTAATCGCGTAGCATAACGATCGTGGAATCTTGTGGGTAAAGCTGAACACCTCTGCAGAGTGTAATCAAATGGTATTCGAATACACCGTGCTTCCGGTAAATGAAGCTGAGTTAAAATGGGGTGAATCCCGAACCTAAGCTGAAGTAGTTTTTGGATTAACAAGTATGGAAGGAGATAACTTTGGAAACCCCCTTTATTCTTATTATTAGTATGGTTTCTGTTTTCAACATGAAATGTCAAATATTATGAAAACTTGCATACACCAAATGAGACATATGGCTATCCTTGTTATTCGTTGCATATGGTAATCAGGCTTCACTGTGTGGCTTGTTGAGTACGTTGTAGTACTCACTCTTGCTTAATTAACCCATTTTAGAGTATCAAGATGTTGGTGACTTCCAAGAGATCGTAGATGGCGACACAGTGTGGTTCTAAGTCTCAGTCTCCGCTCGACTCGCCTGTGAATTTTACTTTTGCGCTGACTCTCTTCTGTGATGTAATATATACCCTAAAGCTCGCCGCTTCCTTTGAAAACTCTGGCCGATAGGCCTATGGGATGTAAAAAAAAAACAGTTGTATTGTTCTTTTGCGGGTAATGTACAACTTGGTTTCCGATGACTAAACTTCCTGAGTAGTCATTTCGGAGTTTAAACGCACTCCTGAAAAGGCGATCCGTCACACAAAGTGCTTTCCACGGCAGGGCTTGACGCTGTAGAACCGCGATTTCGTCCCGCTGAACATCCATCTGATCTGATTGCTTGCGTGCGAATTTCACGTAACCTCCCATCCCTTACATCAGGCCGTTCAGTCGTAAACTGGAGGAAGGCAAGGGTAGATCGTTAGAGATGATTATAATGTTGGATTACAACCAAATGTTGTGTTACATATATGCATGATGTTTGCTGTTTAATTAGCGTACGCCCCGTCGAATTGTCAAATGCAACTAATATGACAAGCGTTACTTTCTTTGAGAAAAAAAAAAGCCTCTAACTTGTATTAATAATAACTTAGGTAAAGTACACGAGTACCAAACTTTTATATTAAAGATTATAGATGAACACAGCATATTACCATCAACTATATAGCGTTCCCCTGTAGTTCTTATTGAACTGCAGCTTAAGCAGTTTCAGTAGGCACACACCGCTCGATTCGATGGAGACGACGGACGATCCAGATCATCCAAAAATCAGTGTCATGAACAGAACTGCAGGAGTCCGTCCCCAGGATTTGTCGATTTCCCTCGTGGTAGGCCGGTTTTTGATTTAGCTTAGGCTTGAACTCCCTTTGGGCTTAAGCCCAGATTCCTGGGTGTGGTCGTCTCAATTGATAGCCATGGTCCAGCACCTGAGTAGCATAGTCCTTAGGCGGCAGGCCATAGCAAACCGAACCGACGGCCTGCCGCCGGCACGTCGTTTCCGCACGGGCGAGCGGCTCGGCTTTTTGTAGAGCGTCGTGCCAAAGAATCCGCACGCTCTCCCTTCTCCCACGGCTTCGTTGTTCTGGTTCGCCCTGCACGGCGGCGCGCACGAGTGCTCTATGCCCCGCCGGCGAGACGCTCGGACGCGAGTGCCGCGCACCGCCACCGCTGCCGCCCCGCAAAGCTGAGCTGCCTGCGCCTTTGCCCTTCTTTGCCGTCCGCGTGCTATCCGCACGTACCCTCCTACTGTCATACAGGCTACTACCATGCACCCTGCGCGTAGCGCGCGTGCTATATGCCCGGCCGGCAGCGCCCGCTTGGTTGCCTTGTCATTCGCGGATGGAATGGATTGTAATTTAGTTTGATTGTTTTGGTGAATAAAATAGTTTGATATTTTTAGAAAATATTTTTTAAATTTGTAATACACTATTTAGGATGAGATAGTTCTATTCAAATAACCAAATATATAAATAATTTTTTTTTCTTAAACCATCTTATACTAGACCACTTGGTAAAAGCAACTAAATACACTCTTAGTGATCACTACTCCTAGCTGGTACATTTCGTACAATCGGATGAACTATACAAAAATAAAAATACATTGGAAGCTACTTGTGAGACCCCGGATCAGCTATCCAGAATCTCCTGTGTATTTCCACTGGGCCCCTAGTCGAATCGGTAGCTAGTACATGATCCAGTGATACATCATTGCCGAACAAAAGCGAAACTTGTAATGTAAATATTCAAATATGGGCCACATGGCCACTTATTACAATACTCGGTCCAACGACCAGGACACTCAAAAGCAGGCGGAAGCAAAAGAAAGCAACGGCCGAACGCCACAACGCATACGAGCGGCGACTAGGAAACGCAACTAGTCCTCTGGCAATCCTCCTCGAAGAACTCCTCTTCTTCCTCGACATCTTGATAAATTTACGATGATTACAATGTTGGTGTAGCACGTGAGTACAAAAGTACTCGGCAAATTGAGAAATTATGATCATGAGGGCTTTCCAAAGGAAGGAAGCTTAAAAGGGTTTATTTGCATAAAGCCACATTTGATTAAATCATACTTAAGTAATAAATTTCATAAAGCATATTTCACAACTCTTTTTAATAATTGAATTATTTATATTGTAGTGAGGTTCTATCCACCATCACTAACATAAAGGCTCTATCCGCCAACGCTTAAAGGAACAAGGTTAATCATGTGACTCCATCCGCCAAAGGTAAAGCAGGGTTCTATTCACCTGGTTGGCTCTTTCCGCCAAACAACATTTCGAGAGTTCTAACCACTCCCGAACCCCAAAACAAAACACTTTCGGTTTTAAAATCAAAATCAAAGTCTACCAATATGAAAGCATTCCTTGCTTGCCTTTTGGCCCAAGTAAACACGGCTATTCGAATAGTTTATACTCTGCGAGAGGTGTACAACTTTACCCACAAGACAAGATAGACCCTTGTTGCCATGCAATTAACACACTTCCTTAGGTGTGCCGGCGGGAGATATCTTGACAAGGCCGATACAATGTATCTACCTAGCTAGACCCACCGAGGTTTCACCATTAGTGGTTCCCTCCACCCAGTCTGAAGCCCCTTTAGCGAGTGTGAGCAAAACAACATCCACAACAATGCCTCCAGTCAGGCTCTCACACAACAATAGAAGTGGTGAGTCTAAACTAGGCTTCTACAAATTAGTGAGCCAGTCGTACCATTATAGACATGTGGTAAATCTGGTTATGCTTAAAATGGCAATCATAAGCGTCAGTCCTTATATGACTTAGAAGCGATACTTGCACAAAAGGATCAAGGCTTGATCCGCTTCCTGGAAACATTCCATGCATGCCCAAGTCAAAATCATTTTTCCTTTTCTTTTATTTTAGAAAACAGGACCAAAATCATAAAAATGACCTTCAAATACACATTTAATAACATTCTTTTGAATAATCCCACCCATGGGTTGTTTTTGTCGGAAAAAGGTCCTAAGCAATTCTAGTACTACATAGCAGCGGATACCATATAAACATAAGCATGGTATAAACAATGTTCTAGAGTTACAACGGATATGATTATCAATGTCAAGGAGGAATTATCAAATTCGGATTAACTATCACTTATATTTGACATATTTTATTAAACATAGCCATGCAACTTATAAGCAGTTTTAAATCATTTCAAACATAGGAGCAAAGTGCATCAAGGAGACTTGCCTTGATTCTTGGCGTGGTGTCGAACTTCGGAAGGCTCGGCGGCGAAATCGTGATCGCGGCGGGATCGTCGACTACGCAAACGAGGCAACAAATAAATAACAGAAAATAAATAAAATCCAAAAATTATAAAATTAGTACTGGCAGGAAGGTCTTGATTTTAGATGAATTTAGAAATTTGAATGAGGTCAAGCGGAGTTCGGATGAGAAAGTTATGAGCTTCGAAGTTTGAATTTCGAATAAATCGGCAGGAATATTCGGGAATATTCCCTCTCGGGTTGACTGGAGTCAAAGGGGCTTTGACCGAGCTTTGACTGGCTTTGACTGGGCTAGGGTCTATGTGACAAAGGGCCCCACATGTCATTGGGAGGGTAGCTTCCCATGAAGCTTGGCTAGCTATCCATGGAGGAGAGAGAGGGATAGAAAGGAGAGAGAGAAGGAGGTGGCCGGCGGTGAAGTCGCCGGCTGGCGGCAGGCGTGGGAGTCGCGGCCCGGCCCGGCCAGCCGGCGGGCTTGGCCAGGCTGTGTGAGACAAGGCGAGCCGGCGAAGCGGCGTGGCCGGCGAAGCGGCTGGCGGCGGCGGCTGGCAGCGGCCAGGTAGCGGCCGGCGGCGTGGCAGGGCCCTACGCACCCACAAGCCATGGCCAACAACGAAACTCCACACAAACGAGAAGGCCAAAAGAAAAAGAACACAAGCTTTTCCAAAACTTGATTTTTCTCCCAATTTTGCATGGATTTGATCCAAACAAAAAGCTAGGACCTCTAGATAACATCCTTAGGAACCTAGAACCGGAAGGAATTGAACCAAAACTCACCGAGCAAGATGAATTTGATGAAAAACCGAGGTCGACCGGGAAGTGATGAAGCAAAACGAAATTAAGCCCCACGGTACGAGGAATCCTGAAATTAACGGATGAATTAGAAGCTAGACCTCCCCACGAACCCAAAGAAACAAACGGTGAGAAGAATGAACCACCGAGGGAGGAAGATATGAGCAAGAACCACGAAGAACACGAAGAACAACCAAGTTAAGTCGGTTTCTTGATCTTGCGGCCGATTGAGTTTGAGAGGCTAACGAAGGGTTACACACCAGCGGAAAGAGGACTCTTATACGGAGAGAAGAGAGGTGGAATCACGGCAGACGGGCTAGGAGCGGCCGCGCAATCTCCAAAAGAGTGGATTTTGGTTTCTAGCAACCGCTCAAAAACCAGCGAGATTTGGGTACATTAAGCCCATGGATAGAGAGAGGAGTTAGGATTCAAGCGGATCCGACGGTGATTGATTTGGAGTTGCGTGGGAGGGAGTTACAAGGAATTAAAGATAGCTCCCACCATTTTTGTTTGCATGAAGCTTCATCCCCATGCATGGCTAGAGGTTGAAGATGACACTATTCATGTGCCACGTGGCGGCTCCTCATTGGCCCTCTTTTACGCAAAAGATTCGCCTAGAAAAATAAGGAAAAATGGCCTAAAAATTCGGGAAAAATTCCTAGAGCCATTTTGGATTATTTGGAACTCAATGGAAGTGGTTTGGTTGAATTTGGATGATTTTGTGGAATTGAATAATCGGTGTGGATCGCGGCATTAAACAAAAG
Organism: Rhipidocladum racemiflorum; assembly: GCA_036346355.1. NCBI lineage: Eukaryota > Viridiplantae > Streptophyta > Magnoliopsida > Poales > Poaceae > Rhipidocladum > Rhipidocladum racemiflorum. The sequence continues at coordinate 10,676,135 of CM070573.1, read as the reverse complement.
CGCGAGATAAAATAAGCGGAGGTCCAAAATCCGAAAATGATTCCTAAAATCATTTCGAATATTTGGAACATTTTAGAAGTGGTTTGGAGATTTTGGAGCACTTTTGGACTCAGGTGGATTTTTAGGTCTGCGTGATCGAAAAATCCGATTTTTCGCCCGGGAGGGAATTAATTCCCGATTTCGAAGGGGAATGGATGCCAGGTTAATATAAACACCAAAGAAACTCCAACTTTTGAATTTACTTTATTTTAATTAGGTTTTTCTCCAGAAAGCCAAAACGAGGATGTTACACTACTTCTCTGCATTACTATTTAAATGTTGTACAAATATTAAAATATGAATGAAAAAGATGAATGGTGATTACTTAGCTCTTTTTTGATTTTAAGATTTATGCAACTTCTATTAAAAGGTCATGCATACCAGCACTACTCAAACCTCTACAATGCGTTGGTAGTTGCATTCGGGTATCTCAAATATTTTCATGCTCCTGCACCTCGAAGTCCTAAATTAGCACACAACGACACAGAGAGACTGTTCCAGCTTGTTATGAACTCAAATGTCTCGAACACTGAACTTATTATGTCTCTGCATTTGGGTTGCTCACAATTTTCCGTATGCATATGCTTCAAGATCTAAATTACCCACAGCTAAGCGACAAGACAGACATGTTTTAGTTTATTATGAACTCATCCTAGCTCAAACATTCAGACGACCATGACTTATTATGTTACTCTTAAAACTTAAACTAACACCAGCACATGGTTCAATCCAGAAAAAAGTTCATCAGGGATCCAACCATATCCATGTGCTAGAACAACGTCTTCCTTGTTGTGTGCTTTCTCGGCTCGTGCCTGCCAACGTGTGATTCCTGATCAATAATAAATCCCAATTCGGAGTTTGTTTGAATAAAATTCCTATGTTATACTATTCAATTCTTGACGAAGAATCGATTTGATAGATCTAATATTGTTATTCAAAATATTGATCCGATGCAGTCGACAGCCCACCCGCGTTCGAGCGCAGCTCGACGCGGGCGCGTGTGTGTGGAGGCGGGTGTGTGTGCGCGTTTGTAGCCCGCCTGTTGTTTCTCTCCTTCTTTACAGCAATGCCAGAGCCCTGGCCATTTTTTTTTAAAAAAAATTGATCCGATTCAATATCATTAGCATGCAAAAGTTATCCCATTGATTTTACAGAAGTAAAATTTCTCATATCTACGTGGCCATTCCCAACACGGAGCGCTTTCATTTTTTTATTGAACTGTGCTAGGAAGAATAAGTTAGACCCGTAGCCTTGTCAAAGGTTTTCATCACTTACTTCGCTCGTCCTTTTTTGATCGTTTTTTTAATGCTAATAGATTCAATCTAATAAATTATTTTAGATTAAGTCTTATGTTTTGTTTGACCTGTGAAGGACTTCACTACTACAGAAATGATTAATTGGTTCTTTTTTGTCATCAGCTGGGTCGGTTTTAGTGACGATATAAGGTTCTTAGACAGTGATGAGAAGCGGCTATCACGGTCGGTTTTCGCCCAACAGAGTGTAACACCTTTAAATTTTGAAATTTTTGCTTTATTAATTATTTGTGAATTTTTGAGATTTTTCTGGATTTTCTAAAAGCTTTTTGTTATTTTTGGAACTAACAAAAGAATTTATTTGGGATAAATTAAATTAAATTTGTGCTAAAAATAATTTTATTGAGTTCAAAATGTCTCAAATGGTTTTTGAAATTTTGCTAGAATTTTTTAGATTTATTCTCTATTTTTTAAGTTTATTTGAATTTCTAGAATTAATTCTATCAACAAAACACTGGAAAATAGGATTTGGAATTAATGGGCCGAAACTCGATGGGCCCAACCCATTTGCTTTGCTTCAGCCCAGCACACACAGCCGCAAACCCTAACCCTAATGCTTTGGCTGTTGGATCGCGATCTTGCGGTTGATACTGCACCACGTAGCAGCGTGCTACCAGTTGTTCGATCGACTCCACGTGGACGACCGGGATTCCTCCGCGTCACTCGCTGTGCCCGAGCTAGACTCCACCACCGCCAAAGAACCGCCACCAATTTTTGCGCTGCGCACGCCTCCCGGGACCCTATTTATTGCGTCGCCACCTCGTGCCTTGTTCCCTGTTCACCGTCGCCTTTTTGCCTTAAGTGCCTAAACCAGGACGCCGTAGATCGTCGGGGATTTGTCGTCGAAGCTGTGGAGCTGCCGTCGTCGGTTCTTGTGAGCTCCTCCCGCCGTCAAGCTGTATCCGCCGCATCCAAGCATGGATCTAGATTCCTTCCAACGAGCCCTTTTGGATCCACGAAGATTCGAAGCCCAAACATCGTCATCGCACAGCTGAGTAAGCCTTCATATTCCTTGTCGGTGAACCACCACCGTCAAACTCGTTGCCGACCTCCTTAGCTATGCTCCACCGTTGGATCTAGTGAAGACCGTCTAGATCCCGCCACGTCACGCCTCTACGTCTCGCCGCGTGTCTGTGCTTGCGCGAGTAGCCACACCATCCCGAAGTCATCACCGCCGGTTAGTGTTCCTGTGGACCACACCATCCCGAAGTCATCACCGCCGGTTAGTGTTCCTGTGGACCGCGTCGATCGTAGACCAACGTTGGTCCGTGGACTGGGTCCATAGACCGTGGGCTCCACCTATCAGTGTAATATAGGTTTTTAGGTTTATTTTTTATTCTCGGTAATTAGTACTCCTAACATCGTGCACTGTCAGCATGACGTCATAAATCAATGTTCTTTTATAAATTTAATTTGGATGAAAAGAAAATAGAGGATGACGTCAGCAGTGGCGTCATTATTCGATTTTTCAGTAGGAACGATAATTCAATAATCAGAAATTATTCTTTTTATTTATTTTCAAACATTTGATAGGCTGTTCTTACTCATACGAGCTCCGATTAAGGTGATTTTAGTTTTAAATTTTTTTTGTGAAATTGTGATATATTTAATGATTTTTTTAATTCTTAGAGTTAATTTTCTCTCTATTTTTGGTATTTATTTGTGTTTTATCTTGATTTGTGTAGACATTAAAATACCGAGAGTGTACGAGAGTAAAGTGTGGACTCAAGAGCAAGGTTCAAAATAAGAGGAAGTTAGGACATGCTTAGTCAAGTTTAGGCCTGAATTTAGGTTATTTTGATAATTTGTGCCAAATGATAATTTTTTTGAAATTGAGAATTATGTTTTGAATATTAATAAAAACTATGCCATGAACTTTTATGTCATGTTATGATAAAATTTAAAATGTGATTTAGATTGGGCAAGAAGCAAGATAGGTTAGTTGGTGGTTTCTTGGGTTATGAAAGTTCGCCTAGTAAATTAAGAATCGGTCCGTGAGTTACTGAATGTAAAGCGTTACCGTATTACCACATGTCTGGTATGGGACAGACCTGGTTATCTGTATTGCAACATATCATTGACAATCGTGCCATTAAGTGGAAAGTGGTATGAGCGAGTGGCTGCCACTTAGTGCAAGAAGAGGCTTCTAAATTAGGGTGGTCCTTTCAGCGGTGAAACATTAGCGGACATGACTACATGGATAGAGCTTTATATGGGGTCTTGTCGTGATTTTCTCTGCCACACACCAAATGAAGTGTGTATTTTGGCATAAGGAGGCAATCATGTCTTGTGGATAAAGTTGTACAACCTTTGCAGAGTGTAAAACTAATCGATTAGCCGTACCTGTGGTCATGGGTATGCTGAGCTGGCCTTTCATAGATTAGGTTTTATGGTTTTCAAAAAATGGTTTTGAGAAGGTGTTCTATGAGGCTGGAGTGATTACATCATGGTAAATTTGGATTAAATTCTACTGAGGGATTTCTGAGTTGGTTCTAGGAGTGATTTCTAAATCCAGAGATACTAAAAAATAAATTTTTCCTGTTTAAATTAAATTGAGCATGTGGAAAATTACTTAGATTATTTGCAAACTTGCTGCTTTATGCTAAAAATATCCAAACAACCTTCCATTGTATCTTTAACATTAATACTACATTTTCTTGTGTGACTTGCGGAATACTTTTGTACCCACCTTTGCTTACTCTGTTGATTCAGATGAAGAGTTCTACGATGGAGAGGACTAGGATAACTATGACATCTACCCGAATCGATTGCTAGTGGAAAATATATTAGGTTTTACTTTAGTTTATTTTATTTTCGCTGCTTCACTTTTATTTGGCTTGCGAGCCGATATTATTGTAAAAGACTAAATCAGTTAATGAATAAAGGAATGTTTGATATGTTGTGTTATCAATCTTGCTTATTGTGTACACTAGCTCGATCATGGATCAGTGTGTATTACACATAGGATTCGGAGGTGTTACTTTTGGGTCCGACACAGAGATATATCTTCATCTGGGTCGGTTCAGAGCTTGAAACTCATCCCAGAGGATATCATAAATTCCCACCCCAATTATTGCTCTCCAACTATACAGTATGTGATTTTTAGGGTGGTGGTGGTTTTTTTTGACCTCTAGACCAACAACAAACGAAGGTTCAGCCCGAAAGTTATAATCTACTGGACAGACATATCACGGTAGGTTCCAAGATCAAAATCTATCGTGATATATGTACTATCACAATCGGTTCAAACCTTATGAACCGATCGTGATGACCATAGAAATTACGATCGGTTCATATGTCGACACAGATAGTGATACATGGAACATCACTGTCCGATAGTGATAACGATGGTCATCACTATCGGCTTATCACTATCGGTTCAGAGGTTAGACCGATAGTGCGGTTTCGCACCATATTTCTCACCCACTCGGAATCACCTATCACTATCGTTTTTTTTAAAGCTGGAAAACAATCTAGATAAAGATATAGTATTGCATCATTCTATAGTAGTACTGTCTCCTTTGTTGACATGCCTCCAAGTTTCTAAAATAAAAGGAAAAGGACTTTTCACTGTTCTAATTCTAACGCTTGATGTCAAACACCATCCTCAACGACCTGCTTAGGCAGAAATTTAGCATCTTAGCTATATGTACTAGTACTACTCCGTAACACTTTGATGAGCGAACCATTAGTTACTAGTACAGGTAAACTACATATAAAAGCTGCAGGTAAACCAAATTAGCTGTATTGTCTTGTCCGGAGCAGAGGCACGAGAATTAACTCCAATTGTGATTGGTCCTTTTGAGGTAACCAGTTCTCTCTTTTTCAATAACCATGCCATCCTGTCAGCAATTCTAAATTCACTCAATAATTTGCAAGGTGATCGATTGTAATCTCACCTCTTTTAAAAACAACAAAATAATTCCCATTCTCGTATTCCTTGATACACTCCTTTTAACTTTGTAGCATCGATAGACCGTCGGAAGACCAGTAGTGGTCAAATAATCCGTCTTCACGGCTGCGATCCATTAATAATAAACTTCTCTTCCACAAACTTCACTGGGCTTCTTCTTCTTCTTCTTCTTCTTCTTCTTCTTCTTCTTCTTCTTCTTCTTCTTCTTCTTCTTCTTCTTCTTCTTGGGGCGAGGAGCGGATGAGGTTAATGGCAGATTGGCAGGCGTTGTTTATTGTCGTGACAGTGGATTTGTAGACCGTTGCATCTCGGCGGATTAGGCGTCATTCACCTGCAGGTCCTGAGCCGAACCCTTCAGATGCGTTGGTTTCCTGGTTAGCCGACCAAGTGAGTAAGTGACTGTGTACAAGGCCGCCATGGACATCTATGTCACATGCTTCTACTTAAAGCTTTGGTGGGTGGTGGTCGGCGAATCCTTTTATGCGAAGACAAGACAGCTTAGACAGGTGGCTCGACGGCCAAGCCTTTCGGAATTGGCGCCGGAGGAAAAGGCGGACGGTGCAGGAGGCGCTCCCCGACCGCCGTTGGGTGGCGGATATCAGGGGAGTCCTCTCGGTGCCAGCACTACCTAGTTCAGTACCTACAAATGTGGAACCGAGTTTCGGCAGTTCGCCTACAATTAGTACAAGACGACATGCCCGACCAGCGGGGACGCGTACGACGGACACAGAAGCGCCGGTGCCGTCGCTGACGCATTCGCAGACAGTCGTCGGCCACGATCTGAATTCTGAGGCGGTGGTGCTCTTGGGCCTCGTCCGCCGTCTTCAATCCCTCCCATTTGCAACATCGTAGCCCGACGATCGTAGCCCGTTGTATATATCTACATGCATGCATCGTCGTAGCCCAACGATCGTCAGGCTTTCTTTGTTTTCCAGCACATTTCCTACTTGGGCCTGTCAGTAAATCAGCCCCATTTTTCTTTTCTTGACATGATTTCGGTATCGGAATTGCTACCATGCGCGAGAATAGAAAACAACTGGCTCGATGGATCCATAAAGATCCACTTTAGTCCAAATATATATCTACATGCACCAAAATAAGAGGATCCCATCCACTCATTTTTTATCTTGCCTTCCTAGCTTCACTAGATTCGTGGAGCTGGAGCTGAGAGTGTTTAGGTGGGTTATCTTGTTTATATTTTAGAATAAAATTATAAACTTAAGTCATTTTATTTCAGTCTACAAGTTTCAGCTTCAAGGTGGAGCTGGGATCTGGAGCTCTGCCAAACAGGGCCATCTCTCCCATTTTGGTTCCTCCAGCCAAGCTACCAAAATCGAGCTCTCCGGTGAGCAATGTCTAAGCACTCCCCTCTCTCTCATAAGCACACAATCTCCTTCCTCCCCTCTCTCTGTGGCCGCATCATTTGGTCACAATAATGGCGTCTGAGTTGCAAGGCGACCATCAGCCAACTTCTCTTGCTCCTCCATCTCTCTTCCTTCTCCGGAGACCACGAGAGAGCATCACGGTGGCAACAGTCAAAGGGCATCGGAGCGGTCTTGCCTTGCCAGATCTATGTCTCCCACCCGACATCGAGAAAATCGAGATTGGCCGCTGCTACCTCTGCTTCTAACTTGTGTCCTTGGCATTGGCTACGTCCAGCCATTCCAAGTAGGTTCTTGTAGGTGTTTACTCAATTTGTTGTCGTCCTTTTCTTAATTGTTGCATAAAGTAATTAGCTTTGTTGTAGTGTGTTCTCTCAAAATGTTGTCGTAAGTTGTGTTGCAATTAATATGATGATTTATTGCATTTGAGTTTTTTTTTGTTGCAATAAGAGTGACATTTTGTTGCAACATGTTGTTGTCATGGCTGTAGCATTGCATTTTTTCTGAAAATATTGTAGTAAGTTCTTTTTTATGCTGAGTCCAGTTCATGATTTGTTGCACTTTAACCATTTTTTTGTTGCAAAGAGTTACATTTTTATTGCATTATGTTATGCCATAGATTGAGCTTTTGTTACACAGTTCAATAATCAACCACGGCGAGAAAACATGGAGTAGGCATCACTTGAGGCCATGATGATGGCGTCCAAGATCCATGGGCACCATCGGCCAACTCCTCTTGCCGCTCTATCTCTTCCTTCTCTAATAGCCGCAAGGAGAGGGCATCATGGCGATAGCGGTTATAAATGGCACCAAGGCAGCCTTGCCTTGCCAGATCTGTTCATCCCACTAACACCAAGGCCCCAATACAACTGTCGCTGCTTCCCGCTTCAAGTTTGTGTTGTTGCCAGCAGCTATGTAATGACGCCCCATGAGTGAGCGAGCGTAAGGAAAAAGACAGAGGGATGGATGTGGTGGTTTTTGCTGGCAGGAATTGAATGGTGGAAGTCACTCATGGGAAAAATCTGATGATAAAACGTAGCGTACGGAGCTAGCGCTTGCAGCGAATATCCAAGTGTTAGTTGCTCCTTTTAGTAAAGAGGATTCTCTCTCTCTCTCTCTCTCTCTCTCTGTGTGTGTGTGTGTGTGTGTGTGTGAAAAGAGGAGTGCTAGCCTGCTAGGTCTACTTTAGTCTTTACTAGTCAATGGCTAATGCGCCTTTTAGATTCATAACGAAACAAATTCTGCTGGAAGTAGAGATGGCAATAGGGATCCGAAACCCGATGGGTATGTATTTACTCCATTAGGGGCTGGGTATGGACCTTTTTATACCCACGGGTTTATTAATGGGCAAAATTTACAACCCAGCGAGTAGAGCGGGTACGGATCCATTCTACTGTTACCCATACCTGTTTACCCGTGGGTCTAATCCACTAATAATTTGGCACAACTGCCAAAGCCCAACTATGCAGCCCATCAAAATTTCTTCTCAACCCCCAATCCCTTGCTCTCTACCCCCCGAGCTGCCCCCAGATCCCTGCCCTCCCCAACCGGCCAGCTGCCACCAGAAGACCTCAGCGCCCGCCCGCCCAATTTCCCCCACTGCCATCCGAATTGCCGATGCCTGCCCCCAACGCGCCGTCGCCCCGCTTCCGCACCGCCGTCCCGCGCCCCTAGCCCCCTGCTGAAATGCATCGCTGCCCCGCACACCTGGCCCCCGTGCCCCCCACCGCCGCCCCACGCCCCCGGCACCGCGTCGCCCCCCCGACCTCTACCCTCATGCGGCCCGCCCACCGCCTCACCACCGCCCCGCTTCCTCCCCAGCCCCCCTTGGATGGAAGCATGGATGGACCGGGTAATTGAAGTTCTCAACACAAAGTCCATTACTCCCGGGCTCAGGTCTCAGAACAAACAATACTTCGGAATGACCTACTATAAGGATTAAGGGCTAGCCTGTAGGCAGGGGCGCAGGGCAATGCAACCAATTGAGCTGACGTCTAAATCTTTAGGTTTTAAACGTTTGATCCGAGAAAATTGCCACTGATACTGTGGAATTTCAAAGAGATATGGAGAAAAAACAGAATATGAAATGCAATGAATCTGAAGAATTCGGTAGCGAACTGCACTGTTTAAATTAATGCGTATGTTCGGAGTTGTTATTGTCAGCACAGTGATGCCGCTGCTGGTATATTCTGAAGCATAAAAAATGGTCACTGGCAGTTCAGTGAAGTTCTTGCCTTAAGTATGGGTATCACTCCATCATTCGAGTGCGGGTTACCCGTCGGGTCCCTGTTACCCACACATGTATGGGTACAGGTAAATTTTATACTCGCGTGAGGGTATTGGTATTGTAGCGGATGAATTTTATTAACACGGGTATAGAGTGATGATACCTGTGAGGTACAAACCCGTTGCCGTCTCTAGCCGGAAGTTAGCAATTATTCTTTTACCTTCCTGGATTTCATAGCACCGCACGCCAGATGCCAAGCCTGACCTTACTCTTTAGTAGTAGATTTGTAAAACTGTAAAGCAGTAAGTATTCCTTGAAGTGACATATTAGGACACGAGTAACTCCTCTCGTAAAAAAATGCCGTCTTGCATGCCAGCAGCATGGTATCCAAAACTTAACTGTGGCATATCATTTTCACATATCCAATTTAAACATTCGTAAGATGCTGAAACCAGAGTCCAGAAAGTCTTTGACTGCGTACATCCAAAAACGTCACTTTTAAGACTATCAAGCCAACATGTCTACACTGGTGTCACCTTAGTACCTTACACGCTGACTTAGTGTTACTTAAGAGCAACTAGTTACATGCCCGTGCGTTGCTACGAAAAACAAAATTGATAACGAAAAATAAAGATTAAAAAATAAAAAAAAATTATTTCACAAGATCAAACATCTATCTTTAACGCTTCGTTTCTTGCGAATGCTAATTAAAGCAACGCCGTTTTGAGGGCAATTAAGCGCAATTAAGTAGGGCAATTAAGTAGGGCAATTAAGCAGGGCAATTAAGCGGCAATTAATGATGTGAGTAGAATGGACCGCTGCCACCAACTGCTGCTTTATAATAGTAGAGATTAACACGCAAATCTGATTAATTGGCGAGGACACGATTAAAACACGCGCTCCACTCGCTCACAGGGAAATTAGCTCGAGTGACTGCTGCGGGTGCTAGATACCATGACCAGCTCCATCCATGCATGAAAACCATCTCGGCCGGCAGGGCCTCCTTTCCTTTCGCCCCCTTTCCCTCCATTCCTTTCTCTCACCGTAGCAAATCATCAACATCTGCATGCACAAATTCCACTAATACTACTATGTTACTGCGTGAAAGCTAGGAACAAAACAAGTAAAAGTAGTGATTTTATGTTTTTTTTTTTGATACAAGTTACATAAATTTTAAAACAAGTGAAGAAATAAATAATCACCATCTACCTTTTATTCATACTTTAATACTTATACAACCTAAACAAAATTTAAAAAAAGCATAACAACAGCTCGGCTCCACTGCCGCTGAATGAGACAGCTGCTTCATCCGATCCACGCATGCAGACAAACCCAAGACTGAATGTCTGAACGAATACCTGCGCAACCGCTCGGCCAGTCCACAGAGGCAGACAGCTCGCCATCCTCGAAAACAACGCATCCCCTTTGCCCCAGCTGAGCTGGCCAGCCGATCGACCAGCGGCGGCGACGACGTACGTACAGCAGTGGCAGGCAGAGCGCGGCAGAGGCGCGCCTTGGATCGATCGCCCACTCGGCCGCCGCGCTGCCCGCCTTTATTTCAAAAATTCCCAGCGAATGATCGTGACAGGCGTTCAGAAGAACGGCAGCGTCTAGCTAGGAGCGTCTTGGCTGGCTGGCTGGCTATACTTCATCATCGGTTCATCATTCGTTCACGCAGCAAAATGCGCGTATCATGCGGTGCATGTGGAAGGGCAGTAAACGCCTAGACAACGAGAGCCCAGCCCTGGCTGCACCTGTTGCCGCCGTGACGCTGCATTCCTTTTGCCAGGCTACAGATTGTAGCGGCAAACAGATTCTCTGCGTTACCGACAGCGCGAGATCACGTTGGGCATCCTCCCTCCCTCGGAAACCGCCCAGTCGAAAAATAAATGTCGACTCGTGAGGGACTGTACGTACCATCGTTAGTCTCTCGGCTGTGTGTCCTCTAAGATTATCTCCAGCAATTTCCCTTCATTTCATTCATTTTCCTATTTCTTTTCCCATATTCATTCCTTTTATTTTCTACTATCTCCAGCAGCATCCCCTCAAGGGATTTGTGAAGGGATTGGAGAGAGAATCCCTTTCTAAACAGATTCACTGTTTGAATCCCTTCCGAAGGGAATCGTGAAGGGAATCCGCTGGAGCACTTAGGATCTGTTCGCGAAGGAATTTGGAGGGGAAGGGAAACTGCTGGAGATAGTCTAATGCCCAATGAACCGCAGGGATTTTTCCTAATTATCTATGCAATAAATTAATTGTTTCTGCAATACTTTTGTAAAACTTTTTTGTGTTTCAAACGAGGTCGAGATATCCGAGCGGCTTTCAAACAAGGGACTTTTTACCGTACTTAGAGAGCACGAAACTATTCATCAAAGTAGTGCCAAGAGATATAAAAAAATTTAAAAGCTAGAGATAACAAAAGGCACATTTTCTTTTTTGAAAAAAACTAGTACATCATGGTACCCGTTAAAAGTATCTTCAAAAAATACTTGAGCACAAAGGATCCTCATGGTAACGGTGCGCTAGTACTGAATACTGATCGATGGTGCTAGACTGCCAGTACGTACGTACCCGCTGTATCAGAGGGAGGTGAGCTAGGTTAGCTTAGGTCCTGTTCGGAGAGCTTTTAAAAAACTGGCAAACTCTTCAAACAATGTAACCTTTAAACGGGTTTTGGCATAATCTAAAAGCCATATATAAAAGTTAAAGCTAGATTAGACCTGCTTTTGCATCTTAGTGCTGAAAAAATTAGTTTTTTTTATCAAACGACTATAACTATTTTTCAGTCCAGAAATAAAAAGTCCTCTAAATAGACCGTTAATCTTATAGGCTGCTCGGGAGGTGGATGGGCCTGCATGGGATGCGAGCTAGCTCCACAAAACAAAATCTGACAAACTAGGCGCCCATGCATGCTACTACATTCCAGGCCCACTTCCCAAGAGCCCAGAGGAAACACTAACGCTGTACACCGGCGGGGTCTTTCTTGGCATACATGCTATACGTGATGCTACGTAGTACGTACAACAAGCCAGCGTATGTTTCGTCAAAAAAAAAAAAACAAGCCAGCGTATGTATACGCGTATACACATATGTTCTGTGGTGCGTACAAAATAATTTTCTAAATACGTAGGGACGAGCCGGTACGTCCGGTCCGGTCTGGTCCCCAGCATTGGGCTAGCTGCACAGCTCAAAGCAGTTGTCCATCTCTTTGGGTCGGGACCATACACCCTCGACTCCAAGCTACATCCCGGTCCCCCCACCCCACCCGCTGAACCAACCAGAATCACACCAACAACCAGAAGATCTCCGTGACAAGCCCCTCTGGCCTTCCACCCAATCCATTAACTAAACTCTTACCACTAAATACGATGGATTTTGATGGCAAACGGGCACACTAAATACGTTTGGCACCGTCAGTTATCCGTCTCGTGCCATTTTTCCGATGGTATTCAAGATGCCGTACTGGCCGTTCGTGACGAACGCAACCCCCCCCCCCCCTGTTTTTCTTCTACATACACCGCTGAATACCCCTCCTTTTTCTCATCAATTGGTTACGCGAGAGCAGGGAATAAAATCCGCGGATGCGATTCTAAATCCTGGGTAAATGGGAAAAAAAAATCAAAATTTTCAAAATGCTACAATAACTTCGAAAATCTCGACGAAATTTTAGTTAATTTTGCCAGATCTTGTTTTTTTTGGCCAAGATTGCTATGTTTTTTTGGCCGGATTTAGGATCAATTTTTTTAGAGAATTAGAATGCCATTTATGAGGAATACATGTAAAAAATTTGCAATATATATACACACATGTGATGTGATGTATCTTTTGTCAATGAAGAGCGTGTGCATGATGTGTTTCAACTAAAAAAATGAGAATTCTATGACTTATGTTGTCAAGTTATGCTTCAGATACATTCGTCAATATGGTTGGAACTTGGAACCAAAAACACTTTACTTAACTGAAAAATATGTACTTAGATTTCATGAAAGCCTTTGAAGGCCCCAAATCAATTCTTTTTGTGCCAGATAGGGCATGTACATAAATTCTTTCATAAATTTTTGAAAATTTTTCCCTATTTTTCCCTAGCCGTGAGAGACTATTTAACAGTATTTTACACTATCATAATTTTTAAAAATTACTCAGTCTTGATCATCATCTCAAAATCGAGAGGTCATAGGAACATTAGTGATGCATCAGGATCATTAAAAAAAAATTCAAAATTTTTTAACGTGTTTTCAACCAATTTTTGTTCCGTTAAAAATCCCCAAGATCTTAGTAAATCTCGGCGAGATTTCACAAATTTTGGTAAAAAAACTGAATTTTAATTTAATTTTTTAAATTTTGTTTGAAATTTTGAATTTCAATCTCCTCCAAGATATAATCTATTTTTTTTTTTTGAGACCTCACGCGAGAGACCGGGCTATTGATCCCTCGTTTTAAGGCTCGCACAACCAATAGGACCTCGTGCGTTCGAATCTCAAAAAATTACAGTGAAAAATCCATATCAATAAGCGTCGACCAAACTCTACCATGAAAATTAAACTTTGATTATTAGTCAAAGGAGCGAGTCGCTCGCACCACGAAAGAGGCTGTGCAACTGCAGTTGGCAACCGGTTCATCCATATTGATCCGTGCTACATATGCAGCTGGAGAACGGTTATGCATACGTTTTCAGATATTTATATATAAGATATGCAGTTATAAAATACCATTATATTCACCATCGACTCTGTAAAATATATAGGTATACACAAATTAACACATGTACATACGTACGTACATACATACATGCATGCATGCATGTATTTGGTTCGGGATTGCATGCATGGCGGCAGAGCGGCCCACGTCGGCCGGTAGCGCGGGGTGCCAATAGCAGCCAAATGCTGTCGGCTTTAATAATTTAAAAATGACCAGTGTCGTTATGGGCCTGGCCGCATGGCCAGATGGCCCACCATGGCACCAAGTTGTTGCACCGGGTGATTCCCTTGGAGCCCCTCTGTGGGCATCCTCCCTCTTCCCTCTTCCTTTCTAGTTTCTCTCTCCACACATCACTTTCTTATCTTTAGTATTCTTCGCTTTCCTCTGTGGCACAGGAGAGAGACAGGCGGACAGGCAGGTGTGTGTGAAAGAGAGAGGGCGTACATGCATGTTAGATACTATCATACTGTGTGGCAGTGAGAATGATTTTTTTTTTTTGCCTTTTGACACATCTTTTTACAAATCTGGTTTCCTTTAGAATAAATTTGTAAAAATAGCTTAATCCTCGACCTCGACCGCTCAAGACGGCACGTGTCACCTGCTGCGCTCCCATACCGTAGCAGAACAATCCATCATGGCACCAGCACCTCCGAGCTCGGTAGGTCACCTGTCCCGTAGCACGAGCTCAGCAGCGGGGACCTACCGAGTTACCCTTCTCGGTAGGTAGTGCCGAGCAAGCCTACCTCGATAGTGACTTAATTAGCCACTCAATTGAGTAAAGTCACTTAATTAAGTGAATAAATAATTAAAGTTATTAATTAAGATACTAATCAAGGTGCTTAATGGATGAACATGGCGAGGAAAGGTTGCTTGGTACAAAAATATGCCGTGCTACTATAGCGCGACACATGACTTTCGCGATTGAGGGTGCCATTTTACAAATTTATTTGGAGTGGGATTAGGTTTGTAAAAAAAATACATTGGAAAGAAGGCTTTAAAAGAATATATATATATATATATATATATATATATATATATATATATATATATATATATATAGAGAGAGAGAGAGAGAGGAGAGAGAGAGAGAGAGAGAGAGAGAGAGAGAGAGAGAGAGAGAGAGAGAGAGAGAGAGAGAGAGAGAGAGAGAGAGAGAGAGAGAGAGAGAGGAGGAGGAGGAGGAGGAGGAGGAGGAGGAGGAGGAGGAGGAGGAAATGGTGCAGCTAGCTAGGGGATGATGCCCTGAGATGGACGGGATTATTGGGGCCGTGATATGCAAGCAAAAGACCCGGCAGGGGCATGTAGTCTTAAAAGGGCTACACACTGATGAGTACTGACTCTGAAGAAGAAAGTGACTAACTGGAGAAAGATGTTGGGCATGCTGGTGCCATGGCCAATTGGAGATAATCACCACAGTGATTGGGGGATGGGGGCGTTGGTTGGTCAGATGCGGCAAATTGTTTGTATTGGCTAGCTAGGGTGCCCACACTTGCGCCCTACCAGCTCCAAGAATTCACCATTCAGAGCTCTACTTTACATGCTATACTTCTTCCTTAGTTTTCCCTTTGGTTCTTCCTGAATTTATCGTTGTGCTTGCAAGTTGCATCGATTTAAACTGTACTTATACTTAATTTGTGTTTTTAAATGATGTCAAGGAATCACCAATATCAATCTATCACCAGAGTTATTAATTGCAGATATATACAATTCTTGTGTAAATCAAGAATTGCTCTTGGTACAAGCTTTCCATATATGGTGATTGACCACTCATCTGCTGATCCAATGTCGATTAGTCGCTTATATTGATTTTTTTAAGAAAAAGAAGGAAGTCGTTTATATTGATTACATTGACAAATCTGGCTTTCAGATTGTTTGGGTACACAAAATCGATCGACACAATGGAAGGTAAGGAAAACAGTGATGTGGCATGAGCAGTGACACCACTACAAAAAGACTTATATTAGATCCCTTATCACTGACGGTAGCCAAAAACCGTCTGTGATAACCCCTCATCACTAACCTTTTTAGTCAAAAACCGTCAGTGATGACTAGAAGGGTCAGTGATGAGATCATCATCGTAGATGGTTCTATCTAAAAACCATCATTGATGACTACTCTAAATATCACAAACGATTTCAAACTAAAATCGTCTGTGATATCTACATATCACAGACGATTCTAACTACAAACCATCTGAGATATGACCTGTGACTATATAAACATATCGATCGAGGTTATCGCGCAGAACTTAGCACCCAACGCGTTTTGCCTCTCCCAAACCCTAGCTAGCTATCCCCCAATGTCCTCCTCCACAACGACCTCCTCATCGGCGACCTCCTTCCCGGCCGACATCCTCCCTACCCTCCTCCTCGGCGACGACCTCCCCGGCAACCTCCTCATCAGTGACCTCCTCCCCATCCTCCTTCTTAGCGACCTCCTCCCTGGCAACCTCCTCGTCGGTGACCTCCTCCCCGCTCTCCTCCTCGGCAACCTCCTCCCCGGAATCCTTCCCCGCCTCCTCGGCGACCTCCCCAGTGACCCTCTCCCCGGAGACCTCCTCTCCGGCATCCTCTCCCTCCTCCCCTCGGTGATCCCCTAGTATGGCCTCCTCACAGTTTATCTTGATTAGTACTTATCTCAAGTTAATAGTATATTCATGTGTCTGATATGTCGATAATAGTACTTATCAAGTTTATTTTGATAATATTACTTGTCAAGTTTATCTTGATTCTTGCTCAAAGGAGATGAGACATTTATTTTTAAATAACGAATAGTTTAAGGGGAACCTGTTAGTTTTGCTGCTAGGTATTGTCTTTGATAATATTCTATGTGCATAAGATCTTGTAAACTCCTCAAAACTTGCAGTTATTGTGTGTTAAAATAGAAGAAAAGAACTTAACAAAGAAAACACCTGCACAAGTTTTGACTCTAAGAATTTTCCTGTCATCCTATCTTTTTCCATCGCAGTTCATGCAGTGACATTGAGCTCTGGCATCTGGGTATAGATTTAGTGGCAACTAGTTGTACTAGCTTAGCATACAACTTATTACTTTTGATCCATTTTGGATGTTTGCAGTCTTATGAACCCTAATTATTCCTTTGGCAATGCTTTTCTCAAAGATTTATTTGTTTCTATGTACGTTTTATCTACTTGACTGAGTTTAACTTGTAAAGAACCAAAATCATTTGTCCTATTGATAAGCCTAGAGGTGACTCTCAATTCTCATAACTCTGAGATATCCAATGATTGTTTGCTGCTATGTGTACTTGTGACCTTAGCAATGTGCTCAATTGAAATAATTTTGCACAATGGAAATTTGATTAGAGAATACTTTGATATGCATTGTGAAAAAAGCTATATCAAAGAATGTTTAAGTAATTTGCAACCTATGAACTTTGAATTCCTACTAGATATGAAAAAAACATATGAATGTTTGAAAATGACAAAGCTTATTTTTTTTGAAAATGGAACATCCAAAATTGCTTGTAGCTTTCCATTTTGTACATAATTTTTGTTTGAAGGCAATACCTATCCAGAACCCACTTAGGAATATAGTATGTCGAGACAACACTAGATATTTGCTCTAAAGAGCTTGTGCATGTATGTTTGTGTTTGCAAGTCATATTCAAGTCATACCCTTCAAAGAAAACACAACTACTTAAAAATTAAAATACCGCTAACTCATGAATTGTAATAAAGTATGTTGGACCTTAGTTTGAAATTATCTGTTGTTTGTAAGATAAAGATTTAGTGAAATGAGAGTATCTGAACTTTTATAGTGTAAGGTACTGGCTGCTGCAGTGTAACACCCCAAAATTTTGCTTTTCTTAAATTCATGTGTGATCTGGCACCTTGGTGAATTTTTGAAAATTTCTAGAATTTATTTGGATTTATTTGGAATTTATTTGAATTTATCCCCTTTTTAAATAATTAAAGAATTTGACTTTGTAAATAAAATTTTGTTGGAAATATTTTATTTGAGTCCAAAATGATCCAAAATATTTTCCAGAATTTTTCTGGAATTTTTCTGAGTCTTTTGCTATTTTTAATGAATTAAATGAATTTCTGGGAATTAATTGAATTATTTAATCGCTGGAAAAACCTAACCGGTTTGTACTGTTCATCCGACCGGACCCGAGCCCGAGTCAGACTCGAGTCCGACCGAGCCAGTCGGTCCGGTTGAACCCACTCGCCAAGCCCTAACGAGCGTGACCGTTGTATCGAGATCCAACGGCCATGAACGCGCCGCGTCACCCGAGCCCGACTCCGACCGAGCCAGCCAGGTCGCCCGAGCTGGACCCGAGCCCAAACCCCCGAACCATTGGATCCTGATCCAACGGCTGAGCGTGTGCCACGTCGCCCCTCTCCGAGTCCTCGTCGGACTCCGTCGCCGCCTGCGGGTGGACCTCGGTTTCCGCGAGATTCACGGAAGCCGAAGCTTCTATTTAATGCGCCGCCACCACGGTCGTGACCGCCTCTTCCGCGCGCATCCGTAGCCCTAACTCACCTCGCTTGAGCCGCCGCCGTCTAGCCGCTAGAGCTCGCCGTAGTTGATTCTCCCCTCCGCCACGGTTGCTTGCGTTTTCCGCCGCCGTCCGTCGTCCTCCACCGCCGTCAAGCCCAGATCCGGATTCCCCAGGCCGAGACGCGTTCGGGAGTGCCACTCACATCGCCGGAGACGCATGGAAATGCCGTTCGAGAGGTCGTCGTCCCCAGCTCCGGCCAACCTAGCTCCGCCGCACCCTCGCTGTCCCCGCGAGCTCTGCCAGCCGTCGGATCTTCATCAAGCGGACCAGATCGCGCCACGTCATCCTCGGTGAGTTCCCCGTTGAAAATCCCAGATCTAATCCCAACCGTTGGATCTAGATCCAACGGCTTAGATTATGCCACGTAGCTAGAACTGCACTAGGCTAGGATAGATCTCAGCCGTTAGATCAAGATCGAATGGCTACGGTGAGTCACGTGTTTCCCAAACCCGTAAGAACTAGATTGGATCTGGACCGTGGGATCAAGATCCAACGGCCCAGATCGACCACGTCCGCTCCAACGCGTGTAGCCCAGATCCAATCCTAGCCGTCGGATTTCAAACCAACGGCTCGGATCGAGCCACGTGCCCGGGGAGCCGAACCGCTGCGCCCACGCGGGCGTGAGCGTGGGGCACTGACACGCTGTGCCCGCGTGTCAGCGACCGCACCGTGACGTCACCCACGACGTCATTGGTGGGTCCCACCTGTCAGACGCCTCGGCCGAGCCCCGCTGACGTCACTCGATGGGTCCCACCTGTCAGCCTCACGTGGAGCCGTGGACCGAGTCCACGGTGGACCCAAACCGAACCGTGGACCAAGTCTATGGACCGGCTGACGCAATAAATCGATTTTTCAATAGAAAAATAATTCGGAGGAAAATCATGCTGACGTCATAATTGATTTTTATTTTAAGAATAAAGATTTAATTCGGTTTATTGATTTCAGTTTGATTCAAACTTCAAACGCTTATAACTTTTGCATTTTAACTCCGATTTGAGTGATTCAAATTTCTAAATTCGTATAAAATTGAGGTCTACCTAATGATGAATTTTATTTAATTTTTGGACCAAAGTTTTTCTCTGTATAATTATTTAATTGATTATTTAAACTTCAAAATGCTATAACTTTCGCGTTTAAACTCCGAATTTGACGATTCCAGTTCCTAAAAATTCATAAAATTATGCTCTCTCTGTTTATGGACTTTATTTGGATGTTTGGACACTTTTTGTCTACTGTTTATTTATTATTTGCTATTTGCACGCTTTACGAGTAGACGTCGAAGTGCCCGAAGGCTTCGAAGGAGAAGTGTTGACCCAGGAGCCAGCTCAGGACCAAGAACAAGTGCTCTTTGAAGGCAAGTTGTGCTTTGACCATGTTGATCCCAATTTGAAACTTGTTTTGATTTAAATTATTGCATGCTAGTTCAAATTAGAAAATGCTTTACTTAATTACGGGAAATTAGATAAATGCCAAATTGCTGTATGACACCTTGGTTAATTATATATATGCCATGACCCCTTGTCACCCTAGTTGAGGCTTAAATAGTTGGACATTATTAAATTGCCAACATGGGAATTTAGATCGTTGTAGTATATTGCTTAGACCTGCTACGTGCTTATGACATGATTTTGGACAGACAAATGTTAATGTTGACTTAATGATATATTGAACCTGTTTTGGAAAGGTATCATGTGTTGTGATGTTGATGGCACGTGGTGCATGGTAATCAACTGGGGTTTGATAAATAGATTTGACCAGGGCATGTGGCAAGAATGATCGGGTGGGCCAGTTGTGGCACCGGGAACGTTGTGTTGGTTCTTCGGGTAGTCTTGCCCTGGTCACCCTAAGGACTTAACCTTGCAAGCCTTTGAACTGAGTCAATCGTGCAACCACATGTCTGTAATGGGACGGACCTAGTTGACTAAGTTGCTAATAACGTACCTGTGGGACCTCAGGTTGTCAACTACACCCTTTTGTGTAGTTGTACGGGGGAGCGTACCGGGGCTGCGGCCAGGTACCCATCTAACGGTGGTTTGGCCTAAACTTCGCCTTCGCTAAGGGAAGGGTTAGTGTGCAAACACCGGAGAGGACCACTTGTCTTTGTTAGAGGTTTAGAAAGACTACATTACGGACACTCGCCTTCGTGGTGTTTGACTGTATCTTGTGGGTAAAGTGCATAACCTCTGCAGAGTGTAAAATCTATTCGAATAGCCGTGTCCGCGGTATTGGATATCGCTCGGGAATTACAGTCAAGGGTTAGACTTTCTTGAAATTAACTTGGACTTGAAAGGTTGGGTTTGGTTTAATGATGATGTTGATGGAAATGTGGATTAGGAATGGGAAAGATGTTTACGAAACTCCTTGAAAAGTTATTGATCTTATACTTGTTTCTATTGCTTTCGAATCTACTTATGCTACTTGTCAAATCTTTGTTTCTTTGCAAATATACCCTAAGCTACTCCTTTGTACTAAGCCATGCATGTAGTATATTAGTTTGCATTCTGTGCATGACTTGCTGAGTACCAAGTACTCACCCTTGCCACAATACAATACCAGTTGAAGAGGAGTCTACACCAGCTTTGGAGGAGGAGCTCCAAGAGGAACCGTCTAACTAGGGAGCGAGCCCAGTCAGTTGCCTGTGGTATACTGGATGGCGCCACGATGTTATCTTATTTTTCCGCTGCTATTATTTCTCTTTTAATAAGTTTAAGCCTGCAATCGTATATTTGTAACTTGACCTTAAGGTCAAGCAACCAGTTTGATTATCTAATTAAAGTACTTTATTAGTATCGAGTGGTATGATTGTGATATTTACCTATGTTGAGACTGTGTGCACTAGCGCGTTCCTTGACTAGTGCTGAATACACAGAGGGTCCGGATTTGCAAATTCGGGTCCCGACATGCAGTATAAATTAGTAATATTTAATTTTATAGTATTGATTATGTGGTGGTGGTGCTGTAACGAGAGGAGCTAGAAGAAGCCAAAGCTGAGCTTATAGAGGTAATATAAACGTTTCTATTATTTAATTTGATGTGGTTGCTGATAATATACCAAGACACTATTTTGACAACAACATGATAGCTTTTGTAGGGTTTAGGAGACATGACTGTAGATCAATCGATTATTATTGTCAAACAAATGGGCACTGAACTGGAGTTGTGAAACTTCATGAAACTTCAGAGAGAACCGAAAAGCCTTTGTTGCGGAAGCTATGGCACATATAATGGCAGAAATGAAAAAGCCTTAAGATCTTCTTGTCTTGAACTATGAAATAATGTGGTATTGTCGTATCATATTTTGTCAATGTATTGTCTCTTGACTTCATCATTAATATTTTCTCATCTTGAATGCAATAACTTAATAGGGCCTTCTTGCTAAGTACCTTCTTACATCTGTGAGAGCAAATATTGATGGATTCTAAGGCAAAATCCAATTCTATCCACCGTTTGTCCTGAGAGTTGCCATGTTCTAATTTATCTTTTCACTTCATCCTCTTATCCTCGCATGAGAATACCATAGGTAATCTATTTTCACTCTGGTTTTGTGCAGAAGCGAGATTATTTTGATGGTTCTCTATTTCATGAAATATGGAGTTGATTAAGCCATTATATACCCAATGACTTAATTAACTCTATATTTGACGGAATAGAGAACCATGAAAATAATCCTGTTCCTACACAATACCAGAGTGAAAATATGCTATATATGGTATTCTCATGCAGGGTTGAGGATGGAGTGGATGGATAAATTAGAGGATGACAACTTTTAGGATGAACTGTGGATGTATTGGAATTTGCCTTGGAATACATCAACATTTACTCTCATAGGTGTTTGGAGGTATATATAGCTATCACAGATGGTTCTATACTAGAACCATCTCTGAGAGTACATTATCACATACGGTTCTAGGCTAGAATTGTCTCTGATACAATTCTATTACCAGAGATGGTTCTAGCCTAGAAACGTATGTGATAATGTACTATCAGAGACGGTTCTAGTGTAGAACTGTCTGTGATACTATACTATTAGATAACCGTCTCTGATGTTAATTTTTACTGATAGTTCGAAAACCGTCTGTGATGTGTTGTTGTTATCACTGACACATATTTATAGATGGTTCATAAAATCATCTGTGATGAGATTTTAGAACCGTTTGTGATGAGCATGTGTGTAGTAGTGTGAGCCTATGGACAAGAAATATACATGCACCCTGAAAATCTTATTACCTGGCAACTACCAGTTTATGGTCTAGTTCGTTTCAGCTTCTGAATTATCTCTACTATTATAAAACAGCAGTTGGTGGCAGTGATGAGTTCTATCCACGTCATTAATTGCCCTGCTTAATTACCCTACTTAATTGCCCTGCTTAATTGCCCTACGCAAAAAACGAAGCGTTACTTTAATTAGCCAGCTTTCGCAAGAAACGAAGCGTTAAAGATAGATGTTTGATCTTGTGAAATAATTTTTTTATTTTTTAATCTTTATTTTTCGTTATCAATTTTGTTTTTCGTAGCAATGCACGGGCATGTAACTATGGATTCTAGATTATGAGAGAAGCTGCTTTTGATTATGAGAGAATCGGGTCGAGTCAGCTGTGACTTCTAGGTTCTGGTCTGGATTGGCGAGAATCAGTAAGAATTAGGTTCCAACCGGATTCTGATTCTATGTGGAGAGCAGCTTCTGATTCTCAGAGAAGTTATCTAGAATTAATCCCCCGTTCGATAAATAATTCGTTTTTTTTAAACAGAAGATGTGCATAAGCTGAAACAAATGGAACCTAACTCGCCGTTCCTGTCACATTCTCTGCCATGTGCCTGAAAATTCTTCAGAAGCACAAAAATTCAAACAGGCGCACGAAGATTTTACGTGAAACAAGCTCCAAACAATCATGTACTCATGTGTGGTTGTAAGTTCTCCGGTGCAACAAGGAGAGGGAGTAGTCAGTGCAAGCGCCCAGGGGCGGAGCTAGCCCAGACCCGAGCTCCGGGCTGGGTCATCTGATTTTAGATTAAATATCTATTTTTAATGATTTTTCAATAGTTTTTTTTGTTAAATTTTAGTACGCTTTCGGTACCAGGCCCCAGACTACAGCCTACTCTGTTCGAGGCCTGGATCCGGCCCTGCAATCGCCTATGGGCGCACACATGCAAATACTAAGCTAGCTAGGTGGAGTACGAGCGTTGTTTAATTGGGTAGTGACGGGTGCACCAACGTGCGCAGGGACCTGCCCCTTTCTTTGCAAAGAAGGTTTTTCTCTAGCTCCAATCAGAGCTCGATCGACAGGAGAAGAAACTAACCAACGCATGAATGGTTGGGCGCACACCACATCGATCATATAATATGCACACGGAGAGAGAGTTTACACTAAAGTGCTATATATGATTGAAGCTGAGGTTTCCTAGCCCTTGGCACCTTTTTCTTTACAAATCTAGCCCGTATAAATGTAATTACAAAAATAGCTCTCTTCTCGACAACAAAAGCATCGACAGATAATACGTATCACCTGTCGTGCCTGTGTACCGCGGTAAGTGTTCGGAACCGTGGCCAACCAGGTGCCGAGCACCACAGACAAGGCAGCAAGGCGACAGTTGCTCTGTAGCAGGTGCTGCGGCAAGAAGGCTCGGTAGGGCGGCGGTGCAGGCCAGAAAATTGCCACAATGCCACTCTCAACAAGTGGCTTTGCTAAAATGCCACTCCTCTCTCACTGACATATTCAGAGGCGGAATTGCCGATGGGGCACAGGTGGGCTAAAGCCCCACCCGTGGCCCCACTGGCCTCTTATACGTGTATGCATTGCGGCGGCCCCTTCCGTTTGTCAAGGCCCGAGGACACGAGCCCATATCGCCTATCAAAAGGTGTAACCAAGATCTAAACCTGCATGGGATGTTACTATGTACAAGGTGGGCACCTCATCATGATATTATATTAATTCCCCTTAACAACAATTAAACATGTGAAACTTTGCTCGTATATGCTGATGTACTATACTTTGCACTAATTAATGTTGGGATTCTGTTTAGAGGGACTAGTAAAGGAGATATTATCATATAAAAATAGATGAAATAAAACTAGAACAATATTACTAAGAATATCCAATCTTTAAACAACGAGTAACTTAAAGAACACAATACTTTTCCTTGACCTATATGAGCAAGAAGCACTAAGCACATCAACTTGTGATGATCTTGCTAGTCTTGCTGTGATGATGGTCAAGGAAAAGAAGCATGCTGTTTATCCATTGGTCTATAGACTTATTGAATTAGCATTAGTTTTACCTGTGGGCACAGCTACTGTTGAAAGGGCTTTCTCGGCAATGAAGATTATCAAGACAGATTTGCGTAATAAGATAAGTGATGATTGGTTAAATGATCTCATGGTATACTATATTGAGCGGGACAGATTTTCAAAGATAGACATGGAAGATATTTTGCAGCGTTTTTAGAACATGAAAACCCGTAAATATCAACTATCAACTCTTCCAAAGTAATGATCGGTACGTTTTTTCTTTGTATTGTTACATACTTACATTATATGCGACTGTTCTATATTTTGGAAAAATTATATTATATATATTAATATAATATATATATTAGTTTTGAAGGTCTCAATTTTAGCCCCCCTCATTCCAATTTTCTGGATACGCCACTGATGTGACATATGAGACCATCTGTGTCTATGACAGTGGGTCAGAGTTGCATTTTAGCGATGCCACTTGTTGAGAGTGGCAGAATGACAATTCTTCCGGTGCAGGCAAGGTAGCAAGACCTGTCGTAGTGTCCGAGCGTGATAGGTTTCCCGCGCTGTCCTAGCTTGGCAGCACCATCCTGTAGTGGTCGACTACCCGGCCTCTTGCTGCAGTATATATGTCACCTGTTGACACTTCTACGATTGAAAATGGTTATTTTTATAATTATATTTGTATGGGAGCTATATTTTTAAAAAATATGCGAGGAACTAGAAAAGCTAAGGATTCTGTATTATTGACTAGCTTGAGCTGACCTTTTAATCACGCCTCACTTTATCGTTTTCTTTCCTTTTCGGCCTCTTTGCTGGAGAGGTCGGGCGGGGCATGCATGCAGCAAAAGGTGCACGTACGTATGGCTCCATTCTGTGGTGTTGTGCCGCACTGTGGAAAAAGGCGCCTTTGATCCATCATCCATCCGTGGCGTGCGATTAGATACGCTGATTAGGACATGTGGTGATCGACAAGGCCAAAGGTTAGCCACTTAAAAATTGTACTCAGATAGAATAGATGCAAGTTGATGCCTACTTGCTAGCTAGATCGATCGATGATCTAGAAGGCCGACGTACGCACGCGCGTCCGCAAGATTTTGGCTTCATTACGTGTTCATGCTCTTTGATTTCAGCATATATATGCAACTGCAATTATGGAGTGGAAAGTGTTACTAATTTTTTTTTACTCATGGTTGGTCGTATCATATTCTTAAACATTGCAAATTGTAACTCTTTTTGTACACCTGGTTCCAACCTTAGAATAGTGGTGCATTGTGGGAAGTATTAGGTCATATCGAGGAGCAGTAAAAGGTCTTATTTAGAACGGTTTCAGCTTCGACTTCTTCCTGTTGGAATTAAAAGTTGTCTCAAACGGCTGGCTTCTCTACATCTAGAGGACAAAAACTAGCAGGCTATTTGTACTATGAGAAACCGAAAACCGAAAACTAGTATGACTATATGAGGTAGCTTCTAGCGATTTTAGTGGGTTAACCTGGGTTCTAACTTTGCCACTAGAATTAAAAAAATTATCCTCCTACCGAGTATAAACTAGATCCCAAACTCCACCCCTCTTACCCCTTTTCTCGATCCACATCCCTCAAACCTAAAAGCCAAGTTGTCAAACACTTAAGCTCTTTAGCTCAGCCGTTCAGCCATACAACTATGCATTTAGCTATGCACTACTACAGAATCACGCTTCACAAGCGGTTGAAAACCACCTTCAGAAGCGGTTTTACAACCGCTTCTAAGCAACCGTGAGTGATACCCCGAGGGGTATCAGCTTGTGGTGGTGCGACACCAAGCGGTAAAATGCGGTAATAATATCGTGGGAATGGGATTCGAACCCACGACCAGCACTCCATCCTCGTGACCTGCCTCATCCATCTAGCCAACCCACCCACGCGTGCTCTCTGATAGAATAGGGCACGCATTCCTTTTATTATTTCTAAAACTGGGTTTCTACAAGCGGTTCGTGACACGAACCCCTTCTGAAGGGGGTCTTTAGAAGCGGTACGAACCCCTTCTAAAGCCCCAGCTTTAAAAGCGGTTCGTGACACGAACCCCTTCTAAAGCTTTAGAAGCGGTTGGGGACACGAACCGCTTGTAAAGATCTTTAGAAGGGGTTCGTGTTACGAACCCCTTCAAAAGGTGGGGCTTTAGAAGGGGTTCGTGCCACGAACCGCTTCTAGAGATCTCCTCCGGCCTGTTGCCACGAACCGCTTCTGGTGCGAGCATTACAACCGGTTAGCACCAAACCGTTTCTAATAGACCAGTTGTGATGCCCGGTTTTATAGTAGTGATGCAGTCTAGCCAAAAGCTTTCTCAAAAAAGCTAAGCTATACTAAACATAATCATAATATAATTCTTCATCCTTCCTTAGTTCCCTGACTCCGGTGCAGGCAACTTCTTGTTTCTTTCATCGGGAGTGCATTCATTGGAAGATTTTTCCTCAGAAGAAGAACATTGGCGAAAGGGCTAGCTAGCTTACCCGGGATTACACCTCTACCCTGTCAACGCAAAGTCAGGGTTACTCGTGTGTAGGGATGCAAATGGGCCGACCCTAGGGTCTTCTTTGACCCATTCTAGTTTATTTGTTTGCACTAAAAACTTAATTTTTAGTCCATCTTTTAAGTTTTAGTGCAAACAAATGAACTAGAGTGGGTCAAATATGACCCTAGGGTCGGCCCATTTGCATCCCTACTCGTGTGATATGTTTATATGTATTACCTTTTTAATATAAATTGTATAAATTTTAAAATAAATGAAGAGGTAAGTGATTACCATTCTCTTTTTATTCATGCTTTGTTAATATTTGTGGAACTTTTAAATAGTGATACATTTAATATTTATATAATTTTTAAATAGTTATAGGTAGAAACATCTACCTTAAAACAATGAGCAAAAAGAGATCCTTGAACGGATCGATCTACAATTTTTTTTTATGTACACCCACCTTATAGGCGAAATTACATAACAACCCTCTCCTGAGGAACACTGTCAATACTCTTCGGGGTAATATTTGCAATTTGATGTTCGATCTGAATGTTAATGCCTAATATTTGCATATTATTTTGTTGTTTATTATTTTTTAAATGACCAACTAATTCTAGATGGGTATTTAAAAAACAAAAACTTGTACGACGCGTGGTCATTACAAAATTCTTTCATCATGGTGTTTCGAGATTCACCTATACAGCCGGCCGGAATTATGCAAGCTTTCTCATCTTTTAAATTATATATAGAGGTCTAAAATATAAGTGATATATCTATCACACTAGTTTTTTTAAGCTCAATGCGCTAAAGGAATATGTTTGAGTGAATAATCGGGTAATTTTGATTCTTTTTGTCAATGAATGCATGAGGTGATTCACGAGCTAGTCTAGCTTCACTACTACATAAATGTTTATATTAGACGTCTCATCACAGATGGTTTTTCAAAACCGTCAGTGATAAGTAACAGCACTGATGGTTTTATAGTGAAATTGTCAGTGACGTCATCACATATGGTACTCTTCATAAACCGTCAGTGATATACAGCAATATCATAAACGGTATTAGTATAAAACCGTCACTGATGACTCCTGTAGCTATCACAGACAGTTTTAAACTAAAACCGTCTGTGATATCTACCTATCAAATACGGTTCTAACCACAAACCGTCTGAGATATGAACTGAGACTATATAAACACATCGAGGTTCGTCTCGCTGACCTCACCCAACACCATAGCACCCAGCGTGTTTCACCTCCCCTAAACACTAGCCCCCTGATGTCCTCTTCCCCAACGACCTCCTCTTCGGCGCCTCTCGGCTACCTCCTCCCTGGCGATCTCCCTCTCGGCGACCTCCAGCTCGGCGGCTCCTCCCCGACATCCTCCCCCCTCCTCTCGAACCGTGCTTTGTTTGATTCGGTGATCCCTACCTTATCCTGTGATTTTTCATCTTTACCTAGGGTATGCAAGCATAGTTCAGTTTATCCTTCAATATTGTTTCACTGTGAGTCTCAATTTCATCCTATATTACTTTGAGCAGTGCTTCTATATTTTTCATCTTTACTTGGGGAATGCATGCATAGTTTACTTTATCCTTCAATATTATTTCACTATGAGTCTCAATTTCATCCTATAATTTAGTTATGCTATTCCAGAACTAATGTTGTTGTACTTATTGGGGGTTCGAAATGTCATCTTTTTAACCCTTATTGATGTATATTGGTCACAGCTCACAATAGACCGAGTATTGTTACTTTATCTTGTTTAAAGTCCTTTTACCCTCATATAATGTGTACAATGTCAATCATGTGTATAACAGCTGATCATCTGTATAGCGTGTGATGCAACCCTGACCAAGCACAAACATAATATTTCTTCAACCAATGGTATGATATAGACTACTGGACCTATATTAATTGAAATTTCTGTGCATTCTAATTTTGCCCTTCTTGCATACCTATAAGCTATACCACTGTACTATCAGTCAAACTTAATATTTCTTTAACTAATGGTTTTTACTACGCCTCTTTTGAGCATTATGTTAGAGTCCCTTCATTGCTGGTAGAATTGTGGCAAGAAAAATGCCCTTATTTACCTAGAGTTCAGATAAGATTGTGGTTGCATTTATGATTCGTTTTCTCGGTACCGTTGTACTACAAGCAACATGTTGTTTGTTTTACTAAACTATGTTCTATTTATTGCTATTCAGTAAATGGCTACATGAGTTGTGCGTGTGTAGTTTAGATTTATTTCCATGTTGGCCTTATGATTTGCAGGGATGATTGCTAAAATAGTAAACAAACATCTATGACTTCTAGCGGCAAACTATCTTTTGGAGATGCATGCTTCTTTCTTTGTTTCTTCACCTTTCCCTTCGTATAGCAAGAAGCTTAGCTACTGACTTCTAGGCATTCACCTAGTGCTTAACTTGTTATGATAAACATCACATTATACTTTCCAATCTAAATTAATTGAATTTGATTCGGTAAAAGTAGACATCATTGAACAGCTGTTAGAAGCTAAACAACAACATGATCATTTTTGTAACGATTAAGAGATATGACTGGAGATCAATCGGTTATTGGTGTCGAATACATGGGCACTGAACTTGACCCAAGTGTAGAGGAGGTAAGAGATTAGTCTCTTGCAGTCTTACACTTAGTTGTGAGGAGGCTAAAAATTAATCTTTAAGCAACCCGACACCTGAGAGCAATATCAATCAATTATACTCTAATTTGCTTAAGTAGACTCTATCTTTCTTACCTAGATTCTCCTCTCGTCCTATTCCAATTCTCTAGTATATGCTACTGTTGTATGTTTCCATTGAATGCCAATCCTCACCTAATTTTCAAACTAATAACAACTGGCGATTTCATATCAACCAACTGTTTTTCCTACACCCCTCAGCATAACTTCTATCATTAGTATATTTTGTTCAAAATTTTTATCTGCTTATATATTTTTGCAACAACATTTACAAGGTACAACCAGTTATATATTTTGTAATTGAATATCTAAACATCCTAGATGCATTAATATAACAGCCTGTCTGATCAGGATCGTCTTAACACATGAATATTTGTAGTGCTTTTATCTCCCTTCTTATTATAATGTTGATGAATTCTAATGTAAAATCTATTTCATTCCATAGTTCATCCTGAAAGGTGTTATGCGCTAATTTATCGCTATCACTTTATCCTTATCGCCGAATGAGAATATCATAGGCAGCCTTGCTTTTTGAATTATAAAGTTTATTAACTCAACGTATGGAGTTGATTAAGTTGTTGTATAGAGTTGATTAATTCATCATATATAGTTGAATAGTTCATGAAATAGACTCTATACGATGACTTTATCAACTCTATACAACGAGTTAATCAACTTTATAATTCAAGAAGCTAGGGTGACTATGATATTCTAGTTCGGGGATAAGGATGAAGTGGAAGCGATAAATCAGAGCATGACAGTGTTCAGAATGAACTATGAAATGAAATGGAGTTTTGTTTAGAAACCATCAACATTATAAAAAAAAGAGATGAAAGCGCTACAAATATTCATATTTTAAGACGATCCTAATCAGACAAGCTGTTGCCTCGATGCATCTATGATGTTTAGATATTCATTACAAAATCTATAACTGGTTTTGCCTTGTAAATGTTATTGCAGAAATATCTAAGCAGATAAATTATTTGAACAATATATACTAATGATAGAAGTTTTGCTAAGGGGTGTAGGGAAAAAAGGGGATCACAGACAGTTCTTGTTAGAAACCATATGTGATATTATAGTATCACAGACGGTTTCTAACTATAACCGTTTGTGATATTGTAGTATCACAGACGGTTTCTAACTAGAACCGTCTGTGATGTTTATATCACAGACGGTGATCAAACCGTTTGTGATATGCTGTTATATCACTAACACATGGTCACAGACGGTTCGAAAAATTATCTGGGATGCCAATTCTAAACCGTCTGTGATGTCATTATTTGTAGTAGTGCTTGTTATATACTAAACTAGAAATAACCAAATAATTAGAGAATGTCAAAACGGGAGACACATACTTTACTGGTGCAAAATTTATGTAGATCTATATCTATACTAATTGGAGGCTATCCGAGAAGCCCCCACATTAAAGTTATGAGAGTGAAAAAGCTATGAATTACCACATTAATTACAGAAAAAGAAACTCTAGAAACTCCCACATTATTCAGAAAAGGAAAAATCTTGATAATATAATTAGCAGATAGAGGACCATGTTGTACACAAACATAAAAACAAAACTTGCAACCTAATAGAAATCATACATGAAAGAATTAACGCATGTCATAATTCAAAATCCAAGTGAAATAGGAATGGAATTAAATCTAGAACTAAAATATTATAGACACCGAAATTAAGTTAGTTGTGAATATAAATTTTAAATATAAACAATTGTTACTAAAATCCGTTCATTTACTTTGCCTTCAACGTATAATTTTAAATTTGACATTTTAATATTTAGAAATACCAACCTTTGTAACTAAAATTATGCTACAATTTTTTTTACAACTTTAGTACCATATTTGCAAAAAATATGTAGTCACACCATGCACATATTGATGACTAGTATGTCTAACCGGAGAGTGCAGACCATGGTTCCAAATTTTGTTTTCGGTTCAAATGTCATCACCCACAGAAATTCAAAATCTCGGTGAAATCTCGTTATTTTGGACAAAATCCAGATAAAATTCAAAAAGCAAAATTCAAATTCAGCATTTCTTGAACCGAGATTTTTTAGATTTTGGTAAATTTCAATTTGAACGAAAAATTCAAGATTTTCGAGAAAAATTTGAAACTTTTTTTGGATGGTCCTGACACATAAATAATGTTTGCATAAAATTTTTAAAAGATGATCAAGCCTGAGTAATTTTTTAAAAATCTAACAGTTCTATTGTCCTGATAAAAGGCTGATCGTCAAATTTCTATTGAATGGAAAATGGTGGAAAATATGTTAGAAACTTTTGGAAATTTTTGTAGATGGTCCTAACATGAAATTTTTTTGGATGGTCCTGATGCATCACTAATATTCTCATAAAATTTTTAGATGATGATCAAGCTTGAGAATTTTTTAAAAATTCTGACAAACGAGGTACTTAATTAAAGATCGCAAGAATTAATGTACATATGCTAACTAGATGATCTACCGCCTGTACCATATGGAAAATGACATGAAGAATCCAATCCGATTAAAACCTGTTCAAACCCAGTCAATTTCGATCAACTTTTGGTCAAATATACCAAAATTTCGCCAGGATTATAGGTTAATGTAACATTTTTTTTTTAATCATGTTAGGATTATACGGGATTTTGGCGAGATTTTGATCCCTAGTGCAGACAATGCCAAGTTGCCAACGTATGTTGTCTTCCTACCTAGTGATTACACAAAGGGTATTAGGTTGACCTCAAGTCGCTTGTGGCCACCAACTATATTATAATTAGTGTGTATTTTGAAAGCCATTGCCATGGTTCTAGTATCACACTTTTTTCAATGGTTACTTAACTGTACTTTCTCTTAACTATACTTTCTAGTCACAATTATATGTATATTCCAGTGCTGTGAAATAATATAATTGCTTATCTATATATGCTAAACAAACAATCCACACTAACTACAATCAAATCTATTTTTCTCCACCCACAGCCTTCCACATGATCGCAATTCTTTTTTGCCATTGGATTAACCTTGGGTGTCTGAGATTAGCCTAAGCCAACTGCCTCCCTTGCAATTGTACTATTTTTTCTTTATTAATTTTACATTAGATATTTTCTTACAAATACATACATGATTTTTTATACACTCAACTATCTCATGTTAATTTTACATTAGATTACTTCTTATAAATACACGCATCCAATTACTAAAATAAAAAAAGTACATCTCACCTGACCGATTTTTTTAAAAAATATTATTTAAATGAAAAATGATAGAAATAATATGTTGGTTAAAAAAATAACAAAATACTCCTCTGTTGCCAGTTGAACTGGCGATAGAGGCTTATGCACGAAAGGTCAGCTCTCAGTCGCAATTTGGAGTGACGACACAGAGGCCAACATCCCTTGACCGTTGCAACACTTTGGTCAGAAGGCCATTTCTCTCCGAGCGAGCAAAAAAGAAAGAAATAAGAGGGAGAGGGTGTGACATCCCAGATTGTGACTTTGTAGAATATGGCATTTCAGTATGACTTTATATCGCGTTTTGGACCGTTTCCGGGTGTTTGGGCATGTCCAGGGGAGTTTGGGCCTTGGGGGAAGCAGTGTGGGCCTTGGGGGATCGAGTTGGGCCGTAGGTGGGGAACCCTAGGCCCGTGTGGGGGAGTTGGGGCAGCAAGGTCCTGCCCCTTGCGCCCCCCTTGAGCCCCTAACCCTAGCCGCCCACTCCCCTCCTCCCCTCCCACCCCTCAAGTCGCCCCCACCCTTGGGCGCCTCCCCTCCTTGGTGCGCCCCCTCCACTAGGGTTCCACCTCCCCAGC
The DNA here is from genome assembly GCA_036346355.1 of Rhipidocladum racemiflorum. Taxonomy (NCBI): domain Eukaryota; kingdom Viridiplantae; phylum Streptophyta; class Magnoliopsida; order Poales; family Poaceae; genus Rhipidocladum; species Rhipidocladum racemiflorum. Next base: position 10,642,799 of record CM070573.1, on the reverse strand, counting down.
TGCCACCCTCCCCTCCCCTAGCAGCCCCTCACCATCTTCCTCCTCGGTGTTCTTTGTTTCCTCGCTCGGTGGATCGCCGGACCGGAGATCTCTGGCGATTCGCTGCGCTTCGAGAGGAATGAGCGACCGGAAGGAAGGAGGGATTCGTCGTCGCTCGGTTCTTTGAGAAGAGGTAACGACTCGTGGATCTTTTGGGGTGGTCTAGGTGCTACTAGGAGGGGTAATCCATGCTTAAAGTTCATGTTTAGGTGCTGTTCCTAGATGAGATTAGGGGGATTGCAATGCTGTCCCACGTTGTCCTCGGGTAGATTTGCACCCCGACCTAGGGCTTGAGTTTTGGGACTATTAGAGGCGTTTCCTGATCGACCGGTTATTACGGAAGTTGTAGGTAATTCAATTATCTTTTAGTGGATACCAAGAACGCGAAATTACGTTCATCCGTGTAAAAGTTATGGCTGTTTTACCAAACGCTGTCAAATCTGTGATGAGATTGGGACAGATCGTGTTCACCTGTAGATTAGACAACTTTAGAAGTCGAATCAGTCTTCGCCAATACTTAGGAAAAGATGGGAAATTTCCTAAGCTTCGAGAAAATGTACTCGTTTACATGATTTGGAGTTTTAGAACTCAAGTTATGCTAGTTGGAAGCCCGCTGTCCCATTGGGACAGATTCTCTGTTTTCGGGTTTTAGGAGTGGGTTGCGAGGTCGGTGTAGAAGATCGTTCTTGTTCTATTTTTGGGGCTTGCTTTGAGTGTAATGTACCTTTGTGCTGGTGGTGTGACCCCGGGAGTGCCCTCAACCTCTCGCCACTCCGTCGCTCACGGTTGAAGGCAAGTGTATTGGGATGGACTTGGGGTTTTGGGCGATCAACTAGATGTGTAGCTTTGCTATAATACTATATGATGCGCTTATTTGCCATGTTGATCCTTGCATGAGTTATGATGTTCATGTTTCGGTTAAAGGATATGACGTTGTTATATGGAGTTTCCTTTATGCAAGTTATATCATGTTGTTAAATTGAGTTTCCCTGATGCAAGTTATATCATGATGTGGCATATGTGCATTCATAATGGAAGAGGTGACCCATTCTGATGCGGGCCTCTGTGTTCACATGTAGTGAACACGAAAGACCTACCTCGTAGTCCCATCCACGGTTATGTATGGGAGCGAGTCAGTAAGAGTAGGCACCCTCCATCTACGGGATGGAAGGGGAAAGAGGGTGCACACCGACGGGTGTGCACTCGGCGATACCAGTATCACAGTATGTGCTTCAAGGAGACATGTGCATTGCATTGCATATTTGATGATGATAATGAGATGTTTATATGATGAATCATGAGATGTTTATGATGTTGAATATGGGATGTAATGATGATGATATTGAAAACTGTTTTGATTGTCCCATTGCAATACACTTTGCTAAGTGATGAACTCATGCTTGTTGTTTTGTGATGTTTTTAGGTACCAAGAAACCGGCATGCGGGAGAGGGAATTAGCGGCACCATATTCACATAGCTTCACTCATTTAGACAACTACACTTTACCATTTGTAGTTGTGATAGTAAGATTATTGCGCTAGACTTGGAGTATGCCGTAAAGTGTGCTTTATTCTATCATTCACTTCGTTTTAGTTCATGTCATGGTTGAATCCATTATTTTGGACTTAAACTGTTGCTATACCTTCCGTTATTGCTATTTTAGATGTCATTCTTTATACTATGCCTTGTGATATTCTTGTTGTTGCTTCAAACCATGGAAAGACAAAGGAGATGCTGCCGAAATTTCGGTTAAAGCATTTGCGCCATTGCTATAATTTGTCTTTAATTGGGTTGTTTAGTTGTTGTTTCTACTATATTTGGTAACATCCAGGGCATACTAGGTGTCGGGGTGTTACAGAGGGGAAAGAGGACGAGGGGAAGAAGAAGAGGGAGAGGAGGGTAAGACGAAGAAGAGGGAGAGGAGGATGAGGAGGGGAAGAAGAGGATGAAGAGGATGGGGGAGGAGGAACAAAAGCATCATAATTTTATAAGTAATTTTTTTTGTTTATTTGAATTAAAATTTAAAAATATAATTGAGTGAGTAGATTAATTAGATTGTAAATAATTAGTTATGTAGAGTAGTACTTGTTATTATGATAGACTACTTAGCGACCAGATTAATTAGGTTTGTAAATTATTCGTTGTGTAGAGTAGCAATATTTTTTAGATACATTGCTTAGCAACCAGATTAATTAGGTTTAAAGGTAGTTAGCTGTGTAGAATAGTAATACTTTTTTATATACACGATTTAGCAACCAAATTAATTAGGTTTGTAAGTAGTTAGCTGTGTAGAATAGCAATAATTGTTTAGATACATGATTTAGCGACCAGATTAATTAGTTGTGTAGTGTAGCAATAGTTTTTTTTACATAGATGACTTGGCGATTAAATTAATTAGGTTTGTAAGTAATTAGCTATGTAGAATAGCAATACTTTTTTTAGAAACATGATTTAGCGATCAGATTAATTAGGTTTGTAAGTAGTTAGCTGTGTATAATAGCAATAATTTTTTTAGATACACGATTTAGCAACCAAATTAATTTGGTTTGTAAGTAATTAGTAGTGTAGAGTAGCAATAATTTTTTTAGATACACGATTTAGCGACCAGATTAACTTAGCTGTGTGGGGTAGTAATAGTTTTTTTACGTATGACTTGGCGACCATATTAATTACATTCATAATTAATTACCTGCATAGAGTAGCAATAGCTATGGACATACAGAACTGTGAGAAATATGCATGATAGTGCGTGGTTCAAAAAATAAATTTATGTATGCATGCAGCAGTTGTTTCAAGTAGTGTAGAGTATGTTATCGTAGTACATAGGTACATCGGTATTAAGAATTTTGTGAAATTCTGGATAGGTATGGATGAACAAGTGCAATTTAAAATACATTATGGAGAAGGGGTTTCATACATGGGTGCACAAGGGGTGGAACTAAGTCATTTTTCAAGTGTCGTGTCTAGCTTGTCATGTGCAGGGAAGCGTTCATGGAGCACAGTTAAAAGATGGTTGTACCAGATGTTCTCGTTGGACCCTTAATTTCATGATCTAAAGCTGCATGGAGTAGGGTGTCAAAGACGTGATTGCACATAACGGGAGTTAGTGGAACTGACGGGGCTGAAGTCATGGAGTTCATATGTAAGATTGGCGATTGAGAAAGGATGGTCATTAGTGTTGTTGGCGCAAGCATTTCAGAAAACCAATGTCGTCCATGCGATATAGGAGGAGGTTGTTGGTGATGAACTGAAGGAAGTTGGGGAGAGCAGCCAAGATGAAGAATGCTTACTGAGGCAGGATGTTAGTTCGGGTCAGGAGGTAGTGCAAGACGATGAAATTGATGTTCCAAAGGCAGAGGTGCAGGAACGAATGGGTGTGGCAGACGAGGGAGAACATATTGAATCGCTGGTGCAATTGATGGACGCAGAGAACTAGGACTATAAGGCTTTAAGTAATAACAAAGAGGATGAAGAGCCTTTCCCTACGGAGTGGGATGAGTGTCAATTCGATAGGCTGTTGGTCAACGAGGGTGAAGATGTCGCATGGGGGTACGATTGGAATGAGGTACGGCGAGGTGCAATTTACAAGAATAAGGGTGAGATGTCTTACCAGCGATAGCATGGGCAGTGTCACTGCATAGACCCTTTAAGGTTGCAAAGTCAGATCAGCGAGTGTATGATGTCAGATGCCACGTGGAGGGTTGCCCATGGTGGTCTATACTTAACATCCTAAGTGGGACACCATTTGGAAGTGTTCTATAATCGTCCCATGCACATGCGTGCTAACGGAGTCTACGCAGTCGTATAGAAACATATCTTCAGGATTTATTGCTAATGCAATGTATGGGGAGATTGTAGACTACCTGGATTTAGAGTCGCGTGCCATCGTACTTGCAATAGAGTAGAGGTTTCAGTACAACATAAGCTATGCTAAGGCATGGAGAGCGAAGCAGTAGGCATTGAAAGCAAGGTTTGGTACATATGAAGACTCCTATTAGTACTTGCCAGGTATACTTCAGGTGATTAAGGAAAGGAATACTGGAACTTATGTCGATATTTGTGAGCAGCCTTATTTGCAGTGCTTCCTTGGGAAGGTGGTACTCAAGCGGGCATTCTTTGCTTTCGGTGCATGTATCAGCGTGTTTAGACATTGCCATTCATTGTTATCATGGATGTAACATTTCTAACTAGTAAGTACAAAGGCCAGATATTGACTGTCATAGGAGTAGATGGCAACAATCAGGTTCTTCTCGTAGCGCTCGTATTCGTGGAGGGTGAGAACATTGATAGCTTGCTTTGGTTTCTAAGGATGTGAAAGCCAGTGTCATAGATCAGTGGCATGGAGTGTGTGTGTCATACATGATCTGCATTCCAGGCTGTTGAAGGCGATTGTGTAGTTGCAGCAAGGTGCAAATAAGACACATCCATGGCCCGATTTGCGAAGTAAGTGGTGCAAGTGGCATATGGGTGCTAACTTCTATAAGAAGTTCAGGAACAAGGTGCTGACAAAGCTTTTTAAGAGGCTATGCGACCAAAATTAATAGAGAAAGTTTGATGCATTGTGGAAGAAGTTGAATGAGCTGACATCAAGGTACACAAAGGAGGCAACAAAGAGGGCAACGCTTGCCCCAAGGGAGGCTCCAATAGCGCTTAAAGAGTTACCCACAGACCCTCCACACCTAGTTCAGAGGAATGGAAGGGCTATGAAATACTTCTCCGAATGGATAGAGCATGAGCTTAGAGAGAAATGGGCTCTACTTTATTACACTGATGGTGCCAGATATGGGGTAATGATGTCGGGATTTGAATGTGCAAATTCGAACCCTCTTTGTATTCAACACTAGTCCAGGATCACGCTAGTGCACACAGTCATACACAACAAAATAATAAATAAAGACTTCATCTATTAATATAACATGTTTGGTCAAACTTATAGTCAACTTACAATAATTTGCCATGTGGAAGAAAGACTCAGAAGTAAGAAAATTGCAGTGAAAATGAAGACTTGCAGTAACCCATCAATATGCCAAAGGAAACTGACTGGGCTCGCACCCTTATTGTTCGGCTCCTCCTAGAAGACCTCCTCAAGAGCTGGCATAGACTCCTCTCCAACTGTGTTTGAATTGTTGTAAGGGGGTGAGTACATAAAGCACTCAACAAGCCATGCACAGAATGCAAGCCTATTATCTACATGCATGGCTTAATCTAAATGAATGGCTTAAGTGGTCATTTTGCATAAAGCAACACTTCAAAGAATTAACATAATTAGATTGAAATGATTAGAAATCAAATATCATTACTAAGTAACTTTCTCATTTATTTTCCAAGATCCTCTGGCACACAGCCTAACCAAATTCCTTTCTTTGAGTGGCACACAGCCTTCCATTCCTAAGTTTATTTTTCAAAATCTAACTTTTGACTGTAATTTTTGAGCATTGTCCAATTTCACAAATATGACTATTCGAATATGTTTGACACTCTGTAGAGGTTATACACTTTACCCACAAGATATAATCAACTCACCACAAAGGCGAATGATCATAACAAAGACTTTACAATTCTCCGTCTAAACACAGTACTGCCCGCTGATGTTTCAACACTTAAGGGCTATATTTGGTAGGATCTAAACCCTACGTTAATAATCTTATGGATGCAAATCAACAGTGAGGAGTTCGTCGGAGAACTTATCGGCAATGGAGATGACTACCTCACGGGCGGCCTCTAGGGCTTCTCCGGTGACAAGACTAAGCACAATCAACGCAGACTGGCACGATAGGTCCAGATCTGAGGTCCAAGCGATGGTACAAGGCTTGACAATGGTGGAAGCCCACAAGACTCACTGCGGTGCTACCTAACTCCGGCGAGCAATTAATCGCACGAGGCGACAGCACGGATGTTGATGAGCGGGGCTATTAAAGCGGTGCGTTGAGGGGTATTCATGACACAAAGTGGTACATTAAATAGGGCTTCGTGAGGCATGCTTGACCCAAACATGAACGTAGAGAACAGCGGTGTCACGGCTCCGAGTTTGCATCGGAGACGACAACCTTGGACCATCCACGTGTCACGATCTACAGCTCCGATGCGCTTGGTCCTGATCTGATCTCAACCGCACATCGGATCCAACGGTCCTGATGCAGTAGAGTCCCAAACCAATATGATTCAAGCTTGACCGTTAAATCTTCATCCAATGATCACCAGTCTGTAGTACACATGGCTTCATCTCAATCGTCCGACCCAAGATCAACGATCGCAATCTAGGGTTACAGTTCCAGCATAATTGGGCCGGTGTGGGTTTGGGCTGAATTGGGTTGGGCCCAATAGGGTTTTGGCCCAAGTGCTATTTAAATGATTTTTCAGCTTTTCTCTTTTCAAGTAATTATAGAAAATAGTTTGAGTTAAGAAAAATAGTAGAAATATCAAAAAAATTCGAGAAAAATTATGGAAAATGTTTTGAGACATTTTGAACTCAAATAAAATATTTCCAACAAAAACTTATATAAACTTTTCAAGTATTTAATTAATCCAATAAAAGGCTTAATTCAAATTAAATCCAATTAAGTTCCAAAAAAATCCTCAAAAATTCAAATGGCATAATAAATGCAAGAAAAGAAAAAATTAGGATGTTTCAAAACTCAACTCCTAACGATGATTATCAGCATAACTTTTCTGTCTTAATTAAGCAATCTTCATCCTTTCTTGTATCATAGCAATATGCTCTTTAGCCCCCTTGACAATATCAGGTCTAAAAACAAGATGCTCTCCTGTCTCTTTCTAATTCAACGAAGTACGATAAGGTCCATACAAAGCTTCAAATGGTGATATTTCTAAACTTGCAAGATAACTGTTATTATAGCTGACAGTGGCGAAGCCACCTATGGGGCGCACTGGGGCGTGCGTCCCTGCTCCAACACGGTGACAGGAAGGATGACATATCACGCTCACAAGAAATTCGAGGATATCACGCTCATCCTTCCTGTCAGGCTGAAACAAGGCACGATCAGATTAGCCCAAAAAAGATAGATCATCACTAATGCAATGTCAAATAAATTTTAAAGAAAGGATCTAGATATTGTTCATCTGGCATTTAATGTTATGTTTGTTGGGAATCACTAATGCAATGTCAAATGAATTTTAAACAAAGGATCTAGATATTGTTCATGCCATGGGCCTAATTATGGATGTGAAAGAGAACTTGCAAAATTGAATTTTTTCGGAAATGAAGGTTATCAAGATTGATTTGCGCAACAAAGTCTCCGATGATTGGCTCAATGATTTAATGGTGTGCTACACCAAGAAAACAATATTCAAATCTATTGATGATGAAGCAATTATGGACTGCTTTCAAAGGATGAAAACCCGTAGAATGTGCTTGTCTGTTGCCTCCAAATCTAACTCGTAGCTAGTGTGTCTAGCAACTTCATTTATGTGAGTATCTTATAAACTTCTACTTTGTTTCACTTGTTAAATGGTTATTTATGTATAAATTTTACTTTTACTAGTAGTTGAAATGTTTAGCTTAGCCCCCCCTCTAATTTAGTCCTGGCTTCGCCACTAATAGCTGAACTCATCATATGGTCAACACTTGTCCCATGAAGTAACATAAGCTAATGCACAAGCTCTTAACATATCTTCTAGAATCTGCTTGACTTTCTCAGTCTGACTATATGTCTGTGGATGATAACCTGTACTAAAATTCGGACGTGTTCTCATTGCTTCATGCAACTTATTCCAAAATCTTGAGGTAAATTGGGTACCTCTGTCTGACACAATGTTCTTTGGTATTCCATGTAAAAATACAATTCTTGACATATATAACTCTGTTAAATGATCTCCTGAGTAAGTAGTCTTTACCGGTATGAAATGGGCAACCTAGGTAAGCCAACAATAAAATTCATACCGATTTTCTCCCACTTCCATTTTGTAATCTTCAATGGTTGTAGCAATCTAGTTGGCCTCTAATGCATTGCTTCACTCTCTGGCATATGTCACATAAAGCTACATGCTCAGCAACTTCATGTTTCATATTCGGCTACCAGAATCTCTCCTTAAGATCCTAATACATCTTTGCACTACATGGGTGAATAGAATACTTGGAGTCATGAGCTTCATCAAGAATCAACTACTTTAACTTCTTTCTGTTAGGTACGCAGATACGACCTTTAATCCATAAAGTACCTTGATCATCTAGATTAAAATCCTTGGTCTTGCCTTCATCCATCTTGGACTTAATTCTCTTAATCTTGGCATCATCTTTTTGACCTTCTCTGATATGATACTCTAAAGTTGGCTTCACTTTTAAAGTAGATAAAAATCCTTCTGGCACTACTTTCAACTTTAGCTTCTGGAACTCTTTACACAATTCCATCTGACTCTCTTTAATCAGCATGTTCACCTTGTGACTCTTTTGACTCAATGCATCAGCTACCACTTGGAGCGCAGAAATTTACAATTTTTGAGTGGTGGATTTATTCACAGAATATCAGAGATGGAGGACACATGGTGGGTTCCAGATGTCAGTAGGTTGAAGGGTGTAGGGCGACGGCAGATAAGGTGTATAAGAAACGACGTGGACACAACAGAAAGGGGGCATCGTGTAAAGAAATGTTTAGTTGGCATGGAGACAGGGCACACTTTCAAGTATTGCCCAACAGTTCAGAGGCCGTGAAATTATAGTATCAACTTTGCATATGAAATTGTTGTACTTTAGTCGCATGTCAATTTAGTGTATCGAATTCGTATGTGCAATGAATGTATCAAATTTGCATGTGTAATTATTGCGTTCAATTTGTATGTCTAATTATTGTATTCAAATTTTATCTGTACTTATTCATTCAAATTCTATTTGTAATTGCTATTTTTATTTTGTATGTATATTCAAGTTGTACTAACACTGAACTATTGAATTGTAGGTATGGCGGATGTTGAGCAGTACGAGTTGCTTGACCCAGTGATAGACGTGACCCACTGGAGCTGCTTAGCCACCTTGTCACCTCCGGACGGGAAGCCTGCATTCGTGCTTAGCGCCCTATGCTTGCGGACCCCCATGAGAGCATGGCGGATTGATCCGTGATGGATTTTGAAGTTAGTGCACTATTCTCATAGTTACGTTACTAAGTCTTGTATGTGTACAACGATTGTACTTACATTATTTTCCTGCAGGCTGAGAGCGGGGGGGGGTTACTTCCCTTATTTTGGATGGTCGAGCTGACAGTCGCTGACGCGCAGGACAGATGGGGTGCCTCCAGGAGATTCCCTTATCGCTCTAGTGGACCGCTGGCGGCTGGAGACGCACCTATTTCACCTATTGTGCGGTGAGATGGCACCCACACTGGAGGACGTCAGTTACGTCCTGGGCCTATCTTGCTCCTAGGATGTGGTGGTGCCTGACGATGTCCACTCGGAGTGGTGGAAGGAGCTCCTAGACCGGTTCATGGGCATGTTACCAGAGGAGGCAGGGTACGCACCTTTCACTTCTACGCACGGTCTGACGTAGAAGTGGCTGGTGCAAGTTCTTCGTAAGTACAGTTTAATTTGTCACATTTTCTATTTCATTTTCCCTTATAGTTCTCGACTTAAGCATCACCTTTTGTAGCCCAAGAGGATGGCGAACGAAGTGGAGGAGTACGTCATCAACTGCCACTTCGAGGCGTACCTGCTTTGGCTATTTGGCTGGGTCTTATTTTGCTCATCCCACAAGGACAGCGTCGGCAAGCAAATGATCTATTTTGCAAGAATGATTAAGGACGCCGACCTGGAGGAGCTCCCGCAACTATCTTGGGGACCTGCTGTACTCTCCACCAACCAGGCCCTTTGCGATGGGTGACATCGCATGGCGGACTCCTCCACTCTCGCCGAGTGTCCTTTATTGCTTTAGCTATGGTCATTCGAGAGGTTCCGTATCGAACGGCTGCAAATGGACTTGGTACCTTTTGGCAGGGGCTTCTACGACCCCCCAGGGATGACGTTAACTGTCCTACCATAAAAACGCTATGGTGTCGCTGACAGGTTAGTAAAATCACCTTTAACGTCAATTGTATAATGATTTTCCATGTGTTGTACTAACGGTTGCCTATTTTGTTTTTGTGCAGCCAACTTTCATCCTAGTTACGTCACACGCTTCGTACCCCGAGTACATAGCGATGTTTGACCAGCTGATGGATGAGCGTATCATCTGCCGCTCGTACCTCCCAGAGCTCATCGGCGCGCGAGCTTTTTAGGGCCTCTCGCTATAGTGCACCAGTGACGACGCCTTCTGATTGACATGGCGTCACCTAGTTTTTGACGTGTTCATGGAGACCTATGCTACCCACCATATCATGAGGAAGTTCAGTCTCCGGCAGGCATTCCCCATCCCTATTGGTGACATCGTTCCGCCAAGCGTCCACATGTTAGTTCTCTTTTACATCACTATTAATTGCATCGCTCTTTCAGATATCCTTACAAATGGGATCATGTTGTGAATCTCTTGTTGGGGAACGCGGTATGCTACACTAGCACAAATTAAAATTTCTACCGCAAACCAGAAAAGCTACTCGCAAGAAGGGGATCACAGATCTATTACCACTAGACGCGCAGTTGCAGAATCCTTCGCACGTCGTTGTAGTGGATCGTTCTCGGCGTGGATTGTCCTCGCCGCGGATCGTCCTCTCCGCGGATCGTCCTCTCCACGCCGCAGTAGCAGCAGCGTCACCACAGCAGTCCACACGTCCGGGGATGGAACGCCGTGCGTCGGTGTGCAAGCACCGGGTCGCTCGGCAGGGGCAATGAGAGGAGGTGGCTAGGGTTTCTGGCGAAACACCTCTAAACCGCACGAAAAGTCTGTTCTACATCTAGCCTCCTCCCCTCCTTATATAGCCACGAGGTGAAACCCTAAGCAGTCAGGGCCCATCTACGCGCTAAGCTCACGAGGTCCATTAATTACGGATCCAATCCGAATTAATGCGTCCCAGCCCGTTAAGTGTGTGACCCTGTAGGTTCATGCGCATTTGGACATGGATTCGGAAAACCCTTTTTCTAATCCAATAGTCGGTAGCGGCTCCTTGCAGAGCATGCCAACTCCCAAACGCATATGATTAAAAATGCGATGTAATAATCCCTTTGCCAAACTATATGAAGATCGAACTCAAGGCGAGAAGCATGTCATCCTTTGACAGTTCAATCCATCTCTCGTATCCGTGATATATTAATAAATTGTGATTGACTTCTCAATCACGGCATGGCCATGCACTTCCTTAATCATATCACACGAGTGGCCTAGACATATATCTCCGTTACATTGGAGTGGCAAATTCCATCTTGACTGCTCACTTCCCTCTGCATGTTTCATAGTAAACATGAAAGCTACCTTTATAACTATCCGGTTAGGAAATAGTGTTTGGTAACCCCAAGATAAACTATTACACATGTAGGGAATATGGCAATCTCAGGTCTAAGGATCATACATCTACCATGTATGAGATACACTGATGACACATAAGAATGTAACATTCTCGCAGTGTCCCATTGTGGGTCTATCTAACACATGTTCTTCAACATGCGTCCACAATGTATTGATGATATCTCCGTATCCCATGATCTATGAAACATGATCATCGAACAATACATGTGCTGATCTATTCATCGTTGTCCTATACGATGATATCCGATCAGAGATATTTATCGAATTATATCAATAAGTAAAGAGCTTCATAAACAAGTCACACACTTGTTGATCAAAACAATGATATACATTCATTGGACCAATAATCATATTATTATTCATAAACATAGTCATGTTACAATCATCCATATGATTGCCTCAAGGGCATAACACTAACAATCTCTCACTTGCACTTGAGTCAATCAATTAAGTATCTAATACCAATAGACCTCGTGTGCGCCTCATGCTTAGGCTGTGGCAGTGGCTTTGTCAACGGATCAGCCACATTGGCTTCCGTATGTACTTTGCATATCTTCACGTCACCTCTATCCACAATTTCGCTAATAAGGTGAAAGCGTCGGAGTATATGTTTGGACTTCTGATGTGATCTAGGCTCTTTTGCTTGTGTAATGGCATCACTATTATCGCAATAGATGTCCATTGGACTAGAGGCACTAGCGACCACACCAAGCTCTGAGATAAACTTCTTTATCCATACAACTTCTTTTGCGGCATCCGAAGCCGCAATGTACTCCGCTTCTGTCGTAGAGTTAGCCACCGTGCTTTGCTTGGAACTCTTCGACTCTTTGCTCCTCCATTTAGTGTAAACACAAAACCGGATTGTGATCGAAAATCATCTTTGTCAGTTTGGAAGCTTGCATCGGTGTAACCTTTTACAACCAGTTCTTCCTCACCTCCAAAGACTAGGAACATACCCTTAGTTCTTCTCAAGTACTTTAGGATGTTTTTCACGGCTATCCAATGATCATCACCAGGATCCACTTGGTATCTACTTGTGACACTTAGAGCATATGAGACATCTGGGCGCGTACAGATCATGGCATACATGATAGATCCAATAGCCGAAGTATATGGAATCTTGCTCATCCTATCTCGCACATCAGTTGTCGAAGGACACTGATTCTTGCTTAGACTGATGCCATGTGACATTGGCATGAAACCTCTCTTAGATTCATGCATATTGAACCTTTTCAATATTTTGTCAATGTACGTTTCCTGGCTTAATCCAATCAACCTTTTTGATCTATCTCTATAGATCTTTATGCCCAAGATATAACATGCTTCTCCCAAGTCCTTCATTGAGAAACTCCTTTTCAACGAAGTCTTAACGTCTTCAAGCATAGGAATATCATTCCCGATCAATAATATGGCATCCACATACAAGATCAGAAACACAAGTGCGCTCCCACTAGCTTTCTTGTAAACACAAGGCTCTTCTTCGTTGTTGATAAAGCCAAATCCTTTGACCACGTCATCAAAACGAATGTTCCAACTCCGAGATGCTTGCTTTAACCCATAAATGGATCTCTGAAGCTTGCATAATTTTTTAGCATTTTTAGGATCAACAAAACCCTCAGGTTGTATCATGTATACATCCTCAAATAGATTCCCATTAAGGAAAGCTGTATTGACGTCCATTTTCCATATTTCATAATCAAAATATGCAGCAATTGCTAAAATGATCCGGACAGAATTGAGCATGGCTACCGGTGAAAAAGTTTCATCATAGTCAATTCCTTGAACTTGTTTGAAACCCTTTGCCACCAACCGTGCTTTATAGATCTGAACATTTCCATCTACGTCTGTCTTCTTCTTGAAAATCCATTTGCATTCTATGGTTTTTACACCATCAGGAGGATCGACCAAGTTCCAAACTTGATTGTCATGCATGGATTGAATTTCGGATCTCATGGCTCCAAGCCATTTTTCGGAGTTTGGGTCCATCATCGCTTCTTTGTAAGTCGTGGGCTCATCTTTGTCCAATAATAATATGTCATGTCCATATCTTATGGGTTCATGATGCGGCCTCCCCGACCTACATAGGGCTGGTGTCTCTTCCACAGGTTGTACAACACTTTGTACATCTTGTGAAGGTTCAGTGGTAGCTTGAACATATTCATGCGATTCTCGAATTTCATCGAGATGCACATCACTCCCACTGATTTCTTTGGAAAGAAACTCTTTCTCCAAAAAGACACCATTTCAAGCAACAAAAACCTTGTTCTCGTTTCTTTTATAAAAGTAATATCCTTTTGTTTCTTTAGGATACCCCTCAAAGAAGCATTTTTTTGATTTATGTGCGAGTTTATCTGATTGCAAACGTTTTACATAAGCCTCGCATCCCCATATCTTGAGAAATGACAATATGGGACTTCTCCCGATCCATATCTCATATGGTGTCTTCTCAATGGATTTTGATGGGACCCTATTTAATGTGAACGCAACTGTCTCTAGAGCGAACCCCCAGAAGGATAATGGCAAATCTGTTTGGCTCATCATTGACTGAACCATATCCAATAAAGTTCAATTCCGTCGTTCGGATACACCATTCCATTGAGGCGTTCCTGGCGGAGTAAGTTGTGGAACGATTCTACATTGCTTTAGATGATCACCAAACTCTTGGCTCAAGTATTCGCCACCATGATCTGATCGTAAGTGTTTTATTGACTTGCCAAGTTGATTTTGTACTTCGTTCTGAAACTCTTTGAACCTTTCAAAGGTTTCAGACTTATGCCTCATTAAATAGATATATCCATATCTACTAAAGTCATCAGTAAAAGTTACAAAGTGCTGAAACCCACCTCTAGCAATCGAACTCATTGGTCCACATACATCTGTATGTACTAGGGCCAACAATTCACTCGCCCTCTCACTAAAACCTGTGAAAGGGGTTTTTGTCATCTTGCCAAGTAAACAAGACTCACATGTTTCAAATGATTCAAAATCAAATGAGGTGAGAAGTCCATCACCATGGAGCTTCTTCATGCGCTTCTCATTTATGTGACCCAAGCGACAATGCCATAAAAAGGTAAGGTTCAAATCATTTGGTCGATGCCTTTTGACATTAATGTTATAGACATATTTTTCTTTGAGTTCAAGGACGTATAACCCATCCACCATGGGACAACGACCATAATACATATCATTCAAAAATATTGAACAAACAAAGTTCTTTATTCTGAATTCATAACCTTCATGTTCCAAACAGGAAGATGAAATAATGTTTCTACTCATAGATGGAACAAAATAACAATTATTAAGTTCTAAAACTAATCCTGAAGGCAAATGCAATGGGTAGGTGCCAACGGCAAGACTAGCAACTCTTGCTTTATTCCCCACGCGAATATCCACTTCTCCCTTTGCCAAGTCTACTCTTTGTCAGCCCCTGCATCGAATTGCAAATGTGAGCAACCGATCCGGTATCATATACCCAAGAGCTGGAATAAGAAGTAGCAAGATTAATTTCTATAACATTAATACCTGAAGTGGAAGTCACACTCCCATTCCTTTTATCCGCCGGTACTTCTCATGATTTCGTTTCCAATGTCCTGACTTCTTGCAATAGAAGCACTGGGTTTCGGGTTAAGGGCCGACTTTGAGCTTCTGAAGCTTAGTTTTGAGGCTCGTGATCTCATCTTGAGTCTTGCCCTTTCCCTTTCCCCAAGCCTTGGCTTTCTTCCTTTTGAAGGCAGTTGTCTTCTGAACCATCATCACATGATTGGGTTTCTTCTTAATGCTTTCTGTCAGCGTACTAGCCAACAGGCACCTCCGAATCGGGTGCTTATGAGGTTCAGACGGGGGGCTTTCGGGGTAATCGCCGGAGAAAGGAAGAAGATGAGAATCTTAGGGAAGCTCAGGAGAATAAGGGGGCCCAAGACATTTACCCAGGAGTTCGACCCTCCTAAGAGTAATAGCCCTAGTCCTGCTTTCTTTTGGTATTGCTTGTGTTCTTCTTGAAGGAAATGAAAGCCTTACAATCTTCGAACCCCTTCTCCCATGCACCAGCTCTTTTATACTAGGGCTGACGGAGAGCGCATGGGTGGCTTACCAGCCGCCATCATTACCTTTGGCATGGGATTATTTATTGCGCGTCGCTCGTTCTTACTCTTCATTAATGACTTTGCGTTGTCACAATCCCACCTCGGGCCCCGTCCACCAACGCTTCCCGTTACGCCGTAAGGTGCTGCCGTAATGTCCGCGCAGTGTCGTGCCTGAAGAAGCGGGCCGTCGCCGCGCATCCTTCGCCTTGCATTTAATCGCACAACTTGCATTAAATGCCCTTGACGCCGAGAAGTGGCCAGCGTGCCACCTTTCCCGAGGCGACCATTCCTGGTCGCCCGAGCGTGGCCTGGCTGCCCGCGTGTCCGGCGACCACCTTCTGGTCGCCTGGGGCGTGGCCTGCGCCGCCACGCGTCCCCTGAGCGACCACCTTCTGGTACGCCAGGGCGTGGCTTGGCGCCACAGCGTCCGGCGACCACCTTCTGGTCGGCCAGTCTGGCTGCCACGTGTCCCTGGCGACCTTCCTCGTCGCTTCAGTGGCGTGGCGCGCCACGTGTCCGGGCGACCCACCTTCTGTCGCCAGGCGTGGCCTGGCCACGTGTGCCCCGGGCGACCACGCCCACTGGCGACCTTTAACTGAGGGAGTGGGGACTCTGGCGCCAGTGCGACCAGTAGAGCCGGAGTCCACCAGAGCGCTTTGACCTACCAACTTCCTTTTTCTCTCTTTTGAATACCAATCGGGCTTAGCTCAGCCTCCCGGTGGGGCCATTAATTAGCCCACTCGCCAGGCCTTCTCGGGGAGACTTTACGGCTTCCAGGTTCAGGCGGTTTCTTGTGATCATTCCATACTGCTTGCCACGATCCTTGGGACACGCCCTTCTTAGGGCTTTTGAACTTCCCTCTCTTTTCGAACCGCGTCCTTTGGTTCTCCGTAGTGGCTTTCCTCGCAGCCTTATAAAAAGGCGACCGAGGGGGAACTCCTCCTTCCTCTAACTCCCCTCACCTGCCTCTCTTCACGGCTTTAGAGCTTCCTTCTCCTTTGTCTTTGCCGGCGGACTTAGACATTCTTCCGCCCAATGGCTCCCATTCTCCCCTCGTCGGCCATCGAGGAGGAGATTGCCGCGCATTTCCGGAACATAGCTTTGGATCTCTCCGTCTTCGGCCAGGGACAGTCGAGCCAGTACCGATCCGGGAGGTGATCTTTTTCGGGTGGCGACTTCTTGCGGGCCTCTTGCCACCTGGTTTGATTTTTATCTCTCCGTCCTCAACTTTTATGCTATTCACCACATCCATCTTCCCCCAACTCCGTCGTTCTCCTTCTTGCTTTAAGCCCATACGTGAAATGTTTATGGAGTGCTCCCCAACCTCCTTCTTTTTTCGCTTCTTCTACACCCTCCGCGCCATAGGCGCAACTACTATAAGGCTGTCCACCGCGGCTCATGACGGGTCCTTGTCACGCTACCTTCCTGGATGTCGATCCAATGGAGGAACCGGCGTGAAAGATTGATGTCTGCCGAGGACGATAGTGGCATTGAGGTGCTTTGGAGCTTAAGCCGCCGTGATCGGCCAACCCCAAGCTGGGGGCCCATGTGGCGAGCGCGAGCTTACGGCTATGCTAGCCAGCGTCGACCACTGCGACGGCGGGTTTGTGAGGCCATGGTCATTCGGGACTTCGTTCCGAGTGTGCCCTCTTCGCCGCCCCAGCGTCACTCTGGCGACATGGGCGTCGGCGGGGACCGGAGCATTCCTGGAGGTAACTCGTTTCACCTTGAGCCATCCTCTCCCTTCTACGCTATGGGTTCCAATTTTGGTCTTGTACAGTGTTTTTATTCTCACGGGGCTTCTCCTTCCTCTTTTTTGTGTGCCGGCTTGGCAGGAACCTCGTCTTCCGATGCGATCGGCAATTGGATGGCGCAACCGTCGGCCCCATTCCAGAATTCAGACGGCGCAGTCCCGCTGGCTGCGGTTGTCGGCGAGCGCGGCGACGATAGTCCGTGCCATACACCGTCGATGGGCGCCATGGCACGCCAAACGTGTTCTGCCGGCACCCTTGATAATCAGGACCCTCCTCACGGCACGGCGGGGGAGGCACCTAGAGGCGCAGCGTCCGGGATAGCGATGATGATAGCGGTAATGGTGGTCGTTCCCGAAGGCCCCGCCTTACAGGCTCGGCCGAGGCGGGAACCTCTACGGCGCGCGGGACTTCGCTTGTGGCGACGTTTCCTCGTTGGTGGCGGGAGGTTTGCGGGCCACCGACGTCCCTCCTCGCTCCCGCCGGGAGGGGACAACAAACCTTCCGCCCGGCTCCTCCTCGGCCTTCGCCGGCGGGTGGTGGGGCGACCAGCCGCGACGCTTGCCATGCCGGCTTATTGCCAGCCACCACGCTGCGGCGAATCTTCACCTCGCCGCGCGCCACTTGGCCAGCCGTGTGGTCGCCCATGGGCCGGTTCTTAGGCCGACAGATCGGCGCAGAAAGCGATCAGGGGAGCTGGTCCTTACTGAAAGCGTGCCTCGGTTCGAAACCATCACCTAGGTACTTATTCAAAAAATGCACATACGATGACGAATTTAAGTTTCTTTGGCGGCATTTGCCATTTACGCCTTTCACGTCTCTTTCTTAGGGTTCCGCCGGACCCTTCCAGTTGTCAAGCAAGCGGGTGGTGCGGCGTGGTTGCAGCTGCGGTCGTGCCATCCGGGGTAACCCGATCCCAGGTGGCCGACGGCAGTGGAGGCGACCCCAAGCGATTCTTTGGCCGTCGCTTCCGGACCGAGGTCCGCTTTCGACCTCGCCCCTACCGGATCCACCTTGTCTCCGTTCCTCGTGACCTTGAGCAGCGCTTTGTCGGCAGCTCTCGGCCAGCTTTATTCGGCCTAAGCGGTCGTCTGACGAAAGCGAGGAGCGGTTAGCGAGGCGAGGCCGAGATTAACCGCCTGCTCATAAAGAGGTAGAAGACCTGGCCGGGGTGGATCGAGGCTAAGGTGGAGGCGGAAGCAGCTGAGAACAAAGCACCACTTGTAGCGGAGAGCTCTGAGCCGGAGGCGGAAGGCCCGACAGGAGCCCGATCGGGCGTGGACACCCTGCAGATCTTTGCGCCTATGCCTTCTAGCCGAGCAATGGCGGCCTTGCCCGTAGAGCTGAAGCGGCCGGGTCACGCGGAGGAGAAGCCACGGCGCACTATGCATACGCCTCTGCCGGACATGAACTTCATACAGCGCTTTGCGCCGCCTCGCGCGGTCAAAGTCCCGTCGGAGGGGCGATGTGGCAAAGTGCCACGGCGGCACGTGCTGGCGTCTATTCGCATAGCCGTGACTAACCGATCCCGCGACCTACGGTCGGGGATCAGCGGCAAGTGAGCGGAGGAGCGGGTCGACGCCAAAGCGGTCGCGGCTCGGTAGCGATGGAGAACCCTCGGTCGAGGCGGTAGGCGGGGCGTGGCGCTTCATACGGGCGTTCTCCCGGTTCTTGCCGAGGATGTGGCGGCCGGTGGCCAGGAGACGAGAGGATCCCCAGGCGTAGTTAGCTAGTTTGTTTTACTTTTACCCGTAAAAACTTGAGGCGCCAAGACAGTTCAAATGGAATGGAAGCACGGGCTTCCGCTATATAACTTAAAGATTTCTTTGTTCTTATTCTTACGGCTCCGCAACGCTTGGAGACTTAAGGTCTTGAGCTGAGGAACGATCACTTAGCGAGTTCGGGCGGGGCCCAGTGTTCTTGGCGGTGGTGTTGGTCGCCGAGCCCCACGAGGACACCCTGAGTGTCATGACCGTCTTTGAGGATCGTGCTAAACTAGCCATCAATCACCCCGTCCCCGTCGCCGCTCACACTTAGTGATCCTACCTAAGCTCTTTGGGACGAGTACTGAGGCAAATCGCCCAGGCACTATCCGAAGGCAAAAGACCGAAAAAAGAGCGGGAAGATCGGCGGTTTGGACAGGAAAAAAGAGTATTTAACTTCAAAACAGAGGGCCTCCCGACCCGCGACGGAGCGGAAGACATACTCCAACGGCCGGGGGCGGAACCAGGACTTACAACCAATCAGGGTAGAACTTGCGCAGATTCTCTATATTCCACGAGAGTTTGCTAGCTCCTCGCCGTCTTGATGGCCAACCTGACCGCCGGACGAGAGACAGAGACCACTTTGAAAGGTCCTTCCCGGGGGAGCGGTTTATCGACGGCATGCGTCGGATTCGCCGCAAGACCAGAATAAGCCTCGCGGCGTTCTCTCATTAACACGGGGCGTGGTACCGCTGAGAGCTCTGGCGGTACTTTGCGGCGCAAAGGCTGCTTTCGATCGCGCCTCTTCCAAGAGGTTGATGTCGTCTCGACGCAGCTCTCCACTGGTCTTCTTCCACAAGCGGTGACGTGAGGTGACCCAGTTCCAGCTCAGGGGAGAAACGACCTGGCGTGAGACCAGGAAAGGGGTTTCCCAGTAGCCGGCCAGGAGTGGTCGGAGTGACCACAACGGCCGGGAGCTCTTCGGTCCACCGGGCGCCACGCTTGTGGAGTCGGTCGAACGCCCGGGTCTTGAGGCCCTTCGATTGCCAGTAGCGTTGGGTCATTCGACCTGGGCGTTGCTCCTGGGGTGAGCGGCGAGAGGCAAAAGCAGACCTTGGTGCCCATCTCTTCACGAAGTCTAAGAAGGCCGCTAGTGAACTGGGCGCCCGTTGTCCGCGATGATACGGTTCGCGACCGGCGGGCAAAAATCTCTCGTATGAACTTGGCGGCTTGGCAGTGATGGATCTTCTTGCCTGCGGCTTCTACCCACTTGGTGAACTTGTCGATGGCGACGAGCGGGTGGGTGTAGGCCCTGTGGCCCAGCGAACGGGCCCAGGGATATCGACCTCGCTTGAAGGGCCAAGAGAGCGGGATAGTCTGCGAGGGCTTAGGTGGTTGGTGGACACGCTTGGCGTGGAAGGCCCGACACGCTTCACATCTCTTCACCGGCTCGCAAGCATCTGGAGGCGGTCGGCCAATAGAACCCTTGGCGGAAAAGCTTTTCCCGCCATCGTTCGTCGGACACATGGCTCCGCTTTGCCTCCATGGATATCAGGAAACAGCGCTCCCCTCTTCCCGGTGATGCACTTGAAGAATTCCATTCTTACCCCGGCGATGCAGTCCCCGCCCCACCGTATAACGCCAGCGCTTCGTGCTATCTTCTCTGGCCGACGCATCATCATCGGGGCACACTTGATCCCGCGGTAGGCCAGGATCGGATCCATCCATGTGCCTTCCTGGTCCGTCTGGCGACCACGCAGGTGGTCGTCCGAGTACTCGCCGGCGGGCATTTCCAGCGAACCGCTTCCCGCGAGCGGTGAAGCGGCATCACCATCGTCCCGCCCGAAATAGAAGTGCGCGATGGGCGGTCGCGAAGCCTTTCCTCAAAGACCCTGGCCAGTGCAGAGACCTGGTCGGTGGCGAGCTTCGTCATGAATGGTTGTCACGCTTTGAGGATGTGTGTATCGATCCTTGAAATGCCTTTCCGGCTTCGACCTCGCGGTATCTTTTGCCGCCATGTGAGTCGGGGCGAGAAAAGTCCTTCCTTGCACTGATTGGCGACCAGCGAGTCGCCCTTTACTTTGCCGGACAGATAAGGCCGACACCGAGCCCGGCCAAGCCTCGTGCTCGGCGTTGTTGGTGGCCTTGAAGTCGAGGCGACCACGTACTTGAGGAGGTCCCGGTCGGGAGAGACCAGGAAGACCCGACCCAGCGCCTTCAAGCCTGAAAGGGCAGTCGAAGAAGAGCGTCCAGGGAGGCGCGGGGACCTCATCGACTTCGGACTTTCGAGATGGAGTCCACTCGACCATGAAGTCCGCTGACCTTTGACTCTTTATTGAGTGCACGAGAGCAAACTTGATGCGAACTCCCGAGCTCAACGGACCACTTAGCGTCATGCGACCCTCCGCTTCTGCGGTTGTGGAGGATCTAGCGCAGGGTGCGAGAGACCAACGTGATCTCTCTCCTTGGAAATAGTGCCGTAACTTTCTTGGCGCCACTACCGCCGCATAGACCATTTACGAGCTGAGGGTACCTTGTTTCTCGTCGTGGAGCACTTTCTTGATGTAGTAGACCGCAGATTGGACCCCTTCCTGCTACCGGTGCCAAACGCTCACTACGTGGCCACATACATCTGACGATGGCTCGCTTGGCTCGAGCGACCGACCGGAGGAGAAGAGGTACTTCTTCAGATCTTCAAGCGCTTGTTGGGCTTACGGGGTCCATTCAAATGAGTTGGTTTTCTTCAACAACTTAAGCGTGGCAGACTTTTCTCCCCAGGCCGGGATATAAGCCGACGAGGGAGGCTAGCCGGCTTGACCAAGCATTGCGGTTGCTTGAGCGGGTAAGTGATCGCGATTCGCCAATTGCTTCTATTTTCTCGGGTTGACTTGATTCCAGTGGAGACCAGAAACCGGCAGCTTCGGACGAGACACCAAACACGCACTTTTGGGATTCAACCGGTGATGGTTACGAGGTGAGAGAAGGTCTCTTCAAGGTCTGTATAAGCTGTCGGCCCTCTTCGTTTCACGACGGATCATCAACATACACTTCGAGGTTCTTCCTATTTGGGGCGGAACACAATGTGCATAGCGCCGTGATAAGTGGCACCGGCGTTTTCAGCCCGAAAGGCATCTTGGCGTAGCAATATACAACGAGGAGTCACAAAAGCGGTCTTCTCTTCCGTCTTCCCGCGCCATCTTGTCCCGATGATACTTAGGAGTGGCGTCGAGGAAGCACTGAGCTTTGCACCCAGTCGGGAGTCGGCGGCGATGTCTATCCGTGACAAAGGGTGCAGGTCCTTAGGACGAGCTTTGTTGAGGTCGGTGAAATCGATGCACATTCGCCACTTCCCATTAGACTTCTTTACAAGCACGGGGTTGGCCAACCACTCGGGTAAGCGGCCTCCGCACAATCTTGGCAGACAACAGTTTTTCCACCTCGTCCGAATGGCGTCTGCGCTCTGGCGCTTCGCCGGATCTTCTGCGAGCAGGCGCGCTCGTGAAAGCGTTGCCAATCGGTGCTGATCACCTCCACAGGGACCGGTCATTGCGATGGTTCCCGAGCGAACACATCCAGGTTAGGCGGGAGGAAGGTGGCAGCGCGTCTTTATTTGGCGCCGAGGTCGGTGCGTTTTATCTGTGACCTTGCGAAAGCCTTCTCGCCCATGGGGACCGCCTTTGCCTCGCCCACGGGCTGGCGGATGAGCGTGGACAGCCGAGAGGGAGTTGTCGTCCTTGTCGCCCTTGTAGCCGAAAGGTGTGGTGCAAGCAAGATCCCGCAGTACTGCTTGGCCGCGAGGCTTCCAATCTATCCACCTTCGTAATGGGACCCCCAGGCCACAGGATTTTCACCGGCATGTAGGCGTAGTGGGCCTTTGCCATGAACTTAACGGTAGGGCGGCCAAAGCGAGGGCATTATAGGGGGAGAAGTCAGCGACCTCAAAATCTACCGACTCCGTTCGAAGTTCTCGAACCGAGCGGTCTGGTCGGACTTGTCCGGGTGGGAGGCCCACCCGGGCTACTCAAAAAGCGCGAGGCGCAGCTCTCGTCTGAGATCTGGAGCGCTGATACGCCCGACACATTGAGTTGATAGCGCTTGCCTCCATCAACCAGGACCCGCTAACCGCGTGCGGACCGTGGGGACACCACGATCGGGAGATGGCCAGGGCGGAGGTGTTCTCTGGTGGTCGGCCCGTGAAAGTGATCGGTATTCACCACTTCGGTGGCGAAATCCCGGCGGCGTGTGGCACACACCTCGAATCCGCTTGTATCTTTGCGAGTTCGAGGTAGGTGGCGAGCCACCGTGTATGAACGCCACCGTGTGCTCCGCCTTTTGGAAGGCTAAGCGGAGCCACATCTTCGTCGTCTTCGTCCGCCAATCTTTCTCGCGGCGTTTCTTGAGCCGCTGTAAACCACGGCAGATACAACTTGGCGATCCTCCAAGTCATGTCGCTGTTCGATGGATGGGGCAATAGGGCTTGCGCCATCGTTTTGTGAAGCGGCAGCGGTCCTGATCGCGAGCGCTTTGCGGCTCGTCCGTTGGTCCCCTGGTCATCATGGCCGGGATTTGGGCTCCGGCTTTCGGCGACCAAGACCTCCTAGCGGTTGCCTCCCCTCGCTTTTTCTTTTTCTTCTTGCGGTCGGAGGACTTGGGGTGCCAACGCGTCACCGAATCGGAAGGCCTCGTGGCACACTTCCAGAAGCTTCTATGCAGGCGCCTTGTGCGCCCGGCTAACTTCGAAGTGGTTGAGATGACGCGGCGTGGCCATCTTTTCCGCATCTTCTGGTCCGGGACCCCCCCTCCGGAAGCGATGATCACCGGCGCCAGAGATCCGGGGGATCGTGTTGCGGCAGTGGGTGAACAGCCGGATGAACCTCTCGTGACTCCCCCTCCGCGTGCTCCGAGGCGTGGAGAGTCGTCCTCCACGCTTTGGTTGGCGTGGGAGCCCTGAAAGTTAGGCGACAAATGTCGCATAGCCCCTCCACGAGTGCCTGAGGCCTCGCGGGAGGTTAAGTAACAAGGCCGGGGCGAGCCCGTTAGTAGCGTCGGGAGGTAGTTGGCCATGACCTTCTCGGACCCTCCGCCGCGCGTACACCGTGGTGTAGATCCGAAGGAACTCCTGGGTTGGTGGTACCATCATACTTCTCGATGGAGGCGGGGCGGAATCTCTCCGGCCATGCGATCTTTAAGCCACAGAAGCGGAGAGAGCGCTTGGCACCCAACGTTGTAGGGGAGAAGCGCCTTGACCCCGATCTGAGGAGAGGATGAGGAGTGCGACCTGCGCTCTCCCTAGAGTCCGAGGGAGAGACCCTGTCTTATGCCCCGCTGACGTTCGCGGTGAGACATGACGCGGTATTTGCAGTAAACGCCGACGCCGCTTAAATCCGAGCGCGATCGGAGGGTCTTCACGGTTCCCCTAGACTCGGGGGACCGCGGAAGAAGCGGAATCATGTGCATGTCCCTGTGAAGCGAGGGGTTGCACCAGGACCCCTTCCTTGTCCCGACCCTTGGCGGAGAAGTCGTCGTGTGGTGGCCGGAAGCGCGTCGGTAGCCAGCGTTCCACTGCGCCTGCACGCGGAAGCCTCCGGTCGCCACTTCAACTTCTTGTTGTCGCGGCGTCCACGGTGGGCCGATGTCCCGCGACCGCAATTAGGTGGGGTGTTCGCTCCCGAGTTCTTGGGGATGATCGAGCGATCGGGCCGCATGGAGGCTTGGCCAGCGAAGTGTCGTCACCAGCGCCAAGCGTAGATTAGACGGGCTGACCCGGGCGTAGAGCCATCACGCGGCCCCGGCGGAGGGGACCCGGGTGGCGGCTCCTCCCGAACGTCGGGATCGGCTCTGGCGCGCTTTCCGCTCGGGCAAATTGCGCGATTGGAGTCGCGACTCCATGTGCGAGACAAAGCGCCTGTGAGCTTGAGCCGGAGATGGAAGGAAAGAGGGCAATCTAACCACAAGAGCCCCTACAGCGCGCCCTTTGTCAGTGCTAGCCAGGGCACCTCCGAATCAGTGCTTATGAGGTTGAGACGGGGGCTTTTGGGTGTCGCCGGAGAAAGGAAGAAGATGGCCAGAGTGCAGGAAGCTCGAGGAGAATAGGGGGCGCAAGACATTTACCAGGTTGAGGCCCTCCTAAGAGTAAGCCCTAGTCAGGCTTTCTTTTGGTATTGCTTGTGTTCTTGAAGAAATGAAAGCCTTACAATCTTCGAACCCCTTCTCCCATGCACCTGGCTCACTTTATACTAGGGCGCGAGCGCATGGGTGGCTTACCCCGGCCGCCATCATTACAACGGCATGGGATTATTTATTGCGCCACGTCGCTCGTTCTTACTCTTCATTAATATTTGCCCTTGTTGTCCACAATCCCACCTCGGGCCCTGATCCTGCGCTCAGATTCACGTCGGGGTAAGGTCTTTGCTTAAGTGATGTCACGCATAATTAATGCGTGCCTGGGAAGCCGAACGTGCCGCATCGCATGCGCCTTGCATTTAATGTCGCATAACTTGCATTAAATGCCTTGACTCGAGGAGTGGCCCGCGTGCCACGCTTTCACGGGCGACCACCTTCCTGGTCGCCGCGTGGGCTGCCCACGTGTCCCGGCGACCACCTTCTGGTCGCCAGGCGTCGCCTGGCGCCACGCGTCCCGGCGACCACCTTCCTGGTCGCGGGCGTGGCCTGGTCGCCACGCGTGTCCGGGCGACCACCTTCGCGTCGCCCAGGGCGTGGCCGCCGCCACGTGCCCCGGTCGACCACGCCCTGGCGACCTTTTTAGCTAGCGAAGTGGGGACCTGGCGTAATGCGCCGACACTTTCCTCGGCTGACCTTGAGCATCCCATGTAGCTCGGCCAGGCTCTTCTCCATGCTATTCATATGAAAATTCATAATGAATGGCTCAAAGCTCGAGGCAGAGATTGGAGAATTACGTCTGTAGCCAGACCAATGCTAAGGGAAAACTCAAGCTTTTCCAATCTTCCAATGTAGCCAATCATCTTGATTACATGTGGGCTGACCGGACTACCTTCAGCCAGCTTACAAGCAAACAGAAGCTTTGAGATACCATACCTCTCAGCCCTTGCTTGATTCCCAAACATGCCCTTCAAGCCCACAATCATATTGTAAGCATCCTGGTCCTCATATTGCTTTTGCAGCTCAGAGTCCATGGTGATAAGCATGAGACAGCTGACCTCTACAGAGGCATTAACATGTTTTTCATAGTCAGTCTTCAAATTCCGAGGAGCATTTTTGGCTGGTTCATCAGGAATCGGACTCTCCAGAACATATTCTTTCTTTTCATGTTTGAGAACAATTCTCAAGTTGCGATACCAATCCACAAAATTTGTTCCATTTAGTTTTTCTCTTTTCAAAACCGATCTCAAAGCAAAACCAGGTGCAGCAGTAGGAGCAGCAGGAGGTGCCATTGAACTACAACAAAAACATGCAAAGTTTCTAAGCACTATGTTTCTGTAATACTTTTATTAAACATTTTAACAAAAGAAACTCCTATCATATGCCCCCTTTATGGACACATGGTGAGTATTCAAGATCCATATTCATCAAACACTAGTGAGCTTTGGCATCACTGCTAGAAATCTAATGACATAGGTAAGTAACATCTTTGCTAATTACATCTTATGTAACTCTTGTTGGTTGAGCATGAAAACAAGTAATGAATGCCTCCGTCAACTTGAGTCATGGCCAGGTCAACTCGCCCCTAGGGCTCACATGAGGGAGGGAGCACTTCCCGTTTCTGGGTGCCAATTAAGAAACCTAGCCTCATGTGTGTTTTCCTAGACACCAATCGTCTTGTATCCGTTCCTTCATTACTGAAATCATATTCCAACCACTTATGTCCTTAAGCCCAAAACCGTTTTGATAGCTTAGTTAAATCAACCATTGTTATGCGCGATGTGTCCAACACATCCCTATCATCTATTAAGATAGTCATTGATATACTACTTTGGCAGTCATATCAATAATGATCTAAATTCTTGATAGGTGCAACAATTGAATGGACAAGTGTGATTTAAAATTTTAACTATATGGATAAACAATATCTACTATGAACATGGCATCACATGCAATGAGCATAAAGAAAATAGCAAGGATTAAATACACATCCACACATAATCAAATTAAGATGTGAAATAGTATGGCCCTTTGCATTAGGATCTCCATCATCATGCTTGATTGTTCACCTTGCCATCATGCTTGATGTCACCATCTTCATCATTGTAGATGCAACTCCTTACAACTTTCATAATGAATATTACATGAGGGTTTGAAATATCATAAGTCGACACACAGGTCGTTATACATTTTAGATTGAAATAGCCTTATGGCTTGACACGACACGCAGGCCATGTAAATATTACATGCATCACATACACATAGGCCATACTATTTCACACAACATCCTGCAAAAACGAGTTAAACAAAATAGATTCTACGACAGCGGGGTTCCAAGGGGCAACGCCCCTGGCGGGGTCCAAGGGGCAGCGCCCCTGGCGGCGATCCACGGACCAATCAGATTGACCCAATCCGATTCAATCTGATTGGCTTGGTCCCATATGGTTGCGATTCGTGAACCCTGATGGCGGTAACCCGACCGGTAAGGGCAATGTCGTACCATGAACGGACTCACCCAAATCAAGATTGATTCGGTTTGCACTTTCCTCAAACCCTAAACCGATCGATCTCATCGACGGCTGCCTCCACCAATTCATCACATGAACCGGTTGAACATGTAATAGATTCAATCTACTAACCTCACATACCATATGTGCAACATCCAGATCACAAATCTACGCGAGATGGCTCTGATACCACTGTTGGGGAACGCGGTATGCTACACTAGCACAAATTAAAATTTCTACCACAAACAAGAAAAGCTACTCGCAAGAAGGGGATCATAGATCTATTACCACTAGACGCGCAGTTGCGGAATCCTTCGCACGTCGTTGTAGTGGATCGTCCTCGCCGTGGATCGTCCTCGCTGCGGATCGTCCTCTCCACGCCGCAGTAGCAGCAGCGTCACCACAGTAGTCCACACGTCCGGGGATGGAACGCCGTGTGTCGGTGTGCAAGCACCGGGTCGCTCGGCAGGGGCAACGAGAGGAGGTGGCTAGGGTTTCTGGCGAAACACCTCTAAACCGCACGAAAAGTCTGTTCTGCGTCTAGCCTCCTCCCCTCCTTATATAGCCACGAGGTGAAACCCTAAGCAGTCAGGGCCCATCTACGCGCTAAGCCCACGAGGTCCATTAATTACGGATCCAATCCGAATTAATGCGTCCCAGCCCGTTAAGTGTGTGACCCTGTAGGTTCATGCGCATTTGGACATGGATTCGGAAAACCCTTTTTCTAATTCAATAGTCGGTAGCGGCTCCTTGCAGAGCATGCCAGCTCCCAAACGCATATGATTAAAGTACTGATGTAATAATCCCTTTGCTAAACTATATGAAGATCGAACTCAAGGCGAGAAGCATGTCATCCTTCAATCCATCTCTCGTATCCATGATATATTAATAAGTTATGATTGACTTCTCAATCACGGCATGGCCATGCACTTCCTTAATCATATCACACGAGTGGCCTAGACATATATCTCCGTTACATTGGAGTGGCAAATTCCATCTTGACTGCTCACTTCCCTCTACATGTTTCATAGTAAACATGAAAGCTACCTTTATAACTATCCGGTTAGGAAATAGTGTTTGGTAACCCCCAAGGTAAACTATTACACATGTAGGGAATATGACAATCTCAGGTCTAAGGATCATACATCTACCATGTATGAGATACACTGATGACACATAAGAATGTAACATTCTCGCAGTGTCCCATTGTGGGTCTATCTAACACATGTTCTTCAACATGCGTCCACAATGTATTGATGATATCTCCGTACCCCATGATCTATGAAACATGATCATCGAATAATACATGTGTTGATCTATTTATCGTTGTCCTAT
Organism: Rhipidocladum racemiflorum; assembly: GCA_036346355.1. Taxonomy (NCBI): domain Eukaryota; kingdom Viridiplantae; phylum Streptophyta; class Magnoliopsida; order Poales; family Poaceae; genus Rhipidocladum; species Rhipidocladum racemiflorum. The sequence goes on along the minus strand of CM070573.1, from coordinate 10,613,861 downwards.
ACGATGATATCCGATCAGAGATATTTATCGAATTATATCAATAAGTAAAGAGCTTCATAAACAAGTCACACACTTGTTGATCAAAACAATGATATACATTCATTGGACCAATAATCATATTATTATTCATAAACATAGTCATGTTACAATCATCCATATGATTGCCTCAAGGGCATAACACTAACATCTCTTTATGCAGACAAACACACAAGGGCTTCATTGGTACTACGAGTTGGGCAGCAAGCATGTTGCCTTATGCTCAGCAGTGGGCGCCAGCGTTGGTGGACATGCACGAGGAGCTACCCCTTACGACCACGACACGTACAATGAGTACATCCGGTGGTTCAGCTCAAACACAAGCTTTCGAGTTGTGCGTGTCGTCGACTCACCTTCGATGCATGTTCCCTCCATGGTAGACACCTACCCTACACAGCCAGACTCTACTTTTCACCGATTGGTTAGTACATCGTTTTACATTCATGTAATGTAGTGTTAATACAATTGCAACAACTAACTAGCTTTTGAATGCGTGCGTAAAACAACCTTGCTAGGGAGACTTCGAAGGTGTTGGCCTCACTGATGGCCGGAGTCGGTCGGGGGATAGGTTGGAGGTCACCATGGACTACTTGCGAGGGGCATTGCAGCATGCTTACTAGAAGACCACTTGCATCGTGCAGCTTACGTTCTACAGGAGGCCTAGGGATGCCGATGTGGTATAGGTCCACGGCCGTTGCTCCGCTATACGTGGGCGACACATGCTGCACACCACACCCAGGACAGCGCACATGCAAACCACCCCTCCTCCCGACTAAAAGCATCTAGGCCCCCTAATTCTTTAATAATGCTTTTTATGGTGTTTTGGTGTTGATGACCAAATCAAGTATCCCTTGTGAAGTGAAGACATCTTGGAATGAAGGATAAAGGCTAAGGACCCTTGTTACTAGTTCTGGCTTGGGATTTGATTCAAGCCAAGTAGCTAGGATAGTTATAGATTAGCCGTACTATAAAGCGGGATTATACACAAGTAAGTACCTTTGTTCATAGGCCAAATTATTAAGATTACTTGGAGTAAAGGTCACTTCATCTTATTCCCCCTCAAAACTCAATCCTTCACCCTTTTAGACAAAATCCCACTCACGTTGAACCTTACTGTTTTTGGTCCGGCGCTGAAAACTACTCATCCAAAAATGAAACCGAGCGTATACTATTCACACCGCACCGACTTGGTCATGTTTGATTTTCAGTACGGTGCACACTATGTTTACGCCGGACCTTGTTTCTTTGGTCCGGCGCTGAAAACCACTTACTGAAGAATCAAACCGAGCGTACACCATTTATGACGAACTCGTTTTCGTAGAACTCAAGTTTCAGTCCGACATCAATTTCATGTGTATATCGGTCCAACTTTTTTGGTCTATTGCAAACATGATTCTCTTTGTAAAATTACTCTAATGCCAAATATTCCGCCAGACCAAAAACAGTGAGTTTTCCTTCTGCGACGGGCCAACTTGTTTAGGTTTGGCGCAAACTGTCTTTTGCTGTTTTTCACGATGGACTCAATTTTTCTCAAAGCATGTGTACGACGGACCTTGCTGGTTCGGTCTGGCGCAAATGGGATTATCCACTGTAATGATCTGTGGTAAATTAGACAAATTGTGGAGCTTATCAATCTAAGTTCGGGGCACACCTGTTTAGCCATTCTGTGATAGTCTGACATATTCCAACGTCTATGGTACAGTATAACAACTATTTCCTGTTCAAATGGCTATATAAGCTGTGTCTGGGCAGTTTAGTTGTAACCTTTTGATCTCCTTGATATTTTAGCATACTAGAGCCCAAAAAGCCATCAAGCAGACTGAATTTCATTCTTGATCTCAAAATTCCAAAGTGATCTTGCTCCAAGCTTAGTCTAGTTAGTGCTGTGATAGTGAACCAACAGATTGGACTTGTGGATAGTCTATTACTCTTGGAACTCTGTGTTCCAAGACGGCTCAAAGGAGATTTGGTGCGACCTGTCCAACAGAGTTTGTGGAAGGCCACAACAGTTGTGAGAGGTTGAAACTCACCGCACCGGAGTGGTGAAAAAGTCACCCTAGTGATTACCAAAGCTATTGCAACTAGCTTTTGGTGGAGCAATACTTCGTGTGAAGTGCTCTAACAGGGACGTAGGAGTTTATCTCTGAACCTCGATGAAAAATCTCTTCTATCTCTTGTCCTTTACCCTCCAGTCTTTACTTTATCGCACTGTGTCTGTTGCCTGCTTGTTACAGAATTATTTTTGTTTCTGTTGGTGCACTAGTGAGCATATATATTTCAGGCCTTGTCTTCAAAATCATAGTTTACTCTTTCGCAGATTTATTTGGATTTTGTCATTCAACTTCGACAACACCGTTATCCAGGAGTAGTTGACGGACCCCCACCAGCAATCACCAGGTGTCATCCTTGGTCCGTCGCAGGCCACCTTCGCTACTCCGACAGCACCAGTGCGACCTCCTAGGAGTATTCATGGACTACCCCTTGACCACCTTACGTATCCATCCAGACATGTTCAACATTGTAGGAGGCCTGGGACCATAGGAGGCCTGCTAGTTTTTGTTTTGCTTTCATATCTGATGTACTAATTGGATATGATTTTACATTATGTGGTATTTTCATTTATTAACTTATGTATTACTCAGATATGATCTTTTGCTTTCTTAGAGCCAGGTGACTATGATATATTAGCTTTTTTAGTGTGATTTGACAACATGCTGCAACCTGCTTTGTCATGGCGATTTGACAACACACTACCAGCAGCTTTGTTAGCCTGATTTGACAACATTCTAACCCGCTTTCAGAGCCAAGTGACAACACACTACCCTTATTTGACAACACGCTGCCAGTAGTTTTGTCAGCCCAATTTGACAACACTCTTCCCCGCTTTCTCATAGCCAAGTGATAACACACTGCCCCGATTTGACAACATGCTACCAGCAGCTTTGTCAGACCGATTTGACAACACACTGGCCGCAGTTTTTCATATCAAATTGATAATATACTGCCATGTACTTTGTCAAACCGATTTAACAACTCGTGGACTACAACTTTCTCAGGCCGCTTGAACAGTATGCTCTCACCGAAAACTTACTATAAATACAGAACCATGTCCATCATATACATTCCACACTATACCAAGGCAACCCCTACACCGAACACCTCATCCCTACCAGCACCATAGGCCCCTTCACCGGTGGGTTCATGTTGACCGATTACGGTGCAATTCTTCATGAGAAGAAGTGGCTTGTTAAGAGAGCGAAAAGCTACCCAGATGTTTCTTGCAAGGATGCACCTGTGCCACCGGAGTTTCCCTGTCCAAACTACAACTGTGGTGATCCAACATGGATAATGCAGTCCAGACATCCCGGCACCATGGGCCGGGCACATTACACGTGCAACAACGATATGCATGTACATTCTGTAATGCGTTTTTCATGCTTATAACTTTGTCCACGCATGACACTAGCAAGACGACAGTTGCTACTTCTTCTGATGGATCGACGGCCCCAACAAGTACGATAGGGAGTACTTTGAGTACAAATTGGGTTTGTGTGTTTGTACGAGCCTAATTGGAAGAAAGCCAAGGTCAATAGCCTCGCCAGATTAAAGGGGAAGGTACCAATGGATCTTTCTGTGTAAGATCTATGGCAGGTAGTATGACTTCTTTACAATTCCAAAAGGCGCACATGTATCATAGTTGTACTTACCATTCATCATCCGTTTGTATCGCCATTTGTACTGAACTGTATGCTCCACCTATGTTTACTTATTTTTCTATGATATGCAACGCTCTGGTTCCATATAAGCCATCTATCTTTTCTCATTCTGTACACCTTTTGTGCATCTTCATGTTTATTACATGTACATTGATTTAATTATAATCCATAATTTTGGAGTGCAACACACAACAAAAAAGCAATAACTATCAATTAAAATTCCACAATTTTACAATACATCACTGAATCAAAAACTGTCGACTCAAATTCTCTATTTTTTTCGCTACATCAGTGAACCCAAAAAATCAAAAAATGTCATATACTCCCTGCCTTCATTCTGTTTCAACCAACATTAAACATCAATTTTACGAATTTTTTCTTTATTTCTCTACGTCTTGTTATTTTCTACTTAATAAACCGCCCTTCCAAATTTTGTCATTTTTTTATCGCGTATATTATTTCTGTATTTTTAAAAACCTACACCGCGCTGCTTTATTTTCGTTATACTTATTTTTTATTTTTTTTACTTATTTATTTTAATAAAATTCATATGTGCTTCCCTTTTCTTTCTTTCCTCTCTTTATTTCTCTTCCCATCCCTGTTTTTTTTATGCTTCCCGTGTTCCCTATCACCATTTGAAATGGTGACAGAGGGTTTACTTGTCCAAGAGGCCTGTGTCGCCATTTAAAATGGCTACAGAGAGTTTGTCGCCATTTCAAATGACTAAATGGAGATATTTTTGTTATTTTCCTAATCAGTATATTATTTATATAATTTTTCTTTAAAATAATATTATTTAAAAAAATTCTCACGCGATCGTGTCATTTTCCCCTCCCTTACCCAAAATAGCATGTTTCGAAAGATAAATCCACATATTCCCACAACAACACGTAAAGTATCATCTAGTTTAGATTATGCTGATGTATCATTATTTTTCACCTTTATGTTCTACTAGGAAAATACGCGCAGCGCACACCGTGCGCGTGAATGGAAAACGAAGTTGGGTTTTTTTCGGAGAAAAAACAGACCATGGAAACATTTTTCCGGGGAAAACAAGGAAAAAGGGATACAAAAACAATTTTTCTGGGCAAAACAATAAGGTTTTTTCGGAGAAAAAACGGACCACGAAAACTTTTTTATGAAAATGTTTTTCCTAGGGTCTGGAGAAAAAACAGATAACGAAAACATTTTTCCCAACAAAAACGTAGAAACGACGAACGAAAAACAAATTTGCATTTTTTTAGGGTAAACGGCCAACGAAAAATGTTTTTCCCGTGCTCTAGAGAAAAAACGAATAACGAAAACATTTTTCGCAACAAAAACGGAGAAACAACGGACAAAAAACGAATTTCTATTTTTTTTTCCTGAAAAACAACCACCGAAAATATTTTTCCCATGCTTTGGAGGAAAAACAGACCACAAAAATATTTTTTTTCGGACCAAACGGAGAAAGTACCTGGACGTAAAGTGTAGGGACCTATTTGTTATGATTTTGAACCTGTTCGCTATTTTGAAAAATTAGTAAAGGGTTCGTTTGCGATTCGTATTTAATTGGAGGCTCTTTCTGTAAACGCGAACCGGGGAAAAAATCTTCCCCTCACAGGAAATTGTAAAGGACCTCAGCATAAAATAAAAGGACCTATATGTAATTTAAAGAACCGAAAGGTTTTTTTTGCAAAAGAGGAGAGAGAGTGGGTGGGGGCGACGTGGGGCCCTCTCCGGTGAGGGATTCTCCCGATTATAAGGGAGGGATAATATGTAGAGTGTGTTTAAAAAGATTTACAACGATCATCTATATAAAAACCCAAGAGAACGAAAGGTCTTCGATCCATATGCATCACTACATACTTGTACATAAACCACTTTTGTCTTGTTTGGATGAGTGGTAATTTTTTTAAAAGTTTTTGAGATTTTGTTTAAATTTAAATTAAGTCTAAAAATATTTTATTAAAATACCCCTAATCTAAACATCGTTTAGTTGTTATTTTTCAAAAACAAATGATCATGATTGACAACCACATTAGCTAATCTTGAGTATTTACTGTAGGTGCCTTTTACGGAATGTATGCACTTCTTTGAAAATTGGTTTCCATAAGATTCGATGCGCTATTGCATTTTATTTGTTTCTCAAAATGATTTTCAGAGAAGAAGATAACAGGGATAAAGAATCACATCAGTGGGGTCCACTCAATTAAAGGCATGTATCATGATGTCGTTGACACTTGAAGAATCTTATAGCGAAATTATATTTTCAATATATGCTTAATAAAAATTAGTCTTTTATAATGAGAATTGCACGGTGGTTATCCACATACATAATTATGAGGCAACTGATATTTTTGTGGCAAAAAAATGAAGTGTTAAGAATGAAGATTATTTAATTTTAATTAAGATGTTTTGGAGATTTTGGTATGGTGTATTTCCTATTATTAATTTGGGAATAAACATAGGTTATAAAACATTTCAACAGGGGCGGAAACAAAGTATATTACCCGGTGTCGGAGAACACCGGGTTAAAATTTTTTTTTAGCATATATTAGTTTATATATAGTATACATGAACCCCCTTAATTCAATTCTTGTGACACCGGAAGATAAATAAAAGATTACATGGTGAAGTAGTGAACCCTAATCATTTTTCATCTAGTTCCGCTCGTGCATTTCAAGCATTTTCTCTAAAGTGACATCTTCTATGTTGTCTTTACCATAGATATTAGTACACAACAGTGACGTATTGTCTTGATGAAAACTAAATCTGTACATGCAATTGGACGGTTCCCGGAAACCCCTATCGAGAGGCTAGATATTTTTATGTTGCAAAATTTTGTGGTATTGGATCGGAGTTGATAAGCAAGTCTGGGTTAGTCAATTGGATTCCGACCAGGGTTGTGATTCATCAGGTCAAGTCTTTTTCATATTGTTCTTCAGCATAAGCACATTTTCACATAACATTAGTTGTAAACACAAAGAATTGCTCTAAACAAAATATTTGTGCGCATTGTTTCGTAGCAACCAATAAAAAATGATGTGTTGTTTTAGTGCTGGGTAGCTAGATTAATTAGTTTTCCATTGGTGCAAGCCAATTGCCGTTGATATAACCAATCAAAAAAAATTTCCTCGAAAATTATCTTTTTGCCGTTGACATAACCAGCTGGACCAAGTACCAACTAGGTGTTCACATTAGTGTGGCAGTTGATAGTGAACGGCTCCATCCATTCAAGTTTATAGAATGAATTGTCTTTAGGTACGTAAACCAAAAAAATAATAAAAAAGACTAAATTACCTCTAATCATTATTTCTAAACACTATATTCAATGCATACATATAGATAATACAAAGTAAATCGAAATATTTATTGTTGGATTATTTGGGCCAAGCCCATTTAATTGAGACAATAAATCCTAGAAAATCTTAAAGGCCTACCTCATGAGGAGCATGTGCACTAGCAATAGTACCACATTGCTAGCCTAAAGTGGTGAGCACTAGTTTAAATAGTGGAGTGTGCTCCACCATGGTAGAACCATGTGGAGAAAGGGAGAAAGAATACACACGCGCTCGCCTCGCCGGGCTCGGGCGGGGGGCGCGGACGTGCGGCACCTGCGTGAATGGTCCGCCGAAATCCGGTCCAGAGCTTTGCGTAGGCGCAGCCTCCTTTTGCAAATTACTCTTTTGCTACTCGGAATCGCGGTTGTAGTATGAGATAAGGACACCGTAACAGATCCCGTAATGGACTCCGATCGTGGCACGTTACCAGGGCTCCTTTATATACTGCGTCGCTGTCATCTGGGAGATATAGAGTTTTTCTGCGCCCTAGCGTTTTGCCAGTTTCCCTCGCTGCGCCGTCATCTAGTTCGCTTCGTCCCAGCACGGCGTGCACGAACGGAAAGGTGTCTCCGAAACCGCCGTCCGTCCTCGCGTTCTTGCACCGGGAGAGGGCGAATCTTTTTGGGAAGCGCCGGGCGCGATCGCTTCCATCGCCACCGTCACGGCTCGTCTTCCTCGACGTTCAGGAAGCGGCGCTCGGCATCGCATTCGGCTGGCGCGCTTCCGTCCTCAGATCAGACGCGCTACAACGACTCATCGCTTCCATCTCGCACACGAGCGATGCGTTACAATGTTTCTACTGTTTATTTTCAACCTATTGATTGTGAGCACATTAGATGGATATATGTGTAGTTTTCTAGCATATGCATCTATGGTATGCTCCTGTTATTCGTTACCGATAGTCAATCACATGTTGTTCATGATTTACTTTTGGATTAAATTAAACCTAAATGTGCCTTTATTTCTAACAATCCAAAAACCTGATTTTAGGCGCTTAGGTTTATCAATGGCTAGCTTTGCCGAGGCACTAAGGCCGGAAAAATTCACCGGTGTGCACTTCAAAAGATGGCAGACAAGGGTCACTTTGTGGCTTACAGCTATGAACGTGTTCTAGGTGTCGAACGGCAAACTAGAGGATATGGAACCAACTCCTGAAAAGGAGAAGGCATATCGGGATGCCAACACACTCTTTGTGGGAGCCGTTCTTAGTGTTCTTGCCGATCGTCTGTGCGATGTGTATATGCACATTAAAGACGCGAAGGAACTGTGGGATGCTCTGAATGCTAAGTTCGGTGCTTCCGATCTTGTGATGGAATGTATATCATGGGGCAATATCATGACTACAAGATGGTGGATAACCGTTCAGTAGTTGAGCAGGCTCATGAGATACGTGTTCTCGCCAGGAACTCGAACTCCTCAAAATCCGGTTGTTCGACAGGTTTGTGGTCAGGGCATTATTGCCAAATTACCTCCTTCATGGAGGAATTTTGCCACATCTTCAAACATAAGAGACAAGAGATTTACATTGAGAATCGATTGCGTCTCTAGATGTTGAGGAGAAAGCTCGAGCTAAGGATGCACTGTGAAAGGAACTGAGGGCAATCTAGCGCCAATGTGGTGCAACAATTCTCACATGGCAAGAACAAGGGAAAAATAAAGCCAAACAAACCACTAATTTCAAGAAGAAGAAGTCAATGAACAAAGATGAGAAGCCTGCTTTGTTTGCGGTGAGATTGGACAACTGGGCCAAGCAGTGTCCAAATCGCAAGGGCAGGAAGGGTGAGCAAGGACAGAACTCAAAGTGCATCAACGTGACCATTGGCAATGCTTTGGAGGAGGAACTTCGGGTATGGTAACGCATCTATTGTTCTTTCAAGAAATCGGACCACCGATTGGTGGATTGATCTGGAGCTAATGTTCATGTGTGTGCTGATCTCTCTTTGTTCTCTTCTTACCAGGTCGTGCGGGATTGCTCCGTGTTGATGGGAAACAGCTCGAATGCTTCGTTCTTGGTGTTGGCACGGTAGATCTGAAGTTTACTTCGGGAAAGATCGCAGCTAAAAACGTGCAGCATGTCCCCTCAATAAATAAAAACACAGTCGGCGGCTCCCTTCTATGTAAAGAAGGGTTCAAAGTGGTGTTTGAGTCTAATAAAGTAGTCGTGTCTAAACATGGACTTTTTATTGGTAATGGCTATGTATCACGGAGGCTTGTTCCGCTTCTCCCTTTCTGATTTCTGCAATAAAGTTGTGAACCATATTTGTGATATTTCCAAAGGAGGTGAAGCCGATGTTTGGCACTCACGGTTATGTCATTTAAATTTTGGTTGTATGACTCGGCTCACTAGTATGAATTTAATTCCAAAAATTCCTACTGTCAAAGGTTCTAAGTGCCAAAGTTGTGTGCAATCAAAGCAACCTCGCAAACCTCACAAGGCAGCGGAGGAGAGAAACTTGGCACCATTAGAACTCATACATTCAGATCTTTGTGAGATGAATGGTGTGTTGACTAAAGGAGGAAAAAGATATTTCATGACTCGATTGATGATGCATCTAGATCTTGCTATGTTTATCTGTTGAAAACTAAAGATGAGGCTTTAGACTACTTCAAAGTCTATAAGGCTGAAGTTGAAAATCAATTAGAAAGAAAAATCAAAAGGCTTAGGTCGGATCGTGGCGGTGAGTACTTCTCTCTGAGTTCGACTTATTCTGTAAGGAACATGGAATTATTCATGAGAGGACACCTCCTATTCGCCCCAGTCTAATGGGGTTGCCGAAAGAAAGAACCGCACTCTAACCGATTTGGTAAATGCCATGTTGGACACTGCGGGTCTATCTAAGGAATGGTGGGGAGGCCTGTTGACTTCTTGTCACGTTTTGAATAAAGTTCCTTCTAAGAATAAGGAGAAAACCCCACATGAAGAATGGGAAGGAGAAAACCATCACTTTCATACTTGCGCACGTGGGGTTGCTTGGCGAAAAGTCAATGTGCCCATAACTAAAAGCGCAAACTCGGACCTAAGACGGTGGATTGTGTCTTTACGGGATACGCTCATCGGAGCATTGCCTATAGATTTTTAGTAGTAAAGTCTAAGGTATCTCGACATGATCGTCGGTACAATCATGGAATCCAGAGATGCCACCTTCTTTGAGGGCATATTTCCCATGAAAGATTTGCATAGCGTTTCTAGTCAAAACCCCGAGATAATTCCGAACCTATTGCACAAACCGAGGATTACGAGCAGATACAGAGCAAAATCCTGAGGAGGATGATGTGAGGCTCCTAGGAGGAGCAAGAGACAAAGGATGGTTAAATCCTTTGGTAATGATTTCACTTGTGTACCTTGTGGATGATACTCCCACCTCTATTTCGAAGCCTATGCATCTTCCGATGCAGACTCACTGGAAGGAGGCAATCAGTAGTGAGATGGATTCTATTCTCGTCTAACGGAACTTGGGAGCTCACAGAATCGCCTTATGGTTGCAAACCTGTGGGCTGTAAGTGGGTGTTCAAAAGAAACTAAGGCCTGATGGTACTATTGAAAAGTACAAGGCTAGACTTGTGGCTAAGGGTTATACGCAAAAGGAAGGAGAGGATTATTTTGATACTTATTCACCTGTTGCTAGGATCACAACCATCCGGTACTTTTATCCTTGGCTGCCTCTCATGGTCTCATTGTCCATCAAATGGACGTGAAGACAGCTTTTCTTAATGGAGAGCTAGATGAGGAGATCTACATGGATCACCAGATGGATTTGTGCTACCGGACATGAGAGCAAGGTGTGTAAGTTCTTGAAATCTCTTTATGGCCTTAAACAAGCACCTAAACAATGGCATGAGAAGTTCGATAGAACATTGACACAAGTCAAGCTTCAGAAACGGAAGCCAACAAGTGTGTGTATTATCGCCATGGTGGGGGTGAGGGAGTTATTCTGTGCCTATATGTGGATGACATTTTGATCTTTGGAACAAACCTTGATGTGATCAATGAGGTCAAGTCTTTCCTGTCTGGAAATTTTGATATGAAAGATCTCGGAGAGGCTGACGTGATCTTGAACATCAAGTTAGTCAAAGGTGAGGATGGGATTAGTCTTTCTCAATCCCATTATGTGGAAAAGGTTTTGAGTCGGTTTGGCTATTCGGATAGCAAGCCTTCTCCAACACCTTATGATCCAAGTGTGATTCTTCGGAAAAACAAGAGAATTGCTAGAGATCAAATGAAATACTCTCAGATCATTGGATCTCTCATGTACTTGGCTAGCGCAACAAGGCCTGATATCTCATTTCTTTGTAAGCAAATTGAGCCATTTACTTCTAACAGGAGATGATCAACTGGCGTGCACTCGAAAGAGTTATGCGTTACTTGGTGGGTCTGATAAATTATGGAATACACTATACCTGGGTACCCTTCAAGATACTAGAGGGTTATAGTGATTCAAATTGGATCTCTGATGCTGATGAGATTAAGGCCACCAGTGGATATGTGTTTACACTTGGTGGGGGCGCTGTGTCGTGGAGGTCTTGCAAACAGACTATTTTGACACGGTCAACTATGGAGGCAGAATTGACTGCATTGGATACAGCCACTGTTGAGGCAGAATGGCTACGTGAACTTTTGATGGATCTTTCGGTGGTTGAAAAACCAATACCGGTCATTCTTATGAACTGTGACAATCAAACAGTTATTGTTAAAGTGAACAGTTCTAAAGATAACTTGAAATCCTCAAGACATGTGAAAAGACGTTTGAAGTCTGTCAGGAAATTGAAAAACTCCGGAGTGATAGCATTGGATTATATCCAGACGGCTAAAACCTGGCAGATCCCTTCACTAAAGGATTATCACGGAATGTGATAGATAACGCATCAAAGGAACTAGGCATGAGACCCATGTGAGTTATACCATAGCGGTAACCCAACCTATGTGATCGGAGATCCCGTGAATTAGGACCTGGGAAAAACAAGCTACTGGTTAACTGGAGGAGAGTAATTTTCTAACTGGTTCCAAGTGAAGATGCAATACTCTCGAAATCTGTATGGCAGGTTGGCTTTTGCCTTAATGTGTTCTGTTGGCTTTATTAAGCGAAGATGTCATCCTACAGAGCATTTTGAAAGAACACACCTATATGAGATTGACTGTTGAAAGTCGCAGTCTATGAGACTTGGGTAATCTCTAATAATCTCATGAAGAGACCATGGAGTACGACTTATATGCTCCACCCGAGGGGTAGCCTATTGGCAGCCTAGTATCAGCTAAGGCTCTAAATGAAACTCAGTCGCACAAAACTTGCAATTCAAGGCTTAGTCCATTGTTCAAGTTGTGGCTGAGTGTAATTTGGAGTCCTAGGTGCAATTCAAGGCATAGTCCATTGTCACTGAAATGCTGGTATATTAACAGCTTTGGGAACAGGCAAGACTGTCAGTGGGACTTTGAGATCTGGTGGGGGATTGTTGGATTATTTGGGCCAAGCCCATTTAATTGAGACAATAAATCCTAGAAAATCTCAAAGGCCCACCTCATGAGGAGCATGTGCACTAGCAATAGTACCACATTGCTAGCCTAAAGTGGTGAGCACTAGTTTAAATAGTGGAGTGTGCTCCACCATGGTAGAACCATGTGGAGAAAGGGAGAAAGAATACACTTGGCGGCGGCCTCGCCTCAGCCGGGTAGGGCTCGAGGCACGGGGGCGGGCGAGAAGCGTTGAGCGTCTGTTTGCGTGAATGGTCCGCCGAAATCCGGTCCAGAGCTTTGCGTAGGCGCAGCCTCCTTTTGCAGATTACTCTTTTGCTACTCGGAATCGCGGTTGTAGTATGAGATAAGGACACCGTAACAAATCCCGTAATGGACTCCGATCGTGGCACGTCCTCGAGTCGTGTTCGGTTACGGACTGTTACCAGGGCTCCTTTATATACTGCGTCGCTGTCATCTGGGAGATATAGAGTTTTTCTGCGCCCTAGCGTTTTGCCAGTTTCCCTCGCTGCGCCGTCATCTAGTCTGCCCCGTCCGTGCGGCGTGCACCAAATAACGGAAAGCAGGTCTCTGAAACCGTCCGTCCTCGCGTTCTTGCACCGGGAGAGGACGAATCAGGTTTTTGGGAAGCGCTCGGCGCGACTGCTTCCACATCACCGTCACGGCTCGTCTTCCTCGACGTTCAGGAGTGGCTGCTCGGCATCGCATTCGACTGCGGCGCGCTTCCGTCCTCGGATCAGACGGCGCTACAACGACTCATCGCTCCATCCGCACACGAGCGATGCGTTACAATGTTTCTACTGTTTATTTTCAACCTATTGATTGTGAGCACATTAGATGGATATATGTGTAGTCTTCTAGCATATGCATCTATGGTATGCTCCTGTTATTCGTTACCGATAGTCAATCACATGTTGTTCATGATTTACTTTTGGATTAAATTAAACCTAAATGTGCCTTTATTTCTAACATTTATTAGGGGTATAAAGGAATATTATACTAGTTTGCATTGGAACATGAAATACGTCCTATAATTATGAATAAGATTATTTAAAAAATACATCCTATAAACTTAGATCGAGTAAGTACTTTGTTAATTATGGTGACTCATATATAGTTTTTTAGGATTTGGAAAGGTGCACAAGGTGCACTAGAGGATTAGAGGCCGGTTATTCTTTAGCACTAGATTCTTGTATAGGGTAATGATATGAAGATCCTAAAAGGTTCGTGAGGATTGTAAGAGAGCCATAATCCCTTACACTCTTTTGAGATTGTGCTTGAAGAATTTGTAGTCAGCTTCGCCAAAACCTCTCTCTTGTTATGGTTGTTTCAACGCCATTATTTTGTTTGTCTTTGCTAGATTTATCTTCTTCGTTTTTGATACCATGCACATTCATCCCTTATCTCATAAAACTTTGATCTGATATGCGACTACTGCACTTAAGAAGGGATATCACAGTGTAATAAGTGGTATCAGAGTCAAGGCCAGATTAATTAGATTTATAAGATCAGTAAAACGTTAGGTGGTACAAAATCAAGATTGATGTTGACGATATGGAATCAAGTGGAGAAATTTGACGGTGGAGAAAATTTCAACGTTTGGCAATGTGTGGTGAAGAATGCTCTTGTCCAACAAGAGTTAATTGCTAGAAAAGATGTCCACTGAAGACTAGAAGATAATAGAGCGAAAGACTAGCAATACAATTCATCTATATCTCTCCGATGAGGTAAAGTATTCGATGATTAAGGAGAATTCTCCGAAGAAATTGTGGAAGGACTTAGAAGAAATTTGCTGAAAACCGCTGGGTACTAAAGTGACAACTGTACAGGTTGTGCATAGAGGAACGTACACGGTTCGTTGATCATCTCAATGTCTTCAATAAGCTTACCACACAACTGACTAGTGAGGATGAGAAAATTGAGCATAACGATAAAGTAATCATACTGATATCATCTCTACAATCATCATGAGAGCAATTAGTGGTGAATATTCTCATTACGAAAAGTACTCTCAACTTTAATGAGGCACTTGCATATCTATTGGAGACGGAATTCTTGAAAAATCCATCAAAATTTTTATTCTCGGATGATCAAGCATTAGGTGCAGTATGTGTTGCAAGCAAAATCATGAGTTACAGGAAGAAGAAGTGCAAGAGCAAAAGCACATGATAAAGAACTGCCCGAGTTTGAAATAAATAAAGGGTGCATGCTCAATGGCCATAGTAAAAGATTATTTAAATATACTTGTCATCAGTCAATCAAGTACTTCTCATAGATGAATTTTAGACTCAGGTTGTTCCTTCCATATATGCTAGGGGAGGGAGATATTTGACGAAGAATCTCTACGCTCGGCACGTAGAACTATTCACTTGACTAATTGCAAGGAGAATGCAATTACTAAGGTGGGAACAATTACAATGGAGATGTATGATGGAACACGTCACACATTGACGGGAGTTTGGTATTTTTCCAGCTTAAAGAAGAATCTAATATATGTGAAATCACTTAAACTTGAAGGTTGTGAGGTATCACTTCGAGGTGGAGTCATTCAAGTTACATGCAAATGGCAGGTAATCATGAAAAGTATTTGAAGTAATGGATGATACCGATTGATAGGTAAACCTAAATGAAGGGCGATCAAGGGGGGTAAAAAAAATCTTGATCATGAGAAGGAAATCGTGTCATCAACGGTAGGTAATCAGATCTCAACTGCAGTTATATGCGAAACTACAAAGATGATTGCAAATTTAGTAGACGCAATAGCAAAGTGCAAGCTGTTAGAAGAAAACAATGTGGTAGGACAAACCTTGTGGCACCAACAAGCAGGTGTAGCTCAGAGGCAGTACACACCTATGGCATAGGGGGTTATAGGAATAGGAGGTGTGGTTAACCAAACTACACAAAGAAAAGGCTCTTAGGTGGAGGGCTCAGGTCAAAGCCCAAACACTAGCACGCACATTATGGTGATGTGCATAAACCCCTATGGTGAGACACTCCCAAAGGTGGAAGAAAAATAATATATAGAGCCGACTTAGAGCATGTTTTTGGAGGAACATGATTGCTTCAATAAATAAGAGTCAAGATGGAGATTGTTAATTATGATGGCTCATATCTATTCTTTTATGATTTGTAAAGGAGTGCTAGATGAATCCTAATTGATAGTACCACCTTGCTTGTGGAGGGGAGAGAATACCACCTTAAAAGGGAGAGCAACCCTCCACCCATCAAGCTAGTCTTTTGGGGGCCACATGGGACTCTTATGGCCTGGCTATGGTAGCCAAGGTGTGTATTTCCCTCATTGGGTTACGACCCAGGCCCTTGGGCCAGTTGGGCAGTCCGCTCGCCGGGCGAGGCACGTGCGCCATACGGCTGGGCCGCGAAGGGCACGATGCGCACCCGGGAGGGATACATCACTAATAGGATTATGATTCATAATAATAATAGTAGTATGATTTCTACTTGTTTTGGAGGAGAATTAGGGAGTCTATATAAACCTAGGGGGTGGCCATAAAGAAATCAAGCAACCAAGAAGCCAAAAAACCAACTCATCCAAAGCAAAAGGTGCACGAGAGGATTAGAAACCATGTTATTCTTTAGCACTAGATTCTCATATAGGGCAATGATCCGAGGATCCTAAAAGGTTCGAAAGGGTTGTGAGGGAACCACAATATCTTATACTCTTTTGAGGTTGTGCTTAACGAATTTGCGATCAGCTTCACCAAATCTTTCTCTTGGCGTGGTTGCTTCAATGTCATTATTTTGGTTTTCTCTACGAGATTTATCTTTTTCGTTCTTGATACTTGTTGATACCAGGATTCGGCGCATGTCTGATTTGGCAGGGATGAGATACCAGGATTCGACGCATGACCGATTTGGCAGGGACGAGTAATACAGGAAGTTGATTTGGGAATGAGAATAAAATAAGGAAAGAGCCAATGTCGGATTCAAAGAAGTTATCATCTTTGAAAGATTGTAGTTGATACGTGCTGAGAGTTGGAAAAGGATACGATCGACCTGGACGCTATAAAAGAAGATGATAGGCAACATAGAAGGGGACCCAATAATCAATCAGCCAACTTGCATCTACTTTGTTTTTACTTTCCGTCGACTAGGAGAAGCATTTTAGACTTCTAAATTTTTCGTTGTAATTTGAGTTATCAATAAAATTGCACATCACTTATTATTGATCATGTTAACTTACATCACCTCATGTTTGCATTTTCTACAACCTTGTTGTGCATCGCCTTTTTCGGCAAAACCTACCTTTATCTCCCATCTAACCAGCTCAATCAGGCTATTTAGATCTATCGGTTACTTTCAATAAATCGGCTTGAAAAGCTGTCTAGATCATATTATCATTGAAAACCAAATTGGCTTAGCGCCTAATTGGATTAAATACTTCTCCTGCTGATTGCGGGATTAAATCGGTTGGCATGCTTGCACCCAACTTAAACCCGGTATTTGTGTGTGTTGGTGCTGATTAACCATTCATCATATTTTTGGTATCAACACACTTTTGGCACACCTAGCGAGACCAGATTGACAACAATATCTTCAATAGGAAAAACAATCCCTCTGTCTGACGTCAATCCCGACGCGATAATCGTCCCCATATTGGACGAGTTAACGCCTGAACAATGCAAAGAACTTTGTAACAACCGAACATTTCAAAAATGGGTAAAACCAAAATTTAAAAATGGATTTGAATAAAATTTTTATTTAGAATCAAGATTTTAACTTAAAATATCATTTCTTTCCTCTTTTCTTGAATTCTAGTCTTAGAAATGAAGCGCCTCCCAGGCTCGGGGAGGGTAAGAACAGGAGCAGTCACTAACTTCTCCTTCAAAGTACAAAAACTGTGCCCACACTAAGGGTCTGTTTGTTTAGGCTTAAGCTTGAGCTTATTAGGCTTCTAGGCCACCATAAGCTACAAGCCAAAACAAACGGCATTTTTCCAGCCAGCTGGAGAGAAAAAGCTCCAGCCCAATTTGCACTACGCGAGAGAAGCAAGGAAATCGATGCTTTTGGGGTCGGGTGCTTACGAAAATCCCACTTCCCTGGTACCCTTACAACTTAACTCTTAATTACAAAAAAATGCCATCCCCCATATATCCGAAAATTTTACGTTTTTTTCATCTTCCAAACTCGAATTCCCCAAACCTCCTCCCTTGCTCTCGGGCTCTCGGTCACGCGAGTCGACCGCGGCGGCTGGCTAGGGTTCTGGCCGGGACACGCCGCGCCGCCGGGCCTCGTGCTCCTCCCCTCGCCGGACGAATTCCCCGCCGCGCCGCCGGGCCTCGTGCTCCTCCCCTCGCCGGACGACTTCCCCACCGCGACCTCTGCCCTCCGCATCTCCGGGATCGCCGCCGCGACCTCTGCCCTCCGCCGTGACATCTGCCGTCGCCGGACGACGTCCTCGCCGCGATCTTCGTCCTCCGCCCCACCTCGTCGGAGCTGCTCGCCCCACTGCAGACCCCCACCGAATCTCCTGCCCGCCGACGCGCTCGACCGGCCATAACTGGTTAGTCCTCTTGTCCACTCCATCCAGCTCATCATACACAGGATTAGCTTTGCTTGTTGTGGATCTGCTACTGAAGGATGTTGCTAATCGATTTCATATAGTTTATGATACAACAGACAATAATTTCACTGTCATCAGTATATGATTCACATGGTACAACGAACAATCGATTTCACAAGTATGCTACCGGTACCAATGCTACGTAAATGGACACACTAGATGAAATATTCTATCAAAATCTGGCATCTAATCATCAACTGAATATTGATGTGAAGTTACAAATTCACTAGTAGAAAAGGAAACACAACATGAGTAAACAGCACAATAACCAATATGTTGATTATATCCTACAAAGACCTCAAACATGAGTAAACAGCACAATAACCAATCTGTTGATTATAACCAATCTGTTAATTATAGCCAAAGCCACATACGAGCTCGATCAGGACTAGGTTGTTGTCAAGTCTAAGACATAGATTGTGGGCACATTCCAATATAGCACGCAGTGGCACAAATAGACAATGTAACACTGATAAATATATTGGCTAATATCACATTAGAAGAACTGGCATATTTCATTATCATACGAGGCGGGTGGGGGAAGGGTTAATATAATGGCTAATATCACAATGTAACACTGATAAACATATTTCATTATCATAGTTAGGCCTTGATGTCGAGTTCCCTCCGGTTGCTAGAACAGTGGTGGCACCAAGGATTCTGAAACTGATGGCACATTGTGACATGCAGGGGCTAAAAGGAAGACTGCTGTAATGATGTAATTATAAACATCCACTAAAGGTCACGTCACAAAATTAATATCAACTGTTCATTTAAGGGAAAAATCGAGCACAACAACACATCGAAAATTAGAGGACAGAACATAAGATGGCTTTCACTGTAGACTACAAATTTCTTGGAAGACCTCACAGCGATAGTACAATATTGTAACATGAAAAAGAATGTTCAGTCTTTGATGTGTTTTCTGTCTTCTTTTATTACGTTTTGTGAGACCTAATGATGCATGCAATTTATTCCGCAAATCTGACTAACCATTCCTTGATTGTCATGTTATACTTTATGGAATTCTAGTGGTTGGACAATAGATAAATTTTACAGAATTCTGCATTAGGAATGGTATAATCTAGGCCATGCTTGATCTTCGGTAATTGGCATACGGTTTTAGGCAGCGTGCCAATATTTATTTGGAAGTTTTGTTGATAGATATTGTTGATTGTTGATTGTTGAATGCATGCAGCAAGCACCTAAACTGATGCTATTGTATTCGTAAACTAAAATTGCATATGATAGATGAAACAAAAGGCAGTTTGGGATGTTGATGCAGCAAGGATATTCTGTGAAATTGCTGGCAATGAGACCCTTGATGGCAATAGGCATACCAAGTCATTGAGTCCAACAGGTTACAAGAATTTAATCGAAGAGTTCCACAAGCGGACTGGTAGAATGTATACCAAAAAACAAATGAAAAATCGATGGGATGAATTGAAGAGTATTTGGACAGCTTGGGTGTACTACTTGCAAAAAGCAACTGGACTTGGATGGGATAATGAGAAACAAACTATAACAGCTAGTGAAGAAGAGTGGGCTAGCATGATCAAGGTATTGATCTTTCAAAAGCATTGTACATTTCTTTCTCATGTTATATTGTTGTACTAACGGATATTGCTTTGTATGTGCAGGTCCATAAAGACATCAGACGATTTCGTAAAGGGCCTCCGGACAACTTGTCGTTGCTAGAGGCCATGTTCCAGAGGGCAAATATCTCTGGGAAGTCTTCGGTAATGCCTGGTGTTGAAGAGGAGGAGACTGCACCTGCACCTGCAACAGTTCAGATAGATGAAGACATTGTTGATTTGGAGAATGAAGCTCAAGTGACCCCTCAACCTAGCCACACTTTTTGCCTGTTCAAAAGAAGCATGGGGCTGCTTTGCTATTGCACCTTGATCCAAAGAGGCCTAAGAAAGATCCTTATGGAAAGGACTTCAAGAGATTTGTTGATCATGTCATTAGTGAGGACAAATCGGATGCATCTAGCAATGTCTCTATGGCCAATGATATTAATGCCATCATGGATGAAGTTATCAAGTGTGGGGCAACTGAAACAAGTGATGAGTACTACATTGCTACAAAGTTGTTTGGTAAACTTGAGAACCGTTGCTTCTTTTATGCTATGAAGACAAATGAGGGGAGGTTCCAATGGTTGAAGAGGCAATATGAGGACAGGAAGAGGCATTAGACCCTTCTTTTATGTTTCTTTTATGTTTTTTTTATGCTTCTTTTATGTTTCTTTTATGTTTCTTTTATGCTTATTTTATACAATGTAGTACCCTTAGTTGCTTGAGACCCTTTTTTAAATTTGTAATGATACTTTCTATGCTCCTATATTGTATCTTCGTTATGGTCTAATGTTGTTTACTACTTTGTATGCTCCTATATTGTACCTTTGTCATGTTCCATTCTTGTTTACTTCTTTGTATGCTCCTATATTGTTTACTTCTTGTTTTTAGATGAGCACAACAAGTGGAAGCGATGTTGAGACTGATTCTAGTGATGGTGATATTGCTGCTGTTGTGAGAAAGGAGCTGCTAAGAAGGAGAAGACGGCACAGATTCTTGTATGCTGCTTATGTTACTATTGCGCATGGTGCAAAGTACCTGTACAAAAGGAAGAAGAAGGAGCACAGGAGTCTTGGTCAAGAATGGACCTTTGATACTTTGGGGTCTCTGAGAAGAATGTTACAAAATGTTTAGAATGACTAGGCCTTGTTTTGATGCATTGCATGATACCTTGGTACAACATTATGGATTGAAAGCAACAAAGTTTATGTGTTACGAAGAGGCCCTTGCAATGTTTTACGTGAATTTGTTGGTGGACCCCAATCTGTGAGCCAAGTGCACAATCGGTTCCATAGATCAACGGACACCATCCATAGAAAGTTTAGGCATGTGTTGACATGCTTGAATAGAATGGCAGAATACATCATAAAACCCATTGATCCCAATTTCACAACCATACATGAGAGACTTCGTGATTCAAGATTCTCACCACACTTCAACAATTGCATAGGTGCAATTGATAGGACACATATCCCGCTTGTTGTGCCACGGTGATGAGATGATTAACCATGTTGGTCGCCATGGGTTTGCAAATACGTAACGTTATGGCAGTATGTGACTTTGACATGAGATTCACCTCCATGGTAGCTGGGTGGCCAGGTTCTGCACACGACACAAGGATATTCAGGGATACACTCGACAAGTACAAAGAGAGGTTTCCACATCCTCCAGCAGGTATAAACTCTATATACATCAACTATAATACATATTACTGTTTGTGTTGTCTTTCACTAACATATATAATTTGTAGGCAAATATTATCTTGTTGATTCTGGTTATCCCAATGAACCTGGCTATCTTGCACCATAAGAGGACAAAAGTACCATCTACCTGAGTTCCGCCAAGGCCGAGCACCAAGTGGTAAAAAAGAGTTGTTCAATTATGCTCATTCCTTGCTCCGTAATGTCATTGAGCGCACATTTGGTGTGTTGAAGCAAAAATGGCGCATCTTATGGTCCATCCCTAGTTACCCAATAAAGAAGCAAACGAGGATTATCATCGCGTGCATGGCATTGCATAACTTCATTAGAGAGAGCCAAGTGTTTGATATGCACTTTGATAGGTGTGACCGTGATGAGAACTACATTCCTCTAGGGCATGTGGTTTCCACAACTGGGGGGAACCATGAGGGAGAAGGCAATGTGGACATGATCGCAACTCGTGAAGCTATTCTTTGATGGGTTTCTTTGGTACTCTGAGTTGATTGGAGTATGGAAAAATAATTCAATATTAGTATCTCTATTATGACATTTTATGGGTACATTTTGGATGATGATTAGTGGTACATTTTGGTGTAACTATGATATAGCATTGGACTACGACAATTACTTGATTAATAATATTTTCTATTATCTGCAATCATTTATGTGTGGCTTTCTCATTGTTAAATTTTATCAATTGTATGAAAACACTCAATTTCAGTTTAAACTTATTACAATCAGGTAATTTATGCTAAATCCAGACAAAATACAAAATTTCAGATAAATCCCGTCAAAATCATGTACTTCACGCTTAAAACAGATCTTAAACACGTCAATTACCCTTAAATCAGCTAACCCGGGACTTACACCCAATTTGCAGTAAACAAGGGCGTTTTAGACATTCCACTCCCATCCAGCACCAGCCACAGGTTCACTGGTCGAACTAAATGAATAGCAAGTCTCTTCCAGCTCCAGCCACCAGCTCCAGCAGGCAGCTAGCTTCTTCCAGCTCCAGCAGCTTCTCCTCCAGCACCAGCCTAAACAAACACAGCCTAAGAAGTCCACTGAAATTTCATCCCCTTCTGGGTCAACTGCGAAAGCGGCTTAGCAATGATGGAAAAGTCCTGCACAAAACGCCGGTAATACCCAGGCAACCCGAGGAAGCTACGCACCTCTTTAACAGTAGAGGGTCTCTTCCAGTCCAAAACTGTTGAGACTTTACTAGGATCCACATAAATGCCCTCCGGATTGATGATATGGCCAAGAAAGCCCACCTCTGAAATCCAGAACTCGCACTTTTTTAATTTAGCATAGAACTGGTTTTCCCTCAATGTACTCAGCACAAGTCTCAGGTGCTGCTCGTGCTCTTCTTCTGATTTGGAGTAAACCAGAATGTCATCGATGAACACCACCACAAAATCATCAAGATACTTGTGTAGCATACTGTTCATCGCCTCCATAAAATCAGCAGGAGTATTAGTTAGTCCAAAAGACATAACTTTAAATTCATAGTGCCCATACCTAGTGGAGAAAGCAGTCTTCTCAATATCCCGTTCCCTCACGCGAATCTGATTGTAACTAGACCGAAGATCAATTATAAAGAACACATTTGCTCCCTTCAGTTGGTCAAAGAGATCCTCAATGCGAGGCAATGAATACTTGTTCTTGACGGTTACTTGATTGAGAGCACGATAGTTAATGCACATGCGCCAACTACCATCCTTCTTCGAAACGAAAAGGACAGGTGCTCCCCATGGCGACACACTGCGTCGAATGAAACCCTTGGCCAACAGATCCTCCAATTGCTTTTTCAACTCATCTTGAAAAGGATGAGCCAAGCAGTGTGGAGAAATAGAAATAGGTCGAGTGCCAGGAATAAGATCAATTCGAAACTCCACACTCATCACAGGAGGCAAACCAGGCAATTCATCAGGGAACACATCAACAAATTCCTTCACCACAGGAATCTCCCCAATAGATACTGAAGAAGATGGCTTTTTTGAAATAGCCATGAGAAAACCAACTGCCGCAAACGGCGACCAGGAAACAGACTAGCCAAAGCAAAGATAGAACTAGAGGGTATGCCACACTAAAAAGTCAATTCCACTCATGACGGAGCCTACAAGGCAACTGTCTTCCAAAAGCAACAAATCTTGGCACGGTACTGATGCAACCAGTCCATGCCCAGAATGACATCAAAAGGGGCAACTGAATAACCATAAGATTGGCAAAGAAAACCTCATCATCAATGGTAACAGTGAAACCCGGGCAAACCAAAGAACTCGCAATAAGACCCCCCGGAGAACTGACTATCACAGACTCAGAAATCCGCTGCACTCCCAACTTATCTCTACTAGCAAACTCAGATGATACGAAAGAATAGGATGCCCCGGAATCAAAAAGAACAAAGGCATCAACTGAATCCACAAGCAAAGTACCTGATACCACCTCCGGATGCCCAGTTGACTCAGCAATCGGCAAAGCGTACACTCCTAGTGGCACTGGGGCAACAGGAGCCCTGACACCCGGCTGACGCCCCAGCATAACTGGGGTCGGTGGGGCGAGCTGATGAGGAGCCGACGGCTGCGAGCACCAAAAGGCCGCAGGTGGTGCCCAGGCAGAGGGCTGCAGGGGAGCCGTAGCTACCAGCATCTGCACCAACCCTCGGGAAGACGCAGCTGGAGTGGGAGCAGAAGGCACGGGCTCCCACTTGATGATGCTACCGGGATTCATCTGGCAGACTCGCCCCATATGGCTAGGTTGGCCACAATGATTGCACTCCCCGGTCCAAGCACACTCAGCAGCACGGTGTCCACCACCACACTTGAAACAAATCATGCCCTGCCCGGGAGCAGGACGAACAGCCACCCGCGAGGAAGATGGCTGGGGCGGCTTCATCTTAGCCCCCGAGGAGGAACCCTGCCCCCCTTGAACTTCTTGAAGGTAGGTCGCTGAGAAGACCCACCTCCTCCACCAAAGCTCCTCTTTTGGCCATCGCCAGGGGCTGGTGGAACCCTTGAACCTCCAGGGTTTTGCTTATCCCTGGAGAGCTCCAACTCGAGCTCCATGCCCTTCGTCTGCTCCACCACGGAGCAGAAATCACGAGGGACAGTCGCCCCCATGAAAACTCTGAACTCTTGATTGAGGACCCTACGAAACCTCCTCGCCGTCTCCCTATCATTCGCTGCCACAGCCGGCACAAAGCCCACCACATTATTGAACTCCACCTCATACTCTGCCACCGACTTCTTCCCTTGGGTAAGAGTCGACAGAGTATGCTCCATCCTCTCAAGAAAGGACTCCGGGTAGAACTTGGCTCGGAAGCGAGCCACAAAGTCCTCCTAAATGACCAGTCCAAGAGCGGGGCCCCTCGCAGCAAGAACCCCCTCCCACCAGATATCCGCTTGGCCCTTCAGCTGAAAGGCCACAAAGCGAGCTCTCTGGACCGAGGTCAACTCTAGAACCTCAAACTGCCGCTCCATGTACCGCAGCCAATCTGCGGAATGGACCGGCGTGCCTGCTCCATCAAAAGTGTCCAGGCGGAGGGACATCCACTCACGGAGGCTCATCCTTGGCTCCGGCACAACGGGGGCAACAACGGAGGCCGCTGCAGGTGGAGGCACATCGGCAGGGGCTGCCTATAGGGGTGAAAATGGGTCGGATTCGGTCGGATATTGCTTATCCCGTATCCTAACCCATATTATTATCCCGGATTCGGATTCGGATACGGATACGAATTCGGAGTAGTTCGGATTCGGACACGGGACGGATACATGACCATAAAACCATAAAACATAAAACATTCACATGAACCAATGAACTTTTCAACACAAGTACATACATAACAATATAACATAGCTCTCACACGATAACACACATACATGATCACATTGACATAATCATAATTCATACATAAGTCTAACATATGTGATTCATTCCATACATTTTTTTACTAAAAGAAATCAAGTATTGGAGATGACTGACTCAATACAGAGAGTTGGAAGATGCATCTAAGTGATCAGCTACATCTGAGTGATTTCTAATTACGAAATCAACTCCACCCAGACAAATTACTAATTATGGTTAGGAGTGTTTGAAGATGCATCTAAGTGATCAGCTACATCGAAATTCTAATGCATTGGAATGAGTACACAATAGAGCAGAAGAACCTTCAAACATATTACTTCAAAGGCACACTTGGGTATCATCAACTATCATCAAATTACTCCTCATATAGGGCAAGTAAAACAGGTCACTTCGATTTTCTTAAAATAAATCTTCAAATTAAACTGACCAAAAAGTAACAGCAAAGAGCACCACTTGAAAATCACTTTCATGAGCATGCCAACAGTACAAAATCAATCTTTGTCTCTACCACAGAAACTTTAGGACATGGCCCCATTAGATAACATTTAGATACCACACAACCACCTTCAGATACTCTGACCAATATAGCTTGCTGGGAGAAAACAATTTTAAACCAAAATGCTGTAAAATTCTGGATAGACCTAAGAAAACCATTTCCGATCAAGTCTAAATCTTCCTATGAGTCTTGACTAAATCATAAAGGAACCGTATCAAATGCAAAAACTGAAGAATTCCGAACAGCCGAATTGTCTCCAAGAACAAGCATCACGTGCTCTTTCTCACCACAAAAGGTAGCATCCTAAGCAAGACATAAGTAGTGAGTCGACAACCTTGAATAGAACATGCCAATCATCTTACGAACCGAGGACCAATTGAAACCACAACCTTCGGTTTATCTCGTTCCGATGTGTCCAAGATCCGACCTCCATGCGAACCAACTAAACTGGCTTGACCAATCCACCGTGACCAACAGAAATCAAGCAAGCGATTTGGACAGCTCGTGCACCTAGCAAACGAGGGCATGGTGGATGACGACGGACGGCGCAATGGACGACGGCGCGGTGGGCGAGGGCGAAGGGCGCGCATCGGCGGTGGCGACGCGGCGTGTTTGTGGTTCAGATCTGAGAGGAGGATTGAGGACTTGAGCAGCAGTCGAATGAGGAATAGAAGAATAGCTGATTAGGTCATGGACTCAGTGCCTCATACGGATACGGGATGCCGGGATACGGTCACGATCTTTGAATTTGCTGGTAATGGTCAAGCGGATATTCGGATAGAATATGGGTTAGTATCCGGAGTAAATACGGGAAATATCCGTATTCTGCGGATATTTCATGCCCCAAATCCGTATCCGTATTTAAATATCTGGATCCGATCCGAATCCGACCGGATATGAAATCCTCCTCCCGGATCCGGATCCGGCTCCGGATCGGACGGGAAATATCCGACCCGTTTTCACCCCTAGCTGCCTAAACCTGCTGGCGCAGCTCCTGGACCTCCCTCTGCAGTGCTCGCAGCAGGTCGCAGCGGGTACCGGCACCTCGGCCCGACAGCCGCCGGATCTCCCCTACCGGCTCATGAGCATTGAGCGGCGCTTCCTCAAGAATGCACTCAAGAACTCCCTGGGATGGGTGACTCCCACCTCGACCCTGGCCTCCACGGCCACGGCGACCACGACCTCTACTCCTTGGAATGGCTGCTACAGTCACACAACCATACCAACACATAATCATAAGCACAACATTATCAAATACAAGATCAAAGATCAATATAAACAATCTCCATCAAATATACAAAACACAATGCAATGAAGCACCATAAACCCATCCTACTGTGCATCCAAGTGTGTCAAATTTTAAATTAATTATTCCACTTACACAAGTTTTAATATTGCTATCCTATGGCCAAATTTTAAGTATAACCTAAGCCATGTTTCTAGGTTATCCCACTTCACATTTTACTTGAACCTATGGTATGACACTAAATACATGTTCCAAGGACCTAATGCCCGCTCTGATATCAACTGTAACACCCCGTCATCTAGTATGCCGCGAATGTCACCAAAACTATTCTAGAAGCAACCAATAACACATAATTAACAATAAATTATAGCAACTACGCTATTTGTTTAAACGAAAATTCGGCAGCATAACCTTTGTTTTTCCATGGTTTGAAGCCACAACAATATTATCATATCACAATAGCATAACATATGACATCTAAAACAGCACTAGCAAGAGGTATAGTATCATTTCAAGCCCAGATTAATGAATTCAAAAATTCCATGAACCAAAACGAAGTGAACAATAAATCCAAGCACACACTATAGCATAATCCAACTTTAGCACATTAAAATAACTATCACAACTACGAATGAGAGCGTGTAGTTGTCTAAATGAATGAATCTAAGTGTAGCCATGATGCTAACTCCCTTTCCCGGATGCCGAGTTCATGGTACCTAAAAACAACATAACACAACAAGCGTGAGTTCATCACTCAGCAAAGTGTATTGTAATTGAATAGAGCAACAATATTATTCAATAACATCAGCATTACATGTCATGAAACATCATCATAGCATCTCGTGATTCATCATCATAAACAACTCATAACCATCTTCATTCATGCAATGCAATGCACATGTCCTTTTGCTTAGCACATACCGGTATTACCGAGTGCATACCTGTCAGTGTGCACCCTCTTTCCCTTCCATCCCGTGGAGGGTGCCTACTCTTACTAACCCGCTCCCATTCACAACCGTGGATGGGACTACGAGGTAGGTCTTTCGTGTTCACTACGTGTGAACACAGAGGCCCGCATCAGAATAGGTCGCCTCTTACATTATGAATGCACACATGTCAAAATCATGGTTTAACTTGCATAAATAATCCATATGACAAATGCATAACCATTAACTAATCATATTCATCAATTCACATGCAAGGATCACATAAGGCAAACTAGCACATCATATGGTTTCAATGCAACACTACGAAACATTATGATCATCCAATTCCTAAACCATCCCAATACACTTGCCTTCAACCGTATGCGACGGAGTGGCGAGATGTTGAGGGCACTCCCGGGGTTACACCACCTGCACATAGGTACATTACACTCAAAAACATGCCCACAAAATAATATAAGAATAATCATCTACAACGACTTCGCACCCCACTCCTAACACCCGAAAAACAGAGAATCTGTCCAATGGGACATCATGCTTCCAACAAGCATAACTTGAGTTCTAAAACTCCAAATAAGTAAACGAGTACATTTTCTCGAATCTTAGGAGATTTCACATCTTTTTCTAAGTATTCTCGAAAACTGAATCAGCCTCTAAAATCCTCTAATCTACAGTTGAACACAATCTGTCTCAATCACACCACAGATTGGACAGTGCTCGGTAAAATAGCCATAACTTTTAAATGACTGAACAGAATTTAACGTTCTTAGTGTAAAATTAAATTTAATTGAATTACCTACAACTTTCATAACAGCCGGCCAACCAGAAAACACCTCTAAAATTTCCAAATTCGTGTCCGAAGACCGACAACCTAATCTGTCCGAGGACAGAACGCAGGATAGAGTTGCAATCACCCTAAATCCTTCTAATCACAACACTTAAACACCAAATTTAACCCTAATCTCCCCCATCTAACCAGCACCAAAACTCTACAACTAAGATCCCCAAGGCGTACCTCTTCTTGGCGAATCACCCGGTCAACGAACGTGTCCTCATCGCGGCCCGATCTCTCCTCCAATCGCAGGGAACGTCGGATCTTCGTGGACGGAGAGCTCCCAGACAGCGAGATCAGCTAGGGCTGGCTAGGGGGGACGAGAGGGAGGGGTGGCGCACAAGGATGGGGGCGGCTTGAGGTGGGGGTGGCTAGGTGGGAGCCGTCGAAGACCGACAGTTCGTAGCAAGGAGCACAGGGAGCCCAGCGCCTCCCGCCACCCAGCTCACAGTCGTTGCCATTGTCCTCTCTGTTTTCCATGCGCGCCCATTGTACTGGAGGTCGTGGTTTGTTCCTGGTGCCAATCCCGCTGGCCGCCAAGGTGCCCGAGGTTGACAACGAGTCCCCGTCCTATTGGTTGCCTGCGACTTTGATGAATTCTGTCAGTGTTTTCTCCAAACTAGCCACCGATGACTTGATGCCCTCCACGGTTGACTCCAGATTGCCCAGGTGATCGTCAATGGAATCCATGGATGTGGACTCGCCTGAATCTGATACCATTTGATATGGATGCTCCTGATCAAAAGCTCGTGTTCCAGGCCGAAGCCCTGATCGTGACAAGGAAGGCGGCGCAGCAGCCCCGCACTGGCGACCTATGGTGACGGCTGTACGAAGCCAACGACTGTTTATCGTCGGCGACGCCTGAGACTAAAGTGGTGGCAACTGAAGGTGCCTTTTCACCCTTCTTTCCCCTCTTTATTCATATTGTTTTCCCTAAACATGGTCACTAACAAAAGATGGAAAGTGCTAACAGAATAGGAATCCTAAACATAGTAACTAGCAAATAAGGAAATTACTGAGTAAGGTAAATGATTGGGCCCAAGCTTGGTCTGCTGCAGCCCTAATCCTTCTGTCGCGTATCGCCTTGCTTCCTTTTTTCCTCCGGACGAACACGCGATCAGGTCTGTCCATATCAGGTGCTGTGCGCGGCACCACCTTACAAGTGGGGTCTTTGGGCCCTATGGTCTCTAGGGACTGGCCTTCGAAATGGAGGGCCAAACCCTTCGGTCCCCCAAGGGGCTTAAGGAGAAGAGACCTATCTTGATGAGAGGTTGCCGCGAGACGTACTACCATTTCCCGGGAAGGACAGATGTGCCTATACTTTAGTTACCCCGCTAGGGATAGTGTAGCCTTTGTGTATTATACAACGCTCCTATAAAAGCTCACTATAACCCTTATTTATAACTTAAACTATTCGTGAATACAAGACATATGCAAACTTGTATGCCCTCGGGCTTGGGGGTTGAGGAGGTGCCTCCTCACCCATGAGTGACCCCGATAAGGGTAGGGCGCCTTCATTTGTGTCCGAACATTTATAAACTCCTATGTCTCCTTTACTCTCACGAACGTTGATCCGTCGAACCATAATCATCCACCTCTCTCTTATATCCCGGTTTCTAATAGACAAATGTTATGAACTAGGAGTTTATTTATAAGTAGACTAGTTCATGTCACACAGTTGTGCGAGCAAAACCTATGAATTAGGAGCGACCAAAATACAGCTTTGTATATATATATATACCCAATCGAAGGCTAGATAGACTTGATAATACATGCATTGTTCCAAAATAACTGTGTTTTGGCTAGGCCAGCCTGAGATTAACCTTCTACCTTTTGTTCAATTAACCTGCTAGGCTTGACATTTGAGCTATATGGAATTCTGGACTCTGGAGCTTTCAATTTTGGTCAGGACCTACTCGACCCGTTTATGAAGTTGGACACAGTCTAAGGCTCAGTTCGTTTCAGCTTCTGGACTATGGATTCTGAATTTTGGGAGAAGTTGCTTCTAATTGTGGGAGAATCGGGCTGGGCTGGCTACGACTTCTAGGTTCCAAACAGCGAGAATCAGCATGAATAAGATTCCAGACGGATTCTGATTCTATATAGAGAATAGCTTTTGATTGCAGGAAAATCTGTTCAGAATCCTTCCATTTAGTAAATAATCTATTTTTTAAAATAAAAACTATGTAAAAGCTGAAATGAATATGGCCTAAAGTTGGGAATATCAGGTGAGGCTCGACGTGCTGACCAACGCCTGGCTTGATTTTGGGCAGGTCTGGCCGTCTGGGGCAGCTTGCTTGAAAGAACAGGAAGAGCTGAGCTGATGGAGGCCTATATGTGGTTATGCGCACGTGGGGTAGCCGTCTTCTCACGTGATTGTGGCCAGATGCCAAATGGACAGTGGGCAATGGCTTTGGATGCTGTTGCTGTGGTCCTTTTTTTCTTTATTTTTCCTCTCTTTTTTTTTGCCTCATGTTTATTGGTTCTCCTTTCAACAAATTGTGGAGCGAGGGAGAAAACTACACATAAAAAAAAAAGCATCACGATTTCGTATTCTTATATGAAAATGATCCCTTTTTAAGTTTTTTTTTAAGTTGTTTAATATATAGTCTCTAGGCGTCAGCTTACAAACGCCTTTGTGTTGGTGATATTTTTAATCTTCAAATCAGGCACACGATCGATGTGAAATTTTGAGAGCTGTCATCGATGTGACAACTGCCTCAAACCGAAGTCAACCAGATGGTACACATAAGCTGAAGCTCAATATGTGTGTATATCAGTGTCGTTTGGCGCGAGTAGGGAAGGGCATTTCATCCCAGCAACACATCCATCGAGATTCAAAATCCCGGTAAAATTTTAGAGAAATCTTGAATTTTGAACCTACAATATTCATAATTCCGATAAAATAAAAAAAATCAAATTACTACAGTATTTTCAGAAATTTTCTCCACAATTTCATCTTTTTGAACCAGATTGGAATGTTTTCTGGACCGGATTTGATGTTTTTAGATTGAAATGAATGTATACATATACAAATTATGTATAAGAGTTTACTAATTATGCATGGACCGAAGTACACCTGAGTTCTGTTTGTTGGAACGCTTAGATCTCATCCAGATGACCCAAGTTCTAGTTCCCACGGCGCAATCATTTTTCGTAACCTGACCAACTCCCTCAACTCCCAAGCAAAGAAGAAAATCGAAGTACACTTTGATCGTACTCCGGTGATCCAGGTTCGAGTTCCCATGGCGCAATGTTTTTTTTCCTAACCTCCTTGGCTCTCAGCCTCTCACCCGGACCAACTCCGTTGGCTCTCAAGCAAATAAAGAAAATGTTGCGCTCCTAGGAGAATTTTGAATTTGAATTTTGTCTTTTGGATTTCGTCTAGATATTGTTCCAAATAATGACATTTCACAGAAATTTGAATTTCGGAGAGTGATGAGAAATGAACCGAAAACGAAATTTGAAACCTTCGGTACACTCTGTTGCCTAATCGTAACTTTCAGGATTGATCTCTCCCCTCCTTAATTGAATCCTCCAACTGTCATACACGCAGATGCCAAACCGATTGGACTACTCACCGCATGCTTCGCACACTCTTAACGTTTCTTTGTTCTCCGTCGACCGTCGGTAGAGAAAAAAAATCATACCTGCTACAGCACACGCTGCACTGAACAAGTCGTATCAGCTTCGGTTCGATTGGAAATGTTACTTCCCTTTACTGTGGTCTGCGTCTTTAAACAAGCCATTGTAGTAGTATTAGTCACCATCTCTCGTAGGTGCACCAATTTCTGTTGGTATTAAAACGTTTAGTACGTTTTAGCGTGGCAATTGTCACCGGCTCATTTTTAGGCCAATTAATACTGAAAAATCTCCCAGTGCCCATCATGCTTGTATTCAGTAGTTGTATCTATAAACGTTAACAAACTGCCGGAAGAAGAAGAGGAGGAGGAGGAGGAGGAGGAGCAGATGGTTAACGAAATATATGACGACACCACCACTACTTTCCTGACGGTATTAAAGTCAAGCAACTAGCCAAGTGTTCAAGGATCACCAAGAAAGTAGCGCAAGAAAGAAAGGAAGGAAAGAAACAGGAGGTCCCCGTGTGAAGACGGAGGAGAAAGAGGAATAAGCAAAAAGCGCATTTGGAGGGATTACTCTTTAACGTGACAACCGGAGACGAAGGGAAAGGGGAGCTAGTAGCTAGAGCAGAGGCGTCGTTGCCTTCAGTCAAGCAAACCGTTGCGCCCCCGGACGCGGTAGCACGAATTTTCGGCTCTCTCTTTTCTGTCTAAAAGAGCAACGTGCTGATATGTAGACCGTATGATAAAAAAAAAAAACCAATCGTATCTCATTTTTTATGTCCATATATGCTTTTACTGATCGAGTTATTACCTACTCTTCCTCTTTATTGTAACTTAATAGTGTAATTTATTTTTATAAACACGTGACAAGGGTTGATTATATTTTTTTTAAAAAAAAATATTTTCGTTGCAATACACAGGGACTTGACTGGTACAGTGTAACATAGGAGAACACGGGAGATAGCATGATCACCGTGTGCAACCTAGTATTGAGTTGGTGCGGAGTCCAAATCGCAGCGGCCAATAATTGATCGGGACGCCACTAGGGATGGCAACGGGTATATACCCGGTGGGTATCACCACCCCGTACCCATACCCGTGTTTGTAAAATTCACCCGCTACAATACCCATACCCGCACGCGGGTACAAAATTTACCCATACCCGTACCCGTGCGGGTATTAGGTACCCGCGGGTAACCCACACCCGCAATCTATTTCATTTTGTTCTCACACCCG
Source organism: Rhipidocladum racemiflorum (assembly GCA_036346355.1). Lineage (NCBI taxonomy): Eukaryota > Viridiplantae > Streptophyta > Magnoliopsida > Poales > Poaceae > Rhipidocladum > Rhipidocladum racemiflorum. The sequence continues at coordinate 10,580,256 of CM070573.1, read as the reverse complement.
CAATCTATTTCATTTTGTTCTCAATGAGTAGTTACCGACAGTATCATGTATTCATGTTCTAGTTTATTTCCCGCACCATTTCATTTTGTTCTCAATGAGTAGCTCCTACACCATGCAGTTATGGAATCAACACTATAAAAGAGTGACTTATTCATAACTCTTATAAAAAGTTCAAGGGAGAAACTACAGCCTCATTTCTGTCTCCTTCTCATTGGCACAAAATGAAGGCTGGAACTTTGTTGTCATTGGAACCTTGCTAACAACAAGAGAAACAAAGAGAAATGCATCTCATTGGATCGGAACACTGACAAAGATATAAGGACACATCAAATCAACGTGGAATTGGAAAATCAAAAGTTTCTTATACCCACGGGTGAACGGGTACGGGTAACAGTAGTACGGACCCGTACCCGCTCTACCCTCTGGGTAATTGTTTTTGCCCGTTAATATACTCGCGGGTATGAAAAACGGTTCATACCCGGACCCTAATAGAGTAAATACCCGTCGGGTTTCGGGTTTCGGGTTTCGGATCCCCGTTGCCATCTCTAGACGCCACTGGCCGACAAGGCCCGCCCGTGGCTGCTGTCGCACGGCTGGACCACCCTCGGCCGCCGCCCGATGGTGATCCGACGGCCCGCGGTGCGCCGATAAAGGTGGACGATCGGAGCTAAGGCCCGGCCGGCCTCTTCATATGGTGCTGCTGCTCCTGGGGCTCACAGCGGCCTCCTTATCTTCTCTTTTAAGCTGGGCCCCACGGCCTCGCCACTGAAATGACCGGACTGCCCCTCCCACTGTTTATTATAGAGAGAAAAGTCAGAAATGGCCGGAAAAATGCCGCTTAATTACCTGCTTAGGTGGGACGAGGACCCGTGTGGTAGAGCGCGTGCGCCCTCTCTCTCTCTCTCTCTCTCTCTCTCTCTCTCTCTCTCTCTCTCTCTCTCTCTCTCTCTCTCTCCTCTCAACTGCTGCCTCTTAATAGTGTACTATTTCCGTCGAAGTTTATAAAGTATATTTATTTTTAATACATAGATTAAGAGGTTATTAAAAATAATTTAATTATTTTTAATTACTATTACTAAGCACTATACTCTATATATACATGTAGAGAATATAGACTAAAGATGGATACTATTCCCGTTAAAGTTTATAAAGTATATTTATTTTTAATATATAGATTAAGAAGATATTAAAAATAATTAAATTATTTTTAATTACTATTAGGAAGCACTATACTCTATATATACATGTAGAGAATATAGAGTAAAGATAGATATTTATTAGGAATGTAGAGAAAATATCACACTAATATTATAATAGAATATAAAATATGCCTTATGTTTATGGATAAGACTATTTAAAAAATAAGACTACTGACCCACCAAGAGGGGACTTAACAATAAGCCAGTTCCTTTGTTCGTCACACGCAGCAAGGAGAGCAATGAAAAAGGCGTCGGTTTAATTAACACTGGCTGTTAGAGGGATGGATAGAAGAGCAGTTCTTAATCAGGTTTACACTACACGCCCGCGCGTACGTACGTAGGTACACATCGCTGCTTGTGAGCAGCTGATCATATCTCTTCTTCTCCACTAAAGAATGGGGAAAAAAAAGGAAGAAGAGAGAGAGAGACAGGAGGGTTGCACTCACCAATCACCATGCAAGCTATATTAACTTAGATTTTCCTCTTCACCTCCTTCTCCTCTCTCGGTTTTTCAATAAAGGGGGAGGTGTAACATATGGCACCCGTCAAAGCACATGAAAAGTTAATTTTAATTTGCTGGGGTCAATTTCATCTTTCACCCCGGCCCTTTCAAGTGCTAGTCAATTTGAAATGAAAAAGAAAAGCTAGAAAGATACACAGAGGGACTCCTCCGGTCGGCCTCCTCGCTTTATTTCTCTTTTCCCATCCATCCCAGGACCTCTCTCCCTCTGCTTTATCAATTTCTTTCTGCCGCTGGATAATACAACACATACATGATGAGCATATAATATATATAAGAGAGGTCTTACGCTTTCTTCCTTCTAAGTCTGAGTTGCAGACAAATCTTGAAGCGAAGGGGTAAGTAATCACCATCTACCCTTCATTCATGCTTTAATAGTTGTGCAACTTTTAAAAGGAAGAGCATAGAAACACCTCTCTATATATAAATATATAATTTGAGTGGAGCAGAAATTGAAGGGAAGGGGAAGGGAGAAAGCAAGCTGGAGACAAATAAAAACAAGGGTACGACATCACCAGCACCAGCAATAATAACTTAACCATAACACAACAACAACTCTGATTATTAAACGTACAAGCAAAAGAATAAAATAGTGGAGAGAGGGGGGGAGGGCTCGTAGCTAGCCTCCCTACCTTTGGGTTGGGCTCTGTCCAATTCGAATATCAGCAGCAGCGGCAGGAGGGATCAGCAGCACAAAAAACTGCGGGGTTTTTTTATACTAGCAGTGTACTGCTAGTATATTAGCATCCCTGCCCTCCCCTTTGCGTCGCTCTTCCCTTTCAGAAGGCGATTGTACAAGGCGGACTGCTGTGCCCGACCAGACAAAGGGGGGAGGGGAAAAAATATAGAGTTAGTCACAGCACAAGGGGAGAGAGAGAGAGAAAGAGGAGAGGAGAGGGAGACAAGGAGCGACAGAGATTGAGAGGAGGTCTCGGAGGCAAGCCTTTCACTCCCTCACCGAGAATCCGAGATAACGATGTGCTCCTCTTAGGTGAGGGAACGCGCGCGCGCGGCGAAAGAAGAAAAGATAGTTTAATACTTGCCCCATCGATTCGGTTCGGTTCAATTCAAGCTGTCCATACGTGTACTTAGTCGTAGGAGTTTGGAAAAGAGAGAATCTTTTTCTAGTGCAATTCTTCTAGCTATTCAGTTATCGGGTTCTGATTCTTCTTTATTTGTCGGTTATTTTTTTCTTCTGATGATGATGATGCCGCGGTTGCTGCTGGTGAGATCAGGCTGCTGCGGAAGAAGGGGGTTTTCTTGGCCGGAATCGCGCCGACGATGGTGACAGTGGCGCCGCCGGCATGGGAATAGCGGCGCCACCGTCTCAGCCAGGGCAGACGACCACGTACGTGAGCCAACCAAAGAGCAGTGCACGGTCTCCGACGGCCGGCCGGCCACGGCGAGTTCTATGTCCCACTCCCAGGGATTCCACCAGGGCAGCAGCGGCGTCTTTGGCTTCTCCGATGGATTCGACCGGCCGGGCTCTAGCCAGGACCAGCAGCAGCAGCACGTGGCGCAGCAGAGCCGCCGCGACAAGCTGAGGGTGCAGGGCTTCGACCCGGCCGCCGCAGGGGGGCACGGGCTGCTCCCCATCGAGGGCGACGATCCCGGCGAGCCCGCCGCGATATACGAGCACGCGGCGGCCGCCGGGGCCCCCAACATGCTCTCCGAGATGTTCAACTTCCCCGGTCAGCCGCCGTCGGGACCCTCCGCCACCGAGCTGCTCGCCAGCCAGATGACCGCCAACTACCGCTTTGGGTTGCGGCAGGCGCCGGGAGGGGTGGCCAGCTTGTCCGGCGACGGCAGCTGGTTCAGCGGCGGCGTGGCCGGCCGGGGTGGGGTGGTCCTTGGTGGGGCCAACCTGGGCTCGTTAGGTGAGACGTCCTCGCCGAAGCAACAAGAAGGCATGCCAGGCCTCGCCACCGACCCGGCCGCCGCGATGCAGCTCTTCCTGATGAACCCTCAGCAGCAGCAACAGTCGAGGTCATCGCCGACGTCGCCGCCGCCGTCTGACGCACAGTCCGTAATCCAACACCACGAAGCTTTCCAGGCTTTTGGTAGCGCCGCTGCTCCGTTCAGCGGCGGCGGGGCCGGAGTGGTGGAGGGCCAGGGGCTCTCCCTCTCGCTCTCGCCGTCGTTGCAGCAGCTGGAGATGGCGAAGCAGGCCGAGGAGCTAAGGGTCAGGGACGGCGTGCTCTACTTCAACCGGCAGCAGCAGCAGGCGCCGTCGGTGCAGCAGCTCCCGATGGCATTCCACGGCCATGTCGGCGCGCTTGGGCAGCAGCTGCACATCGGGTACGGCCCCGCCGGCGTCGCAGGCGTGCTGCGCAACTCCAAATACACGCGCGCGGCGCAGGAGCTCCTCGAGGAATTCTGCAGCGTAGGCCGAGGACAGATCAAGGGCGGCGGTCGGAGCGGGCTCGGCGCCGGCGGCTCGGCTTCGAACCCTAATGCTAGCAAGAGCGGGGCCGGCGGCGCTTCCAGCTCCGGCGCCGCTCAGTCACCATCAGCCGCTTCCAAGGAGCCCCCCCAGCTCTCCCCCGCCGACCGGTTCGAGCACCAGCGCAAGAAGGCCAAGCTCATCTCCATGCTTGACGAGGCACGTACACCCAAACACACAAACTTCATCTCTCCCTCTCTCTCTCTCTCTCTCTCTCTCTCTCTCTCTCTGCATGCATGGGTTTTTACTGGCATCGTAGCTCCGGCCGGGCAGCGATGCGGCGGCGGCCGTCGCCGTTTAGGTAGTTGCAGCTGCATGCGACCGACGGACGGACGGCAGGTGGCCGGGGAGTAGGGCTGGTAGTGCGTACTCGAGAACGAAGTGGGTGTCGCTTGTTTTTACCTAGTCATTTCGGGACAAGGCGGCCGCCAATGGCATCCAGGAGGCTGCGGCAGGAGCCAACAAGCAGAGAGAAGGCTTAGCTTTTTGGTGGATTGTCATGGCGCAAACTCCAAGAGATATGAATCTCCAATCATAGTAACTCCGCCAATTAGCCCCGATTTCTTTTTGTGCTGTTGTTGGTGTGTGTGGATTCTGCCTTCTGCTGCCGTGATAGCAGCTGTTGCAATGCATTCATCGCCTCCATTTCTTTATGTATGGTTCAGTCTCTTTCCATATCCCCGCAAGGGGGAAGAAGTACGCCACCCCCCCCTACACATGCTCTGACTATATTTTTCATCCATCTCCATTCTCCGTATATGGGATATGTGTCTGCGTCACTATGTGAAAGTTTTTTTTTAATACACACACACTAGTAACTAGATACTATGTGAAAGCTTTTGATTCTAGTAGGTACTATGTGTGTGTATGTTAGTCTAATATATATGTGGGGTTGGTGCAAGGTGAAAGCAATCATTCATGCATCATGCCTTGCTGCTAGCTTGCTACAAGAAAATGCTAATAAAAATGGCCAGAGATTGCTCAGTTCATCTCATCTAGCTTCTGGCCTTCTCGGAACTGTGAGAATTGGCACAGTGAGGAAGTACGAGTGCTATCACTCACATGTCCCTGGCTACTACATATTACCACTCCCGCGACATAATTGGTAAGAGATCGATCACACGGCTGGAGCACAGGAACAAATGGGCACATGCAGAGTTAGATGCGTATGAGCTATTGCCAAACGCCTGTGGGCCTCGGCTCCGTTTGTTCGTTCCTTCCATTTCTCATAATTGTGCCAGCGACACATGCTACGCCATGCCCATGTCTTAATTGCTGCACCCAAGTTTTGTTTCTTGTGTTGCTTTGTTTTTCCATGGATCGATCGGTTTAGTTCTCTGTTTATAGTTCAATTTGATTGTTTTTTTTTTTTTTTTACTTTGAGATGAATCGTACGTACGTAGATTTGATCGAGTAAATTAAAGTGTTTTTTTTACAGTTGAGATGATTGATTTCTGCCTGTTTGCTTGGTTTTCAGGTGGATCGGAGGTACAACCACTACTGTGACCAGATGCAGATGGTGGTGAACTTCTTCGACTCGGTGATGGGGTTCGGCGCGGCGACGCCGTACACGTCGCTGGCGCAGAAGGCCATGTCGCGGCACTTCCGGTGCCTCAAGGACGCCATCGCGGCGCAGCTGCGGCAGGCGTGCGAGCTGCTCGGCGAGAAGGACGCCGGCACGAGCTCCGGCCTGACCAAGGGCGAGACGCCGCGCCTCCGCGCCATCGACCAGGGCCTCCGGCAGCAGCGCGCCTTCCACCACATGGGCATGATGGAGCAGGAGGCCTGGAGGCCCCAGCGCGGCCTCCCCGAGCGCTCCGTCAGCATCCTCCGCGCCTGGCTCTTCGAGCACTTCCTTCACCCGTACGTCAACAGCTAACCCATTCCATTTCCAACTAAACTTCTCTGGTTGCATCTGTCCTATTCCTAGCTCTATATGTACCTACTCTTGCAGACACCCCATGAAAATACCACATGCATGCAGTCAAGGCCAGTTCACTCATGCAAGTCTTCTTCTAGCTCTAGTATATATCGTTGCACGCTTGCTATAATCCAGCCTAATTTTCTTCTTTGGTTGGCGTGCATAGCGTTCGGTGCCTGTTAGGGTCAATGCAAACGCAATACTTATGCATGGGATCGAATCTGCCGTACGTGGCAACATAGTAGGAGTAGCTGTAGTACTGCACTCATGACGGGCCGCTTCTGCTTTACTTTTGCTCTCTCTCTCTCTCTCTCTCTCTCTCTCTCTCTCTCTCTCTCTCTCTCCCCCTCTCTCTCTGGTTTGCTGCTGCCTGTTGCTGCTGTGCTTTAGCAAAAGCAGTAATTTTTTCGAGATCTACGCTAAAACCGGCAGGAGCCATGCGGGGAACTGTGCGCTTGTGTATATTCCTGCCCTTTTGCCCCCGAGTTACTTTCCCATCATTTCAGAAATTTACCTTTTTAGTTTTACTGCGGTTAGTGGCCGCCGCGCGGGATACTGCCCGTCAGTGTACGACGTACGCACGTCACGCAGCACCACCAGCAGCAGCAGCAGCGCAGGAATTCTGCTCTTTGTTTCAGGCTTTCGCGCGCATGCAAAAGCTCAGCTACACCACGTACGCTAGGTAGCTGCTCCTGCCTGCGTCTGCAAATTCTGCGTGCCTAGGAGCCTTTCTGCAATATAGGTGCTCTTGTGCTGCGCATGTAATCAGCATGGGCGAGCAAGCTAGATCCCTTCTACTTTGTTACATGCATCGACGTCGTCGTCGTCGATCTCCTTACCCTGGCTGTAATCCGAAGCCGATCGATCGTGATGCCATCGCCATCCTCTGGCGAGAGATCGAGACAAGGAGAATATATCTAGGAACCCGTTTTCTCTTGGTTCCTGTTGAATGCATGCATGCCTGCATAGGTATCATCGGTTTCCGTATGATCAGTGCACACATATAATGCGTAAATGATTGGTGAATAGTAGTGCTCTTAGTGGTGCTGCAGTAAGGCAGGAGATAGTGCAGCTATCGCTGCAGCCTTAATATACGAGTCCTTTTCTCTGTGTGCTCATGCGTGCTTTCTCGTGCCGTCAGGTACCCGAGCGATGCCGATAAGCACCTGTTGGCGAGGCAGACCGGGCTGTCCAGGAACCAGGTTTGTACACTCGCACTGTGCGCCGTATGGAATCGGAGCTTTTTCTTGGCTGGCTACCTAGCTGCAGATGCGCATGAGATATCTCCTACTGTTTGACATTAGCAGTTTATGTTGTTTGTTTTTGTTTGGATACACTTCTTTTTGGCATCAACTACAGATGCAGCTTCCGCATGCATGGTCCTCTTAGCTAGCTAAACACTTTTGCTAGACGCTAGATACTAGGCAGACCGTATACCAATATCTTCTAACACTAATTAATCGCCGTTTAGACGGTATACCAATATCTAGCAGTTTATTATTGTTTTCTTTTCTTTAGTTATGTACTCGGATTATCCAAAGAAAATGCTTTTAAATCGTCTTATGATTCGAAATGGTCAAAGTAAAAGAACAAGTCCATTTTACAACCCGAACTATGTACCGAGCGGCCCATAACAATCTCCAAGACCATTTACTGTTCACCATTCAACTATCAAAACCATTTACTTTTCACTCCCCATGCTTTACTCATCAGTGGTTTTCACCACGTTGACAACCACGTCACTTAAATCTGGACATCAATGGATGGATGAGATTAGAAGTGGTGATCGATGGGGTAAGTTTTTTTTTTTGTTTGCTTTCTAAACGTGCTTCATGGGCCCACCTGGATGCTCCATGTCAGCAACACTGGAGCACAAATGCCATGACACCCAAAACCCGGACGGTTTAGCGCAATGGGGTGTTTTACACCGGTTTTGATATGGTGAAAAGTAAACGGTTGTATAGTTGGATGTTGTTTCCGGGGCTCGGGCAATAGTTGTGGGGGTGTAAAATGGGAATTCACGTATTGAGTCAAAAGTAAAAAAAAAATCTAGCTAGTCAATTTATATTGATTTTTTTAGTACCTTGTATCTCAATTTTGACACCGTTAACCCTATGAATGTTATTTTTGAATTATAAGAGGATCGTATTCAACTGTAAGATTTCTTCTACATCTCGTTGACGAATAAACAATCCCCGTACGTATATGCTAACTAGCATATATATATTTTTAACGGCTTCATCAGCTTCATATATTAAACTGATATAAGTTACCCAACTAGCTGACTGCAACAAGCTTCCAATTTCCCTCCATTTCGTTTCACTGCTGTTCTACCACACACATCTACCCGTGTGTTCCTGCGCTTTATTGCAAAAGGACTACGCAAGTTAATTAGGATCATTATATAGGATGCTTAGTGCTGCATGCATGCATGTCCACATATTTGGCATGCCATGCATATGTGCTCTTCATTTAATTAGGTTTATCTCGAAGTTTCAAGTCTGCACACCTAGTAAGTTGAAGCGTACGTATTAGGATTTAGGTTTATCTCAAGTTTCCTGGACGTACGTCGAGATATATAGCAGCTTATATTAGGGAGTACCCGGCACTGATAATGTAGGGGACTTCATTTTCTTGGTACAAAAATTTCCTCCGGTCTTTTGCCCAATGTGACAACGCAAGCCCCCGGTCCCTCTTCAGATCTCATATCCAGATATCCCTTCCAGGCCTCTTGAGCAAACTCTAGCCTGCATGCATGCATGCATGTACTGGTCATTGCTAAAAGAGTTTAGGTAGCTGCTTCAAACTACTTTACGATGAACTCAATCAAACAAAACATATTGTATCTGAAGTGATCATGACTAGCTGGTAGACATGCGTATTTGTTTTGTTATGCTTTGCGTGGCAATATTTGTCGACAAGGAAAGCAACTTCTCATGGTGTAAACAAAAAGGTCGAAATTTCTTTGGTGAGGTTAATTAGGATATTAATTCCCTCGGTTGCACCGTACGTATGATCCACAATTGTGTCTAGCCACCAGTAGGTACGTACACCGTTTATTAATCCAAGTTCTTACCAATCTAACTTGTTTATATGTAGCTAGTAACTGAATAATGAACCTACATTGATCCATACGGAGAATTTCTCCTTTTAATTTCATCATTTTGTCTAACTTTCCCAGCGAATTGTTTTTTTTTTAAGAAGGCTTTGGTTACATCAGCATTGTTGACATCGTGTGTATATATACCTGCAAAGCACTTAATTAATATGCAACTAATAGTGCCTTTTATACTCCTATATATGCTTTCATCTTGAAGCAAAACGTTCAATTTGTTCATATCTTTTAGTTTATGACTTTGGTGTTATCTAATCTACCTTAGTTTTCGAAATTTCTAGGCAAATAATTGAAGTAGCTAGATCGAGTTAAACATTGCTAGCTGCAACTAGCTCTGTGAACAGAACAGTTCAGCAATTATAAATGGTTCTTACCCGACCAGTAATATCGATCGACGCGTATGTATTTTACTTCGTCATGCACATATGTATAGGCCTTTATATGGTTCCAGAACCAGTTAATGATCTGCTGCATGCGCGAGACATGACGCAACTTTCTGTATTAATACCTGCATCGTACATTCTAAACCTCTTGTTTATAGAATGGTCGAACCTAGCTTGCTACGGCAATACAACGAGAAAACTGTTGGGTACCGAAGGTTGGCTTCTCTCTCTCTCTTTTGTCTTGGGCTAGGTTAAAATAAAAAACACTAGAGTTAGGGCTAGTCTGTGGTTGTTGTGCTGTGCTGTAAGTCAAATTAGTTACAAGAATTTTTAACAATTCTAGTATAGTAAATCTTATTCTTACGACTCATAGAAGATAATTTCAAGTAGCTAATGTAATAAAAAAAATTACAAAATAAAAGTTCTTTTAAAAAGGCACCACGATATCTCATTGATATGAATGGAAGAAACTATTATGGTTTACTTTTACCTCTTCTGTCGCGCTTTTTGCGGATATTATTTGGTGAAATTAAATTGTTTGAAATTGTTGTCTAAGTTGAGTTGGAGGCCATCACCCCCAAAGAAACATTTCAGTTCAATATATACAAGCGCACATGGCAATTGCATACTCCGTATTTACACTATCATGAGCTAGCACGTCCTAACGTCCGAAGAAAATCAGGTCATGCTCAATATTGTAGATTATTGTCTTTTTGGAGCTTTGCAGTTCAAACCTATAAGGACGTAATACAGGATTTCATGTGACCAACCACATCCTCAAGGCCGTACGTACGTATAGAATTCATATCTAAGTGAGTGAATTAAGCATTGCCTTTTTAAAACCATTTTAGCAACTAAATATAATGCGAGAGAGAGAGAGAGAGAGAGATGTCAGCATGATGAAATGTGTCATTTCTGTTATCTAGTTACTTTGGTCATTTGAGCTAGTGGTCTAGCATTAGAAATTATTGATCTTCTGACTTTATACTTTCAAATTGTTCACTTAATCTCCCTCTCAAAAAAATTTATTTAGTTATTTTAATCAAGGTAGCTACAAATTTGGCTAACTTGAGATGACTTGAAATCATTTACAAGATATATTTCTTCTTGCTACATAGACCGAAAAGATATTAAAAATAACTAGAATACCCCTAATTATTATCACTAAGTACTATATTCAATGCATGTATGTAGAGAACATAAAAGTAAAACTGAATATCGATCTATTAGGTGTATAGAGGGAACATTATATTAATATTTCATTGGAATATGAAATAAGCCCTATATTTGTGAATAAAACCACTTAAAAATATGGCAAACTTGGACAGAGTGAGTATACATTTTAATTTATCAGGCAATTGTGTCGTTATTATTCAGCTGGCTAATAACTGGTTTCCTACAAATAAGTTATTAGTGCGGATTACAACAAAATCAAAGAGTTTAGTATTTCAACAAATAATTTAGTAGGCATAGGATGGAAAGTTTAAGTTTTCAATAGCATATATTGCTCTCAGTAAATATCAATAACATAATTTGCAAGGCCATATATACTCTAGGAGCCTGGGAGTATGATCGTGTGAATTTATTTATCTTTTACCATTTAACTTTGTAGAGACACATACATACACATATGTTACAAAAGAATCAAAACCAAAAACATTGGATACAAACGAAACGAGACAAATTAAGCAGGATATGTAAAACTAACACATGACAGTGAGTACTGATGAGCTAAGCCAGCTAGCTAACCCTACACGTCGCTGCACACATGCATGCATGCACGCATGGCGCCATTGCCCATGGACCCTATCTCTGCAATAATTCATTTGGTTGCCTTTGCATCAACTCCAGGTCTCCAATTGGTTCATCAACGCCCGTGTCCGGCTGTGGAAGCCCATGATCGAGGAGATGTACCAGCAGGAATGCAAGGAGCTCGAGGGCTCCCCCGCCGGCGGCGTTGGAGGCGGCCCCGAGTCCGGCAATGACCCCTCCGGCGCCGACGACACGCACTCCCCGACGACGACCGGCGCGCAGCACTCGCAACCGCAAGGGGTGCTGCAGCACGGCGGTAGGCACCAGCAAGAGCACGGCGCGTCCTTCGTCGCCCTCCCCCACAAGCCCGACCCCGGCGTCGCGGGGTCCTCGGCAGCCGACGCCGCCTTCGTCGGCCTCGACCCGGTGGAGCTCCTCGGCGGCGACGCGCACGCGGACGACTTGTATGGACGGTTCGAGCACGGGGTCAGGGTGCGGTACGGGCCCGCCACGACCGGCGCGGCGGCGGGCGACGTGTCCCTGACGCTGGGCCTGCAGCACGCCGGCGCGGGCAACGCGGGGCCCGATGGCAGCGGCCGGTTCTCCTTGAGAGACTACAGTGGTCGTTGATGCTTACGCATCAAATACATCACGATTCATGGCATGCATGGCATTGGATTAGTAGTAGAGAGAGAGAGATTTGCATGGTGCCTGGAGGTGATGCATGGGATGGGATATATTAATATGAGACAAAATCTTCTTATTCTTCCCAGATGGTTCCTAATTTAGCTAGATTAATTCCTTTTGTTAGGCATTATTGTTGGGGGTTAAGGATAATTTGTATACAGGAAAGAAAGATAGGAAGTGTATGTTAGTCACACTTTTTTGTTCTCCTGTTCTGTTTTTGTCCGTTTTGGTTTTGGTGTACTTATTTTTCTTTCCATCTGTAACTGAACATATGAGAAACATACGTACATAAATACATATATTGGTAAATATTGGGACATATATATGGCTATGGGCCGGCTAAAAGAGAAGAGAAACATACTCCAGTACAAGTGTGGTCACAGTTGGCTGGCATGTACCTACAAATTAATTATGCGTGGCTCTTTTCTTTTGCCCTATCTTTTGGGGGAACCAATTGATGCTATGTCGGGCTAGGATTTTCTCAACAACTACTATTTCTCACCTAAAAAAATACCATTTCTTACAAACTAGCTACGAGCAAACAATTGTAGTATTTCGTCTGTAGAAAATTGAATGGTGTCCACGAGATTTAAAGTTTGTAAATTTTGATTATATGTAAAAACACTTTCTAATGATTATGACTTTGTAGCTATAAACAAAATATTGTAAAAGGAATTAACGATTAAAACTTAATTTTAAAGTCCGTGCAAAGTTAAAGCAGTGCTTCCATGCTTTTCCTTGTAGTACAAGTTGCACAAATCTTGAAGCAAGCGAAGGGATAAGTAATCACCATCTACCTTTCATTTATGCTTTAATAGTTGTGCAACTTTTAAAAGAAAGAGCATAGAAGCACTTCTCTTTTTATAAGGAGGTAGAGTACTATTTATGAACGGATCCGACCGAATTGCACCCATCAATGGGGCCAATCGTCAGTGGATTAGTTAAAAATGGATATATAGCTAGGTGAATGCAATTCACATAGCCAACTCTTCCAAACATCCATGAACGTAAAAAAAAAAATCAAGTGAGACGCATGCGTGGTAAGCTAACCAATTGGAACCCTTAAAAAGGCCACGTGGGGTTCCGTCGGCAACCAAATGGTAGGTTGGGTAGGCTAGGCGGGCTCGCTTCAGCCCAAACCTTTCCCCGTGAGGAAGAAGGCCTGCAGCGAGGGAGGAGGAGAAAACAGCGAAAGAGACGGCGCAGCGGCAGTACGCGCAGTGGGAGGGAGGCCAATCAATGGGAGCCGGCCGGCCGTTAGTTGCGTTTCGTTGCAGAGGGCCAGGGAGACGACGAAGACGACGGGACGGTGCGTGGTGGGCTAGCTGTTGCCATGCCATACCATGCTACGACGATGGATGGGGTGTGATATGATTGAGCCATTAATGCGAGAAATGGTGGTTGATTGATCGGCGCGGCAGGGAGGACAGGGACGCTCGTAGATTTGGTTGCCAGAGGAGAAGAGGAGGGAATCAATCAATGCGGCAGGGCCGGGCCAACCAGCTGCACGCCGTGCATCCATCTTCTCTCTCTCTATCCTGGTCTCTCAGCGCGATTCAACTATGGAGTTTGGGTTAGCTGCTCGTGGGAGAGGTGATATACCTCCGTATCGTATCACACAGCACTAAAAATAATTTATACAATAGATAACCTATATAGTTATCTATAATGGTTTCTCGTTCATTAACAGACACTACTACAGAACCAGCTTCTACAAGCGGTTCGGAACCACTTCTAGAAGCGGTTTTACAACCGCTTCTAAGCAACTGGTTGTGATACCTCAAAGGGTATCACAAGCGGTTCTAGGAACCGCTTGTGGTGGTGCGACACCAAGCGGTAAAAGATAGTAATAATATCGTGGGAACTTATCGTGGGAACGGGATTCGAACCCACGACCAGCACTCCATCCTCGTAACTCGCCTCATCCATCTAGCCAACCCACCCACGCGTGCTCTCTGATAGAGTAGGGCACGCATTCCTTTTATTATTTCTAAAATTGAGCTTCTAAAAGCGGTTCGTGACACGAACCCTACGAAGGGTCTTTAGAAGCGGTTCGTGTCACGAACCCCTTCTAAAGCCTTCACTTTAGAAGCGGTTCGTGACACGAACCCTTCTAAAGCTTTAGAAGCGGTTGGGGACACAAACCGCTTGTAAAGATCTTTAGAAGGGGTTCGTGTCACGAACCGCTTCTAGAGGTGAGGCTTTAGAAGGGGTTCGTGCCACGAACCGCTTCTAGAGATCCCCTCCGGCTTGTTGCCATGAACCGCTTCTGGTGCGAGCATTACAACCGGTTCGCACCAAACCGCTTCTAGTAGACCGTTTGTGATGCCCGATTTTGTAGTAGTGAGACTTTCGTCTATACAATAGTATACAAAATGTAAAGATATTTATAAAACCGTATATTAAATAGTAGCGTCAACTTTATCTCTCTTTCTTCTCTCTTATCCACATCACTTAAATTCTACGTGGCATCTCTTATAGAGCTGACGAATTTTTTTTTATAAATAATACAATTTTTAATAGCAATTGTGGAATTAATACACGGAAAAAATTGCAAAATTAATACTAAATCGCTAAATGGTGTAGCGAAATAGCAGTAGCCGCCAAATGGTATGGCGAAATATCAGTAGTCGCCACACCATTTGGCGGCTACTGCTTAATACCACTATTAACTATTGGGTTACGGAAAAAGGCTATAATCGCCACACAGTTTGGCGACATATCGGTAGTCGCCAAATGATATGGCGAAATATCAGTAGTCGCCGACCCATGTGGCGATAACTTGATGTCGCTAAACCATATGGCGATTATAGCCTGATTAGTGAATTTTTTTAAAATAGTATTATTGTAATGAATAATTACAAAAAATAACAGAAATGTACTCCTTTTCCAATATTGAAATGGTGACAGAGTGCAGTTGCTCTTTTTTCCATTTTTACGCTCTGTCGTAGTTTCAAATGGAATAAGGGTCCTGTCAATATTTGGAATAGATACAGGTAGACTAAATAATGAAAAAATCAGATGTATCCGTGATAATTCGTGTAGTATTGTATAAAATTGTTATGGTGAACCCAAAAATTAAAATTAAAATAATTGTTAGTTTTTTATGAAGGAAAAAAATACGAGGAACTATTTAATCATTTGCTAGCAATCTCCAAATTCAACAAAATAAATTGCTAAATTTGTATTAAATTATAAGAAGTTAGATTATACGATAACGCTTAAGCCTTTTCGGCAGCCCGTAAAATATCATGTTTGAATGTAATTTTTTGGAAGAATGGAGCATATTTGCTCTTTGATATATGGACTACCATATTCTGGAAAAATATTTTATTTGCACCTCACATTGCATCTAAATTCTACTAGTACAATAACCCTAACTATTATAGTCGACAACGTACGATAACGCTTAAGCCTTTTCGGTAGCCCGTAAAATATCATGTTTGAATGTAATTTTTTAGAAGAATGGAGCCAATTTGCTCTTTGATATATGGACTACCATGGACTACCATATTCTGAAAAAATATTTTATTTGCACCTTGCGTTGCATCTAAATGCTACTAGTGCAATAACCCTAACTATTATAGTCAACAACGTACGATAACGCTTAAGTATTTTCGACAGCCCGTAAAATATCATGTTTGAACGTACGATAACACCCTTTATTACTACTTAAAACTGAAAGGAGTACCACGAACATAGAAAATAACAGTTACAACTAGACGTCTACTGAGTGCATCGAGGCCATTCGCCCATGCCTCCTGTGGGGCTTCTCTGGCACAACGTGCCCTCTCTCGCTCCCCCCCCCCTCTCTCTCTCTCTCTATCTCTCTCGGCCTCCTTCTCCTCTGCTTCCTGTCTACGTGCCTCCTCGTGTGCGGCATCACGATGCTTTTATAGCTGCCGCCTGAGCTCCTCATCCCGGTTGGCTTGATCAAGGAGCCTTTGGTACTTGGGGTTGATCTCTATGTCAAGCCACTGTTCAAATTCACATAGTAGCGGAAGCGACTGCATGATACACAAATTAACAAAGTGTCATGTAGAAATATTACAAAATATGTATAATTATTACCATCTGGTGATTATTTAAGCTCTTCTCCGACGGGTCGAAGGCGTAGTTGCGGCACTTCCAATACCTCATCTTCCAAGTTGTAAATTCCCAAGAGTGAACAAACCTACAAGAATCTCCTCACAAACACATCGGTGGGATAGCTCCACGAGATACGAAGAGGTCATGGTACGCTGAATTGCGCGGACAGCCTGAAGCGCCTCCCTCTTCCATTGATTTCCCCTTTCCCTTTCCACTTGCACGCCTCGGCATTTTTTCCTCCCTTCTCTTTCTTTTCTCTCCACTTCTTTCGGTTTTGGCTTTGCTCTTGGACTCATTCGGTGAGAACGAAGGCAAGAGGGGATCGCACTTATGTAGGGGCGATATATCCCCCAACAGTGTCACCCATCACTAAAGCTGTCGATCCAATCGCCCTCTGTGAAAAGCTACACGACGTGTCACCTATCATCAAAGCTGCAAGACCTGTCACCCTCTGTGAAAAGCTGCACGACATGTCACCCATCATCAAAGCTGCACGACGTGTCACCCTCTGTGAAAAGCTGCACGACGTGTCACCCTCTGTGAAAAGCTGCACGACGTGTTGTATTGTTTGTTAACGCGCGGGCAGTCGTGAGGGATTTGGGAGCAGTTAGATTTTAGGCCGGCACCGTTTGGAACGCTAACCATGAGTGTGCCAAATTTGGCTGGGCCGATGCCGGCTTGCTGCACTGCACGCGCCGATCTGCTAGACAGCGTTATTTAATATTTATTTTAAATCTTTTTTCGAAAATAATCAACGGAATTTTTTTTTGCGAAAATAAGCTCCCGTCGCCCGTATATGGGACGATCGCCCCATATTGGAGCAATAGGGACCTGGATATAAAAAACGCAATTGCGAAAATGGATACATGAAGGAGTGGATTTATCAATATTTTTTGTATTCAGGTACCTATCGCTCCAATATGGGACGATCGCCCTATATCCGGACGACAGGAGCCTATTTTCGCAAAAAAAAATCCGTTGATTATTTTCGAAAAGAAGATTTAAAATAAATATTAAATAAAAACATTCGTCTAAGTGTGTGGGTGGTTGGAACCAAATCATGACGAGGTGACGAAGGTTAGCACAATGTACATCACCTTATCCTCAAAAAAAAAGTACATCACCTTAACCTTCACAATTCCTTTATCTAACATCCATACAGTCTGCGGATGCTATGGACTCCGGCGGTTGTAACACCCCAATTTTTGCTTTTCATGAATTTAAGTTAAATTTTACACTTTTGAGAATTTTTGGAATTTTCTGGGATTTATTTAGATTTATTTGAATTTATTTCCTTTTGAGATAATTAAATAATTAAAATATTTAAATAAAGTTTTATTGGAAATATTTTATTTGAGTTTAAAATGTCTCAAAGTATTTTCTGGAATTTTTTTTGATTATTTTGCTATTTTTCTTGAATTATTTGAATTTCTAAAAATTATTTTAAATATTTAATCGTTGGAAAACCGAACGGGTTTTACTGTTCATCCGACCGAGTCGAACCCGAGTCTGACTTGAACCGGACCCAAGCCTGACTCGAATCGGACCAAACTCTAACATGCGCGACCGTTGGATCTTGATCCAACGGCCAGCGTTGCGCCACGTCACCCGAGCTCGAGCCGGATCGGACCCGCTCGCGCCCAGAGCGATCCCAGCCGTTGGACGCGTGCACGTGGACGGCCAGGATGCGTCCACGTCACCCTGTCCGAGCCGCCGCCGGATTCCGCCGTCGTGCGCGTGTGGACCTCGGTTTCCGCGGTTTTCACGGACGCCGAGGGCGCTATTTAATGCGCCGCCACCCGTGTCGTGACCGCCGTTTCCGTGCACACGTTTTGCCCTAGGTCTTGGAGCTCCAGCCACCGTAGCCACGCCGCAATCGCTCGCCGAAGTCGCGCTAGGGTTCCGCCGCGTTTTTTGCCATTTTACGCCGTCGTCGAGCCGTCTCTGCCGTGTTGGTGCCCAGATCCAAGATCATCGCGTCGAGACGCACCCATGCGTACCACTCACTTCGTCAAAATTGCCCCAAAGCGCCGTTGGCCACGTTGTCATCCTCAGCTCCGGCGCTATCTGCTCCGCCGCGCCATCGCCGGAACCGCGAGCTCCATCCGCCGTTGGATCATCATCGAACGGCCCAGATTCGTCCACGTTACGGTTTTTAGATCTAATATCAACCGTTGGATCTAGATCCAACGCTCTAGATTGATCCACGTAGCCGTAGACTGCACCGTGTTAGACCTAATCTCAGCCGTTAAATCTAGATCATACGGTTAGTGTTAACCCACGTTGTAGCGTTAGATGCATTCTCAACCGTTTGATCGAGATCGAACGGTGTAGATCGTGCCACACGTCGCACACCGGGACATGCCATGTCGCCCCCATGACGCGGTGAAACTCGATCCAATCTTAGCCGTCCGATTCGAATCGTGCGGTCCAGATCAAGCCACGTTACTCCAAACGTGCGAGATCCATATCCAATCCGAACCGTTCGATTTCAAACCAACGGCCCAGATCGTGCCACGTGGCCGGTAGCCGAACCGGCATGGTCAGCGCAGTGTCGCCCGGTCGTCGCTGACGTCACGCATGATGTCAGCATGGGCCCGCGCGTCAACGGCTCTGCACACCGTGCGGTGACGTCACGGTGGAGCCCAGCTGTCAGAAGCCGCTCGACCGAGCCTCGCTGACATCAGTGATGATGTCATCCAGTGGGTCCCACGTGTCAGCGACACGTGTACCCGTGGACCGGACTCGAGCCGTGGACCGAGTCCATGGACCGGCTGACGCAACCATGACGTCATATTCGATTTTTCTTTAGAAAATAATTCGGTGAAAATTTAAAACTGCCGCTGAAGCAATGCTGACATCATAAATAGATTTTTCAATAGAAAAATAAATGAATTAATTCAATTTATTCTTTTATTTGATTTTTCAAACTTGAAACGCTTGTAACTTTTGCATTTTAACTCCGATTTGGGTGATTCCAATTTCTAAATTTTTTATAAAAATGAGATCTACTTAATGGTGAATTTTATTTAATTTTTGGACATAAGTTTTCTCTGTTTATATTTATTTAATTGGTTTTTCCAAACTTTAAACGGGTATAACTTTTACGTTTTAACTCCGATTTGGAAGATTCAAATTTCTAAAAAATTATAAAAATGTGCTCTCTCTGTTTATGAAGTTTATTTGAATTTTTGGACACTTTTTGCCTACTGTTTATTTATGTTATTACTATTTGCACGCGTTACGAGTAGACGTTGAAGTGCCCGAAGGCTACGAAGGTGAAGTTTTGACTCAAGAGCCAGCTCAGGACCAAGAGCAAGTACTCTTTGAAGGTAAGTTATGCTTTGACCATCTTGATCCCACTTTTGAAATTAATTTAATTTAAATTATTGCATGCTAATTTAGTTAGAAATTGTTTAAATTATTTCTGGGAAGTAGATAAATGCCAAATTGCAGTATGACACCTTGATAAATTAAATTATGTGCCATGAACCCTTGTCACCCTAGTTGTGGTTTATATAGTTGGACATTATTAAATTGCCAACATTGGGTATCTAGATCGTTGTAGTATATTGCTTAGACCTGCTACGTGCACATGACATGATTTTGGACAATCAAATGTTAATATTGACTTAATGAGATATTGAACCTGTTTTGGAGAGGTATCATGTGTTGTGATTGATGATGGCACGTGGTGCATGGTAATCAATTGGGTTTGATAAATAGATTTAGACCGGGGCAAGTGGCAAGAATGATATGGTGGGCCATGAGTGGCACCGGGGATGTTGTTTTGTTTCTTCGGGTAGTCTTGTCCTGGTCATCCTAAGGACTTAACCTTGCAAGCCTTTGATCTGAGTCAAGCGTGCAACCATATATCTGTAATGGGACGGACCTAGTTGAGTAAGTTACTAATAACTTGCATGTGGTACCTCGGGGTGTCAACTACACCTTTTGTGTAGCTTGAAAGGGGAGAGTATCAGGGCGCTGGCATGGTACCCGTCCAACGGTATGTCGGTCCCATACTTCGCCTTTGTTAAGGGAAGGAATGGTGTATGGCAAAAACCGGAGAGGTTCACTTGTATAGTTTGCGGTCTCTGAAATGTTTTGTTACGATCGCTCGCCTTTGTGGTGTTTGACTGTATCTTGTGGGTAAAGTGCATAACCTCTGCAGAGTGTACAACCTATTCGAATAGCCGAGTCCACGGCACTGGACACTGCTCGGGGATTACAGTCAAGGGTTAGACTTTCATGAAAATAACTTGGACTTGAAAAGTTTGGTTGGGTTTATTGATGATGTTGATGAAAATGTGGATTAGGAAA
Source organism: Rhipidocladum racemiflorum (assembly GCA_036346355.1). Classification (NCBI taxonomy): domain Eukaryota; kingdom Viridiplantae; phylum Streptophyta; class Magnoliopsida; order Poales; family Poaceae; genus Rhipidocladum; species Rhipidocladum racemiflorum. The sequence continues at coordinate 10,559,827 of CM070573.1, read as the reverse complement.
AGGGAAAGTGTTTACTTAACTCCTGGAAAAGTTATTGATATTTTCTCTACTTTTACTGCTTTCGAATCTACTTATGCTACTTATTAAATGTTGTTTTACTGCAAATGTACCTATTAGCCTATCCTTTGAACTAAGCCATGCATGTAGAATATTAGTTTGCATTCTGTGCATGACTTGCTGAGTACCAAGTACTCACCCCTTGCAACAACACAACACCAGTTGAAGAAGAAGTGACGCCAGCTTTGGAGGAAGAACTTCAGGAGGAACCGTCTATCTAGGGAGGGAGCCCAGTCAGTTGCCTGTGGTATACTGGATGGCGCCACGTTGATGCTTTATTCCGCTGCAATTTATTTCCTTTAATAAGTTTTCGCCCTGTGTGGCGTACTCTTGTAACTTGACCATAAGGTCGAGCAACCAGTTTGGTTATTTTAATTAAAGTACTTTATTACTATCGATGTGTATGATTGTGATATTTACCGATGTTGAGACTGTGTGCACTAGCGTGATCTTGGACTAGTGCTGAATACACAAAGGGTCCGGATTTGCAAATTCGGGTCCCGACAGAGGTGGTATCAGAGCCATACTGACTGTAGGACTACCCTTAGCCAGAATGGTCATAGTGAGGTTAAAACTTATTTTCTAAAGTTAAAATTTGCCAAGAGGATGAATGAAATCTCGATTTATCCCCTTCTCTCTCTTCATACCCCTTTTGCTGAATACTTCTTACTCTCATTTCGATTTTAAAATGTTGCGTTCTTCCGCGAGAATCTTTTAGTAGATGAAGATGATCAATAATTACACAGAGCGTGAGGAAGGCTACGCCGCTGAGTTGTGGCGTATGATGCAGGTACTTGGAGGATTTGAGAGACCACTTTATCAGGGGACCACCATAGTGCAGGCTGGATTGGTCAAGGCATGGGACGTCAAGATCACCGTGTATGCTCGAGAGAAGACGAAGTTCAGTCGCCCATGCTACTTCACGGCCAGGAGGTCCACTTTCCAGATGGGGATCCAGGAGGTGTCGCGTCGAGCTATGAGGCACATCGCTCGCACCTACTTCAGAGAGCTGGAGGGCACAATATTTCGTCACCACCCACACCGAGACAACAGGATTGAGAGGGAGCCGATAGAGGATGAGGATGCCACTGTCACACACTTGGCGAGGTTCGTCGTCGCGCAGGAGGATGCACTTGATGATACGGTGCAGGAGCTGCAGAAGGCCCGTGAGGAGGTCAAGAAAGAGAAGAAGAGTCTGCAGGAGGTTCGCAAATATATGTCCCATCTTCTGTGAAGGATTGATGAGCTGAAGATGGCATTGTATGGACAAGGGCCGGAGCCAGTACTGGAGTTGCACGAGCCAGATCCCGAGGAGCACGCGCCAGAGCCCGAGGAGGATGTTGTTTCTTCGACTACCGTCGTAGTGGGGCATGGCGATTGCTTTGCACCGATGCCGCCGCATCCACCAAAAGGAGGCAGTGGATGTTGGGTCGAGGAGTGAGCGTTCGGATTAGTGGTTGAGACTCCTTCGTCAAGTCGCGTCTAAGAATAAAGAGTCATCCTTAGAAGCGTTAGACTCCAGTATTAGTTTAATTTGGATTTTCATTGATTGCTTAGTGTGCAGTATGTGTTGCAAGGCCCTTAAGCATTGTAAGCAACCATACCAAGTTATTATTAAATAATAAAGTTGGATTTTGAGTTACACCTTCCACCCCGCATAAGTTTCTCTAATACTTATCTATGCTTGTTTCCCCCTCATCTCTAAACCTTGGAGCAATCGACAGATGGTGAACACTCGCGGAAACCTTAGAGGCAACGGAAGTGGTTCTCGCCCAGCTAGAAACCCTAATGATGGAGCACCTGCACCCCAGCCAGCACCGCCAGTAGACATGCAGAACTTTGGAGCTTTCCTTGCTGCACAGACCCAGCTGATGCATGCTATGATGCAACAGATGCAGCAAGTCACCGCTCAGGCCACTGCTAACCAAGCAAATCAGGGACAACGTCAGAACTCAAGGTTGTCAGAGTTTATGAGGACTCATCCACCCACCTTTTCCGGAAACGCCAATCCATTGGAGGCAGATGACTGGTTAAGGTCAATAGAAAGGAAGCTACACATTACCCAATGTGTGGGAAATGAGAGGGTGATTTACGCCTCTCGTCAGCTAGAAGGGACCACAGCAGAATGGTGGGAGAATTATTGCATTACACAGGAAAACCCATAAGATATCACTTGGGAGGAGTTCATCGCCGCCTTCCGTCAATATCACGTGCCGGAGGGAATAATGGACCTCAAGAAGGAAAAGTTCAAAGCCTTAAATTTCATACATGCAAGTTATGGTAAATTTAGAGATTCAAATAAGGCTGCTTAGTACCGGTTGGTTACACCAACCGATACTAAGCAGCTGCTGGTTGAGGGTAGAGCATCAGTACCGGTTGGTGTCACAAACCGGTACTAATGTGAGGGCGTTAGTACCGGTTCGTGTTACGAACCGATACTGAAAGCCCACTACGGCCCTGTAGCCAATGAACCGGGACCGATATAACTGTCAGTCCCGGTTCATGCGTAATCAGTACTACAAGGATCCTCTTATCCTTATCCTATACAAGAATCTATTGCTAAAGCATAATCTAACATGTAATCCTCATCTAAAGAGAAGTAAATTAAAATCCTGCTTAAGAAAAGTGGGTATGTTAATCCTATTAAGATTTCCCTATGACATTTTATAACACACATTTACAAATCATAAAAAACTATATATAAGTCATCATCATCCACACTATCTTTATAGTTCCGTTGCACAAGATAGGCAAGGTCGTGCTGAGGGAGGCGACAATGAACCATCTGGGAGCCACGCACGCCAAGGTCGGCATCACCAGCGAGCACTCTGAGGTAAATTTCTCACATATTTCAATGTTACACAGCTGAATGCAGTACCAAAAAAAAGACTCGCAATGGTGAGGCTTGTGATGCAGGTGATGAGGTTTGCGCTCCTGGAGAGCATCAAAGAGGTAGTCCCAGATATGTGGAGCTCTCAACTGAAGGATACATGGGGGCAATATTTTGACCGGCTCGTCGCGGTCATCAAGGAGGAGATGAAAACCGCCGCCAAGGCTCTCGCCGTGTCAAGGAGCTTCACCAGAGCAGATGAAGACCTTGTATTGGGTTCATGGAATGTCATGAAGGAGGATGCCTCCAACTTGGGCCTCAAATTCTTCTTGAAGTCACATATTCGACTATTCATTAACTCCGTTCTTTCTAATCCTTTGCAGAAGAATACTAGCTAGTTCGACCGCTGTGTATATGTGTGTTTTTGCAAGATCTTTGCGATTGCGCCGTCAGCGCGAGGCCCCTTCTCCTTCCTGCGTGACTGCGAGGCACGGTTTCAGATTTCATTTTGGTATAAATCTTGAAGTTAGCCGAAATCCAAAATCTCGACGAGATTTTGGAATTTCAAATAAAATCTGGTCGAAATCTAAAATTCAAATTTTAAATCTGGACTTTTTTCGACTGAGAAATCCGAAATTTCGACCAAAATCACCAAGATTTTGGTCAAAATTTCCGAGATTTCTGTACACTTTGAACCAATTTAAAAATAGTCAAAACACATCAAAAAATTTTGAAATTTTTTGTGGATGATGTTGACCCTACATCCAATCAAATCCGGCCAAGAAAAATCAAAATCCGGTAAAAAAAAACACCGAGATTTCGATCGAAATCGCAGAGATCTTGTCGAAATTTGTATCAGCACTGTAGCATTTTGAATTTTTTATTTTTTTTATCCGGACGAAATCTAGGATCTCAGATGAGATCCGAAATCTCGACCGAGATTTTGAAAATCTCACCGAAATTTGAATCCGTGCTGCGAGGTGCCACTAGAGAAGAACCCCAAGCTGAAACAACAGGCTATGAATGTATTTGCCATGGTACCGTACTACTGTGCAGTGTATAGTGTACATCCTATTACTAGTACAATGCTAGGAGCTATGTTGCCCGATACCTCAATACGTATCTGATACATGATACCGTGATACAATATTTTCTCAAAAACACCTATACGTGTGTGTGTATAAATATAAAGAGAGTGACTAGGGAACGGTATACCGTTGCAACGGTATAGCCATGAAACTTATGAAACTTATCAGTTTCAGTGCTGGTTTCATGAGTTTCAGTGTTTAGTTTCATCAGTTTCATATTTTATCAGTTTTTAGTGCTAAGTTTCATGAGTTTCAGTGCAAAAAATCATAAGTTTCATGAGTTTCAGAGGTATACCGTTGCAACGGTATACCGTTTTTTAGTTTTTCTGAAATATAAATATATATGTAGTAATAGAAAAACAGAAAAATAATGAATTCTTGTAAAGAAATGAGAAATTGATAATACCTTAATATTGAAGTAGCCAAGTACTTTCTTCTCTAGTTCTCCCTCATGGTTGTTTGCCTTATACAAGTACATCAGCCCATGCTGTCAGGAGAAGAAAACATTGGCCTCAGAATATCTATAATAACATCACATCTACTTAACTCTAGGTGGAAGTCATTCTTCGATTACATGAAGGAGACCACATTTCTTAAGAAATCATTTGAAGAATAGATTAATTATTGGTTGCTTTTAGAGAAGCAAGCCTCAAGTTTTTTCTTTTATATAAACATAAGTACAATCATAAAACCATAGAATTCGATGAAAATTTTGTTCAAAAATAGAACCATGGTGTCACGAGAACACCATATTAGCTAATAGCCATTAACAAATTTTCACCACCTCTAAATTTTCGCAGCATCACTTTTCATAAAACTAATATGCAGACAAATGCATATCACCTTGGCCTTGGGAATGACCTTGAGGGTGACTGCCTCACCCTTGCGCACCACCTTTCTGATCCTCGGGGCGCAGGTGTAGCCGGCGACGGCATGGGCAGATCGGGGGAGGGGAGCAGCGGGCTGGCAACGGCAACACTGGCGGTGATGTAAAGGATCGTCCGATTGGGACTCAGGAGCTGACGGTTTTAAGAGAAAAGTATCGCGACTGTAATGATGAGGGTATTATTTAGGGTTACCTGTATTAGAAAAGTATCCGTGAAGTATTTTTTTGTTTTTTGAAAAATCAGAAATTAATGGATACATACAGGATATGTATAAAAAAGTATCCGATACATATTAGATACAAATACGCCTTGTTTTTAGGTATCACGCAATGTAGGCTAGGAGTATTTGTGTTGTCAGTTGATGTAAGTAGACGCCGCTGACAGGGTTACAAAAATCGTCGAAAATCGACCGTACCGCTAGAGTTCGACATAAAAAACCGGTCGATAAACCGGTCCGATTCAAAAAAAAATCGAAAAAATTCGAAAATTCGAAAAAATTTACGTGTCAAAAACCGGTCGAAAATCGGTGGAAATCGGTCGATTTTCGTCAAAAATCGTCGAAAATCGCTACCAAAAGTCGACCGCACAAAAGGTTCAACATGGTTGTCGATTTTCCATCGATAAATCATCGATTTTCCGTCGAAATCGTCGATTTTCCGTCGAAATCGTCGATTTTCGATGATTTTTGAATTTTCTTCAAAAAAAATCTGGTTTTTAAATTTATGCGATTTTTACGATTATCAAATTTCACTGTTCATTCAAGAATCGGCGGTTCACCTCTTGCACACCTCTTCTGATTCTTCCCTTGCCGCGTTGCTCCGTTCGTCTGATCTTGTGGTTGTTTTTGTAATTTTGCAGAGACCTATCCGTAATTTAAAGGAACAGATGGACCTTTTCGCAAAAATACTAAGGTGATAGATGGATGGAGGAGGAGGCTTGAAACCTCCGGAATTTAAGATAGGGATAATTTCAGGATCTTTGAGATCGCGCCTTCGGCGGTTCACCTCTTCTCCTTCCAGTGCAGCACCGACGTTGTTCGAACAGGACACTAGGGATTGACGTTTCGTGATTACGGTCGGCTGGAGAGCTACTTCGCTGACGACTGACGAGCTACTTTGGTCTGGGCGCCTCCCGTCAAAAGAAAAAACGTCGTGAAAGACATAAACACTTGAACATGTGACCTCTCTTAGTTGATTTCTACTATCCCTTGATTTATTTCTCTTCCTTCTTATTGCTTGCCTTTGTTACAGATACGTATTCTACTCGGACTCAACTATCTATGTACTACTTGAACTCCAAAACATTTACTCGACAAGAACCCCAAGCTCAGGCGTCACTCAATGACTGTTTTCACTATGATATACTGCATACGCCATACGATGCTCGCTCTAGCTCGCACGATACGCTTCTGATCACTGATACCATTCCTCTACATTGCTGCAATTATGCGTGGTCAGACTTGTGATTCGGCGTCGCTGCTGCATGCGAAGGACGGGCAAGGTGGTCGTGAGGGACACCACTACCAAGCAGCTGGGAAGAAGCCCCGGCGTGACGAGTGAACAATTTGAGGCGGGGCAATAGTTCAATTCTACACTCCTCATCTTAGTTCATGCCTGATGCCGCAAAGTTTTACTTCATCGCGTGCAGGTTGCAAGGTACGCGCTGCTGGAGAGACCGGGAGAGGCGGTTAATTCCCTACATGTGAAGCGACGAGACGAGGAATGCTTGGGGAGAAGCCTACCACCACTTGGCTGCAGCCAACAAGAACGAAGTGAGAGATTCCCCCATCCTCTGAATCTGATCGAAGTTCTGTCGAAGGAAATTGGTTTTTCCGAAATTTCAGAGAAACAAAAAAAAAAAAAAGTGGAGAATGGGCCAACTTGGCCATCAAGGCCCATGGACCTACACGACTGAGGATTAGGCACTGACCGAGTACCTCGGCTCGGCCTCTCCGTGTGCGAGAGCTAAGTGGCGGCACCTTCGGTGATCATTTCGTTCACTCTTTCTCCTGTGCTCCTTTAAAGGTTGAGGTATGCGTTCTTCTTTGGTTTACAGTGAAGAAGATCGAAATGTTTTTATTTTTTTTATTTTGCTCAAATCCCTAACACTCTCCAATCCGTGTGCTCAGAGGGTGGATGGATTCTTCGCTTTCCGACGTCCTCGAGCAGTCTTTGCCCTCGATTTGTGCTCACTTACCTCGTGGATACCACATTTGTGAGTAATCCAAGGTGTTCTGAACTCGATCTTGGAGTACCAGCGATTTCCTTGGCTGGGAAATTGGTTGTGTGGTTTTGTATAGCTTCGGTTGCATCTCAAGCTACTTGGTGGATTGCCTCATTCAGTGGTTGCGGTTTTGTATCTCCGAAGCACTCGCCAGTGTGCCTGTGGTATTACAGAGGCGATATTGTTTTATGAGACATCGTCTTTGATAAGCCTAGCCAGTTTACACTGACAATCTGTTAGTCCTATGTGAGTAATTTCAATTTTGCACTTTATTATTTGCTTGCAAAAGGGCTAGACAATGATTGTCTTAGGGATCTTACATGTTGCGGTGGCTTTTGCTCTATATGGATTGGAGTGTAGTGAGACAATTTGTGACAATATAGTCGGTTTACTAATATTGATACTTGTCTAGGTAGTTCAACCAATTAATTAAAAGTTGATTGTCTGTCTTATTATTTTTTGTATGACCTATTTACTGTTTTTAGCATATACTTTTATGTTTTCTTTATTCAGATTGCTATATTCACCTGATAAGTAAGTTGTTGATTATTTCGTTGATCTGTTAGAACATCTTTTTAACACTGATTTAAGTAATTAAATATTTTTGAAATTAAATTGATAAGACTGTAGAAAAGACTATCATAAATTATTCAGTGGTTATATCCCTAATTGCGTGATATTTTAATTAAGGCAGCCTGACATCTAAGAACAATATTAATCAACTTGAGTTTTTGTTGCTAGTTGATAGTCACTGTTGATTGTCATATACATATTTAGGTACTTGGTTATAAACTGTTCTTACGTTTTGATATTACATACTTGATTATGAGCTGTTCTGTATCTTTTCTGTATTTCTTCTGCTCTCTTTTCTGATTTGCATCGTTTGTTCCGTCGGGCCATCATAGATTTCACGTCATCCATTGAAGTTGGTTGTGTCAAATCGTCCCATATTGGACCAATGTTTTTGTATCCCTTCCACGGAACATATGGATTCCGTGAAACTAAATATATCGAGTACGCTTGCGTCGAAAATATACATCTGCAGGTTTTTGCCTTCGAACTTTTAAAGCGAAACCAGATATACGCCATGGCAATCTAGATCCTTAGCTAGAGGTGGGCATCGGGTCATACAATTTTGGCTGGCTCTATTCGACACCATTGTTTATGCTGTGTTGGGCTTGAGAACCGAGTATGGTGGACGGCACGACCCGGTATACTCATTTGGATTGTGCTCGTGTTGGCACAGTCTGAACCGGAAGATATTAGGCTGGTGTCAAGACTTTACTCAGATATCTTCAGGATATACAAGATCTTAGCTTATTTTATCGGAAGAACAAAGATTTGACCATGGTAGAATATATAGATGTTAGTTATCTATCTGATCCCCACAATACCAAATTTCAGACTAGATTTGTCTCTGCGGTGGTTCAGCCATTTCTTAGCTGTTTTTTAAGCAGACCTTGGTAGTTACTTCTACCAATTACTTTGAGATTATAGCATTATATGAATCCTCATATGAATGTGTTTAGCTGAGATGTATGATTAACCATATTCATAAGTCATGTGACATTAATACCGATGATACCCACAATTATCATGAAGATAATGATACTTGTGTTGCACAAATGTAAATAGGTTATGTTAAAAGCAATAACATGAAGCAAATTGCCCCTAAACTTTTATATCATTATGAACTCCAAAAGAATGGTGAGTTAAAGATACTGCAAATTAAGTCATGTGAAAATCTAGCAGATTTGTTCACTAAGACTTTGCCAATATCTTGTTTCTAAAGATATGTTCGTGGCATTGAAATAACACGACTTAGGGATATGCAGAATGCAGGAGTAAATCCTTGAATTATGACCTTTAGTATGATTCTGAAGATCCTACTTTAAATCCAAAAGATTATAAGTTACACTCTTTTTCCCTTAGTGAGTTTTTTTGAAATGTTCTCACATAAAGGTTTTTTATGAAGCAGCTAGTGTAACATAATGTACAAGCACAATGTACTCTTTTCTCCATCATTTTTTCCATTTGGATTTTTGAAAGAGTTGTTGATAAGACATATGCATTAGACAGAATTCGTCCAAGGGAGAGTGATGAGATATAATAGGATTCTCAGTCCCAGTGGTCTGGACTCTATCTTGTTACGAACGAATCCAAATCTATCTCTGGTTAACTTCCATTATAAATATGGCATCCTCTTGTACAAGAGAATCAATTTAACAAAAAAACAATTTTGTCTTCCTATAGTATATGTGTGCTCTTTTTTATTGTTCTTACTATTTGATCGGTACATTATGATTGATTTACAGCGGATATCATCGTTTCACAAGAGCGAATTCTCCCTAATTCACAAAGTAAAAATTTGCAACCGGCATGCGACTCAAGTCTGGCCCACAGACTCGTCGCGTGAAGCTACCCATTTGTTCATTGCTACTGTTGCAAGTCAACACTCTAGGCTCTAGCTCGATTCTACAAAAACATGAGTAATCAAAGAGGGCTAGACTCATCTTGCAACACCTCTGCATAACTCATCAAGTCAGCAGAACTTACACGTTACACGCCACCGTCACAATCGTCCCTCCAAGCAACACAAGCAGACACGTCACCACATTTGTGTCTGACGGACCATAGCAGCTCTAAACACCGAGAAGAACACCACCAGATGACTACACAGAGCAAAAAACCGAAGTACCGAACCAGAAAAACGAAAGCTACATCGTACGTTCGTACTCTAACCACGCTCCGGCGCCGGCGGCAACGGCTCAACGCAAAAGACACCACCAACCTTGACAGGCAGGGCAGCCGCGCGCGCGCCCACTAGTACGGGCTCTGCCCCTGCACGTTGCCGTGCGGGTTGTAGAGGCAGATCGTGAGCGTGGCGCCGGTGGCGCAGCTGGCCTGCGAGCACCCGACCTCGGCCGTGCGCCGCCACACTACCTGCGTGTACGTCCCGCACTGCTGCCCGGCCGCGCAAGTGTTGTTGGCGTGGCTGTAGTACCGCCCCTGCGCCACCCACGAGGCCACCGCCTCCGCCGGGGGCGCGCGGTAGCTCGCCCACCCCTGGTTCGCGCCGTACGGGCTCGCGCCCATGTCCGCCATCGCGCACCCGCTCTGCCGCTGCTGCTGTGACACGGTCCTCGCCGCCGACGCAGCCAGGTCGGCGCTCCACCGCAGTGGGCCCACGCCGACCACCGCGCGCGCCTGGTTCTGCGGCGCCAAGAACTCGTCCGTCGTCGCGTTGGCCGGCGCCTGCGCCTTGGTGACCGTGCCGCCCCGCAGGGCGCGGCCACCGTGAGCCGGAACGACGCACAGCAGGAGGAAAACAAGGAGGCACGCCATGGCCATCGCGCGGCGGCGGCACCGGGGAGCCAATGCCATGAGATCTGGAGTAGGTGAGCTGCGTAATGGCTAGTGAGTAAGACCACTGTGCACTGTGCGGCCAGCACTTAGTGTGAGCTTGTGTGCGATATGTTGCCGCTAGCCAGTTGGCTACGCGGTAGAGAGCAATGGCAAGGTGGCTACGCCTACGCGGCATGTGCTACCGTGCTAGCTTTCTTTGTACTTGGTGCCACGGCGTGGCCGCGTGGGCCGTTCGATCCCGCGACTCGCAAGTGGGCATGGCGCGCTGAACCTGGCGAGATCCGGGGCTTGGTGGTGCGTCTCAGTGTCCCATACCGCTGATGCGATTTTCATGTCTCGAGATCCAGATCAACACGTACGATGGTTTGTACTACTAGTAAGAGAGCCTGTCTAAGATGGAGCTGGACGGAAGCAAGTTGGCTGGTGCGGAGTGCGTGCGGCGCGACGGACGTGGGAGCAGTTGGGAAGGCAGGCGGCGTCGGGGAGCGAGCACCACCGGCGCAAGTGTGTCATGCCAGCCATACGGGGCCGCCTATGGATAAGCCTATCTTTGTCGGTTCGAAATTGGTTTTTAAATCGACCGACAACAATAATCGAATATTATTAGTGTCGATTTTTAAACCGACACGAGTAAAACTATTTGTGTTGGTTTTTAAACCGACACTAGTAAGACTATTTGTGTCGTTTTTTGTTAGAACCGACATAAATAATATGATAAAAAATGTATCTATTATTATTTGTAATTCAAAGTTCTAACAGGATCCAACGAATTTAACTTCCCGAGATGTCACCCATCATAAAACTACTCTCATCCAAACACGCTTAACTTTAAAGTTCTTATAGAATCTAGAACTTTAGTGCTGGTGTGATCGCATGTAATGTATAACGCATCACTCTCCCTTAACCTCGCAGAGTACCCGAACACCGATATTAATGTTCTCATACTCCAAACACGGTTCGAGCTATATTTTAGTGATGTCATACTCCAAAATAGGTACAAAACTTTGGAGGCGAGGCCCTAAATGATGTTTTTTTGGAATTCTATCGCCGCGCTCACTCGCACAAATAATCATTGAAAGACCTACTAATTTTCGAATAGAGCTTCTCGTTAACTTTCCAACGAGCCCAAGAATGTCCCGATCGGAGTTATGAGTCAAAAGTTATAGCCGTTTTACTATCACATAGAGGCGTAGACTATTTATGTCAGTTTTTTGCAAGAACCGACACATATAATATTATTTATATCAGTTTTTTTGCTAGAACCGATAGATAATATTATTTGTGTTATTTTTTGACTAGAACCGACATAAATAATAGGGGTATTATTTGTGTCTATTTTTGGCTAGAACCGATATAAAAAATTGGACTATTTGTGTCAGTTCCAATGTATTTTTTGTGTCGGTTCCAATGTACAACCGACACAAATGTATTTGTATCAATTTTTAATTGAAACCGATAAAAATAATGCATTATTTGTTTGTGTCGGTTTTTAATTGAAACCGACACAAATAGTCTTCCACTATTTTGAGTTTTAGAACCGATACAAAAAATGTATCTGTATCGGTTCTAAAAAGACCGACGTAAATATATCGTCACCTATTAGATATTTTGTGGCAGTGTGTGAGCTTGCTGCTTGGCGAGGGGAGGGGACGAGAAAGCATTAGTAGAGAACACGGATTGCCACGGAGAGCAGAGTAGAGCTAGGCGTTGGGCCGGGCCGGCCCAGTCCGGCCCGAGCATGACGGGTGCCGAGCCATGGCGTCCCGGGCCGGCCCAGCATGACGGGTCTTGGATAGACAAACCGGTGGTACTGGAGTAACAAAATCAGGCTAGATTGTCTAGCTTGGTTTCAATGCATTGGATAGGTACAATGCACCAAGTACTATAATCTAAAACGGGTAATTCCTCTATGTATCACATGCAAAAAAAAAAAAAGTTTGAATTTTTTGGATGTCGAGATTAATTAGTTTACTAACTAGTTTAAAAGAGTTTAAACTAAAACTCAAACTACGATTGCCTTTTTCATAGTAGTTTGATTGTAGGTATTTACTAATTATATATATATAAAGCTGTAAAGCATGTGATATAAATTTTTTTCAAAATCCTTGAATTTAAGTGTATTTTTCTAAACTATGCGATTCATTTAAATTATTATAGACAAAAATATACCCTAAAACTGAAATTTTTAAAAAATATACACAAATTTGGCTTAAATTTACGCATTTGAAATCTTGATGCCACCTAAGAATTACATTAAAATACAAAACAATGTACATATAGGCATTCAAGTGAACATCTACATCACCCAACACAAAGGTCAATGCTACACTGAACACAAAATGGGAGTTCAAACATAACCCACCAGCTGGTACTAACCCACTAGCTGGTACATTTCGCAGCTTGTACATACACATTACATGCAACGTCAGATACCCCGATCACAGATTACAGACGACACAAGAAAGGGCACATAACAACATGAACGAGTCAACAGAGTTCCATACAAGTTACACTCCAGAAGATAAATACTGAAATAGATCACAATCAGTTCACAATCTATGCCTAAAATACACCTACAGTTAAAGACCACGCATAGATATCATAAATAGATGCATGCTTCAACAAGGAAGCAGATAACTGCTGCGAGCCTACGATGCGTCCCCCTTGACCAACGCAGAACTTGGCGTCTCCGAGGCAGTTGGTGAATACTGAAGCCAGTCTTTCGCGCAGACAAGCGCCTCCACAATTTCAGGACGAAGCGAGCTTCTGTAGTCATCGAGCATGCGACTTCCTGTTCCTGCAGAAAATATAGAGCTGCCACTGCTTACGATGGACATTGGAATGGCCAAGATGTCCCGGGCCATCTTTGAGAAAGTTGGAAACTTGAGTGTGTTAAGCTTCCACCAGTTCAGAATGTCAAACTCTTGGATACGTGGAGTGAGAGATTCATCCAGGTACTGCTCTAGTTCAGACTTTGTGGGCTGGCTTGTAGCTATCTCTGAAAGGTACATATCGAAGTCTAGAAGTCCATCACCGGTTGAAGGTGGAATTGCTTGAGTATTATTCTCATTGGCAGGTGCGTTATTAGCTTCCCCTTGCTCAACATAGGCTGGTGTTAATGGGAGCGGCTGTGCTACATACTCTTTATAGAGCTCATGGACAGCGTCATTTACCACCTTAACATACTTTGCAGCTTCAACACCATAAATTTTTGCGTAGCTGAACTCAACAAGCTTCATCTTGAAACGGGGATCCATGACAACAGCAATGGCTAGCACAAGGTTGCAATCTTTCCAGTACTTGTCAAACCTCTCATGCATATCTTTCGCAATGCTACTGAAAATGGGATCTTCATGTCCTGTAGCATTCATCAGCTCTAGCTGAAGTTTCCAAGCTTCATGGAAAAAGATGTTTGCAGTTGGGTTTGCTGCTGCCATGATGCTATGCGCCGAGTCATACAACAGCTTCAAGTAGTTGCAGGCAGCCTCAACCTTTTTCCAGTCCTCAGCTGAAGGTGCTTCATTGTAGTTATCATCACATGTCTCTAGTGTAGTGAAAGCCTGCTTATAATCCAAGGCAGCTAGCAGCATCAGATAGGTGGTGTTCCACTGGGTTGTAACATCCAGACAAAGGGTCTTGGTACTGGGGATCTCAAGCTGCAGAGCAATCTCAGCAAACTTCTCCTCCCGGCTAGGAGAAGCCTTTATGAACTTAATGCTTTCACGGATATTGTAAATGACACCGTGAATTGAAGCAATGACATCCTGTGCAACAGCATTCAGTATATGGGCATAGCACCTCACAACAAACAACTGGCCCTTAAGCATGAGGCTGTTCTTATTGGAGAGATGATCTCTTAGATTTGCACTGTAGATATCGTGTGATGAGCAATCATTATCCAATGTGATGGTGAAAAGCTTGTCCTTCATATTCCAGTCAGAAAGGCTTGTGCTAATAGCTTCACTAAGAGCATTCTCCGAATGAGGAGAAGACACCATCATGAAGTTAAGCATTCTTCGATGTAATTTCCATTCAGAGTCAATAAACTGCCCAGAAAGTGAAACATAGCCAAGAGTTTGACTAGTTGTCCATAATCCAATAGTCAGGCTAATCCTTCCAGGCATAGTGCTGAATGCTTGCAGAAGGTTTTCCTTTTCTTTCTGATAAACAACATACACCTCCCCCTCCATTGCATCAACATCTACAACCCTGAAGCGAGGCTGCAGACTCTCAATAAAAGCGGTGAAGGCTGGCTGTTGAACAATGTGAAGTGGGTAGTCATGCAAAATGATCATCTTTGCCAGGTATGAGCAACTGCGGTCCTGATCAAAAGCAGCATTTGCATAACCAGTGTATCTGTAACGCCTCTTAGAAGGGCGCTCCACAGTACCCTCACCATCATTGTCAGTCCCTCCTATTGAAGGCAGTGCTAGCTTCTGCTCTTGGTTTTTTATCTTAGGACATGAACCCAAGGTGATGTGCCTCTTGAGATGGCTAGTCCCTGCAATTTTTGAACCAGAGCTGTAAGCAAAGGTTTGCTTGCACAGCTTGCAGCATGCCCGTGTAGCCCCTCCAGAGACAGCTTCAATAGTGAAGTGCTCCCAAACCTGAGACTTCTTTCTCCGGCGCCTCGTTTGGGTTGGAGGGGTGGTCACCTCAGCACTGACCAACTCATTTCCTTGGACCAACACGTCACCATGGGTTAACTCCTCAACATGAGCCAACTCATCACCTTGGACTGCCTCATTACTAGGGATAATCTCATTACCTTGGACCACCTGATTGTCATTGCCAGTTTCCTCAGCCATGCTGAAACACTAATAGCTAGAACTCACAAAATCTGTCACGTATAACACGGTAAAATCAGAAGTCTGTGCACCGGTTATTTAATCAAGGGGAGGCTAAATCAACTTCAACATGAGGATCAATATACTCACCACATCAATGATAAATACTAGAAACACAGCAGAATTTCATGAGAAACATAGAAAGGTCTCACTGGTGTAACTAGACAACAGCTCAGACAACAAACTTTCGGGATGTTCTTGAGAAATATCTAATTTATATTCACGTCTTCCAAATTAGAAAGGCTATAGAAATATTTTTTAAAAATAACCGGAAGTGCTCAATGTATATAAAACTTCAGCAATTAGAAATCAGAAAGGCTATAGAGATATTTTTCAAAGGAAAACATGCCATCTGCCCACCTCAGTCCAAACGTTCAAAGCGCACCATTTAATTTTAAATTTTATTTGCCATTGTCATAGTCATGATTAGGATCAACTACTTTGGTGTTTCACAGGCAAATTTCAGGAAAGGAGCATCCCATGCAAATTTAATCCAGAGAAGTTTGTTCGTCCGCAACTCAGATCTTTGCTTGTTAGTACAACACATATTTTGTTGTTCCTCGAATACGAACTTAAGTTCATTGGAGATAAGGGAACATTGGAACAATCTAAGTCTCTCTTAAGCAGGTGATACATAACACTTTGTATTCACGTCACGCTTAGCTACATGCCATGAATCTGGTTTGAGCTACGAAGCTTCAAACCACCTTTGTAGTTCAAACCTGACCGCTCTTAGTTAGACAAGCATGATTTAAGCGTTCATATACTAGATACAATTCTTCGAGCGTTAAAAGATTAAAATCTTTTTCGCATAATTATGCAGGCAGAAAAGCTTATGAATCCAATTATCTATGCACAAGCTCCACCGTCGTGTATTTCCCCAAATTCCGGTCAAGGCGTCATTCGAAGGACTCAAAGCTACAAATTTGGCCCATACAGTTAAATTCCAGTCCTAAAATTCGAGATCTAGTTCCACAGAAATCACAGACACCATACAGCAAAGCCCCCATGGTCAAAACTTCCAAATCGACGACGCTTCCCCCGAATTCCGAACCCAACGGCGCACAAGATCCTAGGAAATACTGCAATCGGTAACAGATTGGGCCAGAGCAGAACACACCCACCGGTAATTTCTTTCGCAAAAAACGAAACAAGCCCCTCGCGGCGCCCACCCTGGCCCAATCGGAACGCGCAAAACCCCTCCAAATCGCGATCAAACGCACCAAAAAGCCTAGGTATTTCAAACCACGCGCCTCGTTCCCCACAGATCCGACCAAACTAGGCCCAAACGGGCTCCAAATACACAGATCTAGTAGACTTTCAAAAAGGAAAGAAATTAAACCCCCCCGCAACGCCACGACGACGGGGCGGTAGAGAAAGGGATTTGGAGTTTTTGGGAGCTTACGGTAGTAGGAGGAGGAGGGGGGAGGAGGAGGTGGTGGCCGTGGCCGATCCGGACTCCGAACTAGCTAGGGCTCGGCCCAAGAAGCCTCAAGGCCGAGCGTCTAGATCTGGTTTTTTTGGGGGCAGAGGAGCAGAGGGGGAGAGAGGGGGAACGCGGGATGGGATGGCAGATTGGCAGTAGTAGGTAAGGGAGACTCGCTCGGCTTTGGTCGGGAGGCTGCGGGGTGCGGGGAGACGGGTTGACGTTTTTACTGGGCTCACGGGTCGCGGCCCATCGCGCGCCGCGCCGCGCCGTGCCGCTGCCGGCTAGGCCATGGCTCGGGGGAGGATGCCGTCGCGCGCGCGTGTTTGGTCCTTGGTGGGCGGCTGACTCTTTCTCGGGAACCGCTTCCGGTCGCTTTATCTTCTAGGGTTCCGTGAGCTGGGTTGCTGTTGGCGTGCGCACGGGCCGCGCAGCGCCCAGGCAGCTTGGTACCACTGGGTTCGGACGGCGGATTGGGCCTTTCGTACGTGTGAGTTGTGACTTGTGACCACTGACCCGGCGTGCTGTGCCGCGTCCGTGCTCAAGGTAAAGCGCGTAGGCGTGTAGATGTGGGTGAAGATAAGCGTGGTGTACTGGTGTGGCCGCTTCGGCCGGTCAAAGCTGGCCATTAGGCCATACGGTGGCCTGTCCTGTCCTTCTCAGATGTGGAAAGCGAATGTTTTGTGCTCCATCCTTACTGTTTTTTCTAAGTTTGATCCCATCTCTTTTTTTTTTTACCCCGACAGGTATCGACCCCGCTCATACCACAACACAGGGGCGGACCCACCAGTGGGGCAGCTTGGGCTGCTGCCCCACCTACAAGTTACAAGTCCATGTATGTTGTATATACTGCATATGTATAGGCCTAACAAATTTGAAAGCTAAAACGTTGCACCAGCCACCAAGCAAGAAACGATCGACAACCTAGTTATATTGTATATCAAGACTGAACTACGCAATAAGATTGCCAACTATTGGATGAATGACTTAATGGTTTGCTACACGGAGAGAGATCTTTAAATCACTTAATGATGAAGCCATCATCCGACGATTTCAGCACCTCAAAACTAGGAGAATACAATTGCCACGTCCCTCACCAATTGTTAACTGAGTGGTATGTTGCCTATTTGCTAATTCTTCTTTGACCGTATTAGTTGAACGTTATATTTATACTTCTTTAATAGTAATATTGTTGTTACGGTACATTGCATTCTTTTTAGCGTTTTAATACTACTTCAAGTCTGCCCCACCTATAATTTCTTCCTGGGTCCGCCACTGCCACAACATAGACATGAGTCATCTTCCTATCCTTCTGCGGTCGTAAAGAAGAGTAGCTTTGCTATTTTGTTCAGATGAAGTCAAATTTTAAAAAAATAAAAAGTTCATACACAAAAAAATGCCAAAAACTCTCAAACGGGCTTTTTGTTGAGCTGCTGACCATTTGTCTATGTTTCCTTGTTGCGTTCTGTTTTTTTGTGTTTTTTTTTTTGACCTTTTCACGGCTCGTCGGCTAGACCAAGTCCAAACATGCATATGCCTGGACGCGCCACCTTGACGTCCGGTGGTTTATCCCATCGTCACGTCAAGAATCCGTTGCAGATTGGGTTTTTCTGAGACTCTGGGTAATGCAGTGCATTGCCGGACGCCAATGTAGACAAGCGGCCACATATGTGTATTGTGGTAAACAGGTCTTCAACAGACCAGAAGTGGTCGTGTCACGATCGGACGGCTATCTTGAGTTATGCCCCTGTAAATTGGCAAAAAGTTTTCGCTATTTTAATCAAGATGACAAAAGTGTTGGGACCATTGGAATTCAATTTGAAAAGTGAAGGACCGAAAATAGTGACTAGAGGGAGGTGAATAAGTTCAAAAAAATTGCTCTAAAAAATTCAGGCCATTGTTCTATCTAAAAGAGTCAGCCAAAAAACTCAGTCGGGCCAGAGCTGGGCAAAAGTTCTGTGCTCTGGGTGAACGGTAAAATCAACACGATTTCAAAAATAAAAATCGAAATGACTTTTGATCGTCTTATTCAAATCCCGTGAAACTTTGTGTGCACCTTCCTACGGATGTTAGGAATTTATTCTAACCTTCAATCGCAAGGATTGATATCAAAGTTATGACCATTTTCAATTTGAAAAAGGTTGCACTAAGACAAGGAAAAAGTCACAAACTTCACCCTGAGCTTACTCGTGGGGATTTGATTATCAAAATGGTTTTAAATAATTTTTCACATGTCACAGCAAGCAACAACACCAAAGAAACACCCTCAAATGTTCAAGGACAGGATCTACCACGAATCCTTCCTTTTCAAGCCAAAAACCAGTTTCTTGAGAAGAACTTTGGAGATCTTGTTAAAGCTTGCTTGGATAATTGGGATATGATTTACAAGAGATTCATCCATCAATTATTCATACTTAACAGCACAAGATCAAGAAAAAAAAATCAAGAGATAAAAAAACTCAAAAAGGAAAGGAGACCAACTCTTGAGCAAAAGTAAGTTCTAGAGGATCTTGTTGGGTTGGAACATATTCTAAATGATTTTTTCAAAATCTTATGCGTCCTAGATCCAATAGAAACACAGCAGGTAGAAGGAGGTGAAGAAAAATCAAGTTGCAAGAAAGAACCAAGCAAAATGCAAGAATTTAAATAGATTCTAGAATATAGATGAACTCAAATATTGCATTACTTAAAGAGGCATGGTTACAAAGCCACACTTCCAGGCGGACAAAGCTCAAGCATAAAGAAACTCTCATACTTGGTTTAGACAGAGTTGATTCCAACCAGATTAAGAATGGAGGCATCCCTCCACCTCTCTATTTATAGCACACTGGGGGCAGTCCCCACCGTTAGATGACCTTCTTGACTCTTAAGAAATCTCATCAAGGGTTCAGATTCACTCCCTCTCTCATACATGGGCTAACCCAAAACCCAATAATATAACGGGGTTTGATCATATTTTTAACACTAACTTAGCCTCTACTCCACCAGCGAACCCATGATCCAACGATCCTCCTTCGCTTGAGTATTGCTCAAGTTATCATCTCTACCTTCCATGTGGTCGCAATGACTAACCACCAAGCCTCTCACGCGACCGGATTCCTCGAACTGTCCTCACTTGTAAACGGGCCCAAGTCATTTGGTGCACCACATGTTCTTGTTCGCTTCACCATGACGGCGCTGGTTTCCTTGACCGTTCTGAACCTCAACTCCTCCCTGAGCCTAGTCCCGGTCCATGCCATTTCCCGCTATGTCCATCACCAATGCTCATGCTCTGGCTCCTTTATTTCCCTGCTTGCAATCACTCTTGGCCTCAGTCATCTTTCGGTGTCATATAACTGTTCTGAACCTCAACTCTCTAGCCTAGTCCCGGTCTCCTCCACCTTACCATGACCTAGCTTCGAAGTACTGCAACCATCTCAGACAAGCAAACCGTCACATAGTGTTCACCAAAACATACAGCAATAATCTCACAAAAATCAGTGATCAGTCAAATATCAAAAATCAGTGACCACTTTAGTCCACAACCATTCTTGGATGTAACCACTCAAAGCCAGACCACCCTTGCAAAGGTTATGACTACTCTCTTAGAGGTCATAACCATTTCTTTAGTGGTCAAAACCCACTCCAAATCACCCTTACAAAGGTCATGACCACTTTTTTAGAGATCACGACCACTCCCCAAGAGGTTACTACCATCCAAGACCACTTTCACAGAGGTCACAACCACTCTAGAGGACACAGAGGTCACAACCACTCAAGAGGTCACAACTACTCAAGACCACCTCCACAGAGGTCATGACCACTCCTCAAGAGGTCACAACCACTCTAGAAACGACCAATCTGTAGGTCACAAAGGTCATGACCACTCTAGGAGCACGACCACTCTGTGAACATCACGACCACTTAGTGGTCACGTCATGACCACTCTGGACAAGGTCATGACCACTCCAGTTAAGGCCACGACAACTTAAACCGCTTAAGACCAAAGTAAACATATTTCAAACTCAAACCTGAGCTCGACAAGCTCAAACACAGTAAATTACTCATCACAAATATGGGTAGACCACCATATGGTCTTTTAGAAAGAAAATAGGTGTCGTGCCAAATTGGAGAAAACAGTTAAAGCCAACTATGAGTTCTCCTGGTGACAAACTAGTGAGCTCTTGCCTTATGGGTTCCCACCAAGACTCAATCTTAAGTTCCCAGGCAGGCTTGCTAGTGAGAATCAAGATCCGCGCAAGTCAATAGAATCCAAATGTATTCAGCCTATTTTCCTTTTTTTTCTTCAACCATTGTATTCAACCCATTTACACAATGGAACTCATCCCTTTTCTAGCCCCCACTCCTCTCTCTTTTTTTGCAAATATAGCCCACTATCCTCATTTTTTTACAGATCTAGCCTCCTCCTCACCGCGGCAGCCGCCTCCCGTGCCTGGGGAGCGCAGCAACCCACCTCCAGTGCTCCCTGTTCGTGGTAGTTGCCTCCCACGATTCCCACCCTCCTCCGCACTACCTAACCGCCTACCACGCTTCCCCACTTGCCTCCCGTCGCAGCATCCCAGCTACCATGGTGAGGAGGGGGCCATATCTGCAAAAAAATGAGGGAAAAGGGCCAAATTTGAAAAAAAAAATGAATGTGTGGGAGCTAGAAAAAGGGATTAACTCTACACCACGAACCCCACTTGGCTGAAGCAGATACTGCCATTGCAAGACATCCTTCAATGCCCCATCTCCTTCCCTCTCATCTTCCTCTACCTATTGTGGCGCTCCACATTCTTCTCCACCACCATCAGTCGATCCCCACCTGCTCTACCGCCAGTGCCACCCCCTCGCTATCCCGCTCTTGCCACCGCCGCTGTCCCGAGATGATGTGGCAAGCACTGGAGTCCAGTTAGACATGACTATAATGATCCTAAATGTGAGGGCGGCAGCCAAAAGAGGAGGCAGAGCTGGCACGATCTTGCCACGAGGAGGAGGAGGCCCGTAGGAGGATGGATCCGGTCGTGATGGCATTAGGGGAGCTAGATCTGGTGGCAGTGCGGTCATTTGATGGTGATAGCATCAGGGAGTGCCATATCCGGGTGGTGTCAATGACGGGGATAACCAAAAATGGAGACGAAGACACTGGATATGGGGTGTGAAGTGGGGGCACGTGGCTCCAGCTGGAGAAGGGAGAAAAAGGGTAGGGAGAGTAGGGATGTATTTTGTACCGTATTTGCACCATATACTTGAAAGTATACCCTCAGGCCTCCAAATGCACATGCACATCTCGAGGAGGGATGAACAACCGATGGCGTAGTAGAAATCCCAATAAGGCCTCGCTTGCGAGGCATATTCCTGACCGGGATCTACATGGGTGGGTCAAAATTTTTGTCGGGGATTGGATAATTACCATAATGCCCCGGCGGCCGGGCCCGTCCCGACCATGCGTGCCCTAGGAGGTCGTTCCCGAGGATGGCCCAAGAAAGATCGAGTATCGTTGCTCGTCCAGCCCGTCCGACACAAGTTCCTTGCCCGGCTAGTGTCCGAGCACGGGACCCGAGCATACCTGCTCAAGCCAGGATCATATTAGCTCGGCCCTTGCTCATGCGCGGGACGTATGGTCGGACGGTCGTGGTCGACGGTTATGCAGGAGTAGCGATGATCGCGCCACTATGTAGGGCTGTTGCGCACATGACATGGACGTGGCGTAGATTTAGGATTCAGTTACATCCATGTTAGCCACAATCAAACGTTCGTGGCTTGGACATATCTACTTTGAAATATACGCAATACACGCCATGCTGGAGAAGGGTTATTATCTCCCCGGTGAGAGGCCCGAACCAGGATAAACCCTCGTGTCGTTCCCTGAGTGTTCTTGGTCCCGGGCTATTAAAGCATCCTTCGGAAGAAACCCTTCACGTGAGAAGGGGACAGGGTTGATCCCCCAATCAACTAAGTAAGCTCGGCGGGGGGACCGTTCCCAAACGTCAACAATTGGCGCCGTTCGTGGGGATCCGACAGTTCCTTACGTGAAGAACTCCTGAAAATGCCAAACTCTCAAGACTCCCGACATCTCTGCACCTTCAGCGATGCTGGGGACGAAGACTTGTATTATGCCAGCGGTAATTCCGCCGCTGTCACCGATCCCGAAGGGCATATCGAACCCTGGAGCTTTTCCCAGGTGGCTGCCGCACGAGAGCAGTTCCTTCGCTCTCAGCTCGACGCCCTCTCGGATGACGAGTATGACGGACTCTACGATGGCTTGGATATCCCAGACCATCTTGAGGCCGATCAAGAGACCGTGTCACGAGGGGACACTGTGATGTCGCCCTCGCGATCTTCGCAATCCCGCAATGTTAACATGGCGGGAGGAGAGGGGGACCCCGAGGATGAACCTTCGGGAGACGCCCGACTCCAACGGTATGAAGCAGCCAGAAACCACCTGAAAGCGTCCTTGAACCGGACATTGGCGAGTGTGCACCGGCAATCCCGTGGCAATCCTGGCGCGAGGGTCAAGACCAATGCTCGTGAGAGTTCCCACGAGTACGGCACCCCGGAACTTATCCACGATCATCGCCCCAACTCCTCTCCCCTTGCTCTCCCGAGCGGGGAGCGTCTTCAAGCTTTGGCTACGGTTGTGTGTAACCTCAGAGTTTCCTAAGCAGGTGGATTTAGAGGCCATGGGAGCCGTCGTGGCGGATGATCTTGAGCATATCGCCGCCGATATGAAAGCGACGAAGGCATCCCGTGAAAAAAGGACCCAGAGCGCTTCCCGAGAGCTTTGCCGTCGTGCCCCCGTTCGTTCCCGCCTCGGTGACTCTCGCATCCATGCTCGTGAGGGCCGGAGGGAACACTACCGGTACCGCGAAGATACCTGGAGCGATTTCCGAATAAGTTTGCGGGATCACAGGGATGATCGGTGCAACCAGAGCCGAACTGAGTACTCATCCTCAGGCCGCTCTCCCTCGCACCGACCCCGAGAAATTTTCTCTCGGCTTGGTCCGCGAATCGGTGGATGAAGCAGTGAATATCGTCATGACTATCGAGACCGAAGAGATCACCGTGATACTCCCATCTTCAGATGTCGGGCCTTCGCAGCGCCCCTTCGGCGAGTAACATGGATGGGCAAGTTCAAACCCGGCCACATTGAAAGGTTCAACGGGACCCAAAACCCCGACAAGTTCCTTTCGATCTACACCATTGCCATCCTAGCCGCGGGTGGAGACGAAGGAGTCATGGATAATTTTCTGCGCACGGTACTAGATGGTCTGACCCGGACGTGGCTCTTCAACCAAAAGGAGGGGTCCATCCGGTCTTGGGGGCAGCTGAGCAGTGCTCTCCGGGCAAATTTCCAAAGTTGCTATGTCCGCCCAAGTAAGGAGTGCGATCTCGAGCGCCTAATCCAGACGGAGAGCGAAACTCTACGCCAATTTGTCCAACGGTTCAATCAAGTACAAATCTCCATCCCGAGCATTTCGGACGAAGCGGTGGTCCGAGCATTTAAGTTCGGAGTCCAAAATGTCCATTACACACAGGATCTCGAGATCCATCCTGACATCACGGCCAACTGAAAAAATACTGAAGGGAGTACACCTAAAATCCTTGTACTCCTCGACAAAGATAGATAATTAAGGGATAGTTCTCAATATAAAGACGAATAGAGAGTCGGTCGTCAAACCTATGTAACTTCCAATTCTTTATCTGTACCTGTCAGGAAGAATCCTCCACACGCTAGATCTATGTGAGGGTAACTACCTCTCTAACCAGTTTTAGGTTGGGGCAAAGGCTATTCAATTTCCGACCAGTTCGCTGGTCGGAGCGACTGAATAAGTTATTACCAACCAACGTATATACTTAGCTGGTCGGGGTAAATAGGCATACTTTATCTCCGACCAGTTTTAACAAACCGGTCAGGAATTTTTCCACGTGACTAATTTTGACTCTGGTCGAAGTTGTAATCAGGTAATGAGCCTTGGACTTTATCTCTTCACATGGACTCTTTTCATTTATGAGCGTGTATGCCCAAAAGTAGAATAGGACATACTAATCGTCGTCAGTCATTATATAGGAAGGACTTGCACATTGCATCAAATCAAAACCTTGCTAAAGAAAGAGCTTTCGCATCAAATAGATCTCGGTTGATCAGGTTTCATGCCAAATCACTCTCTACATCAACTTGATTTCGGTGGATCAAGATAGATATTAAGAATAAGGTATGATTCCCCTTCTAACTAATCATCCGTATTGAAAATTCTACTTAATTCTAATATTCCATCCATCCGATAAGCATTCTCTTGATGTACAAGACTCAAGACTCTCTATCGAACTTATGAAAATAATGAAGGGGGGTAATAATACACCCATAGACTTTATTGCAGTCAATATTGAATTTACATGAAGTGCAAAAATGAATTTTGTTATTAGAAGAATCTAATATAATCATCAATGTTGCAAGACTCCTGACCTTTTGTTTAATCCATCTAATAAGCATCGGGCTCAACCAATCTTTTAATATGTAATTATCCACGCAATCTAACTTGCAGCACCTATATTGAAAAGTGGTCGAAACAAAATAAATCATAAACTAATTTATTATAAATTTAAAAAATAATCTTTAGAGGCTATTGCACCTGGATTAACTATAAGGATTACATTGTTTTGGTATTAAATTTTATTTTTTGAATCATTAGTTTATAATATATGCACTATCTGCATAATAAATAGCTATAACTTGACTTTGTTTTTTAAGGTTGTTTGTAAGGAGTTAGCATCATGACATACGGTATGCTAAGTTCACTAACAACAAAAGGTTGTGCATGAAGAATTAGGGTATGCTTGTTTTTCTTTTGATTTTGGATTCTGACCCCAAAAGCTGAATAAAAAATAAAGATCCCGATTCTCACATTCCAGCCCATCCAGATACACTAAAATTCACAATCCACTTCACATGTGTTTTTAGATTTTAGCTTTTTGAGAATCAGCTTCTCTATAACCATAATCCAGAGTTAGCTTTTAGAAAATCTAAAGTAAAAACAAACAGGCATTTAAAGCGAGAGTATCCAGATTATGACATACAATCAATCCAAACAATGATGAACTTCTGAGCATTGATATGATTTTAATGGATGAACATGCATATATTCATGTAATGACACTGGAATTCGTAGAAATTCTTTTAATAATTGTGAGAAAAAAGACAAATTCATAGAAATTCTGTCAATAATCATGAGAAAAAGGACAAATTCGTGGAAATTCCTTCAAAAATCATGAGAAAAGGACAATATCTCAATCATATATTAGATACCCCACGGCTCGTGTCTCTGACATGTGGGCCCCTCTGGTGACGTCAGCATGACGTCAGCACACGGTTCAGCCGAGTGGGCTGACACGCGGGCCCCACCGTGATGTCAGCATGACGTCATGGTGCGGTTTGGC
This sequence comes from Rhipidocladum racemiflorum, assembly GCA_036346355.1. Lineage (NCBI taxonomy): Eukaryota > Viridiplantae > Streptophyta > Magnoliopsida > Poales > Poaceae > Rhipidocladum > Rhipidocladum racemiflorum. The sequence continues at coordinate 10,533,686 of CM070573.1, read as the reverse complement.
TTGCCGGCCGACACGCGGGCTCGCGTGGCGCCACGGCCGACGTCGTGGCGGCCGGCGTGGCGTGGCTACCGACCACGACGGTCGATCTCGATACGTGGGTGGATCTCGGCCGTTGATTTGAAAATCAACGGCCCAGATCAGATCTGGCTTAACGCAGTAGGAAAACTACTCGACTGATCTGGACCGTTCGATCTTGATCGAACAGTCAAGATCTAATCTAACGCTAAAATGTGGGTTACTGCTAGCCGTACGATCTAGATCTAACGGCTGAGATTGGATCTAGCACGGTGCGGTTAAGGCTACGTGGCGCGATCTAAACCGTTGGATCTAAATCCAACGGTTGGAAATAGATCTGGAGATTAGCACGTGAGATCTCACCGGGGATGACGTGGACGAATCTGGGCCCTCGGATCTGGATCGGACGGTGGAGGGAGCTCGAGCGACGGCGATGGTGCGCGGCGGAGTTGGTTCACCGGAGACGGGGACGGCGACACGCCCGACGGCGTTTGGGCGCGATTCTGGCGAAGTGAAAGGTCCCCTCCGACGCGGCTGGTCCTTGCGGTTCCTGATCTGAGCTCTACGACGGCGGAAACGGTGATTAACCGCGGTGGAACACCAAACCAAATACGGCGAGCTCGCGAGGGCAAACGACGGCGGCTCAGGCGACATTGTCTAGGGCTACAGGTGCGCACGAAAGTCGGCAACACGATGGCGGCGGCGGCGCATTAAATAGGCCCCTCGGCGTCCGTGAAAACCGCAGAAACCGAGGCCCACACGGCTGCGGCGGCGGAATCCGAAATGGATTCGGATTGGGTGACGTGGCTCAACGTGAGCTGTTGGGTCAAGATCCAACTAGGGATGGCAATGGGTCCGGGTCCATCCGGGTCCAACCTCCGTGGACCCGGACCCGAGACCGGTCGACGACCGGACCGGACCAAATCGATCCACGGTCCAATCTCTGACCCGACCGGACCGATCTGCACCGGACCCGAACCGGTTTGAAGTGTGCATGCATGAGGTATTCAAATAAAATAGAAAAAAGTTGGCTAGAATGGGGTTTGAACACAAGACCTCTTGATTCAATCACATGGTTCCCTCCATTGAGCTATGTTGTGGCTTGTGACAAGGGTGCATGCTAATCTATTTTGAGTTCACCTCACCTTCTACCTTAGAGTCGGTCCGGATGCAGGTACCTGGGTCCAACATGAGACCCGGACCCGAACTAATATACCCGTGGGTCCAAATTTGGACCCGGACCCATCGGGTCGGGTACCCGGACCCATCGGGTATTTTTGCCATCCCTAGATCCAACGGTACGGGGGTTTGGGCTCGGGTCTGGCTCGGGCGACCTAGCTGGCTCGGTCGGGCTCGGGTTCGGCGACGTGGCGCGATCGTGGCCGTTGGATCTCGATCCAACGGTCACGCGCGTTAGGGCTTGGTGACTTGGTTCGACCGGAGCAATTTGGCTCGATCTGTCCTGGTCGGACTCGAGTCTGACTCGGACTCGGGTCCGGTCGGATGAACAGTGAAACCGATTTGGTTTTTCCAACGATTAAATAATCCAATTAATTCCCAGAAATTCATTTAATTCATTAAAAATAACAAAACACTTAGAAAAATTTCAGAAAAATTTTAGAAAATATTTTGGAATATTTTGGACTCAAATAAAATATTTCCAACAAAATTTTATTTGCAAAGTTAAATTCTTTAATTATTTCAAAAGGGGATAAATTCAAATAAATTCCAAATAAATTCTAGAAAATTCCAAAAATTCACCAAAGTGCCAAACCACATTTAAATTCATGAAAAGCAAAAATTTGGGGTGTTACATGGATGGTCTTAGAGCTCTCCAATTCTTTCCCCTTCAATAGATAGTATATGGCTAGGATCTCTGTAATAGTATTCGTATACTATTGTTGTTTCGGAAATTCTATTTTATAATCGTTCTCATCGAGCTTGTGGTGCGCTCTCACTCCAAATGATAACACGCGTCCCTTTTTTGTCCTTTCGTCACGACGAGCGGAGCGAGGAAAGATCGATAGGAATCGATTCCTTTTGATTTGTTTCCGAATTCGGTTGCTTCTCTCTCTCCTTTTCTTTTCCTTCTTCGTTCCATGTGTATTCGTTTCGACCTTTATTTTGAATTTTTCGGTTTAAAATATTTCAACTTGTAACTTTTTAATTTAATTTTTTTTAAAAAAATTTAAAGTTGAATTTTAGATCCATAAGTATTTTGACTCAAAAGTTTTTGGATTTGAAACTTTTATGTTTAACTTTTTTTTTAGTTCAAACTTTTCGAGTTGAAACTTTCTAATTTAAAATTTTTTTATTTAAAACTTTAAAACCTCGTAAATGAATTCACAACTATACGGTACTATTAAGGCTCTTTTTGGAACAGCGGAACTTATCTCTAAATAGTTCAATTCCAGCGAAAAGATTTCTATGTTCCAAATGGGTTGATTCCAGAGCGTGTTGTGGCCGTCCGATCTGTGCTGAATGGACGAGCTCATGGGCGGCACTGCAGGTAGAATGCGGGCATGTTCTGGTCCAAAACGTAACATACTTACTAGTTACATGCCCGTGCATTGCTACGAAAAACAAAATTAATAACGAAAAATAAAGATTAAAAAATAAAAAAATTATTTCACAAGATCAAACATCTATCTTTAACGCTTCGTTTCTTGCGAAAGCTAGCTAATTAAAGCAACGCTTCGTTTTTTGCGTAGGGCAATTAAGCAGGGCAATTATGACGTAGGTAGAACTCACCACTACCACCAACTGTTGCTTTATAATAGTAGAGATATTGATCACACAACGAACCAAGGCCGTGAAGTTGTAACTAGTAAGTAAAGACCACCAGCATTCAGATAGGGAGTGTTCGCAAACCATCACCACATGCAATAAGCCACCAGCTAGCAAATTCCATACTACATCTTAGAACAACCTGCCATGCCTATCCAAAACAAGTGAACCCTTCATGCAGAGTGATGCAGATGCAGGCCACTACCACCTCCAGGTTCCATGGGACAAACCTAACCTTAGCCACGACCACACCTACGGCTACTACCCTCCTCATAAGCTACCTGCTACTCCTGCAGCTGCTGATATGCCAGTGCCAGGTGCTAGTAACAGTGACAGTGTCAGTGTCCTAGCTGCCTTCCTCCTCGGTGCCCTTCAGGTACTCCCCATCGCCGCTCTGCGCGCTGGAGTTGGCGCCCCGGACGTCGACCGACAGCGAAGTCGACCCCTCCTTGGCGCCGCTGGCGCTGCGACCAAAGTCGGAGAAGACGCCGGCGTTCATCATGCTGTTGCCCGCAGCAGCGCCGGCGCCGCCCATGCTGGCCTCGCCATGGAGGATGTTGAACCCGCTGGTCGTGCCGGAGGCCATGCCCAGCTGCCCGTGGGCAGCCGCCTGCTGCTGCTGCTGCTGGAGCGGCGACAGGTTCGGCTGCGCGTACATCATCGACGACCGGGCCGCCATCAGCGACTGCGGGGTCATCATCGGCGCCGACTGCTGCGGCATGTATCGCGGCCCGGACTGCATCATCAGATTGGACGGGTACTGCATATTGCAGACTAAAATGAGCAATGCAGGCTTGATTTTACACATGAAAAAACTTCAACAGATAAGAATTGAAAGACGAAGCTCAAGGAATTACCTGTGATAGGGCGGCCGTCTGCGGCGGCTGGCTGTCGGCGATGGCGGCGAGGTACATGAGGTTATGCTGGAGCTTAGCTTGGTTCCTGCAGCTCACAGCAAGTGGCAGACACGAGTTTCAGCTTGTGGGTTGTAGGGCAATGCGCAATAAAGCAAAACGTGGGTATATGAGGTGGTAGAAACTGTTCTGTGACATTGACATTACTTAACAAGAAACAGTGGACCGAAACAAGAAACCCTCCTTTTCTAGTACAAAACCACACATTAATCACTTAATCTGGAGGATACTTGATAAATATACTGATCGGTCTATGAACTAGAACCAGCATCGAAGGACTAGAATGGAGTCATCTTCAATGCCACATGGAACATTTTAATTGTAGACATTTGATTTTTTATTGAGTTTAGAATGAACAGAAGGACAATATTGTTCTTGTAAGAACTAATCAAACTGATGTAACCATAAGAGCTAATATAGTAAAAGCTACAAATGCCCAGCAACATTCCAACATTAGTTTAGTGCTCCGACAGTACAGTTGCTAGTTGCTACTACATCACAAACACAAGGAGATCAGAGATCAGACTCACCGTGCGCACTCCTCCACCTTCCCGTTGTTCTGGTTGTCGAGGATGGCCAGGATCAGCTGCTTGTTCTCATCCAGGTACTGCACAATTTTAACGTTGAAACTTTTCATGTTAATACACTTCAGTACACGCATGTATTCACCATTACTACGAACCAGTACATGCAAATCTCGAATACATTACAGTTTAGTGCCCTAAACTTCATATTATGGCTGTTTCCCCATATCAGCCAGTCAAAGACAACATGTTCTCTATCAATGAGCAACATATGAATTTATCAGTAACCACAAATGAAGTACTAACTAGGTTGGAGATTGATATCTTGATTCTAAAGCAGAACCACACAAATACAAAAGATCTGATTGCCTGCTCATCCTCTCAAGCTCAGGGTCAATCCGTAACTGCCACCATAGCATGTAAAACGGGTTATCGGTTCATCACAGGCTAGGACAAGCAGACCGGGCCCCTGGTTGTTATGTCCGCCCTTAGCCGTGAAGCTCAGCTTTGGGGGTCTAACAGTCAAAAGACCAATGGGTGACCGGCAGTACAGCACAAGCGAACCTACATTCCTACCACATGAATATGGACAGATAATGTTTGGCTCGGTCTGGCCATTGGACAATAAGGTCAGTGAGCAGCCAGTGTGCCACACTAATTTCTTTCCAAAAACACGCAGAACTTTTTTTCCTGAGAAAAAATTTTGGCATCAAAGATTGCACATTGGACTGCTGTAAATGGAATGGGGTGATTTATGCAAATCCCACAGCCTTTCTTGTTTCCTTTGATGGAAGATTGCACATGATGCATTTGCTTAGAAAGAGGCAAGATAAAAATAGGATTTAGATGAAGAGGGGATAATGATATGGAAATCATGACATCGTATGAGCGCAAAGCAAAAGAAGGGACCAAATAGACAGCAACAGTTTGAATTGCAGAGGAAATCAGATGTGAGGGACCATATCAGAACACATCAATATAAAAAATACAAGGGTGGACGATGGACAGAAAAGTCGACATGAAGGATAGAAAAGAGGGGTCAAACTGAACATGCCCTAGAGCTATTCTGGAATCTCTCAAATGGAAAACAAAGAGAGAAAAGTGTGTATTCAAAATAGAAACCAAACTGCAGCAAGTTAAAAAGAACAAGAAAAGGTAAAAGACAGAGCAGGGAAGAACGGAGAAGGCAAGAAACACGAGAGCAAGATGGCACGAAAACAAACAGAAAAAGGAGAAACATCGCTTCATATCGGGTTTTCGATCGATGGGCACACAAAAAATGGACAAAAAAAAACAAGGATAGAGAAAAATGGGCAGAAGGAAGGAAAGAATGCAGGCTACAAGGAAGCCAAACATAAACGCCTTTCCACCAAGAAACATTTTTCATGAACTCCCAAACCAATCGATGGAGAGAGAAAAGAAAGAAAGAAAAAACAAAACGACAGTGATATGATTCAAGAACCGATGGAAGAAAAATACGAAAGCAGTAAGCAAGAAAATATTAGGATACCAACAAAAGAGAGAAGGGGATACAAATACACATAAGAGAAAAGGAGAGATTTGGGTGATCATGACCTGCTGAATGAGATCAGTGGTGACAGTGGTAGGGGAAGCATAGCCCCCCATCATGCTCTGGTTCATCTGCATCAGGTGTTGCTGCTGCATCCCAATACCAGCCTCTTCAGAGTTCAGTATCCCGCCCCCTCCTCCTCTCTATCTCTCTACTCACCGCTGCTTCTTTTGCGCCGCTTCTTCCTCTGTCTCCCCTTCCTCGCCGCTTTCTTTAGAACAGGTTGGTGTAGAGGGAGGGGGTGCAGATGGGGGTTTACTTGAGGTTTATTGGGGGTTTTGATCTCTGTGTCTACCCCTCTCCTCCTTTGCTTTGCTCTTTCGTCTTGGAGTGGATTTCTTTAAAAAGGGTGGAGTACTACACCTGAAGGTTTTTTTTTCTCTTTCTTTTTTTCAAATTTTTAAGGCTGGAACTCTTTAAAAAAAAACAAAAGGCTGGAATTTTTACCATGCAACTTTTACCACACCTACCAAAAAAGCTCTGTAACTTTCTGCACTTGGACACCTGCACATTAAAGAATTGGGGATTGATTCCTTAACAATGACCACCACCCAGAGGGGGGAAAAAATAAAGTTTGATCGCATGCTTAGCCGTTAGGCTGTCTAATTTATTTCTGGCTGCACGCCCGAAGAGTATTTATGTCTGGGTGGTATGTTGGTATGCAGGTTTAAGGGCATCTCCAATGGTGTAGTCAACTACTAGCTATAAGAAGTGTACATGTCATCTATAGATAGCTAATAGACAACCTCTCCAATGGACTAGCTATAGCATTGTCTACAAAATTAAATATGGGCCCATATGTAAGAGGTGATAAATGCCTTGGAATCAACTATAGCCTGGCTATAAGTTAGTAGTAAGCATATATCTCTCTCTTCCTTTTCTCTCATCCACCTAAGCAAAATGCTGAGTTGGCACCCTTATAGCTAGCTGAAGTGGCACCATTGGAGATGCCCTAATAATGTTTTGTGACCGCAGCAATTTTGAAGTGCAGGGACTACATAATCTGAGCAGCATGTGACCAGGCTATGTTTTTTATTGAGCAAATTTCTCAAAAGCATAAAAAACAACGTATTTTTATTTTTATTTTTATTTTTAGTACAAAAACATATGTTTCATAATTTGTCGTTTCTCGTGACATGACACGCCATGGGTGAAATGAGAAATAGGGACACGTGAGGTTCCATTCCATGTGGGTTTACAATATCAGATATTTTACAAAAGAGGTCAATTCCAAAACCTATAGTTTGTGACACAAGTTCTCCCAAAATCAGTAGTTTTGTTAAATATGAGATACAACTTGTAGTTTGTAAAAGATTATTGTAGTTTTGTGAAATTTACTCTTTTTTATTACGTTTTATATATAAGTGTAATCAAATTTAAAACTGCAACTATCAATATCTTTTTAAATATTTAAATTAGATATATAAAAATCATATGTGTAGATTTGTTTTAAAATTTACTTTCATAATATTATAATATTTATAAATATATTATAATATAAATTAGTAGTTAAAGTTAACTTTTGAAATTATATCAATGTCTAAATTGATGTGTACTTGTGATCAAAAGTATTAAAACAACCGCAGTTATTGTGTTGAAGTACTCAGCATTCACCAGCAAATAAATCTAAATAGTTTTTGCCAAGTACTCCCTCCGTTTGTTTTTAAAAGATGTATTTTGAATTTATACAAGGATTAAGATTGCGTTGAAATTAAGAAAAATATGAAAGATGCCATCACTTAATTGTCTTGGAAGATAAAAGATATACTTTGTATAGATGGTAATGGATAAATGCATATAGTTGGGAGACAATAAATAAGGATATATAAGGAAAAGTCTCATTAAATCTATATATAAATATTATGTTTATGAATAAGATCATAAAAAATAAAATCTTATAAAAATGAAAGAAGAGAGTAGTATATAAACGACCACAGGCAGCTTGATGGTGACGTCTTAGAACAGTTGCCAAGCATAAGAGTAAGTACAATAGTAAAGCCCACTACAGGCTAATAGTAAGTTAAAAGTCAGTTTGTACAATAATTATCACTAAAAGTTATTTCTTGCGCAATAACTATCTCTTCTCTCTTGTACATAAATGATCTACAATAATTGACTACTAAATAAGAGTCAGCTATCTTCTCTTCTCTTTTCTCACCCTTCCATATAGACCAAAGCTGACAGTAACAAACTAAAAATCAGATGATGTATCTTTTATTGTACATGCCCTAATATTGTGACTTCTTTTGATAGTGATTGCTCAAGGTTCACACAAGATCGAACCAGTCCTAAGGCGAGCCCCCGTCTTGCTCTGCAGCCGGCGGCGATACGGCAGCGCAAGCCCAAAGACCAACGGCGACGTTTGGAAATCTCAATTTTGTCGCATGTGCTCGCTGCACGCGACGACGTGCGTGCCGCTGTTTACCATGGGCCAGTAGGCAGGACCAAAAGTTACAGCCAGGTTACAGCTTATGCACGCTGCACGCAGTCACTGTAGTCACATGCTATTGGCATGTCTCTCTCTCTCACCTCTCTCATGCATGCTTGCCCTAGCTCACTGACCAAGCCAATGTCTGCATCTGCAAGGTGTTGCGTCATCTGACTCAGCTCCTCGTGTGGCCGCCGCAATATAAGAGGAGTCCAACGCTTTTGAGTCCTCTCTCACAAGTTTTTTACAAATCTAAGAATAAGCGAAAGGAAATTAGAAAACAGTTTTTTTTTTATCACGTAAACGTTGACATACAACACGTGTCACCTGCTACGCTCCCATATAACGGTAGTACTTGTCGTATAGCAGGAGCTTCCGCACGACCTAAGCTCGACGATAGACCTGCCGAACTCCCCTACATCGGTAGGTGTTAGGCAAATGGGTTAATTAATTAATTGGGGGTAATCATGTGATTAAGTAATTAATCAAATAAATTGATCATTTAATGGATTTTCACCATCATAGATTTTGCAGCACGGATATGATAGGTGATATGTGTTACATGCGCCTTTTGCAATTGCGGGAAGAGCATTTTTGTAAATTTACTTGAAAAATTGCTAGATTTGTAGAAAAAAAAATATGTTGGGAGGTAGAGAAAAAAAAGTCTTTGTAAAAGAGGTGGTAGTAAAAGAAACCGGCTTCTTTCACGCCATTTTGCCAAGAATAGTTACCGCTTTACAGCTGTGGGTTTACGTGTGGTAAAAAGGTAAAGAGTACAACAGGAAAGACTTGCATGAGTCAAGGAGGCTCCAAATTTTTATTTATTTATTTCTTTTACAGTGGTCTTTTGGTTTTATGGCAGTGGGTCAGTGTATGTGATAATGTGAATAAGGGCTTCTTTCTTCCTAACAGGAGATTTTTGCAGATGATTATTTATAGTGTATTACCTGCCTGCTTATGGACTAAGGGCAAGGTTAAAAAATCAACAAAAATCATTTCACTTTTGTGACTTTCGTCTGTATTGACACGGTTCGACTTCTAAAATCGCTCGACAAATCGGTCTAACTAAAAAAAAATTACGTGATGTAAACCTGCCAAAATCGGTAAAAATCGCTCTATTTTCGTTAAAAATCAATGAAAATTGCTTCAAACATCAGTCGAAAAAAGTTCAACTAGTCTGTCGATTTTCCACAAAAATCATTGATTTTTGAAAAAAAAAACTAGAAATTTTATTTTTTGAAACGGCAATTTTGACGATTTTTTACCCGATTTTGCCGATTTTCGAAAATCAATTTTTGCACGATTTTCATCAAAATAATAAGTGAAACCCTCGCTAAGGGAGTGTTAGGTTGCTACATGTACTCATGTATAGAATGGTCCAAGAAAAAATATTATCTATTCGTTGCTTGAAATAAACTTCTCATGAGTGCTAAACTATCCTATTCATCAAAAAAAAAAAAAAAACAAGCCATATGTTAAAGGGCTATCCCATCCAACTGATACACATAACAGCACTTTGTTAACTTATAGAATATTGTGTGTTCATGCATTTTCTGTGGAGTGGTATAATAAACATGAGCTGTATGAAAACCAAAGGAAAATGCTAAAAAAATCAGGTGGCTGATTCTAACATAAGAGGGCATTTGTGAACTAGTAAACCATATCCAGTTTAGACTTTTTTGCTCACACTAAATTTTTTTTTACTCACACCAAAAATCGAACCTCAGATTTAGGTCAACTAGCAGGCAGCAGCTGACAAGCTCTGGATACACCATCAGTCGTACAGGGAAATGGCACAAAGATGGTAGGGAGCATGGTTCAATTATCGACAAAAATTACAATTTTTGACCGTATCGAGCTGGCTTGATAAACAGAATCGGTCGGTAAACCGGTCTAATTCAAATTTAAATTGATAAAATTCAAAAATTTAGGAAATTTTAAGCGACACAAATAGGTTGAAAATCGGTAAAAACTTATCGAAAATCGAAAAAAAAAACGATGAAAAATTGGCTTTCGAATTATTTCGCTTAGTTTGCTGTTTTCAATGAAAAACGGTAAAATCAGTCGGTTTTCGATTTTTTTTTTTTGCCAATGTTTGCCCGCTAAGTTCAAAAAATTTAACTTCAAACTCGTTCGGTTTTGACCGATTTTCGATAAAAATCGATACCAATCCTGGTAGGAAGTGGTATTGGTGATACGAATCGACTTAGGTTTTATTATGGCAGCAAAAGTCACCAGGGATAGCGGATCTAGCGACGGTAGTGCCACAGGAGGCTGGGTGGAATGCAATCTAAGGTGAAAGGCAACCGTGAGTTCGCCCGAAAAAGGGGCCCCCTAGAGCAAATAGACCATGATCAATGCGATCTAATCGTGCAAAAAAAATTCAAAGTTCTAGGGAGAAATCAGCGCTTTCATCGTATGACAGTACGAAAAGCCTTTAACAGTTAACTTCACCTCCCACAGGCAGTCTGTTAAAATAGTCCCACATTGGTTGTGGAAGGGCAAATGACCTAACTTATAAGTGGGGGAGTCCCTCACCTCTCAAGCTAGCTTTTGTGGTTGAGAAAGCCCTTACGATCCAACGATTGGTATCAGAGCTCGGTTCTAACATCTTTGGCCCGATGGACACTAGGGTGTGAAGGCATGATGGACCGTGACCCTAAGAGACCGTCGGTGTACGGTGAAGGGCGGTGAACGGCTGAGAGATACCAATGTGTGAAGGGGGGATTGTTAGAATAGTCCCACATTGGTTGTGGAATGGCAGAGAACCTAACTTATAAGTGGGGGAGTCCCTCACCTCTCAAGCTAGCTTTGGGGGTTGAGAAGGCCCTTACGATCTAACACAGTCACTCTGTACTAGTCAACAGTAGACCATGGTCAGTTGGCGATAGGGGTGACAATGGACTTGAACCGGTCTAGGTTTTTGGATTAGACTAGCTCAAGACTGCAAATAGATTGGACTCATTTTGGATTTATAGCGATTTGGGCCAGATCTAGATCAGATTGGACCAGGCTTAGACCTTACGTTTTTCTACTAAATCGTTGCATGTCATGTATTATGTGTTAATTCTAGTCACATCTACATGAATGTTTTACATGTAAATGGTTTGGATCAAGGTCCCAGCCTTTATTTGGGTCTAGATTGGACTTAGGCTTATTAGTTTTAAATTTGGATTAGATTAGATCAAAGAAACAACAAATTAGATTTAAATCAGACTTATGCTGGACTTCGGCCCATTACCACCCCTAGTTGGCGATGGCAACAAGTACAAGAGGACATTGCAAGTTTGCAACGCACTGCATCGATCAGAAGCAGCGGCAGCAGGCCAGCAGCATGCATGAGTTTCACGGGCTGAGCATTTCGGACAACATAGTCCAGCTCCTTTTCCCTGCATTTCAAATGTAGCATCATCAATCATGCAAAGCACGCTAATCTTATCGTGCAGAAAAGCGCAGCGATAGACGAGCGGTCACAGTTGTTGCCGCCACGAGCGGGTTCAAAGTTTAAAACAAGTGCGGATTTGACTTGGGATGGACCCTGCCGGCCCGAGGGACGCCACATACGGGACTTTGACCGTGCGATCAATCAAGCAGCAGGGAGAGGTGGTTAGCAAGTTGAATCACACTGTACATGTAGACTCTGCCATCAATGAATATGGGTGTGTTTGGCAGAGCTCCAGCTCCACCAAATTCTTGGAGTTGGTGGAGCTAGGTATTCCTAGCTCTAACAAATTCGTGGAGCTGGAGCTGTGGGTGTATTAAGAATGTTTAGGTGAGTCATCTTATTTATATTTTAGAATAAAATTATAAACTTCAGTCACTTTATTTCAGTCTACAAGTTTCAGCTCTGAGGTGGAGCTGGGATCTGGAGCTCTGCCAAACAGGGCCTATATAAAAGCTTGCCATCGGGGAATGCAGATCAGGTACAGTTCCGTGGGACTGCAACTTAAGCGGCCTTTACGGGACCACCTGATTCAAAATCGATAGCCTGGATTTTGCTATAAACATTGGGCAGATTGTTTTTACTATGTGCAAATAGTGTTCATAGCACTGTAGCAAATGATGTTCATCAATTTTTATTTTACCTAGGTTGTCTGTGGGCTCGATCGAACGGTCCAAAACTACATGGATTGCTTAAGTTACAATCCGTATGGCTAGTGCAGGGACCCTGTCCGCCTTCGACTGAAAGGAAAACAAGTTCAGTGACACAAAGACCAGAGTAGAGGCCACTAACCTCCGATCTGGATCAAGCTTTATCGACCTTTCAATCATACCAGTGAAGAGTCACAGTATATGTGACAAGTAATGCCGGCTTAGAAGTTAGAAGTACCGTCAAAATCGAACTGGCAAGTGGCAAGACACCAAAGTATTCTCTGCTGCTGAGATTATGTTATGACCACGTTTCACGTTCGGTAATATATATATATATATACACACACACACATGTGTGTGTGTGGCTAGGGGTACTTATAGATGCGCGCTTAGAAGCAAAAGGGAACAAACGCATCTAGTAAGCACAGGACTGTAGGTCAAATGAGCGAGCGAAACGCGAAAAAGGAGCGAGATGAGCCTAGCTTACTAGGTGGGATGCTGGCGTGCGGCCTCGCCGCTCGTGTCCGAGGCTTCGGCGCGTGTGTGCGTAATGGCACCAAATAAAAAAGAAGAAGAAAAGAAAAACGCAAGAAAGGAGCACGGAGCATTGAACCGGCATGGATTAATGAAGCAGTCCGTCGAGCCCGGATGACTCCAAGAGGCAGAGAGAGAGAGAGAGAGAGAGAGAGAGCGAGCTGGATGATCAGACAGTAGAGGACAGGAGCTGATGGGGGCATGCAGCTGCAGCTGCAGCGGTGGTGCAGGCGCAGCATGCAGCAGGTGCGAAGGGACACCGGCGGGGGTCCAGCCGCTAGTCGCACTCAGCCTCAGCGAACCAAGCCCCGAAAAAACGAGACCGAATCTTTGACCGCCCCGCCCCTACCCGCATCACTCCAGTCCCCTCCCTCCCGCGGGCGCCATCGCCACGACTAAACGTGCGTTTGGTTCGAATGCCTAACATAGATGAAATAATTTTATTCATCTTTTTTTCATTTATTTTATTATTTGTCCAGATGGGTAAATGGATGAGGTTATCCAACTCTCATCTTATCTAACTTTCATTCTATTCACCATCTATTTTTTATCTCACCAACCAAATTTAAGTTCTCATCCATCCAACTTCATTCCAGGAATCAAATTTGAATTCTCATTCCATCCACCGTTCAATTCTCATCCAATCCAACTTTATTTTTTCAACCAAACAAAAAATTAACCAATTACATTTATCTCTTGTTCCTCTAACTAAACATGAGTTTAGATAACTTTATCTGAAATAAATTAGACGATCCTATTTTATTTACTCTTTGTCTTTGAGCAAATTGATCGTGCCACCACACCACTAGTCGCGGTGGGTGGTACTGGTTCGTGCCGGCTCGGGCTGCAGCCATAACGGAAATGGGCAACTGCGTAACGGTTCCGCTGCCTGTCTGTCTGTCATGTGTCAAATCAAATTAATCCTGACTTAAGGCTAGCTAGCTGGGTCCACTACACTACCTAGCTATAAGCTATCGGCGGAGTCAAGGGCAAGTACCGCGATGGAGATAGGCTATGGGGTTCGGTTGGTTGGCCACTGCCGCGTGCGGCCCACTGGCTGACACCAAGGATCCAAATTTCGTTTTCGGACTCTATCTCGGACCTGGCCGAAATCCGAAATTTCGCCGAGATTCGGAAATTTCGGACAAAATCCGGACGAAATTCAAAAACCAAAATTCAAATCCGGTTTTTTTTTAACCGAGAAATCCGAAATTTCGTCCAAAAAACCGAAATTTCGGTCCAAAAATCCGAAATCTCGCTAAAATTCAACAGAACGGAAAATATTTCAAATGATGTCAAAAAATCTTGAAATTTTGGTCAGACATGGGAAATGACCTGAGGAATCCAATCCGGTCAAACTCCGGTCAAATCCGGTCAAATTTTGGACAAATTTCGGTCAAAAAACCGAGATTTCGGTCCATTTCACCGAAATTTCGCCGAAATTATAGGGTACTGTAGCACTTTTAAAAAATTTTTAGGGTTTTTTAATTTCACCGGGATTATGGAACTCGGGGTCCGAATCAAATTTCAAATTTAAATTTGGCGAAAATTTGAACCCTGGCTGACACCTGCCGGGGCTATCTTTCTCGCCTATAATCAATTGGAACAGTGATTTGCCGATTTAAAACTGTTCTACTTGGGTTTCGATATTGATACTTGTCTGATGCTCATCCTATCGATTTGATACAGTTAATATTGTTATATCAGTGGAATTGGTAATATAGTTTCTTAAACTACTAAATATTTGAAAACATATTATAAATAAATTTTGATGTATATATAACTAAATATATATACTTAAAAATATATATTATTATAATAAATATGAAATGGTACATCGGTATGAATCAGTATTAAAACATATCATTTTAAGAGCTAAATCGATATAGCTCTGGTACGAATTGATGTACCAGAGCTCTGGTACGTTGCATTGTTGACCATCTCCAACCATGTCCCTTCCCCTCCCATTTTCCCTTCGTGAAGGGATTTCCATTCCCTTCAGCGCTCCAACGGGTTCCCTTCAGCATTCCCTTCAGCCTGGGATTCTCTCTCCCATTCCTCCAAAGAAGGGATTCTCTCCTTTCCCTATACAATTCCCTTACAGGGAATCTGTTGGAGATGAGGGGAAATAAAGGGAATGGGAACAGGGAAGGGAATGAAATGAAGGGAATATGGTTGGAGATGGTCTTACTGCTTTTGTGACAAGTCCCATGGAGCAACTATAAGCTATGTTTATGTAAGGGCATTGCAAGTATAGCACGCCTACACCGTATGATGGCTAGTGTACACCAAGGTTCCAAAATTCTGGCGAAATCTCGGTTGTCGCACACCCCAACCAATTCCAAATCCCGACCAGCTAAAAAAAAACTTTTTTAAAAAAAAATAAAAGCTACAGTATTTTTAGAAATCCCGATGATTTCAACTAAGATCTTAGGTATTTTAACCAAATTTTAAGTTATTATTTTACATGGATTTTATGTTTTTTGGGTTGGATTTAGGGTTAGGATCATCCACAAAAATTTTTCAAAAATTTCTAACGTGTTTTGTACTATTTTTTGCTCATTTGAAATTTCTATAGCAAGGCATATAGCTTATAATATTGTTATACAAGATAGGGCAACATGGGATATTTAGCAATCAAATCATATAGTTTGTGTATGACACAAATGTTTATCGAGTTACCATTCACAAAACATTTGAGGGTAACCTGACCAGTAAACTAATCATGACGCATCAATAATGTGAATTATAATTAAAAATTGACAGGTCTAATATTTGTTTAAGAAAATATAATTGTAATAACAATACGCAACAAAATATTTCATATTTTAAATAGCAAACACAATTTATTTTGGAGTTCTTACCTATATATCATCAGGATAGCGGCATTGTTAGGATTTCTGAAAATTTCTTAGATCTTACCATCATCTAAAAATTTTATGAGAATATTAGTGATACACAACAATCATCTACAAAAAATTTTAAAATTTTCTAACATGGTTTGGACCAATTTTATTCTGTTCAAATTAGCTGGTGAGGCTTTTATCATGATTGTCCAAATTTTTAAAAACTCTTCAAGCTTGATCGTAATCTAAAATTTTTGTGAAAATATTAGTGATATGTCAAAACCATTTACAGAGATTTTTAAAATTTTTTGATATGGTTTGAACTATTTTTCATTTGGTTCAAATTTGTTAGTAAGGCTTTTATCAAGACAACACCACTTCCTAAAATTTAAAAAATTCTCAATATTTATCATCATATAAAAAATTTATAGTAATAATACTAATATGTTAGGACCATTCACAAAAAAAAATTATCGTGATTTAATCCATTTTTCATTCGATTTAAATTTGCTAGTAAGCTTTTTTATCAAGACAATACCATAGTCTGAATTTTTAAAAATTTCTCAAGCTTAATCATTATTTGAAAATTATATAGAAACATTAGTAATACATCATGACCATTCACAAAAATTTTCTAACATAGTTTGAACCATTTTAATTCGGTTCAAATTTACTAATAAGGCTTTTATCAAGACAGTATCACAGCCCGATTTTTTTTTTAAAAAAATCAACTCAATTATAATCTAAAAATTTTATAGGAACATTATTGATATGTCTGAACCCTTCAAAAAAAATTCTAATGTGATTTAAATTATTTTTTATTCGATTCAAATTTGTCAGTAAGGTTTTTATTAGGATAGTACCACTGTTCAAATTCTTAAAAAATTTCTCATACTTGATCATCACTTAAAAATTTTATGAAAATATTAATGACATGTTAGGACCATTCACAAAAAAAAAAAAAATCAAATTTTCTAATGTGTTTTGAACTATTTTTCGTTCGGTTGAAATTTTGTCGAGATTTCGATGTTTCTGCTGACATATCGGAAATTCATGACAAAAAAGCCATATTTGAAATTTGTTTTTTTGGATTTCGATCGAAATTTTGGGATTTTCGTCAGGATTTTGAATTCGATCCCCTCTAAGATATGATCCGAAACCAAAATTTAAAACCTTGGTGTACACTACATCTTGTTCACGTTTAATTTTCCATAAGCTAGCCCGGAGCCTATAGTTCATCTACCATTGATGCTATTTCTCTCCAAAAGGCTGCGGCGGCAGTATTTTTAGCCACATCAAGGCGGTGTGATCTCGTGCAACCACACCCGCACCGTGAATTAGCTGGACGTTGCCCCTTCTCTTCTTCAAACTTGGCTCCCCTACTACTGCTTGCTCGAGCAGACCAGCCCTGACTCCTCCCGTTGACGGCTTTGCCGCTGACAGCGGTGCTCCGCCGTCTTCGCAACAATAAAATTGCGACAATCTTATAGGGTGTGTTTGGTTGCCTGCATGGTGTCTGAATCGCATGAGTGGATGCAACTGTATCTGTTAGACACATGTTTGGTTTCCTGCTCATCCTGGCCAGGTGGATGCAATTGCACCCACTAATACAGGATGGAGAAAACACAGAAATTAGACTTCTCTCTAATGCAGGCCCATGAGATGCACAAACAAGCAACCAAACAACTTAACTTGCATCCACTCAGTCAGGGCAAGGCTAGCCTGGATGGCTCATACGAAACAAACTAGGATGATGCAGATAACCAAACACACCCATAGGGTATCGTGGGGTGCGACAGGTAAAGTCGGCGCGCTCGACCCCTCGCACACCCCTGTGTGTTTGCCGCTGCTTGTGTTTGTCATTTAACGCGGTGGGTATCACCGACGACGACGATAATAGCATGAATTTCACTCAAGACAAATGTTTCTATTGAGTGCATGCACCAACCAATTCACTCCAAAAGCTTAAACTGATGACTTCAACACTCTTTCTCACATGTAGGCTCCCTCAAGTCTAAGACATGGAATAGAAGTGACCTACAATTATTATTTTTTAATTGTGCAACCGGGGTTTTGAACTGAAGATCTCTTGGCTCTGATACCATATTGAGTTGCATGCACCAGTCAGTTCACCCAGAAGCTTAAATTGATGAGAAAAGACAGGCAATTCACTTTCAACACCCCCACATGTGTAGAAGTGGGCTGCAATTTTGTTTTAATTGCACCAACTTAGTTTTGAACTCAATATCTCTTAGCTCTGGTGCCATATTAAGCTATATTAGTGTATACATCAGTTAGTTCAGCTAAAAGCTTAAACTAATAAGAAAGAACAGATAATTCAGTTATACTTTAACAATTTTCATGCTGCTTTTGTCGCTGGTTTTTCTCACAAACAAGCTAGCTTGGTTCCAAACTTCCAATTCGCCTGAATGTTAGTGAGCTAGCCCATCAGATACAAAGGAGAAACGAAGAAAAAACAATGCAGCTAAACACTAAGGGTGTGTTGGGTTGCCTGTACCAAGTGATACATGTATAAGATGGTTCAAGAAAAAAGTTATCTATGTGTTTGGTTGATTGAATGAAATCATCCCGTGCCGGATCAAATGCTACAAATTTAAGAAATATTCTCTCTAGATACTAAACCATTTCATTCACTTAAAATAATAGAATTAAATAGTATAGAACCATTCTTTCTCATTCAACCTCATTTCATCAACCAAACACACCCTAAAACACTAGAATGTCCCTAAGTTGGTAGCTTTGGCCCTACAAATCGTCGTTGATTTCCTTCCAAGAAAAAAAAGTCGTCGTCGATTCGAAATTATCTGTAAGCTCCAGCCGCTCAAGCGGCTCAACACACATGCATCCCGCTCGCGCGCGCGCGCGCGCACGTATGGAAAATTAACCACTTGTCCGGCCGGCAAAACCTCGTGCGTCTTCCTGCCTGTTTGTCTCTCGCGCGCGTCCCTCTGAAATTATTTCTTGGTGGACTCGGGGCGCGGCGCGTGATCGGTGCTGTTCGTGTCAATCTGACAGGCAGCAGTGGCTCGGATTTTGGACGAGATCAGCCCGGTCGGGTCGGGTCGGGGTCGGACCACATGTTTGCCAAGACCACCGAACAGCGGCTAGACCCGTAAGTTTATAGCTCGAGGACGTGGTCTGCGTGTGCGCGCCTGCAGTGGTCACGGGTGCATAGTTACGTGGCGTACAAGAGAAGGACATCAACCAGTTTGAGACTACTGCATGGTTTTAAATTTCGTTTTTGATGGAGACCAAAATTTAAAATTTTGACGGGATCTCGAAATTTTAAATAAAACCCATACGAAATCAAAAGACTAAATTTCAAATTCGTTCCTTTTTCAACCAGGATTTCCAAGATTTCAGTCGAAATCTCCGAGATTTTAAACCGTGATTACAGCAACTAGTTGGGAACCTTCGCACAGGCTAACTTATTTGAAAAGGCTCTTGCCCACCATCTCAAATGATAAAAGTTTAAGATTTAACTACGAAAACTGTACTTCATGTAGAAGTCATTGAGAGTAGAAAGCACAGTGTAATTCTGATTTTTTTTTTTTACTTCCAATTATTGAGAACATATCCAGTTCTACAAAAATAGCAAGTGCTTTCTAATTGACAAATTGATATACATCAAGTCAATACAGATAGTTGATATAGTAATTTTTTAAACCTTATTTGGTTCCTCTACACATTTCTAATTACGACATCAATGGTTAGCTATTTCACTTTTTCTCCTGACTAAAAAAAATTAGGTGATCAAAATACAATAAAGAAGAGCATCTCACCGTCATCAATGGTTAGCTATTTCTAGTTTTAGATAGGAATTAATACACAAATCCAACCATTAGTTTTTATTCCGAAAATCAGCTATTCAGGGGCTTTACTTTGGAATTTGTATAAAAACCACATTGCTAAAAGATCTTTCACTTTTCCTTGATAATGTAGGAATTTCTTCGGAGTATCCCAATTAATATAGGGAATTTGGTTATTTAGGTAATGTCATTCTAATTTGTGCGGAAGTAGTTTCATAACTTTTATTCCGAATTTCAGTTTATGGAAAAATTTAATTGACTGTATATTTCAAAATCTAGTTGTTTATGTATATTTCATTATAGTTTTTACATAAATAAATTCATTTAATTTAAATTCTGAACTTAGTTATTTAGGAAAATTTCATTGGAATTTGTATGAAAATTAAATCGTTGGTTTTTATTCATTTTAATTTTGGTTTTGGTTTTTTGTTGGAATTCGTAGACAAATACATACCTAATTTCATTTATTTAGGGCTTTATGTTGGTTTTATGTTGAAATTCATATACAAATCCAACTGCTATTTTTTAATATTTTATTTCAAATCCCATCTATTGAGGAATTTTACTTTGAAGTTTGTATGGAAATCAAATTGCTAATTTTATTTATCTTTCTTATTCCAAAATTTAGTTATTATTTTATTATAGTAGAGATGGACTTTTTTCTTTTAATTTCCTAAAGTCCATTTAATTATATTTCAAATTTTATTTATTTATGGGTGTACTTTGGAAGTCTTATGGAAATCAAATTGCTAAATTTTTATTTGTTTATTATTCCAAATTTCATTTAATTGGCATTGTATTTAACATAAACTCTTTCTTTTAATATGATCCGTTATAAGCCATATTCATCATATGGATGGTTAGATTTTGTAGTTAACATGGGAGTGTCTAATTTGTATTGATATAAATAGATAGATGTGCCACTACTCGCACTTGGATCCTTGGCTTAACGGCCCCACTTGTACACATTTTTTTGTGTGCAAATTATCCTTCCGTGAATAAAATTGCAAAAATGCTCTTCTCCTCGATCGCAGAAGCAGCGACATGCCACATGTGTCACCTGTCGTGCCCATGTACAGCAACAAGTGTTTGATCGCGACAGCAGCTCCAAGCCCACTGCGGCAGAAGAGGTGCCAAGCTTGGGGAGTGCAACACCTCTCCTACCATGGTGTGCCCTGAGCTGTTGTTGCAGTTTACCAGGGTGCCATACGGCTGGCCACATGCCAAGGTACATGGACGCGAACGCGATAGGTAATACATATCACCTGCTGATGCTTTCACAGTATGAGACAGAGCTATTTTTATAATTTTATTCATATAAAGACCAGATTTATTAAAAAAAAAATATGCAAAGGCGAAAAAAAAAATTGCTTCACGTACTTCTTCTTCTTCTCCTTCTTCTTCTTGGAGAAGTTCACATCCATAGAAGAAGGCGGGAATAGCGCCAATTGCAGCTATGCATATGCGGAGATTTTCATTTGAACTTCTGCGATTTTTACTCAGGAATATCAAGGTCTGCGTAAAGGGGGGCTGAGTTGGGTCTTCTGCAATGCACGCCGTTGTCAGAGACGCGGACAAAGTCGTCTTGCACGAAACATATGCTACATGTATTTAGCTATTTTTGCCGTGATGGAGTGGAGGTTTTCCTTCTACTTGCTACTTGGACGGAAGTTCATTATCTCGTCGAAAATTTCACCAAACCATCCAAATTGCGACGCAGCTTCTACTAATTTTTTTTCCCCTGCAGATGGGCACTTCACTTGGCTTATATTTATCTGCAGCCAGATCACGCCACATAAAGACTCGAGCCCCTGGAAGGCTGGAACTCGACGACGACCGTACGTCGACGCTAGTGCCGTGCTATGGAGGCAACTCCCATTCAGTTTCAGTGCACTGCACGTACAGACCAATTCCTACTTTGACAAATTCCATCTCCTTTTCCAGTTGACTTTGAGCAACATTTGCACACAATGTCACAGAAATTAGCGTGCAAATTCGCGCACAGGTGGGTCACATATTTAGGCTATTCTCAGTGCAAAGTATCATACTCCAATATCCAAGAATGCCACATAGGATGAAAAGTATGATACTGCATTGAAGAAACACTCTCTACAATGCATAGTATCATACTTATATGTTAAAAATAATTAATTAGTGTGATGTTGTGTCTATGAAAGTGGACCCAAAGCATTAGATTCTGTGCCATGGCCTAAGATATCGTGCCAAAGCTGTATCTTGCTCAAGATACAGCTTTCTTCCCCCTCCTATTTATTGCTTTGCCACATCAGTAAAAAATCCTATGTGACATCTAAGCCATTGATCCACTACTGTTAGTAGCCTGTGTTAGTTAATAATTGTTTCAGGAACAGAGCTCCAGCTATTCAGTCCACTTTAACCTCTTTCTCTGTCTTCCTTTTTTTCTTTCTTTCTCTTTCCATATCGCACTGCAATGCAAGAAGCTCAGGTGCCAAGAATGGCCGGCGTTCTGCAGGTAGAACAGGGTGTGAAGCTGCTGATCGTTCTGGTGCTTCTGGCGTCGACATCGGACGGCTCGAATGCATTGAGGCCTCTGAAAGGAGAAGAGGTCGAATGGGCTGGCGAGCAGCACAGCAGTACCCTTCCGGTTTCAGTTACGAGAGCAGCTGTGAGCAGGTCATCGGCAGGGCATTCTGGCTGCACCTACGATCCCAACACCGTAGGAGGGCATTGCCCATGATATATACTCCTATCCGGCTAATTTGCCATGATAAGTACGATATGTTCTTTGATTTGAGATTGATTGATTTGTTATTGAACGCATGCGTAAATTCTCGCAATGTTTGTAACTAATCGATGGAGTAAGCAGTGTGAACGCATGATAAGTACCAAGGTTTAAAATCTCGTTTTGAGTCAAATCCCGGAGGTTCCCGAAATCCGAAATTTCGGCGAGATTTGAAAATTTCGGACAAATTCCGGACGAATTGCAAAAACCAAATTTCAAATCCGTTTTTTTTTCAACCGGGAAATCCGAAATCTCGGCCAAATTGAACCTGCCGAAAAATGGTCCAAAATACATCAAAAAATTTTGAATTTTTTTTGCATGGTCCTGACACATCACTAATGTTTCCATAACAATTTGAGATGATGATCAATCATGAGGAATTTTTTAAAAATGTAACAGTGGTAAAGTCATTGTAAAAACCGTATGTAAAATTAGTTTTTGATTTTTCAAATGTAACAAATGAACTTCAAGTCATTTAAAAAGTTTTATATATGTTCCTATCATCCTATGTATTGTAGTGAAATATTTGAACTGAGAAGTTGAAAATTTCGGTAGCATTTTAGCTAATATTCGGATTATGAAAGTGACAATTAGCAACAATAAATATATATGGTCATGACAAATAATATACATGAAATGAAAATTAACTCATATGACAATTCAACACATATTACAAGTAGATGCAAAAGAATAATTACAAGACATATGACAACAAAAGGCATACTTATAAGGAGCATGAACATGTAATGCATGGACATCTACACCTTGCCATACCTAGGAGTGGTAGTATGATGATGGTGAAAACTGGATCTGCGCGTCATCGACAATGATCTCTCCACGCCTCATCTGGTGTTGTTGCTTGTACTCTTCCCAGCTTATGTTCTGTGGCAGCCAGGCGGACTTCCAGTGTTCATAATGCGACATCCAAATCAAAGGATTCTTTGACTGGTACAGGTACCTGCCAGATGTGTGTTGTGCGCACTGCTCAGCGTAGGGATCAGTATAGTCGAACAATGATGACATGCTGGATCCATCGTAGGATGAATGTCTGTATCCACCTGTATCCTCTCCCATATCTCCTTCATAGCTCATCGAGCCGTACCCTAACATAGGGTAACCAGGGTGCTCATCGGTGATGCCCCAATGGCTAGAAGACTGGTTACTAGACCACGAGCCCATATCATCCTGCGGATGTGCTACCTACTGCCCACCCCCACCACTCGTCGTGCTACGGGTCTGCCTCTGTGAGCCCTTCCTCGGCACAGTTCCCTTATGTTGCATTTGTACCAGTGACTGTGGTTGTGAACGAGGTCGGAGGGTGTACCGTCCGTCGTCGCCTCCAGAGTCTGTGGACGAGCTGTTGACGATGTTATCTTCCTGAGGGGGTGTCTGGGTGTCATCGTCGCTGCCAACATCGGCCTCCTCATCGCTTTTGGCCTTCGCCTTGCCACGCTGGTTGGCCGGCAACTTCGCCTTCCCACGCTGGCTGGCCGACAACTTTGCCAACCCACCTAAAGCACCCGCTAGAGTGTCATCATTATCGTCATTAGTACCACGCCTCCTCTTGGTTGTGTGGGTGTCGCCAATCACAACCTCACTCCAATCTGCGATGGTCATCCCACCTGTGGCCAGTTTGAATAAATATATTAACATCATTCTAATAACCGTAATGAATAAAAATAATTGGATGGTACCTGTGGCCTTGTGGAGCTCTTGCGATGGGATGCTGTCAACCACGAATCTCGCCGGGAGGGGCGGATCGTAGCCACTATCGTCATCTAGTAGAGGCTCCCCAGTTGACATGGACGACTCGAACCATTCTGCAATCGGATCGTTACCGGAATGCATTGCATCCTCAATGAGGCGATCAAATGGGTCGACATCATCAGTGTGGCGAGTGGATTCATAGTCCCGTAGGCGAAGTCGGAGATTGTAGTGCACAAACACGAGCTGCTGCAGTTTTGCATAACTTAATCGGTTCCTAACTTGTGTGTGTACTAAGGCAAATGTGCTCCAATTTCGCTCGCAACCGCTGGATAATGCACACTATGACACCAATCTCAAGGCGTACTTTTGCAACACTGGTGTTTCATTTTCGAATGCCATCCATCATTGTGCTGCAGACAAAAAAAATACATTATTAGTACTCCTCTATAGTAAATTTACATTACGTCAAATTATAAAAGTACTTGTCATCATGTGTGGATCCAGAGCGCTACTCTCTGCAAGTTGGGTGGCGAAACGTCCCCTCCTAACACGGTAAGTGTCTGCTTCCCGCAGTGCCTTCACCGCACTTTCGTTGTCAACAGCCATAATATTCAGGGCAGTGGACAGCTGTCCCATGAACACCGAAGTGCTGCATATATTGTACTTGAATTGAGACTGTGGGTCCAGGACAGAGGCTACAACAGGCAAAATATTTTGAAGTTAGCACAATACAAACAAAGGTGGTATCCTTTATGTCAATTTCACGAACCTGCTTGGACGAAGGTGGTATCCTTCATGTCGGCAAACCTCTTTTCAATGACTCTCACGAATGGCGCATACTGCTCTCCATGTTCACTCAACCGCCGGTTGTACTCCTAACAATACAAATTTGCATCATAACACCATGTCCTCCCAAGCTTCTGCCTCGCCCCCTGCTTAAATGCAGTGTCAATCCGAGGTTGCTGCGGGGCACCACTCCGTGCAAGGTCAACATCGATGGAGGCTTGGCTTGACCTTGTTGATTTCGACCTGCCAAACATTTTGCTGATAGTGGATTGGACTGAGTGTTTCGCTGCACCACTCCCAGATCCCGATCCTGGAGTTAAACCTTGACTCCTAAGGTAAGCCTCTTCTTTGGAGGCCCTTATGGCCATCTTCAGTTGATCCTGCTTTGTATAGTAGTCTCTCGCCATCGATGCCCAATCATCGCAAGCCTCCTCCTTACGCAGGCGCTCTACCTCTTTCTCCTTCTTCCTTTCTCGACCTCCGCGGAGGTCCGCGAGCATGGCTTGCCTAACCACTTTAGGTACGCCAGGACATGCCTTCACATCACCGGCGCGACCGGCGAGATGTTCCTTCAAACGGGTTGCTCCTCCCCCCTTCATTACATGCGGACAGTAATTGCGCTTCGACTCTTGCCCGACACGCTCCCCATGCTGCCAAACGGCATCCATCATGATATTCTGCAACGGTATACGTACGATCTTGAGCTAACAATCATCTAGAGCTAACACGAATTAATAACTAATGTGACATACATACAAGAAGTAATAACCTACAAGTATGAAACCTTTATGTCACGAGCAGTTGGTACCTTGAATTATGCATGGATGTCATATGAAATACCTACTATCACCAAGCCAAAAACTAATCACTTAACACTTAATAGCATACTAATCACTTAACCTCATTCCTTCACTGGTGTCTACACTGGATAGAAGATGTCTACACTGGATAGAAGATTGAAGCATCACTTAACTTAACACTTAACATGTTGTAGAGCATCACTAATCCTATTGTATAGCATCACTTAACACTTAACAAGTTAACATCATACAAAATTACGTAGTTAACAGCATACTAATGATTAATGAAGAGCATACAAGTTAACAAGTTAACAACATACTAATCCTTATGTAGAGCATCACTTAACAACCTAACACTTAACAAGTTAACACCATATTAATCCTAATGTAGAGCATCACTTACCACTTAACCAATATTTAATCAATTAACAGCATACAAAATTTTCTAAATCTATCAATCAAGTAATCGTAATCCTAATGAAGATTGAAGCATCACTTGACACTTAACAAGTTGTAGAGCATCACTAATCGTAATGAACCTTGTCTAAATCAATCAACTAACATCATACAATCAGTACAAGAAGAGCAAAAGAGTAGCTACAACTTGACATAAGTTACTCACCAATGCAGTCAAAAAAAAAATTCAAACTCCACCGAGATCTCGCCTCGTAATCCCGAGATTTGGTGTAATCTCGCTGAGATCTCGCCTTTTAACGGCGAGATTTGTTGATTTAACGCCGGATGTCGCCGGATTCGAACGGAGGTTGGGCGTCGGCGAGACCAGAGGGCTGTGTGAGTGAGGGGAAAGTGACAAAATGAATCCAGAGCCCGTGAGCTCATGGGTAAACCTCGGTTTTCTTTCATGCGCATGGGTAAGGTTATAAGTATTGCTTTTGCTGAATTGGTACAGGTAATACACAGTGGTTGAGTTGGTTGGAGGCTTTATATGGCAACTGTGAGGTTCAAGGTTCAAATCCCAGCTTGGAGCTCAAAGTTTTTTTCACTATTTTTTCCACTTTCTTTACATGTATTTCTTATAAAACGTATTTGAATGCTCACAAAAAAAATGAAGCTAAATCTGGTCCAAATAATATGAAATCCGGCCAAAATAGTGCTAATTTCGCTATAAAATAGCGAGATCTCGGGCGGTTCGGGCGAGTTCTTGCCGAGATTACCGAGAGCACTGTAGCATTTCCAATTTTTTGATTTTTTTCATCCGAGCGGTAATTTGTATCTCGGAGGAGCGAAATCCGAGATTTCGGTGAGATTTGAACGGTTTTCGGCGAGATTTGTACCCTTGTGTAAACACTGAAGTGTATATTGTAGTATCGTAGTACTATGCCCAAACTTTAAAAAATGGTTTACTTGCTACTGTGCTTCTTTATTTGTACGAGTCCAGATGGGATGTTGATAAGCAGTACCAAGTACTAACCACGCACTGAGTCAGTGTCCACACTAAAGTATCAAACCGCACTGTTCGTGTGTGGCTCAGACATTAGTTCCAATAAATTCCTCTGGAAGTTTAATGCCTTAATGGTGTGACAGGAGATGGCATCAAAGTTCTATCGCATCTTTGAGTTCAAGACAAAAGCCCTAAAAAAACAAAGGATCCCTTGATGTTGTATAGTTCAGTTAAGACATGCATGGTGAGCTGGTGACACAAGTTCCAAATTTTGTTTTTGATTCATATCTCGTTAACTTACGAAATTCGAAATTTCAACAAAATCTCTATTTCAGATGAAATCCAAAAAACATAATTGAAATCAATAATTTTTAGATCGAAATTTCGTCCAAATTTGCCGAAATCTCGGTAAATTTCAACTGAACGAAAAATAGTTTAAACGATGTCAAAAAAATTTGAAATTTTTTCTGGATGGTACTAACACATCACTAATATTCAATAAAAATTTCATATGATGATCAAACGTGAATTTTTTTTTAAAAAATCTAACATTGTTACTGTCCTGATAAAAGGCTGATCAGCAAATTTCAACTGAATGGAAAATAGTGCAAACCATGTTAGAATTTTTTTAAAAAAATTGTGGATGGTCCTCACACATCCATAATATTCCTATAAAAATTTTAGATGATGATCAATCTTGAGTAATTTTAAAAATTTAGACAGTGTTACTGAAGATTGGCCGACAAATTTCAACCAATAAAAAAATGGTTCATACCACGTTAGAAAATTTTGAAAAAAAAATGGATGGTCCTGATGCATTACTAATGTTCTCATAAAATTTTCAAATGATGAACAAGTTTGAGAAATTTTTAAAAATTCTGACAGCGCTACTGTCTTAATAAAAAGGCTGATTAGCAAATGTCAATTGTATAAAAAATGGTGCAAACCATATACAATTTTTTAGAGAAGAGTTGAGTAGTGCTTCTACGCACCACCTTAAATACAAATTACATAAAATTTAGAGCAAATAAAAGCGTAAATAATCACCTTTATTCATCCAGGATTCACAATATTCTATTTGAGCTCCAACTCCAAGAGTGTCAGGTAGGATACATAATATCCCCAAAAATTGCGATTTTTGGGCTTATCGGAGGGGTAGGACATCTACAATCAGCCGATAAACTGGTCAAATTCAAAAAAAATAAAAAATTTATGGGATGTAAATATCGCGATAATTGGTGAAAATCGAGAGGAAATCGGTGCAGACCAAGAGAAAATTGCTAAAAAATCAGCTTTGAGAAACATTCAACTGGCTAGTAAAAATCTGGAGAAAATTGATCAAAATCGAGAGAAAATCGCTAAAAAAAATCAACTTTGAGAAACATTCAACTGCCTGGTGAAATCGGGAGAAAATTGGTCAAAATTAGTATTTTTTTTAAAAAAAATTTGGATTTCAAAACAATATGATTTCGAGCGATTTTTTTCCAACGATTCAAAATAATGATATATTCTATATATATGTATATATGTGTGTATATGTGTGTGCGCGCGACGATGGTTGCATCGAGGGCATGACAGAGCCGTCAGGCTCAGTTGAGTATCTGCCGAGAGAGATGGAGGCGCCTAACACCCGTCACCCTCTGCCACGATTGCCATGGCAGGTTTTTTTAGATCAAGAGGACATCAGACTGATGCCCTAGTTTTCCATTTAAGAAAAACCCAAGACAGAACATAGAACATGAGGTTGGCACCACCTCACAGCATGGTGTCCAGACAGGAACAACATACCAGCACAACACAAAAACCTCGACATCATTCACCAGGACTAAAGACTCACCAGGACATCAACAGCAAAAACTACATAGTACCAAATACAAAACCATAAAACAGAACTCATATTGACGCCACCAACAACAGGAAACTTCATCAGCCATGGAGACGATCCATGTAATCAGACCAAATCAACAATTCTTCTGGAATTGAAGATCCAGCAGACTCATTCACAATATCAACTTTGTCAGTTAACTCGCTCCAATCTTCAGCATCATTCTCACTCGAACCTGCCACTAGGTTTCCTTCAACCGTCATCTTGCTCCATGACCCAAAGCCAGGGGGCGCGTAGGATGATATCCAGCTTGTTGCAGAACATTTCCATCTTGGTCACCATCACTTCCTTGTATAAAGGACGCCAGTTCCTTGGCGACACAATTAGTATCTTCCACATTGCTTTTATATTTGTCCAGTTCTGGAATCGAAAAATCATGTTATTTCTAATGATCCACAAATTCCATATCACAATAGCACCAATAGTATTTAGTGCAGCATTTTTTATCATTGCTTAACCAAAACAAGCCACAGATTCGAAATTATGCCCAATTTTTACATTAAAGTAATCACTAACTACACACCAAACATTTTCGGCTACAACACAATCAAAGAATAAATGATTTACTGATTCATTTTCATTGCAAAAACAACAAGATAAACCTCTATCTATTCCTCTTTTCAAAAGATTGTCTCTAGTCATAATTTTGTTATTAGATATGAGCCAAAGAAAAAAATGAATTTTCGGAGGTACAATCAAACTCCAAACAGCCAGAATGTAAACAGGGACCACACCTCTAAAATTGATAATCGCATAAAGAGATTTAACTGAGTAAACACCCTTACTAGTATACTGCCAAATTAACGCATCATCATCTTCAGAGAGATTAAGACTTTTAATAATTTTTAACAGTTCAAACCATCTAATCATCAATCTTTCAGAGAAAGTTCTTTTAAAAGTACATTTACAATCAATACCGTCCCAAATGTCAGCAATAGTGCAACCTTTCTCATTAACTAGAATGTAAAGATCCCAGTATTGAGTCGCCAAACATGAAGAACCGAACCAAATATCTTCCCAAAAATGAATCTTCTTACCATTACCTAATTTCCATCTATAACCAAATTTGATGGCTTGGACAGCCCACAAAATACCCTTCCAGAAAACTGAACCGTGATCACCATCATAAACAAAGATATTTGGATTATTGGCTTTATACTTAAAATCAATCAAACCCTTCCGATGCTTGTACTCATTAGAATGATATCTTTTAATCCAGGAAGCAAGAAGACACATGTTAAGATCTTTAAGATCGGGAACACCAAGACCACCATATCTTTTATCCATACAAATAAGATGCCAGTTTGCCAGATGAAGCTTACTATGACCCTCAAAGTTATTCCAAAGACAATTGGCCATATGCGAATTAATTAGATCTAATGCCCACTTTGGGAATTTAAAAAAGGAAAGGAGATATAGGGGAATACTAGCAAGACAAGATTTAATAAGGATTAACCGACCACTGCACGAAAGGAGTTTTCCTCTCCAACCTGCAATTCTTTTTAGAATCATTGCCATGGCAGGTTCATCCCTATCTTCCCTTCCGTCGCTAGTGCCAATGGTGAGCTGTTCCTCCAACCATTCAGTCGCAACCACCGCCGTCGGTCCCCTTCGTCCAAACCGTACCTTGCTTTGAACCAAGCCATCATCCTAGGTTGGCGATCTGGTCACCTCCTTTCCTTCTCACCCTCGCCCCACCGATCTCACTGTGAAACGCGTTGCCACTGTCGATTTGATCAGATGTCGCTGGAAGCGCGCCTCTAATATGTCGTCCTCACTTGGCCCCATCCAACTTGCCCTAGAATGTGCCACCGCCATCGATATGCTTGCTGGTCATCAGGAGAGTGTCAGCCGAGCCGGTGGTGTGGCTACAACGGCTGCATGGGGGGTGTGTGGGGACTACAACGACATGGAGGACTTAGGCAGTGATTCGGTAGCCATAAAGCTGCACCATCGTCCATACGGCTCCCTTCTTGCCATCAACACCCAAATTGCGGCCGCATGACAATGAATCGGCGGTGGCTGCGAGGTTCTAGCCTCCTCTGCTCGCCCCACGCCACCTCTCTCACAGTCGTGTGCTGCCACCGCTGTCCTCCACCGTCCACCGCTGCCGCTTGGTCATGTTGTGTATTGGCCTGCCCATAGCCCTTGCGGTACGTTGGTGGCATCGGCATCCTAGTAAGGGAGGAGCGACGGAGTCTGGAGGCGCGATGGAGAATGAGGGCGGCAAAGGGCGAGAGAGCTCCAGGAGGGGGTGGGGGCAATGCCGTGACAACATCCATGAGTAATAGGTCATCCCGTACCCTACCCTATTATTTTTTCTCCGGGTACAGGCACAGGTAGTAAAAATCGGGTAGGGTACGGGTAACGGGTAGCATTTTCTATGAACGGGTAGAAATCAGGTTCCGGGTAGTGTGCAGACGGGTATAATACAGACAACGGGTACTTTATCGGGTAGTGCACGAAATACCTAGGATCAAAACATGCGATGAAAACAATACAATAATCACACTAATACATCACATAATACAATAGATAATGCCATATAGTCTAACAACATACATAGTCCAACAAAGAGTTCAAATAGTACATAATCAAATACATGGAGTTCAATAAACACACAAAGTCCAATACATGAAGTGAAATTCACACACATAGTTCAACACATATAGTCCAACACATAGAGTTAAATTATGCAAAACAAATTTCTTCATGCATATATCAAGATCTCAAGTCTCAACATCGTCATTCATCCCCATAACATTCAGATCTTCAATTAAGGTTGCTATTTTGTTCTTCGAATTTGAAATGGCTAAACAAGAAATTAGTAGTTATGAACCAAGATTTTTTCACATATTTTGTTCTTCGAGTAGGAATCTAAATATTTTCACATATTTGGATTGTTTACAATATGTGGATTCTAACAAAATTTGTTTTGTTTGATTTGGAGTTCGTTTGTTCAAATTTTGCATGTAGCCCATTTTTAGACATATACTTTAAATTCAAATTTGAAATTCAAACAAAGGTCAAATATTCATTATTTTCACATAATCAGAAACTAGAGATCATAATATGAATTTAGAAATTTATTTTGTTGAATTTGGAGCATCCTAGCAAAAGATATGAAAGGATGATTTAAATAGGGCAAAAAATAAAAATAAAAATTGGTTGAACCCAACTCATACCCGTACCCGAATTGTGAGAATTATCCGGGTACCCGAACCCGACCCGTACCTATCGGGTATTGCCGATTCCGTACCCGACCCGAACCTAACATACCTGGGTACTACCCGTACCTGTACCCGATGTGTAGTGTAAAATAGTTTTCCATTAGGTAATTTTGCATCCAGGTACGGGTACGGATTGGATATTACCCGATCCATTTACACCCTTATCCATGAGCCTGTGACAAGTGCCTCTTTCCCTGTGATCCGGTGCTTCTCCTTGATTTTTCTGGGAAGGATGTATGATTCTCTTTCTTTTTTATTTGACGTAGATGTATTATTTAGGGTATGTTGATAACAATAATAAATGTTTCAATTTGATAACAATCACAATATTTGATAGCTCGAGACAATATTTGTCTTGACACTGCCAATTATTGTTCATCAAATTAAGGCCCCGTTTGGCAATTTGGAACTAAGCCATTTCTACTAGAATTTGGGAGAAACCGAGCCAAACGGGCTAAAACTCGGAACGATTCTTCTCAGATCGTTTCTTCTTTTTCCACCCCGGGGCCGAATCGCTCTCAACCCCATTCCACCCCGATTCACAGAATCCAGACAGCTAGCCAAACGGTTTCCAAACAGTGATTCTGATTCTACCTGAAACGTTTCTACTAAGAATCTGGAACCGTTTCCGTTTCTACTAGAATCTGAAACCGTACCAAACAGGGCCTAAGAAACAAACATTGGTTTCTATCTTTTAACAGTTATGCTCTCCATATAATTTTGCCACATGATGCTAATGTTCTAGCTAAAATTCAGTTGTGAAGGTAATTTACAAGTTTTCATTTTCTTCTTGTGAGTTATACCAAGATGATGGCTGTAAGGATGCAAAATTTTGGTGCCTGCACATGGCATAGCATAGAGTTTTGTCATTGATCTTTGCCTTAATCTGGTTTCTGTATAGATATGTTCAATGTACCTTTGGGATAAGAACTAATGGCCAACCCATTTTCAAGGCTGTGGGTAAGCTTTGATGTGAGGGGAGCTCAGAAGGCATCTGTTTTTTGCATACTACTCGAGTAGCATTTAAAACCAAATGATTTGGTCATACTGCTTACCATTTGAAATAGGAGTATTGAGATTGTGACAGGCAGGAACTAGGCTCTAGGATTTTGTGATTAATGTACGGAGGACCAGTTCTGAAATCTATATCTACAAGATAGTCTAAAACTAAACGAGTTCGTTGTTGGCACTAGAATTGTTCTACATACTAGTTAACAAATGCTCCTATGATCAGAAATAGTATTGACAAACTCTATGTTAGTTCGACGCTTTCTTCGCTTATGGATTGCTCCATACTTTACTATGGCTAGGATGGGAGGAAAAATTATCACAGCTAAGCAAATGGATTGGCCGGCCCTTCGGTTCCTCATCACATTATCCTAAAAATTTTTGCAACCCCTCCTGGAAATGCATACATATTTGTTAGGCGTGTTGCTAATTTACTCTCTCTCTCTCTCTCTCTCTCTCTCTCTCTCTCTCTCTCTCTCTCTCTCTGGTTCGCAGAATTGCAGTTAGCAGATGGCTCATGTACGCCCTAGCCTTAAACTTGTGTTGCACTGTGACTCATAAATTGAACTATGAGATACGTTGCAATTCTAAAGATTACCCATATTTGATCATTATACCCATTGGTTTTGTAATGACATAAGAAATATGTTGCCTTCTTGGTGTGTTCTATGTAGTGTTGTGCTCCTTAGCTACTCCTAAACGTTAGCAGGATATGCCTACCATTATCTCTGATCTATGCCATGGTCATCTAACATTTATCTTCACTGTTCTTATAACCGGTGCAGCTTAGCGTTTCTCATCCTAGTTAAGTGAAAGGGAGAATTCAAAGATTACCTAGCCCCTTTTGATAGAGCTCTGGCTCCCAGATTCTTGTCCGGAGAATCTGGAGCTCTACCGAACACTCTCGCAGTGAGCAAACAAGAATCGGAATCAGACGTTGCGGAGCTGATTTGTGCCTACAGCCTCAGAGCAGGCTTCCACCTGCTCCACACAAGAATCCATTGCAAAGTCCTATGCCTGCCCTCCCTCTCCCTCCCATGTGTGCGGCTGCAACCCTTTCCCATGTCTGTCTAGATCATGGCCCGCCTCGAGCGCCGCTTGAACTGCCGCCTCCGTCCCCGCCGAGCCGCGTTGTCCATGGCCATTGAGCCGGCGTGGAGCGCCGCCGCCTCCGAGATATGGCTCCCCTCTCTTCCCTCTCTCCCGAATCCGCAAATCAACAAGTAATCCATCACTTTGTGGTTTGAGCTCAGGATCTGTGTTTGGATGCTCGGAGCATCATGTCTTGTTTGTTTGTTCAATTGTGTTCCTGGGCGAAGTGATGTCCTGTTGACGTGTGTGAGAGCTTCAGCAAATAGCATGGCCTGATTATGGCTTTATTTTTTGGTATCAATATTTATATGCCATTGTAATTGTTTTTTACTCACTTATCGGAAATTGCAAATTTATCTCTCCCTTCTGTGCCATCGTATTAGCTGGTCATCTGTCCGTGCACCTGCTGTCATCGCCGTTCTAATGCCCAATGTGCCCATGTGTCGTGCGACTATTATTGATAAATATGGCCTACCCGTAAAGTGCATAGAACCGTCTCCAATCCTTTTGTCACTCCCAACATAGCTTAGTGTGCGAAGAGAGAGGCAAAGTCAAGCGCGAAATCTTTTTTAGTCACATCCTAACATAGCTTAGGGTGCGAAGGGAAGGGTAAAGTTAAGTGCTGTCCCTAATCTTTTTTAGTTGCATCCTAGTACAGCTTAGAGTGCAAAGGGGTAAGCAAAACCGAGCGTCGCCCCTAATTTCTTTTAGTCGCACCTAAGGTAGCATAGGGTGCGAAGGGGGAGGCAAAAACCAGTGCCATCCCCAATCTTTTTTAATCGCGCCCTCACATAGCGTAGGGTGCGAAGGAGGAGATGAAACCACCTACTGATAGGCCCGAATTCATGTCTTCTTCCTTTTTTAGAGAGAGACACACACTGAGAGAAGATTCTATAGCGCTGCAGCCAAGGGAGGAGGGGGGTTGTCAGCAATAAGCTCCCCTCCCAATCCTTGGCCTTGGTTGGGGAGGCTCAGGTGTGGTACCCGCAATGACGGAGTAGAAGGGGGAGGAGGTGCCGTTGAGGGAGGAATGGTGCCTACCTTTTATTTATGCAATCCTCAACGTGAAACATTTGATCTAGACTCAACGCATGAGATGAAGGTGGAATACCAACGACTTAAGATGTTTTTGTAAGATAGTTGGAAAGTTTAGGGAGTTTTCTGCAAAAATGTCTCCAGTGGTGGGAGTCTATCCTATATCCATCTCGTGCGTTGAGTCAAATTATGATGGTTCACATTGAGGGTTGCATGAGTAACACCCTAAGATATGCTTACACTAGATATGGTACCACATACACACACCGAATTGCAACATGATTCTATATGTGTGAATTCAAGCCAAATTTTGGTATATTTTTCAAAAATTTCAGTTTTAAAGTATATACTCATCTATAACAATTCAAATGAAACATATACCTTTGAAAAAAAATACTTGAATTCAAATATTTTAAATGAATTTAGATCACATGCTTTGCTAATTTATAAATAAAATCAGTACATACATATAATCAAATTATCATAAAAAAACTCTAGTTTGAATTTTAGCTTAAATTTGTTTGAACTAGTTAGTAAACTGATTAAACTCGACATCTTATGAATTTTTTTAAAAATTGTATGTAATACATAGGAGAAATATATACACGTGTGCACACATATATACGTGTGTGCGTGTGCAAAAGTAGTCTCCGACAAGGAGCTGAAGGAAGCCTTCTGTTCCGTAACAGACAACTGTATGTCGCACTAGCTCCTCCACGACACACCGAAGTGACCAAACATGTGCCAACTCTAGTGGCTAGGATGGTACTCGGGCACGATAGATACGTGCAGTCCTAGTTCATATATGTACCTATCAGTTGAAATCTCGCTTGCGGATATACCCGCAAAGGGTGACGGACAAAAAACCTATCTCATATCTGTCACCCATAGGTACCCGATACCCGTGAACTTACCCTTTTACCCACCACACAAACAACCAAAAGGCCACAGAATTCTGCAGCCAGCATCAAGAACAACACCAGTTAAAAAGCAATTGGCCAATTGATCGGAAACCAGACATCACACCCCAAGTGACTCAAGAAGGGCACATATTTTAACATATGAAACAACGAAAACAAGCAATTCACAAAGGAAAGAAGAATTCTTCCCCCTTATAACAACAGAACCAAACTAAGGTTCTTCTGCCATCGTGGGACTCCGTGACAAAAGCTCATGGAAGCTTATTGGCCTCAGTAACACCCAAGAATTAATTCTGCAAATAACAGCCAAAGAACCTGAACTCCTACACCTATACTGATCCATGCCAACAAAACCAAAACCTACACATTTAAGAGGACACAACAACTTGAACTAAGAAGAACTGAAGATATATACCTGGCATAGGCGGAGCCTAGGCCGGGGAGTAGGTGGGCCTGGGCCCCGATCAGCGTCGTTGGCCCAGCAGGACCAGGAGCCAAGAGGGATGGTGCACATTATGGGTAGAAAATCCTTTTGTTGTAAGGATCAATTGGATTGATGGAAACAATAAAAACATTTGATTTTGTGTTCATCTTGCATCTCATGAACAAAATATTAAGTATGACTAATGATTTATCACGTCTCTTACAACAAAAGGATCAAAATATTATTAATGCAATAGTGCTTCTTGTTGGTGTGAAAGCTCGTCTACAAACATTTAAGGAAAATGGACGGGAAGCCTTGTTGGTAGAAGTAAAGAGGTTTTATGTTGCATTAAAAATTTTAGTGCCAAATTTGGAAGATCGAAAGCATGCCATAGGTCACATGAGACGTGAAAGGCAATTTGTCACTTATCATCATTATTATTATGTTGATATTTTTTTGTTGTGATTGATTCACTTGCTACTGAGTTAGATGGTCGGTTCAGTGAAACTTCTACAGAGCTTCTGAAGCGCATTGCTTGTCTAAACCCAAGAGATTCATTTTCTAACTTCAATCATGGTAGTCATATTCGACTCGCAGAGATATACTATGATGATTTCTCGGCAACCGATTGTGTGGTTCTAGAAGAACAGTTTCACTTGTTTCTTCTTAATATGAGAAGAGACGAATTGTCAAGTTGTGATGATCTTGCTAGTCTTGCTGTGAAGATGGTTCAAACAAAGAAGCATATGGTTTATCCATTGGTTTATCGACTTGTTGAATTAGCACTTATTTTACCGGTGGGCACAGGCGCACAATTACAGTTGAAAGGGATTTCTCAGCAATAAAGATTATAAAGACAGATTTACGTAATAAGATAAGTGACGATTGGCTGAATGATCTCATGATTTGTTATATTGAGCGAGATGTGTTTGCAAAGATAGACATGGAAGATATTTTACAGTATTTTCAAAACATGAGGACTCGCAAATATCAACTACCGCCTCATGTGAAATAATTAGTGGTAAGTTTTCATTCATAAATCCTTACAAGTTACAAGTGTTATATATTATACTTATTATATACTGAACTTTGAATATCAATCATTGGTAGATGTCCACTTCATCATTGACCCCCTCCTTTAGATTTTTCTAACTCCGCCACTCATTCCTGGCACAGGATGACAGCATCCTGGTTGGGCCCCTTCTATCCAATACCACATTAAGCTACCAGAACAAATCATTTGCACGTTGTATGTGTTGAGTAATTAGACAATTTCCAGATTAAATTCCGAATGTAAATCATGAACAGCATCACAGAAACTAGCATGTATTTCTCTACCATACTAGACAGCACGAACAACATGACCATCTGGTTAAACATAATTAACCACGAGAATAGGACAGATTGAACGCATCGAGCAGTAAGAAGATGCAGATGCCGTGGTCGGTGCAAATGCGACGTTGACGTTGACGACGTTATTGCCGGCATGTCGCAGGAGCCGTTCACTACGACGCCTAGCAGTAAGAAGAGGAAGGCGACCGTGGTGAAGATCTTGAGCAGTCGCGCGAAGCGCTTCCCAAAAACCTTATTCGCCCTCTCCCGGTGCAGGATCTCGAAGGCGAAGGGTTCCGGAGACCTGCTCTCCCGATCGTTGGTGCACGTCGGCGCTCGGAATGGAGAAGGCTACGGTGGTAGCACAACAGCGAGAGGTGGCAAAACTCTAACCCCTCTCAAGCCTCAAGCACCAAGCACTTTTGCACACTCCTAGTGGTGGCCTTTAGGTGGTTTATATAGAGAGCCAAAGGTGTTCCTCCCCTTTCCCCTAGCAATATGGGACTAAAGGATTCCACCATCCTCATGCTCCCACATGGGCCTTTGAGATTTTCTTTAGGAATTAGTTCATTTGGGCCAAGCCCACTTATTCCAACAATCCCCCACCAGATCTCAAATGCCCATTTAGAGATTTGCCAATACTCACTACTGTTTGATATACCAGCGTTTCAGCAGAGACTGTTAAGTTGAACTTCTGCCTAGAGCTCCAAGTTACACCTATTCACAACTTGAACAATGGACTACGCCTTGAATTGCAAGTTTTGTGTGAACAGGTTCACTCAAAGTCATAATCGATACTGGCTGCCAAGTAGCCTCCTCCGCGGTGGAGCATATGCGTCGTACTCCATGGTCTCTTCATGAGCTTACTAGAGATCACCTGTGTCTCATAGGCTGCGACGTTAGACAGTCGGGCTCATATAGGTGTGTTCTTTCAAGAATGCTCAGAGGACAAAGATCTTCGCTAGTTAAAGCCAATGAAACACATTAAGGCATATCGCCATCTTGCCTTACTGACCTTTCCGAGAGTATTGCATCTTCACTTGGAGAGGGCAACAGATTACTCTCCTCGATTCGCTAATTGCTTGTTTTACCCAGGACCTAATTCACGGGATCTCCGATCACAAAGGCCGGGTTACCATAATGGAAACTTATATGGGTCTCATACCCATCTCCTAGATGCACCTTCTATCACATTCGTGATAGTCCCTTTGTAAAGGGATACATCAAAGTTTTTGTCTGCTTGAATATAAGTCACACTTATAACTCAGGAGTTTCTCAATTTCCTCGAGACTTCAATCGTCTTTTAACGTGTCTTGATGACTTCGCATTATCCTTAGCACTGTTCACTTTAGCAATCACAGATTGATTATCACAGTTCATAAGGATAGCCGGTATTGGTCTTTCAACCACCGGTAAGTCCATCAAGAGCTCACGCAGCCAATCTACCTCTAAAGTGGCTATATCTAAAGCAGTGAGCTCTGCCTCCATGGTTGACCTTGTCAAAATGGTCTGTTTGCAAGACCTCCATGACACTGCACCACCACCAATGGTAAATACATATCCACTGGTAGCATAGAGCTCATCAACATCGTAAATCGATTCGAGACACTATATCCTCAAGCACCGCAGGTGCCCCGAATAGTGAATCACATAACTCGTAGTACCTTTCAAATAGCGCATTACCCTTTCAAGTGCATGCCAATGATCGTAACCCGGTTTGACATGAACCTACTCAATTTGCTCACAAAGAAATGATATATCAGTCTCGTTGCACCAAGTAAGATACATCAATGAACCGATAACTGAGAATATATTAAGCTGGTTTAAGCCAATTTTCTTATTCTTTCTCAGTGTCACACCGGGATCATAAGGAGTGGGAGAGGGCTTGCTTTGTCCATAAAGCCAAACCGGCTCAAGATCTTCTCCACATAGTGGGATTGAAAAGAGTAATCCCACTCTCATCCTTAATAAGCTTGATGTTCAGAATTACATCGGCTTCTCCCAGATCTTTCATATCAAATTTCTCTGATAGGAAAGACTTGACCTCATTGATCACATCAATATTTGTGCCAAAGATCAGTATATCGTCCACATAAAGGCACAAAATAACTCCTACACCCCCACCATAGCGATAGTATACACATCTATCAGCCTCATTAATGGCAAAGCTCGCAGACGTCAAAGTGGTGTCGAACTTCTCATGCCATTGCTTAGGTGCTTGTTTCAAGCCATACAAAGATTTCAATAATTTACACACCTTGCTCTCTTGACCCTTTACTACAAACCCATCAGGCTGTTCCATGTAAATTTCCTCATCTAACTTTCCATTAAGGAAAGCTGTCTTCACGTCCATCTGATGAACGTGAAGACCATACGAGGCAGCCAGAGAAAGTAATACTCGAATGGTTGTCATTCTAGCAACAGGTGAATAAGTATCAAATAAATCTTCGCCTTCCTTTTGGGTGTAACCCTTAGCCACAAGCCGAGCCTTGTACTTCTCAATAGTACCATCAGGCCTAAGCTTCTTCTTGAACACCCACTTACAACCCACAGGTTTACAACCATAGGGCCGTTCAGTTAACTCCCAAGTCCCATTGGCTAGAATCGAGTCCATCTCATTACGATGCCTTCTTTCCAATTGTCTGCATCTGGAGATGCATATGCCTCTGCAATGGACGTGGGAGTGTCATCCACGAGGTACACAATGAAATCATCACCAAAGGATTTCTCAATCCTCTGTCTCTTGCTCTTTCTAAAAGCTTCATTGTCATCTGCCTCCAGGACCTTCTCAGGTGGTTGCTCAGAAGACTCAATAGGTATAACAGTTTCAGGAATTATCTCAGAAGAAAATCTAGAAGTGCTATGCATATTTTTCATCGGAAAAATATTCTCAAACAAAGGTAGCATCGCGAGACTCCATAATAGTATCAACATACATATCAGGCACATCGGATTTAACTACTAAAAATCTATAAGCGATGCTCCGCTGAGCATATCCCAGAAAGACACAATCCACTGTCTTAGGCCCGAGCTTACGCTTTTTGTTAATTGGTACGTTGACTTTCGCCAAGCATCCCCACGTGCGTAAGTAAGAAAGTGATGGTTTTCTCCAAACCCACTTCTCGTAAGGGGTCTTCTCCATGTTTCTGTTAGGAACTCTATTCAGGACATAACATGAAGTCAACACAGTTTCCCCCCACCATGCCTTAGATAAACCAGCCGTGTCTAACATGGCGTTCACCAAGTCAGTCAACGTGCGGTTTTTCCTCTCGGCAATCCCGTTTGATTCGGGTGAGTAGGGAGGTGTCATCTCATGAATAATACCATGTTCCGCACAGAAATCATCAAAGATTTTGGGAAAATATTCGCCACCACGATTCGACCTAAAGCGTTTGATCTTTCTCTCTAGTTGGTTTTCAACTTCAGCTTTATAGATTTTAAAGTAGTGTAGCATCTCATCCTTAGCTTTCAACAAGTAAACATAGCAAAATCTAGTCGCGTCATCAATCAATGTCATGAAATATCTCTTTCCACCCTTTGTCAACACACCATTCATCTCGCACAGATCAGAATGTATGAGTTCTAGAGGTGCCAAGTTCCTCTCCTCAGCCGCCTTGTGAGGCTTTCGAGGTTGCTTTGATTGCACACAACTATGACACTTAGAACCTTTGGCAATAGTGAAATTCGAAATTAAACTCATGCTGGAAAGCCGATTCATAAGACCAAAGTTAATGTGGCATAAACGAGAGTACCAAATACTCGCCTCATCATTAACACTACCACAAATGTGGTTCACGGACTTATTACTGAAATCTGAAAGGGAAAAGCAGAACAAGCCTTTGCACTTATAGCCTTTACCAATAAATAGTCCATGCCTCGACACAACTACTTAATTGGACACAAACAATACCTTAAACCCATCTCTGCAAAGAAGGCAGCCACTAACTAGATACATTTACATAGAAGGGACATGTCAGACGTTCTTTAGTCGCACGATCTTTCCCGAAGTAAACTTCAGATCCACTTTGTGCGGTGCCATGAGCGAAGCATATGACCCATTCCCCATTAAGACAGAGGAATCCCGTGCGACCCGATAAGAAGAGAACATATTAATGTCAGAACACACATGAACATTAGCACCCGTATCAATCCACCAACTGGAAGACTGAAATACGGAAAACACAGAAGGTAAATTACTATACCCTCCGTCTCCAGTGTTGCTAGCAGTCCATCGTGTTGTGACCTTGGATGCTGTCCATTGTTGGCCTTTTTCCTCGACTGATGCTCGATCTGGGCATTCCTTGGAAAAATGCCCGACTTCACCACATGCGAAGCAGGGCATCTCAGCCTTGTTCATCTTCTTCTTCTTGAAATTGGTAGTCTTATTAGGCTTGTTCTTCCCTTTGTTCTTGCCGTAGTTCTTCTGAACCATATTGGTGTTGGACTGGCCCTCGGCTCCATTACCACTAAAGTCCTTAGCCCGAGCCTTCTCTTCACCTTCAGATTTTCGACTGATATCTTTGTCCTCTTATGTTTTAGAGTAGTGCCGAAACTCCTCCACGAGGGAGGCAGTTTTGCAATGATGCAACCGGCCACAAAAGGATCAGGTAAGACACATTCTAGGAGTTCGAGTTCCTTGACAATGCACTGTATCACATGGGCTTGCTCTACAACAGAGCGATTATCAGCCATCTTATAGTCATGAAAGTTTTCCATGACATACAGTTCACTGCCCGCATCCGATGCACCGAATTTGGCATTCAGTGTATCCCACAGCACCTTCGCATCTGTTATGTGCATGTACACATCACACAGACGGTCGGCAAGAACGCTAAGGATGCATCCCACGAAGATAGTATTGGCATCCGTGAAACTTTTCTGCTGCTCAGCAGAGAGATCACCTTCAGGCTTGCCTTTAATTTAGTCCAGAATACATTCATAGCCGTAAGCCAGAGCGTGACCTTGACTTGCCACCTCTTAAAGTGCACACCAGAGAATTTAATCTCCGGCCTCAGTGCGTCGGCAAAACCAGCCATTGTTAATTCAGGAAGTTGTCTATAATAAGGTTTTTGGATTGTTGAGTAATTAGACAATTTCCAGATTAAATTCCGAATGTAAATCATGAACAGCATCACAAAAACTAGCATGTATTTCTCTACCATACTAGACAGCACGAACAACATGACCATCTGGTTAAACATAATTAACCACGAGAATAGGACAGATTGAACGTCTTGAGCGAAGAAGATGCAGATGCCGTGGCTGGTGCAGTCGCGACGTTGACGTTGACGACGTTATTGCCGGCATGTCGCATGAGCCGTTCACTACGACGCCTAGCAGTAAGAAGAGGAAGGCGACCGTGGTGAAGATCTTGAGCAGTCGCGCGAAGCGCTTCTCAAAAACCTTATTCGCCCTCTTCCGGTGCAGGATCTCGAAGGCGAAGGGTTCCGGAGACCTGCTCTCCCGATCGCTGGTACACGCCGACGCTCGGAATGGAGAAGGCTACGGTGGTAGCGCAACAGCGAGAGGTGGCAAAACTCTACCCCTCTCAAGCCTCAAGCACCAAGCACTTTTGCACACTCCTAGTGGTGGCCTTTAGGTGGTTTATATAGAGAGCCAAAGGTGTTCCCCCCTTTCCCCTAGCAATATGGGACTAAAGGATTCCACCATTCTCATGCTCCCACATGGGCCTTTGAGATTTTCTTTAGGAATTAGTTCATTTGGGCCAAGCCCACTTATTCCAACAGTATGTGCTAA
This sequence comes from Rhipidocladum racemiflorum, assembly GCA_036346355.1. NCBI lineage: Eukaryota > Viridiplantae > Streptophyta > Magnoliopsida > Poales > Poaceae > Rhipidocladum > Rhipidocladum racemiflorum. The sequence continues at coordinate 10,490,007 of CM070573.1, read as the reverse complement.
GGAAATGTGTAAGTTCACTCAAAGAACTGCACTTAGCTAACTGAAGCGACCATAAATCACCAAACAATCTTTTATTAGGTATCTACATGCAAGCTCCTATAGATCTACCATTCCAATCTCAAGCACTTCCACTCTACAAATTTGACATACACAAACAGGATGTATGGACCAAGATAAGAGATGCAATTCCTCCACAAAAACAGACCTTTGGATCTGATGACGCCTCGCTGTTCTGCAGGCAAGGCCGGGCGTCGTTCTGCAGCAGGGCGAGGTAGGCGGCAGGGGGTGCTGCAGGCTACGGCACAGGCAGGACTACGACACTGTTCTGCAGCAAGGCACGGCAGGCGGCAGGGTCGGGACTGGGGAGCTGCAGGCCTTGCGACGGTGGCGGCTGCTGGGGAAATGGAGGAGTTGGATGCACTGTGCCTGGGAGGAGGGATGCCTAGGTTGTTTTACTGTATGGCCACATGTTAGAGTTGGTTAACAGTTAAACGGGCGTTACAGGTCCGGAAGGAGTTCACCCGTGACTGTTTAACGGATGGATTAAAAATTGCTCTTATTTTTATTCCCTAGACGAAAAAAAAAGTTCATATCCATCTTTATTAGGGTATTTGTCCATGAACACATGAGTAATCAGGCACAATTACCATCCCTACATCCCTACTAGTGGCATGCTCCCGAGTCTCGAACATATAGTTATGAGTATACACTGTTTCAACCGATAATGTATCTAATGTATCTCTGGTGGTGGGACCTGGAACATCTGCACCTTCCTGAAGCACCTTGAACAATCTATAACAAAGATTTGACAAGTGGAGTATCTACGACTACGAGTACATGTAACCTTCTGCTACATCAGTACACAGTATTTAGAGGTAGCTACCTGAATCACCCAGATTCTGTAACTTCTCTACACTAATCTTTGTTATAATCAGTAACGGCGAACATATGACTAATTATAAGGAACATAACATCCATTGGGACTGACAAAATGCTTTTGCTAGTTAGCAGTCATGATAAAAGTTAACACAGGAAGATGTAAATGTATGTTAGTCCCTCTCATTGATCACGGCAAATTGCATGTGGAAGCGATGAAATTCCTCGAAGAGGTTCCATGGCCAAATACACACTACGTCGAAAATTCAAAGGGGGCGGTACCCAGTAAAGATGAAAAATACTAGGTAAGCTTTGCCATTGTTGGCTCCCAAAGCTATGTATATCTTCTGTATAGGGTTTGCAAAATCCTGTAGGAAGCTGCTCCAGCATGTACATTACTACGGAGAGTAGGTGTAAATACAACTCGCCCTCTTACATCTCACTGAAACGCCTGCAGAAATAATAAATTGAAGAATGCAAGGGTACGAGGCATGAAAATCAAAACAAAACCGTACTAACACCGAGCAAGAGAACACTTACAGTTTAAGCTTCAGCTAGGAAGCACCCTTTTTAATAGTTGAAAAGGTCTGTTGTTTAATTACTTCCTCAATCGAGGATCCTTTTTCATGTACAAATTTGACAGATTCTGACAGCCTATTCAGAAGATTTACCAGCGCGATGACCTCATTTCTCTGCAGCTGCAACTGGATGATTACCAACAAGAAACATTGTAAGACAAATCACCACTGTGAACATCTTAAATGAATTCAAAAGGTAAATTCAGAATAGTTCCAGAGATGAAACACCATTCATTCAAACACACATTTTTTGCTCTCATGTTGAAAGGTAACTTTTGTAAGTTTGCATAGAACAGATAAATTACTGAGTATTTTTTTAAAAAAAACAGGTTACTCCATAGAAAATGCAGGCGACCAATAAGGCAAAGCATCAGGTGCTGGGAACTTTGGTCATATAAGGACAATATGTCAAAAAATGCTCTCTTACTGGAGTAGGAACCAACAAAACGCACAGCATCTACCCCATATTACGTTATGTTGCAAAGTGGTAGTAGGTAAACATAAATTAACTACATACTGGTTGATTCAAATGGTTCTCTGCATCAACAGAGAACAGAATCTTCAGTGCAGTTCCAAGACCAAGAACTTGGAGCTTTCCCCATAATCGACACTTCTCACATCCAACACAATCCATAATTGCACTACAAACAGAATATTGCAGGGAGTAAGATTTCAAGTCACGGAAATGCATAATATGAATTGAAAACACAGATTACGACACAGACCTGATATTTCTAAATTGCTTCTGGATCTCCTGCTTTAGCTCAGGGCCATTCTCACCCTGCCAGAGTTTTGCTTCATCAAAAGGTAATGGGCATGCGGATCTTAACTTGGGTTTGTAAAGCAGTTGCTTCACTAAAGATTGTGTTTTCAGGTCCTCTTCAGGATTGCCTGTGTTGTACTCAGCCTGCTCAAGGTAATCTGCTGCCTATAAGATAGCAGATAGAAGTGTTATCCACTAGAAGCTTTATGAAAAAAAGCAAATGTAAACCAAAGGTTAAGTTTAAAATTAAGGAATAAATAGGAACCTTTGTCACTGCCCGAAGAACAAACAGGTACGTGAAGTACAGATTTTGGACACGCTCCGGGTACTTCAGAACACGGTCATACAACAAAGGAAGATTATGTCCCCACTGTGGTCAGTTACACGAAAATTATCAAAACAATTATGGAAATGGTATAACAAAGTAACAAACACCAAAATGAGTATAATAGTTCGCAAATACCAAGTTAGCAGATTCATCCAGAAGATAATCATAAGCAATGTGTACTGAAATTGAGGAGTGCAACCCTGAAATTAACTTGTACAATGCCTTCTTCTCCTGACACATTTCTTCTGAAGGATCTGAAAGAAAAGAAGGCAATTTGAAAAACTTGTGTCAAAATAAGTTCAGTGATGTAAGCACAGATCATCTATCATGTAAGGCACTATGACATTGACATCTAACTTGACTAGGGCATCCCACTATACTATACCACCTATTCATTTGATATGTTGTGCTCTCACCAGAATGTACTTATAAACAAAGGCAATCAACCAGACAATAGATAGGATATAATGCAAGTTAACAATAAAAATGGAACAAAACAAATAGCTCAATTGCATGTTAAGAATTAGACGTTAGGCATGGTCAACATAACAAAAATCAGAATGAGCACGAGAGAGAAAAATCTGAGAGCACATATGCTTACATTTTGGACAATTTTCTTTGTAGATAGAGTCCCATATCCTTCTAGCAGAATCACCAGTATAACCAGTGTAACGTTCAGGGTTTAGTTGAAGATTCACATAAGTCATCTCAGCTAAAATGGGGATAAAAGTTTGATAATAATCAAGGACAATAATAAAGAAGAAACAAGGGGAGCACAATATACTAAAATCAAGCAAAACAATGCACCATTATCTGTCTCATCATCATTTGTCCATGGATTATCAGTTTCGACCCATCCTTTGAAAACCTTGGTGTCAAGGGTTCTATCAACAGTAGCCTCTGGTTTTCCTTCTTGACATATCATATTATCTGGAGAAAGGCCACTGTAAGGCTTCTTGAATGGCTCAGGAAACTCGTTCTCTGGGCACTCACAGACACTACAGTCCCTAAGCCGACACATTCCATCATCAGGCCAAAAAGGGCAGTCACACCACAATTTAACCTAAAAAGGGAAACAAAGAACCAATGACTTAGGACAAATGAATCATGATTTTCAATGGTTATTTAAATATTTTTAGTGACAGCATTACGGTACAATCACATATATCTAGTAGAAAGAATAGCATGAATGGTTCATTATGCTAAATAAAAAATCCTGAACAGTTTAGGTGTGATTCCATTCTGACATATTTTCATTCCAAAACCTCAACGAGTATTTTATGTGGAGGTATTATGAGTATCTATAAGACGATACTTGGTTAAATACTCTAATTAAAAAGTAGCCACACCAACCAACTCCACTTTTGCTACAAAAAGGAACTAACAGCAGAAACATCAAATTTGGATCAATGCCATCTCCTCTAAACCACCACTTTCCTGTTCTATCACTTCCCGAAAAGGCCATCAAGCTTGCTTTTAGCTACAAATTGCCCTGAAAAGGGAATGTACAAAAGAAAGGGGCCGGAACCATGTGTCACCAAAAGAGTCAGCAAGTTTCATAAATCATCATATGATCCTCTGTCCTCAAGATTAGATTGTATAGTACATCAAAATTTCCAACAAATCTGATATGTTAAGCTTGATGCTGCAATCAAGCAAACAACACTTTTTTTTCCTTATGAAGCATAATTGATCGTTCATTGCCAATCATATAACACAGAGACGTGAAAAAATGGCACCATTCTTACACAAATGAAACCGAGAACAGTCTGGTAACTGAAGCTTAATAACCCAACGATGAAATCATGCAATTCTCACTACAGTCTCCCACATCAAATTCGGTAATCAAATCGCACAGAATACATTGTAAAAAAAATGGCTCTATGGTTTTGCAGCGAATGCCCCAATCGAACATACATCACTCCAAAATTCCAGAATGTCTAGCTGGTTACCAGCCTACCACAACATCAAGACATACATTTTCGATAATGCACTAAAATCACACACAAAAACCGTTAAGAAAACACATAAATCCTCACCTTGAAGTACCTGAAGAAGGGCAGCGTGACGAGCTCCTGTAGGAACGGGTGCAGCACCTCCTCGTTGATGGCTTCCACCGTCTCGTACTCGCAGCAGCAGTCCTCCACCATCCCCGTGTACTTCCTCGCACCCTAACGAAACACAGCGCACCACCCCAAAATCACATCGCCAAATCAAACCCCCAAACCAGCAAACTTTCTTCGACCAGATCTTAGGAGAAACGGCGGGAATCCTACCGGGCAGCCGCAGCCGCCGCCGCGCGAGGAGGAGAAGGCCGGGAGGCTGCGGTAGCCCACGGCCACGGCGAGAAGCGCCACGAGGAAGGCCGCCCACCGGCTCCGCCGCCAGCGTTTGCCCCCGTCGACACCGGCGACGGCGGCGTTGCCGTTCGACGGAGCAGTGGGTCCCGAAGACATCCCGCGACTGAGCGGAAGCTTCTAGAAGCGGGATCTGAACGGCTTCGAAAGGAGCCGAAGAATTTTTCTCTCCGTGTTCCGACTTCCGAGTCGGGGAAATGGCGGTTTGAGACGGGGCTTGGAATTTAATACTGAGGTTTGATTCGAGGAATCGGTGTGTGCCTGTGAGGTCGGAACACGGATTTGCACCTGTTGTTTTTTTTTAAAAAAAAACTGGGAAGCTTGGTAATTCATTAAAGAAAATAAATAACAATCAAACTATAAACGTGTATCCATACACATCCCGCAGACACTCACGCCACGTACTCGTGTTTGCACCTAGCTCCGTGAAACACAGACTTCAAGCACTTAATCGTGGGCGGGCTGCATGCGCCAAAACGCCTTGGCCATCTTTTGTCTTTTGAGAAGCAATTGCTAGGTGCACTGGAGGTATTCTCTTTCAACTTGAATGATGTCTCTGCAAATTACAATTTTTCGAGCTTAAGCAGGAACCTAAATCGATCAATGCTCACTAAGTTTATATTGGCAGCACAATTGTAAGCAGTGTTCTACGGCCTTATTTATTTAGGTTTTTTATCGACTTAAAAACCAAACTCTAAACAAATAGATGTCTTTTTATCTATATTTTTTCAAAAGCAATAGGACTCTATATAATTAAAAACTAAAAACCATTAAAGATGTACTTTTTGGTTTATTGATGGTTGTTTTAAACTAATACCACTGAAGTTAAGGTAAAATTATCTATATCTACCACGTATAAAATTCAATTGCTTTTAAACTGTTTAAGCCCAAAAGCTGGCTTTAAGTTATAAGCAAAAAAAGTTAAACCTAAACAAAGAGGCGAAGTTACGGGCCAATATTCAGATATATTAACTACAAGCACTATAGGTAGCAATATCTCCGCTATTTGACGTAGCTTGTAGCTAGCGATAGTTTTCCTATCCTACGTAGATACCCAGGAGTAAAAAATATTGGGTCCATTTTGAAATCCAACATTACTAAAAGGTCAAAATGTATTTATAATAAGATGAACTATGCGAAAACTTGTAAAATATCTCATCTCACCCTTTTTAATTATCCAACATTCATATTTCACATTGATTAAGTACTTATTTTTAAGAATATTGTGATATAGTTATCATTTATAGTCTTTTAGATATGTATTAGTATGTTTGTTGATTCTAGAATTAACTTATATTTTTATTATAAAATTATTAATACATTCTAAGTACCATATTTTTATGATTTATTTGGAGGTGACTTGTATTATATACATATTTAATTTTAAAAATCCTTTAATACTGAAAGTGTGGCGAATGATAGCTTTCGAGATAGCTAGTGATAGCTGTTGAAGCTTTTTTGAAACCTTATTGCAAAGAATTAAGTACTAGGAGCATGAGTGGGATTCCTGTTGTACAATATTTGTTTAATTTCTTAGTAAGATGCTTATGTCGGCTTGATCTTTCTTCTGTAACCTTTGTTACACCAGGTCCGTGTGCGCGTAACAATTTGTCACGGGTTGAAGTGTCGGAATCCATGCGAAAATCACCAGTTCTGAAAACACGGCCGCGGATCCAACGGTCCGCGTGAGCCTGTGGATAATCGGACAGCCACGGAAGCCCCGTTTGACGTGGCTGTGGACCTGCGGGCCGCAGCTTTGAGCTATGGGCCATGGACCAACGCCCACGTTACGTAAAGTACGGCGCACGGCGGCGTTTCTTCGAAGGCGAGGCGACCGGTTAGCGTCTAGATTCCGGAAGGAGCGGGAATAATCAGGAAATTGAGGCTCTATTTTTCACAGATCTACTGAGAACTGAATTGATTCAGTGGCGGAGCCAGCTCCCGGGCAGGACAGGCGCCTGCCCGGGCTCACCGGCGTCGCACAGTCGGAACTCCGGCTACCGCTGGCAGTGTACAAGCCGTCGGTCCCAGCATCCTCCCGGGCAAGCCGGCATCAGGAATGAGACGCCAATGGGTCAAACACCATACACGGGCCACAGTGCCAAAAGCCCACACACAAATTGAGTCTAGAAATTCCTGGAGGTTGGAGCCCTGGACAGCACGGCTGGATGCAGGTAGATGAGGCTGAGAAGGGGGGGGCGCCGCGGCGGAGCTAGGCATTGGAGGCGTTGTGGCGCTGAGAGGAGGGGGAGGAGCAATTCCTCGCGCCAATGCCAGATCCGTCCGGCCCGGCGGTCTCCTCCTGCCCCTGGCGCTGGGCTCTCCCCATGGCGCTTCTAAATCTCCCAAGGCATAAGGAGGACTGGAGGTCCGGAGGACATTAGGGAAGTGAGGCATAAGCCATTAAAGGAATGACTGGACAGTGGACAGTAAGGCATTAAGGAGGACCGGAGGAGCAAGGAATCTCTATCCTTTTTAAGTTTTAACCATTGCTTTCAATACTGTGTTACCGTGGTAAGCTAGATGCGCAGGCACTGACTAGCGTCTAGTGAGGAGTAAGGAGGTAGCGGACTGATCGTATAAGACTGAGGACTGGGTGAGGTTGGCTATTTTGATATTGTTATTTAGTGTATTATCTATTATGTAATGTTGATAAGAGCTAAATATTTATTATTTGATTTGTAAAATTTTAAAAATGAGGAGGTTTTTAGTTGATAAGAGAAGACTTGCAAGTGATGATCTTGGTAAAGTTGTAGTGAGGTATTTGGCACATCTTTTTTTTGTTTACATCCGTGAATATTTACATGTGTATTGGATTATGCTTTCATAAAAAAAGCTTATTGTAGTACTCAATTCTGCTTGTGTGATGTGTATATGGATTTGTTCGTATTTACGGCCATATTTACGCTTGCCCAGGCTTCTAAAATCTCCTGGCTCCGCCACTGAATTGATTCATGTGAAACTCGTCGTTTGGAATAGTCACCGTAGAAGTTTATAGCGAAATTCAGCATTTTATTTCGTCCGACCAAAGTTATTTTTTTAATGCAAAAGTGTGGAATAAGTAATAGAAATTTCTACGGTTAAACCGTTCTTTATTTCCTAATAATAATAAAGGGCGTGGCATGCTGTTGAGTGCTGAGCATGCCACACTCATTTTTTTTTTGTTGCAAAAAGCCCTTTTTTTGTGAAAAAAATCCTTAGTTCCGCAAAATCACGAAGAGGTCCTACGCCGGTGGTTTTACATGAAGACCCTCAGAGTTCCGGGATTGTACGAAATGATCTACACCACACGATTTTACATGAAGCCCTGCAGAGTTCTGGGAATTTACGAAGTGGTCCATACAATAGAGATTTTACAAGAAGGGGCTCAGGGTTCTAGGATTTTACAAAGAGATCTGCGCTGCGTGATTTTACACAATGACCACATGGTTTCGGGAAATTACGAAGAAGTCTATGTCGATAATTTTCCAAAAGAACTCCTTGGTTCTGGGAAATTTACGGAGTGGGTTTGCGTGATTTTACGCAGAGGCCCTCTGGGTTCTAAGAATTTACGATGAGGTCTTGGGTGGCAATTTTAGTTTTCCAAAACAAATCTTCGGGGTTCTAAGTATTTACGAAGAGCCTTTGCGCTGGCTATTTTACAAGAAGGTCCTCGAGATTTTAAAAATTTACGAGAAACCCTTGAGCGCTGGACCAAAATTCATCCGATAACAGTGTAGTGCGCAAACCCAAGTACACCATACGGTGATTGGCAAACAAATATTAGTCGGATTTCTTTTCAGTTTCATATTGAAAAATCTTGACATTCTTATGTACCTATAGGCCTAAGCTTGAAAAAAAATTCAGCTGAACATTGGGCCTGTGAGGCCGAACGGGCCCTAGATAGTGCACACAAGCACTACACTTAGCCCATTTGGAGACTTCGCCAGTCCATCTAAGCTGCAAACCCAACCCATCAGAGCACCTATTTTGTTTTCGTTTTCTTCCCCGTTTTTATGAAGGCAATAGGGATGGCTCGGCTCCGGCATCTCACTCTAATTCAAAATGTTTTTTAGGACTTCTAACTCAATGTGAATCCTTCGCAGCATTAGTTTCAGGGAAACCAATTAGCAATTAGTAATTTGCCGTTTGATCTTGCAATTCTTGGCATGGAGCTTCCAGGAAATTCTGTGTAATCAAACCTCTGAATTGTTCAGTAAGGATTTCCCTGCAAATGATAAGTCAAGTTTGACCTGATCTTGGACAGGGTTATAAAAAGAGAAATTTTACGGTGCATTATACTAGATAATGAGTAGTAGAAATCAGATCTAACTGTTGATTTACTCTGCTACCAGTTGAAGTATAAATAAATTTTAGTAAATATGATTTATTGGATAAAAAGAATAAGCGATTCATATTGAATTTAGTGTATCGTAAAAGAGCTCCATAAAAGACAGTAGTAATTGCGTTTGGTCAGACACGCATTTGCTGCTCTTACGTTGAATTCCTTTGTTAGGTCGTCTTACATACAATTCTTTGATCCTTACGGATAAGCCATGTGATGTGAGACACAAAGAGATTCATCATGTTCTCTATATACATGTGCATTCAGATACGATTGGATTCGGTTGATACTGTTGGTGTGTTCCTCGGGGGAGTAGAGGGGTGTATCTTTGTCCGGGCTCCTCGAGGGACATACCAGTTGTAACTCTTGTATTCAATAAGAGTTCAAGTTACAAGTGTGGTTATAATGAGCTTTTATAGGCGCTCAACCTATTACACAAATACCATCCTACCCCTACTGGAGCGGCTTAAATAGGGGTATCTTGGTTATTCCAGTGAGGGGGTAGTGGATCCCATGTCATCATCTCGTAGTGGTAGGCCTCTGATTTTGGGGTCCCATAGGGACTTAGTGACCCTACTTGGAAGTTGGTCCCAAGTGGCACAAGGGTGCCCACTCATCTCCACGGGCTCCTGGGGGGTCGCCCTCTTGGACTAGGCATCTCACCAAGTGCTCTACTAATAGGGGGCGGGGCAAGGCCTCTTGGAGGACTGGGGATCACCCCAAGTTCTTTCTCTGGAGAGCCCGCGGGGTATGAGGGTATCTCCCGTAGCACTCTCACAGGGGTACGAGGGGATCTCCCGCAGCAGCCCCTCGGGGTAGGAGGGGATCTCCCGCAGCACTCCCTGGGGGTATAAGGGGATCTTTCACAGCATTCCCGTGGGGGTAGGAGGGGATCTCTAGTATCATGCTCGTGGGGGTATTAGGGGATCTCCCGTAGCACGCCCACAGGGTGTGAGGGGATCCCCTATTGTACGCCCGTTGGGGTATGAGGGGATCCCCTACTGCACTCCCGCGGGGGTATGAGGGGATCTCCTGTATAACTACCGGGGGTCGGGGGGGTATGAGGGGATTTCCTATAGCATGTCCACGGGGTATAAGGAGATCTCCCATAATACTCCCGTGGGGGTATGAGGGGATCTCAAGTTGCACTCCCATGGGGATATGAGGGGATCTCCTGTAGCACTCCCACGGGGTATGAGGGGATCTCCCGTAGCACTCCCACGGGGTATGAGGGGATCTCCCGTTGCACGCCTGCGGGGGTATTAAGGGATCTCCCCTAGCACTCCCGTGAGGTACGAGGGAATCTCCCGTAGCACGTCCGTGGTGGTATGAGGGGATCTCCCGTACTATTCCCGTGAGGTACGCCTGTAGGGTATGAGGAGACCTCCCCTCATACTCGCGAGGGAGACCCTTCTTACACTTTGGTGGACCTATGTCCACATGCCCGTGGGGTACGAGGGGAATGAGGCTTCCCTTCTGGTGGACCAACTTATTAGTACTTTCTTCAAGTGTGTTATGATTTGTCAATTGTCATTTACTATGTTCCTTTGACGGCACATGAAGCATAACTAGTACTAGTGCAGGAGTAAGTGCAGGCTGCATGTGTGTGTTTGAGCTAATTTGTCTGCTCTAAATATAGTGTTCATATCTAGCAAAGACTGTTGGCTGTGCAATTGTTCTTGTGACCCATCAAAAAAAGATGGTCTTAATGAGAAGGCCAAATAAAATGGGCTGTTGCATTCTTTTGTCGCGTTAGTTTTATGACTTTACATGAATACTTTGTCGCTCATTAATTTCTTAAGTGATATCAACGCACGATGGAGTTTGGAAGCAGGAATTTATTTAGGAAACCTTAGTCGACACGATTCCTTGTCACCGTGTTGAAGCAGGACTCGGATCGGCCAAAAGGTATAAAAGATGAGCTTAGACCGAGTAGAAAAACAACAACACACAACCACAACCATATTTACAGTTTTCATCGTTTTTCTTTCTTGTAACAAGCTTTCCTCTACAAGCCGACTAGATCAATAAAAGCTTGCGCATCGCCAATTATCGGTCCTGCCGATTTGACTACAGGTTTGATTTGTTTTGTTTTGTTGCGCATCGCCTCTCAAAGCTAATCTGCCTCTACCCTTGGATTAGCTTTGATCGGCTAATCTAGTTACGTCTTGTTCGGCTTTTCGTTGATCAGAGTTATGCCGATTATCTTTTGATATTGGCTTTGATCAACTTTACGATTTTCACCTTGTCGATTGCAGGTCAAATCGATTGGCACGCTAGAACCAGGTGTTCGACTAGTGCGTTGAAGCTAGAAACTCTATCTCAAGTTTTTAGTGTCAACACTTTCTTAAGTAAAGTCACTAATTAATTATGCTATACCCTGTTCACGTGTAACAAAAACAGTAGAGATGGCTGGTTCAAGCTCTCAACCTCCATCGTCGTCGACCTTGACAGATCAAGGGGAGTACCTTTACATCCCCCCAAATGCAACAGACCCAACTTGGGAGCACATCAGGCTTACTAAGAAGAATTGTAGCCAATCAGTGAAGTGCTTATTGTGCAATAAATATTGGAGAGCAGGCATTTCGCGTATGAAGAGGCATTTGGTAGGCATACCAGGTGGTATCCAACCGTATAAAGCTGCTACATCGGACATAAAGAAGAAATTTCGAGAATTGCTAGAGGGCGCAATGAAAAAGAAAGAGGAGAAAAATCAAAAGGAAGAACTATGAGCAATTGAGCAGAGGTTAACATATCGGGAGATAGACAGGAAGATGATGTTGTCGTGGTGGAGGCTCGAATGAGTCAACAACATACTGGGCCAATTGATAAGTATTATGTGGCTGGTTTGTCAGTTACTGGTAAGGAGCAGCAAAACATCAAAGATTCTATTACAGCAAAACATAGGAATAATGTGAGTGACTATTTGGCCCACTGGGCATACAAGAGCAGCATTCCATTCAATGCTCTCACTGATCCAGCTTTTCTACCTTTTACTGAGGCAGTTGGACAATATGGTTGTGGTTATAACCTCCTAGTATGCACGAATATCCGGTGCCAGTTACAAAGATAGGTGACGAAGAACAAGCAGAACTTAAGAGTCTGATTAATCATCCGTATTTCGATTAATCGTTTAGTGGTACTCTGTCCGTCCGATTACCGTATTCCATTTTTCACAACACTGTTTTAGATGATATAGATAAGTGATAGAATAAGTAATAGGCTCTGCTATTATACTTACTCTCCTTGTTAGCTTTAGCTGGTTCATTGATCGGTTCACATTCTTTTTCTAACCGATCGATCAGACAGCGACTTACCGTTACTGATAAGTTTTCACTGAAACCCGTTGATAAAAGATGACGCATCAAAGCTCCAATTCCAACGCCCCAGACCACTGTTCTCGAGATGCGGTGTGAAACTCCACGACCTGGCGTTCGATTGTTCGAATGGTCAACCCGATCCGAATCGATGCAATTTGGATCGTGTTCTTTTTTTTTTCTTTTTTTGAAACGTAAGCAATTGTCAGGATATGATATCTCGTAGGGATGCAAATGGACCGGCCCTAGGGTCATCTTTGACCCACTCTAGTTCATTTGTTTACACTAAAACTTAAAAGGTAGACTAAAAATTAAGTTTTTAGTACAAATAAATAAACTAGAGTGGGTCAAAGAAGACCCTAGGGTCAGCCCATTTGCATCCCTAATATCTCGAGAGAAACTTCTCTGACTTTCGGCCTCGGCTCAAGACAAGGCAGTGCTGACCGAAGGCAAGACCGGCCGATTCGAAACGAAATTTAAGACACGACGACGCATAGCGATGCAGGTACATCTGTCTCCTACGTGCCGCCCAGATTTATCTCGCCCCCCACCGAGCCAGAGAGCGCCGCTGACCGGGCAAAAAATCTGTCGCAGGATGCAAGATGACGCCTAGTAAACCATTAGGCATAGAACTATCGAAGGTGGGTGACGTCGGTTAAGAGTTGAGCTAGTGACCATATGACCAGATTGGCCTCGTTCTTCGGAAAGGCTCGTCGCTGGGTTTAACAATTGACTTTTGCAGAAAATAACGGGCCCGAGATACGTCAAAGATTGTGCGCGAAGAGTCCCTACATCTGAAGTTGCAATCATTTTTATTTTGGAAGGTTACTGCAATAGAGCCAATAAATTTTTAGAGTATAAGCAGATCTAATTACTTGACGGTTTAGGACGAAAACTTGGCCGAAAAAACTCGTTTTTCATAGCGCTTACGACGACAGAGCAATACTGCACCTGCACAGCTCGTCGTTGGGAGGGTGGATCCGCCTGTGGTTGACAGCTCCTTGCATTTGTGTTGCTTGCCTGCAGAAAAAAGTAGGATGAACGCTTCGTGCAGAAGGCCAGCATTCCCCGCTAGGAGACCATATATCGAACTTCTCCCTGTCAAAATAAAAACAAGGCCCGTGTTAACTACAAGGAATTAGAACTAGCTTAAGCACACGGAGCAACGAACACTTTTGAACAGTAAACTCAATGGACATGAAGCTTGGTTCTCATATCAAGTCTGCTATATTTTGTCGGAGCACTGGACAGAATTTTTGTCAGAGTTCTGTACATCTTGCGAGGCACAGCAACTTTTGTTTCTTCCATTCATCTTGATGCAATGAATGTGCTGTGCCTGATGTATGTCGATAAACAACGCTTAGAGAAAGAAAGAAAAGAATGATGATTGTTTGACTAAACCAGGGTTCACTTTTTCGGTGAATTTTATTTGAATTTTATGAATATTGACCTTACCGCTACGATTGGAAAAAACGTTCGATTTACCGCTCAAATTAAAATTAAAATTTAAAAACAATAAAATTTTGACAAAATTTCCTTATAAGTAGTATTAATAGCCTTATGACCTTTGATGTGAATATTTTTTTGAAAAAAAGAAGTTTGGAGACGTTTTTAAGCCATTCAATTATATTTAGTAGCAATATTTGTTGAAGTATATTTAGTGGCAATGGACGACACCCGAAAATGGTGCTATTTGTTCAAGTAGCGATATTTGTATACACAAAAATTACCTTACTATGGTATATTTTAACATGCTAATGTTATCCAACATTGAAAAGCTTACTTGTCATTGTATGCATGCATGGACTACTAAAACTTTAGTATGGAAGTTGTACTCTGTATCACTAGTTATATTATTGTCGACGATTGGAGAACGGGCTCCCGTCGAGCTTACTTGTTGAATGGGGGATCAACAGAGCCCCGTCGCACGGATCGAAGAGGGCGTTCGAGCGACGCGAGGTCGGGAGAAGGAGGCCGGAAAAAAGGGGGGACGCGGTGTTTTTTATCCTGGTTCGGGCCTCTCACCGCCGAGATAATGACCCTACTCCAGTGTATTGTGTTCTATCTTTCGTGTGCCCTCCTATTACAGATCTTGAGGGGTTAAATACTATGACTAGAGATGCGAAAAAGTAATGGCGCCTCGGGGATCACGCTATGCATCCATATCCGTGATCTTGCCCTTGATTGCGTTATTTGAATTTGGTATGATTTCCCTTGATCTCCGGCTGATTGGTTGCCTCCTTCCTTCCTCGCAGCGCTTCATTTGAGCCCTCCGACCAAGACACCGGCGGTCGTGGCCTCCACGAGCATGCTTGCTCGTGGGGGTGTGTTTGGTGCTTCGCGAACGGAGGCGCAAACGCGTATGCTTTCGGAGGAGAAGGAGGGATGCTCGCTTCGTTCTCCCGAGCATCTTCCCTTAGTGCCGCTTGGTCGGCGGGTTTAGCTTTTCACGGGGTACCGTGGTCTTTTGCGGATAGCCAATCCTCGACGGCTAGCCCCGAGGTTCAAGTGGGAACCCTCGGGCTTCCCCTTGAGCCTAAGAAGACTTGAGGGGATTGAATTTCCTTTGGTCGTGGCTCACGACCATTTTACGTCGGGAGGCGAGCTTCTTTACCCGCGCGTGCTTGCTCTGCTTGGGCGCGGCTGCTTGGTTGTTCTGCGGTTCCTTCTCCGAAGCCTCCTCAGCAGTGCGGTAGTTTCTCGGGAAGCGGCGCTTTTTCCGGCCAGGTGTTGCTGCGCGATAGGCGGCGATTTTTTATCCCGCCTCTTCACTATCCTTTTAACCCTTTCTACCGGGAGAGGTCGGAGTCCCATTGCGTCTCTTTGCTCGTCTTCGGCGAAAAATCTTCCAAGAGCCCTAGCGCCCAAGAGCCCTTTTTCGCTCTCCTTCCTTCTTCGGCCATGGCGCGTTTCAAGGTTAGCCGATGACGAAGGAGGCTCCAGTGCTCACGGACGAGGGGTACGTCGACCAGTGCTCGGGTCGAGTGCCGAGGATGATGCGGCGTGGCACCGCGGAGACGGAGATCGTCTCCTGCGAGTTGTACGCCATCAACGGCTTCGTGCCGAGAGCGACTTCCTCGCCTCCGTGCTTGCCTTCTGCGGGTGCGAGATCTCTCATCTCCACCCCAACTCCATCCTTTCCCTCGCAATCTTCTCCCACCTTTGCGAGGCTTACGTGGGTGTAATGCCCACGGCTAGCCTCTTCTTTCACTTTTATTCCCCCTTCCGCATTTGGCCGATGGTTCACGCCAGGCTGCGTTTATCTTCGCCTTGGCCCAACCGACCATACGAGTACCCCTTCGTTGCTCACGAAGGACTCGGTGTCGGGTTGGGCCGACCTCTGATTCTACGAGAAGAAGGCGGAGGGGTCGATTGGTCTACATGGGGAGGACGCTCCGCCCTCTGAGCGGCGCCGCACTTGCAGTGCAACCCGAGGAAGAGCGGGTGCTCGGGGCGATCGGTGAGCTTGCCCAGATGGGGCTCACCGGTCGGGATATCGCCAGGACTTTACCTTCAACCGGTGTCCCCCTGAGGCGCCGCGAGCATCCCTTCTTCGAGGTGACCGGGTGGCACGACTTCACCCGCGAGGACAACGCAGTATGTTCCTGGACCTCTTTCCCGAGCATCGCCGCTACAGTGAAGCTGCGTTATGCATCCGTATATGCCTTTTGTCTTAGTCTTCGGTTGTGGACGCAGCTCAGAGACAATTGGAGTTGACGATAGGGTCGCCGAGATGTTCGGCGCCAGAAGAGAAGGAGCCGACGCCCAATCGTCAGGTCCCCAAGAATATTTTTGACCGCATGGCGACGCAGTAAGTACATTTTCCCACTTCCGCTCGAGGGCATGTTTTCCGAGCTCATTCCTCCCGATTCTGTTGGCGAGGAGAAGGTCGCCCTTGAGCTTGCGGTGTCGAAGGCCGCAGCGCCGCCGAAGCCGACTCCGGCCAGTGGGTTCCCGTGAAGAGGGCGGCGGGTCGAGGTCGCCGAGCATCCGCCTCGCCTCCCAGCGCCAAGCGGTCGAGGCGCCGAAGCCGACCAGGACCCCTACCTCGCACCTTGAGTACGCCGACCGCCAGGAGAGGTAAGCGAACTCCGCATTTGGTTCGATGACTTCAAACGGAAGAAGCCGGAGCCGATGAGCCGGCGGAACAGCTCGCCAAAGCGGGCGAGGAAGGCCGAGAGGATGCCAGGTCTCTCCCGACCAAGGAGCGGTGGAGAGGCAGATCAAGGCCCTCCAGACCAGCTCACTCGGGTGGTTGATGCCCCGAGGAGGAGGAAGAAGAGGAGGAGGCCGCCTATGCTCTGGTTAGAAGGAGCAGGAGGTCGACCTCTCAAACCGCCTCGACAGCTGGAAGAGGTCGACATGGACGATGTCGACCGGCGATGGCACGCGCCAATGACGCCGCAGAGGAGCGCTGCGTGGTCGTGGCCGAGGCCTACGAGGCCGCTGCGGGCAGGTCGCCGTGGGCCCGGCGAGGAGGCCGAGGAGGATGGCGCCGCCACGGCGTAAGAATGCGTTCTTCATTCTCTTATTCCGCTCTTGTCTTGCGACTTTCTTGGGCTAACCCCACCCTGTTTGGCGTGGGCGTGATAGCTCAGATGTCGTTTTGGACTTCCGCCAGATGGTCGAGGAGATTATCAACTCCGCGATGGACGCCGAAGCTCGACCGCGTCGTCGGCCGGGTGATGGCCGAGAGCGAGGAGCCGGTGCTAACCGGACTCGGTGGAGCCCGAGCTTCCTTGGCGGGACCAGCGCTCCTTCGGCCCGGCCGTGGAGCCTATCGGCCGCGGAGGAGCAGGAGCCGCGAGGGGCCGAGACCAAGACGCCTTGGCCTTGGCCTGCGAAGAGATGATCGCGGGCGAGGCTCAAGCGCCGAGCCCCGGAAGGGAGCTTGGTCGCTCCGACCAATGACCCTTGGCCATGAGCCAAGGAGAGGAGGAGGAGGAGGAGGTCGTCCCGGCCTAACTCCTTGGTCCGGGCACCAGCGCCCCGCCACGGAGGTGCAAGGGGCGGAGGTGATCGTATGATCAATCGCCTCGTGGCGGAGCATCGGCCGCCTCGACTATGGAGGGACAAGAAGCGGAGGTGATCGCCCTCGATCCAATGCCTTGGTCGGAGAGCATTGGTCGCCTCATTGAAGAGGAACAGAGGCGGAGGTGGTTGCTAACGACCAACCGCCTCGGTAGCGGAGCATGGAGTGGCGGCGCTTCGTGGTTAGCGTCTGACCGGCCTTGATGGTGGCCGACCATGGGGAAGGCGCCACGAGCCGCTTTGCGTGGGCGAGGATCGGCCGAGGCGACCGGGGTTGATCGAAGGTGGTGACGCCGTTGCTCTCTGGGAGCACCGGGTGCTCGGGAGGAGCAAGACCTGACGCGCCGGCCGGATGACTTGGTCAATCCCTTCTTTCGGTGGCGCGACCGACCGCCAGCTTCAGGACAAGCTGGTCGGTAGGGCTCTTCGGTAAGTTTCCATGTTTCTTCTTTTACTGCTGCGAACGATCTTACGGGAGTCCGCTCGGCTCTTTCCCTTCTCCTTTCTCTTTACGCCCGAAGTTTGCCGCGAAGGCTATGGAGGATATCGATGCCACCTCGGTCTCGGCCAGAGAAATCTTGAGTAAATACCACCGCGAGCAAGACGCCAAGATCGCCGATCTTGAGCGTCGAGTCTCCGGCGCGAGGCCGACTGGCAGCTGGAATCGGCGAGAGCCTCATCGCCGGGCCGGGACCAGCTCTTCCAGAGCGAGACGGCCAAGAGCACTTCAGAGCGTATGCGCCGAGCTTGACGAAGAGCCGGTGAAGCTTCGCAGGACCTTCAACAGCTCGGGGCGCGAGGAAGCTCAGCTCAAGGAGGCGCGGCGCCTCAGGAAAGCGGCTCGAAGGTCGCGCGGCCAGCGGAAGGTCCTGGACCTAGAGGCGGAGGTCGACTCCCTTAAGGACGAGCTCGCTGCCCTCCGTGCCGGTCGTAGGACTTAGCTCTTTCTTTTATTTTTATCTTGTGTAAAACCACCGTAAAAAACAACGTTTTGGATTAAATGAGCATATTCGCAGGAGTTTGGTCCTTGCCTGCTTTTTTTTTTTTTTTTGCTTGAACTCGCTTCAAGCATATGCCCGTATGATCCCGGTTCTGCGAGAAAGAAAGCAAGTTCCTGCATGGAGCGTGAATCTGAGCAAAGAAAATAAGTTCTGCGTAGATCAAATATCATAGACACGAGCAAAGGAGCCTTGGTAAGGAGGGACGGAGCGTTCCTATCATACGTAGCCCCTCGCCATGGACAAAGGTCGTGTCCTCACTGCGCAGCACGAGTTTGTTCATGGGAGTTTTTAAGGGTCGCTTTGGTCGTAACGATTTTTGAATTACTCGAATAGATCGGTTGTGTTTGAGTGAGCTGTGAGCACAGAGTGCGAGCTTTAAACCAACAATACGTAGAGCCACCATACCCGAGTGGTCAGGCAGGGCTTAGAGTGGATGCTCGCGCCCGACCATGCATACAGAAGAGCTACTGTGGAAAGTGGACGATTGGCGAGCATCGGCCGGGGCCAAGGGAGATGGCGCACATACTTGTTGGATAAGTTCGTCTGTAGTCTTTGGTAGGCAGCGATGCTCGTTCGACAAAGCGAGGACGAAACTTCGAGAAAGAGGGAAAATGATTTATTGGAAAGAACGCAAGGGGCGCGAGATAGGAGTACTCGTCTAAACGTAGAATTTACGCAGATTGATCGATGTTCAGTCTTTGGTGAGCTCCCGACCATCCGGCATCGCGAGGCGAACAGCCCGGCGTATTGTAGACATGACCGTGTAGGGTCCTTCCCACCTTGGGGTCGGCTTGTTGGCCTTCGACAGTCTTGAACTCTTCGTAAGACCATGTCGCCGACTTGTAGGGCCCTAGGTCGGACTGCCTTGGCTGCATGCCTACGAAGAGCTTGTAGGTAAATTGCAGGCGAGCAACGCCCGTTCGCGTGTCGCTCGACGAGGTCCAGGTCGACGAGGCGCTCAACCTCTTGATCGATGGAATCGATCGCTTGCACCTTGGGGAACCCGGCCACGATTTCGGCAGCAGAATGGCCTCCGCACCGTAGACGAAGTTGGAAAGGCGTCTACTTTGTGGCTCGACTTGTCGTGGTGCGGATAGACCAAAGAACGGCGGAAGCTCCTCCACCCACTTCTTTGCTTGTCTTTGGTTGAGGGTCTTAAAGACTCTCTTTTATGCCCTGGACTAGCTGCCCATTTGCTCGCTCATTTGCTCCGTTACTCTGTGGATGTGCCACGAGCGAAACAGACCTTGGTCCCGACCTCCTCACAAGTAACTTTGGAGCAGTTCACCGGTGAATCGGGTCCCATTGTCTGTGATAAGACGGTTGGGTATCCCGAACCGGTTACCACGTTCTTGCGGAGGAACCTCTTGGCCGCTCGGGCCGAGATGGTCGAGACAGGCTCGGCCTCTATCCACTTAGTGAAAGTGTCGATGGCCACGAGCAAATACTTGCGACCTTCGACCTCGGGGAAAGGGTCCAAGGACGTCGAGCCCCTGTCGAGAATGGCCACGCAGCGGTATGGTTTGTAGGGCATATGCCGGTTGGCGGGTTTTGCGAGCATGGAACCGGCATGCTCGGCAGGTCGTTACGATTGACCGCTGCGTCCGTCCAAGGCCGTCGGCCAAGAGTAACCCAATCGGAAGGCTTTGCTCACAAGCTGCTCGAAGGCGAATGAGCTCCGCACATTCCTTCGTGGATATCACGAAGAAGGCATCGCCTTCCTCCTGGGAGGCGATTTGGAAAGGATTCCTAATGCGCCTTTCCGTATAGGTCGCCTTCGATCGGTCTGTCTTGAGAAGATCGCCTTGTTAGCCGAGGCAGCTTCGGCTTCTTCCTCGGGCAATGTCCCATGCGCAAGGTATTGGATGAATGGCGTCATCCAATTTGCGCTTTGCTCGAGGAATGAGACCCTACCACGGTCTCTGGTGCCTCCTCTTCGAGAGGAATGGAGGGCTTATGTAGGTGCTCGACGAGCACCTTCACGAGCGGGCGGCGGTTTGGGAGGAACCGACCTTAGACATTTGGTCGGCCAGGAATTATCCTTCACGGGATGTAGATTACTTCAAATTCTTGAAGTATTTCTCCATCTTCCTTACTTCCGCCAGGTGCAGCGCCATTGAGGTATCGGAACACCGATACTCCTTGTTGACTGGTTCACGACCAAGCGTGAATCGCCCTTCACGGTGAGCCGTTGGACTCCTAGCGATTTGCATGCCCGAAGTCCGGCCAAAAGGCCTTCGTACTCCGCCGCGTTGTTAGTCGCGGCGAAATGTAGTTGGATGGCGTCGTAGTCGCTCTCCGTCCGGGAGACCAAGATGACGCCACTTCGGCGCTCGTATGCTCGGGATCCGTCAAAATACAAGGTCCAGGAGTTTCCCCTCGAATCATTGGTCCCGCTGGTGGTGGTGCCGAGCCGACCATTCGCCACCGAAATCACCAGGACTTGTGATTTTATCGCCGTCTTGGTGAGAATACCAGCTCGAACTCGGCGAGTTCCATTGCCCACTTGGCTATGCGACCACCGGGCGCCACGATTTTTCAGATTTCCCTGAGTGGGAAGCCGGTCGGCACTACGATCTTGTGTGCTTGAAAGTAGTGACGCAACTTCCGGGAGGCCATCAAGAATGAGTACAGTGGTTTCGGACCTCGGGTAACAGCTCCTTTGGTCCATGAAGTACTTTCACGACGTAATAGATAGGTCATTGGTACCATCTCTTTCATCGCTAACACCGAGCTCACCGCGCGCGGGTTGCTGCCAGTATAATAGCAATTCTTCCCTGCCGTGGGTGTGACGAGGACGGGCGGCTTGGAGAGGTCTTGTTTTAGCTCTTTGAACGCTGCGATCGCCTTCCTCCGTCCATGTGAAGCCATCATGTTTGCGGAGGGCTTTAAAGAAAGGTAGTCCTCGCTCCCGGTCGGAGACGAACCCGGCTTAAGCGGCCATCCTCCCTGGTCGAGCTTGTACTTCCTTTACGCATGTGGGCGACCTCATGTTCTCAATGGCTTCGATCTTCTCTGGGTTAGCCCCTAACGCCATGTGGCCCGACCATGTAGCCGAGCACCTTGCCGGCCTTCACGCCGAATACGCATTTTTCTCGATTTAGCTTTATTCGATGCTTATTGAGGTTACGAAAGTTTCTTCTAAGTCGACAACGTGACCTGAAGTACTCTTGCTCTTGACAACTATGTCGCCGACATATACCTCCAAATTTCGACCTATTTGGTGCGTGAAAGTCTTCGCATGAGGCGTTGAAAGGTTGCTCCGCATTTCTCAGGCCGAAAGACATGGTCGTATAGCGAGAAGGTACCGAACGGGGTGATGAAGGAAGTCTTTCCCTCGTCTTTCGCGACAGTGATTCGATGATAGCCTGAATAGGCGTCTAGGAAGCTCATGGTGCGTGACCCGCCGTCGCGTCCACCAATTGGTCTATGCGAGGCAACGGATAGTTGTCTTTGGGCACGCTGCGTTCAAACCCGTGTGGTCGGCGCACATGCGCCACTTGCCTCCTTTCTTCCTCGACCAGGATGGATTGGCTAGCCACTCGGAGTGCTCAATCTCTCCGATGAAGCCACTTTTAGGAGTTTATCAAGTTCCTCCGGATGATTGCTTGTTTTTCCGGGAAAAGCGTCTAAGTTTACGTCTCCTTTGGTTTTTGTCGGCTGAACCGCTAGCCTGTGCTCGACCACCTCCTTGGGACTCGGGCATGCTCGGATGGTTCCCAGGCGAACACATCCGACCTTGCTCGGAGGAAAGTGACGAGCTCGAGTTCCTATTTGGGATCTAGGAAGATCCCAAATGAACGACCTTGGCCGGTTCCGACTTCGTTGAGCGGAACAGCCTTGGTCTCTCCTCCAGGTTGGAGGGCAAGTTTAGGCCGGGAATGCTTCGGCTCTTGGTCGAGGGGCATGAGCGGGCAATCGACCGACCATATCCAGCGCTCTTCGTCGCAATTGAGTGCGGACTTGTGGTTCCCTTTGTGGTTATGACTCCGTTTGGCAGGAATCTTTAGGCACCGTCTGGCGTGATGCGAGGCGGCCATGAACTTGGCCAAGGCCGGCTGCCGAGGATGGCGTTGTAGGCCGACTCAAGTCTACCACCTCGAAGGTGATTAGCTCCGCTCTGAAGTTACTTGGGCCGTGAAACTTACGGGCAAGACGACCTGCCCAGAGGTTTGATCGAGGTGCCCGGGACTATCCCGAAGAAGGGCACGGCCACACTCTTGATTTTGGAGCGAGGAATCTGCATCTCGCCCAATACCTTGGCTGCAATAAGGTCCAAAGAGCTCCCGGAGTCTATGAGGACCCGACCGACGACAGATTGCTGATGGTGGGGTTCACGACCATCGGAAGCCTCTGGGTTTGGTCATCCCCAAGGGACAATCGTCTCTGGAGAATGTGAGGATACCTCCGACCATTTTAATTTCGCAGACCGAGGCTTACCTGGGTAACATGGTGCACTTCCTTGCAGCCTCCTTTAAGTCCAGGACTTGTAGGCGAGGAGCCCCGAAGATGACCGCTATGTGATTCCTTGGTTCTTGATATTCCATTTCATCCTCACTTTCCTCGGCGGGCTGTTTTCCTTTGTCGTTTTCACCTGCTCGAAGCGTCGGCATGGGACCCCTGCATTGTAAAAAGCTGCTCCAGGCGGTAGGTCCACGTTCGGCAATTCCGTAGAGTCGTGCCTGCGCGCTGGTGAAGTGGGCGATGAGGTCGCCCCGTCGGTCCGCTTTGGTCGCCTCGTCGGTCCGCTTGGTCGCCTCGTCCTCGAGGCCTGGTGGTTGTCCTCTTCCCGAGCATTAGGCCCACTGGCTGTGTCGAAGCGTTGCCGGTCGTTGTTGTTCCACTGCGGCTACCATGGCCGGCGAGGGTTGCTTTTCTTCTTCTTCTTGATCTTCTTGTCTACTGAGTCGAACCCTTTTTGCTAGCCGAGGTCTCTAGGCCAGCCGAGGCGGCAGCCTTCCTTCATCCAAAGATTTTCTTCCATTGGGCGGCTTCATCTGCGTTGGCGTGTCGATCGGCCATTCGGAAGAGCTTCGTTCATTGTTAGATCGGGTGGATCTCCAGGTCCTGTGTGAAGCGCCGCGTCTGCACCCGAACTTGAAAGCTCGGACGGCGGCCTCGTCCGATATGTTCGGATCGAGTTCGGACTGGATGAACCTCTGGGCCGAATTGTCGCGAGGTTTCCCGTCATCGTATCAAAGCGCTCAGGTCGCGCTTCTTTCCCCGGCGGATGTAGCAGCTCACGGAAATTCGCTCGGAGTGCGGCGAGCCGCCCCTCAGGACCGTATGGATCCTTCCTTTTGATTGAAAAGCCACGTCACGAGCAGCTCCCGGCCCAGACCGTCGGAAGGTAATTTGCCATTACCCCTCATCACCTCCGTGGCGAGGATGGCGGTAGTGTATATCGAGAGGAATTCATCCGGTTCACGGGTCCCGTTGAATCTCTCGGCGTGGCCGGGCTTGAACCTGTTTGGCCATGCGGCGTCGGAGGAGCTCGTGAAGGCCCGGCACCAAGCTTCGGGGTTCGCGGCGAAAACCTCGGTCCACGGCGGCCTCCACGCAGATCTTCCACCCAACGCCCGTCGCTGGCCGAGTCGGGAGAAAACCTCATGCGTCGGTCGTCGCGATGACCGCATGGTTGCGGAGTGCTTTCGAGCGCCAGTAATCTGGGCGATTATCTGGTCTCGCCCGAGGTTGCTCTGGATCGCTTCGGCCTTTCCGGATCGGGTCGGCGACTGGGCGATCTCCGAGCATGGCTCCGAGATTCATCTCGTGCGAACGCACGGGGAAGCGTTGTGATGGTCCCGGACACACTCCGGGCATCCGGCCATGGGGAGGATCCGAGACTTTTAGCTCGGCGGCAAGCCTCTCCAAATCTTCGGCCACGACCACCGCCCATGGCCTCTAAGTCTACTTGCTCAGAAAGCTGCGCGAGTCACGCACGGCGCCGCCAAGGCCTCGTGAGCCGTTCTCGTTTCGTGAACTGGCGGCGAGCTTTGACGGGCGCTCGGAGTGCGATCGGAGTTCGGTACCGCGAGTTCCTTTCCGTGGAGGCGCACCTCCCCTTTGCCTGGCGGCGAATGCTCGCATAGCGTCTTTCCCAAAGACGCCTCCAAGTGGCGTCTGGCCGCCTCATAGTGGTCGTGCTGGCGGCGTCCGAGGATCCCTCTCCGGGCTCGCGTGGCTCCAGCCATGTTGACTCGACGAGAGCGAGACGAAGCGATGGGGACATCATTGTATCCCCTTGGGACGCTGGTCTCTCGGCCGAGCTCTAGGTCGTCTGGTATGTCCAGGCCATCGTAGAGCTCGTTGCGATCATCCTCGGGTCTCCGAGGGTAATGTCTGGGAATGGAGGATCTGCCCTCGCATTCCCGTGTCCGAGGAAAGGCTCCTGCACTCGGTGTGATCGATAGGATCGGTCACCCCGGGCACGTTGTCGGCGGCGTAGTACACGTCGTCATCCTCAACGTGGTCAAAGACACAAAGGTCCCGAGTGTCTCCCGAGTTTGGCATCCTCGAGGATCTTGATCCGCGACGGGAATCAAGCTATCGTTCCCCACGACGGCGCCGGTATCGCCGCGATTGGAGAACGGGCTCCCGTCGAGCTTACTTGTTGAATGGGGATCATGAGCCCGTCGCCTGGATCGAAGAGGCGTTCGAGCGACGCGAGGTCGGAGAAGGAGGCGGAAAAAGAGGGGACGCGGTGTTTTTATCCTGGTTCGGGCCTCTCACCGCCGAGATAATGACCCTACTCCCGGTGTATTGTGTTCTATCTTTCGTGTGCCCTCCTATTCTGAGATCTTGAGGGGTTAAATACTATGACTAGAGATGCGAAAAAGTAATGCGCGCCTCCGGGGATCACGCTATGCATCCATATCCGTGATGCTGCCCTTGATTCCAGCGTTATTTGAATTTGGGTATGATTTCCCTTGATCTCCTGGTGATTGGTTGCCTCCTTCCTTCCTCGCGCTCATTTGAGCCCTCCGACCAAGACACCCGAAGCAGGTCGTGGCCTCCACGAGCATGCTTGCTCGTGGGGGTGTGTTTGGTGCTTCTGCGAACGGAGGCGCAAACGCGTATGCTCGGAGGAGAAGGAGGGATGCTCGTTTCGTTCTCCCGAGCATCTTCCCTTAGTGCCGCTTGGTCGGCGGGTTTAGCTTTTCACGGGGGTACCGTGGTCTTTTGCCAGATAGCCAATCCCCGACAATTATGTACTTATTTTGTTGTACATCGTGCAATTTGACACAAGTAATTTCTTGCAAATTATTTACACAAGCAATTTCTGTAAGGTATTGAAATGTAAATGGTGTTGATATGTGAATGGTATTGGCATGTCATTATGTGAATACCTATTTTTGCACTTGTTGGATTGATATGTGAGTAGTATTAAAATGAAAGATTATTTGTTGAAGTTTTATTGCTAAATGCCTAATTTACAACTTGCAAATGTCTAAAATATAGTAAATATCATGTCTTCCATATTTAGGAAAGGTCATACCGAAATTTTTCGTGTTTCTCCATACTTTTTTTTTGTACATATTTCTTACATTTTCCCCATTTTTCAACGGTCGCGATTTTTGAGACTTTTCGAGCAATTTTTGAGCCTTTTCGAGCGGTTTTCGTTCAAAAACTACGAAATTGCTCAGCGGTTTAATCAGATTTCAGATTCATTTAATTTTCAAACCGTTCAGTTTTGAGCAAATTTCAAAAGTTTTTTTGCGAATTTTGATATAGCCCGGTCGTCGAAATTCGGATTTGAAATGGTATTATTAACCCTGGACTAGACCGTCTTGGATCTAGAGCACAATCTTGAACGGTGGATAAGTACTAGCTTTCAAAGTCAAAAGGCTAAGGTCAGCAGAATTCCTTCAAGGGAAAGCCAGATTTTGCTGATTTGAGGTTTGAGAGGCCACATCCCACTTACACAAATAAACAAAACAGCAGGATTTTGACCAAGCTTCCTATATAAACTGTATACTATTGCAGAGAAACTAGATGAACAGAACATGGCTTCTATCAAGCATGCTCTTCCAGTGGCTCTCATGCTGTGTGGTAGCTGTCACTACTCCCTTTCTTCCTCCTCCAGATCTCTCTCATCGCTCTGGCACGCCGTCGTGAATGGCGTTCTTCTCTGAATTGTGTAGGGTTCATGGTTATAGGATCCGTACAGAGCAGAGCGGCAAAGGAGGGGAAGGTTTGTCCCATGTTCTGCGTGAAAGCCAAGTACATGACATGCCCGTCGAAAGGCTACGAGCAGCAGGCACCGGCGTGCAACTGCTGCCTCGCCGGCGAGAAAGGCTGCACTATCTACCTCAGCAACGGGGAAGTGATGAAGTGTAATTGATTTGAAGAGCCTGTTCATGAGCTCCTTTTCAGTATCTTCAGAGAAGATACGTCTTGCTGTTGAATAAAGGTCTCCCTTGTGTATCACTACAAGAGAGAGTGTGGCCGTATGGGTCATATTTCATTTTTTATTTGCAAAAAAACTAACGAATTGCAGTGATCATTCAAAAGAAAAACGAAAGACATAACTGCCTTCAATTTATGATTTCACATTTTCACTGCTAGATAAGACCAAAAAAATTACATTGCAGTGTTGCACAGCTAAGTTTTATACTCCCTCCGTTCATTTTTATAAGACATATTTTGACTTTGCACAATAATTAAGGTTACGTTAGAACTGAGAAAGGTACGAGAGAAAATAACTTAGATGCCTTCACTTAATTATCTTAAAAGATGAAAGATATACTTTGTGGGGGTGGTAATGAATAAATGCATATATATGAGAGATAATTAATAGGGATGTAGAAGGAAGGGCCTCATTATATGGCCTCATTAAATCTATATACAAAATTTATATTTGTGAATAAGATCATTTAAAAAGTAAACCTTATAAAAATAAACAGAAGGAGTAGGAATGAGACAACGAAACCAACAAGAATGATTACAACACTGCAAAGTTGATTTTACTAGAAAGTTAATTTTGACTCCATACAGCTGAATACTCATTGTCACCTTCATAAACCGACCAAAATCATGATTCACGAGTTTCTGCCATCACCCACAATTTTGCAATAGAACACATTGCTACACAAGAAGTAACAAACGAGAAAAACACAAAATTCAAAGTGCATACGCAACTAACAGGTCACACACTTAACGAGTTGGAAACTATTTAATAGGTTTGTGCATGGATAAGATCCGTATCAGAGATGAAACCCTAGTGGGCTTCGGCCCACTAGTGTATCTATAAAAGGCGAGGACAGGAACAATGCGTGATATAGACAGAACCCTCACCACGTTCAGCCGTTGCGCTCATCTCCTGCTCCCCAGAAACCCTAGCCATGTGGCGAGGTGCTAGCACACCCCGCATGGCTTTCCTGCTCGGTGCGTGTGGATACCAGTAGAGGCGCTGCCGTCCGTGGACGCACTGTTCAGTTGGATCTCCGGTGACTTTTCGGTGTTCGATCTCGAATAGATCCATCGGGAAGCTCTCGGTCGAGGAGCATTCGACGCAGGTTGAGAACCACTCGGCGGAGGTCGAGGAGCACTCGGCGCAGGTCGAGAACCACTCGGCGGAGGTCAAGAGCCACTCGGCGTTGATCGGGACGTGAACGACTACTTCCTCTACGCGCACGTATCTGCTTCCGCTGCATCGACGCGTCAAGGGTAACGACTCATAATCCTCTACTCGTATGTGATCTTGGATGATTTGTGATAGAAAAATTTTGATTTTATGCTCACGTAGCCTACCCGTGTTCCAACACTACAATCTAGAGATTTTTCTTCGAAAAAATCATTATATAGCCTTTTCAGCTGATTATTCCCTTGCATAATTAACATGTCATCTCATACATGATACACATGATAATAAGCACATCAATTAGTTTGTTCAACAGTATCCAATTCTTCAACAAAATTTAAATCCCTACAGCACGCTACAACTTCAGTACTGCAAAGTAATATTTTTTCCTTGTCTTCTCCAAACTCCCATTAAACTGAGAAAGCTGACTCTCACTGGACGTAAGTTATAGTTATTCTCACACATCAGGAAATATTCACAGGCAAAGTGGTACGTACTAGGCACAAGAGATCTTCTAGCATATCTAATCTTGAATAGTAGAACAATCAGAATGACTCAAGAGCACAAATTCCATAGGATCATAACAGAGTAAGTCAGAGAATGACAACTAAAACAAAAACAATAAAAATCCGGTTAGCTGACCTATATACAAGATGCTCCATTCCGGTTGAAGAGGTAAAGCATGAATAGTTTTCTTCAGAGTTGATGCCTTGGTGGTAGACTGAGTGCCTGGCCTCCTATACAAAGTTGAAGTGCTTGCAGATCAGACAAACAAAACATGTGGTGCTTCTATACATTTCTCATCAATACAAGTTGCACAAATCTTGAAGCGGGAAGAGTAAGTAATCACTACATACGGCCTTCATTCATACTTTAATATTTGTGTAATTTTTAAAAAGAGATGCATAGAAGCACCTCTCACAAAAACATGGTTTTTTATCAATCTCTTCTAAGGGTACTTCGCACTTCATCTATGTGGTATTTCTACCTTCCACTTTCTCCTGTGACGTGCCAGCTCACTCGCTCACGTACTCTAGTGATGTGTTTCTTTTCGTATGTAGGTATCACGGCATCGGGGTTAATGTCAAGGCAATCACCGAGGCAAGAGTCTGCCGCTTTCTTTGTCTGCAAGGGAAGTGCATGACATGCTCGTCATGTGGAATGGAGCAGGAACTTATATGCAACTACCGCCTTGCCAATAAAAGGGTTACACCAAACACATGCAAAGTGGGGAAGAGATTAAATGTCCATGATTCACAGGGCACGTCTCTGCTTTAATGTGTGAAGTCAGGACTTCTACAAAGCCGAGTGATACTGTAATGTGAAATAAAGACATGTTTGGTTCCACCTTACAAATTACAACAGAAACATGCAGTTCTTGTGGACCTGACAAAATGAATTACTGTCCTTGTGTCAGCTAATTGAAGGGTTATTCTCACCAGAAGATAAAAGAAATAGAAAGCCCATTCCTATTGGTTACTCGAAGAATGCAAGTCACATATTTCCCCTCTAGTTTACACCATGTTCCCATGCTTGTATATGCACCAACCAATAGGACTATGTAGATCCACTTGTCAGTGAGCATAGGAACATGGGTGTGAACAAGGGAAAAAAAACAGAAGCCAGGGCGTATCCAGTGCCACAAAACAGATTCGCAAACCTAATACTTTGTTGCAAATGAGAATGACAAATAAACATATGTGACAATAAGATAAAGCGCAGAAAGTAGTGGTTCTCTTGTTCCAACATCTAATATAAGTCTGATTAATTACTTCAGAAAGTTCATGACAATTCTAGTAAAGAAGAATATAAAGATGTTCTCAACTAATGAAAGTAATTGTTGGTAATTCTGCTAAACCATTGACCAGATTCACAAGCCAATTACAGTATGACAGATGAAAAGAATTGCAGAAATCGAAACATGTAAAGCATACCGAACAGAGCCCCCACAAGCATAATCAACTGATAAAGCATTAACTGTTTTCGGTCCATTGAAATATTTAGTCAGAACTAACCAGGTCTCCAACAACATCCTTGAAACCTAAAAATGTAACGTTTTCAACCACAAGATAACAACTTCACTGTGATACTGATATGGATATAAGACTACCCCAGCTGAAACATTTTATAGAAGCCCTCTCTATTTCAACTATTAAAGTAGCCCACAGCTATTTCAACTAATACTCCCCTCTAGATCAAAACTTCAGTTCTAGTTCGAATTAGTAAGCAATGCTGCCAGAAATGATCAAAACTCTCTGATATCAATTTCTTCCAATGCAAACAACTTCACCACATCTTGCCTTGCAAACACTACCCACGGCTGCACCTTTTTCACCCCAACTGCAACAGCTGAACAACACTGACAAAGGTGCATAACCAGAATCCTTTATCTTTTGGAAACAATATCATTGCTACTAACAATAAGACATAACTCAACTGATCACCAACCGATCGCTCCATTCTAAGTAATAGTTCTCCCTTGTTCATACAACCAAACAAACAGTCAAGAGACAGAGACCAAAGCTCTATCACCAAGTCTAAGGCCACATTTTTTTTAAAGCCGAACTGCCATCTCCTCTAACAACGTAAAGATCTCCACAGTTAATTCCACTAATTATTGCTTCCTCATTTCAAAATTATCTCTTTTTCTTCGTAGAAGAACGGGAAAAAAAACCAAGAGACAAAGCAATACAGAGCTCTCGTCCTCTCATTCGAGAACAATCCTGGCGCCGACCGCCCGCATCTTCTCGGCAATGCTTTCCGCCTCCTCCTTGGGCACCCCGGACTTCAGTACGGCGGGCGCCTTCTCCACGAGCTCCTTCGCCTCCTTCAGGCCCAAATTCGTGAACGCCCTCAGCTCCTTGATAATCTTAAGCTTCGACGCTGCGTCGAATCCCTCCAGCTTCACGTCGAACGCCATCTTTTCCTCCTTCGCCTTCGCCTCCTCACCAGCCGCCCCAGGGGCCGCTCCGCCGCAGGCAAGCGGAGCTGCGCCACCTGTGAGGATAGCTAGGGGAGGGAGCTGGTCGACGCCGAGGCGGCCGCGCAGAGCGTCTGCGAGGGAGGAGGCCTCGATGAGGGTGAGGCCGCAGATCTCGTCTACGAGCGCGGAGACGCGCGGGGTCGGGGTGACGGTAGAGAAGGAAGCGGCAGCGGCGGCGGGCGGTAGCGCGGCTGGGAGGAGGCGGCGGGCGTGGAGGAGGCGGGAAGCCATTAGGGTTTTGAGATCGGAGAGAGAGAATGCGAAGTGGGGAGAAGCAAGACGAGACAGGAAGACAGCACATTTCATCCAGGCGAATACGTAATTAATCTTCTACGTAAACAACACCAGAAGGCGGATTTTGGGAATCCAAATCTGTACGCGTATTCCACATTTAAAATGTGTGTTCACCTGCCCATCCACCTCTCTTTTCTTAAAAAATGGCCTCCTCTCACAAAAAATTACAAAAATAGCTCCTTGTGCACCGCAGAAGCTACCTTCTGTACTACAATATCCAAGGATTCAAATTTTGTTCTTGGATCCTATCTTGGAGGTGGCAAAAATCCGAAATCTTGGAATTTTAAATAAAATTTCGACTAAAACTAAATTTTAAATCCGGACATTTTTCAACCGAGAAATATGAGATTTCGATCAAATTTTTTGAGATTTCGGTCCAATTGATCCGACAGAAAAATGATAAAAAAACATATCAAAATTTTTTGAAATTTTTTGTGGATGATCTTGGCCCTAAATCCAATCCAATCCGGTGAAAACACCTAAGATTTCGGCCAAAATCACCGATATCTCGCCGAGATTTGGATGGGTACTATAGCATTTTAATTTTTTTTTACCCGGCTGAGATTTAGGACCTCGGAGGGGTCTGAAATCTCGGCTGAGATTTGGATCTTTGACAATACCACAGAAAGTACTTTTCTGTGCTACAAAGTTGCGAAAGGTATGTAGGCTTGACGTGCGTAGGACAAGCACCTTTTGCGGTGCGCAAGGGCTATTTTTGTAATTTTTGTGGGAGGAAATTATTTTTGTAGAAAAAAAGGATGGGGAGGCCTCGTAGGGGAACACCCTGTTACGCAGCAATTGCAGTCGCATACCGTCCAATTTGGTGAAAATTCATTTTTCGTTAGAAGAAATGGGCGAAAAATCATTTTGTTAGAAAAAAAGGTGGTGAAACTTCAGTGTCCGAGTTAACTGATAAATCAATTTGGACTTGCGGTTCCACGTGACTTGGAAATCACTAGCTCGGTCAAATTAATTAAAGCGTTCTTGAAACAAGCTTCGAAACGTGTTGAACGTTCCACCGACGGGGGTAATTAGCACTCACGCCGGAAATGAATTAGCAAACACGCACCAACCTATCGTTGCGCAATTCGTCGAATTTTCTCGTGCAGTTTCGCTTTCACCTACTTAAGTTTGCTTGCTGATAGTGTTTCATCTGCTATTGGGGACGAGACTTTTATTCGGTGCTGAATTCGACCACCGAATTTGGCAACCAACAGAAGAGAAATACGAGTAGAATCCATAGGAAGGTTTGCAACAAATGGAAGTAACGATTCTTTGATCAATTTCAGGCTTTTCAGCACTGACACAAACAAAAGAACGGAGTATACATGTACAAGTAATTCCTTTGTCCCAAAAATTCTTCCCTCGAGAGGTCCCTCGTAGCACTAATCAGCAACCTGTCGATCAAACGACCTCATAGATGACGACCTGCGCGGTTTCGAAGCCAAAGCCCGGCCGGCCGGCGCCGCACTCCCCCACCGCCGCGAAGGGCCGCCGCATCACGGGGTCAAAACCGGCGGGCTTGCCGTCCCCGGCGCCGCCGTCTCCACGGCCCTCTGCCGAGGACGCCGACGTCGTCTGTGGCGGCTTGTAGTACATGCGCGCCGTCTGCGGGCAGTGGGAGTGGAACCTCGCCGCGATGCGCACGCCCATGTCGAGCATCTCCACGTACCGAGACATCTCCGGCCTGTGCTCACCTCTCTCCCTCCCTCTCGAAGCAAGGGGGCGCGGAGGAGCAGTGGCCTTGTGGAGCTCTTCGATCTGTGCGTGTGCTTCGCGCGCGCGGGCGGCATGAGG
The DNA here is from genome assembly GCA_036346355.1 of Rhipidocladum racemiflorum. Classification (NCBI taxonomy): domain Eukaryota; kingdom Viridiplantae; phylum Streptophyta; class Magnoliopsida; order Poales; family Poaceae; genus Rhipidocladum; species Rhipidocladum racemiflorum. Next base: position 10,456,775 of record CM070573.1, on the reverse strand, counting down.
AGAGAGGGAGGAGTCGGCGCGCGGTTATATAAGCTGGGCAGGCGGGCCGGGGCGAGGAGCTGGGAGACGGGCGCTGATTGGGACCCCGCGCGCGGTAGCGGGTCGTGTTTCGTGGTGGTTTCTGCGGTCGCGCGCCGAAGTGGGCTGCAAAAATCTCGTGGTTTTCGCATCGCGGACGCGACCTTTTGTGGCGTGCGTACGTAACCCTTGCCCCCATTCACCGCTCGGCGGCCGAGGTCGTAACTAAAAGGCCGAAGCGACAGGTCGCTTTTGATTTGCCTGCGAGTGCCGTGGGCGTTTTCTCTGCACGTGAGACGAACTCGCCGAGTGGGGGGCCACCGAGCTCGGTGGGCTCTTCGATGGGAGCCTGAACCTGTCGTTATCGTGCGTTACTGAAACGAGGATAATGATAGATCGTACGCTCGCTAGGTGCATGTATATTAACCCTCCCTATAGGGGAAGAAATCCGTGAGCTCCCGCGAGGTCCACGTCATCGGCCTTCGCGCGGCGGTCCTCGGTTTTTTCCTTTTTTGCGCGCGGCTCCGCGAGGCCCATGGCCTCGTTCTTCCCGGTTCGGTGACCGCCTGCTCGACGTGCGTCCCAGCCGACGGTGGATAAAGCATCGTGGGATTGGGCTCACGGAGCTCGCGAGGCCCCGCACCCTTGGTTCAGCGCATCCTCGATCCAGCCTCTACGGCCCCCCTCGATCCAGCCTTCTCCGCCTCTCGCCGCCAGCGCCTCGATCCAGCCTTCTCCGCCTCTCGCCGCCAGCGCCCTTACCGTGAACCCTCGCGCGGCGCTCTCCTGCTATCGCCTGCGCAGCTCCTGCCTCACCTTACGATGGTGTTCTAACTCCCGCCTCGATCCCGTCGAAACCCTAGCCCCCCTCCCCCGGTCGGATCCAGCTCGACGGTCGTGTTGCGCCATCTCCGATGCTCCTTTGCCCCCTCGCGTGCTCCGCCGTTGCCTCGGTTTGGATCAGATGGAGGCATCAGCATCGTCCCTTGCACTGTGGATCCACGTCCCGCCGTCGACCCCTCGACCGCCGCCACGGCAAGGGAGATCGAGGACACTGCCGACGCGGCCTACTCCGAGGAGCACCAGAAGATCTACACCGGCTGTTTCTCCCTCGCCAACTCAGGTGGGTCTTCGTCTCACTCCCGCATCCACATCGCCCCGACATCCAACGACCCGCGCCTACACTTCCTATTCCGACCACCGCCGTCCGAGTCCTCGGGCCCCTCGCAGGCCTCAAGCACGTGAGCCGACCGACCGACCGCCGCCATACGAGGCCTCGAGTCCCTATGTCGTATCCCCGCCGGTGGTCCCTTCGGAAGCTCCGCTGGCCCCCCGTTCCTATTCACCACCACCTGCGTCTCTGCCTCCTCCTCGCTTCCCCTATTCATCCTCCCAGATCCAGTGGCAACGGCTGTCTTCGACAGCGAGATCGTCCTGGTCTGCAGGCTTCTCCCCCGTTTCGAGCTCGAAGGACTCCAAGCCGGCAAGGTAGTCCAGGCCTCCCAGCCCTTCCCCGTGCTACCGCTTCTGCCCCAGGACCTTGCTCCCCCATGGCCGACGACACAGTGCGGGCTATAGCGTAAATTACTTGTTCGCTAAAAAATGCGCATGCTCTATGCATAAGCCATTTCAGGATTCGGATGGATTTCTTGGGGCAACTTTACATTTGTTCCCTACTTATATTTTCTTAGTGAGGAGTTTCAATGCATGCTTCAATGATCTTGATGTTTAACTAGAATCTGTGCTTATTTTTACCATGGGCGAAGAATTATCTATACAATAATATCACTATTGTTTGGAGTCACCCATATCACCTTGCCCACCTCCGTTGTTGCTCATTGTGATCAATGGGTTGTTTTTACAGCTTATATACTTATATGTTTTCCCTCTATTGTTTGGTACGTGTACATTGAGCATTGTGCCTATTCCAGCGTACATCAAACATTTTTTACTTAGGTTGCTACATTAATCAGTAGTGCTCAATTATGGTTCACTGAATTTTCTTCCTTCGCCAGTCCAAAGATGAAAGGTGCAGTTGCCTCTCTAAATGCTAAAAGGACAGTCAGTATGGTCTCTAACCTCGCCCTATCACTAGCATGCATTCCTATCTCAGCCCTCGCATGCTTGTTGAATGTTGTTAAGTATTATTTACTTTGTGCCTTTCAGATGTAGGTGTCCGAGCAACCTCTTGGGTCCAGAATTGGGCTGTATATGATATTTTATTGTTACCTCTTTCTATTACCAATCAACAGGTTAGATTTTATTTCACCAAATCATCTTTATCAGCAAATTTTTCTTCAGTTCATTGGTTTTGTTTATAAATTCGGTATGCTAATCCTATTGCTTATAGCGAAAGTCCTCTAAGGTGGTAAGCTATGTACTACGGTTGACCTTCTCATAACATGATATGTAGAATGGCATGCACTAAATTTGCTCAGTAATTGATTCCTTATTTTCTACTTTGTCAGTGCCACGGCCTCACATTATTGGGCTCAAACTTACATTGCACTTGCACAGGTTCCTTACAGGATACGAATTTTTTTTTCCATGATTCAGTAAGCCCACTGCTTTGGATCCTAATAACAAAGCTGGCTATGCTAGACTTCGTCTGATTATGAGGTTTACGACCTGTTCTTCCCTTTACTTACCATTGAGAGTTGAGTTTAGTGAAAGGTTAATGGACTTTTTATGTTACTTTGTTGGCAGGAAATTTGTTGCAGAGCTGGCAAGCCGACCTATAAGTGCTCCCATGGTAATAGTCATCTTAAAATGGTTAATGTTGAAATTAACTAAAGGGGCTAAAACACAGTTAAGTAGAGGTCAGAGACATAATACGTGTGTTTGTAGAAAGCAAGCTTTGTAAGTTTTTGGGAAGTTTTTAGTTTTCGTATTGCTATTTTTGCTGTCACATACTGTCGTTATATGTATTGATATATCTTTCTGGTAATTAAAGTAGCTGTGCTGTTCAATCCCGATCCCATATTCATTTAAATTTGCGAACGATTGTTCTAAAATAAGTTTTGCAAACGCAATTGGACCAAACGTTGTATAGTGTGAATCTAACTAGGATATGAAACAATACATTATGGTAAATCTTACTACAGCCATATATCAAAACGAATGCATATATCTATTCTTGAGATTGTGCATATACTGCATATAATTAATCCTGTTTATTACGAGGTTTACGACCTATTCTTCCTTTTACTTATCATTCAGAGTTGAGTTTAGTGAAAGGTTAATGGACTTTTTATGTTACTTTCTTTGGCAGGAAATTGGTTGCAGCGCTGACAAGCCAACGTACAAGTGCTCCCATGGTAATAGTCATGTACGTTTGGAATGCCGTTTGATGATGCATTTGATCAGGTGAGGCTTGAAGGCGATGTTTCTCATGACAAGGTAGAAGAAGCTCAAGACCTGAATTAAGGGAGTGGGATGCCCTCGCCACAAAAGGAGGTACTGTCCTTTCCTATCACCTTTTGTTTGTTTATTATGTCTATATAATCATATGACCTTTGTTCCATAGAATTACGTGGTGCCTGCATATTAGATAGCTCATTGATACCTATATGAGTATTTGCAGGAGGTACCAATCAACAAGAAATATGGACGAATGTTGTCCAAGAAGACAACACTTAATCTAAGGTCAGGACCATTATCTTATAATATCATTGTTTTTTCCCTATCAAATTAAACTGTATAATCTTTATATGAAATTAAAGCTGGTGTGCTTCGATTGCATTTATAACTCGACAGGTATAATCTTAAACGGAAATATCTTAGCAGGACCATGAAAGGGCTTACTTTGATTCTGCTGGTTGGGCTTTATGAAAGGTGATACTTGGATCTCTTTATATATTCAGGAACTATCAAAGAAGAAATGCAATTCTAACTATCTTTTCTGTTTTTTTACTTGCTGCATCATAGTGGAGACCCCAGCAAGCCCCTTTTCTTGGTGTTCGTAGAGGCCACATCTGAAATTTTAGATCAATTATATACAAAAAAAACTTTGGCTCGGATATTTGCACATTGTTGTTTAAAGGGGTAAGAATAACGACTAAACAGAATACTAAAGCTTGATAGTATGGTTCTGTGAGACATTCTTTTGTCGTATGCTTCACAAAGTATCTTGTTTGTTAGCCACCGTTCTCATAAGGTACTGTTGCTCGCCTACTTCTCCTCCATATTCTAGATTTTTTTCCTTAATTTGTTATATCTGCACGGCCTTCGTGTTCTCATCGATACTCTTACTGTTAATACTTCCTTAATTTACTTCTAATTTTTTCCATATACATTTGAATATATCAGCCGGCTTTAGCAGTACTCTTACTGTAGCATCTACGTAACCTTGGCAATATGTTGCGCTTCCCTTTTTATGATTTTGTTTGTTTATTTCTCTTCTTGATTATAGAGATTCCAGCACAAGCACTGCACAAGGATGGAATGAATCGATAAAGTGAAAAACTAACTCCACTAGTACGGTAAGTTCAAAACATTTGTTTAGACTATGCAGCTTTTTTAATACATAACTAAATATTGCACATAATGGAGAGAAAGATGTTGGGAGAGATATTTTGTTTCTGGATTTATATTCATCATTAAGGTTTACTGCCAAATAGACATGAGTTGGATTCAATGTCAGTAATATTCATCTAAATATGGTCAAGATCCTTGCTTAATAAAGTTGGTGATTGTAAGCAATAATAGGTTTTGAACAATTTATTATGGTGTGTTTTTGGCCTCCTAGGCTGCATTTGGTTTGAGTTTAGCCAAGGACCATGCACCATCCATTATATTTATGGATGGAATGGACTCCACTTGATCTGCTACAATGGAGTCGGGACTAGGAATGGTGATGGTGAGGTTCAGTGCGCTATACTTAGGCTTTTAAACCAACTAAATGGTTTTAAAACATCATATAAAATTAAGGATGATTTGCTTCTATTAGTTTATGCATGAAACTGATTAGTAGATTGTTTGAATTTTATACTGAGATGCTCTCAAAATTTCTCAGGTATGAACGACAATAAATATCTTGGATTAAACTCTCCCCACGCTTGGTTGAATCGACAGGATGATTGGCTTTCAAAATCCTAATGACTATGTAAGTTGTCCAATGCGCCCTATTAATGTTACTTCAGTACGAGTACGACACACCAAATTCACCCTGCTTGATGATATCAGTGCTAAATTTGAGCTACCTATCGTTGCTGCTTGATCATACTTGTTTGTTTTTTCTGCCCTACGCAGCTCTGCATTGATATGTCAAAGATTCATTCAAGACAAAATGAACTTCATGCATGTGATTAATGTAAAAAATATTGCATAGAAGATGACTAGAGCATCGGAAGCAAAGATAAGTGTGTGTGTGTATGCGCCACTGATAAGACAACATTTCAGTTTCTACACTCCCTGTGCACTTCATTTTTCCTGTTAAAAATGTATCCTGCACCGAATATTACACGAGTTTGTTCATATCTCTAGATCACTACTTTTAATCAAGGCACAGTTACCATTTTATTCTATATAATTAAAATGATATTGAGGGTTGGCGTTGATAGCAGGTGTAAATGTCGAGCTAGCATGATCAGTGCATGCCCCACATTGAAGATTGCATCCCAAGGACAGACGCCAAAGCATCTCTTCATATATAACAGCACAATGCTACCTATGTTGTAAGCCCTTCAGGTGATTTTCATATTTCATATGCGCAGTTCTTCCATTCTAACTAAAACAAGCATATTTCTTTCTTAACCGATTTCCCTATTATTTATGCAGGCCATAAATTATGGATCACCTTGCTCTCATTACGTGCCCCCTGTTTCGCTTACCTGCAACCTTGCCGCCACAACGCCATCGGATCATCCTCTGTAATCAAATCATCACCGCTGTATAATTAAACTATGTTGTCTTCTTCCTGACTATCCGATTGTCCCCAAATCTATTTGTACTTCACATGCCACCACCCAACGTAAATTAGCCTATGGCATTTCTTAATCGTATATCTATGATCTACAAGATTTGTTAGTGTAAACTAAAAGCTATATTCTCTACCCACTATTCCTCAAAAAAAATAGTAGGCACATAAAACCATCCATTATATATATATATGTATGTGTGTGTGTATGTATATATATATACGTATGTATGTATGTATGTATGTATGTATGTATATGTATGTATGTATGTATATGTGTGTGTATATAAATCGATAAACTATCCTATGAAACTTTCCTGTGGAATATATTCTTGATTGCCATTGATCATGTACTGTTACTTCATATCGTTTCTCATTTCCCCTGGCTACCCAACAAAAAAATATATATATCATTTTTCCCAACACCTACGATGTTGTTTTCCTCGTTTCTAACACACATACTATCTAAATTTTTTTCTGCTCACCTATCATAGTTTGATGATATTACTGTCGGCGCAGCGTAGCGCGCTTATGTTGCTAGTGTATCACGAGAAAGAAAGAAACTCCTTTCTCGTGTGCGACTGGAGCCTGCTCGTGCCGTGTGTACAGAGAAGAGAGACAGTAGCTGGAGTAGTAGTGTCAAAAGTTGATGACACATTAACAAGTACAGCAGTAAGTATGACATTAATATCAGGTTGTTTTTCATGCAACCACGTGTTTAGTTGCTTGGATGTAATCATCCTATCTTAAATAATGGGATACAAGTTTAATGGATATTCTATATAGACGTTGAATCATTTCATTTACCTAAAACAATAGAACCAAATAGTACAAAATCATCACATCATATCCCATTCAACCTCATCGTACCAACCAAACACACATGCATCACATCCTGGATGATAGGTGTCAGCGTATTAAACGCTGGGGTACCCACGCAGCCGCCTTAAGTACTCTCGCCCAGAGGACAGGTGGCGTTCAGGCCACTCCTCAGGCGACGGCGAAGGTGCTCGCCCGAGGCAGTGGCGTTCATGCCACTCCTCGGGCGACAGCGAAGGTGCTCGCCAGGGGACAGTGGCGTTCAGCCACTCCTCAGGCGACCAGCAAAGGTGCTCGCCAGGGGACAGTGGCGTTGAGCCACTCCTCGCATGCGACCAAAGAAAGGTGCTCGCCAAGAGGGCGAGTGGCGTTCGAGCCACTCCTGGCGTAGTTCCCAAGAATCAACCCGTAATCTGTACTTTCTGGCGGGGGTCAAGGATATTTAATGCGAGACGTGCGCATTAAATGCAGGATATGTAAGCGGCGGTATGGCGGCGTGTCTTCCCAGCGCGCATTAATGATGGGTGGCCCCGAATCGACATCCCCTCTCTCTGGCGAACTCTTGAGGGGTGACAGACAAAGGGACCCAAGGCGAAGTCTAAGTCGGCGAGGACAGGCATTAAAGGGGATGTAAGAGAGTGTGACGGGTGCATTAAATGCACGGTAGTAGCGTGTCCGACGCTTGCTTTACGCAAGCTTGTAAGCCCCATGCGCCTCAGCCCGGCCAGTATAAAAGGGAGTTAGGGTGCATGGGAGAAGGGTTGTTGTTTGTTGGTTGGCGGAACCTTAGAAGGTCGTCTTCCCACCTTGTAAGAACCTTGAATTGAGAAGAATCCCCAAGCGAGGACTAGGGTCATTACTCCTTTTGGAGGGCCCGAACACAGGTAAACTTCATTGTCTTCTTGCTTGCTCCGGTATCCCGTTCTTCCTGTCTTTGGAGCGGTTGCCACAAAAGCCCCGATCCAGAATCTCTCAAGCACCAGTCTTAGGGTGCTGTTGGTTAATGGCCCGACAGTGGCGCGCCCGAGTAGGGGCTTAGTGGTTAGATCGTTCCGTTCTTCCATTCCTTTTGAGGAGTTAGCAAGAATCCGAAGATCATCGGTATGGCGGAATCTCATCGCCAGCCGTAGCGCCTCCGAGGAAAGCGGCGCGAAGCCGATCTCGGCTCCCGGTAAGGGAGTCGGGTCCACCGGTCCTTCTACGGCGGGAGGCGCGAGTCACATCAAGCCCGAGTTCGGCCGGTCGGCGGCGCTTCTTTGTTGGGGAAGATACCCCAATGCAAAGCCTTCATGCAGCCCGGTTGCTCTGGATCATCCTCCTGGTCCAAGCGACGGGCGACACCTCAGCCACCCCTTGGCTCCAGGACATTGCCCGTCTAGTGGACTCGGCCAAAGAAAGTTCTTTGTGGCAATTCAGCCGAGGCTTCGGCGTCCTCCGCCAAGGAGTTCGTATGGTGGATGCACAGGCTTCCGATCGCTCTTTGGCGACCTCTCCGGCGCGAGGCGGGATAAAGGGAAGGGAGTATCGGCCGCACTCTCTCTCGCAGAGGGGACGTGCACAAGCTTCCGCATCTTCGCGGTACTCCCATGCCGAGGAGGAGAACCGCGAGGATTTAAGGGCACGCCTCGGCGGCGGCTCAATGAGAGATGATCTGCGTCAAGTTCTTCTGAGGCGTCATCCGCAGCCGACGCACCGAACCCCTCGGTCGATCGGAAGGGAGCTTCTTCCGACTGGGAGAGTGTAGACTTCGCACTCCTCGACCCCCATCTCAGGGTCGGTGGTGGGCGACACTACTCCCCATATAATGTTGGGTGCCAGGCGTTTTCCCTCCGTCACGCCAATCGGCGTGGCAGAGAAGATTCGTCCCGCGCCCATCGAGAAGTATGGCGGCACCACCAACCCTGAAGAATTCCTGTGATTTATACGACGGTGGTGCGTCTTTGCAGGGGTCAGATAGAGTTATGGCCAACTACTTCCCGATGTCGCTGACAGGCTCCGCCCGCTCCTGGCTGCTGAACCTTCCTCGAGGTTCGGTACACTCGTGGGAGGAACTGTGCGACATTTTTGTAGCCAACTTTCAGGGCTCCTACGCTCAACCGGGTGTGGAGGACGACCTCCACGCTTTGGAGCAGAAGGAGGGGGAGTCCCTGAGGGGGTTTATTCGGCGGTTTAGCCATTGCCGCAATACGATCCCCCGGATCTCTGAGCAGTCGGTCATCATTGCGTTCCGGAGAGGGGTTAGGGATCAGAAGATGCGGGAGAAGATGGCTACCCGCACTGTCGCTACCACTTCCGAGCTTTTCTCCCTGGCTCACAAGTGTGCCCGGGCGTGAGGCTCGGAAGAGTGCAGCGAGCCCTCAAACCCCGACGAGCCGGAGCGTCGAAGTCCTCCGACCGCAAAAGAAGAAGCGCAAGAAGGCCGTCGCCGAGAGGTTTTGGTGGCCGATCCGAAGCCAAGCCTCGGGTAGCGACGATCGAGAGCGAAGGAGAGATCGCCGGGACCAGCGAGACAATCGCAGGGACCGCCCGTTCTCCAGCCGTGAAGACAATAGGGGCAAGCCATCTTGCCCCATCCACCGCACAAATGGGCACGACTTGGAAGATTGCCAGGTTGTGTCCAAGTTGGTGGAAAAGCGGCTCAGAAAGCGCCGCGAAAAGGATCGCGAAGATGATGACGGCGAAGATGACACCCGGCTTTCCAACAAGCCGAGCACACGGTGGCGTACATTCATGGGGCTCGGCCACCTACTCTTCCAACTCGCGGTACAAGCGAGTGAGACAGTGTGTGCCACCATGCGAGCCCGGACGAGTCGGTGCTTTGAAGTGGTCGGATCAATCGATCACTTTCGGTCGGGCCGACCACCCGGCGAACACTTCAGGCCCAAACCATCTCCCGATCGTGGTCGCCCCTACTGATCAGGAATGCGAAGCTTGGCGAGTACTCGTTGATGGAGGAAGTGCCATCAACTTTCTTTGTCGATCGGGCGTATCAAGCACTCCAAATACCTTATGAAGAACTGCGCCCCGCACCGCTTTTTTATGGAATTGCCCCCGGGATGGGCCTAATGCCCCTGGGACAAGTCCAGCTGCCCGTCACGTTCGGGAGCGCTGAAAACTTCCGGACGGAACTCATCAACTTCGAGGTCGCCGACTTCGACCTCCCTTACAATGCCCTGCTTGGCCGGCCAGCGCTAGTCAAATTTATGGCGATTCGCATCATGCTTATTTGTCGATGAAGATCCTGGGCGAGGGCCCAATTGTGGTAAAGGTGGACAAGCTCGAAGCCTTGCGCCTCGATAAGCAAGTGCAAGACTTTGGAGCCGCTTTGTTCGGCGCGTGGCACGAAGACCCCTCGGCGCTCCGGCCAAGGCCGCGCTTCACCCGATCCTCGGGTGAGGTGAAGGTGGTCCCGTGGGTGAGGAAGGCTCGGGCAAGGCTGTGAGAATCGGCGCTGATCTCGGCGCCAAATAGAAGACGCTCGTCACCTTCCTCGGTCTAATCTAGATGTGTTCGCCTGGGAACCATCTCGAAATGACCGGGTCCCTAGGAGGTGATCGAGCACCGATTAACGCTTATTTGCTGGAGCGCACCCAGATCCGGCGGAAGGTCCGAGGCGGCGCCAGATCGACAAGAGGCCATTCGGGAAGAACTGGACAAGCTCTTGCAAGCCGGAGTTTTGCGGAAGCCGCCTACTGAGTGGTCGGCTAACCCCGTACTCGTGAAGAAGTCCAATGGGAAGTGGCGAATGTGTATAGACTTCACCGACCTCAATAAAGCCTGCCCTAAAGGACCCTTACCCTCTGCCAAGGATTGACCTCGTTGTCGATTCTACGGCAGGATGTGAAGCTCTATGTTTCCTAGACGCCTACTCAGGATATCATCAGATTAGAATGGCGCAGGAAGACGAAGAAAAGACGGCCTTTGTAACCCCTTTTGGTGTGTACTGTTATGTTCGAATGCCCTTTGGGTTGAAGAATGCCGGATCCACATACCAGCGAGCCATGCATATTGTATTCAAGTCACAAATTGGGAAGAACACGGAGGTATATGTTGATGACTTGGTGATAAAAGCTAAGGCATGATGGGTTGGTTGAAGATCTGGAGGAAACTTTCTCCCACCTCGGCACTCTCGCTTAAAGTGAATCCCGAGAAGTGCGTGTTCGGGTGTCATCTGGAAAGTCGCTTGGCTTCCTGGTCTCGGTAGCGGGATCGAAGCCAACCAGCACAAGATTGAAGCAATAGAGCGAATGAAGCCACTGTCCGGCTTAAGCGGCTTGATGCTTAGCTGGTCGCTTTGGCCTCCTCGGCCGGTTCATAGCCTACTGGGAGAAAAGTCTCCCATTGTTCAAGCCGATGAAGAAGACTAATTCCTTCGAGTGGACCCCGGAGGCCCAGCAGGCATTTGAAGATCTGAAAAGTATCTCTCCTCGCCTCTGTCTTTGGTGGCCCGAGCCTGGTGAGCCGCTTCTCCTTTATGTAGCGGCAAGCCCCTCGGCGATGAGTGCGACACTAGTAGCGAAGCGAGAGGGTGTGCAATGGCCGGTCTATTATGTGAGCAAGGTCTTGCATGATGCTGAAACTAGGTATCCTCAGGCCCGAGAAAATGGTGTATCTTTGTCTTTGGTGGCATCAAGAAAGCTGCGACATTATTTCCAAGGAAGGGAGATCAGCGTGGTCTCCTCGTATCCTCTGCGGAGATCCTTCACAACCGTGAAGTGAAGGTCGCATCGCCAAGTGGTCTGTCGAAATGGGGAATTTGGCTTCAAATTTGCCCCATACCGCTATCAAGAGTCAAAGGTCGGCGGACTTCATTGTTGAATGGACTCGGCAGATGGGGAAGATAAGGAAGTCCCGTGCCCACGCCTTGGGCGCTCTTCTTTGATGGATCCTTCAGGCTCGAAGGCGGGGTGGGTTCCTCTGGTCTCTGACCGGACCCCTCAAATATATAGTCGTCCTGGACTTTAAAGCTACCAACAATGTTGCGGAATACGAAGGATTCTTTGGTGGGCTCAGTGCCGCATGACTATCGGCATCTGGCGCCCTCTGATTAAAGGCGATTCTTTGCTTTGGTCATCAACCAAGCAAGGAAGGACTTCACCTTGCTCTGATCCGTCATGGCGGCTTACAGCGGAGGTTAGAAAGATGGAGAGACACTTGAAGGAGCTAGGGTATACGCACATACCCGGCGACAATTATTTAGCCGGACGAGCTCGCTCGGCTCGCCTCGACAAGAGCCCCTGTTCGGCCGGAGTCTTTGAAGAAAGGCTTCCGCGACCGTCCATCTCACTGCCGTCTGCGGTGGGGAGGATGGTGATGCCGCTTCAGCCCTCGCCGGATGGGAAGGCGACGCCTGCCTATCGCAACCCCGTTTACGGTGGGGACGATGATGGCGCCGCTTGACCACGCTGCGAGGAGGAAAAGTGGCACGGTGGAAACGCTTGGCCAGCGGAGTGCCGGACGATCACTCTGTGGTCGCCGTGCTTGACCGGGAAGGCACATGGATGGATCCGATCCTGGCCTACTGCGGGATCAAGTATGCCCCGACGATGATGCGTCACCGAGAAGATAGCGCGAAAGGCCAAGCGCTACACCCTGGTAGATGGGGACACTGCTCGGCCGGGGTGGAAAGCGGAGTTCTTCGAAGTGCATCACTCGGGAAGAGGGAAGCATTTTGCTTTACGATATCCATGGAGGCGTGTGCGGGAGCCATTTTTCCGATCGGAACCTGGTGGGAAAAGCTTTCCGCCACGGGTTCTATTGGCCAGCGCCCTCCAGGATGCTTGCGGTGGTGAGGAGGTGCGAGGCGTGCCGATTCCACGCCAAGCAAATCCACCAACCAGCCCAAGCTCGCAAACCATCCCGCTCTCATGGCCCTTCGGCGATGCGGAAATTTGGATATCCTGAGTCCGTTCGCGGGCTACGGAGGCTACACTCATCTGCTCGCCGCCATTGACAAGTTCACCAAGTGGGTGGAAGGCGGCCGTGAGAACCATTACCGCTGCAGCCGCGGTCAAGTTCATGCGAGGATCTTCGCCCGGCCGGTCGCCAACCGTATCATCACCGACAATGGCGCCCGATTCACCCGGTAGCAGCTTTTACGGACTTTGCGAAGAAATGGGCACGAATGTCTGCTTTGCCTCCGTTGCCCATCCAAGAAGCAACGGCCAAGTTGAGCGAGCCAATGCTGCTGGTCGAAGGGCCTCAAGACTCGGGCGTTTGATCGGCTTCACCAACGGCTCGCGGTGGGTTGAAGAACTCCGGCGATCTTTGTGGTCACTCGGACCACTCCCACCAAGCTCACGGAGAGACTCCATTCTTTACGGTTTACGGAGCGCAGGCTGTCCTCCCTTGAATTGACATTCGGTGTCGCCGTAGCGTCTGCGTTCGCGGAAGAAGATCAGGAAGAGATGCGCCAAGACGACGTCAATCTCCTGGAAGAAGCCGGGATCGCGCGACCTGGCGCCGCTTCAGTATCGACAAAGCCTCGGGAGGTACCACGCCACCGGGTCGGTGAGAGAACATCGGCAGCTGGGCGACCCGGGTCTTGGCGAAGATTCGGGCCGCAGTCGGGTTGCACAAACTGCTCCCAAAGTGGGAGGGCCCCTTTAAGGTGGTCTCGGTCTCGACCGAGGCGGTCGAGTTGGCCAGCGAGGCGAGGAGGAACTAGCGAACTCACAGAATATAGAGAACCTGCGCCAAGTTCTACCCTTGAGCGGTTGTAAGTTTCGTGTTTTGTTCCTCGTCTTGCGGTCGAATCATGCCTGTCTTTGCTTCGACTAAGCGGGAAACGACTGTTGTTCGTAAATTAAGTATTAAGTTACATTATTTCTAGCTTGATTACTTCATGCCTTTACAGTTACGTGCTTTGTGGCAAAGTGTTGGGCGAACACTCTAGTCCGCTTCGATCCTGCGGCGCCTTGATGGCAAAGCGGGACCACTATGTAAGTGCGGCGAGCGAGATTGGGCAATTGGGCGGTGGTTTGAACTCGGCTCCGACACGGTCATGACACTTGGTGTCCCGTGAAGTGGCGATTTAAACATCGCTATCAAAAGCCTACGATCTGTCACGTCTTACACGTGTCCGCCCACGGAGGCCACAAAGTGCGTGTTGTTTGCAGGACTGTAAGGCAACGAGAAAAGAATCGCCCGGACACAAGGGATACTTTACTCCCTTCTTTTTTCCTTCTAAGCCTTAAGCCGGGCAGTAGCACTCAAGTTAATCTTTGGCGGTCGATGAGTGGAAGGCTAAGAAGACAAGTTAAACATTGCTGAATAAGTCTAAAAAGTGTCATGTCTATTCCATGAAAGTGCTTTACAAAAGTTGTTGCAGGCCAGCAAGTTAAGAGGGCAAAAAAGGGAGAAGGGTCTAGGTTATCCTATCCTTCTTCCTCCTCGTCCGCCACTGCAGCTGCTGCTGCGGGGTCTTCCGCGAGGGGCCCGACGTCCAGCGCCAGTGCCACCTCTTCTGCTGCGTCCTCCAGCTCAGGGTTGGCCATCTCGGTGAGCGGCGGCAGCGATCGGCCGCACTGCACCGCGCCTCCGCCTCACTTGATCTCCTTCAATCACTGGGACGGCGGTGGATCAAAGTTGGCGTCCCTGGGCCTTGACGCCAAAGCGAACGTCGCGATGGCGGCCGCTCTTCGCGCCCTTCTGAGTGGGCCGGTCGGCCAGGGCGGCGAAGCCGGGTGGTGAAGTCCGCGATCCGGCCGAGGCGGCGTAGTGCGCCGCTTACGCTCGATGGCGCTTCTGCACCAACCCCGGGCGAGGCATCCCCATCCGGTCAAAGGCGTACCTCGGCATCTGCGAGTATACGCCTCGGATCGATGCGGTGTGTCCGCTGCGCCTCGAGCTCTTCCATGAGCTCGCAGCGCGTAGCGGCCCTCGCTTCCCGCTTCCCCACCGGCTCCGCTCTGCCTTTCCATCCGGTCATGTAAATCAACCACCTCTGCCGGAGTGGCCGATCTCGATGGCGGCGTCGGCGGCCGTTGCTCGCTTCGGCGTAAAGCGGTGGTGGTGTGGGAGTAGAGCTGTCCAAGGCGGCGGCCAGTGCATCTGCGTCCGCCAGAAGGAGCGAGTCAGCGGAGGAGGATCCGGAGTGGGCTGTGGTCCCAGCGCCTCAGGTACCTGGCGGCCATTGGGTCGCATCTTGATCGCCGGCTTCTTCTTGTCCTGGCGGATCAGCTGCTGCTCCGTCCGCTACCTCAGCCCCCCGGTCGTCAGCCACAGGAGCGGCGGGGGGGTCGGCAGCGGGTGCCCTGGAACAAGCAAAAGCAAGCAAAGGTAAGGCTCCATTCGAAGATTAAAAAGTTTTACCGTCTTCTTTTTGTGTGTATCAAGAATTCAGGTACCTGGGCTGAGGCCTCGGAAACCGAGGCACTCGAGTGAGAACGGCCCCTCGAGGCACCGGCGGCCTCGGTGGCGGCGGAGGATGCCGGCCGGTGGAGTCCGCCATCGCGTGGCTGGTCGGCCGCTAGCGGCGGCGGCGGCGATGCCGCGCCGTGGGTCCGCCATCGCGGTGGCGGGTCGGCCGCTAGCGGCGATGGCGGCGAGATCTTGGCCGGTGGAGTCCGCCATCGGCGATCTTGGCGGTCGGCCACTAGCGGTGCCGATGGCGGCGGAGGACGCCGCGCCGGTGGTCCGCCATCGGGCGATCTTGGCGTGGTCGGCCACTAGATGCCGGTGGCGGCGTGAGGACGCTGCGCGATCGGTCGCCATTGGCCCAGTAGCGCCGGCGGCCGCCGGCGGTGGCGGTGGCGATGGAGGAAAGCGCCGGCTAGCGATCGTTAGCGGCGCCAACAGAGCGGTGATGGCGGAAGCGTCGCGGCCGTTGATGAAGAGCCTCGCAACAAGAGGAAGTCCAGATGGCGGGGCGGCTGAAGGTCGGCCGGCCGACGGAAGCCCCGATAGCCGTGGTCGGCCGGACGTTCGATGAAGCGATGTCGTCGGCGGGGCGCTTGTTCCTCCCTGGTCGCCACCGTAGGAGTGCCGCGGATTATCAGGGCCCTTGATGGGCGATGATGGGCGTCCCCATGGCGTCCATCTTAGGCATCGCCTTGGCGATCTCCGCCGATCCGAGGCTGCATGTCGCGAGTGGAAGAGCAGCCTCGGGGAAGGGTGGACCGTCGCTCGGCCGATCGCCCGATCGCCCCATCCAGGAAGCGTCTGCGCGGCGTCCGGCTTTCCGGTACCGACACGGTAAAAAGAAGAAGAAAGCGATGTTAAAAAAGGAATGATGATGAAGAAGGAAGGCGTAAGAGCTTACCTCCTTGAACCGTCCGAGTCCCGTCGTCTACGCCCAGGTAGTGCCAAGCTGGGCGGTGCCGGCGGCGCAAAGGACTAATCCTCCGGGACACGAAGTCGGGAGAACCATGCCTCCGGTCGACCACGCTATCCATGAGATCAACCCGAGCCAACATTGCAAGTAGCTCGGGTGTGTCGGCGACCGGAGATACTCTGATCAGTTGCTTCCCACCGCTTCCGTGGAAGCCCTGTGGCTTCAATGCATTGTCGTCTTCAACGTACAACCATTCGTGGCGCCACATTTTCCAGTGGATCGGTTCTCCATTGGAATGTAGCGCGCGGCCCAAATCTCTAAGTCGCGATGGCGACACCAGGAGATGCTGGAGCCCTGGCTGACGCGGAGCGAGAAGAAGTAGCGGAAAAGGAGAAGATTGGGCATTACCCCTATAAACATCTCACAGAAGTGGGCGAAGACGGAGAGGAGCACAATGGAGTTAGGCGGAAGGTGGATGTTGTGAATTTCGTAGAAGTTGAGGACGGCGATGTAGAAGTCCGAGATGGGCGGGATCAAGCCCGCCATCATCGCCCAGACGAAGAAGATGACTTCCCCGGGCTGGGCGTGGGGAGCGACAGTCCCGGCCCGCATGCGGAGAGCGTCGCGGGCGATCACCTTGGAGCACCTAGCGGCGGCGTTCTCTTCCACAGTTGAAGGAGGGAGGACAGGAGTCGGAGAGGCCATCAGAATCAGCTAAGGAAGAAGGGAAGCTAAGGAAGAAGGGAAGCTAAGGCAGGAAGGAGCAGAGGCGAAAAGCGAAAAAGGGAACATCCCCCCCCGTCGCCTGCTTATTTATAAGAATTCAAGGAAGAGCCTGGCGGGAAAAAGTCGAAGAGGCTGGCTATTCGGATGCGGGAAAATCAAAGCATTTTTCAAGGAAGTGGGCACGTCCCACGAAGCCTCGGAAACGGCCGCAGTATCCACCTCGGGGCCGGAAAAAGAGGCAAGTTTTTAAAGACCGCGGCGTGCGTGGGCATTTATGGGCCCCACCCGGAGATTGAACCGTTCGGCGAAGAAAAGAATAAAGACACTCTGGGTGGGCCTGGGGCTCTGGGCCAGATAAACGCCCAGGGGTACCCACGTGGCCGCCTTAAGTACTCGCCAGGAGGAGGTGGCGTTGAGGCCACTCCTCCTCGGGCGACAGCGAAAGGTGCTCGCCCGAGGGGCGAGTGGCGTTCATGCCACTCCTCGAGCGACAGCGAAGGTGCTCGCCAGGGGCAGTGGCGTTGAGCCACTCCTCGGCGACAGCAAAGGTGCTCGCCAGGGGCAGTGGCGTTCGAGCCACTCCTCGGGCGACCGGCAAAGGTGCTCGCCAAGAGGGCAGTGGCGTTCGAGCCACTCCTCGGGCGTAGTTCCCAAGAATCAACCCGTAATCTGTCGTCTGCAGGCGGGGTCAAGGATATTTAATGCGAGACGTGCGCATTAAATGCGAGATATGTAGGCAGCGGTATGGCGGCGTGTCTTCCCAGCGCGCATTAATGATGGGTGGCCCGAATCGACATCCTCTCTCTGGCGAACTGCGGGGGTAATGACAAAGGGACCCAAGGCGAAGTCTAAGTCGGCTAGGGCCAGGCATTAAATGTGATGTAAGAGAGTGTGACGGGTGCATTAAATGCACTTTGTAGTAGCGTGTCGACGCTTGCTTTACGCAAGCTTGTAAGCCCCATGCGCCTCGGCCGGCCAGTATAAAAGGGAGTTAGGGTGCATGGGAGAAGGGTTGTTGTTTGTTGGTTGGCGGAACCTTAGAAGGTCGTCTTCCCCAGCCTTGTAAGAACCTTGAATTGAGAAGAATCCCCCAAGCAGGACTAGGGTCATTACTCCTTTTGGAGGGCCCGAACCTGGGTAAACTCGACTGTCTTCTTGCTTGCTCCCGGTATCCCGTTCTTCCTGTCTTTGGAGCGGTTGCCACAAAAGCCCCCAGTCCGAATCTCTCAAGCACCCAGTCTTAGGGTGCCTGTTGGTTAGTAAGCCGACAATAGGAATCATAGGATACAATTTAAAGAATATTTTCTATACATACTAAACCATTCTATTCACCTAAAATAATAAAACTAAATAGTAAAAAATCATCCAAACTGTACAACCTCATCCCACATCAAATATGCCGTTAGTCACTCTTTGTCGCTCGTGGAGCACGCGCGCGGTTTCATAAAATGAATTTTTTATTATTTAATATTTATTTAAAAAATAAAATTAAAAAATAATCAACCAAAAATAAAAATATCAAAAATGGGTGTCCGTCGCCCGAGTATGGGGCGCCCCATACTCGGGCGACGGGCACCCATTTTTGCTATTTTTATTTTCAGTTGATTATTTTTGAAAAAAAAAGATTTCAAATAAATATTAAATAAAAAAAAATTCTTCATAAAATGGCCTGTTGGGCTATCTAGGATCCTCTGAAAATGGGCTTCTAGTTTTACTGGGGGTTAGTAGCCTTCCCTGTCCAACCCAACCAAAGCCCAAATAGGATACATCTTCAGGCCAGAAATTTCCTGGGGACTAGGTTGAATCCGGTCCATCCAAACAGGTAGGCGGGCATCATCAACTCCGTGAATAATCTGGCCGCCGCTCCCGAGCCCTCGGAAGGCACACGAGAAGCGACCACCTCTCGCCGGAGATGCCGCCGGGGACCTCGACGCCGTCGACGGAGGCGTGGACGTGGGAGAACGCCGCCGCCGGAGCGGCCGCCGGCTTCGCCACCGTCGCGACCCTCCACCCGCTCGACGTCGTCCGCACCCGCTTCCAAGGTAAATCTCCCCCTGCCGTTAAACCCTTGGCCTAGGATACGCGCAGATCGACCGGTGATCTTGCTCTCTCATGCTGGTGTGCAGTGAGCGGCGGGAGGGGGTGGTCCGACGTTCCGCCGTACAGGAACACGGCACACGCCGTATACACCGTCGCACGATCTGAGGTGTGAGTTCCTACCACGTTTTTATTTTGACCTGTAGGTGGATGCTTTAAAGTCGCCAAACTAGCCCTTAGCTTCTCTGTGCATGTGGTGTTATTATTGATGGGTTACCAAAAAATTGGAAATGCAATTGCTACAGTATATAGGTGAGACTAGTTGAAAATTTTATTTTAATTTGACTGAAAAATTTTCTAACTTAGGGAGCAGATGTATTTAATCTATGTATATATGCTGCAAACTACTGGTAGTTTCAATACATGCAAATGAGTGTACTTTATTAGGGCATATTAATTTTCTTTAAAGCATGCTTGCATGGTAAATGTGGTAGGTGGTTTGATTAATTGATGGTAGACTGGTACTCTTCTGCACATGTGCTTGTACATTGGTCCTGGAATGCAAGTTACTGCATGTTATTATCTTGTAGTATACAATACATATGGTAAATCACCTGCTCTTAGAAGCTTGGTACGTAAACTAAATGTTTCAAATTTACACTTACCACGGCACTTGAGGTTGTTGAACTGTGTTGTGAGATTTTAAGTGATTTGTTCTGATATGTTAAGTATGAACTATGCTGATGTAACTGACTTATTGTAGGGCGTGAGAGGACTTTATGCGGGCTTTTATCCTGCAGTTCTCGGATCAACTGTTTCCTGGGGGCTATATTTCTTTTTGTAAGTTGCATTAGTTCATTTCCTTCGAATAATAGTAGTGTGCATTGCCCTAGTGTTTTTTTTCAATGCTGAAGCAGACTGGAATAAATTGCTAATTTCAGTATTTTTAATTTCACTTGTTTGTTTCTGCTATCTAAGGATTCTGTGTTACCATTTACCAATTTGGATGCTCCTTACTATAGAATTGGCATTTTGACTGACTAAGAATGTCTGTTTTGACAGTTACAACAGAGCTAAACAGAGGTACTTGCAGGGGAAGGATGACCAGCTCCGTCCATTCCACCATCTTGTCTCAGCTGCAGAAGCAGGTGCTTTGGTTCGTACAGTAACTTCTGATCCAACAAAAAATGTTGACATCATTTTGGCAGATTGGAGATGAGTGTAATGGATTTTGCACAAGATTTTCACTGTTGAATTGATGTAATGTAATTGGGTCTTTTATAACATGCCTAACCTGTGGCATTTTTTTTCTGACTACTAACATGTGTTAGTGTTATTTGTTCACCTGCATTGCCTTTCATTACCTCTCAAATATTATTTATCCATGACACAAGTAACTTTCTTGTGTTGATACAGGTTTGCTTATTTACAAATCCCATATGGCTGGTGAAAACAAGACTGCAGCTACAAACACCTAGACATCATTCTCCACCATATTCTGGATTTTCTGGTAATATATGCTTTCCTGAGTACTCACATTGTTGTGTTAAAAAAGTACCCATATCTTTATTTTTCGAAGTATCATATATCAAATCATATTGTACTAGAGGTGTGACTTTGTTTTCTGTTGCATCAAATGAGTGGTCTATGCCCATTCTTGTTTCTGGTTGAAGCTGCTGAAATTATGTGTATTTACATGAGTTCACAAAAATGGGGATTATTTCACATCCATTGTAATATTTATGAAGTATAATTGATGCATATTGCTATGAATTGTTTCTGTGCTTACTAACTGTTCAGATTTCTTTTGGTCTATATTTAATTTAAATTTTCTGTGAATTTGCTTATTTGATCGCTGCAAGGCCAGATGCTTTGAGAAGGATTTTGAAAGAGGAGGGATGGCTTGCACTTTATAGAGGGATCGGACCTGGGCTTTTGCTGGTATGTATCTTTTTCTTTATCTGTTGCTTTATTGATTTTATGCTGCTTTTCATTACAGACCTATAAATATAGTCATATAACTAATAGCTCCATGGTGGCGTGTGGGGAATTCCCTACCAAAGGAGGCGTGGGCCTAGGGCGACAGCCAAGGACAGCACCTCTTGCTCGGCCGCAACTTGATAGTCCGGTAGGGACTCTCCTAGAACTTTAGGAGATCAATTAGTTAAGGAAAGAGATGATCTCTATTCAGTTTCTATCTATAGTTGTAAACATGGTTGTCAAGGCGTCGCCTAGGCGCCGCCTAGGCGCCGCCTAGGCGTCCAGGCGGTGGAGGAGGACCGCCGTGCGGCTCGCGCGCTGGCGAGGAAAAGCGCGCTTAGGCGTCGGCGTCGCCCGTAAGCGTCAAGCGTCGCTCAAATGGACAAGGCGGGTCGCTGGTGCTCCTCTGCCGTCATCGCTATCGCTACGTCCTCGCCGCCCGGTTCTCTGCGCCGCCAACTTCGCCATCACCGTTGCTCGCCGCCAACTTCGCCATCTTTGCTCCGTCGCCGCAACAACACAGATCCGCTGGCCGCCGCTCCTCTGCTTGCCACCGCTCCTTTGCTCGGCGGCTGCTGCTGTTGATGCCGACGATAGAGGAGAGAGGAGTCGGCGGCGGCATGGAGTAGGGAAGGGAGGCAGGAGAGAACGAGTGGAGAGAGGGCGGCGGTTGAGGAGAGTGAATGGAGAGAGGAGGGGAGGGTTAGGGTTTGAGGGGAAGAGCACTCGGGATGGGCTGGGCCTGAGCCAAAAGGCTGGGCTGAGGAGAGAAAAAAGAATAGATTGGGCTGAGGAGAGAAGAATTGGCTAGGCTGCTGACTTTATACTGATAGCTCACCTTCGCCTAATCCTCGCCTAGGCGCCCGCCTTGTCGCCTAGGCGTCCAGGCGATGGGCTGGCGCCTCGCCTCACCTTGTCGCCTTGACAACCTTGGTTGTAAACCCCTTATATATGGGTACGCGATTATGAATAAAGGGCAAGCAAAGATTATCAATCTCCTCCCCTCTCTCTCGGTTGGACCTTGTCGCAGCCATTGCGCTTGAACGAGTTGCACCATGGCACTGTTCAAGTGCAAGGTTCCAAGGCCTTGACCTCCCGTATTCCACGGTTATCGGTTGCGCTCCCTCAAGAGACGTGACACATGATGCTTTAAGTAATGTTAGATACGGGAGTGCAACAGCATGTTTGTGAAGCAAAGTACTGAATTTATCATTACCACTCCTCAAAGTTGCACTTGAGTTTTAAGATATTAGCATTGTACAGGTTTTCCTGTGAGGTATGACCTATCAAATTTATAGCTACATACTCTAGGTAGTATCATCGTGTGATGCCCCAACTGGACAATCGGTTTGCATGACTTCATATTATTGGATCATCACTTGTCATGTTTTTCTGCATTGCTATCATGATGTCAGAAAACTGACCTCGTTATGGAGGCCATCCATAGTTCTCAGGAAGAAATTAAAGTAAGGCCAACTAAATCTCTTGTTGTTTCTTGTTTGTTTAGAATTTCCTGCCAATGTCAGAAATCATCAAAACTGCTAGCAGCTTCCTTTCCCTCTATTCCCTGAATGCTCTAGGAATTTGGCCATTGTAAATTGTAGTTGTGCTTAAGTAGAGTATATGCCTATACTATTTTCAATTAGTGAAGGTGCATATGTTTTGGATTGTTAACTTTGGTCCTTACTTCTTCTGTTTTGCTTGGATATGGTTGATGCATCTAATGCATTCTTTCATATTTCTCTGTCGTGTCATGCTTGGAAGGTCACCCATGGTGCGATACAGTTCACGGCCTATGAAGAACTTTGCAAAGCTACGATATTTTTCAAAAGTAGACAAACAAGGACTGACAACAGAGGCAGCGAATATTCGTTGGTACTAACTGATTAAATTTGTGCTCGAGACATCTCCCTAGTTTAGTTTGGTGCAATATAGACATGCTCATGTTTAGTTCCCCAGGATAATTTAGTTTTGATGTTTAATCGTTTTCTTAAACTAGGTTGCTGAAGCTATTTATGGTTAGCCTTTTTCAATATCCCCTATCCCTTTATGCATGTCCTTCACATGAATACATGATACATCTAGTCAAATATAGGAGAGAGTTAACACTTCATTGTGAAGATTATAAAATAGTCAAAATATAGGTGTTATGCAATATAATTTCTTGGAAACCACATTTTGAACCTAAATATGTTGAACTGTAGGATACATCCGTTGATTCAGGAAGATCAAATTTTTTAGAACATTTGTTTCCAGTCATATCTGCACCAAAATACATCCGCTATTAAGTAGATTGGCAGTTACTATTTCTGATATGCCTTTGCCTTCATTATTAACAGAATTCCATTGATTATGCGGCACTTGGGGCTGGTTCGAAATTAGCTGCTATTCTACTTACCTATCCTTATCAGGCAAGTTTTTTTTTTCTGTTTATTCTGATCAACTTGATAAGTATATGCTGCCTTCTTACGAAACATATCAACTGACAGTTTTTGGATTTTGCAGGTTATCCGAGCACGCTTGCAGGTGGGTTTCTGATTTGAATCTCTTCATCTCCATCCATTTCTTTGGAGTTTTCATAAAAAAATAATAGTTCTTGAGTGCAATTTTCCAGCAACGGCCTGGCAGGGATGGTACTCCAAAGTACTCAGATAGTTGGCATGTAGTGAAGGAAACTGCACGGTGAGAGTTATTGCTATATTGTCATAAATCTTTGACTAGTTACATGCCCGTGCATTGCTACGAAAAACAAAATTGATAACGAAAAATAAAGATTAAAAAATAAAAAAATTATTCCACAAGATCAAACATCTATCTTTAACGCTTCGTTTCTTGCGAAAGCTGGCTAATTAAAGCAACGCTTCGTTTTTTGCGTAGGGCAATTAAGCAGGGCAATTAAGTAGGGTAATTAAGCAGGGCAATTAATGACGTGGGTAGAACTCACCACTGCCACCAATTGTTGCTTTATAATAGTAGAGATTAGAGAATGTTTGGGTGGCATTACTTTTTCATGGAGTCTGATGTTAAATACAGGCTAACCTTATTTTTGTCTTATGCAATATGCATCTTACCCATGTAGGAACTTGATATTTCTAGTATACAGTAGATGAGCTTGCTATCTTTTTTCAAATTTGGCCTACAGTGTAGCCTAGTGATCATCTATATTCTTCATTAATCTGTACTACTACTATTGGGATTGGGAATGTCCATCTCTGCTTGTGTAACGTGGTGGCATCACATCAAAACTCAAAAGTAATCATGTTGAGCATATACCATATTGGGCCAGATAGCCTGTTCTTTAATTTTTGTGAATTCCACCTTTACTGGCCTACATTAAGGGATCAGTGTTCCAAATATTGTCGTGTTACAGTTTTGATTAACCCTTGTTATTTGGATTATCAATTTCTGTTGCAGGTATGAAGGTGTCCGTGGATTTTACAGGGGAATCACGTCCAACCTACTGAAAAACCTTCCGGCAGCTTCCCTCACATTTGTGGTGTACGAAAATGTTATCAAACTATTCAAAGCAGCCAAGGAGAAGACATAGTTCCAACTGAACCTAAGAGAAACAAAGAAGAGAATTCGTAAAGAATACAATAGTTTCATCCAAATACTGAGCCTGCCCCGACTCTCTGGAGACCAAAGTACGACCTTCCATTTCATTGTTGAGTTCACGTCTCGTTCACTTGGCATCTACAGACCAGGTTTTATGGAATTATGGGAGGGGCTGTGATTGATATGGTGGTCACATATTTTGTTTTGAGGAACTTTTTTTGTGGAGGAAAGAAAATCCATTCAATATTTCTTCGTGAAGGAATAGTTCATTCCTGATGTTCAGTTGTACACTGTTCGGATACTTCAATACTTGTAAAGCGCGCTGGGGTCCTCAGCCATTTACATTGTAAGGCTGTTTTCAACGACAGACGCTAGCACGACGCAGGAGGAGAGAGAGGCATAGCCGCGTGAGGAAGCGAAGGAGCGACGTCGGCCGCGTCGTCGCCTTCGCGTTGGCCCTCACCTTACGTCGTGCTCGTACCTCGCGTTGGAAGGAAGCCCCGGATGCGAGTTAGCAGCATTCCTTGCTCGCGCCTCACGAACCGTTGGAGATAGCCTAAAGACACGCTGCCTTTACTGATTCCAGCCACTGGATGAAGTAGGACGTGCGAGAAGAATCTGCTTCTTAGAACACACAAAGATTTCCTTCGAAAGATGGCTTTGCTCTTCGACATGACGGACTCGTGTATCGGATTACCGGCCAAATTAACCACAAGGGTATGTACAGTTGTGTGATACAATTGTCTATATGTTTTTTTTTCTGGCATGGAGAAAAGGGGAGAGAACATAACGGTCTCTTTGTGAAGAGAGATCATATAGATAATATAAACACCGCTACAGATAACATTAAAATGATATCTATTATAGAAATGCCGGTCTTGGAGGGCCGACTTCCCGGCGATGCCGTTGTCAGTGTTAGACAACCTCGCTATCGAATAGTCCGGGGTTGCCTAATAGATCTAAACTGGAGAACAGAAAGAGAGGGCGAGAGACACAATATGAGGAGGAACGAGCCTGCTTTATTATTCTGTATGCTTGTGTACAATGGGGTGACCCCTTGCCTCCTATATATAGCGGTTCTGCTTAGAGATAAGGAAGAGTCCATATCGGATACGAATCCGGTTTCCTAACACTCCCCCTTGGACTCTTCACTGCGAGATGCATATGCCTCATTAAAACTCCATAAAAACCCAGTGGGAAAAATAATTGGAGAAAGAGTACATAGCACACGCTTGCTGTGTTGCACGGATTGCCTCATCAAAAACCTTATGTAAGAAAACTTCAATGAAAAACTTACTTAAGGAAAAGAGTACAATCCACCCAAACTTCAATGTTAATCTTCAAGATTTACGTAAGATTTACGTTGGGTACTCAAACTTCATGTTTGAGATTTATGTAGGAGTATGTGAAAAATCTCCCCCTGAAATCTGCACTTCTCTAAGCCTCATCATCCCGATTCCTCTAATACATCTTTCAAAGGAAGATGCCGGAGTGACTTAGTGAATAAATCATGAGATTTTCACACGACTTAGTATGCAAGATATCTTTATCTCGTTCATCTTATGCATTTCATGAGCATAAAAGAACTTGGGGTTGATATGCTTTGTAAGGTTACTCTTCACATATCCCATTTGTACTTGTGCAACACAAGTCGCATTATCTTCATAGATAATAGTGGGGTTTGTTCCATGTTCGAGACCACATGACTTACGGATGTGGTGAACCATTCTTCAAGCCATGCACATTCTCGAAAGGCTTCATACAAGGCAATTATTTACGAGTGGTTTGTCGACGTTGAGACAAGAGTCCGCTTAGATGACTTCCACGAAATTGCTTGTTCCACCGCAAAGGAAAACATACCCGGTTTGTGACTTGCCAAGATGCGGGTCCGATAGGTACCCAAAGATCGGCATAGCCAACTAAATTCAATTCATTGTTTCTTACGTAAAACAAGCCAAGGTCTTTGCTTCCTTGAAGGTAACGGAAGATGTCCTTCACCCCTTTCCAATGCCTTTTGGTGGGTTACGCCTGCATCAGCGCTAGCAAATTCACTGGCGAACGCAATGTCCGGCCTAGTGCTATTCGCAAGGTACATGAGCGCTCCAATTGCACTCAAGTATGGGAATTCCGCTCCAGTGACTTCCTCCCCTCTTCTTTAGGCCTCACGGGTCTAGGTCTGCTTGGAGTGACCTTCCAGCCATTGGGGTCTTTGCGGGTATGCCTTTTCAAAGCCAAATCTCTCCAACACTTTCTGCGTGTAGGATGCTTGGTGTACCAAGATTCCGCCTTGGACATGTTCAAGCCGCAAGCCTAAACAGAACTTGGTTTTACCCAAGTCTTTCATTTCAAACTCAGATTTCAAGTATGTGCATGCTTCTTCAATTTCCTCATCCGTCCCAATGATGTTCAAGTCATCTACATAGACGGAGATTATACAAAATCCATTCGTGGATCGTTGTATAAATACACATGGACAATCTTCATTGCTCGTGTAGCCTTTCTTGCAGAGAAAGTCACTCAAACGATTGTACCACATTCTTCCTCGATTGCTTGAGTCCATACATGATTTCTCCAATTTCACCTTTGTATAGGTTTCTGTTTGCTCTGTCTTGGTTCGGGATAGGGATACCTCAGGTACTTTCATGTATATCTCCGAATCCAAGTTTCCATACAAATATCTTTGTGACAACATCCATTAGTTTCATTCTCAACTTCAAGTTGGATCGCCATTGAGATCAAGTATCTAAAGGTAATTCCACCCATGACCGGAGAATAGGTTTCTTCATAATCAACCCTAGGACGTTGAGTGAAACCTTGAACAACAAGCCTTGCAATGGTTGTTGCTCTTTTCATAGATTCTCCTATTATTACAAAATTTATGGCCATTTCGTCATGGTGTGCTTCATGCACTTCTACTTACTCTTCATTGCTATTTCCCATTCCAGGAGCAAGTTCCTTTAGTTTTTCTCCGCCAATGTGTGCGCACACATTATTTCCGGCGGCTTCTTCCAATGGAAGGTTCAGATCTGGAATTGCCTTTTCCACAGGCTTCTTTCCAGTGCCAGGTCTCAACTGGCTCCCCTTCTTGCTTTGGGGCATTTTTGTGATTGGCTATGGTAAGTCCTCTTGCCCATTTTTCCCCAGACGTCTCCGGGTACTTTGGGTTTGAGAAGCCGATTTCTGTTCTTTTTCTTTGAGGCCTCTGAACAGGATGAGGGATACCTTCTGCTTTCTTTAGTATTTCCACCCTCTCTGGTGCATTTCTTGCTGGTATATGCGACTTAACCACGCTCTTCAGATCACAAAAATGATCAGGCAGTTCATTTGCTAAATTCTGCAAATCGATTGTCTTCTTGACTTCATGATTTGCTTCATTAGTGCGAGGGTCATGCACGGGGATTCCAATGGAATGCCATATGATTTCCCGGCATTTTTCATCCAATGGTTCATTTTCTCCCTAATGACGGAAAACGATCCTCGTCAAAGATGCAATCGGCGAATCAGTGTATTCAAATCCCTACCATGGGTTCCAAATACACAGTTATGGATGCACTTTCATAACCAATGTATATCCCAGACTTGCGGAGAGGACCCTTTCAGTTTGCTGTGGGGGTGGTATAGGTACATATACCATACATTCAATTCTTCAGGTTGACCCAATGCACTAGTTTGCATGGTTGAATGGATATTGTAGGCCGATTGTCTATAATTGATGAGTCTTTCTTGCATACAGAATTTGCGTGTCCCCAACAATTGTTGGGCAAGTTACAACTCTGCAAGAGTGGTCTGGCAATAAACTTAATCCTCTTTATTAGTGCTTCAGCTATTCCATTTTGCGTATGGAACTGTGGATGTGTGGTACAGAGTGCTCAACAGTTATTCCAGTTGCTGTGCAATAATCATCAAATGCCTTGGAAGTAAATTCGTTGGCATTGTCCATTCGAATGGACTTCAGGCGATGATCAGGAAAAGCATTCTTAATTCTGATGATCTGCGAGATCAGTTTTGCGAATGCATGATTCCTTGTTGACAGCAAACATGTATGCAACCATTTCGAGGAAGCATCAATGAGCACCATAAAGTTTCGAAACGGCCCTGACATGGGCTGAATCGGGCCGCAAATATCCCCCTGAATGCGTTCCAGGAATGCAGGGATTTCATGTTGCACTTTCATAACAGAGGGTTTTGTTATTAATTTCCCAGTGGCACATGCATGGCACACAAAATCTTCGTGATTCGGGAAATTTTTTAACATTAATGCCATGACCTTGTGAGTTGTTAACTATATTTTTCATCAATCTAAGACCAGGATGACCTAAATATACAATGCCATAACGAAAATAATTCAGAGCTTCTAAATACAGTCTTCAAATAAGTATACCAGCGTGTGCATTGATTATCGTGTAGTACAACCCAGATTCATATGAGGGACATTTTTCTAGTACCATCTTTCCATATTCCGCGTGCTTCACAATGCACAAGTGTTCTTTGCCATTTTCTTCATTGGTTTCTACGTGAAACCCATTGGCGCGGATATCCTTGAAACTTAAGAGAGTGCGAGTTGATTCAGGGTACAAGAGGGCTTCTTCAATTACCAAAGTTGTACCCATTGGCAATATAATTGTGGCTCTTCCTGAGCCTATTATATGCGTAATCGCTTCTGCGATTGTCGTAATCCTTCCAAATGTTTCTTCGTGATGGTCTGGAAGTATTTCGACTATGTTAAGATGGTATTTTTTTTTCATCTATCAACAATGCATATTTCCTCCATTGGTTGCTACACGATTTCTAGATGATAAGAAATATAATTCTAATCTGATGTGGCAAAGTAATTCAAACATTGCTTGCAAGTAAAGAATCTTGGAATAAAGAATAAATAACAATTCTTATTCATGAGAAAGTAAAAGTATGCTCTTCGAGAGCTTACAATTATTCAATATTAACTAATCAACCACAATTTAAAAGAAAGTGCTAACAATGTTATTCATGCACTAAACGGAATCTGTAAAGTATGCATTCATTTATGCTTCTATGTCATCCACAGAAGTGTTTTCTTCATTTGCCAAGGGCTTGTTTGCATCATTGATGTCTAGACCGGGCTGCGAGGATGAAGCATGTGGGGTGTCAACTTCCATGACATCATCATTACCTACTTCGCAAAATGTGCCTCTGCTTAGTGCATTTCCTTTGGCCTTCTTCTTGGCACGATATGCATTGATCACTTCTTTGGATTCGGCATATTTTTGACCAATGCCCCCAAGTGCCGCATTTGAAGCACGCTTTGGTTTTGCTGTCCATACGGCTTGCCTGCGGCTTTTCCTTGTCATTCTTCTTCTTTTGGGCTATGGACTTTCCTTTGGCACGATGTTTCTCTTTTCCACCCTTCTTGACCCACTTCATGTGGGCGGCTTTTTCACCTTATAGCTGTTGGCATTGATTTACGGTACAATGCCCCTTCCAGTGGTTGTGAGACGAAGTTCTTCGGAGAACTTCATCTTGTGACTCCGCAACTTGCATAACATCAATCGATTCGCTATACTCCTTGTATGCGTCCCGACGATAGGCTGCGGGCATTACGGATAGCATTGGGGTGAAAAGTGGAAAGAGTTTTCTCAATCTTCTCCTCTTCGGTGATCTTCTTGCCACATAGGGAGATATTAGTACAAATTACGTGCAAGGCGTAATTGTACTTACCACTGCTTTTGTAGTCCGCAAACCTCAGACGCACCCAATCTTGCGTGCTTGGGGCAAGATTGTGTATTTGAGCTTCTCGAATCGCTCGAGTGCGAGTCCATAGCTCAATTGCACTTTCTTGACCATATATTCATTTTTCAGGGTGGTGAGAGATGGTGCTCGAGGAAGTGCAATGCTTGATCGCTCGCTTCGGCATTAGGTGGTGCATCCTTCGAGGACCCTAAGCCAATAGCAGCTCTGAGCTTCTTGCCGAAAGTACGATCTTCACATCGGATGCCCAAGTGAGGTAGTTTTGACCGTCTTTGGGCCAATTCTTCAAACTCACGGTTCACAATGCCAGACATCTGCATTTTACAAGATTCCTACATTAGATTACTGCGTGTAATCTAATAAAGTGTGATTGCATAATTCGTAAAATGCGGAAAGTAAATTCTCATGAATTTCCAGAATTTTTCTTAGTATTTGGCAATTTTCTGTTAATTATACAGCAATTTTCCAGCATCACTTGATAACAGAAAATAAATTTCAACATGAATTAAACATGGCATAAGTCTAATTACAACTTATATAATTCTTGTTGGCTGGGAACGAAAACAGGTAATGAATATCTCTGTCAATTTGACTCTTGGCCAGGTCAACCTGCCCCTAGGGCTCACATGAGGGAGGGAGCTCTTCCCGTTTCCGGGTGCCAATTAAAGAACCAAGCCTCATGTGTGTTTTCCTAGACACCAATTGTCTCATATTTGTTTATTCATTACCAAAATCAAATCCCAACCACTCATGTTCTCATTTTATGCCATATGAAATATTCTGGAATTTTTCTAGCACTTTTCATAATTTCTGCTAATTTCCAAGCAATTTTCAGAATTACTGTACAACAGAAAAAAATTAATTTCAGCAAATATCAACATGACATAATTCATAAATTCAAAATAAACAATAATTTCCACAATTCATAAAATACAGGAAAATAAATTCCATAATTCATAAATGCGGGAAAATAAGGCTAAGGAAAATTAAAACAGAGCCATATAATTTTCTAAAATTTTCTAGAAATTTTTTTCATAATTTTCTTGAATTTTCTATCAAATTTTCCGAGTTATTAATCAATTTCTGGAAAATAAATTAGAAAAGAAAATAAAAGAATTGGGGGAGGGCAAAGGGGTAATTTCCCCTTGCCCTCCTCCGCCCAACCGAATTCATAACCACGTTGCACATGTGGATTTCATGTCCAGACACGTTGAACTTCATGTCCCAAGAATTTTGTCCATGAAGCTATGGACTTCTTGTCGGTCGGTTTGAATACGGAGGGGCGTGCAGCAGTGTTGCCCATGCACGGTAGGCGGCAGCCTATTGGTATCTTGGCGCATTTGGCGAAGTCGAGCGGGCAAACCGGCCCGAAGCAGATCGGCGAAAAAATAGCCTCGACCATGGAGCTGCTCGGCGGCAGCGGTTGCTTGTCGCCACCCGTGTCGAACGCATAGACCAAGAGAGGCCGCCAGTTGCCGCAGCAGTGCACGCGCAACCGCAACAAAACTACGAGCGCTTCGAGCGCACATACGGGCAGAAGAGCAAGGGCCGTGACAGAGGCCCGACGACGCTGGCGGCGGCCGAGGCCGAGTGCGCTGGCGGCGTTGATCGCGTGTCGATGATATCGTGGCCATGGCTTCATGCCGATCGGCCGGAAAATTTGAACTGAAGCTTCATGTTACGGCTTCGTACCGATATTGCTTCGCTGTACTGTTATTCTTGTACCGTAGCTTCATGCTACGTGACTTCATGTCACCGTATACAAAATAGATTCAAAACAGCGATTAGATCAATCACCCAATTCTTACTTTTTCAATATATTCTCTGGTAGGCTATCGCGTAGGATAGAGTCGCGTAGGACTTTTCTTTCGGCAATCCGAGTGGATGCCTGCTTGATGGCGAGTTGATTGCAGATCGGATCGGGCGATCAATCGCCGGTAGTAGACGTTCGTTGTAAATCGGCGATCCTTCGCTTCTTGTCTTTTTCTCACCTTTCAATCTTTCTCCGGTAGAGCTTACGTGCGATAACGTGTTAGACAACCTCGCTATCGAATAGTGCAGGGTTGCCTAATAGATCTAAAGCGGAGAAACGAGAAGAGGGCGAGAGACACAATATGAGGAGGAACGGGCCTGCTTTATTATTCTGTATGCTTGTGTACAATGGGGTGACCCCTTGCCTCCTATATATAGCGGTTCTGCTTAGAGATAAGGAAGAGTCCATATCGGATACGAATCCGGTTTCCTAACAGTCAGGACCCAACTGAATCCAATTCGAATACCGAACCAAATCTGGAAAACAGAGGAAACCGAGAGAATAACAGAGAGGAAACGAAGAACTTCAACAAAGTGACCAGCATATTCGGAATCCAAAACTGATTCCATTTCCCTCATCCACATGGTTTATAACATCCATTCGGTTACAGCGACCATACACAGTAAATTGAAATGCAAAAGTTCAGAGTAACAACAATTCTCAATAAAAAGTAAACTTGATAGAAATCTGACTGCAGCAGTAAATCCTCCTAATTACCGAATTGCTTATCGACCGTTGGATCTCCTTCTTGCTTGTCCTCTCAAATCTGGACCTTAGAACTTCACTTACGTGAAATCGGCAAAACGGTTTTATCCTCACACAATTTCTCAGTGTGTCTTCCTTAGAACATCTCCAAGAGAGAGCCCTAAAAAAGAGCCTTAAACTTTAATTTAGGACCCCAACTAATTAGATTTAGGGCTCCAACAAAATATTCACTCCAGCAATTAGGCCTTAAAACCTAACGAAGATAGAGCTCAAGCACATAGTTGCTAAATATAGCTACTCTCCTAGAGGCCCTAAAACAATTTGCTAAATTTTAATAATTTAGGGCCCTTGCTGTAGTTAACCTTTTCCCCAAAAGCCCTATAATTCAAATTAGGGCCACATTTAAGGCCCCTCTTGGAGATTTGCCGCCCCTTATTTGGTGGCGTTTGGTTGGGTGGATGAGGGTGGATGGGATATGCCATCCCTAGATTTGAAGTCATCCAATTGTTTGGATGAGTGGATGGATGAGATATGGTTATCCGGTTTTTTAGAATATTCCCTCAAGATGTTGGATATAGCCATAAAAAAAAGGACGGACAGGCTCATCCAGTTTGCTGTATGAAGAGGTGAACTCGTTCAAATTCAAATTTTGCCGAAGTGTACTCTATCAAATTCAGATTTTGGTCAAAATGTGGTCAAATTTTGGTCAAAAATTCAACTTTCTATCAGAATTTGTACCAAAAAAAAATATCAAATTTTGTCCAAAAAATCAATTTTTGATGATGTTTTGTTTGAAAATTCTAATTTAGTTCAAAAAAAAATCAAAATTTGTCCTAAAATTCAATTTTTAGACAAATTTTGTCCTAAAATTCAAACTTCGGTTAAATTTTGTCCAAAATTTTCAAACGGAAATTTGAAACCTTGATACAACTAGCCCATCCATCCTCATCAATCTAGCCAAATAAAAAATTAGCTCATCCCATCCATCCAACTAAACAAAAAATTGGCTCATCCCTATCCACCCAACCAAACAGCCACCTGGATGGCTCTATCCCATCCAGGCTGGATGGCCATATCCCATCCAACCTCATCCAGGCAACCAAACGCAACCAAGTGAAGTCTTGTCCTCAAGACTTGAAGCTAGGGAATATACTCTGAATGAATTGAGCATCTTCCCATGTAGCGTCAGTTTTCGATAGATTCATCCACTGAATGAGCCATTGGGCCACATCAATTCCTTTTATGGGCATTACCCTTCGATCTAACACAACGAGAGGCGCAATCTTCACCTTGCCATCAGCATCCACTAGCGGCAATCTAGGCAAGGGGACGGCATTCCAACCTAAATGTTTCTTAAGCTGGCCAACATGGAAGACATGATGAATAGAACTATCAGTAGGTAACTGCAGTCGGTATGCCACTGACCCAATTTTTTCATCACTCAAAATGGCCCATAATACTTTGATCTTAGTTTCAGTGATCCCCTTAATCCAAAAGTGTTTTGCTGGTATGATTGCATTTTAAGATATGCCATGTCTCCCACCTTAAATTGCCTCTCCGATCTCAGTTTATCTAAGAACTTTTTGGTCCTATTTTGTGCACTTAGCAAGTTCTCCTTAATTCTTTTCAGCATCTCTTCTCTTGATTTAATGGTAACCTTGGTTTCAATTGATACATTGCAAGGAACAGAAATTCCTGCCAATTGTGGAAGATGCTATCCATATAGTGCTTGAAATGGGGTAATATTCAATGAGTTGTGGTAAGTAGTGTTATACTACCATTCGGCCATAATTAGCCAATTCAACCATCTTTTTGGATCCTAAAATACAATACTTCTCAAATAAGCCTCCAATGATTGGTTGTGAGACCCCGGATCGGCTATCCGAAATCTCCTGTGTATTTCCGTACTAGTCCCAGATCAGTAGCTAGTACACACAGTCAACAGTGAAGTATCATTGCCGAACATAATGAAATTATAACATAAATATAAAGTATTAGCCACATGGCTACTTATTACATCAAATGGTCACAAGACCAGAGTCACAGCAGCGGAATAAAAACGACAAGAAGCGAAACCCAAATAACACCACAGGCGATGACTAGGAACGTGCTTAGATGTCTTGGCGATCCTCTTCGAACTATTCCGGGTAGTACTCACCGTCTTCAACGGTGTCCTGGTAGTTTTCTAATGACAACAGTTTATGTAGTATGTGAGTAAAAAAGTACTCAGCAAGTCTGGGAAAGTATGCACATGTGGGGCTTTCCAAAGAATGCTTATTATGGTTCTTTTGCATAAAGCCAAGTTTTATCAAACCATACTTAATAATAAGTTTCACAAAGCATATTTTAGCAATTCTTTTTAACAATTGAATTATTTAATATTTCAGTGAGGGTTCTATCCACCATCACTAGTATAAGGCTCTATCCGCCCCAATTTTAAAAGATCGAGATTATCCACACATGACTCTATCCGTCATGACATAAAACAGGTTCCATCTACCTGGTTGGCTCAAACCGCCAGTTAAACATCCGAGAGTTCTAACCACTCCCGAATCCCAAAACACCATTTTTTTTTCAAAACCAAAACCAAAGTCTACCAGTATGAAAGCATTCTTTGCTTTGCCCTTGACCGTAGGCACGGCTATTCGAATAGTTTTAACTCTGCAGAGGCGTACAGCTTTACCCACAAGACATGATCATCTCTTTAATGCCATGCAATTAACACACTTCCTTTGGTGTGTCGGCAGAGAGATCATGACAAGGCCTTTACAATGTATACGCCTAACCCGACCCACCCGCTAAGGTTTCACTGCTGTTAGGGTTCAATCCACCCAGTACAGAAAGCCCCCTCTTGCGCCGTGTGAGAAAAATAGTCTTACCTCTATCCGGCACTCACATTCCACCATTCGGTGAGTCTAAGTTAGGTTTCTACAAATTATTTAGCCAGGTCGTACCATTATAGACATGTGGTAGTACGGTTATGCTCAGAATGGACATTCATAAGCGTCGGTCCTTAGTTGACTTGGGGCGGCACTTGCACATTGAAGTCTAGTGCTCAATCCGCACCCACCCGACATTCCATTCCGCCCAAGTCCAAATCCTTTTTCATTTTATTTTTATTTTAGAAAAACAGTACCAAATACTTTGTAATAATTTCCAAATCACACTTTAAATCATAACTTTTGTATAATCCCACCCATGGGTCATTTTCATCAATTCGGGTACTAAGCATATCTACCGTTCTAACCATCAAAAGTCACAATATAAGATATACATGACATAGCAAAGAGTCCTAGGGTTACAATTAAGCATGGATAACAATAATCAAGGAGGTAATCGCAATTTGGATTAACTAACCATTTATATTTGACATACGATGATAAAAGATAGCAATGCATGTTTATAAAACATTGTAAATCGTTTGCAAACATGGGATCAAAATGTGTCAAGGGACTTGCCTTCAGTCGCAGCGGGGGCGTCGAACTCTTGAAGTCCGGCGGCGGGGTCGGCGGACTTGGCGGGATCCTCGGCTACACGCAAAACGGTACAAGGAATAAATAACAATAAAATAAATAAAATCTAAAATTACAAAACTTATACTGGCAGGTAGATATTGATTTTAGATGAATTTAGGAAATTGAACGGACTCAATCGGAGTTCGGATGGAAAAGTTATGAGCGTCCGAAGTTTGAAAATCATGGAAAATGCAAAACCGAGGAAAATTCCTCGGAATCTTTTCTTTTTTCTGATTTTTGGATTTCTTTGACTCTATTACATGTGGGGCCTCCTTGTCATTGACTTGGGGCTTCTTCCCCATGTTCTTTCCATGGCCAAAACAGAGGAGATGGGGCTCCCATGGGCGCCGGCTGGCCTTGTTGGCGCCGCCACGCTCACGGCGCGGGCGCAGGATGCACGGTGATGTATGGGAAGCGGCGACGGCCGGCCCGGCAAGCAGGCCGGAGGCGATGGCGTGGCGAGTCGCAGGCGCCGTCTGGCAGCGCAAGGAGGTAGGCGGTGGGGCCGTGGGCGAGTCGGCTGAGAAGGCGCGACGACGGCGAGGTCGCGCGCACGGGGAAAAACAGAGGACGCCCAAAAATTTCCAAAATTTCGGAAATTTGCAACGATTAACATATGACATTGCAACACTTGATGATGGATCATCTAGAGGACATCCTAAGGAGCTTAGGTTAGCAAGGGATTGAAGAACGGATTACCGGAAACGATGAAATCGGCGAAGAACGACGGTCCGGCCGGAGAAGTTCAACCACGAAATTCGTCGTCCAAACTTGATGAACCCTAAAATTGATTGAGGGGTTAAGATCTTGACATCCATACGAACACGAGGAAACAACCGGAGTCCCAAATGGCTCACCGGATAAGAAGATATGACGAAGAAACCGAAGAACATGAAAAACGGCGTTCCTCGTCGATTTTTGCAATCTCCCGGACGAATGAGTTGGAGATGCAAAAGAAGGTGCTACCACCGGGAAGACCACTCTAATACGAAGATTTGAGAGGTGGTGGTGCGCCGTTTGGAGTTGAAACGACCGAGTAATTGCAATTTGAATGCATTTTGGTTTTTGGTAGATTAAGTCGTTTCCAACGAGATTCCGGGCTGAAGATCATGGGGGATGGAAAGGTTTCGTCGTTGCGAATCCAACGGATCCGGCCGTTCGCGATTTGAAGCATTGATGGAGGAATTATGAGTGATTGAATGGGAGGAGCCAAGTATGGAAAGCAAGAAGCTTGTCTCTGGTAGACCACCATCGGGAGTTGAAGATGACACTTAGCATGCCACGTGGCGCCTTCCCGTTGGTCGAAAATTACGTGAATGCAACGTCCTAGAGAAAAATTAGCAAAAATGGTCTAAAAATTCCAAAAAAATTCCTA
Source organism: Rhipidocladum racemiflorum (assembly GCA_036346355.1). Classification (NCBI taxonomy): domain Eukaryota; kingdom Viridiplantae; phylum Streptophyta; class Magnoliopsida; order Poales; family Poaceae; genus Rhipidocladum; species Rhipidocladum racemiflorum. Next base: position 10,419,317 of record CM070573.1, on the reverse strand, counting down.
GAACCATTAGGGAATATTTGGAACCCAATAAAATTGGTTTCACAGAATTTGGATGAAATTTGTATATTAGAATATTTTGGGGCGAATAGCGGGCATTTAACGAAAGCCGCGCGAGATAAAATACCAGAGAGCTTCCAAAAATCTTGAGAAAATTCCCAAAATGTTTTTAGGATAATTGGAACCTAATGCAACAGGTTTCGGGATTTTTGGAGCATTTTTGAACTCGGGCGAATTTTTGGGTACGGACTGGAATCCGGAAATTTGATCTTTCGTACGAAGGAGAATTGAGTGCCAATTTCGGACGGATAGGGATGCCATGTTAAATTAAATACCAAGGAAAATCCAACTTTTGAATTTAATTAATTTAAATTAAATTTTGGCAGCAGACCGAAATTGAGGATGTTACATTGGTTTACTCTCTCCGTTTGGTCATCGGTTTGGGAGTGATAAGCTGTATTAAATCGCAATGAAACCTTAAGTAGCTTAAACACCTCTTGGAACAGCTTGTTAGTAAAAACTCAGTCTATGTATGTAACTACGGCCGAAGGCATTCCATGCAGTTTAAAAAATGTTATCCGTAAATACTTGGACCACTCGTTGAACCGTATAAGGATGTGAAAAGGCCATAAAGTGTGCATACTTGGTGAAATGATCTACTACCACCAAAATTACCTCTTTCCCTCTGGAGTTTGGTAATTCTTCTATGAAGTCCATGGAGATATGCATCCAAGCCATTTCAGGAACTTCAAGAGGATTTAGTAAGCCAGGTATATGAACATGTTCAACTTTTATGATTGGGTAAACTGGACATTCCTTAACATAGTATTCAACATTCTTTTTCATCTTGGGCCATGAATGTCCTCCAATGGTAGAACTATGGAATGCTTCCAACAACTTAAGTCTAATACCATGATGTTCCCCCCCACACAACCTTCCCTTGTATTTGACAAGACCATCTTCCATTTTGTACCTAAGATTAGGTTCTGTATTGTTTTGAATGTCCTCCAAAATTTTTGCTACTTGATGATCATGTTCATAGCTAGCTTTGAGGTTTTGTGTCCATTCGGGAACTACATAGGTGACAGCTTGACATGTTAATCCCTCCTCATCTTTATGCTCTCTCCTTGACAAGGCATCATGTAGGATCGAAGTATACGAATATAGCAATCAGAGGGGGGGTGAATGATTGTGCGGAAGCTAAAACCAAATTCTTGACCTATTAAAAGTTCACCCCAAAACAGAACCAAATAATTGCCTCGTTTTCGACAAAAACAGAATGACAGAGGTTTGGTAAAACAAGAATTCCCGGAGATCCAACCGTCGAAACGATCTGAAATTTGGACACAAGAAACTAGATTCCAATACGAATCGAACCCAAAAAGAATCAGCTCGATCGGACTTTCGGATCAAAAGTTATGAGCTTCGCAAGCTTGCTGATCCAGAACTTGACGAGAATCAATCTAATCAAAACTTCAAGATTAAACAAGAACGACAAAAGATTGATCAACTAGACTTTGAGAAACACTAGATCAATATTCCTAGAGAGGTTTTTGATGGATCAAATCAAGATAAAACTTGAAGAACAAAACCAATCTAGAACTAGAACAAGCATGCAAAACAAGAACCAAAACAGTAAAATGTAGCGACGTGGTTATCAGAAAGGCACTAAAAATCTTGGAAGAATTGATCTTTATTTCTTGTCTAAAATACTCTCATCAAAAGAGTACAAACCCTAAAACCAAGCTCAAAGCTTGATCGCTACAGCTCTCCTTGGTGCCTTTCAACAGAGACCCCACCTATTTAAAGCACCAACCCACAAGGAGTTCTCGAATACGATTCCTATTCCTAGAAGGAATCAGTGATCCAACTCAACTCTACTTGGCCCAACCAGGCCGAGTACAACTCTTGCACGCGTATGGCAACCCTACCATACTCACGTGACTAACACTTTGCACGCGTATGGCCCACCTGCCATACTCACGTGATTCAACACTCTTTGCACGCCGAATGACCTCCCCGCCATTCTCACGTGATCTAACCATTCTTCATGTGCACCATTCTCTTAGCCCGAACGTCCGCATGACATCCTTGACCACCAAGACCTCGCCTCCTGAACCTAGTCCCGAACCTCGGTTCCTCCATGAACCTAGTTCGGTCCCGCATCGACCACATTCGCCTCGAGCAATACCTGCACATGAACAAACCACAAACAAATCCGGAAAGCACAAGTCCACGACTTGACTCAATGTCAATCCATGCAACTACTCACATGAGTATTGCATAAAGTCCACTTCAAAAGAAGCATCATGAAATCATTACAAATTTCAAATTCACATTCAAAATTCAAATCCAAATCGCCAAAACTCCTAATTGAGCTTAAAACAAGATTCACGACGGACAAACAAAGTTGGTCCAATTAGTTGTATAAGGAAAAGTTTCTCGTTCCAAGAAGCCAAATCCAAACGCGGAAAAACACGTTCACAACGGACAAACAAAGTTGGTCCGTTGTACATGCAAAAATGGCTTCGGTCATGAGCGCTCAAAACAAGTTCACAACGGACCCCAGAAGCTTGTCCGGGCCGCAAACGTGCACGCTGGTTTCACAAAAGTAAAACCCTAGAAAAAGTCCATTCACGACGGACAAAAGAATTAGTCCGTTGTACATGTGAAAAATCTTGGTTCCAAGAAATTATCCAAACCGAAAAAGCTTGTTCACAACGGACCAAGAAAAACTGTCAGTTGTACATGTGAAAATGACTTTGGGTCATGGGCTCAAAAACATGTTCACAACAGACCCAAAACACTGCCTGTCGCAGGATGGGAAACTTCATCGGTTTCTTGAGAACTTTGTCCGGGCGCTAATGCGTAATCTCATCAAGCTTCTTGTCAAATTGTCAAAACACATGAACAAACACATTTTGCAAATTCAAATCTAAGTTACTTTTAGGTTCAAAGCCAATTTTCAAAGACATGATTTCACAATCTCCCCTTGATGAAAACATTGGCAACACCACTTAGAATTGATCATTTGGCATTCACTTTACCAAAGATTTTGAAATCTAAAGGATCAAAGACCAAAGTAAGAAAAACACAGAAATCCCTTTTTGACCAAAAATGCAAAACAAAATCTCCCGAGAATGAAAATGTGTGTGAATGTGCAATGCGCCAAAATTTCAAAAATTCTCCAAACTTCTCCCAAAATCCTCAAATTTCCAAATACAACTCTCCTTTTTCTTTAAACTTTTCAAAGAAAGATTTCCAAATTTCTCCTTTGACAATGGATTCATCAAGAGTAAAAGAGAGAACAGGTTCAAAATTTTTCCTGAAACAATGATTTCACCAAGAGAAACAAGGGAGTGCCAAGATAGGAAAAGATGAGCTCATTCGATCATATAACCTTATATATCACATAATATGCAAAATACATGATCTTGATGTGATTTTAACAAGTTAGGGAATGACATGCATCTCAACATAAATTCATTCAACTATAGCCAAGTACTAAGCAAAACCTTTAGAAGAAAAACAAAGGCTCAAAGTTGAAGCAAATAACAAATCAGGGCGAGCAAGTAGTTTCAACTCCAATCTAGTGGACCAATTTAATCTTTAAACAGTAAACTGCATGTGGCATGCTTGAAGCATACTTCTTTTATTTCCTTGAGTGGCATGCTTGAAGCATACATCTTGTCTTTTGAGGGAATGGCATGCTTGAAGCATACATCTTATCTTTTAGGGAAAGCATCCTGAAGCTCATAACTTGAGGCTTTTGCTTTTAACAACCCTTTTTTATTGATTCCCTTTTCTTTTCATTTTTCTTTGATTATAAACATGCAAAAGTGATTAAAAGGTCTTATGAAAGAGTAAAGTTGAAACCACACTTGCTTCATAGCCCAAATTTGTCAAGAAGATTCAATATCAAGCCTAGAAGAGTAAGATATCACAGAGTATTTAGCTATAGGCAATTAGTCCAGGGAATTCTCGTAATGTCATTTTTAGTTCAAGTGAAACAATTAGATTATCATATATTAGCTCAATTACATAACATATAAAGAAATATGATAAAGTGAGCTCATCAAGTGAAAGAACTTGGCAAAGAAACTCCCTCAAAACAATCCCATTGAATGAACAATTCCAAGTTCTCCTGAATAAAAGCAAAACGAGAAGAAGACAAAGGTTTTGAAAATGTCCGCCAATTGATGTTCAAGATCCACATGGTGAAGCACAATATTTTCTTTTTCAACATGATCTCTAAGAAAGTGAAATCCAATATCAAATGCTCAAGAAAGAGGATTACTCAAGAGGTGGCACGAACCAAATCAATTCAACATCTTCCAAAGTCAACATCGAATAAGCTCTTAAACTAATGCATAAGGAAGCAAAAAGCCAAATGCCAAAATCTTGAGTACCATGGAGATACCTGAAAATTCACTTGACCAGTTTGTTGATGTGAAGCACGTGGGAAGAGTCTCTCATGTAAACCTCTAATTATCTCGGCCTCAACAAAGATTATCATCATCTTTATGAAAAAGACACTCTCCTCGAACATATATGCACGTGTACCGCATCATTTGAACTAGTGCCTTTTGCTAAAATGTATGGAAGAAGCATCTCTAAAGGCAAACACTTTCAACATGAGATGCACGAGTGAAGGAGAACCAAATCTTATCACTGAACATATGAAGTGAGCATCCTAAATTCACTAGCCACATGTTCTCCTCCCTCGTGAGAAGCCTACATAGAAGCGAGAAGTGTCGAGGTCTCGATCAAGAAATAAGATGTTTAGGAATCGATACTGAGACACACGACGGACAATGATGTAGGCACAACACGAGCAGTTTTATGCACAAAATCAATTTTGCCTGTTCCCGTGTTTCTAGCAACAAAAGGTGCTTGCATCACCCTAGGCACATAGTGAGAAGCAAAGCGTGCCTTTACGAAATTAGACCTAGCCTTAGCTCTTTCTTTCTTTTGTTGTTTGCTAGTCTAAAGCAAAAATCTACTAAATGTCCATCTCTACCACAATGAGTGCAAGTGTATTTAACAGATGTTTGGCTTTAGAAGTAGAAGCAACATTTGCATTCATCATAGTAGAAGTTAAAAGACCAAAGCAGATTTAAAGACGCTTTTCTTAGGCTCATTGACAATTTCAAATTTTCCACTTTCAAGTGTTTTGACAACAGTGGGAGTATGTGATTTATGATGAGCATAAGAATCAAAACCTAAACCTTTGTTTTGAGTGCTGACTTTTGATTGATCCAAAATCATGTTTAGGTTTTTCTTGCCATCAGTGAAACGCTCCAAAGAATTTGCAAGTAATCAACTTTCTTAGCAAGAGTTAAACAATTATCACAAGGAGTGTCAATTTTAGCTTTTCTGTTTCGGCAATTTGAACACGAGTTAATTTCATGAGTGAACATGTCATTTTGTTAATTGGGTAACTCTACAATTTGCATCTTTTAATTTCAACTCAAGAATAGAACATTTAGAGCAAGCAATTTGATCATGTAAACTATCAAGAGAGCAACCAATATTTTTCACAAGTTTTTCATTTTTCAATTGTTCGGCATAAACTTGTTCTAGTTTAATCACATGTTCCTCTTTTAGTGACTTAATTTCAAATTTGAGATCTAAGCAAGTATCGCAAATATTTTAAATTTGAATTTCTAAGATCAAAGTTTTGATTTTAGCATGGATAGATCTTTTTCTAAGCTTTTATTTTTGAGTGAAGATTTTCTTAAAGATTTTCTCAATATGACTAAAACTTCACAAAGCTCATCATCTGAAGGCATTACCTCATCACGTCAGCCGAGGTGCTGTCGTTGTTACTTAGAATCACTAGTGTTCCCTTTGCCATGAAGCATAGTCCTGGAGATCCTTCTCATTCGCTTGCTTCGCTTCCTTCTCATCTTCAGTTGAGTCATCAATGTCGCTTAAGTCTAAGCGACCAATTGCCTCGAAGACTTTGTTGAGCATCTTCTTTGTTCGTTGTTTATTTTTATCCTTACTCTCTCTGGCTAAGGACTTGGAGGAGTTGCTTTGCTCCTTCTCCTCTCTATCTTTGTTCTTGAAACAGCTAGTTGCCGGATGTGCCCCCGCCTTGCCGTGCAGCTTGTAGCAGTGGATGGAGGCTCCTCTTCTCTCCCTTGATCTCATGTACGCCATTGACACACGCTTGAAAGAAGAGCAAGTGTATCTTCCGGTATTTGATCTAGCTGTTCATCACTAAGAGCACTCAAAGCAAAGAATGGAATATGATGATGAAGAACTAGTAGCATTATCATATGAAGAATTAGCATTAAGAGCCATAGAGTTATCATTGGAAGTTCTTGAAACAATGTCTATCTCAAAAGTCTTGAGACTAGAATATAGTTTATCCAAAGTCATTTCACTCATCTTATGAGCTTCCCTAAAAGCGCCACTTTCATTTGCCGATTTTAAGATCAAGAGATGATAGGAAATGTCTAGCATTTTGAGTCAGTTGTACTTTACATCTGACTTCTAAGATTGTTTAAGATTCTCGTTAAAGCGAGCAAAACAATCATCTAATGATTCTCGAGTTCATTTCAAATCTAGTGTATTCCTTTTAAATTGATCTTGCCTAGCCTCTTGACAGAGTCGGTTGCCTTCATGATAATCTTGAAGAGATTTCCAAATTTCATGAGCAAAGTGAGTAAAATGATGACTCTATCGAATTCTTTTCTAGCAAGTCCTTGAAGCAATATGTTTCTAGCTCTATTATTACTTTCAACATCCTTTTCAAACTCGATTTTATCAATATCATCATTAGAAGGAAGCTTGTATGAAATCTTTACCTTGCGCCAAATCGCGTTACCTTGAGCTTGAAGATATGCAGTCATTCGGATCCGCCAAATGGGAAGTCTGCCATCGAAGATTGGCGGCTTGTTCGAGTATTTCTCCGTTGCCATAACTTATCGTTTACTAATCACCTGTTAAGATGGATTAGTAGAGCCTTGCTCTGATACCACTTGTAGGATCGTAAGGGCCTTCTCAACCCCAAAAGCTAGCTTAAGAGGTGAGGGACTCCCCCGCTTATATGTTAGGTCCTTTGCCCTTCCACAATCAATGTGGGACTATTCTAACAATATTTGGTATCAGAGCCCGGTTCTAACATCTTTGGCCCGATGGACACTAGGGTGTGAAAGCCTGATGGACCATGGCCCTAAGGGACCGTCGGTGTACGGTGAAGGGGCGGTGAACGGCTGAGAGATACCAATGTGTGAAGGGGGGATTGTTAGAATAGTCCCACATTGATTGTGGAAGGGCAAAGGACCTAACATATAAGCGGGGGAGTCCCTCACCTCTTAAGCTAGCTTTTGGGGTTGAGAAGGCCCTTACGATCCTACACATCATCCATAATGTTCTCTTTTCCCTTCTTATACTCAATTTGTTAGTCAAACACTAGTAATTTCAGCATTATTTTGTGTTGAATTCCCTCCACTAATCTCTGAGTGGTAATGAATTTCAGACTCTGCTGGTCAGCTTTAATGATTACCTTGTTGCCTAATAAGTATGTCTCCACTTCTTCAAAGCCTCCAAAATTGCAATAGCTTCTGTCGGGGATTGGATAAATCCCATAGTACTTTGGAAGCCAGTTTCTTAACCGACCATCTTTACCCTTGGACGATGTCCCCAAGGACGACCAACGAGCATCTGACGACCAATCGGCCCGCCCGATCGGCTAGGAGCTCGCTACCCGGTTCCGAGCATCCGTGCCCGTCGCACAAGCTGGAGTGCTCGGCTATGAGCACGCCAGGCAAATACGAGCAACCGTGCTCAGGAAGTTGCGTGGAAGCTCGGGTTATGCTCGGTGGATTCAGTCAAACCACCAAGAAGTAAAGTGACAACTAATTCGCCGAAGATCCAGGAAAGGTGCGCCAGAAATATGGAAGCATGTCACGATTGTAGGGGGTAGTTACCATGTATATAACGCAGGTATCTTGTATTTAAATCCCCCTAGCCCCTATGGGGGAGGAGGGCTGGGATCTATCATTTCAATAGAGAAAAACGCCACCAGGCGACTGGATGTAGGGCTATTATCTCGATCATGAGAGGCCTGAACCAGGATAAAATCCTTGTATTTCTGTCTGTTCTAATGGACCATCTCCCGCGTCTTCGATGCTACACCTTTGGCAGAAAGGGGCTTCGGTTGACCCCACATTCAACAAGTAAGCTCGACCGGGCCAGTTCCCCAATCGTCGACAGCTGGCGCCGTCCGTGGGGACCGACGGATTCTTTGCCAAAGGAATCCCGAAGGCGTCATCTTCCACATCTGATGACCGATGCTGCACAACTTATGATGAGGTAAGATACATAAAAAAAGTTCTTTACCTCAAGCAAACTGTGCTTAGGCGAGTCGTTTCTGTTTTGCGCCGAGCAAGTTCTTCGCTTCGGCGCAAATTTCATCCCCTTGCCCGAGCAGGCTTTTCGCTCGAATCTGTACTGAGTAAATGTTTAGCTCGGGTGTGTGTTTCTTCACACCGGACGGGCATTGCACTCGGGAATTGATCTTGTTATATCTTGAAAATTGCTCTTATTCCTCCGAGCACGCGTTTTGCTCGGAGACGGTCGGTGTTCCGCGCCGAGCAGGCACTACGCTCGGATGCGAATCTCTTCCTCCGGGCACGCGTTTCGCTCGGGGACTGTTCGTGTTCTGCGTCGAGCAGGCACTACGCTCGGGCGCGAGTCTCTTCCTCGGGGCACGCGTTTCGCTTGGGGACTGTTCGTGTTCCGCGCCGAGCAGGCACTACGCTCGGGCGCGAGTCTCTTCCTCCGAGCACGCGTTTCGCTCGGGGACTGTTCGTGTTCCGCGCCGAGCAGGCACTACGCTCGGGCGCGAGTCTCTTCCTCCGAGCACGCGTTTCGCTCGGGGACTGTTCGTGTTCCGCTCCGAGCAGGCACTACGCTCGGGCGCGAGTTTCTTCCTCCGGGCACACGTTTCGTCGCTCGGAGACTGTTCGCGTTCCGCGCCGAGCAGGCACTACGCTCGGGCGCGAGTCTCTTCCTCCGGGCACGCGTTTTGCTCGGGGATTGTTTGTGTTTCGTGTCGAGCAGGCACTGCGCTCGGGCGCGAGTCTCTTCCTCCGAGCACGCGTTTCGCTCGGAGACGGTTGGTGTTCCGCACCGAGCACGCTCTGTGTTTGAGCACAGGTCCTCCCAGTTTATTTCCCTGGACGTCTGGTCCATGTCCAGGATGCGGTAGCTCGAGCCTGGCTTGTCTGTCAGTTCCTCGAGCATTAGACCCATTCTCGGGATGTGTCAATGTGAGTCCGCTCGCAATCCGCTAGTAGCCTAGGCGTCTGATCCATGCCTAGTTCCCCTGTGCATCTGATCCATGCATGGGATGCGGCAGCATGTGTTTGTTCACAGTCTGCTAGTTACCTTTATGCTAGGCGTCTGATCCATGCCTAGTTCCCCTGTGCATCTGATCCATGCATGGATGCGGCAGCATGTGTTTGTTCACAGTCTGCTAGTTACCTTTATGCTAGGCTTCCGATCCATGCCTAGTTTCCCTGGGCATCTGATCCATACTCGGGACGAGGTTCGATCGCGTTTTATTTTCCCTCTCGATGCAGCTTGTTCCGATCTTTTTCCCCGAGCATGATTCACTCGGGATGTGATAGTGTGAGCCTGCCTCATCTATCAAATCCTTTTCCTAGTCATTTCATGCCCAGATGCTGAGGTAAATGCTTCACCATCAAGAATTCAATCCCTCCTTGGACTTCTCAGTCTCAAGGAGATGACCCATCTCACTTGAGCCTCGGGGACTAGCTGTCGGGGATTGGATAATTCCCATAGTACCTTGGAAGCCACTTTCGAGCATCCGTGCCCATCGCACAAGCTGGAGTGCTCGGCTACGAGCACGCCAGGCAAATACGAGCAACTGTGCTCAGGAGGTTGCGTGGAAGCTCGGGTTATGCTCGGTGAATTCGGTCAAACCACTAAGAAGGAAAGTGGCAACTAATTCACCGAAGATCCAGGGAAATATGGAAGCGTGGCACGATTGTAGGGGGTAGTTACCATGTATAAAACGAAGATATCTTGTATTTAAACCCCCCTAGCCCCTATGGGGGAGGGGGGCTGGGATTCATCATTTCAATAGAGAAAAACGCCACCAGGCGACTGGATGTAGGGCTATTATCTCGATCATGAGAGGCCTGAACCAGGATAAAATCCTTGTGTTTCTGTCAGTTTTAATGGACCATCTCCCGCGTCTTCGATGCTACACGTTTGGCAGAAAGGAGCTTCAGTTGACCCCACATTCAACAAGTAAGCTCGGCGGGGGCCAGTTCCCCAATCGTCGACAGCTTCTTTGTCATAAATCAATTTTGTAGCAACTCTTACTCCCAAAGCCTTGTTGAAGTATGTTATGATTCGATTGGATTGCATCAACACAGCCCCAACCCTGATCCACTAGCATCAATTTCAAATTGGAATGGCTTGGTAAAATTTAGTAGAGCTAGAACTGAGCAGGTGGCCATTACCTTCTTCAACTTCTCAAATGACTCAGTTTGTTCTATGCCCCAATCGAAATTGTCTTTTTTCAGCATATCAAAGACTGCCCTACAAATCTTACCATACCCTTTTACAAATCTCCAGTAGTATCCTGTTGGCCTCAAAAACCCCCTAGTTTGGTGACATTGTCAGGTCTTGGACAGTTGATCACATCATCTATTTTCCTTGGATCAGTGGACACCCCCTCTGAACTAATTATTTGCCCAAGGTATTCAATGGTAGTTGCTGCAAACACACATTTGCTCTTCTTAGCCACTAAATGATTGTTCCTCAACACTGCCAATACTGTCTCCAGATGAATCCGGTGGTCTGCCAGGTTTTTGCTATAGACAAAAATATCATCAAAGAATACCAAAACAAACTTTCTTAAGTACTTTGCAAATATAGAGTTCATTAAGGCTTGAAATGTTGCCAGTGCATTGGAGAGTCCAAATGGCATCACTGTGTATTCATAATGACCTAAATGTGTTTTAAAAGCAGTCTTGGCTATGTCTACCTCATTCACTCGGATTTGGTGGTATCCTGAGCGTAGGTCCAGTTTGGAGAACAATGTGGCTCCATTCGACTCATCTAACAAATCCTCTATGACTAGCATAGGGAACCTATCCTTAATTGTCCTTGAGTTCAATTGTCTAAAGTCTGCACACATTCTCCAGGCTCCATCTTTCTTCCTTACCATTATAACTGGAAAGGAGTATGGGCTAGTACTAGGCCTTATCTCTTCGGTCTCCAAGAAGTTCTTGATGATTTCCTCCAATGCATCCTTTTGATAGTGAGGTATTCTATAGGGTCGAAGATTTGGTGGTTCAGACCCAGGCTTCAAATGGATGGCATGGTTACAATCTCTCTTCGGGGGTAAACCTTTGGGTTTAGCAATGACATCCCCATAATGCTCTAATATTTCTTCAATAGTCAAGGGAATATGTTGGTTGTCATTCACTGACTATGTTTCTAAGAGATTAATATGAATCATAAGTCCCTGCACTCCCTTGTTGACCATTCTCTCCAGTTTTCCAGCATTGATACTACAATTCATTCCTGGTTGAGAGTAATCTCTGAATTGGATGAACTATCCCTCTTTTCTAATAGTTAGCATCTTCTCCTTAAGATCGAGTCCAATAGGACTATGCTCATAGATCCAGTCAGCTCCTAGGATAATATCAAAATTTCCGAACTTTAGCAGTTTGAATGTGGTGCTAAACTGAGTATTTTGTATATTGTACTGCAACTTTTCCACCTTTGCATCAGAGATAAGTTCACCAGAACCAGCTACTGCAATTTTCTTACTAGGCACATAGCTTAAAGGATAGCCATTTTTGATGGCATACTCATAATCCATGAAGGTATCAGTGCTGCCACTGTCCACTAAGGCCACAGCTTGCTTTCTTCCAATGTTGATAATTAAAGAAAAAGTAATCGGTCCAGATGTGCCATTCACTACATGAGCAGAAATCTGCATTAATTGATCTTCCTTCTCTACTGTCCCACCCAATGTTGTGCTGTGATGTAGCCTGTGTCAGCAGGTACTTCACTCTCTTCAACTCCTGCTCCTTCTCTTTCTCCTTGCATCAATAGAGCATGTATGACCTTAACTTTACAATTGAGATGGTGTCCAGGGGTCTAGGGCTCTTTGCAATGCCAACACATTCTAGTCCTCTTATCAAGTGCACCGGGTCTTTGATTATCAGTTCCTCCTGCAACTATTGTTCTGAGTGGCAATGTTTTCTGAGATGCAAGCTGCGGCTTATACTTGTATTGTCCACTTCCTTGACTTTGCCTCCTTGCCAATGCTGCCTTTTCTCCCAACTTAGCATACCAATAAGCTTCCAATAGACCCTTTGGTTGGTGGATGCTAACAACATATTTGATCTCCTCCTTGAGTCCCCCAATGATACAACTCAAGAGGAAGGTTTCCAGAAGATAGGGATGATCTCTTTTAACCAATTCCACACACCTTTTCAAAGTAATTGATATACTTGCTCACAGTGCTCAAATGTTTGAGGTTTTGTAATATCTTTATAGCTTCACATGCACTAGCTTCTGAAAATCGGTCATGCACAATAGCACTGATCCGAGGACAACTTAATTGCTGTCAGGACACACCCACTCCCTTGAACCAAGTTTGTGCCCTACTTGTCAAATGTCTCGAAGCCAAATTTACCCATTGATCCACTGGAGTGCCAACCATTTCAAAGAAATTTTCACATTGTTCTATCCACCCCAAAGGGTTTTCTCCATCAAATAAAGTTAAATCTAGTTTTGGACCTTTGATCATCGCCTCTACATAATGGTGTGAATTGTTGTTGTCTCCCAGGTATATGTTCCTTTGAGCATCAAAGAGATGAATTCCTGACTGATGTGTTCCTTGTGGTGGCAGCACATATTTATATATTGTTCCAGAAAGTGGGTTTTGGGTCAAAGCTGGATGGTGATAAGTTGGTGCTTGCGAGGGATAATTCATCAGACTCAATCCTATCTGCTGATAATTACCAAGGCCAAAAGTCAGATTAGGACCACTATGTATTGAAGGTATTTGTGGGTCTACATTGGGAAAAAAATTCTAGGTGCCCCAATTCCCCCATAAGCTTTGAGATTCGTTTGCGAGGAAGTTCTAATGATAGGAGTAAAAATTGGCAAATGAATGCTAGCTATCAACTGATGCTCCAAAAGGGAAGAATTGTTCAAGTTCAATAGAGGTAAAGCTATTGATGTCACCTGCTGATTGAGAATCGTCTACCCATGAGTAGCCATCTCTTCCAGAACTGCATGCGCATGAAAATTTCCTTTTGAATCACCCATCTGCCATGGTCAACTCAATAATAAAGCTTCGATTTCTGCCACATCAGATATGAGACCTCCAAATCAGTCAGTCTCTCCTGGATTTTTTTCAATCTCCACTCAATTATCCATCTCTAATACTACTTCTACAACCTCTCCTTGAGTTCTAAACCCTACTGACATCTTCCTCCACTCTGCTACCCAGATTGATGGATTTTACAAATATACCAACCTAAATCCAGCAGTACACCAGCGAATCACCAATGATAGAGCTTGCTCTGTTACCAACTTTGTCAAGACCCCAACTAAATCTGATCTGAATACTAAACCAACTTTGGAAAATAGTGGAAATTGAGAAAATAACAGAGAGGAAATGAAGAACTAGGGTTTACTCTAACAAACTAAAGTGACACTAGCATATTCGAAATCCAAAGCTGATTCCATTTCCCTCATCCACATGGTTTATAACATCTATTCGGTTACAATGATCATACACAGTAAATTGAAATGCAAAAGTTCAGAGTAACAACAACTCTCAGTGAAAAGTAAACTTGATAGAAATCTAACTACAACAGTAAATCCTCCTAACTGTCGAATTGCTTATCTACCATTGGATCTCCTTCTTGCTTGTGCTCTCAAATCTGAACCTTAGAACTTCACTTAAGTGGAATCGGCAAAATAGTTTCATCCTCCCATGATTTCTCAGTGTGTCTTCCTTGTCCCTCCCCCTAGGTTTGACAGCCGTCCCCTTGGCTAGTGGTCCTTGACGGTTGGGGCGACTATCGGATGGACCGCTTCACTTTCCTCTCCCTCCCGACGCACAGCTCCCTCCGGTGGACACACCCAGGCATGTGCTGCATCGGTTCTAGCGGTGGGTGGCTCGCCCTCGTCGACATTGATCCCCCTCACGGTACATAGGGGTGATAATGTGCTGAAGTCCAACACAAGTCTGATCCCTGACGGTTGGGGTTGTGGTTGCTGGGGGGATGCACGCCGCTGGGCCAAGGTCGCAGATGCTGGGGTGGAGAACACGACACCGGGGGATGCCGAGCTTCGGTCGTGGACGCCAGGGGAAGCGTCGCCCCGGGCTAAGAAAGCGCTAGAGTTTGGGAGAGAAGGGCAGCAACGCCTCAAATGCAAGAGGCAAAGAGCTCAATAGGGTTGCGCAGGAACCTCCCCGAGCTCCCGAGCCCGGTTTTGTTGAGGGGTCTTTTGTGGGTAATTTCACCCAACTCCATGGGTACTCTCGTAATGGGATCATAGATTCGTGTGGGGGAACAACCTCTCTCTTGCTCCACAAAAATAACCTACAGCCTATTCTAGATTCACCTGACTTCGAATTTAGTTTTTTGTTTGGAGCTAGGCTTAAAACCATGCCAAACAGGCTCTAAGTCTATAAATGAAGCCTCTTTCTCCTCTTTATCAAGATCCTCCTTAGACTTTGCTTAAGAGGCAGATCCATCCACATAGATCCCGACCAAGAATAAATCTCCCAAGAAATGCCTTAGTGTAACATTGGAGTTGCTAGGTCTTCTTTGTCTCTCACCTATTATCCCTTTTCTTTTGAGTGCACATTACCATCCTTTGTCCTCTCCCACCTAAGGTGCATTTGGTTGCAGGAATCCTCTCAGGATTACTAGGAATCATTTAGTAATCTTATGAGATTATATTGTTTGGTAAACTAATCAGGAATTCAAGATTACCTCAGGAATCATATTACCATCAATTCCAGGAATGTGTTTCCTATAGAAAATGGTGTCTATCCTAGATTACCATGAGAAAGGAATCTTTGTGTTGCATTTTTTTTTATCATTTGCTTTAGTTTGTTTCAGTCAAATTTTAAACTTTCAAAACCCAAAATCCAAATTATGTTTTATTTTAATATTTGAATATCATTGTTATGGAATTAATATTTTCCCAAAATATGAATTTCAAAACCCAAATATCAAAAATTGAACCCTGAATTTCAAATTTAGTCAATTTAAAATTTTGAAATTCCATTTTATGATATTTTGAATCTTAAATTCTGGAATTTTTAATTCTAGATTTTAGATATTCCAATTCTAGAAATTTAAATTTTATAAATTGAATTTTGGAAGTTTCAAATTTTGAAATTTGGACTTTCAAATTTTGAGAATTTAAAGTCCAAAACTTAATTTTTGTTTTTATTTTCCAGATTTTAAAGATCCCAAAATGATATTTTGAACCATAAAAATTGAAAATTTGAAGGTTGCAATTTTATATTTTGAAATTTGATTTTTTTTGTAAATTTAGAGTTTATAAAATATGAACCTTCAAGATTTAAAATTTCAAATACAAAAATTTAAATTTGTGGACTGGTTGGTTTGAGTTATGAAATGTTAGAACTATTATTATGACTATTTTATAGTTTCCTTCAAAGCAACCAAACGTGGGAATCTTAGATTACTAGTAATATGTGTATAGGAAACCAAACTCACCCTAAGCACCTTTCCATATTCCGTTGCAAATCGTGACAACAAAGCTGAGCACAGTCCAAAATCATGCCATTGAGATCTCAAGCCCATTGTACCAAACAGCCGACTTGAGTAGGCCGAAATGTTTATTGTACTGACCCCCGAATATTTTTTTTGCGAAAATGGCCTCAGCTAGAGAGAAATAGCAGAAATGGTCTTGTGCAGTGGAGGGGTGCCGCTGCAGGCGGCCTGCAGTGGGGCGGTGGTGCTGCAGACCGGCCTGCAGCACTACGGCGGTGCTACAGGCCGCCCCTCCGGTGAAAGCCTTTTTTTTTTTGCTTTTTTAATTTTTTTTAAATTTTGGATGCCTTTTTTGTTTTTTTCTTGCAGCTCCTCCATGGAGTTGCAAGCATTTTTTGTTTTTTTTATTTTGGTTGCTTTTTTGTTTTATTTTTATTTTTTTTTAAAAAGTAGGGGTAAAGCAGAGCGAAACCGAAAGTGAATATAGGTAGTTGAACATATCATGGCATATCAAGATCTGACTTGCAACCATGCACACCATATGTAAACAAGAAACTTTCACCTGAGATAAGAATGCAAATAGCAGTGCAATAGGAGTTTTACATAACAATGCAAAACGAAAAAAGCACATAGCACAGTAAAGTAACTCTTTCCTCCTAGTGAAAAGCGCACAACAAATTTTGGTTTGCCACTGAGGATCCGATGCAACTTGCACCAATCCGATGTATACATAGGATATGCTTTTCTTTCCATGCTTTCCAACAGGTCTGAAGTGTTGACGTTCTAAATTTCAGGTTTTGCTACATGCCACCCTTCAATGACAAGTATGAGGTTCCAGAGCAACAAATGGGACGTAGTGTCATCGTGATAGGAGAAGAGATTTGGTTATGATGGACATGATAGGGTTGCCCAACAGGAAGAAACAAACTATGGTAAATACGAAGAAAATGAGGTCTGATAACGATGAGATTCAAAGATTTACTCAGGATGAAGATGTAAAGGTAACAAAAAATCCAAAGCTTATATGTACTTCAAGGGTGAAATAAACAACCTAATCCTGTTGTGTGCTCAGAATGTCAAGGTAACCCCAATGATTGCCAACAAGCGAAAGAAATCTTCAATTGGCACCCCATTTAGGGCTGTAAACGGGCCGAGCTTGAGCGGGCTTAGGGCTTCCAAGCTCAAGCTCGGTAAGGCTTGAGCCGAGCTCGAGTTGGAGTCTGAGCCTTGATCCAGGCTCGAGCTCGGCTCGGTCCAAACTCGAGTAGGCTCGGTAAGCATGATAAGCTCGAATAAGCTCGATAGGCTCGCGTAAGCTCGGTAAGCTCGGCAAGCTCGGCAACAAGCTCGAGTAAGCCCGGTAAAAAGCTCGAGTAAGCTCAGTTCACGGAAGCTCGATCCAAACTCGAGTAGGCTTGCGAGCTATTCGAGTTCAGCTTGGTGAAGCTCGCGAGCTCGAGATCGAGCTCGAGTTCGGCTCGTTTGGATCTCGAATCGAGCTCGAACCAAGCCTAGACCGAATCAAGCTTGAGTAGCTCGCGGGCTCGAGCTTTTTTTTACAGCCCTAACCCCATCGATGCACAACAACAACGAAAACTAGGCATGTTGTATAGACTACATCGGATTGGTGCAAGTTGCATCGGATGCTCGGTGGCAAACCAAAATTTGTTATGCGCTTTTCACTAGAAGGAAATAGTTACTTCACTGTGCTATGTGTGTTTTTCGTTTTGCATTGTTATGTAAAACTCATGTTGCACTACTATTTGTATGCTTATCTCAGGTGAAAATTTCTCATTTACATATGGGGTGCATTGTTGTAAATCAGATCTTGATATGCTATGATATGTCCAACCGACTATATTCACTTTTGGTTTCGCTCTGTTTCCCCCTATTTTTTTAAAAAAAAAAAAACAAAAAAAACCAAAGGCTTCCAACTCAATAGAAGAGCTACAAGAAAAAAAAAACAAAAACAAAAAACAACCAAAATAAAAAAATAAAAAACGCTTGTAAACCAAAAAAAATAAAATATAAAAGGTTTGCAGCGGAGGGACGCTGTTGCAAGTGGCCTGCAGCGTCACCCCTCCACGGCATAGGACCATTTCTGCTATTTTTCTGAGGCCGAGGCTATTTTTTTTTTAAAAAAAATGTTTCTCGGTCACTACAGTAAACATTTTGAGCAGCCCACCGCGCTAGCCTCGCATCACGTGCCCCGCACGCTCGCGTCGCGTCCGCCCTTGCAAAACCAATCCTACTTGACCTCCTCACTCAAAACCCTAACGAGCGGCAAGCCGCCTCTCTCGAGCACCATCACCCTCCACCTCTCCCACTCGCGCCATCGCGGCGCCCCCAAGTTCCCCTTCCAGAACCTTCCAGAACGTTCTGATCACTAGCGCATCCGCCGCATCGGGCCGCTGCTGACGACCATGGAGAAGCTCCGCGTCCACCGCTGCGGCGGCGGCGCGGTCGCGTGGACTCCCTCCCCCATCGTAGCGCTCGCTACATCCCCCTGCGCCTCCCAGGTCGCCGCCGCGCGTGACGACGGCTCCCTCGAGCTCTGGCTAATCTCCCCCGGCTCAGTTGGGTGGCACCACCAGCTCGTACGCTTTCCTCCCTCCCCCCACGGCTATGCAGTCTCTGCGAGCAGTCTGGGGAATTGTTCTGACCTGATTGAGGGTTTATGTGGGTGCAGACGATTCAGGGGGACGCTGAGTCGAGGGTCACGTCGCTGGTGTGGGGGCGAAGCGGCGCGAGGGAGCGGCTTCTCTCGTCCAGCGTCGACGGGTCGGTGGCAGAGTGGGATCTCTTCCACCTACAGCAAAAGGTGCCTCGCTTTCCGTGCCTATACCACGTTTCAATTTCTATGTAAAATTTGGATTTGGGATTGTGGATTTTGTATGTAGGCATTATTTTGGATACATTGCGAATTGATTGGGTTCGTCCGAGTCGTGGTACGGGATTCGGGTTCGCGGTTCGCTATTTTTCTTCCAATTTCCACTGCAAACACGAGCCCCGTACTTCTAAACTGGTTTGGGTTCGATGAATCGGTTCGCGATTCGGGGGTTTACAACGAATCTGGTAACTACTGTTGAAAGTGTTGGATTCGGGGGGTTTATGGCGAATCCGGTAACTAGTAGTTGAAAGTGTTGGAGAGTGTAGTATTGAGCTAAAGTTGTCATTTGTGTGCATAGCCGGTCTTAGTATGTGATTGTTAGCGAAGTGCTGGGTCTTCTTAACGTATTGGGTGTAGAATAGGCTAGGAGTGCATCTCACCTAAATTCCAATAGTCTGTTCCATCAGAATTTTTATCTGAGTTTACTTGTATCTTCTATCGTATTTGATATAATAGTCACTTTTATTTCATAGATATAATTATAATTGGTTTGCCATTATGTTTTGTAGACTGTCCTAGATTCTGTTGGAGTACCAGTCTGGCGGATGGCTATGGAGCCTCCAGATGATCCTATAAGTTCTGAAAATAAAAGCTCAGGATTTGCCGCTAATGGCCATGCAAATCATAATGGCCGCACTGACTCCGACTCAAGTTACTTCGATGATGGTGACAGCTCTGATGATGAAGACGATTCTGCCAAGACAAGCTCTTCATATCATGTGAATGGATTTCAGCATTTGGCCCTGGCCTGTGATGATGGTTCTGTACGCTTGTATAGTGTACCCGAATCTGGTGCATTGACTTACTATAGATCTCTCCCAAGAGTAAGCGGTATGTCTTGTATATCTTTCATCTCCCAGTTGTGTTGACAAGAATTTCAACTCTGATAATTATATTTCCGCTTCCATACAGGCCGAATTTTGAGTGTGACATGGAGTAATAACGCGAAATTCATATTTTCCGGAAGCAGCAATGGGTATGTACCATTCCTAACTGGTGTAAATTCCCTTTTCTGACAGATTGCATTATTCTGTCTGTGCATACGGCAATCGGACTGTTCAGCATCTTTCTTTTTCTTTAAATAAGTCTCAGCTTTGGGTCATCAGTGGTCACATTTTTTTATGGGGTGTGCAATCTTCATCTATTCGTTTTTTATGTACTTCTGTTTACAGTTTAATTAGATGCTGGGATTCAACATCTTTCCATGAAAAATATCGTATCACTGCTGGATTGGGAGGTGCTGGTAGTGGTGGCGAACTTTGTATATGGTCATTGTTGTTTCTGAGGTGAGATAAAGTAGAATCTTTCTCAAATGTTCTGTTTATCCCCCTTAATACAGCTAGTGTTGATTATTGCTACTGGACCTGGTATCTAGGTGTGGAACACTTGTTAGTGGAGATAGTTCTGGGAGTGTCCAGTTTTGGGATAGCCACCATGGAACTCTTCTGCAAGCTCACACTTATCATAAAGGCGATGTGAATGCATTAGCAACTGTGCCTAGTCAGAACAGGGTATTTTCTGCAGGATCTGATGGGCAGGTTGGTATCATTACTGAAAACTCGAAAAGCTACTGGTTCTTATCTTAAGCATTATATATTGGAACCTTGTCTTCTATAAATTATAGTTCTTCAGTAGATTAGCTGTATAAAACAGAAAGAGAATTTTACTGAATTTGTGACATTTTATTCAATTGAAATCCAATAGTTATCGAGTGAATCATCTTAAACTTACTACTTTTCTTGGCTTACTACTTTGGTGGTGGCTTTCTAGGTAATTTTGTACAAAGTATCGAAAGATGAGTTTGATGCTGATAAAGAGGTGGCCAAAGAGCAAGTGAGCAAGTGGGTATATGTGGGATATGTAAGAGCTCATACTCATGATGTAAGGGCATTGACAATGGCTGTACCGATTTGTAGAGAAGGTTTGTGTTGACTTGGTTGCATTTACTAACTTATCTCCTCTTGGGCTTAGACAGATTTATCTGTGTTACTTTGTTCTCTAGATGCTTTACCAGAGGAAAAGATGGTGAAGATTCGCCGGCGTGAAAAGCCTATTGAGTTCAGTTACCACAAGTGGGCACATCTGGGTGTTCCAATGCTCATTTCTGGTGGCGATGACACCAAGCTCTTTGCTTATTCTGCGAGGAAGTTTATTCAATTTGCACCTCATAACTTCTGCCCTGTCCCTCAATGCCCTTTGATAAATCTGGCAAGAGATAGCACAGTCAATGGAGATTCTGTGATGCTTGTCCAGTCTACGAGATGGTTGGATGTTTTACTTGTGACAGTTCAGAACAAGTTCACTCCCAGTACGTCATCCAGAGGAGATGGTACAATGCGACACCTTGCTCGTCTGAAAAGCAAGGGAACTCGAAAAATCATTTCCAGTGCTGCCTCTACAAATGGAATGCTGTTGGCGTATTCAGATTGTGTGAAGCCCTGCTTTTTTGCACTAAGACATAAGGGTGGAAAGAAGTACACTCTAGACAAACTAGAGCTGCCAAGGGGATTACCTTCTTCTCAGAGTATGCTGTTTACTGTTGACTCATCCAGTTTGATACTAGCTGGCCGTGATGGAAAGATATATGTAAGTGTTTCACTGATCCTGCCCATACCTATATGAGAAATGATAAGCAATAGATGATTTCATTCATATTGCGTGTTTCTATTGAACTGTCAAACAATTGTAGTATACAGGAGAAAACGATACATTCTAACAAGTCTGTAGATTCAATTTTATCATATTACCATCAGATGTTGAAACAGCTTCCACACGTCTCACCAACTCACTGAAAATGTGCAAACGCAAACTGAAACAGGATGCACTTCTCTATCTTGTGGAGCCTTACTCATAGCTATACTAGTTTTGGATTGAGCACGTGTGATCGACTCATTGTGTTTTGGCCTCTGTGTGATCAAACTGAAACAAGTTTGGTTGAATATTTGGTCAATGAGATCTCTATAACACAATCATTCAACCTCTTTGGTATCCTCCAAAGTTGTTATTTTCTCAAAAAATGTAATATGATTTAACTGCTGTAGATTATGATCTAATGAGTCACGGTGCTAAGATGATCCGCTGATAATGTTTTTGTATCTTGTCTGTTATTTTTTCTAAACTAACTGATCAACATTTCTCCTGCACCAATCAGGTTATACATATTGCAACAAGAGGAGTTTCAAATGTATTTCACCCTATGAGAAGGATGGATGGAACAAAAACATCTACCAAAGAATCACCAGTTACAAAAATGTTTCCGAGTGCAGATGGGCAGTGGTTGGCTGCTGTTAACTGCTTTGGGGATATTTACATATTTAACCTTGAGGTGCAGAGGTATGTTACATACCAATTTGACTCTGCGACTTGTCTTGAATGTGTTTCATGTTTAGTAAGATAAGTAATTCACTACTGAATTTTTTTGTTTAATCCTGTAATTCATTCTTTGTTTTGATTCAGTCCTTTTTCCTGTGACTTGGCAGATTTGCAGCTAGTATTATTGATTATATGCATCTATGCAGACTATATTTTTATCATGACTAAACCTTTCTCTGATATTTGCAGGCAACACTGGTTCATACCTAGAATGAATGATGGTTCAGTTACATCTGGTGGCTTTTGTCCCAAGAACAATTCCCTTGTTATAACTACATCTAAAAACGAGGTGTATGTATTTGATGTAGAAGCAAAACAATTAGGCGAATGGTCCAAGCGCTATACGCATCACTTGCCCAGAAGATTCCAGGAATTTCCCGGAGAAGTTTTTGGCCTCTCATTTCCACCACTAAGTTCATCTTCAGTTGTGGTATACAGTGCAAGGTAATCTTCTATTGCTGATGTGTTTCAGCTTACTTACTCATACCGCCTTAGTGTTTTAATGTTCTGAACTCACTAGTCCATTGTCCTTTTGTACTCTCATAAATCATTCTTAGTACCGAGTTGATCTGTGTTTGAAACGCTGATTTGATGGGTATTTTTGAGGAATCTGGCATACATGGGAATTGATCTTCTCTTTACTAGTGTTCTGTATTGCTAGTAGACTTTGGATTGGCAATTGATCAAAATGATGCTAAAAAAACAATCTTTTTCTTTCCATTGCAGGGCAATGTGCTTTATTGATTTTGGATTGCCAGTTGTTCAGGATGGTCAATTACCGAATGGTTCAGTTGTACCAGCAGAAAAGACAGACTCACAAAAGGGTACAACAACAAAGCCTAAGCGGAAAGCTCGTGATGAAGAGTTGAGGCAAGAGAAAGGGAATAACCTTGACTTCTTTGCATTTAAAGATCCAGTCCTGTTTGTTGGCCACCTATCGGACAGTTCAGTTTTAATAGTAGAGAAGCAATGGATGGATGTGGTGGAAGGTTTCGGCGCACCTGTCCATAGACATATATATGGGACATGATTCATTGTAACATCTCAAAGCATTCCATTCTTTGTTTTCGCCCAAGGCATGAAATGCTCAGCAGCTCATTGTTTGATAGGGGGTTCCAAGATTTAGCAGAACAAAATATCTGCTGATATCATCTAGTGATAGCAACTAGTGTGTGTTGGTGTCAAATGGCTTTTGTTTCGTGAGTAGTCGTTGTATTCTTTTCTTTCCTTCGCCCGAGTAATTTAGTGGGCTCTTCACTGCGCCAGTTTTGTCATACCTTGTCACTGCGCAAATTTTTGTCAGCTGTAAACAATGTATCATCAGTTATGCTAAGCTGATTAATCTGTCGTCTCCCTTAGGAGTTAGGAAGAATGTCTGACGTCGTATATAAGAGCGAGCAAACGGCCGAACTCTTGTACAACCTCCAACGCGCACACAAAACGTTGCTAATTTGTTGAAATCGGACCTACCCGTGACAGGTTTCCCGAATCTTGATTGTCTGCAGTAATTAGCCATTTTTAGTTGTGTGAACTGTAAATTCGCACTGCGGGTTGTCGAAACTTGACAGGTGAGCATGCGCAAGCAAAGTTTTAAATCACAATTTTCGTGGCTTCATAACAAGGTTTCAAAAAAGCACATCAATTATCGTGGAAGTTATTATTCGTCGTGTTTTCAATATTAATTTTTTTTAAAAAAATTAAATATGTATATAATATAAAATCTAAAAAATCATAAAAATAATACTTTAGAAGGTACTAATATTTTTATAGTAAGAATATTTTTATAGTAAGAATATGAGTAAGTCCAGAATCAACAAATATAGTAATATATGTCCAAAATATTATAAATGATAATCATATAGTAATGTTTTTAACAATAAGTTCTTAATAACTGAAAAATATGAATATTATATTATTGAAAAAAGCTGAGATAAGATCTTTTATTAGGATTTTTCATAGTTCATGCTTATAAGAGATGTATTTGAACTTTTTAGTAATGTTAGATTTTAAAAGAGGCCCAATATGTAGGATAGCTGAACAATCGCTAGTTACAAAGTACGTCAAATAGCGGAATTATAGCTAACTATACCGTTTGTATCTAATATAGCGGAACATTGGCCCGTAGCTTTGCATTTTGGGTAAAAAAAGCTATAGCTAACTATTTAGGGCCTGTTTGGGAGCTGTAATGGGTCAGTAAGTCGCTTTGGTTTGTTGTAAAAGTGTGTGGTTGGCTTTTTGATATATCGTTTGGCAAGCAGTGCTGCAATTGTAGCTTTGGGGCAACCGTGTGGGCCCAAGTGAGGAGGAGTCGGGTAGGTGGCGCTGGAGCCAGAGGAGTCAAGGAGGCGGGACGGGGATCTGACAGGAAGAGGAGAGAGATGGAGCGATCGTGAGGCGATTGAGTGAAGCCAAAAAAGCACCTCCTACCACCGTGGCTTTGGGGTGCTTCACCAGAAGTTAGCCATTGCTATCTTGTTGCTTTGGGGAGCTTTAGGCCTAAAGCTGAAGCACAGCTGAAGCGCAGCCCCCCCAAACAGGGCCTTAGAATAGTGCACACAAGAATGGCTACTTGAAAACCATCATTTATACGGTGCAAGTTATTGTAAAACGAAGTTGTCCACTCTCGATCAATCAATGATACACCAACAGAATTGCAAGAATAAACTGGGAGCACACACAAAAGTAGGGGGGCAAAGTTCGCTCTTTATTAGATTGATTCTTTCTGTACAATAGGGTGCCTAATATATAGCACAAAATAAACAGAAGATAGATTCGGATTCGTCCACATAGAAATAGTCTAACCATATTTGGACAACTAGGACTTCAAGGCCACCTGTATCTCAACACTTCCCCTTGGGCGAATACCACCTAACGCACATGTCTTGTCAAAAACTCCTCCAAAAAACCCCAATGAGACAAAAGGATGAAAAAAAGAGTACATTGCACTTGCACTCTGTGTTACACTATTTGTCTCATTAAAAACCTTCATATGAGAAAACTTCATGAAAACTCACTAAAGGAAAAGGAATACAACTCATAATCTTCGGGATCATGCAATGAGTCATGGTTTAGGGATTTACTCCCTCTGAACTCTGCATATCTCTAAGTCATCTTATTCCAATGCCATTAACACATCTTCGAAAATTAGTCAAAGAATTAGTGAATAAATCTGCTAGATTTTCACATGACTTAATTTGCAATATTTTTATCTTACCATTTTTCTGGAGTTCATGAGGATAGAAAAGTTTAAAGCCAATATGCTTCATGATATTGCTCTTTACATAGCCCATTTGCATTTGTGCAATACAAGTAGCAATATCATCATAGATAATCGTGAGGATATCGACGGTATTAAGATCACATAACTTCTGGATATGGTTAATCACATGTCTCCGCCAAACACACTCATGTAGGGCTTCATATAAAGTTATAATCTCTGAGTGGTTGGTAAAAGTAGCTACCAAGGTCTACTTAAAAGACTGCCAAGAAATGGCTAAACCATTGCAGATAAACACAAAACTAGTCTGAGATTTGGCACTGTGGGGATCAGCCAGATAGCCAGCATCCGTATATCCCACCATAGTTAAAACTTGGTCCTTCCAGTAAAACAATCCAAGATCTTGAGTACCTTAGAGGTATATGAGTAAAGTCTTGACATCAATCAATGTCTTCTGATTGGGTATGCACTGTGTCTTGCTAGCAAATTTATTGCGAATGCAATATCAGGCCTTGTGCAATTCGCAAAATACACAAGTGCTCCAATAGCGCTTAAATATGGGACTTCAGGTCCTAAGACTTCCTCATTTTCTGTCCTTGATCTGAAAAGGATTTTTATCCACTTCAAGGGATCTCACAACCATAGGGATCTTTAAATGATAAGATTTATTCATATTAAAACTTTCTAATACCTTCTTGGTATAGGTAAACTGGTGCACAAAAATTCCTTTTGGGAAATACTCTAGCTGCAGGCCTAAGCAATATTTGATTTTACCAAAATCTTTCATCTCAAAACTCCATTGTAAGGTAAGAACTTGCTTACTTTATCTCCTCTGTGGTTTTGATCATATTTAGATCATCGACATAAACTGAGATGATACATAATCCATTTTGGGATTTCTTTATGAACACATAAGGACAATTATCATTATTTGAGTATTCCTTCTTCAGGAGGAATTCACAAAGTTGGTTGTACCATATTCTCCCAACTATTTTAATTTGTATAGCAATCTCTGCAGTGTGATGCTATACATATTGCGATTATTAGGATCCAAAACTTTAACTCCTTCAGGGATTGTCATATAAATATATGTATCCAGTGACCCATATAAATATGTTGTCACTATCCATCAACTGTATTGGTATGTTTAAGCTTTCTGCCATTAATATTAAATATCGAAACATTATTCCACTTATTACAAGATAATAGTTTTCATCGTAATCGACGCTAGGTCTTTGTGTTAACCATTGTGCTACAAGCCTCGCTTTATATCTCACCACCTGGTTATTTTCATTTCTCTTCAGAATGAAAACCCATTTTGATTCTACAGGGAACATTTTAAGAGGTATTCGATCAACTGGACCAACAACTTTCCTCTTATTAAGCGAACGCTACCTCAATTTCTTCTTTTTATTTGACCCAATCTAAGCGTTTCTAACACTTTGCTATGGACTTTGATTTTGGATCTATTTTTTCAACAATTTTTAGAGGCGAAATATATGTCGACAAATGTAGTCTTTCTTTCATACAATTCTCATGTATCACTTTAGGGATATATTTTCATTAATTTCTTCCAGCTTCTCGCGATTTCCCATAACAATGGAGTCTAGGTGTTCCGACTTCCTAGCATTAGATTGTACACGCAAATATACGTTGGGGTTATCATCTTCAGGATGGATCACTTCAAGGATGTTACTATCTCCAAGATGGCTCACTCTAGAATTTTCTAAACATCAGGTTGGGTTTCTTCCACTGTCAAGGGTAGTGTTCTCATTTGTTTAGTTCGCTGTTTCTACGGACGTCTCTATAGAACTGAGTACCATACACCTAGAGGCCTCTCACTCTTTTTTATCATGAGGGGCAAAGTGGGTACAATATCCTTCTAGAGTATTTTCACTATTTCATATGCATTTACTACAAATATATTAGATCTTGCCACTCCCATATGATCAGCGAAAGCATCTAGCAGGTTATTAGCTTATTTGTTGGTAATCTAGTATCCTCCAAACTTCAAGTTTGGTTTCTTTAGTGTATGGATTCTAAGGACTTGGTATTCTTTAATGTGGTATTTATCTCCTCCTAATGCTAGAAAATATCCTTAGTACAATCATCGTACCGACCTGTGCATAGATCCTCTATCATAGGCTCTAGGTATTAAATAATTAACAGTGATTCATAACCTACATAGATCCCCAACTTCTGATGAGATCCTATGGTAATACGCTGTGGTGGAGAGATTGGCACATATACAGCACAACTGGGAAATACTTGATTCTTTCCCACACACTATCTATAATAGGAAATTTTATGATGTGTAGTTGGTCTGAGTTGAATTACTATGGCAGTGTGCAACACTATGTGGCCCCAACAGCTGATGGGTATCCTACTACTCTGTAAAAGTGGTCGAGAAATAAGTTTTATTCTTTTAATCAATAATTCTACAATGCCATTTTGAGTGTGCATATGAGGTACAGAATATTCTACATTAATTCCTAGAGCAATACAATAATCATTAAATACGTTTGAGGTAAAATTGACAGTATTATCCATTCAAATAGACTTGATCTTTTCTTCTGGAAAGGAGGCTCTCAATTGAATAATTTTGGCAATTAATACGGCAAAGGCGTGGTTCCTAGTAGATAAGAGATATATATGGGACCATCTAGTAGAAACATCTCTTAGTACCAAAAAGTATCTGAAAGGGCACAACAGGGGTTGGATAGGTCCACAGATATCACATTGAATTTTCTCTAAAAAATTCAACGATCCTTCCCTTACTTTTAGATAAGAAGGTCTAACTATGAGCTTCCTTTTAGCACAAGCATGGCATAAGAAATTTTCAAGTTTAGGAAAGTCTGTAGTCTTTATGCTATGGCTAGCATAATTATTAATTATTTTTCTCACCATATTCAACTCAATATGATCCAGTCGATCATGCTAGATCTTAAATATTTCTACATTTTCATCGCAACTATATATATACACACACATATACATATACATATACATATACATATACATATACATATACATATACATATACATATACATATATATGCATAGTATAACTCGGAGGAGAAGAAAGTTTTTCGACTACACGTTTATTACACTCATTAAACTTAGTCATGAGTAGGTATTCTGTACCATCCTCATTATTTGTCTCCATATGGAAACAATTTAGACAAATGTCTTTAAAACTTAAGAGAGTACGATTGGACTCCTCGAACTCAATAATTTGAAGAACCACATCATCACACTTCTCAGAGCCTATGTCAACAGCATGTTGTATGGTGAGGTGTGCCTCATCATTGTTCCCCTTGGTCTTATTATCTTTTTCAG
This sequence comes from Rhipidocladum racemiflorum, assembly GCA_036346355.1. NCBI lineage: Eukaryota > Viridiplantae > Streptophyta > Magnoliopsida > Poales > Poaceae > Rhipidocladum > Rhipidocladum racemiflorum. The sequence goes on along the minus strand of CM070573.1, from coordinate 10,390,732 downwards.
AAGATTACATGCAAAGGTCTACCACAATTTTGTGACAAATGGCCAATGCATCCATAACTAAGGCAGGGTTACCCAAGGTTTGCAGCCTTGTTAGCTAAGGCTTGCTTCTAGAAGCACCTTGGCACTTTACCTTTACTTTTCCACTATGGATTGCCTCTTCCACTATCTGATCTACCATTCTTTGATTTGTCCCTTTTATTCTTTTGGCCCTTTTCGCGGCCTCAGCTATTATTAACCTGCTGAATATTTGCATGTGCTTCAGGCATTTCATAACTCCCATTAGAAAGTACGTGATGATTCTTCACTAGGAGTTCATCATGCTTTTCTGCTTCTAGCAGAATGTATATAAGCACAGAGTACTTTTGGTACTTTCTAGTTGATTATTTTAGCATCAATAACTTTCTAGTTACAGAATGTTAGTTTAGCGACAAGTGTGTGCATGACAGAGTTATACGCTGCCACAAACTTAAAATCCTGAAAGTGCAAGAGGGTCTATTCACACTGTGCTTCTTGCAACAGGATGGGTTTTTTATGCTAATATTTTTCCTTTAGGGAATTCCAAAGCACCAGTTGGTCCTCCTCCATCAAATATTCGACCTTCAGATCCGCATGAAGATGGTGCCTCAGGAAGTGCAAAACCGCACACTTGGCGATTTTGAGAAGAGTGTGGGTACTAGCTGGCAGCTCTAAAAGGTCAAACTGTCAGATTAATCTTAGCATCCATTACCCAGATGAGATAATTGCTTCCATTCAAGGCAAGCTCAATAAATTCCTTCTTTGTGATGCCCAGCATATCCTATTTCTATTTATGCAAAAATAACTTTCATTGCTGGTAAACTCAATATATTGCATACTCACTCCTAAATCAATAAAGCTTGCTCTATATCTATTCAATAGATAATTATCTAAAATTTTCCAGACTTTTCTTAGCATTTTTCATGATTTTCTACTAGTTTATCAAGCAATTTTCAGAATTACCAAGTAATAGAAAAATAAATTACAATGTATATAGGCATGAAATAATGCTAAGAAATTAAATCCAGAGATATGGAGCTTCCAATATGCTATGTAGAATTTTCTAGAATTTTTTTAGCATTTTTTTATAATTTTTTGTTAATTACCAAACAATTTTTAGAATTATAGAATAACAAAAAAAATAATTCTGGCACATATTAAACATGGAATAATGGCAGAAAAATAAACTCAAAAGTATGGAGCTTCCAAGGTGTGCTAACTATCAAGTTCAATAATTTTACAGAAGTCCATATACCTAGAAAATCGAATTTCTAGGATTTACCATAAAATTTTAGAATTTATTAACTATTTTAAGAAATTATAGAAACTTCAGGGTTCTTAGTGCAAAATTATCCAAAAACTGATTGCAATAAACTATTATTTCTAGGACCAAAATGCAAAACTTTATTTTCTGATTTTTTTAATCATTTTTTCAGCCCAGGTGGCCTGCATACCGTATGGCCCAGCCGCCCATGCGGCCCATCATGGCCCACTTCGCCCCATCATGTGAGGGCGGCTAGGGTTAAGAACCCTAGCTGCCCCTTAGTCTTCTCCTTAGGAGGCGGCGCAGGAGGCATGGCTGGGCATGGGCGACAGTGCGAAGACCAAGTAGGCTCCGACGACGTGCGACGGCACGAGCAGGCTCCAACAGTGCACGCAAGCGGCACGGTTCGGGGACCGAGTGGGCTCCGGCTACACACGACAGGCGTGGACGGGGCAGAGCTTCGGGCGACGGCCCTCGTGAGTGATTCAGCGCGAGGGTCGGGCAGCGGCGCGGCTTCATGCACGGGCTCCAGCGGCATGACGGCTATGCACTGCCAGGCAGAGATGCGTCGGCTTCAAGCGCAGGCAATAGCACAATCGGCGTGAGCAACGGACAATGCCGACGGCTGATGCGATGACGAGCTTGCATCACGACGGCGTGCGGCGGCACGATCGTCGTGGCCGACGCGGTGCGGCGGACAACTGGCTTGTGAGATGGACAACACGACGACATGCAAAGCCAAAGGCGCGACATGGCAAAGCCGCAGGTCAGCGTCAGGCTGGGCGGTGCTCCCGCGCGTCACCGAGCTGGTCGCGCGACGGTGTGGCGGCACCTGTGGGGAGCGATGGCGGAGAACGACTGTGCTGACTACGGGCCCAACGGCTAAGAAATGGCAGCACCGACTGCGCATCATCCAGTTCTTTTTTATTTTGTTTGTTGAACAGTATTAATATTAGATGGACAAGAGTCATTGGGAACCCTAATTTCAATTCAGATTAAATAAGTAATCATGGTAATTAGGGGAATTAATCTGCGGGATTAAGAAGCTATTCATGTGTGATTCACTTACGTATGGTTTGTTGTAGATTAACTCGCATGATGCTGGTTGAATTCGATGCAGTGCAGATTTATGCAAGCAGACAATCATAATCAATCTTGGTAATGTATTGTAAAACGAAGTCATCCACCCTCAGGCAATCAACGACACGCCAATAGAATTACAAGAATAAACTAAGAGCACACACAAAAGTAGAGAGCAAAGCTCTCTCTTTATTAGATTGATTATTTCTGTACAATGAGTGCCTGATATATAGCACAAAACCAGCAGAAGAGATATTATAATTCGCCTATATAGAGATATAATCCAACCATATTTAAATAATTAGGACTTCAAATCCACCTATATCTCAACACAAGTAATACAAACCACTATAAAATAATGCAAGGAAAACAGATACACGAATGACTCGAAAAGGACTCGTACCCATGGATCCAAATTTCGGACAGAAATCCGAAATCTCGATTTCGGACCCCTTCGAGATTCAAAATACCGGTTATTTAAAAAAAATTTAAAAAAAATCAAAATACTACAGTGCACATTCAAATTTCGCCGAGATCTCGGCGATTTCGGCCGAGATCTCGGCAATTTCGGCCGAGATTTGTATATTTTTTACCGGATTTTTATTTGTTTTCACCGGATATGATTGGATTTAGGTTGAAGATCATCCACAAAAAAATTCAGATTTTTTTGATGTTTTTTTGACCATTTTTTGGTCGGCTCAAACCGGAACGAAATCTTGGTGATTTCGGCCGAAATCTCGGATTTCCCGGTAGAAAAAAAAACCGAATTTCAAATTTGAATTTTAGATTCCGTCCGGATTTGATTTGAATTTCCGAAATCTCACCGAGATTTCGGATTTCGGGCACCTCCGAAATTTGTATCCCTGCTCGTACCGTACAAATTAAAACAGGGCATTAAACAGATTTCTTTTGTTCAAACTACGATGGAAACGGAACCATTCCATCCCATGTCAATTTGACGTAGTATAACCTGAACGAAATCTTCTCAGAATTCTGCTCTGCTATGCCTATCTTATTTCGTTCGTTATTTCTGTCAAAGAATGCGGGGCGCTATCTGAGCGCGTATAGAGCAGTGATTCATCATCTCTCAATATAAATTATACAAATTTTAAAATAAATAAAGACATAAGTAATCATCATATATTTTTTAATATTTATATAACTTTTAAAAAGTGACGCCGGCAAGTCGCCGAGATACGGCACCTCACTGCACTGTTCCAAGGGAAAAATCAACGCGGTTTTCTCAATTTCTTGTTGTTACAAGAAGGCACCCGAGATTAGCTTCTTCTTCCTCCTCATCTTGCCTCCGCCCCATCTGGTCCGCCAGCAGCCCGAGCACCTCCCATATCTCGAAGCGCCGCCGATGCGCCTGGTCGTCGGCGACGAACGAGCTAACCTCGCCGTCGACATCTATTGCGCTATACGCAGGGACCTTCTTGATCCCCCTGCCGCCGATAAGCTTTCGGACCCTCCGAGCGTCGTCCTTCCGGTTGGCATCGAGATAAATGTTTGACAACTGGACGTAGATGCCCTCGTCGGCGCCGACGCCTAGCTTCTCGAGCTCCGTCGCTGCCACCTCCGCCAACTCCACGTTGCCGTATATCCGGCAGCATGCTAGGACCGAGCCCCACACGGACGCGAGCGGGGGCATCGGCATCATCTCGATCAGCCCCACCGCGTCTACCAATCGCCCGACCCGGCAGAGCATGTCAACCGTGCAGCTGTAGTGCTCGTGCCCGGGCGCGACGCCGTACCGGCGGTGCATCTCCTTGAGCAGCCTGAGCCCGTCCTCGACCTTCCCAGCGTGCGCGCATGCGGACAACGCTCCGAGCACCGCCACGCCGTCTGGCCGCACACCGTCCTCCCTCGCCATCCTCTCCAGGCACGCCACCGCCTCCCCCGGCATGCCGTGCACCGCGAACGCGCCCACCATGGTGCCCCAGACGTAGTCGTTCCGCTCCGGCATGCCCTCGAACACCCTCACCGCCTCCTCCAGGCAGCCGCACTTGGCGTACATGCTCACCAGCGCCGACCCGACGAACGCGTCCGCGAGCAGCCCCGGCGAGCTGCTCTCCACGTACCGGTGCACCCACTCTCCGCACTCCAGCGCGCCGGCCTGCGCGCACGCCGCGATGGCCGTCGTGAGCACGACGGCATCCGGGGCCACCCCGTCCAGGAACATGGCCCTGAACAGCGCCAGCCCCTCCGCGGCCATCCCCGCGCGCGTGTACGCCCCGATCACCAGGTCGTAGTGTATCGCTTCCCGCCTCGGCAATTCGTCAAACACCCTCCGAGCGTCGTCCGGGCGGGGCGCGTGGAGCTGGAGCAGCGCGGTGGTGACGTAGTGGTCGGAGGGGAAGAGGGCATTCTTGAGGAGGAGGGCGTGGAGCTGGGGCCCGGGGGACGGGGCGACAATGGCGGCGGCGGAGAGCGCGAAGGGGAAGGAGATGTGGTCGGGGGAGGGGAGGGGCGAGGCGGGGGAGAGCATGAGCATGACGAGGCGGAGGGCGAGGAGTGGATGTGCCGGGGAGGAGGCGCGGCGGGAGAGGAGGCGGAGGAGGGAGTTGAGTGCGAGGAGGGAGAGGTCGGGGTGCCGCGGGAGGAGGCCAGTGGTGGTGAGGAGGGTCTGGACGGGGAGGAGCGGCGCGGCGGGGGAGGCGGCGGTGGACGGGAGGAGGCGGGAGGCGAGGAGGGAGTGGCAGAACGCGAAGGTTGGTTTGGGGATGTACGGGCGCATGCTTGGCTGGCTCGAGCGGCGGGAATGGATGTTGTTTCGAGCGTTTTCCACCGCTTTCACCTTTCAGCAGCGATGCCTAGAGGCTAGAGCAATAGAGCATCGCGCTCGCTTCAATCATCCAATGCTCGGTGCTCAGAACAATACCTTTGATCCTTCTTTGGTAAAAAATACTACTCCATCTATATAATTAAATCATCCTCTTCCGTTAACTCACTTATTATTCTAAGATGATGTGTATTACTCATAAATAACATTGAGAATCATGAACGGTAGAGTTATAGAAATGAAAAGGGTTAAAAGTTATCACAAAATTATAGAATGATATGTATGTAAAAATAAAATTTGAAAACTAGTATGATATGTATTTAGAAACGGATAGAATAGTTAACAAACTAAAACATTTATTAATATAACCGTAGAAGAATGTTACTCCCTCCAGTTAAGAACAATACGTTGTTTTAGGATGCATATGGTCAAACTTACTAACATTTTACCAGCGACAGAATTAGAAAATTTTTAATAGGTGTGCCTCTGTCAGTCGACCATAGTACCGTGCTAACCATCCGCACTATCCATCGTGTCGACCCTCGTGCTTGTGCGCCGCTTGCCATGCCGCGCCCCTTGCCTCGTGTCGCTCGCTTACCCGATGGCCCGAGCCACTTGCAACCGTGTCGCCTGCGCTTTCTGCATGTTGCCTACCGCACCGCTAGCTCAGCCCGCGCCATCCTCCTGACGGCCCGAGTAGCTTGCCGCGCCGCACGCTCGCCCGATGGCCCTTGCACACTTACGTAGGCCACCCAGTATGCCCCTGTACACTTACGTAGACCAAGCCATTTTCTTAAAATCAATCATGTAGATAGCAAATTATGCCATCTCTTAGAATTTGGTGTCCTATATTGGTTTTTAACTATATCAAATCCTACTATCGAAATGGGTCTAAAACCTAAATAAATATGTGGGCTGCCAAACCTACTCCTCCAGAATCAAACCTAGCTGACATGAAGCGATAGCTTCTAGTTTTTGCAACTGCATCCATGGCATATCCAATAGGCCGCCACCTCCGCCTACGCACCTACCTCTGCTACTACATGCTTCTGGCCACCTACACTATCCGCTCTGCCAAGCTCTCTTTTGACTACAACCTCTCCATCCCGAGCCGCTTAAACTTTTGATGCAAGCTACCTCGATCGTGCAAAATTTTCGACTACAACCTACCTCAACCGCACAAAATTTTGGGGGTGCCAGGGCATACCCGGCACCCCTGGTAGTTCCACCTCTGCATTTAACTATCGTTGTATTTTTAAATATTTTGATTTGACACAAGTAAACATGTGTATACTTATCTCAAAATAATTTCATATATTATACTTTTATTGGGTTTTATAACTTTATTACAATAGAGTTTAATGGTTAAAATTGCATTTTGAGAACATGTACAATGCAAATGCTTAGCAATGGGGAGATTGGCATATATGCCATTTTCAATAAGTGAATGATAGCTGATTTTTCTTACCAGAGGGAATAAGTTGCTTATTTGAAAGCGTCGATGCTTCAGTAAGCATCGATGCTTAGGACGTGCTTATGTATATAACTATATTTAATTAATAGATAATATAACATCGAAGCACCTGTAGAAAATATTTTTGTATTGGAGAAAATAATTTTTACATAGTTGTTTGATGATATAACTATACTGTCTCTCTTTAAGTATTTATATATAAGTATCTTGTATTATATGTTTGGATCATGTCAATGTCCAAAGTGACATTCTTCTATTATTGGAGGGAGTAATTGCTGTGACCACGAAAAAGTTTAAATTTCACTCTTCAATATCAGGTTATAGATGGCAAGGTTAAAAAAACTAGCAAGAAAGTAGAAAATGTATTATCTAGGAAAACATCCATATTGAACCTTAAACTTCACACAAAAATCCGTTCGGCATCCCTGAACTATAAAACTAGACATTTAACACCTTAAACTTTGCAATCCGGTTCAAATAACACCCTGGCTTGATTTCACGTAGTGGTATTACCCGTGTGACATGATGAGTTGATGCCTTTGCTACATAAGATGATACACTAAGCAAATTTATATGAATGATAGGTGAGACTTATAGGGACTTCTCTTTCAAATCAAAATATATAGAGGGATGGAGAAAGCATGATCGCGAGTTTGGTTGGTGAAGCCCATATGGATCCCACTTATCATTAACTTAACTTGACCAACATATCATTCTACATATCAAAACTACCTACTCATTTCGTTATACGAACAATACCACTATGCGAAATCGGATCGAATTGGATTGTAGCGTATCCTCCCACATACAGGGAAGATGCATAGCTTCGCTTTGACGCAGTCAATCATCATGAATGCAAAAATAGAACAAAGCATCGACAGAAGGTAAAACTGCACAAATAGATTGAACAATTTAATATAAAAAGTTTCATCAGGTAATGCGACGGGCATGAACATAGACCAGCATGCTCAGCATTCATCTACCATTGGGAAAACAAGCAAACCTCGCCAGCAGCAACATCGAAAGATGACTACAGGATACCTTGGGAAAAGCATTGTGCTCACAACCAAACCTCGCGCTCAGGGAAAACAGCAAACATCCACACATGACTGACGGCTTCCAACACAAATCTTTTGATAACTTCTCCTTCCCCTGATATTAATAAAGCATGCATTTAAATAACACCAGAAGCCCATGGATTTTTTTTCCCAACTGTGCTCAGTTCCCTCGCCCACGGCCACCCATTCTTCCCCATCCACGGCCACCGTATCCCCTTCCAACAGGACCACCGCCACCTCTGCCGCGCTCATACCCTGTGTGCAGAGAAGAAAATTCAGACCAGTTTTATGGATCTTTGTGCATAGATATTCAGCACAACAGAAGATGATTTGCATAGCAAGCCAACAGAAATTATACTACTATACAAGTAACAGGCAAGCATGACATCTCAGGAAAAAAAAAAGTGTTATATCTTTAGATGTGTGGAAGAGGAAAATGGTTAGGGAACCATAAATGCATATGGAGAAAAACGAGGTGTTTCCAGGAAAAAGTAGTTCTTTGGTTACATTACCTTAAAAATGAGCTAAAACAGGTTTGTGAAAATTTTGATAAGCTTATCAGACCTACCACCGCATATTTACAAGAGTACCAGATTGCGATAACAAGAAAAACTGGAACCAGGCATGGAATTTGAACAAGGCGTGTGACAGGTGTTAGTGAGTATGCAAGGGATGTGAAGAGTCTTGGCCTACAGTGCTTTAAGTGGGTACGACAAGGTAGTATGTCAGTGTGTAAGGCTCATGCTACACAGGTAGAAAAGCATATATGCTCATGTATAACCAAATGCCAGATCAGAAAATGAGTTCGAAGTACTCAATATTGAAAAAAGTATGTTATAACAGGCCATACCCCCACGGTAATTCCAATTGCCTCTTCCACGCATACCACCCCGCCCTCGGTTATAGCCACCATTTTCTGATTCAACAAATCAAGATAAGTAAGCATCCATAATAACTCCTTGAATAACCAAGATCAGTAATACAACCATACAAGCAACCCTTCAATACCTTGGTAATTTCCATATCTGCCTTGGTTGTAGCCATATCCTCCACCATACCCGCCTTGATTATCATATCCGCCATATCCGCCTTGATTATCATAGTACCCACCACCTTGGTTGTACCCACCTTGGTTGTACCCACCTTGGTTATACCCACCTTGATTGTTTCCATATCCACCATAACCTCCTCTGCCCCAACCTCTTCCACGTCCACGGCCCCTTCCTCTGCCACGACCCCGCACATAGGAGTCTAACAAAGCAACGATTATCAAAAATTTGAACAAATAAAAAAAATCAGTATGAACAACCACTATCGTACCTTCATAATCAGGTGGTGGCTGGCGAGGTTGGCGTTGTGGTGGCAGTGCCTGCTGGAGGCGTTGCTGTTGCCTGGGCTGTTCAACATAAGCTGGGGTTTGATACCTACAAGAAAATGTATTAGTATTTTTTTAGAACCAAAAAATGCATTATTGTTCAAACCTGTATCATTCACAAGTACTTTTTCTTTATATTAGAAATGCAATTCATGTCCATCACCAAGAATTCTAGAGAATTAACAGATACATGCATCTGACTTACCCAGTAGAGTTTTTGTCCAGCTCCCTGGGAGACAAGGTAATTGATATCATCGAAACATGGCGAGTCATCTCCAGTCTGCAAAATGGGAAAACCTTCAAATAAGTTAGAATTCTCAATGCAAGAGAAGAATGTTTATGAATAGAAATGGTACAATGAAACAGAAACATAACGGGACAAGGCCTTCTTCAATAGGTTCCCACACATCAGTGATGCTGACAGAACTGATGTTGGTATTCTGATACAATGCAGGGACTCTTTTCTGTTTTCAAGAAAGCTGTCAGACATGGTTTCATTCGTAACAAACATGACAAAACAAGAATGAAGAATTACCTTGATAATCTCTGCAACAGCGACAGACTTACTGATTGCCTGCCCCATGGCCTTCAGAACAATCTCTTTAATCCTCCGATCCTGATTCAAAAATAGTAAAAAGAATCTATGAAACAGCAGATCGGTTCTAGAAAACACAACATTAAGTCAACAGGAGCTAAAGTATGCTTGCACTTGTTATAATAGGCAATGCTTCCTATGACAATTTAGTAAAGATTTACTGCAAAAACCGAAATGATGGAGCGAAGTCCATGTGTGATATTCAGAAACAAACTAAAACATTTAATAACTATCCAAGAATACTAATTTGTATGGCCATGAAAAAGAAAACGGAGTTCATAGTTCACACCCTTCAATGCCATTCTAGCTACTATTGGACCACTGGGGCTAAAAAAAATAGCAAAAAAGTAGACACAGTATTTATCAAATCTTTGGCACCCTGAATCGAACACTGCACTACTCCTTTGACACCAAAGGGACTGATTAGCAGCAAAACAAACACCCAAAAAAACACATACAGCAGACGAGCTCAGTTGGAACTAATTTTAGCACAGTGAGCGCCTTAGATATCAGGTAATTATAACATAGAACTGCATTAACCACTGAAAAATCAGACTGTAGACACCTTAAACCCTCCTACAGAGCCCATATAATCAAAACGCAAATGAACCACATCAGCGTGCCCCGGTGTGCAGATCACAATAGTTTGGCACGAAATTAGCAATGGAAAACACCAAACTCCATAAATAACCCTATATAGATGCATTTGTATTCCCAATACTACACCGAAATTTTCATAAGCATATTAGATTGATGCATTAACCTCCACGCTTCTCAACTGAACAGCAGAGACTTCACAATCTCAGCAACAGACATATCAAACTATACTCCCGGTGTATTAGCAACGGAAAACGCCAAACTCCAAAAATAGCCCTACACATATGCATTCATATCCTCGATACATAACTAAATCTGCACCAACGTATCAGACTTGCGAGTTAGCATCCGCATTTATCCACTGAACAGCACATAGGCTTAGCAACCTCAGCAGCAGACACATCAAATTGGATTTCCAGTGAATTAACAGCTAAATCGCACATGTTCAACAAATTTCTTCATATGATTCAAACACCAACCAATAAGTAACCCACCTGTCCCATTCAATAGGCCAAAATTAACACAACAACATCGAACTTGCGCACCAATCACCGCCCTTCACATCTAAACCACACCAACCCAACAGCCTCACCATCAAACCTCAACAAAACTAGCCGTTTGAAATTCACTCCACATCTCAAGCCAAACGGACCAAGCCCACCGCTACCTCCTACCTCACACACTTCCACCACCAAAACACGCCGGATTCGAATCGACGCACACGTATAAAGCCGGTAGGACGGCAGGGGAGAGGGGAACGCACCTGGAGGAGGGATGTGGCGTAGGAGACATAGTTGCGGATGAGCCCCTGCGCGGTGATGCGAATCTCGTTCTCCTCGATGGCCGACTCGGGCCGCGGCCGCTCCACCCTCTGGTACCGGTCCATCTCCGCCGGCGCCGCTCGTCGCCCGGCGGGTGGCGGTCAGGGGAAGGATTGGGAGGGGGATTTGTGCGGACGAGGGGGGTGCGGCGGGAGGTGGCGGTGAGGGCTAAAACCCTAGACGAAATAGGCTTTTATTTTCTAGGGAAGAGGAAAAATGGGAAGGATAAAATATATAAAAGATCGTTTTGGGGAATTGGCAGGTCCTTCGGATTTACGGTTCTCTCGATTTGGGCCGTTTTGAGGGGTTGCCGTAGGACAAGAAACTAGAGCCTCGAATTATGGTCAACGGCTGTGCGACTTTTTTTTTTTTTTTTTGCTCCTGGACAGGAGCTTGTGCAATATTGTCAATTTGTCACGGATTTAGCTGTTTGGCTTAATTCTCGTGCTTGCCAATACTCCTGTCCACGGAGCAAATAATCCGTGACAATAATATTTCTCCTTCACAGACCTCTCCTCTCATCTATCGCCGCCTTCCGATCACCCCACTCCACGTCGGCTGTCACCACCCCCATCATCCTACTCCACACTGGCTATCGCCCCATATCTTCTGTGACCCGAATCTCCTGTGACACAGTGGCAAAGCGCGAGCAACACACCGGCAAGGCCAATGCGGTGAGAACGTGGGTGAGGGCGCGGCGTGGGCGCAACATGAGAGCGACAGTGGTGCGGCGAGAGCCAGGGGCGTGGACGACGATGATGGCACAACAGCGAGAGCACGAGCATGAGCACGGGAGGTGGCGTGGGAGTGGCGCGTGTACGCGGGCAACAGCGAGCGTGTATCTTGGGATTGCGGTGAGAGTGTAGGTGAGGGCACAGCAAGGCCAACACGACAATAGCGCAGGAGGTGGCTTGGGAACCGCAACAAGAGTGCAAGCGAGGCGGCCCCCTGGTGGCTTCGGCGAGGCGGCATGGTCATCCCGGCGAGCTCATCAGCAAGAGCTAGGCAACACCATGGTCTGGTCTGGCGGCTGGCCTCCTCGACGGCGTGGGACCGAGCGGCAAAGCATCGGCTCGTCTCCTCCACGTCGTGGGACGGAGCGCCTCCTTGCCAGCGCGGGATGGGGCGGCCTCCTCCAGGGCGCTACCCTCCTTGGCTGTCCTTGTGGGCGTGGGAGGAATCATCCGTTGCTCTCCGAGGATTGGGGATCGGGATGGGGAAGGGAGAGAGAATCATAAGATTTCGAGATTCTCTCTCCTCTACCGAAATATGGGAAATGATATGGGGAGGCTGTTGGAGTTAGGTTTTGCTACTTCTTCCCTATTTTTTCAGATGGGGAACAAGGATAGAGAAACTCTTGAAGTTGCTCTTATGCACCTCTAAATTGGCAAAAAAAAAGACACATGCCGCGTCTTGCTGTACTCTTAAACTTCGAATGTTATACTAGAGCCTCCGTAAAATCCTTAGCATGTACCGCACGTGAATGCACACGCATGTGTATTGTGTGGAGTGGGTGGAGTGTGTATCTTGCCAAGTACAGAAGTTTACGTGACGAATATATTCAGAAGTATATAAATTCAAATAAGTTGAAACCCTGTTTTCAGTTTTTCTCAATGGAAAAGCTGTGGCATCAGGTTGTGATGCCTTTCGATCGAAAAAAAAAAAATTTCAAATAAACAACCGATTACAGAAACACGCGCCAAACTCAGAAAGCACATAGCAGTACGTAGTCTTGCTCCTGTCGATGTTGGACTTGGACCTTCTTTATTAGCATCACACTTTACTAGCACCCCATGGCCTTCTTCTTGTCGATGTTGGGCTTGGACACGACGGTGCCGTCGTTGCCGGCGAGCGCCTTGTACTTGTCCTTCCTGGTGAAGCTGGTGCACTCGTAGGAGAGCGTGGAGGCGATGAGCCTCTGGATGTAGTTGGCCACCTCGTGGCTGGTCTTGCCGCCCTTGCAGGTGAGCTCGTCGGGAAGCTTGTTGAGGAACGTGACCACGTACCCCGGGCTGGGGTTCATGAAGAAGTAGAATGGGTCCAGCCCCTTCCACCCGCGCGCCGTCGTGCCATGGAACATGCTCATCTGGTTCTCCATCGCCACCGGCACGATCTCGTCCGTCAGCTCCGCGAACAGTGCCGAGAACCGCAGCAGGAACGGCTCCCGGCACGTCGTGCCCTCGGGGCAGATGACAAGGTCGCCCTCCGTCAGCAGGCGCCGGATCATCGCCGCGTCGGCTGCGCGGTCACGGGTCAGCCGCACCGTGCGGATCGGCGACAAGATCTCCGACAGCCGCGACACCTGTTGATGTCAACATGTGGTCAATGGATCTGGCTAGCTAGAGTAACTGCATGGAGTGTGATGTTGAAGTTGTCAGTACTGTAGGTACCGAGTAGGTGACGGCGGTGATCGGCCGGCCGAGGGCGGTGGAGAGGAAGATGGGGTCGAGGAGGGTGCGGTGGGAGCAGATGAAGAGCACGCCGGTCTGACCGGTCTCGCGGCTGGCCGGCGGGGGCTGGTTGCCCTTGATGGTGACGCGCACGCCGAGGGCGCGGAAGGCGTGGTACACCATGCGCATCGGCAGGAGCGCGCCCGCGGCGATGCGGAGGCAGGCGAGCACGAACCCGATGGGGATCCATAGCACGGTCAGCAGCGCGAGCGCCGGCGACGGCTTCTGGATGAGCCGGCCGTCGTGAAAGACCACCGGCTTCGGCAGGTCCTCCCGTGGCACGGGTTTCAGCTTCGGCACCGGGGGCACCACGTAGCCCTCCTTGCATAGCCTCATGAACGGGTAGTCGGTCTTCCGGTCGCCAATGCCGACGTCCGGCGCGGCGTCGCTTAAGTACACCTTCCGGAGCGCGTCCGCCTTGTTCTCACCGACGAGCACGCCGGGGAAGCGGACGAGCCCTGTCGCCCGGCCGCGCCAGATCACGAGCTCCGTGCCGAGCACGATGTCCGCGCCGATGTACTCCTTCAAGAACGCCTCCACCATGATCCTCGGGTTCGCAGTGAGCACGCACCGGCGCCCGCACGCCGAGAACACGCGCCACGACTCCGGGTGGAGGTCCGAGCAGTAGAACTTGGGCAGCACGGCGCGCGCCACCGCCTCGATGTCGACGACCCTCGCGCCGGCCATGGACGCAAAGATGAGCACCTGGATGCCGGCCGGCTCGGACACGAAGTAGTAGAGGAGCCCCGCGAGCGGCGCGAGCAGGATCAGCAGCAGGAGCCGGAGCACGCCGCCTGTCTCGAACGCCATGTGCGCGAAGTACGGGAACGAGCTCCGGCCGCACAGGAGCGTGCCGTCCAGGTCGGCGACGACCGTGTTGCCGCCGCGGTCCTTGGACGAACACTTCTCCACCGTCGGGAACGGCGAAGACATCGTCATGGTGTCCATGTCCCCCATTCCAAGTCTCCCGGAGCTAGCTAGGCACGCGCCAGAAAACAAAAACTTGACTACTGTACTTATGATGTGCTTTCTTGTGTACTTAGCATGCGGTTTTTGCACTTTTCCATGGTTGTTTATATAGGATCAGCGGTATTATGAAATGTAAAAAGACAAAAAAGAATTGGTTCTTACGTGTATGGAAGAAATCGAAGAAAGAAGCTTACAAAGGGTAGGAGTATATTACGTCGTTAGGTATTGTTGAAGTTTCCATTGTTCCAAAGAGGCTTCCTAGGATGCACCGGTGTGTTGTTGTTTTACATGGGTGAAGAACTGAAGAACTTTGGCATGGCCGCCAGTAAAGCGAAGTGGGAGAAAAGAAATTGGAGTGATGGGAATTACATGTAGTAAACTTTTGTATTCTCTTGGGTGAAGCCCTGAAGGCGACAAGTAATTTATTTAGGAGGTTGATTTGGTGTACTGTGATTTAAGTAATGGTAATGGTCAAGTCTGTAATTGCGGATTCTTCCTTGGTATACTTGTACTATCGAAGTAGTCGCCAGTCGGCGTTGTGCTGCATATTCGATTTCCTTTTCTTTTTTTTCTTTTTCTTTTTGCAAAGATTCGAAGTCTTTGAAAAAGGTTGGTCATCTTTTATCGAATAATTTTGACAGTACGAGTATTTTACAAATACTGAAATCATCTAGTTGCAGCAAACACTAGGTATAGAGCTCCATGTTCTGATGCTTCATGCGCGGTAGCATTCTCGAAAGACTGAAAAAAGAAAGCAAGTCACATAAGAGAAAAAAAGCAGGCAAAAGTAGGAAACCTCACGATATGTATCTTCTAGGCAAGGCCTGATCTATTCATTTTCTTTCCAAAGCCTCCCGCATCTGAAGTGGAATAACGGACAGCAAAGCCTGAATCAAGTACGCAGAAAAGGAATAAGTATCTGATATCAACGCACCCAAGTGGTAGATCTTCCCTAAAAATTGACACACACATATAGTATCTGCAGCATTAGAGATACATTGAAGTGAATCAGGAATGTAGCGAGCCAAGCTCAAAATATTCTAGAGAGCAGAAAAGAAGGTCCAAATGAAAGGGAACGTGTTGATCACTGTTTTTTTTTTCTTCAAAAGAATAAAAAATTGAATGGCTTGGATCTCTTGATATCGAACCTCTAATAACTAATACCAGGCGGACGGCCCAGCTCGCTTGGTCAGTGAGCTCCACCGTGTTCG
This sequence comes from Rhipidocladum racemiflorum, assembly GCA_036346355.1. Classification (NCBI taxonomy): domain Eukaryota; kingdom Viridiplantae; phylum Streptophyta; class Magnoliopsida; order Poales; family Poaceae; genus Rhipidocladum; species Rhipidocladum racemiflorum. The sequence goes on along the minus strand of CM070573.1, from coordinate 10,375,041 downwards.
AGCGGCTCGGCGGAGTGTGAGGCGGGTACAAGCGCGTGTGTGCGGGGTGCGGGTGTGTGTGCGTTTGTAACTCGTCTATTGTTCTTTCTTCTTAAATGAATTGCCAGAGCTCCTGGCCAAAATTTTGAAAAAAAATAATAAGTAATACCAGTTTGATCAGGTAACCATATGCTGGTTAGACTAGGCCGAACTGTCCAACTAGCCCCAGAGCAAAATGGGATGGGCCGCTACCTGCTGGGGCCCGGCCCATTATATACCTGTCCGGACGGAAAAATGCTATAATTTCCCGCTTCTGCGATATCCGCTACGGGGCCAGTTGCCGGTCGGTTAGCACTTTCCCGCTCAAAGCCCCGGACGCGGTCCAGAAGCCCAACCAAATTACCAATGCCCCCCTCCTCGCCGCCGTCTCCGTCGCCGTCCCGCCTCGTGCCGCAGCTCCTGGTCGCGCTCCTCCAGCGCCGCCGCTTCGACGCCACGCTCCGCCCGTCCCCCACCTTCCGAGGCTTCTCACCGTCCTCCATCGCTGCCGCGCTCGCCGCCATCCCGCGACTCCTCCTCCCGCGATCCCCGCGCCGCCTCTGCCCGCAGCGCCCCTTCCCCTCCCCGTCCTCCGCTCACCACCGCTGCCTCGCCGCGGCGCTCACCCTCGCTTTCCTCTCCTGGTCTCACTCCGACGCCATCCCACGCCGTGGCCCACTCACCGAGGCCCCACTCCGCGCCGCCGCGCTCGCCCTCGCCCGCGCCCGCGCGCTCCCCGCGCTGTTCCGCCTCCTGCGCGCTCACGCCCCGCTCGTATCCACCGCCGCGCTCACCGACGTCATCCGCGCGCTCGGCGAGGAGGGCCTCCCGCGCCACGCGCTAGCCGCCTTCCACCGCGCGCGACAGCTCCGATGCTCCCCGGACGCGCAGTGCTACAACACCTTGATCGCCGCGCTGTGCCGCAACGGCCGATTCAAGGAGGCCAGGTTCCTGCTCGACCAGATGGAGCGCCCCGGCGCGCGCTGCAGGCCCGACTCCTACACCTACACGGTGCTCATCTCCTGGTACTGCCGGATCGGGGTGGGGACGGGCTGCCGGAAAGCTGCGAGGAGGAGGATCTACGAAGCGGGGAGGCTGTTCCGGAGGATGGGGGAGAAGGGGTTGGAGCCGGACGTCGTGACCTACAATTGTTTGATCAATGGCCTGTGCAAGACGTACCGCGTGGAGCGCGCCCACGAGGTGTTTGATGAAATGGTAAAGAAGGGCTGCGCACCAAACCGGGTGACGTATAATTCGTTTGTGAGGTATTATAGCGTGGTGAATGAGGTAGACAAGGCTGTCGAGTGGATGAGGGAGATGGTGGTGAGCGGGCATGGCGTGGCGACATCAAGCACGTATACGCCTGTTATTCACTCGCTGTGCGAGAGCGGTCGTGTTGGGGAGGCGAGGCGGTTCATGATGGAGATGGCTGAGAGTCGGCATCTGCCGAGGGAACACACTTACAAGCTTGTGAAAGATGCAATTGAGGAGGCCGGTGAGAAGGCCTTGCCGGAAGAGCTGTGTCAGTCCATTGATCATGGCATTAAGCGAAGATTTCAACAGGTCATGCGAATGAAGCCCATAATGCGACCAGTGACAAGATAATCAGGGAACAACATTGAGCTTGTGCAAACTTGCAATCCGCTCACCAAATGACAGATGTTTGGACCTGCAAGCAAAAGGGTTTTTGAACTAGATGTCAAAGGGGGTACATGCTAATACGTGTGTTAGCTGGTGAAGGCTGTGACAGTCTCCCTGGCAAGGAGGTTTTGCTGAAAGGGCCTTGCCTGAGTAGATGATGAACACTGGGTGGTGATGACAATGAAGCCCAAAATGCCACCAGTCACAACTCACAAGATTGTTCGAGGCAAAGACGAAGTGGATTTGTGCAGAACGTAAGTATGTCTCGGATTCGTGCTCACAATTGACATGGGAATAATTGTTATGCAACAAGCTAAGCTTGTTGTTGTTTACAAGCGGTTAGAACCTTTATTATCGTACATTTTTGGGATAATTTAGTTTGCAGCATGACCTAATACAGAAATTGCCTTTTCTTGTCACCGTCATCCGTTGCAGTTAACAGCAACACAATTGAAATTTGCCATTTCCTGTTATCTACCCTAAACCCCTCCCACCATTTTTATTCCTTTCACCACCTAAGTTGCTTTGTTTATAAGCTCGATATCGGATACCTCAGAAAACTGGTGTATTGCTATCGGATATATATTTCTACCCGTATCAGTGAATTTCCTATTTTTCAAAAAGAAAAAATTCCTGATACTTCTCCAATTCTGCCTGATACTTCACCAATACGTCTCAACCATAATACCTCTACCAACTCAGAAGAAGACGCTGGAATCGTTTATTCCCATCTCGCAGTCTCTTCACGGCACCCCTCCCTCTGTTGATGCGATGGCACCAATGGTCCTCACGCACAGTGAATCCTCCCACTAGTACTCTTCTTTTCTCTTAACTGTGGTAGTGTGGTATACTCCCAGGCAACCAGTGGTAGCTACGAGCAGGTGAGGCTAGCTGCGGCTATGCAGCAAGACATATGGCTGCGGCTAGCAGGAATAGAATCACACAATTGTCGAGATCTTTGGGGCAGTAGTAGACTAGATGACCTAAGCCAATTTGCTATGGATTGATGGGCATTCGACATGATTTAGCCTATTTGCTTCTTTATTTTCTTTGTTATTGTCTCTTTTATGTCTATTTTGTGTATGATATATCATATCTCATGAATGTTTATCTATTATTTTATTTTTATTATATGTGCACACATAACGCTGTATCAGTGTTTTTGGGGAAATAGCATATCGACGTATCACTTATCAGTATCGGTATCGGCGTATCTGGACATCCTAGTTTATAAGATGTGATTATATGACTCATGATGAATTTGTTTTTTCCCCCTCAGACCCTCACGTTTTTTTATTTATTAGAATTTCTGGGTTTTTTTTGAAAAATTAATAAGAGCTCTGCCTTTCATTCAAAGGAGGAGAAGAAAACACAGGAATATACAGTTCGTTTGAAACCAACGCTAGGCAGGCCCAACGGCCCAAAGAAAAAAACACATAAGCACATGCAACAACGCAGGAAACTAAACTTGAACTAAAGCCTGAGAGCAAAGAGGAAAAGGGCAAAACGCTAGGAACAACGAAACTTAGTGAAGTTGCGTGCATCACCCCTGTTGACTAGAAACCTGCTGCCGACCTGCCGACCGCCGACCGGTATGAGGTGGGGTCTAGAACGCCATCTTTCGATTGATTGTATCATGATAAATTTGGATGATAAATTTGGTTGACGACCTGCAATGAGTGATAAAAAAAACTGCTTAAAATTCATTGTTCCTTTTTTTCTAAAGATTTCAAAATGTGTAGATGATAACTCCGTCGACCTGTTTTCGCCGTCGTGTCGGGATCCTCTCTCGGACTGAACGCCACCACTTAGTGGCTGTTGTGACGGCCGATGCAGGTGCAAGAAATGAAAAACTTTTTCTAGATCTGCCTTACGAAATGACACAGTAACATCAAATACGTAGCCGTTTTGGGCTCCGAACCGCACAGAGGACACAAAGCGCTATGAGGCCAGACTCTAATTGCCAACTTATCTACCGTGAGAATCATGTCCAACATGAAGAGCCAAGTGAAAAATTTACATCTGTTTCTGTGAGAACCCAGAAATTCAATCAATGAAATGCATTAGTTAATCACCTAATTAATGCATTAGTATGTGCTTAAGCATCAAATTAGAGTGGCACTGTGCATCAATGTGTAGAGCAATTAAATTTGCAATAGAATAAAAGGAGGACGGATTTGCCCTTGTGCCTTGGAAGAGACATATTGGACTCGGGGGTAAAAGGGTAATCGTGGGGGGATGAAAGGATAAGACCAAGCACAGCCCAACACAGCCAGCTCACTTCACTTCTCCCCATGGTTCAAAAAGGCGGAATTCAGCGGCGCCTAGGCGCTCGGCGGCCCGTCACCGCCTCGCCTAGGCACTTAATCGTGCGCTAGGTGGAGTCGGCGCCTAGGCGGTGCTCGGCGGGCGTGTAGGCGGGTGGAGGCGCCGCTGGGCGGTGGCTAGGTGGCGTTTAGGCGGATGGAATCGGCGCCTAGGCACTCGGGTGAGGAGAAAAGGGGGGCAAAGCGGGAGAGAGGGCTAGGGTTACTTGTCACACTCACTTGGCCGTCGAAACAGCCGCCCGTCGAGGCATCCCCGCGCCGCCCGAGCTCGGCCAAGCTCCTACCCGCCGCCGAAGCTTCCGGCCGCCCTCCTCCCCACGTCACGCTCCTCCCGGCCAAGCTCCTCCCCGCCGCCCGAGGTCCTCTGGCCTCCCCGCCACCAAAACTCCGCCCGAGTAGCCCGACTTGACCCCGACTTGTGACCTTTGTGGCTCCGATCGACTCAGCGCCCGAGCGGTAGGTTAAATAGATATTAACGATGCGATACAGTGATAGAACACAGTATACTGACTTTGTTTGAAGTTTGATTGATCTGCACAACTGCATTCTGTAGAAGTGGTGGAGTATTGATTTGAATGATTGAATCTGATGATTATTGAACAATAACCATCAATATTTGTTTGTCTAGTCTCTGTTTGATTTATCTGTATCACTGACTCACTGTATGACTGCATTCTGTAGAAGTGTTGTTGCTTTCTTTATCCTCTTTCACAGATGCATGACAAATACTCTGATTGATTAGTATTATAGAACTGAATTATGTCATTTGTGAGTTGTGACTATATTATGTGTGACTATGTTATGACTTATATTTGTGAGTTGTGACTATATTATGTGTGAAAATTGATATTTTGGGCTATGTTCTGTGATTCCGCCTAGGCACCGCCTAGGCAGGCTAGGCGCTAGGCAGTGGGTCTCCGCCCGCCTACCGCCTAGCGCTTTTTTGAACCTTGCTTCTCCCCATTTCTATCGAAGCCAGTCCTTCTCCATTGTTCTCCCCTTCCAACCGAGAGAGAGAGAGAGAGAGCGCTGAGGGCAAGCAAGAACCAGAGGAGGAGGGGGAGCTGGCCAGGGAGAGCTGTTGATTTAGGAGGAGGTCAGCCACCTCCAACCCTAACCAAGCCAAGAGGAGGAGATCGAGCAGGGAGTCAAGTACTGAGATCCAGGCCCTGCGACATCCTCCCCAGCCTCTCCTTCATCTCAGAGCTCCAACCGAACCAGGTGCACAAATAGCAAGTTGCAGTAGAATAAAATGTAGCTTGTGCTTTGAGTAGATCAAGTAGAGAGAAGAGTAGATCGGGTTTCAAGCCCTTTGTCTCAGATCTTGGCAGTAAAGAAATGGTTGTGTACATGTACCTAGAAGCTCATTCCTCTGGATGAACATTGATCTCCCAGCACACACCATGCCACAATGGATTTCATGCTCTTTGATCATCATTGACCCCCCAAAGCCGTACCTGGTAGCAAATCCATAGCCAAACTTAGGAATCCAATAGCAATTGAAACCCTAGAACCAAGGGGGAACTAGGTCTGGGCAGAGATAGAGGGAGAGAGGAGAGGGAGGTGCTGCTGCAGTAGAGGTGCAGTAGAGGAGCTGAGGGAGACGCTGGGAGGAGCCGCCGCCGTAGGGGAGCTGGAGGGAGGCGTTGGTGTCGCCTGGGAGGAGAGGTGTCAAGTGGGTTGAGTTGGCTGAGAGGAGGGGAAAAGGAGAGAGGCTAGGCTGTTATTCGGTCAGAGGAGAAAAAGAACAGAGGAAAGAGAGGAAAAGAAAAAGAACAGAAGGAGGGAAAAGAGGAAAAAGGAATAGGGAAGAAGAGAAAAGAAAAGAGAAAAAGAGAGAAGGAAGAAAAATTAGGAAATAGGGTTACTTCTTCGCGATCTGTAATTAGGATAGATAAACTAGTTAGCTGTTAGTCTAAACATCAAAAGGTCTAGCAAGCAGGGGTTAATTAATATTGTTGTCGCTTACTCAGTTGGATGCCATTAATCAGATTCAAAATTAGCGTGTAAGATTAGTTTAATTAATTTCAGGACCAGAATTGAATCAACTGGACCAACCCCATTATTCGAGCAAGGACGTACATTCTAATATTATACCAGGCAAGTTCCCTTTGCTCATGAATTTTATTAAAGGTTTTCTAATTACTTTTTGTATCATAAATGTCATCATTGCATTGGAAATTATTTTACATTTGGAAAACACTAAATTGTGACATGGTGAGAATTGTGGAATGGAAAAAAATGAGTTGGCAGGTTGGAACCCGAGTATGTTGTTGGATTGGACATTCGGGTCATGGAATAGTTGTGTGAGTAATATGGTGGGTAGAGGACGCCGATGAGAAGGATTTGTCATGCCGGTGGGGTCCTCTACATAGGCTAGCATATAAGGTTAAACAAACTAACACCTGGGCAATGAGCCGTAAAACAGTATCAACCATAGTGTGTGGAAGCAGTCAGAAAAGGTTGTCCTATGAAGGTATTAGTATCTCCACATTGGGTAAGTAAATTAAGGGCGGACCTCTGGGCACGCCGAGAGGCCCAAAGGGATAGGACCAACTTGGGGCGGTATATTTGAAGCCCGGATGGGTAGCTCCGATTTCGAGATGGAGTTAACTGGCCACCGAATGTACCACCGATTTCGAGATGGAGTACATTGGCGGGTGGTCAGGGATACAACTGTATCTGTGAGTAGTGGGAACAACCTGGAATAGGTGTTCGCTACTCGAGTACAGGGTGGAGATCTAATACTGGATTAGGGATAAACGTTCTGGGGCATCACTTGATGGTGTCACTATGGGTAAGGTGGTACAAACCTGCGCAGGATAAAATCATGAATTCATGCCAGTCTCTTGGATTGGAGACTACGGAAGCCAAGGTACATCTCATATCTGATGTTAGTAGCTGATTTCTAAATTTCTAAAATGAACAACTCTTTAAGAAAACAACTTTATTTTCATTAAAAAGGTAATTGGAGGAATGATGTGTCATTGGAAGAGTTGAGTCGGATCGAGAGAAAAATCATGTATTGCATTGTTGCTATTAATACTTGCTGAGTACTCCTGTACTCACTCTTGCTTAACTCCCCCTCTGCTAGAATGTGAGACGGATGGAGCCGCCAATGAGGCGTGGGTTGAAGGTGATGATCAGGACCAGACCCTTCAGGAAGATATTTACTACTACTACTACAATCAGGAGAACTAGAGGATTGGGTAGACAGTACCATCTTTTGGACGGTCATCAGGGATGAGACCGTTGTAAGATATTTTTGTTATACTTGGACCCGATGTATAATTAGGTTGGAACATGTAAGCCCTGCGTGGCATGAAATGTAATATATTCCCATTTCAGTCTCTAATTATTGTTCTGCTGCAACATTCTGAACACGGTATAGTAACTGATAAAGTATCGGGACGCCCGATATTTTGTTAGCTACTGTGCCGAGATTCGTGTGATTAACTCAGGGTAATAACAGGTTATTGTTAATTACTCTGGGCTAATTACCCGGGTCGTCACAGTTTCTGTGTTTGCTTCCCAGATTATGCAGTAATTGTGGTCCGGCACTGAACCAGAAATAGAGCCTGATAAATAGATTTTGCTGAAAATTCCCTATCGCTGTCCATTTCCAGATGATATCATCCTCGAGGTGTGGTTGTAGATGCACCTGCTGTACTGCTTGCCAACGATTGAAGAACTCCTGAAGTTGCTCTTGGGATGAGATTCTCCTAAGAGGCCTAAGCCATCCAACGGTGTGGCGCTCTTCGTATATTGTTTTGGATGGCCGCTGGACGAGCCTGAAGTACATTGGTGTGAGATGCTCCTTGAATCCAATTAGAGGTCCAAAATTTAACTTTGCGGCCATTTTCGAATGTGATCATGTTGCTTGCCTTGAAAAAGCTTTGGTATATGTCCTCACATGGTAGATCCATGCCGACCCAAGGCCTTCGATGGTCTTTCCATTCGAACTACATCCAGTAGATGCGGAGAGCCCAACCGAACCTGTCGAAATCCTTAATGCCAAGGCCCCGTAGATTCTTCGGCCTACACACCTTGGTTAATGATCACTGAAGTTCTTAGTTATATGTTCGTATTTACATAAAATATTTGTTAGTTTCTGGTAATGCCATTATCAGAATTTAACTTGTAATACAGATATATGAGAAGTCACTTAGATTATCACAATTTCAGTTGACATTGTAAGATATGCTTTTGTCTTGCTTCTTTGCAGTCACGCTTATTACGGCGTTGCCTAGGCGACGCCTAGTCGCCAACTAGGTGTCCAAGTGGCCAGAGGGGGGCGACATGGCCCGGCATCTCGCCTGGAGGGAGCCAGGCAGCCGCCTGGACGTCCAGGCATCGTGGCGGCGGCGACCAGGTGTCTGGCCAGGCGATGCGACGGGCGACTGGGCTGGAGGCCAGTGCTTTTGAGGACTGGGGAGTCATGGGCTGTCGGGCTCGATTGCTTTTGAGAGTGTGGAGACGAGGAGCTACGACCAACGGACCAACCGATGACCGACGACCCTAGATCTCTGTCGCGTCGCTGCCCCGCCGTCAGCAGCTTCGCCTCCACCGACCGGTGACCGGTAATCCCCCTTCTCCGTCTCCCCCTCTCCCTCCTCCTCTGACCCGCTCCACCTCCTCCGCCTCCCCCTCCTCCTCCGCCTCCCTGCTACTTGATGCTGCTATAGGCATAGGAGGAGGAAGAGGGGGAGCTGGGGAGTCGGGGACGCTTATGCTGGCGGAGGAGGAGGATGTTTAGTCGTTTTGATAGAGCGACTTGAAGGAGAATGCTGTGAGCCTGTGCTGCTTGACACTTGATGCTATGAATGATTGAACGTGATGCTTGATGCTGTGCTCCAATGGTCGCCTGACTAATGCCTAGGCGTCCAAACACCCCGACTCGTTTCGCTGGGGCGCCGTGATAACCATGGCTGCAGTGCATCAACAAATTGGGCTGCCATAACTCGGTTCTATCCGCATTTATGCTTTCTCCATTGCCATAGTCGGAGAATTTAGTGAACATGCTTTGTTGAAGTGTAGCGTGTAAATGTAAGATACGGAGGTAAAATGTGATACAAGCAAGCTGTATAAAGGTCTCACAAACCCTTTAGGGGGTGTTTGGATTAGGGGCATTTCATTGGAATGTTTTAGGATTTAGTTCAAATTTGAACTAAATCTCAAAACCTTCCAAGAAATTACCGCTCACCCAAGCAGAGTCTTACTATGATGAAAAATTCACTCCTATGAAATGATTAATAAAGTTGCCATTTCTACAAAAGGAACTTCACACATGAGCTCCAAAAATTAGTTTCACAAATTGCACACAACTTCCGGTCTATCGTTGTCAAGTGATTTTATACCGATCCGTCGTACTGATACAGAAATAGAAGCTCTGAAAGCTAATGTTGTTTGCTTCCTGTTTGTGGCCTTTGCTGTACCAAATAACCATCTGTTGCTCGCTCCATTTGACGCTCAGGAAATATTCAGAGATCTGTCTCTTCACGGTTTCCAAGCAGATGGTGGTGGTGGTGGAGTTGGGAACATTGGAGGAATTGCAGAGAAGATGGTGTTCTTATCAATTCCAGTTTTGACGTCGGATAGAGAAATCAGTGCTGCAACCAAGCCAGCATTTGCTGCAAGAGTAGGCTCTGTGTAATTGTAGTTCGTGCGGACATCTTTGAAGCCATCATGTCTGTCAGGGCCAGCAACCATTGCTCCGATGAGGATATTAGGGTTTGCCTTTTTAGTCTCCCTCCATTTAAAACCTCCTTTGCACCCGTACTTGACGCCATTATGAGGGATTGATGCCCCTCTGTGATGAACACGCTTGGGGTACTTGTTTCCAAAACCCACAACGTAGCTCATCTTTAGTGGGTTCTTACCTAGGATGTAATCAAGCTGCAAATCGAAGGGTTTCGAGTGTCAATTCACAGATTCCTGCTATAGCATTGCTGCATTAGTTAGTTCAAGAGCATTGAGAACAAAACCTTACCTGTGACCTTGCAAACTTGCGGAGGACTTCTGTGGTGTAGAAATTAGGTCCACAATACCACCCTGGTGTATCTGCAGCTTCAAGGTAATCACTATATAGAGAAGCAAGGAAAGCTGCATTGACAACATACTGAAGTGGCTGAGGCTTTCCATGGTTGAGTTGTATTAATCCTCCTGCAAAACACTCCATCACTTAAATTTCTTCTGTGGCTAGCTAGAAAGAAAGAGAAACAAAGAGGTACATCACCAACCTTTAGTGAAGTTGAATGAATTGAATACTGGTAAATACGAGCACATGACATTGTCAGTTTGGTTGTGGAATGTCCTTAATATTTCTTCATAAGGATAGCCTGGACTTAGGAAGAGCCGCAACCTGCTGAGAAGAACCTGGATAAAGTAGAAACTATGTTAATGCTCAATCATTATTCATTAGAATGCTGCAGTATACCATTGATCATCCTTTTCTATGCAAATCAATTTTCTTAATATTCCAATTCCTTGTAAAACAATCCTAATTGTTTTTCTCCTTCAGATTGTGTTAGACTGCTGTTGTTCCTTTGTTGCTAACCGCTAAATATTTCAACATATCCAGTTAACTGAGTAGAGAGGTATGAAGTATGCTAACCTGAGCTCCTGGAAGTTTGTCATCCCAGGTAAATACTCCATAGTTTGGACTACCAAGCCAATATGCTCCAGCATGTTTTGCCATTCCTGGAGCTGTGGCGACCGAGAGGTATGATGTGTTCCCGGTGGCAAAGTACATCCATGCGCCACCCCACACGAACTCATCCCAATAGCTGGTGGAATTGTAGAACAGTGCAGGATCAGAACCATTGGGGCTGTATCGCGCACGCTGCGTCCTACCGAACTTGTATAGGGCCTTTGCACCATGGACGAGCTTGTCAGAGTAGGTCTTGCTATCCTTGAACACTATGGAAGCTGCAGCCAGGGCAGCGGCCATTTCAGAGGCAAGATCTGAGCAAGAGTGGCACTCATAGATAGGTCTGGGGTAGTCGATGCCCTCCGGTCTCATCCAGCAGTAGTGGTCATTAGGCATGGGGCCTTTAGAGGTGTCACCTTGACCCACCTGCAACAAGGAAGTTCCACATGGCATCAGTGATTTGCTGAAACTACTGCAGTCTGCTGATGTGCTGCGGAAAGGACACTGGAAGTTTACTCAATTGAGTGAGTGGATCTGATGCCTAATTTCTTGGCACAGAACAAATCAGCGCATCGAGATTATCAACCTCTACGAACCTGGGCGACAATCCGGTCGATGGTGTCGGCGGAAGAATTGAAGGTCTTGAGGATGTAGTCTGTGCCCCACTTGATCAGCTCCTTGACATGGTCGAGCTCGCCGATCGCCTCATACTTGGCCCTGTACTCGATCACACTCCAGCTGAGCATGGTCATGGACCAGGCCATGGGGTAGTTGAACTTGATGGCGTCCCCTGCATCGTAGAAGCCTCCGACCAAGCTCTTCCGGACGGTGTTGTCGGAGAGGCCGTCCTTCATGGCGGAATTGCCCCTCCAGCTGACGCCGTTGTGCTTCGGCAGCGGACCAGCTGGCATCCCAGACAATCCATCGTCAACAGGTGAACAGTGTATTTGTCGGTGCTCCCTTTTTATTCATCAATTTAGTTGCTCATATGAATTCATGGTGTTTTTTTGTTTATTTATTTCAGAACAGGAAGCAAGACAATTGTGGATACTTTTTCCGCGTGGATTGTGGTCTGATTAAATATGCATGAAGAGTACATATGGAGTAATTTACACGACATGGTTAGATCTCCAGAATCCAAGGCATGCTAAATGTAGAAACAGAGAATGAGGTATGAGCCCAGCCACCTCATGACAAGGCAAGAAGTGATAGGACAAGCAGCTGTTAACTGCCGGAGTTTATGTGCATGCCATTGCTACGCAAAGCCGGATCTGAAGTTTTAATGCGTGATGCAGAGATGGATGGCAGGAAGGCAACTCACATCGCTGCGCGTTGAAGAACATGAGCGCCTTGTGCAGGGCCTGCGTGTACTGGTCGGGCGGCGGCGGCGGCGGGCGCTTGTGCGGGACGAGCTTGACGATCATCATCACGAAGCCGATGAAGAGGCCGACGCCGAGGATGGTGCCGACGGTCCACATGAAGATCTTGCGGTTGACGACCACGCAGCCGAGGTCGACGTACTTCTTCTTCTTCTTGCCGGCCTGGTCCCCCGGCCCGGCCAGGAGCCAGCTCTGCTGCGTCTCGTCTAGCTGCCGCATCAGCGCCGCCCGGTCCAGGTCCCGGCTCCGGTCGTCGTCCGTCGCCGAGTCCGCATTGGAGATCTCCAGCGGCCCGCCCCACGGGTCCCGCCCGAACATCTTGCTCGCTTGCCGCCGCCGCCGCCGCCTCCCTCCTCAACGACAGAAATGGCGGGCGGGCGGACGAACCGCTAGCGGAGAGGAGGGCTCGGAGCTCTCGGAGTGGGCAAAGCAGAGGGAAGGGGGAAGCGTGTGAGTTATGGTAGGCAATGGCGGGGTGTGGTGCTATGTTACGATGGTGTGACGAAATGGGAAGAGAGTTTTTTGCGCCTCGTCGCATCTTTTTTTTTAAAAAAAAAAAATTAGTTATACCCAACTGTAAAAATAGCTTTTTTCTGATCGTAAAAACGTAGTTAAGTGACACAAGTTTTTTACCGTGCTCATGTATCATAGCAGATGTTATCGAACTAAGGTAGAACAGAGGAAACATGTTGCACTCAGGCACCGTGACAGATTATGTCACCCTGGTTGTTGCCGGTCCACCGAGCCACCTACCGCGATAGCACATCCTATCGAACCGTCCTACCACAATAGGTGTAGGCAATGGTTCTGGATTTCTACCGTGGTACACGAGCGTAGCATGTGACGTATGCCATATACCGCGTTTTTATAGTCAATAAGATGACTAGTTTGTAATTGCGTTTGCACGGGCTAAATTTTTTTAAAAAATAAAATAAAGCCAGAAAAGATAAGATTTTATGAAACGGAGGAATCCGGTAGTCGTCTCGTTGCCGCTGGCGATGGGTGGGTGCGCCGCGATGGGACGGGGGGGAGGGGAGGTGGTGGCCACTCCACTTCACCTGTGGGCCTTGGCTTGTGCGGTGCCTGCCTGCCTGCCGGCACACTCGTCTCTACTAATACTGTGCGCCATTGGCGAATTGCTAGGCCACAAAAAGAGGAGGCAATATACATTGGGGGTGGCTCAGCGGTTGCTGCATGCTCGCCGTTATTTCTGGAGCACGGCGAAATCGTTTTGCTCGTCGGCTCATGCGTCGGTGCACTTCGCCTGGACCGGACCCGTGTTTTGTGGTGCTTCCCTGCGGTTTCGTGGAGATTGTTCGCATGTGAGGCGTTTCGATCGTTCCGGTGCTTCTTGCTGCTTGGGCCGTGTTGTGTTGTGGGGACATTACTGTTTAGTTTTTGCCAGGTATGTTTGGTTGTTTTTGTTGTGTTTTTTTGGAGAAACTTCCACCCGGACGTCTGATTTTTTTTGTTTTTTTCAGACGCCGCACAATATTTTTTTTAACGTATGGAACATTTTTTTGAACGTATGAAAATTTTTTTTTTAACGTATAGATTTTTTTTTTTACTGTTTGTCAAAGAAAAATGTTTCACTACGTAGAAAAAAAATATTTCACTATGTAGAAAAAAATGTTTCACGCGTGAAAAAAATGTTACGAAAAAATCTGCCGTCCGATCCCTAGCAATACCGTTTTTTTTTTCCGCAAGAGTCGTGTGGTTTGGACATCACTGGAAAAAGAGAAGGGATGGGTTCAAAGATAACGTGGCTGTCACTTTTGTAGGGCTTTGTTACTTTTGTACGTAGATCTGGGACGCGTAGTTATTTGCACCTTACCAAACTGTACGTGACAACATCAACAAAAAAAAAAGATAGGCGCCAATAATGCAAGAAAGCGACAGCAACTTGTTCCCGTTGCTTTTCCTTTGCAAATTGAGCGGTTATCGTTGCTCAAAGCTTGAAGCAAAACCGCTGCGGTGTTGACGACGTATTGGTGATTCAGACGCTGGTTGACGGTTGTTTCCGTGCTTTTTCTCCACCTTTTTGTAATCATAGTTTAACAGGGTAAGACCGGGTTGGTTGGATCGGAGGGAAGAAGACGACATGAAGCATGTGTAACGCTAGGGTTAGCCCCAGCAGCTTTGATGATGCCCCCTAAATATGCGGCTCTTTATTTTGCTAGCTGAATTTTAAATCTTATCCCCTGAGCATTAGGGCATGCATCATCTGCAACGTCATTAATTGTATTATAGTGAGATTCCTATCTAGGCACTCTACCAGAATCACCTTAGCCAACATCAAACAGTCGTTTTAAAATGCATGCCCACATACTTTAAGGTTCACTAAAAGTGTGTTTGGTTACTTGTACAAGTGGTATATGTATGAGGTGATTAAAAAAAAAGCCATCTATGTATTTGGTTGTTTGAATAGAACCATCCCATCTTGGATAGTGGGATACAAATTAAAGGAATATTTCTTGTAAATATTGAACCATTCCATTCAGCGAAAACAATGGAAACAAATAGTAAAGAACCATCACATCTCACCAACTAAACACACTCTAAGCTTTAGCATTGCCCCCACCCCCCAGGCCCCCACAAAAAAAAAAAAATAACAGACTAGACATTGATTGCAGTACAAGGGTTTTATAGCGAATTTCGCAAGAAACGGTACAATACTGTACAAATGCCAGCATTTTTCCAAAGACATTCGAGTGTTCCAAATGGAGCCTAAAGGTGCTGCTGCTACTTTATTTTACAGGCATAAAATACCTACAAACTTGTTTGTGCGTCCGCCTTTCTACCATTGCTGTTACTTCTTTGTTGTAGCAAGTGGCAGGGCCGTTCCGGGGCCGGTGCAATAGGTGCTGTCGCCTAGGGCCCACGATGGGGAGGGGCCCCGGCTGGCCAGCCCAGTCACGTAAGTATACAACAAATCTGCACATATATGATCATCAGGTCATGGAGTCATCAGATTCAACGAACGCCATTGCTCTCTTCCAGCTCGAGCCGTCACGTGATTGCCGCGAACCAGCAATCTATTCTCCAATCCCCGTTCGTCTCAGTCCTTTGACTCCTCATGACGAAATGTTTGCGTCATCTTTGCAACTGAAGAAATGTTTTGATTATATACTTAACATATGCCTTTGCAATTAATAGATAAAAATAATTTTATGTTGCTGAGATCAAGGGTCTCATTTCTCGACTTGCACTAGGGCCCCTAAAATATGAGGAACGGCCCTGGCAAGTGGTACGAGTATGGGAAAGAGAAGTCAGTGTGTACTGAGGAGAGTAGTTGGTTGAGCCCTGCGATGCGATGCGTGCGGCAAGCAGTGCTTGGGAAATAACACGCGATTAAATGCCTGGATGTGTGCATGCGCACCTTAATTGGTGAGAGGTCACTCTCTCACAAGGTGGGATAATTAACTTCTCCTCTTGGCAGGACGGGGACTAATCAGTAGCACGAAAGATAATATATAGTATACCACTGCGAGTTACTCCTTCCAGTTAGATAATACCTGTCGCTGAAGCGTTTTGAGGCGGGTGTGATAATATTAGTCGTTGGAGATGCGTGCATGCAGCTGCATTCAAACCACCACTCCGTCACGCGTGATGAACTAATGCATGTAACTTTCACATTTAAGTATTCACTTAACCAGGCTTCGAACTATGAAGGGAGGTTTGGATAACTGGGCACAACCATATAAGCTACAAGCATTTGCTCATTTCTTGGTAATATCTGTCGTTTTAGGCATAATCTCACTAAAGGGAGTAGCATGATAGTCTGATGAGGTGATGAGTGACATGATTAAACAAAATGAGATCCAGGGCGAGCTGTCGGTGGATTCCTTGGACCCCTTGGCAAGACTCGTGTCGCTCTGTCAGATGATCATGTGGTGCTGGCTTGGGGCTTTCTTTCTTTCTGTCTTGTTTCAAAAAAACAAATAATGAGGTCGGGCTATCGGGCCTGGTTTGCGAAGGATCCGAATGCGCTTTCTGTTCATGGGAATCAAGCTTTGTTTCGATATAGATTAATGGAGGATATGAAACTAGATATGGTTCTTTAAACCGGAGGAGCGACCTTTATGCGACGATGCGCCCACTCGAACCATCAGAGCATCATGTACCAGCAATTCATCGTAAATAGAGGTCATAAGCTAACAGAAATGCGGAATCGATATACTACTTTGTTGACAAAGGACGTACGATTGGCATGTAATCATCAGGAGAGGAACATATTTAGCAGCCTTTTCTTTTGGGCAAATAGAGAACAAAAGGTTCATAAATGCTTCCAATAGAATGGTTGCTCAGCCTCTGCAGCCTCTGCAGGTCGGCAGGCAAATCCAGTAGGAAATGCCTTGTGATGTGTTGCGCCCAGCACTGAACCCCAAGCAGATTCGGTTCAGACCTGCTCCACGTCGACGGGGCCCACCCACCCCTACCATTTCTTCCGCTTATATTTCTCCCCCTTTCGCTTTACGCCATCAGCTGATGAGCATCCATCCACTGCCTGCCTGCCTGCCTGCCTGGACGGCTGGACCTAGTTCACCGTAGGTGTACGGAGCAAGGCCCATGAGATGAGAGTCAAGACAAGCTTCCAGATCATTGATATTTGATAGCATTCTAGCTGTAAGCCCATCTCCTGTGGGCGTCTCGAATGAAATAAAACATCCGGATGTCTGAACTTATTAGTACGGAAATAATTCAGTGAATAGCAATGTATTGCACGTGTGGGAACATTTGCAGCCACGGGATCATCCTGACATGCAACTCAATCGCAAAAATAATGTAAAGACGTCACAGGCTCTACCGTGCAATGTAAGGGTCGGTCAGGCCATTGCTTCAGATTGATGCACTCGCACGTGTTTTCATGTCTTTATCCTGTCGCCAAAAACATGGCCGCATGGCGCACAAGTCTGTAGTAAAATACTACCAAAAGCAGAGCAAGCATCTTGTTTATTGACTCCATCATTGATCATAAATCATGGCTATTCCAAGGGAAGGTTGCAACTAGAACCAGCACCCTGGATGCATCTGCGTACGGCTGAGATCAGCACCATGGATGCATGAGGCAGATAGAATCATACCTAGAGGCCTTGCCGTACGATAAGTGGACTGGAAAATCAATGAGCATGACAACGTAGAGAGAGGTCCCAATCGCATGGTGTTGATGATGGCTTGATGCCGATGCTTGGAGCGCAGTGGCCTTTCTTTCCTCTTGGATGTGGATCTGTGAACCAGAATGAAAGAAAACTACCCTCTCCCCCAATGCACCAAGATGACCATCTTCCTACAATCCTGCGGGCTCGCTAAGTACAAGGTAGGTTATCTCCGGTAGGAAATTTCCAGGAAAACTTCACTTCGCTCAATGACGATTTCAGTAGCACTGAACCGGTCACTACTCGCTTGGCTTGGTCGACAAGTGATGACATGATAGTATAGATCTGCAAAATGGTTACTGAAGCGTGTAAGTTACTGTGACGAAGATCTAAAATGGGAATAAAGAAAAACCTTGCAGAACTCGCCTCAATGCTTCAAAATATTATGAAGATCTTTTCTATTTCTCTGAGCAAGTTGGTCCTACCGAACCTCTTATCAGCTATCTGCAATGTTTGAGAAAGTAAGCAACTGCAAAAATCCACAAAGCCAAGCAGTACTGCACTACCATTATCTCAGTACGTAAGTAGAGTCCAGCATAGGACACACACCTTTATAAGGTTTCCACAGGATTCAGCCATTTCTGTTTTCAGTGGGTAAACTAGCTAAGGAAAAATAGACAATGGTCAGAAATGTGCATAAGAGCAAGATAATTAGATTTACACCGCATGCAGAACTCACAATGAAGCAATCTTCTCCAACCAACGGTGACCTTGCAAGTTGACCAAGTAATGTACCGTAGTTTGCCTCAAGATATGGTGGTGTTACATTAATATAATCACAAGAAGGATATTTACCTGTGAGACAGAGTTAGGAACTTAGGGCCAGAGAACAGAACAATAATTGCTGCTGAAAGAATCCAGATTATTATGTGTCAATGATTTATCTCATGTGAAACCTGACTATATCTACATCATGAGGACTAAACTAGAAGAGATGCAGTTACCTCTTGCATGCTAAGCAACATAATATGCCCATTAAGGATTCCAGTATACATCTAAAGATCTATCATGCCATTTGCATGCTCTGCATTTGTTTCCGCACAACTGTACTTGTGGCATATATTACTTTTCTCATTATCTAAAAACAATGCCTACGAAGAATTGAGAATCTTTACAAGAATCATTGCCTTCCATCTAAAAACATGTCTAAACATGACTATGGTCTTCACATCAATTATTGCTAAATGCTAATACTACTAGTACCCAATCGGTTTTAAGCAGTAACCAATATTCTCATTACATATGAACCACATTGTAACAAGGGCGTGAATATATCTACTAGCATCTCCACATGTCATCATAGATTTTGTTTTTCTTGTTTACTCGCAAGTGTCTCAGTGTTTGCCTCCCTAACTTGTATAGGTGATGTGTGTTTCCTAAAAAAGATTCATACCTTTAGATTATTCAGCATTGGCTAAGAAGTTTTCGACGGGGATCATATGTATGTGTGAAACATCAAGAAATCCAGTACACTCCAGATTCGGTTTAAGGACCTCCAAAACAACCCAAGGATTCATCTCAACAAAATGTGCCTAAAGACCAAAGGAAACAAATGAATGAACGAATCACGTTACTTCTCATTCACATCTTTTGCATATCAGAATTATATTCTTCCCCTCTCCAAGGAGGTTTTACACACTTGTATCTCTCAGAGTTTGAAAGATATAACTGTGAGACTAGAGGACCTTAGAGAACCCATCATAAATGTCAAATGTACTAGTTGACTTAGAACACACTAGAACTATGGATAGGTTTGTGGTCCTGTGCATAATTAATGAATGGTAGGCATGCATTCAGAACAAATACTAGTTACAGAGGTGCAAACAACATAATAATTATTGTATTAGTTTAGTAGAAGCACTTCAAACGAATTTGTCAAGATTTGAAAGCATAAGATTTTCTCATCAGAAGAACATATAGATGCAGTGTCATAAATGATTTAGCTTAAAAGGTGTATTGTTTTGTCATAGTTGGGACCATGTTGATTGCTTTATTATCAGCACTAATGAAAATTTAAGTGCTAGCATTTGTGATGACTAAAGAACAAGGCCCCATGAAGTTATTGAATAAGAGGCTACTGCAGATATACTTCTGTATCCTGCCCATAGTAAATATTAGTTTGCACTATATATCCCCCCTTAATGAAATTTCCATTTATGTATTACATAAACTCATTTTAATGTACGATAGAATCAGGAGAGGTAATTAGAATAGCAGATAAATGGGTTTTCAAGAGATTATTTTGGTCCGCTCATAGCTTCAATTCCAACAGATCCAGTACCACTATACAGGTCTAACCACCAGCCTGGTCTGAGTGAAGCAGGAGAACCACCAGCTGACTGCAAATTATGGACAAGAATCAACAAAGATCTATCAATACATCAAGAAGACAAAATCTATATGACTGACATAAACAAATTAAACTATATGGATACTTGTAAAATGTCAAAGGCTGCTCCTCGGACAACTTCCATCATTGGACGAACATTCCTATCGTTTGGTGAAATTAATTTTCTTCTGCGTACTTTTCCATCTAGTACCTGACAGAAACATAATTACTTTAACCTAAAAAATACAGCAACATTAAAATAATTAGTGACATTTTTGCGTAAAGGGGCATGGACAAGCTAATGTAAACGGTTGTAGAATACTTCCAGCACAGAAACGTGTCAACACAGCCCATGAAAAATGTTGTTCTACAAGTCTGGCATTTAAGGTAGAGAATGAATTATGAATATACAAGCATACAATTTGGTTTGTCAAGAGAGAAAAAAAAACATACAGAAGTGCCAAACAGGCAAACACACGCTTTTTCTGAGAGAAATATAACAAGTAGTCCCTTACATCATCAACTTTAAATGATGGATATTTAGTCACAAATGCCTTTTTACTTAGCCATGCACATGAACAAGTGCATGCCCTTTTTTCAGAAGTTGCAACCTTTTACATGATTCATTTTTACAGAACCATATGTAACAGGAGAACACATGCATCGTTTGGCCATGCACATGAATATAACAAAAGTGTATAAGTCAACTGCCAACCAATTATAACATGGATGTATCAGCCTCAACGCTCATAGCAGGACTCAAAATTGCACTCCCGCTAGCTTTGCACCAAGCTATTGTTCAGAATGATGTATACCATGCGCACTTGTCCCGAGACCATAAAAAACAAATTTCATTCAAGTGCTTGTATGTGGTAAACAATAATCCGAATAACCTCCACCACACATCTATTATATTACTAGAGAAGAGGCAAACGAAGCCACCACATTCACTTTCAAGGCTAAAAAAATTCCACATTAATCGGAGGAAAAAGAGAAAGATCTATACCATTAATTATGATGGATCCAAATTATAATGGTCTAGATGAAAAGAAAGAGTCCATGTCAAGTACAATCCAAACAATAACTGAAATTTGGAAGAAAGAATAAAATAAAATAAGGAATTTGATCTCCAAACGAATTCCTAAGTAAAATATCAAAATAAAAACAATTCATAATAAAAAAATTAGCAATTAAATTTATCATGAATTCCAACAGAAATAACTAAAATTCAGAATAAAAAATAAAATAAATTAGCAATTTGATTTCAATACGAATTCCAAAGTAAAATATCTAAATAACTATAAATAAAAATAAAAATTAGAATCGGATTTGCATACAAATTCCAACCAAAAAGTTGACATTTAAAATAGAAACAAAAAAGAAAATTTGTAATTTGATTTTCCATACAATGTCAAAGTAAAATCCTTAAATAAAAAAATTCAAAATAGATTAAATAGAATTTGTAATTTAGTTTCATACGAATTCCAAAGTAAAATCTCTAAATAAATATAATTCATAATAAAATTTTAACAAATGTTAGCAATTGGATTTGTGCACGAATTCTAACAAAAAATAATTGAAATTTAGAATAAAAAATTAAGAAAGTAGCAATTTTGATTTCGATATGAATTCAAAAATAAAATCCCTAAATAACTATAATTCTGAATGAAAATTAAATAAAAATTAGCAATTAGATTTGTATACAAACTCTAACAAAAAAAATTGAAATTGGAGTAAAAAATTGCAATTTGATTTCCATATAATTGCAAAGTAAAATATGTAAATAACTAAAATTCAAAATAAACTAAATAAAATTAGCAATTTGATTTATATATGAACTCCAATAAAAATAAAAATTATGACAAGGATAGCATGAATGGTGTCGGAATAGGCCACGAAAAAGGGTAATGGTGTCGATTTGTCCAAATGAGACTTTGACCCACTAGAAAATGAAGGGTTGTGGCAATGGCGCGGGAGATGAAGACAATGTCGTGTTGTCCACCTTAGCCGTTTGACAGGGATAATGTCGTGCTACTTGCCGAAGTTGTTGAAGAGAGAAGCTATAGTCAAAGGAGCCAAGGGCAATGACAAGGAGTGGTGAGCGTTAAAATTATTGAAGAAGTCAGTGTACAAATAAGTTCGATAATGGGAAAGCTTTGGTAGAGAGGAGATGAAATTCTGCATTGAAGCTGAGCTATAACAATATGGGGTCATAGGTAGATAGAACCATGCCATCATTGGTGAGAGGGACAACGATGGTGAGAAGACAAGGTTCGCTAGGGTAGTCAACGAGTGTGGGATTATAAGTTCAAGGTAAGTCTCCTATGGTGCATCGTGTAGGTATGAGCAATATACTCTAATACCATGTCAACTAATAAGATAATTTACCATACATATAATCAACGTATTGCTTTGATATTAGATAAAGGTACATGTGCATGCATATATTTTGGAAAAGACTAATTAATGAAGGACAATAGAGAATGAAGGAGAATAGAGGCATGCAACTACATGATCCATGCATGATGAAGATTGCTTACATTTCTAAGAACAACAACAATTTAGTATGCTCAATGATTTTCTTCCATCCAATTCATATGTCACTTACATTCTTCATGTTATATTTTCCCTCAAGCTTCTATTATCATTTCCAATGTCTTAAAAATCCTAAATAACCTATAAGATACGTAAACATATCCTCAAACATCGGAAATTTTCGTATATGATATAAGATTCGATCAGTATTCACGAAACGATACAATACTTTTGTGTATTTACAAAAAACACAGTGATAAACGAATTTTGAAATCTCGTTTTTTAATACCCGAATTTTCAAATCTCGTTTATGGCGTATTTGAATTTTTAAATCTCGTTTTTGGGGTATTCCGGTTTTTGAAAACCCGGTTATTAAAAACTCGGATATGCCATAACCGAGATATGAAATCTCGTTTTTGGCTGAGCCAAGTGCTGCCATGCATGCATATACTAGTAGAGAGAATAGCCGTATGCATGTACTAGTAGAGAGAGATATGAAATCTCATTTTGGCTGACCCAAGTTCTGCCATGCATGCATGTACTAGTAGAGAGAGAATAGCCGCATGCATGTAGTAGGGAGTATAAACGAGATTTGAGAACTCGGTTATGGTAACCGAGTTTTCAAAAACCAGTTATGGCTAACCGGATTTTCAAAAACCGGAATACCCCAAAAACGAGATTTGAAAATTCAAATACGCCATAAACGAGTTTTGAAAATTCAGGTATTAAAAAACGAGATTTCAAAATTCGTTTATCACTGTGTTTTCTGTTAATGCATAAAAGTATTGTATCGTTTCGTGAATACTGATTGAATTTTGTATCATATACGAAAATTTCCTCAAACATCTAAATTTACATCATTTGATACTAAAAACTTTGAAACAAATCTAGTCGCGCAAATGTGCAGGTCACCCTGCTAGTTATTTGAAAGCATGATGCATCAAAGCACCTGACAAAATCTGATAGTATCCAAATTAAAAAACGAGATTTAAAAATTCGTTTATCACTGTGTTTTCTGTTAATGCGTAAAAGTATTGTATCGTTTCGTGAATACTGATTGAATTTTGTATCATATACGAAAATTTCTTCAAACATCTAAATTTACATCATTTGATACTAAAAACTTTAAAACAAATCTAGTCGCGCAAATGTGCAGGTCACCCTGCTAGTTATTTGAAAGCATGATGCATCAAAGCACCTGACTAAATCTGATAGTATCCAAATTAAAGGTTCACAAATCATGGCACAATCAAAATGGTGATATACACTGAACTACTAACCCAAAGGACAAATTATATCCATCACACCAAACCACACCACTGATGCAACTTATTTGTCCCCCAAGCGGCGGCCATGCAGTCAGCACCGTCAAAACATGCGTCGATCAACTCCATAGTAGTGCTCCTAAACTCCACTAAACTACATAGCATATACGCATTACCCTGACCTCCAAAATTTCCGTGTCAAATGAACGCATAGGAACGCACGCGATAAACATATCGTTCCAAATTTTTACACGGACCAAGACCAAAGGCACGGTCATTAACTATCCAAACCTGAAGCAAATTATGCGTCTCCTGAGGCTCCGCCGCCTCCTCCCTTCTCTCCGACCGCCGCCTCTGCCTGCCCCTACTCTCTTCCTGAAAAAAAAAATACTCAAACCACCTGATACGGCAACGGAAATTAGTACCAGGAGAGCCCAAAGGGGTCGGAACAAACCCTGGGATCCGCCTCGACATCGTCCTCGAAATCGTCGGGGTTGAGGCCGTACCGCTCCAGGAAACGATGCCGCTCCCTCGCCGCCGCCGGCAGCGCCCGAAAGAGCCGCGGAGGAGGCCACGGGGAGACGGCATGCCATGCGGGAACGCAGAGGGAGAGGGGCTTAGTCTTAGGGTTTGGTGTGGAGAGAGTTGGGAGGAATGGAGAGGCAAGAGTGGAGAACGCCATTGGCGAAGACCGGTGGGAACTTGAAGCATTGCCGGGAGCCATGAGGGGATAATACAGTGTTAACCAAACCGAAACAGAAAAAATCGATGGAAAATCGAAATTAGAAATTTGAAAATATTAAACTAAAAATCGCTAGAAAATTGTTAGAAACTGAATAGTTTCAAAACCGAACATTTGAACAAAAAATATTCAAAACAAATTAAAAAAACGAAAACCATTCGGTTTTCTCGAAAAACCGCTCAGCGAGGTGAACCTTTTGGGCGATCGGTTTTTTGAGCAATTTTCGTCCGTTTTCTCGAAAAACCGCTCGGTTTACATTGCATAAATTTTTTTAAATTTTTTTTTTTGAATTGGACCGGTTTACCGGTCGGTTTTATATTTCGGTAGAGCTTGAAATCTCAAAAACCAGTCGAAATTCTCGATTTTCGTTCGGCTTTATTAACCCTGGATAATACTCCCTCCGTCCTACAAAGAGTGCATTTCTAATATTTAAAATATATCCCATAAAATATATGCATGCTCATTTAAGTGTTTGTGAAAACCAAAGGACCAGCATACATGTGCATAGAGTAATGAGGGTCACATCAATCATTTACCTTGCACACTAATCTGTCTGAAAAAAACTAAAAATGCACTCTTTGTGGGACAGAGGGAGTAAGCAATTGCTTATCTAGGCTCATCTTTTTTTCTTTCAAAACTCGTTTTCCTATGTCAATGCAAACTTGGCCCTCTTTCATCGCAAAAAACGTAGTAGGTGATATATATATTCTCTGTCACGTTTAAAGAGTATAATATCTTATAAGCTGTTTGGTTGTCTAGTTCCACGCGGTCAGACTCGTAGAAGCCAGGGAACCAGCGTTTGGTTGCTTGTTGTATCGCATGAGCCTGCACCCACGCATGTAAGATAGCTGTTTGGTTGCCTGCACGCGGTGCGAGAGCCAGACCAGCACAATGCACAAAGTACTCACAGCCAGACTCGTGGGAAACGAGCTCCATAACCGTTTCTTCGGAGCCAGGATGGGACGGTGCAAGCTCCCACGGCCAGGTTCCTGCGAGACGACAATGAAATAGCTCCTTAGGGGATGTTTGGTTGCCTTCTCAACCCAACCATGTTGTATGAGCTTAGCCAGGCTGGTGGGAGCTAGGCTGAGTTGATACAAGGACATGTTGTTTGATTGGTTGTATGAGATTGAATAGGCTGCGTAGAGATGTTGTTTGGTTGACTGCGTTGCAATAGAAGTTGGATGAACAAATTCAAGAGAGGGGTGAAACAAATTCAAAAAGATAATAGGAAATCAATAAATTTTAAAATAAAAATAAAACATTTTAAAATAAATTATAGAAAATTAATAAATTGAAAAACAAAAAAATTAATCTTTCGAAATTTATATAGCAAGTGTGGTATAGTTTTGTTTGAAAAAATGTCAGGAACACATAGATGAAATAAATTTGGTGATCGGAGATGCTAATCAAAAGATATTTGCAAAAAAAAAAGAAAAAAAGATGGCACTATGCCTAATCATCGGCTGGCATCATGGGTAATCCAGCGTGTACCTGCATGCGCGCATGCTGCTCAGTCGCTACGTGTGGGCCGCTAGCGCCTCTCCAGCGCACAACGCGAGGCGCCTCATGCCTGCACGCGGGGAAGCGGCCGATCTGCGCGTTTCTACAGAGCCAGGCTACGGAGAGAATCTTGCATCTACAGAGCCAGGCTTAAAACCAGATGCAGGCAATCAAACACGAGAAAAAAGCAAAATTTTGTATCTGTGAATGCAAATCTCTGTATATGCAGGCAACCAAACAGCTTGTTAAATTTTGCTATAAATGAGTTATTAAGCTGCCAAATTATTATCTTGCATTTAATATAAATTTTAAGAATTTTCTAATTTTTTGGAATTTTTTACATTTAAGATATTATCTTTTTTATTTTCTAGTTGCTATATTTGAATTTTGAAATGTATTCAAAATTGTTTAAAGTCTAAAAATATTTTAGTTAGGTCCTACATAATCTAAAATGCCCCTCCAAAAAGTTTTTTGAATTTTGGAATTAGTATATTTGTAAAGTCAAATACTGCAACTTGTATTAAAACTAGTGGCAATAAAAGAATTTATAAGAAAAATCGAGAACTGAAAACTTCTCGAAAATTTACAAGTCCACGTGTCAGCCATTTCTCTTGCTGATATGTCGACCCCACCTGTCAGCCGCCATGATCCCTTAAGTCATTTTCACTTTTCGTTTTCCATTGTAAGTCTTTACCGTTGCCAACCCCAAAATGGAACCATCTTGCCTCGCTGGTGCTTTCCCCTCCATCAATTTTTCACCAACGCCCCACACTTCTTCCCCCATTGACCGCCATGGCCGTTGTTGCAGAGCTCCACTGCTAGCCCTCTTCGGCCATCTGAAGTCACTGATCATGGGACTAGTACAATATTATTGATGTTCAAGACACGGGGTCCCTTAATTGAGCTTACGAATGTAATTCTGGTTGCCTTTTGTCTCTATCCCAATATTGAAAGGGACAGTAGAAGTAGGGGTGGAAAAAAAACTCGAAACTCGTGACTTAAACGAGTACTCGCAAACTTGGCTCGACTCGACTCGAACTCGTTCCTTAACGAGTCGAGTCAAGCCCTGGTTTGAACTCGTTTAGATAACGAGTTAAACGAGTCAACTCGTGAGTTAAACGAGCCAACTCATGAGTTTAATGAGTCCTCTAAATCGACAAGTATGAGCCAACTCATGTGTGAGGCGAAGATGATAACACATGACATACTGTATAGTCTTAACAGCAATCCTCCTCTCAGATGGTAATATCGAGTCTAACGAGTTTTGAGCTCGTTAAGATAACGAGTCAAGTCGAGCTGGCTCGTTATCTTAGCGAGTTTGACCGAGTTGAGTCAAGTCGAGTCGAGCCGAGTCGGCTCGTTATCCACCCCTAAGTAGAAGGTTGGAAATTATATTGCAGGTGCTTCTTTACAGAGTACGGACTCACTAACACCTTTGCACAACTTGCTCTGATTGTACACACATTATCAAGCTTATCATTCTATTCTCATTCTATCTTCAATCCTTTGCGGGAGTAACATATTTATAGCGTCGAATGGATGGCAATTATCGTCTTCGGAGAGGTGTCTTCCCATCAAAAGCAGTCTTTTGGTAAAAAAAATATGTCTTCTCACCAAAGAGATGTCTTTTCGTCAAAGAGACACCTCTTCGTAGGGAGTAACTTACAAGCGGTCGTATGTACCTGTCAGAAAAAGCTTCTTCTGCATGTAATCCCTACGTAGAGATTTCTTTCTGACCTGGTTTAGGTCGAGGCTAGGATTTTTCCTGATCCTTGCTTAGGTCGGTGAAGTGAAGGACCCTATGTCCAACCTCTAATGGTTTTCAGGTCAGTATATCGCTGACCTAGCCTTTTCCTGACCTGGTAGAAGCTCAGGTATGAAAGTGCATCTAGGCCCCCTAAAATTGGTTTTGAATGATTAATGACAAACGATTAAAGAATCTAATGTGTTCAACTAGTTCATGAACAGGTAAAAGGTTCGAGAAGAGATCATCTATGTAAATGGGTATCCTCAAGCTCGTAGAGTAAGAAAAACGGCATCTCCGATTGTAATTTTCGATTTGTTGAAGTCATAGGTTTGCCGTACTATTAAGAGGGATGCATTGAAATTGATTTAGAGATGGTCTTCTTGCTCAAGATGAATTTTGTCTAGTCTCTCAAGAGTTAGAAGTGTTCTCTCTCGCTTTGGAATGCGTTGTGTTTAAAGTTTAGGTCGGATGTTCCGATTTTGTATCGGACATTCCGATGTTTCAGAAGTTCCGAAGTGTAGTTGTGCTTTAGTCCGTTGTGTTCTGTTTGGGTCGGACATTCCGATGTTTGTATCGGATGTTCCAATACCTGTTGAGTTTTAGCTTGGGAGCTCTCTGTTAGCTTCGGATGTTCCGATATTGGGTATCGGAAGGTCCGATGTGTGCTGTCTTGTGGAAAGGTGCTCTCTGTCTGGTTCGGATGTTCCGAAGTTGTTTCTTCGGAAGTTCCGAAGTGGTTGTTTTCTAGTTTGGGAACTCTCTGTTTGTTTCGGATGTTCCGATATTTTATATCGGACATTCCGATGTGGACTTAGTGTTGTTTAGCTTGGTTCCCTCTCTGGGTGTCATCGGATGTTCCGAAGTTGTTATCGGACACTCCGATGTCTGTAGTTTTCGACCGTTGGAAGCTTTCCAAGTTCTGGTAGTTTGCACTCTTCGGAAGTTCCGAAGTTTGGTTCGGATATTCTGATGTGCAGCTGAGTGCGGGGGTAACGGCTAGTTTTGAACCAAAACTATAAATACCCCTCTCCTCTCCCTTTTGTGGGTTACACACTTGTTTGGGCTGAACACTTGAGCTTCTTGAGCACTCTCTAGAGCAAACTTGAGCCATCCTCCTCCTTGATCTTAGGGATCATTTAGTGAGTGAGGAATCGTCAAGTGTGGTTATGAGTCAAGAGCTAAGTAGTCATTCATCTTGAGATTTTAGAGGACCTCTCCAAGATCAAGAATCAAGTGCATTCATTACTCTTGAAGGTTGAAGGACTCCTAGACGGCTAGGCGTCGCTCACGAGCTCCCGACGATTGTGGGACGCCGTGAGAAGTTTGTGAAGGCCGGCTCCGCCTCCGAAAGGAAAGGATCCAATAGTGGAATCAAGCCTCAAGTGTGACCGAGGTTTGTGAGGAAAGGGTTGGAAAAGACTCGGCTCCTTGGGAGCCTCCTCAACGGAGACGTATGATCCCCTCAAGGATCCGAACTCCGGGAAACAAATTGTTGTGTTCTCTTGTCTATTTAGTCTCGTGGATTTACTTTGTTGCTCATATTAGTTGCCGAAAACAAGTAGTTTAAATTGCTTGTCCTAATCTTGATTTCACTTGTTTAGTGTTAATCGGATATTCCGATTTGATTACGGAAGTTCCGAAGATATCGGAAGTTTCGATACTGGATCGGAATATCCGTACTTTTTCCGCTGCTTTAATTTGTCTAAAATTTTGATTAGCCTATTCACCCCCCCTCTAGGCAATTGTCTCATCTTTTCAAGGTACGATCTGTATTCTAGGTCGGGCTGTTATTTCCATAGTCAATAGTGATTTTTGACCTATATTTAATGTATCTCTTTGTTATATGGCCCGCATTTATGAGGACGTGACTGGCTCCTCAAAAGTCGTAACCATTAATGGCCTTTAGACAATCACCGTCAAGTAGCCCCCAAGTCTTGAGATAACACGTGTATTATCTTAAGGCTTTTTAACTTTTGAGACGTTTGGGATATTGCGCTAATCATGCCGTCGGTTGCATCTCAAGGAAATCTTTTGATTTCCTCAAAATTCGAAGCAACGATGAAAAAGTATAAATATATATAGAAGAGGCTTTCCTTGGAACCGTCTGTTAAGTTCTCGATAAAGGAATTTATGTAAATCCTCTCAATAACTGAATTGACATTTTAACTGCTTGAAGGTCTATATAAGGGGGGAAGTCTTCCCTTGTACCTTCAGACTTTAAAACAAAAAAACACTTCTTAGAATTTTACTGTTTTTAAGCTTTCTTCTGGTTCTTGGAGTTTTTCATCTTCCATCCTTCTTCTTTCCTCCACTCATCAAGGAAGAATAGAGGAGTAGAGGTGAGAAACTTCAAGAATTAAAAGAAATTTTACGACATAACTTCTTATGTCCTTAGAATCTCAATGTTTTTAGGTTTCTTCTTAATTAAGAGGAAATTCCATAACCAAAAATGTCTTCTTAATTTGGTTATGGAATTTGAGAAGGAATTTTTTTTGAGCATTTTTTTTTATCCCCCAACCTTTCCTTTTTCCATAAGTCTTGGTTAAGAATGGGGGTGAAAAAGTTCAAGAACTAAAAAGGTGTTAGAGGAAATTCTTTCTTGGAAAGCTTCATGGTATAAGAACGATATGTTAGAAATAGGATAATCGTTTCAGTTTTTCATATCATTTTTATAGCCAATTTTTGTCTAAAGTATTTCCTTTATCAACTCTTATTTATTTAGTATAATTTTACTTGTATAAATAAGAGGAAGAGAAGGACTTCTTCCTAGTGATATTAAGAAATCTGGTACTTCTCAACATGTAGTTCTCAATAGAAAAGGAGATAAACTGAAAACAAGCAGAAGTAAAATCTGCTATGGACTTGTATATGAAAAATGTAAAGGTTCTCTTCAAATGAAATTAGAAAATTTTGTTCAATGTCTTTCTTTTGTGTGTTAAGAATTGTTCTATTACTTGTCTGCTTCTGATTTGATCTTAAGTAAATCACTACTAGTCTCTAACTATTTGTTTAACTGATCAGCAATGTGATCGAAAAGGAAACAATTTTGGAGAATTGTCTTGATTTCTTTTTTTTATACACTCAGTATTAACTGACAGCAGGTTGGAGATGAGATCAGTCTAATGAGTTTTAACGCGGTAAGTACTGGCTTACATGAAAAGTCTCTATTAGAAGTCATCTCACAACCCGACTAACAACCTCGTGTTTTGCTCAAGGAGTTAGGTCGGACTTAACTTTCATGATTCCTTAGAATAAAAGCAAGACAAGAAATAGTTTGATTTAACACCAAAAAGACATAGTTTTATGGATGTAAAAACATGAATTCATGCATAGAACTTGTGAAGATGTTGAATATTCCAGGCGTTGGAAAGGATTCGACCGTCTTCCATAGCAAGTCGAACAGAGTCAAGTCGGGTAATTGATACAACAGTAAATGGACCTTCCCATTTGGAAGATAACTTGTTTAAGTTAGACTGATTCTGGATACGCCTTAGAACTAGGTCTCCCACATTAAGAGTTCATAGTTGAACTCTTTTATTGTGGTACCTTCTTAAACCTTTTAGGTAGGTTGCCGAACTGAAAAGTACTCGATCTCGCTTTTCTTTCAGGAGATTAATGTCATCTTTGTGTTGGCTGTTTTGATTGATCTGTTCAAAAGAAGAAATTCTTGTAGAACCTAAATATATTTCAGTAGAAAGAAAAGCTTCTGCGCTATAAACCGGTGAGAAAGGTGTTCCCCCTGTAACTCTACTGGTTGTCATGCGTATGGCCCAAAACACTGAGTAGAGGTCATCTACCCAAGCCCCCGAGCATGTTCTTAAACGATCGAACACTCATTTTTTTCATGCCTTGTGTGATTTGGCCATTTGCACATTCTACTGCTCCGTTACTCTATGGATGAGCAATAGAAGCATAAAAAATCTATGTACCTATTTCATCGCAGTAATCTCAAAATAGACCACTAATAAACTGTGATCCATTATCAGTAATTAATCTACTAGGAACTCCAAATTTAGTGACAACATTTTTCACAAAGAATTTCTTCGCAGCTTGAGCCATAGTTGAGATTGCGGGGTCAGCTTCTATCCATTTTGTGAAAGTATCAATAGCAACAAATAAGAATTTATATCCATTAGTTGCTTTAGGTAATGGAACCATTATATCATTGCCCTATGTCGAAAATGGCCATGACAATGGTATCGTTTAAAATTGATTAGCAGGTTGATGAACTTGCTGAGTATGAAATTGACATTGCTCGCAATATTTTACAAGGTGCATTGCATCTTGTAAAGCTGTGGGCCAATAAAAGCCTTATCGGAATGCTTTGCCGACCAGCATTTTGTATGAAGCATGTGCACCACACAAACCCCCATGAATCTTATGAAGTAATGTTATCTCTTGTTTTTGAGATATACATTTCATTAAAACTCTATGAGTTCCCTTTCTATAAAGAGTATCGTCTAGTAATTTGTACATTCATGTCTTTCGAATCAATCTGTTTTTTTCTTGCATTCCCTCGAGCAGTGTCCCATGTTCTAGATAGGTTTTAAATGGTTTAACCCTATTCGAATCTGGATCGAGGACTCCGACCTAACCGCTGGTCGAGGAGTCTTCTATGGAGGTGTCTATAGAAGGTTTAGATAGTTGTTCGAGAAACACACCTGTTGGAACATGTGATCGTGAGGAACCCAGTTTTGATAACTAGTTCGCTAAAATATTATCCTTTCACGGAATGTGTTGGACTTCGAAGTCAATGAAGTATTTTTTTCCAATTTTCTCACTTCATCCAGGTAGTGAGACATTATCTCATCGGACGTCATGTATTCCTTGCTAACCTGATTTATGACTAATTCCGAATCACCTTTCGCAAAAGCTGACGGACTCCAAGGGATTTTGCTACTCAAAGTCCGGCTAGAAAACTTTTGTACTCTGCTATATTATTGGTAGCAGAGAATTATATATGGATTACGTATTGTAACTGGCCACCTTGATGTGTAACCAGTATTATACCCTCCCCCGAACCTCTTAGTTCTCTAGAACCATCAAAGTACAAGGTCCAGTGGTCGGCATTAGTGGAATTTTGCTAAGTAGAAGGCCACTGTTAGTCCATTCAGCGGTAAAATCTGCTAGAATTTGGGATTTGATTGCTGATCGGGAGACGAACTGGATATCGAAAGATCCAAGTTCAACTGCCCAATTAGTAATCTGAATAGTTGCTTCTTGGTTACGGAGAATGCTGCCCAAAGCAAATGATGAGGGCACTGTAATCTGATGAGATTGAAAATAATGTCTTAATTTTCTAGAAGCCATTAATAGCACATAAAGGAGTTTTTGGACTTGAGGGTATCTCTCCTTTGGTCTATGTAAAACATCACTTACGTAGTATATAGGTTTCTGAACCTTATCTCGTTCAATGACCAAAACAGCACTAACCACATTATGTGTAGCCACCAAATAAAGCAACAATGGTTCATTTGTATCAGGTGATACCAATGTTGGTGGGCTTAACAAATAAGGCTTAAGTTCTTGCAAGGTTTTTTCTGCTTCATCTGACCAGTGGAATTTATCGTGTTTTCTTATTACCTTGAAAAAAGGGTAATCCACGCTCTCCTAATCTGGATATGAAGCAACTGAGAGTAGCCATCCGACCAGTTAATCCTTGCACTTCCTGTACTGAGGAAGGAGATTTCAAGGATTCTATGGCACGACTTTTCTCAAGATTAGTTTCAATTTCGCATGAAGAAACAAGGAATCCTAGCAACTTGCCAAAAGAAACTCTAAAAGTGCACTTTTCGGGATTCAACTTTATTCCTTCTCTTTTTAGGTTACAGAATGTTTCAGCCAAATCTGACAAATGGTTAGAGCTTTTTTGTTCTTTACAACGAGATCATCTTCATAAGCTTCCAAATTTCTTCCTATTTGACTTATGAAAGCTTTCTGCATGAGAAGTTGGTATGTAACTCCAGCATTTTCAACCCAAATGGCGTCTTCTGATAGCAGCAGATTCCAAACCGGGTTGTGAGGAAGTGTTCTCTTCATCTTCTCTTACCATACTTATTTGATGATAACCTGAGTATGCATCCAAGAAACTCATCATTTCGCAACTCGCTGTTGAATAGAACAACTGGTCTATTCGAGGCAAAGGAAAGTTATCTTTTAGACAAGCGGTATTAAGGCTGGTGAAATCGATGCACATTCACCACTTACCATTTGTCTTCTTGACCATGACCGGATTCGTAGGCCAATCTGGATTATTAACCTCGCGAATGAAACCAGCCTCTAAGAGTTTATCCAACTCTTTTCGGATGGCTTCTTGCTGATCAGGAGCGAATCACCATAGTTTTTGTTTCATTGGTAGTATTTCAAGTTGAATTACTAACCTATGCTCAATTATAACCTTTGGGACTCCAAGCATGTCGGATGGTTTTCACGCAAACACTTCTACATTAGCTCAGAGGAAGGCAATGAGCGTGTCTTCCTATTTAGCATCCATTCCTGATTTTATCTGAACAGCTTTAGACTATTCGGCATGATCAATGGGGATGAGCTTGACTTGCTAATTCGGCTGAGTATTGGCCTTCAGGTTTTCCAGCTTGCTAGGTTTATCAGCCTTGCAAGTTTTACATACACCATTAGTATTTCTTAATAGTAACTGATTGACAATCTCAAGCAATTTTTGATAACAATTTAGTTTAGTGCAGTATTTAAATCGCCTTGCACAGTAATCACACCTTTTGGATCAGGTATCTTTATACTCTGGTAAGCATGATGAGTAACTGCCATAAATTTAATAAGTGAAGGTTTACCCAAGATGGCATTGTATGTAGATTCGAAGTCAACAACTTCAAATGAAATTAGCTCAGTTTTAAAGTTTCGAGCATCCCCAAAAGTGATAGGTAACATGATTCACCAAAGATCATGTTAATATGATGATCTGGCTTTTGATAACCCATATTCTCATCTCCATCTGCATCCTTCATGCTTCGTCTTTCTAGTAAGATCGGCATGGGACTCTTACCAGAGTAAAAGTCTTTCAAGCGCCTTTGCCATGTTTGACAATTGCGCAAGTCGTGTCATGCGCATTATGCAGAGGACACCACCTTCCATTTCTACTATTCGAAGTGGAAGCTTTGGGGTTAGACTGGTCATTTATCTGACAAGGCTTCTTCTTCCAAGGTTATTTGTTCTTGGAATAAACAGGTCGTTCGAAGACGCCAGTGACCTCTCTTTGAGAGATCTTTTTCCCCCTTTTTCTTATTTTTTTTCCTTTGCGATCTTTAGGTTTGAAAGAATTTTTAGGCTTAGCATCTTTGGAAATCTTCAAACTTGGTTGAGGGGGAGTATGGCCCTTATCGACCATACGGTTCCATTCAACCGCCTCATACGCATCAGAGTACCGATCAGCCATATCGAAGAGTTCTGATATGGTGGATGGCGGATGAATGTTAAGATCTTCTATAAAGCGCTTGTAATGTACATCATGTTTAATCGCACGAATCACAAAATCATCTGATATGTTAGGAATAGTGTTATGAACCTCTACGAACTTCTTAATGAACTGACATAAATTTTCGTCAGGGGTTTGGCGAAGATGATGAAAATCATCTTCTTTTCCAAGTTTTGCGTAACAGCTTTTAAAATTATTTAAAATGGTGTGGCATAAGTTTTTCCAATTGTATATAGATCCTTCTAGTTGATTAAATAACCAAGTTCTTGCAGATCCTTTAAGAATAGTAGGGAGATAATTCGCCATTACCTTCTCATCGCCACCAGCAGCTTGGATGACAGTGGTATAAATTTGAAGGAACTCTGATGGATTTTGAGTTCTATCATAGCTTTCCAACAGCCTGGCTTGAATTTTTCAGGCCAAGTGATATTTTTTAGCCCCAGTGAAAAGGCTTTGCATTCGGTATACAACCTCAAACGTGTACGCACATTAGGTAATTGATCTGTATATTCAGGAGAATGAGGTCATTGTCGACCACGATTAGTATTTTCACTTGGGGCAAGCCTGTCGAAAGCGCTTCTCCATTGTGGTTTACTACTCTGTTGTCGGTCAGTACTTTAATGATGTCGACCTGACGAGGATTGATCCGCACGAGAATCAGTCAGAATTCTTACGGAAGGAGACTTGCTCTGTACTTCTGCAGCATCTTCTTGCAGATCAGTAGCTAAAGACCTTATAAGCGACACATTATCTCCATCCGTAGGTTGACTTAAAATTGTATTAGTAATAATGCGAATTATGTCCACATGGGTTTCTCCTTGTGAACTGTTAGGAGCTATATTTATGTCCCTTACCGTCGTCCTTGGAACCTATGGCATGACTGGGAAGACCGATCGGGGACGACTTCCCGATAGATCCGGTCTACACAAGGTTCCCGGCTGGCCGTCATGGTAAAGGCATCTTGCCTCTTCCACAGTCTTTTGCTTGGCAATCGCGACTCTCGTGTTGCTCCTGGTGGTCTTTTCTTGAGCTTCACGCTGTTTGCGTTCCACTCGTTGTGCCACTGTCTCCTCCATGACTGCGCAAATGCGAAATCCAAAGTTGACAGATGGGGTGAGTACTCCCTCATCGAAGGACGATGATGGGTAATAGTTGAGTTCAAGACTTCGGAGAAGATCTTCTGAAGATGAACTCTCATGGAAGTCATGATTGTTCTTGGGAATTTGTACATTGTTGACTTCCATAGGGCATGCGCCCTGATCCTCTGCCCCTGAGATAAGGGCAGACATCAGACATGGAGTCACCCTGTTTTCCTATGTTCTCCTCAGGAAATGGTGCTCCTGACGTGGCCTCATCCAGTTTGGATGAAGTCGCCAACTTGGACGATTCCGCCTTAGTAACATATTCAGAGTAGAAATCGCATTTACCTTCGTCTTCCTCCACGAAGTCATCGGCGGTGAGGTGAGCGTAGTCGGTGAGATCAAATGAATTTTCTTCATCCATAGCTTCTGGCGATAACACATTATCTCTTTTAATGTTGAATTATGATGAAGGCCCTTCCTCTAGCGCCAACTGTCGATGTTCAAGATCCGAGGTCCCTTAATCGAGCTTACGAATGTAATTTTGGTTGTCTTTTGTCTATAACCCAATTTTGAAAGGGACAGTAGAAGGATAGGAATTATATTATGGGTGCTTTTTTACAGAGTACTGACTCATTTACACCTTTGCACAACTTATTCTGATTGTACGCACACTATCAAGCTTATCATTCTATTCTCATTCTATCTTTAATCCTTTGCGGGAGTAACCTATTTATAGCGATGAAGGGATGGCAGAAATCATCTTCGGAGAGAGGTGTCTTCTCGTCAAAATCTGTCTTTTGGTCAAAAAGGTGTCTTCTCACCGAAGAGGTGTCTTTTCGTCAGAGAGATGCCTCTTCATAGGGAGTAACTTTGAAGTGGTTATATGTACCTATCAGAGAAAGTTTCTTCTGCACGTAATCCTGATGCAGAGATTTCTTCCCAACCTGGTTTAGGTTGGGGCTGGGATTTTTTCCGATCTTTGCTTAGGTCGGTGTGGTGAAGAACACTATGTTCGACCTGTAATGGTTTCTAGGTCGGTCTATCATCGACCTGGCCTTTTCCTGACCTAGTAGAAGCTCAGGTTTCATCTGACCTGTATTATAGGTCGGGCAGTTATTTTCATAGTTAATAGTGATTTTTGACCGATATATTTAATATGTCTCTTTGTTATATGGGCCGCATTTATGAGGATATAACTAGCTTAGCTGTAATCATTAATGGCCTTCACACAATCGTCGTCAAATATATACATGAGACTCTTGGGTATTCCACGCCCAGATGAGGGTCTCGATAGGTAGCGTGGAAGCGGGGGGAGCGTAGAGGGCTGAAATTATGTTTTGCTTTATTTTTCTTGGATATTTCTTTTGTTGATGCCTAGGCTATGTTATCCATGAGTATTAGAGCAAAATAATTGATAATTTGTTAAGGGAAATATTAGAAAAGGATTTTAATTCTCTAGGCCCTATTCATCCTCTCTAATCATTGGTCTCGATCCTACACAAATTGTCCAAGAGGAAGAGGAAGTGTTGTACATCCACCATCCTAGGGCCGATTACATGTGAAACATTTTTACATAAAATGAAAGATCATGGGGACTACTGGTCGATGATGTTTATTAAATTGTTTAGTCACATATTGCTTAGTGAATTTTGAAGGAAGACCTCCTCTCATTGTACATACAAGACTACATGCTCAAAGATCAATAAAAAAAAAGGCTAGAACTATATATTTGTATTCTTGTCGACTTTAATTCTTATACGTGAGTTAAGAGTTTGATCGTGAATAACAACACGACCTCACTCTTACAAATTGTATTAGGTCTATTGAATAACCACATCAAATAATTTTGAGGAGCTTCAATGTATCTCTCTTTAATATAAATTATACAAATATTAAAACAAACGAATTAGTAAGCAATCACTACTCCCTCCATCCTAAAATATAAGATACAATAGTTTTTTTAAGTCCCAGAATAGTAGAATACACAGCGTGACACCTCCTCGGCTCCTTTTCTAGCTTCTCTCTCATCTCTCATGCGCATGCATGCATGCATTAACTTTCTCTTCCATCTCTCATACGCATGCATGCTTACATTAACTCCCTCGAGTTCTGCGCGATACAAATACTTTCTTAGTCTATGTTGGCAAGAGTTACGCCTTATATAATGAGATGGAGGGAGTATCTACTGTCGGCGTACTTTGCGCCAGGGTCCCCACTCCCCCGCAGTTAAAAAGGTCGCCAGGGGTGTGGTCGACCCGGGGGCACGTGGCGGCCAGGCCACGCCCCTGGGCGACCAGGAAGGTGGTCGCCCCGGGGACACGTGGCGGCCAGGCCGCCCTGGCGGCGACCAGGAAGGTGGTCGCCAGGACGTGGCGGCCAGGCCACGCCTAAGCGACCAGGAAGGTGGTCGCCGGGGACACGTGGCGGCCAAAGACGCCCCTGGCGACCAGGAAGGTGGTCGCCCGGGAAAGGTGGCACGCGGGCCACTCCCGAGGTCAAGGGCATTTAATGCAAGTTGTGCGCATTAAATGCAAGGCGTCTTGAGATGCGATCGACGACGCCCGCTTCCCCAGGCACGCATTAATTGCGTGACATCACGCGAAGACCTTACCCACGACGTAACGGAAGCGTTGGTGGGCGGGGGCGGTGGGATTGTGATGCGGCGATCATTAATGAAGAGTAAGAACGGCGGCGTGCGCAATAAATAATCCCATGCCGGTGTAATGATGGTGGGTGGGGTAAGCCACCCATGCGTCGTCGGCCCCTAGTATAAAAGGAGCCAGGGAGTGCATGGGAGGGGGTTCGAAAGATTGTAAGGCTTTCATTTCCTTCAGCAAGAACACAAGCAATACCAAAAGAAAGCAGGACTAAGGCTATTACTCTTCGGAGGGCCTGAACCTGGGTAAAAAACTCTTTGCGTCCCCCTATTCTCCTGAGCTTCCCGGTACTCCGGTCATCTTCCTCTTTTCTCCGGCGATTACCCCGAAAGCCCCCCCGTCAGAACCTCATAAGCACCCGATTCGGAGGTGCCTGTTGGCTAGTACGCTGACATCTACTATTCATTCATCTTTAATATTTATATAATGAGAATAGTTAAGTAACATTCAGGTGTTTTTTTGGTTCGTGAGCGCTGAATTTGGGGGCGTATTTGTTTGCATCAACCACATCAAATTATTACCCGCCGCATCGCTTCTCCCTTCCCGGCCGTTGCAGGCGAAGAATTCAAAAAAACAAAAACTGATAGCCGTTCTGTCTCCTCCCCGGCCACCGACCCTCACCAACGGCTGTATTCCGCCGGCACCCCCGCTCCCCGTTGACTGTTGCAACCTTTAAAACCTCCCCTTCCTCTTACCTCTTCTTCCCCAAGCCCACGTCTCTCTCTCTCTCTCTCTCTCTCTCTCTCTCTCTCTCTCTCTCTTCGCAGGCGGATCACCTCCTCTTCCCACCGCGGCGAAACCCTAGAGTGAAAGTCAGCCAAGCGAGGGAGAGATCGCCGCCATGAATGACCTCATGACCAAGTCCTTCATGAGCTACGTCGACCTGAAGAAGGCGGCGATGAAGGACCTCGAGGCGGGGGCCGACGCGACCGAACTCACTGAAGCGGGCGGCGGCGTCACCGACGAGCGCCTCAGGGGGTTCTTCCAGGAGGCGGAGGCGGTCAAGGAGGAGATGGCCGCCATCCGCGACGCGCTTGCCCGCCTCCACGCTGCTAACGAGGAGGGCAAGTCGCTGCACCAGGCCGACGCCCTCCGCGCGCTCCGGGGCCGCGTCAACGGCGACATCGTCGCCGTTCTCCGCCGCGCCCGCGACATCCGCGCCAGGCTCGAGTCCATGGACCGCGCCAACGCCGTGCAGCGGAGGCTCTCGGCGACCTGCCGTGAGGGGACGACGCTCGATCGCACCCGCACCTCCGTCACCGCCGGCCTCCGGAAGAAGCTCAAGGACCTCATGCTCGACTTCCAGGCGCTTCGGCAGCGGACAATGTCCGAGTACAAGGAGACCGTCGAGCGCCGGTACTACACGCTCACCGGGGAGGTCCCCGAGGAGGAGGTAGTCGAGCGCATCATCTCCGAGGGCCGCAGCGAGGAGCTCCTGGGCGCGGCCGTGGCGGAGCACGGCAAGGGCGCGGTGCTCGCCGCGGTGCACGAGATCCAGGACCGCCACGACGCGGCGCGGGAGGTGGAGCGCAGCCTCCTCGAGCTCCACCAGGTGTTTCTCGACATGGCCGTCATGGTGGAGTCGCAGGGGGAGCAGCTCGACGACATCCAGCACCACGTCGTCAACGCCTCCGACTACATCGTTGGCGGCAACAAGCAGCTCGGCAAGGCTGTCGAGTACCAGCGCAGCAGCCGCAAGTGGCTCTGCATCGGCATCATCATCCTGCTGCTCCTCATGCTGCTTGTCGTCGTGCCAATCGCCACCAGCCTCAAGAGATCGTAAGTAGGAGGAGCAACAACACCGGAGTTGCGATGACGAGGGGTTCGATTGGTGGGTGGATTCGATCCGGACACTGCGGTTGTGTCTCAACGCTGTTTGCTTTCGTGTTCTACTTCTTGGTTCGTTAATCGCTGCTCGAATGTTTCTGTATCGTCAGGATTTAGCTGATGATGAATACACCACACCGTATATTTGTTCCTTACTGCAGTGCCGAACTGCCGATTGGCTCTCTTGGATACATCATGGCAGTTCTCTATGAATTTGTTTGCCTGTGTTGATTTGTTTGAGTCAGAATTAGCTGAATCATTGCTTGCATTGGAATTGGTATCATACTCTGATGGATGTCGTTGTCATATTCAAATCAGGAGGCGTGCGTTGGAACTGCTATCACAGCCTCTATGCATAGTTACCGGATTTGTGGCAACGACCTCCGAACGGATCTGGATCATGTGATCGGATTCAGGGTTTGTCGGTGACCTGATTTGCTAGGGGATACGATCTGGTTCTTCGCCAAAAAGGGTCGAACCCATAGATCCAAGGGGACAAGAGAAGGGAGGAGCGAGAGCTAACTTCAGCCGTTGTCGATTGCTTCTCGTCATCTCTGTCGCCGCCGCCGTAGTTGCTGCTTGCCGAAGCCGTCGTCATCGCTCAGTTTCAACCCTGTGTCGCCCTGGTCGCTGCTCTCCGCTCGTCACCACCACCACGATCGCGAGATCTGTGCCTTAGCTCACTCACTAACCTGCGACACGTCATCGATTTTCGTGATTTTTGTCATATCGACGCGGTCCAACTTCTAAAACCACTCAATAAACCAGTTTAAATCAAAATTTTGAAAAAATTTATGCAACATAAATCGGTGAAAATCCTTCAAAAAATCGACCGCCAAAAAAGTTTAATTAGTTCGTCGATTTTCCACGAAAATCGATCAATTTTTTATTTTATTTTTAAAAAAAATTGATTCTGAAACTCTATGATTTTGACAATTTCAACCGACTTTTGGCTCAATATTTTTTGAATTTCGAATTTTAAGTAATTTTCGTAATTTCGATATTGTTAACCCTGTTGCCGGCTGCCTCATCGTCTCCTAGTTGGCGGCGATGCAGTGGAAGAGGATGAGCAAGGAGGAGCCGACCTTGTGGTGTGGGGAAGCATTGCTCTATTTGGCCCCCTTGCACACTTTATTTCACTTTTGTCCTCTTATAAATGAAATTGCAAATCTAGCCCATTCTCGACCGCGAAAGCACCGACAGACACACGTGTTGCCTACCGCACTCTCCTACAGTGGCAGGTCACTGCACCACACCCATGGCGATAGACGCGCTACCCAATCTCAGCAGGATGAGGTACCGCAATACTCGAGCTCAGCAATATAAGGTATCGTGGTGCCCAAGCTCGGCAAGTACCTGCGCTGTACATTGAACACAACGGATGCCTACCGAGGTATTTGTAATTTTTTTTTGGGAGAAAGCCAAAAATGAAAAAAAGTTTACAAGAGGCCAAATATACCGGGGCTTTCATTGTGGGAGAGAAGCAACTTGGGATTGCACCACAAGAGAGGAGAAGTTTGCAGGACAGCAGGAGGTTGCATACTTGCACGGTGGGAGCTTGGAGGCGGCTGCTGCCTCGAAGCTTTAGGGAGTTTTTGCAGATTGAGCACAGAGCAACGTGAATGAGAGGTATGGGTCTGTTTGAGCCGTCCATTATCTGCTATGCTTTTTTTATTATTTCTTTTTATGTTATTTAGTTAAGATCTTCTGTGGCTATTTGCTGGATTCCTATGTTGACGACTGTTTTTACAAAGCGGCAGACCACGAACCGTGAACCTGAAAGTCTTATTAGTCGCTCCGCGGCGAGGAGCGGAGGAAGTTCACGATTGGCAGTCCTCGTCGTATAGCCAGCGGCATGGTACGATCGAGAAAATTGCATTATTTTTGCATGTGGCATGGGGGTATTCTATTTGATCATGGATATAAGATATGGATTTGTGGCTGCTTGCCTGCAGGTGCTGTTGCTTGCTACTGGGTTCAGACTTCGGAGCGCTATACAATGGCAAGCAGTTAAACTCAGGTTGTGGGAGGATAAAATCTCAGGTTTGTTTATGCCTTGGTACATCCTTGTATTTTTTTTTTCTCATTGGATGATTCAATTCGAGGAAGTGCTTGTTACGTCTGCGGAAAGGAGTCGCAAGTACATGATTATAGTATGAGTACGGTGTTTGTACTGGACCATGACTTTGTGTCTCCATCAACGATCCAAATTTCGGACCCTCC
Source organism: Rhipidocladum racemiflorum (assembly GCA_036346355.1). Classification (NCBI taxonomy): domain Eukaryota; kingdom Viridiplantae; phylum Streptophyta; class Magnoliopsida; order Poales; family Poaceae; genus Rhipidocladum; species Rhipidocladum racemiflorum. The sequence continues at coordinate 10,332,514 of CM070573.1, read as the reverse complement.
GAGATTCAAAATACCGGCCGGGTAAAAAAAAATTAAATCTCGGATTTCTCAGCGAGATCTGGACGATTTTGGCCGAAATTTCGTGATTTTTTACCGATTTTAATTTTTATGCATTGGATTTGATTGGATTTAGGGTCAAGATCATCCACAAAAAATTTAAACAAATTTTAACATGTTTTTAACCATTTTTTGTCGATTCTATTTGTCGGTTAGGATTGTCCAAATTTTTTAAAATTTCTCAAGATTGATCATCATCTGAAAATTTTATGGGAATATTATAGATGTGTTAGGACCATTCACAAAAAATTTCAATATTTTATAAAGTAGTTTGAATTATTTTTCATTCAGATAAAATTTATCAATCCATCTTTAGTAGCACTATTTGTCATCTTGTGTGGATTATACGGTCTGAAGACTCATCTTGTTTGGATCATCTTGTGTGGATCATGCTTACTATTAGAGCCTCATTCAAGTTGAGTGGATGCTAGATATGTTTGTTTGGATCATCTTGTCTGAATACATGGAGCATGATCTTGGTTAGGCATGTCCTTTCAAAGGTTTTTCATCATGCCTTAATCACTAGAAATGAACGAATGGTTTGAGAATCGCCATGGGATTTGGGGCAATATGCTTGTGTAGCTTTCTTCTGCTTCAACTTAAAACCTATGAGTCTTCATCAACCATAAAAAAAAGAGAACGTGACGATCACTACACCTCCCTGTTTGTTAAAATATTTCTCTATAATACAAAGGGTGATAGGAACATATATAAAACTTTTCAAATGACTTGAAGTTCATTTGTTACATTTGAAAAATCAAAAACTGATTTTACATACGGTTTTTATCACGACTTTATCACTGTTAGATTTTTTTAAAAAAATTCTCATGCATGATCATCATCTCAATTTTTTATGGAAACATTAGTGATGTGCCAGGACCATCCAAAAAAAAATTAGAATTTTTTGACGTGTTTTGGACCATTTTTCGGTCGGTTCATTGTGGACCGAGATCTTGGATTTCCCGGTTGAAAAAAAAAACGGATTTGAAATTTGGTTTTTGTATTTCGTCCGAATTTTGTCCGAAATTTCTGAATCTCACCGAGATTTCGGATTTCGGCCACCTCCGAAATTTAACCCAAAACGAGATTTAAAACCTTGGTCTCCATGTCACAGCTTGATACTGTGGCAGAAGCAGAGACAAAAAGAGAGGAGAGGTGAAATAGGTTTACGCATGAAGCATGACAAGAACCATTAAAGTTTTGTCGCTCAAGTGGGTTTACTATTTAGTCAGAGGATTGTCAAGGCCGTTCAAGGCTTCAAACTTTGCAAATAGAACTTTGGATGCCCGGCAATTTGTGCTTTCTTTATGCAATTAGATCATGGTAAACACGCAGCTGCAATTGCAGTTATATCCTGCATCGTTCTTCTGTTCTGTCGGTTAGTTCCTCTCTCTCTCTCTCTCTCTCAGCTCTCACCCTCAACCAGTCAGCCGCTTTTATCCCAAGACTGCACTGAGTAATTAACAGCGAATGGTACAGTACATACTGAGGAGGCACCAACGTTGCTATCTTTTTTTATATAATAAAAAGGGATTTGATAAACTTTATCGGATGTTTTTACCGCTGAAATCATTCAAATCTAGAACTATCGGATCACTGTTGAGATTCGGAGGTATCGATTACATCCGATCCTATAATTTAATCTAACGGTCCGGTAATATTCGGGTGCCTCACGGTCCAAAATACATACATACAGCTGCAGTTTTACAGCGGGCGAGCCCATTCTTATCAGTTGCCGCTAGTAAGTACTGGTAACAGCAGATGTGTCATGGGTCATGCCTCATGCTAAAGAACGTGAAAAATACTGCTGCTGTTTTGGGATCATGTGATGTGAAACAGCGCACGCGAAATCTCCGAGTGGCATACAGCATCTCGCGTGCTTTGCTCGCTACAACGACGACAACCACGGTAAAACTAGTCATCTGACTCGTTTCCAAAGAGGGCAAGCAGTACACGGCACCACGTCTCCTAGTAGAGAAATTTTATAATAGGGTTCTTGAGCGTTGGTGGAGGTCGAAGGACACCGTGACTTTTTTGGTGATGGTGTTGGTTTTCATCAACCTCGGCGCTAGCTCAATGGATCGGAACTGTCGGGAAGGTATTGAACTCGAGTTAGCGTCGGTTGACGGGACTGAAATCAAATATGGTTGGAGTGCTCCTGATCAAGGCGCGAAGGTGGTGGCCCTTAGATCCAAAACAACGGTATTAATTACTTCTTAACCAAAATCATCACCAACACGATCAAATATAAATAAAACACTATCTCATCTGATCTATTAAATTGAAAAGAATAAACATCTATATTGAATTTAGTGTACGTAAAAATTATCCTCAATTTGAAGAGTAATTTTATCCAGGGGCACAAGAACTTTGAGTCGATGCAACTTTTTTATCAGAAAGTGCTTGCCTGTTTGGCGTCTATTAGGCATCAGATTTCCTTGAACCGTTCACCAAAATGGCTCTGCCCGAAGAGCGCGGAAAGGGCCTAGCTTTGTGAGATCATGGCAAGACAAGTTTCCGCGCATGGGGAAGCACGTGCCCCGCGCTCACATGCCCACCTGCTCCCAGCTTGGCCGTACGCGCACGAGCCTCCACACGTGCTCACCCGCGCCACGTGCGCCTACTCGCGCCACACGCTCGCCTGCGCGCGCGCCTGCGTTTACCTGCACCCCTGACCACTCGATATTAGCTGCTGCGATACTAGAGCGCGGAACCTCGGTGGGCCCGACCAGATTTCACACTTGACAATTTTCTTTCGCGGTGGAGAAGAGAATTATTTTTATAAATTTTGTCGCATGGAAGCTAATTTTGGAAGGAAAAAAAAACTGAGATGGAGCTTCAATTTCCTTCGCTGCGCAGTAAAACAGGCTCAGCTTGACTCGCAGGTCATCGCTAGGACTCGGGACATGGAAAGTGGGATCGAGACCGCGTGTTACACACCCCCTGGGCACTGGGCAGCAAACAGAGCACGTGGAAACCACATTGAGAACATGGGCGCTGGTACACCGTTCTAGCACCGTCTCGCCCCGAAAAACGAATGGTAGTACATACATAGCAGAATTCAGCTGAAAACCGGCCCCGGCCGTACATCACGCGTTAGACTAAACCAAGGTAGTCTACGCAGCCAATTGTTCAGAGACCACAGTATTGGCAAGAAAATTCTGAATCTCGCGCTACATCCCTGATCATCAGACTACTATAAAGATGGAAGGTATAAAAAGAAGATTAAAACATCTTCTAAATTTTGGTCTCTGGTCCTAGATCACATACGTCGGTCTACCGTGGCACCAGGCCACCAGCAACGGCGCCGAGCACGGCATGTGGAAGCCACACGATGCGCAGGGTCGCAGGGGGCTCACGCTCTCGTGCCCGCGAAAATCCGAAGGCGCCCGCCGCTTACGAAGGGCGGAGTGGATCGCGGCCGCACAGAGAAAACGTGTCGACTCGTCGCGCCGCGCGGGGCAGGAGCCGATTGGGGGCTCGGGATGGGGGTGACCACACGGGGATTGGATTGGGCGCGCCGCGGCACGCAGATTTTTCCGGATGGGGCGTGTGCGGCTGGCACGGCCGCATCGTGTTCACGCCAAATTCTCTCGCCTCCTTCCCCTACCCGCGGTCTCCTCCTGCTGCTGCTACCTTATCCCCCCCAACTGGCTAGCTGCCCATCAAAACTCGCCTTCGAGCTCGCGATACATACGCGCGTCACCACCACACGTCCGTTCTTGTTGGTTTCGCTCATCCTCTCTCTCCCCAGTTGCGCCGGGGCCGAGCTGAGCTCTGCCACTACACTGCAGGTTACAATCTGTTACTCTGTTTTACCATGGTGTATGTTCTTGCTTCTTCTTCTTTTTCTTCAGTTTTCACAGTGTCAAAGATAGTGAACCAGTTGCTGCTCGCGAGTTTCTCTTAATAGTCTAGGATTAGAATCCAGTTCATTCACAAAAGAGAATACTCTCTGGGTCGCATTGGTGTAGCTTAGCTTCTCATGTTCAAATTAGTAGTTTAGTTCCTAGTACTTGATTGACAAGAAGGCTTGTTCAAAGGCATTGAAGGGCGTGGCGTAGGTCATAGGCACTAAAAACACTTGTGACTAACAGCGGGATGCGTATGGTTCATGCAGGGCGATGAACATCTTGAACCAGCCAATCAACCCCGGCGGGCACCCGGTGTTCCCGGCGGCCAAGGAGAGCGGCCAGCTAATGCCGGCATCGGTCCGCTTCGACGGCCTGTCGACGCAGCCGAGCACGGCGGCCGTGGGGCGGTCCCACGCCCACTCCCCGAGGTGGCAGGCGCAGACGCTGCGCCGGGCCAGCAGCTACGTCGGCGTCGAGCACGAGGAGTCCGCCGTGAAGAACGCGGGACAGGCGCCGGCCGCGGCCCTGGTGCCGTTGCAGCCGTTCACGCTCAACTTCCTGCGGTCGCTCTTGGACAGGGACAGCATGAGCTCCATTGCGGACGGCGTGGCCGGCGAGGGCAGCGCCGCGCCTCCGCTGCACACGCTGCGGGTGGTGGTGTCGTCCGCCGTGGAGTTAGACGCGCGCCAGACCGAGCTCATCGCGCGCAAGATGCGGCGGATCACTGGGTTCGTGAACCTGACGATCGAGAACGTCGTCGACCCGTCGCTGATCGCCGGCTTCGTCGTCTGCTACGGCCCCGGTGACTCCCACGTCATCGACCTCAGCGTCAAGGGCCAGCTCGCCGCTCTCAAGAACCGCATCGACTCCTCCGACCATGATGATCGCCTACACCCACGGACACCCACGCCACTGAACTGAGCTGATGCATCCATCCATACACAAACACCACGCGCACCACCGCTTCACCGAGCTATACAAACACACAACTCCATCATATCCAACTCTATACAGAACAACGCCGGAACGCCGTCGCCAACGACAACAGTTTTCCCATCTAATGTTGTTGTAAATCGTGAGATCGAAGTACACTAGCTACTTACTACCTTTCAGCTGAGCCTACGTTTGTGTTATTCCTTACTGTATATGATCGATGCGGAAAACAGCGGCTTGTACGGTGTAATACGCTGTTGTAAAGTTGCAGTTTGTATGCGAGGTTCAGGGTTACAACTCTGTAATGCAAGAGCACAGGCTGATGTGAGAAACATAGCTAAATGATGGTACTACTGTACCCAGGGATGAACAATTAAAGAGTACTTGTGAGGGCTATAGCTTTCTTATTTATATTCAGCGTTCCACACTGATCAGTGATTACTCAAATACTAATACGCACGGCATCATAATTTTTTAGTGTCTTGATCGGAGCAAGAACTATGGATGGAGCAAGCTGCTACTTGCTACAATGCATGAAAGAAGTACACACAGCAGCAGTTGTAGGATCGAACTGAAGCTTAGCTGCGGGGTGGTGGCCGTGGGCATCACGTACGCCACTGCAGGGCCTCGTAGATATTCTTGAGAGCCTTGTCGTAGGACACGAACCCCATGAACCAGAACTCGTGGTTGTCCATGGTGGTGATCTGGATGTACCTCTCGGACCGGTTCGACATGCTGGCAGAAGGGTTCACTGACTTCACTTGACTCAGAGGGAGCACCACCTGCAAGTCAATTTCTAGGTGAGAGATCAACATGGAAGAACCTGCAGTAACTGAACTGAAGCTGAACGTGTGAGGCACTAAAGAGTAAAGATGAAGTGCTTTCCTTGTAGTACATGGGCTCGGGCGGCTGGGCGGCGGCGCCGTGGTAGGAGAGCGGGCTGTCGCTGCAGAAGGCGAGGCGCGCGGTGGAGAGGTAGAGCGTGCCGATGACGGGGCCGGAGGAGGTGGAGAGGTAGCAAGCGTAGGCCTTGCGGAGCTGCTCCCCCGGCACGCTGCCGAACGTCTGGTGGAACACCCTGTCGTGCCCGCCCTCGGCGTACACCTTCGTCCCCTGCGCCAGCCTCGCCGCCGCCGCGTCCGCCATGTTCGGCGCCGTCCGAACTGTGTCCGAAGCGAAGATCATCACCACCAAAAGCATGTATCAGTGTGTGTGTGCGCGCGCGCGCGCATGACAAATCGAGTCAGAGAAAGATAGAGAGCGCGCGTGTTCTTACGGTGGTGCCAGATGTTGCCGGTGGTGTCGGCGGCCTTGCGGGTGCCGTCCTCCAGCCGCTTGCCGTACCGGCCCAGCGCCTTCCTGATGGCTGCAACGCACCGATCGAAGCAAAAGAACTCGTAACGCACTGCGCAGGCAGTCTAGCGAAAGATAGCCGTACAGAGAGGGAGGAATCAATCAATCAAGAGGGGGATGCTTTGGTGCTCACACTGGCAGGTGGACGGGGACGCGCTGGCCGGGGTGACGACCACGTAGGGGTTGCCCTCGCCGTTGCTCGCCGCCGTGACGGCGACGGCCGTGGACTGCGGGTGCGAGGCCTGGTTGCCGTGCGGGTGTGCCGGGTAACCCGGCGTCGGCGCAGACGACCACGACGACGCCATGGCCGGATCGGAGCTAATCAATTCGACGCGCAAATGAAGCCTGGACCAGGAACGGATTGAAATGCCGGCTCGCGTCGATCGATCGATCGATCAGAGAGGAGGGGATATGAATATATGATGGCGATGTGCGGAATCGATCGGAGGTTCTGTTCTCTTGGGCGTGTACTTCACATCTTTACTTGGGCAGGCACGGAAAGCGAAAGGAAGCAGCGAAATGTTCACTGTTCTAGATTGCTAAAATTTTATTTTTACATAAGTAGCTCCTCCTCCTATGGGAATGTTTTTACACAAATAGCCCTGACCCTCGTATTCCGCGCACAGGGAAAGCGAAAATAAAATTTTTAGAGGGCTAAAATAGTGAACATTTCGGAAGCAGTGCGGTGCAGCCGATGGAGGGATACGGCGAATATTTGGGGCTTTGCGTCTGCGTGTAGCCATGCCGGTCCAGTGACTTCAAAGGGAGAAAAAGAACGGCTGCCCGGCCCTGACCTGAAATGGACAGTTCTCATCCCATGAAAAACACCAATCGACATGCTCAAGGGCCAAGGCGTCTGTCCACCAAAGCCTCGGTGTGTATTTGACCCACACTGTACAATTTTTTTCATCTTTGATTTTCTTTCAAAGAAAATTACAAATCTACTATTTTTCTTGATCATGAAAACAACAATAAACAAAATGTGTTATCAACCACACTCCCCTAATGCGGGAGATCACTAGCACCGCAGCGGCACTGTTCACCGTGGTAACTCTCCGCCTTCCTTCCCTGCTATAGTGGGTGCAGTGTCGATGACCTATCATGGTAGAGGAGCACGGTAGGGCAAAAAAAAACTATATTTACAATTTTGTTCAAAATGAGGTCAAGGATGAAAAAAAAAGGTGTGGAGAGGTGTCGGGACCCCGAATTTGCAAATCCGGACCCTCTGTGTATTCAGCACTAGTCCAGGAACACGCTAGTGCACACAGTCTTAACATCGGTAAATATCACAATCATACCACTCGATACTAATAAAGTACTTTATTTAAATAGTCAAACTGGTTACTCGACCTTATGGTCAAGTTACAAATGTATGATTTCGCAGTATAAACTTATTAAGAGAGAAATAGTAGCAAATGAAAATCAAATAACTTCGTGGCGCCATCCAGTATACACAGGCAACTGACTGGGCTCGCTTCCCTAAGTAGACGGTTCCTCTTGGAGCTCCTCCTCCAAAGCCGGTGTAGTCTCCTCTTCAACTGGTGTTGTATTGTGGCAAGGGTGAGTACTTGGTACTCAAAGAAGTCATGCACGTAATGCAAGCTAATATACTATATGCATGGCTTGGTACAAAGGAATAGCTCAAGGTATATTTGCGAAACAAAGATTTGACAAGTAGCATAAGTAGATTCGAAAGCAGTAGAAACAAGTATAGCATAGATAACTTTTCAAGGAGTTTAATGAACATCTTTCCCATCCTAATCCACATTCCCATCAACATCATTATTAATCCAACCCAACCTTTCAGATCCAAGTTATTTTTGAGAAAATCTAACCCTTGACTGTAATTCGGCGATGTCCAATACCGCGGACACGGCTATTCGAATAGATTCTACACTCTGCAGAGGTTATGCACTTTACCCACAAGATACTGATCAAACACCACAAAGGCGAGTTCAGTAACAAAGTCTTTCGGAAACTTCTAACAATACAAGTGGTCCTCCCGGTTATTGCACACTAACCCTTCCCTTAGCTAAGGCGAAGTTTAGGCCAATCAACCGTTAGATGGGTACTGGCCTCGGCCAGACGCTCCGCATACAACTTACACAAAGGGTGTAGTTGACCTCCCGAGGTCCCACAGTACGTTATTAGCAACTTAGTCAACTAGGTCCGTCCCATTACGGACATGTGGTTGCACGTTAGACCCAGTTCAAAGGCTTGCAAGGTTAAGTCCTTAGGGTGACCAGGCAAGACTACCCGAAGAACCAAATCAACATCCCCAATGCCACAACCGGCCCACCTGATTATTCTTGCCACATGCCCCTGGCCGAAAAACTATTTATCAAACCCCGCTTGATTACCATGCACCACGTGCCATCAACATCACATGATACCTTTCCAAAACAGGTTCAATATATCATTAAGTCAATATTAACATTTGATTGTCCAAAATCATGTCATGAGCACGTAGTGTGTCTAAGCGATTTACTACAACGGTCTAAAACCCATGTTGGCAAGTTAATAATGTCCAACTAGTAAACCACAACTAGGGTGACAAGGGGCCATGGCACATATTTAAGTAATCAAGGTGTCATACAAAGAAATTGGTATTTATCTAATTCCCCAAATTTAAATAAAGTATTTTCTAATTGAACTAGCATGCATTAGGTTAAATCAAAATAGATTTCGAAATAGGATCAACATGGTCAAAGCACAACTTGCCTTCAAAAAGTACTTGTTCTTGGTCTTGAGTTGGATCCTGAGTCAATACTTCTCCTTCAAATCCTTCCGGCACTTCAACGTCTACTCGTAAAGCGTGCAAATAGCAATACACGAATAAACAATAGGCAAAAAGTGTCCAAACATCCAAATAAAATCCATAAACAGAGAGAACATAATTTTATGAATTTTTAGAAACTGGAATCGTCAAATTTGGAGTTAAAACACAAAAGTTATGATTATTTAAAGTTTAAATAATCAATTAAATAATTTTACAGAGAAAAACTTTAGTCCAAAAATTAAATAAAATTCATATTTAGGTAGGTATCAATTTTATACAAATTTAGAAATTTGAATCACTCAAATCGGAGTTGAAACGCAAAAGTTATAAGCGTTTGAAGTTTGAAACAAAATCTGAAATCATTATTTCGAATTAATAAATCATTTTCTTTTTCGGAAATTAATTATTGCATCAGCAAGGACACGTGTCATCCTGTGATTGGTCCACAGTGACCTGCTGACGTCAGCACCGAACGGCCTCCATGATGACGTCAGCATGACGTCATCATGCCACGTGGCATCACTCAGTCCGCCACGCGTGTCCGGCCCATGGATCGGGTCCACAGCGGCACGGTCCACGGTGGATCGGCGCCGCGGCTTGCGCGCGGCCGACATGCGGGCCGCATGTCGGCCGCCCACGGCGCTTGTACGGCGGCGCGCGCCTAGGCTACGTGGCACGATCGTGTCCGTTGATTTGAAAATCAACGGCCGCTATTAGATCCAGGGTTAACACGTTGAAAACTACACGGTGATCGTGGGCCATTCGATCTAGATCGGACGGTCCAGATCTAACCCTACGTTAACACTGCTACGGCCTGAGGTGATCGTGGGCCGTTGGATCTTGATCCAACGGTCCAGATCTAATCGGGTTTGGAAACACGTGACTTCGCCGCTGCTCGACGGGATCGGACGGCCGAAGCCAGCGGTGATGGCGATGGCGGGGCTCGGGCGACCGGAGACGAGGACGGCGACCTTCCGTGCGGCGTTTCCGAGGGTCTCCGGCGAGGTGGATGGTGCGGTCCGACGCGCCTTGCTCGTGCGTTCCAGATCCGGCCCAACACTACGGAGACGGCTTGATTCGGCGGGCGGCAAGGCGACGAACTCCGGCGAAGCTCCTAACCCTACTACGGCGAGCAATTCCTCAAAGAAAGACGGCGTTTCGGGCGGTGTGGCTTGGGGCAAAAGGTGCGGCGTCAAACGACGATTCTCGGGAACGGGTCCACGCCTTAAATACTGCCTCGACGTGCGCGCAAATCGGAACCCTAACCGTGTCCCGCTCGGTCACGGCGGAGCTCTCCGGCTTGGATTCGGAACGGAGACGATGGCTGGGGACCGTCCACGTGTCGCGATGAGCGGCTACGATTGCTCACGCGCGAACGGATCCGACCGGACTCGGGCTCGAGCCGGTGCGGTCCAATCCGGACCGTTGGATCCCGATCCAACGGTCGGGATCGATTGGGTTAGGAGTGGGTTTGGTCGAGTCGACTGGCTCGGGTCGGACTCGAGTCCGACTCGGGTTCCGACTCGGTCGGATGAACAGTACTTGACCCGACTCGATTTTCCAGCGAATTAATATTTAAAATAATTTCCAGTAATTCATTTAATTCATTAAAAATAGCAATATACTCAGAAAAATTCCAGAAAAATTCTGGAAAATACTTTGGATCATTTTGGACTCAAATAAAATATTTCCAACAAAATTTTATTTGCAAAGTTTGATTCTTTAATTATTTCAAAATAGAATAAATTCAAATAAATTCCAAATAAATCCAAATAAATTCCAGAAAATTCCAAAAATTCACCAAAGTACCAAATCACACATGGATTTAAGAAAAGCAAAATTTTGGGGTGTTACAAGAGGGATCAAAAAGGCCGAAGCTTCGGTGTGGCAACTGGTGCGGCGAATTTATGGGAGAACTATCCTCTTTGAATAGTAGCAAAATTTGGTGAGATTTTTCTATTGCTTTGTACCAAAGGTGCGGATACTGTTGGTACATATGCATCTCTAATACAATTTGTACTTCCTATGCTTGTCCTATGCTTGTCAAAGTGTAAGCTCTTAAATGGTTCTAGATAGATAGTCAGGACCTGTCCTTGGTGCAGTTTGCAAACGGTGATGCTCAGATCTTGTATGGTGTTTATCGGCATTTAAATTATTGCCTGGCAAGCATTGAAGTTTACATGACATCAAGAACCTTTACCTTTTTTAGTTTTGCGTCCAACACATTGTTGAAGAAGAATTATTCCTTGGTTTGTAGTTTACAAAAGAGAACTCAACTCTGTTATAAGCAAGTACAGCTTTCTTGATCACCATCTTCGATCACTTTCGATTAATTCTTGCTTCCATTCTTTCTCTATTTTGCATTGTATTTAATCTCGATAGTATGATAACATCTTGTAACATTACCTCCTCAACCCTTCACCACTTGCATTTCCCTCCCGATTTGGGTCATCTGCAGAATCTTTTCAGCAAGAGTCATTAGTCAAAGCAGATCCTTGACTGAACAACGACAAGCGTGATAGGGTCAACCTTGCTGATCTAATTTAATATGGCCTCCTCTCAGGAGAATCTGATTTGCTAGCTGATACAAAACATCTTTTGTGGTTGTTTTGGCAATACCGGGAGTAGTATCGTGACCTTGCACACAAGAATGATGTTCAGGAGCTTACTTTATTTGGATCATTTTTTCCTAGGCTTGATCAATTACATACAACTAAACCTGCCAAATACAAGTAGATGATCAACAAGATGCCGTCTTGCAAAACTGGGAAGAATCATGGGAAGGAAAAGATTAAGTATCATTCTTACCTGTATGCTACTATGAAATGCATAAGCCCTTTGGCTTTTCCAAATTCGGGATTTGCTGGTGCACGAAGGAAAGGCAAGTTAACTGTTGGTGGTTACCGAGGGTGACATTGAGGGTGTGGAGAGGTCAGTTTTCTTGTGGTGATTGCGATGCTTAATTTTTTTTTCTTTTTTAATTAATTGGAAAATCCATTGGGTCAGACCGCCCTAATGATCCCGACAGCCCAAATTGCCCAATACAAAGGTGGTGACTAGGGTTTCCAAAACCCTATCTTCCATCTTCTCCATGGTGCGACGCGGCAAGCCACGAGTGGCGATGACGATAATGGGCCGCGAGCGCGAGGAGGGGGCAATGCGGTAGGAGGGAGGCCGGCAGCGCGGATGCCGGCTGCTGCTGTGGGCCGCACACGCGAGAGGCTAGCGGCGCGAAGGGCAACGGGGGCTGCAGGCCACGCACATGAGAGGCCGCCGCTTCGTGCGTCGGCAGAGGCGCGGTAGGCCGATGAGACGGCGGCGCTTGCGGGCCGCACGCACAGAGATGTCGGTGGCTGCTTGCCGCATGCGCAGGAGGCTAGCGTTGGGTGCGCTCTGCTACGCAGGCGTGGAGACCAAGGTGGTGCGCCGGCCATGCTCGCGTCATTCGTTACCGGCGATGGAGTCATGCTCTCCCCTTTTTTTATTTGTGATGAACAATAAACCGCAAAGAAAAATAATTAGGGTATACTGCCATTTTAGATTAGACAACTTATTCTGCAGCTAAGATGTGCTAATCCGTATAATTAAAACATATATAGATACGATTTGTCTTGCGCAGATCGAACTTATGTAGGGCTTGCAGCAACGTGATCACGTGTCGCAGGATGATTTCGATGCAGTGTCAATCGATGCAGGTAGACGATACAGTAGACGATCACGATTAGCCATGGTAGAACGTTGATGCAATGTAGATTGACACCGCGTAGGTGATGTAGTGTAGATGATGACGTACGGCCACGGTGGAACGTCGTGCCGATAACGTGTTGTGAACGTCAACAGTGCGCCAACGCAATCACACGAACAAGAACCAAGAGATCACACAAAAGTATAGGGCAATGTTCTCTCTTTTATTAGATTGATTTTTATGCAATACTTTATATATAGTAAAAACACCTAGAGATTGTTGTGAAACAAGATTGTTCACCCACGCCAATTCGTGGCACGCCAAGCAATCACACAAACAGAAGAAAAAGAGCGCACACAATATAGGGGAAAACCTCTTTCTTTATTAGATTGATCTTTTCTGTACAAGGCAATGCCCTATATATATAGTGGAGGACCCCTGGAGATTATTTCGGATTCGTCCACCATGGATAGAGTCCTTCTCTCCGGGGATACAGATTCTATACATATCATAACACTCCCCCTCAGGCGAATACTGCGTAATGCACATGTCTCATTAAAAACTCCTCCCAAAAACCCAGTGGGAAAAAAGGATGGAGAAAAGAGTACATTGCACTCGCACTCCGTGAGAAAACTTCATGTGAGAAAACTTCAAGAAAACTCACGAAGGGAAAAAGAGCACAACTTATAATCTTCAGGATATAAACTATAATCTTCAGGATTGAGCAAAAAGGGGTTATGGTTCAGGATTTACTCCCCCTGAACTCTGCAAATCTTTAAGTCGCTTCATTCCAATGCCATTAACGTACCTTTGGAAGGTAGACTTTGGTAAAGATTTTGTGAATAAATCTGCTAGATTTTCACATGAATTAGTTTGCATTATTTTTACCTCACCATTCTTCTGCAGTTCGTGAGGATAGAAGAACTTAGGGGTAATATGCTTCGTGATATTGCTCTTTACTTAACCCATTTGTATTTGTGCAACACGAGAAGCATTATCTTCATCGATAATAGTAGGGGTATCGACGGTATTCATACCACATGACTTCTGGATGTGGTTAATTACACGTCTTAGACAAACGCATTCTCGTGAGGCTTCATACAAAGATATAATCTCTGAGTGGTTGGTAGAAGTGGTTACCAAAGTCTGTTTGAAAGACCGCCAAGAAATAACTGTATCAACGCAGAGAAATACAAAACCAGTCTTAATTTTGGCACTGTGGGGATCAGACAGATAGCCAACATCCATACTTTCCCCCATGGTTAAATCTTGGTTCTTCAGGAAAAACAATCCAAGATCTTAGGTACCGTAGAGGTATATGAGTAAAGTCTTGATATTAGCCCAATATCTTCTGGTTGGAACTATAATGTTTCATGCTAGCAAATTTATTACGAATGTAATATCAGACCTTATGCAATTCACAAGATACATAAGTATGGGACTCCAGGTCCAAAAGATTTTCTCATTTGTCATTCCTTGGTCCAAATGGGTCTTTGTCCGCTTCAAGGGATCTTACTACCATGGGAGTTTTCAAAGGATGGGATTTATCCATGTTAAATCTTTCCAATACCTTTTTGGTATAGGCAGACTGGTGCACTAAAATTTCTTCTAGGAAATGCTCAAGCTGCAGGCCAAAGCAAAATTTGATTTTACCCAAATCTTTCATTTCAAACTCCGTCTTGAGGTAAGCATTTGCTTCCTTTATTTCCTTTGCGGTTCTGATGATATTCAGATCATCGATATATACCAAGATAATACAAAATCCATTCTGGAATTTCTTTATGAACATACAGAGATAATCATCATTATTTGTGTCGGGGGGTCGGGTAATTCCCATAAATTACCTCGGGTGCCACCAACGACCAAGCTCGCTCCCGCCCGAGCCACCAGGAGGTCGTTACCCTGGACGGGTTAGTTAGAACCTGGAAGGCTACGTATTTCGGCCTGTTCCGAGCTCGGGTTCGGACGGGACCTGGGATGCCACGTATTCCAGTCGATTCCGGGCTCGAGTTCGGGTAAGATGTACGAGCTCGGTGCCGACTATCGGCCGACCTAACGTGATCTCGGGGTCGGCGGGAGTGGGAGCAACCGCCCGAGCGTAACTTCCGCTAAGCCCGTTACGTTCCCCGCGGGAGCGTGGCGGAGTTGTAGGATCCACCGGTTGCCACGTTTGGACGAGGTCCAAACGTGGGATAGTGGGGCCGATGGAGTTCAATCCTTTGTAAGCTATAAAAGCGTCCCCATCATGAGGGGGATAGGACACAGACTGTAAGACAAGAGACATACACTCAGATACGTTGCAAGAGTACACAAGAGCTGGAGTAGGGCTATTATCTCTTTCCTGAGAGGCCCGAACCAGGGTAAACTGCTGTGTCCACGCTCGTTGAAATCTGGTGAGCCGTTCCTTGAGTAATCCCTCACGCAAGAAGGGGTCACAGTTGGTCCCTCCACCAACAAGTAAGCTCGGCGGGGGCCTGTTCCCCAATCGTCGACAGCTGGCGCCGTCCGTGGGGATCGACTTTCCCTTTCGTGAGGAATCCCGAAGAATGTCAGAATCCCAGAACCACCGGGGCCTCTACGCCCCCGAGATCGGGGAAGAGGACAAGCAGTTCTTCGATAATGGGGCCGGCGACGTCGCCGGCATTAGGAATCATGACGGTTCCGGGAGCTTTTCCCCGGAAGCCGCTGCTGCACCGGAGCAGTTCTTTCGCTCCCAGCTCGACGCCCTCTCGGACGACGAGTATGACGGGCTCTACGATGGTCTGGACATCCCCGACCTTTTCGAGCTCGACCAGGGGACCGCTTCACGGGGAGACACCGTGATGTCCCCCTCGCGATCCGTCCAATCCCGTAACGTCTTCGTTGCGGAGGAGGATGGAAATGTCGGGAGCAAATCCCCGGCTGAAGCGCGTCTTCACCGCTACGAGGCGGCCAAGGAGCACCTGCAGGCATCCCTGAATCGGACGCTGGCCAGCTTACACCGGCAAGTCCGAGGTGGCCTGACCGATAAGACCAGGGCCGAAGTTCGTGAGAATTTCCACGCGTACGGGACTCCGGAGCCCGTGCGACGACGAACGAGCTCGTCACCCCGCGTTCTCAGAAGCGGGGAAACGCCTTCAAGCCCTGGCCACGGTGGTACGCAACCTCGAGAGTTTCTGAGCAGGTCGACCTAGAAGCCATGGCGCGGCCGTGGCCGAGCGACCTCGAGGAAATCGCATGAGACATAAAGCGGCGGAAGCCTCCGGAAAAGGACGCCCAGAGCAATTCCTCGAACGCCGCCGCCGGGCGTCAGCGCCGCCACCCGACGACTCACGCAGCCGCACTCAGAGGAGTGGCGCTTGGCGCGACCGGCTCGGGAGGGCACCGGAGCAATTCCGGGGCTACCTCGGGACAGCGGAATGCGAGCCACGAGGCGTAACCGGCCGAACATTCCTCATCGGGCCACTCTCCATTCTACAGCGTAGGAGATATACTCTCGCCTAGGCCCACTAACCTCGGGCTCGGTGGTGGGGATCGCCGGCCAGCGCGCTCGTGGTGACCGTCCCCGATCCGTTTTGGTGCGAGGCGTTCGCGACGTCGCTACGACGTGTGACCTGGCCGACAAGGTTCAAGCCGGGTCACATCGAGAGATTCGATGGGACTCGAGAACCGACGAATTTCTCTCGATCTACACCACGGCCATTTTAGCGGCGGGGTGATGAAAGGGTTATGGCTAACTTTACGCCTGATCCTGGGCGGGCGGCTCGGGCGTGGCTATTCAACGAGAAGGAAAACTTCGATCCGGTCCTGGGCCCACCGAGCAAAGACTTCTCCGAAGCTAACTTCCAGGAGTCGCTACATCCGCCTCGGGAAGGAGCGCGACCTTGAGCGCCTGACATGCACGGAGGGCGAGACCTGCGCGCCGATTCGTCAGCGCTTCATGCAAGTGCGCAATTCCATCCCAAGCATCTCGGATGAGGCGGTCGTCAGGGCTTTCAAGTTCGGGTCCGAGGCGACGCTTTACTCGGGACCTCGAAATTCACCGGACATCACGACCAACGAGTACATTCGCATGGCTGACCGCTATGCCAATGCGGACGAGGCCGTCCAATGGAAGAAGCTGCTGGACGAGGGAAAGCTGCCCCCTCAGCCCGGGCTCGAAGGGGCGTCAAGCCGAAAGAGCGTAAGCTCGATCGAGAAAAAAATCAAAAAGAAGAAAAAATCCTCTGTCTCCGACATGGTGGCAGCCATTGAAAGACAACGACCGACCTCGCTGATGCGTGCAGAGCCCGAAAGGAAAGGTCGGCCAGGTTCGTGGAACAACGAGCGTAACCGGACGACCAAGAACGCGGCGACCAACGCGGACGAGCTAGTGCCTATTTACGCCCGCTTCCACGGGCGCATGGGCATGACCTTCGGAATTGCAGAACGTGGGCCTCCCGCTGGAGCAGTTCTACAATGGTAAGGGTCCCATGCCCACGCTCCCCGAGATGAAGGGAGACGTCAGGGCAAGAAGCCCCGCCGAGGAGCAAGATACCGACATGGAGTACCAAGAGCCGAGAAACCACATCGCCGTGATATTCGGGGCTCGCCGCCTATGGGTCACGTCGGGAGTTAAAGGAGGCCGCGCGAGGTACTCCGTGTCACTCGTGGAAGCCTCCTGTTCAGCAGCTCAAGTGGTCCGAGCTGCCGATCACCTTCTCCAAGGACGACTGCCCTCTGGGGATGACGAAACCCCAAAGGCTTCCGATGGTCGTTAGCCCGACGATCTGCAACACCGTGGTAGGTCGGGTCCTTGTGGATTGCGGGAGCTCCCTAGACACGATATACGCCAAGGTCTTGGGCGAGATGAGATCCTCGCTCCAAGATCAAAAGCATGGTGGTCCCGTTCTACGGGATAGTGCCCGGAACGTCGGTCAGGCCACTCGGCCAGATCGTCCTGCCAGTAACGTTCGGCAATCCGAGCAACTTCCGAACGGAGCTAATCACGTTAAAGTGGTCGATTTCAGTCGGCTTACAACGCCATCTGGGCCGACCGGCGCTCGCCAAATTCATGGCCGCCACTCATCACGGGTACCAATGCTTGAAGGTCCGGCCCGGCCGGCGTGATCACGATCAAGGAAGCCCAAAGCAGCTCTAAAGCTGCGGCGAAAGGGCGTTAGATATGATCGGTCAAGCGCCCCAACGCGGGCAGAGCAAGAGCCGAGGAGTTCCGGCCCAAGGCTAGCCTCCAAGTGGAGGAGAAACCAAGGCCATCCGTTGCTGTGCGACGCAGAGCCAGACAAGGTCGTACACGTGGGGGCTTCCCTAGATCCTAAGTAGGAACTCGAGCTCGTGGCCTTCCTCCGGAGAAGCGCGGACACGTTCGCCTGGGAACCGTCCGACATGCCCGGAGTCCCAAGGGAGGTCGTCGAGCACAAAGCTAGCGATTCGGCTCGACAAAGCCTGCGTGAAGCTTCAGCGCTTCTCCCGGAGAAGCAAGCCATCATCGAGAGGAAGCTGGACAAGCTCCTCAAAGCCGGTTTCATTCGGGAGGTCGACCATTCCGATTGGTTGGCCAACCGATTATCGTGATGAAGAAAGGGGCAAGTGGCGCATGTGTGTCGATCACGGGGCTGAATGCCGCATGCGAAAAGACAATTTCCGCTACCTCGGATAGACCCGGTTGGTCGGCCTTGGCGGCCGACTCAGGCGATGAGCTACGGGCGCCTACTCAGGCTATCACCAGATCGGCATATCGCCCGACGGCGAGGAGAAAACTTCCTTCATCACGCCGTTTGGCACATTACGCTACGCTACGACCATGTCCTTCGGTCTAAGGAACTGGAGCGACCTTCGGCGCCTCATGCGAGAAAACCTTCTCGAACCAAATAGGTCGGAACCTGGAAGTGTATGTAGACGACATAGTCGTCAAGAGCAAGATGGCCTCGGACCATGTATCCGATCTAGAGGAGACTTTTCATAACCTCAATAAGCATCGAATAAAGTTAAACCCTGAAAAATGTGTCTTCGGGGTCAAAGCTGGCAAGGTGCTCGGATACATGATCGGCCCGCAAGGAATCGGGGCCAACCCAGAGAAGATAGAAGCCATCGAGAACATGCGACCACCGACTTGCACTCGGGAGGTCCAGTCCCTGACCGGGAGAATGGCGGCCTTAAGTCGTTTCATCTCGTGGCTCGGGGAACGTGGCCTACCTTTCTTCAAGGCGCTCCGGAAGTACAACGGTTTCACTTGGACAGATGAAGCAGACCGCTCTTTCAAAGAGCTTAAACTATATTTGTCGAGACCCCCGGTCTTGACCACGCCAAGAGTAGGAGAGGTCCTCTTGCTTTACCTGGCCGCCACACCCCATGCGGTAAGCGCCGTCATCACTGATAGAAACGGGGCGGGTACGGCGCCGATCTACTACATCGAGTCTTTGCACGGACCAAAGGAGCGTTACCCGAGGTCGAAGCTCCTTTATACGCTCCTCGTGGCCTCGAAGAAATTAAGACACTACTTCCAGCGCACAAAATTCAAGTCGACCAACTTCCGTGAGAGAAATTCTCGGGAATCGGGGCGCAAGCGGGCGGATCGCGAAATGGGCCATGGAGCTCGCGGTCGAGATCGAATTCTCGGCGTAACCGCGATCAAATCTCAGGTCCTAGCGGACTTCCTAGCCGAATGGACAAACCCCGCCCGTCCGAACCCGAACCCAACCAGGCCGAGCACGGTCATTTGGGTCATGCGCTTCGACGGATCCAGGAGCTTACGATTGCTCGGGTGAGTGGTCCTCGAATCCCCTCGGGGAGCGGATCGATCGCCCTCAAGCCGCATTTGGCGCAACAAACAACGTAGCGAATACGAAGGTGCGCTAGCCGGGCTTCGGGCATGCAAAGCGCCGAGTCCAACGACTAATCGCGAAGGGCGACTCGCGGTGGTCGTCAACCAGGTTAACAAGGAGTATCGGTGCTCGATGACTCAATGGCGCTTTACTGGCTGAAGTAAGGAAGATGGAAAAGTACTTGAAACTTCAAGTACTATACATCCCGGGAAGGACAATGCCCTGGCCGACCATCTATCGAAGGTCGGTTCCGCCCGATTTCCGCTCCGTGGGTGCTCATCGAGCACCTCTATAAGCTCCTCCATACCCCGGGAGGAGGCAACCGAGACGGGTGGTACCGTCTCCTTCCTCGAGCAGGATGCGAATTGGATGACGCCATTCATCTAATACTTCGTGCACGGGACACTGCCCGAGGAGGAAGCCGAGAAATCCCGGCTAGTGAGACGCTCCTCGACCTATAAAATGGTGGAGGGCCTCTTATACCGCAAAGGCGCGCTTGGCGTCCTCTCCAAGTGCATCACCCAAGAGGAAGGCAAATATCTCCTCAAGGATATCCATGACGGGATGTGTGGAGCTCACTCGTCCTTTAGGACCTTGGTGAGCAAAGCCTTCCGATTGGGTTACTATTGGCCGACGGCCCTGGCCGACGCACGCTCAATAGTGACCTCCTGCCGATCTTGCCAGTTCCATGCTCGGAAGGTCCATCACCAAGATCTGGCGCTCTGAGACCATGCCGCTAACCTGGCCATTCTCGGTTTGGGGCATCGACATACTCGGTCCATTTCCCAGGAAGGAGGGGTTGTAAATACACTGCTCGCATAATCGACATCTTCACTAAATGGATCGAGGCCGAGCCTATATCAACCATCTCGGCACAGCGGCTAAAAGGTTCTTCCGCAATAATGTAGTAACCCGCTTTGGCGTTAAGTCGCCTCATTACCGACAACGGCACTCAATTCACAAGCGAGGTGTTTCAGGCTTATTGCGAGGAGGTCGGGACCAAGATATGCTTCGCATCCGTGGCCCACCCACAGAGCAATGGGGCGGCCGAGCGCGCGAACGGGCAGATCGTCCAAGGAATCAAGAAGAGAGTCTTCAAGAGCCTCGATCGGCATGATCAGGCCTGGGTGGACGAACTACCCCGATCCTCTGGTCGATCGCACCACGACGAGCCGAGCCACGGGAGACCCCTTCGGCTCGTATATGGCGCGGAAGCTGTCCTACCCGCCGAGGTTGTCCTAGGATCCCCAAGGGTGAACCTGGCCGATAGCATCGGCGTAGAAAGCGGCGCCTTCTCGACCTCGACCTCGCGGAGGCAACTTCGTGAACGGGTTACATTGCGATCCGCGGTTTACCGCAAGCTCTTCGCAGCACGCCGCTAAATCGGTGCGACCAAGGACCTTGCACGTCGGCGATCTCGTTTCTGACGGGTCCAAGACCTGTCAAAAGCCAACAAGCTAACGCCAAGATGGGAAGGTCCTTACACGGTCGTCTCAACAAAGACGCCCGGGGCTGTCCGCCGCAATGGAAGATGGTCGAGAACTAGCTAGTACTTGGAACATCGACCAAGCTGCGTAAGTTCCATGTCTAACCACACCCTTTTACCTTTTAATAAACTTTGTCACCTTACCCTCCTATTCTTTCTCTCTCTCTTTCCCCTTTACCTCCGCAAAATTCTACGATTAAGCTCGACCCAGACAAAAGTGTCAGGGGCAGGTCGGTCGTTGGGGCAAAACTGCCGCACGACAAGAGCTCGACCTCGAGGGCTTCCTTCCTCGTAAGGCGACCATCTTTTTCGCGGTAGACCTCGCCGCATAAGTAAAGATTCGCACAGGACACCCTTACGAGCGGTTCAGAGCTCAAGTCGGCCGGTGGGCGGCATCGACGCACCGTACCCTAAGAGCCACACGGTCTCTGCAGAACTCTACTCCGCCAACGAGGTCGTGCTCGCAGTCTACGCCCACGACCTCCGTTGGCGGCGGGGGGCTATAGGGGTACCATGTGGCCACGACCTCGTGCAGCTCTCGCGCAAGGTAGCTACTCCCTCGTACGATTGACTGCTAAGTCACGTAAGGCCGAACTCCGCCGAGTAAGGAACCACGGCACGAAACAAATCGTTGTCATCTCGGACAAAACAACAAAAAACGTTTAGAGATAGATAAACGCTCTTTCTATGTTCAACTGGGCGTTTTTCCCTTAAGTTTTTGGTGTAAAGACAGAAAAGAAAATTACAGAGAGCCCGACACGCTTCGTCCCAAAGCGACGAGCTCGTCCCGCGACCGAGTCAAGCTCGGACTCAAGGTCGAGCACCGCCGGCGAAGCTTCCGACCTTCGCTTGCCGCTTGTCGGTCGCTGGACTCCTCCGTTGCGGTCGATTGTCCTTTCGGCGCTTGGCGGCGTCGCGCAAGGTCGCCACCGTGGCTTCAAGGCCCGACCTTGCTGCCGCCGCTCGGTCGAGGCGCTCCTGGAGCTCGTGCACGGACTCCTCCACCTTCCGCCGGATCTCGGCCTCAGAAGATGTCAGCTCGGCAACCCGGCGCTCGAGCTCCGCGATCTTGGCGTCCTGCTCGGCTTGGTGCTTCGCGACAACTTCTGGCGGCACGGTGGCGGCATGGAAGTCCTTCATGGTGGACTCCAGCACCTGCGCGGCAAGGTATTTCAGGTCGTGATCGAATTTTTTTTAAAAAACGCATGAGTCAGGAGTACTTACCCAACAAAGCCGAGCCTCCAGCCCCTGCTGGAACATCTTGGCGGGGTCCTCCGTCTCGTCCTGTTCCCCCTGGGCGGGCAAGGGATCTCCCGCCTCGATCCCTTCTCCTTGATCGGAGGCGGGGGCTTGAGCCCGAGCTCCCCCGTCCCCTGAGGGCGAAGGAGCTTTGCCCTGGGGGACGACCTCCGCCTCCTGGAGAGGGACGGCCTCAAGAGCGAGGATCACCTCCTGCTCTTCTTCCTCCCGGGCAGAAGTTGCGCCCGGGGGCTCCACCCCGTCGGCGTCTACGGCCATGGGAGCAACCGAGGACACCGGGTCGGCATCCGGCCCTTGGGCTGCAGCAGCGTCCCCGAGCGCGGGATCAACTGGGGGCACCGAGTCGGCGGCCAGGAGGTCGGTCTCGACTGGAGCAGCCTCGGTGCCCGGCAGATCCCCTTCGTCTGGAAGCTGCCCCGGCTCACCTACGGTGGCCGGGCTCATCTCCCCAACCAGCGGGGTAGCCGGCTCTTCCTCGTCGGACGAGCTCCCGCCAGGATTGGGGTCCCCTGACGCCGGGGCGGGGGGGGGACCCGGCGTGACGTCATGTGCCGGGGGGAGACCTGGGCGATCTCGTGGAGAGTCGCGGTGATGATGTGTCGGGCGCCGGAAGAATCCTCGCGGGGAGTTTCAGCGTCTTGCCCATCAAGATCAGTCTCCTCGACTATGATGTGGGGGTTGCCCTCCATCGAGGCTGGGGCATCGGCGGTATGATCTTCCTCCGTGTCTCCTCTTCGGGAGACAAGACCTCTGAGCCCCAGAGCTCACGCGGCGATGGGCTCCCCCACCTCGACATCGTCGCCACAGCCCGGCAGTGAGGCCCGGGCCTCCGCGACCTCGGCTCCCGCCGGCCTCGTCGCCCATGACGGCCTCGGCGGCCGGGCAAGCTCCTCTCTAGCACGAGGTCAAGAATATAGTCGACCATCGCTTGAAATCCCATAACTCCGCACCACCGCCACACCCACTATAGACGATGTGGGGTTAGTGTGGTGCCGAGGAGAAAGAGACAAACAAGAGGAGTAGGAGATCGACCTCGCTCGGCGTCCGCTAGCCGAGCTCGGGCGCGGGCCAGAGGCGGCCATGTCCTCGCGGCGCCTTGTCGGCCTGGCGGCCGAACGGTCGGCCTCCCCAAGCCGACCTCGGAGGCGATCGGCGTTAGGCGCGGTTGAGGCGTAGCGAGCGACCTGCGGGACCTCGGGACTAAGGGGCGGGGTCGGCTCGTCCTTCTCCTCCTCGCGGTCCCGGGAGCCGAGCTCGAGCTCACCGCGCGAGCTCCGCTGAAGGGCCGCGATCAGCCCTCGATTCGACCTTCCGCTGGGCCGCGCGGCTGCGGCCTCCTTCTTCGCCCGTAGCGACAATTTGGCGCAACGAGCCATCGGCTCGGGATTGTCTCGTGTACTCATCCATCCACAATTTTAGTTCACTCACCTCCTGCCGGTCCGCATACTCCAAGTCTTTGGCGGGGTGAGCGGTCGTCCGGCGGGGCGCTGCGTGTCTTGGGCGAGGGACGGCGTGGCCGACGGAGATCGAGCGGGCGCTTGCGACCGCTTTGTCCCTTGGTCTTCGACCCGTCCCGCCAACTGTGATCCCGGTGGGACACGGCGACCGAGGGCAACCTTCTCCTGTTAAAAGAAAAAGCTTCGAATGAGGTCGGAAGGCCCCGCGAAACCTGTCCGGACAAAAGCTCCGAAAGAAGTCCGAATCAGAGACTTACCGCCTCGGTCCGGTTAAGGACGTTGTTCGGGATCTGGCGGCCCTTGATGATTTCCTTGCCTTTAGGGGTGCCGAACATCTCGGACACCCTCACATCCACCCAGTCCTCTGGCGGAGCTGCATACCAGCCAAAGGAGAGGTCGTGAGAAGGGGCATCCTCTGCTCGGAAAAGAAGATCGAGGGCGATGACATACCTGAGCGTGACTCCCGGGTGATGTCCTGCCACCCCTCAACCTTGAAGAAGGGATGCTCCCTCCTCCTAAGGGGTGATATCCGGTTCCTGACGTAGTCCCGGGTAACGCCCGGCACGGTCACCAGTGCACGTGAGCTCGTTGATCGTCATGAGGATCTTCTCCTCCTCGGGCTCCACGAGCGGTCGGGCGTCTCGGCAGCGCGACCTCTGGCCGGAGTAGGAAAGCGTGCCGCCCTCTGCTTTCCTCAAGTAGAACCAAGAGTCGGCCCAACCCGACACCGAGTCCTGAGCGTGAAGCTCGGGTACTCGTATGGTCGGGTAGGTCGCAGCGGAAGTAGAGCGGCACTGCGAAGGCGTCTTAGGTGCGAGAAAGGGTGTAGAAGTGGAAGAAGAGGCTGGGAGTGGGCTCGACGCCCACGAACCCTTCACACAGATGGGAGAAGATGGCCATGATAAGAATAGAGTTGGGGTGGAGGTGAACGATCTCGCACTCGCATGAAGGCGAGTACGGCCTCGACGAACTTCGCTCGGCGTCCGGAGCCCGTTCATGGCGTAGAGCTCGGTGGAGACGATCTCCTCCTCCTCATTGCGGGCTCTCCTCGGCCGGCGCTCTCTCAAGTCTTGGCGTCGAGGTACTTCGCTCGCTCAAGGATCTCGGCTTGCGCCGTCGAGCTTCTCGACGCCGAACTTTGCCATGAGGATGAGGAAGACGATCAAAGAGGAGGATGAGCGCCGAAGCAGAAGAGTATGGGGCGCAGCAATCGCAAAATGGCCAAGTGAGTCTAAAGGATTCGCTTCGAGTGTTTTAAAAACTCCTCCAGGGAAAGGGAAAGTAAAGGGACTTCCCGCCGTTATGATCGAGGAAACCCTAGAGGCATAGAGGGCAGTTAAGGCGTTCGCCATCCGGGAAATGACACGTGGGCACGCAAATCGAAACCGTCCTGCCAGAGAAGACGGTTCGAACTTCCCGAACGAGGCTTCCAGGGGAAGGAACCGTTGAGAGGGGCCCACTTCTGTTCGCTCGAAACGCGGCGAGCTGGAGCAACAAACTCGTTCCCGGAGAAGGTTAATAGCTCGTTGGTCGCGGCGATTGTTCGCCGCGAGAACCGATAAGCTCGTAGAGAACGGTAGGCCCAAGGAAGGCCTTCCTTAGACCTTTTCCCACTTGAACCTCGGGGCTAGGCGAGGGGTCGGGTAATTCCCATAAATTACCTCGGGTGCCACCAACGACTAAGCTCGCTCCCGCCCGAGCCACCAGAGGTCGTTACTCGACGGGTTAGTTAGAACCTGGAAGGCTACGATTTCGGCTGTTAGAGCTCGGGTTCGGGACGGGACCTGGGATGCCACGTATTCCAGTCGATTCCGGGCTCGAGTTCGGGTAAGATGTACGAGCTCGGTGCCGGCTATCGGCCGACCTAACGTGATCTCGGGGTCGGCGGGAGTGGGAGCAACCGCCCGAGCGTAACTTCCGCTAAGCCCGTTACGTTCCCCGCGGGAGCGTGGCGGAGTTGTAGGATCCACCGGTTGCCACGTTTGGACGAGGTCCAAACGTGGGATAGTGGGGCCGATGGAGTTCAATCCTTTGTAAGCTATAAAAGCGTCCCCATCATGAGGGGGATAGGACACAGACTGTAAGACAAGAGACATACACTCAGATACGTTGCAAGAGTACACAAGAGCTGGAGTAGGGCTATTATCTCTTTCTGAGAGGCCCGAACCAGGGTAAGCTGGCCGTGTCCACGCCGTTGAAATCAGGTGAGCCGTTCCTTGAGTAATCCCTCACGCAAGAAGGGGTCACGGTAGCTCCCTCCACAAAAAAGTAAGCTCGGCGGGGGCTGTTCCAATCGTCGATACCGGCGCCGTCCGTGGGGATCGACTTTCCCTTTCGTGAGGAATCCCGAAGAATGTCAGAATCCCAGAACCACCGGGCCCTCTACGCCCCCGAGATCGGGGAAGAGGACAAGCGATTCTTCGATAATGAAGTGGCGGCGTCGCCGCATTAGGAATCATGACGGTTCCGGGAGCTTTTCCCCGGAAGCCGCTGCTGCACCGGAGCAGTTCTTTCGCTCCCAGCTCGACGCCCTCTCGGACGACGAGTATGACGGGCTCTACGATGGTCTGGACATCCCCGACCTTTTCGAGCTCGACCAGGGGACCGCTTCACGGGGAGACACCGTGATGTCCCCCTCGCGATCCGTCCAATCCCGTAACGTCTTCGTTGCGGAGGAGGATGGAAATGTCGGGAGCAAATCCCCGGCTGAAGCGCGTCTTCACCGCTACGAGGCGGCCAAGGAGCACCTGCAGGCATCCCTGAATCGGACGCTGGCCAGCTTACACCGGCAAGTCCGAGGTGGCCTGACCGATAAGACCAGGGCCGAAGTTCGTGAGAATTTCCACGCGTACGGGACTCCGGAGCCCGTGCGACGACGAACGAGCTCGTCACCCCGCGTTCCCCCGAGCGGGGAACGCCTTCAAGCCCTGGCCACGGTGGTACGCAACCTCAGAGAGTTTCCTGAGCAGGTCGACCTAGAAGCCATGGGCGCGGCCGTGGCCGACGACCTCGAGGAAATCGCCGCAGACATAAAGGCGGCGGAAGCCTCCCGGGAAAGGGACGCCCAGAGCAATTCTCGAACGCTGCCACGGGCGTCCGAGCGCCACCCGACGACTCACGCAGCCGCACTCAGAGGATCGGCGCGAGCGCGACCGGGCTCGGGAGGGCACCGGAGCAATTCCGGGGGCTACCTCGGACCGGCGGAATGAGCCACGCAGGCGAACCGGGCCGAACATTCCTCATCGGGCCACTCTCCATTCTACAGGCGTAGGGAGATATACTCTCGCCTAGGCCCACTAACCTCGGGCTCGGCTGGTGGGGATCGCCCCGACCGCCGCGCTCGTGGTGACCGTCCCGACGATCCGTTTTGGTGCGGGCGTTCGCGACGTCGCTACGACGTGTGACCTGGCCGACAAGGTTCAAGCCGGGTCACATCGAGAGATTCGATGGGACTCAGAACCCCGACGAATTTCTCTCGATCTACACAACGGCCATTTTAGCCGCCGGGGGTGATGAAAGGGTTATGGCTAACTTTCTACCCACAGTCCTGGACGGGCTGGCTCGGACGTGGCTATTCAACCAGAAGGAAAACTCGATCCGGTCCTGGGCCCGGTGGCAAAGACTCTCGAGCTAACTTCCAGGAGCGCTACGTCGCCTCGGGAAGGAGCGCGACCTTGAGCGTCGTCTGAGGCGGAGGCGAACCACCTGCGCCCGATTCGTCGGCGCTTCATGCAAGTGCGCAATTCCATCCCAAGCATCTCGGATGAGGCGGTCGTCCGGGCTTTCAAGTTCGGGTCCGAGGCGACGCTTTACTCGGGACCTCGAAATTCACCGGACATCACAGCCAACGAGCTGTTCCGCATGGTGACCGTTATGCCAACGCGACGAGGCCGCCCAATGGAAGAAGCCGCTGGGCGAGGAAAGCTGCCCCTCGGCCGGGCTCGAAGGCGTCAAGCGAAGAGCGTAAGCTCGATCGAGAAAAAATCAAAAGAAGAAAAAATCCTCTGTCTCCGACATGGTGGCAGCTATCGAAGACAACGACCGACCTCGCTGATCGTGCGAGAGCCAGAAAGGAAAGGGTCGGCCAGGTTCAGCGGAACAACGAGCGTAACCGGGCGACCAAGAACGGCGACCAACGCGACGAGCTAGTGCCTATTACGCTCGCTCCACCAGGCGCATGGGCATGACCTTCGGAATTGCGAGCGTGGGCCTCCCGCTGGAAGCGATTCTACAATGGTAAGGGTCCCATGCCCACGCTCCCCGAGATGGAAGGAGACGTCAAGGGCAAGAAGCCCGCCGAGGAGCAAGATACCGACATGGAGTACCAAGAGCCGAGAAACCACATCGCCGTGATATTCGGGGGCTCCGCCGCCTATGGGTCACGTCGGGAGTTAAAGGAGGCCGCGCGCGAGGTACTCCGTGTCACTCAGGGGAAGCCTCCTGTTCAGCAGCTCAAGTGGTCCGAGCTGCCGATCACCTTCTCCAAGGACGACTGCCCTCTGGGGATGACGAAACCCCAAAGGCTTCCGATGGTCGTTAGCCCGACGATCTGCAACACCGTGGTAGGTCGGGTCCTTGTGGATTGCGGGAGCTCCCTAGACCTGATATCTGCCAAGGTCTTGGACGAGATGCAGATCCCTCGCTCCAAGATCAAAAGCATGGTGGTCCCGTTCTACGGGATAGTGCCCGGAACGTCGGTCAGGCCACTCGGCCAGATCGTCCTGCCAGTAACGTTCGGCAATCCGAGCAACTTCCGAACGGAGCTAATCACGTTCGAAGTGGTCGATTTCGAGTCGTCTTACAACGCCATCCTGGGCCGACCAGCGCCCGCCAAATTCATGGCCGCCACTCATCACGGGTACCAATGCTTGAAGGTCCCCGGCCCCGGCGGCGTGATCACGATCAAGGGAAGCCCGAAAGCAGCTCTAAACTGCGACGAAAGGGTGTTAGATATGATCGGTCAACTGCCCCAACGCGGGCCCGAGCAAGAGCCGAGGAGTTCCCGGCCCAAGGCTAGCCTCCAAGCTGGAGGAGAAACCAAGGCCATCCCGTTGTGTGACGCAGAGCCAGACAAGGTCGTACACGTGGGGGCTTCCCTAGATCCTAAATAGGAACTCGAGCTCGTGACCTTCCTCCGGAGAAGCGCGGACACGTTCGCCTGGGAACCGTCCGACATGCCCGGAGTCCCAAGGGAGGTCGTCGAGCACAGGCAGCGATTCGGCTCGACAAAGCCTGCGCGGCAGAAGCTCAGCGCTTCTCCCGGAGAAGCAAGCCATCATCGAGAGGAACCGGACAAGCTCCTCAAAGCGGTTTCATTCGGGAGGTCGACCATTCCGATTGGTTGGCCAACTTGATTATCGTGATGAAGAAAGGGGCAAGTGGCGCATGTGTGTCGATCACACGGGGCTGAATGCCGCATGCCCGAAAGACAATTTCCCGCTACCTCGGATAGACCGGTTGGTCGACGCTTGGCCGACTCGAGGCGATGAGCTTTCGGGCGCCTACTCAGGCTATCACCAGATCGGCATATCGCCCGACGACGAGGAGAAAACTTCCTTCATCACGCCGTTTGGCACATTCTGCTACACGACCATGTCCTTCGGTCTAAGGAACGCCGGAGCGACCTTCCAGCGCCTCATGCAGAAAACCTTCTCGAACCAAATAGGTCGGAACCTGGAAGTGTATGTAGACGACATAGTCGTCAAGAGCAAGATGGCCTCGGACCATGTATCCGATCTAGAGGAGACTTTTCATAACCTCAATACGCATCGAATAAAGTTAAACCCTGAAAAATGTGTCTTGAGGTCAAAGGCGGCAAGGTGCTCAGATACATGATCGCCCCGCAAGGAATCGGGGCCAACCAGCAGAAGATAGAAGCCATCGAGAACATGCGACCACCGACTTGCACTCGGGAGGTCGATCCTCGACCGGGAGAATGGCGGCCTTAAGTCGTTTCATCTCGCGGCTCGAGGAACGTGGCCTACCTTTCTTCAAGGCGCTCGGAAGCACAGCGGTTTCACTTGGACAGATGAAGGCATCGCTCTTTCAAAGAGCTTAAACTATATTTGTCGAGACCCCGGTCTTGACCACGCCAAGAGTAGGAGAGGTCCTCTTGCTTTACCTGGCCGCCACACCCCATGCGGTAAGCGCCCGTCATCACAAGAGAACGGGGCGGTCTGGCGCCCGATCTACTACATCAGCGAGGTGCTGCACGGACCAAAGGAGCGTTACCCCGAGGTCCAGAAGCTCCTTTATACGCTCCTCGTGGCCTCGAAGAAATTAAGACACTACTTCCAGGCGCACAAAATCCAAGTCCCGACCAACTTCCCGCTGAGAGAAATTCTCGGGAATCAGGACGCAAGCGGGCGGATCGCGAAATGGGCCATGGAGCTCGCCGAATTCGAGATCGAATTCTCGGCGTAATCAGCGATCAAATCTCAGGTCCTAGCGGACTTCCTAGCCGAATGGACAAACCCCGCCCCGTCCGAACCCGAACCCAACCAGGCCGAGCACGGTCGCTGGGTCATGCACTTCGACGGATCCCGAGCTTACGATTGCTCGGGGGCTGGAGTGGTCCTCGAATCCCCTCAGGGGGAGCGGATCCAGTACGCCCTCCAACTGCATTTCGGCGCAACAAACAACGCAGCAGAATACGAAGGTGCGCTAGCCAAGCCGGGCATGCAAAGCGCTCGAGTCCAACGACTAATCGCGAAGGGCGACTCGCGGTGGTCGTCAACCAGGTTAACAAGGAGTATCGGTGCTCGATGACTCAATGGCGCTTTACCTGGCTGAAGTAAGGAAGATGGAAAAGTACTTCGAAACTTCAAGTACTATACATCCTCAGGAAGGACAATGCCCTGGCCGACCATCTATCGAAGTCGGTTCCGCCAGCTTTCCCGCTTCCGGCGGGGTGCTCATCGAGCACCTCTATAAGCCCTCCATACCCCGGGAGGAGGCAACCGAGACAGGTGGTACCGTCTCCTTCCTCGAGCAGGATGCGGGTGGATGACGCCATTCATCCAATACTTCGTGCACGGGACACTGCCCGAGGAGGAAGCCGAGAAATCCCGGCTAGTGAGACGCTCCTCGACCTATAAAATGGTGGAGGGCCTCTTATACCGCAAAGGCGCGCTTGGCGTCCTCTCCAAGTGCATCACCCAAGAGGAAGGTAAATATCTCCTCAAGGATATCCATGACGGGATGTGTGGAGCTCACTCGTCCTTTAGGACCTTGGTGAGCAAAGCCTTCCGATTGGGTTACTATTGGCCGACGGCCCTGGCCGACGCACGCTCAATAGTGACCTCTGCCGATCTTGCAGTTCCATGCTCGGAAGGTCCATCACCGACATCTGGCGCTCTGAGACCATGCCGCTAACCTGGCCATTCTCGGTTTGGGGCATCGACATACTCGGTCCATTTCCAGGAAGGAGGGTTGTAAATACTGCTCGTCGCATAATCGACATCTTCACTAAATGGATCGAGGCCGAGCCTATATCAACCATCTCGGCACAGCGGCTAAAAGGTTCTTCCGCAATAATGTAGTAACCGCTTTGGCGTTAAGTCGCCTCATTACCGACAACGGCACTCAGTTCACAAGCGAGGTGTTTCAGGCTTATTGCGAGGAGGTCGGGACCAAGATATGCTTCGCATCCGTGGCCCACCCACAGAGCAATGGGGCGGCCGAGCGCGCGAACGGGCAGATCGTCCAAGGAATCAAGAAGAGAGTCTTCAAGAGCCTCGATCGGCATGGTCAGGCCTGGGTGGACGAACTACCCCCCGTCCTCTGGTCAGTCCGCACCACGACGAGCCGAGCTACGGGGGAGACCCCCTTTCAGCTCGTATATGGCGCGGAAGCTGTCCTACCCGCCGAGGTTGTCCTAGGATCCCCAAGGGTGAACCTGGCCGATAGCATCGACGTAGAAGGCGAGCGCCTTCTCGACCTCGACCTCGCGGAGGCAACTCGTGAACGGGTTCTGTTGCGATCCGCGGTTTACCTGCAAGCTCTTCGCAGGCACGCCGCTAAATCGGTACGACCAAGGACCTTGCACGTCGGCGATCTCGTTTTACGACGGGTCCAAGACCTGTCAAAAGCCAACAAGCTAACGCCAAGATGGGAAGGTCCTTACACGGTCGTCTCAACAGCACGCCCGGGGGCTGTCCGCCTCGCAATGGAAGATGGTCGAGAACTAGCTAGTACTTGGAACATCGACCAACTGCGTAAGTTCCATGTCTAACCACACCCGCTTTTACCTTTTTAATAAACTTTGTCACCTTACCCTCTGTAGGATCGAAGTATACGAATATAGCAATCAGAGGGGGGGTGAATGATTGTGCGGAAGCTAAAACCAAATTCTTGACCTATTAAAAGTTCACCCCAAAACAGAACCAAATAATTGCCTCGTTTTCGACAAAAATAGAATGACAGAGGTTTGGTAAAACGAGAATTCCTGGAGATCCAACCGTCGAAACGATCTGAAATTTGGACACAAGAAACTAGATTCCAATACGAATCGAACCCAAAAAGAATCAGCTCGATCGGACTTACGGATCAAAAGTTATGAGCTTCGCAAGCTTGCTGATCCAGAACTTGACGAGAATCAATCTAATCAAAACTTCAAGATTAAACAAGAACGACAAAAGATTGATCAACTAGACTTTGAGAAACACTAGATCAATACCCTAGAGAGGTTTTTGATGGATCAAATCAAGATAAAACTTGAAGAACAAAAACCAATCTAGAACTAGAACAAGCATGCAAACAAGAACCAAAACAGAAAATCTTGTAGCGGCGTGGTTCTTGTAGCATAAAAATCTTGGAAGAATTGATCTTTATTTCTTGTCTAAAATACTCTCATCAAAAGAGTACAAACCCTAAAACCAAGCTCAAAGCTTGATGCGCTCAGCTCTACTTGATGCCTTTCAACAGGAGACCCCCCACCTATTTAAAGCACCAACCCATTAAAGAGTTACGAATACGATTCCTATTCCCTAGAAGGAATCGTGATCCAACACAACTCTACTTGGCCCAACCTGGCCGAGTACAACTCTTGCACGCTGGCGTATGGCAACCCTACCATACTCACGTGACTAACACTTTGCACGCGTATGGCCACCTGCCATACTCACGTGACTAACACTTTGCACGCGAATGACCTCCTGCCATTCTCACGTGACTAACCATTCTTCATGTGCACCATTCTCTTAGCCCGAACGTCCCGCATGACATCCTTGACCACCAAGACCTCGGTTCCTCCTGAACCTAGTCGAACCTCAGTTCCTCCATGAACCTAGTTCCGGTCCCGTCATCGACCACATTCGTCTTCGAGCAATACCTGCACATGAACAAACCACAAAACAAATCCGAGCACAAGTCCACGACTTGACTCAATGTCAATCCATGCAACTACTCACATGAGCATTGCATAAAGTCCACTTCAAAACACACATCATGAAATCATTACAAATTTCAAATTCACATTCAAAATTCAAATCCAAATCGCTCAAAACCCTAATTGAGCGAAAACGCATTCACGACGGACAAACAAAGTTGGTCCGTTGTATAAGGAAAAGTTTCTGTTCCAAGAAGCCAACCAAACGCGGAAAAACACGTTCACAACGGACAAACAAAGTTGGTCCGTTGTACATGCAAAAATGGCTTCGGTCATGAGCTCAAAACAAGTTCACAACGGACCCCAGAAGCTTGTCCGGCGCAAACGTGCCACGCTCGGTTTCACAAAAGTAAAACCCTAGAAAAAGTCCATTCACGACGGACAAAAAGAATTAGTCCGTTGTACATGTGAAAATCTTGGTTCCAAGAAATTATCCAAACCGAAAAAGCTTGTTCTAGCGGACCAAGAAAAAGCGTCCGTTGTACATGTGAAAATGACTTCGGTCATGGGCTCAAAAACATGTTCACAACAGACCCAAAAACACTGTCCGTCGCAGATGGGAAACTTACTGTTTCTTGAGAATTTTGTCCGGCGCTAATGCGTAACTTACTGTTTCTTGTCAAATTGTCAAAACACATGAACAAACACATTTTGCAAATTCAAATCTAAGTTAATTTTTCAGTTCAAAGCCAATTTTTCAGCACATGATTTCACACCCTCCCATTCTTTCTCTCTCTCTTTCCCCTTTACCTCCGCAAAATTCTACGATTAAGCTCGACCCAGACAAAAGTGTCAGGGGTAGGTCGGTCGTTGGGGCAAAACACCGTACGACAAGAGCTCGACCTCGAGGGCTTCCTTCCTCGTAAGACGACCATCTTTTTTTCGCGGTAGACCTCCGCCGCAAGTAAAGATTCGCACAGGACACCCTTCTGAACGGTTCCGAGCTCAAGTCGGCCGGTGGGCGGCATCGACGCACCGTACCCTAAGAGCCACACGGTCTCCGCAGAACTCTACTCCGCCAACGAGGTCGTGCTCGCAGTCTACGCCCACGACCTCCGTTGGCGGCGGGGGGCTATAGGGGTACCATGTGGCCACGACCTCGTGCAGCTCTCGCGCGAGGTAGCTACTCCCTCGTACGATTGACTGCTAAGTCACGTAAGGCCGAACTCCGCCGAGTAAGGAACCACGGCACGAAACAAATCGTTGTCATCTCGGACAAAACAACAAAAAACGTTTAGAGATAGATAAACGCTCTTTCTATGTTCAACTGGGCGGTTTTCCCTTAAGTTTTTTACAGGTAAAGACAGGAAAAAGAAAATTACAGGAGCCCGGCACGCTTCTGCGTCCATAAGCGACGAGCTCGTCCTGCGACCGAGTCAAGCTCGGACTCAAGGTCGAGCACCGGCCGGCGAAGCTTCCCGACCTTCGCTGTCGCTTGTCGGTCGCTGGACTCCTCCGTTCTTTGGTCGATTGTCCTTTCGGCGCTTCGGGCGGCGTCGCGCAAGGTCGCCACCGTGGCTTCAAGGCCCGACCTTGCCTGCTCGCTCCGGTCGAGGCGCTCCTGGAGCTCGTGCACGGACTCCTCCACCTTCCGCCGGATCTCGGCCTCAGAAGATGTCAGCTCGGCAACCGGCGCCGAGCTCGCGATCTTGGCGTCTGCTCGGCTTGGTGCTTCGCGACAACTTCTGGCGGCACGGTGGCGGCATGGAAGTCCTTCATGGTGGACTCCAGCACCTGCGCGGCAAGGTATTTCAGGTCGTGATCGAATTTTTTTAAAAACGCATGAGTCAGGAGTGCTTACCCAACAAAGCCGAGCCTCCAGCCCCTGATGGAACATCTTGGCGGGGTCCTCCGTCTCGTCCTGTTCCCCACAGGCGGGCAAGGGATCTCCCGCCTCGATCCCTTCTCCTTGATCGGAGGCGGGGGCTTGAGCCCGAGCTCCCCCGTCCCCTGAGGGCGAAGGAGCTTTGCCCTGGGGGACGACCTCTGCCTCCTGGAGAGGGACGGCCTCAAGAGCGAGGATCACCTCCTGCTCTTCTTCCTCTGGCAGAAGTTGCGCCGGGGCTCCACCCTTCGGCGTCTACGGCCATGGGAGCAACCGGGGACACCGGTCGGCATCCGGCCCTTGGGCTGCAGCAGCCCCCGAGCGGGATCAATCGGGGGCACCGAAGTCGGCCAGGAGGTCGGTCTCGGCCGAGCGACCTCGGTGCCCACCAGATCCCTTCGCCTGGAAGCTGCCCCGGCTCACCTACGGTGGCGGGCTCGTCTCCCAACCGGTAGGTAGCCGGCTCTTCCTCGTCGGACGAGCTCCCGCCAGATTAGGGTCCTCGACGGCCGGCTGGCCGGGACCCGGCGTGACGTCATGAGCCCGGGGGAGACCTCGGCGATCTCCTGGAGAGTCGCGGTGATGATGTCGCTGGCGCCGGAAGAATCCTCGCGGGGAGTTTCAGCGGCTTGCTCATCACCATCAGACTCTACGACTATGATGTGGGGGATGCCCTCCATCGCGGCTCGGGCATCGGCAGCCGCGATCTTCCTCCGTGTCTCCTCTTCGGGAGACACGACCTCTGGGCCCCAGAGCTCCGCGGCAGTGGGCTCCCCCACCTCGACATCGTCGCGACCAGCGGCCCGTGGGGACTGGACCTCCGCGGCCTCAGCTCCCACTTCGGCCTCGTCGCCCATGATGGCCTCGGCAGCCCGGGCAAGCTCCCTCTCTAGCACGAGGTCAAGAATATAGTCAGCCATCGCTTCGAAATCCCATAACTCCGCACCAGCCGCCACACCCACTATAGACGATGTGGGGTTAGTGTGGTCTTGGGTAAAGAGACAAACAAGAGGAGTAGGAGGCCCGGCCTCGCTCGGCGTCCGCTAGCCGAGCTCGGCGCGGGCCGAGGGCGGCCATGTCCTCGCGCGCCTTGTCGGCCTGGCGGCCGAAGGTCGGCCTCCCCAAGCCGACCTCGGAGGCGATCGGCGTTAGGCGCGGTTGGCGTAGCGAGCGACCTGCGGGACCTCGGGACTAAGGGGCGGGGTCGGCTCGTCCTTCTCCTCCTCGCGGTCCCCGGAGCCGAGCTCGAGCTCACCCGCTGAGACTCACTTTGAAGGCCGCGATTCGCCCTCGATTCGACCTTCATATTGGGCCGTGGCGGCTGCGCCTCCTTCTTCGCCGCAGCGACAATTTGGCGCAAACGAGCCATCAGCTCGGGATTGTCTCGGGTGTACTCATCCATCCACAATTTTAGTTCACTCACCTCCTGCCGGTCCGCATACTCCAAGTGCTAGCGGGGTGAGCGGTCGTCCGGGCCGGGACGCCTGCGTGTGCGCCTGGGCGGGGATGGCGTGGCCGACGGAGATCGAGCGCGGCGCTTGCGACCCACCTGTCCCTTGGTCTTTCGACCCCGTCCCGCCAACTGTGATCCCAGCTGGGACACGGCGACTTCGAGGGCAACCTTCTCCTGTTAAAAAAGAGAAAAACTCGAATGAGGTCGGAAGGCCCCCGGCGAAACCTGTCCGGACAAAAGCTCCGAAAGAAGTCCGAATCAGAGACTTACCGCCTCGGTCCGGTTAAGGACGTTGTTCGGGATCTGGCGGCCCTCGATGATTTCCTTGCCTTTAGGGGTGCCGAACATCTCGGACACCCTCACATCCACCCAGTCCTCTGGCGGAGCTGCATACCAGCCAAAGGAGAGGTCGTGAGAAGGGGCATCCTCTGCTCGGAAAAGAAGATCGAGGGCGATGACATACCTGAGCGTGACTCCCGGGTGATGTCCTGCCACCCCTCGACCTTGAAGAAGGGATGCTCCCTCCTCCTAAGGGGTGATATCCGGTTCCTGACGTAGTCGGGTAACGTCGGCCGGTCGGCCCAGTGCACGTGAGCTCGTTGATCGTCATGAGGATCTTCTCCTCCTCGGGCTCCACGAGCGGTCGGGGCATCTCGGCAGCGACCTCTGGCGCCGGAGTAGGAAAGCGTGCCGCCTCTGCTTTCCTCAAGTAGAACCAAGAGTCGGCCCAACCCGACACCGAGTCCTTGAGCGTGAAGCTCGGTATTTTCTGTATGGTCGAGTAGGTCGCAGCGGAAGTAGAAAGCGGCCCGGCTGCAAGGCGTCTTGCGGTGCGAGAAAGGGTGTAGAAGTGGAAGAAGAGGTGGGAGTGGGCTCGACGCCCACGAACCCTTCTGAGATGGAAGAAGATGGCCATGATGAGAATAGAGTTGGGGTGGAGGTGAACGATCTCGCACTAGCAGAAGGCGAGTACGGCCTCGACGAACTCGCTTTCGGGCGTCCGGAGCCCGTTCATGGCGTAGAGCTCGGTGGAGACGATCTCCCCCTCCTCGGCCGCGGCTCTCCTCGGCGGCGGCTCTCCAAGTCTTGGCGTCGAGGTACTTCGCCAGCTCAAGGATCTCCGGCTTGCGCGTCGAGCTTCTTGGCCGAACTTTGCCATGAGGATGAGGAAGACGATCAAAGAGGAGGATGAGCGCCGAAGCAGAAGAGTATGGGGCGCAGCAATCACAAAATGGCCAAGTGAGTCTAAAGGATTCGCTTCGAGTGTTTTAAAAACTCCTCCAGGGAAAGGGAAAGTAAAGGGACTTCCCGCCGTTATGATCGAGGAAACCCTAGAGGCATAGAGGGCAGTTAAGGCGTTCGCCATCCGGGAAATGACACGTGGGCACGCAAATCGAAACCGTCCTGCCAGAGAAGACGGTTCGAACTTCCCGAACGAGGCTTCCAGGGGAAGGAACCGTTGAGAGGGGCCCACTTCTGTTCGCTCGAAACGCGACGAGCTGGAGCAACAAACTCGTTCCCGGAGAAGGTTAATAGCTCGTTGGTCGCGGCAGTTGTTCGCCGCGGCAGAACCGATAAGCTCGTAGAACGGTAGGCCCAAGGGGAAGGCCTTCCTTAGACCTTTTTCCCACTTGAACCTCGGGGGCTAGCTGTCGGGGGGTCGGGTAATTCCCATAAATTACCTCGGGTGCCACCAACGACTAAGCTCGCTCCCGCCCGAGCCACCAGGAGGTCGTTACCCTGGACGGGTTAGTTAGAACCTGGAAGGCTACGTATTTCGGCCTGTTCCGAGCTCGGGTTCGGACGGGACCTGGGATGCCACGTATTCCAGTCGATTCCGGGCTCGAGTTCGGGTAAGATGTACGAGCTCGGTGCCGGCTATCGGCCGACCTAACGTGATCTCGGGGTCGACGGGAGTGGGAGCAACCGCCCGAGCGTAACTTCCGCTAAGCCCGTTACGTTCCCCGCGGGAGCGTGGCGGAGTTGTAGGATCCACCGGTTGCCACGTTTGGACGAGGTCCAAACGTGGGATAGTGGGGCCGATGGAGTTCAATCCTTTGTAAGCTATAAAAGCGTCCCCATCATGAGGGGATAGGACCTGCATCGTAAGACAAGAGACATACACTCAGATACGTTGCAAGAGTATACGAGAGCTGGAGTAGGGCTATTATCTCTTTCCTGAGAGGCCCGAACCAGGGTAAACTGCTGTGTCCACGCTCGTTGAAATCTGGTGAGCCGTTCCTTGAGTAATCCCTCACGCAAGAAGGGGTCACGGTTGGTCCCTCCACCAACAAGTAAGCTCGGCGGGGCCTGTTTCAATCGCCGATATTGGCGCCGTCCGTGGGGATCGACTTTCCCTTTCGTGAGGAATCCCGAAGAATGTCAGAATCCCAGAACCACCGGGGCCTCTACGCCCCCGAGATCGGGGATGAGGACAAGCAGTTCTTCGACAATGGGGCCGGCGGCGTCGCCGGCATTAGGAATCATGACGGTTCCGGGAGCTTTTCCCCGGAAGCCGCTGCTGCACCGGAGCAGTTCTTTCGCTCCCAGCTCGACGCCCTCTCGGACGACGAGTATGACGGGCTCTACGATGGTCTGGACATCCCCGACCTTTTCGAGCTCGACCAGGGGACCGCTTCACGGGGAGACACCGTGATGTCCCCCTCGCGATCCGTCCAATCCCGTAACGTCTTCGTTGCGGAGGAGGATGGAAATGTCGGGAGCAAATCCCGGTGACGGCGTCTTCACCGCTACGAGGCGACCAAGGAGCACTGCGGCATCCCTGAATCGGACGGCGGCTTACACGGCAAGTCCGAGGTGGCCTGTCCGATAAGACCAGGGCGGGTTCGTGAGAATTTCCGCAGCGTCACGGGACTCGGAGCCGTCGCGACGGCGAACGAGCTCGTCACCCCGCGTTCCCCGGCGGGAAACGCCTTCAAGCCACAGCCCGCGGTGGTACGCAACCTCGGAGAGTTTCTGGCAGGTCGACCTAGAAGCCATGGGCGCGGCCGTGGCCGACGACCTCGAGGAAATCGCCATGAGACATAAAGCGGCGGAAGCCTCCGAGGAAAGGGACGCCAGAGCAATTCACAGGAGCAGCTGCCGCGGGCGTCCGGCGCCGCCACCCGACGACTCACGCAGCACTCAGTGGATCGGCGCGAGCGCGACCGGGCTCGGGAGGGCACCCGGAGCAATTCCCGGGGGCTACCTCGGGACCAGCGGAATGCGAGCCACGGGCAGAACCGGGCCGAACATTCCTCATCGGGCCACTCTCCATTCTACAGGCGTAGGGAGATATACTCTCGCCTAGGCCCACTAACCTCGGGCTCGGCTGGTGGGGATCGCCCCGACCGCCGCGCTAAATGGTGACCGTCGGCGATCCGTTTTGGTGCAGGGCGTTCGCGACGTCGCTACGACGTGTGACCTGGCCGACAAGGTTCAAGCCGGGTCACATCGAGAGATTCGATGGGACTCAGAACCCCGACGAATTTCTCTCGATCTACACCACGGCCATTTTAGCCGCCGGGGGTGATGAAAGGGTTATGGCTAACTTTACGCCTGATCCTGGGCCGGGCGGCTCGGGCGTGGCTATTCAACCGAAGGAAAACTCGATCCGGTCCTGGGCCCGGTGGCGGCACTCTCCGAGCTAACTTCCAGAGTCGCACGCCCGCCTCGGGAAGGAGCGCGACCTTGAGCGTCGTCTGAGGCGGAGGCGAACCTGCGCCCGATTCGTCCAGCGCTTCATGCAAGTGCGCAATTCCATCCCAAGCATCTCGGATGAGGCGGTCATCCGGGCTTTCAAGTTCGGGGTCCGAGACGTACGCTTTACTCAGGACCTCGAAATTCACCGGACATCACGACCAACGAGTATTCCGCATGGTCGACCGTTATGCCAACGCGACGAGGCCGCCCAATGGAAGAAGGCTGGCGGGCGAGGAAAGCTGCCCCTCGGCCGGGCTCGAAGGGGCGTCAAGCGAAAGAGCGTAAGCTCGATCGAGAAAAAATCAAAAGAAGAAAAATCCTCTGTCTCCGACATGGTGGCGACTATCGAAAGACAACGCATCGACCTCGCAGCCATGCAGGGGGGAGCCAGAAGGAAAGGGTCGGCTTCGCTCGGAACAACGAAAGCGTAACCGGGACGACCAAGAACGCGGCGACCAACGCGACGAGCTAGTGCCTATTCGCCCGCTCCACCAGGCGCATGGGCATGACCTTGGAATTGCGTAACGTGGGCCTCCCGCTGGAGCGATTCTACAATGGTAAGGGTCCCATGCCCACGCTCCCCGAGATGGAAGGAGACGTCAAGGGCAAGAAGCCCGCCGAGGAGCAAGATACCGACATGGAGTACCAAGAGCCGAGAAACCACATCGCCGTGATATTCGGGGGCTCCGCCGCCTATGGGTCACGTCGGGAGTTAAAGGAGGCCGCGCGCGAGGTACTCCGTGTCACTCAGGGGAAGCCTCCTGTTCAGCAGCTCAAGTGGTCCGAGCTGCCGATCACCTTCTCCAAGGACGACTGCCCTCTGGGGATGACGAAACCCCAAAGGCTTCCGATGGTCGTTAGACCGACGATCTGCAACACCGCGGTAGGTCGGGTCCTTGTGGATTGCGGGAGCTCCCTAGACCTGATATCTGCCAAGGTCTTGGACGAGATGCAGATCCCTCGCTCCAAGATCAAAAGCATGGTGGTCCCGTTCTACGGGATAGTACCCGGAACGTCGGTCAGGCCACTCGGCCAGATCGTCCTGCCAGTAACGTTCGGCAATCCGAGCAACTTCCGAACGGAGCTAATCACGTTCGAAGTGGTCGATTTCGAGTCGGCTTACAACGCCATCCTGGGCCGACCAGCGCTCGCCAAATTCATGGCCGCCACTCATCACGGGTACCAATGCTTGAAGGTCCCCGGCCCCGGCGGCGTGATCACGATCAAGGGAAGCCCGAAAGCAGCTCTAAACTGCGACGAAAGGGCGTTAGATATCATGGGTAGTATTCTCAATTATTTGGTTCTCTATTTCTGCAGACGTCTGCGCGAAATTGAGTCCCGTGCACCTGGAGACCTCCCCCTCATTTTCTCATGAGGGTCAAAAATGAGTTCCATATCCTTCTAGGATATTTCCACTCTTTCAGGTGTATATACTGCAGGTATATGAGATCTTTCCACTACCTTATGATCAGTGAAGGCATTTGGCAGATTATTAGATTATTTGTTGCAGATTTATTACTTTCTGAATTTCATGTTCGGTCTCTTTAGTGCGTGGATCTAAGGACTCGTCATTCTTTATTGTGGTACTTATCTCCCCTAATGCCGGAAAAGTCCTAAGTACAATCAGTGTACCGAGCCGTGTACAGATCTCCAACTTCCGGTGAAGTCCCATGGTGGTACGCTATGGTGGAGAGATTGGCATGTATACAACACAGCCAAAATTTTCACAGATGGAAAATACTTAATTCTCTTCCATGCACTATGTGCAACGGGGAAATTCCATAATATGCAGTTGATTTGAGTTGAATTAATATCGCGGTGTGCAGCACTGCGTGGCCCCAGCAACTGGTGGATATCTATTATTCTGCAAAAGTGGCTAAGCAATAGATTTTATTCCTTTAATAATGACTCTACAAGGCCATTCTAATGTGTGGACATCAGGTACTAAAAGTTCTGTATTAATTCCCAGGGCCACATAATAATCATTAAATGCTTTTGAGGTTAAACTCGTTAGCATTGTCTATTTGAATAGACTTGATTCTTTCTTCTAGAAAGGAGGCTCTAGGCAATTAATTTTTGGCAGAAGCATGGTTCCTAGTAGATAAGAGACATTAAATATCTAAAAAGGCTAAACAGGAGCTAAAAATGTCCACGTATATCACTTCGAATTTTCTCCAGAAAATTCAGTGATTCCTCTAAAAGAGTTTTCCTATAGCACATACAGGGCATAAAAAATCTTCAGGTTTAGGAAAATCTTTATGCTATGGCCAGATGAATTACTAATTATTTTATCATAATATTCAACTCAAGATTACCCCATCGATCTACAAGATCTTTAAATATTTCTGGGTTCTTATCGCAACACAAAC
This sequence comes from Rhipidocladum racemiflorum, assembly GCA_036346355.1. NCBI lineage: Eukaryota > Viridiplantae > Streptophyta > Magnoliopsida > Poales > Poaceae > Rhipidocladum > Rhipidocladum racemiflorum. The sequence continues at coordinate 10,290,110 of CM070573.1, read as the reverse complement.
TTCAGGTTTTATATATGTGTAGTCTAACCCTGAGAAGAAGGGAGGAAGTTTTTCAACCACACATTTATTACACCCGTTAAACTTAGCCATGAGTAGGTATTCAGTACCATCCTCTTTCTATGTCTGCATATGGGTATCATTTAGACCAATGTCTTTAAGATATAAATGAGTACAACTGGACTTAGGGTATAATATGACATTCTTCCAGTGCTAACTGTAAGATCATCGCTTCTGGTGATAGTCATAATTTTTAAGTCACTTAGTGTGGAATAGCTGTCTTCTAGACCATGCTCATCATGGACAGAACTAACAATGCATACATATGATCATCACCAAGTGTTGCCGCAATTATATCAACTTCATGGCTTTATCAGGCCCCACCTTGGCCAGGACCATTAAGTTAGCGACACTTTATGGCATCCTCTACTCTATCTGCATGGCTTCATCGGCCCCCACCTTGGCCATCCTTCTACATCTTCGTCGGTTCAAGGACCATTGACTCGAGCTCGAGCCCGTCAACTCAATTATCGGATCTAAAGCTATACTTGGGAGAAGATGATGAACTTGAGTCGATGACGACTCAAATGCAAGAAGGGAAGGATGATGAGGACATCACTACCATGGATACGGCCATGCCTACAAACCCAATTGAAACCAACAATGTAATACAAGGGCCAATTACTCGAGCTCGCGCACGTCAATTCAATTACCAGGTGAATGCGTTCCTCGGGTTGCATACAAATAATTTAATGAATGGAATGCTATTTAATCCTGGTGATGATTTTATTGTCCTTAGAAACCAAGGAGAAGGACTCCCAAACGTCAAGCATGAAGCTAATTCTTCCGATGCACAAGTTCAACTCGGATTCGGCCTCTAGGACAGCACCAACTTAAAACGACCATAACTTTTGATCCACAAGGGTGTTTGGGGTCTATGAGAACTGGTTTGAAAGGTTTCGTCGTCCTCTTTCCAGCGGATCTGGCCTCATGTCCAAATTCTTTACGAGTCAACGGGAATCTGCAAAACAAGTTCGGTCATCTTTCCAAATCCGAGTCAAACTAGGAATAGGAGTCCTACTCGGCCATGGTTGTGCTTTGGACGGCCCTAGCACAGTTTTGGCCTCCTATTTCTCCTATATATAGCTAGGGAGTCCCCCAAAATAACTTGGGTTTTGGTTATTTGATAGTTTAGCCTTTTGCTACTATTTGAGTCTTTTAGATGTGCTTAACGGCCGCCTAACAAGCTCCTTGTATCGGAACCCCAACTTTTTCTATACTTCATCTATATTTGCAATTTTAGATTGCTTTTGCCTTATTCTTGCTTTTTCTTCTATTGCTTGCAGGAATTGATCTTCGTGATCAGGTTGATCGTGCCCACGGCAAGGTCAATAACCATCTGAAGTTGGTTTAGCGATTGCTAAGGCGCATCGTCGTTGTACGTTGTAGTCGGATCGTCAAAGTCGTCTCCACCCAAATCGAATGTTATCATTCTCATCGAAAGATCGGGACACCCAATGTTACATTAAGTGGTATCAGAGCTTCAGTTGATCGGTGAGAATATCAGTGCCTTAAGTTAGTTTTTGTTTTCTGTCCTAAATTGAAAGCTACTCCACAAAAATTCAACCTTTAGTTTCAATCTGTTATTTTAGTGAGTTTTGTTAGGTTTTGATCCATTAGAGTCCATGTTTTAGTTGCTGATCTTTCTCTTTCTTCGCGTCGCTTCAATCCTTCAATTCTGTCCAGTTTGGTATTTTGAGCATAACTTTCACACACGAACTCAGATTTTTGTGTTCTTGCACCCCTATTGAAAGCTGAGGATATAAGCTTCAATTCCTTCCATAGTCAACCAATCAAATTCGGTGATCTTCAAATATTAATCTAGGCAACAAGTTTGCTGCCCTATAAAAACATCAGTACACCTACCTTTGGGAACCAATTCATCCTTTGTGAACACTTTGATACTATTTGAGACTAGCTTGTTGATATTGCTTAGGGCTGCTCTACTTGATACATGGCATAATCTTCAGTTATCATATCATATTATCTTGTGACACCGAGTTAGGGATTCCAAAACTTTGTTCATACTAGTGTTGGCCAAAAGTCACCAAAACAAAGAAAAGAGAAATAGCCAAAAGGCCAAAAACAAAAAAGAAAAGAAAAAGAAAATTGTGGCCGGTCGCACTACATTGAGCAAAACCCTAATTTGTGTTCGTTACTTTTTATATTGTGCAATTTATTAATTAGTGAGCAATCTTGTGTCCTTTTTACATTCTCAAAGCAATAAGTTAGCGTCTCTCTACGACTTGTGCAATAGAGCTTTTGGTGCATCACTTATATTTTATAGCTCATTCCTTGATTGCATAAGTACCATTATCTTTGCGTGTGTGTTGCCTTCAAATTCACTTATATCTTTGAGATCGGCAACTAGGGCTTGTGAATTCTAGTTTGGATCATTACTTATCATTACAATAACTAGAATTATCAGATTGCATAGGAAATAAATATTGCCTATCCAAGCTCCACATCCAACCTCGTACATTTGTTCGGTCCCTTGGCAATCGCTTTATCTAAGCTTCGGAGAACTTTTGACCACGTCAACGGCCGTCAACACCCGCTGCACGGTAAGAACTTGTAAGAGCTTTGGTAATAGGCTTGAGTGTTGAGAGACTTGCCACCACCTTTTGGTAGTTGATAGGAACATTATACATGTGATTTTTGTTTTCTTGTCTTCTACTAACCATATCAGGTGACGAGGACTGCTTGCATCACTCTCCTCGCACCAAGGGAATTGTTGCTCACTCTGAGCGTATGTCATCGCAAGAGAACCTTCTCATATCCATCGAGGTCGTACAAGGGATTGCTAAAACTACTCTTGCAACTATTTTGTCTAGACTTGATACGCTTGCAGGAACTTCCCCAGGAACTTCCAGTCCTCTGCCTCATCTTCCAAGCAACAAAAATGGCGTACTACATGCTCAGGTACATGTTGATGATGATCCCCTAGGTAAGGTTAAATTCGCCATTCCACCTTTTGATGGTCAATATGATCCTGATGCCTATATTATTTGGAAGATAGCAATAGACAAAGAATTTGGCAAGTATGATTTGTCTGAAAATAAAAAGATTAGGATTGCTGCTAGTGTGCTAAATAAATATGCATTAACATGGTGGAAAAATATTTGTAGAAAAGAGACAAAACCTGAAAATTGGAAGGCCATGAAAAGACTTATGAGAATTGATTATGTTCCTGAATACCATACTGAATTTTTGTATACTAGACTTCAATGCTTGAAACAAGGAAATAAGTGCGTTAAGGAATACTGTGAACGATGGCAAAATCATATGTTGCGTTGTGGTTTAGTTGAAGGTGAAGAAGCAACAGAGCTTATGTTCATACACGGACTTAATCAAAAAATTCAGGATGCTCTTATTGATGAAACATATAGTTCTCTTTCAGAATTGGTTGTATGTGCTTGTAGAGTTGAAAATATGCTTGCTGCATCCTTGAAAGAATCATTAGCTTCATTTGAGGCGCCCATTGTTGCACCTTCTTTTGTAGCTAACATTTTGCAGAAAAGTGAGCACCGTCAAGAAAATGGTGTAGAAGAGCATATGGAGAAAGAAATGATCAGTACTACCCCATGTGTAAGTGAAGAGATAATAGTTGAAGAAACGACTACAACAGCTGATGAGAACATACAAGGAAATGTAACAGGTATGGACTTTACACATGGAAAAAATAATTTTGAAGAGCTAAAACTATACACAAGTCATGCTATCGTAGAGCAACTATTAGTGGAACCAATTGTTGATTTTGCTTTGGTACAAGATGATTTGCTTGCTGTTTCTTGTGATAAAGAAGAGTTGTGTGATAATACTTCACTTATATCCATAACACAACTAGCGAATGAACATGTCACTTTTGTTAACACACTAGACACTTATGCTGAAAATAAACATGTCATTCACATCACAAGCGAAAATGATGAGTTAAAATTGATTTCTCCTTTATATACATTAGGCTACATTGAATTTGATGTTCCGTGTGATCTAAATTATTTAGAGCAGACTTTTTGTACATTCTGATTTGTCATGGTTATCGCAAAATATTTTTTTATGTCATTGACAAAAACAGTGAGAAAGGAGAGTATAAAGAACATCGAGTTTACATTTGTTCAGATTTTAAACCTCTGTTTGCCATGCAACAATGTCATCAATTTAATAATTTCCATATCACTAATCATGTCATACCAAGTACATTTGGTTCTATTCACAAGTCACATGATAGTTTTCAAGAAAAGGAGGATATGGTTGATAGAAATTCTCGATCCATTAATTTGATTGCAAATGTGCATATTGCTTTGTTTCCTGTCATTACTAACATTTTGCAGGATAATATGATGGAGTCGAGGACGAATCCACTTCAAGAAAGGGAGGATGATGAGACCATGCTCATCATGGACAGAACTAACAATGCATATATATGGTCATCACTAAGTGTTGCTGCAATTATATCAACTGCATGGCTTCATCGGCCCCCACCTTGGCCAGGACCATTAAGTTGGCGACACTTTATGGCATCCTCTACTCTATTTGCATGGCTTCATCAGCCCCCACCTTGGCCATCCTTCTATATCTTTGTCGATTCAAGGACCATTGACTCGAGCTCGAGCCCGTCAACTCAATTATCGGATCTAAAGCCATACTTGGGAGAAGATGATGAACTTGAGTCGATGACGACTCAAATGCAAGAAGGGAAGGATGATGAGGACATCACTACCATGGATACGGCCATGCCTACAAACCCAATTGAAACCAACAATGTAATACAAGGGCCAATTACTCGAGCCCGCGCACGTCAATTCAATTACCAGGCGAATGCGTTCCTCGGGTTGCATACAAATAATTTAATGAATGGAATGCTATTTAATCCTGGTGATGATTTTATTGTCCTTAGAAACCAAGGAGAAGGACTCCCAAACGTCAAGCATGAAGCTAATTCTTCCGGTGCACAAGTTCAACTCGGATTCGGCCTCTAGGACAGCACCAACTTAAAACGACCATAACTTTTGATCCACAAGGGTGTTTGGGGTCTATGAGAACTGGTTTGAAAGGTTTCGTCGTCCTCTTTCCAACGGATCTGGCCTCATGTCCAAATTCCTTATGAGTCAACGGGAATCTGCTAACAAGTTCGGTCATCTTTCCAAATCCGAGTCAAACTAGGAATAGGAGTCCTACTCGGCCATGGTTGTGCTTTGGACGCCCCTAGCACAGATTTGGCCTCCTATTTCTCCTATATATAGCTAGGGAGTCCCCCAAAATAACTTGGGTTTTGGTTATTTGATAGTTTAGCCTTTTGCTACTATTTGAGTCTTTTAGACATGCTCAACGGCCACCTAACAAGCTCCTTGTATCGGAACCCCAACTTTTTCTATACTTCATCTATATTTGTAATTTTAGATTGCTTTTGCCTTGTTTTTGCCTTTTCTTCTATTCCTTGCAGGAATTGATCTTCGTGATCAGGTTGATCGTGCCCACGGCAAGGTCAATAACCATCTGGAGTTGGTTTAGCGATTGCTAAGGCGCATCGTCGTTGTACGTTGTAGTCGGATCGTCAAAGTTGTCTCACCCAAATCGAAGGTTATCATTCTCATCGAAAGATCGGGACACCCAATGTTACATCAGGTCTTGTCGATCATTTCAGCATCAGTAACTTTCTGGTTATAAAACGTTAATTTAGCGACAAGTTTATGCTTTGCAGAATTACATGCTACCACAGATTTAAAATCCTGAAAGCGTAGGAGGTTCCATTCGCGTTGTGCTTCTAGCAACAACACATATCTTTGTTGGTTATAGCGTTCTTTCAGGGAATTCCATAATACCAGCGGGTCCTCCTCCATCAAGTAATCGGCCTTCAGGTCCGGATGGAGATGGTGCCTCAGGAAATGTAAAGCTGCGCATTTTGCCGGTTCGCACAGCATGTGCACCAGCTTCAGGCTGGGCAATAGCAGCTCCAAGTGCTCTAGCTGTTATGTTGATTTTGGCATCCATTGCCCCAGTGAGATAATTGCTGCCATCCAGAGCAAGTACAACAAATTCCCTTTTTACGATGTCAGACATATCCTATATGCAATCAATACAAAATTTTACTACTGGTAAAATATTATTTTGCATGCATTCTCATTGAATCAACAAAGTTTTGATCTATATCTATTCAGTAGATAATTATCACAATTCTCCTAGAATTTTCCTAGCATTTAGCATTTTTCTGTTAATTATACAACAATTTTCCAGCATGACTTAATAACAGAAAAAAAAATTCCAACATCAATTAAACGCGGCATAATGCTAATTACATCTTATGTAACTCTTGTTGGCTGGGAGTGAAAACAGGTAATGAATGTCTCCGTTAGCTCGACTCATGGCCAGGACAACCCGCCCCTAGGGCTCACATGAGGGAGGGAGCACTTCCCGTTTCCAGATGCCAATTAAAGAACCAAGCCTCATGTGTGTTTTCCTAGACACCAATTGTCTTGTATTTGTTCCTTCGTTATTGAAATCAAATCCCAACTACCCATGGCCTCAAAATTTTCTTACAAATTTTGCAATTCTCCGTTAATATTTGAGCAATTTTCAAAATTACTTAATAACAGAAAAATTAATTTAGCACATATTAATCATGGCCAAAGGCTAGAAAATAAACCCAGGGTATGGAGCTTCCAATAGTGTGCTAAACAATTTTTTTGATAGACAGTAACAGATTAAGAACGATCTCATTCTGATCATGCGCGATTACTTATGTTCTTAATGCCGGCTATGTTGACTATCGCATAGGACTTTTTCAGCGATCCGAGTGGATGCCGGTTTGATGGTGAGTTGATTGCAGATCGGATTGGGCGATCAATCGCCGGTAGTAGTTGTTCGTTATAGTCAACGATTATCCGCTTCTTGTGGTAGAGACTTGTGCTGATAACGTGTTGTGAAACAAGATCGTTCACCCACGTCAATCCGTGGCACGCCAAGCAATCACACGAACAGAAGAAAAAGAGCGCACACAATATAGAGGAAAACCTCTCTTTATTAGATTGATCTTTTTGCAATGCCCTATATATACCGTGGAGGACCATTGGAGATTAATTCGGATTCGCTATCATAGATAGAGTCCTTTTCTCCAAAAATACAAATTCTATCCATATCATAACAGAGATAAGTTCGAATTCACATGCTAAAAGGTAGTCATAAGACAGCTCCGACATGTTACCTCGTGCTGATCTGGCTCTCCAGTCCGACGTGGCGCACCCATCCCGCGGGCAAACCCCTTCCCGCCTACCGCCCGCTGCGTGTCCGCGCGTGCCCCGGCGCGCGCGCCTACGCGGCCCACGCTCCCACCCCCGCGCATCACACCGAACACGCAACCCCACCACTCAAACACCCCGCAACCCCCGCACGGCCGGCCGGGTATCGCGTTCCGCCGCACGGGATCTCAAAATTCAGTCCACGTCAGACGCCACGCACGCGAGCGCATGGGAACCGAGGGAGCAGCAGGCCGTTACGGCTCGAAATCCTCTTTCGTGCGGGCTTCCGCCTCCCCAATCCGACCACCTCCTCAACCTATTTGTACGCGCACCACCCGATCGACGCCGGCGCAAAGCCCGACCCGCCTCGCCCCGTCCAGTCCTCTGCTGCTATTTACCTCCAATCCGGCGTCGCCTCAGACATCACCCGCGGCTAGGCAAAGAAGAGGAGTTCGCGGCGGTCCGATGGCGGCGGCGGCCTTCGTGCGCGGGCATAGCCCGGCGTCGTCGGCGGCGGCGCTGTCGCCGCGGTTGAATCTGCGGGTGCCGGCATCCTTCGCGCCGGCGCCGCGGCGCGCCTCGGTGAGCGTGCGGGCTGTGGTCGCGGACGTGCCCCGGGGGCTGCAGCTCCGGCGGGAGGAGCGGGAAGCGGGGCTCTTGGGGGGCGTGTTTGGTAGGGAGGATGGGGAGGTGGAGGAGAAGGCTGGGGAGGAGAAGGTGGAGGGGTGGATGCGCGAGTCGATCGCGGAGATCGTGCGGCACATCGGCGAGGCGCCGTTCCTGGTGCACCTGTTCAACGACGGGCGGGAGGGCGGCTTCGTGACGGTGAGGCGGGAGCCGGCGTCAGCGGAGAGCTGGCCGGAGGTGCGGCGGCGGTGGTGCGCTGGCGGGCAGCCGCGGCCGGACGGGATCATTCTGGTCGAGCAGGTGGCCGCGGCGGCGAACGAGGATGGCACCTCCGCGGCGGAGGCGGCGCGGCAGGTGTGGGGTCTGGTGGTGCAGGCCCGCGGGATGGAGTGCGCGGCCTGCTACGTGCTCGACACCTGCCGCGTGCGCTCAGCGGCCGGCTTCTGCACCCACTTCTGCCTCGCCCGCGCGCAGTGCTTCGGCGAGCCCCTCGAGCTCCAGCTCCGCAACGCGTGGCTCAACCGCCTCTCCGGACGCAGATAGCCTCCGCCGCCGCCGCCGCCGCTAATGTGTTACCTCTACGTCCAAATCAATCACCGCAAACGCGACGCCTCCGGTTTGGTTGGGAAGAACGAAGAAGCATGTAGATTGCAAAGGACGAAAGAACACATGGATTCTTTTCTTATCATTCCGGTTTGGTTTTCCCCCTGCGCGCGAGAGAGAATTGTTATCGAGCAATTGTACTTACACTCCTGCTCGCGTGGATTTTGTACAGATTATTCATTGTATTGCTTGATTATTGAACGAAGAGCAATTGGCCGAGGCGACTGCATTGCCTCTATTTCTACTTAGAATTTTCGAGTTCTTGATATGTTGGGTGTTCTTGCTTTAGTTGCTAGTGAAGTTACAGCTACTTAGAATTTTCGAGTTCCTGATATCTTGGGAGTTCTTGCTTTAGTTGCAAGTGAAGTTACAGCTACTTAGAATTTTCGAGTTCTTGCTTTAGTTGCAAGTGAGGTTACAGATGCTTGATTACGATGCCATTGATCATGTCATCAGAGTCAATAATCAATACATACAGGGGTCTTACGACTACATTAATCGAGTAATTAAGTTGTCCTGACGGCCGAGCAGAAAGATTTGTGGACGAGATTTGTGGACGAGTAGTAGTAGGAGACATAATGAATGGCAGGAACGTGGGTTGCCGGCCCCATTGCTCGTGCGCGACTGCGAGATCTTTTCCTCGCTTCAGTGTCCGCGGCAAGTCGCGTCTGACGACGACGCCGCCGACGCCGCCAGCCACGGTGGTGTCCTGGTGGTGCGCGTTGCCTATTGATGGTGCGATCCAATTCGGCATGACTAAAACAGTTTAAACACCGGACTAACCGCCAGTATACTTTGGGAAAGCAGATTACTCCCTCCGTACTGGTACTATTCTCCCTGAATAGGTCGTCGGGCTCGTCGGAGGAAGTCGCACAGTTTGCATCTGCTACTAAGATACCACAAGAGATGCGTCGCGCTCCGCAGTTGACGGTGTCGTTGCTGGAGTCCCGGAAACAGCGGGGAAGGAGCAGGCAGTTTGACGAGAAGCGGAGCACGCTGAATTGTCTGCAGTTTGCTAGGACGTCAGCTTGGAAGATGCGTAGCTAAACTTGGAAACCATTCTCTTAGACCATGGGCTCGATCAACTATACCACAAAGACAGCAACGGCCTGAGCTGTTCAACTTGCAGGGTCGGCCGGGCAACACTGGCCCCCGGCGTGGCTTGCCCTTGCCTGCTATGGCCGCGATCCACGCGAAGCAAGAAAACTGATGCGACTGCCACTCCAACCTGCTGTCCGGCCTTCAGCAATCGCCAACCGAACCCCATCGTGATCCCCAAACTTCCAGCAGCAAATTCGAAGGGACGCGCTACCAAGATTCGCAACAGCAGGCACCGCGAAATGCACATCATCCAAAGCGATCGGACGATTTTATTTGGTGTTTCTACCATTAGGCGGAGATGGTCTGTGCGCCCCGAAACCGAGCGCCCGTCGTGCGCACCGGCGCCATATACACACGAGCATGCAGAAACATCAGACGCAATTCGATAGCTTTGTCCACGAAAACACGGCCTATTTCGTCGTCGTCATCCCGAGCGTTATTATAATTCGAAGGGACGCCTTGCAAACGCGGCAGATTCATTCCTAGTAGCCACCCTGGATGTAGGCGTTGAGCCGGTTGAGCTCCTCCCTATGCTCGTGCACCACCGCGCGGACGATGTCCCCAATGGAGACCATCCCCACCATTCCTGTGCCATCATCTATCACTGGGATGTGCCTGATACGCTTCTCTGCACATAGCAATAGGCACTCCATGTCATGATTAGGTTCAGTGCTTGCCTAACTTTTAGTATCAAATAACAGAACAACTTATGCTGGTTACCTGTCATCAGCTGCATTGCTTTCAGGACTCTAGTATCAGGTTTCACCGTGATCAGTTTGTTCTGTCAAAATAATGATTAAGTTTCTCATCCAACTACGTTATGACTAGGAATTACTGTACTAGTAAGATTCAGGGGAATTTTTTTTTAAAATAATATCTTTTTTTATTCAAATTGCAAAATTACACTTCTATTCAAAAAAATTACAAAAATATACCTCTGTCGCCATTTGAATTGACGACAGGGGCCTATCACCAATTCAAATGGCGACAGAGACCTCAACCTTATCGACTAAATGAATTTACGACAAAATAATCCGTTGACTAAATTCAATCCGCGACAAAACAGTCTCTGTCGCCAATTGAAATGGCGACAGAAGTATATTTTTGTAATTTTTTTGAATCGAGATATATTTTTGCAATTTGAATTAAAAAAGATATTATTTTAAAAGAAAATTCATATTCAGGGTGTGCTGCAAAATGCAAACATAAGAAAAAAGGGCATAGTAAGAGGGTAGGGTTAGTACCTCTTCAGTCATGATGTCTCCAACTTTAGTTGAATTGGAAGATCGTCCCTGAACTATGATTTTCCGGAGATAATCTGGAAAGACAAAGTATCAGATTCAGGATATGGTAATGTCTTTTTCCATTACAGACAGCTTAGAGACCCAAGAGTACACAAAATAGTTCATTACCTCTCTCAGTAACAATGCCAGCAATTGCTTTATCTTGTCCAGGTTTAACCACCACCAAAGCACCCACGTTGTGTTGCGTCATCTGAAAAAGGGCTTTTATCATTCAGAGCATAATGCTTGCCAACGTAAGTAATATGACCAGCAGAAAACACATACAGATTTGACAGCATCATAGACAGTGTCATCCGTGGTGCACCAGAGCCATGATCCATCAGCACTCTTCCCTTTAGACTTCAAAATATCTGCTACAGTTGCAGTCTCAAATCCACTTTCCTCTAGTCGAGCAGATGAAACTGACATGAAGCGCGAAAACACAGCAGGGAGCATAGCTGGTTTTGGAGCACTGATGTGTTGTAGAACAGCAGATTTGAGCAGACTGCCATGTGATCCAATAGCTTGAATTGCCCGTTGCATTTTCTTCTGTGTCAGACCATACGTCAAAAGAAACAATTACTTCATTTTGAATCGAGGAAAAGTCTGCCTACCTATGACTTGTATATGACATCGATCCCTTTTTTTGCAAATCATAAAAGGTGTATATTATACTGAATTATAGATAACAAAGAACTCTGATGTGAGAATAAATATGTTCTGGATAGCATAAGAGTTCAAAATTTGAATAATATCAACCAATATCTCAAATACAAGACACCCAAAAAAGAGCCAACATCCGTCTAAAAAAGGAGGCAACAACAACCAAAATTTTCGATCCCAAAAAATGACATTAATTAATACCACAAAATGGTTCTTTCAACCAGATCAACTCTTATCACAGATGAAGCACGTTATTTGAAAGAAATAGAAATGAATAAAACGTGAAAAAAGGAGGCAAAGGACAGATGGGAAAATATGGGGCTTTTCGCAAAACTACCTAGCTCTTGAGATAAACTCAAGGGTTGTAAAGTAGCAAAAACAGCAATGGGGGGACACTAACATGACATTTCAAGCTTACAGCAAGATTTTACTAACATCCGTCATAAATCAAGGAGCATAGCAGGCAGTGAAAAAGAGATGCTCACTAGTTAATTTGCATCGTGTATTTTGCCTTCTCAGCATTAGGACCAGAACCACAGCATAAAGCAAAAACACAGCCCAAGAAAATGAGGAATGATGAATTACTTGACTTCAACAATTAGGTGGTTTCCGCTAAAACAAGGATGCTGTCATACAAAGCAAAGATAAGCTAATAACCATTGGGTGGCCGATACAGAGAACTGTTTAAAAAAATGAGCAAGAAAGACAGGGTAAGCGGGAGCATTTCATCAATAAGGTAGTAGTCGCACTGTTCCGCATAAACAAACAACCCTATCTCAATCCTACTGGGAACACCGTATCAAAGTCCAGTTAGCTGATGTAACGAAAAAGATGTCTAGCTTATTATTTCATACTCTAGCCAGTAAAAGGCACTGCTGGAAGAAAGCAATTTACATACAGAAAATACGTTGAATCACCAGTTGAGAACTGGACAAATTACTTCAGCTCGCTAACGACGTGGTCATGTCGCGTGCCCTGCCTATTAATCAGCATTCATTTTGACGAAATCTTTAGGGAACTCACTACAAATATTCACCCTACTTGATGTAAACTTTTAACACAGCAGCATCTTCAGACATCTCTGTCAGGCCTCTATTCGGATTCTCGGAGTCCAGTCCACTAATACATTTCAAGAATCATTAGGCAGGGGCGGACCTAACATGGGGCATGGGGGTTCAGTTAAACCCCCCAAAAATTTGGAAAATAAACTGCTACTAGTACTCCACCACGCAACAATCTGCATGCATTGGAGTACCCATCCCAGAGAGAAAGATTTGGATGAGGTTGCTCAGAGGAAATAAATGATCCCCCACGAGGATGTTGGCCGGGGATCTTCAGCTGGAGCTCACCGCGCCGGTCGCCGGAGAAGGGGGAAGGGGAAGGTCTAGAGAACGTTGGAATCGAAGGAAGGGGAGGAGAAGAGCTCACCGCGCCGGCCGCCGGAGAAGGGGGACGGGGGAGGTCTGGAGAGCGGTGGAAGCGAAGGAAGGGGAGGAAAAGAGCTCACCGCGCCGGCCGCCGGAGAAGGGGGACGCGCACGGTGGAAACGAAGAGAAGAGGCGGAGAACGTCTCGGTCGCTACTTGCCAACAAATCTAACCGCTCATATATGGACGGGACACTGGAAGATCAGTCAGTTCGCAGTGCAAGAATGAAGTAGCAATCTGTAATCGATCGATGGGGTTCTACTTCCACTCAATAAGCCAAAAAAAAAAGGAGGCTGCTTTACCCGCGAGACCCGACCTAGCTCCGGACGAGAGAAGAGTTGTCGGTGGGGAGAGGAAGATGACGACGGGAGGCGAGGGTGGAAGTGATGAGCTCTCTATCTAATAAAGTGACATCTCTCTCTGAGTCTGGGGTTGGTACGGTGAAATCATGTGTCGTCGGTATTATCCACACAGGTGTGTCTGCTCTATTCTTTCCGGTTAATACTTAATACTACCTCTAATTACAAATAGTAGCCATTTTAAATATCTATACTACACTGTTTCTAAAACTCAACTTTGATCACTAATTTTTATTATAGTATATTTAAAAAGTCTAATAAAATTATAATACTATGAAAGTACGCTTCAAGACGAATCTATACATAATTTGCATATATCCAATCTTAATATTTAAAAGGATATCAATAACTAAAGTTTCAAAAGTTTGACTGCACGTATCCCAAATCGACTACTATTTATGACCGAAGGGAGTAATAAATAACCGTCGTCACTCGGCATTAATAATACTTCAAGGAATATCTCAAAATAGATAAACACAGAATAAAGATGATCTTAACTCTTTTCTTGTTAATTACCTTTTCTTGTTCAATGAGGACTATATTTATAATCAAAATCCCTCCGGGGTAAATTTGGGATTCACCCTAAAACCCTAGAAGTTAATTATATCTTAGCACTGTCGCTTGGGCAAATATTGTGTAATGTATATGTCTCATCAAAAACTCCTTTAAAAAACCCAGTAGAAAAAAAGAGATAGAGAAAAGAGTACACTGTATTCATATATTATACGACACTTGTTGCCTCATTAAAAACCTGTATATAAGAAAACTTCAAGAAAACTCACTAAGAAAAAAAGATTGCAACTTGAAATCTAGAATCTTCTAGATTATGGTAGCATATTCAAGATCGTACTAAGGGTTATGATTCAGAGATTTACTCCACCTAAATTTTGTATTTCTGTAAGTCCTCTCATTCCAATGACACGAACATATCTTTGGAAATTAGATGTCGACAAAGACTTAGTGAATAAATCAGCTAGATTTTCACATTACTTAGTTTGCAAGATTTTTTAACTCACTATTCTTCTGGAGTTCATGAGGATAGAAAAAGTTTGAGGGTAATATGCTTCGTGATATTGCTTTTAACATAATCCATTTTTATTTGTGCAACACAAGCAGTAATATATTTATAGATAATTGTGGGGGTATCAACGTTGTATAATGTCGCATGACTTTTGAATATGGCTAATCATATATCTTAGCCAAACACATTCATGTGAGGCTTTATATAGCGATGTAATCTCTGAGTGATTGGTAGTTGTAGCTACTAGGGTTTTATTAAAAGATCATCAAAAAATGGCAGTACCACCACAGAGAAATACAAATCAAGTATGAGAATTAGCACTCTAGGGATCAGATAAAGAGCCAACATTCGTATAGCCCACCATGATTGAGACTTAGTCCTTCCGGTAAAATAAGCCAAGATCTTCTGTACTTGGATGTATCTGAGTAGAGTCTTGACACCAGCCCAATGCCTTCTTATTGGGTTGCACTATATCTAGCTGATAAATTTACTATGAATGCAATATTATGCCTGATGTAATTCGCAAGAAACATAAGTGTTCATATGGAGTTTAAGTATAGAATTTCATGTCCTAAGATACTCTCATTTTTCATCATTGGTCTTAATGGCTCTTTATCCATATAAGTGGTCTAACTACTATGGGGGGGGGTTAGAGGATGTGATTTATCCTTATTAATTTTTATCAATACCTTTTTGGTATACGTAGACTGGTGTACAAAGATTCCTTTGGGGATATGCTCTAGCTGCAGAACTAAGCAATATTTGGTTTTGCTTAGATCTTTCATCCCAAACTCTTATGAGCTCAGATATTTGGAATTGAGATCCTCTGATGTCGAGGACACGACGTCAGAGGATACGCTCCCATGGCAGTGGGTGCGCGTCGGTGGGCTTGTGCGGGCAAAGTTGTGCGTATGCAGCGGCACGGCTCTGAGCCATGAGTGGCACTAGGACTCAAGGCAAGTGAGGTCCCTGGCATCTCAGACGTCCTTTGGGACCTCGCCCGTCGTCGCACGCCAAGCCGTGTATGAGGACACAATGCAAGGACGCGACGTGGCGATGGTGAGTTGGACAGTGCCAAGCCTTGGGAGGTGGCAGCCATGGCCGACGACCATGCCAAGCCCATGGGTTATCTATATTAAAACCCTAATTAACATATTGGATTTTTTTCATGCTAGTTTAGCGCATCAGCACCAATCTAGAACCCTAATAAATAAATAATTAGATGGATCTAATCTAGGAGACTAGAGCAATTAATCTACAGAATTGCAAAGAAAAAATGGATTATCGACGTACCGTTCTGCCTCGCAGAACTTCGTGTTGATAATATGTTTAATAATCGATAATCGCCGAAGAAGAAAACCTAAAACCAATCACCCAATACTGATAACACTTCAAGAATAAAAACATAATAAATGACCACGGAATATAGGAGATCTGAACTATTTTGTTAATGATTTCTCCTGTACAATAGAAGTTATATTTATGGCTTAAGCCCTTAGTGGTAGTTTCAAAATTAGTCCATATAACCATAGAGGTTAGTTGTATCTTAACACACGCTGCTGCGAGAAAATAATAGCATTAACGCGTAATAGCTGCGTAAAAGCAAAAGGTTGCGGTGTGTGACGTACTTTGTATGTTGAGTCTCATGCCAACACTGGTGCAAAGTCTGTCTTCTCAATCCTCTCAAAAAGAACCGTCCAATGCTCCATATATCCTGTTAAGCCATGCACTAGAGCTGGTCAACTGGAGGGAATCTCTGCTTAGGAGGGATGAACTCGTGCTTCGTAGCTGCTGGAGGGAATCTTCAAGTTTTAAGCCAAATGGCTGCGTGCTTTATTGGCTTTAAGTTTTAAGCTAAATGACTGCACGTCCTACTCATGATTTTTGTTTCAGTTGCTTCTTTGTTCTGTCCGTTCATTGACGTTCATTGAACATGAAGTTTTGCATGGAAGCATTGATCAATTGACAATAAAAATTGAACGCAAATGAATAGTTTTAGATTGCGGAATGCAAATTGCTAGCCTACGCTTGTGTTACGGTACCACTTTCTTCGAGTTTTTATCGGGACAATAGCATCATCATAATTTTTTTAAAAAATTCTTTAAGCTCAATCATTATTTGAAAATTTTATGGAAATATTAGTGATGCATAAGGATTATCCACAATTTTTTTAAAAACTTTTCTAACGTTGTTTGAACTACTTTCTATTTGTTGAAATTTGTCAATCAGCCTTTAGTGGTACTGTTCGGATTTAAAATTTCTCAAGCTTGATCATTATATGAGAATTTATGGAAATATTATGGATGTGTCAGGACCATCCACAAAAAATTTAAAAGTTTCTAACGTGGTTTGCATCATTTACCATTCGGTTGAAATTTGCTGATCAGCTTTTTATCATGACAGTAGCACTGTTAGAATTTTAAAAAATTTCTCAGGCTTGATCATCATTTAAAATTTTTATGGGAACATCAGTGATGCGTCAAGACCATCCATAAAAAACTTTTAAACTTTTTTGACGTGTTTTGGACTAATTTTCGTTCGGTTAAAAATCACCGAGATCTCGGCAAATCACGGCGAGATCTTGATAAAAAAAAAAAACAGAATCGAATTTTGCCTTTTGGATTTCGTCCAAAATTACGAAATTTCACCAACATTTCGGATTTCGGAAGGTGACACGATGTGAACCGAAAACGAAATTTGGAACCTTACGCAAAACTCACATGATTTTTATCCAGATTATACTACTACCACTAATGCACCGGAAGGCATCAAAGCATGTCAACAGTTCAGAAAAACTAAACTACAAGCAATCCAGTACGTGCTACAAATTAAATTTTCTAGGCACCATTTGTGCATCTTCTTGGTAGGGCACCGAACAAAGAGGCCAAAATCATTGTCAACATTAATGAACGATCGTCCAGCGGCCCACAGAAAATGGCTACATTAGATAAGCTGCCGCAAAAGCCAGCGCCCCAGCACACAGAAATGAAGCAATGAATAGACCAACCTCACCAAATGCAGGTAGTAATAAGCACATCAAAGGATGAAAGGACAACGACACCCTGTCCATTATATTATATAACGTTACTACGTTAGGAACAAGCCGGCCCTAGGTTCGATGACATCGTCAGCACTTCTGCGCCATGGCCATTGCAACGGCCTAGGCTGTATGCGACCCGTTCTATCTGATGTAAAAAGAACACCTTTCCTGGTAGAACTTCCCTTGAAGTACTAGAATGCATCCGGCAGGAAGGAGCAATGTGGTGTGTGTTAGGCGGATGCGGTTTGCCTTAAATTTTGATTCACGCTGTTGAGTTGTGTCGCTTGTTTTGGTGGTACAATATTGATCTGAGGTTGCGGGAGTAGCTGGCCGTGCTGTTTTTTTTTTACCGCGCTGTAAACCTTTTCTCCGGGTTGTTTTCTTTTTATTTTCCCTCTTCGTAATGGAATGACGCCTGCTCTCGAAAAAAAA
Organism: Rhipidocladum racemiflorum; assembly: GCA_036346355.1. NCBI lineage: Eukaryota > Viridiplantae > Streptophyta > Magnoliopsida > Poales > Poaceae > Rhipidocladum > Rhipidocladum racemiflorum. The sequence continues at coordinate 10,272,260 of CM070573.1, read as the reverse complement.
AAGAGAACGCAGAGCCGACACTAGCTTTACCGTAATTTGGTCGTGACTAACCGAGTGTCCGCGCGTTGCTATTAAAAGCATTCCAAGATAGATTCCTAAAAAGGAGTTCTAAATTTTAATATAGAACCCTAACTAATTGGATTTAATGCTTCAAAGAAATGTTCACTCCAGCAATTACACCTTAAAACCCAACTACCATCTAATTAGATAGGGTCGAATTACAGAGTTGCTAAATATAGCTACTCGTCCAGGGATCCTAAAACAATTTGCTAAATTTTAACAATTTAGGGTCATTGCTGGAGTTGATATTTTTTTCTCAAAACCCTATAATTCAAATTAAGATCATATTTAGGGCTCCTCTTGGAGATGCTCTAAGAGCATCTCCAAAAGACGCCCTAAACAGGTTGCTAACTTGAATTATAGGGCTTGTAAGGAAAATATTAACTCCAACAAGGGACCTAAAATGCTAAAATTTAGCAAATTGTTTTAGGACTCCCGTGAGGGTAGCTATATTTAGCAACCAAAAACTTCGGCCCTATCTAGCTCCCGCGTCGCTCGGAGATTTCCATCAACTACCGCCAGAGGAAGGGATCTGGGACGCCATCGCCCCCTCGCCAGCGTCTTCTCGGATGGCGTCGCACCCGCCGTCGCCGTCGCGTAGGGCGTCGCGGCCGTCTCGTGGTCGGGCCTTCCCCCTCTCGGCTGCGCTCGGCGTCGCACCCGGCCCGTCGGCTTGGACCCCATCGTCCCAGCGCCCCTCCTCCTCCTCCGTGGTGGCGAACCCAGTGCATTCTCCACCTCCTCCGTCGCCGGCGTGATCCAGCGCTCCCCGCCAACTTGGACCTCGTTGTCGACCACGTAGCAAAGATCTTCATCACATCCGCCATCGGGCTTGGTATTTTCACCATGCGCTCGTAATTAGATGATCGATTTGAAGAATCCTCGATGTCTTGTGGGCAATCTCGATGAATCACGATGTTGAGTTCTCAGACACAATACCGAATAGGGTTCAGAATACAGTCTTGGGACAAATTCACAATGTTCTGAGAAGAATCTTGGTTCAGACTTGAAGTGTAGGGTATTTGCAAGTCATGATGAGGAATTTTCCTTCCTCCAGAACATAGGATAGCAAGGCAATTGTATAGAATAAATTTGTTCTTAGGATCTGAAGATATGCTTTCAATTGAGAAAGCTAAAAGCGAAGGTCACCTTATCTGATAGCTCAGCTCAATTGGATATTTAGTTGTTGCAACCTCATATGAGTTTTGATTACATACTTAAATTAAATGAGTTATAATTTGTATATAAAAAAAGAATATGCAGTGTTAATGTTTACATGGTTGCCCAAAAGAACTAATGGAAAAGAAAGTCATTATGACAATTAAATATTATGTGTTGAGACGCATAATGTGTTGAGACGCAGATGAGTTGAGACTGGGTCTGAAATAGACAAATAGTTCCTTCATGAATGTGTTGATACGCATATGGATGAAGGTGATTCAGCCAAAGGCAGAAAATGCAGTACCTGCAGAATCGTCTATAATGCCTCTAGAATATCGATTCTACGAGATTTTACCAAGCATGATAAAGCTTGTGCAATTCATCTCAATCGAGAAAATGGTAAAGCTAATGTGTAGGCAAATTTTACAAAGCATGATCAGGTGTGCCATTACCTACAATACAAATTCAGAGTAGATCACATATATATTTGTCTTGATGATGCAGTCAAAAATGGCTCTAGGACATTTTGGGAGCTAAACTTTTGAGATGAATTCTCTTCGTGTCAACTGGCCTCTCTATATTTAGGAAGAAGATCATTAGCTGGTAGTGTTATGACCAAAGTGACAATTAAATACAGCATATCCACTTTGTGCGTCTCAACTAATTCGTGAAATTGCTTCTAATTTCTTTCAAGTTTTATTTGAATGCCAATATTAACTTCTGTTTGCAATATGCGTTGCAGCAATTTGGAGTCTTCCATGAATGGTCCTTTTACATCTTTACTGTCCCAGCACTTTTGTGAAGATGACTTTGGAAGTCAGGGTAACTATGAGTTGGGAATTGACCTCAGTCAGTCATCCCCAGTTCCTGTCATGTGCTCCCAATCTAAAACCAAGGGTAGAACCAAGAACTTTAGTGAAGAAGAAGACATTCTCGTTGGTATCTGCGTGATCTGAACATTAGTACGGATGCTATTCGAGGTAATCAACAGAAAGATGGTAGTTTTTGGATGAGGGTTGAGAAGTATTTCCATGAACATAGGCGATTTGAGTCAGATCGAAATTGGTCTTCATTGAAGCATCGGTGGCAGGCATTACAAAAGGATGTGAATGCTTTCCAAGGTTGTTATGACAGCATTGAAAGGAAGAATGAAAGTGGCAAAACAATTAACGATAAGGTGTAGTAAACTATCAAAATACATCTTGTTGGTTTACATCGTAATAACAATAATTTCTAATCACATTGTTTCATTTTGTAGCTTGCAGATGCCAAAGCAATGTTCCATCAACTAACTAAGAAGTCATTTTCTGCCTTTCATGTTTGGAATATACTTCATCTTGAGCCGAAATGGACATCTTCTAGGGCATCGAAATGCAGCGACAACAATACGAAAAAAAGCAATGTTCCTGAATCGAACAATAACAATGTGGACCATGCAATGCAGCCAAATGTGGACAGACCAACTGGAAGAAAAGCAGAGAAGGAACGTCTTCGACGAGTGAGGAAGCTAGGTGATGATGATTTTGACCCTTTCATTGATGAAGTGAAGAAATTGAGGGAAGTCCGTCAGATGATCGAGAAAGAACGGAAGGAGCGTGACGACAGAATTTATGAGTTTGAGAAGAAGAAATTCCAACTGGAGCAAGACCAACATGACACAAAAATAATGGAAACCGATACAAGCACAATGGACGATGAAACAAAGAAATACTTCAAAAAGATGAAGGAGGAGATTTTAGCTCGTCGTTTCGGAAATAGCCAGACGTAGCTTGTATCTAGATATACGATCGATTTAGTTGATAATTTTTTTGTCATATTGTTTTACTTCAGATTTAATGAGAAGATCAAAATGTTATTCACATTGGATTCGAAGTTCAGATTTTTTTTGAGATGTTAATACAGGAGGAAATTATTTGCTCAATGTCTCTATGTCCGTTTGCTTTGAACCTGTAATTATATTTGCGTCGTTCTGGGAGGCTGTACCATTATCTCTCATAAATTCAGATAACCAAAACAAAAAAAGCTGCACTTCGGCTGAAGAAAGTTCAAAGCCAAAGAAAGCTGAACTTAACTGAAACACATATGTACTACTGTTAGAGGAATAACAAAACTGGTGAAATATTGAACATGGACATATCAAAGTGCTAGCTAAAGCACTTTAAGCATGTTGAATTGGCGAGCACATATCAAACTGTCACAGGAACATCAAAGTGCTAGCTAAAGCACAAACAAATAGCATATTATGTACTGTAGAATAGTGGCAACATTTTGTATTTTTTTTTCTCAAAAGAATACTCGCAACATTTTCTATTTCCAGCGCTTCCGGTGCCGCAGATTCCGTCTATCGCCACGAGACAAGCACGTTGACCTTGGGCACAACGCTCGGCTGAGCTCTGAGCCATCCCATGTCCAGCATGAAACTTTTGGATCAACTCTGGAGTCTGGATTAACTAAGGCTTCAACCTGCGTACCTGGTGCATGACGACGATGCTCGTGTTGTACACTCACAGACCCAGTAGATCATGCATGGCCTCGTCGGCGCCAAGTTCGTCCGCATTGCCACGGGCAGGAAGATAATCTTATAACAAAAGCGGAGTTCAAATATTGACCATCTATGTCTCTCTGAGACAGGACACCCTCATCTGCTAATAAAACGTAGGATGAAAATATGAGCTATTAATCGTCTGCAAACATCTGAACAAAAATTTGAAAGCTAACTTACCTCATTTTTTAGTTTTCCTGACAGCGCTAATGAAGTAGGGATTGTTTGCTTTCCTCCCCACAATAGCAGCCATGTGAAAATTTTTGGCCCAGTCTGAGCCAATCGCCTATTCGCATTTGTACCCTTCTGTGTCCAGCTTCCAATGTCAATCCTTGTTTGCACAGAGCCACGGGTCGTACCAAGTTTTTAATCCCTCAAGGCTGGTCTTTCGCGTTGTGTGAAACTTTGAAGCATCATCGGCAACACACCTTCGCCCCCTCCTCTAGCCTCCCTAGAGGTGTCACTGCCACCATCACTACCACTACCGTGTTCGTACCTACCACCTGACTGGTAAATTCTGCCTCCGCTCTGGAGGCAGCCATGGCAAACTGGAGTTAGTCTTCCTCATCAGCATCATCCGTGTACTCTGAATATGCACTTCTCTTCGGTAGGGAATATATAGTTGATGCTTCCTTTCTGAACCTCTTGTCCCTCTTTCACTTCCTATTATCCTTATCCTATCTAGGTCGTACTGAAAGTACTCGCTAACCTCCTTAGGGCATGTACAATGGTATAGATGGCAGCTGTCTATAATGTAGCTCCACATCATCTACAGACAGCACTAAAAATAATTCATACAATGGATCGTATATAGAGTTGTCTGTAGTGGTCTCTCATTCAATTAACAGACTGTCTATACAATGGTACACAAAATGTAAAGCTGTCTATAAGCTGTCTATTAAATAGTACTCCCTCCGTCCGTGAAAGCTGGTCGTTTTACGGTTCAATTTTTATCCCTGGAAGCAAGTCGTTTTAGGCTCCTTGGGTCCCACACGGCCCCACACGGCGAGTAAATGGAGGAGACAGCACTCCAACAGCTCGTCCCCCAAAGGCCCCCGACTTCTCGAATCGAACGAAGAAGGCATCCTCAAGAAATCCCCCGTCCAAATCCTCAAATCTCCCCGAAATCCCCCGTCCAAATCCCCTCGTCCCCGAACAAATCCCCAAATCTCCCGTTGCGAAGATGAGCGAGGAGGACAGCGAACTGGCGCGCATCGTCGTAGCGCTTCAACGCGCTGGCGAGAGGAAGAAGAAGCGCGACATCGAGGGGTGCGGCGGCGATGTGATGGCAGAGAGCTCCGGTGATGGGATCCAGAAGAGGGGTCGCCGGAAACGTCGGGCGTCGCCAATCCAGATCCTTCGCAGGCCACATGCTAGGAGGTGGAGGCAGCGCGGGGCGGTCATCGCGACTGATGAAGAAGACGAAGGGGGAGCGGGGGTGGCGGCTGCCGGCCTGGAGGTGGAGGTAGCGCCCACCGTCGCGGAGGCGGAGGTGGCGGCTGCCGGCCTGGAGGTGAAGGTAGCGCCCACCGTCGTGGAGGCGGAGGTGGCTGCTGCCGGCCTGGAGGTGGAGGTGGATGGCGAGAAGAAGGTCAAACTGGCGGGCGATGGGAGCGGCGACGATGTGATGGATAAAGGCGCCGTCAATTGGATCCGGACGAGGGGCCCCGGGAAACGCCGGGTGCCGCCGATCCAGCTCCTTCGCAGGCCGCCTGCCAGGAGGTGGAGGCAGCGCGGGGCGGTCATCGCGACTGACGACGAAGAAGAAGGGGGAGTGGAGGTGGCGGCTGCCGGCTTGAAGGTGGAGGTAGCGTGCGTGGAGGTGGCGCCCAGCGTCGTGGATGTGGAGGTGGCGCCCGGCGTCGAACTCAACATGAAGGACACATGTGTATGACATGATTATTAGCAAAATTCTGAGTTGGTTGCATTCTGTTAGTTGCATTCTGTTAGCAGGATTATCCATTCACTTTTCATTGGACAACTAAGTACTGTTAGCAACCTGTTAGTTGCATTATGAGTGCATTTCTTCATCCACTTTTCATTCCAATGATGTCATTAGTTCAAATACAATGGGTAGAAAACCCTAGTTCCCTAACGATTGTAGGACAGACTCATAGAGCTGACGATCACATTCTAGCTGATTGGGCATGATTCCAAGTGACTGCATCCTCTCCTTGTTCATGTGAGGGATCTTGTACCTATTGCCTCCACCATCTTTCATGACCTCAAGCAAGCAACTCTGTAGTGTGAGGAACACCCTACTAAGTGTACTTGGGTTGTATTCTTCGTATTGTTTGCAAACATTTTCTATGAGCTCATCCATATTTCTAGAGGTCTTGGTACTAGTCAAAGATTGGAGAGACGCAAAAAAACCAAGATCTAATACATTCATGTCGGGGGAGTTTGGTGGTTGAGAGATTAGACGAATGTCAAGCCCAGTTTGTGAAACAGCAAATGCAAATTGGGGATCATCAACTGGCACATGGGATGGTGCATTATCTTGCTGAATCCATATAGTTCTCGTCCGGTCTCCCTGTGGCCAACGTGATACGATGGCTGGAAGCAATTTAGCAATCATGTAAGACCTGATAGTGTGTCTGTCAACCTTGACTGTTTTGGTTACTAGGGTGCCCCTTTGTCGATTGCGACTTGTCCTTTGAGCTGGTTCCTGTTATAAATAAATCGAAATTAGCAACATCGTAGGCACAATGTGCATAACAAAGATTGAAACAGTAACAATTGTGGTACCTTTCTTATAAAAGGCCACAAGCCTATCTTGCCATCAAAAGTACAATTACCTTCATCGTTCAACCTTGGTTTTGCAACAGCAGCCAGGAACATTACTTTATCAATTGCATTTTTGTTTTGCACAGTTCTATGTGGGTCCATCTCGTCAGGAAGCAAGTAGAAAGATCTATCCTTCTTGGTTGCATTAAACCATTTCTCGTCAACATGGACAATGTTGTCCATTTGAACAAATTTTGGTTGATCCGCCAAGGATTCAACATCTAACATTGAAAGACACCACTCCAGCCTCTCTTTTTTGTTTCCCTCTCTTAGTGATGGTTTAAGACAGTTGGAGTGGCGACGCAGCATCCCCTGTTTGAAGCACCTGTGCAAAGTGCTTTTGTTCACCCCAAGCTCCTTTGCTAGGGAACGTATAGTGCTCCTTAGATGCAAGGGAATGTTTGCAACCTGTGTCAAGTCAACCTGGACTTTTTTTTACGACAGTTCTTAGGCTTTTTAGAACCCACATCTACAGGGATTCCTTGTTGTCGACACTTCTTTGCTCTATGCCAAACTCGCTGCACTGTACGGTGATGAACTTGAAACATGTGAGCAACAACGGTGGTGCTGTTTCTACTTAGTTCCCCACGAGGGTTGGTTCGCTGTAGCAAAGCTTCATAAATATCTTGCCTTTCACGGTCAGTCAAATCTTTTAACCTGCCCCCTTCTTCATTTTCATGTGGTGCTTGATGATTTGAGCCATGCAACTCCTCCTCGTCGAACTCAACATTGACATGGTCTGCGAAGACGCCATAGTCATTCATATCTTCATCCATGCCTGTGGAAAGACAACGTTTAGATCAAGGTACTCACAATACAATAGTATCATGTTATATAATCCAATGCTGCTTACAAGATGGATTCTTCATGTTGGCTTTATAACAGATTGTAAAACAAGTTTATAACAGATTGACTAATGCATTATTTGCTGCTAACCTGGGTGGTCCATGCCTCCTCCATGAACTTCATCTCCATTTATATCATCTGCTTGCTGGTTGGCTCCTCCTTGTGCTGATATGAACCCAGTTAAGAACATCAGTCCATAGTACTAGTAAAACCTATACTGTCTTCTTCATCATCAGGATCATGGTTGAGATCAAAAAGTTCATTGCATGGAGTACTTGTGAAATGATGTAGAATGGTCGATGGTTGCTGACCTGGGTGGTTGATGTTGCCTTCTGCAAATACTTGCTCTTCTATAGGATTGCCATTGTGTGTTTGATTGGGTGCACCAGCATGTTCATCTTCAAGGGCTACGTTTAGATCAAGGTACTCACATTACAATAGTATCATGTTATATAATCCAATGCTGCTTACAAGATGGATTCTTCATGTTGGCTTTATAACAGAATGTAAAACAAGTTTATAACAGATTGACTAATGCATTATTTGCTGCTAACCTGGGTGGTCCATGCCTCCTCCATGAACTTCATCTCCATTTATATCATCTGCTTGCTGGTTGGCTCCTCCTTGTGCTGATATGAACCCAGTTAAGAACATCAGTCCATAGTTCATTGCATGGAGTACTTGTGAAATGATGTAGAATGGTCGATGGTTGCTGACCTGGGTGGTTGATGTTGCCATTGTGTGTTTGATTGGGTGCACCATCCTGTTCATCTTCAAGGGCTATGTTTAGATCAAGGTACTCCTGTTCATCTAATATTGGTTGGTTTAGATCCAGGTTGATCATGGCTAATTGCTTTCCTATTTGTGAATGACAGGAAGATTGATACTAGTATCAATGGGTTGTGGTATATTTATAATCACACCAATTGGCATCTTTGCCGGGAATTCAAATTTTGGCGATCTGTAATTTTTAATTTCTGGCAATCTGTAATTTTGGCGCTCTGTGATTTCTTCTTGGGCGATCTGTAAATTTTTTTGGCCATCTGTAAACTTGGGCGCCACTATTTTGGCGCTAACTTTTCATGGGTGCATGTATTCCTCTTTGTGTGGTGCAACAATTAATGACTTAATGAACCGTTCAAGCTCCTTAATGGCATAAGACAGGGGTACATGCGTCATTTCTTTGCCTTGCTAATACTGATGATTGAACCGTAAAACGACTAGCTTTCACGAACGGAGGGAGTAGACAACAGTCTTCTCTCTCCTCCATATCATTTAAAATCCTACGTGTCATCTCTTATAGACAGCTAAATATAACCATTGTATATGCCCTTAGAAACTTGATTGCAATGGACAATATTTGTACAGGATAAGCGATATTTCCAATTTGCGACGTAAGCTCTGCCGCGACGCTGTCAATAGCTTTTATCTTTTACACCCCCTGCATATTCCATTTCATTTTAAAAGAAGATTGCCTGTTTTATTTCTTGCTGTGTTGATTGAACATGAGCTTGGAATGTTACAGGACCGTACATCCGTTCATTATTCCTCGAACTATATCTGAGAGCATCCTTGAACTACCTGCCTTATTCTGTGAGAAAAATTCGACATGTGCAAGTGCAATGTTCGAAGTGTAAAGCAGACAGTACACCGAAAAACAAACTTTCAAAATGAAGATATAAAAAATACGTTTGGGGCATTGCAGGGAACACCATGCAGACAAGCAGAGCACAACTATGCAGTACACGAAATGAAGACAAATACGGCTTTTACTTCAAAAAATAGACAGGTACTGCTGGTGGTGAAAACGCAATCTAGTCAAAACCAAAGTAGCGAGCTGGGGGCACCCAGCCTCACATCCAGCACAGGTGGCCCAACAGCCTTACATTGGTAATCATATATTTCCAATTTTATTTCCTTTGACAAGGAATGGGAACATTTTCTGAAGAACTAAGCCTGCATGCACAATACTTGCAGCAGTTTCCGACTTACCCGAAGTCATCCTCACTCAAATACTGTTCATGAGCAAAAGGGCAATCAATTTCAAGAAATACAACTTCAATGTTTCACGAGTATATGTAAGTCATACGCTTTTCCCTGTCTGTTGTTTCTACTCTTAATACAAAAGGTTACTCGTCTTGCTTTATGCTGGAGGCAGCAACATTAGTAACGAAGTTACTGAGGCCCAACTTAAACATGTCAAGATTCACTCCATTCTCAACCAGAACACTTGTAACTCCCATTTTTGATACCTGAAAAAAAGAGATGAAGATGTTAGTTAAGGTCACTCAAATCATGAATGTTTGTAAAAATCATTCCCATGTGCGTAAATACTAACTGCAATATGATCACACCAACAGGCAATAGCTGAAATATCACAGTTTCAGCTTATGCGCTCATAGAAGCTTGAAGCCAGGGGGGGGGGGTCATGGTGCTTCTTTTGAAGCTTGTTCAATATGCTTACTTTTCACTAGAAGCCCCAGACCCAAATAGATTGAAGCCAGTAGAAAGTGGCCTTTGGGCCTTACAAGATGGAACCAACGTAAGCTAGCTTATCGAAGAAGCTTCAGCTAGGCTGAAAATGGTGTGTGAGAAACTTTTGAAGTTTATAGCAAATGTTTAAACAACTGACAAGAGCAATGGCAATCTCAAGAATATCTGGCATGCTCAGTAATATATATATGCACCACAAAGCAGGTGTAAACCCAGGCAAGTTGGATAAAAAACTTCACTCAAGACCCCCGTAATGAAAATTCACTATCAAGATATTCGGCATTTTGGATAGTAGCTGTGGGACAAAGTGAATGCAGTAAGAATAAGCATATTACCGATTCAATATTCCTGTCCTCATCATCAAAGAAAAGCATGGACTTGTAGGGAATCCCTGTCCTTCTCTGGATCCTTTGGAAATGCTCAGTCTTGTGAGTCCAGCTGGAGAAAATTTCCTTCAAACAATGACACAGAGTAAGCAATATGTTATGTTCTTCTTAGAAAAAAAAACACATGCTTAACTAGGCCTAATGAGTTGAACGCAAAGGTGCATACCATGCATAATCGCAGATGTTTGTGCAGCAGAGATGTATTTCATGTGAAGTTTCCAAAAACTACGTATGGAATGGAGCATATGAAATTTGATGCCATATATCAAAATCAAAGTAGATCGCCCTTTTATTGAACTGATGATATCAGTGTTACTTTTTTCTTTTCTTTTGGAACTGGTGAGTACTAAAGTTAAGATGAAGCAAAGCAACAAAAATATTCTCTTCACACATCCTTGAATTTGCTTCTAATGAGCTTGTGATTTTAATTCTTTTATGTCCAGCCAAATTAATGGAAAAATATTTGAGAGGTGCTTCTATGCTCTTCCTTCTAGTACAAGTTGCACAAATCTTGAAGCAAGCGAAGAGGTAAGTAATCACCATCTACCATTCATTCATGCTTTAATAGTTGTGCAACTTTTAAATAGAAGAGCATAGAAGCACCTCTCAAAATATTTCTACATAACATGTCCGTTCCCAATGTGCTCAACGCGCAAATCCTTACATCTGCACAATTAACACACCAGGTCTCTATATAACACTTTCAAAGCCCTACATCTGCGCAATTAGCACACCAGTTCCCTATATCATATACTCCTACTTTGCATCAGTACAGGTCCATTTTTAGTTGTATCGAAAGACTGATTGCTAACAAGATGCTGCCTAAAATTTGGTGCATGGAGGCAAGCACGAAGCGCATAAAGGTAAAGGACAGTATCTACACGAAAATCATGCGCGGACGCGGGGGGCTTACTTGAGCGACGAGCATGGGTTGGAGCTCCAGCTTGTCGAGAAAGACCTTGGCTATGTCCGGGGTGGGCGAGCGAGACGCAATCGCCATGTCGATCCCCTTCTCCTTGAGCGCGCACATGATGCCCTTGGCCTGCCGGTACAGGCTCGGCGACTCCCTCTTGGATCGGCATTCGCTGCCGAAACGAACGCCCAAACACAGAACATGGTCAATGAATGGATTTTGGGTTGGGGACGGAATGGAGGGGAAGGGAGCGGCAGGAGCACGGACCAGTAGAAGGGCCAGAGGGTGTAGTCGAGGTCGAAGACGACGAGGCGGGGGAGCACCTGGAAGAGGCCCAGGATCTGCAGCGCCTCCGCCTTCACGCGCTCGTCGCCCATCTCGCCTCTCCTCCCCTTGCTGCGGCGGCGGCCACGCGATCGGTCCGTCGCCGGAGGGGGTAGGGAGGCGGCGGCGTGGACCGGTTGGTTGCTCGGTTCAACACGGCTAAATTTGATCCGTAGAACTGAAAAAAAAAAAAGAGAGAGAGAACGTGATCGTGTTATCGCCACAGATGAAACCGAACGGAAGTCGGTAAATGGATGTTTGTTTTGGTTTCACATTTTTTTTATCAGTAATAGAAATAAAATAGAAAACTCCGAAATTTGATACGAAATGGATGGTAATGGGATACGAAACGGAGCGCATACCAAAACAAAAGCGAAAAATTTTATAACAATAAAGTACAGGGTCATAATATATATGACCACAAAAATAATATAACTCATTTCATCTCCACAATCACTATTTGTCCTCTCATATCAGACTATCATATTCACTTTCATATTATTATCATTGGCATCCTTTTGCTCTTCCAACTACAAAGGTGTAACAACCTAAAATTTGTATATTATTGTTCGAGGTTCATTTATAATTTTCTAAGATTTATCCTGGATTGTTTAGAATTTATAAATACCATTTTGTTACTTTTAAATTTATAAAATTAATTTATTTCTGAAAAATAAAATCAAAATTGTGCAGAAAATAATTTTTCTAGGTTCAAAATGTTCCAAAGTATTTTTGGGAATATTTTCAAAATTTTGAACTCTTTGATATTTTCTATAAAGCCATTTGTATTTTTTAAATTATTTAATTCAAAAATAAATATAAATTCTCCCTTTCCTTCCTGGGCAGAAGCCCATTTCCCTTTCCGGTTTCATTTATACGGAATTTTCATTTTCGTTTATGTTTCCGTCGAAAGTGGCTCTCCCGTTTTCATTTTCGTTTCCATTTCCGACAAAAAATTTTCGTTTCCTTTTCCGTACCGGTATTTTCCGTTTCTGTTTCTGAAAAAGGCTTCTATTTCCGTTTTTCTTTAGAATGGTAAAAAAACTTTTTGTTTCGTTTTTAATCCTAGTTATCATTGTATACCCGTGCAAGTAGCGACCTGCCTATCTAGGCCAGATATACTACTGGAATGGCAATTGACAGGGCCGACCCACTTGCAGCCATGGGCCTAACTCTTTCCCTATACGTCGTTTCAGTCAAGATTGGCAATTTTTAACGAAACAGAAAAATCAAACTGAAATAATCGAAAAAATTGTTTTTTTTTTAGTTTTTGGTTTACGATTCGGTTTTTATTTTAATACGATTTGGTTTTTGGTTCAGTTTTGTAAATTAGAAAACTGAATAACCGAATCATTTAGTAGCCCTTGGAGAAATCTAATCATGAGTTCAAGTTCCAACCCTCGAGCGATCGAGCCCTCAGTGCCTCGCCACTCCATTTCACTCCCCATCCCCTCGCGCCTCGCATCCCCTAAACCCCCAGCGCTCGCATGTTGCTCTCCCCCTCTCCCGATCCGGCGATCTCCATTGTGATCTTAGCCTCCCTCCTCTAGTCACCGCTGCCATGGATGAGTCTATCGTCAGCCAGGTAACCAACCCCTCTTTGCTCCAGCTGCTCTGCTTGCTCCCACGCTCCTCTCCCTAACGCGGTGTGTCCTGGCGGTTGTAGATATTGGAGAAGCAGATGCTGTCAATGGCCAAAGCGGTAGAGGACAAGTTGGATGAGAAGATTGCCGCGCTCAACCGTCTCGACCCAGAAAACATCGAGGCATTGTGGGGAGCACCGGATCCAACAGGGCCTTGGCAAGTACACCGAGGTCCCCAAGAAGGAGTTCTTCACCGCCGCCAAGGCCAGCGAGCGCCTTGTGTGCCACTTTCCATCGTGACAACTAGCCGTACAAGGTGTGCATCTTGGTTCTCGTATCTCTTTTCACCTCCTTTCTTTTTGAGTTAAGATTGGGTTGGATATTGGATTCAATGTCGGAAAAAAAACTACGAATCGCATTTAGGTGTCGTATGAATGGTGTGTTCCACAGTACCAACATCTCGATTAACTGAACTGAAATATTTTAGTTAATTCAGTTTGATTTTTCATTTTAGATATAGAAATTTGGTATACAGCTTCCAAAAACTAAATTATTTAAAAATGAAAAAAAGAAACTAAAAAACCCGAAATAACCGAATGCTTCAGCGCAGACATGACGGTTCAAGCATTACACAAGAGGCTTGTTGAGTTCTGTATTTGTGTTCCCCAACCCCAAAACCTCCTCTCAAACCCCCTCCTCCTCCTTGCAACGCCTCGTTGCTGCCATCACTGCTCCTGGGCACCATAGCGCTCCCATTTGCCACTCCCCCTTGCGTCCAAAGGGCGCTCCATAGGGCCTCTTTATGGAGGCTTGGCTACGGTTGTGAACCAGAAGCCCCCCAAAGACCATAGCTTTGAAGCGGCTTCAAAACCAAGTCGGGACAAAAGCCAAGGGCAAAATCGCAGCCAACCCTAAGGTGCTTTGAGGAGCTTCGAGCGCTTTGCCTCCGCCTTGCCTCCATGACTCCGCCTCTGCGTCACCCCTAGTCCTTAGTCTCCACCTCCGTGTTGCCTCCTTAGTCCTCGGTCTTTGCCTCGTGTCACCTCTGTGATCCCCGCCTCTGCTTCTCTGGCCCGGTCCCCACCGCCGCCCCGCCTAGTAGCAACCACCTCTCTTGCGTCTCCGCCGCCTGGTGGCCGCCTCAACCCCGCCCGATCGCTACCTCCTCCCAGCTCGATGGCCACCCCGCCCATTCCCCCCTTCCACCCCTTTGTGTAGCTACAGCTGCCTAGTTTGCCTACGGCCTCTTCGAAAAGGCTACAACTGTCAGTCACAGTTGTAGGATCAAAGATAACCGACTAGAGGGGATGAATAGGAGGTTTTTAAAATTATTAGCTCTAATTTAAATACGTAATGCAAGAATTGAGAATTTTGACAATTAAGGCCAAAAAGTTCTAGGGTTATCTAAGTGCACCAATAACCTAAGTCTAAGTAAATTATACAATTCTAGAACAAAGATGAAACGCAAAATAAACTAGGAATATAAATTGCACAAGTAAACAAAAGAAAGTAAACCATAGTAGAGATTGACATAAGGATTTTTATCCTGTGCTCGGAGACCTACCGATCTCCCTTAATCCATGTTGAGGAAGCTTAATCCACTCAAGCCGGCTTCTTGCGCAAATGAGCCTTCCTTCTATCACTCGTGATAGCTCTTTCCCACTCCGAGTACGCGAGCTCCTTGCTTTCACAGACAACAGGGCCTTCTCACAATCTCCTTTGATAAGATCACTGCTTCCACACCTTCAAGCTGTCTAGGAGGCAGCAAGCTCCAAAAGAATAAAGTGATGACACTTGCTTGATGTTGAATCAAGTGTCTAACTGACTCAATCAATAAAAATCGCACTTGAATGCTCCTAACTCTCACAAAGAGTGAATTTAATACTCGATGGAGAAAAGAGACTTGGTAGAGCTCAAATGTATTCAATGAGTGTCCAAGAAGCTCTATGAATGCAGGTGTGGGGTATTTATAGCCCCCATCAATAAATCCAACCATTGGAGAGAAATCTCTAAAAATTCAGCATTTGCGGTACTACCAGTGCACAAATCCCGGTAGTACCACCCCATGCCCAACAGTTGAGTTAGAGCATTAAATGCGGTAGTTAATAGCCGTTATAGGAAATCCGGTACTACCGTCGTGCAATGTGTGGTGGTACCGACTTTTGAAGTGCGATAAGCTCAAAAATAAGTCCTCTTTGTAATATGAGTACCAGTGCTTTATTTGCGGCACTACCGAGTTTCAGTAGTACTGCTATTTTCACTGCGGTAGTACCGGTGTTCAAAAACAGAGCAAACTGCCCCAAAACACCTATTTTTGTAAAATAACTACTGCTCGATGTTTGTGGTACTACCAACAGCCGATAGTACCACTCTTTGTAATGCGGTAGTTCCGAATATAGAAAGTTCGCAAAAAAGAGTGTTTCTGTTACATAACTATCGCTCAAGGCTCGGTGCTACCACCAAGCACTAGTACCGCATTTTGCACCGTGATACTTCCGGCCCAGAGAGAAAAAGGTTGAGCACAGAAAAGTCCCTCTCTTAAATATACCTATAGCCGTATAAAACCCGTTACTACCGCCTTGTGGTACTGCCGTGTTTTGTACTATGGGTACTGCCGACAAATGCTAAGAATGCAAGATCACTTTTAAACCTAAGACCAAATGCAACCATGTATGATTTTTAAAAGGATTTTAAGCTAATTTAAACTTGATCAATTCAAACTACTAGCCATTACTCGTTCGTGATAGTACAGCATCTATTCTAGCAAATCGATCTTTTTCTTATGGCTTTAAGATTGGTAAAAAATAAAAGGGTACTAACTACTCTTGTACCTTGACTTCAAACTTTAAATCTTCTATTCTTGACCCCTTTGGTTCACAATATTTTTTCTTTTTCATATGTCGTGATGGGGATCAACCTATTTTTACAAACTCAAGAGAAATCGATAATCCTTTAATCTTGATTGTCATTAATTACCAAAATCAAATGAAATTGGAGGCCTACATGCTTCAATGGCTGCTTTACAGTCCAGCAAACTAAAAGCAACTTTTCAATCCCGCCGCAACACCCCCCCTAAAAAAAAGCCCTATGGGTATAGTTAGGGTTGAAAATCGAATAGAATGTTTCCGATCGTTTTAGAGAAAAACAGAAATGAAAGCCCTTTTTTGGAGATAGAATCGAAAATATAATATTTTTTTTGTCAAAAACGGAAACAGGAGAGTCGATTCCGACGAAAATGGAAACGAAAACGGAAATTCCGTATAAGTGAAACTGGAAATTAAAAACACAAACGGGCCGGAAAGGGAAATGGGCTTGGCCCAAAAAGGAGAAAGGAGAATTTACATTTATTTTTAAATTAAAATAATTTTGGAAATACAAATGGTTTTATAGAAAATATCAAATAGAGTTCAAAATTTATAAAAAATACTTTGGACCATTTTGAGCCTAGAAAAATTATTTCAGCATAATTTTATTTTTATTTTTCATTAATAAATTATTTTTTAAATTTAAAAATATCAAAATGGCATTTATAAACTCCAAAAAATTCAGGATAAATATCAGAAAATCATAAATGAACACAAACAATAATATGCAAATTTTAGGGTATTACACCTTTATAGTTGTTGGAGCAAAAGGATGTCGATGATAATGATATGGAGGAGGACATGATGGTCTGATATAGGGGACAAATAGCAAGCCTCCAGCTGATAAACTTGAGAAAAACTTTCTAGTAATACCAGTGAACATAATATTATTTTTGTGTCCGTCTTGGAGGTGGAATGAGCTACATTATTCTTATGATCATGTATATTGTGATCATGTTCTATATTCTTGTAGAATTTTTCGCTTTTGTTTTCGTATTCGTTTCATTTCAGTCCGCATCTGTTTTCATTACTATTCGTTTTCATGTCTATTTCTAAGATTTCCGATTCTATTTTCATTATCAATAAAAAAATATTGACGAGTGCTTATACCATGGGTAGTCCCAGCAGCCCGGAAACCTCGAGCGGGCTGCCTTCAAGGCCCAGCTCCAGCAGGAGACTGGCGGGCCGCAGTCAAGCTCGGTCCCCGACCAGGCCTCGGCTCGAGCAATCTGTCCAAGTCCAACCTTCCCCGATCACCCAGGTCGGAGGGCCTCCCTCGATTGGGCACTCCGGTACTCGAGTACCTGCTCTGCCAAACGCGATATCCCGGGACGTCCGTGTCAGGGTTGGTGGTTCCTTCCCAAGGTGTCAGGGGAGCCGCCTGCAAAACCAGGCACCGATCCCATCGCTCTGACACGGAACAGAAGGGAACGTCTCCACCAAAAGCCTCAAGGGTCATTCGCCATTAAAACCAGCCGCCTGACAAAGCGTGCGGGGCGGCGCGTCACGTTCCCCCACTGGACGAAGCCTTCCACCGCAAGCCTACCGACCAAGCACGCGGGGAGGTGGAGGCCGGTCGGATGCCAAGGCCGAAGACCGAACCCCGAGACAGGACACCCCGGCCCCCTTTTTTTCCTTTCTCTAGAGGAACTCCCGTGTAACCCGCAACTCCCGCCTATATAAGGGAAAACGGGACCCTGGGGAGGGGGAGGAGGACGAAAGAAAGAAGATAGAAGAACATATTCGGGAAGGAGTTTGGACAACGAACCAAACCCTAGCTTCCCCTTGTAAGCAGCGGTTGTAGTACCCCGAAAGGGCATATACACAGCAAACGAACTGGAGTAGGGATATTCGGCCCGAACCAGTATACACTTTGGGCTCCCTTGAGCCAAGCCATTCGAGGAGAGGGAACGCGCGATCCCCTAGACCGAATAATCGTATTGCCGGTGCTCGAAACACCGACAAATATGAAAACAAAAACTACCGATGTTTCCATAGTTTTCATCTTATTTACCCATCGCTTCGGTCCGGTGGTGCGCATCTCGTGGCATTCACCCATGGCCAGAGTTCAAAATTTCGTTTTAGGATGAATTCTTGTCACCCAGCGAAATCCAAAATTTCGCCGAGATCTTGTTATTTCGGATGAAATCCGAACGAAATACAAAAACTAAACTTTGAATCCGGTTTTTTTCCACCAAGATTTCCGAGATCTCGGTGGAAAAACCGAAATTTCGGTTGTTTTAACTGAGATCTCGGTCCATTTAAAACATTCTAAAAAGTGTGTAAAATTGGTTAAATTTTTTTGATTTTTTTTTGTGTATGCTTCTGATATATCATTAATGTTTCCATGAAAATTATATATGATGATCAAGATTAAAGAATTTTTAAAAATTTATATAGTGCAAAGTACTGTTAAATGATATCCCAAGGCTAGAAAAAATAGAAATTTTTTTGAAAAAAATCATGAAAGAATTTCTCACTCACAAAAGCAATTTGGATTCGGGAGAAATTCATATAGTGCATTGGATATGTAATTTCTTGATCAGTACGTCCTATGGATATGTATGTTCATAAAACAACAAAGTACGTTATGAACTTAGTTCAATGGATTCATTGATAATTACAACTCCTTTCGAGGACACAAGTAAATAATAAAATTAATACCGACCCAGGCAAAAGCTATTAAGTATAAAATACTTTGACAATATGCATATGAAGAAACATAAACATTCATGTAATTTACGCATATACTATATGTAACACGCAATCAGAAATGTATATATACCTGTGCAAAGCAAGATCAAGCCCCATTGGCCATTCTAGTGTAAAACATACACTAGGGCCTATGAACCACTGTTAGAAAACACAACTATGGAAACTTACATGCCACTAGTGTGGTGGTAAATATTGAATAAGATTATAAGACTTCTGATATGCCATTTTTGGTATTTATTTTGCTAATCATATGAAGGCGGCAGTTATTGCGCTTTATTGTATTGTCAGTTTGATAACTATTCTACCTTGGCGTTCCATTGATATTATCTGCATTTTTTTGCAGGTTGACCAGGTTGAAATACCTACTCTTAAGGACATGACATGAGGCATATTGACCGCAAGCTGAAACATTGTTTGGATCCAAGTTCACAGGACGGGTAGGCTCTCATTTTTACAAGCGAGCATATCCTCCATGACTATTACCCTTGGTACTCATTTTTCTTTTTGTCATTTGCTTATCCGAGGACAACTAATTTTGAGCTGAGGTGCGATATACATCATGACCTTGCATTCTTCCTGAGAGGTGCTTCTATGCTTTTCGTTTTGAAAGTCTCCTAGCAAGCCCAATACCAACGGGCACCGCACTTTTTGTACCGTATTCCTTGTCGAAGGGAAGAAACAAGCTTGAGGTGTAACTTCGGATGCTTATTGCTATGCATTGAAATGGTACAAGGCTTTTACCTTGTGTCAGCCGAGTGACTTGGACTGTATAATTGGCTTTTCTTGATTGCGATCCGTACCATTCTTGTGTTCGGTAATCCAATCCAAGATAATCTGTCTGCGGAGGGCAAGCGAGGACGGCGGAGGCGGCGGATCGTGATGTGGAAGGCTCGCCTGAGGTTGCCGTCGACAGGCGGAGACGGCACGCGGGCGAACGCAGAGCACGGCGCGAATTGCAGCGCCTTTTTATAGCTGGTACGAGAAGGTTAAGGTTAATTTTCTTCTAACTCTAGTAGCAAAGCAAAGTTGAAATCTCAATCCATAAAGAAGCCACACGAGGCTTTTCGATATGCATTATTGCTATAAATAAACCGAGCCTGACAGCATCATATGTATTAATTAATAATGTATAGATAAGCTGGAGAATGGAGACACATCGTGTGCTACAAAAGCTTTTCCATTTGTCGGCTACGCGTTTACAGTTTACACAGATCTCAATGTGGAGGGAGGTAGTTTCGCATTATTTCGCCGCAGACTTCAGCTCAGCATCCAGTTTGGCAGTGAAGTCGGTTCCTACGTCGAACAAATATCACCGTTGTCAGCTGCCGGATCGGTTTGCTGCTGCTCACACACCAACCTCGCCGCTCCTTGGAGAGATGCGTGCAACTCATCGTGCAAATTTGATCTCTGGAAGGAAAATGTCGCGCCGTTTACATATGGACTGGATCGTTTTGTTGCCTTCTCCTCGAGTATTTGTTTAAGAGCCTGCTTCCAATTGAAACAAAACAAAGATCATTATCAGTCAGTAGAAACAAAACCCTTAATTGCATCACAAACAATAGCGGGTCGTATGACCCATATCATACATGGATGACAATAGACAGGTCTTTCTTTCTTTTTTTATGGAACACCAGGCAAGTCTCTACTGTCACACCAAATACAGCACTTGAATGTTATATATCTGAATCTGATGTAGCATATATCCCGTATCAAATGAAAAGAAGTAACTATCACACCATATATAAGGTACATATGACCAATGCCACTACGTATTAGTACACCATTCCGCAGGATCAATCATTAAAACACTAACTAGTACATTGTATGTGACACATCGGATATAAATTGCAAACTGATACAAAGTATTCCTTGGACAAACTTGTATCATATTAAGTTTTAACCAAAGGTTGCAACATCATAAAAAGGGTAGCACACAGGGTTAACAATCCTGGAGAAATTTCCCAACGAGGACTGGAAGGCCTGTTAAACAAACTGGCATTGGGGTTATTTTGCTGGTATTTTAACGGAATATAGATGGAAACGTTATAAAAAACTGACCAAACACAAAATCTGAAGAAAATGTGGACGACAAATAATATGGGAACTAAGCCAAACAGCAGTAAACAACCGGAAGCTGGACAGTTCTAACTTGGTTCCATGGGCCCTTGTTGGCTTGCTCCCAGCTGAGGTCAGAGGATTTTTGCACAATTTGAGATTGTTTACATTAGTATCAGATGCAAATACAACTATACTAAACGTCTAAAAGAGTATCAAAAGGAAAATGAGGTCAGCTAGGAAAGTAGGAAGGTGACAACTGATAACCAACGGTCCTCAACAAAAGGAGATACGGCAATACCATGGCTATAAGAATAAATTCTTTTAGTCAGCTAAGTCATAAGGAGTCGTAAATCCCCATCCACATAAATCAACCTAAAGAAATAGGTCAACAATATCTATGTTAATATCTGCCACCAAATCTTATTTCACAGACATGGCACAAATAGGAGCATCAATAACTAAAGAAGTGGAATCTTCACGTTAGAAATATACCCATTGATTCCATTTATTTCTAGTGAATGACAATTTGTTCTCTAATAATTCCAGTAAACACATTTTTTCATTTACCACCTAACGCTATTGAGTTCTTTGATGCCTCCTTGCAATCCTGACTCTCGGGAAGGATGAATTTGGTGGGCTCTTTCCTTCAGTAAAAAACCCTAAAGGGGTATAGCACAGCTCATCCAGCCCTTTACAATTTTCGCAGAAGTCTACATTTTAGGTTTGAACCCAAATCTTTTATGCCTAAATGATTAGGTCGCTCAAATCTTGCATATTGTCCAATGATCAAGTACCGGTCCAACAAAAATCTAATGACATGGTAATGCCATTGATGGAATTTTTTCACGGTATAATTGATTATTTGCCACAAAGTTGGTGTGCATTTGATCACCAACTTTGTGGCAAATAATCAAATCTCCCTCTTTTCACTGATTCCAAGCCAAAAGGTAGCTGTAACTTGTTAAAGCTGAGATTTCGCTTTTTGGATATGATGCATTTAGCAAATCGGCAAGAACTTTTCTGATCAACAGAATGATTACTTCTAGGAAGCATTGAAGGAACTCAAATAAGATCCATGGGTACAAACCTGCAACATCTTGGGATGGAAGGTGGGCACGCCAACCTGCGAGACGGCCGCCGCGCCAAAGAAGTTTCCGAGCAGCGCGGCGTCCGTCGCCGACAGCCGCCACAGCAGCCCGGCCGCGAAACCCGCGAGGAAGCTGTCTCCGGCGCCGGTGGGGTCCACCTGGACGGCAGGGAACGGCGCCACGCGCGCCTCCCCACCGTCCCAGTACAGCCGACACCCGTCCCTCCCCTCCGTCACGATCACGCAGCACCGCCGCCTTGCCGTCTCCACCCCCACGTACGGCGCCTCCTCCGACGACGCCTTGAGGAACGCCACACGCGGGAGAAGCCGCGCGTACGGCGTCCCCTCCAGTGCCACGTGGCGAACGCTCCCCTCGCCGTCGAAGGCCCGGATCAGCGCCTGCGCGTCCACGAGCACCACGCGGCAGAGCCGGATCATCCGCTCGAGCGTCTCCGGCAACACCTCCCCGGTGACGCCGACTGCGAGGCCGTAGGCGAAGCGGCCCTCGGGGAGGTCGGCGGGGTAGATCGGATCGCAGGCGTGGACGCGCCGGAGCTGCCGGTCGGGGGCGTGCGCTGAGGCGGCGGCGTCGGAGAAGTGGGCGTGGAAGGAGGTGGTGGGCGAAGCGCAGAGCAGCGGGGGGTGCTGCGCCGGGGCCGGCGCGGATGCGTAGGCAAAATCGGGGCCGACCTTGGACACTACGACGAAGGGGGCCTCCGGGGGGCACGCGGCGTCGAGCACGTTGGATACGAAGGCCGCCGCCCCGCCGAGCGTCTCGCCCACCACGCGGCCGCCCCGGAGCAGCACGTCGTGGCAGTAGCTCCCCACCACGAGGCCCTCAAGCGCGGGGCCCCCCTTCGTTCGCTCCTGCTGCTCCTCCTCCGCCTCCGAGTCGTCGGGCTCCGCCGCGAGCGGCATCGCGACAGCGGCAGCAGCAGCAGACGGCGCCATGGCGGGAGGGGGTGAGACTAGCGTGGGCGTCTTGGCGTGGAGGCGAAGGGGGCCGCGACGGCATGGTGCGGGGGAGGAGGAGGAGGGGAATAAAAGCGCGCGGGGTGGGACGATTCCAGGAGGCGACGACGGGGGCTTTACAGATGCCGCGGCGGGACACGTGGCGGCGGCGCACGTGTGAGCTGGAGCGGCGGTGGCCGCTGACTCCGATGCGTGGAAGCTTGGAATTCAATCGGGGTCGTTGGGCGTGCCGGGGGATCACCGGTTTCGCCCGCTTTGCGCATTTGTGCTTTCAATCTCGCTTGTCTCAATTTTTTTTTTGTCTAATGTCTACATGTATATAAGACTTCGCCTAAGTTTTTTGATTAAGAAAATTTTTTATTTACAACTGCAAGTTAGTCATATTTCTGAAATATTATCAAAAAAATATTTGTCCTTTTATTGTCATTGGATCTAAACTTTGATCCCCTTTTGCCACTCCCATTAGTGGATTGTTATTTGATCTTTAACTTGTATGTGAAAAAACAATTCGGTCCATCTTCATCTTTATCCTTATTTAAATCTGTCAATTTACTTAGAATTTTATTTAAAAAACTTTTGGTGATGATCTTAAGACAGCGCTAACATTTCTGTAAAAATTCAGAGCATGATCTGCTTTGTGATTTTTTTGGAAAAATCTTTTAGTGATTTTGTCTTAATTAAAAAAATCTAGATTTTGATATTTTTTTTAGAAGTATTAAATTAATTCAAAAATTTATGAAACTTTTTGGAGGGGTTCCTTGGATTATTTAGTACTTAAATAAAATATTTCTAAGCTTTTAAATATTTTGAGTTCAAAGCTTGAAAATAAGAGCATCAACTAGGTTATTAGAAAAGAACATAAAAATATTTTCAAGATTTTAATTAGAAAATTTAAAATCTTATAAATATTTTGTTTAAGTTCTAAATAATCCAAGTAACCCTTCCAAAAAATTTTGTAATTTTTTGAATTTATTTAATGCTTGTAAAAATCAAAATCTAGATTTCTTTCAGTAAGACAAAATCACTAAAAGATTTTTCTCAAAATTCACATAGTAGATCATGCCTTGAAATTTTTACAGAAAAGTTAGCCATGTATTAAGATCATCACCAAAAAAATTTATAAAATTATAAGTAAATTTGATAGATTTAAATGAGGATAAAGATGGACAAAATTGTCTTTTCACGTACAAGTTAACGGTCCACTGACGAGAGTGGCAAAAGGGGATCAAAGTTGAGATCCGATGGCAATGAAGGGACAAGTATTTTTTTTGGATGGTATTTCAGGAACATGACCAACTTTTAGTGGCAAATAAAGAATTCTTTTTCATTTGCCTAGCCTATTCAATATTACACAATATATATGGGATAATTGGATATATGCCACTGCAGGAACCGCTTATTCGAGATTTGCCATCGTTCCTTTGCTTCTTCGAACGATGCCATTATGAAACCGTGCTTCTTCGAAATATGCCACCGCTCGCGTCCGGTCACGACACGTGTCCCGTATTAATTGGATATATGCCACTGTAGGAACCGCTTATTCGAGATTTGCCATCGCGGACGGGACACGTGTCGTGGCCGGACGCAAGCGGTGGCATATTTCGATTAAGCACGGTTTCATAATGGCATCGTTCGAAGAAGCAAAGGAACGATGGCAAATCTCGAATAAGCGGTTCCTATAGTGGCATATATCCGATTATCCTATATATTTAAGATGCGGAAATTCCATCAGAATGATACAAGGATTGCATCAGGAATCGTATCCTCTGCATCAATGAAGAGGATCACAACAACAATGCGTTTGCAAAGTAAGCCATGGCTTAACTCGCCAAACTTTGTTTTCACGGTCAGATTTGCAAAGAGAAGTGTGCAAATGGGCTAAAAAAAGCTATTGCTTCTTGCAAAGGCAGAGAAATATAGTGGTATTACAGCGAAAGTACTGTAGCAAACAATATTGTGACTTTGTTGTAGCAATCCATATGGAGCCCGGTTTGAAAGTATGGTTTTTTGTATAAAATGATCTAACCAAGGCAAGGGATTGTGCTAAGGATATGAGTTTCCATTGTATTGATTCTTGCAAAAAATTGTACTTTCCAAATAAGACCAAAGGCTTAAGGGGAAAGTTGGACATATGGTGCAAAATGTAGTAATGTACTCCACAAATTTGATAATTGTATGGAACACAATAGTACCTTAGATCTGGGGTATATTTTTGTGCATGGAACTTGCTTTGAACATAATACTGTTAGGGAAGAAATATGCATCGACTGTATATCCATGCTCCTCTATTTGAGTTTCATCTAGGAATTTAGTTCGGACGAATAATCTTTTTTGTTTTGGATATGCACGAATATAATTCCATGAGACTTGTACTATACACAGTTGCTAACTTAAAATGTGCCAAGAATTATGCACTATAAGTTTTTGAGATTGCTTGTGACTTTCGATTGGGTGACATGTAACTATGTAAGGTCTGAAAGATGACATAATCAATGTGTAGGTGTAGTGAATGATGTAGCTAATCCGAATTTAAAATCTAGCCCTACAATAGAAAGAGGGCAAAATTAGATATATGCTACTCTAAAAAAATAGCACTTCGAGATATGTCACTCAGTTTTACCTTTTAAATATTCTATTTTCTCCACTTTTCTTTTTATTTCCCATCTATTCCAGTAAATAAGAGAAAAGAAAAGAAAATGAGGGAAAAGTGGAGAAAATGCCATTTCAAAGGTAAAAAGGACATGTTTAATTCAAATTCTCAGCCTACCCACATGGATCCCACCCAAGAATGGATCTTCCAAACAAGGTCTGAGGGATTTTGAGGGCACATGGGATCCCCCTCAACCCCCAGGGGAAATCTTCCACCCAAGAACAAAATCTCCATTGTTGTTTGGATAAGATAGGAAAATCCCGTACATGCAAACAAAATCCCGCCCATGCAAAAAAAATGTAAATTTAGAAACAACAGCACAATTAAGCAAATCACACAGAGTATGTAACAATACAAAATTTCTAGTATCAAGGGAATACAAAATCTTAGGTGCCGGTAGAATTGAAAACCGTATGTGCGTATATATCTAGCAAGCTGATATGAGCAATTGACCACAAGCACACACAATGTTCCAAACAACTAGTTTCTAAGAATCCAAAATTTTCAATTTTCGATATTAAGGGAGCATTTGAATCAGTAAATAATTTCTTCGGATTCAGAAACAACACTACGATTAAACAAACTCACATTATTACATTTTTAGAATGCTTTTAGAAGAAATGAGAAATGGACGATAGTACCCAGCTAGAAATTGTGTTGCACTCTTAAACACCTCTTTACTTAGCACTCATCCTTATCTCACTTGCAGTATCCAAATAATCAAATCTTCAATCCAGCAAAGGGTAGCACATCACATAAATTCTTAAGTTGACATGAAAAAAAAGGATTTAGATCCTAAGAGAAATGGGCAAAGGGAATAAATTAGCTAGCATGTCAATTATGTGAAATAGGACTATTAGTCAAACATAAGATAATATTAATAGGAAAGCAAACTAATTCAGTAACAGTTTGCCTTTATTTGTATTAGGTGAAATTATTTATTACAGTTTAATGCCCTATATTGGTAGTATAGGTTTTACACAAAATGACATATGTTGACATTTTATAATGTTAAACACATTATATAGAGATAGGATAGGAGAAAAGACCAAACAAACAACCACTAACACATATTCACCGAAGCCAGCCAGGAACAAAATTACTCAGTAGGATTATTAACCATGGAAGACATGTAAACCAAGGCGACAGACATCATTTGTGGCAAAATAGGTTGGGCTCAGTAAAGAATGTGAGCTGCAACACCTCTAAAAACATGCATCAATGGGTTGAACAAGATTAGGACAATTTCATTTTACTTGTGTCGGGGATTGGATAACTCTCATAATTACCATAATGCCCCGGCGGACCAGGCCTGTCCCGACTATGTGCGCCCTCGGAGGTCGTTCCCGAGGATGACTTAAGAAGACCGAGCATCGTTGCTCGGCCAGTCCGGCCGTCACGAGTTCCTTGCCCGGCTAGTGCCTGGGTGCGGGGCCCGAGCATACTTGCTCGGGCTAGGGTCGAGTTAGCTCGGCCCTATCTCAGGATGGGATGCATAGTCAGATGGTCGTGATCCACGGTTACGCCGGAGTAGCGAGGATCGCGCCGGTATGCAGGGTCGTTGCGCACGTAACGGGGACGCGGCGTAGATCCAGGACTCGGTTGCAGCTGAGATAGCCGCGGTCAAACGTTCGTGGCTTGGGCTGTAATCGAGGGAATACACATGTAACCTATAAATACCTCCTAGATACTGAGATGGAGCAGGGGTCATTCATCCATTCGCTCACTCATCTCGGCACTTAGACACACCTCCTTTGAATATACGCAATACACACCGCACTGGAGTAGGGTTATTATCTCCCTAGTGAGAGGCCCGAACCAGGATAAATTCCCGTGTCGTTCCCTGAGTGTCCTTGGTCCTGGGCTATTTGGGCATCCTTCGGAAGCAACCCTTCACGTAAGAAGGGGACAATGTTGGTCCCTCGATCAACTAAGTAAGCTCAGTGAGGGCCCATTCCCCAATCGTCGACAACTTGCAAGTTATAGTTTATTTGTATGCTGTAGTAAATATTAGGTCACCTAAACTAACTCAAGTGCACGAGTACTATACATGTATGCTGCATCATGAAGTTATGTTCACCTCTACTTTATTCATTGTTTTTCTTCAAAATCTTTGTACTTTTGGTTAATTAGTTTCTGGCTCTCCCAAACAAATCTTATTCCACTCCTTCCTAAACAATTACCAAGGATCAAGAGATATGTGAGAGAGAATAAGGGTGAAAAATGAAACCCTAAGCAGCTTGAGGAGCTATGAAAATAGTGAGAGGAGGAGATATACCCTGAGCTAGCATGTGATGGCGCCTAGCGCACACCGGTGACTGACTCGCTTGGAGAGAGGAGTATAGTGAAGGGCCAAGTGATGCTTTGGCGGGAAAGAAACCTCCAATGGCCAGTGGTTCCTTTCTCTCCATCCTCTTGTGCCTTAGTAAATCCTCATGAATAGCAACCCCTCCCCTGCTTCCTCAAAACGACATAGAAGCACCATATTTATGAAAAAAGGGTCGATGAAACCCAAGAGCAGGAGGACGACGACTATGAGAAGGAAGAGGTGGAGCTAACCGAGGATACATGGCACTAGAATGGTACGAGGTGTTGCCATAGTGGTAGGAGGAGGAGTCACGAGTAGGCAGTGATGGAGAGGCAGAGTTGCGATTTGCGAGTGGGCAGCGATGGAGAGAGGTCGCGGTGTCGAGCGATGTGTCGGGGAGAAAAATTTGCACAAGTCGAGGGGGTTATTTTTTTCCCAGGAGATTTTTGTGTGGCTTGTGATTCCTTGGTGTTTGTTTTTTGCTACTGATGTGATGCTAATTGACGAAAATAGGGTAAATGTTGCTAGAAAACTAGAGCTATGGAGGAAGATTTTAGAATCAAAGGGCTTTATACTACATAGAACTAAAATTGAGTATATGAGGTGTATTTTCAATGGTGCTATGTAGATGATAGAGATGTTAGTTTGGACGTAAAAGTTGTGCCTATAAAGAAAACGTTTCTATGTTTGGGATCGATACTACAAAATGACAACGAGATTGATGAAGATGTGAGTCACTTGTATGCGCGAGGTGGGTCAAATGGCGTCAAGTATTTGGTGTCTTATGTGATAGAAAACCCCCTCAGATGTTAAAGGGTGAGTTCTATAGGACCGCAATCAAACCTGCGATATTGTATGGAGTAAAATGCTGGGCGACAAAAAGATAATATGTATAGAAGATGAGCGTACCAGAGATGCGAATGGTGTGATGGATCTGTGGTCATATAAGACGAGATCAAATCCACAATGATGATATACGTGATAGGGCTGGGGTAGAACTAATTGAAGAAAAGCTTGTTCAATATCATTTGAGGTGGTTTGGACATCTCTAACAGAAGCTTTCGAAGGCACTGGTGTGTAGTGCAATTTTAAGCTGTCTCAAAAACATATGAAGAGACAGAGGTCGACCGAGACTAATGTGGAAAGAAGCAATTAAAAGAGACTTGAGAGTTTGGAATGTATTCAAAGAGTTAGCATTGGATAGGAGTGCATGTAAGTTAGCGCTTCATGTACTGGAATCATGAGCTAAGATCGAAGATTTATGGGTCTTTCGACTTTGATTGTGTTTCATTAATAGTCTAGCCCAACTTGTTTGGGAAAAAGGCTTGGTTGTTGTTGTTGTTATTATATTTTGTGTGGATTGGGAAAACTCGCCTTGTTGACTCCCAAATGGGCCATCTAGCTGGCCCAAGAAAACTTTCGTTGTGGGACTCCAACACGAGGATTCGACAGTAGGGGTGCAATCGGATTAGATAGGTACATAACGACTTGATCTATTCATATCAAATTCGTATAGTCGTGTCGGATAGTTGCCGAATTCGGTATCAGATTTGGGAGATCACTATCTGTCGGATTAGAATATTCCTATTATATTCTTGGATAATTTCGGATAACTCTATTCAGATATTCGAATTCGGATATTTACAACCCATGTTCTAGTAGCTTCAATTGGGCCTGACCAAATAGCCCAAGTTAAGCCCTCCCTAAATAGCTCCATCCTCCCGCCGTCGTCCCATCTGCCATCCCATTGGCCGATGTCAACCACCAATAGAGTTTGACATGTAAAAATATGTTTCTACTTACCTATGTAAATACATAGTATTTTTTTTGAAAATATAAAGGAATATTTGATGCTTTATAATTTTTATTGGACTACCTGATAAAATGATTTGTTAAATTATGATAATCCAGTTGCATATTGAACTCATATAGTTGATTAATCATTGATACATATGTGTTATATGCAATATCTATTTTCGCTTTATATCCGACAAAAAAAT
Source organism: Rhipidocladum racemiflorum (assembly GCA_036346355.1). NCBI lineage: Eukaryota > Viridiplantae > Streptophyta > Magnoliopsida > Poales > Poaceae > Rhipidocladum > Rhipidocladum racemiflorum. The sequence continues at coordinate 10,242,511 of CM070573.1, read as the reverse complement.
ATTCGCTACTGTATCGATTCTGCTCCATATTCGCTTCGAATTCATGACCAATATTAGCCGCGTCGTATTCTTATTCGTCACAATCCGTATCTAACTGTAATTCAACAAAAAAATATAATTTAAAATACGAAAAGAACGATATCCAACTGAATTCAAGCCGAGTGCACCCCTATTCGGCTAGGATCCGGCCGGGATCATGGTTTCCAAACAAGCCCTTAGAGATATCCAATTTTGCCTACCAAGAGTAAAGTTTGCATATGTTCAGGCCCTGTGAATTCCGAATACTAGGCATGCAAAATTCCACGTAACAAACTTGCCAAAAAAACCCCTCGTCTTTCTCCACTCCGATCCACTCCTACAACCTGCGATCTCCCCGGCGTCAAAGCTCCTCTCCAAACCCCGACGCGAAAGCCGCTTCGGCATGGGTACCGCCGGTGGAGCGCTGCCTCCTGCAATGGACGAGAAGGCGCAGCGCACGCGCGACCTCCTCGCCAGCTTCTACAGCACCGACCCCTCCGCCACCGCCGCCGGCGCAGTCCCCGCCTCCTCGGCGCGGCCCGCCCCCACCGTCACCACCGCATCGCCACTCGACTCCATCAACTCTACTTCCTTCGATCCTGACATCTACATGGACGTCCTGGTTCGCGCATCTGATCCCTGCTCCCTCTCTACATGGTCTCTCAGATCCAGCTCTCTATGTCTCGGTCCGATCTTATGGGTGGGCATATTTTGGATATAATTTGAACGAATGATGTGAACTGTGACCTATAATGACTCCTAGCTGTTGAGCTCTGGTTAGAATTTACCTGATTGATGCACATGGCATTGTTGCAGTTTGTCTGGGGGAATTCAACTGAGACCAAAGGGCCGTTGCTTTAAACATTTGCAGGGCTTTAGTAGTAGAGCTGGTTGTGTAATATGTGTATTTACTTGTAAACATGTTGTAGTAGGCGTAGGCCAAGTAATCGATTTTTGAATGAAATTGGTTCTGGATTATGCTATCATAATTATAATTATCCTTAGGAGATGGGGCCCTGGAGAGATGAAATCTGAGATGGAGAGTTATGTAAATAACATGAGAAATGGTAATTCCACCAGTTCGGCTGAAATTGAAATTCCAAATTGGACCGCCTCTATCAGTATGGACTACTTAAACAGAGTGCCTTTTGTATAACTGTTTTGTCGAATGTTGCATGTGAATGGAGAACGTGTATTCCATTTCATGAAAAAAACCAATTGAATTTATCTAGAAGTTTATTCTCGAGTTTGGGATCTAGGTACATGGATGGTATTCATTGTTCAACACAAAGATCAAATGATCAAATTTACTGCCATTATGCACTTTCTGTTCTGTAGCCTTGATTGCTTTCATTCTGATCATTAGAGCTTCAGTATGAGCTACCACTCAACAAGTACCCTTTTCCATTTAACTGCTGCATACCTTGCCATTTTCAGTTGAACTTCTTGAGTTATTCACACTATTTTATGCAGTGTTGGCTTGTTGTGAATGTTTTTTATATGAAAGGTGAAATGGTTTTTAGTGTTTTTCTAGATGAACTTAGTCTGCTATTGCTAGTGATTATTGAAAAAGTAGGGCAGTGAGACACGTGAAATCAGAGTTTAGTTTGTTAGTTCTGATATTTAAGAGGAGAACGCTGACTTCCCTTGTGTATTTTCAGGTTCAACAATCAAATCTGGAAGGGCTTCTACAGAGGCATGTGAAGATGGCTGCCGAGATCAAGAACCTGGACACAGATCTGCAGATGCTAGTGTATGAGAATTATAACAAGTTTATCTGTGCAACTGACACTATAAAAAGGTGATGCTATTTCCTTGACTGTGATAGCTCACAGTTCTCCTTCCTTCTATTAATGAGCCTGAGGGTTAGTGCTACTGTTTGCTATATCTATGTATCTATGTTTTTGCCGCAGGATGAAGACTAACATTGTTGGAATGGAAGCAGACATGGGACAGCTACTTTCAAAGGTATGCATTATCTTGTTATTGATGTATTGTCAGCTCTTTTTGACATAGTTGAACCAAGAAAAAATTGATAAAATGCCACTCTCCAGAAGTGGCTTCGCTAAAAATGCCACTCCGCTGTCGTTGACAGGCGGGACCATCTGTGTGTATGACAGTGGGCCAGAGTGGCATTTTAGCGATGCCACTTCTTGAGAGTGGTATATGCGCTAATGGCCCGTTGAACCAATATGTGTTTGCTTTTTGCCAGATAACATCAGTGCAATCAAGAAGTGACACAGTGAATACATCTCTCTTCGATAAAAGGGAAAACATAGAGAAATTACACCGTACACGCAATCTCCTCCGAAAAGTTCAAGTAAATCCTGTTCTGTTTGTGTCATTCTCTGCTATGCATATTCCAGCAATAGTAATCTAGTTAAACCTAAGTGGTTTTTCATTGCTTACCAATGATACCCCGGTCCATGCTGTGGCATGCAGGCAGGCCCCAGTGGTCTGTGTGTGTGTTTGGGGGGAGGGGGGGGGGGTGCAGTGGGTGGGGTTAGTCATATGTTTGGATTTGAATGTGATATGTAGTAGCATAAAATTCAAGGTAACCAAGTATAGTAACTTTGAGTTATGTCTTTTGTGTGAAGCGAGGACAACAAAGCACATGAGTTGTTGCTTGGGCCTGTGTAGTTTATCCTGTTTTGGAGTTGGTTGTAATGTACTAGTGTATGGTTATCACGGCGCCCCGGCGAGGCGAGTCGCCTCCGGGGCGCCTGGACGCCTAGGCGCCAGTTAGGCGACCATTAGAGCTTGAACTAGTTTGTAGGTATAGCCTTTAACCAGTTAGTAAAATATTAACAACTAGGAAGTGCAAAGAAGAAAACTCATTTTTGGACCATACCATTTTCGGCCCAGCCCAGTTCTTCTGGCCCAACTCGGTCCAATTGGCCTGACCTACCCCTAACCGTAACCGCATGTGCTGCCTCCTCAGCCGCCGCCTCTCTCTCTCTCTCTCTCTCTCTCTCGCATGCATTCCCCATCCGAATCGACCACGCCGCCTCCCCCTCTGCATTCCCCCTCTCTCCCGCGCAACAGCGGCGGCGGCGGTGGAGGTGACGGCCTGGTGGTGGCGGGGAACCGGCGACGGAGGTGGAGGGCAGGTCGCGGCGGCAGAGGTGGAGGGCTTACCGGATCTAGAAGGCAGAGGCGATCGGTCGCAGCGAGCTAGAGGGGCAGGCGACGGCTGGAGGAGAGCGACGAGCCGACGCCGCCGCCGCCGCGACGGAGGCGACGGCGACGGCGAAGGAGTCCTCAGCAGCTCACTCTTTTAACCAGCGTAGCCGTTGCTCGGCGCCCGCCCGCCTCAACGTGACGCCTAGTCGCTCGCCACGACGCCTGGGACGCCTGGTCGCTCACCTAAAGATCTCCATGATAACAGTACTATTTGCCTATTTGGACCATTATGCTTTAGAGCATTAATTTACGTCACTTGTGTGTTTGCCACTTTGTCAATATGATTGCCTTTCTTCCATTCTTTCATACTAAAAGGATCATTCACAAGTTTTGTGAAATCATTTTACCATACATGAAATACATAGAGACCACATTGTGCTTGACCGCCATGATTTTTTGTTTCTGGTTAGTTGAAGACATGCCATGAAGTTGCTTGTTCTAGACCTGTAGACTGCTCTTTCGAATATTTATCCTGTGTTGTTTTTTTAATATCTATTCAGAGTATCAGCACTGTCAGTGAGTTGTAAGTGTTGAGAAATTTAGAGGCCAAACAAACATGCGAACTTTTGATAATGTCGATTTCCATCATTTTCTTTTGCAGTTCATATATGATCTGCCAACTCGGCTTAACAAATGCATCACGACAGAAGCATATGCGGACGCTGTTAGATTTTTTACTGGAGCAAAACCTATTTTTGAGGTTTAGTTTGAGCTTATTTCCTCATCTTAGAAACTTCCTCCAACACCTTTTTAGCTTTACCTTTCACTTATCTTTCTTCTATATGGTAGGCCTATGGTGATACATCCTTTCAAGAATGTAAAAAAGCATCCGAGGAGGCAATGGATTTAGTTATACAACACCTTCAGGTATTTGTGTATATTTTGACTCAGACTTGTATGGAAAAGCCCAGTATTAGTTGTTCAAATGATAATTTAAGACTTCAGGGGGTGTTTTTTCCCCTTGCCGCGGGGCATACGATTAATTCAATCCATACTTTTTATTCATCAAATAATTACATTCCCCTAATTGTACCTTCATTTTTACTACTGTTTAGCATTTACTTATTTCCTGTAACTTTGCAGGCAAAGTTATACTCAGATTCTGAACCTATCGAAGCAAGAGCAGAAGCTGTGGTACTTCTTAAACAACTTAACTTTCCGGTATGTATGTTTGTCTGTCTCTTCATTCCTTGCATACAGTTTTTGTTCTGTAAATCCCATCTTACTAATTTATTTTCTACCTCAACAGGTGGACAGCCTAAAATCAAACCTGCTTGAGAGGTTAGAAGATTCTCTCTTAAATTTCCAGAATGAGCCTACACAGGTATATATAAGAAATATTAGAATGAATAAATAATTTACATTTTCTTTTGGGTGAAAGTTCCATCAACTGGGACTAGCACAGGTTGTGTTGCGACATAGTATGCACAATTTGTGGCATTCAATATTATTCATGCCGTAAAATCTAGTATATTTGCAACACTCATTTTATGATCGCCAACTACCATATCAATAAATCATGTAATACTCTCTTGTATATTTTTTTCCTTAGGCTTCAATTGGCGACATTTCAAAGACATTCCGTGCTTATCTCATAATATTTCCAGATTCAGAAAGGTGTCTCATTGAACTTGCACAGTCTTTGTTCTCAAAGTAAGTTGCGTTCACATCTTGTGCAATTTTACTATCAAACCATCAGCTATTTTTTGGATCATGAATAACTATGTGCTGTCCAAATGACTCCCCGTCTTAGCTCCCAAAATACAAATAGAGGCAATTATTAATGTAAAAATCCATGAATAATCGGTCCTCATTAATCAATGGCCATATCTCTGCAAGGTGGTTAGAATAACCAACAGTTGAAGACGTCTGGATGCCATTGTAGGGAGAAACGCCATTTTTTTTGGCACAAGTTTTCTGTAAATTGCATTATCCTTTTTGCATAGGAAAGCCATCAAATAATCCAAGTTCATGCATTTAGAATAATTGAGATCAAAATGCTACAACGCATCACCAAACTAAGATCATACAAATGGTCTGTTTGCACTATTGTTTAGGGGATCAAATTCCTAATTCTGAAAGAAAAGCCCCCCATGCCGATATGTACCAATACAACTTCGAAGATATAGCTTGAGATGATCAAAATATTTCATTTTCTTAAAGCTTTTATTTCTCCATTTCTTGAGATAATCAGAGCAGCTTGGGTGGGTATCAAAGTCGCTCTTCCTTCTAATGATCAAGAGTTACAGTGTTGGTTTGGTTCATTTGCACTGCTGGCATAATATTGAGGTCCGAGGAGGCTGATGAGGCAGCTATCTTTTGGATTTGTTGCCAGTATACAACCAAGTACAAGGTAGAAGGAAATGGAAGTGAGCAAAACAAAGGGGCATATTTTATTGTTTCTTTGGCAGCGTTTCACCTCTCGATATGTTGGATTTTTAATAGGCTGTTACATATTCCATGTTGTGCAATGGGGATACAAGAATATCACTTCAATATGAGGTGCTGTCAGATGAACTGAAACTAGCATTTTACTTAGGCTCACCATACGGGTTTTGCTTCTTGTTTTATCTTACATTTCTACTACTAGAAATTCATCATATATACATTTCTTACTTTTTTTTTTTGTATTATTTTGCATGAAGCCGTTATGAAACAGTAAGAGAGAATCTGAGGAAAAGAATCCCATCAACAGATCTATTGGCAATGCTAAGTAAGAACTTTATCTATGTCATATACCATCGTAATTGTACTTCCAATATATAGAACGATAGTGTAAACCTCTATGGGCAAACACCAATCTATTCATTTGTTTGTTTTCTTGCAAATACACAAATATTTTGTTTTCTTTTTAGATGTTGGGGAGAGAAGAGCCATGGGCTCTGATAACATGTTTTGGGATGAACTCCTATCAATTCCATGGGCCAAACGGGCCATATAAGTCATGTACAAGGCAGAGCAAATAGCAGAAAACACCCTATACAAAGGACTAATACAAATATATACATATACTTCTAACACATTAATCATGATACAAAGGACATTTTGCACAAGACTTTCATAGTGATTTTTTTCATGTACAAGGTAGAGCAAATAGCAGAAAACACCCTATACAAAGGACTAATACAAATATATACATATACTTCTAACACATTGATCATGATACAAAGGACATTTTGCACAAGACTTTCATAGTGATTTTTTTCATGATGCAATGATGTTTTTCCCAAGCATTTTATAACTATTTGCTTTCTTTCCATGTTAATAATGTATTGTGTATAATAAAAGAAGAGTAAATTTCACAAAATTACAAGTTTTTTATACAAACTATCAGAAAACTATACGTTTTAGCTTGTAACGGGTTGACGGTGTGGGCCCACATGGCACCCTCACGCTCCCCTATTTCCCGTTTCACTCGCGCGTGAGGCTACCATGTGGGTCCACTCTTTCAGACCCATTACAAAGAACGATGAATTCTAAACATGTAGTTTTGTGATAAAGTTCTCCTAAAATATGTAGTTTTATGAAATAGAAACTAAAATTTGTAGTTTTCTGATAGTTTGTATAAGAAACATGTAGTTTTGTGAGGTTTACTTATAAAAGAATGACTGCAAAGCAGTGAACCTCAAATTCAGGATCAAGTTTGGTTGAGTTTTGTAGAAAATGACTATTGGAATTTGAATTCGTATCACAAAAGTTGATATTCACACCTAACTTGAGAAAGTTCATATGTTTCATCTACAGTCAAAGCCCTTAATGTTAATATTCTTATTATTGAAAGGGTCAGTGGCGTTTTTACCTTCCATGGACATGCTTAATAAGTTGATACTACTGTAGGTTGTAAGATCATTGCATTTTCTTTTAATTTAATCCTGCTTTGCTTTGATGATTACAGGAGCCTTATGGGAGGATTCAATCACCATCGATGAGGTTATTCCAGAGGCTGCACTACCAGCTTTTTCTTTGGAGGTTTGACCTGCACCTTGTAACAGTCCCATTCATGTTAGCATATAATGTTGTCCCAATTCTTGGAGACGGTGGCTAACGGATAAGAGTGGACTAGTCAACCAATTGGTGCAGTTAGGTTTAGCTGTGGTGAATGGATTCACTTCCTATTTGATAATAACTAGGCATGGTTGCGCACTACGCTGCACCGTGCGAAATTTGGTCCGATGATTATTTCTGAAAAAAGGTATGAGAACCAAAACGTAATTTTGATTTTTTTTCTCTATTTTTTTTTAAAAAATATGTTAGCTAGGAGTCATTGAACAATTTGCGACATCATATGTCCTCTTTATGCGGTACGAAATTTGGTTAGATGGTTACCTCCGAAAAAGTTATGAGGACCTAAACATTATTTTGTTTTTTTATTTGGGGTTATCTTATTTTGTGTAATTTCAGTTTTCTTGTTTTTTTTAAAAAAAATGAGTTGTTAGGAGTCTTCGTCGAATTTGCGAACTCGTGTGCATATTTTTTTGCAAAAAAACATGTAGGGACTTAAATGTAAATGGGCTGCTAGAAGCCATCGCCGAATTTGCGAACTCGCGTGCATCTTTTTTGGAAAAAAATGTATAGGGACCTAAATATAATTTCCTAAAAAAATAGGTTGCTAGAAGCCATCGTCGAATTTGTGAAACCGTAGGGATTTTTTTTGTCAAAAAACCAGGGGACCTAAACTTAATTTCAATTTTTTCAGGGTTTTCCTTGTAAAAGTAGTGGTAGAAGGACCTAAACGCAATTTAGATTTTCTATTTTCTATAGGATCTCCTGACGAAATCATTGACGTGGAGGCTCTCACCTTACGGGAATCCTTCCACGCATAATATAGTTAATATTACCCACATTCATTTTATGATGGAACGGAAACAGAAGCCTGGCTAGTAACCACTGGTTACCCTTCTCAGCTTCATCGCAGGCCTTTGTTGTTGGTAGTGTTGAGGACTGTTCGAGCACTGGTTTGCTAGGGGAGTATCGTACATGTGATTTCATATCTTGAAAACTCATTTATGAATTTACAAATGAGAAAAAAGCTGTTTGGTAATTATATGGTCCTGTTTATTTCGGCTTATGCTTTTTGGCTTTTGGCTTAAAGCTAGCTTTTTAGCTTAATGAGCTTTTAAGCCGTCTGCTTTTAAGTCAAGACATGTTGTTTGGTATCCTGGCTTATTAATGGGTTAGATGGTACAGCTTATAGATGAAAAGTCTAAAATACCATAAATGAGATGGTGGATGAATTCTCAATTTATATATGATGTCATTTGGTAGGTAATTTTGGAGACTTTTAGTGGCAAAGGGTTATTTCATTCAAAAAAGCCCAAAAAAACTCCTCTTGTCTAGCTTTTGGCTTATAGTTATACAGGAGCTTTTGGCTTTTTTAAAGCCCGGCTTAAAAGCCAGTCGTTTGTTTCGGCTTAGGCTTTTTGGCTTTTAAGCCGATAAAAAAGCCGAAACAAACAGGGCCTATGTTCAACTGAGGACTGCTCGTTGGTATACTCTTGCAGTATAGTGTATAGGTTATATGATATGATCTTTGGGTAAGACTAGATTTAAGTTTCTTTCTTCCCCTTATTTTCTTACTCGGGATAAACTGAGTATAATTCAATACCCTTATATAATTGCTTTTTTGGACATCCTCCATGTCCACAGATTTGTGTATATATCTTGATAGTGATTTCACATGTGCAAATGTCTTTGCTGTGTCAGACTACCCGAGACATTATTAGGCAACACATTGCAGCTGCCTTTCTTCATCTTCAAAGTGAAATATCAGGTTGTTCCCATTCCACCACAGTTTGTTTTAATTTGCAATTTTTGTGCAGAACTGATTGTGCCCTTGGACTGCAGTTTAGATTTGATTTTGCCTCAACTTATTTTGATTTATCTTGTAGTAGTACAAACAGGGTTGAAAATAAGAAGGTATGCACTAGAAAACTTACATCTATCGTGCATGTGTGAGCAGATACACTGGACAGAACGCACTCAACATCAAATGAGAAGTTAGAAGCGTCACAGCTGCAAACTGCCATGGAAACAAGCAAAATTAAAGTATCCCAAGGATGCATAGATCTCCTGCAGGTAAATATTCGGAAGCTCTAAAAGCATGTGATCATCCATCTGTTATATTACTTGTCAAATAACGTAAAATTGTTTTACATGATCTACTAATTGTCTCATGCTTGCATTAGAGCATCCTTATACAGTTATACTCTATTTCAATGTTCTCATTTTGACTATGTTCATATGTTGCTTTTAGGAATTTCATCATCTTATAGATGGCAATACAGAGTTGCTTGTAAAGCTGAGAGATTTGATTATTGATTGGATACAAGAAGGTTTTCAAGATTTCTTTCAGAAACTTGATGGGCATTTTCATCTCCTTTCTGGGAGAAGCAAGAGTTTCTCTCAAGAGTCGAGTAATACGGATTCTGTGCAAATCGATAAGGTTCCATCAGTTTTGGTGCTTATGCTTGCACAACTTTGTGTTTTCATAGAACAAACAACAATTCCTAAAGTGACAGAGGTATTTTTCTAATTTCATTCATTGACTCCCTAATTTTTTACGATTTCTGTAATAGGAATCGAGTGAATGTGTGATGAAGTGATTCTGACTTTTGATACCCCTTTTTAGGAGTTGGCTGCTTCTTTTTCTGGAGGCGGTGCACGTAGCTATGAACATGGACCACCTTTTGTACCTGGAGAGATATGTCGGCTATATCGTTTATCTGGGGAGAAATTGTTACATCATGTAGGCAAACTTTTTCTTGATCTTTCTTTTTCATTCTGTTATTTGATTGTTAATTAATATTGGATTTTTCCTGTACAGCGGTATGGTCTCTTTGTGCCATGGTGTGCTTTTATTTGCTTCTCTTCAACTGCTGTATGAAACTAAATAACTAATATTAAAAGAAAGAAGGCTCATATGGCAGACTAGGGTTTTCTCTTATTTTTTTGGATCTTCATTTTCGATATTTGGGATCGATGCTACAGAGTGATGGCGAGATTGATGAAGATGTGAACCACATGATACGAGCCGGGGGGGGGGGGGATGGGGTGAAATGGCGCCAAGCATCTGGTGCCCTAAATGATAGAAAAGTCCCTCAAAAGCTAAAGGGTAAGTTCTATAGGATGGCAATCGGACCTGCGATGCTGCATGGAATTTAATGTTAGGCGATAAAAAGAACATGTGCAGAAGATGGGTGTAGCAGAGACGTAGATACTATGGTGGATCTGTGGTCATACAAGACAAGATCGAATCCTCAATGATGATATACGTGATAGGGTTGGGGTAGCACCAATTGAAGAAAATGTTGTCCAACTTCGTTTGAGATAGTTTGGACATCTTCAATGGAGGCCTCCTGAGGCACCAGTGCGTAGTGGAATTTTAAGTCGTCTCGAAAACATAAGAAGAGGCAGAGGTCGATCGAGACTGACGTGGGAAGAAGTAGTTAAAAGAGACTTGAGGGATTGGAATATATCCAAAGAGTTGGCATTAGATAGGAGTGCATGGAAGTTAGTGATTCACGTATCGGAATGTGGTGACCCGCATAATTAGCCCAGGATATTAACAGCTATACTGTCGTTACATTGAATTAATTATACGAATCTCGGCATAGTAGTTAACAAAATATCGGGAAATCCGACACTTTATCAGTTACTACACCATATTCAAAGTGTTGCAACATAACAATAATTACAGACTGAAATGCTACCATTATTACAATCCATTGGGCCATGCAGGGCTACATGTCCAAACCTTAATTATACATTAATCCAAATACAGCAAAAATACTTTACAACCATTTATTACCCTGAAGACTTCTCAGAATGAGGAAACGGTCTACTAAACTCCCTACTCCTGATAGTAGTAGTAATCCTCCTCCTGAAGGTTCTGGTCCTACGAACAATCCTCACCTCATGTCTCAGCGGTGGGTTCATATGACTCACCTCCTAAGCAGAGGGGATTTAAGTAAGGGTGAGGACAGGAGTACTCAACAATCATTAATAGCAAAGGATGCATTAAATGAATCTCTCAACCCACTTCAAATCCACCAAATTATCACCTTCCCTCAAATCTAGTTTTTTTTTTTACAGAAAATAGGTTTTTTTAAAAGGTTGTTCATTTTAATTTTTCTGAAAGACGCTACTAACACTGTATATGAGACAAACTTAGCTTCTGTAGTCTCCAATCTAAGAGACTGGTATGAATTCATGATTTTACCTTACGCAGGTTTGTATCACTTTACCCATAGTGACCCTATCCTGTGAGGCCTCAGAACGTTTATCACTAATCCAGTATTAAATTTCCAACCCTATACTCAAGTGGGGACGCCTATCCCAGGCTGTCCCACAACTCACAAATACAATTTTACTTTGACAGTCAGTCGTCGGTAGTAAATCTACCCATTGCTTCAAATATACCACCACCAAATCGAGGCCCATACCTCCATGGGCCTACCGAGATATTCTAGAGGTACGCCCTTAAGTTTCTTACCGAAAATAGAGATTCTAATACCTTCACAGGACAACCTTTTCTGATCGATTTCACACACTATGGCCGATATTGATTTACGGCTTATTGCCCAAGTGTTAGTTGTTTGACCTTATATTATAACCTATGTAGAGGACCTCACCGGTATGACAATCCTTCTCATTGGCGTCCTCTACCCACCATATTAAACATACGCCAACTGATCCAATCCCTAAATATTCCAATCCATTACCAACTCCATTTATCAATCCATCTATCCATCCATTTCACAATCCACATTCCAATCTTGTCCAATTTAAATTTTCAATGGTAACATGAATTTTCCAATGCAACGATGACACTTATAATAAGGAAAAGCATTTATAAAACATTTAATAAATTCATGTTCAAGGAAACTTGCTTGGTATAATATTGGAATGTACTTCCTTGCTCGAAAACTGGGTTGGTCCGGTTGATTCAGTTCTTGTCCTAAAAATTATTAAAGTGTTACCTTTATGATAATTAATTTTGAACATGAATAATGGCGTCTAACCATTTTTAATAATAGCGAAATTAGTTTAAGGAGGACATTAACTCTTATTTTAAGCTGTTTAATATCATTTTGGTGCTTCTTAAATGCCCAATTAAAAATTAACCAAACGAATCACCGATCGCGACCAACAGCCCAATTTCCTCCTCTTTTATCTTATCTTTTCTCTTTCCTTTCTCCCTTCTTTCTTTCCTCTCTCCTCTTTTCTTTCTTTCCAGCCGACCGAGCTCTTAGCCTCTCTCCTCTTTTCTTCCACTCAGTTGGACTCTCTGGATCGACTCCTCTTCAGTCTCCTACCCCTCGAGCTCTCCCTCTTAGCGCTCTTTGGACCGATCCCCACCGGTTTCTCCTCTAGAGTGCTCCTCCTCTTTGCTCTGCCTCTCCCTAAGACCGCTTTCCCACCCGACTAGCTCACGGGCCATAGCCTTCTCGATCGCAGCACAGGTGCTCACCGCGCCTCCTACTAGACAGGGGCTCCGCCGTCTGGCGGCCTCACTGGCTAGCCTCCCCGCGATTCCCGTCGTCTCCCCTCTACTCTTGCGGCCCTTGGCCTAGAGGCTCCCGACCTACTCCTACCTGAGGCTCTACCGGTTTGATTTCTAGGGTTTTTGTCACTTTGCTACTTGGATTCGGTTCTTTGCTGTGCCGAGACTTTGGGGCTTTGGTTGAGCACTGCTAGATCTGCTCTATGGCGAGGTTAGTGATGAGATCGAGGGTAATAGGGTCGAGGATGATTCTAGGGTGAGAAATCCTAGGTTTTGGGGGGCGAGGTGTCGAAACCGGCTGGCTGGCATTCCGGCGAGGGCAAGGGAACAGTCGGGATGCTCCTCGCGAGCCCCTAGTGAGACTCCCCTACTGAGACCATAAGTGAAACCCCAATCTATTTGCTACCTTCATCGATCTAGCTGCTACTCTACCCGATCTACTCATCTAGTACACTACATTCTATACTACTATTCTACTGGCTTACTTGTGCTCCTAAGCTTGGTTCGGTTCTAGGGTTGATGGAGATGATGGGGAAGTAGTTGAGGTCGGCAGTGAAGAGGTGGCCGGAGTTCTTCTGGCTCCTCTTCTTGCTTTCCTCCTCTTGCTTGGTTCAGCTGTACTTTCCTGGTTTAGTTCCTCCTCCTGGCCTTCTCGTCTTGCTGCTGGCTTCGGCTTGGGCTCTCGGTTCTTGCTCTTGCTCTCTATTTCTCTCTTTGTTTGGAGATGGCAATGCTTGGTGCTTTGGTTGGGAAAATGGCAGCGGCTTGTGGTGCTTGCTAGCTGGTTCTCGGTGGAAATGGCAGGGAAGAGAGTGAGCTGCTGCTCGGCTGGCCCTTTACTGGCTCTCGGTTGGAATGCGGTGAAAAGGGAAGTGAACACTGTGATCCAAGCTTATCTCCTTACTGTGCTACAATTACCCTTTTACCCCTGGTCCCTTACTGGTTATGCAAGGGCACAGTGGTCATTCTATAATTGCCTTATATAGAACACTAGCTATCCAACCTAATTGCCCACTTTATGCTTAATTAAATACTAATGCTACTCAATTAGTTGCTAACGTTATTGTTTGCTTAATTGGAATTTTCAGGGGCCTTACAGTTTAGGGGCCTTACAGTTTAGGGGCCTTTTGCCTTTGATTGGGTTTCATTCCTAGTCTACCCCAACTTGTTTGGGACAAAAAGTTTGGTTCTTGTTGTTGTTCATTTTAGAAAAATAGTCCTCACTATTATAATTGAGAGACATGGGGTTGGTGTACACTATTTTAGTGTATTCCAAATCTTCTGAGAATTTTATTACCTATTATATTGTAGGTATTGACAGCTCTGAAAGCAATGTATTGCCTACAGAATATTTGAGCATGTGAAACTAGTTTGAAAAATTAGCATCATGAGCACTATTGCTCAAGGTGCCTAGAACACTGTCATGAAAAGATAGCAGCCATAATATCATTACTTTGTCTAGAATTTTCTTTCAAAAGCAGTACTAACTTTAGTCTCAAAACAACCAAGTCACAGTTCACATGTGGGGGAACAATATCCTATGTCACGCGAACAAAATTTGGGAACAGATGTAATTATACTATTTTTAATCTGAAAGTGGCTGCTGCTTTTTTCCCCCTCTTTAGAAGTGTGTGTGCACGTGTGTGTATTTGTGGATCGAGCAATGCCAATAATTAAATATTGTCCACCTTGGAGCAGTACATAAATATGAAGACTCAGAAGATCTCGAAGCTTCTTAACAAGCGATTTACAACACCGGTCTGGATAAAGGTTAGCTTTCCTATTCAACAGAAAATATTTAATCATCAATGACGTTTGCTATTTTTGGTATTTTGCTCACGTTTGTGTTACTTGTGTGTATATTTGACCAAAATAGCACAAGGAACCACGGGAAGTTAACATGTTTGTTGATCTACTTCTCCTAGAGGTTTGTTTAGTTCCTTATCCTATTGCATATTCAGTGTGTCTTGCTCTGTTTTTGATCCTAGTGCATTTACGAAATTATAACATTGAGCATGTGGTACCATGCCAATTTAGTTGTCGAAGTCGGAGTCTTGAAAGTGATGCTTATGTTTCATCCTTACTACTTCATGTGGCTACCACCTGCTTTTCAAAAACATGAGTTCGTGCTGGAAATTTTGTTCTTAAGGTTTTCTCTAGCACAGTAATCTCTCTTTCTTTCCCTGCAGTTCAATGGTGTGGTATCTGAAGTCAAGCAGATCTTACCTGGTTTAATTCGGCGACATCGGCATTCTGATAGCACTGGCAGCACCACTTCCTCTAGAAGCAATCCGATGCGAGAAGACATGTTGAACCGATCAAACACACACCGTGCTAGAAGTCAATTTTTAGAAAACCATCTAGCAAAATTATTCGAGCAGAAAATGGAAATATTTACCAAAGTTGAATACACCCAGGTGGAGATCTGCTTCACTTTCTTGTTAACTTCTGGAATTTGCTATTTCCCTTTCCCTTTTAGAAAATATATGGAATACCTTCTAGGATGTTTTGTACTCCTTGTTTATTGGCATTATTTATCCTTGGTAGTGTAAAAAATACTGATTTGATTTCATTGATCTTTCGTATTGTTAAACATTTGCACCACACTGCATCCGCTACCAGAATGGGCTTTTCTAGTACTAGAGTTAGCGCAGAAGTTCCCACGTTTAAAACCATTTAGGTTTTGTTTGTTTTAGATGAAAATAAAATCATCCTTATTGGGCTGAAAGGTTCACCCTTGGCCAGATTCTTTTCAAGTGTGTTGCATAGGAAATAAGTTATTTCGTGCCAGTTTGGACAAAATAAATGGACTCATGGTAAGGGATTTTTTGGCCCTTGTGACAATATGAATATAATATAGTTATACTATATACAGAGGTCTGATCTTTGAATAGGAAAAAGAATAAATCCTAAGGGCCCCGAATCAATTGGCTTATGAAAAAAGCCTTCTTCCTTGAAAGTTATATCTTGTGTCTGGTACTGCATTGTTCCACTCTGCAAGAAGTCTGAATCAGTCTCTTGCACCTCCTTTTCATGACAAATATACCAGAAATACTTTTATCCATTGGAAACTTGCTACATGATCAGCTGTTAAGGGTAATTATTATAGACTGTATAACTTGATCACTTAGTGCACATAATATTAACATTCTGTGCCTTTATATCCTCTTATGAATAGTTCCATTATTTGATTCCTGTTTTGGTTGTAGGAGTACTTGTGTTTCTTTTATTCTCTTAGGCTGCAGGAGTATACTCAACTAACGCTATGTGGCTATGTGTTGCATTGCTGTGTCGTGCTGTGGGCTTTACTGATCCTTGCAAAATATTTCTGATGACATTCGAAATAGGATGCTACAAATTAGTTAATACCATCCAAAAATAACACCCCTTCGAGCCACATGAACTTGTCACAGTGGGAAGCTCATGGTCAAATTTTGTAGTATTTGACCGACAGTATCTTTTTGAATATCTAGATTGGTTATATGAAAATGATATAAGTAGGTATTACTAGGTGCATCTTGTACTTTTCGAATGGTCAAATTTTGTACTAGGTATTACTAGGTGCATCTAGATTGTCATCATCAAAACATGCTTTCATAATCTTATACTTTTATAACTTTTAGAAATATACTGCGACAGAAATTAATGGCCATAGTTGCATCTTGTAGAGTGTGGAAAATAAAAATGTAAGAACTTGCCATACACTATCTTCCGAATTAGGTCATATAGCAGCTTATTGATTGAATTTGCTGATGCTTGTTGCAGCTGAGATGTTACAATTCCAATTCTGGGTTAACTTGATTGGTGATCAAGTAGAATTTTCTTCCAGTTAAGACAGTTACAGGAACATCATATATCCAATTTTGACAGTAATTACTTGCATTCCGAGTAAATTTCAGGAATCTGTAATTTCTACTATCCTCAAGCTTTGCCTGAAAAGCTTGCAAGAATTTGTCCGGCTTCAGACTTTCAACAGAAGTGGATTTCAGCAGATTCAGCTGGATATGGAATTTCTCAAGAGCTCCCTTAAGGAGTTTATCGATGATGAAGCGTCTATAAGCTTTTTACTTAAAGAGGTTAGATAACTGCAACCACCTTACCACTGATATCTGGCAGAAACCAGCCAAAACAAGTTTTGGTAGTTTTATTTGTTTCTTATTAGACCTGCTTGTAACTCAAGTCTTCTTTATGTAAGCACTAGGCCTATCTGCACACAGCACATGTTAATAAGAGTTAGGATCTTTTGTGTGAAAAGAAACTGCGTTGCTTATTCAGTCTCCTCTTGTGAACCTGTCTTTGAAAGATATTTGAACATTGGTTGTCTTCCTCTCCTCTGCAGGTGAACAATGCTGCCCATGAGAGATGTCTTGACCCGATCACACTTGAGCCCCCAATATTGGATAAGCTCATAAATGCAAAACTGGCAAAAATCAAAGAACAAAGCCCAAATATGCAGTAGCTAATAGCTATATGCACAGATCGGTATTATTTACTAGCATTCAGTTTCACCCAATTTAATATACGTTGTTCAAAGCTATGTGCATATAGTTCTGGGTTTCTAGCATGTCATCATTTGTCAATCTGGAGTCAAACACTCGAACTGAATCAACACAGCCCAAATTGTATACTTTTTTCAGCTCTGTGCATCCCCTTGCACTCTAGAGTTCAGGTGAATTATTAATAACCTAGGGTCAGGCAAGTTGTGTTCTTGAATTTAATCAAATGGGCATTTTGAAGCTGTCGAGCGCACGTAAATACACTATTTCAAGGGCGGAGCACATGTAAAAATTAAGAGGTGGTCATTCTACAAACTACTTCCCATGCTAACTTATGTTATGTTATTGGATTTGATAATTCATGGTGGAGCTTATGATATTCGTTTTTGCACCTTATTGACAGGTTGACTTCTATGATCAAGCACTGAGGGCCATGCACTTTAAGAGCATCTCCTTTTGCAAAGCGAGAATGTCTAATATCTGGACTTAGGCTTGAATTTTGCATGTCCGGATTGTGTTTTTCCTTCGAAGTTCGCATTGTGTTGACTACCCTTATGCTGTACCATTTGCGTTTCCCAACCATAATTCGAAAACAGAGACAAATTTGTTACCCATGAAGGTAGTACTAATATTTTGTGCTACAGTGCTATGGGGAAGTATCTGCTGCAAACATGTCGTAAACGCACAGCATTTGTTGGATCTGGATTTTTTTTTGTGCCAGATGGAGGCGGCCTCACCCCCACCTGAAAGTAAAGAAGAAAGAAACCGCCCGAATCTAATCAATTTTATATTTTGATCATGAGTTAATGACGCACGCTTTATATCGTCCAATGTGGTAACTGGCCCTCACACAGTCACTGCTACACTTGTAAACTGCCCACATCAAGAAATCTTGGGGGTCCAATAATCCCTTCAGCCAAATTTGTTGCCTCTCCGTGTGCTAGAATGTTACTAGCTTCTATGGCTTTGTTTGTCCTGGCCTTTTCTTCAGTTTAAAAGCCGAGAAGTCAAATCCCAAACAAATGGTAGATTTTTCAATCAGGTTTATAAAAAAGCTTAACCTTAAAACTATAGGCTATAAGCCGTGAAAATGGTGTTTTTTTTTTGCTGGATGGAAATAAACTTCGTGAAAATTACCTACTAATACCATAGCGTATAAAAAATTACACCCCAACCTCTCCACCCACACCCAGTGGCCAAGGACGATCCTCTCTCGTCTCCATCCACTCGTCTATGGCCTTTGCCTAGCCGATGGTGACCTTCGTTGGCCTCGACCTAGGGTTTGGGTTGTGTCGAGCCATCGTCCTCTACATCGGCGTTCCGTCGGATCCGATCGATCTCGAGGTTGACGCCACTAGATCAGGTCGTCATCACGTCTCATTCCACATGGTCATCTTCCTATGCGCTGGATACTCTACCCGGCGCCGTTGGATTTGGACGACCCCGAGGTCGCCGGTACCAGATCTGGCCGTCATCACCTGCCTTTGTCATGGTTATCGTCCTCCACCCCGGTGCCATTGGATCTGGATGATCTCAAGGTTACCGTCGCCAGATTCGACTGACGGCCATCACTGCCTGCCTCAGTCGTGGTTATCGTCCTACACCCCAGCTCCAATGTATCCAATTGACCACGAGGTCGTCGCCGTCGGATCCGACCCTCCTGGCTTTCACCGCCATTGGATCTGGCCAACCTTGTGGCAGCCGCGCCATCCAGTTGGATGGATGATGAGCTTTAAAGATTGCTCTCATACTATAATGGTACTGTAAAATCTCTATCTGAGCAATTAGCAGACACAGCATCCATTGATTGTTTGTTCCACCTTTTTGTTATATTTTTGTTTTGCAACTTGATCAAAGATGATTGTTTGTATAAATAACAATTCTAATGTTTTTCCTACTATTATTGCTTACTTGGAATATATAATCTAGTTTAGTAAGATTTCATTATGACAGTGATGCAAAGATGTGACGTTAGCTTACACATAAATCCTTGATGAATTTAGAATTTTGATATTCAGTTCTGATGATTGCTGTGTTCATCGATATCATGTTCTAACTCGAAGCCGTTGGTATGCAAATATTTCTTAGCGCTTTTGAATAAGGGTATTTTAGACATTTCACAATAAAAGCTTGCCCAACAGTAACCAAACTACCAAACATGTTGTCTTAGCTCAAGAGCGGACTACTTTAAGATGCTTAAGCCAAAAAGCCTAAGCACAAACAAATAGGGTCTACGTGAACCAGTCAATTTTGAGATAAGCGACTGCGATGAACCGAAACCCTCCATTGTCCCTTTCATTTTCTTTAGAGTGTAGTGTAGATCATGTTTATTTGAGCTTAGGCTTTTTACCTTATAGGTTAAAGCCATTTTTTTTTTGCTTAAACAACATAAAAATAATTCGTTTTTAAGCCAAGCCAACTTGGTTGGCAGACTGACTTTTGTTGGATTGGATTATTGTTGTGAAGCACGAAATATCCAAGTACCCTTACTCAAATGAGCTAAGAAAGATTGCATATCATCATTTTTGAGTTAGAACGTGATATCCATGAACACAGCAATCATTATAACTGGATATCAAAATCCTCTATTCATACAAACATTAGAATTGTTGTTCATACAAATAATCATCTTTGGTCAAATTGTAAAACAAAAACAGAGCCAAAATTAGAACTGTTCATCATTCATCCACATGGATGTGCGCGGCTGCCATGGGGTTGGTCATATTTGAAGGCGGCGAAGGCTAGGATGGTCGGATCTTGCGGCTTCAGGGTGGTGGACAATAACCACGACAAAGGGGAGGCGGTGACAGGCAGATGCGCCTGTGGCGATCTCGGGGTCGGTCGGATCCAATGGCATCAGGGTGGAGGACACCAACGTGAAGGTCGAGGCCGATAGAGGTTGGCAGAGGCCACGGTCGGATCCTCTGGCTTCTCGCCGCTAGGGCTGTAAACGGGCCGAATTCGAGCGGGCCTGGGGCTGTAAGGCTCGAGCCGAGCTCGAGTTGGGGTCCGAGCCTAGATCCAGACTCAAGCTCGGCTCGGTCCAAGCTCGAGTAGGCTCGAGCTCGGCTCGAGTAAGCTCGGTAAGCTGATAAGCTTGAATAAGCTCGGTAGGCTCGAGTAAATTCGGTGAATCTGGTAGGCTCGGTAACAAGCTCGAGTAAGTTCGGCTCAAGTAAGCTCGATAACAAGCTCGAGAAAGTTTGGTTCACGGAAGTTCGATCCAAGCTCGAGTAGGCTCGCGAGCTATTC
Source organism: Rhipidocladum racemiflorum (assembly GCA_036346355.1). Lineage (NCBI taxonomy): Eukaryota > Viridiplantae > Streptophyta > Magnoliopsida > Poales > Poaceae > Rhipidocladum > Rhipidocladum racemiflorum. The sequence continues at coordinate 10,222,060 of CM070573.1, read as the reverse complement.
GAGCTCGAGATCGAGCTCGAGTTCGGCTCGTTTGGAGCTCGAACCGAGCCTAAACCGAGCCGTACTCGAGTAGCTCGCGAGCTCGAGCTTTTTTTTACAGCCCTACTCGGCGTGTCACTGCCGGATATGGCCATCTCCCGCCACGCCACGGCCAAATCCGGCCATTTCCCCCAAGCTAGCGACGACATGGATCTCACAAAGGCGGAGGGGATTCGGCAACTGTTGCTCAACTCAACTGAGCTCGCGGGGAGGAGGTCGGCGTCGATCATGAGAGATGGGGCCACCGCTGTTGGGTGAGGGGGCAACAAGGCCACTAGCATCAGCCCTTGACGAGGACCTAGTCACCCTTTAGACAATTCAGCAGGTGGAGATCGGAGAAGATTGGAATGTGAGTAATGTTTATTTCCATCCCAAAAAAGCAAAAAAAAACACCTTTTTCCTAGCTTATGATTTATAGTTGTAAGATGGAAGCTTAAGCTTTTTTATAAGAAGCCTGGCTGAAAAGCCTCCGATTTGTTTGGGCTTTGTTTTTTGGCTTCTAACTTAGAGGAAGAGCCGAAACAAACTGGACCATAGTAATGTAACACATGCACCAAAATATATAAATAAATCCAACTCACAATGAATACCGAACAGTAAGCCAACAGGTATAGTTAAACTTCTTGGTTCGAACAACTGTATTAAACATCAGCAATTCTCATTGTTCTCAGGAAAAAAAATAGAGAGCAACAATCTTTCATGTGTCAAGACAAACAAATACACAGCCAACTATTGATTTCATGATGCTTCAGCGAAGGAAACACAACACCTAGTGTAGCTAATTCTGCAACCCTGAAGAACTGCGCACACGAATGTACAGAAAGTGGCTAACAATAACAACAGTGGGGGCAGAGAGAAGGCACTCCACAATTATACACTTGGCATTGAAGTGCAAACAACGACATAGGCCAGGTATTGGAGGGCGTCTTGTAACTTGCTGACAGCACTAGCCTGATCGGAATTTAGATGGTTGGATATGTATTTAGCTTTCTCATGCACTGACTTCTGATGTGGGAGATCATCCTGCTTGTCAGCAAGGGCATTTTGTATAGCTGCTGCATAAGCTTCAGCAACATCCGAGATACCTACAAATACAACAAGATGTATTTTTTATATCAAAGTTTACACGTCCTACATTCAATAAGCATGAGAAAATTAAACTGTTTCATGTACCTGTAGTGAAACTAGTGGAGACCTTTTCAATATCCACAGAGATGGATTGCGCCTTCCATTTGATGATTTTAGCTTTTGAAATGGGATCTTCAGACCAATCGATTTTCACATAATTTTCATCATCTTCATTCTTTGATTTATTAGCAGCAGAAATAACTGATTTCCCCAGTACCACAAGCTGAGAAACTGCAAGACAGCACATCTCTGACAATTTCTGCAAGAGGAAATTTTCTCAAAGCAATATTTATAGTTTTAAGAGCAAGAAGAACGTTACATAATATATGGACATACATGGACACCCTCTGAGTGAATGGTCTCTAGCCTAACTGTAGTTCGTTTAATAATCTCATTCGGAGAAAGTCCATCCAAGGTAGTTGTGAACCTGCAAAGGTGATAAATGTAATCATTGAAGCTTTTAAAGAAATGAATGCCGAAGAATGAAGTTCAAATGCTTGAAGATGCTCTGCAGAAGTAAAACTGAGCTTATTTATGGACAACGAAGCATATATCAAGCATTTAAAACATGGGTTTTGACCTTCTTATATGCATAAGGATTTCCATAACATGTATGGCTGTCTTGTTAGTATGTCTTAGCTAGCACTAATATATTTGCTTCAAAATCTTCTTTAATCCTTCCTTCCTAATTATTTTTGAGTAATCCTCAATATGCTCAAGTATCAGGCTGCAATTGAACATGCGGCAACAATACCGATATTCTTCGTTTAGTCTTGTCAGTCACAGGCTTTTTATAAAGAAAGCAGTCCCTGATAGTTGTATATGCCTGCCAGGTCCCACAGAACGTGAGTTTGTGCATTGGATAGTTGATGATGTGCAATCTTCTCCATTGATGTTTTAAGCTTCATTTCTACGTGCTGAAATGGGTCTTTATAAATGAACATGATTTCACTAAATTCATTATTACTTGACAAAACCAAACAGAAGTATTAACATACTAGTATCGAAATTATATAGAGTGGGGGAGTTATGCCTACCCTGCAGCCATTTTAGCAGCCTTGCTAACACTTGACTCACATAACTTCTTCATCTCTGCATCAGCATCAGTATCAGCTGCTTCAATCTTCTTCCCTTTGTCAGACTCTGGTCCATCTTCCTCAGTCTTGGTACTAAGACTAAAGATCTGTTGTACTTCTTTGAGCTTTCCATCATAATATGTTTTCTGCTCAGCAACAAGTTTTGCCTTTTTCCTATTAAATAACAATGCATAATGGCTTGACAGCGCTTCCAGCTCCTAGTACAAAAAAGATCACAACTAAGAAAAAAGGGCAAGGATTAAAAATCGATCACACGTAAACATTGTGAAAACAAAAGCAGACCTCTAACTGATCAGGTCCTCCATAAATGTAGAAACATCTGTCAAATGAAACTTCTTCAAAGTGCTCCTCTTCTGTCTGCTGGTCACCAGTAACTTTATCAACTTCCATACCAGTCTCTTCAATGATCAACTCCATTGTCTCTTTCCCAACACGTTCAAGCATTTCCATACCTTTGGCTGTAAATGACTTCCCTGTCTGTGATTATTGAGGTTTTAACATTAAAATGATATTCACAAATATGTAGAAGAAACATTACTACTAAATCCTAGGGTTTACCTCTAAGATGGTTGGTGCTATTACATATGCTTTGGCAGGTAGTTCTCCTTGCTGAATGGTTTCAGCAAGGCTTGAAGCAGAAGTCTCCAATCTAATAAAGTAACCATGTTATAGACACAGAGATATAAATACACTGATGTGAAGTGTTTCTTCTTCATGAACACGAGAAGCTCAAAACAAGGTTTTTTGACTACTAGTGTCCTTTCATTTATAAGAATCATAGTACTAGTGTCCTTTCATTTATAACTTAAAATCAAGAAGAGTGTAACCAAAATAGGTTTTTTGAGTGCTTATATAATCATTTATATTAGTCAAGGATTTAATATTGCGAGGAATTGATCCCAGGCTGCTTGAACTGTTTCATGTAACGTAGAGTAAGTCAGTATACACAAGTCATCTACGAAGATCAAATATTTGTATTATCCATTCAAGGCATCAGAGCAGAAAGAGAAATGGGGATAAGAAGGGCGATATACTTCTGAACAAGTAGCGAGCCACTCTTCCATGCGCTCCCGAGAGCTTGCCAAGTCCCGGTCGCCATACTCTCCACCGAGCTATCGAACACCTTGAGCCCCTGCGTGCATCAGAAACAACAATTCAACGCCAGAACCTCAAATCCATCGACCCCTCTATCAGTCCATCACCGGCATTGCCAAGGAGAGCGGCAATGTACTAGCCTGGCCCAGGAGCGAGTCCTCGCTGGCGTTCTCCAGCTTGTCCAGCGCCGCCTTGCGGAGCTCGTCCTTCTCCCTTCCCTCCTCCGAGCCCTGCTCCTTCTCCTCCTCCACGCCGGCTCCGGGCCCCGCCTCCTGCTCCGGTGGCTGCTGCATGTCGGCGACGGCGCTCTTCGCGACCTCCACCGCCTGCGCAACGGACCACGTCACATCAGAACCCTAGCCTTTCCATCGAGGAAAAAAAAACCCAACGCGGGCGCACGAAGCCGGAAGAAGGGTGGGAGCGCGCACGTTGCGGGAGATCTCGGAGAAGATGGAGAGGCCCCACCCGCCCCACCCGCCGGCTACCTGCTGGGCTGGCTGGCCCTTCTTGGCCTCCCCGGCGGCCGGCGCCGGCGCCAGCGACTCGTCGGACATGGCGCGTCGCGTGGGGGTTACTCAGGCTTGGGCGGACGCGGATCTAACACTGCAACCACCGGTGGGCTGCGACCCGAGTAGTGGGTCTGAACCCACGAGCGTGGGAGGGTAGAGGTGCGTGCCGTGCGCGTGGGGTTGCGGGGTGATTGCCCGATACGTCACGGCCCACACTAGCGCGAGTCTGGCTCGCCTCCAAAACCCCGCCAAACCCCAGGCCCGGCCCGTTGCTTCGCCGGACCAGAGCGCAAATGGCGGCGGCGGAGGTGCAGGCGGCCGCGCTGGGGGCAGCGGAGAGCGATGCCGCGGCGGAGGATGTGGCGGAGGAGGCTGCGGCGGTGGTTGCGGAGCACTCGTGGTCTCCGCTCCGCTTCGACCTCCCGCCCCGCCGCCTCTACCACTTCGCCCGCCAGTTCCGCGCCCCTTGCTCATCCGCCGGTAACTTCCTCAAAGGCGTGAAGTGGTCGCCCGACGGCTCCTCCTTCCTCACCAGCTCCGACGACAACTCGCTCCGCCTGTTCTACCTGTACTCCTCCAGCCCTCATCTTCTCGTACCTTATTATGCCCACTCGCAGTCTCGCATCAATCAACTAAAGCTACCCTTTTCTTTCCTTATTTTTCTTCTTGGGCAGGCCGGAGGATGCGTGCAGTGCTGCGGCGGTGCACACTGTAGAGGTCGCCGGCGGAGGTGAAGTTAGTAATTAATTTTTCCTGCAGATTCCTATGGTGCAAGCCTCCTGGTGGAGGAGGGTGAGCCTGTGTACGACTTCTCCTGGTACCCTTACATGTCCTAGTCATCTACTAATTACAAAGGATAAGTAGTCATCTAGCATGCATTCGTAGCGCGCGCGGGAGTGATCACTTGGGCTGCTTGCCCGACTTGGACGGCGCGGCCTTGAGGTTGGCCGCGGTGGCGCCGCCGTCGGAAGGTGGTGCGCCCGGCTGGGACGTCGAGGAGGCGGCGGCGGCAGAGGGCGAGGTGTTGTGTTGTATTGCAGATCCGGCAAGATGTTGTGTTGTGTTGCAGATCCGGCAACCTGTGTGTTTGCAAGTACTAGTCGTGATCATCCGATACACCTCTGGGATGCCGGATGCCACCACTGGGGAGGTAATACTGGTTGCTTATGCTTGTTATGTTTGATGTATGAATACTCAGTAGTTCATTTATGATGATTTTTTTTTTATTATTGTGGGAATTGCAGCTTCAGGGCACTTATAGAGCATATGATGCCATGGATGAAATAACATCTGCGCTTTCAATATCTTTCAACTCTACTGGAGCTAAGTATGTGCAATGAACGCAACCGTTTAGGCTGCCTTTATGTCACGTGTGGAAAATTGCCGAAACATTTTATGTGGAATCATGGGATCCTGTTCTAACTTTAGTGTGAGAAATTGATGATTTCTTACCAATATCCCACTTTTTCATACTTTGGGGCCGTAGTGATACCTTATCTTAAAATAACATACAAGGAGCTTATTTAGAAATTACTGGCCTACATTCTTAAATTGTGGAGTATACCTCTTTCTTAGGTATGGTAATAGGCTAATAGCCATGCAACACACTTGAAACATCTTCTTGATTGTTTTACTTAATGGGGACATGCTGTTCTGTAGGCTTTTTGCTGGATACAACAAAGCAATTCGAGTATTTGATGTTCATCGGCCTGGTAGAGATTTTGAGCAATATTCTTTGCTTAAAGGGAATGAAGGGCCAACCGGTAAGTGAAGTTCCACCTGCAAGTTTGGTGTTCTTAAAAAGGAAGTCTAGTGTACTTGGTATGCTTCAAAGCAGCATATGATTTCTGTTGGGTTTTGAAAAAGTGTAATGCATAACTGTTAATTTAGGCCCTGTTGGCAGAGCTTCAGATCCCAACTCCATCTCAGATCTAAAACTTGTAGGCTAAAATAAAGTGAATTAAGTTTATATTTTTATTCTAAAATGTAAACAAGCTGACCCACCTAAACACTCTTAATATACCCACAACTTCAGCTCTATGGATCTAGTGGAGCTAGAAATACTTAGAAGCTGAAGCCCGGCCAAACAGAGCCTTAATCTGAATCCACGTTCCACATGTAACCTTGGAAGTATGTTTTAAGGGTTTTCCTAGAAGGAAAGAAAAATCCACTTTCCACACATGATTAAAACGTTAATTGTCATGACTTGTTGAGTTTTACCAATTATTCTTTGTATGAGTCACGATGACATGCCTGTAGTGCAATTCTGATGAATGAAACCTCAAAATGGTATTCATTTTGAAGTTTGACATAATCAAACTCCAATATAACTTTGTGCCAGGAGCTTGTCATACTTCTTATATAATATCTCTGATACTTCTGAACTCTTTGTTTCCACCACACGTATAATATTTTCAATCCCCTTCTCTCCTGACAATGGGATGCTTGCGGTTGGCTCATACAGCCAGACAACAGCTGTTTATGCAGAGAGTAACATGGAGCCTTGATATGTCTTACATGGCCAGCTCGGGGGTGTTACACAGGTTAGTGAAACAACCATATACATTTAGAGTGACTAGTGTAGCAAGAACCAGGGAGCCGAGCCATTAAAAAGAGAGGGAAGGAGAGGCAGCACCTCTTCAAGTATAGTAGACAAGCATAGTAGACAAGGAGAAGAGCAGTGGGGGAGGGGATCGCCAGAGAGAGAGAGAGAGAGAGGGCGGCTGGGCTGGGGACAGCAAAAGGAGACCCGATCTGGTGGGAGCAGCAAGAGGGAGAGAAGAAGAGAAAGGGAGAGGAGGGAGAACCAGAAAAAATCGGTCCCAGGAAGGAGGAAGGAGGAAGGGAGGAAGAAGAAGAAGAGGAAGAGAAGGAGAGGAACCTGAGGGGTTTGGCCAGGGAGAAGAAAAGGAGAAGGAGAAAAAGGAAAGAAGAGGAAGGGAAGAAAAGAAAAGAAAAAAAAGGAAAAAAGAGAAAAGAGGGAAGAAAATGCGAGAAGAGAAAAGAAAGAGGGGGAAATGGGGAAAAATATAAAGGTGTCTCCTATTGTAGACCACGTTAGATTTGATTAATCGCCCTGTAGTTGTCGGGAATTTTAGAAAGAACTCAAATAACCTTGATTAATTAGGTAATGGGTATATAAACTGGCAAATCCTATAGTAACTAAGTTGCTGATTTTAATATCTCATCAAAATAAAATTTTGTGTCAAATTAATAATTTTGATTTAAGAGGGCAGCACCTCTTTGCTAATCTCTATCAATACAGAAAAGGTTGGACGCTATAAAACACAATAATTTAATTGTCTCATGAATTTTTAATATTCCTTGATTTCATGAGTTGAATTAAATTCAACAGGAGACCACCTACATTAAGCTTGCGAGGACGTTTATATTTACCATAATCCAGGCAAGCTTCTTTTTTATGATCTTTATAAAATTATTTTTAAATGCTTTCAAATGTTATCAATGCATGGGAAAATATCTTGTCAAATAAAAACATCAAATTGGATGTGGTTGGAAAGATGTTTGTTCTATCTTAATTTAAAAAGGAGAATTTGAGGATTTGAATGAATGGTGAAAGAAACAGCAAATTCATCTGAAGGAGCAGTTGACTTGCATTTATATTAATATAGTGTGTAGAGGGTGTTGATGAGAAGGAGTTTAGCTGGTGGGACCCTCTACATAGGCTATGATATAAGATCAAATAACTACACTCGGGCAATGAGCCGCATTTTATAGTACCAATAATAGTGTGTGAAATCAGTCAGAAAAGGTTATCCTAGGAAGGTATTTTGATCTCTACATTGGGTAAGTGTAGATAATTAGGAGTGCAAATCTGGGTATGCTGGAGGCCTAGTGAAAGACACAATAGTGAGAAGCTGGGTATGCCGCGGGTTCCAATGAAGGACACAAGAGTAAAAAGCTGGGTATGCTGCCGGTCCCAGTGAAGACATAGAAATCAGCTACGGTTGATTCTTTCAGGCTATATATGTATAAAGCCTTAGGTTGAGTATCAAAGCTGTTGCAGTAGCACAATACAACTGTTAGCTGCCAGTTTGGCGGGACGACCTGGGATAAGTGTCCCCCACTCGAGTAATAGGGTTTGAGATCTAATACTGGACTAGTGATAAATATTTTAGGGCCTCACGGGATGGGGTCACTATGGATAAAGTGGTACAAATTTGCGCAGAGTTAAATCATGAATTCATGCATGTCTTCTAGATTGGAGGCTATAGAAGCTAAGTCTGCCTCATATACAAGTGTTACTAGTAATTTTCGTAATCTTAATTAAAATGCACAACTCTTAAAGAAAATCCAAAACCTAATTTCTGTAAAACTGGATTTTGAGGGAATGTGATCATTGGATAGATATTGACTGAAATTGAGAGAAAATTCATCTATTGCATTTTGCTATTAATGCTTGCTGAGTAATTTTGTACTCACTCTTGCTAAATCTCTCTTTGCTAGATAATTGCCATAGTGATCAAGTGCCTGGTGGGGATATGGATTCCAATGGACTTGCCTGTAAGGCATGGGGTAAGGAGCACCCGCAAGATCTGGGTTATGAGAATGGGGACTATCAGGATGATTAGTTTGTTGGTTAGACTGTACAGTAGTTTCGACAGTCTATGGAATAATTAGTACTTTTAGTATTGCATTTTTATTGTACTTGGATCCTATGTATAATTATTGTACTGGACATGTAGCCCTGCGTGGCATAAAATATAATAAAGTTCCATTTCAGTCTCTAACTATTGTTCTGTTATAACACTCTGAACATGGTATACTATTTGATAAAATATCAGGTGCGCTTGATGTTCTGATTAGTTAGTATGTCGAGATTTGTGTAATTATCTCAGTGTAATGATAGTGGTTACTGTTGTTTCTTGATTAACTATGAGGGTCGCCACAATAACTGTATACTGCGCCCACAAATACCGAACTATCAGGTCAGGTAAAACGTATGCCTGTACTTGTGATTTCGGAAGCTCCCTTTCATGACCATTTAGCATTGTTGGAAACATAGGCGTTGGACATGCGATTCTTGGAATCGGGATTCTAATTCCATGACCGGTCATGAACATGATGTAAATACAAATGTTTTACGGTCATTCGGATGCTAATCCCAGGTACACAATCATATCCCAAATATCACCGCATGTCACCTGATGCAAGCAGGTTATAAATCCAGCGATACTCCACATCACAGGAGCTGGAATTACGGTCCGTTATCGCTCGAAATGAGTTTCTTGCAGTCTTGTTCGCGCTGTTGCTTTCTTCTACATATATCTACTCTATTACATGGAAAAAATTTGGAGCCCTCTCAAGGCATCCACCTCACCCTCAATGACATTTTGCAAAAAGATCCCTCCCTTTTCTCTAAATTACGGATAGATCCCTGTAAATATAAAGATATCCTTTGCGATTTTTTATGAGTACAAGAAAAATGTTTGCAAATTGCGTTTATGTCCCTAGTTCGCTACTTTACGGAAAACCCCCCGCTAAATATGAATCTTGAACTAGCCCTTTTCTAATTTTTCGTAATAGCGATTAGGTCGAAAAATATAACAAACAGGTCCCCGGTCTTTACATCCAGGTTTTTTCTCCGTTTTTCCCAAAAAAAAATGTTTTCGTCAATAGAAATATGTGTGCAGCTCTATCTCTATATTTTTTTTTTAACTCGATCTATAGTATTTTTTGGAAAATGTATTATTCACCGGGTGAACGTATAGAGTGTTAAGATCGCCCCGAAAAAAAATATGTTTAATTTCTTCTGCAATTTTTTAAAGAAAAAAATAGAGTAAATTTTACGTGTTGCGGCGTGCGCCGCATATTCTGGCTAGTTTGTTCTTATTTGGGGACGGCTTGATGCGAAATCTTCAAGTAGTTCAACGATTAGGCGACGGATCGCTTTTTAGGGGCAAGATCACGAAACTCACATGATTACCCAGAAGACTAAGCTGTTGGAAGACAAGAGTACAATTGCACGACAAAAGCAACTTTCAACACTTTTTATTCAATATAGTTGGTACAACGCACTTGGTTTTACAAAGGAAGCATCCGAGCTTCTAGACTTACATTACTAAAAGAGAAACCACAAAAGTGTGGCCTGGCGAAGACAAAGACCTAAAACCGGACTAAATCGCCATCGACCTCCTGGTAGGCTCCGCTTGAACTCTGAAGGGCTGGTTTTTGCAAGGGTGAGTACTGGAGTACTCAACAAGTCGATTTTAACCACCTGAATACTATATGTAAGGGTAATCAAGGGATGGCAATAGGGTTTAGTATCCTGGATGCGCTTTTATTTCACAATTCATTTTACATTTGAAGCACAAACTAATAAAATAAGTAATTTGAGTTTCACAAGGTTCAACAACACTTAACCAATTCATTCAAAAATACCAACAAGAATTTGAGCTTAGTTCACGGGTATCAACCCCCGATTCCAACTTAACCGCTTTTGAATTTTTGGGGTTGTTTCAACCTACCAGCTTTAAAATGGAATCTAGTCGAGAGATTCATTTCTTACTGGGAAAATAGGTTGGGAAAGTTCTAACGCAAATTCAGATTCCTTCTCCCAAGTAGTTTCCTCGAGTGTATGATTCTTCCATAGCACTGTACAGATCCCCGACATTCTTGAACTTGAGTTCCTTTCCATAGTCTCCACAATCCTCGATTTGGTTCCTCACGGTATGTCAAATCTTCTTTCAAGTCTATCCCTTTCAATGCACTTGCTCGACTAGTGACGAAGGCATTTCCTCAAGCGGGACACATGAAAGACATTGGGTACCCTTTGATAACTCGACTTAACGCAATTTATGAGCTACTCCGATTCTCCGATACAGATCACGCGGTATGGTCCAACATACCTGAGCTAACTTCCCTTTTATCAAACGGCGAATCGCTTGAAGGGTGTCACTTTCAGATAAGGGTCTCCAATCGATAACTTATATCCTTTCTTCTTGTGTCCGCATAACTTTTCTCTTGACTTGAGTCGTTCTCGATTCTTCCTATTATCCTCACATGAGCTTCGGCATCATGTACCAATCGAGGCCCAAAAGCTGTTTCTTTTCCGGTCGGCCCAATTCAACGGGGTTCTGCACTTCCTTCCATACGGGGCTTCAAAGCGGTATGACATGTCCAGAGTGCTTGGTAGTTATTGTACGAGATTCCGCAAATCTTAAGAAACACTTGGCCCACGAGGCTCCATATGCTAGAGCGCAGGCTCTCAACATATCCTCTAGTATCTGGTTAACTCTTTCGTCCGACCATCTCGCCTGAGGGTGATAGCCGCATTAAAAATTCGTGTCATTACCCATCGCTTCATGCATTCTTCGGAACTTTGAAGTAAGCGGGCTCCACGATCGACACGATCTTCTTAGGTATTCCATGCAATCGACGATGCGGGTGGTACAACTCGCCAACTTGTCTCTTCCAATACCGCTTTTATAGGGATGAAATGGGCTACTTTGGTCGATCTATCAATGATTACCCGAGATAGCATCATGTCCTTGCTTTGAGTCTTGGGAAAACCCGGTGATAAAGTCCATTCTAATCTCTTCCCACTTCCGTCGGGCCTTTGGAAGGGGTTGGTAATCTCAGGCCTTTTGGTGGTCTATCTTGATTTTCCGACATACGCCACAACATACCACGTGCTCGGCTACTTCTTTCTTCATTCCATTCCACCAGTATTCTTCTTCAAGTCTTGGTACATCTTCAGATCGCTGGGATGTATTGAGAATTGTGACGAGTGAGCCTCTGTCACAAAATCAATCCTCTTATATCCTTGTCGCCGGGATGCATATGCGATCGCGGAATACTTAATACGCCTTGCTTGTCTTACCGAGAACTCCGAGGGACTAACTTCCTTCATCAACTTCCTCAGATTCCAAGTATTTCTTATGTCATCTGGCTGCAGTTGATTCGCTTGAAGATCATCAGATCTCTAGGAAACATCTGATCCTTCGCTACTATCGCACAGTTCAACTCCTGTACATTTCCGACTTCAAATTGGGAGAGATAGTCTCGACTAGAGCTAAGTGATGGCATGCTTTCGGCTCAAAGCGCCTCTACCACATTAGCTTTTCCTGGATGATAAAGGATCTCTAAGTCATAATCCTTAATCAACTCCAACCATCTTCTACATCTCATGTTCAAATTGGGTGGTGAACACGTACTTCGTGCTCTTGTGGTCCGAAAACACTTCACGCGAGTCCCGGTAATGTCTCCAAATCTTCAATGCATGCACTACCGAGGCTAGCTCCAGGTCATGGTCGGGTAATTCTCTTCATGCGGCTGAGTTGTCGTGACGCATAAACCACTTTTCCTTCTTGCATTAACACACATCCCAATCCTCTCTTGAAGCATCACAAGATCCGAAATCTTTATCAGGATCAGGAGAGTGAACTGGTCCGAGGTTAATCTTGGTCTTCAATTCTTGAAACTTTTCTCACACTCTCACCCAAACGTAGGGGCTGTCCTTTTTGAGAAGTTGAGTCATCGGTTGGCTATCTTGGAGAATCCTTCGATGAATCTTAGAGTATCCTCGCTAAACCGAGAAAACTTCGACTTCCGGCACCCGACAATGTTTCCATTCCAACACTGCCCCCTGATCTTCTCGGGATCCATCTTCACGCCATCCTTAGTGATGATGTGTCCTAGGAATGCGATTTCATCCAACCAGAAATCACACTTAGAGAATTTGGCATAAAGCTGATGTTCTCTAAGCCTTCCCAGAATTAGATGCAGATGCTTCTGGTGATCTTCTTCAGTCTTGGAGTAAATGAGTATGTCGTCTATGAATACTACGATGAACTTGTCCAAGAACTCCATGCATACTTGGTTCATCGGAAGTTCATAAAGCAGGCCTGGGCATTTGTGAGTCCAAATGGCACCACGGTGAACTCATATAATCCGTGAAGTAGCAAATCTTGTCTTTTCTCTGTCTTGTTCTCTCGACCTTCAAGCGATGATATCCTCGTCACCGGTCTATCTTCGAAAAGATCTTGGCTCCTTTCAAGCCGATCGAGCAGGTCATCTATCCGTGGTAACGGGTACTTGTTCTTGATGGTTGCATCATTCGAGGGCTCGTAGTCTATCTGAGTCTCCTTACTCGCCTTCTTTCTTCGGCAAACACTACTTGGCGGACCAAGGGAGATGCTTGGCCGTACAAATCCTTTGTCCAAGAAATTCATCCAATTGCTTCTTCCGCTTCCTTCAACTCCAAAAGCGACATTGGATCGATCGCTATGGATAGGAGCCTGCTCCAGGAACTAACTCTATTGCCGGTTCTATGCCTCGTTGGGAGGTTTCCCCTGGTAACTCTTCCCGGAAATACTCTCGGGTACTCCCGAACTACGTATCTTTGTCCTAGTCCACGCAATCGCATTGATGATGCTCCGACTTCTCTTGATCAACCTCGGATCATTCTGACTGTCACTTCGACCATAACCATTCCCGAGTGTCATCGTCTTCCGAGAACAATCCAGCGAGCATGGTGTCTAGATAACCCGAGTTCATTCCCAATATGACATCTAGACCATCCATCTCTAACAACAACGAGGTTGGCTCGAACTCAACTCCTTGGATTTCTATCCTCAGATTAGAACTGAATCTTGCCATTAACCGAAGCGCGGTGTGGAAAACACGAGGGAGAGGGCAAGGGAGAATAGGGCAACCCACTTTTGCAAGCAAAAGCCAAAGAAATGAACGAATGGGTTGCACCGGATCAAAGAGGGTTAATGCCAACTTGATGCGGGAAACTACCAATGATAACATCGCGGGCTTCACCTCGCTGGCCGACACATGGTTGATTCTTCCTTGGGGTTCCTTGGCGGATTGGGTCCGCGGTTGTTGAATATCCTTCATCTTAATCGGTGCCTTCGTGATAACCTTGATGGGGCGGTTGAGGTTGACGAGGCCGTCTGACTGTTGGCGACGCTGAGCTGGCTTCGCCACATCACTAAGAAATCCTTCTTTGGCACTCGCTCGAATGTCCCGTTGTCACAATGGAAGCGGTGAACCTTTCTTGGGACACATATTAGAGTAATGGTTCGTTGCGGGTAAAGCATCGAACATTCGGCCGAGCATTGGGCGATGAGCAGCCTGGGATCCTCCCACCGCTTGTCTCTTGTTTGGAACATTGGGGTTGAAGGTATAAGTCCTTCCCTTGAACGGACTTTGCCGCGACATCCTCTGCTGGCCAGGCCTTTCTCTTCTCGTATCCTCCAGGTCATTCCTTGTCTCTTTCGACCGCAATCACCTATCTACCATGGATCGAGAAATCCTTGAACTCCACCGATGAGATATGGAACTTGAGGTTCTTCTCGCGATCCTTCATAGAATCTTTCTATCTTCTTTTCCTCTGTGTCTACTTCTGGGTGCATAGCGAGAAAGGTTGTTGAAGTGGTGCAGTATTCCATCACGATCCTTCCTCCTTGATGGAGAGACAGAAATTCCTCCGCTTGGAGGCCATCAAGCCTGCTGGAATGTGAGTCTTCCGGAAAGCTTCTTCGAACATCTGCCACGAAATCTCTTGTCCTGTCTTCAGAGTCTGAAGTTGACCCACCATGCTGCTGCTTGTCCTTGCAGCTGGTGAGGCATAGAGCACTTTCTCCTTCTCGCAATCGCTGCCGCGGTATCACTTCATTTGGATAACCGTGAGCCAATCATCTGGCGATAACGCGCCGATTGACATGGAGAAAAATAGAAGCGGGTCTTTTGGAAGTCAGATCAGTGTGACCCACCTAATAATCCATCATGTCCAAAGTTGTTTCCTTGGGGATTCATCTCGGGGTCTTGCGGCAAATCAGGCCATCATCATCTCAATCATCGACGCATTGCTATCAGATTCGTTCCTTTCTATATCTCGCCAAGATTTGAGCTTATGTTGACCGGGATTGGCTGGTGCGCCTCATTCCGTAACCTTGGTGTTGGGATCCTTCACCTTGATCCATCTTGACTATCTTTTAGGTCTTGCTGCAAGGGTTTTGGGCAAAAGCGTAAGATAAGTAAGATTTAGACATCAAGGCAGAGAGATAGAATAGGTGAGGCGAGGCTAGACGAAATGGGAAAGAATTAGTGGAATTAGGCCGAAGGTATAAAGATATTAGAGCAAACAACATACGAGATAGGAAACTTAATTTCTTGATACATAGATTGTTTACAATAACAAGCCATACTAAGGTAAGAAACAACCTATTTTACATTACAAAAGACTACTCCAAAAGGGTAAAGCCAACTTCTAGGACTAACGCCTCAATCTAAGATCGGAATCTTCAATCGCCGTCGGAGATGTAGATGATGCGCCTCTCGGATCTTCTTCCACATCTTCTCGCCATGGATGTCAGTCGGCCGACGGACCATCACGGACATCTCTTCTCCGCTCAGACTGGGGCTGCGGTAGGTCTATCTCCTCACGAAGCTGGCCGATCTCCATCCAGGCATTGCTCAACTGCCTTCGGCGAAGATCATCTCGCTCGATGAGGAGGTGTCTGGAAACTTGTTGACAAGGAGCTCGCGACTTCATCGACACGCGGATCTCGCTCGCCCTCTCGAACAGAGCGATCACTGAGGGGCATCCCCTTCATGGGATCAATGAAATCGACCGTGGTCGAACTTCCGGCGCGAAGAGACGAGCGCAGTGCTTCCACGCCGACGGCGAGTCTGGATAGCGTCGACCGTGGACGCGTGCGTTCTGGAAATGACGCGGAATGTCTGGATTATTTGGAGGGGATCCGAATTGAACCAGGCTCTCCACTCAACGCGACGACACCCTGGAAAAGCTCCTGCGGTGAAAAGCAGGGATCTCAATCGTCGCCCAACATGTTTGTAGCATTCTCCACAAATAGCCTGATGCCATCCTCTTCAGAACCTCGGGAAGTGGTAGATGGTGCGCCATCCGCCAAACGAATCTTTTAAGCTCGGATGGCGGAAAGGTTTAAAGTGAGTTTTAAAGGAGAGAAAAGAATTTTAGAAAAGGCGGAACAGAGAGAGAGAGAAACAGGATTATAAGGATAATACTTACGATTTTGAAACTCATTTTGTAGTTTGAAATAATCTTTGAAAAAAGACTCCTTAAGCCAACTTAGGTCTCAGTCTACGGTCAAGCCTAGGCTCGATACCACTTCATGACGGACACTTTTTAGAAGCGAAACTCACAACTGCAGTGATTCACGGGAAGACTAACTGTTGAAGACAAAGTACAATCGACAAAAGCAACTTTCAACACTTTTTATTCAATATAGTTGGTCTAACGACCAGGTTTACAAGGAAGCATCAGCTTACAGACTTACATTACCAAAAGAAGGAAACCACGGCGTGGCCTGGCGAAGACAAAGACCTAAAACTGACTAAATCGCCATCTCGACTTAATTCTCCTGGTAGGCTCGGCTTCTTGAACTCACGAAGCGGGGTTTTGCAAGGGTGAAGTCTTTGAGTCTTCCAACATCGCACGAATACTGAATACTATATGTAAGGGTAATCAAGGGATGGCAATAGGGTTTAGTATCTGGATGCAGTTTTATTTCACAATTCATTTTACATTTGAAGCACAAACTAATAAAATAAGTAATTTGAGTTTCACAAGGTTCAACAACACTTAACCAATTCATTCAAAAATACCGAACAGTAACTTGAGCTTAGTTACGGGTATCAACCCCGATTCCAACTTAACTTCGTTTTGAATTTTTGGGGTTGTTTCAAACAGGGTGACACGTCAATGGTGTCTCCCGTTCTTTTGGCCGGGATGAAACGAAATCACCAAGAAAAAAAAATAATCCGTGATTATCTTCATTCTCTTGTTTATTTGAGACGCAGATTGAGAGTGCGAACTCGTGGGCCGTGTCTGTGCTGTCGCTCACATGTGGTCGTGGAAAAGATAGGGCTCGGGTGGCCTGGGTGCACGTTGGGATAAACTTTTTTTTTTTCGTAGTCATGTTGTTACCTCGTGCTGTTAAATTTTATTCATGCATTTCATATGGCACAACAAGCCTGCACCTCAGGGTGTATTTGGTTCATGGGGATGAGGTTGAATGAGATGAGATGATTCTGTATCATTTGGTTTTATTATTTTGGGTGAATGAGATAGTTCAGCATCTAGAGAGAATATTTCTCAAATTTGTATCATTTGATCCAGGATGAGATGGTTCCATTCAAGCAACCAAAAGCATGGATGATTTTTTCTTGAACCATCTCATACGTGTACCATTTGGTACAAGCAACTAAACGCACTCTTTAGTATCTCGTAGTTGGAGTGTAGTTTTTTTTTTGGAGAAAATTATAATAATGTTTGTATTTTTTTGGAAAAAATTATAATAATATTTTCTAGTAAAGAAAAGACTTTTGCGATGAACATATTTTCCTTCCTTTCCTTTTATTTATTTTTTTGGCGAGGTATTTCTTTTAATTGGTGGAACTGTACTTCTTTTAATTGGTGGAATCCTTTCCTTTTATTTGTTTATTATGCTTGAGGAAATGTGATGTCGCTTTCAGTGTTTGGTGATGGATGACCGTGTGTAAGTTGAGTGGTCGAGCTGCTGTTTCCTTTGCGATCTGGTGTCCTGCTTTCCGATTGGTAGTAGTTAGCCGCGCGCATCATGTCTAGGCACATTATCATTGTTTGATCCGATGCATTTTCCCAGTGAAGAATCTTGCCTGCTTGTGTTGGTGGTGATCGTGAAAGCTTAAGAATACTTTAAGCCTCTGTTTGTTTAGGTTTAGGCTTTTTGTTTTAACTTAAAATCAATTTTTAGGATTAAAAAGCTTAAAAGTTATCAATTTTTATACATAGTAAAGGTGGATAATTGTATCTAACTTCAGTGGCATCAGTGTAAAACCAACTCTCAATAAACAAAAAAACACATCTCCGGTAGTGTTTGGCTTTTAGTTATATAGAATGGCTTTTGAAAAAATTCAGATCAAAAAACTACCTATTTATTTAGGCTTTAACTTTTTAACTTTTAAACCAGTGAAAAAATTCAAACAAATAGAGACTAAAGCTAACACGCTCACAAAACTAGATTAAATGGCTGAATTCCCCCCTACTTCTGGGACCAACGTCCCTCGGCCCATTCGTCTATGAGCATCTAATCTGGGCGTGTAAATTTCTTTGATTATTTTTTGTGAAAATTATTGCTAAATCCCACGTTAAACCAAGCAAGTTTAGGATCATACGGTGCAATTTACACTATAAAAAATCAAAGATTTTTCTATCAAAATGCAATGGCAGCCAAAAAAACAAGAGATTAACGTTGCTCTGCAAAAAAAAGAAAACAGAATATGATAGAGTCGTCATGCGCACTGTGCTAGTGCAAAAGAAACAAAAACAAAACGACCCGGTTGCGTTTCTGACTAAAACTGAAGAGAGAATAAACAAAAGGAAAAAAGAAAAGAAAAAAGAAATACACTATACATGGAGCAGTAAGAAATGAAACGAGGGGTTGGTGACACAGGCGCTGATACCAAGCCTGACAATAAGGCTTTTTGGAATGGAATCAAAATTGCTTTTATTATAATACTTTCTTTGTTGATAAATATAATGTGTACTTTGACCTTATACAAGAATTAAGATTACGGTAAAACTAAGAAAGATATGAGAGAAAATAGCTTACATGCCCGTCTTAATTATCTTGTAAGATGAGAGATACTCCCTCTGTTCACTTTATAAGGTTTATTTTTTAAATGGTTTTGTTCATAAATATAAAGTTTGTATGTAGATTTAATAAGATCTTTCTTTCTATAACTTTATTTATTTTCTCTCAACCATATGCATTTATTTATTACCACCCACACAAAGTATCTTTCATCTTCCAAAATAATTAAGTGGCGGCACCTAAGAGTATCTCCAATAGTACCACTTTAGCTGCCTCTTAACTATGTCATGTCGGTAAAATTCTACGTGGAGGAGAGAGGAGGTGACCAACTACTACAGATGTTGTTTCTAATGTTGTCTCTAGGTGAGTTAGAATCCTTAGAGATAATTTTTAAAGATAGACTATTGTACATGCTCTAAGTTATTTTCTTTTATATCTTTCTCAATTTCAATTCAATCTTAATCCTTGTAAAAAGTCAAAATACGTCTTATAAAAATAAACGGGGGAGTAATACTTTGTGTGGGTGATAATAAATATATGCATATGGTTGAGAGAGAAAGAGAGAGAGAGAGAGAGTAAATAGATGTATAGAAGGAAAAACTCTTCAAATCTACATGCAAGTCTTATAATTCTAAACAAGATCATTCAAACTATAGACCTTATATTTATTAACGGATAGAGTAGTTAATAAGTTTAAAATTAAAGAGATGTACTTATATGTTTTTCTTTTTTAAAGTTACATAAATATTAAAGCATGGATGAAGGGTAGATGTTGGTTACTTACCCTTTATTTGCTTTAAAATTTATGCAAATTGTATTGGGAGGAAAAACATAGAAGTATCGTTCAAAATTAAAATGGATCCATTGCCAAAAAAGTGTTACTGAAGTTTAACTCGACAGTAGATCATTATCTTAAGTTTGAAATAATTATCTAAATAATAAATAAAATAATTTTATATTAAATTATATCAATTTAAAAGAAGTCCCGATAATAGATGCGTCCGGCGGTGGGTGCTGATCACTGCGGCACACCCATCGCCAGCTAAAATAACCCGATAAAACACGAGCAATTCCACTACCTCCTAAACTCCTGTCTCCAACCCCGAGAGGACGACGCGCCCCACCACCACCCACCATGGCCATGGCGACGGCGCTCCGCAAGCTCTCCTCCGACGCCCTCCGCCGCCAGCCGCTCTCCCGCATCACGCCGCTCTACTCCATGGTACACCGCCGTCCGGTTCTTCTTTTTTTTCTTCATTTTTTTTCATGGCCCGGTGGTGTTCCTGTTGCTGGTTTTTTCCTTCTTCCACCCACCCCTCGGAAGAATCACGGCCCGGTGTTAATCCATTTTTTATGGCTTTGTGCGTGCGTAGGCGTCCCTCCCGGCGACGGAGGAGAGATCCGGAATCACCGTATGTTTTTCCTTATCCTCTGTTCATACGGTCATGACTTCATGTCCGTTTCTTGCCTGGGTTCATCTTGTATTCTTGTTTTTCTTGGCGTTGGGTGTAGTGGACGAAGCAGTTGAACGCACCGCTCGAGGAGGTCGACCCCGAGATTGCCGACATCATCGAGCTCGAGAAGGCCCGCCAATGGAAGGTCATTGGTTTTTCCAGTCATCAGCAATCGAGACAATGTTTGAGTGTATTGTGCTTAGTTTTTCAACAATCAAGACATTCAATCTGTTTTATGTAGGGTCTGGAGCTCATCCCGTCGGAAAATTTCACGTCGGTGTCAGTGATGCAGGCGGTGGGATCCGTCATGACCAACAAGTACAGCGAGGGATACCCCGGCGCAAGATACTACGGTGGAAATGAGTACGATTGTACTCTATCATTTGTCGTTCTCTGTATTATCGGAATGAAAATAAGCATGTATGAAAGAGAAATTAAATGGCTGATGGAGTGAATAATGTGAATTGGTTGTTGTTCTGGTTTTGCTTGCCTGCAGATACATTGATATGGCGGAGTCATTGTGCCAGAAACGTGCTTTGGAGGCTTTCCGCTTGGACTCAGAAAAGTGGGGAGGTAAAATCTTTTAAATATTTCTCTATAAATTATAGCCTTCATGCCCCCCCCCCCCCCCGCCGCGGGTTTTGACTGTGCAAAAAGAGGATAAAAAAGATTGTTTTGAATAAGATAAAGTGCTGTTTTGATAAATGCTCCATAGTTTACAAAATGTTAAGAGCACTTGATGGGAGATATTATCATCTAAACCAGTCAAATTGTAAATCTCATGGGATAAGTTCTAGGTTCTTAATTTGCTCAAGAAATTTCTCTTCGGTATGTGTTTGCACCGCACCTGTTACAAACCAATCCGTTAGTCAATTCCAGAACCTATATATGGTACACAACTGGGCTTATAAATTATTCAGATATGTTTTCGATTTTTGGCTTGCGTTGCTAACCATTTTGTCTTGGAATGCTAGTTTCCCTTTCACAAAGATGGTGGCAAGTTCTAACCATTTAGCTAGCGTTGCTAACAATTTTGTCTTGGAGTGGTAGTTTCCCTTCATGACCAATTTCTACCTCTGCAGTGAATGTGCAACCTCTGTCGGGTTCACCTGCAAACTTCCATGTATACACTGCGCTGTTGAAGCCACATGAAAGAATCATGGCACTGGATCTTCCTCATGGTGGGCATCTTTCTCATGGTTACCAGGTACATCGGTCTGTGTCTTCTTTATTACCTCCTTATTGTTTTTGTGTTTATTGGGTGGCATGCAAGCATGTGCACTTGCTTGTCATCTTTCTTTGTCCTTGCAGGTTTTGTGGTTGCTTTAGATTTTATATGGTTGTTTTATTCTTGCATTGATGCTTGCAATGCAAAATGAAGTGTTAGCTGCACCCTCGATCGATTATGTATTTTAGAATACATACTAATGAGTAATATTATATCATATTCTTAGTTATGTTCAGATACAATGCTCTTGAAACTCCCATGACTCAATGGTTCTACTTCTTGATTTTTGCAGACTGACACTAAGAAAATCTCTGCAGTTTCAATATTCTTTGAGACAATGCCTTACAGGTTGGATGAAAGCACTGGCTTTATTGATTATGACCAGGTGGCTTTCCCTCCTTATTTGTTCCAGTTTATGCCATCAGCTTATTCAGCTCCCTTGACCATTCTTTTATAGATATGCATTTTTCATCAAAGTGGACAAAATGTGTTCTTTTTGCATTTAGCATCATTCTCGGCTTAAAAAAAGGTTTCTTACTGCATCATCTAGGATATTTTCATTGTTTCATATCTCCTTTATTAGTCAAATTATTTCAAGATGAATTACCCTAACACCTTCTCGTTCCTAAGCTTCTTTTGCTACTTCTGTACAGTTGGGGAAAAGTGCTGTTCTTTTTAGGCCAAAGCTAATCGTTGCTGGTGCAAGTGCATATGCTCGCCTTTATGATTATTCCCGCATGCGGAAGGCAAGTATTACTTCTCGGCAATGAACATCGAATATTTGTCTTTTCTAATCAGTCAAATAAGTCCATTTTTTACTGTGCAATTGGCAGATATGTGACAAGCAGAAGGCAATACTTCTAGCAGACATGGCACATATCAGTGGGCTAGTTGCAGCTGGTGTTGTTCCATCTCCTTTTGATTATGCAGATGTAGTGACTACCACTACTCACAAGTCACTCCGTGGACCACGTGGAGCCATGATCTTTTTCAGGAAGGGGGTGAAAGAAATAAATAAGCAAGGGAAAGAGGTATTACTGGAGGAAAACAATAAAAAGATAGTAGCACAGAGTGTTAGAGCTGTTTCTTCTGTACTGAGCTAGTGAGCTCATACTGTAATACTCTTTTCACTGCAAAATAAAAAGGCCTAATGATCTATTACGCTTTAGGTTATGTATGATTTTGAGGACAAGATCAATGCTGCCGTCTTCCCGGGTCTGCAAGGTGGGCCTCATAATCATACCATCACTGGCTTGGCTGTTGCACTTAAGCAGGTTTGCACCACTTGTGTTCCCTAATGTTTTTTATGCTATTTTCTATTTCATTCATTGTTATTAAGTCATCGACTAATCGACGATTAGTCGTCCAGTCGGTGCATGGAGCACGACTAGGACGCTCGACTCGACTGGAGCGACTAGTCGGGCGACTGGACGACTGGAATAGAGGGGCTGAACCCTAGACGCCTCCAGTCCATATCATCATCATGCTTATGTTGTTCTTCTCTTCATTTTATGCTTTACAATATGTATATGTGTTTAATTATTGCTACAACTTAGTATGTGACATGTCATACTAACATACTTCCTAGTCTAGAGGCTAAGTCATGTATAGTATGTTCGGTTAGAGAGGGATACGGGGAGGAGTCCTTATCCTGTAGGTTTCCTTTAGCCTCACGGTCCTCCTCCCCTATATATGTAACTACATTATCTCTCAATTAATCAATCTACTATTCCTCGCAACCTCTGTTGCTTTCAGTATGTGACATGTCATACTAACTTACTTCCTAGTCTAGAGGCTAAGTCGAGACTAGTCGCGACTAGTCGCCCAAGTCGACAAGTCGCCCTTCTGACGACTCGACTCGACTTTACGACTTAATAACATTGATTTCATATTGTTTGCCTTTGCCTAAGGCTAAGCTGTTGTTTAACTTTCAGGCAACTACTCCGGAGTACAGAGCTTATCAAGAGCAAGTTATGAGTAACTGTGCTAAATTTGCACAGGTACTTGTTGTTACAATTTGCTAGAAATATTTTTCAGGGAGAATTAGACTTATCATACCTGCTCACTCAATATGATGAGTAAACCTATTTGTGGTTTATGTTAGGCAGCTTTTAGAAAATCCTAGTAGGTTACATCTACAGTGTGTTTTGTCTTGTTCTTTATTTCAAAATACTTTGTTGGGATAGGCATGTTATACAGTATGATTGATGCTGGTTTTGTTTTTTTCATTTTCATTCACCTCAGGATGTTATAAAATGCAAATATCTAATTCTTCAGCATGATTAATTGTGTTTTTAAGTTTAAACCACTTCCTAATTTCATGGAAATATTGTTACTTCCAGAGCTTGACTGCAAAAGGCTATGAGCTTGTCTCTGGTGGAACTGATAACCATTTAGTCTTGGTGAACCTCAAGAATAAGGTAAGATAGAAATGTGCTTGACTTTGGATGTTTTGTGATTTTGGAATTTTCTCTGCCACTTTTTCTCATCATCTACAATAAACCTTTCAGTTGACTCCTTTCTAACAATGTTTGATGTCCGTCTGACCTGAAGCTTAGTAGTTGCTGTATACATCGTAGCTAAATGTGCTAATTACAGCAAAACTGAGTAGTTTCTAAATTCACGTCATGTCGGGACAATTTCATGTGTAGGGGATAGATGGTTCAAGAGTGGAGAAGGTTTTAGAAAACGTGCATATTGCAACAAACAAGAACACAGTTCCTGGTGATGTTTCAGCTATGGTACCAGGAGGCATCAGGATGGGTAAATTATGTTCTCATATAATGTTTTTATTAATTTTCTTTAATTTAGTTTGCAAAATCTTATTATCAGTTCTGCGATGTTGCAGGAACCCCAGCGCTTACATCAAGAGGATTTGTTGAGGAGGACTTTGCTAAGGTTGCTGACTTCTTCGATGCGGCAGTGAACTTGGCCTTGAAGGTTAAAGCTGCAACACAAGGTCATTCAAAGCCCTAGAATTTTTTTCAAAAAAAAAGTTACTGCTAGTCTGCGAAAAATATATTTCCATGTAATGAGGTGCCCTTATATACCACAGGGATAATACTATTCATGTTTTGGTTTTTCTCTTTCAATTTAGGTGGAACCAAGTTGAAGGACTTTGTTGCAACTTTGCAATCTGACAGCAGCATCCAAGCTGAGATTGCAAAGCTTCGCCACGATGTGGAGGAATATGCAAAACAGTTCCCAACAATTGGATTTGAGAAAGAGACCATGAAGTACAAGGATTAAGGATCGTTGAATTGCGACAGCAAGGTATGCCCTGACAAATAAATTGCCTCCTCCAGTCCAGCTTTTCTTTTTTTTTGTTCAACATGTATATTTGCTGTAATCAGGAGCAGGAATCCCTTGATTGTCTCCTTGGCTTCAATCCTGAGTTTTATTGCTGTTTTAGATATTTCATCAAGCTTGCATCTACAACATTTGTTTGCCCATCCCTCCACCTCCATCACCCTCCCCCCTTTGCGGAAAGCACAAAAACGGAGAATGCTGCTTTTCTTACAGTTACAGAATTATCTTTTTTGCCTTTTCTTTCAGGAAGCGAACAAAGCTCGGTGTTGAGGCAATTATTGGAATTTTTACGAGGACTAGTTCTTGTAAACATAAACCCATGATGGAATGCCATCTTATGTAAAAGGGATCTTAGCATTTTACAGCATGTGGGAACCTTGTCAATAGCTCTTATCGTAGACACCTACTGTAAGATGCTGTACTACTAATGTATATTAACCGTCACTCTTCTTGGACAAGCAGTTACAAATATTCCCGTGTGTTCCGTGAATAAATTGTGTGGTTTTGATATTGTCATTTAAAAATACGTCTAGCTCTATTTTTTCTCCAGAAAAAAAAAACGCAAAATCGTATTTTTTTTTTGCTGGGTCTACGAGGTTTCTCAAGCCTCCAAAAATTTAGAAAATACGTCTAGGTCTACTTTTTCTCCGAGAAAAAAGTTATTTTTCGTTCACATGCGCGCTGTGCGCATTTAAAAATACGGCTAGATCTATTTTTCCTCCGGAAAAAACGCAAAATCATTTTCCGTTCACGCGCGCGGCGTGCACCGCATACTTTTTCCCTAGCGCGACCTCTAAGGTTTCGAGAACCTACAGAAATTTTAGAAAAACGTCTAAATCTATTTTTTCTCTAGAAAAAAATGCAAATTCATTTTTCGTTCACGCGTGCGGCGTGCGCTGCGCTTACGGCCTAGTTACCCATATCTTCGGAGCATTCAAGTTGCTTGTCATTTGGATGCAGACAATGAATGGAGTCAATACAGATAGATGATGTCGTAATTTTCGAACCTAATTTGATTCCTCCACACATTTCTAATTGCGATATCAATGGTTAGCTATTTCTCTTTTTCTCCTAACTAACAAAATAATTAGGTGATGAAAGTATAATAAACAAAGCATCTCACCGTCATACATGACATACTAAAAGAACAAAAGTTTTGAATTCCGAATTTTGGTTTTAGATTGGAATTAATATACAGATCCAACTGTTAATTTTAAATTCAGCTATTCAGGGACTTTACTTTGGAATTAGTATGGAAACCACATTGCTAAAAATATCTTTCTATTTTTCACGATAACGTTGGAATTTCCCTTCAGTGCCTAACTAATATTGGGAATTTAGCTATTTAGGTCATGTCTTTCCAATTTGTATAGAAGTAGTTTCATTTAATTTATATTCTGAATTCTAGTTTATGGAAATAATCTAATTAAATATATATTTCAAAATCTAGTTATTTCTATATATTTCATTGGAATTTGTATGGAAATAATTTCATTTAACTTATATCATGAACATTATTTGTTAGGTAGTTTTCATTGGAATTTGTATGGAAATTAAATTACTTGTTTTATTTATTTTTAATTCTGATTTTGACTTTTGTTGGAGTTTGTAGACAAATCCATCTGTTGATTTCAGCTATTTAGGTCTTTTACTTTGGTTTTATGTTGACATGTACAAATCCAACTTATAATTTTTTTAAAAAAATTTTCTTATTCCAAATTCCAGCAATTTAGATATTTTACTTTGGGGTTCATACGAAAACCAAATTGCTAATTTTCTTTAAAAAATTTTAATTCTGTTTGTGATCGCCTTCTCTCGAGGGTCCCAAATATGGCCACCAACACAGCGGAACGATCTCAACGGCAACAGAGTTGAGCGAGAAACACATCGGTGGCGACGGAGCATCGGCAAGCAATTGCAGCAAAAGGCGGTGGCTCAGGCACAATCTCCTAGGGCAAAACGCGAATAATGAAGTGGCGAATCCAACGCGTGTGTCAGGGCATTAAATAGGCGCCTTGGTGAAAGTGCATTTAGGCCCCTAAGTGAGTTTTGAATGATTAATGATAAATGATTAAAGGGATTAATGCGTTCAATGAGTTTGTGAACAGGTAAAAGTCTCAAGGTGAGATCATCTACGAACGATGGATACCCTCAAAAAGGAACGGGAAAGAAAAATGGCATCATTTAAATGTATTTTACATTTTTATTGAGTCATAGGTATGCCGTATTATTAAGAGGGGTGCATTGTAGGTGATCTAGGATTAGTCTCTATACTCAGATGAATGCTAGCCAAATTAGTTGAGAGACACAAAGTCACGGCACTTTCACCGGAGTGATTTTCTTTAAAGTTCAATTCGGACATTCCGATTTTAGTTCGGATGTTCCGATGCATCAGAAGTTCTGGTGCTTAGTTGTGCCTGAGTCCGAAGCCCCTAACTCAGATCGAAAGTTCCGATAGGTCTTTTTCCATAAAGGGTGATTTCTAGACAGATCGGACATTCCGATATTTTGGATCGGATGTTTCGATTAGTGTTAAATCGAAAAAGGGCACTCTCTGGATACTTCGGAAGTTCCGATAGTTTTGATTGGAAGTTCCGATACGTGTAAGTTCTGAAAAGGGTGCTCTTTGAAAACATCGGATAATCCGATCTGTGCATCGGACATTCCGATTTTGGACTTAGGGAAATTCGTGAGAGAATTTCTTATAGGTTACTCCCTGTAAACATCGGACTTTCCGATCGTAAAAATCGGAAGTTCCGATGTGTAGTATTCCGACCGTTAGACATTGTTTGTGCCTGGAAATTTAGACAGATCAGAAGTTCCGATGTTGGTATCGGAAGTTCCGATATGTGGCTGAGTGTGGGTATAACGGCTAGTTTTTGAACAAATCTATAAATACCCTCCTCCACCTCCTTTGAGATGTTACACACTCCTTTGGCTTAACTTGTGAGCTGCAAGTGCACATTCTTGAGCATTCTTTTCCCTTCTATCGATCTTAGTGATCCTTGTAAGAGTGAGGTGTGCAAAAGAGAGATCTAGTGCTAGAACGATAGTAAAGTCATTCATCTTGAGCAATAGGGATCTACTCCAAGACTCGCAACAAGTTGCATTCAATACTCTTGGAGGTTGAATGACTCCTAGACGGCTAGGTGTCACTCACGAGCTTTTAAAGATTGTGAGTAGCCGTGAGAAGTTTGTGAAGGTTGATTTCGCCTCCGAAAGGGAAGAAATCAAAAGTAAAACCAAATCTCAAGTGCGACCGAGATTTGGGAGGAAAATGTTGAAATAGACCCGGCTCTTTATGAGCCTCCTCAACGGAGACGTAGGATCCCCTCAAGAATCCGAACTCTGGGAACAAATATTATTGTCAATTATTTTGATTTGGTTTTTGCTTATTGTGAATCTTGTTCTACTCTCTCCATTAAAGTTCTAATCGGTTTCTAGTTGTCTTTAGATCTTTTACTCTTTCGTGCACCAAGTTGGAGTAGAAGTAATTAGTAGCTACCTAGTTTTCATCACTTGTTCTTGAATCTTAGAACTGATCGGATTTTCTGATAATTTGTTGGAAGGTCTGATAATATCGAAAGTTCTGATTATTTATCTGAAGTTCCGATTATTTATCGGAAGTTTCGATACCTTTTTCGCTGCAGTAAATTTCGTTTAAAATTTTAAATAGCCTATTCACCCCCTCTAGGCAAATTACACAACTTTCACTTGGCATGCGTGAAGTCCGCGGTGGTTACGGCGTGGCGATGGAGTTCGGTGAGGATATGGATGGATAATGTGGCACAATCCTGTCCGTGCACGCGAATCTGATCCAATGGCATACAAGCGTGAGACCACGTGGCTCCCTCCTAACCGCGAGATCAAAATCTAGCGGTGGCCTAATAGGGTTAGGGTTCAGGTCTGGCAAGGTGGAGGCTTGGGCCATATGGGCCGATGGGTCCACTGGGTTCAGCCCAGTACTGCGCGATTTTTTCAAGATTTTCTATTTTAAAATACCTCTAGTAATTCAAATAATTCGAGAAAAATAGAAAAAACAATAGAAAAATTGTACAAAATATTGAGATATTTTGAACCCAAATAAAATATCTCCAACAAAATTTTATATGAAATTTTCAAATATTTAAATAATTCAATAAGTGACTTAATTAAAAGTAATTCCAAATTAATCCAAATAAATTCCAAAAAATTCCAAAAATTTAATTAACTCAGTAATTGCAATAAAAACAAAAATTGGGATATTACATTATACCAACATTATGCTTACCTGCTGGAGGATCTGTTCGTGAATTTATGTAAGCAAAAAACGTATTTTCGGATTTCTCAGTAGTGTTTTTTTTTAAATTAGCTGGCTATAAGCTGTCGGTGATTTTGTGAAACAATAGGGAAGGACCTATCCACGACTGTAAAAAACTGATGGAAGACCTAGTCGCGAATATATGGAACTAGGGGTTTTTTTTGGGTAAAATAATAGGTGAAAGGACCTAAACATAATTTTAAAATTAGCGGAGGGTCTTTTCAAGAAAAAAAACCTACCACGTGGCCTCTAGTTGCTCTCCAATTCTCTCCGCTTTAAAGCATGGCCTCTGTGGTTAATCTAATTCTCTCCGCTTTAAAGAGAAGTTGTCGGTGTATTCTACACCAGGGTGCCCACTTCACCGCAGTAAAGGTGCAAGGTGGTCGCCAATGGACAGTGGCGCCTGTGCCACGCGCGGTGGTCGAAAGATGGTCGCCCGTGCGGACGGTGGCGTCGAGCCACGCCGCTTTGGCGGGCGTGACAAGAAGGTGGTCGCCCGGCGGACAGGTGGCGTCCAGGCCACGCCGCTGGGCGGTCAGCAAGGTGGTCGCCCAGCGGACAGGTGGCGTCCAGGCTACACCGCTGGTGCTCAGCTCCCGAGGCCACTTAGTGGTCTGTGCCACCACACAGAGGATCAAAAGCATTTAATGCATATCGTGCACATTAAATGGGGGTAATGAAGGCCACAGTATGACGGCGCATGTTCCCAACACACGCATTTATTACGGGTGACGTCACGGCGAAAGCCCCCCTGGCGAGGCGGGTGGAGCCGGCAGGTACGCGGGGCCTGAGGCCGGGGTGAAGTCGGCTATGTTAGAACATTAAGTGCGACTCAAGAATAGTGACAGACGCATTAAATGCGGTATGGCAGTGTAATGAGTGTGGTACATTGATGTAAGCCCCCATGCGCCCCAGCCAGCCGAAGTATAAAAGGGAGTCGGGTGCATGGGAGAGGGGGTTCGATCATTTTCGGTTGGATTATTTCGGTTCGGTTCTTCAACCTTTGAAGAGACGTTCCATGTCTTGGGATTGTCTCAGTTTCCCCCAAGAACACAAGCAAGAACACATAGACAGAACTAGGGCTATTACTCATCAGGAGGGCCCGAACCTGGGTAAACCCAAGCGTCCCCTTGCAAGCTTCGCCATTGTTTCCTTTCCTCCATCTTCCGAGCGATCTCCACGAAAGCCTCCTGTTCGAATTTCATATACACCCCGTCCGGAGGTGTCTGTTGGCTCTTACGCCGACAGAAGTATTATACGTCAAACTAGTATGTACCTGGCAGTGCCAAAACTAGGACAAAATGTAGAATAGGCTCAAGATTAAATTAAATTTAAACAAACATATTAAATAATTGGTATTGTTTTCTTATTGGTTCTAGGGTTATTACTAGTGCTTTAATATTTAAGAAATACTTGTGAAATGTTCGCTCATCAAACTTTTAGAGATCTACGAATAAGTTAACACTAATCAATCAAACAAATTAGTTATTGTCTCTATTCAACCATTGACACAATTACGATTGATAAAAAAATCATATATAAAAAGAAAGACTCATATTGCCTATTTGTTGTTGTGGCCCACGCAATCACCTGGTTAGACACTCGCCAGCTCATGTTGCGCCGCCTCCCCTACCCACTCGCCATCACTGGGGTGGGTTGCCCGTTGCTGCATGCCGCGCCCTCGTTAGCTCCTTGGCATCCACTCGACACTCTTGCCATGCCCTCGCAATCACCGACACCCCACGATATGCGTTCAGCACACCCGACTCGATGGACTGCCATGTCCTCGCAAATAAGATGTGTGAAGTCGCCTCTTCTCTATCTATGGTCTTTGCGTGCATTGCGTCTAGGATTTGAGTCTAGCTATGTAGGCACCAAGCAAAGTAAATGTAACACCCTAGTTTTCGCTTTCTGGAGCAAAACCTAATTTAAATAAATTAAATTCAAAATTTGGTTTTTTTCTTGGTGTTTATATTAATCTGGCATCCCTTCCTATCCAAAATCGGGGTTTAATTCCCTTCTGGTCGAAAAATCGATTTTTCAGTTCCCGCCGGTACCCGAAATTTCACTCGAGTCCAAAAATGCTCCAAAAATCCCCAAATCACTTCCATTGTGTTCCAAATATTACAAAATGATTTTAGGAATCATTCCCCGGATTTTTGGACCACCGTTCCTATTTTATCTCGCGCGGCTTTTGTTTAATGCCTGCGGTTCGCGCCCGAATATTCAATTCCACAAAAATCATCCAAATTCAGCGGAACCAATTTTATTGGGTCCCAAATGTTCTAAAATGGTTCTAGGATTTTTTCTGGAATTTTTATACCATTTTTCCTAATTCTTCTCTAGGGCGAATCGTTTGCGTAAAGGAGGACCAATGGGAGGGCGCCACGTGTCTCATAAACAGTGTTCGTCTTCTACCTCCAGCCAACCCAAAACAACAGAGAAGAACTTCAACTTGCTCTAATGGCTAAGGTTGATTCAAGTGCCCATAACTCTCTCAATTCAACTCCAAAACTCGAACGGCCGGTTCCGTTGGAATCGTAGCGTCGATCTCTTGCCATTCCCTACCCTCACTCGCCGTCAAGTTCGCCGGAAACGGCCGCATCAATGAAAAACCGAAATCCACTCACTTGCCAATAACTCATCCGTTTCTCGTCCAAACGCCGCACCACCACCTCCATCCTCTTCGTATAAGTATCCCGGTTCCGGGAGTGTGCTCCCCTTCCCTCTACTCCATCCATTTGCCCGTGAGATCGAGAAAACCGAAGCCGTGTCACACTTTTTCGGTGTTCTTCAAGTTCATGCTTGTAGATCCTTCTCCGGTGAGCTATTCTTCATGCCACTTGGTTCCTTGTGACCGTGGATGAGTCTAGAGTCTAACCCAATCATCAATTTTAGGTTTGATCAAGAGTTGGCGACGAATTTTGAGTTTTTGTTCATTCGGCCGAACCTCCGTTCTTCGTCGATTTCTCCGATTCCGGTGAGTTTTGGTTCAATCCCTTCCTCCTAGATGTTCCTAAGGATGTTATTTAGAAGTTCTAGGCTTTTGTTTGATCCAAATCCGTGCGAAAATGGGACAAAAATCCGTTTTTTTGGAAGCCAAAGGGGGCTCTGTAACTTTGGTTCAGTTCTGGAACAAATTTTTTCGCGAGTTACTGTAGCAAACAGTAACTTTTCTCTTTTTCTTGATTTTCCATCATTTTCCAACTTTGAACGCTTATAACTTTTGCGTCCGAACTCCGATTGACTCCGTTCAAGTTTCTAAATTCATCTAAAATCAAGATCTTCCTGCCAATATAACTTTTATAATTTTTGGATTTTATTTATTTTCTTTTATTTATTTATTGCCTCGATTTGCGCGTAGCCGGGGACCCTGACGCGACCGCTGACCCCGCCGTCGGACTTCAAAGAGTTCAAACATTCTCGCTGTGACCGAGGCAAGTCTCCTTGAAGCATGTTGATCCTATGATTTATAAATATTTTACATGTTTTATAAATTGCATTGCTATTTACCTAAAATGATGATGTCAAACGTTAGGCTGTTAGTTATACCTGTTGCGTATACCTCCTTGATGTTGTTGTCCGAAACCCTTTGTCGCCCTAGTATAAGTACTCCACCAATATAAATGTTTTTGGAAAACTGTTCTTTAGTTAAGGGAAAAGACTATTTGATAGACATTTTAGATAAATCAAATGGTACAGAATGCAAATTGGAGTTAGATTACTATTAGTGATGATGTGGGTGTAGTAGTTATGAAATTGATCTATGATTGGTGATTAGTTGAATTACTAAGGAGTTGGATTGTGATAGTGGTTCGCCATATAACTTGTGTGGATTCGGAGAATATTGGAAGATGTATGATATCCAGAGTAATAGTCGGTAGAAGTAAATAATAATATTGGGAGGCATACTTGTGGATCAAATAGAATAAGTGGTGAATTATATTTCGGTGGATTTTAACAAGAATATTATATGATAATTCTTTATGGAGATTGTGAATGATCCAGAATGTTTGGTGGTTTAGTGGATGATAATATTACGTATTCTTGGTGGATTAAAGTAGATGATTTAGAGGTGATAATGTGAAGGATTAAATACATGACGTTATGAAGTGCTATCGGTGGATTGTAGCCTAAATGATTAGAGTCGATATCGTGAAGTATTCTCGATGATTCAGTCAATGATATTATAAAATATACTCGATGGATTCAGTGAATAATATTGAGGATCGTACTCGGTGGTTTAGTAGATGATTTTGTGAAGAATGGTGTTGCGATAACCATCTAGGTGGGATTATGAATAATGAGGATTATATGTGATTTGTTTAGTCAACTTGGTGTCATTGTTTAGGGAAACAGCTATAGACAATGAATCAATGAAATCTCGGATTTGTAGAATCTTTCATGAAATATACTCGGGGATGAGATTATGAATTATTCTCGGTGGATCAAGTAGATTACAAAATTAATCCATGTATAGATGATGGATAATCGATAAGAAGACTTATATTTTGAGAAGATTGTTTCATATACAATGATGTCAGTAGATTAGCATGATTTTGAAGTTATGATGGCACATGATATAGGTTTTGCTTGTTGGAGTACTAAATTGGATTGGATTATATAGTGCCACGGTAATAATGGGGGAATGTTGGTGGTCTCATGAATTTTGGAGATGATAGGACTGATTATCATAATTTTTATCAAACACTGAGATTTTAAAACTATAAAATAAATTATTGGTGGAATCGAATAGTACGGTAGAAATGCTTAACCTCGTTATCGGTCAATATTCACCTATGGGAGGGAATTTCATTTTTTTTATCTTGAAAACTTTGTGTTGAAAGTTATAGGCAAGGAGTATTGCCAATGGTTTACAAAATAAAAATAAAATGAAAAATGATTTCGACTTGGGCGGCATGGAATGTCGGGTGGAAGCGGACCAAGCCTTGGTTCTTGTGTGCAAGTACCGCCCCAAGTCAATTAAGGATCGACGCTTATGACTGTCTCCATTCTAAGCATAACCGTACAACCACATGTCAAAGTGGGCACGACCTGGCTGAATAATTTGTAGAAACCTAACTTAGACTCACCACTCGGTTGTTGTGTGAGAGCCGGAAAGAGGCATTGTTGTTGTTGTTTTTCTCACACGGCGCAAGAGGGGGCTTTTGTACTGGGTGGAAAGAACCCTAACAGCGGTGAAACCTCAGCGGGTGGGTCGGGTTAGGCATATACATTGTAAAGGCCTTGTCATAATATCCCTGCCGGCACACCCAAGGAAGCGTGCTAATTGCATGGCATCAAGGGAATATCATGTCTTGTGGGTAAAGTTGTACACCTCTGCAGAGTTAAAACTATTCGAATAGCCGTGCCTACGGTCAAAGGCAAAGCTTGCTGAATGCTTTCATACTGGTAGACTTTGGTTTTTGGTTTCAAACTAAACAATGTTTTGTTTTGGGATCCGAGAGCGGTTAGAACTCTCGGGTGTGCTTCTGGCGGTTAAAGCCAGGTAGGTGGAAAGAACCTGATTTTGTGAACCATGGCGGACAGAGCCATGTGATTGGATTGAACCTTGATCTTGTTGAAATGTGGCGGATAGAGCTTGTATATTAGTGAGTGGTGGTTAGAACCTTCACTACAATATTACATAATTCAATTATTAAAAAGAATTGCTCAAATATGCTTTGTGAAAATTATTAACAAGTATGATTTGATGAAACTTGGCTTTATGCAAAAGAACCATATTAAGCCATCCTTGGATAGCCTACATTGTGCATAATTTTCCAGACTTGCTGAGTACTTTATGTACTCACGTGCTACATTCTAATCCTCTCTCAGAAGTGAAAGAAGCTGTCAAGGAATTCCAACGACTAGGGCGCGCTCCCCACTCGATTGCCTGTGGGCATTTGGATGGGTCGCTTTGGCGTTTTCGTCTTCCGCTGCAGTTGTTCAAGTTGTTCAGCCTGTTTAGGCCGTAATGGTAAACCTTGACCATAAGGTCTTTGCTTTTATTCGGTATTATTTTTATTTAATTATTTGTATTCGTGATATGGTTGTTGATTCATCACTTTTGACTGTGTGTACTAGCTACTGATCTGGGACTAGTACAGAAATACACAGAGGACTCCGGATAGCCGATCCGGGGGCCTACAGTAAATCCCTGAATTATGACCTTTAGTATAATCCTGAATATACTACTTTAATCCAGAAGATTTTATGTTTTACTCTTTTTTCCTTAATGAGTTTTTTCTTAAGTTTTCTCACATGAAGGTTTTTAATGAGGTAATAAGTGTGACATAATATGTGAGTGCAATGTATTCTTTTCTCTATTTTTTCTACTGTATTTTTTGAAGGAGTTTTTTATGAGACATATACATTACACAGTATTTGCTCAAGGGGGAGTATTGAGATATAGTAGGACTCTTAATCCTATTGTTGATATATGACTGAACTCTATCTCTTTGTGAGCTAATCCGAATATATCTTTAATGAGTTTTTCACTATAAATATAGCACCTTGTTGTACAAGAAAATTAATCGAATAAAGAAAAGAGAGTTTTGCATCCTAGTATCCTATATGTTATTTGCAATTGTTCTTACTATTTGATCAGTGCATTATGTTTAATCTACGATGGTCATTATCATTTTACAACAGCATAGACTCCATCAAAATATTAAAACTACGCTTTCAACGTGGCACATGTACAAGCTTTTATTTATCTCTTATGACAAAATATTTATCATTCCTAAAAAAAAGTGTTATCCATCGATTGCGTAGAAAACAAGTGCTTACTACCAAGCACAGGCGTATTCACCTATTTCAATCTCCAGGGGTGAGGCTGTAGACTCAATTTGAGCTTGGCTCGAGTCCTGTTAAATATTACTGCATGTTAACTTATATTGAGGTTACCTAAGTGGAGCTTGAACTTGAGCTTTTCTTATTTTTCAAAATTAGCGTACATCGATTTTTTTATTGTTACTGAGTTTATTAGAGTCGAGCTCCAACTTTACTCAAGTCTGGGCCGAGCCACACTCGAGCCCAAATCTAAACTTAGACCCAACTCATATTCGCTCGAACTTGTATCGAACTCAAGCTTGGAAGCTTAGGCTCGCTCGAGATCGACTTGTTTACAGCCCCGTGCCCTCTCTGGTTGTCTCTTTTGCTCACTATATCTACTATTTAATGCTACGAAAAGAAAAATAAAGATATACCATTTGAACTTAGCCATCCAATGGACCTGAAAATGGATCGCGCGCGATGGGAACGCTATTGGGCTCTTGCCTTGTATAATCTGGATGAGCGCGTGCAGGAGCGGCTGACTCATCAGTTTCTTTTCTATTATTAATATGCCCGTGTATTGCAACGGGTCTCAAAAGAAAATAGTCTCAACCTTTTCTTCAACATCTGATCTGTTCCAATAAAAAATATTTTTATAAGAACATATTAGAAATTCATTTAACATCACATGGAACCCAAACATTATAGTTGCGGTCATCCACAAGGGCGTAGCCAAGGGTTGGCACGGTTGGGCCATGGCCCAACCAATGCCAACCCGGCCTACCGAATATTCTTCATATCCTCTTATTTCTTGAGAGCTGTGCAGCGCACAAAACAGAAGGAAAAAAGTGCCAATCCGGCCCACCGAGTATTCTTCATATCTTCCATGCTAATGGTAATATTCAAAACCTTATTAGTATCTTCGTATATATTTAGCTTTTGATACATTTTATGTTTATATATTGTCTTGTTACCTATGTTTTTAAAATTGGACCAGTCTTCTTTAAAATCCTGACTACGCCACTGGTCATCCATACAGATACATCAGAAGTGTATCCATCCTCTGACCACCATTCTTGGTGTTGAAATCATCAAGAAAATAGTCAAAGTGAGATTCGTACTTCTGGCCAACTTCATAGTGCAGAACTTGGAGCCCCTCTCCATTTTTTCTATAAGCCAGCGTGAATTACGATGATTGAACAAATATAATAAACCTTCAAAGGATAAAGCCAAATATGTCAAGACCTACTAGCTATGTTGTTGGATTGCATGTCACCAACCATGATCAACAATAGTGAATATAACTTCACATCAAAAAGCCAGTACACCTAGATGAAGGATTATACCAATAACAGAGCAGCAAAGTTTAGTAAATACCATTGAGAGTTACCTAAAACAATCTCATGTTAATTATCGAAGGATCCACACATTTTTTCCCTTCACAAGAGATAATATCAGAATTCATTTGCATGGCTGGCACTATCAAGGTGGGATAAAAAGGAATATACCAATTCAGAAAACCACAACAAACTGTACTGCAAACGGTTAGCACCAGTCAAAAACCAGGGTTCACAATTTCAAACAAAATTCATGGAATTTCGCTCTTACCACTCCCCAGCGAAAAGGAATTCCGTTCGGTTATTCGCTCAAATTCAAATTTAATTTAAAAAAAATGAAAATTTTGACATAATTTATCCAAAATTTTTGTATAATTAGTATTAATAGTATTATGACCTCTGATGTAAAAATTTTTTTGGAAAAAATGAATTTAGAGATGTTTTTTAGCCATTCAAAATACAGATAAGTAGAAAAAGAAAAAAAATAGAAATATTTTTAGTAGCAATATTTGTTCAATTATATCAAGTAGCAATATTTACTTCAACATATTTTAGTAACAATATTTCTAACATGTTTCCTATTTCTCTATAATTAGTATTTATAGTCTTATGACCTCTGATGTAAATATTATTTGAAAAAACAAAGTTTGAAAACATTTTTGAGCCATTAAATTATATTTAGTAGCAATATTTGTTGAAGTATATTTAGTGCTAATATTTGTTGAATTATCTTTAGTAGGAATATTTGTTGAATTATATTTAGTAGGAATATTTGTTGAAGTATATTTAGTAGCAATATTTCCTTATAAAGGTCATCAGCATGAGCCAAGAAGGGCACCATCCATAAAATCATGATCTGTATTGATAAAATATATATGAGTTTTTCTTAAAACCACATGTAAACTGCTAAGAAATCATTAAACTAAATCAAAACTGTCAGGGATTGACTATCCACTAAAAACGACCATTTTTTCCCCTAGGGGTCCAAAAACACCGACCACACGGGCCCCCACGGAAGAAGCTCGGGAAACTTGCCCGAGCGGCCAAGGCGTCCGAGCTTGCATGCTCGGGGACTCGCCTGCGACCATGCAAGCGACCACGCTCGTGTGTGCTACGCAGATGGTCGGGGGACTTGGTCAAACCATTAGAAAGGAAGGTGGCAACCAATCCGCCGGAGATCAAGGGAAGACGCGCCCGAAATTCAAATAACGCGCAGATCAAGGGTGCCGGATCGTGGGCGCTACGGTTATAGGAGCACGGCGTAAATCTAGGGGGTTGTTACCTTCTATGTATCTTCAGCTTCTGTATTTAAACCCCTTAAGAGCATCTGCAGGCGGGGGACTTTTTACCAACCATAAACACAATATACTGGAGTAGGGCTGTTATCTCGGCGGTGAGAGGCCCGAACCAGGATAAACACCACGCGTCTTTCTCCCGAACTCGCGTTGCTCGGACGAACACCCCGGCTCGCACGAAGGGGCCCTGTTGATCCCTCGTTCAACAAGTAAGCTCGGCGGGAGCCCGTTCTCCAATCGTCGACAAAAACCCTAGTTTAACTTGTCAACATCAATATAGAATATATAGAATTTTTGGCTACACCTCCACAGCACACTGCATGTCTCAATATTTATTCAATTATATTTAGTAGCAATATTTGTTGAAGTAATTCTTCAAATATTATTTTTGTCCTTTAATGGTTTTTCTACAAATTTTACAACAATTTTTATTTTTTCCCCTATTTTTCTTTACATTTCCCCATTTTTTTAACCACTAGCGGTTTTCAAGCTTTTTGAACAAATTTCGAGCTTTTTCGAGTGGTTTTCGTTCGAAAACTGCGAATTTCGCTCGGAGGTTTGACTAGATTTTAAATTCATTTGACTTTTGAACCAAACAATTTTGAGCAAATTTCAAACGGTTTTTTGCGAATTTCAGTGCCGTCAAGACGTCAAAATTTAAATTCGAAACTAAAGCAAACCCTGCCCCGAACCACTCCAACCCCTCATCTTCCCCCTCAACCCCACACCAACCTCCACTCGAGGGCCCACCGAGCCCCGGCCCCTACCACAGCGTCACTTGCTCCTACCGTTGCCTCGCCCATCGTTCCACTCGTCTGTGCCGCTCATCCTAGCACTGCCCCCACCTCTCTCTCCTTCCTCATTTTTATTGTTGCCACTCACTACTGCCAGATCCACTCGCACTGTCCCCAAATCAGGGGAGGACGGCAAGGCGACGTCGGTGGTGGCTGAATCTGCGTGAGGTGAGACCGATCGGGGCAAATCATCAATTTTTCTAAGATGGGGTGCATGGCGGTGGGATTCAAACGAGATGGCGTGCATGCCGGCCGAATCCGGAGAGATAAGAGATGTGGTTCCCCGGTGGACGACGACGGACACAGGGCTCTTCCTCACCGACCTCCTCTTCCGCCGCATGGATAGACCTGGGCATCTGGGCCGTGCCCACGTGGGCCGGCCCGAAGCCCAGCATCCCAGCCCGGAACGAAGCACAGCACGACACGGGTTGGGCCATGCCATGCCAGCCCGTTACTGTGCACCGGGCGGTGTCGAGCCGCAGAGCCGGGCACGACGGGCAGCACGGCCCGACAAGCAGATTTGGGCCGTGCCCGTGCCGGCACGACCGCCCAGTCCCTCCCTTGCGCCGTCGCCGCAGTGCGTCCTCGAAGCCGCTCACCGTGGAGGAACCGTGGAGGAGAGGAGCCCGCGCCGTGCCTCGACCGCTCGCGCCCGAGGAGGAGAGAAGCCGCGCCTCGGCCGCCCGTGGAGGAGAGGAGCCCGCGCCGTGCCTCAGCCGCCTGTGGAGGAGAGGTCCGAGAGGAGCCCGCGCCGCCTCGGCTCGTACGCCCGTGCTGGCCGTGAAGGGCGCGAGAATGACTGAGGCTGGCGGAGACGTCGATGCGGTGGGGGCTAGTGACGGCTGGAGCCGGGGAGGAGAGGGACGCGCACCGGCATGCAGAGGCCCAGAGCGGAGGCGGAGAAGACGAGGAGATGAGGAAGAGTGGGATTGTGGCGCATGGCGGTGTGGCGGTGGCCAGTGGCCTGTGGGAGAGAGTCTGGGTCTCAGTCTCTGCCTCTCTGGGAGACCGAGGCACCGAGCGCCCGAGCGGAGGCCGTGGGCTCGTGGCACGGATGGCGCCGTGCAGATGAGGGAGACTGGGAGAGTCAGTGGGGGACAGTCTGGATAGGCGCCAGCCAGGCGAGTAGGAACCAGGCGTGGGAGGTTGGGTCGCTCCATCGCTGGGGCAGGGTTCAAATTAAATCGCGAAATTTCGTGAAATTTGGATTTCGACATTACATAATCGTGAAATTAAAAACCCTAAAACAATTTAAACGTGCTACAGTACCCTATAATTTCGCCGAAATTTCGGTTAAACGAACCGAAATCTCGGTTTTTTGAACGAAATTTGTCTAAAACGTGACCGGATTTGACCGGATTTGACCGGAGTTTGACCGGATTGGATTCCTCAAGTCATTTCCCAGGTCTGACCAAAATTTCAAAATTTTTTGACATCGTTTGAACCATTTTCCGTTCAGTTGAATTTTACCGAAATCTCGGTTTTGGACGAAATTTCGGTTTTTTGACGAAATCAGAAATTTCGGTTTAAAAACGGATTTAAATTTTGGTTTTTGAATTCCGTCCGGATTTCGTCCGAAATAACGAGATCTCGCCGAAAAATCGGATTTCGGTCGACGACGAGATTTGACCTAAAACGAAAATTTGAACCCTGCGCTGGGGCCTGTGATCGGGCATGGGAACCGAAGACTAGATCACTAAGTCCAAGTTTTAACTTCCAACGTCCAACACTCCAACCGGTGCACGCGAAAAAAAGTAAAAAGGAGAGAGAGAGCCAAGATCCAGGGTGTAAATTTGAGATTTCATTCTCCTGCTCATGCAGTCCGGCTATCACGCCTCAGCTCTGTGCGTCTTCGTGTTCTTTTCTCTCATTGTAATAGTGCAAAATGGGCCGGGCTTGAACCGGCACGACACGAAGCGCAAATGGGCCGGGCTTAGGCTCATCAAAAGCAAGTTGGGCCGGCCCGACCCGCCACGGTGGTCACGACGGTCCGACATAGCACGACACGGTTCCGGCCCGAAGAACGATGGGTCCGGGCCGGGCCGGCACAGCACGGCGCCCACCACTACGCATGGACAACTGCCCCTTTGCTCCGCTCTTTCACCTTCACTGGCTCCACCGTCCTGATCACCTCCTTCGCGCTCTCCTCCAGCGTGGTAGTCATTGTCATCATTGACCAGGAATGTACTGCTCCTGGGAGGCGATGGCACGCTCAAGCCGCTGGCCATCGAGCTGAGCCTGCCCCAGATCAAGGGCGGCCTGACCACTGCGAAGAGCTCGGTCTACATGCCCGCAACAACCGGCGTTGAGTCGTGGGTGCGGCACCTCGCCAAAGCCTATACCAACGTGAACGACTACCAATTAACATCTTTATCGGGTCGGAGCTCCACGGAAGTGGCAGCGGTACCCGTACGCGGGTTACCTCCCGATCACAATTAAGAACAGATCGATGTAACAGTCGTGCGATTTATGCGATGCGATGCATGGAAGTGGCGGTGGAGGACTCGTCGAGCCCGTACAAGGTGCGTCTGCTTATCGAGGACTACCCGTAAGTGACGGACGGGCTGGCCATCTGGCACGCCATCTAGCGGTGGGTCGTCGAGTACCTGACCATCTACTACCCCAATGACGGCGCGCTCCAGGGCGACGCGGAGCTGCAGGCGTGGTAGAAGGAGGTGCGCGAGGTCGGGCACGGCGACCTCAGAGACGCGCCCTGGTGGCCCGAGATGCGGACGGTGGTGGAGCTGGGCAAGGCCTGCACAGTTGCACCACCATCATCTCAGACGGTCGGCGCCCACGCCATTATCAACCGAGGCGGTGCTCAGACGCTGGTTACCTCCGAACCGAGCCGTCCGTGAGTCATTTGCCGATCTGAGGGCCGGGCGACAAGGAGTAGGCAGAGCTGGAGCTCGAGCCGGAGAAGGTGTTCGTCCGTGTCGTCATGAGCCAGATGCAGGCCATCATGGGCATCTCGCCGCTGGAGATCCTGTCCAAGCACTCCTCCGACGAGTTGTACCTCGGCCAGCGCGACCCGCTAGAGTGGACGTTGGACGCCAAGGCGCTGGAGGCGTTCAAGCGGTTCGGCGCGCGCCTGACGAACATCGAGAGTCGCGTCGTGGCCATGAACGGGGACGCGCAGCTCAAGAACCGCAACGGGCCGGCCAAGTTCCTGCACATGCTACTCTACCCCCAACACCTCCGACCACAAGGGCGACGCGGCCGGAATCGCCGCAAGGGGCATCCCCAGCAACATCTCCATCTGAGCCTGAGGAGGTCT
Source organism: Rhipidocladum racemiflorum (assembly GCA_036346355.1). NCBI lineage: Eukaryota > Viridiplantae > Streptophyta > Magnoliopsida > Poales > Poaceae > Rhipidocladum > Rhipidocladum racemiflorum. The sequence continues at coordinate 10,179,830 of CM070573.1, read as the reverse complement.
CTCCATGGTTGTGCGCGGGCACCCTCGTGTGTGCTATGCATGCGAGGAGCGGTGTTTCCATCCATCGAGTGCAATAACAAAGCTAGCACTTACGCGGCGTGTGGTGATTCCACGACGGTCGCACGCATGCGTTACGTGAGCCAAGTCAATGTTCCGTCCTCTGTGTTCCCCTGTTCTTTGATATCATGGTTTGGACTCTGGTTGCCTGGTTGCTGTGGAATCGGTGTTTTGGAGTCTTGGCAGTGGCAAAAGAGCAACCGAAATGCAATACATCAAGCACACACTTGTAGCTACAGCCTACAGGATTCATGCTCAAAGATTCGTGCCGGTTTTTCCTGGTTTGGCACTAGGCCCGGGCTGGAATGATGCATCCGGTCGCAGGCTGGGACCCCAAGATGCCTCTCACGAGCCGAGTCATCCGCGCTGAGATGGGCGTCATGTCACCAGCAACCTACTGGCTGACGGAGCTGTTGCATACTTGCGTCCAGGGGCTTCTCCGACGCACCATGTGTATGCATGCAAAAGTTGCCATGCTCATCTACACCTCTGAGGGAGGTTGTAGATGACTTACATGATGTTTACGGGTGGACTACTGTAGGTAGAAAGAAACAGGGTAAGCACCCTATAAAAAATATAGGAAAATGGGAGATTTATTTTGGAATGTTAGAGGTCTTGGTCAAACCGGGAAAACTCACTGTATAATGGAGATTGTGAGGAATCATAGAATAGATTTCATTGGTTTGCAAGAAACCAAGAGAGAGAAGTTTAGTTCTTCTTTTCTTAATTCAATTAATGCTTCTAAGAATTTTGAGTGGCATTGGCTTCCTTCCAAAGCCATTGCGGGTGGTATCTTGGTTGGAATTAATTTGGAGATTATGGAAATTGTGAATGTGGAGATTAAGGAATTCTATATCCAGTGCTTTATTAAGATTAAAGAGAATGACTTCATTTGGAGACTTGTCACGGTGTATGGTTATCCATATGAGGAGGGTAAGCAGTCTTTTATTTCTGAGCTTCATGAGATTCTCATTGTTGATGACCATACTCCAATCTTGTTGGGAGGTGACTTTAATTTGACTAGATCTTATTCGGATAAAAATAATGGCAAAGTGAACCATAAGTGGTGTGATAAGTTCAATGAATGGATAGGTATGTGGGGCCTTATGGAGTTACACTTATTTGGGAGACAATATACTTGGGCTAATAATCGAGATATTCTAATTATGGCTGTGATTAATAGTTTTTTGAAGTACTTCTTTTGAGGATAAATTTCCTTTAGCCATGGTAACTTCTCTTGCTAGAGTTGGTAGTGACCACACTCCTATTCTTTGGGATTATGGGAATGGAGTGGTGCATAATAAATGCGTTTATAAGTTTGAAAAATGGTGGCTTTTGCAGGAGGATTTTAAAAGTGTTATTGTTAAAGCTTGGAACATCCATGTAGAAGATATGAAAGCGATAGATAAATGGAAAATCAAGGTTAGAAATGTTAGAAAGATTACAAAAGGTTGGAGTGCTAATGTTGATTCCCTTAATAGGAAAAAAAGAAGTTGCTTCTGGAGGAGTTTGATAAAATTAGACATCCATTCTGAATCTAGAGCTCTTAAATGTGATGAGAAAAATAGATTCGTCTCTAGTAGGAAGGAGATAGAGAGGATTAGGGCCATTGAGGAAGTCAAAGCTAGACAGAGAGCTAGAGATAGAGATATTAAAGAAGGAGATAGGAACACGAAGTATTTTCATGCGGTTGCAAGTCAAAGAAGGAGGAAAAACTATATTGCCATGCTGGAGGGGCCTGACGGGCCTGTCCATGATACAAATAGTATGTTAGACATTGCCTGCGATTATTATAAAACTTTGTTTGGGTTCGAGGCTAAACCTAATATCAATTTAGATGATAGTTTCTTCAATTTGGACGACATGATATCTGAGAGTGAGAATGAGCTTCTAGAAGCGCCTTTTTCCGAAGAGGAGGTTAAAAAAGCGGTGTTTGATTCCTATTATGATGGTGCCCCGGGTCCGGATGGACTTCCTTTCTTGTTCTATCAGAAGTTTTGGGACATTATTAAGGATGATCTTATGGATTTGTTTAAAGATATCGAAAATGGGAATTTGGATTTGTTTAGATTGAACTTTGCTATGATTTCGTTGATCCCTAAAGAAAACAATGCCAGCAGTATTAAGCAACTTAGACCTATTAGCTTGTTAAATTGTAGTTATAAGATCATCACAAAAGTCCTTACTAATAGAATTAGTCCTGTATGTGATAGAATCATTTTGCATAACCAGACTGCGTTCATTAAAAATCATTTTATCTTGGAGAGTGTGGTTACTGCTCATGAAATTATTCATAAAGTTCATCGGGAAAATGGTAAAGGTTTTGTGCTTAAACTTGATTATGAGAAAGCTTATGATAAAGTCAATTGGAATTTCTTGTTAGACATTTTGAGCAAAAGAGGTTTTGGGAGTAAGTGGCAATCTTGGATTCTTTCGGTTTTGGTCAAAGGGTCGGTCGGGATTAGGATCAATAATGATGAGAGTGATTTTTTTTCAGACGAGTAAAGGCTTGAGACAGGATGATCCGCTTTCTCCGCTTCTTTTTAATCTAGTTGCAGATGTTTTTGCCAGAATCTTAATTAAAGCTACTGATATTGGCTTGATTAGTGGCTTGTGTGAAGATTCTGCCCTGGGGGGGGTCATTAGTTTACAGTATGCGGATGATACCCTTCTCTTTATTAAAAACGAGGAGAATTCTATTCTTCATCTCAAATGGTTTCTTACTTGCTTTGAGCAAATGTCAGGTATGAGAATTAATTTCCATAAAAGCGAATTGATCTCGATTGGTTGTGACAAGGATGAGGTAGTTCGTTATGCTAAGATTTTGTGTTGTAAGATTGGTTCTTTCCCAATTAAATATCTCGGCATTCCCCTTCATTGGGATAAGATTAGGAGAGAAGATTTCCAACCTCTGATTGATAAGATGCTGAAAAGAATTGCGGGTTGGAGGGGTAAACTCCTCTCGTATAGTGGCCGGTTAATCTTGATCAAATCTTGCTTAGCCAGTATACCTATTTACCTTTTGTCCTTTTTTAAGTTCCCTGGATGGGCTTTATACATTATAAATTCTCATATGGCTAATTGTTTGTGGAATGATTTTGAAGGTCATAATAAGCTTCATCTAGCCAATTGGAACTTAGTTTGCATGGAGAAGCGCTATGGCGGTCTGGGTCTTCCAAATATTAGAGATTTAAATTTATGCTTGTTGGCTTCTTGGGTTAAAAGGTTCTGCAGTAGTGATAGCAATCGGTGGAAAAACTTAATTAGATTCAAGTATAAAACTGATGATCCGAATATCTTTCTCTGTGATCATAACCATGCTTCGGTGTTTTGGAAAAGCGTCTTATGGGCTATGAAGGCCACCAAATTTGGGTATAGATAGAGTGTGGGTAATGGTAATAAAATTAGATTCTGGGAGGACATTTGGTTTGGTAGTTCTTGTTTAGCGACTCAATTCTGGGATCTTTATGTTTTAGCCAATGAAAAAGGAGTTACTATTTCTGAAATTTGGGATGGTGAAAATTTTAAATGTACTTTTAGAAGGACCTTTTCTGATAGTTAATGATTGATGGTATGAGTTGTTAGGAGTGGTTAGTGGTATTAATCTGATTGAGGAGGAAGATGCTCTAATTTGGCACTATAACAGTAATGGTGTTTATACTGTTAAATCTTTGTATGCCATTATCAACTTCAGAGGAGTGTGCCCGATTTTTATCCCAGCTGTTTGGAATCTGATTGCCCCCCCCTAGAATACAGTTTTTCCTTTGGCTTCTTTCGCACAACAAAATTATGATGAAAGATAATTTGTTGAATCGTGGTATGGACAAGGGTAGGGATTGTAGTTTCTGTAGTGAAAATGAATCTGTCAATCATCTTTTTTTCGGTTGTGTGGTGGCCAAAGTTACTTGGATTGCAATTGGTGATTTTTTTTGGTGTCAATATCGGGTCTAGTTATGAATCGATAGCTTGCTTTTGGCTAAGTAATAAGAAAACATGGTTCTGAATACTGTTTGTGTAGCTACCTTATGGAGTTTGTGGTTTGTTAGAAATAATATGATTTTTCATTCTCAGAGATGATTGAGCATGAAAACGATTTGGAAGACGATTCTATACAATCTAAGGAAGTGGTCTCCGGTGTTTAAGGAGGAGATGATGTACAGAATGACGCAGTTTTGTACTTGGTTGGATGCTAAAATTCAAGCGCCTCTTATGCTAGAACTATAGAGCGGATGAAAATGGGGGAAAGCTTTGGATCTGCTAGCAAAAAGGAAGATCTCTTTTGATGAGTTGAAGTCTTTTTATATGTATTTTGATGAGTGGGTGAAAGACAAGATGTAATCTGCATTTTAGCATGTTTTCTGAGTGGTCTTCCGCTTCCGGTTTGATGGGTGGTTGAGTAGAAGATTAAGAGATTTTTGTATGAACTGAATGCTTTTCGTTGGTTTCAGCAATGGAACGGGGACATCCTCTGGTATCCTTTTGATCTAAAAAAAAGTTGCCACGCAGAGTAAGCTCCACTGCTAACGATTTGAGTTTTTTTATCTGCAGCTCTCACAGTGAAACATTTTGAGTTTTTTTTTTATCTCTACCATCACATGTTGAAGTGTTTGTTTCTGTACTTTTCTCTTTTAAAATTGTATAAATTGTAAAACATAAATAAAGGGTATATAATAATTACTTAAAAAAGTCCAGAAACATCTCTCATACATTTTTGTATTTTTTGATACTGTCTTAATGTAAATAAATTTTTATATCTCAACGATGGTAAAGAGTTCTTCCACAGAGAAATAACCATTCTAAGCTTTAATTAGCCTTCTAAACCGGTGAAAGGGAGCAGTTCACGGGCTGTGGCCACACTCTTTGTTCCCCGCCCCAATCTCGTAACGGTCTTAACGACTTTTCCCCTTCCCGCCACTTTCTCCTCGCCTCTCACTCCCCTCCCCTCCGCACATACACACCCCCGCTCTTCTCCTCCTTTCGCAATTCTCTCCACCATTGTCTCGCCGCGCCGCCACAGCCTCCCGGCAAGAACCTATGAGAGATAGCGACGGCGAAGGGGCCGGCGGCGGCCTCCCGCGCTCGCACCCGTCGAACATCCCGCTGCCGGCGCCGCACTCTGACCCGAACCTCCAGTTCTCGGTGACGGACGATGACTTCTCGAACCGGCACAGCAGCTCTTCGGCGACGGGGGGCGCGAGCCCAGGGTTCTACTCCGACTACCCGTCCAGCTTCAGCGGTGAGTGCTCGCCGTATAACATGTCCCCCTGGAACCAGACCATGGCATCCCCGTGGTCGCACCACAGCGAGGCGTCAATCGCCGGCCACGGAGGCGGCCGGGCGCCCACAATGGCGTTCGGCACGAGCCTCATCGCCTCGTTGGTGAGGGAGGAAGGCCACATCTACTCGCTCGCCGCCAAGGGCGACACTCTGTACACCGGCTCGGACAGCAAGAACATCCGCGTCTGGCGCAAGCAGAAGGACTCCGGCGGCTTCAAGTCGTCGAGCGGCCTCGTGAAGGCCATCGTCATCTCCGGGGAGCGCATCTTCACCGGCCACCAGGACGGCAAGATCCGGGTGTGGAAGATGTCGCCCAAGAACGGCCTGCACAAGCGCGTGGGCAGCCTGCCACGGCTGCGCGACTTCCTGCGCGGCTCGCTGAACCCGTCCAACTACGTCGAGGTGCGCAAGAACCGGACGGCGCTGTGGATCCGGCACAGCGACGCCGTGTCGTGCCTGAGCCCGACGGATGCGGCGCAGGGCCTGCTCTACTCGGGCTCGTGGGACCGCACCTTCAAGGTGTGGCGCATCGGCGACTCCAAGTGCCTCGAATCGGTGGTGGCGCACGATGATAACGTGAACGCTATCGTGGCGGCGTTCGACGGGCTGGTCTTCACCGGCTCGGCGGACGGCACGGTCAAGGTGTGGCGGCGGGAGCTGCAGGGGAAGGGGACCAAGCACGTGGCCGTACAGACGCTGCTGAAGCAGGAGCACGCGGTGAACGCGCTCGCCGTGAGCCCCATCGCGCCGGTGCTCTACTGCGGCTCCTCCGACGGGCTCGTCAACTTCTGGGAGGGCGAGCGCCACCTCGTCCACGGCGGCGTGCTGCGCGGGCACAAGAAAGCCGTGTTCTGCCTCACCGCGGCCGGCGCCCTCCTGCTCAGCGGCTCTGCCGACAACACCATCTTCGTGTGGCGGCGCGACGGCGGTGTGCACTCCTGCCTCTCAGTTCTCACCGGTCACACCGAGCCCATCAGGTGCCTCGCTATCGTGGAAGACAACAAGGACAACTCCGCCGTCCCTGTCGCTGCCGACAGCGAAGATACCACTGGCGCGACCGGGTCGGCGTCACGGTGGATCGTGTACAGCGGCAGCCTCGACAAGTCGATCAAGGTCTGGCGCGTGTCCGACGAGGCACCCGACGCGCTGCTCCAGGGCCCCGGCGCCGGCAACGCGCCGCAGATGTTCGACCGGTACCCCGGCGACCCGTCCGGGGCCGGGGGCTCGTCATCGTTCCGCTAAGACGCTCCATGAGCCAACGCCATAAACGCATATATGGCGCATGCAATGCACCGGTTTTGAAGAAGTATCCACTTTTCAGCGGGTAAATCGATGCATCGTAACCTTGATGGATTAACCAAAGGAATTGCTGGATTTTGTTCTATACATCCTATATATAGTACTCCATGCCCGGGCACGAACTTCATGCCCGGGCACCAACATCTGGAGTTGTGATAGTGATGAATCTAGGTAAGTTTGCTTTCAGAACGTGACCAAGGAAAATTTTGATATACCCGCTTGCTTATATATATCTGTTGTGTACTAGTTGAAGTTGACTTGATTTTGTGTTAGGATAAAATCAATAAAGGACTAATTTCTAACTTCCATGGATCTTGATCATTGTGCTGTGGAATATGTCCATTTTACATCCTTGAACTATCAAAAAAATCTATTTGATGCTCCCAACTAAAAAAATGGTTATTTAACAAACTTATCTTTTAAAACCGGATTAAATCACACCCTACAGTGATTTGGCATGGTTGTTTTGTTGATGTGGATTTAACTTTGGCACATGTGGCACTCTCTCTGCTTCTACTTCTCCCTCTCCACCGTTGCACCCCACTCCACTGTTGGTAACCTCCGCCTCCCCACCACAAGTCCTACCCATCCTATCTCCACCGCCACCTCCCCCCACGTTAGGACCCTCGCCACCCCCCTCTCCTCCAACCGCCCTACAAGCTCCTCCCCCTCTATCTTCCCCCAAGCGACTGCCAACCTCTGCCTCCCATGCCTCAGCCTCCAGCTCCACGCCCTGCTCATCAAGGCCTGCCTCCTCGACCACACCTTCGCCTCCTTCGTCCTGCTCCACCTCTACACCACCCTCGCGACCCTCCCCTGAGCTTGCCTCCTCGACCACACCTTCTCCTCCTCCGTCCTGCTCCACCTCTACACCACCCTCGTGACCCTCCCCTGAGCCCGCCTCCTCTTCTATAGGATCCAGATCTGCCGTCCTCACCCTTTGGCCATCGAATCAAGTGCCCTCCTCATAGGATCTATCCTCAACAGGCTTATGTCAGGCACCATGGAGTACGACGAGCTCAGATCCAGCTTCATCGGCTAGATCCGCTTATCGTTGTTGTCACTCCCTAATTTGCACCTTGAGCTCGTTGTGCACCTCAAAGAACACTAGCACGCACTCGGTGATGATGGTGTCGAAGGTCAATCGCCGTGATGGTGTGCCCCGCGGCAGCTCCAGGCGGAACTTCGCCTATGTAGAGCATCAGTGTTGTGCAGCGAAAGCAACGAGGGCCAGTGAGCCACGTATGCAGGCTCGACAGTGATGGAAGGATGTCGGGTGTGGGATGCGTGCTCCTGCCACAGACAAGGGCGTGCCTCGGGCTTTAGGAAGGTGAAGTTCTCAAACTCAGGTCACAAGAGTGGTGGTGTTGTGCCCCCACACCCTAGGGGTCGTGTTCGATGGCTGTGAGTAGTCCCACACGGCCTCGTGAGGATCGTGACTGCGGCAGCGCATCAACACCTGCAGTTGGTAACGCATCGGGAACTATGCCAATGGCATACCGTGGAGCCCAAAGGAGTTAAGCATTGTGGGTTTGAGGTTAGTTGTCGGCGGCATCGTGGTCGAGGTCAGTGCACCTCTGAAGCAAATTGCGTGCCAAATAGCGCACGCTGGGCACTCTATTCGTGTCTTGTTTGGAGCATAGGATTTCTGGAGAAATTATGAAGGATTTAAATTGTTTTCCGTAAAATTTATGTGAGATTCTTGCGTTTGAGATGGGACCAAACAAGAACTGGGAAGTGGACATGTAAGCCTCTAGACACCTGCTTACACAGTTGCACGGTTGCACCACGGCAGAAATCTTAGAGCCCACAGAATAAGGGTGTTGAATGTCATGTCACCGATCATACGACTCAATCAAACGACGGAACGATGAAAGTTGGAGGGCCGAAGAAGCCAGGCCAGGCCATCGTAGAAACCTGTATGGACCAATCACATCTGTGCTGGGCTTGGAAGTTAGACGTGTCGGGCAGGATTTGGATTACCGGAAAACGAAGTTTTTAATTTAATATATATTTTAATTTTTTTTTTCAAAACTAATCGACGGAAACAAAAAATAGCAAGAATATACTCCGATCGCCCATACAGGGGGCGATCGTTCCAATATGAGGCGATAGGACCTAGATGTAAAAAACGCACTTGTGAAAATGGACACATAAAGAAAGTTGATTTGCCAATATTTTTTGTATCCAGATACCTATCGCTCATCAATAAAAGACACACGTGTCACCTGCCAAGCTCTTCTTCCTTAGTAGAAAATATGCCAATGAGCCAATCCAATCAATTAAGTATTCACTTTAAAAAATTAATCGTTCACTTAATTAATGACTTGTTTAATTAAAATCGCTTAATTAATACCTACCTAGTAGCATTGCTCGGCGGTTTGCTCTTGCTGAGCTACTACTGCGTGAAACCTACGATGCAAAAACGCGGCAGATGACATGTGTTATTTGTTAGAGAAGGAAGTTATTTTTGTAATTATAATAGACATATTTGAAAAAAAAAAAAAGTTTATTACAAGCGCTGTCTTCGATTATTCCAGCCGAACTCAAACATCTGCGTCGTACATTGATTAGTGTAGCCAGAGTTTCTTGTAAATAGCTTCTGTGCGAACATCTGGGTTGGGGCAGATCTGTAAACACGCCCAAGCGCAAGCCTGCAATTAACAACGCAGCTCCCCATAAGATAATCATCAGGTCAAATACGCCTAAAAATATCGAGGGTGACATCGACCCGGTACCAAACCGTCGAATAAACAAGTCGTCGCCTTCCGTTGCGATCCAAACTTTTCTTGGAAGGCCCTTCCGGGACGGAGCATCGGTCGGCCAGGCACACGATGTTAGCTAGATTGGCTAGTCCGAATCCAAACGGATGCTACCGCCAGCTACACATCATCGTGGAAGAACAACAGGCGATCATCGATCATCAAAAGGAAGGCATCATCGTGGAAGAACAACAGGCGATCATCGATCATCAAAAGGAAGGCATCATCGTGGAAGAACAACAGGCGATCATCGATCATCAAAAGGAAGGCATCATCGTGGAAGAACAACAGGCGATCATCGATCATCAAAAGGAAGGCATCATCGTGGAAGAACAACAGGCGATCATCGATCATCAAAAGGAAGGCATCATCGTGGAAGAACAACAGGCGATCATCGATCATCAAAAGGAAGGCATCATCGTGGAAGAACAGGGGATCATCGATCATCAAAAGGGAGGCATCATGCATGCCAGGGCCGGGAAAGGGAGCAGAAGAAGATGCTGGGCAATCTGCAGGGGAAAGGAGGCAGTTTACCGTCTCCCCTTTCTGCTTTTTCATCCTGTCCATGCCCGCGCGGCCAAATCGCACCAGCTCTTGTCCCCTGGCGCGCTCGCCGACATGCGTCGTTGCACGGTCCAATCGAATGAACCGCCTCGGCGGCCGGCGGTTCTCTCCGACGCTAAGAGACAAACAGAGCGTAAAAGCTTCAGGTGATGATCGCTAGCCGCATGCTCCTCTGACGTATAGGGGTCGGGCTCGATTGAAGCCCTTCTCTCTTCTGCCTCTGACACTTTCTTTTTTTCAAATCTAATCCTCTTCTAAATAAATTTATAAAAATAGTATTTTTGTATTGTAAAAGGCACGATAAATAACACATATCATCTGTTGTAGTCCTGTATCACGGAAGAGTACAATCAGTGCAGTAGGATGGGAATCACTGGCCTGCCGCGGCAGGTTCTGTCGCGGTCCTCTTCCTCGGCAAGAATATGCCGATCAAATCAATTAATTAATCACTTAATTAACCATATACGCTAAACTACCGAGGTGGGGATGCTCGGCAAGAACGTAGGTGCTGTGGAGCTCCGGCTACGGGGTAGCTTTGGGCCGTCATACCTGCCGGTTTGAAAGCGAGAGAAATGGGGGAGTTGCTGGAAACTTTGGCGGAAAAGGTGCGAGGTGTTGGCACAGCTATTTAAGATCACATTTTACTTGCCGATTGCTAGATCAAATCGGCTGTCACATCTCGAACCAAATTAAACCGGTGTTTGTTAGTGTTTGAATTCGATAAATCCTTCGTCATATTTTGCAGCGTCAACATGTTGGCTGGCTGCTCCTTTCTTTATAACCTTGGTAAATATCTAGATTTACTCGATATTCTTTATAAGTATGTATTGAATATACTAACAAGAGATAATAATTATAAATAATTGGATCATTTTTAATAACTCTTTAGTCTATGTGTCAAGACAAAAATATATAATATAATTTTGAACAAATTACTAATCAGGGTTCAACTTTTCGTCAAAAACTGCTTGGCTTACCGGGCAAGTTCAAATTCAAATTCAAAAACAAAAAATTTGAAAAAATTTATCTTAAATTTTTCTAAAATTAGTATTAATATGTTTATGACCTCTGGTATGATTTTTTTTTAAAAAAAATGAAGTTTGGAGACGTTTCTGAGCCATTCAAAATTTAGAAATTAGAAATCCGAAAAAAATAGAAGTATTTTTAGTAGCAATATTTGTTCAAGTATGTCAAGTAACAATATTTACTTCAATATGTTTTAGTAACAATATTTGTTCAATTATATTTAGTAACAATATTTGTTCAAGTATGTCAAGTAGCAATATTTACTTCAATATGTTTTAGTAACAATATTTGTTCAATTATATTTAGTAACAATATTTGTTCAAGTATGTCAAGTAGCAATATTTACTTCAACATATTTTAGTAATAATATTTGTCATGCATGAACTACCAAACTTCTCGTTTCATTACTATTTTCTTACATTTTAAATTTACGTTGAATTTATCCTTACCTAATTGTTGTTATTTGATGTGTCTATTAATAACTTGATATGGCTATAATAGTAAGTGACCCAATTATATTGCACTACTACAAAACTGCAAATAGGAGACGGCCTATTAGTGGCGGTTTGTTTGGAACCGCCACTAATAGGAGTATCAGTGGCGGTTCTTGAGTGGAAACCGTGCCAGGATCATTAGTGACGGTTTTTGTTCCGAACCGCCACAGATAGTGGAATATCAGTGGCGGTTTGTGGTTATAACCGCCACAAATACTGCAACAACTATCAGTGGCGGTTTTAACACTAAACCGCCACTGATAGTCCACTATCTGTGGCGGTTTTTGTTTAGAACCGCCACAAATAAAACCCCTATATATACTAGTCGCTACAAAGACTCTACAGAGCTCATGGTCATCTTTCTCCCCGAGAAGAAAAGCAAAATTTCAGATCTGAGATTTTGTTTGCAAAGAAACTTGAGTTTTTACTTCGTGAGGGTTGTTCTAAGGTGAGTAATTTGTTCTCCTCTCTTCATTTGTGGTGATGTAGTTGCAATTTAATGGCTAGATCTAGTTTATTTAAGATTTTCCTTTCTTCAATGGCAATGCTTAGATTCAATTTTTTTATTTACCTAGCATTTTTAGATTAATTATATCTAGATGATGAATTTATTACCTTGCTCCATTAGATTATTTGTTGTCTACCTTTTTAGATGACAAAATATGGCAAACATATATTAAATTAATACACATTAAATTTAATGTATATGGTATAGATGTGATCATGAAGTTGCCTTGCATTTTGAGATGATGAATTATCTACCTCTTTGAGAGGATAAATTTAATTTTGGCTATGCATAGTACTTAAGATTTGTTTCTAATTACCATTAATTTTCTTACCCGTTAGTGAGATGATGAATTTACTACCTTGCTCTATTAGATTAAGTTGTCTACCTTTTTTGGATGATAAATTATGATTGAGAGCATATATTAAATTTATTTAATTAAGGTTATTGGATAGTAACAAATAATGGATTAATGATTTATGTAATTAAGATTATTGCATATTATTAATTGTTACATTAATTAATTGTAGATGGACCTGAGATGGATGTACAATGCGAACTGCTGTAGAGAATACATCGACGTACAGATTCGCTTTCTACGAGCAAATGAGGAGAACAGATTGCAAAAGAAGACGGAGTACATACATTGTCCATGCATTGATTGCAAGAATGAGAAGATGTTTCGGACAAAGACCAAATCCACTTGCACTTGATTCGAGGGGCTTTGTACCTAGCTATACATGTTGGACAAGGCACGGTGAAGAGGAGATCATACTTCAATGTGATAATGTCGACGACAGCCGCCAATATGGCGGTGACATCGGGTATGGAACCGATGAGGATAGGTTGGTCGTTGACGATGACAATAACTGCTCAAATGTTGCGCGATGCGTATGGAAACTACAGAGTGAGAGAGAGTTTAATCAGTTCAAAGGTTTGATAGAGGACTCGGAGAAACCTTTGTTCCTGCTGCAAGGAGGAATACACAAAGTTGCACACTGTGCTTTCACTACTGAAATTGAAGGCAAGCAATGGTTGGTCCGACAAGAGTTTCACGGAGTTGCTACGCCTCTTAGCGGACATGCTTCCAGAGGGCAACTTTGTTGCCTAAGACCACGATTTTGCCAAGAAGGTTGTATGTCCCTTGGGATTGGAGGTAGAAAGAATACACGCGTGTCCAAACGATCAGATACTCTATCGCAAAGACTATGCATACACGCATGTATGTCCGGTGCAAAGCATCGCGATACAAGCGTAAGGGCGAGGAAAACGAAGGCATAGAAGTGAAGAATGGAGCTCCCGCTAAAGTGGTGTGGTATTTGCCAAGAATACCTCGTCTAAAGCGTTTATTTGCAAATAAAAAGCATGCCAAGCTGATGCGATGGCACTCGTAAGAGCGAAAGAGGGATGGAAAGCTGAGGCACCCTGCCGATTCTCGATGGAGAACCATCGATAGGCTCTTTAGGAGAACTTCGGAAATGAGCCAAGGAATATAAGGTTTGGGTTGAGTACGGATGGAATGAATCCTTTCGGTAACATGAGTAGTATTCATAGCACTTGGCCCGTGACTCAGTATCTACAACCTTCCTCCTTGGTGTATGAAGCGAAAATACATTATGATGTCGCCGCTTATCCAAGGGCCGAGACAACCTGAAACGATATTGATGTATACCTACAACCATTGGTGGAAGATCTTGTGCTACTGTGGAATGAAGGTGTACAGGTATGGGATGAGTACAAGCGGGAGTACTTCACTCTACGCGCAATGTTGTTCTGCACCATCAATGATTTCCCAGCCCTAGGTAACCTCGTCCTACTGCACTATAAAAGGAGCTAAAGCTTGCCCCCAATGCCTGGATGAAACTAGTAGCGTGTGGCTTAGCAACTCGAGGAAAACAGTCTACATGCGTCACCGTCGGTTCCTTCGAAAGAATCATCCGTACCGTAATATGAAAAAACAATTTGACGGTACAAAGGAGGACGGTTCATCTCCAAGGCCTCTTACTGGGGAAGAGGTATATGATATGGTTAAGGATATTAATGTTGTACTTGGAAAGGGGATACCTCGAGGTCCCGTCTCGAGAAAACCACGTGGAAGAAGAGATCCTTATTTTGGGATTTGCCCTATTGGAAGGACTTAGAAGTTCGACATTGTATCGACGCCATGCATGTAGAAAAGAATGTATGTGACAGCGTGCTTGGTCTTTTACCGAATATTCCTAGCAAAACAAAGGATGGATCAAGGCACGAAGGGACTGGAAGATATGAAGATCAGAGCCGAGCTACATCCTCAAGACCGGAAAGGCCGACTTTACCTTCCCCACCTTGCTATACTGGCCCAAGAAAGAGACAGACCTCTGCAAGTGCTTGCGTAGTGTGAAAGTTCCGTCAGGTTACTTCGCAAACATCAAGAAACCGGTATCGATGAAAGATTTGAAGTTAATCGTATGAAGTCTCATGATTGTCATGTGATGATGACACAAATGCTCCCTATTGCAATTAGAGGTATTTTGCCCGACAAGGTTCGAGAGGCAATCATGAGGTTGTGTTTCTTCTTTAACGCGATTTCACGGAAGGTCATCGATCCCGTTGGACTTTATGAATCGCAGTCGATGTGGTCAACACTGCGGTCGCCTAGAGATGTATTTTCCTCCATCATTTTTCGATATCATGGTTCATCTCATTGTTCACCTTGTGAATGAGATAAATATTTGTGGGCCAAGATTCTCGCATCGATGTACCCGCTCGAAAGGTACATGGGTGTTCTAAAGAAATATGTACGTAATCGATCGCGACCGGAAGGTTCCATTGTAGAAGGTTATGCAACTGAGGAGGTTATTGAGTTCTGCGTCGATTACATGGACGAGGTTGAACCGGTAGGAGTGCGTATCACGCCATGAGGGGAGGCTAGTTGGCAAAGGAGTAATCGGAAAGAAATCCACAAATTCTACGATCATTTTTTGTTCGAACAAGCTCATTTCAGTCTTGCCAATCGAGGTATCCCCGTTTATGGACATGCACAAGGAAAAGCTACAGAGGGAAAATCGTGGACGATCGAGGTTTGGATAACAAAAGAGCACAATCGTGTGTTCAATCATTGGTTCAAGGAGCACATGTCCGGTGAAGAAACGAGTGTTACGTTGAGGTGGTTGGCAAAAGGGCCATCAGTACAATCTCGACATGGCAAGGATACGACATAAATGGATATACATTTTACACGAGAGCTCGGGATAGCAAAAGTACTTACCAAAATAGTGGTGTCCGTATAGATGCCTACGCATAATACAGCAGAAGAAGAGCAGCTTCTATGGGTTTACAGAGGAGATATGGGAGCTCGACTCGTGCATTTTCAAGATCCGGTGTTTCGTGTCGTTGGGTCCAACTCCCAAAGGGTGTCAAGGTGGACAAATATGGCTTCACCATTGTGGACATCGAGCAAGTCGGATATAGAGATTTAACCATCTGTACTTGCAAAGCAAGTTGCACAGTGTCTTCTATGTAATCGACCGGCAGATAAGAAGCATCATGTAGTTCTTCAAGGAAAACAAAGGATCGCTTGAGTTGAGAATGTCGTGGATGAGGAAGAGTACAACCAGTTTGATGAGTTGCCTCCTTTCGTAGATGGCGACATCGAGGCTCGAGGAAGGAACCACTCAGAAGCCACCTATCATCGTGATGATCATGAAGAAGGCCAAATTGTGAAAGAAAATAATTAGCTAGGAGTAATGGCAAAATGTGTGTATTTATGTGGGGTAATGGAAATGTAATGTCGAAATATGCATTTATGTGGAGTAATGGCATTTTTGTTAAAAATATGCTTTATATTAATTCATGGCTTTATATTAATATATATGATAGGTATGCGTTAATACATTAATTCATATCTTTATAATAGAAGGAAATATGAAAAATATACTTTATATTAATTTATATTAATCGTGATTCAAATTTCATAAGAATATAAATTTATATATCATAGATAAATTAATTATGAATAATTAGTAGATAATATATATGATAGGTTCACTAATACATTAATTCATAGCTTTATAATAGAAGGAAATTTGAAGAATATGCTTTATATTAATTTATATTAATCAGGGATTCAAATTTCATAAGAATATAAATTTATATATCATAGATAGATT
Source organism: Rhipidocladum racemiflorum (assembly GCA_036346355.1). Classification (NCBI taxonomy): domain Eukaryota; kingdom Viridiplantae; phylum Streptophyta; class Magnoliopsida; order Poales; family Poaceae; genus Rhipidocladum; species Rhipidocladum racemiflorum. The sequence goes on along the minus strand of CM070573.1, from coordinate 10,163,698 downwards.
AATTATGAATAATTAGTAGTTAATATATATGATAGGTTCACTAATACATTAATTCATATCTTTATAATAGAAGGAAATCTGAAGAATATGCTTTATATTAATTTATATTAATCAGGGATTCAAATTTCATAAGAATATAAATTTATATATCATAGATAAATTAATTATGAATAATTAGTAGTTAATATATATGATAGGTTCACTAATACATTAATTCATATCTTTATAATAGAAGGAAATCTGAAAAATATGCTTTATATTAATTTATATTAATCAGGGATTCAAATTTCATAAGAATATAAATTTATATATCATAGATAAATTAATTATGAATAATTAGTAGTTAATATATATGATAGATTCACTAATACATTAATTCATATCTTTATAATAGAAGGAAATCGAAAAATAGTATTAGTGGTTTTTTAATTACAACCGCCACTGATAAGGCTTATCTGTGGCGGTTTTAATAAACAACCGCCACTGATAAACCTTATCTGTGGCGGTTTTAATTAACAACCGCCACTGATAAGGCTTATCTGTGGCGGTTTTAGTTAACAACCGCCACTGATATGTCCCCCAATATAAACCACGCCAACGTGGTCAGTCCTCACCAGCTTTGAACCCTACACCGCCGCCTCCTCCGCGCCAGCGACCCCGCCGCCTCCCTCCGCGCCGGCGACCCCGCCGCCTCCCTCCTCGCCCGGTGACCTGCCGCCTCCCTCCCGCGCCGGTGACTCCCGCCGCCTCCTCCCACGCCGGCGATCCCGCCGCCTCCCTCCCGCGCCGGCAACCCCGCCGCCTCCTCCTCGCCGGTGACCCGCCGCCTCTGTTGTGTAAGAAAATGCAATACTCTGTTGTGGTTATTTTCAACTCATATGCCATACTCTGTTGAATTGCGAATGTTGCATATGCCATACTATGTGTAAGAAAATGCAATTGCCTCGAGATGTGGTTTCTCGCTTTTTGAATCGTAGTCGTTTCTGTGTTTGTCTGAGATGTGTTTGTCTGAGATGTAACATCAGTGTGGTCAGAACAATAGAGCATATAGTGACATAACCGGAGGAGTTCTTTCTGTGGACAATTGTGATTTAATTGATTATATTGTTATATAATGTCATAGTAGAATATAAGTTTAGGAGAATATGACTTTGGATTTTAATTAAAAGTTAATCTTTTTCCTATCTTATCTTTGCCGGCTCTATGCTCCGGTTTTATCAGAATTATGGCATTTGTTGATGACAATTGATACATTAGATACTAGACATATTTGGTTGACTGGGTGTGTGTGGCATTGTGACACAAGGGAATATGGCTAGATTAATAATATCGGCATATTACTTGAGTTTTAGATTGGTACACCGGGAGCCATTTGAGGACATTATGTTTTTTTGTTGTACTACATGTAGTTTAAAGCGTAAAGTGGCGAGATGTTGTGAAATGGTTTTATTATGTTGGACATCATCCTGTTATTATTTATTTTATTTTAATGTTGTAAAATATTTGTAATATGATTGACCGCTTGTTTATGATAGTTGTATGTCATGGATGATCAACACATTAGCCTAGAGGAAATGGAAGAATTTGACATGGTCTCTGGTAGTGAGGAGTTCATGCCGCAGTCTGTGGTTGCCTACTTGCTTGGAATGGATCCGCATGGTCTCTGCTTGGAGTGTATAACTAGTTCACCCAGTTGATCAGAAAAAGTTTGTTGGAAAGTGGAAACTGGCATTCATGCTTTGACTTCTATTTCCTTGCTATATCATGCTCATGACGGTTTAGCCGTGACTGCATTCATGTGACATGAATACATGATGCTTGGTTGATTCCATATTGGGGCAAGGTAGGGAGGTTACGAGTTCGAATGTCATATAGAAAGTACCATAGTTTCGGTTGTCTTTAAATTGTCGAACATATTAGATATTGATATATATATATATAGTCGTGTTCTATGTTTTTTTAGACTATAGGGCCCCCACTCTTAACTTTGCCTTAGGGCCCCCAGAATGTTTGGAACGGCCCTGCCTGGAACTACAAGGCCGGCCGGGTACTTTCTGTCAGCCTTATTTCTCGCAATCTTGCAAGCATATATGTGCAGCTTTACTTAAGGTTTGGTCTCAGGATCATGGGTGTGGTTTGCATGAGAAAAATGATCTACATGGATGATCCATGCAGGTTCCTTATTTAGCATGTATAATTGTACTATATATGTCCTGGGGCGGATCTAAGTGGGGTGCTAGATATATATGCACCGACACTCCTAAAGTATGAAAAATGTCAGGATATCTATTCAGTGGATCAAATTTGTTGAATAAATTGATTTTAATTTTGGTAGTTTGGGATTTGTAAGACCTTAGAACTATTTGTTGTTGTTTCTCTTAATTCGTGATTTATGGTTCTTATTCTGAGATGGTAGATAGATTGTAGCTGTAATTCTGCAATGGAGTGGGGTTGAGAGCGAGTTCCTTCGTTTCTTACCTCATTGCTTAAGAACTTGGCCATAAGACCTTCTAATTAATACAAGACTTCTTCTCTTTTAATCAAATTGCTGTTCTTAAGGATGTACCTATTCTGGTCTTAGCCGCTTTGCTTTTAACTACATATTTTTATCCGACGCAACGCAACGTGTAAACCTACCTAGTCCGGTCTTAGTTGCCTTCTATAGCTGCCAGAGTAGTTTTACCTGTTGGTTAGGATTTCTCAACATTATTTATCACATCGGTTGATCTCTACACAATAAGACCTCTTGTTCACATTATCTTCAAATGACTATGTTTACTAAATGTAGTTCTTATGGAGCTCGAGGCCCACTGGGTTGGAGGATGCTTCCAACCCGCCCCCGAACTCAAGCCCGAGTAGATACTGTTGGACCATCCAACCTTCGAAGGTGCCGAAGCCTCCTTCGCTTGTCGGAGATCTTGATGCTCCCGCTGCAAGACGTCGAGGCCGAGGAAAACTAAGAAGCTCAAGGCCGTGATACCATCTCAGAGGTCTCGAGATCCGGAGTCTCGGTTAAACCGGCAAAAAGCAAAGAAAATATAGGTCAACATGCGGGTACATCGCAAGGGATAAAGTGCCAATCACCTATTTGGATTGGCACAAAGTGCCCGACGCCATCAAAATGGATCTATGGACAGAGCTGAAAGAAACTTTCGAATTCCTGAAGGAGCTTTGAAGAGCTCGTGCGCCGCAATGCATTGATGTCAATGGATGTCGCATGGAGGAACTTCAAGTCCAAGCCGAATACGCAATATGTGATGAAAAATCGGTCACCATCGAGATTATCCTAAAGTAGAGCCATATTGGGATGAATTTATTGCGATGAAGCAAGGCGAAGCAGACAATAAAATCGGTGAGGACCACCGTCGGATCGCAAGGATGAACACTCACCCCACAGACTAGGCACGAGTGGAGTGCGCGGGTAAGATTCCTCACCGGGAGAGGCAAGAATTGGATGCAATCCGATCGACCGGCACAAGTCCCTTGACGGTCTACCGGACCGAGTTAAGCATTATGTGCTAGCAAGGGCATCTGTCATGCCTAGTGGGGGCTTATCATTCAAAAGCAACGATGATGAAGCAATCTCCCAACGAATTCAGGAGTCTGCACGCCGAGTCCACCCAAGGAAATTTTCACGCAGATAGGGAGAAGGACGAACTAATGAGCCTTGGGAAATAAAGAGCATCCTGGCCTGACACGAGGCGTAGGGGTCAAGGTTCCTGGAAGATTGGTTTCCCGAGCACGGAGACTCAGACAGAGTCGCAAGAGAGCGAAAAGAAGAGCGTGCGTAACGGGCTATGGAGGAGATGAAGCAAAAGATGCTTCAAGAATTACAAAGCACCATAGAACAACAAGTTCAACAAAAGTACAAGAAGCCATGAGCCGCAAGGACACAACATCGTTCTCGCCAAATTTCTACGAATCGCCAGTAGCAGCTTGCGCGTCCCACACCATTGGTACAACCGGATAACACGCATTATCCTGTGGACGACATACAAGACCCCACACTGCCCGGCTCAATGTGCCTGTCATGAACATATTTTTACAGTCGCTACAGGGATAGCTTATCCATACCTACAAGGGATGTTTTGCACAACTCTCCGATAGCTCCTGTGTTATGCAAAGGTCCAGTGGACACGGTGCTTCCACGCTTGGTCGAGGTTGGATCGAAATGCCTTGCAATGATGAGGTCACAACTCTAGGAAGTGCCGTTCACACTTTCATCCAAAGGGCGTAAGCGTGACATCGCCTTGGATCATGAACCGCACTCTCTCCTGCCATACAACCGCCACCTCTCTCGCAGCATACAACTCGCCCATTCATCACCAACACCTGAAAGCGCCAAATGGCTAGTGCGCCCACTATAAAGGAGCTCGCTCTAGGAGCCCATTCGTCACCAGCGCCTCAACATCAAAAGCTTAGTGTGACCACTTCAAAAGACGAAGGTACAACACTGATCCAAGAAATGGCCCGTTAGACAAGCCATATCGCTTAGATCAAAGCGAACAGCAGTATGATGTCATCAGAGGAAAAGGAAAGGGCAAAGCGAAATCTCAAGTACAAGATAATCACGAAAGGTGAAATATGAGCTTGGAAAGCCATTAGTCACCGAATCGAAGTTGAAGAGCCTAACGCTCATGATGCGCGATTACATGATCGGTACATGATGCGATCCAATCAACATTTACTCCCGAAGATGATCAACGCCATTTACGGAGAGGAACATTTTCACCATGAGGGGTTGGCTACTTCATGATAGAATTCGATAACTTGCACAACTTGTTCTATCACGACGCCCTCGACGTGTCTTTTTGCGATCTTTGGACCTTGTAAGTGTCTACTATATAAATCATGGTTTACATTCACGTAATACCGATAAATGTGTTGTCTAACTTTTCCTTATCTAGATACGAGACTATTGAATTGAGAAGAACCAAGGGCCCAAGTGATTCCTCGACTCCAGAACGGTGTGCCAGATCGAAATCTTAAGAGCACCAAATGAGGTTGAGGAATACATATACAGTATGCGTTGCTAAAACTACAAGACAAGGAATTCATACTTGTTCCATACAATTTTAAGTAAGTTTCTCCTTTGGCTAGTTAAATCACTTGTTGAATTCGCTCATTTCTCTTATCCTAGGGCTAATGACTATAGCATCATACATGTATATGTAGGTTCCATCGATTCTTGTAGTAGTGACTCGAGAAAGAGCAAGTTCTTTGGTCATGGATTCGATGGACAAAGATAAAAAAGACTACGAAGAGTCGCTAAGTGTAATGAATGCGGCGTTCAAAAGATATTGTACAAAGAGCTTGAGATACCGCCCATTCCGTAAATCCTTTCAGTCGAACTAAATTTCCAGACGCACGCAAGAAATATTCTTATATCGCATTTCATAGTAAATAACTCCTTCCATGACATTTTAGTTTATTCAATTTTTGTAGTGTCACAAGCAATGCAAGGCACAAATTTATGTGGGTACTTCAGGTGCCAATACATGTGCAAAATCTTATCTTCTACAATAATAGACAATGACGTAGAGGTTTGTCATGCTAACATTACACATTTATTCGCACCACTCAATTTCTATATATACTCTTAGATTTATTTTTCAGTACTTGTAGCGCCTCAAATTGCCTACGACAGACTACATCCTCTTGACATCCAAGCCATTCAGTGACAGCTCGCTTACTTCCTCATGAAGGAAGTCATCAACAAAAGGGCGAGTTTTATGATGAAGACAACAATGATCAATTGCTCCATGTCATTCAGAACGTCGTTCGCCTCCAAAGAATCCCTAAAGGCTCGTAGGCTTAAGATTGTGTGAGAAGATACTAGGTCTTGGATGTGGACTTGTAAATTGTAAACTAGAGCATGACAAACTTTAGAAACGAGAAGATACTCTCTTGGTCAATATGACTAATCTTATTTATTATCGATCTATTACAATGTGTGTGATATAATAGTTTTGCTTGTGATATAATTATCGATCTATTACACCGAATGTTGTAATGTCGATTGGTTTTTGTGATATAATTATTCTCTCGTCTCATCGTGAACTCCTCCTTCACCATTGTTAACTGTTCTCACAATGTTGGCCTATGTTTGCATGTGCTTTTGGCCATATTTCTTTTTGAGTTACTTAATTGGTGAATTAATGTGTTCTCTATTAGCATATGAAAGATACAGTGAAGTGCTTGTTGGGCGTCACATTAGATTGTGGTCAAGACTTAATATGTGGTAAAGTTACTTGAATTATCATATTCTCAAACTATAATCACTTGGTTAGTGTAATTTTGACATGTTTTGACTCAATGTAGTTATAACTATGGAACTGTTGAGGCATATGATCAAAGAAAATGGCTTTCACAAGGTAATTGTTATTACTTTCTCTTGTGCAATGTCATATTAGTACGATTATTTTTATTTGTTGTTTTATTGCAATACTAAAAAAAAATCATAAAGTTTATATTAAAAAATCATAAAGTTTGTCCTCGCTTTGTTGTTTTATTGCCCAATATTAATAACTTGGAAGTTTATATCATACAAAAATGCTTATAAAGTAAAATGTAGTGTCAATGACTTCATAGCTTCATATGTATCTCCTGCAGTCTGGGAATGGGGGATCATCCGACCTTATAAGCGGTCAGAGACCTGCAATATGGTACTTCTAGTTTCAAGATGTCCAAATGGTTATTGGAGCAAAACCTTTAGCCGCAGCATTTTTGCATTAATGTTATTGTGTTTCTCAAATTCGACTATATTTGAACTTACAATTATTTTATCCCTTATGGATCCTACTTCAAGATATGAAAATAATAGATGTGTTTGATGTCATTGGTTCATTGTTGATGAAAATTCATTTGGCAATACTTGTCGAAAATGCTTGAAATCTCTCTCGATTGTCACCATTCCTCATATTGTTGTGCCGAATCACAAAATAAGAATTTTGGCCGATCAATCAGTTTCCATCTGCCTTAATGCTTCTCTTCGAATTATCATGTTCTCATCAGTACAAGTTGTTACAAGATTAGTACATGTCATGTTTGATAGTTGTCTAACGGCCTTTTCCTTTTGTATCTCTACTTGCTCACACTTTGTTGAACCTAACACCTCAAGAGCTCGAAGGATGTCGATACAAAGGTAATAAACCGAATTGAGATGTTAGCTGCACCTATAATCGTGCTCATCACATGATCATTGCTCATGGAAATGGGATGATTACGCCTTAAGTCTTCATATTTGTTATACTTTTTTAGTACCATAGTTTTCTTTTCTGCAAAATGATGTGTTTTAGGTGATCTCTTGGTGTATTTTCATGTTAATTGCTTTAGCATATATTCCATATTTGCCATATTCCTTCTTATTGAGTATTGTCTACTAGGGAAACAAAGAATCCAAATAGAAATTCAATGCAAGAAGAACATTTGCTTGATACACGCTGTACTCACTTGTCAAGTAAGACAAAGCTCAATATTACATCTATTTGATTTCTCGCACAATTTTTACTGCCATTCTCATGTTTCTAATTTTATCTTATTTATCTTTGTGTCCTTACTACACATTTGCTATGCTAATTACTTCTGAGATGTATATGTTCTTCATTGTAGTAGTGACCTTCCACTATAGTGAGACATGTGAATGGATTCTTGTTTGTTGTAGAATGTTAGTTAAAGGAAACACATTTGCATTAAAAGATTACCTGGCTAATCTATTTTGTGAATGGATTCTTGTTTGCCGTACTCATTTGCATTATGTCTTACTGACTAAAATTAATCTAGACTGCAAGGGACCAGTGAATGTAAGAAGACACTGATCATTTTTATTTTCTCTTGAGGTACTTCTTATTATATCATAGACGATTGCCTGTGATAAGCCATTTTACTTTCACAATTATGCTTCTAAATGACAACTTTGCCTCGATGACAGCTTTAGTCTAGCAACTTTCCTTGATTGTACTTTGGAAAATCTGAATAATATTTGAACTGTAGTCTGTGCGGCCTGTGGAGAAATTCTGAAGTGTTGCTATCTGATTTGTTGCCAATAGTCTTTGCACATGATCATATCTATTTTTGTTATCCTTTTGGTTCAAAATCTAGTATTATACTCTTATTGTCAATTAAGTTGTTACTTGTTACTATATCTGCATTTCATTTGTGTCTTTGTTTTAGAGGGCATGGCTAGCGCTTTCTGAGGCTAGCCGTAAATGCGTTTTTTTTTATTGTCGGACGGGATTATCGGTGGCGGTTCCAGCTAAAAACCGCCATCGATAGTGCATACTGATTGGCGGTGCCAATTAAAAACCGCCATCGATGGTATGCACTATCGCTGGCGGTTTTTAGCCGAACCGCCACGGATATGGAATTATCGGTCGCTTTTAGCTAGAACCGCCACTGATATTATCATTATCAGTGGCGGTTTTTCTCTCCAACCGCCACTAATTAGTATTATCAGTGGCGGTTTTCAAACCGCCTCTGAAAATCTCCGATTATCACTGGCGCTTAATCTGTGGCGGTTCAAAAACCGCCACTGATGTCTCTTACGAGCCGCCACTGATGTCCCTCTCCATAGTAGTGTTGATTGATTTTCTTATAGATTTGGTTTTCTTATGGACGGCTAATCTTTAAATGATAATGTTGATTTAACGTTAAAGAGCTCTTGTTCGAACGGAATACAAAACAACCCATAGTTCACAAAGTATAGCAAGCTTAAGCTAATCTTTCTATTGAGTATAGCCATCATAACAAAAATAATGGTACACTAAATATAGAGGCAACCATTTCATGCTCCTGTAATGAAACTCAATTAAGAAAGTTAAACATCTCAGCTCTCAGGCTCAAGCTAAATAGAAACAAAAGACAATATTACTTAGCACATCACAGTACAATCAGGATAAAAATATCAATTAATGTTATTGCCCAACAAACAATGCTAACGCAAAAGATTGTGATTCGTTTGGTGAATTGGATGCTTTGCGAAAATATCGAAGATGATATGATCTTTAATGGGTTTTTTTTACAAAATTTATAATATTTTTTACAATTTTTCTTACATTTTTCCTATTTTTTTAAACTATCGTCGGTTTTTGAGAATTTTTGAGCGGTTTTCGTCCAAACATCGCGAAAATCGCTCGGCAGTTTGACCAAATTTTAAATTCATTTGAATTTTGAACTGTCAATTTTGAGCAAATTTTGAATGATTTTTTACGAACTTCGATACCATTAGATCATTGAAATTCAAGTTCGAAACGAAAAGTAAAATCCTGGTACTAATATTTTTTACGATTTTTCTTACATTTTTTAATATCATCGGTTTTTGAAAATTTTTGAGCGATTTTCGTCCAAACACCATGAAAATTGCTCGGCGGTTTGACCAGATTTTAAATTTATTTAAATTTTGAACCTATCAATTTTGAGCAAAATTTAAACAATTTTTAATGAATTTCGATACCATTAGATCATTGAAATTCAAGTTCGAATCGAAAAATGTACTAATATTAGCTCATTGAACCAGTCAGTACTCAAGAAGCGCCTAAAGCGGCTCATGCAAGATCGCCCATGCATGCGTCGATCGATCACATGCAATTCATCACCTAGCCATCAACATTTGTAGCTCGTAGGTAGCACCATCACTGTTTGTACTGTTCATCGGCAGAAAGAAGAGACCACCGCACATAGACAAAGCTGTTAGTGGGACTGGAGCCCACCCTATTAGCCCAACACAAAAGACTCCATGGAATGGTTCATAGTTCATATGACCATACTGGATGCCTCTTTTTTAAGTCTCCCTCTCTAGAACTTTCTGGCTCCGCCTCTGCCACCGCACCAGCGAAAGGAGAGGTCCAAAAACCCAAGCGAATTTATGTAATGTAAAATAATGTCTGCAATTACGGTGCAAGCCAGCTGAGTAGGTTGGTCTGAGGGACTACCGAGGTCATGCAACATGGCAGAGTTAAATGGTGGAACTGTTTCTTTGCTGTGGAGGTTGGCAGCATGCAATTACTGGACAGTCTGGACCCATGTTTTGTGCTGGAGGGCAAGGCCACACGCCAGGTTCCCAAACAAGAAAACCTAGAGGTCAGTCTTGATTTTACGGGATTGCTGTACAACGCTAGAGTACAAAAAATTAGATTGTAGTCATGTTTCAAATCATTAGATCAGCTTGAAGATTTGCTCTCCAAACAACGAGTTAATTCCAGGGTTCAAAAAATCGTCAAGAATCGTTCGGTTTTCGTTATTTTTGTCTTTATCGACGTGGCTTGGCTTCTAAAACCACTCGGTAAACTGATTCAATTAAAAAAAATTCAAAAATAAAATTTTGTGTTGCGTAAACCGGTGAAAACCGCTCGGTTTTCAAAGAAAATAGATGAAAATCGCTAAAAAAATCGACCATAAAAAAGTTTAACTACTCCATCGGTTTTCCATGAAAACGATCCATTTTTATATTTTTTCAAAAAAATAATAATTTTGAAACTCTTCAATTTTTGACCGATTTCTAGCTCAATATTATCGGTTTTTTGAATTTTGAGTGATTTTCTCCTCATCGATTTTTTTTTAACCTGGTTACTTCTCTTCTCGGTGGTGGGTATTTTTTCTATTTATTTGCATTCGAAATTTTTTTAATTTTTTAGAATATTGAGTTTAACCAGTTTACTAACTAGTTCAAACAAATTAGCAAAGCATGTGATCTAAATTCATTCAAATCTTTGAATTTGAGTATATTTTTTCAAAAATATGTATTTCATTTGAATTGTTATACATGGGTATATATCCTAAAATTGAAAGTTTTTAAAAATATACCCGAATTTAACTTGAATTCATGTGTTTAAAACCATGGTGCCCCATTACGGCGTCACACACATATATATGTATATATATATAGGAAGCCCATTTTATACTCCTAGGTGTATGTATTCTCTACCTCTATTTGGTCAAAAACAACTTTCTAATCAAGAGAAACCACTTAACAATTTCTATTTATAGAATATGTTTCCACCTGTGTAACATCAGTTAGTATACAGGGAGTAGGGAGTACATACTTCCGGTAGTACGTTTTATATTCCCAGTTCACTTTTAGATATGATTTCCCTTGCGTAACATCAGTCTATTTACGGAAGAATAGAGAGTACGTACCGCAAAAATGGAACCATTATATATACACACACATACCGGCGGGTATGGGGCGTTGGCTATAGAGGAAGGGAGGCGGCGGCGGATGCTCGGCGGTGACACCGCCGAACGCGAGCGGGTGGACGGGTGGTGTTGATCTGTGTGGCGACCTAGGTGATTGGATAGCGGTTGGTACAACGGAGGATGAGGATGACACCGGCATTAGCAGCCGCGGCAGGAGGCGGCAGATGCGGACGTTGCCGGCCGGCCGACCAGGCTCCGGGCACTTTCAGAATTTCTTTCTTAATTTCACGTTCGAAGTCCACGCTGCATGTTCAAAACTGCAGTGTTACATGTAGAAAACTCATAGTAGTACTTCATTAGCAGCTGGTTGCGGCGACAGCCGGCCAGTAACTTTCACCTGCAAACGTCAAGCAGTAAAAACGCAGTTCCGATCTCTCCGTACCGCACAGCTGTGCGATCTCCTCTATCTGCGTCACATTTATGCGCCCGACTGCGCTTGCCATTTGGAGCTTTCGCGCGTCTTGAATGCGCCGTATCGAGTGGTAGAGGTGGTGGGAGAGACTCTTCCATTATGAGCTCGTCTTTCAGCCTACCGCTGCCTGCAACCTGTACTAACGGTTCTCATGCCGACCCGTGCCGTGCTGGGTCGAAAGACAGCAGAAAAGGAAGGAAGCAGGAGAGAAATCAAATGGCCGGCCAGTTGTACCAAAGCAGAGGATCCATTCAGACAATTCTCGTCTGGCTGCCTAAAAGCAAAAAAAAAGGCACAATTTTGGTCAAAAACAAACACACACATATGCTAAGTAGTAGTGCTATGGTAGTGTACTGCACTACACTATAGAGTATAGAGTTGAGATGGACTTGACAGCCGGCGCGGCGCTGAGCACATAACACAAGACACTTTTGAACGAGTGATGCAATTTGTGCTGCATGTACATGCATGGTTTGTTGCTGCAAATTGTATTTTGCAAGACGAAGAAGAGGAGCATCCCCATTTCTTTTTCCCCCCGCTTTCCCTTTTTTTTTCACAAAGCCTTGTCGAGTGTCGACGCAAGAAAGAGCAGCCTTTTTTTAGGGGAATTTGATAAACATCATCTGGATGTCTTTCCGTTTCCCTTTCCTTTTCTTTCAGTCTCTTCTTCGTTGTCCAGATCCAAAGCGTAGACCGGGACAAGCAGGTCTACCCCCAAGAACTTTCCAAGGATTCCCAATGGAGGCAACCAACCCGCACCCCGTGGAATGGAATACCAATGGCGATGTGATCCCATGCTAGGTCCCATCCATGCGATGGAGTGGTTACGTCGGCACACTCCAGACATGAGACACCTCAAACGAAACTAGGAGCTCAGACGTAGCTTTTTCGTACATGTCACTCGGCCTTTGTTTATCCCGAGCAATAACTTCGTGCTGCTGACACGCACAGAACAGGAGTGGGATTCTGAGGCCAATTTCGTTGGCCATGGCCAGGGTAGACGCCCTATATACACCTACGGACCTACCTACCCTCTCGATTATACGAGCGGAGCGGCGGGGTGGTATGAGAATGCCATCTTCTTCCGAATCACAACTCGAGGCTGCCAGCGGCGGCGCGCTTGCCATGTCGTCCGTCAGTCGTGGCTCGCCGACGGGCCGAGCCTGGTAGGTAGCCGGTCAGAAATTTTGATGGCATGTTTGCGAATTGTGCCGGTTTCGCGTGTTTTTTTTTTATGGGTTTTTGTTTGCTGGGCTGTGCTGTGCGCCAGGTTCTGCACCACCGGGCTTCCCAGCGACGTCGTGTTCGAGGTGCACGACATGAGCTTCCACCTCCACAAGGTAGGTTCTTGGGCTGTGTGATCTTTGTTTTACTGGGGTTCGATGCTCCCCCTGCACTGTGCTCGACGAAATTCCGCTGAGGATTTGCGCGCGCGCAGTTCCCGCTCATGTCGAAGAGCCGGAGGATCCACCGCATGCTCGCGGAGCAGGAGGAGCAGCGCCCGGCGCGGCGGTGGCAGCGGAGGCGGAGTGCCGGAGGCAATGCGGGGAACGGCGGTGCCGCGGAGACGGAGATAGAGGAAGCGGAGGTGGAACAGGAGGCAGAGGAGGGGGACGACCGGGAGCAGGTTAGGAGGGAGGACGGGCAGCTGTACCGCATTGCCTTCCCGGACTTCCCGGGCGGGCCGGGCACGTTCGAGGCGGCGGCCAAGTTCTGCTACGGCGCCCGCGTCGAGCTCAACGCTTGGAACGTCGCGCCGCTGCGGTGCGCGGCGGAGTACCTGAAGATGACCGAGGAGCACGCCGAGGACAACCTGGCTGCGCGCGCGGAGCACTACCTGGAGAAGACCGTGCTCCGGCACCCCGGCGAGGCCATCAAGGCGCTCAAGTCCTGTGAGGAGCTGCTGCCGCACGCCGAGGAGCTCGGCATTGTCGGCCGCTGCGTGGATGCCATCGCCGCGCGCTCGTCGGCCGCGTCGGGCTCCTGGTTTAATGACCTGGCCGTGCTCGGCCTGCACATGTACAAGCGGGTGATGGCGGCCATGGCCGCGGGCGAGGACGTGAGGACGGATGCCATGGAGAGCTGCCTCGTGTCGTACGCCAAGGGAACCATCCCGGGTCTGTCGAGGTCGATGCGTCGACGCCTCGCCTCTGCGCCGGTGTCGTCAGAGCTGGAGCAGAGGGAGCTCCTGGAGGCGGTGGTCGCGAGCCTCCCCGCGGACAAGTGCTCGGGGCGCGTGGTCACCGCCAAGTTCCTGTTCGCACTGCTACGGACGGCACACATCCTGCGGGCGTCGGACGCGGCGCGGGAGACTCTGGAGCGGAAGGCCGCGACGCAGCTGGAGCAGGCAACGGTGGAGGATGTGCTCATCCCGAGCTACTCCGGCGCCACGGAGACGCTCTACGACGTGGATTGCGTCAAGCGGGTCGTCAGGCACTTCCTCGCCGGGGAGGAGCTCGGCGAGGCCGAGGCGTCGTCCTCAGCTGCAATCGCCGACGCGGCGTCCACGACGATGGTGTCGCGGCCGTCAGCCGTAGCCATGGTACAGGTGGGCAAGCTGGTGGACAGCTACCTCGCCGAGGTCGCGTCCGACGCCAACCTGAAGTCCGCCAAGTTCTGCGAGCTCGCGCTGGCGTTGCCGGACCATGCCCGCATCTACGACGACGGCGTCTACCGCGCCGTCGACATCTACCTCAAGGTACACTGCCAAATTAACCATGTACTAGTAAGGTGTCCGTGCGTTGCAACGGTATCTACATTTTGAACAGCTGTCCTGCTATTACGATAACATGAAACAAGAAAATATGTTGTGCAAATAATACCTTATACAGTAGAACACTATTGAAGCAATATTTATATATTTCTATGTAAATGAAAGCGTTCGACGCTGCTTACGAGTGGTTAATTAATTAAAGAGGGGTAATTAAAGAATGGTCTTGTGTGCTGTCTTCCATTCACACCTGGAGTGGTTAATTAAAGAGGTGGGTAATTAAAGAATGGCAGAACTGGTAATTTTGATGAAATGACTTGGGAAGAAACTCTCACTTTATAGTAGAGACTAGTACTACTGTACTACCGTACGAGTTTCTTTCTGACAAGTGAAAGAATGTTGCGCCTGTCGAGTAGATGCTGACTCGTGATTGCTGCGCAGGCGCACCCGCGGCTGACGGCGGAGGAGCGGGACAGGGTGTGCGGCGTGGTGGACTGCAGGAAGCTGACGGTGGAGGCGTGCACGCACGCGGCGCAGAACGAGCGGCTCCCGCTGCGCGCGGTGCTGCAGGTGCTCTTCTTCGAGCAGCTGCAGCTCCGGCGCGCCATCACGGGCACGCTGCTCGCGTCCTCCGGCCCCCCGCAGGCGCTGCGGCACTCGGTCGACGCCAGCGAGGCGTGGCGGACGAGGGCGGTGCAGGAGAGCCAGGTGCTGCGGCTGGACATGGACAGCATGCGGAGCCGGTTGCAGGAGCTGCAGAGGGAGTGCTCCAGCATGCAGAGGGCCATCAAGACGATCGACGGCCGCGGCGCCGGGTCGCCCAGCATCTCGCACGCCGATGCAGGGTCCGCGGGCGAGCCGAGGCCGGCGAGCTGGAGGTCTCGGTACGGGTGCAAGTTCAGCACGCAGGTGTGCGACTCGCACGCGCGCAACGTGGTGGCGTCGAGGACCTCCAGGATGGGAATGAGCCCATAGGCCATGATGCGATCCGCGCATCCTCTGACCGCTCGTTCAGCTCAAACACGACGCCCGAAATCTACACTCGAGATGAAAATGGTTGAGAGATTCCAAACTCAACAACCAGCCATGAAATCTCACCCCTTTTCATCTCGTCCGTAAGACCTTCCATCATCGTTGAAATGTACCGGGATTTAGTACCAAGAGGTACATGTGTATGTACGTGGGTCGCGTACCGGAGCATGGGCCACTGCCCCGTCTGTACCGATCGACACCGGTGGGTGGGCGCCTGGGCGGGCGGGGATCAATGTGCGTACGTTGTCGGTGATCTGTATGTACGACGTGCTTTTGTGATTTGTGGTTGTGGCCTTTGTAGCTTGTAGTGTAGCATGCGGTTTACCGTTTACGGCACTTCGCTGCTGGTTCGCCGTCACTGCAGTGTGTTTTTATCTGGTGCTGCTTCATTTTTCTGATGTACGATTGCTGTTAGTACAGCAGAAAATCGTGTTGATTTGAGCTGTGTGCGTTTCATCAGGTTGGTGCTACATCGTGGGGGGTGTAAAAGGCTCTACTACTTGGGACGTCTTTAGCTTCTGTTTCTTTCTCCGTAAGCCGGAAACGGTCTCTAACGACCGGCTTCTTCGTAACCGGCTGTCAAAAGTCAGCAATCTATCGTACTAGAAGAAGTTGAAGAAAACTACCCCTTCTACTAAGTACAAAATCTCAAACCCCACCACTCCCTCACCCCCATTCCCGACCCGTATCCCTCACACCTAAAAGCCAATTACCAAACTTCAGTTGTTCAGCTATACAGCCCAATCGAAATTTACTTTTTAGAAAAACCTAAGTCATACCAAATAAGGCGAGAGTACAATCCAACAATTTCTCTTCACATCTCGAGTGCCCAAAACTCTACGGTTGCCTTTTTAGTACACCTGCAATCTTAGGTTGTGCAGATGCAATGTTCGGATATAAACAATGATCCTAGTGCTATGTGGCACGGTACATCATAGCTCCGGACATAATTTTGCAACAAATTAATGTAGAGATTGTATCGGCAACCCTAGAAGGTTTAACGAATACTCCTATGTACACAGCACATATTAACTTTTAACAGCATCATGTGTCATGACTGTCAGCATAATTGAATGTAGAGATTGTATCGGCAACCCTAGAAGCTTTAACGAATACTCCTATATACACATCACATATTAACTTTTAACAGCATCATGTGTCATGATTGTCAGCATAATCGCCGTCACAAGTTCACAATATGGTTTATTCCATGTATGACGAAACTCCTCAGAGGAGAGCCAGCCCAGGCCTGCTGCAGGATTGTTGTCACTGGAAACACCAGGCCCATCCATTTTTTAGGTTAGGTGGGCCGAAAAAAAAGTGCTTTTTTTGTCTTTTACTTTGGTACAGGCCTGGTGGGCCGAAAGTATACGCAGGTGTTAGACAATTATTTGCCTGTTTGAACATCTCTCCAAGAAGCCAGTTCAAACTTCACACGCTCAAATCAAACATTTTATGTGGCTAGTTTACAAAGATAGAATTCAATCAGCAGAACAACCAGTGAAAAGATCCTAGATTGATAATATCCAATGCAGTTTATGTGGTAGAGCCGAAACCTCAAATCGTAATCGTATTTTCTTTGGCTATGTCCTATCTCAATTTGTTTGGAGTGTTGTTATAGATAGCTTAAATTGGGAAGCCATCCCTTCAAATCTTGATGATTGTCATATGAAGATTGTAGGACAAGCAGGAAGGAAAAAGATTAAATGCAATATAATATTGCTGTCAGCAGTCTGCTAGTCCATTTGGCTAAATAGAAATGATATGGTGTTTAATTGAAAAATCGTTACTAATCCAGTTACTGTATTGTATAAAGTTTTGTCGTTTCTTTATCATTGGCAGAACCTTTTGAAGAAGGATATTTTACAGGAAGTGGAACAGATGAACTCCAAAAATCTTTGGAAAATTGCGAAGCTTGCGGGATGAAGAGTAGGATGGCATGTGAAATCTTCATCTGGATTGAAGTTGTGATGTCTGTTGTCTTTTGATATAACTGTCGTTCTTAGGGAATATTTTTCATAGATTTTTGCTGGTATGTAAGATTTCTAACATCCTCCTCAGATCTCTGTAACCGGTGTGATGAGAGTTAGGAAATCCGCTGGTTTTGAAGTCGGTTGGATGTACGATGTTCTCAATTTATGTCTATCCACGTTATATGAAAGATGGAAGAGAGTCTTACGCTCTTCCTTACATGCAGTTGCAAATCTCAAGAAACGAAGGGTAAGTAATCACCATCTACCCTTCATTTATGCTTTAATAGTTGTGCAACTTTTAAAAGGAAGAGCATAGAAGCACCTCTCTGGATGGAATCCACACTAGGATCTTGTTTTAATTTGCTTTCAGTAAAGCAGGGTCTTTCTGGCCTTTGGTCTAAAAAAAAAGCTTCAAACGCTCATGGCTGGCTAAAGCTTCCATAAGTACGGACGGAAGGAAGCTGCTACTGTACTGTAATTGGATTGCTCAGTTTTGTATGTATTGTCTGACAAAACCAACGGCAGCGCCAAGATGTTGCAAAATGCAGACTTGCAAACCGTTGAGCGTGGACGAGTGTATCTGCCATGCTGCAGCCTACCAGGTACTTAATTAAACTAGTTTTTTGAATTGTTTTGATTAAACTAGTTTACTGGACGATTTTAGATGCCGTATCCCTCCGATACGTACGTGATTTTCGCACGATTTTCCCCATAATACGAACCCTGTGAGAGCTTCCAAAAAAATGAAATTACACAGTGTATATGGAGTACTTTCGGAAGGTACTTTTTGGTATCTTCACCATGGAGAAGAGGACATGCTAATTGGGGCTCAAGTAGGAGTAGTTCACTCCATACTCCATAGTTGTTCGTAACCCCCCGCATCACGAGAGTGACAAGTGTGCGAGCTTACGGCCATACGCTTTCTTTTTTGATTCAAAGTGCACGCGGAGAGACGAGACGACACCACTTTCCACGCGCGCGCGCGCGCGGGGTGGCTGTATGGAAGAAAAAACGCAGACGGCATTATAGGCGGCGTGGGAACGAGCGGCCGGCGTTCGCGTCACGTGCCCGCGGACGGCATTAGGCGGATCAGCACAGATCCACGCGTGGGCAATGCAAACGCAATCGACCGGATATTAAAGTGTGAATAAATGATAAATGATGATTACTTATCCTTTATTTATTTTAAGATTTATACAATTTGTATTGAGAAGGGTATATAGAAACGCTTCTTAAAAAATATACATTAATATAGTACTAACAATTATTAAAAGTTAAAAAATGTGAAGAGACAAAGAGATACAAGAGTTTAAAGATAATTTAGTAGCATTTTACAGTGATTTTTTTTACTATCATTGGGAGAAGCTAAAATTAACGTTGATACACTAAAAGTTGTTACCTCTATCTTTTTTTTACCTCTTAGTACTATCTTAGCCCTTATTTGTGACGCTTATTTTCGGTCCGGATCTATATGGACGGACCGAGATTTTAATTCAAACATATACTCCCTCTGTCCCACAAAGAGTGCATTTCTAGGATTTTTAAGACAGATTAGTGTGCAAGATAAATGACTAATGTGCCCCTTATTACTCCATACACAAGCATGGTGGTGCTTCGGTTTTCACAAGCACTTAAATGAGCATGCATACACTTACAGCTGGGCCCTACAGACTAAAGATGCATTCTTTGTGGGACAAAATTTGAACACTAAAAATGCACTCTTTGTGGGACAGAGGGAGTAGATCGTAACAAACAAGGTTTTAATGTAAATTTTAATAAACCCTTAAGAATAGTAAAAAAAATCTTAAACTGTTTAGGTGGACGGACGAGCGCAACGCCCCGGCCGATCATTTTCGCGGGCGTTTCTCGAACGTTTACCTACCGGCGCCGGAAAGATCTTTGGATTTCTTCTGCACTTTTTCCGCGAGACGCGAAAGAAGGTATGCAGTTTGCATACGGATTCAATGAGCTTTTCGTTCTTCCTCTCTAGTCGCTGTCGGTACAGCAACTCTTCCTCTCTCGTCAAATGACCATTAGCGTAGCTTAAGTTGAGTGAAGCACTTCGAACTACATGGTGCTATTTCCTCAGGTTAAGTATGATATTTAGCAAGGCCTGATAACCAGCACTTGCACCGAAACCGAACCAAAATATGCAACGGAGCAGCGATCAGCGGCGGATCTGAGAAAAAATCATCGGGATTCACCATTTCATCATATATATGACTATCAACTTATTGTTTTTACCATTTGCTTCTTATTTACCTCCAGATGTCACAAGATTTAGATTAAAAGGGTTTATATATATATGTCGTATCTCACAACGTAGGGAGTATCTCACGCAATGGAGAGTATGTACATGTAGTATACAAGTATATAAGACCATCTAGGTGGTATTTACATTTTTTCGGAGGTGGTATGTACGTTTTTTAGAGATACTCCTTTTTATGTGCGTATATGAAGGTATTTGTAAAATAAGCTAAAATCTATGTACTCCCTTACAATTTTTTCATGTAGATCTCATTAGAATATCTTATAATTAGTATATAAGTGTATCCAAAGTGATAAAGGAGTATTTCAAGTACGTTTGGGTGGTATTTAAGAGATAGGAGTAATTACTCCCGGGAGTATAAACTATTTTTCCTATATATATAGAGAGAGAGAGAGAGAGAGAGAGAGAGAGGATGGCTAGAGTGCTATCGATAGCACAGATCCTCCGTGCTATAGCGTTGTGTTTGCAAAATTCGAAGACGAATATATTGATCCAAACCGTGCATTCTATTTATCTCATTGAAATCTTACTACCCACTAAATTTTATATTTTTTTGGATTTTTTCTCCTATTTATTTTGTATTTTTAAAAACCAGCTTCATTGGACGCCCCACAACTAATTAGATCGTGGATTTTGAAAAATACAAAATAAATAGGAGAAAAAAATCCAAAAAATATAAAATTTGGTGGGTAGTGAGATTTCAATGAGATGAACAGAACGCACGGTTTGGATCAACAGTTCGTTTTCGAATTTTGCAAACACAACGCTATAGCACAGAAGATTTGTGCTATCGATAGCACACTAGCAATCCTCTCTCTCTCTCTCTCTCTATTATAAGAATGAGTTGGTGGTGATGGTGAGTCTGTCAGGCTATTCTTGGGCCAGAACAGTAGGGGTCCAAGGCCCAGTAGGTGAGTCACTATTGCTTTGCTAACCTATAGTTGTAAAATGCAGGACAACTCAATATAGATGATTTGATTTATTTACTAGCTTACAAAGATATGTTTTACTTGATATGTGTGTTACAGAAAATTGATTTATTGTATGATTTAGGATCCTGCATTATAATTATGTATTATTCTCTTTTGAAATTCCGTTGCAACGCATGGACATCTTACTAGTATATATATATATATACTAACATACAATAATTTTTTATATATATAGACTAACATACACTATTTTTTTTTTACCCGATATCCTGTGACATCGGGTAACTTAATATACTTCCGCCCCTGATGAACACAACTAACATGTACGATGTGTTTTGTGCCTGTTCTCTCTTGAATGGATGATTTTGACGAGATTTCAGAATTTTGTTAGCTAGGAGGGGACCGAAATCAGAAATTTCGATGAAATTTCAGAATTTTGGATGAAATTCAAAAGGCAAATTTCAAATCTAAATTTCGTCTGAAATTACCGAAATCTCGGTAAATTTGAATCAAATGAAAAAAATGGTTCAAACGACGTTAGAAAATTTTTAAAATTTTTGTAGATGGTCCTAAAGCATCACTAATATTCTCATAAAATTTTTAGATGATGATCAAGCCTAAGAAATTTTTAAAAATTCTATCAGTGATACTATCCAGGTAAATGCTAAGTACATGGCATTCTAAGGCCACAAAAAGTTTCCATACCCCACCCTGCCATGCAGGTGAGGTCGCGCAGTGGTCTAAGTGACATTTCCAACAGGTTTTGTGTTTGATTTCCACTCTCGACAAAATTTTTTGCATTTTATTGTCCTTCCAATGTGGGTATCTATGTCGGTTCCATGTAAGAACCGACTACAATATTGATACCTGTGTTGATTCTTTGTAAGAACCGATTGCAATATTATTACATGCACTTATTTCCTTTCAATGTGAGTATCTTTGTCGGTTCTATGTACGAACCGATTGCAATATTGATATATGTGTTGGTTCTTTGTAAGAACCTATTACAATATTATTGTATACACTTATTTCCTTTCAATGTAAGTATCTGTATGAGTTCCATATACAAATCGATTGTAATATTGATATTTGTGTCATTTCTTTATAAGAATCAATTGCAAAATAAGCTTACGAGCTTTTGCCCAAACACACTCACAGCACTCAGCGCTGCTGCAAGTGCATGGCCAGTGGGCTAAATTAGGAAAGAATTGTTTAAAATGTTGAGCAGCATGCCACATGATAATGTGCAAGCTAGCATATAAGTAAGTCCCAAGCATGTAATAATTATAATCACAATCGGTTGCAACTTAGAACCAATTGCGATGTACTATTATGTCTCATTTAGATTATTTGATGATCATTGCCAGAGATTAGCTAAATAAACTGTAGCCACAAGTACTACTAACAGAAAAATCCTAAATATCTCTAAACAAAAAGCACATGTTAATTTTGGCTTTATAGGCTGCAACAAAGTAACACATGACTAGTCTACCACCTGAGCTAATGTTTTAGATGGTTAAAAAACAGAATTGCTAGGGATCAGACGTCTGATTTTTTTGCAATATTTTTTCTACGCGTGGAACATTTTTTTCTACGTAGTGAAACATTTTTCTTCGACAAACAGTAAAAAAAAATGTTTCATACGTTAAAAAAATATTTCATATGTTCAAAAAAATGTTGCGCGGCGTCCAAAAAAAAAACAAAAATCGGACGTCCGGCTGCTAGTTTCTCCCTTAAAAAAATGCAACTGGTCGGAATCGAACCCTAGACCTCTTGCATGCTAACTGACTAGTCTACCACCTGAGCTACAGTGTAGCTCACTTCTTGCCTTATTAGCTTATCCTTGCTATATACTCCCTCCATCCTATTATATAAGGCGTAACTCCTACCAACGCAGAGAGCGCGGAAACAGTTGCATCGCGCAGGGCTCGAGGGGGTTAATGCATGCATGCGCATGAGAGATGTGGGAGAAGGTTAATGCATGAGAGATGGAAGAGAAGCCATAACAGGAGTCGAGGAGACGCCGCGCCCTGTATTCTGGAACTTAGAAAAAAAAACAGTTGTACCTTATATTTTAGGATGAAGATAGTAATGTTTTAGATGGTTAACGTTCCAAAAATTGTTGCGTCCGATCAGAATCGAACCATAGATCTCTCACATGCTAAGCAAGCACTTTACCATCCGAGCTACGTCCTCCAAGCCACTCCGGTTCAATTCCGGTCCTAAATATATCAAATCCGGTCGATTTTGCATCAATTTCACCCCGAATACCCGAAATCTCAGCGAAATTTGTCGAGATTCACTGAATCACTGTAGTAATTTAATTTAATTTTTTCAAAAAAAAATTTTATTCAGTCGAGATTATAAAATCTTAAGGGAGTCAAAATCCGAGATTTCGATGCAATTTTGTGAATTCACGAAATTTCGTTGAGATTTTAAACCTCCGCTAGAATCACATCACAGGTAATCATCATTCAACCACATCCAATGAAGTACATGTACAACTACCCAAAAGGCCAAACGGTGCAAGAATATCACGGCGATATTACGTGACACAGCAATAGCGCGAGAAAAGGTACGAGCACGTCAAAGAAGCCAGGTTAGACGCCTGGATACCGTTCGTCCGGCTCAACTCCGCGACAAAGCTACTCCAGCCACGAGCGATGCTATTGGAATCCTCTGCCGTTCCACACGCCCTTCGCCTCTCCCTTGGCCCGTTTATTCCTGGAACCTTCCCCACTTGCTGTTCGCTACGCATGTCCCGTATGATTCCTCTCTTCCCCTTCACACGTGCATATATGCGTATTTACATGGCCTCAATTCAACAGGTTCACAGGTCCTCACCAACAGTTAACGGTGACTAGTCAAATATCTATGCGCTGTAACAGAAACACACGTTTGAACCAAATAATCAAATCATAAGATGTATTTATAAAAATAAATTTGCACTCTTGAATTACCACGGGAAGGGGGAAATGGGAAATGACCCGGTCGCGGGGAGCGGGCGTAGATAGAAAGAGAGATGCGGTTGGTTTCCTTTTTATTCGCGAGAGGTAGGAGGAGCGTGTTGCTGTTCGCGGTCTAATGTGGACGTATTGTTTTTCGTAGAGATGGTGAGAGCAAGCACAGACGACCACCACCAACTCGTATTTATATATTGCTAGTCAAGTGTCTGGAAATATAATTTTAAACAAATAATTAAATTATACGATGTGTTTTAAAAAATGATACTATTGAGTTGTCATTTGGAGGAAGAAGGAGGTAATTGACCAACTAAGGATCAAATGTGAGCGAAAAGAGAAAGATACATCCCTTTGGATCTAGATCCAACAATGCAATCAATTTGCCATTTCTCCCTACTACCCTCCTCTTTATAGGTCCCCAAGTTAAGTGCTCACAAACAAAAAAAACACTCGGCTGTACTTAGCCATTCTCAAGATACAATTGTTTTCTTACGGAGGATATAGAGGAGGAGAGCGGATTAAAAAACACGATAAAAGCAACGGTTGCGGTAAAAAGTAGGGTTGAGAGGCAGCTGATCGACCAAATGAGTTCAGCAATGGCAGCAGGGGCAAGCAGCGGCAGGTTGCTCAGAGCAACCGCCAAGGCCTTCCACCCGGACAGCCACCTGCCGTCGCCGCCTTCGGCTCCCGGCAACGCCGGCCCGTGCCGCATCCCGTCTCTCAAGTTCCCGTTCCTGTGGGAGACGAAGAGGAAGCACAGGATCATCCGCGCCGCCGAGCAGGAGGCTGCCCTGATCTACTCGGGAGCCGCCGGCTGTGTCACACCGGAGAAGCAGCAGAAGCTTTTCGCACCGGAGGCAGCGAAGAACATGGACCTTTTGCTTCCTCTGGCGTATGAGATCACGAGGAGGCTGGTCCTCAGGCAATTTGGGGCGACGTGGCTGGCGCTGACGCGGCAATGCTGGGCGAAGATCGCCGAGACCATCATCCACCAGGTAACTTACTGGCCGACACGTTGCAGAATTTGCGATTCACAGAAGTAGTAAAGTGTTCATCTCTAGTGCTAACAAAGTTCATACATTTGGACGGCGAACCCGATCAGGGTATCTTCAGATGCCAGTCGTTCACGCTGATTGGTGTGGCGGGATCGCTTGTTGGTTCAGTCCCATGTTTTCTCGAGGTATAAAGATCGATAGCGTCCGTCTTCCTCCTGCGACTGCAACCAACGTTCGATGCAAGATATTATTAAACTGAAGAAATGCACCAAAGACTCAAACCTAGCTTCCGTGTGTCTGTAGGGTTTTGGTGTCGTTCTCAAGTCATTCTTCATGCAATTCCGTGCCATGTCCCAGATAGTAGACCAAGCCGAGACCATCAAGCTGCTTATTGAAGCAATAGGTACATGTTTATAGTCACCAAGCACCTTTCACGTCGAATTGAGTTCGCGCAGCGCTGCGCGTACTAACCTGGGACAAAATTCCTTTTCTTCAGACATGTTTCTGATCGGCACTGCTCTTCTCACGTTTGGCATGGGGATCTACGTCATGTTCTACGGTTCCCGGAGCATTCAGAGACCGGGACGGCATGTTGACAAATCCCACCTGGGCACATTCAACTTGAAGGTAATTGAGCCTTGTCGATAGTTAATCCATGGCGTTGATGCTAACAAGAAGGTACAAATCCATGGCAGAAGCTGAAGGAAGGGGCCAGGATACAGTCCATCACGCAGGCGAAGACGAGGATTGGCCACGCCATACTCCTGCTGCTCCAGGCAGGCGTTCTCGAGAAGTTCAAGAGCGTGCCGCTGGTCAGCGGCCTCGACATGGCCTGCTTCGCCGGCGCGGTGCTTGCTTCCTCCGCCGGCGTCTTCCTCCTGTCAAAGCTCACAACGCGTCGGCGACGATCCAAGCAAACTTTTGCATGAGCGTATATCTCCATGTGCTACACAAGAACTACCAGCATGGCAACATACCGTATGCTGCGCATGCACAGAAAACCAGAGTTAAGTGAGGAACAGATCTGAACTTTCTACAGTAAGGGGAGGGGGTTCAGAAGATTGAGAGTTGCAGTCCCTGCGTTATACAACCGGAGTTCAGATTTGCTTCACTCTCTGTCCAATCCTAACTACCATTCTGATAGGTTAGCTGCTTAGCTCTGATTCATTCGTTCTTTATTTCAGGTCAGCAATGCTAGGAATAGCGTAGACTCTGAAATTCTTGTGTTTTCCCCTCCTTTTTTCCCACTGTCTGTAGTACTACGATGTTGGTTTGTAGCTTATACAATGTACGCACTGTCAACAAAGCTTCTTGGGGAAAGAAAAACACAGCCCTAATTCGAAACCTCCTTTCCCCTACGTAAAGGTCTGTTTGCTTTTGTTTTGAATTTTCTAAAAGTTGATTCTGGATTGTGGTTGTAGAGAAGTTGATTATCTAAAAGCTGAAATCTAAAAACACATATGAAGTTGATTGTGAATTTTAGTGTATACGAGTGTGCTGGATTGTGAGAATCGATTTCTAAAATTAGACTGTTTGTTTTTTATTCAGTTTTTAGGACTAAATCTAGAACCAAAACAAAAAACAAACCGAACCGGCGTTAGTATCGTTAGTACTTCAACGTGCTGCCTACACAGAGTCACAGACTCGTTCGTCGTGTGCTTCTTGAGCCATCAGAAATCTAAAAACGAACCGCTACTCCTTTTTTTTTTTGGCGGTCCATTACCCCAGTAGCTCAAGTGGCATGATGTGGACACGCGGATGAAGCCGCTGCTGATTGCTGAAGACGATAATGAAGTACATCTGGAAATGCCAATGGCCATGCTCCTGCAACGAATGTGATGGGCGGCAACGTGGTTTGGATGGCCAAGGCGTGAGGGCCGTGTGGCGCCGCTGCGCCGGCTCTTCGCAACTGCTTCGGCAGTTCGGCGGCTGGTGCCCGCGCTGCCCGTGTGCACTGCCGCTTAGGAGAGCGGAAGGGGCAGCCTCGCACAAGGAGGCGGGATAGACGGGGGATTGGGCCGGGCGGGGCGGTGGTTTCGGCTGTGGTCACCGCCCGGAATCGATCGGCACAAGCCACCGCCGCCGTGGAGTCCAGAATTGTCTGGGAGTCGGGGTGGGACGCCGGCGGGACGAACAGGGAGCCGGCGGCGGAAAAGAGGTGAGTTGGGCGATCTATCGATCGGTCGGCTTCGTCTCTGGCCGATTAGTGGGCCCGAGTCTGCTTGGCACGAAGCCACGAACTCGTTTTAAAAACGCTTGGAAATATTACGGTATTATCAAAAAAAAAATTATTATTTTAACTCTGAACATAATTAATAACAAGAGAATAGCAATATCGTAAAAAAATAGATAATAAAGCATGATATTCACTAATATCAAAGCATAAAAACAACTCAAGTTCAAGTATACCGCGTCGGAGGGGAAGGGGAAGAGGAGGTGGAGGGAGCGAGGGATGACGAAGGGGAGGTAGCCGGAGGGGGGCGGAGGAGTCACCGGCACTGAGGGAGGCCTAGGGAGGCGAGGGGGCGGAGAGTGGCAGAGAGAGGTGAAGGGATGCGACAGGGGCGGAGGGAGGTAGCAAGAGCGAGGGAGACGGTGGGGGACGGAGGGGACGAGGGAGGGAGCCGGCCAACCGCACGGGGAGAGGGAGAGGGAGGGAGCCGGTTGGCCGAATGGCCACGCGCGTAGAGAGGGAGAAGTAAGTCATGGGGGTGATTCGGCTGGCCGCGTGTAGGGAGAGGGAAAGAGAGGGAGAGGAAAAGTGAAAGGTTCCAAAGAAAGCGAGAACGATGGAGAGCAACAGGTAGAACAAGAGAAAGCTAGCAAGATTCCTAGAGAAAGCGACATGTATGTGGGAGCAACGAGCAGAAGAAGAGAGCAAGTGCAACGGGCGAACGCCAACGAGCAAAAGATAGCAATGTGACAACCGAAAGAAATAAAGCTTATGCCAATGGGCATATATTTTCCTGTTTTTTTTTTACTTTTGTTATCTGTGTTCTCACCTTTTTTTATTCCTCCTCTTAAGCATGGTTTGTTTTTGACATTTCTCCTAGTATTATCTGTCCATTGCTGTCATCATTACAGGTGTTACTTTCTTTGTTTATTTTCATAAGCGTCCACGCATTTCAAGATTTTAAGTTTGTAAATTTTGACCAACAGTTAGTTTAACAATATATAGATTACTTAACACAAAAGTAATATTGTTATATTCATATTTGAAAGCAATTTCATTTCGAGAGGTGCCTCTATGATCTTCCTTTTAAAAGTTGCATAACTATTAAAGCATGAATGAATGGTAGATGGTGATTACTTACCCCTTCGCTTGCTTCAAGATTTGTGCAACTTATACTAGAAGGAAAAGCATAGAAGCACCTCTCATTTCATATTGTTATGATTTTGTAGCTATAAACAAAGTATTATAAAAGAAATTAACGGTTAAAGTTCAACTTAATTTGAAGACAGCACCAAGTCAAACCGCGTCTTATAAAAATCAACCGAGGGAGTAATAGACAATTGAAATAGCAATGAACAATTACATGAAAGTTAAGCTATAAAATTTGAAAGATCAGATCATGTGAAAACGTGCACAGTATGTAGTTCAACTTGCAATTCGACATAATGTGCAATTTTAGTATTATGCAATTGCAATTTGCATTATGACCTCATTTGGTATGTTCTTTTACAATATAAATTCAGGGTTTGTAGCGTGTAAATGTATTACAACAATGACACATTAGTATTGCAGAGTGCACAAGAGGGGTGCCTCATTGAAACTAAATATTTTGTTTTGGTATGCTACAGGGATTTACCTTCTATTTGTTCAATTTAACATTTTATATAATATTAGGGGTCACTGATGTGTTATTTACCTTTGTCATAGCCTGGAAAGCAGCTTGCTCTGTCCGTATGAAAACGTGCAAATATTTTTAACTAAACTTTCAATGTTTGGCAATGCACAATTTTAGTTCAAAGTTTGTCAAAAAAAAAAAAAAAAAAAAACTCACGCTCATATTTTTAGTTTATGTTTATGCTCTTTTGTTTTTTTGTTAGGGTCCGCACACAACTAGTTTTATTCTGTCAACCTTAGATTTTTGTTTTTTGGGGGACCATTTTTCAGGGTTCTAATGAGAGAAATCATGAATGTACTCCCAATTGATATATGCCAAATTTAGTTTATGTTCATGTCCATTTGTTTTTGTTAGGGTTCACAGACGAGAGGTAATTTTTTTGTCTACGTAAGAAATTTAATTTTTTTTTATCATTTGTGTAGGGTTCTAATTAGAGAAATCATCAATGTACTTCCAATTGATATGTGCTGAATGTAGTTTATGTTTTTGTCCATTTGTTTTTGTTAGGGTTCACAGACAACGGGTAATTTTCTGCCTGCCTTAGAAATTTAATTTGTTTCTATCATCTGTGCAGGGTTCTAATGAGAGAAAGCATGTGACGGACCGCCCTTTTTAGGGAGTCCGCTTAATTACCACTACGGCTACCCAGGAAGATTAACCGCAGGGAACCAAATGTACATTACCAGGTTAAGATCCAAAAGCAACAGTTTTAAGCAAAATAAGGTCTAACGACCAGAGTTTACAGTAGCGCGGCAAGCACAAATCATAGTCTTTACATCACAAAAGAACTTCCACATGCAGTTTGAGCGAAGATCGAGACTAAAACCACACGGTGTCGCCATCTACGACTTTTTGGAATTCTCCAGCATCTTGATACTCTAAAATGGGTTAATTAAGCAAGAATAAGTACTACAACGTACTCAACAAGCCACACAGTGTAACCTAATTACCACATGCGAAGGATAACAAGAGATAGCTGTATGTCTCATTTGGTGTATGCAAGTTTTTATAATATTTGACTTTTTATTTAAAACACAATCCATAATAATAAGATTAAGGGGGGGTTCCAAAGTTATATACTTCCACACTTGTTAATCAAAACTACTTGAGCTCAGGTTCGGGAGTCACCCCATTTTAACTCAGCTTCATTTACCGGAAGCACGGCGTATTCGAATACTATTTAATTTACTCTGGAGAGGTGTTCAGCTTTACCCACAAGATTCCACGATCGTTAATGCCACGCGATTAGCATGCAACTTTTATGCATGCGGCCGGATCGAGGTTATCATAGCTTTTAGTTGGATCTTCCCCCTTTAACCCCTATCCGGTAGAGTTTCGGTCCACATTAACCCGGGGTCCCCACTGGCCAGAGTGGAGTTCGCGATCCCACCTGCTGTGGACACCTACCGTTGTGAACCCGAAATGCCACACTTTCCTTGTGCCCATTTCCGTTTCACCCCCATAATCGCAGACCATCTCCCACACCGGGAAGGTAACCCTGCTCCTATAGGTATTCCGGGGAAAGTACAATGTACCGAGCTATGTTGAGTCGAGCCAACGTAGTTGACCGGCCCAACCTATGGTTGAACGAGTTCTTAAGTTATTTACTTTGCCCAAGGTTGTAAGTCCTTATCTTGTCACAGACCAAACCATTACGTTCCACATTCCCTGGTACCCAGTGTACCACCACTCGTTCAAACCTTGATATTGGTCCCTGGCCGGGGATTAGACTAACACCCACCTGGTGATTAGTCCAATACTGTCCCCCAGACCATAACGTTTTCATAAACATTCCAAACCAACGTGCCATCAACATTTCATTTTTCATAAAAACGGTGAATAAATACAGTAGTAATATCCAGCTGAATACTGACAATAGTAGTTTTTTAGGGTTTCAAAGGATTATTAGGATTCAATATTTGTCAAGGAAGTTCCATGAGCCTTTTTGGCATTAACTAGCTATCATGTCATTCGAACATACCAGATTGTGATATTTCAATATATAGTTAGGAGATAATGCGGTAGAAAATAACTTCTAATTATTCTAGGCAATATTTGGTTCAATATGATCAATGGAGTATGGCTTGCCTTGCGAGGCGAAGGGGTTTCCTAGTTCGGAGTCGGTGTAGTCGTACTCTGCTTCACGCGGATCCGGCTCTGCTCTGTGCATCTTGCTCCTGTGTCTGCTCCTGAAGCTGGTACTGCTCGGATGTCGGTTCTAGCGTAAACATCCACCATAAGATAAACAATAAATAATTAATACAAAAAGGAAAGAAGAGAAAAGAAAAGAGAAAACGAGAGAGAGAGAAAATAAGCCGAAAATGGGTTGGAGGGGCTTTTTTGGAATTTTCTGGACTTGTTTTTGGCGAAACGAAGACCATTTTCGGACTCAGCGTCTCGAAACTGTTCGGGAAAGTATATTTGGGTATACTTTGGATTTTTGGAAATTTTTTGGAGTATTTTTGGATTTTTAAATGAATTAAAACGATTTTTGGAAATTAAAATCCGAAAGAAAAATAGAAAAATGCTACTGTTCATTTGGGCCGCACGGTTAATGCCTTTGGCCCAGGCTCGGCTGGAGGAGCATCGGGGCGGCCCATTTCTTTGCCAAGCCGCTGGCGACAGCGGGCGGTCAATGGCGGCGGTGGTGGCGAGTGGGCAGCGGGCGGTGGTGGCAGGTGGGGCCCGGGTGCAGCGTGCGGGAGTGGAGTGGCTGGGTGGGCCACGGGTGCGCGGAGTGGCTGGTGGGGCCAGGTGGTCAGCGGCGGGTGGAGTCGTTCGGCCGGAGCGGGGCGGCGCTTCGCCGGAGCTGGGGAAGGTGAGGTGCAATCCCGCATTCTAGTGCACGGGGCTCGCACTGGCTTGGGGAAAAAGAGAGGGGAACTCACCCCGGTGCTAGAGGCACACAGGGATGAGCCGGCGGCGGGAGGGTCCCAGCGGCAGCGTCCGGCCGGAGAGGAGGAAGGTGCCCGTGGAGCGGCCACGGGAGGGCACGGGAGTGAGGAAGAGAGAGGGGAAATGAGAGAGGAGGTGGTGGCGGTCTCGGTGAGCCACAAATGGCGGCCGGGGGGGATTAAATAGCCGGCGGGGCGCGGCGGAGTCGTCGGCTCCATGAGTGCGAAGGAGACCGAGCGGGGCTTGCGGCGATGGGACGGGACGGGCGGCGTGGGGCTCGGGGCTCGGGCGGCGTGAGCAGCGGCGGGAGGTGGAGTGCCCTAGGGCTAGGGCAGCGGCGAGGGGACGGCGGAGCAGGAGCTGGCGCGCACGGGAAAAGCTGCCATGGCAGCGGCCTCACGGGGAAGATGCACAGGGACACGGCACACTCGCGCGGGGGCGCTGGCGGCGAGGCGAAGGCGGGTTCGGGCAAGGGCGCAGGCACGCGCGGGAAGCGGCCGAGCGGGCGAGGTGCGAACGCGAGGAGAAGGCGCACTGGCCAAGAAAGGAAAGCGCCCGGTGGAGGAATTTTTCCGAAAACGGAAAGTTTTCAAAATTCAATCAAATAAATCCGAAAAAAATTCATAAAATCTATAAAATGTGAATAAAGCTAAAAATAAAAACTGTTTGAAGATTTAGGGTATTTCAACCTACCCCCCTTAAAATAAATCTCGTCCCCGAGATTCATTCCTGCTGGGAAAAGAGGTTGGGAAAATTCTGCTGCAATTCCGACTCCTTTTCCCATGTGGTTTCTGTGAGCGTGTGATTCTTCCATTACACCCGGCAGACTCTGACATTTTTATTTCGAAGTTTTCTTTCAATTGTCTCGACAATCCTGACTGGTTCCTCTGTATAGGTCAGATCATTCTGTAGGTCAATTTCCTCTAACAGCACTTGTTCTGTGGGTTGTCGAAGACACTTCCTTAATTGTGACACATGGAACACATTGTGTACTCGTGACAGTTCAGGACTCAATTGTAGTTTGTAAGCTACCTCTCCAATTCGGCTTATGATCTTATATGGTCCAACATATCTTGGTGCCAATTTTCCTTTGATCTGAAATCTATGCACAGGTTTGAATGGTGTTACTTTCAGATAAACAAAATCTCCAACTTGGTAACTGATGTCTTTTCGTCTTATGTCGCCCTTGTGCTATCTTTAAGTTTTTCCTGATGATTCTTACATGAGCTTCTGCATCATGCACAATTTGTGGCCCTAATAACTGTTTTTCTCCCACCTCAGTCCAGTTTAGCGGGGTCCTACATTTTCTCCCATAAAGTGCTTCAAATGGTGCCATTTGTAGACTGGCCTGATAACTGTTATTGTAGGAAAATTCTGCAAATGGTAAACAAGTGACCCAAGACGCTCCGTATATCAGGGCACAGGCTCTCAACATATCTTCCAGTATCTGGTTGACCCTTTCTGTCTGTCCATCAGTCTGTGGTTGATATGCTGTACTGAAGTTCAGGTCTGTTCCCATGGGTTTATGTTGACTTTTCCAAAATTTTGAAGTGAATTGGGCTCATCGGTCTGACACAATCTTTTTGGGAATCCCATGTAATCTGACTATCTGTGTCAGGTATAGCTCTGCTAGCTTATCCTTGCCATAGGTCTGCTTGACTGGTATGAAATGTGCTACTTTAGTCAGTCTGTCAATTATTACCCATATGGAATCAAATCCTTGTTGTGCTTTGGGTAATCCTGTGATAAAGTCCATTCCGATCTCATCCCACTTCCACTCAGGAATCGGTAGGGGTTGTAACATTCCAGCGGTTTTCTGATGGTCGATCTTAACCTTACGGCATACGTCACAACACAGTACGTGTTCGGCTATCTCTTTCTTCATGCCTTTCCACCAATATTCACTCTTCAAATCATTGTACATCTTCGTACTGCCTGGGTGTATAGTGAGCTGAGATGAGTGAGCTTCGGTCAAAATCAATCCTCTTATATCTTTATTATTGGGAACACATACACGATCACGAAATCGTAATATGCTTTGTCCATCTTCCGAGAATTCCGACGGACCGTTTGTATTCACTACTTTGCGGTATCGCTGGATTTCTTCATCTTCTTGCTGAGCGGTTTTGATTTGACTGAGTAGGTCTGACTGAATTGTAATGGAGGCTAAAAATCCTTTCTCAACTATCTGCATGTTCAGCCGTTCCATTTCAAATTGCAGTTGTTGTGAGATGTCTGTTGTCTTGGCTATGTGGTGGCATGACTTTCTACTTAATGCGTCTGCTACCACGTTAGCCTTTCCGGGGTGGTATTGTATCTCTAAGTCGGAATTATTGATTAGCTCTAACCATCTTCTTTGTCTGATATTCAGGTTCGGTTGAGTGAACACATATTTCAAGCTTTTGTGATCTGTGAATATATCGCAGTGATTTCCCAATAGATAATGCCTCCAGATCTTAAGGGCATGCACCACTGAAGCTAATTCCATGTCATGAGTTGGGTAATTCTCTTCATGTGGTCTTAATTGTTGAGACGCATAAGCAATTACTTTCCCGTCTTGCATCAGAACACAGCCTAATCCTTGTTTTGATGCGTCGCAATAAATTTGAAACTCCCTGCTTGGGTCAGGAAGTACAAGTACTGGTGCTGAGGTTAATTTTGTCTTCAAAGTCTGGAAACTCACCTCACATTCTTCTGTCCACCGATAAGGCTTATCCTTTTTGAGAAGCTGGGTTAGAGGTTTGGAAATTTTGGAAAAACCTTCAATAAATCTTCGGTAATATCCAGCTAATCCTAGGAAACTTCTGATTTCCTTTACTGGCATGGGTTGCTTCCATTCCATCACTGCTTCTACCTTTGTTGGATCCACTTTCACTCCTTCGGTGATGATGCGTCCCAGAAATGCAATTTCTCTCATCCAAAAGTCACATTTGGAGAACTTGGCATACAATTGATGTTCCCTGAGTCTCTCTAGAATCAGATGCAGATGCTCTTGATGTTCTGCTTCCGTCTTTGAGTTAACCAGTATGTCATCTAGAAATACTACGATGAATTGGTCTAGGTAGTCCATGCACACTTGATTCATCAAGTTCATAAAATAAGTTGGGGCGTTTGTGAATCCGAATGGGATCACTGTGAACTCATACAGTCCATATCTGGTGATAAATGCTGTCTTTTCTCTGTCCTGTTCTCTGACTTTCAGCTGATAGTATCCGGTCCTTAAGTCTATCTTCGAGAAAATCCTAGCTCCCTTGAGTTGATCGAATAAGTCGTCAATCTGAGGTAAGGGATACTTATTCTTTATGGTTGCGGCGTTCAGCGCTTTGTAATCTACGCAGAGTCTTACACCTCCATCTTTCTTAGGGACAAATAGGACTGGAAAGGACCATGGTGATATGCTTGATCGGATAAATTCCTTTTCCAGTAATTCGTCCAGTTGCTTTTTGAGTTCTCTTAATTCCATTGCCGATATTGGGTATTGGCGCTTGGTGATGGGTACTGTTCCTGGTGCCAGTTCTATTGTTAACTCTATGCTCCTGTCTGGGGGTCTTCCTGGTAATTCTTCTGGGAAAACATCTGGGTATTCCCGAACAATGGGTACTTGATCTATGGTTAGGGTTAGGGCATTAAGGTTTCTTCTTTTGCCCTTTTCTAAATCGGGGTAGGTCCTTAGGGTTACCCATTGCCCCTCATTGTTGATAACTGTTACCAACTTCTTTTCACAATCCAATGTTGCTTTATGTTTGGACAGCCAATCCATCCCCAGGATGACATCCAGTCCGCTTATCTCTAATAGCAACAGTTCAGCTGTAAACTTAATTCCTTGAAGTACTATTTCTAACTTCTCGCTCTTATATCGAGCCATTAATCTACTGCCCAGCGTTTGAAATGCACAAGGGTTTTGTAATGGTAAATACGGAAAACCATGCTTGCATGCGAAAGCCATCGAAATAAAAGAGTGGGTTGCTCCAGGATCAAATAATATCAAAGTCATCTGAGATTGGATTCGAAATTTACTGATAATCACGTCGGTGGCGGTGCTGGCGTCACCGGTGACATGTGGTTGATCCTGCCTTGGAAGTTTCTGGAGTTGTTCGGGTTGGAGCTCCCTTCGCTTCTGGCGGGTGCTCTGCCTTGTAGCATCCCCTGTTGCTGTGGTTGTGGTCGGTAGGCTGCTGGTTGACGGTTTCCTGAAGCTGCTGTCACTTGTGATCTGGCTACCTCAGCTGGCTGATTCTTTCTTGGGCAATTCTGTTTGAAGTGTCCCTCCTGGCCACAGTGATAACAACCCGTAGTCTTCTTGGTGCAGTTATTGGAGTAATGATTTCCACCACACTTAAAGCACTTTACTACTCCTGGCTGGCTTTGAGCAGGAACTGGTCGGAATCCTCCTACCGCTTGTCTCTTAGAAGGAAAACTGGGTATGGGGGCTGGAGCTCTTCCTCTGAGTTGGTTGGGGGCTTGAAACCTTATCTGCTGAGCTCTCCTTTTCCGAGTGTCTTCCAAGTCGTTTCTAGCTTCCTCTATCATCATCAATTTGTCGACCATAGTTGCCAGGTCCCTAAATTCTAGGGCTGCGATATGGAACTTTAAGTTCTTCTGTAAACCTTCAGAGAATCTTTCCACTTTCTTGGCTTCAATGTCCACCTCAGTTGGTGCGTAGCGAGCTAACTGGTTGAATTGCTGAAGGTATTCCATAACGGTCCTACCTCCCTGCCGGAGGGCTAGGAACTCTCTTCTCTTGGAGGCCATTAGTCCAGTCGGGATGTGAACTTTGCGGAATGCTTCCTCAAATTCGAGCCATGAGATATCCTGTTCGTTCTTGGTGGCTTGAAAATTCATCCACCAGGCCGCTGCTTGTCCCTGTAGCTGGTGCGAGGCAAACAACACTTGCTCTTTGTCTGTGCATTGGATGGTGTCCAGCTTTCTTTTTATGTCACGGATCCAGTCGTCCGCGGCTAATGGTTCTGTTGGTGTTGAAAAGATAGGTGGTCGGGATTTCTTGAAATCGGACCACTTTGTCCCTCCAATATGGCCTTCTTGTCCATTGTGGTTGCCCTGAGGGTGTCCTTGAGGACTTGCTGCTAGCTGTTCTAAGACTCTTTCCATTAGCTGGGTCTGATGTCTCTCTGCCTCATATCTGTTACGTTCCATCATAGCCAAAACTTGGGCCATATTGGCCTGCTCAGCGTTGGAGTTGCCTTCTTCACTGTTGTTTCCTCGTAAATTTGGTCTCACCATGGTTGTTTCTGATTATCTTTTCGGCCTGCAGCAGGGTTTTAAGGGAAGTGAAAGGTAAGCGGGAGTTAAGATTTTTAGACAAGGTTAGAATGAACAGATGATGGCTTAGATGAAATGGAGAGAGAATCTTTTGAGTTAGGTAGGATTAATTCCGATACATTACTGCAACCAAAATACATGGATAGGGATCATAGTTTTCATACAAACCATAGGTTGTACGCCATACCATTTTAAGGTAGGGCACCACCTATTTTACAATACCAAAAGATAGTTCTAATATATAAAGAGGGGTTCACATCTAAACTTAACGATCTTGACAATCTAAGGGTTCCATCCTTCATCAGGGCCGTAGAAGAAGCGTTCTTCCGGGTCTTCTTCATCCTCCATGGTGACATCTGGGGGTGGCGGATCGTCGACCACCATCGAAGGTCCATCCACCGAGGGCTCTTCCACCGGGGGCCCGACTGGCTGCTGAATAAGATCGATCTGCATTATCTGATTGACCAGTTGGTCCACCTGGGCTTGGAGCTGGTTCAACTGGCCCTCCTGTTGATCCACCAGATCCCACATCTGATGTAGATGCTCATGTTGTTCCTTATTCTCTCGAAGCACACGGTTGTACTGGCGTTCCATTAGTAACACATAGTCAGAGGTCTCCTCGATCCTCGGGTCTGTCTCCTCAAGAGGGAAGGAGATGCCAATTCCTTGGGACGCATCACATATCTGGGGAATCAGTTGAAATTGGTCGTTATCAAATTCTCTTTCGAAGTGGCCTCGAAGATAGTGCACTGCTTGGCGGGCGGCATCCTGAATTGCTGCAGACTCATAAAGTGGTCTCCCCACAAACCGACGAGGAACACCAGGGCGGAGTGGTAGGGGCTGTAGTTCGATCCATGCCATCCATTGACAACGGAATTCATCCCGGAGCATCTCTTGTGTATGGAACTCGGGACGGTGCTCATCCTCTGCTCCCACCTGCTGCATTATTCTCCATAGCAGATCGGCCCATCCACCAAAAACACTCGGGTCCGGGTAGGTACGATGAACCATCTACGATCAACGCAAAATTTGAAGTAAGTTAAGAAATGGGAAATATTAAAACAAAACCGGAAATAAGAACTCTAGGAGGGTTGAGGTAGAAAGAGGTAGAAGGAGACAGCAATAACACTTATATTTTTCACAACTCATTTTGTTTATAAGTTTAATTAATTTTTTGCAAAAAGATCTTTAAACCAATCTAGGGTCTCAATCTACGATCAAACCTAGGCTCTGATACCACTTGTGACGGACCGCCCTTTTTAGCGAGGCCGCTTAATTACCACTACGGCTACCCAGGAAGATTAACCGCAGGGAACCAAATGTACATTACCAGGTTAAGATCCAAAAGCAACAGTTTTAAGAAAAATAAGGTCTAACGACCAGAGTTTACAGTAGCGCGGCAAGCACAAATCATAGTCTTTACATCACAAAACAACTTCCACAGGCAGTTTGAGCGAAGATCGAGACTAAAACCACACGGTGTCGCCATCTACGACTTCTTGGAATTCTCCAGCATCTTGATACTATAAAATGGGTTAATTAAGCAAGAATGAGTACTACAACGTACTCAACAAGCCACACAGTGTAACCTAATTACCACATGCGAAGGATAACAAGAGATAGCTGTATGTCTCATTTGGTGTATGCAAGTTTTCATAATATTTGACTTTTTATTTAAAACACAATCCATAATAATAAGATTAGGGGGGTTTCCAAAGTTATATACTTCCACACTTGTTAATCAAAACTACTTGAGCTCAGGTTCGGGAGTCACCCCATTTTAACCCAGCTTCATTTACCGGAAGCACGGCGTATTCGAATACTATTTAATTTACTCTGGAGAGGTGTTCAGCTTTACCCACAAGATTCCACGATCGTTAATGCCACGCGATTAACATGCAACTTTTATGCATGCGGCCGAATCGAGGTTATCATAGCTTTTCGTTGGATCTTCCCCCTTTAACCCCTATCCGGTAGAGTTTCGGTCCACATTAACCCGGGGTCCCCACTGGCCAGAGTGGAGTTCGCGATCCCGCCTGCTATGGACACCTACCGTTGTGAACCCGAAATGCCACACTTTCCTTATGCC
This sequence comes from Rhipidocladum racemiflorum, assembly GCA_036346355.1. Taxonomy (NCBI): domain Eukaryota; kingdom Viridiplantae; phylum Streptophyta; class Magnoliopsida; order Poales; family Poaceae; genus Rhipidocladum; species Rhipidocladum racemiflorum. Next base: position 10,125,107 of record CM070573.1, on the reverse strand, counting down.
CATTTCCGTTTCACCCCCATAATCGCGGACCATCTCCCACACCGGGAAGGTAACCCTGCTCCTATAGGTATTCCGGGGAAAGTACAATGTACCGAGCTATGTGAAAGTGCATCTAGGCCCCCTAAATTTGTTTTGGGTGATTAATGACAAATGATTAAAGAAACTAATGTGTTCAACTAGTTTATGAACAGGCAAAGGCTTCAAGAAGAGATCGTCTATGCACGTGAAGTGTCCCCTAGTAGCGCTGAGTAAGAAAAACGGTATTTAAGCTTGAAATTTTAATCTATTGAGTCATAGGAATGCCGTACTATTAAGAGGGATGCATTGAAATTGACTTGGAGATGTTCTCCTCACTCAAGATGAACTTAGGCGAGTCTCTCAAGGGCTAGAAGTGTTCTTTCTCGCTTCGGAATGTAGTTTGTTTTAAGTCCAGGTCGGATGTTCCGAACTTGTATCGGACGTTCCGATGTTTTAAGTTCGAAGTGGAGTTGTGCTTGATCCGATGTGTTCTGTTTGGGTCGGACACTGATGTTCTCGCTTCGGATGTTCCGATACTGCTGTGTTTTAGATAGGGAGCTCTGTTTGGTTCGGATGTTCCGATATTGAGTATCGGAAGGTCCGATGTGTGCCTTCTTGTGTAAAGGTGCTCTCGTCTAGTTCGGATTGTCCGAAGTTGCGTCTTCGGAAGTTAAAGTGGTTGTTTTCCGCTTGGGAGCCCACTGCTTTTCTTCGGATGTTCCGATGTCTTTTCTGACGTTAGATGTGGACTTAGCTTGTTTTTGTTGGGTTCACTCTTCGAGAGTCATCGGATGTTCGATGTTGTTATCGGACTTTCCGATCGTGTTGTTTTCGGCCGTTGGAAGTTTTCCAAGCACTGGAGTTTGCACACATCGGATGTTCAAGTTTGTATCGGACATTCCGATGTGGGGCTGAGTCGAGGGTAACGGCTAGTTTTGATCCAAAACTATAAATACCCCTCTCTCACTCCTTTGCACATTACACACTTGCTTGGGCTGTTTACTTGAGCTTCTTGAGCACTTTCTAGAGCACTCTTTTGAGCACTCTCTCCTCCTTGATCTTAGGGATCATTTAGTGAGTGAGGTTGTGTTAAGTGTGGTTGTGAGTTAAGAGCTAAGTTGTCATTCATCTTGAGAAAGTAGAGAACCTCTCCAAGATCGAGATTCAAGTGTATTCATTTCTCTTGGAGGTTGAAGGACTCCTAGACGGCTAGGCGTCGCTCACGAGCTCCCAAAGGTTGTGGGACGCCGTGAGAAGTTTGTGAAGGCCGGCTCGCCTCAGAAAGGGAAGGAACCAAATAGTGGAACCAAGCCTCAAGTGCGACCGAGGTTTGGGAGGAAAGGGTTGGAAAAGACCCGGGTTCTTTGGAACCTCCTCAACGGAGACGTACGATCCCCTCAAGGATCCGAACTCCGGGAATCAAACTATTGTGTTCTCTCTCATCTCTAGCTGCCTGTTTAATCTTATTGATTTTCTTCGGTACCTTTTAATATCTAGTGCTAGTTGTTGAACTACTCTTTCTACTTGACTCTTTCAGTTGAGTGCTAATCGGATAATCCGAAGTAATTACGGAAGTTCCGAAGTTTTCGGAAGTTCCGATATTAATTCGGAATATCCGACCTGTTTCCGCTGCATTAAATTGTTTTAATTTTAAATTAGCCTATTCACCCCCCCCCTCTAGGCAATCTTCTAACCTTTTCACTATGTTGAGTCGAGCCAACGTAGTTGACTGGCCCAACCTGTGGTTGAACGAGTTCTTAAGTTATTTACTTTGCCCAAGGTTGTAAGTCCTTATCTTGTCACAGACCAAACCATTACGTTCCACATTCCCTGGTACCCCAGTGTACCACCACTCATTCAAACCTTGATATTGGTCCCTGACCGGGGATTAGACTAACACCCACCTGGTGATTAGTCCAATACTGTCCCCCAGACCATAACGTTTTCATAAACATTCCAAACCAACGTGCCATCAACATTTCATTTTTCATAAAAACGGTGAATAAATACAGTAGTAATATCCAGCCGAATACTGACAATAGTATTTTTTTAGGGTTTCAAAGGATTATTAGGATTCAATATTTTGTCAAGGAAGTTCCATGAGCCTTTTTGGCATTAACTAGCTATCATGTCATTCGAACATACCAGATTGTGATATTTCAATATATAGTTAGGAGATAATGCGGTAGAAAATAACTTCTAATTATTCTAGGCAATATTTGGTTCAATATGATCAATGGAGTATGGCTTGCCTTGCGAGGCGGAGGGGTTTCCTAGTTCGGAGTCGGTGTAGTCGTACTCTGCTTCACGCAGATCCGGCTCCTGTTCGAATCTTCGCATACGCTCCGTGGTTCGCTCCTGGTCGCTTTCGGACGTCGATTTTAGCGTAAACATCCAACATAAGATAAACAATAAATAATTAATACAAAAAGGAAAGAAGAGAAAAGAAAAGAGAAAACGAGAGAGAAAATAAGCCGAAAATGGGTTGGAGGGGCTTTTTTGGAATTTTCTGGACTTGTTTTGGCGAAACGGAGACCATTTTCGGACTCAGCGTCTCGAAACGGTTCGGAAAAGTATATTTGGGTATACTTTGGATTTTTGGAAAATTTTTGGAGTATTTTTGGATTTTTAAATGAATTAAAACGATTTTTGGAAATTAAAATCCGAAAGAAAAATAAAAAAATGCTACTGTTCATTTGGGCCGCACGGTTAATGCCTTTGGCCCAGGGCTCAGGAGGTGGCTGGGCGGCCCATTTTGCGGCAGGCCGCTGTGGCCAGCCGACAGGCGGCGATGCGGTGGCGGCTGGCGAGTGGGCAGCGGGCGGTGGTCGACGGTGGGGCCCGGTGCAGCTGGGGAAGTGGAGTGGCTGCGGTGGGCCACAAAGTGCGGAGTGGCCGGTGGTGGGGCCAGTGGTCGGCCACGGAGTGGAGGCGTTCGCCGGAAGCGGCGCCACGAGCCGGGAAGGCGAGGTGCAATCCCCCGTTCTAGTGCACGGGGCTCGCACTGGCTTGGGGAAAAAGAGAGGGGAACTCACCCCGGTGCTAGGGCACAGCTCGGGGGGACCGAGCGGCGGCGGGGAGGGCTGGCGACGGCGTCCGGCCGGAGAGGAGGAAGGTGCCCGTGGAGCGGCCACGGGAGGGCACGGGAGTGAGGAAGAGAGAGGGGAAATGAGAGAGGAGGTGGTGGCGGTCTCGGTGAGCCACAAATGGCGGCCGGGGGGGATTAAATAGCCGGCGGGGCGCGGCGGAGTCGTCGGCTCCATGAGTGCGAAGGAGACCGAGCGGGGCTTGCGGCGATGGGACGGGACGGGCGGCGTGGGGCTCGGGGCGAGGGCGGCGTGAGTAGCGGCGTGAGCAGCGGCGGGAGGTGGAGTGCCCTAGGGCTAGGGCAGCGGCGAGGGGACGGCGGAGCAGGGCCGGCGCCAAGACGGAAAATCGCCATGGCGGCCTCACGGGGAAGATGCACAGGACACGGCCGCACTCATGGCGGGCGCCAGCGAGGCGAAGGCGGGTTCGGGCGAGGGCGCAGGCACGCGCAGGGAGCGGCCGAGCGGGCGAGGCGCGAACGCGAGGAGAAGGCGCACTGGCCAAGAAAGGAAAGCGCCCGGTGGAGGAATTTTTCCGAAAACGGAAAGTTTTCAAAATTCAATCAAATAAATCCGAAAAAATTCATAAAATCTATAAAATGTGAATAAAGCTAAAAATAAACACCGTTTGAAGATTTAGGGTATTTCAAAGCATATACTATCTCCGTTCTTCTGCTTGTCGTTTTGGACATCTACGCAGTCGCCAATTTAGTGACGTGAAAAATCCAAATAATTTTATTTACATTAAGGGTTAAAGTTTTAAAAGTTGGCTCTGGTACGAAACGGCATCTAGAAAAAGGGTTGGACCAAGGGAGTATCTACCCGAAATATTACATTAGTTTACAGATAGCTAACGTATATACCATTGTATATGGTCCTCTTTCGGCTTTTGGTTGTCTGTAATGCGCCGTACGCGTGGCTGGTTATGCTTAACGCGTGGCCTATGGGAAAGCAGGCCCTTAACTGGTTGCGTGCTAGAAACATCAGGCCCGCTAAGAGCAGCGGCATCACAGCCCATCCGAGAATAGCCGAGTCCCAAACAGCAAAAGGCAACAGCACAACACGACGGTCCATAGAATCGACTGAAATTTAATTATTATTTTTTTCATGCAATAGACGATGCCCCCTAGAAACTATCCCATTGCCTTGTTTCAGGAAGAAGAAGAAAAAATCGTCCCGTTGCACATTCTGCGTAGATGTGAAACGAAGATACAGACTCCCATGAACTATATACCTCAGTTCCCAGTTTCCACTCAAAAAAATGAAGGGAAACATACAAGAGGCACACTCCAGCGACACGTTTGTTTATGCACACTTAGGCGTATCACGCTATCAGCATCAAAGCTGCGTTACATTTTTGCCGGAAAATATATTGCGAAAAATCGACCATAGCAACAAAAAAAAGGGGGGAGTAACACATCGCTCGCACGCACGCACTTGTTAATAAGTCTCAGGCATCGGGCGCAACGCTCAGCTCAAGCCGCAGCGCCGTCGCCGCGACGCCGTCGCCCAGCTGCTGCCCCCGCCCGGCGAACAAGACGGCGCTCCCGCGAGCGAACGCGAGCGCGCCCGTGCCGCCCAGCACCCTGAGCGTCTCCTCCCCGTCGCCCACGCGCCGCCCGGGCCCCGTCGGTGCCGGCTTCTTGCTCCCAGCCACCTCGGCGCAGAGGCTGCCGGACAGCCCGGGCGCATCGAACGCCAGGTGCACCGTGTCGAACGCCGACAGCGCCGAGACGCCCTCGCCCGGGAGCACGAACCCCGAGACCGCGCCGAGGGCCGTCGACGTGCTCTCCGGTCCGGCCGTCATCTTGTGGCGAAACACCAGCGCGCTCGCTTCCTGCTGTTGGTGCACTCCTTGTTGCTGCTGCTTCGCGGCTCCTGACACCGTCGGGTGGATGTACACAGTAAGAGTGCGAAGGCCCGGAGGGGCCTCGCCGTGACCGGTGGACCGCCGCGGGAGAGGGGAGACGGTGGCGAGGAGGACGACGGCGAGGACGGCCGCGGCGATCACCACGCAGAAGATGATCCTGCCCAGCATTATCGCCGCCGTCTCATTCTACCTGGCTTTGGTTTTCTTATCTGGATTAGCCAGATGCGGGAATTGGCTACGATTTCTTGGATCCTTTTGAGAGAGGAATGGAAAGTCAAGTCGCTGAGAGAGTGGTTGCATTTGCATTTTGCAGTACTTAATCCATTGTGACGCTCGGGGTCAAACATAAGCTAAACCATTGATGCAAAGGGCGTTGCAGATTAATTAAGCGAAACAAATGACCTGGTGTTAGTGCAGTTGGAAGAATAAACGGCTAGGTTGTAATCTTTTTTCGAGAGGCCAATTGGTAAACTAATTTATTGTTAGCGGCTGCAGTTATAGCTAGTTTTAAAATGGCTAAAATAACTTTGAGAGTTCTAAAAGCTTGTTTGTAAGCTGATTTAATTTAAATATTGATGTTTTTTTTTGCGAAAACATTAAGTGATACATAACTGAGCATTAGCTATATTTTATTTTTGATCACAACATTACATATATTTGGTTTATTTTGTTCATCAACCATTCATCAAAACATATCTATTCTATTATTAAAAAAAATATTAACCTAACATGTGTCTGTTCTTTGTTTTTTTTCTTGTCATTTTGAGCAAGTAAACCTAATTCTATTTAAGGGAATGAAACAAAAATAGTCTCAAGCACTGATAATCCTAAAACAACCCCACTCAGGAATGATGTGCAAAGCAAAACATGACAAATGTTCACCCGGGAGCTATAAAAATCAGGTGCAACCTTTGGCAGAGTATAGCTAGGGATGAAAATAGGACAGGAAATATCCGCCCGATCCGATACAGTATTCGAAAAAATCCGTACCGATGTTATCCGTATCCGTATCCAAAAAATCTCATGTAATATGGGTTAGGATATGGGAAGAGTAATATTCGATCCGTATCCGAAAAATCTCATATAATATGGGTTAGGATATGGGAAGAGCAATATCCGACCCGATATCCGGTAAATATCCGACCCGATATCCGATAAATATCGTGTAATATGGGTTAGGATATGTGCTATCTGATTAGGCAAGTTGTAATATAATAAGAAACATAGTGCTATGTGAGCCTGTGATATAATGTGAGCAAGTTGTAATATAATTGCACTACTTTCTGGAGGAAGCTCTTATTGTTGCTGTCACGTTCAATATAATGTGAAATTAATGTCAATCGAGTCCGGATCTTTGGTTTCTTTGGATAACATTTTGGTAATGATCAGTTTTCTCCTATCCGATTAGGCAAGTTGTAATATAATGTGAAACTAATTGTCTTTGTGATATAATGTGAGCAGGTTGTAATATAATTTTACTAATATATTGACCATGTATGTGTGTTATCCGGCTATATTCATCATGTCAAAATTATGTATGTACTTGTGTTATATAGTTGATTAATTCATGTGAATGTCGTATGGTTCATTATTTTTTTTGCCTCGCATACTATCCGACTATATTATCTGTTTCCGATCCGTATCCGTCATGTATCCGTCTCATATCTGAATCCGGACTACTCCGAATTCATATCTGTATCCGGTCTATCCATATCCGACTCCGAATCCGAGGCAATAATATGGGTTAGGATACGGGATGACCAATATCCGCCCGTATCCGATCCGTTTTCACACCTAAGTATAGCTATGCAACTAACAAAATACTACATCCGTATTTTTGAAATCGTTAAGAATCTAACAAAATTAGGACTATGACATAAGATACAGCCCCTGAACTCAAATGTTATGAGATTAGGGGCAAGAAATTCAATCTTATCAAGTGGACAATCTTGAACACATAAATATTTCAACCGGCGTAATGGTTAAGAAGCATGGAAAACATGCAGCTAGTAGCACAATCGGACGCTTAACAATTCCAGAGCATAACATTTTGATAATAAATACTGTAAACCTTGCAAGGCAAGCACATGGTCCAGAGAAAGAACTTTAAGGTTTGCAAACCCACAAAAATCAGGACTTGGACCAAAATTAACATTGTGGAGCGTCAGAGCTTGAAAGTAACTACAAAAGTTACAATATTCACAGTCATATAGTAAAACACATTCGTACTCTCTATCACTACCTATGAAAGGTGCAATATGTACTGTCACGTAGCAAAATATATTCCTACTCTCTAGTAATGATCAAGGAGTTAGCAATTAAATCATGAAGAGCACCCATGTCCCCATCGTCCACAGACATGTCATTTTCACTAACTGTTGCAGATGATGCTTCTTGAGCAACTGCTAGCATGTAGTCCTCATCCTCATCACATCTTCGGAATAGACAATCATGTATGGCACTGTCTTGAATGAAATTATGTAGTGCCATGCATGCCATTATGATCTTCTTTTGCCTCTCCAATTTAAAACTTGGTAGTTTCAATAATATTCGCTATTTCATCTTCAACACTCCGAAGGCCCGTTCAATCACATTACGAAGAGAAGAGTGACAGAAATTGAACCACTCCTTCTCTCTTGGTCCTCGACCCCGTTGCCACTCCAGAACATGGTAGTTTTGGCCTTTGTACGGAGCAAGATATCCTTTTCGATTAGGGTATCCCGTATCGACAAGATAATATTTTCATGTACATGCACATAAAGTGTAAAACATTTAATGAGTCAATGCGACAAAAAAAATTTGATCATTTGAAAGAGAATAATTACCTCTAGATGGATGTGGGAAGCGATCTGAATACTTAGACAGTGTATCATTAAATATGCGAGAATCATATGCTACTCCAAGCCATCCAGCTACAATAAATGTGAACCTCATGTCGAAGTTACAAACAACCATGACATTATGAGTAGCATAACCATGGCGACCAATGTGGGTAAGTTGGTCCGCCTTAGGGACAATAACAGGTATATGCGTCCCGTCTATTGCACCAAGGCAATTATTGAAGTCTTGCGTGCACTGTACTAAATTGGGGATCTTTTGGTTTGATATTGTTATTAGTTAAGAGTTGAAGGCAATCCAATACTTCATTGAACTTCCTCAATATTGTTTCAATGGAGCATTTGAAACGGTTCTCCACTTGGCTAAATGACTGGGGAGTACCAACTGTCCACAGGGACATAGCCAAAGCTTCTATAGAATTCATCACTCTAGTTGATTTCAGTCCATATTTTTGCACGATAGTTTCATGCGACTTATAAAAGGTAGGAATGTTCATTCGAAACATTCTATAGCAATCCTTGTTATTACTAAGTTGCTCCATAACCCATTGATACCCAGTCATTTGAGGCGGTGCCCTTGTTTTCTTGTCTAGGTATGTATCGTAGTAATCCATACCTACAAGAAGAACAACTGTTGCAGCTTAGAGTTGCATGGTTCTCCTCCTTTTGTTCTCTTGTTTAACTACATCAGAGTCACTCTCACTTGATGTGCTCTTTAATGTGTTCTCGCTCTCACTTGATGAACTCATCTACAAACACTGACAACCAAAAGACAACATAAGCAATCATGATTCAAACATACATAATATTGGAATATTATGACAAATATAGTTCAAAAAGATACATAATATTCTGACAAACATAGTTCAAACATACATAATATTTCGACAAATATAGTTCAAACATACATAATATTCAGACAAACATAGTTCAAACAGATATAATATTCCAACAAACATAGTTTAAACACATAATATTTTGACAAACATAGTTCAATCTAACATTAAGAAAAAAAACATAACAAAAGGCTTCTAGTTCTTTTTATGGTCTTCATACATCCTCTTAAGCTAGGCAACCCTTCTATGATCGGTCTCTATAGACCGAAACACCGCTCGATACTAAGATTTTATGAAGAGCTTTGATGCAATGAAATGTTCATCACCCCCTTCCTGTACCCCAGACTTGATAGCCATCCTCATGTGCTCTATTATGGCATCATCTGCATTATAAGACCTTTGGGATATTACAGAATTGCTAATAGTCGTACAGTCCACTAGACGCTTCACTTCCCTCATCATAGGGCTCCTCTTGCCCTTCTTTGGGCTACGACCAACAATACTACCCTTTCGCATAGCAGGACGCTTCTCAGCGGCCTTACTTGCCCCCTCTAAAACAGCCACATCATCGTCATCATCACCATCATCTTCATCTGAAACATCATACACTCTGAAACATCATGCTTATGCTTATGCTGGTACACCAGGAATAATCGAAGATTAAGATGTCACGCTAAAACACCCTGAAATATAATTTCAATATTGTCTACATGTTCAAGTGGTGCCTTCCTGAAATGGGCATACTTCGAGAAGATAAATTTTGGGTTGTATAAGCATAAGCATAAGCATAAAGGCATGTTGGGTTGGGTTGTAATAAAGATAAATTTTGTCAAGTTGCAACCTTTATTTTCTGAGCCCACCAATCATCATCTGCCTCAATTATTTCGTTCACAACATTCCAACCAAGACCGGTAACTGCATGCTTCAACTCCTTTTATACTAAGAACTTGGCCTTCAAACCATCCCACTTATTTTTAAATTGTTTCTTGTAATAAGTCTCCCAGTCTTTGCAAGAAATTTTTCAGCTAGGTTCTTACATCCCTTGGCATTCAAATGTCCGGTAGGCCTATTTCCAGCAATAACCTCAGTAGCACATATTCCATAGAAGGCTATGTTGGCCAAATTGTCCCACACTGCAATGGGATTATTAACAACTTTGTCCATCTAGCTACTGCATAAGTAACAATAATGATAATATCAATTCAATGTCTAAAAACATAGTCATAACATTCAAGAGCTTCACGGTAATGATAATATCAATTCAATGTGTAGAAATTCCACTTTCCATGCAATGCCATCATCACTGTTAATTCGAGATTCACTAACATCCTCATTAGTATAGTCAGCTCAACTAAACGAAAGTAGGATATTACAACTATATATTAGTGCAATGACAGGTCAAAATATCACTAATATATACATAGATATTCTTATTAGTGCAATGCCATAAATCACTGTCAATTTAATGTCTATATATTACAATCTACTGTCAATTCTCATCACAAATCACAATAATACAACTATATATTAGTGCAATGCCATAATCACTGTCAATTCAATGTCTATATTACAATTCACTGTCAATTCTCATCACAAATCACAATATTACAACTATATATTAGTGCAATGCCATGATCACTGTCGATTCAATGTCTACATATTACAATTCATTGTCAATTCTCATTACAAATCACAATTCACTGTCAATTCTCATCACAAATCACAATTTGCAATCAAAATTTGTAGTACAATAGCACTCATCAGGGGAGAAGAAGAGGGAGAGGTTAGAAACAAAACGAGTGGGAAGGACGACTGGGAGGGCGAGTTATCAGTAAGGAGGCGGTAGTGATCTGCTGGGGAGGAGGAGGCGGTGGTGATCTACTAGGGAGGATGTTGTGACCGAGCGGGGAGGACAACCTTTAGGTGCTCGATGACCGAGAGGGCGACCGAGGGACAAGGAGACTACGAGCTGCCGGGGGGAGGAGGAGGCTGGTGACTAGGATTTGAAGAACACATCGACCGGGAGGGGAGGAGGTCGGCGATCTGGAGGAGAGGACACAGTGACCGGGAGGGGAGGATGCTAGCAATCTGGATTGGGAGCACGCGGCGACCGGGCGGGACGACAAACAACCGGGGAGGACACGATGTCCTGGAGGGGGGCGGGGGAGGAGGCAGCGATGAGCTGTGGGGGAATAGGCAGGGAGGAGGTGGTATTGGGAGGAACAGGCGAGGCGATCTGGGTGGAACGGGAGGGACGATCAAGGGATATCCTCGAGAGATTTCGGGTGGAAGAGGCTTGCCACACAGCGAAGCACCTCATAATGTGAGTATGCTCTTCCTGGTGCTTTTGCTGTCAAATTGTTGTGCAGCCGCTTCTTTTTCTGGTTGTTTGGGGGGCTTCCAACCCAAAGCGGCAGTACAATTGAAGCCCAGCCCCCCAACAGCCCATAAGCCTCGGACGCCCAATTTCACCATCCTAGTTACATTGGTTTTGGTTTTGTATGCACACATATTGTAATGCCAAATCAATTTTTGGATTCAATTATCGTTTGCTTTTACATGCTTGAGTTTTTCTAGCAAGTCATTGTTTTGGATCAAAATGCCAAATATCTGATTTTGGCCTTCTATTTGATGATGTTGACAACTTGAGTATCAAAACATCCAAGCAGTATGGCTACTCAGTACTGACTATATACTGTTTCGTTGACCCTACTAGGTTCACATCACGTTACTCTAGTGATATCGTTGGGTTTCAATCTCACAGCCCTGAGTTGTGATTTTTGTGCATATCTTTCGAATGTGTGGTCTAACGCGATCCTCATCACTCCGACTGGTGTAGCGACTAGAGATGTAACTGTTGCCTGATGGAAAGGGAGAAGCGAGGATGTGGGTTGGGAAGCAATACTTTCCAAAAATAGTTGAAAACTACTCAAAAATTGCAAAAAATCATCCATACTGCTCCGGTTTGAACAGCGATACCGCTCGGTTTACTAGTCAAGTTCAAGTTCAAATCCAAAAAATTGATAAAAAAAAATAATCCAAAAAATCCCTAAAATTAGTATTAATAGCTTTAAGACCTCTAGCGTGATTTTTTTTTTTAAAAAAATGAAGTTTGGACACATTTTTGAGCCATTCAATTATATTTAGTAGCAATATTTGTTGAAGTATGTTTAGTAGCAATATTTGTTGAAGTATGTTGAATACCAATATTTGTTTAATTATATTTAGTAGCAATATTTATTAAAGTATATTTAGTAGCAATGGACGACACCCGAAAATGGTATTATTTATTCAAATAGCGATATTTGTATGCACAAAAATTATCTTGCTATGGTATATTTTAATATGTTAATGTTATCCAATATTGAAAATCTTACTTCTCATTGCATGTATGCATGAACTACCAAAACTTTAATGTAGTAGTTGTACTCTATACCACTAGTTATATTATGTAATAATTTTGTTGTACAAAATGCAATTCGACACGAGTAATTTTTTGCAAATTATTTACACAAACAATTTTTGTAAGGTATTGAAATGTAAATGGTGTTTATATGTGAATGGTATTGGCATGTTATTATGCGAATGCCTATTTTTGCACTTGTTGGATTGATACGTGAGTAGTATGGAAATAAAAGATTATTTGTTGATATAGTATTGCTAAATGCCTAATTTACAACTTGCAATTGTCTAAAATATAGAAAATATCATTTCGAATTTTTTTCATATTTAGGAAAGATCATGCCGAATTTTTTCGTATTTCTCCATGGTTTTTATATCTTTCTTATATTTTTTCCTATTTGTTGGCCTTTAATGGCTTTTTACAAACTTTACAATATTTTTTTTCCTGATTTGTTTTACATTTTTACCCTGTTTTTTAAACTGTCGCCGGTTTTCGCCAAAAAATCTCTCGAAATTCTAGCGGTTTTTGTCTAAAAACCGCGAAAACCGCCTGGCGGTTTGACCAGATTTCAAATTTGTTTGACTTTTGAACCGTTCAATTTTGAGCAAATTTCAATTAGTTTTTCGTGAATTTAATTAAAATTGGGTCATCGAAATCTGACTTCGAACGGTATGGTTGATCCTGCTCCCTCCGTTTACTTGTCAGTTTGGTCTACGACACAAATGCTAAAATAACCAACTTTTTTTATACAAAATGATTAAAATACTATTGTAACTGTTGTAAAAAGTAGTCGTCACCCACACCAATCAAAAGCACGCCAATGCAATCATATGAACAAGAACAGGGAGTACACACAAAAATAGCGTCAAATTTCTCTCTGTTTATTAGATCGAATTTTCTGTACAAGAGGGTGCCCAATATATAATAAAGTCATCTTCAGATAAGTTCAGATTCGCCAACCAATGGATAGAGTCATTCCATACTTAGCAGGGATTCTATATATATCATAACACTCCCATTGGGCGAATACCGCGTAATCCACATGTCTCGTTAAAAACTCCTCCCAAAAACATAATAGGGAAAAAGGGATAGATAAAATAGTGCATTGCACTCACACTCCATGTTATACTAGTTGTTTCATTAAAAAACTTTATGCCAGAAAACTTCGGAAAAACTCACTAAGAGAAAAGAGCACAACTTATAATCTTCAGGATATAAAGTAAGATTTTCAGGATCATGTAAAGGGTTATGGTTCAGGGTTTTACTCCCCCTGAACTCTGTATATCTCTAAGTCATCTCATTCCAATGCCATTAACACACCTTTAAAAATAGATTTTGGCAAGGACTTAATGAACAAATTTGCTAGATTTTCACATGACTTAGTTTGTAATATCTTTACCTCACCACTCTTCTAGAGTTCATGATGATAGAAAATTTATGGAGCAATATGCTTCGTGATATTACTGTTTACATAATCTATTTTTATTTGTGCAACACAAACAGCATTATCTTTATAGATAATGGTTGGGTATCGACGATATTAAGACCACATGGCTTTTGGATATGGTTAATTGCATGTCATAGCCAAACACACTCACGTGAGGCTTCATATAAAATTATAATCTCTGAGTGGTTGGTAGAAACAGTTACCATGGTCTGCTTAAAAGATTGCCAAGAAATGACTGAACCACCGCAGATAAATAAAAATCCAGTCTTAAATTTAGCATTGTGGGGATCAGAAAGATAGCCAACATCCATATATCCAATCATGGTTAAATATTGGTTCTTTTGGAAAACAAACTAAGATCTTAGGTACCTTGGAGGTATCGAGTAAAGTCTTGACACAAGCCTAATGTCTTTTGGTTTTGACTGCACTGTGTCTTGCTAGCAAATTTACTGTGAATGCAATATCATGCCTTGTGCAATTCACAAGATACATAAGTACACCAATAGTACTTAATTATGGGACTTCAGGTCTTAAGGCTTCCTCATCTTCCATCCTTAATTGGTCTTTAGTCACTTTAAGGGATCTCACAACTATGGGGTTTTAAATGATGATATTTATCTATATTAAATCTTTTCAATACCTTCTTGGTATAGGCAAACTATTGTACAAAAATTTCTTCTAGGAAATGCTCAAGCTACAGGCCTAAACAAAATTTAATTTTACCCAAATCTTTTAACTCAAAACTCCGTCATAAGGTAATCACTTATTTTCTTTATTTATGCTATGGTTACGATGATCTTAATGTCATATATTGAGATGACAGCACTCAAATCTCGAATGAACCCTTTTTTAAATTTTCGGAGTAGCGCTTAGGTCCAAAAAAATAAAAAACAGGCCCCCGTTCCTTACGTCCAGGTCCTTTCTCCATTTTTCCCAGAAAAAATATTTTCGTCAACAGAGATATGTGTACAGCTCTATCTTTAGTCTTTTTTTTGCAACTATATCTCTAATATTTTTTGAAACATGTATTATTACTCGATGAACACATAGGGTGTTAAACTCGGTATTTATAATTTTTTTGCAACTTGATATCTAATATTTTTCAAAACATGTATATTACCCGTTGAATGCATAGGATCTTAAACTCGGCATCTATAATTTTTTTGGCAACACGAAATCTAATATTTTCTGGAACAATCTCTATTTTTTTCCAGAACATGTATTATTACCCGGTGAACACATAAGGTGTTAGACTCGGCATCTATAATTTTTTTTGCAACTCGATCTCTAATATTTTCCAAAACATGTATTATTACCTGGTGAACGCATAGGGTGTTAAACTCGGTATTTATAATTTTTTGTCAATTCGAAATCTAATATTTTTTAGGACATGTTGTAACACCCCGGCATTTAATATGCCCGAATGCTACCAAACATAAGCTAAACAACATCCAAATATCATATTTAACATAAAATTCCAGCAAAGTCGCATAGGCTAAAAACCGAGATTTTGGCAGCACCTCCTTTGTTTTATCATGAATTTAAGGAGCAACAACGATATAGCATTATATGGCAATAAGGGAAACATCTAAAACAGTAATAAATAGAGTCTTAACGACAATAAAAGACTAACATTTAGCACTTAAAGTTCCAAGTGTCAAACGAACAATAAAACTCTCATTAACCAAGCTAAGCCTTAATTTAATGACCATCACACGCAATTTATTATCAATCTAAAAGAATTGACTTGGGGAAACATTAAGGTGAAGCAACGTGTGGGCGTGTGTCTATTCCCTTTTCCCGCATGCCGTTCTCATGGTACCTAAAACAATAAGAAAAAACACAAGCGTGAGTTCGAAACTCGGCAAGCATATTGCAATGGACAACAAGAACAACAATATGGCAATAGCATCTCCCTTCATGTAAATCATCTTATTCATAAACACTTAACATTGTCATCATCAATATGTATGAGATGTAATGCAATGCTCATGTCTCCTTGGAAACTCATACCGGTATGGTTGAGTACACACCGTCGGTGTGCACCCTTTTCCCCTTCCATCCCGAAGATGGAGGGTGCCTACTCATCGCTTCCATTCACCACGTGGATGGAATCACGATGTAGGTCTTACTCAATGGCGTTCGGACTAGTCATAACTTTCTCACCGACCTTGCCGGACTAGTTATGACTTTCTCACCGCCTCGCCCTATCTCATGTCATGCATGCAACTATGCCAATTATCATATTTCACATGTACATAAACATATGGCATCTCATCATGACAAATATTAACACATGGCATCGAATCATGATAATCATACTCAATATATCATTGGAAAACAGCAAGCATGGCAAGTGATCATAGCAAGTATTCAATCTTTCATCTAATCTCCACAAGCAACCTACAATTCCGCTATTCATTACAACACACTTGCCTCAACCGTGGGCGACGGGATTGTGGGAAGTAGAGGGCACCCCCGGGGTCACACCACCTGCACAACGGCATCACATACTCTCAATAATGCCCACAAAACAGTACACAAATCCCCATCTCACCCGACATTGCCCGCTACTCGCAAAACCTAAAACAGAGGTTATGTCCCGGCGGGACAGCAGCCTTGCAAAGGCCATAACTTGAGTTCTGAGACTCCAAATCGATCAAATGAGTACACCATCGCGAAGCTTAGGAAATTTCCTACCTTTTTCTAGTTATACGGAAAGACTGATTCGGACTCTAAAATTGTTTAATCTACAGATTACTACGATCTGTTCTAATTGCGTCACAGATTTTAATACGCTCGGTAAAACGGCCATAACTTTCAAACGGCTGATCGGATTTTAACGTGCTTTATGTCCACGGAACGATAATTAAATTATCTACAACTTCTTTTAAGTCCGTACGGACAGATTCGGATTCTAAATCGATGAAAACTCGAACCCTAGCCCGACTGCTCAATCTGCCCGAAAACAGAAACGTGGCAACGTCTAGATCTAACCCAAAGAACTCCAACCCAGCACCACCAATTGATCTAAAAACTTCATAAACACCCTAAGAACAGTACCTAGATCAAACCCAAGGATCCCCATGATCATACCTTTGCCCAACGAACGAATCTCCAATAGATCTCCTCGCGGATCGCTCCTCGCTCCTCGCTCCAACGGATGGATCCACAAGGTGCAGAGGTGTGGAGACCACCCTAGGGCAGCAAGGGGGTGGAGGAGAGGTGGTGGAGAGGTGGGGCAATGGAGGAGAGCAAGGGGGAGGCGCAAGGCTCAAAGGGAAGGGGCGACTAGGGCTTGGCAAGTGGGGGGAGGTGAGGGGGGCGCACCAAGGCCCCAAGGGGCGCAAAGGCAGCAGGGTGGACGCCCCAAAGGGGCAGGGAAACCCCTTTTACCAGCCCCCACACCCAATTCTAGTCCGTTACGGGGACCTAATCCATCCCACCAAAGCCCACCAAGGCCCAAAACTCCCCCGGGAAGGCCCAAAACCCCGTAAACAGCCCGGAAAAGCTATTAACTTCCATAACCTATAGTTTTAACCTTAATTCCACATTTCATACTGTTTTTAACCATATCAAGCACGTAAAATAAAGTTATGACACTCCGTGGTGTCACACATGTATTATTCATTTTTTTTCCAAAACATGTATTATTACCCGGTGAACACATATGGTGTTAAACTCGGCATCTATACATGTATTATTACCCGGTGAACACATTTGGTGTTAAACTCGGTATCTATAATTTTTTGGGCAACTCGAAATCTAATATTTTCTGGAATAATCTCTGATATTTTCCAAAACATTTATTATTACCCGGTGAACGCATAGGGTGTTAAACTCGACATCTATAAAAAATTTCGCAACTCGATCTCTAATATTTTCCAAAACATGTATTATTACCCGGTGAACGAATATGGTGTTAAACTCGGCATTTATAATTTTTTGTCAACTCAAAATCTAATATTTTTCAGAACATGTATTATTCATTTTTCTAAAAAAATATGTATTATTACCCGGTGAACACATAGGGTGTTAAACTCGGCATCTATAATGTTTTTTGCAACTCGATCTCTAATATTTTTCAAAACATGTATTATTACCTGGTGAACACATATGGTGTTAAACTCGGTATCTATAATTTTTTTGGCAGCTCGAAATCTAATATTTTTTGGAACGATCTCTAATATTTTCCAAAACATTTATTATTACCCGGTGAACGCATGGGGTGTAAAACTCGACATGTATAATTTTTTTTGCAACTCGATCTCTAATATTTTCCAAAATATGTATTATTACCCGGTGAACGCATAGGGTGTTAAACTCGACATCTATAATTTTTTTTGTCAACTCAAAATGTAATATTTTCTAGAACATGTATTATTCATTTTTTCCCAAAAAGGCTCATTGTTATGCAGATTCGTCGATGGTTCCTACCTAGCGTATTTTTTTAAAAAAAAAACAAGAGAACAAAAAACGCTTAGATCTTCCTACCTTTTTCAGAAAAAAAAAAGGTGGATCAAATTTCGCGCAGTGCGGCAACGCGCTTAACCCTACCTAGTGATCTTTACGACAAAAAAATGCTTCCTGCAATATATGTTGTACATCTATATGTCTCTTGAAAATATTATGTCAACCAGTTATAATATATAAAGGGTATGAACTAATTAAAGTATATTAAATAAATATATAATAAGGAAATATAATATCCTTGTCAAAAGATACATAACTATATGGTGGCATTGCATAGTAGCATCGTCCCCACCGCTTGAGAGAGCTAGGGTAGTAAACGAGCTGAATTCTAGCTCGGTAGAAGCTTAAGACGACCTTGAGTGAGCCTGAGTTTGGATCCGAGCATGAACCTAGGCATAAGCTTGATTTGGCTTGAGCTCGAGTAGACTCAAGTAAGCTCAGTAACAGTCAATAAATCAATATGCATCAATTTTCAACAATAAGAAAAGCTAAAGTTTGAGTTCGGCTCGAGTTAGCATGTAGCTATATTCAACAATTGATAATAGAAATATTATCACAACTCACAACGTAATAGTGTGTATGTCCTAATAGGAACAAATATGAAAGTGAATGACTCAAGGGTGTAGGCGTGCTAGGAAATTTATCCGGCCCTAATAAGCTATTTGAGCTCAGCTTATTGAATCTCTTGAGTTCGAGCTTAGCTCATTTGAAGCTCAAACCAAACTTAATTCGAGTCTAGAGCGAATCGAGCCCAAGCTGCTCCTAAACCTCGAATTTCTTCTACAACCTAGAGAGAGCTCGTGTCAACAAGCAACATCAAACTCTCACATCCACCACCAAGCCCCACAAATAATGCACGGAAATACAAACAATACCTACAAGAAACCAAAATACCCAACATACAAAACTGAAATACAATGCATGACAACAATAAAAAAAGAGGTCCTCCCAATAATTGGGAAGTGGAGGGACACCCACAAATCCATCCATTGTATGCATCCAATCCAATCAGGCCAACCAACCAAACCGATCATTGGGCAATGTTCACTGCACTGTGCGAGCGGATCCCATCAGGATCTCCCTCACACACACAGGCCGCAGGCAACCATAATTACGAGCCTTGATTAATCTGACAAGCAGGATTCCAATGATGCAGCTCGACCAAACCCATTGGAAAACCCATTGGATCAGACAGGAGAATGCAGAAGGGAGGAGAGGAGCATGAGCAGGTGCATTGCACATATGCAGCTTGCAGGGACAGGATAGGGGATCTACACGTACAGGCCGTGGGGAGGGGGGTGCACTCGCAGTCTCGCAGTGCCACTATGTGCAGTGCATTTGGCGGCGGCTCCAGCGTCCTATCGTATCCTCCGCGAACAGCTCACCTGCTTGGATCTTGTGTCGGCGGTTGGACTTTGGAGTCTTTTTAGTTACAAGTCGGAGGCCCTCATGGCACTGGACAGGGTTCAGTGCAGTGGCATAGAAATGTAACTTAAATAATCTCTATGTCTCTATTGGCTCAAAAATCAGCACTATAGAACTTCTTAAAAATAAGTACTTTGAAGGTTTGTACTGTAGCAAGTTACAATAGTGATGCGCCGTTGAGCAATCCGAGCTATCCAATGCCTCGATCTAACGATTGTGAGGCATGGGGATTGCTTCAGGTGCAATCCCCATACCAACTGCACTAGAACCTGTCCGGTACCACTAAGTGATTAATTATAATACGATCGGTTAATCAAATTTAATGGATGATTATACGTTCTTATTAATATATTTATTTATGTTTAGAATTAATTAGAAATAGGGGGGACTTCCATTCTGATAATACTGAATCAATTCAAAATTATGAATATCGGATCTATCAAATCAATTCATGGTTGAGAGTGGAATAGTATAACATAGGAAGATCCCTTATCCATACTGAGACCAAAATTGGTTTTTTGATTGGATTAGGAATTCTCTCTTTTTTTCATCCTTTTCTACTTTTTCTTTTCTATATCTATAACCCACGATCTTTCTTATCTTATCCAATTTCCCTTCCTTTTTCTTATAGTTATACATACAATTATGTATGTATGTATTATATGACCAACTTTCTACGGGAGTCGAAAAGAGGATTCCTCGCTTCTTTCTCTCATGCAAAACCGTGCATGAGACTTTCATCTCGCTTCTGAGCAACCTCTTTTGGATTCTTAAGACCACCCTTGCAGTAGGATACCGTCTGCTTTGGGTTCTTTATTATCTCCTTCGAGGGATTTTTAGGATCGTTCAGGCTATATTTAGTCTATTTTGGCTTTTACTGTCTACTTTTCTCAGGGAGATGGTTAAGGACCTCAGAAGATGGAGGAGAGCGCCAGGCGCAGATTTCCGGAATACTTCTACGGGGAATGCTCATTGAATGAGCATTCTCCATATTATGCCTTGAAGAGGACTCGAAGCTCCACGCTCTTTAGCACGAGATTTTGAGTCTCGCGTGTTACCCAAAGTTATTATAAATTATCACTATACAAAATATGTTTTACATTTCATTGTTTATACTTATCTAAAAGGTACATATTATGAACACTATAACACAAAATTATAAACTAATTTATCATTCTTAGTGAATAAAAATAATCTGATTTCATGATTAGTTATAAAAATGGATGATTAATCAGAAAAATTAGTTTCAACTTGAAGTAGACAGGATAATCGATCCATGAGAATCAACTACCCCACATTGTAGTATATGATCTATCGGAAATAAATTCTGTGGAATTGGTATGTAAACTTCTTCCCGTGCATACCGACGTTGATCGATGCCACGTGGACAATCCAACGCCACGACATTAAGTCTGAATTAAGCAACCAAATTTGCATCGAAATAAGCGTCAGGTATTTATTTCCACCTGAATTAAGTCGTGGCGATGGATTACAAGAGTGTCCACTCGGCATCAATCAGCGTCAGGTATTTATTTCCTGATCTATCGCTGCTCTCCTTTAGGCTGGTAATGGGCTAGCTGATTCACAGTAAAGCGGATTTACGTGGCTGATTAAAACGGAAACGGACGATTAATCGATATACACGGCCAATTAAACGTTGAGAGGTGCTTCTGTGCTTTTCCTCTTAATACAAGTTGCACAAATCTTAAAGCAAACGAAGGGGTAAGTAATCCCCATCCACCCTTCATTCATGCTTTAATATTTGTGCAACTTTAAAAAGGAAGAGCATAGAAGCACCTCTCTTAAACGTTCTCGAGCAATAAATATCACTCCGACGTATATATTCGTGACGGATTGTCTGCCGACTCCGACTAACCGGCCGCATAATCGTGAGAACAGGTCTTTTTCACAACACTGCACACTATATTCATACACTACATGTATAAATACCTGTGTGTGTTTTACCCATGTTAAGGCCCAGTTCGTTTCAGTTTTTAGATTATAGGAGAAGCTGCTTCTGATTATGGGAGAATCGAGTCGAGCCGGCTACAACTTTTAAGAGCCGGCGAGAATCAGCAAAAATCAGTGAGAATCAAGTTTCAAATACCGATTCTATATAAAATCGAACGATTCTCATAGAATTCGCCCGAATCCTCCTGTTAAAGAAATAATCCGTTTTCTTTAAAAGCAGAAGCTATATAAAAGCTGAAACGAACAGGACGTAGGTAATTAATTGAGACTCCACGACGACCTCCGTAGCATGGGTATAAATTATCCCACTTAACATGCATCCATGTATATGTTTATTTTTATTTTATAAACAACTGTATTGACCGAAAGTTCGAATAAGTGCTTGCCAACTGAGCTATGGCTCAGTTCTTATTGCACTTGGAGTCTTGGACTAAGCCACTAGCTCGCCCGAGTTGTCTCTGTTTAGTCTCTGCCTCCGACATCGAATTCCCCGGAGGGAGAAAAGAAAGGGAAAAGGTAGATGGGCATGTGAGGTTCTGTGATTCGGTAGATCCAGCTGTGGTTTTGGTGGATTTTGTTTGGGACTGAAATTTTCCTTAAGGATTATACCGCAAGATGTTGAACTGGAAATAGCTCGATGAGAGCATGTGAAATTGTAAAACAATCAGACCATAAATATGGGAACAAGCTATCGCATATGGAATCATGAGCACCGGGGGAGCTTGAAGCAAGACACAGTGAGGGTAGGCATAATAGAGCCGTGAGTGAGGGTAAGTCAAACCAGCATTTCCTTAGTATCTACGTGGTAAAAACTGATATTTCCTTCAGGGAAAACAAAGGGCAAGGCCTACGTTGTGGCTGTAAAGAAGCTCCGTCCCTGGCTACGAGGACAATGACCTTTTCCCCGTGACACGATGGGCATTGTCAAGAATGCTCAGCTGGACTCCAAAGGCTCAGATTAAGCTCAAACCGCACAGGGCATCGATGGCACGTCGACGGAGACATTCCAACGCTGCTGGTACTCTCTTATTCGGAGTACGGAGCTCATCAGCCAAGCGCCTCTAAGAAACGGGGCGGGAACATGGCGCCTTGGTTGGAGCAGGAGACAGAGATATCTGGCTAGCACTTCGCGAGTCTTGCGTTTTTGGAACTCCCTTATAATTTGTTTTAATTTATTCTCCTTTCAAGTATATTTATAAAAATAGCATCATCTATGCGGCAGATGACACATGTCACCTACCGCGTCCGCAGAGTTCAGTAGCTTTCCGTACCCACGGCAGTAATGTCGGGCCCACCTCGCTACCACGCTCTCCAACTCGTAGAGAGTTCATGCGCCTAACAGGATTCGTGGCGAGTTCTTGATGCTCAGTACTAGTACTACCAAGCTTCTTGTGCTCGACATCTGTCCGAAAAGCTATCGAGCTCTTCGGACACAACAGGTGATGCCACGTCTTTCACAGCTGAGGAGCAGACTTTGTAAATCTATTCGGAAAAAGACGATTTCAAAAAAAAAAAAAAACTTTGTGGGGACTAGAAAAACCAAAAGTGTACAGGTGACCAGTGTTGGCATTAGATCAGCTTGCACTGTTTCGTTTCCAGAAAAAGAACAAAGCTAGTGACCACCTCCAATCATCATGGGAAAATTAGTATTGTCACCAACTTTCGGTGAGGTCAGGTGTATTGAGCTTGAAATATTTTTATTTGTAGAGATGTCGTTATTGTTGTTTTATGGCTCCTCCGTATTTACCACAATGCGATTTCCGTGTACGTTTTATGCTAAGAGAGAACAATAATTTGTGGGACAATGCTTGTCCTCCTAGATTAAGATAGGAAATGGGTTTCGAACTCATGAGATCAGCCACCGCACACCCAAGTGTTTTACCACTATGGCACACAGTCTTGCTGAATTTTACCCACATACGTTCTGTTATAACCGGTAATAGCGTATCCCAATGATAAACATACTAGTATTTTCTTTTTTTTAAAATATATATAAACATATTTATATCTCAATTCAGAGTACTACTCCATAACATATCGAACAAATGGTTACATTATTGAACCATACACACAAAAATGCACTTTATGTTTTCCCTCTTTCAGAAGAACGGTTTCTCAAAAAAAAAAAATCGCATCTGCATTTTGTTTTCTTTCACGACAAACTGTCGCGATGCAAATGCACAATGCAATTATTGAAGTCTCGGCATAATTGGTCTCGTTGCCATTTTTTGCAAACCTAGTCCGTGCGAATATAATTATAAAAATAGTTTCTTTCTCCGACCATAGAAACGTCGCATCTGTCGTGCCTATGTACCGCAGCTAGAAGCCAAGGCGACGATAGGCCGATCGACCATGGCGTCAATTGGACTAGATTTGAAAGAAAAAAACATATGTCGGGGAGCTCGAAAGTGTAAGGCTTTGCAGTAATGCAGGTAGCCTTCGGCAATATTGGTGTAGCCCGTACAATTGTACCCCATAGGCACAAGTGTTTCACTACTAGTCTCCTCAATTTTTTTTACGAAACTAGCTTCGTGCAAAATAATTCCCAAAAATAGCATCTTAGCCCACTCCTACCGTGCTTGGATAGCGTAGAAGCAACCTTTTCACGCTACCTGAGCACTGCACCGCGCTAGAGCACGCGCCCCCGCTCAAACACGTGGCACCGCGCACGCCCTACTTAGCCACCAGCGTAGCCACGCGCTAGCGCCCGCCCGCCTGCTCACTTGCGTGTGGCCCGTCGTTGCGCCCAGGTGCTGCGTGCGTAAAAGCTTTTGCTTCTGCGCTACCACACCATGTAAGATTACTTCTGTGCTCCATAAGCGCGGTAGGTATATGCTATATGGCTATTTTTGAAAATTATTTTATATGAAGCCTTATGTTGTAAAAAAAAATTTAAGGTGCTAATACAGGGAACGCTACCATAGCCGCAGCAGATCCACACACACACAAAAAAGGGCTTCAGATAACACAAGCAACAGTGGCATCGCACAAAACCACACGGCAACAAGGCGAAAACGATTCCCCTCGGACAGCGGCTTTGCACAAGGATAAGCCAAATCCAAGCTTTGTTAAATCCTGCACGACTGGCCGTGAGCCAACCGTTTTAATCCCAACTTTTTTCTCTCTCTTCCTCCTCCTCTTATCCCATAGCTTTGATCTGATAGAGGGCGACAGGTTTTACGAACATGGAAGCTAGGGTATTCTGATTCTCCGCATGGGCAATTTTTTTTTTTTTTTTTTTTTTTTTGTAAAACAAAAAGATAAAAACTTACAAGGACAAGTTGGATCAGGCACATGAGGAGAACATGGAGAGAATTTGCTTGTCCCTCCGGTGTCGGTTCATCCGACGGCAGCGCCGGGCTGGTAGTAGATTCTGCGTGACGACGCATTGCCAAACAAGAGGAACCTTTCGTCTGCATGTTTTAGACTAGGACTCTGTCTCTGGAGCAATGCTGCGTGATGGATCGACAGAGTTAATTAAATAGAACAAATGTCGCCGGGGCAAACGCATAAAAACCAGTCGTTTGACTACAAGCCTGCCACTGCATGACTACAAGCCTGCCACTGCATGGTCTTAGACCATCTCCAACCATATTCCCTTCATTTCATTCCCTTCCCTGTTCCCTTTCCTCATTCCCATTCTCTTTATTTCTCTTCATCTCCAACAGATTCCCTTTAAAGAAAATTGTATAGGGAAAGGGGAGAGAATCCCTTGCTAGAGGGAATGGGAGAGAGAATCTCTTCACGAAGGAAATGCTGAAGGGAATCCGTTGGAGCGCCCAAGGGAATAGGAATGGGAATAAGCAACGTGGTTGGTGCCTGGTGCAGGGTACTGAGCTGAACAGAGTTGTTCCAGTGGAGAAATGATCGAATGAGTTCAGGACTCCCTTTCTGTTTTGCTTGGAGTGCAAATTAACTTAACCCATGTGTCGAGGACACACAGAACGAAGTAAAAGACCGTCCGTTTTTAATACACCCCAGTGTGCCCATTTGGCCAATCTTGTGATGGATCCAGGCAGAGAGTACAGGTAAAGCTAGGGTGAATGATCATGAACTGGACACTGAACCGAATTTATTTGCCGAGCTGAGCACCAGCGATGCCGATGAATGAATCGGCACCCGGGCACTGTATCGCTTGATGTTTT
This sequence comes from Rhipidocladum racemiflorum, assembly GCA_036346355.1. Taxonomy (NCBI): domain Eukaryota; kingdom Viridiplantae; phylum Streptophyta; class Magnoliopsida; order Poales; family Poaceae; genus Rhipidocladum; species Rhipidocladum racemiflorum. Next base: position 10,099,596 of record CM070573.1, on the reverse strand, counting down.
CTTCAGTACGCGAATTTACGCGAGTAGGGCCCGATCGAGAGCCGGGAAGATTTGGCTAGATGCATCGCTCGGATTCGATTATTGGAGTGGTTATCATTGTGGGGACTAGGGGGCAAGGCGGAGGAGGAAGAAACTGTTGGAGTATTTGGATTTGATCCAAAAAAATATTTCTATAGATCTTAAAGGTCTATTCGTGTATGGTGGGAGATGAAAAGTCTAGTACTGTATTGCTAGTCTAGGTGAGATGATACCAACATATAAAGAATTATATGAAGGTGAAATACAATGCACACACGTGCATGTGCGTGCGTGTACGTGTACGCGTTTCACGTTTATTCGCGCATTTATCGTGCGACCTACGACATGGCGCACCATGTGTGTTAATATTGACACGTCATCACTGCCATATGTTGCTACAGACTGGGAGACGCAAGTTCGCGTGCGGTTAATTTGTTGGCACACGTTGAGAGAATCTAAGACGGTTTTCGGAAGATAATGTGAATCTCGTCCTAATATAAATCGATTAAGGAGACGTCCTTATAAGATTAGTTTAGAACGTGAAGGGAAAGAATGAGCAAGTTGGCACTGTTCCTTGATGTTGCGCAGCAAGACTTCTTCATCCCTTCGTCGACGTGCACCAACGCAGGGAGAGCAGTGTTTCTGAAATCCTCGTCCTCAAGATCCTGCACGGTTATCAGGTTTTTTAGAAGCGTTCGCGCGACTGCTCACGTCTTCCATGACCGATCCGCTATCTATTATGGACTTCATCATACTCTACATCAATCTTCGGAAGAGTAATCTACTGCGAGTTATGGTGAAATCTTCTGTAATACCTTGTTGTAGTGATGCCTCTTACATCTACTAAAAGTATTCCTAAGTTTATAATCAATCTAGTAGGACATATGTATGAGATAGGTATATTATCGTTCATGATCATGTTTCTGTTTATTGTTTTCAATATGTTTTGTATATATGTCATAAATATAATAATATCTATATTAAAAATTAAAATAATCATAAAAATGAGTAATTTCCTATCAGAAACCAGAAATGCTGCAATCCGCACGGACAAAGCAAAGCTGTGCGTCCCTGCGCTCGATGCAATTCAATTCGTGCAGGCCAGTGCCAATGATGACCGAGCGTGGGGCATGGGCTGGCTTGGCTACTTCTCTCTTCTCTGCTGTACTAGCTAGTGCTGGTTGAAAAATAAATTGATTGTTATAAAATAATTCTAATATCAATCAAGAATACATAAAAATAATAATTATAATAGATGAACACATGATATAGAGAGATTAACTCTTTTCTCTTTATTGATGGTAGATGTTTCTCTTGTAAAATATGGGGTTATATTAATACACACCAAGATTTAAAATCCCGGAGAAATTTCGGCCGAGATTTCGGTATTCAGACCCCACCGAGATCCTAAATCTCGGCCAGATTGTAAAAATTTCAAAAAAAAAAAAGTATCAATGGTGGTTTTTAAGATTAGTGAAAAAGAAAAACCGCCACAGATATTCTTTTTTGAAATCACAATGATTTTAGGTCGAGATCTCGGTATTTTGGCCAGAATCTCGGTGATTTTGACCGAAATCTCGGAAATCCCAATTGAAAAAATCGAATTTGAAATTTGGTTTCTAGATTTCATTTGAATTTTGTCCAAAATTCCAATATCTCGCCGAAATTTTGGATTTTTACCACCTCCGAGATATATACCGAAAATGAAATTTGAAACATTGATACACACAACCTTTCAAAGGTAGTTTCAGGATTCTTCCATAAAAACTAAGAGTTTGGATATATCTCAACAGCCCTCCTATTTTTTTGGGTTTTTTTTTTCTCATATATATTCGATCGAGAAGCTTCGGATTATGTGGCTCTATATATTTGCCTCTGTCCGGACGAAATTAAAAAACAACATCGTTCCCTACCCGTGGAAGCAGCGGCAAACCACACGTGTCGCATGTTGCGCTCCCCTAGCTCAGCAGGTAGCCAAGAATACGGGAGTTAATCCACCGAGCACATCAGACTTGGCAAGACCTATGCACTGCCTGTGCTCGATAGTGAGGGGTACCGCGGTATTCGAGCTCAACAAGGAGACATATGTGGTGTCAATCACCTGCTGCTGTAGAGGACCGTGGATACTGATGCGTATCGTCTATCGGTACTTGTGCTGTCGAGAAGAATTTCATTCGACAGAAGGCTAAAAATAAATAAAAACGTGATGGAGGGCTATATACGCATTGGCCTCTTGGATCGATCGATCCATTTCACTCTGGTCGAGTTATGATGTGGCGTCCACGGCTCCACGCACGTATGGTCTGGACGAGGCTTGATGGGCATGGCAAGGACCGCGCGTCCAGCTAGGCTATCTGTAACAACACCCGCGATGCTGAGTGATTGCAGCGCAGTGCAGGGCCAGGGTCAGGACTTGCTGTGGAAATCTGACAATGTATACGGCCGTAACTCGTCTATGAGTAGTAGAGTACTGGAGTACATGCCTCTCTAGCGCAGAATTAATCAATTAAATGTCTACGCATGGGTGCAAGGAATCCTATGCCTTAGTAGAAAGATTTTTTTTATCATTGGTTAACCGTAACCGATATTCTTTTTTTGAGGAAAAAAAGGCGGAAAGCAGATTTAAAGAAGACAAGAAAATAGAAATCATTATTTTTCTAGCTCCAGGTAAATTTTTTTAAAAATCTAGCCATCTTCCGAATTCAATTGCAAAAATGATCCCTTTCTCGATCGCAAAAGCACCGGCAGATAACATGTGTCACCAACCACACTGGGGCCATGGCATGAGGTACCGAAGTCCCATGGCTGAGTAAGAACTGTGTGGCATTACTTACTTACTCACTTACATAATTAATCATTTAATTAAATAACTTCAGTAATTAATCACGTTAGCTACTAGCTGCCAGGTGCTCCTTCCGAGCTATGCATAGTTTGGCAAGTGCTCCTTTCAAGTATGTGTTGTGCGGCAGATGATATAAGTAGTCTTATGGTGTTTTGTGGTCAGAAATAGGCTATTTTTTTCAATTGTATTCAAAACAGGGCCAAATTTGCAAACAACAAATTGTCCCATAAACTCGAAAAGTGGAGATTTCATGAAAATCCAAGAAATGTCTTTGCTCTTGGGGACATGTGATTCTTTTTTTTAGCTACATTGGCGCCTCATGCTATGCGTGATCTCGATATTGCTTCAGAAAATCCAATAAATCTGGCAGAGGGAAAATGACGCGAAGTTGCCAGCTTTGCGATACTGCGCAGAGGGAAAATGATCTCCTTTGCCCTCTGGGTTCTTCCTCGCCATTTCCTAAGCTTCTAAAGGCATAGGCTAAGTGCCGTTTTTGCCCAAAAGAGCACGATCTCAACATCCACACGTGATTAATTGCTTTTGCCGTAAACCCATTTCACAATACATATATACACACGCGCGAAAAAATAGTTGCATATTCATGGAACTATGTACTTCCACTTCTCATATATACCTCTTTACATTCTACTTCTAAGAGCAGTTACTTATGTATGGTAAGATGATTTTGATCTTCAAATTTTACAAGATTGTAGAATATTACCTAACCTATGTATGGTAAAAAAATTTAGAATTTTTGAAAACTTGTAGATGTGATGTTTATGGATTTTAGGTGTTCATTTGGCAGTAAACCACCTTATCGTGTGAACTTTATGAGATTCACATGTACATGTTTAGAAAAATTCTACAATAATTACCATAAGTAGGGGAGATGGGATTATACAAATCTGACACAATAGCGTTTGTAAGATATGACATTGACAAATAGTGGATGAATAGAGCTAAACAGCTACAAAATCACTGTTCAACTAAATTTGTCTCTTCCGTATCATTCAAACGAAATTGATATTAGCCTTCAAATTTTATAGAATTGAAGAATCTCACCGCTTCTACATATGGTAATTTTTTTTAAGATTTTTGAAAACTTGTGCATGTTATTTTTCATGCATTTTATACGATAAGAGTGGTTTCCACACGATATATTGCGTTTTACTATCCATAAAATAAAATTTACTAGCCATTACATAAGATTTTACTTTTCTTCAAATGAAGTGAAGTATCAGAACAAGAATTTATTTTCGTTTATCAACCCTATAGTAAAATGTTATGTGGACGATAATAAATATTACTGTAATAGATGGTAAAATCAAATGAAAACTATTCGTAAGATGTTATGCGACTGTTCAATAGTAAAATCTTACACGTATCAGTAATTTGTTATTCATTTAGCAGTAAACCACATTTATCGTGTAAAATCCATGAAAACAACATGTACAAATTTTAAAAAAATTCTCAAAACAATACCATACGTAAGGGAGGTGAGCTTCTTCAACTATGCAAAAATTAAAGACCAAACTCAATTGCATTTAAAAGATATAAAATTGACAAGAGCTAAACAGTGAAAAATCACTATTTAGCTGAATTTGTCTTTTATTCAAATGAAATCGATTTTGGTCTTCAAATTTTACAGAGTTGTAGAATCTCACCTACCATACGTATGGTAATTTTTAAAGAATTTTTCAAAACTTATACATGTGATTTTTATGCATTTTACACGATAAAAATTTAATGCTACATAAACTAGACAGGCTGCTCAGCCCTTGGCATTATAGTAATACACACACAGTATATATATATGGATAGTAAAATATGTTACCGAACAACAAAAATAACTATTTATTAGCTTGATTTATATCATTCTATTTCTCTCGTCATTGGTAAACTACTAGTGAAAACTTTTTATGAATAAGAGCTGACAATAAAAATTTATGACTAAAATAAAGAAAAAATATTTATATACAAACAAGGAAACACATTAACTAGTCGGTTCCCCACCATACTGATTGGCAATTGGAACAGTTTTGGTGCGCTGAGTACTGGGATACGTGGTTGGATCGGTCTGCATTTAACTGGCTGATGTGTAGACTATGTGATTTCAAATGCATGAATCCAAGTCAAATTCGGGTATATTTTTTGAAACTTTTAGTTTTTGTGTATATACCCATATATAGCAATTTAAATGAAACACACACCTTTGGAAAAATATACTCAAATTCAATGATTCCAACGAATTTAGATTACATGCTTTACTGATTTATATATAGAGTCAACACATACCTAAAATCAAACTGTTATCAAAAAAGGAAACTCTAGTTTGAATTTCAGTTCAAACTTGTTTGAACTAGTTAGTGAACTGGTTAAACTCAACATCCTAGAAATTTCAAAAAAATTCTAATGCAAATAATGAGGCGAAATACCCGTTTTGAATCATGGTGCCCAGACATCATAGTGTCACAGATAATTGTACTATTTATATATATAAAAACTTCATGAAAATTATACATAAAGCCTTCAAAAATTCTCAAACAATTAGCATACATAGGGGTGCTGAGTTTCTACAACTCTGTAAAATATAGACACACACACACATATAGTGTGAAAATCGTGTAATTTTTGTGAAAATCATATGTACAAGTTTCCAAAAATTCTCAAAAATTACCATACATAGGGGAGGTGGGTTCTAAAACTCTATAAAATTTGAAGACCAATATCAATGATATTTGAAAGATATGAAAGTGAGAAAAAGTAAGATAACTAGTGCTAAAGAGCGGAAATAACAATTTAGGCTGAATTTGTCCTTTTCATATCTTTCATAACTTTCGCTACGTATGGTAATTTTGTGAGAATTTTTTAAAACTTGTGAATATAGTTTTCACGAAGTTTACACGATAAGGGTGGTTTACACTGAATATGTGGTGCATCATTATTTTAAATTTGCGAAATCAACCAAAATTCAAGTATATTTTTCAAAATTTTAGTTTTAAGGTATATATCCATCTACAAAAATTCAAATGAAATACATGTAAAAAATATTCTCGAATTCAAATATTTTTAATTAATTTAGACCACATGCTTTGCTGATTTATATAAATCAACACATACCTACAATTAGACGTGCAATCGGTCACAAATTTGAAGCGAATGCGGGGCAGACTCGATATGGTATAGAATATTTTTATCAAATATCGCGCAAAAACAAATGATGCATATAGATTATATATAGCAATGGTTAATCAACCGTATGAGTTCAATATGCAACAAGATTATCTCAATTTAACAATTCATTTTATTATGTAGTCCAATAAAGTTGCAAAAGCATGAAATATTCCTTTTTGTTTTATAAAAGAATACCAGATATTCACTTAGACTGGTGGAAGAATATTCATGTATGTGAATACGGAAAATACAAAGCCTTTTTTGTATTCCTAAGAGGACATACTACCACTTCCAATCAAGGTTCAAAATCCCGGTCGGATAAAAATTTTAAAAAAATAAATTGCTAAAGTAATTAAAAAATTTTGGCAAAGTTTCGTCAAATTTCACCGAGATTTCGGTGTTGTGGACCGAGATTTCGGTGTTGTGGACCGAAATCTCTACGACCGTATTTGATGTTTTTAGTTCCAGATTTGAATCGGAATGAGGCATAGCTGAGAGCCTAAGATGGTAGGCTCGCTTAGCATCGAAGACTTCGAGAGGTCACTGGTTCAATTCCGACCGAAGGCAACCTTTTTTTAAACCATTAACTAAGAGGGTACTCACTCTGTCCCACAAAGAGTGCATTTCTAGGATTTTTAAGACAGATTAGTGTGCAAGGTAAATGACTAATGTGACCCTCATTACTCCATACACAAGCATGATGGTGCTTCGGTTTCCACAAGCACTTAAATGAGTATGCATACACTTACAGTTGGGCCCTACGGACTAAAGATGCACTCTTTGTGGGACAAAATTTGAACACTAGAAATGCACTCTTTGTGGGACAGAGGGAGTACTTATATAGGAGGGATATGCTATTATGACACCGAGCTCCCGTAGAGTGCTTGGTTTAAACCATTAACTAAGGTCTGAGGATCCTGTCATTGCATTCTTTTTAATGACATCCAAAATGTGAAAAAAAAAGGTGTAGAGACTAGGATTCAGTCCCAAGACCTCTCCCAGGAGCCCTCGCGCCTTAGCCATTGGGCTAGCTACACTTTCCTACTTTGTGAGAGAGTTCGGAAATCAAATCTCGATAAATTTTGTCGAAATATCAAAAATCCCAGTTCAAAAATTACCGGACTTGAATTTTATTTTTTGTATTTTAACTAAATTTTGTTCGAAATACCGAGATTTCGCCAAAATTTCGGATTTTGGACAAGTCAACTGAAAACGAAATTTCAAACTTTGCTTCCAATATACTAGTTAAACGAACGTGTTATACTTATTTATCACTTTTCGGTATACTTAAATATTAATCTTAAAATACTTCAATGTGAGATGGATAAAAAAAATTTATCGAAGCCCTTTACTTTTGCTATATACCATTTTTAATATGTAAAAGGAGTATATACATAAATTATAGTATAAAAAGTCGACTTTGATAAAAATTTTCACCGGACTTATTTTTAAGTATTTTATGATCATTATTAGGGTATGCTTAAAGATGCATAGATTTTCTGTTTTAGTGGTATACGAGAAATAGGAATACTACTCACAGAAATATAGAACAATACACACACACAACAAATGTAAATGTAGTACTAATTCAGCTCGTGTCGAGGCTGGGCATGCACTCCCTTTTACCTCTTCGTTTCTCATGCACAAGCGTAAACACTACGAAAACGGTGCTTTGTTTAGCAAAACTTCGTCTTTAGACCATCTTCAACCATATTCCCTTCATTTCATTCTCTTCCCTGTTCCCATTTCTTTTAATTCCCCTCATCTCCAACAGATTCACTTTAAAGGGAATTGTATAGGGAAAGGAGAGAGAATCCCTTGCTGGAGGGAATGGGAGAGAGAATCACAAATTTGAAAGGAATCTTTGAAAACTCGTTTGAAGGGAATGAAAATCTCTTCACGAAGAAAAAATGGAAGAGGAAGGGACGTGGTTGGAGATGGTCTTAGACCCGCCAACTCGCCAGGCAGGCAGATTTCCTCCAAAATCCCGAAGTTTACTGTCCCGTTCGCTGCTCCACGCAACGCAGCACCAGTAGGCTAGCAGGAGCACCTAGTAGTACTACACTACTACACCACACGGGACGGCCCTACTCTGCACAGTGCGACCCATTTACGCGCGTGTACTAGAGCCCCGCATGCAAGCTGTCCCCAACAACCTCCAGGTTGGCATCCTCCCTCCCCTTCTCTCTCCCTCTCTCCTCGTGGCGAGTGACACTACCCGACGCGTCCGCCTCGGCTATATATAAGCGCACGGCTCGGGCTCACAACTCCCCACACAACCAGGCGTCCCAAAGCGCGCTCGCGGCTGCGATCTGTGAACAAGCGGTGTATCTGACTATGGGCGGCTGCAGCTCCTGCGAGGCGACGGCGGCGGTGACGGGGGGCGACGCGGCGGTGGAGGCGACGGCGGTGAGGGTGGTGCTCGCGGACGGCGCGCTGCGGCGGTTCCCGGGGGGCACCCGGGCGTCGCAGACGGTGAAGGCGGCGGGGGGCGAGGGCGCCAGCTGCTTCCTGTGCAGCGCCGACGGGCTGGAGCTCGGCGGGGTGGTGGCGGCGGTGGCGCCGGACGAGGAGCTGCAGCCCGGGCAGCTCTACTTCGTGCTGCCAGCCGCGATGCGGCGGCGGCCGCTGCAGGCGGAGGAGATGGCCGCGCTCGCGGTCCGCGCGAGCACCGCGCTGGTGGGCGACCACGACGGCCCGCTCGTGTTCCCCGAGGCGGCCCCCGGAGGCGGGGGCGCCGCCGCGGGGAGGAGCGGAGGGAAGGGGTGCAGGCGGCAGCGGAGGGGCCGCAGCCGGGGGCGGGACTTCGTGCCGGATCTCGGCGCCATTGCCGAGTAGAGCTAGCCACCCACCGGCCGGCTCGCCGTCTCGAGAGGAGATCGTACCGAACGCGCGCGCGGCGGGCACCAAAAAAAAAAAAAAACTCAAATGTAGTTACGTGTAAACTGATCAACCGGACGCTTTGACTAGTGCTAATCTAGTGTAGCTTAGCTGGCTGGCTGGCTGTAGGTACGCACGCCGTAGTGTATACATGCAGAACACGCGTACGTGCATGCGGCTAGGCCACACGATTCTGATCCAAGGGCTGAAGGACGCCCCCAGGTCTCGTGTCTACGGCTGACGGGTGGGTCCCCCGTAAAGGCCGATTGCCCTGTACTGTCACCGATCGATGGGATAGACAACGCCTGATGGTCCATTGACTCAATCGATGCATGGCTATCCCGAATCCCGATGCACACTATTTTGCTACGCACCAGTTGCGTCCGTCTCTCTTCTTGTCGTCAATCCTAGCCTGGGCAACACATCGATTGAACAGCGCTCTAGTAGTGGTTTGATTTGTATTTGACTTGTCTTGGGAATAATAAGGAGAGTGCAGGAAGCGACGGGCCAATTCGGTACGAGGAAAACGACACGGCCGGGGAGACCTTTAGCCTTTTCGATCCATCTTTAACTACGATCCTCTTGGTAGCGTCTTGGCGCCTGCACTCCTTGGCTCGGGGCCATGACGGCTTTCTCCTCCGCGGCGTGTCAACGTACGTGACGGAACCGGATGCGCCGCATGCAGCGCGGTGCAAAGCTTTTGAGACAAATTCGGACAAGTGGATTAACCGGGGTGCTGTAGATAAGGTGTACCGCTTTATTCGTGATTCTTACGACCGTACGTGTCTAATTACCATCCTATCCCACCTTTCCATGAAGCTTGAGCTTTTAGTCTCCTCTTAACTTTTTATCTTTTAAATGTGATTTTTTTTTCCGAATAAATTTACAAAAATATGTAGTCCACTCGCTGCCGCGTGCCTCTAGGTCAGAAGGAGCTCGTACCGAGCTTGCTTTCTGAAAAGTTACCGAGTGCCCGGTGTCAACTGCGGTATCTTTCATGATCAGGAAATAGAGTTATTTTTGCAAATATATTTTAAAGGAGATAGATTTGCAAAAAAAAAAAAAAAAATATTGTGAGGGAGATGGAAAGCGAAGGTTCCCTTTCCATTGTGAAAACAAGTTCAGCATGTGTTTTGTCTGTCTGGTATACATGCCATTCCTTCGCATCGAGCCACTGCTAGCTATTTATCTTGCGTGGACTTGACAACTCGAATCTCCTAGTATGTAGCAAGGCTAGGAAGCACGCAGAATATGGTAGCGCGACAGGGTTAAGCTAGGCAAGCTAGCTAAGCATCTCAACAGATTAAGCAGGTAGCTAAGCTAGGCTGCAGTGTAGTTTCAGAAGCTTGGAACGGAGAGGAAGATCCATGGAGTAGGCCATTTCCCATCGCTGACCCTACATGTGCGTTTCCAAATCCACACTGCTTGCTAGATATATGCGTGACCGAGAATTTCGACGCATTTCTTGTTGAATATCTAGGTATTATTTTAATTTCAGATTTGAATATGAACCATAATTTCAAAATCATAAAAAATAACAGGCTAGACAAAAGAAACCACATGTCTCTGAAAAGTAGATCTAGAAACGTTGTGCACGAGATGAACAGTGGGAAAATACGAGAATTCTTACGATGGGCTTGATGATGAAAAAGATGCAAAGGCAAGAGCGGCCGTAGTAGAGGAAGTAGTCGGCGTAGAGGAAGCTTGAGCGGTCGCGCGATAGCGCCGCCGTAAACCTTATTGCCGCCCGTGCGAGGTTCTCGACAGCGGTTCGGAGATCCCGCTCTCCTTGCCTCGCGGCACGCCGAGAGGAAGGTTGGCGAAGAACGGCGACACCAAGACGCAACACAGGTCACACTTTGGATGAACGCGAGTGCCGTGAGCAAAAACTATATCTCGACCTGGGCGTCTCTGCACCTTATAGCCTCGCATCAGTAACGGTCAATAAATTGACCGTTGCAGCACCATTATACACTAGTAACTGCTGTCATCAAATTACTGTTTCTATTAGAAACTGACGCCATTATCATGGCTGTTTCAATTCTCAGTAAATGACTCAGAGAGAAATAAATTTAAAAGCTCTCCCTTTTAAATTGGTACTCTCCTCTCTCAATTAGCAATATGGTACTATTCTTTATAGCTTTGGCATTAGAGATTAATGGGCCACACTTGCCTTATTTCTAACAATCTCCCACCAATGCCGAAGCAGACAAAGACTCAAAAGTTTGATCACTGTGTTGAATCTTCGTTTAATATATCAGTGTTTCGGTGTAAGTCCCATACGGGTTGAACTTTCACCTAGAATAATGAGATCCATCCTCCCACAGCTAATGAATGGACTTAGCCTTGAATTCACAGATTTGTGTGGTTAGATTTCACTCGAAATCTTAACTGATACTAGGCTGCCAAAGAACTTCACCTCAACGGAGCGTTAAATGGTCAGCTCCCTAATCTTCTGATGAGCTTTCTAGAGAATGCCCCTTTCTCGTGAACTGCGACCTCACAGTTAGGCTCAAGTAGGTGTATTCATTTCAGGTATCCTGTAGGCCGATACCTTTTCCTCTCATTAGGACGCTAGAATACATTAAGATTTTAAATCAGCCTTTCATACAGATTAGAGTACTTAGAACATGGGTAGATTTAGTGTACTCTCTTGTTACAACCACAACTTGTTTTTCCCATTACCTAATTCACGGGATCTTCGATCAAAAGGATGGGTTACAGTTGTGAAGTAACTCATATGGGCCTCATTCCCATGTCCTTCGACGCAATAGAAATCGCATTTCTTGTTAACCCTTTTGTAAAAGGGTCTGCCAGATTTTTCTCAATTCGTATATAATTGACAGCAATAACTCCGGAGCATTTCAATTTTCTCGATGATTTAAGCCTACGTTTGACATGTCTGGAGGACTTCATATTATCCTTAGTACTCATAACCTTGATCAACACTGTTTGGTTATCACAGTACATTAGGATCGCCGGGATTGGTTTCTCAACCAATGGCAAGTCCAACAGAAGCTCTCTTAGCCATTCAGCCTCAAAAGCGGCTGTGTCTAGTGCTACAAGTTCAGCTTCCATGGTTGACCGCGTCAATATAGTCTGTTTACATGACCTCCATGAAACTGCAGCACCTGCTAGAGTAAACACATAGCCACTTGTAGCTTTGATCTCATCTGCATCAGAGATCCAATTTGAATCACTATACCCTTCTAATACCGGAGGGTATCCAGTATAGTGAATTCCATAAGATGTAGTACCTCTCAGATAGCGCAACACTCTCTCAAGAGCCTCCCAATGATCATCTCCGGATTCGATGTAAATCCGGCTTAATTTGCTCACAAAGAAATGAGATGTCAGTCTCGTTGCACCGTATAAATACATAAGGGACCCTATTATTTGTGAATATTTTAATTGATCTTTCCCTAATCCATTATTTTGCGAAGTTTTACACTTGCATCATAAGGAGTTGGAGCTACTTTGCAATTCTCAAACCGAAGCGGCTCAATAATTTTTCTCGCATAATGGGATGACTCAAAGTAATCCCATTCTCGATTCGATCAATTTAATATTTAGAATTACATCTGCCTCACACATGTCTTTCATATAAAAACAACTAGATAAGAAAGACTTGACCTCTTCAATGATAGCAGTGTTGGTCCCAAATATAAGTATGTCATCAACATACAAACACAAGATTACTCCTTGACCCCACCATAGCGATAATAAACACATTTATCCGCCTCATTCACAAAGAAACCAGCAGATGTCAAAGTTTTATCAAACTTTTCGTGCCATTGTTTAGGTGCTTGCTTTAAACCATACAAGGATTTTAATAATTTGCACACTTTATTTTCTGTCCGATGTCGCATAACCATCCTGGTTGCTCCATATAGATTTCTTCCTCCAACTCTCCATTAAGGAAAATTTGTCTTTACATCCATTTGATGGATGTGTAGACCATAAGAAGTCTGCTAATGCAATGAGCACTCTAATGGTAGTTAATCCGCAACAGGAGAATAAGTATCAAAATAATCCTCTCCTTCTTTGCAGGTATAACCCTTGGCTACAAGCCTTGCCTTATACTTATCAACAGTACCATCAGGCCTCATTTTCTTTTTTAAAGATCCACTTACATCCAACTGGTTTACATCCAGTAGGAAGTTGATGATCTCCCATGTTCCATTACCCATGATGGAATCCATCTCATTGGACTGACCTCTTTCCAATACTCTGCATCGAGGTGATGCATAAGCCTCTGAAAGAGTTTTTGGCACATCATCCACAAGATATACAATAAAGTCATCACCAAAGGTTTTCTCAACCCTTTGTCTTTTGCTCTGCGAGGAGCCTCATTTGTGACAATATTGTTATCCTCCTCGGGGACATCACAAGTTGGTTCAACAATATTTGGTGACTCAAGTAGATGGAAGATAAGAAGTTTTAGAATTTTCATTAAAGTGATGCTCTCATTGGATAAATATTCTCAAAGAAAGAAGCATCTCTTGATTCCATTATTGTGTTAGCAATAATCTCAGGGAATCTGATTTTACTACTAAAAATCTATAGGTCAGATCTTGTTATGTGCATATCCCAGAAAAATGCAATCGACTGTTTTAGGTCCAAGCTTTCTCTTTTTCTGCAATGGTATATTGACCTTAGCCAAACAGCCCCACGTTCGCAGAAAATTGATATTTGGTTTTCTCCCCTTCCATCCCTCATACGGAGTAATCTCACTTCTTTTAGTAATTACTCTGTTGAGGACAAAGGTTCTTTGTTAAGATAGCTTCCCCCCACCATGACTTAGGCATACCAGCACTCTCTAACATGGCATTCACCAAGTCTGTTAGTGTCCGGTTTTTCCTCTCAGCCACCCCATTAGATTGAGGCGAGTATGGTGGTGTCACTTCATGGATTATACCATGCTCAAAGACAATATTGGGAGAATTCCTGAGAGATATACTCTCCTCCACGGTCAGACCTTAACCTTTTAATTTTCTTTTCTAGTTGGTTCTCAACCTCGACTTTATAGATTTTGAAGTAGTTTAAAACTTCATCCTTTGTTTTCAGCAAATACACATAACAATAACGTGTTGCATCATCTATAAAAGTTAGAAAATATCTTTTGCCTCCTTTTGTCAACAATCCATTCATCTCACACAAATCAGAATGGATGAGATCTAGTGGTGCCAAATTCTTTTCTTCCTCTAACCCCTTAAATGGTTTCCGAGGTTGTTTTGCTTGCACGCAAGATTGGCACTTTGATTCTTTGACAATATCACATTTTGGAATTATTTCAAATCTGGACATTCGAGCAATGGTATCATAACCAATATGACATAAACGAGAATGCCAAACATTGGATTCACAATTATTAACTTGAGTAGCAACATTTAAATTTAAATAAGACTCCAGTACACTTAAGCGGAACAGGCATCCGCTTTCATAACCTTTTCCAATAAAGTTTCCAAACTTGGACATTACAACTTTATTATACTCAAATACTAGCTTATAGCCATCTCGACATAATAGGGAACCGCTAACAAGATTCTTATTTATTGTTGGCACATCGCCGCGTTTCTCAAGCGGACAGTCTTCCCTGAAGTGAGCTTCGATTCTCTGTACCAACACCACGCACAAAAGCATGCGACCCATTCCCCATTAGGACGGAGGAAGCCCCTGCTGCCTGGTAAGAAGAAAATAGAGATATATCAGAACATACGTGAACATTTGCACCAGTATCAACCCACCAATCAGTGGATTGACATGCTGAAAAAACAACAGGAGAATTACCATACCCTCCTGAAGTAGTTCCCTCACTTATGGTCACGTTGGCAATTTTCTTGCCTTGCTCATTTGGCCTGTTTTTGCGGAAACGACAGTCTTTAGCCATGTGACCATCTTTTCCGCACACATAACAGGTAATGTTCTTCATATTTTTCTTCTCAAACTTCTTCTTGAAGCTTGTATTCTTGTTTGGTTTTAAGCCTTTGTTGTTGCTGCTGCCACCCTTCTTCTCAATCACATTTGCGTTGTTTGTTTCCTGAGAAGAAGTTTTTGGTGCATCTTTGGCTCTGGCTTTTTCTTCCACGTCGAGGGCTGCAATGAGATCTTCAATTGAAATCTCTTCCCTCTTGTGTTTTAGACCAGTGGCAAAATTCCTCCAAGATGAGGGAAGTTTAGCCACAATGCCCGCAGCCACGAATTTTGCAGGTAAAGCACATCCCAAATGTGCGATCTCGCCCACTAGTAGCTGAAAGTCATGCGCTTGAGCAACAATCGATTTAGACTCATCCATGGTAAAATCGAATAGTTGCTCGCATGTATACAACCAGCGACCAGCCTCAGCTTCTGCATATTTTTGTTCAAGAGCCAACCACAACTCAGTGGCAGATGTGTAATTCATATACACATCGTATAACTGATCTGCCAAGATGGTCAGAATGCAGCCCAATGCGGTGTTATTTGCATTCTCAAACTGCGCATTCTCCTCATCCGTAAGCGGGTATTGAGGGAAAATCACCCACCACATACCCAGAGACATGAGCCAAAACTTGGCTCTAGTCTGCCACCTACGGAAGTTCTGACCATTGAACCTCTCGGGTTTCATGGCATCACTTGCACGACCATTCTTTGAATCACAATCACACAAATAATACCAATAAGGTTTCGGATTGTTGAATATCTAGGTATTATTTTAATTTCAGATTTGAATATGAACCATAATTCTAAAATCATAAAAACAACAGGCTTGACAAAAGAAACCACATGTCTCTGAAAAGTAGATCTAGAAACGTTGTGCACGAGATGAACAGTGGGAAAATACGAGAATTCTTACGATGGGCTTGATGATGAAAAAGATGCAGTCGCGATGGCGGCCGTAGTAGAGGAAGTAGTCGGCGTAGAGGAAGCTTCGAGCGGTCGCGCGATAGCGCCGCCGAAACCTTATTGCCGCCCCGTGCAGGTTCTCGGCTGCGACAGCGGTTCGGAGATCCCGCTCTCCTTGCCTCGCGGTGCACGCCGAGAGGAAGGTCGGCGAAGAACGAGCGACACCAAGACGCAACCACAGGTCACCTTTGGATGAACGCGAGTGCGAGCAAAAACTATATCTCGACCTGGGCGTCTCGGACCTTATAGCCTCGCATCCGGTCAATAAATTGACCGTTCTGACCATTATACACTAGTAACTGCTGTCATCAAATTACTGTTTCTATTAGAAACTGACGCCATTATCATGGCTGTTTCAATTCTCAGTAAATGACTCAGAGAGAAATAAATTTAAAAGGGTTTAAACGTGCCAGGATTTAATCCACTGCACGGCGACTCGCGACGTCGCAAGTCACAAGTCACGCGGGAAAAATACTCGGTAATTCGCGAAATACGCGCGCGCGCGTGCGTGTGACTTTAGCCGTGCTCTTCACCCTTCCATATACCTCATTACAAGGCATGGTGGGAGCTCTCCCTTTTAAATTGGTACTCTCCTCTCTCAATTAGCAATATGGTACTATTCTTTATAGCTTTGGCATTAGAGATTAATGGGCCACACTTGCCTTATTTCTAACATTTCTGGACTGACACGCAGCGCATGCAACGCTTAATGAGCGAGGTATGAAGATCGATCGGGCTGGCCTGCAGCAGGAAGGACGTTAAGGCGGTAGTTAACGGTGGGCAGCGAGTTAATCTGAGGTTAAAGTAAATACTCCCTCAGTCTCATTATATAAGGCGTGATTCCTACCAACACAGAGATCACAAAACTAGTTACGTCACGCGGAGCTCAAGGGGGTCAAGGGGGTTAATGCATGCATGCATGCGCATGAAAGATGGGAGAGAAGTGGCGAGGAGACGCCATGTCCATGGGCGTAGCTATAGGGTAGTCCATGTGGGCCGAGGACTACCCTAGATTTTGGCCAAGAGAGGCCCATATTTGTAAATCCAAATCCATATTCTCAGATGAACAGTAGGGATTCGGGATTTCTTAGATTTGGGGACGGGACTGAGAAGTATATATTGGTGTCATTGATAAAATTAGCCAAGAGCTTGACAATAGATTTGATGAAATTAATATGGAATTGCTTGTTTGCATGTCAGCCTTAAATCCAATTAATTCATTTGCTTCTTATGATGCACACAAAGTCACCAGACTTGCCAAATTTTATCCCAAGGACATTTTCAAGCATGAAATTGATAAGACTTGGATTCCAACTTGAGACCTTCATTGATGATATGAGAACAGATGAAAGATTCAAAGGTTTACAAAATCTTGGTGAACTCTGTACTAGGCTTGTTGAAACAAGCAAGCATGTTCTTTATGATTTGGTGTATTTACTTTTTAAATTGGTATTGATCCTACCAGTGGCGACAGCAAGTGTTGAAAGAGTATTTTCTGCGATGAGTCTAGTGAAACACAAGTTGAGAAACAGTATGTGTGACAAATTATTGAATGATTGTTTGGTCACATTTATCGAGCGAGACATCTTTACCAAAATTAGTGAGGATGACATAATTAAGACTTTTATGGCTATTAGAAGGCGTAGACTAGAATAATAGTATTGTAATCTTTTATTTATGTAAGTTCTTTCCATTATCGAACAATGTGATGTTCATGTTATGACATAATTAAGACTTTCAGTCAATTTATCATGTTATTAGATATATTGCTATATTTCAGTATTTGTACAGTACTTTTACCAAATTTCACGATGATACAAAAAAAAAATTTAAGTAGGCACACCCAACATAAAATTCCTGGCTACGCCACTGGCCATGTCCTGTATTCTCGGACTTGGAACCTTATATTTTGAGACGGAGGAAGTATAGTTTTTATTATTTTTAGATGGTGCTACGAGATATCACTAAATTATCCTTAAATATATCGACTTTCACTGATCTAAAGACGGCGTTTGTGTTGCCTGGCGATGAATCGGTGCGGTATGCCTGTGTGGTGTCTGGTGCGGTGTGGCCAGTGTCGGAATCTGAATCTCTGGCCGTTGACTGGAACGGGCCAACCAACCCAAAGCCCTCGCGGCCCTCCTCTCCGTCGCATTCGCGTCACACCCGCCCGCGGGGGACCGTGCAGTGCATGAGCTCGACACGCGTGTGGGGCGTGCCGAACCGTCGCCCATGTTATCAAATCCCTTTATTAATTACTTGGGAGTTTGTTTTGCGATGCGACCTTTCTCCTCCTCCTCCTCCTTCTTCTTCTTCTTCTGACCACCGTGAAAACGATTCGCTTCTTGCGTGGTGAAATTTGGAGGCCGTCCATGTTTTTGTTGTCCTAGACATTGAGGTCCCAACGGTGGCCGGGTTAAGTGGAGTGAGTCCACCTTACTATCGGTGACACGGTAGCTAGGGTTTCATGGATGCATGGCGTGAAGATTGAAGGTAGAAGAAGAAGGTTGAAGCTCCTCGTAGATTTTAGCATTAGATCTATCTTTGGGCGTGGACGTGGACGTGGATAGATAGGACAGCTCAGCCCGAGTAGCCTCCAAAATCGCCAATTTCAGGAGTGAGCATTTGCATGGATGTAGTAGCACGGCTAAGTTACAGTGGTAGTAATTAATCCCATATTGCCATTGGCATTGTGTGCGTGCGGGCGTCAAAAGAAGCGGGAAGGAATGGGTTTCTGCTGGTCCCTGGCCCTGCTCATCTGTTGGATCGCTTGTCCCCTGACGAGAATCGGTCCCCTGACGAGAATCGGTGCATGAAATCGGGGAGGAAGGGAATTCAACGATGAGACCGGTCGCCGGCTGGCGTCCTCGGCCAGCTCTTGGCGATCTGGCACCCAACTCGACCGCTGCAAGCCTGCAACCACCTCGATTTCCTGCGCCCCGGTGGCTGTCTGTTTGTACTGCACGTCCACACAGCACTACTGTGCACCTGCAGTCAGCAGCACGCTTTGACAAATTTTTAGTGTCCTTTTAACCTTTTCTAATCCCCACCTCTGCCACGGGGGAGCGGGATCACATGTGCTACAGCTAGAGATAGGCATAGAGCCGGGTTTTTTTTATGGTTCAAGGCACGGTACAGCACAAGGCTCGGCCTAGCACGGAGCGGAATGGACTGGTTAGTGTCGTGCTCAGAAATCGGGCATGGTGGCCGGCACGGTCCGGCACGTCGATTTGGCTCGTGTTCATGTCGGCACGGCCCCGCACGCTGATTTGGCATGTGCTCGTGCCGGCATGACCCGGCACACCGATTTGAGCCTTGCTTGTGCCAGCACTGCCCACCAATACTGATTGTAGCATGGTCGGCACGCCGCACAACACGCCCGTGCCATGAGCACGGGGGTAATGGCAATGGGCAAGTGGGGTGTACCTGCTGTTGCGCCACGGTCCGCGCCGTAGGGGAAAGGAGAGAGGGAGGCATGGGCAGCACCTGTACCGCGCCAGAGTGGGTAAGGGTAGGGGTGGGGTGGCTATGAGGGGGATACGGTGGGGGATGGGGTGGCCATGAGTGGGACGTCGGAGGGAGCGGCCGGGAGGTGGGGGTCAGAAGGGGCGAGGAGGCCAGGTTGGAGGGGGAGGCCAAGGAGAGGATGTGGATGGGGCGATGGGGCGATGGGGGAGACGGAGAGGGATAGGCTTGGGAGACAAAAAGGGGGTAGGTCAGAAGAAGAAAAGAAAGAATAGAAAGAAAAAGGAGCAAATAGAGAAAAGAAGAAAAGGGAAAGGAAAGAGGGAAAGAAAATAAAAAGGGATAAAAAGGAAAGAAAAAGAGAAAAAAAAATAAAGAGAGAGATAAGGGAAAAGAAAGGAGAAAATCGAGGGAGAGAGACTGAAGGAGCGAGAGGGAGAGAGCGAGCGAGAGGTTTAGATAGAGAGAGATTGAGAGAGAGATATTGATCGGGTGAGATAGTGAGAGAGAGTGAGTGAGTGAGATTGTGTGTGTGTGTGAGAGAGAGATAGACTAAGAGATTGGGAGAGAGATCGAGAGATTAAGAAAGAGACTACTCGGGCGAGAAAGAGAGAGCGCGAGCGAGAGAGGTTGAGAGAGATTGATCGGCGAGCGAGAGAGAGAGAGAGAGAGAGAGAGGGTCAATAATGAATAAAATTTAGTTTTTTTTAATATTTATGTCCACTGCTTTAGCTCTATGTGTCTCTAGCTCCTTTCCTCTCGTCACAATAATGCAAAATCGGTCGCACCTGAACTGGCATGGCATAGTTTTGGCACATGGTCCAATGGGGCCGTACAGTGCCAATCTAGCATGGGCATGATGCCCACCCCTAACTACAGCCAACAGGCGCAAACCAAAAAACAAATAACTCTAGTCTAAGTTTTCGTGCTTGTTCTTGGTTTTTTTATCATCATATGTGCACGGTGATCCTGATTAAAAATCAACAATTAGTATCAAAGCGAGGTCTAATTATGGTGTCGTGCTTACCCTGGGGGAGGCGACCACCACTACGCCTTGAGTAAGGTTATCGTCGCTGAGCAATACATTATTAAGCAAGATCCAGCAGTGTCAGGCGCGGCGGTCCCAACGATGCACGGTGGGCCGCCGTGCGAAGGCCGGACGCGCGTGCGATCGGTGGCGTGACACTACGTGAGCCCACAGTAGGAGAACTCTCTGGCGCCAAATACGCATGCATGTGAGCTTGAGGATGTGACATGTGTACGGCAAGAACAAAATCCAGTGCATGCTGCCTGTGAGTAGGGTGGCAATGGGGACCCGTTCTCCGATCCCCGATGGGGAATTCCTCTATTAGGGCATGGGTATGGAAAGAAATCGTCCCCCGCGGGGATGGAATCAGGGAAAATTATTCTCCCGTAGGGGATGGCGAGGACGGTGATGAGGAATTTTTTTTCCCGACGGGGACCCGACTGAAGATCCGAATTTAGTTAAGTCCAATTTAGTTGTTAGATTGCAAACATATTCTCTAGCCCATCATATTTACATTTTCATAAACGGGACAACATAATCTTCAATGAATGCATGCATTCTTTTTTCCCTTGCTTATTGATATGATTTTAGAGTTAAAATGGCTATAAAAGCTCTTGTCTTGTGTGAATTTTTTGCGTGGATGGGTCCTCGACGGGATCCCGATATCCGAACGGGGATGGGGAGGGGGGATTTTCTCCCCCGAGACGGGGAAAATTTCGGGTCACGGGGACAGGGACGGGGAGACACTTCCTGGCGGGGAATGCCCCCGTTGCCACCCCTACCTGTGAGCAATAGAGAAATCAAGGAAGAGAAGTGAGGAGATGTGTTGCTGTTTTGAATTAAGTAAGTCGAGTTAGTGACGTTGAGAAGATGTGTTCATCGTCATAAGTTATGTCCGTCGAAGATGAGATCAAGATATTGAGGAGATGCGTATATCGTCTTGAGTTAGGTACATGATGTTGAGAAGATGTATTCGCCATCCTGTGTCGAGTAAAAGTTGGGTAAACCTTAGTTGAGACCGGCTGCCTCGATAAGTTAGAGTTGCATTAGAAATTAGATGTTACAAAATTAAAGGGGTGAATATTAGAGTTAATCTTGTGCCTGATCCAATTTGGATAAGGAGTCCGATTAGGACAAGGAAGTAGAATCATATTTCATTTCTTATGGCTGTAGTTTAGGTATAATACCAGAGGTAGTCTTGAGTTTTGCGAGAAGAAAGCAAGACGAGCAAATAAGAGAGCAAGAAAGGTGCTAATTGTATCACTCTGTTAAAATACTTATGTTCATAAGTTTTTATGCTTATGCTTAATTTTTTATGGCCGTACGTGTGCAATGATTCTGATTAAAAGCCAACAGTGCATGCAGTCCTTGCCCCGACGGCAGCTAGTGATCCGGCGTCCTCATCACCATCCATTGCTGTCAAAACGACGGCAGCCAGTGGTCCATCTCTGCATTTGTAGATGCGCCGTGCGCGCACGCACGGACGGGCAGTCGACGCGGACCTCCTCGCACTCGCACAGATCAATCCGTCATTTTTATCCATTTTCCACAGCGATGCGTTGGAAATCGACCGTGCTCTCGCGCTCGGAACGCCGATCTGCCCCCAGGCCGCCTCCTCACCGGCGCTCGAGCCGTTTCCAGGTTTCCTTCACAGTACAAGCGAGCCCCCTATCGAGCCGAAAGTAATAAAAGCCACAGGCCAAACCATCGTTTCGAGCTAGTAGTAGCTAATCGGCAGGGTTAGCAATGGTTAACTGGGTTAGATCGGGGGTCCTTTTCGGCTAGCACAGCGACAGAGAAGATCGTGGCATGACGGTGCAGGCGAGCCTTCGTACTGCGCGTGCGTCGTCCTCGGCCTAGCTAAGCCATGGTGGCGGACAGTGCTGCAGATGCTGACCGGATCGATCCGCGCGCCTCACAGTGGGATGAGGAGTGGATGAACCTGGTGCCATCGTTCAGGTGGCTAGCTGTCCGCTTTCGGGAGCAAAAAAATCACGAGTGTAGCATAGCGCATTGGCGCTCTCTCCACGCTATGACAACCTTTTCCTAACTTCCCGGACTCGCGTTCCAATATATCACCTAAACAGATATGTTATAATTCTTTATTATTTTTGATATACTTGAATATTAACTCTAAGATACTCTAGTATGATACTCCCTCAATTGTTTTTTATAAGGCGTATTAGGTTTCGTTAGAACAAGGCTTTGACCAACAATTACTCTATTAGTATATAATTTTTATGACACAAAATTGATATTAGTAGATTTGTATTCAAAAGTACTTATATATAATTATGATTTTGTATTGCATAAATGATATCTTAAGTAAATGTCGTTGGTCAAAGTCTTGTCCTAACGAAACCAAATACGCCTTATAAAAAGAAACGGAGGGAGTATGTTATAATTCTTTATTATTTTTGATATATTTAAATATTAATTCTAAATTTTTAAGATACTCTAGTATGATATAGTTAAAAAAACCATCGAAGCCCTTTATTTTATATATATATATATATATATATATATATATACACCTTTTTATATATATAAAAAGGATTATATACACAAGTTATGCTATAAATATTCATAAATTTACTTTGAAGTGTCTTATAATCAGTATTAAAGTCTACTTAAAAGGATAAAGATGTATAATTATATTATTTGAATGGTACAGTGTATTAAGAATGGGAGCAGAAGTACGGAACAATTTTTCATAACGGTAGGATTTGATTGATGGAAACCACCGTGGCTCGAGGAAGGAAAGAAAGCTGGACAGTCGATCAGATGAGAGGAGTATGTGAAAGGGGATGGATGGAGCTTACTGAAGGATTGATGTGCACTAAAAGAGGGGTGAATGGGTGCAAATTAATATCTAAATCTATGTTTTATTTCTATTAATTTTATAAATTAATAAAATAATGATCAAACGGAAAGAATCAATTTAGGATAATGAATTTAAGATTATGAAAGAAAACTAGATTAAATAAGTAAATTAGAAAGTAATTGTACGAAAACTTAAAGAACAAGAACTAGTAGATCAAAATCTATAACTAATTTATTCCTCAGAATAAAAAATATAGAACACACATAAAAATCTCTTTATATAAAAACATAATCTTTAAATAATCTCTCTAATTTTTCATGTTTTCGGTCTCTCTGTTGCTGTATCTGTTTTCTTCGTTTGCACAGCTGCCGCCTCCAGAACTAGCTGCTCGCTCTACTTCTTCGAGTATGTGCGCTTCGGACCTTGGTTCCGACACTGTTCGAATTCATGCACGACAAAAGGTAATACTAAGGTCATGTTTGGATCCCTGGACTAATCGTTAGCTGGCTAAAAATTAGCTCTAGTCTATCCAAATAGGAAGACTAATAGGTGGGCTAATTTTTAGTCAACCCCTTAGCTAACAATTAGTCCATTAGCTGGTGGGGAGGAGCTAATTTGGAAATTTAATAGACGTAACATTGGGAAAAATCTTAAATACTTATTGGCGGCCTTATCCTCATTTCCTCACCCATTATGAGGGGGCAGACATGACTTTTCTAAGAAATTAGTCCAACCATTAGTCATGTATCCAAACAGCCATGGGCTAATTTTAGATGGACTAATTATTAGCTGACTAACAATTAGTTCTAGCCATTAACCAGCTAACAATTAGTTTTAGCCCATCCAAACATGACCTAATACGTACCAATAAATGCCAAATGGCACTCGCAAACAGAGCAGTAATTGGCTTTCGATCGCAGTAGGCAAGACCCAAATTACCCAATACACCCGGATCAAGTACAGAAGTACTTGTGCCGATTTCATTCGGTTCACGATTGTTAATTATCCAGCAGTGGGTGTACGATTTTAAGAGCTTATACTGATATATAATAGTCTGTCTCTTAAGGTTGTCTTTAAAAATTCCAACCCACCTAAAAACAGTATTAGAGACAATATCTCCAGTAGTTCATTTCTAAAGCCATTCATCTAACTTTTTATTATTATTATTTTCATCACATTATTCCCCCTCATATTCCATCACTTTTGCGTTGGTTTACGTGATCAGATTATCTATTTCATAAGAGATAGCACATTCTCTTTCCTCAACTCCTCGCTCCTTCGTATATAATTTTGTTGACATGATATAGTTAAGAAACAGCTGAAGTTACACTATTAGAGATGCCCTAATCACAGTTGCATGTTCACTTAATTATCTGGTTCAACTGTACCAACATTGATATGTTCGATCGTGTGAATTGTCCGCATGTTCACATCAGGGTTCCAAAAACTGTTGAAAACTGCTTGTACCGCTCCGATTTGAAAAGCGATACTGCTCGGTTTATCGGTCAAGTTCAAATTCAAATTTGAAAAATTTGAAAAAAAATATCTAAAAATTCTCTAAAACTAGTATTAATAGCTTTATAACCTTTGGCATGAATATTTTTCGAAAAAACAAAGTTTGAAGACATTTTTGAGCCATTCAATTATATTTAGTAGTAATATTTGTTGAATCATATTTAATAGCAATATTTGTTACAGTATACTTAGTACATATATTTGTTCAGTTATATTTAGTAGCAATATTTGTTACAGTATACTTAGTACATATATTTGTTCAGTTATATTTAGTAGTAATATTTATTGAAGTATATTTAGTAGCAATGGACATCACCCGAAAATAGTACTATATGTTCAAGTAACGATATTTGTATGCACAAAAATTATCTTGCTATAGTATATTTTAATATGTTAATGTTATCCAACATTGAAAAGCTTACTTCTCGTTGTATGCATGCATGAACTACCAAAATTTTAGTATGAAAGTTGTGCTCTGTAGCACTGACGAGTACCCATGCCATGGGTACCCATCACCGACCGACCGGAAGTTTGCCATCGATGCGAAGCGGTGAACCGCTGCCCAGACTGGCCGCTTAACCCTGGCTCGATGGTTGCGTCGCCCGCGGCATCTAAGTCTTGCGCAGGGTCGGTAGATCTCCTTCGCGCCTAGGGTGGTGCTAAGATCGTGACTTGTCCCCTGGCAGCGATGGCGCATCGGTGTATGATGCCTGGGAGTTCGTACGGAGCCGCCTTGGCTGAGCTCACGACCTGGAGGGGGAGTGGCCTGGCGTTCAAGTGGCGCGCTCACGAGCCGGAACCTTGGGCGTATTGAACGACAAGACGCTTTACCAAATTTTGAGGTTCCGGGTAGGTGGCCTTGAGCTCCGCTGGCTCAGCGACCGAGTAGCATTGCCGCGGCAATGTTCGTTGGCGTGAGGGAAGAACGAAGGCCGCTTCGCTCTCGCCAATTGTCCGGTGTACCGACGCTGGCGCGGCGCAAGGCCGGAGCTGGTGGTGGGCTAGGCCGACGGCGCTTCCGCTTCGCCTGGAGCTTATCGAGCTCGACCTTTCGGCTTAACTCCTCATTGCCGCCAAGGTCGGCGTTGCCAGATGTTTGGTGGCGCGTCTTTCTCGCCGGGATTCTCCGCCGCCACCGTCAGCGTGAGGAGGGTCCCGAGGAGTAGCGGGGGTGGCAGATGGTTCCGCCATGCCATATTGCACTCATGCAGTGTAGGCCCTTCGAGGGGCACACTTTGTCCGAGCTAGAGCCGTGGCAGGAGTCCGGCCAACAGTCGTGGAGGGAAGCCACAGAATCGGCCATGGCCCACGAAAGTTGGGAGCTGTGTGGAGGTGGAGCCGCCGCCACGCAAATTCGCAGGGGTACGTTGCCGGGTAGTGCCGGCCACATGACTGCCCGCCGCGCTACGTTGTGCTGGGGCCTCGAGGCCGAGGTTCTTGAGGACGCCAAGAACGCATCCAAAGGCTATGAGGGCGCCGGTCCTCGTGACGGCAGCGTGGAACGAGACAAGCTCCTCCGCCAGAGTGACGATGAAGTCGAGGCGCCGGGGCGGATCCGCACCCTCGACATCGGCGAATCGAGTGGGAGAAGCCATCGAGGGAGAGAATGGGAACCCGAAGATGAGGATGTCGCGGAAGACGCCGCGAGACCCCCTACCTGGCGCGCTAACCGCTGTTTCGCAGGCAATACGAATTTATGGTGATGGGGTCGCGCTCCCTCTCCCGCCTTGGGAGGACCTTTCACTATCGCGGAGTCCTCGACCGACTTTCCGCCTCAAGGACACCGGGAATCTCGTGACAAACACTGGAACATAGAGAAGCCGAAGGTTCTATCCATAGTCGACCTCTTCTTTTGTACCACGCTTTAAAACACTTGAGCAAAGCGAAGCCGCAACTCTCGAACCACCAACCAAGCGCTTTCCCTCTTCTTCCATCTTGCTGCCACGTAGCATCGCGACCCACGCCCGGAAGTTTAAGGTCCTGACAAGATGCCTACTGCATTGCAAAACTGGCCGACACAAGAACAACCGACCTACGGTTGATCGGGTCATCTCGCCAAGAAAAACGCAAGAAGTTCCGCCTCCAACTCATTCTGGATCCGCTCGCGATCCCAAAAGACTCACGAATGGGCGAATCATAAGCGCAAAAAGTCCTCAAAGAAGAAGGAAGAAACGGGAAGCTTAAGCAACACTTTATTCATTCACAGAAGAACACCGCCCAACCCAAAAAAGGAACCACCCGCCAAGTCCTCTACTCGTGAAAGGCACGATACACTCCTGGTGTGCGCCACCAACCGACCGACGCTGGACGTCGCTCGCCACCGCCTCCGACCGCGCTTCACCTCTCACAGACGGGAATGCACGCGACAAGGATGCCGACCGGCCACAAGATCCCGCCGACGCTGGCCTCGACCTCCGCCACCACCCGCAACCAAAGCTTGTTCGTCGCCCACCTCCTCTCGAAGTTGTGTGTAGCGTCCGCTATAGCGCGACGGCAACTTCTGCTTGGCAGAGCCTGGTAACAAGCACCTTGGCGCCTCTCCTTTTATAAATGCAAGGCGGAAGACTGCCCAAGTCGCCAAAGCAAAGGCGAAGGAGGAGCGAAGACGCTTGGGGTCACGCCAGAAAGGCTAAGCGCCCACACCCGAATCGGCCCAGCAGTCCTCAAGGCGAGTTAATCCACCCTTATCCCCGAAAGCATAAAGTTCCTTTCGAAAGAATGCATTTAGCCACGAGCTGCCAAGGCATGGCGACTCCCCCACGCACCACTCTGGGGCTGCATGACCTCAGGGTCGACCTAAATCGATAACCGGCATTACTCCGACCGAAGCTCCTCTTAAGTAACCTCCTCAAACCAAAATGCTACGCACACGCCCCGCGCCACTGCCCAAGTAGCACTTTGCGCAAAAAGGAGGCTACTCGAGGCGAAGGGCCGAGCGGTGGCCTGACGAGCTTTCGATATAGATCGGGCGAATGCTACAACTTACGCCCAGAGGCCCAACCCGACCATCATTTAAAAGCGAATGTCGCTAACCTAAGCCGACTTCCGACCGAAAGCTATCTACCTCGCTGCCACTTCCCTCGGCCAAAGTGCGCTTACGCCCTCGCTGCCACGGCAGTGGCACTCTGCGGAGGGAAACAAGCCCTCCGAGCAAGAAACACTATGAGCGGCCTGAGCACCCCCACTTAGGTTAGATTTCAAACCGCTGAGCCAAGGAGGTGGTCCGACTCGACACCTCCTTCACCAAGCAATCGCCGAGGCAGCTCGCCTCGCCCCGTGTCCTCTTCGCATGAACTCGGTGGCAACGCCCACGCCTCTCAGTGGCCTCAGGCTCCCCGTGAGCTACTGGTTGAAAAATTGCCCAAATTCATAAAAGAAACACAGGGTAGACGCAGGCAGAGTAGCAAAACAAAATTTCCGTTGAGCTCGACTAGACAATATGTTCATTACATGCTCAGATAAAAAAGAAGAAGAAACTAATCTTCCTCCCCTTCCGACCGGAGGATTTCGCGCGGCAGATCTTACTGCAATCTCACGATTTGATCGACCGCGAACGCTGTCGACCTTCTTCGTCGCTTTGGCCGCCAGCCGACGCCCCACCGCCCGTCGACGCCGTCGTAATAAGAGATTTGTGTTGACCAGGGCCGAAAGCGCCAAGCACCGCCGCTTCGCACCGGGACGCCGACAGCGCCAGATCCACCCAAGCATGGCGGGGATGGCGGCCGGGCCGAGTAAGTTCCGGTCAAATGGCCGCAGCGGCCTGACGCCACGTGGAGGACCGTCACCGGGCCGGGCCGTATCGATCCCTCTCCGCCACCATGTTCAAAGGGCAGTCGTGACTCGACCGCCGCTCGTGCCTTTCATCGCCACCCTTCGCGACTCCAAAGACGCCGCTAAGGTTTTTTCAGATCTGGCAGGACGAAACGACGGCGTGGACGCCGCTGGTGACTCGTAAGAACGAACTACTCACCGCCACGAAGCCTCCCTTGGCGCGAAGTTCTCCTCGACCTGGCACGCGCTTCTGGCCGCAGAGCAGTACAGCTCCTTCATCGCCACGAGCTCCCCGAGCGAGATCCCGCCGCGCTGTGAAGCGCCGGCCTCCTCATGACCGACTCGCATTCCTCCCGACAGGGGCGGCCTCGCAAGGATCACAAGACTTGTCAGGTCTTGGCCACTTAGTTATATTCTACACTTATTTTGTTGTAAAACGTGCAATTTGATACAAGCAATTTCTTGCAAATTATTTACACAAGCAATTTTTGTAAGGTATTGAAATGTAAATTGTGTTGATATGTGAATGGTATTGGTATGTCATTATATGAATGCCTATTTTGCACTTGTTGGGTTGATACATGAGTAATATTGAAATGAAAGATTATTTGTTGACATATTATTGCTAAATGCCTAATTTACAACCTACAATTGTTTAAAATATAGCAAAGATCATGTCAAAAAAAATTCATATTTAGGAAAGATCATAATTAGTACATGTAATAGATATTGTTTTGAATTTTAATATTTTTGTAATTTAGCATTTTAATATGGACTCTTTCTTTTAATCTAAATTGTTATAACTCGGGTATTTTTATTATGAATTTTATTTAATTTGGCTTATAATTGACGTGGACTCTTTGTTTTACAAAGGGGATTTTTATTTAATTATTATTATAAATTTTAGTTATTTATAGATTTACTTTGGAAATAGTATGGAAGTCAATTTGCTAATTTTTTGTAATTGTCTATTCAGAATTTCATAATTTAGATTGTACTTAGGCCCTGTTTGGCAGAGCTCCAGATCCCAGCTCCACCTCAGAGCTGAAACTTGTAGACTGAAATAAAGTGACTTAAGTTTATAATTTTATTCTAAAATATAAACAAAATGACTTACCTAAACATTCTTAATATACCCACAGCTCATTTGAATTTGGTGGAGCTAGGAATACCTAGCTCCACCAACTCCAAGAATTTGGTGGAGCTGGAGCTCTGCCAAACACCCCCTTAATATTGATTCTTTTAGATGGTTACTGTAGTACTTTGATTTTGTTAAAATATTTTTATTCATCTCGGGGGCCTAAAATCCAAAAATTCAGCCGAGATTTCTGAAATCTCGCCGGGATTTAAAACCTTGATGATGAACTGGTGGTTGCTCAAGGCTGAAGCCTCCCTCCCTCTCCCTCTCCACACCGGCAACAAACCATCTTGCCGCAGGGGTAGATTCTCGGCCAGTACCGTACTGGTGGTAGGGATAAAAATCTGAAAAGGGGTCGATCGCGTACGGGTGTATATTGTTTCCTTTTTCTTGTATTCTTTGCTAGCTCTAATCATAATTCGTGTACATGCGCCAACCGTCGTATAGCCTAGTGACGTCACACATTGTCTCTGCAATTATCCATCAAAGTTGGATTACCACCAGGGTTCACCTTGGATATCGCAAAAATCGACCGTGTATAGTCTCATCAAAACCGGTCGATAAACCTGTCCGATTCAAAATAATTCAAAATTGAAAAATTTACATCTCAAAAATCGAAAATCGGTGAAATCGGTCGATTTCTGCAAAAATAAATCGAAAATCGCTACCAAAAGTCGATCGCACAAAAAGTTCAACATGGTTGTCGAATTTCCATCGATAAATCATCGAATTTCCATCGAAATCGTCGAATTTCGACAATTTTTGAATTTTTTTCAAAAAAATCTGGTTTTTAAATTTATGCGATTTTTACGATTTTCGACTCGATTTTCGGCTCGAATTTTGCGATTATCAAATTCCACTGTTCATTCGAAAATCGGCAAAACGAAAAGGTGAACCCTGATTACCACTCGAGATTGGAACCAGGATACCGCACTAGCCAATCATCCACGTTACCAAAATCTCTGCACATACTATGAGCAAAAATTTTGCGTGTATAGTCTCACCCAAACCAATACACACACACCCCACCGACTCTGAATATAAGCCGTTTTGGGCATTTACATGATCTTCAAAATGACACTTTGAACCATCGATTTCCATTCAAATACGTTCTTTTAAATAAACATAATTATGCATTGTGAAAGTGCTTTTCATAATGGATCTAGTAATATCAATTATGTTGTCAATCTTAGTAATTATTTATATATTGGTGATCGAGCTTAACAATATTTGACCGGTGCGGGTTTAAAATGACTTAAATTTGGAATCGGAGCTAGTTTTCATTTCTCACGTGGGCTGGACCGAGAGATTCCTTTGAACATTCAGCTACCGGGCTTGGCACTTGCGCACCACCCAGATCAGATACTTTTAACCCAATAAGGGCCCAAGAAGAGTCCACCTCAGCTCAAAAGAAGAAAGAGAAGGCACCGAATCGATAGCCGCGTGGAACCTGGTTCTGTGGGTATCTCGCGGCGGCGGCGGCGGCGGCGGCGGGTCGGGCTCCGACTTCCAAGGCTTCGCCGGAGATGGCCGGCGCAGGAGGCAGCCGCGGGGGCCGTGACATGGACGCATTGGACGGCGTGCACGCCATCTTGCTGAAGCCGTCCGAGTCCCTCGACGAGGCGCGGTTCACGAGGATCGCCGGTGCCGACTTCAACGACGCCGGCCTCGGGCTCGACGGGCTTCTCGGATCGCTCGCCTCCACGGGTTTCCAGGCCTCCAACCTCGGGGACGCCGTCGACGTCGTCAATCAGATGGTACTTCGCTAATCACTACCCCTTTTCCGTCCCCAGGTTGCGAATGAGGCGCGGCACACTGGTGCACAGTGGTTCGAAATGCTGTATTTCGAGATCCATCAAATTTCAATGGATGTGCAATTTAGAATGGTGGGAATTGCTGTGGAGTGGCTTGGGGTGAAGTCATGTACTAATTGATGCAAATAGATCCCTAGCTGCGGCAAAACCTGGAAGCATGTACTTTCCTAAAAAATGTGAAGCACGCAGATATTATTCAGGCTAACGCAAGTGAGCTACACTCGACTGATAGATATTTTGAGAATTTCTATGACACTAAGTTGCGAACAAAGTGAAACGGCGGAAATAAAATGGCTAGGAAAGTTACTATTTTCATTGCAAATTACCGGGAAATTCCAGTTATATAATTGGGATTTTTGACGAAGTAACTTCGAAGTAATCTAGATGAAGAAATATTTTCGTTATCATATTGCATGTGTGTTCCGGAAGTGTGTTCATTGTCAGAATTTCTACCTATTTGGCTACTCGCCTTTAAGTGGTTCTTATATTTGCTAACACTCTCTTCTCTGTGCTTAAATGCATTGAAGTTAGATTGGAGGCTGTCCCATGAGAAGCCAAGCGAGGACTGTGATGAAGCTGACCCTAAATATAGAGAATCTGTGAAGTGCAAGATATTTCTGGGCTTCACTTCAAACCTTGTCTCCTCTGGCATTCGGGATATAATCCGGTTTCTAGTTCAGCATCACATGGTGAATACCTCAAATTTTATGTCATGTAACTTGACATGAAAAAAGTTCAGATATCCCTTTTATGAGTTGGTTTAGTAGAAGTATGTCTAGACATGTTTATTGTATTCATGTAGTGACATACTAACATTACTAAAAGTATTGAGATCTCATTTCCTAATCTGTAGTTAATCTTTCCTCACAAAAATGTGATATTTAGGTGGATGTTATTGTTACAACTGCTGGCGGTATAGAGGAGGATCTCATCAAATGCCTCGCACCAACTTACAGAGGTGATTTTTCTTTACCTGGAGCACTACTGCGGTCAAAAGGACTGAACCGGATAGGAAACCTATTGGTTCCTAATGATAACTATTGCAAGTTTGAGAACTGGATCATGCCACTTTTTGACCAGATGCTACTAGAACAATCCACTGAGGTAACAGTCTCTTTTGTGTCTCAAGATATAATTTGTTTTCTTGCTGAAGCACAGTTAGCTTCCAACAATCTATTCAATTCCATATAATAAATATACTTGTGGTTATGATGCAGTAATTAGCTGCGGAGTAAGGAATTGCGTACGGTGCATGAATAGGGTGGAAAATAAAACCAGATTAAATTAATCGGTCAGTCTTAGATCTTGAGTTTTAGGCATACTGAAAATCTAAGATCAATAAGTCTGGCTACAATATTAGAAACCCCCTCATAGAAGGGTATAGAAAAAGGATTCAACTGAAACTCTATAATAAATAATAAGAAACAGGTGAGAACAACTAAAATGGAAAATAGCTAAAATACAACCCGAAAGTACTTCAAAGTAATAGACTAAAACATGTCAAATTAAATATTCTAAAACATTAGAAAAAATCAATAACTTTATTGAACTGGCCTACATCAGCTCCGTTTCATATTGTGTATGCATTTCCCTGGATCTTATAGCTATGACTGTATGCTTTTCTACCAAGACATGCATAAATTTTAATAGCACTGAATAATGAGGCTATGAGCTATAAGTTTCTGCACAATTGCTGAGAATCAATAGAGAGAAATGTTGCACCTTGGCAGAAATCTGATGTTTTTAACTAATGAGCAACCTGCATTTTCTGCATTCTGAATTCATAGTAAGCTTTGCTGCTATCTATGCTCTTGTGGGCCAACTGTCTATCTTCAGTGATACATCCTATTCTTTTAGAACCAACTATTCGATCATTTTTAAATGCCTTTGTTATTTTCATGAATTTCAATAATTTCTTCTTACTTGCAGAATGTTTGGACACCATCGAAGGTGATTGCTCGTCTTGGTAAAGAAATAAATGATGAAAGTTCATATCTTTATTGGGCATACAAGGTAACATGTTTTTGACTGCATTGGCATATTATTAAAAAGTGCTAAAGAAGTTAAGAACATAAGTGGGATTAGTGTAAAACATTGATTCTATTTATAAAGTCCATGCATCACTATCTTGATTCTTGAGTAAACAATGATATAGGCTAGCTGAAAATTTTGTTGAGGTATTTTAGTCTGTTATTCATGTTGTCTTACTGAAATTCTTTTCAAATGTGGAATAGGGTCCATATCTTTTCCCCCGAACTAGTACACCGTCAGCATGCTTATTGTTGCACTAGTTTAATCCAGTGTACTTGATATCCATATAACTAGGGGTGTAATCGGCTTGGATTTGGTCGGATATCGCTTTTTTCATATCCTAAACTGTATTTTTTTATCGGATTCGAGTCGGATACGGATAGTACCGGATACGAATACGGTGCGGATGATATCGGTTACGGATTCGAAACGAATATGGAGCGGAATCGATACGGTACCGGATTTTTTTGTCGCATATCACGCGAAAATAGATACCACACAAAACACATATATAACAATATTTAGTTAACCGTATAAGTTTGAATACAACAAAGCAATCACAAAATAGTTGTAGTTGGACCAAGTTATCGCAACGTAGCCATCTCGATGTGTTTCCATATTGCTGCACTCTATTGCTGCTCGATATGTGAGATGTGCTGCGACTAGCCAGCTTCTTAGCTATGTTGGCCACATATGCATATACTAAAACGCACATATGCTTCCAGATGCATGGGACGATGTGCTATGTATGTATGTACGGTTACATACAGTTGTTTGAAGTGTTAGTCTTAGTTCAGGGACTTACGCATATAGTAACCGAAATCACCACCACCTGCATCGTGTGATATTCATGTACCATACATGTTCGTGTGATATTCATGTGCCTTCGACAGGCTGCAGTTGATAAAACAGTAATTTAACAATATATTAAAGCATAATCAAGTGATTAGAATATCTCAAAAGAAAAACTAAAAGAGATGTGTAGTCTCCCGTTGGTTGCAAATTAAGAAGCATTCGCATGCCTACGCGGGTGAAGTGGGCGGCAAGCCAGAGCGTCACGGGGCCTGGGAAACGAGCGGCCGATGGGTGTGTCACAGGCTTGGTTGGGTTGGGCCACATAAATTCTACTGGGCCACATAAGGATTTTCGGATATCCGAACAATTTTTTTTCGGATATATCCAAAAACTATATCGGAATATGCTGATCCGACGGATAGTAATATCCCGAATCCGAAAAAGAATATCCGAAACCGAATTCGAATCCGAAAATTATCCGAAATGACTATCCGAATCCGATCCGAATACATCCGGTCGGTCGGTCGGACGGAAAATATCCGAACCGATTGCACCCGTACATATAACCTTTGTTTTGCTTGAAGTCACTCATAGTTGAGTGGACGCGAACAACACATAGTAGATGTTTCTCTTTATGTTAGAAAAGATTGTGTTCCTTTAATTTGTATGGATGATATGATGCAGAAGAGTTTCTTGTTTTTCTTGGGTTTAACTTCTTATCTTCAAGTATTTTTATATGATATACAACTCAAAAGACTGAAGCCAGATAGTAATGACTCTCCACAACTTGATCAGAACAATATTCCTGTATACTGCCCAGCGTTGACTGATGGATCACTGGGAGATATGCTGTTCTGTCATGCAGTCCGCAATCCTGGTCTAATCATTGACATTGTACAAGGCAAGTTCCACTGTTCCTGCTTTTCTTGCTTTTGCTTCTCCCTCTCTCTCTCTTCATATTGTGCTTGAAATCTGCGCAGATATACGATTGATGAATGGGGAAGCCATTCATGCAACCCCAAGGAAAACAGGGATCATAATTCTTGGTGGAGGCCTTCCAAAGCATCATATATGCAATGCCAATATGCTTCGCAATGGTGCAGATTATGCAGTCTTTATCAACACAGCTCAAGAATTTGATGGTAGTGATTCTGGAGCACAGCCTGATGAAGCAGTTTCATGGGGAAAGATTAAGGGTTCAGCAAAACCTGTCAAGGTATGTATACCTTAAGCAAGTTTCACCCTCTAGTTGCTTAAAAAGTGCGTCTGGTAAAGATTATAATGCACGCACAAACACTCTTGTTGATTTCGCTTGCAATGAGGTCTGTCAAAGAATGTGCATGCATGATCTTGAACTGGATTC
This sequence comes from Rhipidocladum racemiflorum, assembly GCA_036346355.1. Lineage (NCBI taxonomy): Eukaryota > Viridiplantae > Streptophyta > Magnoliopsida > Poales > Poaceae > Rhipidocladum > Rhipidocladum racemiflorum. Next base: position 10,064,054 of record CM070573.1, on the reverse strand, counting down.
TAATTTCGAAGTCACCTTATCTTTGTCCAAGTGTAGAGCTTTTTCAGTGAAGCATCTAGCCATTTTTGTTTTAATAATTGTGCTTTCTCTGCTAATGAATGATTTCAGTGATAAATCACCATACAAAGAGAAAATAGGAATGTAATAAAGTCATACGATGCATTTGATTATTACTTAATCTAATAGTTCAACTTTTGAAAATGCAGGTGCATTGTGATGCGACCATCGCTTTCCCTTTTCTTGTAGCTGCAACATTTGCGCGAAAGATTCATGGCTTAAAGTGAACATTCCAGCCGATTTTAACTGATCTCTCCAAATGATTGTTTGAACCACGGCCTGTGCTGAATGTTGCACCAGGGATAAAGCGGAAGGTTTCGTTGACTCCATACACGATTCTCTTCTTCGTTGTACACCTGATGTTGCACTAACATTTGTATGTTACAATGAATAAAATAATTTATTGGAGCACCAACATACAATGTGTTCATCCGGGTGATCAGGTGATGTTTGACAAGTGTACGAAGTCCATAAGTTTTTTCTATTCTAAACAGCAAGCATAGCGATATTTGTCTGACCGCGACGAGAAAAACTCTGGTTCTGTAAGCATCTATTGATGAGTAGAAGTAGACGAGCGCGAAGCAGCGGAGTCGTAAAATAAAAGGAGTATTCGACCGACTCGCATCGACAGGGTTTCAAATATGAACGAAAATTATGAAAATCAGTCGTATTGGTCTAGTTCGAGAAACGGAATCGATTGATAAACCGGTTTAATTCAAACTTAAATTAAAAAAATATAAAATATGGGAAAATTTATCCAAAAGCTCCTTAAAATTAATATCAATAGCTTTTTGACACTTGTCATGATTTTTTTTTGAAAACCGATTTTTTGAAACGTTTTTGAGCAAAACTGAACATAGATGATAGAAAAGGGATTTAAAAAACCTAATTGTTGGATTGATTTGTGAATTGTATTGAAATGAAAGGTTATTTGATAAAATATTATTACTAAATTCCTACTTTACAGTTAGAGATTGTCTAAAACATAGCAAATGTCATGCTAAATTTTTTTTCTTCATATTTTCCATAGTTGTGCTATTATTGCAAAATGTATACTTTACAACTTGACATTGTCTTAAAATGTAGAAAAGGTCATACCGGATTTTTACAAAATTTTCGGCATTTTATACATTTTATTCATTTTTTTAATTTTTTTTTTAAATTTCCGTTGAGTGTGCCGATTTTCGACATAAATCGATATAAATCGGTAAATTCGGTCGTTTTCAATTTTTTTTTGTCGCTGTTTGATTGCTGAGTTTTAAAAAAATTATCTTTATATTTTGTTCGATTTTAACAGATTTTTGACAAAAAATCAATATAGCCAAAGGGCGATTTCCGAGCTTCGGTGACGGTAATGTATGCCCTGGTCTGAAGTCTGATTCACTGAACCGCTGAAGCATGCTGCTCTTGTGCGGTTGGGAAAGGATCCCGACGCAGCTCGCCTGCTCGCCACGCCTCCTCTGACTCCAAGCCCAAACACGTCCCGCCCGAGGGCTCGCACCAAACCGGCGAGAGAACTCGAGCCCAGCCGGCTGTCTCCTCCGGGGAGTCCTCCCACGAAAGCCAAACCGCCCGAGGAGTCCTCCACGAAACCCTCGCCGCCGTCGTCATGCTCTCCGGCGTCAAGTTCATACCTCGCGAGCAGATCCTATCCGTACGTTCACTACCCCCCTTCGTACTCTCTCTCTCGATTTCCCTTCTCAAGCTCCTCACCAAATCTTCCTAATTGTTCCAGAAGGGCGGAGGCGGCGAAGGCTCCGAAGGCGGCGAAGGCTCGGGCTTTGATGTCTCCGAAGGTAAGAGGCGGGCGAAGCGGAGAAGGAATGGGAGAGACAATGATGAGAGGAGGAGGCGAAGGCGGCGGCGGAGTAGGAGGTACAGCTCAGACGACTCGGTGGAGGGTTCAGACACCGAGGACTCCATCGATGAGGAGGAGGAGGAGGAGTTGAGTCGGAGCAAGCGCCGGAGGAAGCACCGGAGGAGGCGGCAAAACTTTTCTGACGATGACGAGGAATCTAGTGGTGAATCTGACAAGGGAAGAGGTAAAAAAATTTAGTGAATTTGGCTAAGATTTTCGGTACAATTTTTGATGAGCTCTGTGTCTAATCACGTGGTATTGCTGTTACAGGTAGTGGCAAGAGCAAGCGGAGAGGCGCTGTAGGTGACGATGATGATGAGGATGAGGATGGCGAGGGGGAGGAGATCGGAGGTGAGGGGTTAGGGGCGAGTGAGGTTGTAAGGAGGGAGATGGGCCTTGAATGGATGCTCAAGTCGGCAAGCAGTGGTCGGGCTGAGAGCAGCCATGCTCGTAGGGCTGATAATGAGGAGGAGGCTGAGGCTGCACATGAAGAGGCATTACGATAACCACTTATTAGAACTTAGAAGAGATATGCGATGATTCAATGCTTGCATCCTAGTAACCACACTTCACCATAGGGCTGTTTGAGATTGTAGTAAAAAACTACAAGTCTTAAAAATTTCCTTAGTTAAGCTAGGTGTTGTATTGATATTTTTTATATGATTCACCATTTTGCACTGTACTGTCATGTTTGAATTGTTAGTCGATGAGACGCTGAACAATAGTCTTAAGTTAGTATTAGAGCAGCATGGTCACACACCCATCAATGTGAACCATATTAATATTATGAAGAATGTTATACTGCTTACGGTTTTATGCAATGCTGCAGTAGCTAAAAGTACTGTTGGGACAATATTAAGCTTGTGGACCTTCTGGTGATCAATTTAAGCGAGTGCTATTCCAATTGTAATGTCGATAGGAATACCTGTTATCTGTCACTAGCCAAAACATTCACCAATAAGACCACTAGATGCTTGGTGAGGTGTGCACTTCACTGATGATAACTACCTGCTGTATGAAGATATTTTCAACAATAACCACTGAAGCATGTTCTTGTTCTGTGCATCTATTGCAGGAATAATCCTTATATCTATACATTGTTTGAGATATATGGAATACATATTATGCCTAATGATTCTAGACTTGAAACTTGGGATGGTTTGCCCAATTACATCAACTTTTTTTGTATTACTGACAGGTGAAGAAAGCTAACCCAAAGGAACTGAATCCATACCTGAGGGATAATGGTAGTGGGTACCCTGATGAATCTAGCCCTTCAAATGCGGGCAATCAGTTGCTTGCATCCTCTGTTGTTGGTGATGGAGGTGCTAGCTGGAGGCTTAAAGCTTTGAAGCGTGCAAAAGAGCAAGCAGCTCGTGAAGGAAGAAAGCTCGAGGAGGTATGGCATCACCACACATGGTTATTGGAAAGAACTGATTTTAGGTAGTTTATTTTTTCCTAACTTCTATGACTATTCAATTACTATAGGTTGCTGAAGAGAGATGGGGCTCATTAGGCCACTTAGCTGCATCAGTATCAGCGTCTAGAGCTGCCCCTTCACATGCTCATTTGCATGCCATCAGAGGCAGAAAAGCTGGGCACGTTGGTAATTCGGAAGAACACACCAAAGGAAATCCAAAGGAGGGTGAGCAAAGTGGAGGCAGTGGCGGCCGTAAATATTTACGAGATGTTTCCTCTCGGCATCATGTCATGAGAAAACCTAAACCTGATTCTGTACCGTGGAAAAGGAGTAGACAGGATGTATCGTCTGAGGATCAGGCGCTTATTTCTTCTGCAATAGCAGGCATAAATAAGTTTTCTAATGATGGAAGTTTTATGGGAAAGATTAATAATCTTGAAAGTAAGAATGCAAATATTTCAACTGTTGAGGCTGATGATCAGAGGGATAATGAGCAGAAGTCCCGTAAGGAGAGTTCAAAGAAATCACCTTCAGTGAGCTCTCAAAAGCTAAATGCAAACCAGTTAGCTGCAAAGATTCTGCAGCTTCGAATGAAAGGCAGGCATGGAGAAGCTGAACAACTTTCAGTAAGTGTTACAAGTATTGTTAATGCTGAAAGACTTGTTTTCTCGATTCATTAGTGAAGCACTAGTTTGCAAAATAATTGAACTTAAGACATAATCTTGAATACACAAGGGTCGCAGATATTCATGTGAACTAATAGAATAGACTTGCCATTTATTGCCTTTTCGATATTGGCTTAGCCTTAAGCTAACATACTGTTATAATTAGTATGTAAGTGTATAACCATGGTAGGTGCTGTATCAATCCATGCTGGTACTAAAAATTGGAATATGTAAATGATCAACTTACAGTTTAGGATACTGAGGCAACAATTTTGTTAATATCTATTGAAATAGAAACAAATCAAAATCAAAATTTCATGTGCTTGAGTGTTTTAGAATTAGAGGCCAGATGTCTTCTTAACTGATAGCTGTTCTTTCTCAGAGAGAAATGGAGGCTGTGCTGGTGAATCAGGATGCTGCTGTTGAAGAGCCTAGGCATGAAAAAGAAAGGAGTTCACTCAGGTTAGTCCATCTTTTGTTGAATACATTCACATTATCCTATTACTAATTGATGGTATGACTGTTGGGTATCTGTTCTAGTTGTGCTTTGCATTATCTTCTGTTTTTTTCTTCTGTGGTTGAAACAAAATTTATTTCCATGCTGGTCAATATGCTAACATCCTTTAAACAGGATGTGAGTAATCTTTGGATTATCTTATGTTTATTATTCATTCAGAACTCCCAAAAGACAATGCCATATATGCTGTTTGAAGCATGTTGGTTTGTGATGCTCTTTTTGCTGATTTTGCTTTTGGAGATCTGAACCATGGCCGATGATGCTGGGTACAGAAATGAAGCGACCCCATGTATTTGAGCTATCTGACATACCCTTGCAGTTATTATGAACTTGTACATTACAGATACCCTGCTCATCTAGTGATGCGCCCTGTCATATGATGTGACTTTGTAAGGTAAAAATAACTGTCAGGACTCAGCCTAGTATTGGCCCCATGGTATAACTAGAAAATAAATGTCTGCATCTATACATCTATGCTGAAATGTTCTGATAGTAATCGTCCTATATTAAAACTAGCTCAATGCCCGTGTTTTGCTACGGATAGATAAATTAGAGCTGCTATGTGCATTATTCAGCGTATTACAGCAGTGAAAAAGTTTTTATTTTATACAACAATCGTAATTCCAATTATGCAACTGAAAGTTTATTTCATACAGATCTTCTAGAGATAAAATTACCACCTAATCTAAAAAAAGTCAAGCCTTTTCTATAGATCGCAAGCTGTACCATGCAAGACCCTCATGCTCAAGCGTACAAATTTGCAACCAACCAAAATTCTTCTTTCAAGGGAGACTAACCAACCAAAACATGAGACAAATCATTATTACCGGAGTCCCACGGAAGAATAGCAAACAAATTGTTATGCTCAGTTGCTATTGTCGTGATTGGAATATCTGACAGAATGTGACATTGGGAACTTCAGATCTAATTGTACATTGCAAGAAATCTTTAGTTTTTGTGCTTCAAGGCTGGTAGCCTGGGATTGTCTTAAATGCATGGTTATCGCGGTGCCCCAGCGAGGCGAGCCGCCTCCGGGGTGTCTGGACGCCTATGCGCCTAGGCGTCAGTTAGGCGACCAAACAAAACAGTAACATGGCAACTTGCAACTCCTCCTCTTCCTCTATTTATCGAAACCCAGCCGACAAGAGGGAGCAGAAGAAGCCCAACCCCCACAAGGGGGAGCAAAAGAAGCTGCACTGCCTTGTGCCCGAGGCGAGCCTCTCCCAAATCCAAAGCTGCCAGCAGAACCGTCGAGCTTGCCCAGGCGGTCACCACCAGATGTGGTTGAGGCGGTGTTGTTGGGCTGATGGGTGGAGGCTGCGTGGTGCCTCGCTGGGGTTTGGGGGTGGCCGCGTGATCTCTCGATCCCAGCTAGATCTAGAGTGCTCGGTGAAGGTGGCGACTCGACTGGCGACTGACGGTGGCCGGAAAACGGTCGGTCGAGAGCGGCGGTAGGCAAGCGGTTGGCTAGGGCTGAGGAAGCGGGTACCTGTCACGTGTGGGAGCCGAGAGGAGCAAGGGGGAGACACGTGAGAGAGGGAGGAATCGGCTAGGGGTCATGGGTGCGGGTTTTTGGCCACTGGCCTGGGCCCATGTCAACACGTAATTCTTATGTGAGGGGAGGGTAGAAGAGAGGCAGTCGCCAGTCGGCGAACCACCCACCACTAGCTTCTTTTAAAGTAGTAAAGATAATCTCAGTTTCATTATGTTAATGTCTTAGTTGCTAATACATTTATGAGGTATAGTCGTATAGATAAGAAGGAAAAAGGCATGCAGTATGCAACTGAATTGCTCTGCTGTAATATTTTGATGCGCCTATGTGTGCCATGCGGTGCAACCCATGGTAAAGAAAAAACGCATGTCACGTGCACCTGTATTGCTGTGAAGAAATATTCTATGAACAATATACATCCACTTTAATTTAGAAATGAACTATCTATTTCATCGTTATATTGGCATATATATGCTCTGATAGTTTGTCTGCCTGGTTAACACCATGCTTTTTTGAACTGTAGGCATACGATAAAGCCTAATGCAGCTGATCGCAGGAAAAGAGAAGAGGATGCTGACCTGCATCTTGCAAACAAAATTATGCACAATAAACAGTACAACATGTCTAAAAGTGTAGAGGATGAATACGATTTTGGTGATGCTCCCAGTAAGAAAGGCAAAAGGAAGAACAAAGAAGCACATGTGGACAAGAGAAGCACTCATAGACATCTCTTAACTCAGAAAGAGCGCTGTTTGTATTGCTTCGAGAACCCATCCAGGCCAAAGCATCTGGTTGTTGCTATAGGAAATTTCACTTACTTGATGCTGCCACTGTTTGAGCCTGTTGTCCCTGGGCACTGTGTTATTCTTCCGTTGCAGGTGAGACAGTTTACCAGGCCCTGTTGCATTGGCAGGAAGTATTTCAGGGGAAAAAAGATCTTTTTTGCGATGTGCTTCAATAAGAACCAACCAGCTCCAACTTGCTTGTGCTTTTGAATAGGCCATTTTGTGGAATCTTCTCTCTTTCATTACTAGTGTTCTAAATAGCTAGCTATAGCTACGTTATAGCTTTTTTGGACCCAAAACGCGAAGCTGCGGGTCAATATTCCGCTATATTAGCTACAAGCGCCATAGTTAGCAAAAGCTCCGCTATTTAACATAGCTTGTAGCTAGCGATAGCTCTGCTATACTACATATGTACCTATAGGCCAAAATATTGGCTCTATTTTGGAATCTAACATTACTAAAATGCTTAAATGCATCTTTTATAAGCCTGAACTATGAAAAAAACCTAGTAAAAGACCTCATCTTGCCATTTTTCAGTAATCCAACATTCATATTCTCGATGATTAAATACTTGTTGCTTAGAACATTAGAATATAGTTATCATTTATGATCTTAGACATGTATTAATATGTTTGTTGATTCCAGTCTTGACTCATATTTTTATTATAAAAAAATTAGTATCTTCTAAAGTACCATGTTTTTATGGCTTCCGTGATAGCTGCAATAGCTTTTCTGAGACCTTGCTGTAAAGCTGCGAAAATCGCGATTTAATACCTTGTTCATTACAGCTCTTCTGAACTGGCCATCATTTTTTCTTGAACTTTATTAATTCTATCTTTTTAATGGTTGCAGCATGAATCTGCAACAAGAACTGTTGATAGGAATGTTTGGGAAGAGATTCGCAACTTCAAGAAGTGCCTCCTGAAGATGTTCGTGCAGCAGGACAAGGATGTGGTTTTCATGGAGACTGTTATAAGCTTGGCCAAACAACGGAGACATTGCATGATCGAATGCATTCCTGTGCCCTATGAAGTTTCAAACAACGCGCCCATGTACTTCAAGAAGGTCAGTTGTCTATTGCTATCTGGATAACTGAGAATAATTTGTTGCCCTGTCCTTAAGGTTCTAATGAAATCCATTCTGTTTACTCCAGGCGATTGATGAAGCTGAAGAAGAATGGGCCCAGCATGAGATGAAGAAGCTTATTCCAACGAAAGGCAACCTGTGGCAAGTTATCCCAGAGAATTTTGCCTACTTCCACGTAGAGTTTGGGTTGGACCGTGGATTTGTCCATGTGATAGACGATGAGAGCAAATTCAGTGCTGGTTTTGGATTGAATGTCATCAGAGGGATGCTCCGCTTGCCAGAAGAGGACATGCACCGTCGCCGAAGGCATGAATCCATGGATAAGCAGAGGCAAGCTGTTGCTAGCTTCACGAAGGACTGGGAGCCCTTCGATTGGACAAAACAACTTGATTAGATGTATATACAATTTCGAGAGCACTTGGTAGAAAAGCTTGCACGGAATTTGTACTAAAATTTTTGTAGGATAGCTTGTATTGATGTATTACATCATGTGTTCGTGTTTGACGTATTTGTTTCTTCTTCCCCAAGTCGCATTGCACTGGCTGTAACTTGTGCTCTGTAGTCTTCTTGTGATTCAGAGTGTTCAGTCGATCCAAAATTTCAAAAGGGGCATAAAATGCATCCCATAATATCATCATTCATCAAAATAAATGAGAAAAAAAAAGCGATTTTCATATCAAGGGAGCATAGTAAATGTGAAAGTGGGATTTGAGGCTCGTGACATTCTTATGGAAAGTTGCAAACTTGGTGCTGAACTGCTGATTACCCTTCGCAAGTGCGTCAGCCACACGTTGCCTTCGTTTCTACTTTGGTCTTGAAAGTTTGGACTGCATTCTGAAGATGACTCACAGAAGGTTTTCTTTTGCAATATTTCCTCCCGGTAATGCGGCACTCTTCATGAGCCTGATAGCTCGTTAAGTCTTGCACTGATACTACCGATCAAACAGGAAATTCTCTTAGCTAGTTCAGTATTTCATTCATGTCGACCCTTTTTCTGAACAGGACCTGCATTTCCTTTCTATGTTGCGCAGGAAGGTGACTACTGATGTTTCTATGCTGAGCAGCTGCATCATCAGCTTAAAATCAAGTAGATTTAGGATATGCAGCTGTTATCGGCTTGTTATCAAGTACTATCAGCGAAGCTGCGTCTTCAGACGCAGAGCAGGCTCTCCTTTGCAGTGATCATGCCCATTTTCGGCGTGGTCGGCTCAACGTTCAGTTCAGAAGAAGCTGAAAACTCTTGCCGGCCTGCATCCATGGTATCTCTCTCCAAGTTCAATAAAAAAAAAACAACCGGTGTCTAGCACCGCAAAAATCCCAAAATGCATACCTGCTCAAGAGCATGGGCATCTGCCTACCTACCTTCGCTGCATCCTCCGCTGCTTGCAGATCACACGAAGCTCCATGAGCCATGGGGAATGAAGCCTGGTCCGAAACCACACGCGCGGAGGGCTCTACCTACTCCCGGCCGTGCGTCCCTCCCACCGCGCGCACGTCTTCAGACCCGACGTCATTCCCCTCGACAGCCATGGAGCAAATGGAGAAGACGCTACACCAGCAGGGGAAGAAAAAAAACAAACAAACCCCGTTTCTTTGGGCTTTGTTCGCGCACGTCAGGTCATAGAGACATAGACCGCCTTGTGTGAGTGTAACTAGTAGCTACTATATATCCTAGCAATGGAAAAGCAGACGACGTCGAGAACTGAATGCGGCAGAGATCTTCAACGCATAAAGCGGCCCCGATTAGATGCTATTCGCGTCACTTTCTTTCGAGATAGGCGATCTGGTACCGGTATGCGGCAAAGCGAGCGACCAGTTGGTTAGACACACGTTGATATTCCGGTCGCGGCCGAGACTTGAGAGCGCAGGGGAAAGCAGTCGGTTGATATTCTTCCTTGGGGCCGTGACATAACGAGCTAGGATCCCCGGTGTGACAGGCGAAGTGATTCCCCTGCAAAGCGTGGCGACTTTGCCCCCCCCCACCCCACCCCACCCCCCACCACTCCACTCCACTAGAGAGAGAGAGAGAGAAGGGAGTGGGGGAGGTTGAGCAGGGGCGAACCGAAACTCCATCATCAAATGGTTGCGATTCCAAGCTTAAGGATCAAGCTACAGAGGCCGATCGGATTTTTGTTCGTACTTTCGTTGTTGGGTTCAGACATCGGTTGATCTCGGCGGTTGAAGCTTCTACCTCTAGCGCTGCTCAAAAGGTGTTCCTTGCCTTTAGATTAAGATGGTGTCGGCCAAATATTCAACTCTCTCTCTCTCTCTCTCTCTCTCTCTCTCTCTCTCTTTCTTTCCGGGAGTACGCCAAAGTTTAGCTTTAATTAGTGGGGAAATAAGATGAAGGTACGGTCACACAAGGAGCTTACTTTGGGGAGCTTTAGCTTTGATTAGTGTCCATAGGCTGAACTAGTTGGCCGTCTCCGGTCCTCATTGCCTTAATTGTCTGTTTACCGCTCTGGTGCCATATGAAGACAAATCCAGATTTCTGGTGAAAAGTAGCTCTACGGATTATGGAATAAGACAGCCATCCAGGTTTGTAAGCCCGGTGGGGAAATTAATCCATCGAGTCCGTCTTCCTTTCGTCCAATTTAATTAGTAATCTAGAGAGGCTACCTGGTTGCGAATCTGTAGAGACGGCGCCTGCAAGCGCGAGAAGCTGTGTTTGACGAGACGGCGCAAACCTTGGTTGTGTTGTGTCGGCCGAGGCAGGCAGAGAACGGCTAAGAAGGACAAAACGCGGGCGCGGCGCAGGCGACGTCAAATGTTGGGCTTGGGGGCAGCCTAGGCCGCGGCCCATCTCGCTGAACGGGCAAGTCGCGGCTTCCCCCCGCGTCAGACGGTGCGTGAGGCCCAGCGAGCTCACGAGCGGTTTGTGGTCTTGTGTTTACAAAAATAAAATTATATTTTTGAATTGCCATAAGAAGAGAGAAATAGAGAATAGCCCGGCCAAGGGGAGCGAGTGTGGACAAAAAGAGAGATATGTGGTTGGTTTTATTTTTATTTGCAAGCGATGGGGCAAGTGTTTCCTGGCCCGTGAGTATATATAACGAGTAGTTTTTTTAGAGAGGAGGAGATAAAGAATGAACGATCATCACTAACTTATATTACTAAAGATTAGAGGGGAATGGATAGAGACTGGACAATCACCATCGACTTAGGGTGTGTTTGGTCGAACCATTCCATTCACCCCCGGCCTGTGAGTATATATAACGTGTTATTTTTTTTAGAGAGGAAGAGAAAAAGAATGAACGATCATCACTAACTTATATTACTAAAGATTAGAGGGGAAGGGATAGAGAATGGACAATCACCGTCGACTTAGTGTGTGTTTGGTTGATGGGATGGGATTGAATGTGATATGATAGTCATGTACCATTTGGTTCTATTATTTTGGGTGAATGGAATGGTTCGATATCTAGAGGGAATATTCCTCGAATTTGTATCACTTAGTCTAGGATGGGATGGTTCCATTCAAGCAACCAAACACATGGATAATTTTTTTCTTGAACCATCTCATATATGTATCACTTGATACAAGCAACTAAACACACCCTTATATTACTAAAGATTGCTGTTGCATTTGGCAGTAAATCGATCACCATCGATGGTGAGATTCAAGGGGGGGGGAGTGTAGTTTCCGAGACTAGCACGATGTGTCATGTTTTGCGGAGACACAGCACCACCGCGAATGTCTTACGAGGTCCAACTTCTCTCTATTTCTTTTCTTCTCAGGGCCGTGTCATTCCACTTCAGACGGAGTCCTATTTATTATAAAATATAATTGTTTATCTACGATCAATCAATAGTACGTTAATGAAATTATAAAAATAAGAACAAGAGCACACATAAAGTAAAGGGGCAAAGCTCTCTCTTTATTAGATTGATCTTTTGTACAAGGAAATGCCTAATATATAGCAAAATTAACTTTAGATAGATTCAAATTCGCCCACCAATAGATAGAGTCCTTTTAAACTTGGACTATGATTCTATCTATATCATTACACCCCCTTGGGCGAATACCGCGCAATGCACATGTCTCGTTAAAAACTCCTGACAAAAATCCAATGGGAAAAAAGGATGAAAAAAAGAATACATTACACTTGCACTTCGTGTTATACTAGTTGTATCATTAAAAACTTTCATGTGAGAAAACTTCAAGAAAACTCACTAAGGAAAGAAGAACACAACTTATAATCTTCTGGATTTAAAATAGAATCTTCAGGATCATGCAAAAGGGTCATGGTTTAGGGTTTTACTCCCCCCGAACTCTGCATATTTCTAAGCCATCTCATTCCAATGCCATTAACACATTTTTGAAAAATTTTTTGGCAAGGATATAGTGAACACATCTGCTAAATTTTTACATGACTTAGTTTGTAATATGTTTATCTCATCATTCTTCTGGAGTTCATGAGGATAGAAAAATTTAGAGGAAATATACTTCATAATATTGCTCTTTACATAACCTATTTGCATTTGTGTAACACAAGTAATATTATCTTCATAGATAATAATAGGGGTATCAACGGTATTAAGACCATATGATTTCTGAATATGGTTAATCACATGTCTCAGCCAAACACACTCACGTGAGGTTTCATATAAGCTATAATCACTAAGTGGTTGGTAAAAGTAGCTACCAAGATCTGCTTAAAAGACCGCCAAGAAATGGCTGAATCACCTCGGAAAACACAAAACTAGTCTTAGATTTGACACTGTGGGATCAGACAGATAGTCAATATCCATATATCCCACTATGGTGAAGTCTTGGTTCTTCTAAAAAAAATCCAATATCTTGAGTGCTTTGGAGGTATATGAGTAAAGTTTTGACATAACCCAATGTCTTCTGGTTGGGACTACACTGTCTTGCTAGCAAATTTATTGCGAATGAAATAGCAAACCTTGTGCAATTCACAAGATACATAAGTTTGGAACTTCAGAGCCTAAGACTTTCTCATTTTCCATCTTTGGTCTAAAAGGGGTCTTTATCCACTTCAAGGGATCTTACAACCAAGAGGATTTTCAAATGATAAGATTTATCCATATTAAATCTTTTCAATACCTTATTGGTATAGGTAGACTGGTGCACAAAAATTCCTTTTGAAAAATGCTTTTGCTGCAGGCTTAAGAAATATTTGGTTTTACCTCAATCTTTCATCCCAAACTCCATCGTAAAATAAAAACTTGCTTCCTATATTTCCTCTATGGTTCTGATGACATTTAGTTCATCGATATATACTGAGATTATGCGGAATCTATTCTGGAATTTCTTTATGAACACACAGGGATAATACCCCTTCTTCAGGAGGAACTCATTAAGTCGATTGTACCACATTCTCCTCGACTATTTTAATACGTATAGCGATCTCTTCAGTTTGACACCATATATGTTGCGATTATTAGGATATGAAATTTTAACTCCTTTAGGGATTCTCATATAAATATCTTTATCTAGTGATCCATATAAGTATGCGGTCACTACATCCATCAACTGCATTAATAAGTTTAAACTTTCTACCATTAATATTAAATTTCATAATGTTATTCCACTAATTACAGGAGAATATGTTTCATCGTCATCGATGAAGGGTCTCTGCGTGAACCCTTGTGCTACAAACCCCGCTTTATATCTCACTACTTAGTTATTTTCATTTCTCTTCCAGATGAAAAAACCATGTGATTCTATAGGGAACACTTTAGGAATTATTTGGTCAATGAGACCAAAAACTTTCCTCTTATTAAGCGAGTGCTGTCTCAATTTTTTCTTTTCATTTGACTCTCTGTCGTGGACTTTGGTTCTGGATCCAGCTTTTAGCAATTTTAGAGGCAAAATATGTCAACAATTATAGTATTTCTTTTATACAATTCTCCCGCATCACTTCAGGGATATCTCTTTATTAATTTCTTTCAGTTCCTCATGATTTCCCACAATGATGGAGTTTGGGTGTTCCGACTTTCCAGTATTAGATTGTGCACGCAAATATACGTAGGGGCTGTCATCTTCAGGATGGATCACTTCAGGGATGTTACCATCTCCAGGATGGCACACTTTAGGGATTTTCTCAACATCAGGTTGAGCTTCTTCTACTGTCACGGGTAGTGTTCTCATTTGTTCAGTTCTCTACTTCTGAGGATGTCTCCACGAAATCGAGTCCCGTGCACCTAGAGGCATCCCCCTGTTTTTATCATGAGGGTCAAGACTGGATTCAATATTCTTTTGGATATTTCCACTCTTTCAAATGCATATACTGTAGGTATATGATATCTTTTCACCCCCTTATGATCTGTGAAGGCATTTGACAGATTATTAGCTTATTTATTGCATATTTATTATCCTTCAAACTTTAAGTTCGGTCTCTTTAGTGTGTGGATATAAGGATTCGACATTCTTTAATGCGGTACTTATGTCTCCCTAATGCTGAAAACGTCCTTAGTACAATCAACGTACCGAGCCATGTACAGATCCCCTGTCATAGGCTCTAGGTGTTTAAATAATTGATGGAGATTCATAACCTACATAGATCCTCAACTTTTGGTGAGGGCCCATGATGGTACGCTGTGGTGGAGAGATTGGCACATATACAACACAGCAAAATTTTCACAGATGGAAAATACTTTATTCTTCTCCATGCACTATCCGCAATGGGAAAATTTTATGAAGTGCAGTTGGTCTGAGTTGAATTATTACCGTAGCGTGCAGTATTGCATGGCCCTAACAGCTGGTAGGTAGCCTTTTATTCTACAAGAGTGGCCAAGCAATAAGTTTTATTCCTTTAATGAATGACTCTGTGAGGCCATTTTGAGTGTGAACATGAGGCACAACATGCTCTACATTAATTTCCAGAGCCATACAATAATCATTAAATGCCTTTGAGCTCAACTCGCTAGCATTGTCCATTCGAATAGACTTGATCATTTCTTTTGAAGAGTATGCTCTTAACTTAATAATTTAGGTAATTAATTTAGCAAAAGCATAGCTCCTAATAGATAGGAGACATACATAATACCATCTAGTAGAAGCATCTAGCAAAAGCATGGCTGAATGGGTCCACTGATATCAACTTGAATTTTCTCAAAACAATTCAGTGATTCTTCCCTAACTTTTAGGTAAGAAGATCTAACTATGAGATTTTCTATAGCACAAATAGGGCATAAGAAATCTTTAGGTCTAGAAAAGTTTTTATGCTATGGCCAGCAGAATTATTAATTATTATTCTTATAATATTCAACTCAGGACAACCCAGTCAATCTGCCAGATCTTATATATTTTTGAGTTTTCATTGCAACACAAACTTGTGGTCGATATGTGCATAATATAAACCAGAGAAGAAAGAAAGAAAGAAAGAAGTTTTTCAACCACACATTTATTACACTCATTAAACTTAGTCATGGGTATGTATTCTGTACCATCCTCATTCTCTTTCTCCATATGGAAATGATTCAGACCAATGTCTTTAAAACTTTAGAGAGTGCGACTGAACTCAGGATTGGCATTCTTCAAATGCCAACTATGACATCATCGCTTCTGGCGATAGTCATACTATTTTTAGTTCACTTAGTGTGATTCAAATATCTTCCAAACATATTTTCTCATCCGCCATTGACTTATACTTTGTTCTATATTAAAAGTATGATTTAACAATCTGTCGACGGTTGGAGAGCAGGCCCCCGCCGAGCTTGTTGGTGGAGGGACCAACTGCGACCCCTTCTCACGTGATGGGATACTCAGAGGAGTGACTCACTAAACTTCAATGGGCAAGGACACTGTGATTTACCCTGGTTCGGGCCTCTCAAGAAGGAGATAATAGCCCTACTCCAGCTCGTGTATATTTTTTGTAAAGAAATCTGCGTGTCTTTCCCTCATGGTGGGGATGCTTTTATAGCTTACAAAGGACCAAACTCCGCAGGTCCCCACTATCCGCACGATTGGACCACGTCCGATCGTGGCAACTGGCAGATCCTACAACTCCGCCATGCTCCCGCGGAGGACGCAACGGGCTAACGGAGGTTACACGCTGGTGGTTACTCCCACCGACCTCGAGATCACGTCAGGTCGGCCAATTCCCGGCGCCGAGCTTGGTTGCCTTATGCAAGCTCGAGCTCGCTATTGGCTAGAATACGCGACCTTCTCAGATCCCAACTAGATCGTCCTTGGGAACGACCTCCTAATGGCTCGGGCGGGAGCGAGCTCGGCCGTTCGTGGCACCCGAGGTAATTTATGGGAATTACTCAACCCCCCGACAGCTAGCCCCCGAGGTTCAAGTGGGAAAAAGGCCTAAGGAAGGCCTTCCCCTTGGGCCTACCGTCCACGAGCACGTCGGATTTGTCGCGCGAACAACCGCCGCGACCACCGAGCTATTGACCTCCTCCGAACGAGCCTTTTGCCTCACTGTCGCGCTCGAACGGACGTGGGCCCTCTCAATGGTTCCTTCTCCGGAAGCCTCATTCGGCGATTCGAACCGTCCTTCCTAGCGAATCGTCCTTTTGGCAGACAGTTCGGTCAGCGTGCCCACGTGTCGTCCCCGGGTGGCGAACGCCTCAATCGCTTCTGCGCCTCTAGGGCTTCTCGACCATAACGGCGGGAAGTCCTTCGCTTCTGCTTCTGGAGGGATTTTAAACACCGTGCGAACCCTAGCTCTGCACAGATCCTCAAAGAAAGGAAACGCTTCAAATCATTCTTTGCTCCAAGAGCTCGTTCCTCCGATCGCGCGATCGTCTCCCTTCGATCGCCTCCCGCATTTAAATGGCGAAGTTTGGCGCTAGCAAGATCGATAGGCGAAAGTCGAGCTTCGCACAGCGAGTACCTCGACGCCGGCTCATGGAGAGCCCCTGGGCCGAGGAGAGCCCGGAGCCGAGGAAGGGGAGATCATTTCCACCGAGCTCTACACCATAAACGGCTCTCGGATGCCTGAAGCGAAGTTTGTTGAGTCCATCCTCGCCTTCCGTGGAGTGCGAGATCGCCACCTCCACCCTAACTCCATCCTTATCATGGCCATCTTCACCCACCTCTGCGAAGGGTATGTGGGCGCCGAGCCCACTCCCAGCCTCTTCCTCCATTTCTACACCTTATCGCAAGACGCAAGACGCCTTTCGTCGGCCACGGCCGCCTCTATTTCCGTCTCCGACCTACCCGCCCGTAAGAGTATCCGAGCTTCACGCTCAAGGACTCGGTGTCGGGATGGGCCGACTCCTGGTTTTATCTGAGGAAGGCGGAAGACAGCTCGCTCTCCTATACCGGCACTAGAGCCCAGTCGCCGAGACCCCCGACCGCGGCCGTGAGGAGGAGAAGGTGCTCCTGCTGATCAACGAGCTCACTTGCTCAGGGCTGACCGGACGGGATGTCGCCCGGGACTACATCAGAGCCCGGGTGTCGCCCCTCAGGAGGAGGGTGCATCCCTTCTTCAAGGTTGAGGGGTGGCAGGACATCACACGGGAGTCACGCTCAGGTATACCATCGACCTCGGCCTTCTCTCTTATGCAGAAGACATTCGTTCTCACCACTTCCTTTCGTTCGGTACGCAGCTCCACCGGAGGACTGGGTGGACGCGAGGGTGTCCGAAATGTTCGGCACCTCCAAGGGCAAGGAAATCCTAGAGGGTCGCCAGATCCCGAATAACGTCCTCAACCGAACCGAGGCGGTAAGTTTTCGATTTGGCCCTCCTTTCTTGATGTCCCACTTGGTCCGAGTCTCCCCAGGGTGCCCCGACCTCATAAAACTCTCTCTGGCAGGAGAAGGTCGCCCTCGAGGTTGCCGTGGATCAACTGGCATCGCAGCCGGGGGGACGAGGTCGTAAGACCAAAAAATTGGCGGGCCGCAAGCGCCGCGACCGATCTCCTTCGGCCACGCCGTCTCCGCCTCGGCGTTTGCGCAGCGCCCTGAACGACCGCTCACCCCGCCAAAGATTTGGAGTATGCCGATCGGGCAGGAGGTGAGCGGACTAAAACTTTGGATGGATGAGCCTACCAGAAAAAACCCCCAGCAGATGGCTCGTATGCGTCAGCGTGCCGCGCGGGCTAAGAAGGAGCCCGCGGCCGGGTCCAAATGAAGGAGGCACTGGAGAGCCAGATCGCGGCTCTTCAGGCAGAGCTCGCGCGGGTGAGCTCGAGCTCGGCCCCTCTGGATGACGAGGAGGAGAAGGACGAGTTGGACCCCGTCCCCCTGGTCCCGAGGTCCCGCCGGTCGTCCGCTGCGCCCCAACCACGCCCAACGCCGACCATCATCGAGGCCGACTTGGGAGAGGTCGACCCTTCCATTGCCAGGGCCGACAAGGCACGCGAGGACATGGCTGCCCTCCTCGTTCGCGCCCGAGGCCAGCTGGAAGATGCCGAGCGAGGTCAGCCTCTTATCCCTGTCTCGTTTGTCTCATTCCCCCTCCGGCACCACACTAACCCCACATCGCCTCAGTGGGTGTGGCGGTGTCTTGAGTTATGGGATTTTGGAGCAATGGCTGACAATATTCTTGACCTCGTGCTAGAGAGGGAGCTTGCCCGCGCTGCCGAGGCCGTCGTGGGCGACGAGGTCGAGGTGGGAACTGAGGCCGCGGAGGCCCGTTTCCCACGGGCCGCTGGTGGTGATGACGCCGAGGTAGAGGGCTCGCCGCCGCGAGATCCGGCCCAGAGCTCGCCTCTCCCGAGGAGGAGACGCGAGGAAGATTGCGGGCCGCCGATGCTCGGCCGCGCGGCGAGGGCATCCCCACATCATAATTGAAGACGACGACGTGGAGGAGCATGGTGGTGCCGAGCACGCCGGCTGAAGCTCCTCGCGAGGACTCACGGCGCGGCGACATCATCACCGCCACGCCCAAGAGATCGCCGAGATCTCTCCCGAAGCTCGCGA
The DNA here is from genome assembly GCA_036346355.1 of Rhipidocladum racemiflorum. Classification (NCBI taxonomy): domain Eukaryota; kingdom Viridiplantae; phylum Streptophyta; class Magnoliopsida; order Poales; family Poaceae; genus Rhipidocladum; species Rhipidocladum racemiflorum. Next base: position 10,045,331 of record CM070573.1, on the reverse strand, counting down.
TGCTCGCCGACATCAACGTCGGCCCGGTATCAGGTGGGCCGGGCCAACTTCCAGGCGGAGGGGAGCCGCTGTGTACCGAGGCCGCTTTGGTCGAGGTCGACCTCGCGGCTGCCGACCCGGCGACCCCAGTCGATCTCGCGCCCGAAGACGCCGCCACGGCCCAATCTCGGGTACCCGACCTTCCGGTCGCCGACCCGGTGCCTCCAGTCGACCTCGCGCCCGGAGACGCCGTCACGGCCCAAGCTCGGGTGCCCGACATTCCGGTCGCCGACCCGGTGCCTCCAGTCGACCTCGCGCCCGGAGACGCCGTCACGGCCCAAGCTCGGGTGCCCGACTCTCCGCCACGACCGGTGCCTCGGTCGACCTCGCGCCGGAGACACCGCCACGGCCCAGGCTTGCGAGGAGGAGGAGCCCCGAGCGCAACTCTGCCTCGGGAGGAAGAGGAGCGGGAGGTGGTCCTTGCTCTCGAGGCCGCCCTCCCTCGCAGGAGATGGAGGTCGACCCTCGGGGGCAAGGTCTCCCGCCTCAGGGGACGGGGAGCTCGAGCTCAAGCCCCCGCCCAGGGAGTAAAAATGGGACGGAGGACCCCGCCGAGCTGTTCCAGAGGGGCCGGAGGCCCGGCTCATGGGTAAGTCTCCTAACACTTATGTGCTTTTGTCCCAAAAATCCGGCTGCGACCCGAGACGCCTTGTTGCGCAGGTGTTGGAGACCACCATGAAGGACTTCCACGCCGCAACCGTGCCACCAGAAGTCGTCGCGAAGCACCAGGCCGAGCAAGACGCTAGGATCGCTGGAGCTCGAGCGCTGGTCGCCGAGTTGAAGTCTTCGAGGCCGAGATCCCAGAAGATGGAGGAGTCCGTGCACTTTCTTAAGGAGCGCCTCGACCAGTGAGCAGCGAGGTCGGGCCTTGAAGCGGCAGTGGTGACCTGCGCAACTCCGCTCGAAGCACCGAAAGGACGATCGACCAAAGAACGGAGGAGTCCAGCGGCTTCGCCAGCGGCGTTTAAGGTCGTGAAGCTCGCCGGCGGGTGCTCGACCTCGAGTCCGAGCTCGACTCCGTGCGGGAGGAGCTCGTCGCTCTGCAGGACGAGAAGCGTGCCGGCCTCCTGTAACTCCTTTCCGTGTTTTACGAAAAACTCAAAAAACCTCCTAGTCGAACAAAGAATGTTTCGAATTTAATAGATACGCTTTTGTTTCCCTTGTAATGATAACGAGTTGCTTCCTCCCGTTGTTCCCCTTTTTTTGATGGTTATGCGAGCTAGCGGACGATCGTACTAGGGAGTGACTACCTTGTGCGAAAGCTGCTCTAGGTTGTAGCCACACGGTACCCATATAGCCCCCGCCGTCAACGGAGGTCGTGGGCGTAGGCTGCGGGCACGACCTCGTTGACGGAGTAGTGCCCTGCGGAGATCGTGTGGCCTTTTTGTGTACGGTGCGTCTATACCGCCCACCGGCTAAACCGAGCTCGGAACCGTCCGAGGGGTGTCCATGCGAATCTTTACCTGCGGCGGAGGTCTGCCGCGAAAAAGATGGTCGACTTATGAGGAAGGAAGCCCTCGAGGTCGAGCTCTGGTGGCCCGATGTTAGGTGGTCGTACGCCCGTCCGTTTTGCCCCGACGACCGAGCCTGCTCCTGATATTTGATCTGGATCGAGCTTGATCACGGAATTTCGCGGGGGGGGGGGTTAAAGAGAGAGAGAGAGAAAGCGAGAGAGAAAGAGGGAGACCGGGAGGCCAAGGTGTCGAATTTTATTAAAGGAGCAAAGTTGGTTTAGTTAGATATGGAACTTACGCAGTTGGTCGATGTTCCAAGTGCTAGCTAGTTCTCGACCATCTTCCATTGCAAGGCGGACAGCCCCCGGGCGTGCTGTTGAGACGACCGTGTAAGGACCTTCCCATCTTGGCGTTAGCTTGTTGGCTTTTGACAAGTCTTGGACCCGTCGTAGAACGAGATCGCCGATGTTCAAGGTCCTTGGTCGTACCGATTTAGCGGCGTGTTCGCGAAGAGCTTGCGAGTAAACGCGGATCGCAATGTAACTTCGTTCACGAAGTTGCTTCCGCGAGGTCGAGGTCGAGAAGGCGCCGCTTTCTGCGTCGATGTTACCGGGCTAGGTTCACCCTTGGGGATCCCAGACGACCTCGACGGGTAGTACGGCTTCCGCGCCATATACGAGCCGAAGGGGGTCTCACCGTAGCTCGGCTCGTCGTGGTGCGGACCGACTGAGGACGGGAGGTAGCTCGCCCACCCAGGCGACCATGCCGTCGAGGTTCTTGAAGACTCTCTTCTTGACTCCTTGGATGATCTGCCTGCTCGCGCTCGGCCGCCCCATTGCTCTGCTGGTGGGCCACGGATGCGAAGCATATCTTGGTCCCGACCTCCTCGCAATAAGCCTGAAACACCTCGCTTGTGAATCGAGTGCCGTTGTCCGTGATGAGGCGACTTTAACGCCAAAGCGGTCACTACGTTATTGCGGAAGAAGAACCTTTTAGCCGCCTTTGCCGAGATGGTTGATATAGGCTCGGCCTCGATCCATTTAGTGAAGGTGTTGATTGCGACGAATGTATTTACAACCCTTCCTTCCTGGAAATGGACCGAGTATGTCGATGCCCCAAACCGAGAACGGCCAGGTTAGGGGCATAGTCTGCAGTGCATATGCTTTGTTGGACTTTCCGGCATGGAATCGGCAAGATCGGCAAGCGGTCACTATTGAGCGCGCTGCCGGCCAGTGGCCGCTTGGCCAAGAGGTAACTCCAACCGAAGGCTTTGCTCACCAAGGTCCTAAAGGACGAGTGAGCTCCACACATCCCATCATGGATATCTTTGAGGAGATATTTGCCTTCCTCTTGGGTGATGCACTTGGAGAGGACGCCAAGCGCGCTTTGCGGTATAAGAGGCCCTCGACCATTTTATAGGCCGAGGAGCGCCTTACTAGCCGGATTTCTCGGCTTCCTCCTCGGCAAAGTGTCCCGTGCACGAGGTATTGGATGAATGGCATCATCCAACTCGCACCTGCCGAGGACGGAGATGGTACCACCCGTCTCGGTTGCCTCCTCTTCGGTGGGTATGGAGGGCTTATAAAGGTGCTCGACGAGCACCCCCACCGGGGCGGGAAGCTGGGCGGAACCGACCTTCGATAGATGGTCGGCCAGGGCATTGTCCTTCCTGGGGATGTATTGTCCTTCAAGTTTCTGAAGTACTTTTCCATCTTCCTTACTTCAGCCAGGTAAAGCGCCATCGAGTCATCGAGCAATCGATACTCCTTGTTAACCTGGTTGACAACCACCGTGAGTCGCCTCTTCGCAGCTTAGTCGCCGACTCGAGCGCCTTGCACGCCCAAGTCCGGCTTAGCGTGACCTCATATTCGCTGCGTTGTTCGTTGGCGCCGAAATGTAGTTGGAGGGCGATCGATCCGCTTCCCTGGGGATTCGAGGACCACTCAGCCCCGAGCAATTGTAAGCTCGGGATCCGTCGAAGTGCATGACCCAAATGATCGTGCTCGGTCTGGTCGGGTTCAGACTTAGATGGGGTAGGATTTGTCCATTCGGCTAGGAAGTCCGCTAGGACCTGGGATTTGATCGCGGTCCTGGCCGAGAATTCGATCTCGAATTCGGCGAGCTCCATGGCCCACTTCGCGATCCGTCCGCTTGCGTCTTGATTCCCTAGAATTTCTCTAAGCGGGAAGTTGGTCGGGACTCGAATTTTGTAGGCCTGGAGGTAGTGTCTTAACTTCTTCGAGGCCACGAGGAGCGCATAAAGGAGCTTCTGGACCTCGGGGTAACGCTCCTTTGGTCCGTGTAGGACTTCGCTGATGTAGTAGATCGGGCGCTGCACCCCGTCCCGTTCTATAGTTATGACGGCGCTTACCGCCTGGGGTGTGGCGGCCAGGTAGAGCAAGAGAACCTCTCCCATTCTCGGCGTGGTCAAGACCGGGGGTCTCGACAAATATAGCTTTAATTCTTTGAAAGAGCGGTCTGCTTCCTCTGTCCAAGCGAAACCGTCATGCTTCCGGAGCGCCTTAAAGAAAGGCAGGCCGCGTTCCCCGAGCCGCGAGATGAAGCGACTTAGGGTCGCCATCCTCCCGGTCAGGGACTGAACCTCCCGCGTGCAAGTGGGTGGCCGCATGTTCTCGATGGCCTCTATCTTCTCAGGGTTGGCCCTGATTCCTTGTGGACCGATCATGTAGCCGAGTACCTTGCCAGCCTTGACCCCGAACACACATTTTTCAGGGTTCAACTTTATTCGATGCTTATTGAGGTTACGAAAGGTCTCCTCTAGATCGGGTACATGACCCGAGGCCATCTTGCTCTTGACGACTATGTCGTCTACATATACTTCCAGGTTCCGACCTATTTGGTCCGAGAAGGTTTTCTGCATGAGGCGCTGGAAGGTCGCTCGGCGTTCCTTAGACCAGAAGGACATGGTCGTGTAGCGAGAATGTGCCAAACGGGCGTGATGAAGGAAGTTTTCTCCTCGCCGTCGGCGATATGCCGATCTGGTGATAACCTAAATAGGCGCCCGAAAGCTCATCGCCTCGAGCGGCCGTTGCGTCGACCATTAACCGGTCTATCCGAGGTAGCGAAAATTGTCTTTTGGGCATGCGGCATTGATCTGTGTGATCGACACACATGCGCCACTTGCCCCCCTTTTTCTTCACGATAACTGGGTTGGCCAACCAATCAGAATGATCGACCTCCCGTATAAAACCGGCTTTGAGGAGCTTGTCCAGTTCCTCTGATGATAGCTTGCTTCTCTGGGGAGAAGCGCCTGAGCTTCGCCGCAAAGGCTTTTGTCGAGCCGAATCATAGCTTTGTACTCGACGACCTCCTTGGGACTCGGGCATGTCTGACGGTTCCCAGCGAACGTGTCCGCGCTTCTCCGGAGGAAGGTCACGAGCTCGAGTTCCTATTTAGGATCCAGGGAAGCCCCCACGTGTACAACCTTGCCTGGCTCTGCGTCGCACAGCGGGATGGCCTTAGTTTCTCCCCGGCTGGAGGGTAGCCTTGGGCGGGAACTCCTCGGCTCTTGGTCGGGCCAGCGGCGGGCTTTGCCCGACCATGTCTAAAGCCCTTCGCCGCAGTTCAGGGCTGCTGGGCTTCCTTCATCGAGATCACGCCGCCAGGGCCGGGAACCTTCAGGCATTGGTATCCGTGATGCGTGGCGGCCATGAATTTGGCGAGCGCTGGTCGGCCCAGGATGGCGTTGTAGGCCGACTCAAAATCGACTACCTCGAAGGTGATTAACTCCGTCCGGAAGTTGCTCGGGCTTCCGAAAGTTACGGGCAGGACGATCTGTCCGAGCGGCTTGGCCGAGGTGCCGGGGACTATCCCGTAGAAAGGGACTACGACGCTCTTGACTTTGGACCGAGGAATTTGCATCTCGTCCAGGACCCTGGCCGATATCAGGTCCAGGGAACTCCCGCAGTCCACGAGCACTCGTCCTACCGCGGTGTTGCAGATCGTTGGACTCACGACCGTCGGGAGCCTCTGGGGTTTCGTCATCCCCGGGGGGCAGTCGTCCTTAGAGAAGGTGATGGGCAGCTCGGACCACTTAAGCTGCTGAACGGGAGGCTTCCCTTGAGTGACACGAAGTACCTCGCGTGCGGCCTCCTTCAGCTCCCGACGAGACCCATAGGCGGCGGAGCCCCCGAATATCACGGCGATGTGGTTTCTCGGCTCCTGGTACTCCATGTCCGTATCTTCCTCCTCGGCGGGCTTCTTGCCCTTGAGGTCTCCTTCTTGCTCTGGGAGTGTGGGCATGGGACCCTTGCCATTGTAGAATTGCTCCAGGCGGGAGGCCCATGTTCTGCAATTCCGCAGGTCGTGTCCGTGCGCCTGGTGGAGCGGGCAAAAATAGGCGCTGGCCCGTCCGCGCTGGTCGCCGCGGTCTTGGTCGTCCCGGTTTTGCTCGTTGTTCCGCTGAACCGGTCGGCCTTTTCCTTTCGCGGCTCCTCCTTTATACGAGTGCGAGGTCGGCCGTTGTCGTCGTTCGATGGCCGCCACCATGTCGGAGACGGAGGGTTTTTTCTTCTTTTTGATTTTTTTCTCGATCGAGCTCACGCTCTTTCGGCTTGACGCCCCTTCGAGTCCGGCCGAGGGGGCACTTTCCTCGCCCGAAGAGCTTCTTCCATTAGACGGCCTGCGTCGCGCTGGCATAACGGTCGACCATGCGGAACAGCTCGTTGGCCGTGATGTCCGGGTTAATATCGAGGTCCTGAGTAAAGCGTACGTCTCGGACCCCAAACTTGAAAGCCCGGACAACCGCCTCATCCGAGATGCTTGGGATGGAATTGCGTACTTGCATGAAGCGCTGGACGAACTGGCGCAAGGTCTCGCCCTCCGTCTGTATCAGACGCTCAAGGTCGCGCTCCTTCCCCGGGCGGACGTAGCAGCTCTGGAAGTTGGCCCGGAGAGTGCTGCTCAGCTGTGCCCAGGACCGGATCGAGTTTTCCTTTTGGTTGAATAGCCACGTCCGAGCCGCCTGGCCCAAAGATCAGAGGCGTAAAGTTAGCCATGACCCTTTCATCACCTCCAGCGGCTAGAATGGCCGTGGTGTAGATCGAGAGAAACTCGTCGGGGTTCTGCGTCCCATCGAATCTCTCGATGTGACCCGGCTTGAACCTTATTGGCCAGGTCACACGTCGTAGCGACGTCGCGAAAGCCCTGCACCCGAAAACGGGACTGTCGGGACGGTCATTGCGAGCGCGGCGGTCGGGGCGATCCCCACCGGCCGAGCCCGAGGTTCGTGGGCCCAGGCGAGAGAATATCTCCCTATGCCTGTAGGACGGAGAGTGGCCCGAAGAGGAATGTTCGGCCCGGTTCTGCCCGTGGCTCGTATTCCGTTGATCCCGAGGAGCCCCGAATTGCTCCGGTGCCCTCCCGAGCCCTGGCCGCTCGCACCGGCCACCCGGTATGGCTGCGTGAGTCGTCGGGGTGGAGGCGCTTCGGACGCCTAGCGGCGGCGTTTCCCAGAATTACTGGGCATCCCTTTCTGAGAGGCTTCCGCCGCTTTATGTCTGCGGGCGATTTCCTCGAGGTCGCCGGGCCACACCGCACCCATGGCTTCTAGGTCGACTTGCTCAGGAAACTCTCTGAGGTTGCGCACCACCGCGGCCAAGGCTTGAAGGCGTTCCCCGCTCGGGGGAACACGGGGTGACGAGCTCGTTCGTCGTCGTACGGGCTCCGGTGTCCCGTACGCGTGGAAATTCTCACGAAGCCGCCCTGGTCTTGTCGGCCGCCACCACGGACTTGCCGCGTAAGCTGGCGCTGTCCGATTCGAAGATGTCTCAGAGGTGCTCCTTGGCCGCTTCATAGCGGTGAAGACGCTGCGTTCGCCGGGGATTTGCTCTCGACATTTATCCTCCTCCGCAACGAAGACGTTACGGATTGGACGGATCGCGAGGGTGACATCACGGTGTCTCACGCGTGACGCGTCCCCTGGTCGAGCTTCGAAAAGGTCGGGATGTCGGACCATCGTAGAGCCCGTCATACTCGTCGTCCCGAGAGGGCGTCGAGCCGGAGCGAAAGAATCGCCCGTGCGGCGGTTTCCATGGAGAAGCTGGAACCGCCATGATTCTCAAGGCCGGCGACGTCGGCGGCCCCATTGTCGAAGAATCGCTTTGTCTTCTTCCTCGATTCCGGGGGCGCCGAGGCCCTGGCGATCTTGGGAGCTTGTCATCCTCCGGGATTCCTCACGAAAGGGAAAGTCGGTCCCCACGGACGGCGCCAGCTGTCGACGGTTGGGGAGCAGGCCCCCGCCGAGCTTACTTGTTGGTGGAGGGACCAACTGCGACCCCTTCTCACGTGATGGGATACTCAGAGGAGTGACTCACTAAACTTCAATGGGCAAGGACACTGTTATTTACCCTGGTTCGGGCCTCTCAAGGAGATAATAGCCCTACTCCAGCTTGTGTATATTTTTTGTAAAGAAATCTGCGTGTCTTTCCCTCATGGTGGGGATGCTTTTATAGCTTACAAAGGACCAAACTCCGCAGGTCCCCACTATCCGCACGATTGGACCACATCCGATCGTGGCAACTGGCAGATCCTACAACTCCGCCATGCTCCCGCGGAGGACGCAACGGGCTAACGGAGGTTACGCGCTGGTGGTTACTCCCAACGACCTCGAGATCATGTCAGGTCGGCCAATTCCCGGCGCCGAGCTTGGTTGCCTTATGCAAGCTCGAGCTCGCTATTGGCTAGAATACGCGACCTTCTCAGATCCCAACTAGATCGTCCTTGGGAACGACCTCCTAATGGCTCGGGCGGGAGCGAGCTCGGCCGTTCGTGGCACCCGAGGTAATTTATGGGAATTACCCAACCCCCCGACACAATCATACAATTGTTACATCAGGAATAAATTATAGAATATAGAACAATCATAGCACAAGTAATCAAATAGATGGGAAATAGATGTTTATTTAATTTTAAATGATAATCGCTCAATAGGAGCGCAGACCAAATGTTCACTTAGGAACTAGGGCTAAACTGATGAGAGACTTATAAGGAATATACTTTGGGATGCAATAGTTGCACAACCAATGGCTAGTGCATCCATACCTTAAAACAAAGTTATTCAGGGTTTGCAGCTGTATTAGCCAAGTCTTACTTCTAAAAGCCCTCTAACCCTTTACCTTTATTTTTTCACTATGGATTGTCTCTTCCCCTATCTGATCGGTCATTCTTTCACTTATCCCCTTTATTCTTTTAGCTCTTTTTTGCGTCCATGGCTATTGCTAGCCTGCTGAGCATTTGCATGTGCTTCGGGCATTGCAAGTCTCCCACTATGAAGTATACTAGTGAGAGCTGCGCGCTCCGCCGCGCCGTACGAAATTTGATAAAAAATTTTATCTCTAAAAAAAGGCAGGAATATCCGAGTTTTTTTTATTCGCTTGGGTATTTCTTGGAAAAAAGACGCTAAGTAAGAACCGTCGACGAACCAGCGAAACAACGACGCTTTTTTGGGGGAAAAAAGAATAGCACATGTTCCGAGAAATATTAGATCCCAAACAAAAACAAAACTATAGACGCCGAGTTTAACACCCTATGCGGTTAATGGGCAATAATACATGTTTTAAAAAATATTAGAGATCGAGCCGCAAAAGAAATTTTAGATGCCAAGTTTAACATCCTATGCGCTTATTTTCTCACGAAAAATGAGGGAAAACGGGTAAAAACGGAGAAACGACGGACGAAAAACGAATTCCCATTTTTTTTTGGGGGGGGAACGGCCAACGAAAACATTTTTCCCATGCTCCGAAGGGAAAACGGATCACGAAAACATTTTTTTCGGGTAAAACGGAGGAAGGAAACGGGCTCTCATTTTTTTTGGGGGCGAAATAGCCACCGAAAACATTTTTCCCATGCTCCGGAGGAAAAACGGATCACGAAAACATTTTTTTCGAGTTACCGAAAATATTTTTCGCATGCTCTGGAGAAAAAACGGACCCCAAAAACATTTTTTTTAGACAAAACGGAGAAAGGACCCGAACGTAAAGCGCGAGGACCTAATTGTTACAATTTTGGACATGTTCGCTATTTTGAAAAATTAGGAAAGGGCTCGCTCGCGATTCGCACTTAACAGGAGGGCCTCCATGCAAAACGAAAAACCAGGGACGTAAACGCGAACCGGGAAAAACATTCTCCTCTCACATAAAATCGCGCAAGGACCTGGACGTAATTTCGTAAAAACCGGGGGGCTTTTCGCAAAAAAAACCCGATGCCACGTGGGGGGCATGGTTGGGCTCAAATTCTTTCCCCTATAATAGGGGTGATATGATGATTCTTCACCAGGATTTCATCACGCTTTTCTGCTTCTACCAAAATACATATTAGCTAGGAGTACTTTTGGTACTTGGCATGACGATACTATTACAGCAGTATACTCATATTGAGGTGGAAGGTGCATAATATCTTGTCGATCATTTTTAGCATTAATAACTTTCTGGTTACAAAATGTTGGTTAGTGACTAGCTTATGTATGGCAAAGTTATATGCTTCCACAACCTTTAAAATTCTAAAAGCAAGGGAGGATCTATTCGCGCTGTGCTTCTGGCAACATAATGGATCTTTGCTAGTTATATATTTTTTCTTTAGGGAATTAAAAATTACCAGCTGGTCATCTTTCATCAAATATTCGGTCTTTAGGTTCGTATGAATATGATGCCTCATGAGATGCAAAGCCGTACACCTAGCGGCTTTGGGAAGAGCAGGGTACCAGTTTCAGGCTAAAAAACAATAGCTCTAAAAGATCGAGCTGTCATATTAATCTTAGTATTCATTGCCCGGGTAAATTAATTGTTGCTATTAGGGGTAAGCTCGATAAATTCTCTCTTTGCGATGTTCGACATATCTTATTTCTATTTATTCAAAATAACTTTTATTGCTGGTAAAATCAATATAATGCATGCTCACTCTTCAATTAGTAAAACTTGATCTATATCTATTCAGTAGAAAATTATAAAAAAAATCTCTGAATTTTCTTAGCATTTGTCATAATTTTCTGTTAATTATCAAGCAATTTTCAAAATTACTAAATAACAAAAAATAAATCCCAAGATAAATTAAATATGAAATAATGCTAAGAAAATAAAACCACAGACACAAGGCTCCCAATATGCTAATTAGAATTTTCTAGAATTTTTCTAGCATTTTTTGTAATTTTCTATTAATTACCAACTAATTTTTAGAATTACTGAATAACATAAAATAATCCAATACACATAAAATAAGAAATAAATTCTGAAAAATATATAGAAATCCATAATATTATCAATGTGTTATACATATTTTTTCAAAAAAATTTAATTATTTTTTATAATTTTCTTGTTAATGTTTAAGCAATTTTTAGAACTACTTAATGACATAAAATTAAATTTCAGCACACATTAAACATAGCATAATGCTAGAAAACTAAAGCCGGGGTATGGAACTTCCAATATGTGCTAATACTAAATTTACCAAAATGTATGAAAATCAATATACCTAGAAATCTAATTTCATGAATTTTCAAGCTTTATTAATCTATTTATGATACAGAAAAATGTAGGCATAACCATAAATTATCATTTTATCAAAAAAAAGGAAAAACTAACAGGTTGTACGATCAATAGGCCATACTATCCAACATACCCATCCGATCGACTCCAATAAAATCGACGGCTAGGGTTCAAACCCTAGCCACCACCACTTTGCCCCTTTGCGAGGTGGCCACGGGTGCAGCCATGGGCACAAACAACACCGCTGTCGTGGTGGACTGTCACAAACACTGCCCCCATGGGCAAGGGCGCTACCTCAGGCGAGCGCAATGGAGCGGCAAGCCATTGTCGTCCGTGCTTCGGGCGGTAAGCGCTTCGGGTACGAATCATGAGTGACGACGCGGTGAACCTGCCACGGCGAGCTCAAGCACGCTGCCACTGTTCAAGGGCTTCTAGTACCCTGTCACTGCGTGGTTGTTCGCCACTTCGGGGGCGAAACGTGAAGCGTCGGTGTTCGCGCGACGTGGAACGTCGGTGGGCGTGCGACGCGAAGCTCCGGAGGGCGTAGGTCGCGATGCGTCGGTGGGCGAGCGACGCGAAGCTCCGGAGGGTGTAGGTCGCGATGCGTCGGTGGACACATCAACGAGCGCACGCCGTGAGGCGTTGGTGGGCGCATCAGGACGTGACACATCGGTGGCGCGACGGCCAACGACGGAGCGGGCACACCAACGAGCAGTCACGCTGCGGGCGTGACGGCGTGGAATCATTGGTTGGGTGGAGAATCCGAAGCGTCGCTGGCGACAAGCGTGGAAAATGAAGGAGTGTTGGCACGCACGGAATCCGAAGCAACGCCGCTTCATCTTCAATGCGAGCGTGGCCGCTGGCGCGCATGGAGGCGCTGACCTGCGGCCTTCAGGGTTGGTCGGTGGTGAGGTCGCGATGTAAGGCCTTTTGGGCCGATGCATTTTTTTATTATGATGAACAGTAATCCATGATGAACAGAGTATACTGCCGATTTAGATTAGACAATTTAATTTGCAACTATGATGTGATAATATGCAGGATTAAACACATGTATGATGTGATTTGTCTTACGCAGATCAAACTTACGTAGGGCTTGCGGTAGTGTGATCGCGTGTCGCAGGATGAAATCTATGCAGTGTCGATCGATGCAGGTAGATGATCGCCAACAGTCACGATACAACAATCGTGCTGATATTGTGTTATAAAACGTAGTCGTTCACCCACGATCAAGCAACAACACGCCAATGAAATCACAAGGACGAGAATAGAGAGCACACACAAAGTAGAGGGGTAAAACTCTCTTTATTAGATTGATCTTTCTGTACAATGGAATGCCCAACATATAGTAAAGTCAACTTTAAATATATTCGAATTCGCCCACCAATAGATAGAGTCATTCCAAATTTTGGATGAGATTCTATCTATATCGTAACACTATTACCTTATTGTTCCCTCTTATTTTCTTAATTTGATGTCATCGATTCAAAGATGTCATTCTAACTATTATTTTTTATAACTTTATTTATATTAGCATAAGTTAATAGATCTGTATATTATGAAAAGTATTTTCCCTCTAGGGATATAGTTTATACATGGCAATATGGTTTTTAGTATAGGGATGATTAAATTTCGATCAAGTGATCAACTACGGTCGGGCTAAGACTATCTCCAGCAGCTTCTCTTCAGCCTCCAAATCCCTTCACGAACAGATCCTAAGTGCTCCAACGGATTCCCTTCGCGATTCTCTTCGGACGGAATTTAGAGAGAGAATCTAGATAGAAAGGGATTCTCTCTCCAATCCCTTCACAAATTCTCTTGAGGGGAAGCACTTGCAGATGATAGAAAATAAAAAGAATGAATATAGGGAAGAGAATAGGAAAAGGAATGGAATGAAGAGACATTGGTGGAGATAGTCTTAGACCCTTGAATCGATCAACTGGCGGTCATCGGACGGTTAAAGGATTTCCAAAGTCTAAATCTCGTGTGTTGTCTCCCGACTCCCGAGTCCCGAACAGTCGCCTCTCTTTGGCTCGCCGACCATGGCGACCTCTGCGGCGGCGCCGAGGCACAGCTGCGTGAAGTTGTCTGTAGCAATCGAGTACCCCAAGGCGGCAGGCCACGGCACCATCTTCGTGAAGGCCACGTGGCTGCCCACCCGCTTCTCCGCGCGTGGGTCGCCGACGCCAAGGTGCGCCTCCGTGCCGAGCGGTGGGACCAACCCGTCGCCGACTACCTCACCCTTTCCGAGCGCTACCTCGCATTCCACAAGCCCTCCTCCACTTACTCCTTCCACGACGCTGGCAATAGGCACGACAGGGTTTGTTCTGCTCTTATTCCTCCTCCGTCTATCTTCCTCGGTTCATAGATAAATAAATAATTTCGGGTTAATGGAAGAAGGTCACTAATTTTATAGCAAGTTGAAATTAGGCTAACTGATCTCATTTGGATGAAAAGATTGTTGTTTGAGGTGTGAAGTATCACATTTGTTCCTCAGTTCTTTTGCTAACTGCCTTTTGTCCAGTGTACCCATTGCTCAGCCAAAGAGTAGTGCATTTAGTAATTACTGTTTGAGTGGTGTTTCTATGTTTTTCTTTATTTTTTAAAGTTAAATAAATATTAAAGCATGAATGAAAGGTAGATAGTGATTACTTACTCTTTCCTTGTTTCAAGATTCGTGCAATTTTATTGGGAGGAAAAGCTCGCCCCAAAAAGGTAATCAGTGTTGATTTATTCATGGTTTCAGAGTAGTGATCTACTGATCTGTGTGAACTCTTCTTTTAGGCCCAATGTAGGAAGCAATTTCTGATGTTGCTGTTGCTAATGTATTAAGAAGAGACATCTCTTTTCCCCCCTTAGTGTAAGTTTCTGACTTCTATTCATGTTTTTTTTTATTTGGGCCTTAGGCCTTAGCAATCTGTTTGAGGCATACTATTATTTCCAAATTACTCACATGGTATGAGCAAGTTGAACTTTTATTGAGTTATTGCCATCCTGAAATATGGCCATATGGGCGATATTGAAGACATAATATGCTTGAATCGAAAAGACATTATATGGTCATTATGTTATGTTAAAAGCAAGTTGTTTGTGCTTTTCAATCTTTTCTTCCCCCTTATGAATGAACCTTCACATGTCTTGCTTTTTTTGCACTTATCTTTTTATCTTTTGTTTCTAAAATATTGATTCTCTCTTGTGCCATCAGTTGTCATGGACATTTGAAAGACAAGGTACCAAATTGGAATGGCGATGGAAACTGCAGCCTTCACCTAACACGCAACAGAGTACAGCTGAGATCTTGGATTTTTTCTTATGGATGCAAATATACGCTTGAGTGTATGTTCCGTTCCTTGCTTTACCTCTTTCATGCATAGTGCTATGGTATATTCTGAGTACTTGCCATTATATGAAATCTAGTTAGAGTTGTGGTTATAAATTTATAATTTTTGGATGAATTGGCTGTCAGTCTAGAGATAAACTTGATTAAACCTACATTTCAACCCTCCACCGAACTACTGAATCACTTGTGTACATTTTTAATGGGATTCGAATTTAAAGATGCTATCTTTCATTATTCAGGAAGGGGTTGTTAGTGTTGGAGATAACTCAAATATCTCTAACTACCATATCTGTTGGTTTTATTTCTAGTTTGTTAGAAGTTATATCTTCTACAACCCGGACTCTTTGGCTATATAAGCCAGCCCCTTGTACATGTAACCCTTGAGTTTTTCCACGTTACATCTGTGTGTCTATTATTTTGCCGTGCTCTAAACCTAACAGGTGGTATCAGAGCCTAGGTTTAATCATCCTATCCGCTGACTCGGGAGGAGGAGACCCCCGGGGAGGCACCTGCATGGCATCAGAGCCTATTTCCAATCTACAGTCGATGGGCACATGCGGTTCTTCTGGCTTTCGCCACCGACATCGCACGGCCTGACATTTGCCACTGCACTGGCCTCCGTGCCGTGCCATCTTCCTCGCCGGCCTTTGGCTCCTGTCGGTCCAACGCCGCCGCTACGACGCTCTGTCTTTCGCACCGGCCATCCTCACCGCTTGGCCGTATTCGCCGGCATCTTCCACCGACCGAAACTCCGCGCTCCGCCAGCCTCCTTCGGTGCAGCCCGCGACATCCTTCGCGCGGCCGCCTTCGGCCCACGCACCCTTCGGCCTCCCGATCGGCAACAAAGCCAACTCGCTAGAGAGCTTCATCCAACAGACCAACATATCCAGCCGAATTTGAAACCAATCCAAAAGGTGATTTTAATATGTGATTGGATCCGTTGGCTCGAGCTCTGAAGTTGCTTCACCTTTTTATTCCAGCTTCTCGGCTTTTCAACTTGGCTTCTCGGCTCCAACTTCTTGTTTTCAGTTTCAGATTTTCATCAGATTTTGTTACGTGCATCCGAAACTTGGCTTCTCGGCTCCAACTTCTCGGCTATTATGGAGGTTTTGTCAACATTAATTCTCAGAAATTTAATGACACCATGTTGGTAGCATTATGTCCTTCGGAGTTTTACTAGTGAAGGTTTTGCTCCAATTCAGTTTGAGATGAAGTATTAAAGTGCAAGGAGTTTTGCTTCTTAGTGGATACTACAACGTTATCTTGTTGTCTTAGCTCAATATGAGAGGTCTACTGCAATTTACTCCATTGGCAGCACGACAGTTTTTTTCATCTTGACAGGTTTGCAGGAGCAGTTTCAATCATGTTATGGATTTTCAGTAGGCAATTTGCCAAATTTTATGTTTCAGGTGGTCAGGTGGAGCATATAAAAAGTCCATGAGATGAGTTATTCGCTATTTATCAAGCACCACAGGTGATGTCTTGGCTTATGCCTGTGGCGGGATTGCACCACGCTGTTTGTGTTCTGTTCCCGGCCCTTGGCCTCAAACTCCCTGAAGTGGGATGTCTAGAGATCCGAGCTAGAGAGGTCTCCCTTCCCGACGATCTTCTCCTCCTTTTATATGAAGGTGGCGGAGAAATCCGCCTTCAAATGCATGTATCGGCTGGCTTTTCTCCGACCGGCGCTGACAGGGGGTTGCAGGTCTTTTTCCAGCAGCGTTACTCGCATCTCCCTCCACCTGTCCCCTTCTAGGGGCCAGGTGTCTATTATGTGGAGTATTTGTTTTCTCTTTACAACTATGCCCATTTATCTACGCTCTTTTCGGGGGCCCAAATGGAATTTCTGATGTCCATTGGTTTCGTATCAATCTGATCCCGCCTGACAACCTTTTGCAGGTTTTGGCAGAATGTCAGGCTCTGCCGATCATATTGTCGGCTACGTCCACATGGGTTACGAGGGTGTCTACCTCCGCGACTTCCCTCATGACTTTGCTCCGCTCCCTTCCTTCCTTATTCCCCCGCCGATTTTTTATCCCGTGTCATTTTTCCTATTCATCACGCTTTGAGCCTGTATGGACCGAGGGAAGGCGTGGGCCCTGCCCCGTCTGACGAAGGGGATGGGTTCTCCGGGCCTACAACAATGCCATTTGATGATTGGGCATTTATTTAGAAGGTCAGTTGCACAGACTCAAACTTTACTGGGGTTATGAGTTGAAGATCCAGATTCTTCGTCTGTTTTGTTGTAGCTGTGTTGGTTTGACTGTTCCAGTTGTTCTCTTGACCTACTGGTGGTTTGCTCAATGTTGCTTCGTAAGTGTTTATATTGACTGTTCCAGTCTTTCATATCGCACTGTCCTTTGGACTTTCAGTGCTCAATTACCTTTTGAGGTTTTTCGTAGACAATTTCATTATGGATTTTAAGTTAAGGGGAGGTTTGTTGGAGATAACTCAAATATCTCTAACTACCATATCTGTTGGTTTTATTTCTAGTTTGTTAGAAGTTATATCTTCTACAACTCGGACTCTTTGGCTATATAAGCCACCCCCTTGTACATGTAATTGATTGAACCAATATAGTAGATTGTTTCCTGTTGTTTTTCCCGCAAGGGTTTCCACATAAATATTGTGTTCCACCTTTCTCTGTGCGTGCGTGTGCCCTAACCCTAACGGTTAGGAAAGCACAATCCTTTGACAAGTTGAAACAAGAATCTGAGAAGTGCTTGCAACAGAGTTAAGAGATTCAACAATGAGAAAGCTGAATTTGAGCAAGCCACCTTTTCAATGGTACTATTCCTTTCAGATGATAGTTTCTTATGCAATTTCATACCGAATTCATAGCTCTTGTCTCTTTACTTAGCCTTTTGCATAAATGAATATTATTATCACAGAAAACACTGGTTGTTGGGCTATTCCCATTCAGTTATTAATTGACTAAAACTATAGAAGTATACTCTGATCTTATTTTGCACTGCTCGGTACTCACCACAGTGTCATTGCTTTAGTTTGAGTCTATTTTAAATTCGAAGAAGGCCAGGCTCGGACAGCTCATAGACAAACTCGCGACACTTGAATCTACCGACAAAGCTTCAAACAAGGATGAGGACTCATCTGACAGTACAGAGCTCTTCGATGAAGGAAGCGATAAAGATCCAAGCGTTAATGATGAACCCTTGGAGACAGGCCGTGGCGATCTTCATAGCTCTCCTGAGAAATCCGCCGCCACCTCCAGAGGTAGGAGAGGTCAAAAGAGGACAAAAAAATGACCTGAACGAAGCGAGCTCACTGGTAAGACTGACAATAACGGTGTTAAGGATATATTGATATTGTCTGTTATACATAAGATATTGTCTGTTATAGATAAGTCCCTCATGTACTCTATATATTGTGGCCATTGGCCTCATATTGAATACTGTTAGACAACCTCGCTATCGAATAGTCCGGGGTTGCCTAATAGATCTAAACTGGAGAACAGAGAGAGGACGAGAGACACAATATGAGGAGGAACTGCTCTGCTTTATTATTCTGTATGCTTGTGTATACAAAGGGGTAGCCCCTGCCTCCTATATATAGCGGTTCTGCTAGAGATAAGGAAGAGTCCATATAGGATACGTCAATCGGTTTCCTAACACTCCCCCTTGGACTCTTCACTGCGAGATGCATATGCCTCATTAAAACTCCATAAAAACCCAGTGGGAAAAATAATTGGAGAAAGAGTACATAGCACACGCTTGCTGTGTTGCACGGATTGCCTCATCAAAAACCTTAGGTAAGAAAACTTCAATGAAAAACTTACTTAAGGAAAAGAGTACAATCCACCCAAACTTCAATGTTAATCTTCTAGATTCACGTTGGGTACTCAAACTTCATGTTCGAGATTTATGTAGGAGTATGTGAAAATTCTCCCCCTGAAATCTGCACTTCTCTAAGCCTCATCATCCCGATTCCTCTAATACATCTTTCAAAGGAAGATGGGAGTGACTTAGTGAATAAATCTGCGAGATTTTCACACGACTTAGTATGCAGTATCTTTATCTCGTTCATCTTATGCATTTCATGGGCATAAAAGAACTTGGGGTTGATATGCTTTGTAAGGTTACTCTTCACATATCCCATTTGCACTTGTGCAACACAAGCTGCATTATCTTCATAGATAATAGTGGGGTTTGTTCCATATTCAGCCACATGACTTACGGATGTGGTGAACCATTCTTCAAGCCATGCACATTCGAGAGGCTTCATACAATGCAATGATTTCTCGAGTGGTTAGTCGACGTTGAGACAAGAGTCCGCTTAGACGATTTCCAAGAAATTCTGTTCCACCGCAAAGAAAAACATACCCGGTTGTGACTTGCCCGGTATCTGGTCGATAGGTACCCAGCATCGGCATAGCCAACTAAATTCAATTCATTGTTTCTTTTGTAAAACAGTCCGAGTTCTTTGCTTCCTTGAAGGTAAATGAAGATGTACTTCACCCCTTTTCAATGCCTTTTGGTGGGTTACGCCTTTGTCAGTGCTAGCAAATTCACTGCGAATGCAATGTCCGGCCTAGTGCTATTTGCAAGGTACATGAGTGCTCCAATTGCACTCAAATATGGGAATTCCGCTCCCAGGACTTCCTCCCCCTCTTCTCTAGGCCTGTATGGATCTAGGTCTGCTTGGAGTGACCTTCCGACCATTGGGGTCTTTGCGGGGTATGCCTTCTCAAAACCAAATCTCTCCAATACTTTCTGCGTGTAGGATGATTGGTGTACCAAGATTCCGCCTTGGATATGTTCAAGCTGCAAGCCTAAACAGAACTTGGTTTTACCCAAGTCTTTCATTTCAAACTCAGATTTCAAGTATGTGCATGCTTCTTCAATTTCTTCATCCGTCCCAATGATGTTCAAGTCATCTACATAGACGGAGATTATACAAAATCCATTCAGGGATCGTTGTATAAACACACATGGACAATCTTCATTTGTTCGAGTAGCCTTTCTTGCAAAGAAAGTCACTCAAGCGATTGTACCACATTCTTCCCGATCGCTTGAGTCCATACGGTGATTTCTCCAATTTCACCTTGTATAGGTTTACATTTGCTCTATCTTGGTTCGGGATAGGGATACCTTCGGTACTTTCATGTATATCTCGAATCCAAGTTTCCATACAAATATCTTGTGACAACATCCATTAGCTTCATTCTCAACTTCAAGTTGATCGCCATTGAGATCAAGTACCTAAAGGTAATTCCGCCCATGACCAGGAGAATAGGTTTCTTCATAATCAACCCAGGGACGTTGAGTGAAACCTTGAGCGACAAGCCTTGCCTTGTACCTTACAACTTCATTGTTTTCGTTTCTCTTGCGAACAAAAACCCAGGTGTGACCTACGGGGTTTATATGGGGAGGCGTGCAGCACACATGCCCAAACACCTCTCTTTTGTTAAGAGAGACTAACTATGCGGTGATAGCCTTCTTCAAATCTTCCCAATCGAGCCTTTTCTTGCACTCTGCGAGAGATGCGGGCTCGGAATATTAATGATCGTGGCAATCTTCTTTGCAAAGTATGCATCGACATTGGCTGTTGCTCTATTCATTGATTCTCCTGATATTACAAAATTTATGGCCATTTCGTCATGGTGTGCTTCATGCACTTCTACTTGCTCTTCATTGCTATTTCCCATTCCAGGAGCAAGTTCCTTTAGTTTTTCTCCGCCAATGTGTGCGCACACATTATTTCCAGCGGCTTCTTCCAATGGAAGGTTCAGATCTGAAATTGCCTTTTCCACAGGCTTCTTTCGGTGCCAGGTCTCAAGCGGCTCCCCTTCTTGCTTTGAGGCACTTTTGTGATTGGGTGTGGTAAGTCCTCTTGCCCAGTTTTCCCCAGACGTCTCCGGGTACTTTGGGTTTGAGAAGCCGATTTCTGTTCTTTTCTTTGAGGCCTCACGACAGGATGAGGATACCTTCGCTTTCTTTGGTATTTCCACCCTCTCTGGTGCATTTCTTGCTGGTACATGCGACTTAACCACGCTCTTCAGATCACAAAAATGATCAGGCAGTTCATTTGCTAAATTCTGCAAATCGATTGTCTTCTTGACTTCATGATTTGCTTCATTAGTGCGAGGGTCATGCACGGGGATCTCAATAGAATGCCATATGATTTCCCAGCATTTTCATCCAATGGTTCATTTCCTCCCCCTAATGACGGGAAAGCGATCCTCGTCAAAAAAATGCAATTAGTGAATCGGGCTGTATGCAAATCTCCAGTCGTGGGTTCCAAATACCTGATTATGGATGCATTCTCATAACCAACGTATATCCCAGACATGCGGAGAGGGCCCATTGCAGTTCGCTGTGGGGGTGGTATATGTACATATACCATTCATTCAAATCTTCAGGATGACCCATTGCATTAGTTGCATAGTTGAATGGATGCTGTAGGCCGACGGTCTATAATTGATGAGTGCTGCTGCGTGCATGACTGCGTGTCCCCAACAAGTGTTGGGCAAGTTACAACTCTGCAAGAGTGGTCGGGCTATGAGCTTAATCCTATTTATTAGTGCTTCAGCTATTCCATTTTGCGTATGGATGTGCGGTACAGAGTGCTCAATTGATTATTCCGATTCTTTGTGCAATAATCATCAAATGCCTTGGAAGTAAATTCGTTGGCATTGTCCATTCGAATGGACTTCAAGCGATGATCAGGAAAAGCATTTTTAATTCTGATGATCTGCGAGATCAGCTTTGCGAATGCATGATTCCTTGTTGACAGCAAACATGTATGTGACCATTTCGAGGAAGCATCAATGAGCACCATAAAGTATCGAAACGGCCCTGACAAAGGCTGAATCGGACCGCAAATATCCCCCTGAATGCGTTCCAGGAATGTAGGGATTTCATGTTGCACTTTCATAACAGAGGGTCTAGTTATTAATTTCCCGGTGGCACATGCATGGCACACAAAATCTTCATGATTCGAAAATTTTTTAACATTAATGCCATGACCTTATGAGTTGTTAACTATATTTCTCATCATTCTAAGACCAAGATGACCTAAATATACAATGCTATAAAGGAAAATAATTCAGAGCTTCTAAAGAAGTATACACTACGTGTGTATTGATTCTCGTGTAGTACAACCAAGATTCATATGAGGGATATTTTTCTAATACCATTTTTTTTTCATATTTCGCGTGCTTCACAGTGCACAAATGCTCTTTGTTATTTTCTTCATTGGTTTCTACGTGAAACCTATTGGCGCGGATATCATTGAAAACTTAAGAGAGTGCGTGTTGATTCAGGGTACAAAAGGGCTTCTTCAATTACCAAAGTTGTACCCATTGGCAATATAATTGTGGCTTTTCCAGAGCCTATTATATGCGTATCGCTTCCTGCGATTGTCGTAATCCTTCCAGCGTTCTTCGTGATCGTCTGGAAGTATTTTGACTCTCTTAAGATGGTATTTGTTGTGCCACTATCAACAATGCATATCTCCTCTATTTGGGCGCTATACAATTTCTCAATGAAAAGAAATATAATTCCAATGATACAATGGCAAAGTAATTCAAACATTGCTTGCAAATATAGAATACTGGAATAAAGAATAAGTTGCAATTCTATTCATGAGAAAAGAAAATGTATGCTCTTTGAGAGTTTACAATTTATTATTCAAAATTCATTAACAACCACCGTTCTGTAGTCTGCCAAAATTTGGTAATTCAATCTTCTTTGTGCTTAGAGCAAGATGGTGGACTTGAGCTTCTCGAACCGCTTCGAAGTGCAGTTTATAACTCAAGTACACTCACCTCGACCATGTATTCATTCTTGAGTGGCTGAAAGGTGATGTCCGAGAAAGGGCAAAGTTTGATCATTTTGCTCGGCATTAGGTTGTGCGTCCTACGAGGACCCTAAGCCACATTTGGAGCTTCTTGCTCGCAAGCATGATCTTCAAATTTGATGCCCATGTGAGATAGTTCTGTCCATTCGGGGTCAGTTCTTCAAACTCACGTTTGACAATGCCAGGTATTTGCATATTCACAAGATTCTTTATTTAGATTACTTCGTGTAATCTAATAGATAGTGGTTGCAAAAATTCATAAATGCATAAAACAAATTCTCATGAATTTCCAGTAAACTAAAAGAAAACAATAATTGCAAGATTCATAAATATAAGATTCATAATTACGGGATTCATAAATGCAAGATTCATATATACACAGATTCATAAATATTCATAAAGATTCATAAATACAGCTTCGTGCATGTATGTGATCGGCTTCGTGCATGCGATCAGATTTATGCGCGCGATCGACTTCATGTATGCCATCGGATTCATGTGCATGATCGACTTCGTGCGATCTGTTTCATGTGCACGATCGGCTTCGTGCATGCGATCGGATTCATATGCATGATCGACTTCATGCGATCTGTTTCATGTGCGTGATCGGCTCGCAGCGATCGGATTCATACGTCGCGATCGGCTTTGTGTGCACGATCGGCCGTGCGATCGGCATATAGCGGCTTTATGCGTCTGGTATTATCGATTCCATGCACGTCGGCCTTCTTGGCGCGACGGTGGCCGCTTCGTGCGGCATGCTTGAATTTTCAATGAATTATATTAAGGTAATTTTTCATCATTACTTGATAACAGAAAATAAATTCCAACATAAATTAAATGCGGTGTAATGCTAATTACAACTTATGTAACTCTCGTTGGTTGGGAGCGAAAACAGTGTGAATATCTCCGTCAATTCGACTCTTGGCCAGGTCAACCTGCCCCTAGGGCTCACATGAGGGAGGGAGCACTTCCCGTTTCCGGGTGCCAATTAAAGAACCAAGCCTCATGTGTGTTTTCCTAGACACCAATTGTCTCATGTCTGTTTATTCATTACCAAAATCAAATCCCAACCACTCAGGTTCTCATAAAATGTTGTATGAAATATTCTGGAATTTTCCTAGCACTTTTCATAATTTCTGCTAATTTCCAAGCAATTTTCAGAATTGCTTGTGTAATAAAAAATAATTTACCACATAGTAGCGGCTATAGGCCTCGGAGCGTGACGGGGCGGCTCGAGCCGGGCGCGAGGCGGCCGACGACGGCTGCGAGCCGAGGCCGGTGGTCGCATGCCGTCGTCGGCGTCGCGCCGGTTGCATGGCCGCATACTACGGCTGCATGCAATGCAAGCAAACATGCATGTCTTTCAATTCCTCACGTCCACCCACATGCATGCATGAGGCAATTCGGTTGTATCCAGGAAAGAGCATGCATGCACAGTGCGTATCAGATGCCTTGATTCTTCTTGAATCTCGATCGTGTATGCACTAGTTCGTGATGATGCAAACACGCATGCATAGCGCATATACAGCAGCAGTCTGCGAGGCCATGACGCAGCCAGCGGCGATGGCTTCGCTGCGCGAGGGGAGCACTGGCGCGGCGACGGGCGGCTCCAGGCGCGGTGACGCCTACGGGCGTGGCGACGGGCGGTTCTGGCCAGATCCGGTGAGGTGCCTTCTGGGCATCCGGGGTATGTGATGGCTTCGTGCCCACATCTTGTTAGCCGTGATAGGGCTTCGTGCCGATGTACTATAGCGATCTGTAGTTTCATGCTACGATCTGCGAAAGTTGTTGTGAACTTGTAGCTTCGTGCCACGTTGAAGAACACGGTACTTATATGCGTAGATTAGATGCATACTCGTAGCTTCATGCCACGATTAGATGCATTCATACTATGTACTAGAGAAACACCGCGAACTCGTAGCTTCGTGCCACGATTAGATGCGCGTAAAGAATTGAGCGAGCTATTAGATTCAATCTTCTGTTTCTCACCTTTCCAATCTATTCTTTGGTAGGCTATCGCATAGGATAGAGTCGCGTAGGACTTTTTCTTTCGGCAATCCGAGTGGATGCCGGTTTGATGGCGAGTTGATTGCAGATCGGATCGGGCGATCAATCGCCGGTAGTAGTCGTTCGTCGTTGTCGACGATCCTTCACTTCTTGTCTTTTTCTCACCTTTCAATCTTTCTCCGGTAGAGCTTCGTGCTGATAACGTGTTAGACAACCTCGCTATCGAATAGTCCGGGGTTGCCTAATAGATCTAAACTGGAGAACAGAGAGAGGACGAGAGACACAATATGAGGAGGAACTGCTCTGCTTTATTATTCTGTATGCTTGTGTATACAAAGGGGTAGCCCCTGCCTCCTATATATAGCGGTTCTGCTAGAGATAAGGAAGAGTCCATATAGGATACGTCAATCGGTTTCCTAACAAATACAAGTGCTATTCATAACATGGTATCAGAGCCATCTAGGGTTTCTTTTCCTTCCTGGCGTTGCACTTGCGCCGTCTCCTCCCACCAACGCTCGGTGACTCTTCTCGTCGCCTATCGTTGTCTCTATTTTCTCGTATCCCTCATCGTCTTCCTCGTCTGCTTGGTCGCGTGGCTCGTCCTCTACTTCCTCAGCGATGAGCCGATCATCCTGTTCGGCCGCGTCGTCGGCGACGGCGCTATCGGGATCTCGATCATCCTGTTCGGCCGCGTCGTCGGCAACGGTGCTATCCTCGTCGTGCTCGGGATCTCGTGAGATCCGTCGCCGCTTGTCGTGTCTTCACGCCCGCCGTCGCCGGCTTCCCACGCCTGCGGTATCGTCCCGGTTTCCCGCCTGCGGCCGCGATCGGCTCGCCACGGCGCTGCCGTCGCGGGTCACCCGCGCGCTGCGGCCGTCACTGTCTCCGCACTGCGGCCGTCGACGGCCTCGCGTCGCCAGCGTGCTCCGCCGACGCCACCTGCAACCGCCGGCTCGGCCGGGGCCTCCATGCCGAGCCGCCGCCGAGCTGCTGCCTGAGACCCGATCGGATCGGGATCTGTTTTTACGTGGGAGCTAGCTGCTCTTGTTTCTGACCTGAGGCTGGTCCAGCCGGGTTCGGTTCGGTCAAGTCGGGTCAGCTCCCGTGAGTTGAACCTTGATCTAGTGCAGGTTCTGTTTCTCTCCCGTGAGGAAAATGTTCAAGTCCGGACTTCATTCCGTTCAAGTCCACAAGTTCACATCCGGTCCGGCTGTGGCTTTCAGTATTGGCTCCAGCTTTTATGGCTTTCGGTATTGGCTTGGCTTTGGTTCTTTCCAGCTAGATTCGGCTCATTTCAGCATAGCTCTGTCATCTTAGCTCTTTAGTTGGCTTGATAGCTTTCAAGCTACTGCTTTTTAGTATTGAGGCTAGTAATTCCTAATATTTTCTTTAGTCTTCCGTTGTGTCCATCCAAGTCTTTAGCTTCTTGATTCTGTCGTCGCTTAGCTCTTTTATCGGCTCGGCTCATTCTGTCAACTCCAATTACCTCGGCTCGTTTTGTCGGCTTCGTTGGTTCTTCTTCGTCGACTCGTACAGTCTGCTCTTCTTCGTCGACTCGGCCCTACCTTCGACTTCTGTTCGTCGATTTGGCTTCTTCGTCGACTCGTACCGTCGGCTCTTCTTCGTCGACTCGGCCCTACCTTCGACTTCTGTTCGTCGATTTGGCTTCTTCGTCGACTTTTCTTCACCGACTCGGTTCTTCGTTGGCTGTTCTTCTTCAGCTCGATTTTAAAGAGTTACATGCTACGACGGCTACTTCAGGACTATGACTTTGGATTTTCCCTATTTTAGTTGATCCCTTCCAAATGCAATGCTATTGCATACACCTTGCATTTGTGGGGGGTGTTAAGGATATATTAATATTGTCTGTTATAGATAAGATATTGTCTGTTATAGATAAGTCCCTCGTGTACTTTATATATTGTGACCATTGGCCTCATATTAAATACAAGTGCTATTCATAACAAACGGTGCCTACTTGGAGATTGTTAATCCTCGTGATGTATCCGTGATGCAGCTAGTTTCATTTCCTCAATTATGGCAGTAGTGTGCCTTGTGCAGTGCATCTGGAGTTGATCCTCCATCTACCATTCCAAGTTTGTTGGAAACTTTCTTCACGTGTTTTTTGGTAGAGGAAGGCACCAAAATTAAATTGTGTGGTGAACTGATGGCGGCTGTACCTCTATAGTTTTATGTTTTTTCAACTGGACAATATTTGCATCTTCTCCGCGTGTGTTTTGTCCCATACCATGGTTTTTTGCTGCACTTCTCTTTCGTTTGCTTGAAGACTACTTTAAGTCAAAGCAAGCATGTGTTTCTCATTGCACAATGCAGCCCATACTGGCGTCCAAAAGAGAAAAAAATAGACGGACTATTCCGTTAGTTTGGATCGTTTCTGTACTTCACCTTACCTGAAAGTTCAGAGTATATTCGGACATTTGACTGAGGTTTCAAATTTCGGGTATGTGTTGCTCTCTAGAGCTTACAAGAGTGTTCGGTATTAACTAATAACCAACTGTAGAGCTTACGAAGATGTACCTTTCCGAGCATGGGTAAAAAAAAAGTACTAGATGTGTGGCCATATATTTGTCGTTGCGTTTATCAGTGCATCTGGCAATACATCACTAATTCACTGTGAATCTTAGAACTCACAATAACATCTCTTCAACTGCAGTCGAGTCCTAGACGAATCCTGCAGTTGATCGGCTGCAACTCTGCAGGTGCAGTTTACACCCCCAACAGCTCATGATCTATCCAACTTTTTCTGGAAATAAAGAGTTCAGAATTTTCTGATGCTAGTGCGTTGTGAGTCTTGTGACGCTTTCGACCTGTCTTTTCACGGTTGGAAAAACTAAAGGAAAAAAAAGAGAGGAAGAATGTTTGGTCACGTGTTTTTAATGCATTTAAGGGGCAATCGGTCTCCATTTCCTACGGTCAAATGTTCAGACTCTTCACCGTCTGCTGCTTGGTGCACCAAATAAACATTTGGAATCCACGCGGGAAAACACTTCCTGCTGTTGACCACACCAGCACCTCCTCTCCCACAACGCTTCCGAGAGAAGGGGGAAGAAGCAGAGAAGAACAGGTGCGTTGAGGTAATACTTGCTTACTAGTCTGATGGATCTGATCCGGTTCGTTGTTGAAGCTTCTTCTTCGGGTGATTTTGGTCTCCTTTTCCGATTCTTTTGTCTGCGTGTTTTCATTAGCGTTCTTGGTTTCGTGCTTCAGGCGTTCGATTCTCTCTTCGAGTGGGATTTTTTTTTTTTTTTTTTTTTTTGCTTGGGACGACGAGCAGGGTTTCCTTCTCTGTCCGCTTGAAACGAGTACTCGGCGAGGCCATGTTTTCATCCATGTAGCGGTTTCTGAAATTTCTGCTTTTTTTTCATCTTTCGATGGTTGTGTTGGATACGGCAAGGAGGAAGGATCAAGAAACCCCTTTCGTGTCTTTCCAGTGGATTCATCCGTTTGCTGTCTCATGTTTCCGTTCTCTATGATTGTATCTCTTGGATTCTTCTTTTAGATAATTTTGCTGGTTGGAACTTGCATGCTAAGTAGATAAACTGCACTTTTGGGTCTCTCATTTGGATGAAAGTTAGGACAGTCCAGATAAGGCAGATTGAAAAATCACTGGCAGATAGGCCTAATCCCGGGGTGTCTAGAGGTTTGATCGTTTATTTGTAGCATCTCCGGATTTCATAACAAAATTCAGGGCTTACTGCTGTGCTAGGAGGATGTAATGCCTTATCTCGTTCCTGTTTCACATATCCAAACTGGCAGCTGAACACCATATTGCTTCGTTAGAAATATTTGTATTAAATTTTAAAAAAGATAAATAATTTTGTTCTTTCAATTGAAAGCTACAGCTCTCCAAACATATCAGCTTGTTGATGCCTTGGACAGATATCCTTATGATTTTTTCTTGGGAAACCTTATGTTTTTTTTTTCTTTCTGTTTTGATCTACCTTTCCATTTCTAGAGGAAAAAATCTTCTTTTTCTTGTGCGTATCTTTTTGTCTGATGGTTGGCCTTTGAAACATTGACAGAACTGAAATGGCGAAATCAGAATTGCCTGGAAGAAACTCTGTCGAAAAAGTTCAGAACTTCAGCTTGTTCGTTGGAACTGGAATCGTTGAATCCCTCTTGAGGTATATTTCTAACTCTGGGCCTGGTGTTCCCTCAAAATATGATTCTATTGTTGTTCTGGTAACATGTCTGCTTTGAATCGAAAACTACTTTGTCTGATTGGAATATGATTTGCGCTTAGTCTCGTCCTGTTTTATGTATCTCTTGACCATCATGCACACTAGGCATAGCACACAAAGCCGGACCGGTGATCGAACCAGCTAGGCGGCCGGTCTACCAGTCCAACCGCTGGTTTCAATATAGCAATTGTTTTTATTTATTTCTCTTTATTATCCATGCGGAAAAAAAAAATGAATGATTGCTGCTACATACTGCAATCAATGATGCAAACACAAGATGTATACTGTACAATTGAATGTAAACTAGCATGGTTTCTATTGTTTATGAGTAGATAGAACTAGTAAATCAGGCCAAAGAAGATCATCGGTCGCTGTATTTATCTTTCGACATGAATACAAGCCAAAAAATACCTTAGCAAAAACGACAAGGAACAAAACAAACCACACTCACACATGGATGGTGTTTGAAGGAACTTCACCAAAGCGACCGACCACCACGACGCATGAGACCATCTCCAACCATATTCCCTTCATTTCATTCCCTTTCCTCATTTCCATTTCCTTTATTTCCCCTCATCTTCAACAGATTCCCTTTAAAGAGAATTGTATAGGGAAAGGAGAGAGAATCCCTTGCTAGAGGGCATGAGAGAGAGAATCTCTTCACGAAGGGAATGCTGAAGGGAATTCGTTGGAGCGCTGAAGGGAATGGGAATCCCTTCGCGAAGGAAAAAGGAGAGAGGAAGAGATATGGTTGGAGATGGTCTGATGAGCAGCTCTCCAGTCCAATTGCATGGACTATGATATTAGCCCATTCTTTGTTTCTCTTTGATCATGTCCTTTAGGGGAGACTTTCTCCGGTGCTTGGATCTATATTAAAAAGATCAACCGTTGATTTGCATAAGGGAAACTTAGGAAGTGAAAATTTTTATAAATATATTGGTAAGTTAGGAAGATCCTCTATGTTTGCCCTAACACTCCTCCCCTACTCACCCGTCACCGTGTTAATCTGCTACGGCGGCTCCTCCCAATCAACCGTAATCAGCCGCACTCGCCCACATTCTCCTCTATACTGGCCTTCTTCCACAACCCTTTGCCTCGACCCTAATTTTCACTCATCTAGAGTTAGATCAGGATAAGATTATATTAGACTCCTGTATAAGACGGCGGAGAGTCGTCGCGTCGATTTTTCCTCTACCTCTTTAGTAATTAGTAAGTCACGCGAAAAATATGTAATCCATTTTAACTTACGTAGTGTAACACCCTAAACATTCCATATTTTAGTTGAATTATTTATTTCTGATTTTCTGAGATTCTTCATGAATCTTCTATAATTTTTAAATATCTTTTGCTATTTTTAGATTTAAAAAATGATTTATTGTAGAAACATTAAAACTCAGATATTTCTGGAAATAATTCTATCAAGTCCAAAATGTCTCAAGGTATTTTTGATAACTTTTCCAAAATTTTTGGACCTAATTTGCTATTTTCTAAAGGCCTCTTTATTTTCAACAATGAATTATCTTGAAAATAATTAAATTCAACCTCACTGACAAGTGAGATCGGACCCCACCTATCAGGAGTGTCTTCAACCTCCAGTGCGCATGCTGCTTCTCTCTCTCCTCCATGGATGCCCTTTGGAGCATTGATTTCTCCCCTTTTTGTCCCAAGTTCCTTTCCAACATTTTTATCTAATTGAATCCCCGATCCACCTTTTCCCATCTCCTGCCGTTTTTCCATAAATCTCATGCCCAAATTTTCGCGTTTTGCCGTTCGGCCACCACCATCTCTGAGCCGGCTTTCCCTTATCCGAGCTCTCCCCTCCCCTATAAAAGCCACCCTAAGACCATGGTTCCTTGCTCAATCCATTCCCGCAATTCCGAAACGCTATCTCTTCCCCGTTTGGCCCTTTTCTAGCAATAAAAAAAAGTAAATTTATATTTTAACACCTGAAATTATTGTTAGTTGCTACCGGTCAGGGAAAATTTACTTAAAGGTCCCTAAAGTTTCCTGTAAATGCAAAAAATAATTAATAAAATCTAAAAATTTATATTAAATACTAGAAATTGATTTTAGGTATATGAGCTTCTAGAAATTTGTTGAACCTTATACTTAGCAAAGATAGGAAGATCCATATTTCTGGATTTATTTTTCTTAGCATTATTCCAAATCTATATATGCTAGAATTCATTTTTCTGTTATTCGATAATACCGAAAATTGTTTGATAATTACCAAAAAATTATGAAAAATTTTATATAATTATCTACTAAATTTATATAGATCAAGATTTACTGATGCAGAAGTAAGCATGCGATATATTGATTTTAACAGTAGTAAAATTCATTTTTGCGTAAATAGAAATAGAATATGTTAGACATCGCAAAGTGAAAATATGTCGAGCTTACCCTAGATGGCAGCAATTACCTCACCTGGGTAATGAATGTCATTATTAATCTGACAAGCTGTTACCTCTGCTCTTTCCGAAGCCGCCAAGTGTGTGGCTCTGCACTTCCTAAGGCATCATCTCCATGAGAACCTAAAAACCGAATATTTAATGGAGGAGGGCTTGTTGGCACTATAGAATTCATTAAAGGAGCGATATAACCAACAAAGGTCTATCATGTTGCTAGAAGCACAACACAAATGGACCCTCCTACGCTTTCAGGATTTTAAGACCGTGACAGCATGCAACTCTGCCATGCACAGGCTTTTATAACTAGAAAGTTATAGGTACTGAAATGGTTGATAAGATATTATGCATCTTCCACGCTAATATGATAATACTACAGTAACAGTACAATCATGCAAAGTACCAGAAGTACTCTGAGCTTATCTATATTTTGCTAGAAGTAGAAAAATATGATGAACTCCTGAAGAATCATCATGCCTTCCCTAATGAGAGTCATGCAATGCCTGAAGCACATGCAAATGTCTAGCAGGCTAGCAATAGCCATGGCTATAGAAAAGGCTAAAGGCATAAAAGGGGTAAATGGAAGAATGACAAATCAGATTAGGGAAGAGGTAAGCCATAGTGGAAAAGTAAAGGTAAAAGACCAAGGAACTTCCAGAAGCAAGACTTAACTAACAAGTTTGCAAACCCTGCATAACTTTGATTTAGGCATAGATGCTTTGTTGTGTAACTATCGCATCCCAAAACATGTGGTAGACCTTTATATGCAATTTACTGGAAAAGTCAATAAGACCCACGGTAACAATGTTAAGGCACACTTCACCGTTCAATTTGTTATTGACACGGACGCTGAGAAGTGCGATGATATATTTTTTAAAATTATTGAGTCCAAGGAGTCCCGAGAGGACACCTACGACTCATATGGAGACCTGATTAGTCTTCTAATTACTCTTTCATTTTGTTAGTCGATGTTATATATTTTTTATGAGTCTCCTTACCAGTTTAGTCTTAATTCCTGAATGAACATTGGTCTATGTTCCTATTGAGCAATTATCATTTGAAGTTAAACAAATTTTTATTTCTTAGAATATTTGTTTAATTATGCTATATTTGTTCTATGTTTTTTAATATGTTTCTGATGCAACAATTGTTTGATTGAATTTATTTCTTTAAATACAGAATAATTGTATAATCTAATGTCAAAGGAGGAAATCTACCTCGTAGACAGTTGCACCACAAAATTAATTCTTAGGGGGGCTAATTATTTTTAGACTTGACTAAGAAGGCTAGAAATATATTATGGTTATTGCCGAAAGTGATGCTTTCATTGTTGGCACTGGAAGAGCCATCATAGTTCTCCATATGGGTACTCGTATAATAATAGAGAATGCCATATCACACCCTAAGTTCAGCATACTCTATTAAGTTTTAAAGATATCCGTCTGAATGATTTCCAAATAAAGACAAAAAAATGAGGATGATATAGAATACCTACATTAAATCCAAAATACTATAAGTTGTATTCTTTTCCCCTTAGTGAGTTTTCCTAAAGTTTTCTCACATGAAGGTTTTTAATGAGGCAACCAGTGTAACACAGTATGCGAGTGCAATATACTCTTTTCTCCATCCTTTTTTTCTATTGAGTTTTTGGGAGGATTTTTTGACGAGACATATATGTGCATTACGTGGTATTCACCCAAGGGGGAGTGTTGAGAAATAGTTAGACTCTGAGTCCCAATTGTCCAAATATGGTTGGTCTCTATCTCGGTGTGGGTGAATCGAATATATCTCTTATTGGCTACTCCTATATATTTAGCACCCCTTATACAAGAGAATTAATCTAATAAAGAGAGAGAATAGTTTTGCCTCCCTACATCACGTGTGCTCCAGTTTTACCTCTCTACATCGCGTGCGCTCCTTGTTTGCTCTTGCTATTCTATTAATGCGTCGTGATTGATCTAGGACGGACGACATCATTTTACAACACTTGTAGCCCTATACCAGACTTGTGGTGGTCAGGTTCGGTGGGCCCTTTTCCCGGCTCGCGGTGGTCGGATCCAATTGCAGCACCGGCGACGACTCATTCCTAAGCATCGTTGTGGTCGAATACATTGGCAGCTAGAACCTCTTCTTCCTTTATTGGTGCAGCGGTTGGCGATCACAATGACGACCCATGCCTTTGCGCCGAATTTATTTTTATTTAATATTTATTTTAATTATTTTTTTCAAAAATAATCAACGGATAAAATATATTACGAAAATGGGTCCTTGCTGCCAGGATATGGGACGATCGCCCTATACTAAGGCGATAGGGATCTACATGCAAAAAACACAATTGCAGAAATAGACACATGAAGGAGTTGATTTATCAACATTTTTTGCATTCAGGTACCTATCGCCCCATATTCGGGCGACGGGTACCTATTTTCGCAAAAAAAATTCCATTGATTATTTTTGAAAATAAAAATAAAAATAAAAATTAAATAAAAAAATTCCCTTTGCGCCATTCAACATTTGGGCCCTGCATCGTTTCTTCTCCCTTGAGGCCGGGGCCTCAAGCTTCAGGCTGAGCGGGCCAAGTGGAAAACTAGGCCAACATAAGTAGAAACCTATTAGAAGCTCATCGAGAACAATATTTTTGAACATTTTAAAAAGCAAGCAACACTAGAAAATAACACAAGGCGGCTATCACGGGAAACATGTGGGGTGGAATATTTGGAACCACCCACGACCTCGCGATGACCATATGCTGCCGTCGGTTCACGAAAACTTATCGGTTTAGCATATGTGTAGCTAGACTTTTAAAATTTTATCTATCAATATCTTTTTAAATATTTAGATTAGATGCATAAAAATCATATATGTAGATTCGTCTCGAAACGTACTTTCATAATATTATAATTTTATTGGATTTTTTAAAAATATATTACAATAAAAATTAGTAGTCAAAGTTGAGTTTTAGGGACCGTGTCAATGTCCAAAACAACTACTGTTTATGATAAGAGGAATATGTAGCACCTTGAACAGAGAACCAGCACTGTACGTCACCTCCATGCACATGATACAAATCGATCTAAAATATTGAATCAAAGGCTCTCAACAAGAACATTAAAAAGAATACCTTGTTATTCCCTGATACACTCCATGCAGCAGCACGCAGTGGCGAAGCCAGTATTAAATTAGAGGAGGGGCTAAGCTAAACATTTCAACTACTAGTAAAAGCTAAATTCATACATAAATAATCATTTAACAAGTGAAACAAAGTAGAAGTTTATAAGATACTCACATAAATGAAGCTGCTAGGCACACTAGCTACGAGTTGGATTTGGAGGCAACAGGCAAGCACATTCTACGGGTTTTCATCCTTTGAAAGCAGTCCATAATTGCTTCATCATCAATAGATTTAAATATTGTTTTCTCGATGTAGCACACCATTAAGTCATTGAGCCAATTATCGGAGACTTTGTTGCGCAAATCAGTCTTGATAACCTTCATTGCCGAAAAAAATCCAACTTTGCAAGTTCTCTTTCACATTCATAATTAGGCCCATGGCATGAATAATATCTAAATCCTTTCTTTAAAATTCATTTGACATTGCATTAGTGATGCCCAACAAATCTAACATCAAATGCAAGATGAACAATATCTAGATCCTTTCTTTAAAATTCATTTGACATTGCATTAGTGATGATCTATCTTTTTTGGGCTAATCTGATCGTGCCTTGTTTCAGCCTGACAGGAAGGATGAGCGTGATATCCTCGAATTTCTTGTGAGCGTGATATGTCATCCTTCCTGTCACCGCGTTGGAGCAGGGGCGCACGCGCCCCAGTGGTGGCTACGCCTCTGGCAGCACGAGCAACACGCTCAAGATTCTGGTCTAGGAGAACGCTCCATTCCATGCACGCGACCAGTTAAAAACGTGTCCAACAGCAGCAAGAAGATTCTGGTCTAGGAGAAGTCTCTACTCGTCATTTGCCCTTCAAACATCTAACCGTCGTACGGTAAATGGCGTGTTATCGAGTCGTTGGCCGTCACAACTGTGACTGGTGAGCCTCCCCGGTCCATCTACTTGTCATTAAATTTTCAGAAGTATGTTTTTTTTAATTTATATAAATATTAAAATATAAATAAACGATAGATCGTGATTATTTATCCTTTTATTTACTTTAAAATTTATATAACTTATATTGAGCGGAGTAACGACCATATATATTTATTGTGAAAGTATGTTTCGATAGGAGTATGGAAACATATTAATATACTTTTTGTTCTCTCTAGTTGCGGGACGCTGAAAGGCGAAGATCAATATCTCTAGGGAAGCGGAAAAGATGGCCAAAGATATACTCCATGATGTATAAATGTTTTCGTATTCGTACGCTGTACAATTTACATGCATGGCGAAATCCCCGCCCCAGAATGTAAATAACGAATCCGGCGGGGTGCCGGACGCAAATGCGGCGAGAGGAGCAATGCCGATTGGCTGGCTCCTACGTGGAACCTTCCCCGGCCCCCTGACGTCACCGCGCCAAGCGCGTAACCCGCCCCCCATTTCTACCACGTGCCCT